>JAUIQD010000002.1:2400000-4800000 GCA_033439745.1 Lasiosphaeria hispida | reverse complement strand
AAAATGGCATGATGCTGATAGTCCGCGGCTAAATCAAGTGCAATTGGCTGACGGCCTGCGAGCCGCCCTGGTGCAATTTTGTGCTGTGGTGGCTCGCCGTGGGGGAGTCCGTCCGGACAGTCCGGTGGCCCATGAACAATGGTCCAGGGACAACAGACTCAGCATGCGACCCACCTTTCCCCCCTTCCCCTTCTTTCTCGCCCAGGGACAGCGGGCGGGATTATGGATTAGGGATCAGCAAATAGTGGCCGAACAAAAAAGTAAACCTCGGACCTTCGAGTCGACACAATACGGACCGTTTCGTATTGCGGAGGCTGACCGTCTGCTGGCTTCAGGTGGTGGCCTGCGCTTTGTCTCGCATCGACAGAGAGTTTGCATCGCGTCTGCTCCCTTGCTCCCCTCCCCCGAAGTGCTCCCCCAGTGCCACCGCCAGGCCACGGTCGATCCGCCGCGGCCCTGATGGGGGAGCGACGTCGAAGAGCGCCCGGCGAGCGCCCGTCCGTCCGCTGTCCGCCGTCCACGTCTGTTCTTGGTGTTGTTCAATTTCCCAGTTCGGACGGGTCTGGGCGTTTAGTGTTTGGGATCCCAGTCCGTCTCCTCGTACCTTTCGTACCGTACACGGTACCTGCCCGCCAGGCTGCTTCAGCCTGCGCCGTTTTGGTTTCCCCAGCGTCAGGGCTGTGCTATTGACAAAAAAGCCCCGGTCGTTTCTGGGCGCGCAGCCCTTGCTTGGATTGTTCCCGCTACTTGACAGGGCGTCCTGTCAGACTTTGGGCCTGGTCTTTGCTGTGCAAAATTCCCGGGTGGCGGTACCAATCATCTTGCATGGATGTCTCCAAAAAGGGAAACCCCAAGATTATCAATGAGCCTTCGGTCACCGAAGGCTAGCAGGACCGGACACTGGGGCTTATCCCACCGGCAAAAAGGATCATGGATTCGATTGCTGCCAGCGGAGGGGTGCAGGTACACGATGCTTGACTCTGTCTTGCACCCACCCCCTCCCCCCCCCCATGCAGAGAGAGAGCATGGGTGCCAGTTGTAGCCTTCTCACATGGGAGACGCCAGGGTTGCTGAGGCTGGTATTTTTGGTTTTGGGATATTGGCCCCTACCTTGTCTGCTTGCCCGTCCCCTTTCCATATATATAAGATGAAAGCCGGCTGCTTGCCGTACCTGAATTTCTAGAGAGGCCATCAAACCACAGACAACCCCCTGTCAACAACCTTCAAGATGGCTGACAAGTTGGCATTTCTCCTCTTCGGAGACCAGTCACTTGACACCCACGGCTTCCTGGCCCAGTTCTACCGCCAACAGAAGCAAGGCCTACTCGCAAAGGCCTTCCTAGAGCAAGCTGGACACGCATTGAGGAAAGAGGTGGAGGAGTTGAGCAGACTGGAGCGATCGAGACTACCCATATTCCGCACACTACAACAACTCAACGAGCGATACCACGCACAGAAGCTCAAGCACCCTGGCATCGACGGCGCCCTGCTCGCCATCTCCCAGCTTGCACACTACATCGAGTAAGTACCGGTCCTCTAACTGGCGTTGCCGCCGCACATCTAACACACCGGTTTTCCAGCCACGCCGAGAAGAACTACGAGGATGTCACGCAGCATGATCGCACGCTCCTCGTCGGCCTCTGTTCGGGACTGTTCGCGGCATCTGCCATTGCCTCTACACCAACACTCTCCACCCTCGTGCCGGTGGCCGTGCAGGTTGTTCTCATGGCATTCCGCACCGGCTCATATGTTCACAAGCTCGGCGAGCGGTTAACACCGGCTGCCGAGCAGTCGGAGAGCTGGACATACATCTTCCCTGGTCTCAAGGCGGATGAGACGACAAAGGCGCTCGAGGAGTTCCATCAATCAAACGTGAGTCTGGAAGCAATTGAGCAGCCGAGGCATCTCTCTAACGCATCGCAGGGAATTCCACAAGCAAGCAGGACTTGGGTCAGCGCGACATCTGCCAGCAGCGTTGCCATTTCTGGCCCTCCTACCACTCTCCAGACGCTTGTAAAGAGCAGCACATTCTCGGCTAAGCCAACATCAATCCCGGTCTATGGTCCATACCACGCCTCCCACCTCCACTCAGCAGCCGACATCGAGAAGATCCTGAAGTTGAACGATGCCGACGTTACAGACGCCCTCGTGCACACCCGGCCGAGGTCGAGGATCATGTCCTGCACAACCGGCACCTGGATCGCCGCTGAGGATACCAAGGCGCTTCTCAAGACCATTGTGTCCGAGATCCTGAACGAGACCCTCGTGTTCAACAAGGTGCTTGACGGCTGCCTCGAGACCGCCCGCAAATCCGAGCTCAAGAAGTGCTTGATTCTTCCCCTTGGACCCACCCAGAACGCTGCCACTCTTGCAAACCTCCTCAAAGCCCAGACTGACCTCGAGGTTGAGCTCCGCAAGGCGCCTACCGGCACTTTTGAGACCAACTCGACAATCGGGAACCACGGATCGATTGGCAAGGACAAGCTGGCTATTGTTGGCATGGCTGGCCGATTTCCTGATGCGGCGAGCCACGAGAAGCTTTGGGAGCTTCTGGAGAAGGGACTTGACGTTCATCGCGAGGTTCCCGCCAACCGCTTCCCGGTTGAGTCGCACTACGACCCGACAGGAAAGGCAGTCAACACCAGCCACACGCCGTATGGGTGCTGGATTGAGAACCCTGGATTCTTCGATCCCAGGTTCTTCAACATGTCTCCCCGTGAAGCTTTCCAGACTGACCCCATGCAACGCATGGCACTCACCACCGCCTACGAGGCACTCGAGATGTCTGGCTACGTCCCCAACCGGACTCCGTCTACCCGCCTGGACCGCATTGGTACTTTCTACGGCCAGACTTCCGACGATTGGCGTGAAATCAACGCCGCGCAGGAGGTCGACACCTACTTCATCACGGGCGGTGTGCGCGCCTTCGGCCCCGGCCGCATCAACTACCATTTGGGATTCAGCGGCCCGTCGCTGAACATCGACACAGCTTGCTCGTCCAGCGCTGCCGCCATGCAAGTGGCCTGCACTGCGCTGTGGGCACGTGACTGCGACACGGCCATCGTTGGTGGTCTCTCGTGCATGACCAACTCGGACATTTTCGCTGGTCTCAGCAGAGGACAGTTCTTGTCAAAGACTGGTCCCTGCGCCACATTCGATAACGCTGCTGACGGCTACTGCCGTGGTGATGGTTGCGCTTCCGTTATTGTGAAGCGTCTCGAAGATGCTCAGGCGGACGGAGATCGCGTCCTGGCAGTCATTCTCGGCACCGCCACCAACCACTCGGCGGATGCCATCTCCATCACCCACCCTCACGGCCCTACCCAGTCGATTCTGTCGAGGTCGATTCTGGATGAGGCTGGTGTGGATCCTCTGGATGTCGACTACGTGGAGATGCACGGAACAGGCACCCAGGCTGGTGACGGCACAGAGATGTTGTCCGTCACCAACGTCTTCGCGCCTGCCAACCGCAAGAGAGCTGCTGACAGGCCGCTTTACCTCGGCGCCGTTAAGGCTAATGTCGGCCACGGTGAAGCCGCTTCGGGTGTCACTGCCCTCTGCAAGGTGCTCATGATGATGCAGAAGAACGCCATCCCCCCTCACGTTGGCATCAAGCCTGGCTCTGTCATCAACCAGACTTTCCCCAAGGATCTTGGCGACCGCAATGTCAACATTGCGTTCCACCTCACCCCCTTCAAGAGGAAGGACGGCAAGCCCAGACGTGTGTTCATCAACAACTTCAGCGCAGCCGGTGGCAACACTGGTCTCCTGCTCGAGGATGCGCCCAAGGTCGAGACTGCTACGTCCGATCCCCGCAGCCAGCATATCATCACGCTCACTGGCAAGTCCAAGTCTGCCATGATTCGCAACGCTGAGCGCCTCGTGGCGTGGATGGACAAGAACCCCGAGACCCCGCTCTCCCACATCGCGTACTCTACTACGGCGAGAAAGATCCAGCACTATTGGCGCATGAACGTCTCTGTCTCGTCGGTCGACGAGGCTAAGAAGGCGCTCCTCGGCCGCGTCAAGGAGAACTTCGTGCCCGCCTCCGCCCAGCAGCCTAAGGTGGCTTTCATGTTCACCGGTCAGGGTTCGCACTACGCCGGTCTCGGCAAAGAGTTCTACGAGCAGTACTCTGTGTTCCGCACCAACATCGACGAGTTTGACCACATTGCCCAGATTCACGGGTTCCCATCGTTCCTGCCCTTGATTGACGGTAGTGAGCCTGATGTCTCCAAGCTGTCGCCCATTGTCGTGCAGCTCGGCCTTGCCTGCTTCGAGATGGCTCTTGCTCGTCTTTGGGCCTCGTGGGGCATTAAGCCTGCGGTCGTCCTCGGCCACAGCTTGGGAGAGTATGCCGCTCTCAACATCGCCGGTGTTCTGTCGCCCAGTGACACCATCTACTTGGTTGGTGCTCGTGCTCAGCTCTTGGTTGAGAAGTGCACGGCTGGCACTCACGCCATGCTCGCCACCATGGGCTCCGTTGAGACGGTGACTGAGGCTCTCGGGGCCAAGGCTAGCAGCATCAATATTGCTTGCATGAACGGCCCACGCGAGACTGTACTCAGCGGCGAGGCTGGTCAGATGACCGAGATTGCCCAGGAGCTAGCGGATGCCGGGTTCAAGTGCACGCAGCTTCGCGTGCCTTTCGCTTTCCACTCGGCTCAGGTCGAGCCCATTCTCGACGAGTTCGAGAAGCTTGCGGAGTCGGTGCAGTTCAATGCCCCTACCGTTCCCATCATCTCGCCCCTGCTTGGCAAGCTGGTTGAGGGTGAGCCCATCAACCCTGCCTACCTCCGCAACCACGCTCGGGAGGCTGTCAACTTCCTCGGTGGCCTTGTTTCCGCTCAGGAGTCTGGTGCCATTGACGAGAAGACTGTTTGGCTCGAGGTTGGCCCTCACCCGGTTTGCGCCGGCATGGTCAAGGCTGCATTTGGTGTTGCCACCATCGCCGTGCCCACTCTCCGCCGCAACGAGTCGACTTACAAGACACTCACCAACAGCTTGTGCACGCTTCACACTGCCGGCCTGAACATCGACTTCAACGAGTATCACCTCGACTTCAAGAAGTCGACCCGCCTGCTGGATCTCCCCAGCTACTCCTTTGACGAGAAGGACTACTGGCTCCAATACTCTGGCGATTGGTGCCTCACCAAGAACAGAGTTGGTGCTGCTTCTCCCAAGAAGCTGCTCGAGCCCGCCAAGCCTAAGCTGTCTACCACCACGGTGCAGAAGATCACCAAGGAAGAGGTCAAGGGCGACATTGCCATCATCGAGACCGAATCCGAGCTTCACCAGGAGCAGCTCAAGCAGGTTGTGTCTGGCCACATTGTCAATGGCGCTCCCCTCTGCCCATCCAGTCTCTACGGCGATATGGCCATGACGATCGGTGACTACGCTTACAAGCTGCTCCGTCCCGACTCGCAGAACATCGGCTGCAACGTTGCCAACATGGAGGTCCCCAAGACGCTCATCTTCAACGACACTGCCAAGAGCCATATCTTGAGGTGCACAGCCACAGTTAACGCCAAGCTCGGCTACGCCGACATGGTGTTCCACACGGGCGAGGGAGCCAAGAAGACTGAGCACGCTTTCTGCAAGGTCTACTTCGGCAAGCTCGAGGACTGGCAGTCCGAGTTCGATCGGGTCGCCTACCTCATCAAGTCTCGCGTCGACTTCCTCAAGGAGGCCGAGAAGCGCGGCGATGCCTCCAAGATTGGCCGCGGTCTCGCTTACAAGCTCTTCTGCGCGCTTGTCGACTACAACTATCGCTATCAGGCCATGAATGAGGTCATCCTTGACAGCAAGACCTGCGAGGCCACTGCCAAGATCATCTTCCCCACCAAGCCCGAGGATGGCAACTTCCACTTCAGCCCTTATCATGTTGACGGTGTCTGCCATATCTCTGGTTTCATCATCAATGGCACCGATGCGGTCGATTCGCGCGAGCAGGTCTTCATCTCGCACGGTTGGGGCTCGCTTAAGTTCACTGAGCTCCCCGTCGCCGGCAAGGAGTATCGCAGCTACATCCGCATGCAGCCTGTTACTGGCAGCAAGATGATGTCCGGCGACGCCTACGTCTTCGATGGCGACAAGATTATTGGTATTGGTGGTGACATCCGGTTCCAGGCCATCCCTCGCAAGGTTCTCAACATGGTCCTTCCCCCCCGCGGTGCCGCTGCTGCTTCCTCTGCTCCCGTCCGCGCTTCTCCCGCCGCTGTTGTCAAGGCCGCCCCGGCCAAGACCGCCAAGAAGGGCAAGAAGGAGACTGTGACACCCTCCAATATTGGGAAGGTCAACCAGAAGCTCAAGAGTGTCGTCTCCGAGATTATGGATATCCTCGCCAAAGAGGTCGGCTGCAGCCACGATGAGCTTGCTGACAACATTGCCTTCACCGATCTTGGTGTCGACTCTCTCATGTCTTTGACCGTCAGCGGTCGCATTCGTGAGGAGCTTGACATTGATCTGAACTCGCATGCATTCGTCGACTTCCCCACCATCGGTGGCTTCAAGGGATATCTCGCTCAGTTCGAGACTGCCGGCCGCAAGGAGAGCATCTCCTCGCACGACTCGGATGATTCATCTGACGATGAGTCCCCCGAGATCGAGTCTGACTCTAATGTCACCACCCCCCCGGATGACAGCGAGACGGGCTCCGTCAAGGGCGAGCCTGCCGGCGGTGATAATCAGGAGCTTCGCGATATCATCCGCAACACCATCGCTGCTGAGATGGCTGTCGAGGTTGACGAGATCGTGGCTGCTCCTGATCTTGCCAACCTTGGCATGGACTCCCTCATGAGCTTGTCCATTCTTGGCACCCTTCGCGAGAAGACCGGCCTGAGCATCCCCTCTGACCTGTTTGTCTCCAACCCCAACATCAAGGACGTCGAGCGTGCCCTCGGTATCAGCGAGGCTCCTAAGCGCCCTGCCGCCCCTGCGAAGGTCGCCGCACCCAAGGCTGCTCCGGCCCCGGCAGCCCCCAAGCACCCAAGGATCGGTCTCGAGGAGGCCTGCCCGCCCAAGCCGCCTAGGCCGACCAACATGGTTGATGCTTATCCCCACCGCAAGGCGTCCTCGGTTCTTCTCTCCGGAAGCCACCGCACGGCCACCAAGCACCTTTTCATGATCCCCGACGGCAGCGGCTCTGCTACCTCTTACACCGAGATCGCTGATGTCGGTGGTCAGTGGGCTGTCTGGGGTCTCTTCTCTCCCTTCATGAAGACTCCCGATGAGTACAAGTGCGGTGTCTACGGCATGGCTACCAAGTTCATTGAGGAGATGAAGCGTCGCCAGCCCAAGGGACCTTACTCGGTCTCCGGCTGGAGCGCTGGTGGCGTGATCGCCTACGAGATTGTCAACCAGCTCGTCAAGTCCGGTGAGGAGGTCGAGAACCTCGTCATCATTGATGCGCCCTGCCCGGTCACCATCGAGCCCCTTCCCCAAGGCCTCCATGCCTGGTTCGCCTCCATCGGTCTCCTCGGCGATGGTGACGACAAGAAGATCCCCTCCTGGCTCCTTCCCCACTTCGCCGCCTCGGTTACCGCCCTCAGCAACTACGATGCCGAGCCGATCCCGAAGGAGAAGTGCCCCAAGGTCACTGCCATCTGGTGCGAGGACGGTGTCTGCAAGCTTCCCGCCGACCCTCGCCCCGAGCCCTACCCGAAGGGCCACGCCCTCTTCCTGCTCGACAACAGGACTGATTTTGGTCCCAACCGCTGGGACGAGTATCTCGACATCAACAAGATGACTTTCAGGCACATGCCTGGCAACCACTTCTCGATGATGCATGATGACTTGGTGCGTTCCCCTCCCCCGTCAACCCCGCAGAGATACATGACTAACAATGTCCCGCAGGCCAAGCAGCTTGCTGTGTTCCTCAAGGAGGCTGTCTTGTAAATTGGAACGAATATGTGTAGACGGTGGATAAAAATGGGTATAATGCGGAGGCGTGTTGGGGACGAAGAAGGAATGGTTTGATGCTTTTAGCGCTGCTCTCTTCTTCACTCTACATCACTTGCTTAACGATAGTGGGATCCTGTTCGACAATTGGGCAGAGACACACGCGTCATATTGTAATCGCCAATATTTTCTTATATGCTTTCTGGATGGACAAAGGGTCTGGCATTGGATATTATGGGGCTTTTCTTTTTCAGCTTTCTCATTACACGGGGGCAAAGGGGCGTTCACTGATCTTTTTTATGTTTGCTGGCTTATGCGTCGAGTTTGGTTAACAGCATTGCACAGTGGGATTGTTTGATGTTTCTCTCTCTCTGATAGACTATTTACTTTTTTACGTTTCATCTTTCTCGTGCTACTTCTTGGTCGTCATTTTCTTGTCGTGACAGCTATTGGCTGCTGATGTCGCCTCCGCTTCTGAGCTTGGCGATGGGCACTGGGAGCAGAGCCAGCTTGTGTACACCCCTAAAAGAATTGCGCTTCATTTGTTGGTTTGCTTTGGGCTTGGCAGTTACGTGGAGACTTAATTTGTTGCTTACAAGAACACGAGGTTGGTTTCATAGATACAAGTACACACCAGACTGAATTCATATACTCTATTCATTGTTACCCATATGTGCAAAGTGACTATGAATGTAATTGAGGTTTGATTACTGTATGACTTGATGCTTTCAGTCATTTTCCAAGAAAACAAACCTCTTGGACACTTTCCAAACCTTCCAGTTGCCACCCCAAGTTAGCCAGTCTCTATCCAATGCTATGTGCCATTTGCTCTTTCAGCATGTTTGGCACCGCTCGACATGTGTTCAGGACCCGGGCTGCCTGCGAGTGAAGCGATTCTTTTGCGCCAAACTTGCCAACCTTGCATACAACTCGTTGAGCATTGCGGAGTTGCTGCCAGGTGTTGTTGGTACTGGTCTCGGGTCTGGCCTCGGGTGTTGGTGCCGTCACTGTCGGCTACCAGCGTCGAAGGTGTGGCATCCCCAAGAGTAGCCCGCCTAGGTAGGTAGGTAAGTAGGTAGGTACTAAGGTAAGGTAGGCGGTGGCTTTGGCTGTGTGGTGGTGGAAATGCCCTCGTAGTTTCACCTCGGCGTGAGATGTAGAAGTCAAGGTGGTCACGGTGGTCACGGTGCCAGTGGTCATCTGCCGTAGAAGTCGATATTACTTCCATTAGTGAAAGGGGGTTTCGTGTAGATGAAGATAGGTGCTTGTATTATGCTAAAAGACGGCGGAAATTATGGGATAGCGGGACGCTCGTAGATATCCATCATGAGTACACGCCCAAGCACCCGGCAAAACATGAATGACCTGACCCCTACGCTGCAGCAGGCAGAACTGACTGCAAGGGAATGCCCCAATACCACGATGCAGCAGCCATGGCGCCCACGCTCATGGAGAAGGCCATCAAGAAGTTGACATCGTTGTTATCCAACAGATCCCACCCATTCTCAATCACCCTTGACGGCTTCTCGTCCCCAAAGCTTGACCGGCGGTGCTTGTTTCTGGCATCATATCTTTCAAGACTCGGCGCCGCATCATCATCGATAGCAGAAGAACCTGTGCCCTGCTTCTCAACAGCATCTTCTCCCTCTCCGTGGAGAAGAGCAGCCTTGGTCCCCGTCGTCGCCTTGCTATGCTGCCCCCCCGCCGTCGACGAGACTAGGACACGCACGCCGCCCTCACCCTCGACAATTTTGCCAGACCGCACATCCTTGACACTGCTCTGAAACAGCCCGCCCAGGATGCTATCTAGCACACTCCCCAAGAAGCCCCAAACCGTCAGCCCCATAATCAACAGCCGCCGCTGGGGATCAGTCCAGGCAGCGACACCGCCACCCAGGCGGCCCGCTGTCTCGGCGGTGCAAAAGGGCAGGACCGTCACAGCGGCCGTAACAATGATCATGCTGCCGAGGAGCCCGGCGGCCAGCCCCGTCAGGCTGACACCGCCATTGGTCCCACGGGGGACCTTCCTCAGGTTCCAGCTGGTGATGAGACGGGGGGAGCCCGTCGACAGGATGCCTAGCTCAGAGCTGAAGGTGTCGGCGGCAACGCAGGCGTAGTTTGCGATGATGCCGATGACGAGCAGATCGCCGCGCCACGAGAAGCACAGGCTTTCCGGGCCGGCCCTGGATGCAGCCCCGGATGCGTCGGCAGAGGGGGTGACCAGCAGGGTGTCCTTCCGGACGCTCAGCTGCCAAGCGTGCAGCAGACACAGGATCGAGGCCGTCAGGGAGTTTGCCAGGACCTGGACGTGAGTGCGGGGCCCCTCACCGCCAGAGGAGCCCCTGGAGTGCATGGTCAAGGTCGCCTTCACATTTTCCTTGACCTTTTTGCGTTGGGGGCCGGTTGTCAGCCGTGTGTCAATATGGGCGATAAAGGAGAGACAAATAATAGATAGATAATAGATAGGGAGAGGGGGGATGGGGGGTTTGATGCCAGACGAGGCTTGAGAAGCTTGAAGTTGGTGGGCAGGAGGGAAGGGTAGCCCCAGGAGCTAAGCTTCACACTTACATGCGTCGCTCGCGTCCCAGCGAGGAAGAAGACGACGAGCAGGACAAAGGGCAGGTTCCACGGGTGGACGGCATGGGCAACAGCCGTGAGGAAAGCGGCAAAGATGCCGGCAGGGGTCAGCGAGTTTTTCGAGTAGGCCCGGTAGCAGAGCAGCGCTATGGCGGGTCCTGCGATGATGGCCCTCATTTTTTCGCTCTACTTTTGCGATATCTGTCAGTTGGGGTTGGGCTCTCGTGCGTGCGCAGTCAGAAATTTTAGGTCGTTGCGTGTGGTCTGTGGCCTTCGGCGGTCGCTGTGCCTGCTGTGATGGGACGAACACGTCGTTGGGCAATGACGATGGCTCACGCCAGGAACACCAGTTGTGGATCAATCAGATCACTGGATCAGCAATGCTTGCCAATGCCGCAAATGCTACCGCAAAGTGCAGAATGCTCTTGTGCGACTGGGTCATTCGCCCGCTCGGATCATCGGCTGACATCAGCGCCAGCTGGTAACACCAGGGTATTCCGTCACCTGTGTGGATACCGTGATTACTTAGACTGTTACTTGCATAACGGGCACTGGCGCGACTGGCCCCCGCGATATCGCCCTAACGGGTCGGAGACCGGGGGGGGGGGGGCGCGCGGGGACTAGCTATACTAGTGCCTTAACAGGGGAAGCTAAGGTAAGGTCCCTGAAAGCTGAGCTCGACTGAGACCCACATGCAGCTGTCGCTTCACACACTCGCCACGCTGGCACCTCAAAATATCCTCTCTCGATCCAACAATGGGAAACAAGCTTCTGACGTCGACACTTTTTTTTTTTTGTGATTTCTGATGGTGCTCATCGCCTGGCTGCCTCCCCGCCCTCGATAACGACACCCAAGTGCGCCCTCCCGCCTATCCCCCTTTCCCGGCTCTCCCGTATCCTGTTGCACTTGATGCGACTATAAAATCCAAGGCAACTTTCGCTCGTCGTCGCGGCCGCCATCTCTCCCTTTTCCGTGCTTTGACTTTTATTTTATTTTACGGATTTGACGCCATCAATGGCAGCGCAGCATTGTCGCCGTTCGCTAATTTAACTTACCGCCAGGTCGCAATCCGCCCTAGCCGCGAATCCCTCGCAGCCTTACCTAAATGACACAACGGCAAGCAGCGCGCAACCAGCACAGCCCGGCCCGCACTGAAACACTACGCAGCAACGCAATGGCGGAACACGCCATGGCTTACGTGCACCGCATCAATCAGGGTCAACGGAGTTAAACGGACCCGTTCGGTGAGAGATAACCACTTTTCATTACGACCTCAAACAGGGTTGCTGAGCCGCTCGAATACCTGCCTAGAGGCTACCGCCAGCTAGGTATACGCTACTCAATCAGGCTTTGCCGTTTGAACAGAGTCGCATTGTGATGCAATTCCAACCCTCAGCCCTAGCTTCTCGTCGGCCAGGCGTCAATAGCGTCTGCCGCTTTGATCCAAACAGGCCAGTCCAGGGGGCATCAATCCCAACCCATACCCGTTGTGGTGTTTTCCATGTTTCTCAAAGTTCCAGAGCCGCAGACACGAGAAGGCGCTATCACTGCACCCCCTCGGCGTCCGGGCAGCCGGCAACCAATCGCCCGCCTCCACCGCCAGAGTTGCATCATCACCTAGTTCGCCTATCGACTCTTGTTGCTGCACCTCCGTCGGAAACTTGTTACCGTCGGAAACGAGTCGCAAAGGGTGCTGTTCCTGACCAGTTCGCTGCCCCGTGCGGAGTAGCCCCCTCGTGTCCGTCCCCCTCCTTTTTATCCTTGTCGCTCATGAATTTCGGTTTAAATTTGGAATGGTCCCTTGCCGTACACCCAGGTTGAGACGGCATTGTTGGGGCGAATTCGGCTTGGCAGTTGATTCTCATGGGCGAGAGACGGCTGGGTTGGCCTCGATCACGACTTCGACCGTGGTGCTTCTCCACGTTGGGATTCGGCCCGTGGGGGGCCTTTTCGGCGGACAGTCTGGGAGGGGGGTCGCGCCGCCTTGGGCAATGATACCCTCCGCTAAGTGCCCCCCCACTCCGCCCCTTCTCCAACGTCGTTTTGGTGCTCATCACCGTGTTCCCTGATCCCTTTTGTTGATACCTTCATGTGATGGTTTATCCTTGTGTCATGCACATGGAGATGCGTTGGCGAGTGCCCATGCATACATCGCGAAACCATACCCTTCCTGAGCCTGGGCTGGTGAGATCCTTCGGTCGACCCCGGCAAGTTCGTGTTCTGGCGCAGCGATGGATCGCTTCGGCGGAGGGCGAGAGTGGTCTCATCAACCAATCGTGGGACATCGATCATGTCGCTGGGGACTAGGCGCTTGTTGAGCATCAACTGTTCGTGGCACAGAATAATGTAGGCAGACGAGTGTTTGGCAGCATGATTGGTGTCTTTTGAGCCCAGCGCCAACAGCCGTTTGTCAAATTCTCAAACGGAACGAACACCGTCAGGATGCTAGAGAGACATCGCCGAGCAAAACCCTGTGATCTCAGTATGGAAAACCATTCGCCTCTGACCCGGTTCGGCCTTCTAGCAGCCTTTCAGAAATGCAACGAAGCAGAATCTGCTCCAGTTGACCTTTTACCACACCTTTTGACCAAGCCACAAACCCCTAGACCTCACCCACGGGGCGGGAGAAGCCTGTGTTGGTGGGTTCTTAACCGGGTGGCCCAAGCGCCACGGCACGAAAGCACGTCGGAATATATGCCACGGCCGGCCCGGTCAGTTCTTGTCAGTGCCGTGAGTCGAGACCGAACTCTGTCCGTAAAACCACTCCTCACAGTCCCTTCTCTCTTGCCTGACTAATCCCACTCTCAGGGGCAAGTCATCATCCAGACCTTCCGATGCACCGTAACCAAGCCGTCAGTGTCGCTGGCGTAGTGAACCTCGCAGAATCGTGGTTTAAGTTGCCCATCGTAAAGCACCAGCCTGTCAGTGGCGGGGAGGGCGCCAACCCTTTCTGCACATCATCGTCGTCGATGAAGGTTCCCAAGCGGTCTCGACGGAGGTCGACTCCTAATCCTTCAAACCTCCGGATCGGTGCTGTCGTCGCTTGGTTCGGCCGGTGAATTCCTCCCATTCCGCCATGTTCCTCCTCTTTCTCTGCACCTTCATCCCCTGGTGTATATCCCCTAACCCTGTTCCACTTCTTCCATCATCCGCAGGTGGTGTCAGACCATCAAGGTATCCATGGGTGGATGTTCCTAGTCGAGATGGTTGTCAAGCCCTATGCTGGAAGTGAGGTCTTCGTCCTTGTATTCTCGGTACCCATCCCCATGCCACCCAGTCATGTACTGGAGGTGTCGTCGTCGTAGCTGCCCAGATCAAGAGGCCGCCTGAGACAGGAATGAAGTCACCACATGTGGTTGGAGGTGGCGCCGGGGGTTCTTATACCCTCGGCTAACAGCAAGGCGGGAGGGGAAAGGTTTGGGAAAAGGTCGGGTCAAACAAGAAGATCGCCGATATATGACCCTCCGACGTCCGATATCCGCCCCTCCCCCTCCACTACCACTTCCTAGCCGTTCTGGCTCATGGTGGTCTGGCTATACCGACGTCCCCTTGTCAAAGCGCGGCGAAAAGCAGGCAGGACGATATGCGGCAGATCTTCGCCTATGTTGGGGAAGGGAACCAGCATATGGGGGAGGCGAGGAAGGGAAAGAAGACGCAATATAGGACACCCGTCGCCGATGCAGCGTCCGCAAGCAAGTTGCCCCACTCTCCTCCGGCCCCATATGGCGCGCATTTCGTTACACTCTGGGGTGCTTGCAGGTCTCGGGCATGCCAGGGGGGGGGGGGGGGGGAGGGAGCTTTAGTTGTGATGCTATCCAGGGGGCTTGGGAAGGGAAGGGAAGTAGCGCCAGGATACAGCGCAGTGTGTATAGAGGGCGCGAGATAGGAAAATTGGGTACATACCCGTGATGGAGGCTGACGTATGCTTTTCTGCTTGTCCCCAGCTCGATATCGAGATACCTGCCGAGTGTGCGGGGCGACAGTACTAAAGGCATGTCCCTCCGGACCCCAACGAGACCTACGGCCAGTACTAAAAAAAATAAAAAAAGGGACCAATAACCAATATGCAAACCCGGCTCGGTGACTTTCGGGCTTCAGCTCCATGTCTCGGTTCCGACAGCGTGCGTCGGCCATGCTCAAGTCCGGCGCGGTCCCGCCTGCGGTTTGGCCGAATCACTGCAACAAAAGTGTTTGCCGCTCCCCCTTCCTGCACGGCGTTGCGCTAACAGGAACTCTTAGCAGGGACTTTTGCCCCCTCGAGCTCTCAAGCCTTCCCGTGCGGACTCGTTGTTGTGGTGGTGATGTTCTCTTCCCTTTTGGATGCTAGGACGTTTCAGAATATGCCTGCCATCCCATCCCCGCCCCTCCATCATGGTTTTTCTTCTAAATTTTGGCCTTTTGGGCCTGCTGGTGTGCCAGCTGCCCCCACCACGCGGCTTTTGACTGGTCTGATTCTGTTGGAAAGTCGGTTGATTTGACTCGATGGGGCGAGGTTCACCACGCAACAGAAGAAAACCAAGATATCCTGAACTCCGGACGACATGAGCGGACAAACCAGCACTGCGGCACACCCGTTGCAGGCCGTGTGTGTGTGTGTGTGTGTGTGCGTGCGCGCCCCATGGTTCGTCGATCCCCGCGATCCCGGAGTACCTTTCCCCAAGGATGGGACGGACAGGCTCTGGCCTTTACCGCTGGCTGGCTGGATGCAACCCAGCGAGCGGCCGAGCTGCTTTTTTTTTTTTTTTTTTTTTTTTTGTCTCTCTGGAAGTCCGGGGATGAGAGACATTCAATGTCGAGTCCCTCAACGGTTTTTTTTTTGTTCTGTCCATTCTGAATGCGGGGAGCCGAGCCGAGCATATGGCTTCAAAAAGATATCAAACAAAACATCGCGAACAGCACTTCGGCTCGTCGGTTGTCGGCCTCCCCAACACACAAGTACTATGCGGATTTTGGGGCGTGGTTACGTGACATCAAAAAAGGCACCGAAACTACACTACCGCCCACACTAAACTTGGACTGCCGCACTGCCAGCCTTCCCGTCCGCCTGCCCGCGCTCCTTTGGTTGGCTGCCCAGCCCACTCGCGCGATCTCCCCCCCTATCGCAGACCGTTGGCGCCGACCTCCGATGTTACATACCAGCGGGCAAAAAAACAATAAAAAAAACACACACCAAACGGTTTTGTTCGATCCCGCTGATACTATTCCACTTTGGAAATGGCAAGATTGCATCGTCTGTCTTGGTATGCAGACTCGGCCGTCTCGGCCCCATCGCTTTAATTCTTGTTTCAACCGCCAACACATCCTCCGGGAGCGCTATATCGATTTATACTAGCTCCTAGGGGGGCGAACGTGCCGGGATGGCAGGAGGGAACTTTTGCGCCCCCCGAGACGCCGACGACCGACGCCGACATGGCATGGGTCAATGTTCATGACATGCAAGTAATAAACCAAAGGAAAAGGGAATCTTGTTCGGCATTGGAAGGGCATGGGGGGGGGGGAGGAAGAAAACAACCCCAGCACGGCTGAGGCAAACGAACAGGACCGCAACGCATGCCTGCTGGGGGAAGAGGCATCTTACGCAACACGCAACGCCGGAGCGCCGGTTTGATGAACCTACCAATACGCTGTCTCGCTCGCTCGCACGTTCGCAAGCAAGCGCCGTCTTCGTCCTGTCTTGTTCGGCCGTGACTTCGGACTTGCAGAACGCCATCATGCTGGCTGCCTGTCTGTGCGAGAGAAAAAAAACCGGGCAGAGAACGGAGGAAAGAACAAGGGCGCATGGGGTGTCGGCCTGCCTGGCGGCCTTCACGTGGAATATGCGATGATGACAGACAGACAGCCAGGCCAGCGGCCAGCCAGAGCAGCAGAACCGACAGGTAAACCGTTTGTCTGACAACTGGCATTCGTTGATTTGCCCTCCCCGGATTTCCCTCCTCCCTCGTTGCTTCCGTCGCACAGATGTGATGTCTGATCTCACGCATCGCATGGGCGTTCGCACGACATCGGACTGGCGACACACGAGGTTTGCCAGATTTCATGTTCGAACCGGGAAACAACCAACCAAACACAGTAAAACCCTCCCAGTGGCCCGGAGGCGTCTGGTGGCGGCGCCGCCATCATGTTGCGGCTCCCTCCCCTCAACCTCTCACCCTTTTCACGGGCATATCACACCTTCCCCTAGCCTAGCAAGCGCGTGCAGGATGACTCTGTCGTCCGAGCCTGAACGACATGGTAGCTAAACAGAGTCCCCGCGGGCGGGATGTAAAACCTTCCCCCCTCGTCTTGCCAACAATCCTGTTCCCGTAGCATTGGGCGGCTGGCAAGATGCCACGGACCATGGACATTGAAAGCTGGTCCACAGCTCCATCAAACCCCTGACTCACAGACCAAATAGGTATCAGGAAGACGTCCGGCAAGACCCCAACGACACGCCCGGTACGACTAGGATACTCTATGTGTGTGTCTGTCTCTCAAAGTCGGGGCATATTACCCGAGCCGAAGTAAATTCTCCGTGACACCGACCTCATATCGATGGGTGGTGGGTTGAAGCTATGGCCTCTCGGAGACTGAGCAAGCTTCAATACCGACAGCAAACAACCAGATATGCCGGACTAAACAACGCATCAAGCATAAAGAGGAAAACGGCGCTACCGATGCAGCCTCGAGGTGCTTGGATCAAGGGGCAACTGTCGCAACATTCTAGAAGCAAGCTTCGGGGCCGAAGCAAAGTCTTGGGGGACGGGAAATGCGACCACAGAAACCCCACAACTAAGTGCTGTGACTCTCAGATATCAACGGAATGTGGAAAGCGAAACTGATCCTACCGGACATTGCATGGGCAACGTGGGGATCTCTTGGGGCTCTCTGGGGAGAGACAGCGCCGGCAGACGAGAAAATGTGCGACTTCATTATTTGGTCCTGTTTAGCCGGATGCATAGATGGATCTCCAAGAAAAAGTCACGCCGAACAACAGCATGAAAGGCCGACGATGCCTTCTTTCTGAGAGGTCCTTCAACTGTGCATACTGGGCTGTACTAAGTACGCCAGTCGGGGCAAGTAAAGACCAAGGAAAAGGCTGCAATTTGCAACTTACAAGCTGCAGCCAGCAAACAAGACCGGCGACAGCGCAAACATGGGGAGCGTGGCCTCCGGGTCACAAACATGGCAGAAGACCGACGCTCCGGGCGGCCTGGTTTCAGAAAGTGGCTCTCGACGCTAAGAAGGGTAAGAGGACTCGGGTGGTGATATGCTTTATTCCCGTCTGTGATGGGAGATGCCCGACTGTCCGAGTGGAACTCGGTAAAAGCCTCAGCTCCAGGAGTCGGGCGAGAGACGTGTTGAGCAGCAGCAGCCTCGGGTGGCATTGGCAGGTCGGCCAGAACAAGCTGCGCTGAGGAGATGCCCGAAATAACCCGAGCCACTGCCTCGCCCGTGCGGCACAAGGTGGCCTGGAAAGCTATCCCAAAATGTGTGGTTCAATCACGATGCCCGACGTCCTGGTGTTGCGTCTCATGTGACCTGACCTCAGCGAACAGCAGGTGATGTCGGCCAGTTCGCCGCGACTAAGGTGGTAGAGATGGCGAGTGACAGATGGCGGCAGCTGCCAGGGTTGTCGGGTAACGGCCAGACGTCTAGCACCCGAATGGCAGTGCTAGAGCGGCGGAAAACAAGGCCTGGGACCGGTGATGGAGGCCTAGCCCGCATGTCAGTCTCGGTCAGGGAGGAGATTGGCGCTGCAGAAAGGCGCAGCACCTTTGGGGGTCCGCCGCCTGTCAAGTCCGTCAATGTCCGCCCCGCGAAGGACCCGTCCCCCAAGCTGGCACCCTTTTCTTCCCCACAATTCCATCAACAAGGGGCGGCGGGAAGACGAGGGAAGCCAACATAAAGGCCCTGGTGCTCGATTTCCCACCCTTTTTCCCACGCCAGGTTGAAGTAGGATGGAAGAGGTGGAAACAATGGGCGAAGGAATCCTGACGCGCCAGGAAAAAGGGCAGACCTCGGTCCACCCACGCCAACACCGATCTGGGCACACAACTCTGTAGCCCATGCCCGAGACCAACAGGCCCTCCCACCCGGGAAGCACTTCAGCACCACCGCGCGACCAATGGGCGGAGTGCTCACAACACGACGACCGACGCCAATCCTTCCATTCCCCGAGACGGGCACAACCCATCCACACATCCAACCCCCCGTCGGAGCCTCAACACAGGGCAGAGGGCAACCTACCTGCCAGACCCAATCCGACCTGGCATATTTCTGATTTAACTAGATCGTTATCACCCGCCGTCTTGCCACCACCGTTGTGCCCTCCGACCACTCGAGGTCTGCCAGCTGTCGCCGTTCCCGGCATGCATTTCGACACCGGCGCCGACACCTGCCTCGATCAGCCCAGGGATTTTCGGTGTTTCTCAGCCCGATTCGGAGAGGATTGTCCTGAGGTGCACAGCAGAATGCCTGCCCTAGGCTGACCTTGGCCGCCTTTTTTTGAATCGACGAATCCAGAGCGGGCACAGGAAAGTATGACCCGCCTTTTCAAGTGCAAATCGCCTTCACCAATCGATTACCGCGCACCCCCGAACACTCTTTGCTGCGAACCCCGCCCAGGGAGCTACCTGTTGACTGTCAGGTCGTACTGGGGCATAATGC
Organism: Lasiosphaeria hispida; assembly: GCA_033439745.1. Taxonomy (NCBI): domain Eukaryota; kingdom Fungi; phylum Ascomycota; class Sordariomycetes; order Sordariales; family Lasiosphaeriaceae; genus Lasiosphaeria; species Lasiosphaeria hispida. The sequence goes on along the minus strand of JAUIQD010000002.1, from coordinate 4,780,877 downwards.
ACCAAATTCTGAGACCTATCTTCAGCTGACGCCGGTACTTGTTATTCGAGCGCAGCGGAATAACCCAGCCCAAAAGCTTTGATAAACTTGTGGAGGCTTGAAGCCTGCGACTCTGGCCCAATTGAGAATCCTGAGCGATCTTTGCCCGATGAAGCGGTGTGCTGTTCTGCGGCGACTCGGGGTAACAGCCGCACGGCCTCGACAAGTGAGGCATCGCCAGGTAATCGCGCCTGGTTTTCACGATGGGCTCCAAGCGGAGCAAGTCGCCCAACCTGATGAGCCTGAGAACCCGTCAAAGCCAACGCTTGCTTACTCTTGACTTGTAGATGCAAAACCAAGCTGCGGGGGCGACGTGAAGCATGTCTCGAGCAGAGAACAAGTGAGCTGTGGGTTTTTTTTCCTTCAGACGAACCACTGGGAGCAAAGTGGAGGCACAAACCCCTCTCTTGAAGAGCCCTTGAATTGGTTCAGACACAGTCACTTCCAACCTAACTTGAGCTTGCTTGCGCTTGCTTGCCATCCCTGGCTGCATGCGCAGGTAAAGGTGGGGACTGGGTCACATTTGCTCTTGGTCAAGAGAACAATGGAACCCAACTTACGAGCTCGACCACTCGGGACTCAAGCCTACGGTTAGTTTTGCATTGCCGAACTGTCTTGTCTGTCAGCGGTGTGGTGGTGGGCGCAGGTGCCGGACTGTTGTGTCTTGGAAGATTCTCTTCCGATGTGTTTTTTCTTCCAAAGTGTCTTTTTCCCCCCTCGGAAGTGGTTGTCACACCGCGTGCGTGGGGTGCAACATGCTCTGCGCGCCGCAAGACGCTTCCTGGTTGTGTTCGAAGTTCGAATGGCACCCCATCCTTGAACCCGCTCTCACAGTTGGGGAAGAGACTAGAGCGAATCGAATGATGATAGGGGTAGTGATGCAGCGGCGGTAGCCGTATCTCGAATGCCAGACCGTTTTCGTGGTCCAAGGTGCGGACGAAAGTTGGTCGCTCCAATCGACTGGGGGGTTGATGCCCGTTCGCAAGCCACGTCTATTATTATGAGCGCCGTGCATTCGCTCGCATCTCGTATCCCCAGGCTGGCTTCAAAGACCGAATGGGACAGGGCTCAGCCACCGTCATGGATGGTTATCTCTGCCTCGTTAGTGTCGAAAACCCCCGTAGCCGTCGAGGTGCTGTCGATGAGAGACAATAGGAGGCGTTTTGAAACGGCGCTTCAGCGGTTGCTTTCAATCTCATTATCTTAATGTTTCTCTTTTCGGCCTTTCTTGCTTATTCCTGCTTATTCGTAAAGGGCTCAGTTGTGGACAAGGAGTAGCTGGCAAGGCAAGGCAAGGTTCAGGAGAGGTAGGATTGGGAGGGGTGGTGATGCGCAATAGTCTGCTGTGGCTTGCTTTTACAACGGTGATCGATGCGAGATTGCGATATTGAAGGGGCAGCCACCTGAGGCAGGTATCAGGAGGCAACCATTGAGGAGTCAAAGTTCACGGCAGAGAGGCCAGAAATTGGACAATAATCGGCCGCACAACCGCGCGGTCGTGTGACTCGCCTACTTGGGCGCTCCTGACGTTCTTCGATTCCCATTCTCGAAAAAAATGGCTCTTGAGGAAAGCGCCATGACCTCGCTTGGCGTCGTCACGGGAGGTTGGCTCGCACAGACGTGGAAATTGCGATGGACGGTTCCCATACGCAGGGGAACGACACTCCCCTGGCTGCCCCTTGGTTGGCCCTATTATACCTGTTTGTTGCATAACCCTAGCTTTACCTAACCTGGACGGGTAGATGGCGTAATTCTCCGTTCCCGCTGCGCTTAAGTCAACCTCGAACACTCCCCGTTGAGTTCGCACGGACCAAGTTATCGCTTGCCCGCGCTTATTCTCGCCACTTGGCGCCGTTTCTCTTTATCTTCATATCTGTCCAGGCTGGGCATAAGCTCGGGAGAGTGGACTACGTACTCTGGTGCGTAGTGCTGACAGCGAGAATACACCAAGTTGTCCCGGACTTATTGTCAGCACCAGCATCGAGTAAGGTATCTAGTTTGAAATGATTCGTGCCGCTTCGCCCACAGGATTTTCGTTTCATCAGCCACCCCAGCCGTAGAGGAGCCCCAACTAGATCAAGGATCGCGTCAACGTGATCCAACCATGCGGGGGGACGACGTCGGATTCCGATGGGAGATCGTCTTCCGGGATCACGATAGGGCTTTGTACGAAATTTCAAGATCGTCGTTGCACCGCTTGCGCAGCACTTGGGCGCTTCGTTGCTCTCTGTGGTTCTGCCGAACACGGAACGCGGCGGTCAGGAACCGACGAGGCGTTGCATTTGCCGTCCAAGAACTTTTGGGCGCGGTAGTTGGCTGGCAGTCGGTGACCGAGCTGCGGTGGTGGATTCGATAGCAGCTGCAGGGCAGTTTGAGATGGACGAAAAAGAAAAAGCCGCTCCCGCCTTGAGACCCAACGTCACCCCCAAACGGGAGGTGGAGGCGGGGACCCTTCCTTCGGGAGTCGGGACGGTTGAGACATGGTAAGGCAAAGAGGGGGAACAACTCAGACCGCCTCGTTGGAAAGGACCTAGATAGTGTAGACTAGAGGGACGGTCTGAGACAGGCAGACGTACGGAGTAGCTTACCTAGGTAGGGCAGGGAAATGCCCCGCTGGAGCTGTGCTGGAGGAACGTACTGCAGAGTGGACTGCAGCAAGTGTACGCATATGCCTTGCCTATCAGGACCCTACTCATCGGGCGCTGGCAAGCGGGCACGAGAATGGGTTGCCAAAAGAGGCTTTCTGGCTCACCTCTATTGTGCCCTCACCGACAGCGGTCCCCATCCTATCGGGCTGTCAGGGCGATCCACAGAGGTTGATCTGTTGATATCTCGTCCCGATACAGAGCGTCCCCCGGTGCGGGGACGGGCAAGACAAGATGCATGATGACAAGATGCATACGTCGTGATGCATACCCAACAAGCGGAGCCGGCCAGCTCTGCCAGACGGTGAAAGGGCAATGGCATGAGTGGTAAGATTTTCCACACCTGGCGCTCTCCGATCCCAACGCCATGCCACGTCAAACGCCGCCCCGCCCGCACCGCCCGCACCTATCGGCATGGCCTCACACACCGTCAGCACTTTACCGACTAATACGCGGGTAAAGCAGAGAGGCATGAGGGAAGCCGCCCATCCCGTCCTCCTCGGTGCGTACGGAGCAGAGGGAGAAGAGAAGGGGGGATGGTGAGTGCGGATGTGCGGTGTGTTGTACGATGCGACTCGGGTCCTTTGCCGCACAGGGTGGTGTCAAGAGAGCGCAAGTAGTGAAAATTCCCACGGGTTCGTTCGCCAGCAGCAGCTGGAGATCACCACCAGCCTAGCCAAGGTGTGGTAGCGAAAGGTCACGGGCGGGAGAAACGGGGATAGGACGGTTTGCGCGGGGACCCCGCCGCTTCGGCTACCGATTGATTGCTGCCAGTACGGGATTTCTTCTGGGAGATGCCACAGGCTCCAGAATCTCACAGCATCTCACAGCATCTCTCGGCGCATCTCTGATCCAGCGGTGATCTAGCAAGTCGACGTGGTCGTCCAGAAGCCTTTCAAGTCGTGAGACGTGAGGAAGCGAAACCCGAAGGCGTCGAGTCCAGATCCGGAAATATCTCTGGCTGACTCCGGCTCCCAATTGGCTCGGCCGTCGATGCCGTGGCGCAGACTTGGTCCCACTGGTCCCTTCGTTCCCCCAGCCTGGGCACTGATGGCGTTTTCTTTTGTGGGAATTTGTGAGGGGGCAGGGTCAAGGTATTTCGGCATCGAGCCCCTCCACACCCACTCTCGATGGGGATCGTGCTAGGTCCGCTCATAGCAGGACGCTAGTCTTCCTGGGGAAGGGACAATGGGCAGCCCCAAAATGCATACCATTCTCCCACACACACTCTCGATGGCCATTGGTTTGAGAATGGCGACGCAGACAGTGGGCATTTAGCGCTAATCAGGCTATCAAGGCTCTGTTTGAGCACCAGCCGCACCGGCAAGTCGGGTTATAGTGTATACACGCAGTCGGGCGGTGGGTGAGCTTATTTTTAGTCGCGCTGGCAATATGCACCTTATTGGATCTCTATTTCTCTATGAATCATGGTTTGACGATATTCCCGCACCAGCGGAGACGAAGGCTTAAGCGGGCTCGCGGGCTGCCCACGGCGTCAACAACACTTTCGAGACAGAGCACAATGCCGTCTGCCCCCAAACAATCCTCCGCGACCTGGAATAGTTTAGCAGGGCTTGCCAGGGCAGGGGTGGCCTGTTGATAGACGATGCGCACAGGGAAGCGATGGAGACGCCTGGCGAACCACACACAATAAGATGCCGTAAGCAGAAACGTGGGACGTTGTTTATCGTTTATCGACGGGATGTGGATTTGCATTTTAAATAACGAGCGGCAGTCATTCTTGTCGGCCATGCGCCGCCAACTGGCGTCAACCCAGTCGTCGAGAAGACTCCAGAAGGACGGCAAGCGCGAATATACCGTTGACCGTATAGTTGATCATATCTCTCGAATTGCTTCCAGTTATACCCGCTGCGGTCAGGTTTCCTGGCACGTTTTTCAAGCGGCACATCCAGGGATTTTGGTGCTCGTTTCTGCAGAGGCGCTACCGTCAGCGGCTTAGTCGTGCTAGGCGCTGGCGAACAGGGGGAGTTCTGAGAAAACGGGAGGAGCACAGGGGCTGATGGCGGGGGCTTCGTCAGGGGTACGCTGCGTTTCCAAATTAAGTTTAGGCTATCGTTTTTCTCATCAAAACCATGAGCTCAAGCTCATGAGACTGATAACTCGATGAATCATGCCCCTCTTTGCCTTCTTACGCGGTAAAGTGTTATCACCCTATCTCCCCGTTCTCTCAGTCGAGGAGAACTCGCTCTCACTTTGGCTGTCGCCGAACCCGGGAGAGAGAATTGAGTTTGTACGCTGGACCCTGCAGCCCGCCCACCGTCTGGGAATGTCTGGGATGGCCTGGCGAGGGGCGTCCCATCTCCCAGGCTGAGCGAGAGACAAGTCCGAACCCCGCAGATTGTGAATGGTCGAATCGTCGCCTTAAAGGTCAGAAGTGAGATTGTTGACCTAGAATACCCGCGGGAGGCGTAGTGGAGTTTCCTGTAGATGAGGTATTCTTTTTTGGTGTCTTCAGTCGCCACACTACCAACCAGGTTGGGTCTTTTCGCGATCCTCTCATCACCTTAACATGGGAGGGCGGTGATACAGGCGGCAGCAGAACCGGCGGCGCAGGCAGTGAGGAGTGGCCACCGGCGAGCGGGAAGCCAACAGCAGTCGGGCTCGGGCTGCTGTCCCTCTGCCCTGTGAGCTTTCGGCGCAGGAACCGAGAGCCCCAAAAATGGCATACCTCCGCCCCGCCTTCACTCGCACAACTGCCCTAAACCTGCACGCAAACCCCAGCCACCGTTCAACTACAGCCACTCGCTCTCCCATCCTCTCCCATCCCATCATGGACGAATCGTGCATCGCCTCGAGAGGGCTGGCCGGGGCCGACAGCCCGTGCTCGTCTTGCGGGTTTTCTGCTCCCCTTCTCCTGGTCGGAACAAGGACAGCCAGATCGGATCAGGATGGATGGAGGTAAGAGGCAGGGGGGAGATGAGGGCGGTAACCCAGCGAGCCCTATTTCGTGCAGCAAGGAGACCGTGCTGGCGGACGGCGTGCTGGGGCATCGCATTCCTAGTCGGGCATAACAAGATGCAAATTCATGAAGGGGACCCAATGTGGGAATTAGCACCCACACCCGTCTTTGTGAAGGAGGGGGGGTGGCAGCTGCCGCGGCCACGCCCGCTCTGCAGGTTTTGCAGGCACAGGAGAGGCGTGACCGTATCAAAGCCGATCATCTGGGTTGATCGACAACCTTTTTCTCTGATACAACACCGAACCTTGCATACGCTTAGTTCCCATTCATTCGACCCTCTGCCGGCTCTCACTGCTCGGCCGGCCACCGTCGAGAACAATGGAGACGCTGAACAGCATGGCAAATTGGCACCCTATCAATACTGGTCGGTATTGACAATACTCAAATGCTTTGCCGTTCCGGCCCAGCCCAGTTTCCACCGTTCCTGAGTCCCAGGTCCCAGAAGTGCCGAGCGCGAGCTCTTCGTCAGGAGGGGAGGGTACGGGGGTACATGTCTACTTTGATGTTTTGAGAGCAAAGGCTGGCTCTGCGACCCAGGCGCGACACGCCCATCGCGCACCACTGTCTGAACTGTCTCGTCTGTCTGGGCCGCGCTGGATATACGAGAACTCGAAGGGTTCCAGTGCGGTTCCAGTGCTCGAACCGTGGCGAGCAATCCCACGTCGCACACTCGATACAGACCCGAGACGACGTTCCCGCTCCCATGGACGGGGTGCAGGGCCTTGTCGCTCGTCAACAGCTGGCCAGGACAGGGCTTCCTAGGTCTGCCAGGCGCGCCGGGCTGCCGTTCACTGGGACGCTGAGATCCCATTCTGCCCGCTGGCCCCAGCTGCTTGACTGCCCTGATGCCCTGACACCCTGACGCCCTGACATGCACTGCAACTCCCCTCACCCCTCACCCCGCAATGCAATACGAATTTCAGAAACTGCCCAGGTGATGAGTTCCTGCCGCGATTCCCGTCTGTTCGTTCCCTGGCCAGCCGCCGCTTGTCTTTTCACCCTCTCTCGTCCCTTGGGTGTCGTTATTGCCTGGCACCGAAACTCGACGCTTAGCACGACATCGTATCGAGTGCGAATGCGCCGGCCGCTGTGAGTGCCTGCTTGAAACCCGTCGTCGACCATTCTCGACCATTATCCAATTTAATCCCGGCTACATGGTCTACATGGGCATTTAGACCGTCCATGCTTTGCAGCCGTGTGTGCTAGGCCGCTGGGCCCGCTGGGCCTGCCGGGCCCTCTTGGGCCTTCGTACAGGACTGCACAGGTCTGTCTGCAATGCCTGCAAAGGCCTGGACTGCACGATGGAGGTAGGCAAATTCGAACGAATTCGAGCTTCTTCCGGCACTTTGCTGCTTGGGGGGGGGGGGTTTTCTGTTTTGATGCATGCGTCCACAGGAGATCGCCCGCGCGTGCTGTGCTGCCAGCATGGCAGGTCGGTCTTGGGCAGGATCCATGGTCCACGGCCCATGGAAGCTGTCCAAATTGTCCAGGTCTCGACGCCCCTGCTGGCCAGCTTGCCAGCCACCGTGCTGGCCCGTCCAGTCGTCCTGGGCCATCGTCGAGATAGCCAGCACGCGCGAGACAGATAGGCAGGCCAGCGACAGCAGAGACAGCGGCGACAGCAGAGACAGCAGAGACAGCAACAGCCCAGAGACACAACAAGATGCCGATACCGAAGCCTGCTTCTTCTTGTTTTCGTTTTTCGCCGCCCACCCAGACCGAGAGACCTGCCCGGGACGCGGGCGACGGCCAGCACTCGCGAGACTCGCGAGACTCGCGGCTAGAGGATCCAGAGGCGGGCTAAGGCGACCCAGTGCTCCTGTGCCTTGGCTGGTGTTTCTGCAAGTCTGGTAGAGAAACTATCTGGCCGTCTTTTCGCGTGCTGCTGCTTGTCCAGTCTCGCGCCAGTTCGGGCCCAAGGGACAGCTTCCGTCCTTGGCGTGCTGCCCTCGATACTCGCTCCCACGCCGTCATCAGGGCTGGTGCGGAAGCGCAGAGCGCATGGGCTACAAGCTATCGTGTGGCTCTGGGCTATGGCTGCGGTACCTCGAGCCTGGTACCTTTTTTAGGCGGCGGCTGAACACTGTCAACAACCAGGTCGGGGCCTTTTTGCTTTCTCCATGTCTTAGATACGTACCCACCCACCCAGCGCCCGCCTTCGCACTAACACAAACAGCCACACTTCCTGGTCGCTCTGCTCGCTTTCCCCCCCCCCCCCCCCCCCCCCCCCCTTGTCCCTTGTCCCTTGTCCCTTGTCCCTTGGTCCCCTGTGCTGCTCATGCTGCTCACCACACCTCTATACAAGGTACATCGATTACATCCACATTCATACCCATGTCCCTGCTCCTAGCTCCTTGCTCCCTCGCTCACAAACACATCCATGCCGCTCTCGAGAGCGGGCCACTGCTGAGCTCAGTTTCGCGGCAGCACCGCCTCGGCCTGAGCAGCAGCCCTGTGTGTGCCTGTCTGTGTCGGTGTCTGTGTGTGCCAGCGTGGGAAAGCTATGTCTTATCAATATTTCCGATATTGAAAAGGCCCGGCCATCCAGTACCCTCTCAAGCCTCCCCAGAAAACCCTCTAACCCTCGTGTCGGAAGAATCTCTCTCGTTCGCTGCAAGTTCCATGTTTCCTGCAGACGCTTAATTTCTAATCCTCCTCGATCTCGTCGATCGGCTTAGGCCTCTTTCCCTTTCTTGCATCTGCCTCCTGCGGTCTGCCCTTCTTCTACTACATACCCTCCCCCACCCACCACCCCCCTCCCTCCTCGTCGACCTGTTCCTGGCTCGTACATATCCATACATCGTCGTCACAACCGCCGCCGCCGTCGTCGTCATCCACCGAGCAACAGTTAGCCCCCTCTAGTCTACTTGGACGTGGACCTCCTCCGCCCTCCCGACTTGGACGGCAACCGTCTACAGCAAGTCGTCGAGCACGCGCTGCCCGGGCTCCACCTCGCCTCCACGAAGACGACCGACTCGTGATATGTGGAAGGCCTATCTGGAAACCCGAGCCCCTCAGATATAGGCCAGCAGCAGCAGCAGCAGCAGCAGCAGCAGCAACAACAACAACAACAGAAACGAGCAAAAGAAACGCAGTCACGATGGTTTTTTGCGCGTACTGCGGGAAGAGCTTCACCCGCAAAGAGCATCTGGAGAGACACATTCCCAGCCGTGAGGATATCCAACCAAAAGACGGGCAGCAGCAGCCCGGGGTGGAAGAGTGTCGCTAACAGCCTAACCGCAGACACCAATGTCAAGCCCCATCGATGTGGTGCCTGTCAACTATCCTTTGCCCGAAGGCAAGTTTGCTGGACCCTCCCCAAGTTCAATGGTGTGTGTTTTGGCCCAGTCTAACAGGATGGCGGGAACAGGGACCTCCTCCAAAGACATCACTCGACATACCATGAGGCAAGGGATCCAATGGAGCCGCTTCCGGGCGGTGTCCCAACGGTAGCCGGACGGACGCCCATTGCGTGCCAGAACTGTGCCAACGCGAAGACGGGGTGTGACAAAAGGGTACCGTGCTCGAGATGCGCCGAGAAGAATCTGCCCTGTGCTGCTCGGTTCGCGCGGAGGTCGTCCAAGGCGGCCGTTCGTGCGGCGCAGGCGAGCGCGGCTTTCCAGAGCGCACTCGCGCAGTCACCGGGGCATGTGTCGCAACAGCAGCCACAACAGCAACCGCAAACCATCAACCCCTCGTTCATGGAGGTTAAACAGAGTGTAACCAAGACCGAGCCCGGCAAGTCACCGTCGGCCATGGAGTCGGTGATCGCAGTCGACGGGCACATGCATGAAGGGTCACCCAAAAAGAACTCTCCGGCGCATTCGCACGTCAGCCCCGCCGACTTCCCATCGCCGCACACGCGAGTGGACGGGTTGGACGACTTCATGCAGATGGGCAGCGACTTTGTGGGGCAGGAGTCGACGTACCAGGACCTGCTGGTGTGGCCCGACTACCCGATCGAGCTCGACATGTACCCGCATCCGATGCCGCTCACGCGGACAGACATCTCGATGCCGGCATTCGCCGAGCTCAGCGACATGTCGGCATCGTCGGAGCCCATGACGGCATCGTCGTCGCGGGGCTCGATACACACGCGGGGCACGAGCATCATGTCGACGAGCGATTTCGACAATGCGATGAAGTCGAGCGAGCTGGCCATGGCGGCGCCGTCGGACAGCTCGATCCCCGAGTTCGAGGTGGTGATTGCGGCCGAGGGCGCGTGGAACCTGGCGCGCTGCAATCCGCCCATGTACACGGGGACGTGCCCGCGGACGGCCATTGTGCATCTCGAGTGCCTCGAGCAAAAGTCGAAGCAGGAGGGCACGTGGAGCTCGCTGGAAAAATACCTCGAGCAGGTCGACTGGGACGCGTCTGATTTGGCGTCGGTGGTGCCGCTGACATCACGCACACGTGACAAGATGCTCGCCATCACGCAGAGCTTCCTGCACAAGGCGCTCGAGATCCACCGCGGCGGCGTCAACGGGTACCCCAAGAACGGCTACGCGAGCCCGGGCGACTTCAACTTCATCGTGCTGCCGCCGTCGCAGATCCTCGAGTACTTCCTGCGCAGCTATGTACGCAGCCTGTCGGTCTACTACCCGCTCGTCGTCGCCGGCCAGGTCGACCCCAACGAGATGCTGCAGAACAACCAGGCCTCGACCCTGCTGGTCCTGCTCATGATCGCACAGGGCGCCGCCGCCATGCCCATGGCCGAGGCCCGCTATCTCTCGGCCGGCCTGACTGAGACCTGCCGCATCTCCCTCTTCGACATCGTCGAGAAGGACGTCGAGCTCTCGGCCGACCCCATCGCCCTGCGCTGCGCCCTGCTCTTCATCGTCCTGGGCGCCTGGAGCGGCGACAAGTGGCTCATGGACATCGCCATGGGCCAGCGCGGCATGTACATGTCCATGCTCAAGCACGCCGGCATGCTGGACCCCCAGCCCGCCATGATCCCCACCTTCAACAGCTCGACAAGTGCCGAGCTGCAGTGGCGCTCATGGCTGCACCGCGAGAGCCAGAACAGGTATGTCGCACACACGCCTGTGTCTCCCTTTTATCTTTTACAAGATGCTAACTGCTCCCACAAGATTGGTCTACAACTATGTCATGCTGGACCAGGAACTCAGTCTCTTCCACGACACGGCGCCGCTGTTTGCCATCACCGAGCTTCAATGTCCCCTGCCTGGGCCCGAGGTCCTCTGGTCGGCGCCCAATGCCGAGCGGTGGATGGCCACCATGCAGTCGGTCTACGGATGCACCGCCAACCTCAACCCCCAGCTCCTCAATGTCCAGTCGGTCACGCCTTCCTTGAATGACTTGTTCCAAGACTTCCTCCACGACAACCTCTCGAGGCGGCAAGGCAGCCTCTCGCCCCAGCAACTGAGGTTGATACTGCACCCGCTCCAGTCGCTCCTCTGCCATCTCCGCCAGATGATCTCGTGCTTCTCCGATGTGCTCAGCTCGCGTCGCACAACAGCACGGACCGTGACCAAGGCCTCCACTCTGTTGAGGCTGGAGGAGGTCCAGGCCCTGCTCCAAAAGTGGTACGAGTTGACCATGACATACCACAAGGCCAACCCTAACTGCCCCGTCACGCGCTGCAACCTGGTCCTCTACCACTTGATCTCTCTCAACGCCGTCACGAACTTCCCCGAGATTGAGCGCCTGGCCCGCCGTGAGGGCTTCGACGGATCGTACTGGGAGCTATCTCTGCGGCACAAGCGCTGCATCTACCAGCGCGAGGAGGCCATCTTCCACTGCGGACAGGTGTCCCGCCTCCTGCGGTCCATGCCCAACGACCGCCGGCCATGCTGGTGGTCAGCCGCCATGTACCGCGCCACCCTCATCATCTGGGCCGACAGCATCTCGCGCCTCGACCCCAACTTCCAACCCGACAAGCGGGAGAACGCAGGCACAGGGAGCACGGCACCGGTCGCCATCGACCAGGTCACTCCCGAGGACCCGGCGCTCATTGCCTACCTGTGGAGTGGTGATGGTGTGGCTGTCCTCACCAGGCTGGATGGCTCTACCATCAACCTTGACAAGCCGGCAGATGTTCTGCAGTATGCCGTCAAGAACATCGAGGGCGGGTTTAGCTCCCGCATAGGGGACGGCATCAAGCGCAAGTTGATACAACTAGGCAGCAACTGGAGCGTCGACACCATGGGCGCCCCGGCAACCACAGTTGGTTGAGTCTTTGCTGCCTCCCAACATATTTCTTCTTTCTACGGCTGGGATTGGCGGGCGGTTTTTGTTCTTCACTTCAAGACGGGATATCAAAAGGGGCATTATTGGGTTTTTCTTTTTCACACGCACATGTTTTGGGGACATCCGGTACTCAAGGGGATTAGGGGCGGTGGTTCCCCCCCCCCCCCCACCAACCTTTTGGGATGATGGCGTTCAACGGTTTGGGAAGATCCAGCTTTGCAGTTGGATACTTGGCTGGGTTGGGATTTACGACGACACACAAATAATGGGAATGGTGCATGAAGGCGTTGATACCTCGGTGATGAATATTTTACTCTTATTTTATTTATTTTGGGCTTCCAGCTCTAGAGATAAGACAAGAGGGGTACACATACGGCACGCCTCATTGGGTGCTCGGGCAAGTGGGATGGCTCTTGTTTTTTCTTCGATTCACGGCTTAGGAAATGTTCCTGTGGCATGGCATGGTTGGGGCAAGGGATTGGGATCGGGAGGATTCACTTGACGTGGTTGCAACCATTGGCCCTAGACATCACCAACAGCACGTGTTGGTGGAGGGGCTTGTAGTCATTTTTTTATTTTTTTTATTTTTTTATGTTTATGTTTTCTGCTCTCATCGAGTGCGCAGCAATTGGGTGCGTCTGTTGATGGCCTCGACCATGGAGGAAAAAGCTTCATGTCATTACTTGGCAATTTAGTCTCTAGTCTTAGTCACTATTCAGGGGAGGGGGTGTGAACGAAGGGAGGGTGAAATAATGGAGTTGCTGCAACTACTCGGCTTGTCTGTCCTATCATGCTCTCAGGCTTCGCACTTGACTCGGTTCCGACAAGATTAGCCCGGCGTCTTGTTCTTTTTTCATCTTGGCCTATGAGGTCTAAGCCCCCGAACTGCGGGCAGTTGTGATTTTCACTCGGCCACTCACGAGCGGTGTCGCGAACCCAGGTGATGGACGCCACACCACTGCGCTGTATTCGCAGCTTCGCAGCATCCCATCTCGACTTCGCAGAGGGCTGATCGTGCATGGCAGCCTTTGCCCCCTCCGACCGAGCGACCGCCAACTGCAGAACACAACAGCACGTAATTTGGATACGACTTGGGCAGAACGAACGGGCCTATCTGCTGGGCCGCACGCTTCGTTCGGTTCGCTCCGGTCTTACCGTCCCACAAGGCTGAGCTTATCCCAGCCCGTGATATCATTCGCCCTAGGCTCGTTTCTAATTCAGGGTCTCGAAAGAGAAGCGTGTTTACTCTAGATGATACGGGCGCAATCGCTTCATCAGCAACAGACAACCTCTGCTTCTATTCTAGCCTGATCGTGTCAAACACACCACCGCATCGTCGAATATCTCCGAATAACATGGGCACAAGCACAGACACAGACACAGACACAGTCACAATCCAACATTAAACATAGATTAAAAAAAAGTTCTCTGCGGCGGGACGAAGCAGCCCCGGCCGGCGACATAAGCGGCTTATCTTGACCTTGGCCTGGTTGTAGCTGTTAGCTCCTTCCGGCGCGAATCGATGCCTACGTTACCCTGCCCGACCTGAAGATCAACAGACGGAAGGAGCCCCCTCTGCCTCGCTGCCCTGCGGTCCACCGGGCCTGCCAGTGGCCAACTGCGCTGCGACACTCTCTCCATAGGAAGGAATCGAATCCCACGACATTCCATCCAGCACTTTCAATCCAATCTAGGTTAGGGGAGCGCTCTTGAAACACGTCGAGGCCCTAAAAATATATATATAAAAAAATAAAATAAAAAGGGACCTACGGCTGCCAGCAGTGCATGCGCTCCCAATATGCCCATCCCCATGTGCATACAACCTGATGTTGAACAACAACCCTACCAGGCCACCAACAGGGTGCTGTGGCGTGCTTTGCCTAGAAGGCTTCATCCACCTGAGGTCTGCAGGCAGGCCGCGGCGTTACATGCCACATTTCCGCCCCCCGAACGCCCGCATCGCCAGCACACCCACCCACCCACACACACACACACACCTACATCTCACCTTCCACCTATCTCCTCCCCCAGGTGGAACGCCCTGAAGGGGAGAGGAATGGAATCAAATTCCGCAACCCACTGACTGGTCGAAAGGAAAAGGTGTCAATGACAGCCTACCGCCGCCAGCGCGCGTTGGGGGCGCAGCCTCTCTAAAAGTTCGACAAGGAGCCTTCTAGGCCCCATCTCCCGGTCCCGAGATACACAAGCAAGGGGCAGAGGCGTGCATCTCGGGCGGCGCACGGCAAGTGGTTCAATCTAGAAATTTCGAACGAGGGAGAGAGAGAGAGAGAGAGAGAGAAAAAAGAACCTCGCTTCCGCCTCTGTAATTCCTTCCACCTCGCTACAGTGTTTGCCTTCCTCATCTACGCTCTCCTACCGTTTTTGTGTAATTAGATAGGTGGGCCCTCTCGTAACTCCTCACGCACGCTGTCCCGCCGAAAGAGAAACAAGACATTCCCTCCCTCTCTCCCTCTCTCTCTCTCTCTCTCTCAACAAGCGCGTGCCGGGTGAATCCTCCGTTCCTTTGGCACCTGGGAGATGGGAAATGGTGGGTGGGGGGAGGCATCTAGATCCCATCTCCAAAGCGGTCCAACTTACCGTTGGAACCCCTCCTCCCACGTCGCAATTCTGCCGTCCGCCAGGCAGGTCGTTTTGAACATGAACAATCATCTCCTGCCCCCCACCGCCCTAGTAGCAGCTCCCGTACACATTGGATGGGATGGAATGCACCTAGATAGACCCAACCGGCCCCAAATCCGACCATGCCTAGGTAGGTACCCTCCATCCCACCAGGCGGGCAGCGGGCGCGGCACAGCGAACGCCTGCTGCCAGCAGCCGCTAGAGGGCTGAAATGGATGGAGGGGTAAGGGCCACTAGCAGGTAGCTTTCCATTGGTTTTCGGAGCACTGAGCCCCACCGACCACTTGGAGCGTAGTAGGTCGCTGTCGACACTAACACTTACACTAACACTTACACGGCACATTATCTAAGACACCCAACCTCAACACCACAAATAACCTCAAACCCCTATTGATTCGGTCACATCGTAAACAATAAACATACATCCAGTATAAGAATCAAGCTCATTCTGGACCACATCCCAGGCTCAATCTCAAAACCCCCCACCAGAGATCCAAATACGCCATAAGAGACACCCCCCCCCCCCTAAAATAAAAAAAAGGTCGTGCGCGATTCCCTACCACGCCACGTTGAGATCACCACCAGGACCAGGGATGGCTACCCACACCCGCCCACCAAGGTATGTACTACTCTAGAGTTGGCCTCCACCACAAAGGTAAAAAGGGCACAGCCAGCATGGGCATGGGCATGGGCATGAGCAGGGCATAGGCGAGAGCACCGCCAAGGCCACTACCGTCCGCGATCGCGCAATCGTCCAATCGAACGGACCCGCTCGATACAGCTTCCACACCCTCTCTATGTTGGTAGCGTGTTATTCGGAACATTTTACGCTTATTTTGCTCGTGGGTTACTACGTGTGTGCCTCGGCTCCCTGTCTTGGAACCACGTTTGCGTTGCGGATCATTGCAGTGGGATAAAAAAAACGCGGGATGGCACCATATCAGTCATCAAGGTGTCCATGTATGTGCGTGTGGCCGGGTGTGAAGCCAATATAAAAAGTGTTGCTATTTCGGCCCCCAAAACCTGGTCGGGTCGCTCGCGAGCCCGCGCTGGTGGAAAGCTCACCAGGGGTGGGAGCGTGCGTGCAAGGGGTATTGCCGCCTGGCGCATATTATCCAGACTAATCAGACATATATTAAACCGGGGGGGGTTAGGAGTGGGAGAAGACGGTGATACCCTGGCTGTCCAGTCCTAGTGTCTCAGCTTGACACTTTATTTCGTCCCGCTCTACAAGGCAGAGACGGCACCGCCCCCATTTAACCTGTTGATCGGGGAGCCGTCGCCCAAATGTCTCCATGATTCCGGAAAAGCTTCGCTCGTACTGCTGGCTTATCAGCACAGCAAGCGCCGCCTCAGTACCGGGCAAGCAGCGCATCAAACAGGGAACAGGGGAGAACGGGACATAACGGCATGACGGAAACCCATCACGACACATAAGCTTGATCCCCCAGACACCAAAACAATAGTGCGCACCTTCGGGCAATAGTAATATTGCGGAACCCTCCCCCGCATTATCCCCCCAGACAGGCTTGGATAATCATGCCAGCAGTAAAGATCATGCTGGCTTTCTCTCTTTCCAGCCACTACTAGTGCTGTTTTGGCTCAACTGGGGCGGGGGTGGCTGCCCCTGGCTTTGGTTTTGGCAAGACGGGTTTCCTTGGCCAACACTAGTTGGGCCATCTTGAAATCAGAATCAGCAGGCGTGCTTTCACGATGCCGAGATGCGCTGCAAATGAAATGGCCATCACTGCAACCCAGGCAGACCCAACCACGTCAAGCGACGCGCAGGTTTTGTCGCCCCCCTGGTCTGAAAGTTCCATTCAGTCTTTCGGATCTGAGGGAGAGAGATGCCATATTGGCGGACCCGAAATGGATGGAGAGCTCTTATCGCAATGTGACGCGCAGACGGTGCAGCAGCCACTACCAACGGGTGCCTTTTGAGCCGTTGCTGGTGCGAAACAAAGAAAAAGAAGAACGGGGCTAGCCGACAGCTCGGCTTGGTGCTGCCCGGAAGACCCATGCGACGGTGAAGCGAGGCGCGTGGAGCTCGAGTAGCAACGCTGCACTTGCAGCTTATGTCAGGTCAGTCGGCTGCGAACGGGATGATATGAGTGCGAAGAGAAAGGGAGAAACAAGAGACCTTGGCTGCTCGTATTGCGCTACGGCGGAGAGAATCGCTGGGGCGGCAAGCGCTCTGTATCTGCTTCGTACGCAGTATCCGCTGTGGTACTGCTGGGACGGGCCAGTTCGGGGGCCAAGGCCAGGGCCGGGGGAGGGGGGGGGGGGGGGGGTGGGATGATGCGCAGGAGGTAGGAAAGTTCCCGCAGAGACCATGCTGTCCTCGTCGATATGCAGACCGGAATGTCGGGAGCGGTGGGTGCAGGGCAGTATCATGGCGCATGACGAACAGGTATGCGGGCGTGTGCGCGGGAGCACGACGCAAACGACTTCTCGGCCGATAGCCCGGGAATTTTCGAGTGTTGGCTGCAAGTGGTAGACGATAGGTATATGTCAGATGCACACTCACAGGCTAAAGTCTGGTGGCGGGCCCCCCTCGAACCAAGCTGTGGGGAGAGAGTGCTGGCGTTGTCGGGTCAATATGGGCCCATATTGGCAGTGGTATTGCTGGTGGAATGAGGCATCTGTGAGGCCAGCTTGGGGCATCCCGAGGCAGGTCGATGCAAGCCCTAGTTCCCGCTTGTGGGTGCTCGCAGCCACGACGCGAGGTTGTAGCACAAATGTCGGGAACGAGAGAGCGGGCTGCATTTGCATTCGATGGGGCTCGTGCAGGCAACGCGCAGGCAGAAGGCAATATGGGAATTGAACCGACGTTGAGGTCGACGTTGCTCGTGCCGGGTCTTTGGGAGCGGCAGCGGCGGCGGCAGCGCAACAGTTGCCTGAAGCGGGTGTAGCGCGACCCGTGGGGCTAACCAGGCGACAACACGAGGGATTTCTGGGGTTTATGGGGTTTCTGGTAGCACTAGAAACTCTTGTGATTAGTTATTTGGTGTGGGCCTTGGGGGGGGGGGGGGGGGGCAGTTGTTTGAAGTGTAGTGCCGTGCAGCGCTGCGGCGGGTCAGAGTTATGTCGAGGTGCGCCGTGATGAGATGTCGTTGGAGTTTGGTGTTGACAGCGAGTGGGATTCTGGCAGGGCCTATGTACCAGGCCCCAGCCCCCTTTGGGCCTAGCTGTTGCCAGCTCGTGGGTTGGGCGATGGGGGCCAGGGTTCTCCGCATCCGATCAGAGACACCTTGCCGTTGGACAATTGCCGTGCACGGACTGGGGAATCATTCAAACCAAGAACTGTTTCTCGTCACTCGTCACTCGTCACTTCTTCGTCATGCTCCAGTCACTTTCTGACCGTCCCCAGAGGTGGGATGCTGTGTCAGCTCCAGCATCGCTCACGACACGATATTCTCGTACCACCATATATCACCGCCCACGGGCGCGTCGCACTCTCTCTCGCAAACCAGGGGCGAAAAGCGGTCGACAGCGCGGGCAGAAAATGCCGTCGTGACCACGGCTGACTCGATGCTGCGCGGGCCGGCAATCGACACTTCAAACAGCCGAAGCAGGTTTCCCGCCCTCGGTGTCGATGCCGTGCATGACCAATCGAGATGGCGTCCAAGACAAACCAAGATAGGATGCACAACACACGGCCCGGTGCCGATTCGGCCTCGCTGTTTCAAGCCAATATCCCACCACCATCCCATCCCTCATCTATACCAGCAAGCCGTTAGTCATCGCCATCAAGCACACTACGCGACACAGGCACCGCGCAGTCCCACGTGATGGCAGAACTACCTTCGCTCCTCGTACCAAGACGCGATTTAGCCGGATGTCCGTGGGGATTAATGTTTATTACCTTCTCGCTACTCTCACGGTCGCATTGGACGCTGGGCCTCTGCTGTCTCAGGTCTGCTGCTAACGACAAAAGCACGATGACGCTGTTTCCTGTACGTCTTCCAGTGAGAGGGGCACACCGAGCCTCAGATCTGAGTGCCGGTTCACACCCCTTTTCTTGTTGACCCGGTCTCGCGAAGCCCCTGATTGTCCTCATCAGCCATGAATCACCGGAGCGTCGTGACTCTTCCCGGTGAGTGTGAGTCTGGGTGAGAGCGAGAAGCGGCAGTGCCCCGAGTGTCCTGTAAGCCTCGGTTACGCGAATCGCTCCCCAGAGTCGACATCTCCCGGCCACTGAGAGAAATCCCGTTCATGGCGATAAAAAGGTCTGCCCGAAACCCTTTCCGGGATGGGAGCCTGCTCGATCCGGCCAGCCTAGAAGCGGAAAATCCGAGATCTCCCCTTCCGCCTCCTTCCGCCCCCTCCCCCCCTCCAACCACACAGGTCAGATTAAGCCTTGCACGGCAAGCAAATATGCTGCGTAGAGTAACGTAGACCCACGAGACCCTAGCTACTTGGCATCGTCTTTTGACCACACCTCATGTTTTGATCGTCAACCCCCTTTTTTTTTTCTTTTTTTTTTCCCTTTCCACGACGAGTGTAGGCGCCTTGTGGATAGCAGAGATTGCAACGGCATCTCGGCCCTCGACTCTCCTCGCCGGCGAGCAAGTAAATGAGCCCCTGGTGACCTTCGCGTAGCTGCAACATGGTGTCTCGAGGGAACTTTCGACGATCTGCTGGTTCTAAAACGGGATTCTCTACGTAGAGATGGAGAAGAACAGCCAATGTCGAGCCCCCATGACCACGGTCTATCCCGCTGAACCGGAGGAGGGGGCCCACAAAGCGTCGCATCGACCACTATGAAGCTGTAGGAGCACACACTAGCAGGCGAGCCTGTCCTAACCTCGACGCCAAGATTTCGTCGTTCCCACCCATGGGGGTTCGCGTCGCCAGACCACACACACACAGACCCCTCTTTCGATCCCATGCCACATCGTGCACATCGTGGGGTGGCGATGGTGTAGCGCTCGAGCTTTCTCTGACGGCATCATGGTCACATTCCGCATCCGTACCCGCCAAGCCGCGAGATGGCCCGTTTCGGGGAAGACTGCCTGACTGTTTTTTTCTTTCTTTCTTTTGTCGGGCTGGCTCCCCGGCCTAGTTGGCTGTCGGGGCGGGTGGCATTAGGAGAGTGTTCCAAAATCCCATGCATATAGTGTTCTGGAAAGGCAGCGATATGAACCGCGCGCGCAACAAAAGTGCGAACGAGCGAGCGAACAACGCTGTCCTCCTGGTTTCCTTTCACCTGTTGGGCTCCAAGACGCTCTTAGCCGTGCCGTGCGGCGGGAGGCTGCCGCATCGAGATGAGGCTGTGAGAGACCCATGGGCAGAGCGAGGCAGATGGAAAGTGCGTGTCCCCCTCCTCGGTCTGGACGCTTGAGTTTGGTGCGTGCTACACCGCGGGCTCGTCTGCCTTCCTGTTGGATAACCAGAGTGAGTTTGGACATGGCCTAATCTGTTCTGATCTCAGCTTATTCTCCGGGCTCAAGTCCACGAGTGGCGGCGGCGGTATAGGCAAGGTCATGGTTGCTGAGCAAGATACTATGTTGGCAATTCACCATCTTACTGTGCTGGATAGTCTAATGTTCCCGACACCCGCCCTTATAGTAGCCAACGTTATCTAGAGCAAGGTGTGTGTGTGTGTGTGTGTGTGTGTGTACATGAAGATGCCATGTTATCTCCGGGGATCGATCCGATGACTTCGCCGTGAGAGTCAGGGAAGATGGTGTGGCAAGGAGGCGATATGCTGCCCACCCCCTTTTTACTCTACTACCGGGTTTCAGTATCTCCATCCGAGCCTCCTTGATTGACGTGCCGGCTACTGCGAATTGCCCGGAGAGAGGAATATGCATTCAGCAGGATAACGTAGCGTAGCACGGTGGGTTCCCATAACGTAGAGACATGTGCTGTAGCGTCACCCATTCAAAGTCGATGGGTTGCGACTTGATCTATCACTTGCTGGACCCAAAGTGCCTACCCGTACCTTTTCCCCTGAACTCAATTGATCTTTCGTTGTTGTCGAGTTGGCATCCAAGCATGTGATAGCAGATGGACGGGTGGTAAGGCTTAGTAGTCGTGAGGCTCTCAACGGCTAGGCCATCTCACGTGTCAGTCAGCAACGATCCGCTCACACACACACCATCTTGACTTGACAGGACTAAGCCTGGCTGGGAGGCCCCAGCGACGGCTAGTCCGAAGAAAGAAAAGAAGGAAAGGAAAAAGTCCCCGTCTGGGCTTCCACGTGGACGTGCGACTCCTCCCTGCGCAGCACTGACGAGAGACTAAGGCGGGCAGGGGGAACGAACGGCAAAAAGACTCCAGTGCCGGCCTCATCTCGATCCCTCTAACCCATCCTGCCTTGGTTGGTGTTCAGCAGATCGTCGCCACCATGCTGTCTTACCCCCCTCTGGCCTCTCTCCCTTTCCCGTTCCGGACAGACATGAGCAAAAGAAGGGACCGAAAAGGAGGGACCGAAAGGAGGGGGGGGGCCGGCCGGGCCAGAGTGATTGGCTCTACCACGTTGCCGTTTCGTCATCGCGTGGTCAGTCAGAAAAGAGATGCCCAAAGAGACTTGGCTCTCTCCCAATTGCCGCGAAGGTAGGGCCGTGCTCCATGGCGGTTGGTCGAAAAGGGGGGGGGACAGAGGGCCAGCCACAAAAGGCAAGAGAGACCTATGGGATAAAACGAAACAAACACCAGCCTACCACGACGTGCGGTAGCAGCAAAGCAAGCTTTCTGCAGGGCGGGGGCAGACGCCTTCGTTTCATCTTATTGCCCCACCCCCTTTTCACGTGTCTATATCATTGGAGACAGAGGCTTCATGACTGCTGTCGTCATCCGGTCGTCGGCCGCCCTTCCCATTTCAGGGGTAAATATAGTTCAACTAAGAGAGGCGTTGCCTGACATCATGAAGCACTGCTAGATCTAGCGGCTAATGATGCATGGATGAAGATCTTTTGGCTTTAGGGGTGCGGAAAGATGTTTGTTGGCGTGGGATGGGTGTGTAGTTTGCCGCGTGTCCAATCTGAGGCCATAGCTACAAGGGCCCCCCTATCGCAGGCTCAACAGCGATAGCGAGTTGACCAAGGTAGACCGCCAATAGGGAGAGTCGGGGGGTCATAAGCGAAACCGAGCCAGCGTCGAGAGAGGGCATTGCGAATGCCTTTTAAACAGGGCTTCGGCATATTGGCTGCGGGCTCGAGGCCCTGCTTACCGACTGCGGCATCGACGGGCGTCAACATGCAAGCCACAATCCTCGATGCCTCGAGGCTGACGACGACAATGGGCTAGAGGCCCAATTAATTCGCCGCCGGCCCGCAGGAATCCCAGGGGGCTCGAATGAGGAAGGGAGCAAGGTCGATCCGGGGATCCGGGGAAAAAGGGATGCCACAGAACTGGTTTGCTACGGCGCTATGCTACACCCACACGTGCTGTGTAAGTGTGAAGCTTTATCAGATCATACAAGTGTGGTATGGTCTCGATCTTGTGGCGGACAGCCTCAAGGTAGCGTCGACAAGGTACCGCACAGACTAGCCAGGGGGGGGAGGGGGGGGGGGGGGGGCGGCTGTTGGGGGTTTTGCTCATTTGTTTACCATGGCACCGGGGGTCGCCTGGGAAGTCTCGGAAGCGGCGGGAGTCAACCAGGCAAGCTCCCAGCAGGCTCCGTAGCTCCCTGCTCAACCAGTGCCCTCGACGGGCAAAAGACGCAAGAAGCTTGTCGTGATTGTCCTGAATGCTCGCGTCTTTGCTAATCTCGAGCCAATCAGTCGGGATCCCGATCCTTCGCCGCTCGTCTTGTTGATATCAGTCTCGCAGCCCACTATTCCGCGCCCGCCTCGCAGTGCCGGCCTCTTCCGAGACGCAGGTCGAAAGCCATGACAGGGCCCAACCGCCCAACCGCAACCAAGGAAATAGCCCTAGCCACTCAGGGCCACCGGATATCGACCCTTGGACAGCGACCATCCTCCACTCTCGGCCGCGCATCGCTGGGAGCCCGCCGGATTCGACCAGGCCTCGTGTTGCACAACCGGGCCGGACCGGCCAGATACGGCCAGCAGGCGAATCACTGACAGCTCAGCCAGCACGTCCCAGCATGTCTCGCCCCAGAACCGGAAATCCAAGACAGAACAACACATCGTACGTCGCTCCCCAGCTGGCCACACATGTGTGAGATGCGCGAGATATCCCACATGTCCTGTCCCATACCTCAGTGGCCGCCAGGTGCTGTGGCTTGAGACGCGACCCCACGGGCCTCCGGTCTTGTCGATAAGCCGTGCCGTCTCGGCTCTCAGGGCGCTCACCTGGTCGCCAAAAGCCCAAACGGGAACACGGCGCGGTTGTGCTGCCTATGCTGGGTAGGCGGCTAGGGGGGGGGGGGAATAAGAAGAACACCCCTTTTGCTGCACACCGACCGGCCCCGACAGGGGCATCTGCAAGTGTTGCATATCCCAGACATTGACGAGGCTACCGCTAACACCCCGACAGGGCGGGCCAAGCGAGCGACCGCAATGTCGTCATCAATTCAGCCATGGCGCGGGGGATGTTGTGAGGTCGAACTTCTTCAGTCCCAAGTCCCAATGCAACAATGGACCGTGCGGCTTGTATCATCGTAGCGCCGCATCCAAGCCGAGATAATAGCTGGTGCTAGTGCTGGCAAGGATCTCGTTAGTCTCGGTGAGCCATACAATACTACTGGAGTTGTGGGAAAACACTTACAAGTGCTAGTTTCGTATATGCATGTAGCGAAACCGCCAGTCTCCAAGGGTGTGGGCGTATTTCCACACTCCAAGTCGCGCCAGACCCAAAGAACCAAAAAGAACCAAAGATCCCCCTACCGCTTCTCTCTCCGTAAGTCGTAGGAGTTTTGTGGTCGAGCCCAGCACTGCCGGGGGCCGATGCGACCCCAAAATCCCCTACAGATCCTTCTCCCGCCTGCCTACCACTCAGTCCCGCCTGCCAGTCCCGCTACAGTGGAGAGCAGGCAGGAGCGGAACGAAAAGGAAGACCCAAGAGAACCGGCCTAGAGAACGCCTCCAAGCGCAGAGTGCAGAGCGCACACTCAAGCGCATCCAAGCGCACCCAAGCGCATGGGGCTGTCGCGGCCTCATCGTCCAAACATCTGCTCGACAGCCGACTTTGTTAAATCCGTCCTCTCAGAGCCACGGGATACCACTCAGCTCGGCAATCTGAGTCTTCCAGTATCTGCTGCGTGCTGCGTGCTGCGTGCTGCGTGCTGCACGCCAAAACACCTCTGCTCGCTCTGCTCACCACTCACATCCCCCACACCCAGATAGGTACCGACCTAGACGCAACACTTCGGATGGGCAACACAGCAGCACGCCAGCCGGAACGAAGTCGGCCCTTTGCCATTCGACCAGCCCGAGTCCACACAATCCCAATCCCCAACCACCCCTACATCCGCTGCCTGGCTTGCGCTCCACCCTGTGCAGTTACATGAAAAAGCCGCGGACAGAGCGCAAAAGACCAGACGAAAAAGCTGCCTCGGAGGCGGAAAGCTGATTGGCCACACGCCAAACCAACACATGCAGTGTAGCATGTAGCTCGTAGCCTGCGCGCCAAGCCGCCCGCACGCAAACCACAGCAAGAGGAAAACAATCGCAGACCGACCCCATTGCTGACAAGAAGGATCCCGAAAGCTCGTTAACAGAGACCGAGCAACCAGCCAGTCAGTCATCCAGCCAGCAAGCTAAAACCCCTAAACCAAAATCCTGTCCCGCTTCTGAACCGTACCTACCTCAATCGCGGGCGCGTGCGAGATGAGTTGTCACATCTGCCCTTGACAAATATGCCTTGTCCGCCACGTATCTGGTCGTAGCATAGTAACCCAGCTCTCGACACGCCATATGGAAGAAGATGAGAGAACAAAATTTTCCGAGCCTTCTCGTCCACCCAGCATGTCTCCCCTCTTTTCTCAGAGCAGCCCGGGGAAGCAAGTCTTGGCTTCCTACGTAAAAGCAAATGCACCTGATCATGATCGATGAATGCTGGGTGTGTATGTGAACCCCTCCTCCTCCACTCCGCCCATCATCCATCCAAACCCGTAACCACAACCACGCAACAAAATAGCAAAGAGGGGGGGAGCTTGCAGTTGCAGGCCGTAGGGCTGTGCTAGGTAAGGATCCTCACCTCCTCCCCCACCCTTGCGCATCACTCACTTTGGCCTGGGCGAATGCCCAGAGCCTCTCTCTTGCCTCTCTGCCTGACCGGTGGGTGCAACATGTTCACTTGTTGATGCAGTAGATACAGCAAGCGGCATAAAAGGCACGCAAAAAGCTGGCAGGTTGGCCCTTGGCTGCAGTAGTAGTGAATCAGCCTATCTGCCTGACCGAACCCGACCAACTTTGCCATTGCGGTGTAGAGAGCATCGTGAATGCAGCATGTGCCAAGTAGACAGACGACAGCTGCCAGACGGGTGGGGCACGCAGCAAAAAACCAGCACCGAGAAAGTCGTTGAGGTGCCAGAATGTCCAATACTTGCAGTGGTGCGGTACACCCCCATGACATCAGGTAAACCCCCTGATCCCAGAAAACCATCCAGATCAGACCACTTTCCTGACTGCATCTGTGGAATAAGTCCCTTTACATCCATCTGGGCGCTGTCAACAATGCCGAATCCGAGCCGTGTCTGCTGAGAAGGAATCACTGCTCGGGGGCAGGAAGGGGGGAATAAAAAAAAAGAGGGGCCTAATGGCTTGTCCTGGTTCAACCCAAATGCCAGAATGAGAAAGTGTGCAAATGCCATCTTGACGGTCCTGGTGCTCTGGTTCGTCGTCTTCATCCAAGACAAGCAGTGACAGCCAGCCACAAACTCGCCAGCGGGCTCGGCTTGTCCTACTCTGGCCGAACTTTGCAAAAAAGAAACCCCACGCCAACGCACCGCTTTTGTGGTTGCGGTTACCTCGGACCAACAATGGATGAGGTACGGCGGGCGGAGCAGCGTACATTTGGCTGTCTCCAGGTGGTGGTGGTAGTAGAGGAGGGAGGGTAGGGAGCGTGGGAGCTTTCCGCCGGGCCAGGGCCAGGACCAGGGCCAGCCCGGCCAAGCCAGCTCAACGTGCAGGGCCGCCTGCAGCCTGATCAGACAGACCAGACACAGATAAGCTACCTAGACTGAATTTTACAGCTCACACATCACAGCGGAGAGTGGGAGCAAAACGCACCAGTTGAAAAATCCCGGTGCGGTGGTTGGGGGGGAGGCCGCAGGCGGGGGAGTGGGATGTTTCCGTCGTCCTCGCCTTCTCCGCCGCCGCGACGCCTATTAGGAATGAGGTTGAGAGATGACGAGAAACACGACTCAGCTTTGGCCGGCTGCGCGAGAGAGCTGCTCGGTCCCGAGATGCTGCTCCCCCTGTCCTGGACGCCCATGGGAAGCCAAGAGACGCCACCGGGGCAACACCGCATTAGGGGCTGCAGAACGACACCTCACGAACGAAAGGGTGGGAGGGGTAGCAAAGAAACCCCAAAAGATACTCGAGGCTCTGCTCTCACTGACGGCCTAAGGGTAAGGTTTTTCTTTCGGGTACTGGCCTGGTCTAGTGTGTGGGATGAGAAGCTGGATTGGTGGGATAAGGTTGCCTGGGAGTTGCTCTGGCAGGCCCAGGACAGTCTTGAAGGAAATGGGTGATGGCTCACTCGTCCTGGAGCTCCCAAACGGACGCATAAGAGACCTGCAATATAGCTGAGGGACGCGGCTGACTCTAGCAGCTCAGGGCCGCTTTTTCCTCGAGCATGTAGGTATGATGGCATCGTCTGAATTCCGTGGGTTCTGGAACTTGCCAAACTGCAAAGCTGGGATGGAACAGAGCCGCTGGGCCACTGGCCTCCATGTAAAAAAAATCCACGGCTGAGACAGGCAGCCGATGTTGCAGCGCGGTGAGCCGATTGCCTAGCATCGGGGACGGATGTCTCAGCCGTCCGCCTTGAGGTTAGAATCTAGGGAAGCTTGTGGGAACGTCCCGAAACGGGACGACTGTGAGCCCGAGGGGTGATGCGCTGGACAGGAATCTGACGACGAGGGCTTAGTAACGCCCCCGAAAGAAGCCTGGAACGCGAGAGGATTGGTGGTACGGTACCATCACCGTCAAGCGTCAAGCGTCAGGCGTTAAACGTCAATCACAGACCAGACAGCTGCGGATTGGGGGGGAGTCACGGGTGAGATATTGGAACGGAACTAAGGGACTGTACCTCTCTGTGTAACTGACGCGGTTGGCAGGCATGACAGGCGAAATGGGCGCCGCAGCGATGCCATCGCGATGCCGCGCCATCTGCCGCGGCAACCAGAAAACCGGTCTAGAGTTGCTGTTCTGGCCAAGAAAATCCGCATATTGTCGTAGACCGAGATGGTGATTGTCTGACTGATAATGCACTAGCGCGCATCGCAGCATCACCTCATCCCAGTGTAAATAGTACGGCGTGCTGGTGTCTTCCATGCTTGCTGGGCATTGCGGGTGTTATTGTTGACTGCTCGACTGCCAGGGCCTGTCGCTGCTTGTTGCTGCACTGGCACCGGCCGGTGGCGGGGGCCGTATCTAACTGGCTCTGCTCGGTCTCGATGCTGCTTCGAGGCTGCGACTGGCTGGGCGAGGAAGGCGATGTCGGACGGAACGAGAACACTGGCGTACCGGGTCAGATCTCTAATCATCCTCCGTCAGCTTTCACACAGATGGGTGCGAGATGCACCGAAATGGGGTGTGGGCAACAGTGCAAGCAGGAGCCAAGAGGGCGGTGGTGGGTGGGGCGGCATGGCGGAAGAGGGGGACCGCCATTGAGGGAAACTTCAAACGCGGCTGTGGCTGGGGGAAGGGAAGGGAAGGAGAGGGGAAGCGGCGGGTGTCAGCACACAAACCAGTGTGGGCATATGCTGTGCTGTATGAGTGGTCGCCGGGGTGGGGAGTGGTGGTGGGATGAACGGTCTGGGGCTGCCCTTGCCGCCGACTGAGGTGATCCCCCGCGCGCCTCCGTATCCGACCGTCTACGTACCTGCACACACAGTACGGAGTACCCGCCGCCGACACCCGGACCGCACATGGCTTCCACGATCCGGGGAGTCACGGGAGTCACAGAAAAGAACGTGATTTCAACGGCACGCTCAAGCCTCCTTTTTGCTTTTCGAAATTTTCATCCGCTCCGTTGGAGCCCGTGCCCAGATCCCACCACGGCATAACACGATTGAGCACGCATGGCAATCCGTACAGACAGAACACACACACAACACCGTACCCCATACATGGTGAAGTGTCAATCAGACGGAAGCGGCGAGGCTGCCACCTCAGGGTGCCATGGCCGCCCGGGTTGCAGTGCAACGTGCTGTCGTGATTCACCTGCATTGCTCGTGCCGCAGACCCAGGGAACCAGCTGGGCACCTTTCTGTGCAGTCGAGGCCAGGCCACATGGACCCCATCGCCAGCGTCACATCGAATACCTCATAAACCGGGAATGGGGGATTTAACACGACTGCGCTGCGTAAAGTGCGAACAGACCGCCGCGCGACCCGATCACAGCGGCCTTCAAACCACCCCGCGAAATCCAAGACGACCACGAAAACTTTTGGGTCCTCCCCCGCCCTACCGATTGATTGCGGCCAGGGTGCCGACAGCATGTCGACAGGGACCTCCTAGCCTCGAGCAAGGCTTGATCTGATGCACCACCAACCGCTACCTAAGAATAGCAACAAAAAGTCCCGCCAGCTACGAATGACGAATTACACTGCGAGTTGCCTTCCCCGCCATTCAACGGAGGAAGAGCTATCGTCGTCGCTGCCGCAAAATTGATTGCCTCTCTTTTATCTCTAGCTCTAAGCGGCACCCGGGCGAGCATTCCATATTCAACTCTTTGGAGGAAAGCAACGTCGGGCGGGGATAATTGTCTAGCATCTCGCTGCTCCTAACACAAATCGTGACTGCAAGAACCATTAGCAGCCGGCTGTTTCCGCTATATGCAAAACCCCTGTTGCCGGCCCCTGTCACGCTAGAAAGCTTTGACCAAAGCGCTCGACGGCCATAGGCTGGGACGCCATCAAGAGTTCCTAATCAGGCAGGATGGAGGAGCATGGGTCCCCTTCCTTCCGTTTCACTCGATTGCCCCGCGACTTACAAGAAAAGTTTGACTGTTTCCCAGGAATGAGGAACGCGCAAGAATTTTTTTCTCTTTCGCTCGCGCTTTTCGCTCTCCGATTTACATCAGCCAGGGGGGATAACGTGGATTCGTCACCAAGGTCCCAAAGTTCCCCAGAAAGGCCCAGCAAATCCAGCAATGGGATTAATTGGTTTGCTCCCGACGGGCCAACGAGACGGGATTAGGCCCCGTCAGACCCGCAACGAGCAAAACAGCAAAATCCCCGGAACCAGCCAGCAGGAGTTCCCAGGGGCACTCAGCTTGGTAGCCACTGCCGGCCAACCTGAAAGCGCTGAAAGGCCCCCAAAGCACTGCGGTGCCCTCGGCAATCACGGCCACTGCCCATCCCGTCACGTAATCGTTAAAAGATGACCCGCCCGGATGAGACCGACGATGACGACTCAACCCTGACGACGGACAGCATTGCATTTCGGGACATGGTCAAGGGGCCAATCTCGGACCAATCTCAGATCGAGGAGCCCGAGGCGTCGCGGAGATCGAAGTCAGACAGCCAGCCATCCGTCCATCCGCCGTCCCAACCTGCCACCCAGGGATAGGACTTCTCTCCGTCTCTCGTCTGTCCCTGCTCCTCGTCCGAGGAAAAAACCCAAGAACAAGGACTGCACGGGGTTATTACCTCCCCGTTACCTTATTACCCGTCCACCAGAGAGATAGCCCAGACACGGCAGAAGAAACCTAAAGTGACCCGCGTAGCAGGTTCCCGGCACCAATCACTAAGGTATCCCACTTCCATGCCCCCGTAACCCCGTAACAACCCAACAGAGATCTGCCGTGTCTGTCTCGCTCTGTCTTTGCCTCTCTCTTGAAAAATCACCTGCCTACCTCTGGCTGGACAGCCCGCCCGTGGAATCGGGCAAATTTAGCTTGTCGATGGCGCTCGACCCGGGCTGTGTGTCGGTGCCCCCCCCATTCTTGCTCCCCTCGTACTATCAAACGGCGTCCATCCATTATACCGCAGTATGCAATTACGTAGCATGTCCCCAGCAGACACACTCGCGAGGTCCCACAGCAGAGCATCTACCTGGCATCATGTCACGCTGTCACACCCGACTGCCGTGCCATTGGATCCCTGACAGCCCCTCCCATCTTTGAGATCTCTCCGATTCACCACCCTGACTGCTATTCCCCTACTTCCGGCGCTGCTGAGCTGACGCTCCTCCTTGTTTCGACCTCGGTTCCCAACCCGCGGGATCTGCTCATCCACAACAAGCACAGGGCAGCCAAGCCATAGCTCTTCTTTGCCCCAGAAGCCAAGCAAAAAGCCAAGCGGGCGGGGGACGGGAGGGTCCCCTATTGCCCATTTTGTTGGGTTTCCTGCTGTCCATGGCCCCCCTCCCACGTCCCTCTTTCAATGAGCCTAAACACCACCCCATATTGAGCGCCCAGGGAAAATGACACTGGAACCAAGCAAGACTGCTGCTGCTGCTGCTGCTGCTGCATCTTGTATCCTATGCTCTCTCTCCCAGGTGCTGCACAGTCCCGGCACAGCGTGACATAACCCGCCCCCGGAATATATGATCCAAGATAGAGTAGAGTGCAGCAGATGCATCAAACACAGAATGCGCTGCGCTGCGTGGGATGTCGTGCATCGGGTTGTTCGTCCAAGTTGAAGACGGTGTGCGCGTCACATACTCGCCTTCCTGTTCTGCTTCGGGTGGCAGTGACGATGGTGCTCTGGTAATATGCTTATTTGTTTCGTCTGGTAAAGTCTATAGCAAAATAAGACAAAAATTCCTCCAAGTCAAGAGTGCGAATACCAGAGTCCGGGTTCTCCGAACGGGACGGACACAAAACCCCGGGACTATACTAGTGGGTGAGCGGGCTGGGGGGCATCAGTGTACATTACCTGGGCTAGCCAAAATCCAAGGCTCACCTCATCAATCAGGGCATATCTTTCTTATTTTCGCCTCTGTGGATCCATCTGACTGGCAACCAAACTGCTGGCTGTGCTTTCTGTCTGCCTGGAACCAACACAAGGAAGGCATAGGAACAACTGTCCACAAATAAGCAGTGACAAAGACTGACAGGCTTGCTTTTAATGGAAACTCGATTGTAAATGTCTAAAGCAAGATCACTGGTATTGCGCGCTTCTGTGCATCATGTTGTGTGGTTTTCGCTTGTTGATACAAGAAATATGGAAAGGGAATCCCATCGAGTCAGATCCCCACAAAGGCAGGCAACCGAAACAAGTACCTTCGTTACCTCTTTCCTGGGCAAAAAAAAAAAAAAAAAAAAACTCCATGTGTCCCAACCCAGCATGCTTGCCAGATAATATTCTTCAGAGGTCCATGAATAGACAACGCAAATGTCAAGCCGCGACTCAAAGCTGGGCTCCACACTCGGGTGGAAGGAAACCGACCAACCAAAACAGGCAGCTCATTCGCAGGAGACACCGAAGCACTGATGGAAAAATGACCGTGGACTTTTTTTTGCCACCAAAATTGAGCCCAAGCACCTTTTCTTTCCTGATCCAGCAACCTTGAACAACTGGTCTCCAATCCCAAAAAAAAACTCCCCCCTTGGCAGGCTTTGTTTGCTGTTTCCTCTGTTCGTAAACCTACCCCCCCCCCCCCCCCCCCCCCCGGTCCCAAACGGATAGCGGGGTGCAAAAACGTCGTCGCACGTAAAACGCCCAATTCGCCCAAATTCAAACCCCCAACCATCCCCAACTTCCCCAATACCCCACCCTCATGTAGATCGAATAACGTTGCAAAATGCTCCCAGTGTGATCAGACAAGATGGGAAAACGGGAAATCAAACTAGACAATATCGATTATCTCGGTGGTCATGAATGGGTCATCGGGGCCTCTTCCATTTTTGAGGCCCGCGTCATCGAATAATAGTAGAAAAACGTATGATCATAATCCACCCGCAGGCGCGAAGTCGTGAGACGCAGAGATGTAGTTCGTCATCCTCATCGTCGTAGACCCTTGTTACGCGAAGGTCATGTCGCCTTTTCTGTGATGTATGACCTCCAACGTAGAGCCCAGGGTGTGACCGAGGTATCCAATCATGGCCTTGCTGACTTCAGGGTCCTCGGAGAGATCGGCGCAGACTTCTCTGAATTGGGCGTACACCTCCTCGAGCTTCCGCAACTCGCGCGCTAGGATTTCCAGCTCGAGCCATCGACCCTCTTCACCCATGAGCGTGTATGCTCCCAGGCTCACGCCCAAGGCATTCGGCGAGGCCGCGGCGGCCATCCCGCCGGGCTCAAAATACGTATGAGACGCGTTCTTGTAAAACGATGTGATCTTGCCAATGACGGTGGCGAGAAGCATGGCTGCCGTGTGCGTACCTGAGCGGCTCATGCACCTGGGGCAGCTCAACATGGAGGCACACCCCTCCACGGCTTTCCGATTTAGCGAGAGAACAATGTCAAAGGGAGGCGAGGAGGGCGATGACGCATTGTGAAGCGCCTGAAGCGATTGTAGACAAGCTGTGAAGCACGTGCAAGATCCAGAGGATCCTCCCGAACTGGAAGACGTCGACTTGTGCCGCGGGCTTGGGCGGATATGCGGCGTTGCCGATGGGCTCGGGAAGTAGTTAGGCGGCATGCTGCCGGGCGTTGGGAGCTGTGAATGGCTGTAGGCATACATGTCCTGTGTGCTCGGGTCGTGCCAGTTTCCCATGGGAGCCGACATGCCAAAGTCGTACGAGTGAGAGCGGCCGTGGCCCATGGGCGTATTCATGCCGGGAGACTCGACAAACTGCGATGCCATATCGTTCGGCGGCGTCCAAGGCATACCGGCCGAGTACATGTCTCCCGTCATGTTGGGATCGCCATGGCCAGCCGGGCTCGTCTCCACTCCCATCAAGGCCAAACCTGACATGGAATGACTCCGGCTCATGCCCCCGTCAACGCTGGTCGGAGGGGTATGCCAGCCGGTCTCTAGCTTGTATAGACCAGGGACGTTCTGGTGGGAGTATACCATGCCCTTGTCGTCGGATCCGGGCGACAGGCCCGACATGTCTGTGGGCAGGGAGCTCTGCAAGTTGGAGCTGCCGTCTGATTTGGGCTTTCCGGCTCTGCTCGAGGGCGAGTAGCGGCATTCGATCCCGCAGGCAAGACACCGGGAACATATTGGGCGGGCCTTTGAGCATTTGACCTTTGCGAGAAAGCAGCCGTCGCAAGATGCGCGCAGCCGTTGCTGGCGGGGCTTCGAGGACGCCATGATGGCAGCGAGTGTGGCGGGGCCGAAGTGTTGTGGTGTGTGAGTTGTGAGTGCGTGTGCGTGTGTGTGGTGTATTATGTTATGGATGTCTGTATGTATGTTTGGTGGCTCGACTCGACGCTGGAAAGTCTAGATGGCGACGGGAACGATTGTGGACATGGTATATAAGAAAGACGGGATCCTCGAGTTGTGAGGCGAGGGGGGGGGAGAGAGGCAAAGCGGCAGCGCGTATATGAGTTGGATGCGGCTTGTATTAGTCGGAGGGAGGGGTGGGGATGAATTACAATATAGCGTTTTGGCGGGTTGAGGTGTGTGCAGGATGGACTACGTATTGTGGCAGCGAGAGTGGGCTGTGGATTGTGGATTAGGGGAGAACAATAGACCACAGAAGAGACAAAGCGGAAATCGTCACAGCCATTACCCAGAGCTTCCTTCAGCGGGGACAGCACGAGCGAGCGGTAAGCTGGCCTTGCGTGGAGGAAGCGTGCTTGGGGATAATTAAGCTTAGGAGAGCGAGAACGAGGGAGAGGTGCTCAGAGGTGCTCAGAGGATGATGGAACAGCCGTATGCTTAAAAGGGAACGAGGATGCCCGGTTAAAAGAAGCCGCCGCGCTAAAACCCGAGTGATATTTTAGAGACACACGACCCACTTGGGCGGCGAAGTGTTAGGTGTGTGTGAGACTGCTCGACTGCTCGCCTGCGGGTCGAAGCGTAGGCCAGACCAGTGTGTGCGCGCGGTGGGTGTAGTAGTGGGCAGCGTGTGCCGTGGGGAAGGAAAGGATGGGTGTGTTTTCTGGATCCGGGAGCACTGCCAACGGATCCCAATACCAGCCGTGCGGCCGGAGCGAATAGAAAGTTCACAGAGCATTCTCGAGCGCCCTCTCGACGCCTAGGAGCTCGGGATATTCGACTGGTTGAACGGAGCATGGGGGACCCAGCAAATGTGGGATGAGGCGCCCTGAGGTTGGGGTCGCTGGGCTGGAAGCGCGGTACAGAGTACCATCACGAGAGGAGGCAGTTCAGTCGTCTGCCACCATGCTCCATGCCTCCAAGGTCGACCTGGAAGCACCCGATGCTGGACACCCTCGATGAGGGACTCCCCGGCGCCAGAAGAAGACAAGGACGTTTCCACCAGCAAGGAGCATGCAGTGGTCTAGTGGTCGCACTGCTCTCGAAGCCCCTTCGAAAAGGGTCGCGAACCAACAAGTCCCTGCCAAACCCACTCTCGACAGAGGCCCAACTATGGACTGATAGGAGGCTGACCGAGAAGTCCAAAGCCATCCATAATCCGACCATGAAGAAAATGTGTTGGCGAGTGGATGACGCAGTGACGCCGTTTGTCACACACCCACCCACCCCCAAGGTGGTTGGGTCCCGGATACTGTGGTATGCGACAGGCGGGGCGGGTACGCTAGCGGGGTGAAGGTGAAAAAAAAATGGTACGGCAGAGCGTTGAAGCGCTGGCACAGAGGAGTGATGGTGGTGGTGGAGTGCTGGTGGTGCTGATGGTGCGGCATCGCTGCTGCATCCTAGGTAAGGCCTGACATGCGACAGGCAGCCCACACTGCCCAGGCTGCCCTGCTGCCCACGCTGCCCACGCTGCCCACGGCTGCTGCCCAAGGGAGCGTCGACGACATCGACGACTCCAGACATCAGAACCAAGCCAGAGTTGTAACCAGTCTCCGCAGTTGCAGCTAGGTTGCCACTTAAAAAATACGATGCAGGATACATGCATGCTGCAAATAGAGCACCTGCAAGGCGAGGCAACCTACCTACGCAGTCGGACAGGTCCAGGGTCTGGGGGCGTTCTCCAACCAGCGTCGACGAAGCCCGCCAGCGAATTGAAGTGTCCTAGCCTAGTCGCCAGCAGCAGGACTGCCTGTTTGCGAACTTACACAAGATTTAGCGATCCGGGGGGCCCGTGACGAGTGACCGCCCCGCCTGAGTGTGCTGTGTGTGCTTGCTGTGTAATGAATTGCTGAGTTGCCCAGACACCAGTAACCAGACAGGCATCGAGATTGAAGGCTGAAGTCAGCGGCTCACGCGCCAGGGGTTCGTGGCCGTGGGATAGGTGTCTAGGTGTAGGAGTTCAAGTGCAGCGTACAGTTGCACGGGGTCATTGCCGTCGAGTCCTCATCTCGTTGGCCATGGCATTTTAGATTGGATTGGCATCCAAGTAAATGCTCGTGGGAAAGTTGCGGGAGGAAATGAGAATTGACACCGGTTTTCCATCTCGCTCTGCCTGCTAAATGTTCGATGACGACGAGGGTGGGTGAACTGCACTAAAGCTCAGCGCGCCTTCCCCAAAGCTGCCTTAGCTAAGGGGGGAAGGGGGGAAGGGGAGGGGGAGGGTGGTGTGGCGTGGGGCAGTGGCCGCCGCCGATTGTGCAGGTACTGCATAAGGATACGGACCTATACCTCACCTCCAAAAGCTCTCAGCTTAGAACTCGAACTTGTTGTGCTCAAAGCTGGAAAGTTCGAACTAGGAGGGATCAATCAAGGTTCACCTACCGGCCAAGGTCCTCGAAAAACTCGATTGTGGTGAAACAAAACAACGCCATTTCGCCACTGCGTCGCGGGACAACTTGCCATTCTGCCAATGCACCGTCCTGTGGTGCCCTTGGAGGAGGCCGATGTTCATTTCCCATGTTCCATCTTTCCGTGATGCCGTGCTGGCGAAAGCGCACATGGGCAGTCAGGGCCTGAGTTAGGTCCGTGTCCAGCGCAGCGTCGGAGAATTTCAGTTTTGCTTTACGACTTCGCAAGTGCAAAAACGCAACTCGGGTGGTCGTGGGACACAAGCCAATCACCACGAGGGTTATCATGATTAATAAGATTAGCTAAGGTTGAAGTAAGTACGGAGGTACCAAGTTCTCGATCGGACAGCCTTCTGGCAAACACCGTGAACCTCCTACACCGTAATTGGTTGGTTGATTCTTGACCTACTTTCCCTATCAGGACTCTTCCGCTCTCGGTCTGCGAGCTCCAGTGCTCTGGTGAGCAAAACCAGCTGCGTGGCTGCACTGCACTGCGGTATCTGGCAGCTCAGAGAGCAATTGGCAATAATCCGATAATCTAACACGCCGTATCTGGACAGGAGCTTGCAGGGCCAGCGCGGCCAGACACCCACAGGGTGCAGGGAAAGATCAACCGCGGATGCCAGGTGGGTGCTGGGGCGAGTGGGCGAGTGAATCAAGTCACTCTTATCATTGCCAGAGATGCGAGGAAGGCGCACATTGGACAATGACTCATTTGGCGACGCTGATACCTTAGTTACGATAGCTGTAGATAGCTCCAGTCTCAATGGGCTGTCCCTCCCGCGCCAGGAACTCAGCTAGCATTCTTCGAGTTCTAATTAGGTAGTGAGTTCTCGATCGAGCCCAGTCTCAATATTCCATACCTATTCCAGAGCTCGCCTACGGACTTCCACAGGGAACCGATCTCGTGTTATCGTTATCTCTGCTTCTTTTTCTTTTCCCTTCGCCCTCGCACACTCTTATCCTCTTATCCTCTTATCCCCTTATCCTCTCGCTGCTTCTCAACAGTTGGCAATATCCAGACGCAGGTGCAACCACCGCCACCTCCATCACTGGGGCAGACAGACATGGTAGTGTATCATAATATTGGTTGCAAGTGGCGCACGGCCTAGCATTTTTTTGAGCGCTATCTCCCTTTTCTCACTTTCACGGGCCTTGCCGACAATGCGGGCCCCTGGATGAAGGTTGTCAAGGGCTTCCCTGTCATGGCATGCCGCCAGCGACCAGCCATGGTCTCCCACACAGAGTCGATACTGAGGGGTTGATCATGTCGATCACATCGTCGCCGCATCTGAAAGAACATCAAGTCTCCCCAAGTTCAAGCCAGTAGCCCCCATGTTGCAACGACGAATCCG
The DNA here is from genome assembly GCA_033439745.1 of Lasiosphaeria hispida. NCBI lineage: Eukaryota > Fungi > Ascomycota > Sordariomycetes > Sordariales > Lasiosphaeriaceae > Lasiosphaeria > Lasiosphaeria hispida. The sequence goes on along the minus strand of JAUIQD010000002.1, from coordinate 4,744,181 downwards.
CAACTTGCAATGCCCCAAACGCTCATGGCGTGTACACTGTGTGTACGGCATAGCAGGCTGTCCAGACCTTCAGCAGAGAACGCCTCTGACTGCATCAACTCTGCAAGCTGCCCTCCCTCCCGTAACGAGAAGGGACAAGGCCCCGGACCTGGAGGCGCTGGTGGCCCAGAAAGAGCAACCCGAAGCCAATTGGAAACAATATACTCCCAGAGAGCAATGTATCATACTCGCTCGCCTAGCCCTTTGGGTTTCGCCGCCTCACCTGCGCCTGCAAGATTGCCTTCAGCATCATGGATTGGGCATGAAAGCATGGGTGCGGAACGCTGTCGCTATGTCTGGCGCACGGCGTCCACGACCCGACCAAACCGAACGGCGTATTGACCGCATGGGGGCAGCAATCGAATCGGACGAAGATGCACTAGGATCCCGGCACATGCGACTGGCATCGCGACGAAGAAAAAAATGGAGTTCGAAATCCCGCAGACGTCGGAAGATGGGGCGCAGAAGCCCAATCGCCGATGATGATGTTGTTCAGCCCCCCCCTGTTGGTCGCAATCACCAGGTCGACTTCCCCGCCATCAGCGCTCCCACCCTAGCAGATATCCATTATGCCGCCCTTTCAGCAGTGTTCGTCACCAAAAGAAGGTTCTGCGTTCGCGAATACTTCCGCGAATACTTCACCGAAAACCATGGCCTCCATCACCCCATGCTCCCTGTCTCCCCCTGCCCTCTCTCAGAGCAGTATACCAGATGGCGATCAGAGTAGAGATCCCGCTGAATACCTTAGTGGTTGACGTGGCGCTCTCATACAAGGCGCTAACTGTTGATAGCCAACCCAAACCTGTGCTGTCACGAAACACGAGCCCGATGAACATTTGCTTTGGTCCCTCCCACACCACACCCGCCGCATTAGCCACCAGAAACTTCAGGAAATCTGCCCTTCCGCCTGTCTCCGAGGAGCGGCATCTGGCCGATTGCCTGGTCTTCTGCACGTCATTGGTCTCCCAGGTGCGAGGGCTGAAAACCTGCAAATCTCGGACGCGGATACATTCAACCACACCGTCTTGGAAAGCACTGAGACGTTCTTCTCACGCCTTGTGGCGTTACAACCGCGTCTCACGCTCCTTGCTACCAACCCAACTACCTTGACATCGCTTGCCGTGGTAAATTTGCGTGTTGGGATCCTTCCACCGCTCCAGCCAGGGAATAATGGAACCATCCAGCCTAGCGCCTCACATTCCCATGTGGCAGGGACCAGGCACAGGCGGGCTACACTAGAGACCGAGGTCGCCGCCCACACCGCTGGCATCGTTGGCCTGCAATGCGGCGGACGAGTAGGTGACGGCCAAAACCAAATCGAGGAGAACGGCAATCAAGGTGTGCCCCGTATACTACATACCTTACCTACATTTCAATAATACGCTACACGTACGAGGTATTGGTCGTAGGTGGTGAGCCCAGCGGCCTCTGTTCAGCTGAGAGCCAGCCTCGCAGGGGTGTGAGTCCCGTGCTTCCCTCAGCCTGGGGCCCTGGTCAGCCTGCGCACATCCCCCAGACCAACATTCTCACTGTCACCATGGGGGTTTTGGGATTCTGGTCTGCTACGGACCATTGCTACACCATCACAAGGCGCCATCACAAGGGTACGCGATGATCCTCGGGGGGGTATGCTTGCTGGGCCCAGCACCATTGTCCGATCGCAGCTGTCTTCTTGGATGATTTCTCTGTCGGTTGTGTCACTGCTAAGCAGGGATGCCGCAGTTTTTGCATGCGTCGCCGATTCGGGAGGAGGGGAGGCTGCTTCTTAGACTTGTTTTGCGATTAATATGGATCTCGAGGATTCCTATCAATCCCCAGCAAACGGCCAAAGGTCTCACGTGCGCGCCCAGCATGTGCACAGTCTCTGGAGCATACATGGGCGATCCGGAAGACTGGCATTTGACCATCACCACCCCGGCTCGGCAGGAAAGGGAACTTCGCAGAACGAGCCCCGTGCAGCGATGCCCGGCATGCCTATGGTGTTGACGCAGCATACTGAGCAAGGGTCATCACTTCGAGGGTTGGGCAAGCCGGGATGGCTACCTTAGCTTGGGTTTCCTCCAAGCGGTCAAGACTGGCTCACCTGCAGTTGGCGTCGATCATGCTGGATCTTTCGGCACGTATCAATGGCAAGCGTCCATGGGATTTCCGTCGACCTGCTGCTCTCACTCGCCACGCTATCGTGCCGAGACGACGTCTGAGGCATATCCGCTCGCGGTAGGATCTCTATGTGGGAAGTTGTGCAGCAAGGTACATCGTGTCACCTGCTTATTGCTGCCCATCGAGGTCTTTGCAGATAGCATCCCTGCCGTATGTACCTAAGGAACGGCACAGTCTGCTGCTGGTTCGATGCGGTGTGCTGGATTGCTGGATTGCTGGATTGCTTATAAAAGAGCTGGAAGAAGGAAACTTACCGGATGCTCTACCCGATAATCACGTCAGAGCACCCCAGGGAGCTTAGTCCCAGCGGTCTTGTCAGCCAAGTCTTGGGTGCTGTCTGCGCGTCTGGTGCTATGTTCTGGGATTACGTATCCCAAGAAAATAGGCATATGGTGGAAAGCCACCTGGAAGGACGGTGCAAAGCCCGGTTCGACAAACCACGCCGTTTGATACGCCTGCCACTGTCTACCGTGGCTGCCGTAAGCAGCCGCCTGTCGTTCCAAGCGCATGTAAGCACTCTCAAAGTCGATCCAGGATGGGAAACACGAGGCGGCTCCACTTCAGAGGAACCAGAAACTCTGGACACGCGCGACACGGCTTGTCTTGGGCCGGAGAAATGGAATTAAGCTTCTTCGCTCAGACCCAAAGCCGCGTAGACTTCCCTACCAAATCCTCAGGACTCCACCCCCCTTTTCGACGGTCAACAAAGCAAAGCGGTTTGTTTACCTCTGGTGCGGAACTAGCCTTGGTCATTTCCGCTATGCTATCGCCAGCGGCGAAACGGTCTTTTCTCTCATTCGGTTAAGCAGCACACAGAATCTGGCGGGTAGATGCTTTGCATATTGTATGTGCACTTCTGCTAGCTCGTGGGTCCCGTGGAACTTTCCGGGTCTGGCCCGGCACGCTCCTCCCGTGGCTCCCGAAACCTACCTGTATCGACTGTGTCTCTGGGCCGGGAAGGGGAAGAAGAAGCCGAGGAATGTTTCTGAGGTCCCTTCACCGCACCGAATCCGCAAGCCCTCTCCCAGCAGGAGCCCACGAGGTTGTGCGACGGTTTCCTTGTCTCAAAGAGGCAAGTTCCACCACAAGATGCAGACATCCGTCATTCCCAGAGATGCACATCCCCATCCCCCCCATTCCCCGCCATCAAGGAAAGGGCGGTTACTGGATGCCGGGAAGAAGAAGAGTCGACGGGTCGGGGTGGTGGGCCGGTCGCACAGCATGCTGGCACACGAGGAAAGCACAATGGGGCCGAGGGGAAATGATATTGAAGCCAGGCGTCCTCTCTCGTGGCGTGCCCTGGGGCCCATGTCGCACGCAATGTCTATCGAGGCGGTGGAACACTGGATAGCTGCGATTCGTAGGGGACGGGCTGCAGTTTTCGGATCAGAGGTGGTGGAGATGCCTGGGGTCACATGAGGAGACGCGCAGAGGGAGCGTATGATTTGCATGAAAAGTCGTGGAACGTCAGGAAGAAAAAAGTCCGTACAGCTTATCGCGACGACGTCTCTTGCATCTGGCTGGGCTTGCAAATATCAGCCCCCTTTTGCGCCTCCCCGGAGTAGTCCTGCGCTCTCTGTTGCAGACCCGGACATGATGCATTCTAGAAGGGATCGGGAAACACAAGACCATTCTTCCATGTCGATATCCCACTGTCTTCCTCTCTCTCAGCACAAAAGCAAAGAGGGGTCTGGGTCCATGGATACATGGGCCAGGCACGATCGTGATAGAGGCGGTTGTGGAACGGCTGCAGAATCGACAACGGAGAAAAGACCTACAAGCTGCAACGCCGGGCTCAGGATTGCATATTTTACGCTTTCTTCTGCGCAACAGTAGGAAAAGATCGGATCAGCGATAAAGTAGCCAAAGAGGCGGTAAGAAGTCGAGGAGAGAGAGGAAAATAGGAAGGTGACATGTGAAGACCTGACGTCGGAGGACAGAAAGCACCCCACCTGTTGCTTTGTTGTCTTCTTGCCTCCCCTCAGCTGCGCGAGATACTGCCCTGCAGCAGACAGTAGGCCATGTTCTACAGCAAGTTGCTTTGGCAGGCGGAAACATGCAAAGTCACATGTGTGTGTGTGTGCCTGGCTTGATGTTGGTTGGAACTCTGCCTCTCTCGTCGCTCGGAGGAACAGGGAGAAAACACAACGGTTGCGGAAAGAAGGGGCTCGCTCTCATCGTAAGCTTGCTGTTCACCTGTTCCCACGCTGTCCTGGCCATTCTCTCTGTCCCGATGTCAGCTGGGACAATATTTGATATCGATATATGTAACTGCATCCGCTCGTGATGGAGCATTATGCTGTGGAACGAATCACGGGCGCGCAGGTTTCTAACCAAGTACCGCTCAGCCCAGGAATGAATGCTGTTGGCTGTATCAGAGCGAGCACAAATGCTTGACACTCCAGCCCTTTGATCGGATGGCACGGAAAGGAGGCCGATTGGGAAAAGGGAAAATGCCAGGCGCTACCCTGCCCACCTGTTCGCCGGGTTGCCTCTATCGTTCAGCCCATCAAAAATACGAGGACGGCCCTACCCACCAGCAGTGCACTGTCACGCAATTCAATTTTGGGGTGTGACAAGCTGGGGCACAGCGAGCTACCATGACTGGTTTTCTTTTTTTTTTTTTTTTTTTTCCTTCCTGAGAAGTGCGAACGGCAGCCAGTTCCTCCGAGCAGTGCCCCCTTCGTCAGCCGTACCACGCCCGGCACTTGAGATGGAATCTCAGCCCGCGGCCACACACCACCTTGTCGGCGGCACGGTAGAGAAGAAAGGGATCAGGGAAAGCGAGCAGGTTCTCCCGTTCCTGCGTCAGGCGCTTCTGCAGCCCGTCGCCGAGTCCAGATTGACTCTTCCACCCTCCACCATCAGCCGTTTGAGCCGTTAGTAGGCTGACAGCATCTGGAAGGGTAGCGAAATCGAGGTTTGTCTGGTTGCTTACCCACCACTACGCACGGCGGCGACTCGACAACCTTTGGCGGTCTAGTACCTAAGATGAAACCGGTTCCCTCTTCCCGCGCAGTGTGTAAATAAATCGGTATTTGCGAGGCGTTGCGGCACGGCGAGGGAAGACGATGGGCAGATGGCGTAGAGATAAGCGAAGAGGGATCAGCCCACGCCCTACCGTGCGTTTTGCTGGATGGCGACATGTGGTGCCTACCGGGTATTTCGGTCGGCCGTGGGAGTTTGAGACTTGAGCAAAGCCCGATCCAAAGGAGATAGGGGATGCGCCCCCACCGTCCTGCCCCTGGGTAGCAGATACAAAGACGTCGAAACGGTGGGCAAAGTAGCAGGAACATGGAACCCTCGACGTCGAGGTCTGGCCGTAAAGGACCCCCTTCCCCCCCCCCCTTTCCGCGGGCCCACTCAGCCCTACATGGCAAAGCAATAAACCTCAGAGATGCGCGTATGCAGTGAGCATGCCCGCTATAGCACAGAGCCCCGTCTGGACCACTCCGTCTCGGAGGGTGATGAAGAAGGAGAGCAGATATCGCCACCGTGGTGGCTTCCCAACAGGCACCTACCATGCCCGAGTCGGGACCCCCTTTTTCCGCGGGGGCCATCGGTAGTTGCACTTGGCGTGTTGCTGGATTTTGTTGAGATGGTGGGCTTCTCGTACGCAATCAAGCGTCTTCGGGGTTCGGGGTGTGTTGGGGGTCGGCGGTGCAGCGAGGATTCATCTCGGACTTTCCGTGGTGCTTGGTCATGGTGGGCTGGCTGTCTTTGTGTAGGCCTTGGGGAGACTGTGGGTGGGTTTTTGCTCCTGGCAAGGACATTGTGTGCTGTTGCCCCCTTTTTTTTCTCTGGGAGATGCGGTGGAGTTGGGACTCGGATCTCTTGGTCTTGGAAGGTGGCAAAGTACCTACTCAAGAGAGGTAGTCGGGATATCGCAAGACTTCCAGTTGCTTGTTATCTAGGTGATGTCCTGGCTCCCCGGCTCCCAGTGCCAAACAAAAATCAACCATGTTAGTAGGGGATTATCTCGGCCATTGGCCATGTCTCTTTTGTTTGTGACTCGCAACTGAAGCGTGGCTCAAGTTGCCGGCTTGTAAAGGCATCGCCGAGGTTGTTGAGTTAGGCTATGAAGAGGCCAAATGTGATTCCATCAGGAGGGTCTTGAGTCGTGACCCAGTTTAGTTCCGCTCGAGTATCAGTCAGGTTCAGCTAGACAAACACAAAACAAACCACGCAATTTATTCAAGAGTCTCAAACTCCCTACAACCTGAATTCAGGTATCCAATTTTTATCAAGGTGTAAGTAATATCCTTTGAATCGGTACCCACTGTCTTCTGTACTGGTTGGCGTCTTGGCGTTCCCTTACATTCCCATCAAGCACTGCTAGACATCTTTATGCCGAGCAAAATCAAACTGCACAAGCCAATCAAGGTAGAGTTGTTTTCCATCGCCGTGTTCTCTCCGCCATGGTCTCTATGTTTCGTCTGATTCATGTCTTCATCCGTGAAGCTCAAGGGGACCCAACGGTGAACAACCGCAACTTTCTAGTTTCCTACCGCTAAACACCCATTCTGAGGACTCTTTGAAATCCGCATAATCACAGACCATGGGATTTTTCAAGCTCCAAAAGAATCGATTTTGCTCTGGCCTCGTTAGGCGCTGACCCCCCTTTTGGACTTGACGATGCTTGTTCCAAGCCGACTGGGAATGGCTTCGATCCTGAACCCAGACGGCATCAAAATCACCAGACAGGGAATCTCTCAGCAACTCGACCTGACGGTCCTTGTTGACTGAAAAACCAGAGTTGTAAACTAGGAACCTTGGGCATGGGTTGCAGCCCCGGCGGAACAAGCGCAGACATCGCCGGTCTTGGGGGTCAGTTTGCAATGGAGCATTACGCCGGGCCGAATACTTGGCTTGCTAACAGCCGACTAGGTGATTCTTGCGTTGGTAGTCCAGGAGTGGCCGGAGAGGCCCTCCTTGGCATCTGTCCACCGCCTCGGGCACGTCTCGGGACTTGGAGAGCAGGCTTGAACATGCACCCTATTTGTTGGAACCCAACTCGGCTTCAAGTCGATCACTCTTTTTTTCCGTTGGGCTTGTGGGTTCTGCTCGTGGCTCCAAGGAGATTGAAGGAGAATCGCGTCCATCTCCCAAGACGACTCCATCCTTCCGTACTTGCACTCGGGGGCTTCGCATACCGTCGCTCTCATGCCAGCATTAGTCGTGGGCGCTCGGATTACGGATACTAAACTGACGGTGCGGCAGATGGAGGTGTATTGAGATGCAATGCGGTGCGATCGCTTGGGATGGGAAGTGATCGATGCGATACGTTGCTTGTAATATGATGGCCGAGGCACAATCAAGATGGGGGCAGGGGATGGCTGGTGTGTACTCTGATGGGGGGTGGTGCGAGCATCCATGGCATTCCCTATCCAGGTGGAATGCTTCGTATGGAAGCCGCCGTAGATGAACCGGTTTGTTCTCCCGTCCTCGTGGCGCAGAGTCTGGCTGTTGCGGAGCCTCCGGAGGGAGCTCCGGTTGTGCCTGTTGCCCTGGGGAAACCCTGAAGGTTCCGGTGTCGGCCGAAATGTCACCCTATGGCCTGGTCGTCCGACAAGACTTCATTGTGTCCGGTTCTCAGCTCCATGGGCTGATGCGGTTGCCGACTGTGCCGTCTCGGCGGCGAGGTTGGTGATGTGGGGGTCCTCTCCAAAGCAAGGGTGAGGGTTGTCAATGTGCTCGCATTCAAAATAGCCACCTCCGAGTCATTCCTTTAAGAGCCTAGATTCCATGACACAGCGACGCAACGCGCCGTATGTGTCACCTCCCAACGGCAAGGCGATGCAGTCAGAGGTGAGGAGTGGAGTGGGCGCTGAACCTTGACAGGTTTCGGTCGCCGTGCTAAGATCGAGGAATTGATGTAGGCCGCTGAGGAATGAAGGAGAGAAGCTGGGCCCACGTTGTAGGGTATATAGGGAAAAATGTGGCAATTCCGATCTCTTCGGACACAAAAAGGACCTTCGTGGTCAAGTTGGGTGATGTCTCCTGCTACATGTAGACGCTCAAAGAGATAAGATTTTTTTTTGGGATGAGTCGAAGTGTGTGATTTTTTTGGATTTCTTTTTCATACTTTTAGGGAGTGGTGCCAAATCTGAAATCCCCCCGGTGAATCTCCCTCTCTGTAGTTTTGCATGTACTAGTTTGGAGTAGTTATCTTATGCCACAGCATTGGGAAGCTACGGGCCGTTACCTAGGCACCGGCCAGAGGCCTAATTGGCTGTAATCCATGTGTTGTTTGACTGGTTGGCCCCGCGGCATCCGTTTGTCCCTCCATTCCTGGTATCCCCCACCAGAGCCCCACTTATGTGAAAACAGCACCGGTATGGCCGTAGGTATCGACTCGTTCACAACAAATCACCTACATGCCAGGTCTTGCCCAAAGATGCCACACCCCTATTCCCAACCAAACATCTCCATCCTATCATTCCGGGGGTCAAACGCAGCCAGTGCGGACTCCCCAATTGCAGTAGCACACTGAATGAGTTTCGTAATAGAGAATTCACCCAATCAACCCATCCCATCAGATCCAACTCAGCACACTACATTGAGTCCACACAAAACCAAGTAAACAAAAAAGGGAGTGATGCGCCCGGAATCGTAGGCAGTACTGATGTCGCCCATCTCAACAACCAGCGGGTTTAGCTCAGTTGGGAGAGCGTCAGACTGAAGTCAAACTTCATCATCTATCTGAAGGTCATGTGTTCGATCCACATAAACCGCATCAATTTATTTTTGCATGTTGGGTATGTGTTGGGTATGTGTAGCATGCATGTAGTTCATGGTCGGGGAACATACACCAAACACTCCCACGGGCACACATCACAGGAACTCCTAAAGACTTGCAATTCCATTGTGCTACCTAGGCTGGGCGTCTAATACCCAAGGACCTGATCCATATCCATGCATGATCCCTGAAGTTAAGCTAAGTGAGTGGCCCAAAGAACAAAACAAAACAATACCCTAAGTATATCCTGCGCCTCAGACAAAGCGCCCATTGTTGGATGATAACCTAAATAATAATGTGACTCAAGTGAACCCAGGATAGCAATGCGCCAGCTAGCCGATGTGATATGGAGAGTGTTCTCACAAGACACCAGATGAATATCCCCCCCCCCCTGCATGTCCCTAAGCCAGATAATGCAACACCTCTGAACAACTCATGTGTATTTTCCCTTCCAACTCTTGGCCAACCGCCTTACCCACCCCCCTTATGCCCTAGCCGAATCCTCACTCCTCTCTTGAATCTTTGTCTTCAACTCGTTTCGCACCAACTCCTCATTTTTCTTCTTCTCGGCAGCTGCCGCCGCCGCCGCAGCTCCAACAGCGGCTTTGGCCTTCTCAACAATCGCCTTCCATTCAGGGTTGACACTGCACTGTTCCACCGGCTGGTGTTGTTTCTGCTGGTACTGGCGAACCACGCGTTGCGCCTGGCGCATCTTGCACTTCATGTGGTAGCCAGGCTCATTCGCCTTCCGCCACTCGAGGTATGCCTCATACTGCTGTTGCTTGATCGGGTCGTGATCGCGCGGCTTCTGCGTCACGGGGAAATGGGGACGGTTAATCTTGCGATCCGGGCCAAACAAAGGCGCACTCGGAGCTGTATATGGCGGAGCAGGGGGCGGCCCAAGCGGCGCCGTGGTAGGGGCAGATACGCCTGGGTTCAGTGCCCCTGGAGGAGCGGGGAGAGATGGCAGAATGGTTCCGGGAAATGTACTGAATCCATTGATACCTGGAAGACCTTGCAGCTGATCTATATTTACAGGCGGTGTCATTGTGACCGGCGCTAGCGAGCCGAAGGGGCTGGCAGCGTTGCCAAAGGCGCCCAAGGTTGGCAGGTTTGCCATGTCTGGGTTTGCCATGCGTGACAGAAATATCTGCTCCAAGATCGGGTCCAGCCCTGGAATAGCGCCCGGGACAGCACCGCCTTCGGCGAGGTGGAAGGTGGCCGGGGGCATTGATCGCTGTAGAAAAGCGAGCATTTGCTCAGGTGACATAGTCCCCTCGGGTATCACCCTCTCGAAGCCGCCGACATTACTTGGCCCAAGGCCGAGACCCGGGGGCATATGTCTCGCAAATGAAGGAGCGGCCTGCGGAAACAAGTTTGTGAGTGGAGTGCGAGTGATCTTCTTTGGGGAGAGGGCTGGCATTCGGGCCCTGTCGAATGTTGACTTGAACTCCGCCGCGGCAGGATTCAGCCTTTTGGTTTGGCTGTCACGGGACGAGACATGGTTAAGCTCCCGGATGGAATGTGCTGCCAGGTCTTCTGTGAAAGAACCTCCGCTCTGGCTATGGCCGCTGTCACCTGTCGCATAGCCAGAGTCCCCGGAGCTTTGTTCTAGCGCCGTACGAATCCGACTAAGTAGTTGTGTGGATCTGCTAATAACATCGTCTCTTGTTGACTCGGTGGTTCCAGCGCTTCCTAGAGAGGCTACGCCGTCTTTGACCTTGACAGCAACAATGGCCGGATCTGTGGCTATGGGATCCGATATTGACACTTCCGATCCCCAGGCTTCACTGGACGGGTATCGTTGGGGCTTCCGCAAACGACTGATCAAATTCCGGAAACGGGTTTGATCGTTGGGGGTCAGTTCTTGCTGTGCATTATGGGTCTCTGATGCCACAGGGCGGATGCCGCTGATGCCAGAGTCAGAGCTTTGGCCCTGGCTTGTGTTCCTCTCTCTCCGGGATTTGGCTGGGCGGGAGCCAACACGCTGTGTCGTAGGGTTGGGCAAGTTTTTCGGTCCGAAGAGGTTTTTGGCTCGGTCAAGCATCTCAAGAAGGTCAAATGGAAGGGCATCCGAGAGGCTTGTATCGGGGGAGGCGCTTCGGCGGATGTGATCTAGCTTGGTAACTGGCCTTAGCTCTCCGATCGATTCTGACAAGGCACTGCTTCGCGAGGAACTTGAACTTATGTCAACCGGTACAACATCGAAGACGAAGCTGTTCGAGAGCGTAATCTCCTCGCCGTTGACGTTCATGGTCATTGGCTTGATGCTCTTGAACTGAACGGGCATACCCTCGCTGGGGTTGGTTCCGGACAACGAAGACGAGGCCGACGAGAACCTGGGTACCGGGGCAGAGACAATCATCTCCCAGGGTGCTTTCTCCTCTTTGGGGCGGTAGTATACGAAGCTATCGGGCCGCATATCCTCCATTTCGATCACGAAAGGGGATGAAATCTCGGAGCTGCTTCTTGCACTCCTTCTGTTCCTTGTGATGGCATCCTTCTGAAAGGGGCTGCCGGATGACGCACCCTCAATAGCTGTTCTGCGCCAGTCGGCCGAGGCAATTCCTTTGGCTCTGGCATTGGAGGGTGCTGTTTCTGAAAAATTGGCTGTCCTGATTCTGAGACCCGAAGCCTTGACGCGGCTTTGGCCCCTGTTGGATAGGGGAAGATGGTTTCTTTCTGACATCTTAATGATTGTTGACGCCACGTAGCTGGGATCTTCTGGCAATTGAGCGACTGGGAGAGGATTCAAATAAACAGTTCAGTTAGGTACTGGAGGGTGCTCTGGGAGAATATTCAGTGTTAGAGATAGTCCTGAAGCACGCCGTCTGCGGCGGCGCCCTGGGGGACATGACAGGTCCAAGAAAAAGAAGAAAAAGAAGAAAAACGTTACCTGCAGATGCCCAAACGCTGTCCTTGACCTGATTTCCACCAACTTGTGTTGCGTAGAGACCGCCAAGTTCTGGTGGGGATGCTCTTCAAGGCGCCAGTACGTTAGTATGAAGGGGTGAGGACTAGAGACTGGCTTGCTAGGACCTCTGAGAGAGCCCCTAACTCACCAGAGCAGGGAGCAGGTTATGAATGTGACCTACATCCAGACGTTCGCGCAGGTAGTTGATTTGCCGTCGTACTGGGTCAAATAGGCTCCAACCCCTTTTACAACTGACTTAGACAGCCTCAGGAGCGGATAATGAGCGTGCTCCAGGTCAAGGGGCTCCAAAAGCAGAAACGAATGTTGCTGAAACCCAATTAACGTCGGCATGCGGCTGCTTGCCTTGAAGCTTTCGGGGCCGAGGATTCTAACCGTGCAAGGCGTGGTGATGATATGCTGGGAAGCAATGGCTGAGATGCGTTGAGAGCAAGATGCAAACCGAGGGCGGCCAGAAGTGCCTGGTATCGAGAAGGAAGCCAAAAAGAGCCAGAGGATCAAGTTGCTTGGTCCGCTGAAGACACCTGTCCGCGAGTTGAAGATGGACGAAGTGGAAAAGGGTTTGGTATGCTGACGGGGATGGGTTGCGACCGAAGCCAACTGTGCCGTTCGAGGTGTATCAGCCGTCCAAAAAAAGGATCTAGACTTCTGTTCGAGTCCAAAAAGTCCAAAAAAAGCAGCGAGGAAGAGGGAAGAGATGTCGTAAAGCTGCGAACAGACGCTATAACCACAATCTACCCAAAAAAGGCCGGTGATGGCTGGACTCCCGACTGCGCTCTGGTGGTTGGAGATGATGGGGGGCTGGATGCGAGGATAAAGTGGAGGGACTGGCCCAGAGGTTTGAGACGAACAAATCCTTGGGCTTTCAACGAGGAAGGACCGATGGCGTCAAACGTCGGTACGTTCCAGGTCGAGCAGGTGCGCTTGAGCAGCTGTGCAATACCTGCCGACACTGGGCATGCAGTCGCGAAAGGAACTCCTCCCCTCACTATCTCACTGCGCTTCCCCTATTTTTATAATGGGGGTTTCGGAGAAGGGGTACAGAACAAACTCAAACCAACAGAAGCGAAGACACGTGCGAACAAATTCCAAGACGTACAATGTGCCAAATTCAAGAGAACAGAAATGCTTCTCAACCCTCTATCCCATTAGCTGGGTATAGTCTTTCAATCAATCAAACCCAAGCCAAACCCAACCCTCATTTTCGGGGAATCGAGCACTACCGAGGCTCAAGAAGGGAACAAAAACACCACAACGACCCAATCTCATAAAGTGCCATTTCATAACCTCATCCCATCCCATCTTTTCGCCCACGCCCAAAAGACAAGAAACAAGCATTACCCAGCAGTTCAGACATTACTCCCCATCCCCCTCAGCTGCCACCCCGCCCTGTATCAACGCCCCCAGCTCCCACGGATTAAGTGTACTCCTCCTCCTCGACGCAACCCGGCTCGTCCGCCGTTCCCTCTTTCGGGGTGGCAGCGGCCTCTCCTCCTCGGGCCTGGGCGCCAATTCATCCACGTCATCATCTCCCATCTCCATCGCCGTCCCCCCGGCGCCCCCATCCGACCGCGTACTCCTCGCAGCAGCCGCCGCATCCGCGGCCTCGGTATCCGCAGCGGCTGCCGCAAGACTCACCCTCTTCTTGCTCCCGCCCCGCAGCGCCTTAAGCTTTGCGCGTACGCGGGCCGCGTCGGCTTCACGTTCGGACGCTGCGAGCTTGGCGGCAATGGTAGCCATGGACAGCGGTGACTGCTGCGGTGGCGGGAGGATGTTTCCTCCGTTCCGCGGTAGGGGTAGGCGCGAGTTAACGCGTCGTGGAGAGCGGTCTCGGCTTGGGGTTGGCTGGACGCTGGGTAGAGGCGGAGGAGGCATGATGTCTGTGCTCTTGTTGGAGAGGGCACTGCTGTTTCCTACAGTGCTGGAGGTGGATGTTCCAGATGCGCTCCTAGTTGGCTTGGTCATGGACGGCTCGTTATCATCCGGCCTGGGTCGTGCTGTTCGAGTCGTGTTTGGTCGTGTAGGACCGGTGGTTGGTGCTGGCCGTCTGGCCGATGAAGGAACTGCCACCTTCCTCTCCTGGAATCTGGGAGTCGGAGATACCCGTCCCCGAGTCCTCGCGGAGCTTGTTGCAGTCTTGGGTGCAGAGTCATCTGGGGTTTGGATAGGCTGCACGCTGCTTGCCGACGATGCGGATGCGGATAGATCCGCGAAGGAAGGAAGGGCCGCGTCCTCTTGTTGGACTGGCGGGAGTGGTTGGGCAACCCTCTTCCTTGGTGACTGCTGGGGTTTCTCCAGGTGGGGTGGTGGTAAAGGTGCTTCTGATTTGAGATCCCAGGTATTCTCCTCTGCAATTGCTGTAAAATCAACTGGGGCAGGACGCTTGCGATGGTTCAGTTGCCCCACTCCACCCCTATTGCCCGCGGTTTTGGAGTCGCGCAATAGGCTGAGTTGAGGCGGCGGAGGCAGTGGTGGTGATTGAAGCATGATGGACTGCTCAAGTATTTCGATGTTCGGCCCCTCCTCATCGTAGTCGTCGACATCCACATCATCCTCAAATATGCTGGAGTCGCAGTCGCTCACATCAGGGTCATCCAGCTCCGGCGGTGCAACGTATTGCAACCTCTCCGCGGGGCTAGGTGAGTGCACCATGCTAACCTCCTCGGCGTCCTCGGGCACAGCTGACAAACGCATACTCATACCTTGGGAAGTCTCCTCAACGTTCTGTACTCGTACTGGGCTCAGCCTCAGGCTCATCTTCAGTTCTTCCATGTTGACTGGGCGGCCGTTGACCTGCATCCTTCTGCGCCACCCATCAATGAGGTGGACGGCCTCCTTCCAGCGCGTCTCCATCTTCTCCCAGCCGTCGCGCAGTCTGTGAATCTCGTCTTCCCGCACGACGACCTCCTCAATGGGGACGAACGAGGGGTTCGTCAAGATGGTGCGCAAATGCTCGAGGAGAGACTCGATTTCGGCCGGCAACTCGACACAGTTAGCCGGCAGCGGTAGGGCGTGGCCGTCAGCGTCTTGCGCGGAGCTCGCGCCTGCGCCGTTCCACCCGCTCATCTCTTTGAGTTGTTCTGTAAAATTCCGGATCAAGCCCATGAGGGTCTCGTTCTCCTCGCTGAGGCCCTTAGCCAATTCGGCGAGGAAGGAATTTGTCTCCATCCGCAGGTCGTAACCCTCACTCGTCGTGGCGGCATTCGTAGCCGCCTGGTCAGAATCAGACCCGATCTCCCCTGCGACGGCGATTGTCGTGATGCCAGGACTTTTGCTGGCCCCGCGCGCCCTGCCCGCTTCCGTGACTGCCTTCTTGAGTCCGTCAATCTGGCGGTCCCGCTTGCGCACCTCGTTCGCGCAGGCAGCCCTTGTTTGCGCAACGAGTACTTTGGTTCGCGCCGCCTCCTCCTTCAGCCGGTGGATCGTTACCTCGGCAGTTTTAAGCTGTGTCCGCATGGCGACCTCGGAAGACTCGCTGATGCCGACCTTGCGCTGTGCCTCGACATTTTTCTCCTGGAGTCGTTGGATGTCATTGGCTTGTCGCAGGGACTCAGCGCGTACTGTGCGCAGCGTGGTCGACAGCGTCTCACGGTGCTCGGCATCACGCTGGGGCAGGCCTGTCAGTGTTGCTGTCACGCTGATACGGATATTGAAACACTCACATCGCGTCTGAGGATGAGGTCATTCACGACCGACATAACACGGCCCATGGTGGCCGCGATCTCGCCATCGCTGCTGCCGGGGCGGGTAAAGTCGATGCTCTGGCCATCGTGGAGCAGGCCACGCGAGAGCAGCTGGTTGTTGATGTACAGCGACGCCGTGCGCAGGTTGTCGAGCTCTATCATGATGGCGGACTCGGTGGGTGCATCCAAGCCGTGGCAGCTGCAGTAGGTGTCTGTGTTGTGGAAGTGTCCCAATTCGGATCGCAGAAGCACTCCTCGAGGTCTGGAAGCAAAAACACGGGTTTGCTGTGTGGTGCTGCGGTGCGGGACGGCGCTGCAAACCTGGAAATCGACGCTTGCTGGCTCCTCATTGGCACTGCAAAGGCAATCTCGAGCCGTGACGGTGTTTATTTGGCGGGGCGTTGCTGTGGCAATCGTGTCGGCTGGCATTCGCTGGGACACTAGCTCGGGTTCCAACCCTAACCCTACTACTGCTTGCCCCTGATGGTGCCCTTGATCAAAACCCTAACCCAGTACACCAGCGGGGAAGCCTGTTTGGCTTGGGACTGAAGATTGACGCCAGTGACGATGGCGAGGTTTACTGCGACGAAGACACAGTCACCTATTTTTCTTTTTCCAAATTTTATCCGGCAATTCTACAGAGGCAAGTATCAAACACGTTTTGGAAAGGACATGCGGGAAAATACCCACTTTGGCTCCCTCAGTAAACTAAAACCAAATGGGCAACTTCCCAGTAGCGAAGAGATCAAAAACACCTCCCCGATACGATACAACCCCTTTTCCCCATCAATCCTACCACATACGACCATAGGTACTGGAGAACTCGGGATCCCGTCCGCTCTCCCATAGATAAGCCAGTGACCGCCAGACTAGTAGTTGGGTCGGTGACGACCAGCGAATCCCTGGTGTTGTATGTTTTTGTCTCTTTTTTTCCCCCCCCTTACGTTGTCGTCAGGTCAGAGGGTTTTGAAACCCTGACGGGTATACCTTAAATGATTTTATTTTCACTTCTCGCTATCTTGGCCTCTTTATGTTATCTCAACCTGCCAACCCTTCCATCAACCATAAGACCGTAAGCCAGTTCGTGTATACCCCTCCATCCCGATTCCCCAAACACCGGCCCATCGCTGCATCCAAAAATAGCACGCAAAGCTGCAGCAAACACAGACGAGGGTGAGAGATGAGCACGCGCAACCGCCAATTCCATAATCAGCCCATCGCGGCTTCCCTAACCCTGAACATCAGCCAACAGGACAAGTAGGTATCTAACTTCTAATCCAAACGATACAACAAAACACACTGCCACGAAGTAAAAGCCCACTACCACTACGCATCGAAAATATCCACAATCCCATTCCATCCGCCCCTGGCCCGCTCCTCCCAATACCCCTCCTTCCCGCCCTTCAACCGCCACACCTCCTCCCCAACCGCCCCCTGCTGGCCGCCTTGGCTACCCTCCGTGCCGCCCTCCACCCTGACGAACCACCTAGGCCTGTGCTCCTCCCCACTCTCCTCCATCTCCCTTCTCCTGACCCTCTGCGCCTCCTCGAGCCGCACCTTCCAGTCCTCAGCCCCGTCCAAGTCACCCTCCTCGGCCAGCCGCTGGTCGGGTCTGAGCCGGGTGTCCGTCGGCGGGAGCTTCCCCAGTTCCAGGGAGGTAACCTCATTCAGCGCTGCAGCAAACGTCGTCATGCCGTACGTGCTCGCAGCATTTTCGACCAGGCTGCCGACCTTCCAAATTTCGTTCCCGCTTGGCATCGCGCGGAGACCCCCGGTCCACGTGCCCGTCAGCGACACGCCGGCATGCCCGCCGTCGGGGCCGTAGATCTCAACCTGGACATCCTCGCCGCGGCCGCCAAACACGCCCTTGGAGCGAAACTCAATGGCCGCCTTGGCGCCTGTTGTCTCGTTGGTTACGTGCATGGTGCCGACCGGCTCCACGTACTTCTCGCCCATGACAACATTGCGCAGGAACATGGTAGCGATGGTCCAGCTGTAAAGCTCGTCGCCGGCGCCGTCGGGTAGCCGCAGGCTGACGCGCACCCGACCTTCGGTCGTGAGCTCGGCGCTCTTGCCCCAGAACTTCTGTGTTGGTGCTGGGGACTGCGCGAACGACCATGACGCGCTGTCGGCTTGCATGGCTAAGCGCACGGGGCGGTGAGATACCTTTTCGACTAGTAGCCGGAAGCCTCCCGGAACTTCGGCCTCAGACCGCACCAGCTCAAATGTCTCGCCGAGTAGCGGGTTGAAAGGCTTGCGGATAGCGCGTTCCTTGGCACGACCGTTGCTGAACTGCGAGATGGCGAACGCCGTCACGTAAAGAAGTCGGTCTTTGGCCTGTGGCTGCTTCGCTGCCTTGTCAAGAAGGTCCGCGTACTCAAGCTGCTCTGAAACTCGCTGAAGGAGCGATGTTGGCTCGTTGGCTGACACAGGCATACTGATAGTGCTAAGGTCCTTGCCAACGTTTTTGCGGACAAACGCAATGAGACTGGGAGGAGACACCTTTGCCCGGGGAATCGTTTTGCGCCGGGGAATAGGCTCTGTGATTGGTAGGGGTGTGAGGGACTTTGGTTTTATAGGGAAGAGGTTGCCGGTGCCATCCAATGTGTATGCAAAGTCCTCTTCATCCTCGACTGATGACACCGAAGAGGATTCGTGGATGTCAACCTCCTCGGCATCAGAAGCCGCCGTGTCCTCTTCGCTCTGGTGGTTGATTATCATGAGCTGGTTTTGAGATGCTTCGGCTTCCCCGGCCTCGGCATCAAAGAACTCTTCTGTTGTCGAAGCAGACTCGTAGCTACGTCTCGGCGCGGCGGGTATAGAGGAGGGTAACCGCCTGCGCTTGCTGGTGGCGAGAAGGTTCGAAAACTCGACTACCACAGAGTCGAGATCGCTCAGCAGCGCCGTGCAGTGGTCATACGCGTTGCGCTCTCCCTGAAGATGGCCGTACCCCTTCTTCCCGCCGTTTGGCAGTGCCGCTGTGGCCGTAGTCGGCGTGGGCACAGCTAATGTGGAACCCAAGGCGCTCTGAAAGGCTTGTGGTGTGAGCGGCGACGAGGCGCTGGCTTTGCGCTTCCAGAAGGGCCTCCTTTCGGATTGTGTGGGGAAGTAGCCTTCTGTCTCTTCGGATAGGGTAGGAGTTCCCGGCGAGAGGAGCGAGGTGTGGTTGTTTGTTTGTTTCTGGGCAGCCGTATCCTTGACCAGTCGCCGCAGGGCATCTCTGCTCCCTACTATCCTGCTGACAAGAGTCTCTACTTGCTTCCACTCCCTATCCTCTTCGTGTCGCGTGTTTGGCACGCTTGCGACGCCCTGGGGCATGCGCGCCGTCTCGGGAATCGGCTCATTAATCAGCGTCTCCAGACCCCGAGCAATCCGGCTGGCACGTTCAAGTGCCCGGGCCCATTCGTTGAACTCCTTCGCATTGGAAGCCTTGAGGTGCCAGACTTCAGCCCCCGAGTCGATGGTGATCTCCCGACGCCTCTCATCGGCCGCGACGGCGGCTAAACTTAGAGGAATGGCCCCTCTCAGGGCTGACGAGCTGCGGTTGTGATAATATGACAACGTGCAGGTCGTGTAGTCGAGAGAAAAGAAGCGCCGCGCGTAGCCCTGTCCCTTCTTGCGTCGTCTCTTCAGTAGTGTGCCTACGTGGTAGGAATTCGCGCTCGCGCCCTCGCTCCGCCCTGATGTAGACAACCCTCGACCTCCGGCTTGGTGGCTGTGTAGACTATCGAAGGACTCGGAGGCGACGTCACCCAAGCGTGGGCTGTTGTGTTTCCCCAAGCTCGTTCTGCTAGAACTAGCGTTGGGGCCGGCCTGGATGTTGGGTAGGTGGCGGGCGGTTTGTGGCGGCGCACCGGTTGGGTAGGTTAAGAGGACGAAGGTGGCTGTTTTGGACGTTTGCTTCGAGAATGTGTTGTCAAATACCAGGCCGAACATGCCACCGTTGGTCACGTCGTAGGTTCCCATCGAGACCTTGTCGGCCTCGCATTTTCCGTGCCATTTTATGGGTATAAACCCCTTCTTAGCAAGTTGGTCTTGGGCTGTGCTGGCGTCTCTCTTCGCGAAGAGGCCTGTCTTGGGGTCGGCAACGCCTTCGGTTTGCTGGTCGAGTGTCGTGGTCTCGTCAGGTTGGGATACGAGAGTGGTGGCGCCGGTTCCTGGGTGCTTGACAATAGCAAAGTTTCTGTAGCGCTCAAGTCAGTACGTGTGTTTATTTGGATGTCGCGCTTCGGGGGCGGTCGCTCACATGGACTTTTTGTGAGGCTGGACGCTCCACGAGATGGTGTGGCCCGCATCGACCTTGACCCATCGCACGATGTAGGACTGTGTTTCTGTTCGTCAGCGGGCATTCGCAAAGTGCAACTCGCGCCTCGTACGCGAGCGGTCGGCGTACCTTGCTGTGGATTTCGAGCTGCTCGATGCCTGCCATGGCGGGCTATGTGTTGCGCCCGTACAGAGCAGGTATCTCTAGTGCTGAGGTCCAAGTTCTGGGGTTGCGGCGTCGCAAATGGGGACGGGAGGGAGAAAAAAGAGTTTATAGTGTACAGGGATGATCCAGATGCTGCTGAAAATCCATTGCTGGTGCCTTGATGTGCTTGGCTTACTGGCCCCCGCAGAGACGTAACAGGAGTCGGTTTGGAGTCAATTGAGCCTTTGGGACAGGTGGAGATGTGGTTGACGTAGCGGGAGCGGGCGAGCTTCGTCAGCACAGGCCAGCTCCCGGCCACCCACGGCTCTCCGAATCAGCCCTACGAATCGGCCCAATGGTGCTCTGACATTCCATTGGTCACTGGTGCAGGGGGCGCGTGCCTCCAGCTTTGACTCTGTTGCAACTGTGCAACCGTGGGGCGACTTCGAAAACAAAAGACGGCAAAGACTTCAAACAGCCACAGCGAATCAGAGACTCAAGCTTTGTACCAAACCACCACCACCACAGAAGGTTTAGTTGCGGCCAGCTCTCCACATATATCTTCAAACGGTTATTTCATTATCTGGTGAAACCAGAGAAAATTGATATATCTATTCCATGATTCGCAGGAGGGTTAGGTTCAGGGCTCGGCTTGTGTGAATGGCGGTTGAGCAACGTGTGAAACAACCATCACCATTACTTTGACTTCAAAATGATATTTATTCAGAAACTTGCTCCCGCGGAACTGAGCTCTCCCTTCCATTTTCGTCTAGACTGCCCAAGAGCCACGCATTACTACCTCAGCAATAGACACCACACTGCACATCAAAACACATCACCAGCCCACCCCCAACATGTTCCTCCTCGACTACCTCCATGGCACCCTCGTCTACTGGGGCCTGATGAGGAAAAAATGCAAGCTCCTCTTCCTCGGCCTCGACAACGCCGGCAAGTCGACCCTGCTCATACGCCTCCAGTACGACACCCTCCGCGCCGTGCCGCCCACAGTCCACCCCATCTCGCAAGAGCTCCTCATCGGCAACTCGCGGTGCGCCACCTTTGATCTCGGCGGCCACCAGCAGGCACGGCGGCTGTGGAAGGACTACTTCCCCGACGCCAGCGGCGTCGTCTTCATCGTCGACGCCGCCGACCGGCAGCGCTTCGCCGAGGCGCGAGCTGAGCTGGGTGCGCTGCTCTCCATGGACGGGCTCGCCGACGTGCCCCTCGTCGTGCTGGGAAACAAGATCGACCACCCGGACGCCGTGTCGGAGGATCAGCTGAGGCTGCAGCTGGGCATCGGCTGGGGCATGGAGACGTGCCCGAGGCCAGTCCACGTCTTCATGTGCTCCATCATCATGCGGTCCGGGTACCGTGAGGCGCTCGAATGGCTGATTGACCTGATCTGAGTCCTCCAGCAGAAGGCACATAACTTGAACATACGACATATGCATCGGGTGCGCCGATAAGCTGGCATGCCGCGTGATTCCGAACTGCGAGCGAGGACGCACCGACTGCTGGTCAGCTGCGCCGGCATCTTCGGCCGACGGCTCCGGGGCGAGAATAATAAGGAAACTCCATCGGCGGCGAACAGAAGCGAGCGGAAATGGAAATGCGGGCGTTTTGATTAGGGAAGAGTATATCTGCACCTGCAAAATGAACCCTTGGAGGGGAAAGTCAAAGACGCGAAAATGGTTGGTATGCTGCTCGTCGCAGGCAGCGAGTTAGCTTTGACCACACGGCCTCAAGTCAAACATGAGTGGCTACTACTATTCTGCCAGTGGATAGATTATTAGCAAGCTAGAATAGAGAAGACGAATTCAAGAATACAGCAAAGTATCCATAACATGATGCATGCTATATGTAAAGCCCAAGCCTCGCCCTCAAGGCGCATTTTGTTTTCTCTAAAAAAGGACTTTATCGGCTCGCTCCTTGGAACCATGCACTGGCTACGAGTCTGGTGAGACTCAACCGCCGGCACAGGGGATGGGTGCCAGTGTGCCATCCCCGTCTGTCCTAACCAACCTGCCAATTCACCCGCATTCCGTATCATACTGTTACATTCAGTCCATAATAACAAACTCGTTCTTCGTCCTT
Organism: Lasiosphaeria hispida; assembly: GCA_033439745.1. NCBI lineage: Eukaryota > Fungi > Ascomycota > Sordariomycetes > Sordariales > Lasiosphaeriaceae > Lasiosphaeria > Lasiosphaeria hispida. The sequence continues at coordinate 4,722,126 of JAUIQD010000002.1, read as the reverse complement.
CGCTTGACTGCCCTAGCGCCCACCCGATTGCATCTTGAGCATCTCGCTCTGATACCGGAGCTTGAAGCCGTTGCAAAGCGCTCTCGTGTCGGGGTACTGCGCCTTCAGAAGCTCGTACGCATGCGGTACCACCCGGACCATCCACGAAACCACCTTGGATCCTGCGCTTGCCTTGAAGCACAGGTAAAAGTAGCCGGGGTGCTTCGAGTCGAGGCAGAATCCGTACGTCGACCGGTTGGGGTTTGCGTCCACGTATGTCGTCAGCCATTTCTCTGTAGCGCACTGTTAGCCTTGTATTTTTTATTTTTTTATTTTTAGTTAGGGATATGGGACACGGGGTATCCTTACCAAGATCTGCACGAGAACCTTTTTGAAACTTCTCATGCTGCATAAGCTCCTCGACCTTCTTGGCCATGGCCTTGACGTGGTCGACGATCAGCTCGTCAAGATCCGAGTAGTTGTACTTGCTGCCAACCCGAAGCACCTTGCCCACCGAGAACTCGTTCTCCTTCTGCAGCTCCAGCACATCAACGTGTTGATAGACGCCATCGGCAACCTTCCACGTCACCGCCAGGTGGTCATTACCCTTGGATGACGGCCGAATCACCACCTCTCCAAGGGGCTGCCCGCCTAGGTATTCTTCTGCCTGGGTGCTGTTGAAGGGTTTGAATAGCGGATGTTTGATGACCCTCTGGGTACGACCCGTCACCTTGTCCTTCTCCCGCAGCTCCTCCTTGTCCTGATCCTCCTGTCTGTAATCCCACTGGCCGCGATCGTGGTCGAAATGTTTCCGGTAAGGCCGCCGTAACTCTTCCTCCCGCATAGAAAGCTTGCAAACAAGGTCCTTCCGGTTGAGGTCAATCAGCTTAGCTTGTATCGTCTGTCCAACCTGCAGTACTTCCTTCAGAGAGTGCCGCTGCGAGACTTCGTGAGACTCAATCCGGCCCTCAATGCCATTGTCCAGTTTGACAATGGCAAAGTCGTCCTTGACTACACGTACGTTCACCGGGATAATCATACCCTCGCAGAGAGAATCCCGAGTCTCGCCCGTGAACATGGTGAAGATTTGCTCCGCACCAAGGGTAGAAAAGTTCTTGCGCAGCTCTTCATATGGAACTTGCAGCTCCGCGCGGATCGTCTCCAGTGTGGCACGCTTGCGCTGTTGATACTCACGCTCCAACTGTTCGGCATACTCCTCGAGAATAAGCTCGTTGACCTTTTCTTGCTCGTCCTCCTTGAAGAGCTTGCGGACGATGGCGCCTGCGCCGTTTTCATCCGTCTCAGCCTTGACATCTTCTTCGTCAAGGCCGAGAGCATCGGCCGCTACTTTCCTGGCCAAGTCGTAATCCTCAGGATGAACACGCGTGTTATCAAGTGGGTCCGAATCCGGACTCGTTGTGTCGTACTCGATGAACAAGAAACTTGCGCAGTTGTTCCACACACGAGGGCCGAGGACAGGGAGCTTGCGCCGCTCAGGGTCGCCCACGAGCTCATCGCGCGAGCTCACAACACCGCCGTTAGCATTGATGCCCTTGATAAGCAGTGTTGCCTTTCGGGGTCCGAGACCAGCCACATAAGGCAAAAGGTGTGCCGTGTACGGGTCGCCCATTGCCTCATTTATGTCTACACCCACGAGGTTGACCATGTCAACCATGGCTGTCTCAAGGTGCTTGTAAAGTTTGTCCTGGGGGAGGAACCGCTGGTAGGGGTGGATCGAAAGCGACGTGACATCTTTGCCAAGAGCTGCGTATTCCTTCATTGGGTTCTGCATGTACCTGGCCAAAGCGATACAGTACCGAGTAAGAGGGTTCAGCGTCGGATGCTCAGCAATGGCACGAGGGCTGTCTTGGTACAAGCGTGCCACCTCATCGTGGACGACGATAACCTCAAGCAAGTCACTCCGGTACTCGTTGGTCTCTGGGTCATCGTACTCGGGGCCCATGAGACCCTTTTCGCTGATGAGGCCCTCGACATCCTTGATAAGCCGGTGCGTGTCAGCTGAGAAACCAGATATGCCAATGACATCGGGATTTCTCCGCCGGACCAGCTCAGTAAAGGCCTCACGCTGGTTTTCGTCGCGGCTCAGGTTCTGGAACTTGCCATGCTCGAGCACCCGCCCATCTTCTTCCACCCACGCCCAGGACACAGGATCCCGGTTTGGATCTCCCATGCCGTTTGATAGGGTAAGCACGCGTGGCATGGTTCCCAGGATCATACCCTTGGGTTTCAAAGGGGCCTGATCAAGTCGCTTGAAGTACTCTTCGCGGCAAGTCTTGAGAAGCTCTTCTTGGCAAGCTGTCCGGAGCGAGTCCTTGACACCCTTTGCTATCACCTTCTCCAACTTTGAGAAGGCAACATCGAGCACCTTTTGACGCTCTGAATTCCAGGCGTCCGCAAGATCGCTGAAGTTGTCGGAAGCGAACTCGGTGTACAGCTGTCGCCTGAATTCACGCTCATTCTCCAAATTGAGCTGAACCTCGACAAGGCCTTCTTCCTCAGCCTTCATCATCTTCAGGAAGATCTCAGGTCGGACTGCTAGATCCCTAATCGTCTGATTGACGAGATACTTGATCTCATAATAGGGGTGCGCCTCGTCGATCTTACGCAGGCCCTTCTCTGTCCGACAACAACTCACCCAGCCCATTTGGTAGAAGTTGATGCGGAAGTGCTTGCGCATCCGCGGGCTGACAAATAGCTCCTCGGCGTACAGCTGGCGAGCGGCGGAGATTATTTGGTCGCCCGTCTGGAAGTCGCCGTCGGTCAGACTATCAGCCAGGTCCATCGGAAACTGGATATCGTCGTCTGATGAGACCTTTTTGCCCTCGCGCAGAGCATTTTGGGCTAGGCGGTCCGGTGAGATACCGAAAGCGCGCACGAAGTTATATGCCTTTGACTTTCGAATACGCTCAAACAAAGCAGTCTTAGCTCCGGGCCGCTTGATCTCCTTGGAAGCGCCGTTGCTCATGGCAGCAATATCCTTCATCTGTGCCGAATACTGGAAATTAAGATAGTCTTGCAAATCCTGAAGCTCCTCCATCGTCGCAGCTTGACGGATCATGTCTTCAAGAATGGCATCCTGTACGTCGGCAACAGTCTTGAGCTTTTCAAACGACTTTTCTAGCGAGTTTCTCTTCTCAATCAAGGATCGAAACTTGATATCTAGATCCAGAATGCGCCACAAATCATCTTGCGTAAGGAGCTTCTCGGCATCAACGGTGTACTCAGGCGCATCGGGATCATCACGATTGCTCTGACTGCGGACTTTCTTGGCATGGATGAGGTAGTCTCTCCGGTGCTGGAAAACGTACGGGACTTCGACACCATCGATGACAAAGAACTCCAGCACCTTTCCAATAGCCTTGTTGAATGGACTGTGCAGATCCGCTGGGAGCTGCTTTTTGGGCCACATTAGGTTGGTGATCCATCTAGCTTCCTCCCTGAACTGATCTGCGGACATCTGTAAGTTCTTGAAAGGCTTGCGGTCGAGTTGGAAACGTTCTGGATCATCGTTGACTCGAATCTCATTATCCTCGTCGGTAAGGAGCTTCTCGGTAAGTTGCGAGGGCTCGAAAACATCCTTGAGCTCGATGGTCTGCTCTTCCCGTTCGCGCTCCTCCTCGTCTTCCTCGATCTGCAAGGCCCAGTCGTATTCCTCGCCATTACCGAAGATGGCTTCCATGTCGTCGAGGGCATCTTTATCTAAGCCAGTGGTGTCAACGATAAGAGCCTTGTCTTTCGGACGAGCCACCTCCAAATCCTCCTGGCGCTGAATACGTTCGTCATCGTCCTCCGGATAGTCGTCTTCAATAAAGTCGTCAAACTCGTCGGCTTGCGCTCGGTGGCTCGGGCGCCCGTATGGCCGCTCGTCGCCCACTTCATCATCATCGTCCGAGAATATCTCAGCGAGACCAGGGCGCTCGTTGCGGCGGTCTTCGTCTCGGTGGCCACGCTTCAGCCTCTTGAACTTGGTTTGCTGGAAGTGGTGGGCAAGTTAGCGCGTGCATAACGGCTGCCTAATCCTGGTGACACTAACCTGGGTCTGTGACTTTCGCTCCCACTCTGGAATGGCCTCGCCAATGAGGTCGAGATCCTCTTCGTCGAGCTGCTCTTCCTCTTCGCGTTCGGCACGACGGCGCTTCTTTTTCTTGCGGCGCTCGCGCTCGTCTGCATCGGCTTCGTCCTCTTCATCTTCATCGACAATGAAGCCTTCTCGGATCTAAAGGTGGGTGTTGCGTTAGTGCATTCTGGGGCACGCGAGGGGCGCAAACGACATACCCTTCTAGCTTCCTCCTCATCTTCGTCGTCTTCCTCTTCCTCGCTAGAATCATCTACAGCGGCCTCCTTAGTCCTTCTGCGCTTGGACGGCGCCTCGTTGGCGTCGTCACCATCAAATGACTCATCATCTTCCTCGTCGTCAAGCTCGGCCTCGCCGTCAATCAGGTCTCGCATGCTGTTGCTCATGGTGAAAGCTAATCTCGCGGGGTTGAGACGTGAGCTCAAGACACCAGCCCTTGTGGAAATTTGGACCCCAGTTGAAGGCGCGTTGTCAGGGAACTGCAATAGCTGCGCAGAAATCGCAGAAATTGATGAAAGAGGGAGAAAGCAAGCGGGGGCGCGATGTCGGGAGGATAACTTTATCAAAGAGAGATGCACGCGAAGACAGCCAGGCTGCTGAACGTCAAAGATTGGATTTTTTGGAGAAGTGCAGCACGTTCCTCATTGCGCCACGCGCCACAAACGCGTTCAGCCTCGCCCAGAGGGTCTGTCTGCTGTCGACCAATACTCTGTGTGCCACTTCACAGTCTCAAACGGGCCCATACTTACCTGAAGGTCGAAGTTCTCAGACCTAAAAGCTTTATCAGTCAAGAAATAAGATGCATCGTTATCAATTTGAACATCGTCTCTAGTCAACCAAAAACCAACCTTAGTTTAATACTTTTTTTTTTTTTTTTTTTTTTTTTTGGCTGTCAGCCTTATTTCCCCAATCAAATCAGTCGTTGGCAAGATCTTGAAGCCCCCATGAAAGGCACTTGCCCCGAAATGACGACCTCGATCCTCCATCTCAGTCCTTCTGGTGTCCACCGGCAACAGCCCATACATAGATGGCGGTGAATATGCTCTCTTGGGATCAGCGACACTAGAGACATAGCATGTCTTGGTATTAGCAGCACTAACACTGATATTCAAGGCGCTGTCTACCTTGAGGAGGGGTTTGTGCGTACGATCCGCACTTTGGGTCCGGGGAATCCGGGGATGGACCTAGTCGCCCGCGCAGAACTGGAGCAAACTGGAAAAGAAATCAAGAAGTGTCCTTCTGGACGGTGGGTTTGAGTCGCGCTCGCCACCCTTTAAGTCACACCGACCCGGCATGTGGCCTCTGCAGAGCTCATCTTATGGGAATACATGGGCTTGAGTGCGCGATGGCGGCTATTCCGTCAATGATAATCCTTCACAATTCTTCGGGGCGCATTGTCACTCTTCATCATTCGCGCTGGATTGTCGCACTCGACCGGCGAAGGGATGTGGGCTTTCAAGCAGTCTTTACAGTGGGGGTCGCAGGTCGTCATGGCCAATGGACCAGCCGCTGGCGGTTCGTCGAGTGACCAATCACAGCGACACGCCTCACATGAGACACAGGCTCGTTTTGCCATCGGGTCGGTGCTTCAATAAAGAAGGCGCGCTTGACGGCACCCTTGCCCCCCTATTCTCTCTCTGTGGAAGAAAAAAATGGCCTCGTATCCATCATAAAATGGGTGCCCTGCGCTGCCTGTCAGTCAAATATGCCGTTTCCAAGGGATGTGTCTGTATCTCCTCTCAGAAGTGCTATGCTGTAATGTCAAGACAAGGACGGGAAGTTTACTGAAATGCCAAACTGGCTCTTGATGAGACGGGTCTGGATTTGCAAACCATGCCCCTCATTCATCCCCGCCTCTAGGTCTGGCGATACCGTGTCAGCGGTTGCTGTTCGTACTGTGCCCATGGCCCCTTTCACATTGCTGCCAAGAGCTATAGGACTGACTGCAAGACTCGAGGTTTGAGATGAGGTCTGGTTTTCCAAACAGGCAGGGTATAAGCTACTGGGTGTCAGCAAAGTTGCAGGTCATCGATGGGTGGTTGACGCCCAACATGCATCCAATCTCTATGGGTTTTGCGCCGGCGCTGGTCGCAAGCCCGACGAGACCAGGGCAGTGCCAACAAAGAAAGCCACTGTCCTGGCGGGACAGAGCAGCCCTGTCCTTGCAGCAACCTTGCCCTTGCAATCAGGAACACCCCTCCTTTGTGCTTCGTCTCTTCTGGCAGCACGGCACCGACCTCCTCAGGCTTGGGACCCCACATTGACTGACCACATCGGCGAGAACCTGCCCAGTAACCTCACATTCCCCAAAATTCGGAGGCAATTCTCGCCTTTTCTGTCTATTCTTCCAGAGACTACGTCGCATACTGTTGCTCCCGCCAAATCTGCAGTCGAGACCATCGTGCTTGCGACCCTGTGCCGCAGTTGTCAGTACCGCGAGACCTGTCGCTGAAGAGACATACCTACTTGCCTATCCATTAACCGCTGCGGGTCGCCCGTTCGCTTCGACTTTGCCATCGCTCGAGGCCCAAATCGACACTGCTCCCCTAAAAAACGGCCCTAGATACCTCCACGACGACGCTCTTGATAGATCCTGAAAACCCCGGGCACCACTGACCTCGAAAGGAGCTCGACGGGACTCCCCCTGAAGCCCGACACTTGCGCAGCCACACCCCTCACAACAGCGCCAACAGCCTCCGTCCCGCTGCCTTCCGCTCAGGAATGCGACCCATCCCGCCGTTCGACAAGTAACACAGAAGATCCAGCAAGTCTTCGTCCATTGTCGCTGAGCGTCGACTAACCCCGCTATCCGCCGTTCCGTCACCTCGATTTGCCCCTCATGGCCGACGGATTCGCTCCGCGCTCTATGAAGCGCAAGAATGTCAAAGGCCTTGCTCTGACCCCCGCTGCTCCCAAACCTCCCCCGACCGCCGAAAACGCTAACTTGGGACCCCGTCCAGGGGAGAAGGGGGATGACAATGCGGCGCAGCTGGAGATCGGTATCGAGTTCAACCTGGATTTGAGGCCCGAGGATCTCGAAATCATCAAAGACTTGGGCGCTGGCAATGGCGGGACAGTCAGCAAAGTCAGGCACATCCCGACAAATACAGTGATGGCACGTAAGGTTCGTCAAAGAAACACCCCCCCAAGCGGCCTGGGCTCCTGGTAGGTTCCCTAACACACAGGCAGATTATCCACGTGGAAGCGAAGAGGGAGATGCGCAAGCGCATCGTTCGTGAGCTCCAGATTATGCACGGCTGTCACTCTGACTACATCGTCACCTTCTATGGCGCTTTCCTCAACGATAACAATGACGTGATCATGTGCATGGAGTATATGGATGTCGGGTACGTGAAGCCTTTACACGCAGTGTATGTGGCAGAAGTGCTAATAGGGATCTCATAGTTCTCTGGACCGTGTCTCGCGAGTATTTGGACCAATTCGTGTCGATGTTCTTGGCAAGATCGCTGAAGCAACTCTGGGCGGTCTCACCTACCTCTACTCGAAACATCACATTATGCATCGAGACATCAAGCCCTCAAATATCTTGGTGAACTCCCGTGGTTCAATCAAGCTCTGCGACTTCGGTGTGTCCGGCGAGCTGATCAACTCGATCGCTGACACATTTGTCGGCACATCTACCTATATGGCCCCCGAGAGAATTCAGGGCGAAAAGTACACTGTCAAGTCCGACGTGTGGAGCTTCGGTCTAAGCATTATGGAGTTGGCTATTGGCAAATTCCCCTTTGCTGCGAGCGAGCAACTGTCTGATGCCGAAAGCGCCCCCGCTGGTATTCTCGACCTGCTCCAGCAAATCGTCCACGAGCCGGCACCTCGGCTGCCCAAGAGCGACGCCTTCCCGCAGATTTTGGATGATATGATCCAGAAGTGCCTGTACAAGACACCCGAGCAGCGGCCGACTCCCCAAGAACTTTTCGTAAGCTGATTATTTTCCTTTCCTGCAATGCCAACGCCACCTGCTAACACGCCGCCTCAGGACCGAGACCCGTTCGTACAGGCCGCAAAGAGAACTCCAGTTGATCTGAGAGATTGGGCGTGCGGCCTGATGGACCGGGACAACCGCAAGTCCCATTTGGCGCCGCAGCTTTCCCCAGCGACACAAGAGCTCTTGCGGTCGAGCGACTCTCCCACATTCCTAACCCAGACAGATCAAACTCCCACTTCAGGTGAGATTCCCATTTTGGGCACTATGGTGTCACCTCGTGACCAATATGGCAGCCTATCGAATCGATCCCCGACACGGGGCGGAGCAAGCGGCGTTGGCCGCCCAGGTGGACCGCCTGTACATCCGGGACTGGGATCACGAGTAGTTACGACGAACTCGATTCCCAGGTTCGGCCAGCTTGCCTCGGCCGAAGAGCGGCCTCTGGGAGTCTCGGGTTCCCAGAGTGCGAACAAGGCGGTTTTCTCGTTGCCGATCCGATCCGGCCCCCCCGGTGGGCCACTTCCGCCGCCGCCGCCCCCTCGGAAACAAACACCGCTTGGAGATGAACCCAGAAGGGAAAACCGGCGACAGGCGTCTATCGTACCGTCTTTGAACGGGTCTCACAACGGGTCCCTGAATGGGTCTTTGAATGGTGGAGGCTACTAATTCCTAACGCCTGCTGCGGCGGGAAGAGACTCGTATGAGAGGGTGTTTCCTTGCATAAAAACACAACTACCCCTTTTCACTATAAAAAAACCATTTCTGTTCGGTTCCATTACTTGTTTGTTTCTACCCCGTCCTCTCCCGTCATACCTCAACATCACGGCAAAGGCTCTGCTTCGCTACCACTCAGGCTCTCTCGACAACTCTCGAAATCCTCTGGCCGCCTCTTTAATCGGGGGCGGCGATTTACAAATCAACCATCTGCAGCATTTATTAGCGCCATCGTGTCGCGATCATGTTGGATTTTTTGCGTGGGATTCGATCTGCTGTCATTGATTTTTTTGCCATCTATGTGTTGGTGACAATCGAGAAAGAGAAGGGAAAAGAGCTGCGCTGGCAAATAGCATCCTTGACGGATGAGCTGGAGATCACGGGGCGTGGTGGAGTAGAGATGGCGATGATGATGATGATGCTGGTAGATTTTGGAGCAGTTTTTGCGGGTTTCTTCTGTACCTACCCCAGGATCCGGACCATCTTTGGGCGGTAGAGATGAAAAGGAGTGAATTCAGCATTTTTTTGGCATATATTCTACCTAGATGAACATGGATTGGTTATCTGTTTGGCCTCGGCATTCTTTCCCATCCGTTCGTCAAAGAAGCCCCTTTTCAAGAACTTCTATCAGCTCATCCAGCCGCGAGATGACCAGGTCCGTGTTCTCGTGCTCAGCTAGGTGACGGTTGACATCGTTGACCAGCAATACCGTCTTGGCCCCCGCCCGGCGCCCCGCCGTCATGTCGTCGATGCTGTCCCCGACCATGATCAGCGCGCTCGCATCCGCAACGATCTCTCCCTCAGAGATAGGCACAAGTCCGTCGCACGCATCGTCCGCCTCGGAAAGAGGCACTCCCGCCTCATCGTCGCCACTGCGTCGCACCAGGCCCCAGCTGCGCGCGATGTGCAGGATGCCCGCCGGGTCGGGCTTGGGAGGCCGGAAGTCGCGCGTCACGATGGGCGCGAAGACGGAGCCTGCGAGAAACTTTGTTAGGAGGTTGTTCACGGGCGCGTCGAAGTTGCGCGTGCAGATTCCCTTGCGGATATTTCGCGAGTCGAGATAGGTCACTAGGGGGGGTTAGGGGTTAGATATGTGGTTTGGGGGAGGTAAGAGGGGGGATGCATACTCAGCTGGACCAGGCCGGGCTGGGCGACCTGGCTGGCCATGGCGGTGCGCTCGATGCCGCGGATCTTCTCCATGGCGTTGTGCTGACCCTCGGGGGTGGAGAGGGAGTAGACGTGGTCGAGGATGTCGGTTGCCTTGGTGATGCCGAGGGCGTTGCGCATCTCGGCGAACATGTAGTTTTGTGGTTCGCTGTGGTGAGAGCCCCTCCCGGCCGTGTTAGTCAGGAGGACGGAGGTGATGGTTGGGCGTGGAGAGGGGATGGGGCGAAGATGCCACTACCTTCCATGGCTGTTAATATTGGGGGCTGTTCAATATTCATGTGCGTCTGGTTGGACGTGATGGTACGAGGTCCCCCGTTAAGGACTGCATAGTGTTAAGATAAAGGGGGCAATGTTGTTGCAACAGCAGAAAGGGGCGTGATAAGGTTAAATTGTACGGAATAATAAAATAAGAAACCGCTAGGACCTGCCATAATGTGCCATCAACATCGAACACGATACCTTGAAGTTTTCGCCTCTGAATATCGGTTGTAGACGGTACCCCCAGCGGTATGAACTTCCAACTCCGGGTGGCCGAAGACATCATGGGCCAAAATCTTTGCATACGGGCGCCTTGGCTTATGTGTTGCAGCTGGTAAGAGGTATGCACTCCTAAATATCTCACGGCCACGACCGAGCTATGTGACTGACTGTACGACTGGGGAAAGAAATCCTAATAAATTCGCCGACGAGAGGTCGGCAATTGTGCGCCTCAAACTGATGCCCAGTATGAAACCCGGGTACTTGGGAGATAGGTAGGTAATCCTTAGCTAACTGTAAGTTTTACACAATGGAAACCCCGCATGTCCTGTGATGGCGTTCAACGCACTGATTTGGCGCTGATTTGGCGCTGATTTGAGCTTATCGAACAGCCCCGCTACGTCACCCTACATGGCATTTCGCGGTGGCAGATGGGGATTTGCAAGGTTCCTCGCAGCCAGCGGCAGGCGCGTCCCCTTTCGGTCTGACTAAGACTATCTGGGTGGAAGGTGTACCCCGGCCATTAAGACAAGCATCACCTGCTCCGTTTGTCGTAGGGAAGTGCGCGCTCTTACAGTTCTCCCCACTGTTTCCCAGGCCACCTCGACACCAGCCGAAATTCTGGATTCAACGCGACCCGACCAACCCGGCCGAATAGCTTAACAGTAATCCGCGAGAGCACTGCTGGACCTCTCCGGAGAACTTCCCATCACTATGAGCTGAAGGGACCGGACTGCGCACGGCTTGACATGAGCTCTGCTTCTCCGACGCCTCCCGCAGGCCAATGGCCGCCCCGGAGGCCCTCCAAACGAACCGTGAGCAGCCTCCTTAAGATGGGATTTGGAGCGCAAGCTTTATCTCTGACACTTCACCGTCGCAGAAACTACGTAACGGCACGTTTATAATACCAACAACCGGTGAGCGCTCGCGGCGCAACTTCACCCTCCGCTCCACACGTGCGGACCAGAATGATGGCTCCGATGGCTCAACGATAATACCTTTCTTTTCGACGCGGCAGTCGCTCAAAGATAGATCGCATGCTGCGGTCCATAACATACGAACCGGCGCCAGCCGGCTCATCCGATGGCTGGACTCTCCAATGGGTCACGGCGTGCTGAAATGCACCCTGGCCTACACGTTGGCTAGTCTAGCAACCTTCCTAGAACCGCTTTCTGATTTTCTCGGTAAGCCTGACGGCAAACATGTCGTGGCCACAATCACTGTGTACTTTCACCCGGCTAGGTCGGCGGGCTCCATGATTGAGGCTATCCTGATTGCCATGGTGGCCATCGCGTACGCCGAGGTCGTTTCGATCCTCTCCATGTGCACATCGGTCTTGTTTGGCACCACGTTTGCCATGGTCCCGCTTGCACACGCCCTCGTTCTGGCCGTTTTTATTGGCGGCGGATTTGGCGTCATAGGATGGGTCAAGCAAAGGATGAACAACCCGCTGGTCGATGTGGGCAGCACGCTAGCCTCGCTAGCCATAATCGCTGTCGTTACAAAGGAGACGGCTGTTTTTACTCACGTCTTCTCGAACCTGAAGATTGTCCAGATATTTAAGATGCTCGTCATGGGCATTTCGACGACGACAGCTGTCAACCTACTACTATGGAGAGTCTCAGCCGTGGTCCTGCTGCGCCAGTCCATGACCAAGGCCTCTACGTCGCTGGGTGACATGCTCGCCATGATCACCCGGGGTTTTCTAACCGGATCTGAGGACGAGGTGTCATCATCTGAGTTTGCCGCAGCGTCATCGGCATACTCGTCTGCCTACCCCCTACTGACTAAGAACCTTCGCGAAGCGAAATTTGAGCGATACTTTGTTGGCCATGAGCGGCTATATCAGCTCGACAGAGCTGTGGTCAAGTCAATGGAGACTCTGGCCCAATCCATCGGCGGACTGAGGAGCGCCGCAAATACTCAGTTTGCGCTCTTGAAGGAACCAATGGACCCGATGTCCGGGATGATGTCCCCTACCAACTCGGCTCTCTCGCCGACGTTGGAAAGGTCGATTTCAAACATGCTTGCGAGCGGCAAGGACCGGTTTCTCACACTCTCATCGATTGAGGAGGCATCTGAAGACAGCAACGACGACGAGAGGAGCCGGCCCAGGGACCAATGTCTTTACGAGGGCGGCTCCAAAGGCACGCGGTCGTTCCGCAACCCTTCAGACATCTTCGAACTGTTCATTGCTTTGCTTGGGCCGTCTATGAAATCACTGGCCTTTACCCTATCTGAAGTGCTTCGCGAGCCTCCGTTTGGATCCGCCCCAAAGTTCGAGATTACGGTCAATGACAACTTCCGTCAGAGCTTGACTGACGCACTGGGGCTTTTCAATGCCGCGAGGGCAAATGCCCTACAGGAGTTGTACAAGAACCTCGAACTCGACCGAACCAGGACCGAAAAGATCCAGGCCGACTTTGAGGAGGTGGCGGCCGCTTGCGGTCATTTCAGTTTCAGCCTGCAGACTTTTGGAGAAGAGATGCAGAAGTATTTGGATGTGCTTGATGACCTCAAGTTTGCCAGTGATCACAAAACGAGGAGCTGGGAATGGATGAAGTGGTGGAGGCGCGGCAAAGACAATGGTAGGAAGTTTCCCCCTCTTCCCTATGACACGGGCGAGCGAGAGGCCTTTATCAAGCCGATCAAGAAGGCTGCCATGCCGAGAGGCATTCCCGATTCGATGATCAACCGGCGAGACACGTACAACTGGGAAGCGGCACCGCAGGCTAGCAAGGTCGTTGCAACTCTTTCCCAAAGATTTCTGCGACTTTTGAGGAAGCTGGCAAGGGACGATAGTAAGCAGTGCAGTTCAGTGTATTACTGATGTGGGAAACATAATTTGCTAACTTTGGGGCAGTTCGTTTCGGTATAAAAGTTGGCCTTGGTGGTAGTCTCTGGGCGGCCCTCTCGTTCCTCCCACAGACTAGGGAGCTTTATCGACATTGGAGAGGCGAATGGGGCCTGCTGTCGTTCATGATCGTGTGCTCCATGACCGTTGGCGCATCCAATACTACCGGCTGGTCAAGGTTTATGGGGACTCTGATTGGCGTGGGAGCAACGCTAATCAACTGGAACGTCACGCAAGGCAATGCGGCGGGGCTCATCGTCATGGGATGGTTCGTGGCGTTCTGGAGCTTTTGGATGATAGTAGCACGGGGCAAGGCGCCGTTGGGTCGCATAACGCTGCTGGCCTACAATGTGTCGACTCTGTATGCCTATAGCCTGTCGCAGTCTGTCGACGATGACGATGACGACGAGGGCGGACTGCACCCGATTATTGGCGAGATTGTGCAGCATCGGTTTTTCGCCGTCACGGCGGGCATTCTTTGGGGCCTGGTTGTTTGCCGCTTGGTATGGCCCATATCGGCGCGCAAGAAGTTCAAGGAGGGCCTCAGCATGCTGTACCTCCAGATGGGCCTAATCTGGAAGCGTGGACCACTCGCGATCCTGCTTCGCAGCGACTGCAGCCGCTCATACCTACGGTCAGGTGAGCAAGCGGCACTGGCAAAGTACGCGGCGCGCCTGGATAAGCTCCGCGGCAGTGCGGCGTCAGAGTTTGAGCTCCGCGGCCCATTCCCCACGGACCAGGCCAGCCGGCTCATGCAATGCACACACCGTATCCTCGACGGCTTCTACGCCATGTCGCTCGTCACACAACACAAAAGGGGCCTGACGGAAGGCGAGAGAGCGCTGCTGCTGTACACGGCCGACGAACGCGCGCTTCTCTGCGACCGCATATGTCATGTGTTCCAGGTGCTGGCGTCGTCGATGATGCTCGAGTACCCGCTGACGGACGCGCTGCCGAGCGTCATGGGGATGCGGGATCGGCTGCTGGGCAAGATCTTCCAGTTCCGCAAGGAGCACTCGGGCGAAGGGGTCGGTGTGGCTGGGACGAGTAAGGATGGGGACGGGGTCAACCTGGGACTGTTGGCCCATGTCAACGTCGAGGAGAGGGATTACGCCCTGCTGTATGCATATGCGCTGGTCACGGGGCAGGTGGCGGAGGAGCTGAAGGTGGTGGCCAAAGAGATTGAGGGCCTGTTTGGGGTGTTGGATGAGGAGAGGGATGTGTTATTGCAGTGAGGGTGGGGGTGGGATGGGATGAAATACCTAGGATACAACGCGTCTCTGTAGATGGGGTGGTTCTGGAAAATGGATTGGGAAAATTGGGAAATGGGGGTTTGCTTCTGGTTCTGACCGTCCGTCCGAGTAGCTTAGCCTAGCACGGGAGAGTTTGAGATTGTGGTTTGGCAAGTATTGACAAAGAATATGCTCTGTCAAAAGGGGGTTGTCACGCTGGTCAAACTGAGACTAGGGTTAGGGTCGACATGAGACCAGACACCCACATGCATGAAGCATGGATCATGCCGCACGATAAATTGATCAATCAATCAAGCATGAATCATGTCTCCTTTGCTCAACACGCTTTCTACTGTTTAGCTATACCTGGAAATTGTGTGAATATGGCCAGCAGTGGAGTGGCAGCATAAGTTAGCCTTTGTGGATTGAAGCTCTCTCCGTTGAACTCTCGAGGTATTACCCTAACCCTGGCACAGGCTGTCTTGTTCAGAGCTACGGAGAGAGGTGGGTGTTTGCCGGTGTTTTGCCGGGCCGAATACTTTTGGCTGGGATATTCTCGCTCGTTGCCTGCCACCTGCACCTGCTTGACAGTGACAGTGGCGGTTCGACTGTTGAACAACACCTACACTGCCCACTATGACGAGCCGACGCGACTTCCTGAGCCAGCCGGCGCCCGAGAACTACGTGGCCGGTCTTGGGCGTGGCGCGACAGGCTTCACGACCCGATCGGACCTGGGACCTGCGCGCGAGGGCCCGACCGAGGACCAGATCAAGGCCGCCGTCGCAAAGCGATCCGCCCAGCTGGGACTCACCGAGGCCAAAGACGACGACAACGAGGATCCGAACCGCTACCAGGACCCCGACAACGAGGTCGGCCTGTTTGCCGGCGGCATCTACGAGAAGGATGACGAGGAGGCCGACAGGATATGGAAGGACGTCGACGACAGGATGGCCCGCCGCCGCCAGAAGCAAAGGTTAGTCTCTCGCTCTCCTATCTTCTTCCGTCACCCCGTGCCCTACCAGCCTCCCAGCACACCCCCCCCTCCGAATGAAGCACCTGGTTTATCAGTCACGCTAGATGAGCAGAGTACCGACCAGAAATTTCGCACAGGGAAGCACGAGAGAAAGCCGACCTCGAAGAGTACGAGCGCAAGAACCCCAAGATCCAGCAGCAGTTCGCCGGCCTGAAGCGAGCCCTCGAGTCCGTCACCGATGAGGAGTGGGCCAGTCTCCCCGATCCCAAAGATCTCACCGGCCGCGCCAAGCGAGAGCGCCAGGCCCGCATGCAGCGCTTCTACGCCGTTCCCGACAGCGTGCTTGCGGCAGCCCGAGACTCCGGCCAGTTCGGCACCACGGTCGCCGACGACGGCGCGAGTACCGAAGGGAACAAGGATGGCACGGTGACGGATTTCGCCAAGATTGGCGCTGCCCGCGACAAGGTGCTGCGGGCGCGCCTGGAGCAGGAGTCGCACAGCAGCGGCACGGCGACAGCGGGAAGCGCAACGAGCATCGATCCCAAGGGCTACCTGACCTCGCTCGCCAATACGCAGGGCGCCGAGCAGAGCATTGGTGATGTCGAGCAGTTCAGGAAGATGTTGAAGTCGGCCGTCGATTCGAACCCGAAGCAGGCTTCCAGTTGGGTCGCCGCCGCTCGGTTAGAAATCGCCGCGGGGAAACCCGTGGCAGCCCGCAGCTTGATTGCCAAAGGTTGCCAGCACTGCCCAAAGAGCGAGGATATCTGGCTCGAAAATATCCATCTCAACGACAACCACAACGCCAAGATTATCGCCGCACAGGCCATTCAGGCCAATCCACGGTCGGTAAAGCTCTGGGTAGAAGCCATGAAGCTGGAGAATGATCCCCGGTCAAGGAAAAAGGTCATCCGGAGAGCGCTGGACCACAATCAGGAGTCAGAAGCGCTATGGAAGGAGGCTGTAAACCTGGAGGAGGACGTAGAGGACGCGAGGATGCTCCTGGCGAAAGCCACAGAGCTCATCCCCGAGTCGTTGGATCTCTGGCTGGCGTTGGCGCGTCTCGAGACACCCGCCAACGCCCGCAAGGTCCTCAACAAGGCCGTTAAGAAGCTTCCCAACTCACATGAGTTGTGGATTGCTGCGGCACGCCTTGAAGAACAGATGGGTGAGGGTCAAAAACGGCCGGTTATGAAGAACGCCGTCAAGTTCCTTGCCAAGCAAAACGCCATGCCCAAGCGCGAGGAATGGATCGGCGAGGCGGAGAAGTGTGAGGAGGAGGGTGCCGTCATCACGTGTAGTAATATTATCGAGGAGACGCTCGGCTGGGGCTTGGACGAGGATGACGATCGCAAGGAGATGTGGATGGAGGATGCCAAGTCAAGCATCAGCCGCGAGAAGTATGCGACGGCCCGGGCCATCTACGCCTACGCCCTGCGCGTCTTCCCCAACAGCAAGAGTCTCTACTCGGCAGCCGTCGACCTCGAGCGGAACCATGGGACCAAGGACGACCTGTGGCGGGCGCTCGAGAAGGCCGTCGAGGCCTGCCCACATATCGAGGTCTTCTGGCTCATGCTTGCTAAGGAAAAAGCTGGCGAGATCAACGAGGCCCGTCGCGTGCTGGCGCGTGCGTTTAAGCAGAACCCCGACAATGAGGACATCTGGTTGGCAGCCGTCAAGCTCGAGGCCGACAACGGCTTTATCGATCAGGCGCGGGATCTGCTCAAGACGGCGCGGCAGAACGCCCCAACCGATCGTGTATGGATGCGGAGTGCCGCATTCGAACGACAGCTCGGCGACAACGAAGCGGCACTTGACCTGGTGCGGGACGCCCTACTTCTCTTCCCGGCAGCACCCAAGCTGTGGATGATGAAGGGTCAAATCTACGAAGCGCTCGGCAAGCCAGCCGAAGCACGCGAGGCCTACGGCACCGGTGTCCGCTGCGTGCCCTCGTCGGTGCCCATGTGGCTGCTGTACGCGCGGCTCGAGGAGCGTTCGGGCAACGTGGTCAAGGCGCGAAGTGTGCTGGACCGCGCGCGCCAGGCGGTACCCAAGTCGCCCGAGCTGTGGACCGAGCTCGTGCGCGTCGAGCGCCGCGCCGGCAACCTCGGCCAAGCCAAGAGCCTCATGGCCAACGCCCTACAACAAATGCCCAAGAGCGGACTGCTCTGGGCCGAGCGCATTCTGGGCCTGGAGCCCCGCACCCAGCGCAAGACGTTGCTGGCCGAGGCGATCAAGAAGGTCGAGGACGACCCCGTGCTGCTCGTCACTGCGGCGCGGATCCTGTGGGCCGAGAGGAAACTCGACCGCGCGCAGAATTGGTTTGAGAAGGCGCTCTTGTTGGATCGGGATGTCGGCGACACGTGGGCGTGGTACTACAAGTTTCTGGTGCAGCATGGCACCGAGGAGAAGCGTACCGAGCTGGTCGCCAAGTGTGTGCTGAACGACCCGCGCCACGGCGAGCATTGGCAGGCGGTGGCGAAAGACCCCGAGAACGCGGATAAGAAGACAGAGGAGGTGCTGAAGTCGGTTGCGGCGGGGTTGAGTTAAGGGGTTTAGGGGTCTTGTTTTGTTTGGATGGGAGTTTAAGGGGTTACACTGTCTGTATGATGGGCGGTTGGGAGTTTTGAACTAGGTTGGCTGGGAAATAGGTCTGTCTAGTCCTAGTGGATTCGAGCTTCTTCCTGTGCAAGGGGACCAAAAGCGAATTGATTGACGTCACGTCTATGCATGCTTGAGTGGTTTTGCGAATAGAGTTTGATGTTTGCTGTATGGTCATCGAGACCTTCAGCATGACCATTTTGGTAATGGACTGGATACATAACATTCGTTACACGAGATAAACGAAAATAAAAAGCAGAAAACAGTAAACTCCCCGTATGAACGGACTCCCTTTCCTTTCCCCCTCTTCTCCTTTTTCAGGCATCTCCATCATGGCTTATTTGCTGCCGAACCACGACGAGAGGTAGCTTTTGGACTTGGACGCGCTCTCCTCGACCTTGCGGTCAATCTCGTTAATTTTCTTGAGCGTGTCGGCCTTGGCCGCCTTGGCGTACGACTCGGCGTCGTGCTTGGCCTTGGAGAGCTCCTTGTCGGTGGTGTTGACCTGTTTTGTATGATCGTCAGCACACACACACACACACACACACACACACACACACACACAGGAAAGAGATAGCTTACAGCAGAGTCAAACTTGGCGCCGGCCTCCTGGCCAATCTTCTTGCCCTCCTTCTCGGCGTCGGTGCGCTGGTGCGGCGGGACCGAGCCGCGGATCTTGGACGCGGCGCGGTGCGCGTCGCCTGGAGGAGGGGGGTTAGTGGGGACGGAGAGGGAATGGGGGAGGGGAACCTACTCTCGAATTGCTTCTCGGCGACCTTGGGCGAGCCGCCCGCCGTGTAGAGGTAGTAACCTACACCACCCGCGGCGGCGGCGGCGAGGGCAATGGGGGCGCGAAAGTTTGCCATTTTGATGGTTTTTGGAGGTTGTGTGGTTGGTGGCGTTGGGTATGTTGTGGTGGTGCTGGGGAGGTCTTGGTATGGTGGTTTCAGAAATGGTTCACAATGGCTAGGGAGCAGAGGGAGAGGATGGGAGTGGCAGATGGCATGGTTTTATTCCATCGGGCGCTGGCAGGTGTGTGTGTACCTCAACCGGCTAGCTAAGGCATGTACACGTTACATGGCGACACAGGGTGGTGCTTCCCATTCGCCCTGCTTTGCTCTGTCAAGGCACGAGCTTGCCCTTTCATAGCGGGTAATTCATGACGTAGGCGGGGGGAGCCAACAGCAGACCCCACCTGCAGCTGGGATGCAGAAGTCCGAAACCCTCTCCAGCTCTTTGTCCATAATGGAATTTGTGCATCGGCCAGTCCACACAGACGGCGACACGCTCGCCTGCGGATTGGTGCAGACTACAAAGACAACTGGCAGCGCTGTCTCGAGGGGGGACGGCCAAAACACCATTGCACTGTGTCTTTTTGGTTTATTTTATTTTCTATTTTGGCTCTCTTTAGTTTTTCATGTTCGAATCGTGCTGGTACGCATGCCTTTGGACCTTTGCGGCAAGCTCCACCCAATCTTGGAAGGGAAAGCTTGGCGCACATAGGTAGCGTGCGCCTTCAGGGGGTCTTGAGGTGGTACCATTACATCATGACGCGGCTACCTCGACCTGCCCGTTCTCTCCAATTCTCGATCCCGAAAACCACTTGCCTGGCCGTGCCGAGCACCTGGACTCACTCAAGGGTCCTGGTACTTGCTGCATCATCTAGTCGGCCGACAGAGGAGGCAGCAGATTAGACTTCGCGATAAACCCACACGGAACAGGTGGAATCAAGGTTCGAGACACGTTAAAGCGAGAGGCAGCCGCTCCCCCGCGACACGACACCGGCTCGACGTGAGCGCGCCATCCGAGTTCCTGTCCCTGTCCCTGCCAGACGCACCATGCCGACATGATGACTTCGCTATGCCGCTGCCCTTCCTCAGATAGCTCAGATAGCCCGTGACAAGACAGCCATGCCCCGTGTCAAACACCATCGCTCCTCGCGCCGCGTCCCGCCCCCCAAGGACAGCGACTTCGACCACGAGATCAAGCTCGTCGACCACTCCACCCCCGAGCCCTGCCAGGACGACGACTCCCTCCGCACCTCTTTCTCCCACGGCACCGAACCGCCGGTCGCTGAGGCGGGGCCTTCCTCGGACCGACGGGAACCGCCGGACACTGCAGCTGCGGAGGCCCAGGGGGACGAGCATGACCACGTGGGGACTCCCCCGGCCGAGGCCGTAGAAAATGGGCACGTCTTGTCGGCAGAGACAGCCGGCGGTCCCTCGCTACAGCTTGAGCGTAAGTTGCATCAATTGACCCGCCCGGGGAGTACACCCCTGCGGAATCATGTACTGACGACCCCCTTAGAACCCACCCCTGAGCCGGGCATCGACAGGCCAAAGCGGATGAGCCAAGTGACAAAGCCAAGGTCGAGGCCCAAAACCCCCGAGTCCGCCATCGACATCCTATACGAGAACCAGCGGGGCGGCTTCCTCTGCGGCATGCCGCTCTTCTCTTGCAAGGCGCTGGGCAACCTCGACCCGACGCCCTGGACCAACCACGCCCACCACCCCAGCCCCACTGACACCACCAACGCCCAGGTCCCCGACCCCAGCTGGGAGTGGGCCTGGCCCGAGTGGCGCATCAACCATGACGACGGCGTCGACGGGGACGGCTGGGAGTACTCGTTCATGTTCTCCAAAAAGTTCTCGTGGCACAAGGCCAGCTGGTGGAACTCATTCGTGCGCCGCCGCGCCTGGATCCGGAAGCGCATCAAGAAGGACAACGCCGGCTACCTCGCTCAGCATGACCCGCAGATGCTTAACCCCGAGTACTTCCTAATCCGACCCTCGGCCGAGCTCGAGCGCGAACGCACCCCTAGCGGCGCCGCCAGTAAACGCGGCAGCCGCGTGAGCGTCATGAGCAGCTCGGCCAATGGCGAGCCGCAGTGCCAGCCGCCAGCAACCATTGAGCATGTCTCGGAGCTCCTGGCCGTGCTGCGCGGGTCGCGCATCGACAGGGAGAAGATCGAGGCCCTAGATAACTATCTGGAGAACGCCGAAGACGAACTTGAGGGGCTGCAAGATACCATGCACGAGGTCATGTCCCTGTTTGTCTTCCAGGCCTCGAGACGGGCGCTTCTGACGAGGTTAACCGAGGTTTTGGACAAGACGGTTGCTCTCCGGGAGGAAAGGAAGAGGAGAAAGGATACCGGGCCCGGGGCTGATGAGTTCGACCGCAAGGTGGACAACCTGGCGGCGACGATCAAGCACGCCGACGAAGAGGTCAGGCGGCTGGAGTACTGGAGCGATATCAAGGGCATGGCGGCCGAGGGCGAGTCGAAAGGCGCGGTTGACCACACCCAGGGGTGGGATCCCGGTTGGCAAGGGCTGGATCAGTCCGGTGCTGCGGAGCCGGTGCCGAAATACGCCGATGATGGGCAGGAGGGAAAGTAGTGCGTACTAGTATCATTAGCATGTCAATAATATGAAGTAGGAGTACCTGGTCGGGCAACGGGCGTAGCTATTTGGTTCGCAGCATTAATATACTCGATTTAACGCAGACCTAGTCTTGTTTCACGGGACTGCGCCGTTTCAGGGATACGGTCTTCCAGTCTCATGAGGGCTATCTGGATACGAAGGGGCGTATTATATCCATCACTCCGGGCTTGGACCTTTCTCCGAGATGGAGTCTTTGTTTTGCTGCTCAACTATATCCTTCCATCCGTTGACGGCTGGCTTAACAAGTTCCCATGACAGGCCGGCAATGCCCAGCACAGAAAACCTATAAGATAAGTCTCAGACACTGACAACTGGCAGACCTTTGGGAACTCGATGATGGAGGGACCATATACCAGATCGGAAGCCCCAGCATCGGCGGGTTCAGTCATCCCAAGTCAGACGCAAGACGACGGGTCTTTTCTTTTGCAGCCTACTACACAAGTTCAAACGAATTCACTCATCTCCCCACACACGCACCGTGATCGCTGGGTCCCATTCGTGTATGCCTTGTGTAACTCTAGACAGACAACTCTACTTGAATCTCAACTCATCACCCCAACTCCCAGCCATAACCCATAACTCATCACTCATAGCCCCAACACAGCAATCCAATCATCCCCCGTCTGCTGAATCCGCTCCTTGGTACTCTCACCAGAATAACTCCTCGCCCGTCTTCTCTCACCAGCACCCCTTTGACTTTCGCTTTCCGTCAGAAGAACTCACCATCCGCCACCACTCCCTCCTCATGTTAAAGGATCACCACCTCGATGTGGTAGACGGGCGGCTGCTGCTCAAGCCACGCGCTGCGCTCACTAAGCCTAGTGCTAGCGAGGAACTCGGTAAAGGTGCCGTACTAGTCTAGAATGGTGAAAGAGGACGTGCGACCGTCGGCACCATTATTAATATTCTAGAAGTATGGGTCTCATCTGTCCTGTTCCCCATCTGCTGTCAGATTCCGGACGCCGCCCTCTTTAGCAAACACAGAGTTGACGACACCATGGTTTCAGTCCGTGATCATGGATCCTTCCGGCGTTTTTCGGCCTGGCAGTAGTCGGCGGGCAGTTTTGCTAGGTTATGGCGGAACTGGAAGTGCGATGATTGCAAATGGGTGTCCGACAGAAACATGGACAATGCATCCCCCTGAGGCTCGATGAGGCACTTCGTATCCACCGCATCGCCGAATATGCCCACGCCAGCTGAATTTACACAACGCCGCCGTCTGAGCGACTTGATGCTGTGGACCTGAAGGGTTACGTAGGCTTGCGGCGATGTGCTTCTGATCTACACACTTTTCGGGTATCGATTAGATCATGAAGTTTATTACCTTGAGTAGAGGAAGTTCTCGGAGCTTGTCAGGAATTGACCCCTTTTCGGAATTGAATATCGACCAAACACCATCGTCGTATAGTAGGTAGAGCATGAAATGCCCCTTGCTTGCACATGCTCAAAGCACATCAAGGTTGCTGTAAGCGGTGGAGACAACCGTGATGTCGGGATGCTTTGGTAGCAGGTGTAATGGATCTTGGCTTGGATTGCCGTTGATCAGTGCGGTTCTAGGTGAGAAAAGGGGCGAACAAGTTTCAGTCTGCACTGCCCAGTAGAATGGAAGCTGGGGCCCCGTGGGTCCGGCCCGGCGGTCATGCGGGATAAAGCGGTTCTTTTCCGGGGCCGTTACCCCCCCCCAAGAACAATTTTCGGATGGGGTTATTGGTGCAAGCTCCGGCGCCAATAACCCTAACCCCAACCCTATCTGCAAAAGCCGCGGTGGATCCTGACTGACTGGGGGGGGGGGCTCTCTCAATTTTCTGGCGTGGGACAAGCATGCGTGCATCTGCAATCTTTCTGCTCAACTCAAACCCTCGCGACGACTGCGACCACGACGACACACAGAAATGATCCGAATATAGGTTATGTCCCTGGGAGTCAAGCAGCTGTGGAGGGTCTTGCCACAGCCACATGGCACTCGCGGACTCTCCCTGATTCCCAGGGAGACTCTGGCGCCGGTTAGCCTTCGACCTCGTCATCCGCTTCATCCTCTCCAAACCTCGACATATTTGCTCCGAGCCTATTCGTCCTGGATTTCGAAACCGAAAACAGATCCCGAACGGTATCCGAAGCCGAAACCCAAAGACGACCCCAGTGGCTTTGAGAAACCCAAGCCATCGCTGCTCGTTACCAAGCCTGCGCCGCCGCCTGTGTCGAGTCTCCTCGATCGCCTCGCTGGCGTTCCCGTCCGACCCCACGGCCCGCGCGAGTCCATCCTAGTCCCGCCCATCACCGAGTACCCCAATAGAAACGAGACGTTCCACTCCATAATCAGGCACCAGAAAGCCCTCAGGCGCCAGGCAATCTTGCGGAACCCGAAATATGGGAAAAGAAGAATCGTCCCGGCCGACTGGCGCTGGGTCCTCCAGTTCCTCATCCGCTCCACCCCTGACTACTTACCCCCAAAGACCGACAGGACCGCCGTCACTGTCACCATTCCAGGTTGGTTGGATGAATTGCTGAACCCCGTCAGCGAGAAAAACCTGTGGAAAATCATGTCGCAGACCGGCTGTGACATGACGGTGGCCCCCGTGGAGGACGACGAGGACCCATTTGTTACCGTCTCAGGCCGCCGCGCCGCCGTGGATGCTGCTATCACTGCCATCCGCTTAATCGACGACCTACTCATTGTCACCCCCGCACCCCACCCTGGCGGCACCGAGACTCTCACTACCACACACCCATTGTCGCTGAACCGTCGCTGTATCTTTGATGTCAAGGCGGATCGGATCCCACGCCCCCGGGAATGGACGGACAAGACATTTGACGAGTATGTGACCGATTTGACCACGAGCCGCATGGGGCCTGGCATAGCCCATGAGTTATACACCGACGCCGACAGTCACGAGGAAGCCGTCGTGCGTCAGCTAAACGATGTCTTCAGGGAGCCTGAAATGACGGCTGTGGTGTCGCACAGGGCCCTCAACACGGCCCTCTCCTTCATGGCCAAGAGGGACGCGTTCTACCGATGCGCTCGAGATCTTGTCAACTACATGCACCAGGCTGGACAACCGCCAGACGCCCATACCTTTTGTATCTTGCTCGAGATGGCTGCCAAGGGCGGGGACATGCGTGAGTTCCAGATCATACTTCGCCAGATGATGCGTCGTGGGTGTTCACCCCCCCTTCGGGCCTGGATTCTCTTCCTCCGTATGGTCGAAGCCGAGGAAGTCAAGCGGTACGTCATGCATTATCTGCACGGCAAGGGGCTTCTCAACATGCCTGGTGCTGTAGGCGTCGTCGCCAACGAGATGGCCGCGGCCGACGCGTACCGGGCCGTACAGCTGGGTTACGACGTCAAAACCTTCGTCGCCAAACAGAACGCCCTGTATGGCGAAGAGTGGCTTACCCGGGACTCGGGCAACAAGGTTCTAAACGTGCTAGGCTGCTACGGCAAGTTCGACGAGGCCTTCGACTTTCTCGGGATCATGTGGGCCAAGAAGACCCCGCTGGCTCGCCCGGGCGCGGTGTCGTTAACTACGGTTATCACGCACTGCAAAATGTATTGCAAGTTTGACACGGCAGTCAAGTTCCTCCAGCTTTTTGAAGAGCATCGCGCCCCTCCACCGAACGCCATTGTCTGCCACATGCTCTTCATGACGGCATGGAGAATGCACACGCCGCATATCCTCGGCGTCGTGTGGCAGTATGCGAATCGCATGGGCAATACGAGCCACGTCATGCGAAGTAAAGCGATCCGGTTGCTTGACAAGGACGAGCAGGTCAACATCCTTTTAAGTCGGTTTTATCATCCGAAAGGGATGGCGGCATACGCAGCAGACGAAAAGACGCCGGGGAATGCGGGCAAAGGGGGGGTCTCGCCGACGCCTGTGGAAGGCTTGGATATGTACCAGAAGAGGACCTTTGTGAACAACTTGCTGCTCTCCGATTTCAAGGCGAACGGTTCGAAGGGCCCGACGGACCAATGTGGTCAAAACGTCTGGCCATGGCAACGCTACAGTGAAAACATGCCGTGGCGGGACATCCTCATCAACATGCGCAAGTTTTATACCTACTGGCGCAACCAGGGTGGGCGTCCAACCGAACAGCTGAGCACCCTGCTGAAGCGGGCTCAGCAGCTCGACCGCGAGCTTGAGAAAAGGTCTTTGCGGGGTCTCGAAATACCCCTAGAGGCGTTGCCGGTGCACACCGAGTATAGCGTACATAAGGTGAGACACAAGGTGAGGGTGGAAACCGCCGGCGGCGATGATGTCGAGTACAGGTCGCTTTTGGACAGCATTACCGGATCCCATCACGGTGATGAGGCCGCAGGAAAGGATATTAAGGAATATGAAAGGTATTTAAAGGCGACGGGGGAGGAAGGAGGGGGGATGCCGTCAAAAAAAACCTTGGACTTGTAATGAAGCCCTCAGACGACAAAAGCCATGTTGGGATTTTATCTCGCATGGAATTGTAAAACCACTTGAACATCTTGTATACCCATGTACCATAGTTACCGCTTGTGTAAATATTGATGGCATCTAATGAATGAACGCTCCTGAAGTAAATATATTCAAGGGCGCTCGGGGGGGGAGGGCAACCAACTCCCTTTACTTTTTATTTGATCCAACTATATACAACCCTTCAAATCGAGCTCCGTGGAACGGGAAGATAGAGGCACATTGACCCAGGTCACTGGCACCAAGGTAACAACCCGCAACACCTACATTGATCCCAAGTCACCAACAAACACACAAACACAAACACATATCAATCATAAAACCCCACCGGACACGCCACTTATGGAATCAATGACAGTCCGTGTCGGGCAGAGGAAGGGTCATTAAACGCAACGCAAATCTGAGAAACAAGAAAAAATGGCGGTAAAAAAAAAATGGCAAAGCTCCAGCCGCAGTATAAAAAGAGTAAAAGTTGCAGTTAATAGAGGTTCCCATTTCATGAATCCTGTGTTCCCAACCCATCACACCGTCAGCCCGTCCGTCCGTGCCACACCCACTATCCCTTTCCCTAGAATCCACAGGCAACGACACCCCCCTTCCAGCCCGAACCAATCCCGCCCTTTCACAAACCGCCATACCGCCATCATCGAATTCATCAAAAAAAAAACTAAAAACTGGCGGCCTTCTCTATCGGGTATGAGGTAGTAGTGCGGTGTTTCGTAAATCCATTGGAAAAGGGGGGAGGTTGCGGTGGAAGTTGAGGGAGAGGAGGAGCCAGATGGTCAAGTCAGGGGGGGGAGGGGAGGGATAAGGCGCTAACGAAACATAACCCCACCCCTACACCCTTGCTTTCAGCTTTGTCTCTCTGTCTCTGCATCAATTCTCCCTCCCCATATTTCATGCCCCCCCCCCCCCCCCCCCCCCTCTCCCTCTATCTCCATCCAGCCTCAACTTGGGGATATAGACTGAACTGGGACATGACTGACCAAACCGCCGATTCACACACAAGACCCAACCAAATCCTCATCCCTGGACCCCTAGCCCCTTCACGATTCCTTCTTCGCCTCCGTCGCCACGGCCGGCGTCTCTTTCGTCTCATCAGCAGGGGCCTTCTTCCCCTCAGCGGCCTTTCCCTCGTCCTCGTCCTTGACCTCCTCGGACTCGACAAAGCCGGAGCCGGACTTGCCGGCTTGGCTAGCCAGGTCCATGTCCTCCTCTGAGTTGTCAAACATCTCGGTGTCATCCGAGTCTGTCAGGACCTCGGTGCCGTCGCCCAAGAAGATGATGCGGCCCCTGTAGCCGCCCATGCCGAAGCTCTTGCCGCTGCTGCCGGCGCCTACGCCGCCTTGCTTGTTGTGCTCCTCGACGTCATACCCGCTGTCACTATCATCAAAGTTATGATGCACGCCAGGGCCTCGGAACTCAGCTAGATCATCAAGAAGACGATTGAAAAATATATTAGTGACAAGATCCTCTTTTTGTCTAGGGCCGTGCTTACAATAGAACAGCGGGTGGAAGGGAAAGGGAGAAAAAGGTGCACGGGGTCCGATACATGGGTTGGGGGAGTTAACAAACAGATGAACAGAGATGAACAGGGGAAAATAATGAATGTGAAAATTCAGCGCTGATGATAAACTCGATCAAGAGGGTGGCGGGTCCCTACCATATTCAGGGGGAGCGCAAGGGCCGTCTCCATTAGCAACCCGCTTTGCTATCTCCGAGTACCACTCCTCCTTAGTCCGCCCCCTGAGGAAGCCAATGATGATCATGGTCATGTTATCACAGCCCACGCCGCCCGTCTCCGAGTTGGAGGCCAGACAGTTGTCCATCATGTTCTCGCAGATCTTCTCCAGCTCCTGATGGGCAGCGATTCCCCGCCTGACGAACTCGACCACGGCCTGGGAAGACTGGCAATCCCAGATACCTTGATGCAAATTAGCTGTAGTTGTTTGGTATTCTGGTGGAGTACGTACCATCGCAAGCGACTACAAGAAACTCGTCATCTTCGGCCAAATCGTGGACCACGACATCCGGGTAGGCGGTCACAATTTGCTGTTCTGGCGCCAGCTCAGCGCTCTTCTTGAACTCGAAATCTCCAATGGCTCTTGAAAGGGCCAGGTTTCCGTTCACTCGGCCGAAATCGACAAAGCCGCCGGCGGCCGTGATTCGCGCCTTTTCGCCTACAAACACGTCGCAAAAGCTTTGCTTAGTCACCAATTTCCCAAGGACACCGCTAAAGCAGGAGAGTAAATACCTTCGTTCTGGGGCTTGTGGTCAAAAGACAGCGGCTTCGCGCGGCCCTTGACGCCCAACACACTTCTCGAGTCGCCGGCATTTGCCTGCAGATCTGGGCATTAATAAAGTGGGGGAGGGGGAAGCATGAGGGCGGGGGACAGAGCCCCCCCCCCCTGGGAGGAAAACCAACAATGTAGATCTTGTCTTCGGTAATCAAGCCGACGCAAGCGGTACAGCCCGAAACTTCTTCTTCGTACTTTGGGTCTATTTAGAGACTCGTACAGATGGTTAGCCTCGGTGATTGATAGATTCTGGACGTCAGAGCATTCATAATGAGGGGGGCGTACCGTTGAGGATCGCTCGGTCGGTTGCGAGAAAGCCGTCCTTCAGAGCCTGTTCGTAGTTGCCTGTCTTGAATGTCTCCTGCGTTGCGATAATGTTGTGGATGTGGTCTCCTGCAAACAGCGCGACCTTGTCGCCGCCGTGGCCGTCAAAGACGCCAAAGAAAGAGAGTTTCGAGGTGTGATCCTTGGCAGCCTTGTTGCCGGCCAGGAGATCGAGTATCGTGATGTGCGAATCCTCCATGCTGATGCGCCAGCCCTGCATGGCAGAGACGCCATAGATCAACCGTTCATCCTCGCCATTTGCCGACGCCTATGGCCATGGCCGCGGAGTTAGCCTCTCGTTCTGTCTCCGGTCGTTGTGACGGGCGGGGTATTATTTGGATCTGGGAAGAGGAGGTCGGACGGCGGAAACATCGGCGATGACGCGAACGCGAAGCGTGATACGATGGGCGCTTCAACGAGCAGAGCGGCCCCAGACGGACCACCAGCGTGGGAGCGAGGCAGCCAGAGGCGCGTATGTCCCACGTGGCCGCGAGAATCAGGAGACCCCTACATGCGGTTCTGACGGTACGGCGCGACCAGCGGGCAGGGCGGGACATGACAATTCACGGGGGACTGGTATCTCACCTTATCAACGACGGGCTCAGAGAGAGTCTGGCCCATGGTGATGCTGTGTTGGAATGTGATTCGGCAGCGGCGCGGCTACCAGTGGAGGAAGAAGGAGGGGTTTGTCGGCGAGATTGGGAACTGCAGTGAGCAATGCGGATGGTCGTGTTGGGTTTTGGAGGCTCTAGCAATGACGTTGGATGCTGGATGCGAGTTGGTCTAGGCTGCAAGGAAGTCCTGAAGCTTCTGCGGCGTCAGGTTTTCCCGTCGGTTTTTCCAGTCCCAGGTTGCTGGGAGAGTCGCTGGTGCACAGAGTAAAATTGGTGGTGAAGCGGGGTTTGGCGAGGCCGTGCAAGAGGGCCCTCTTTTGGCGTGGCGACTGTGCAGCAGCTGACAAGTGCTTGGGAACCTGGCAGGCAGGGCGCGCGTCAGGGGAGCGAGATGGCGGCCACTTGGCTTGGAGATGCGGCAAGCCAGCTCCGGTTTACGATCAATTCGAAGAAAAAAATCACGGCGAGCAACGTCACAAAGCATGGTTACCTCAACCCGAGACATCTGTCCTTTCTTCACCAGACACAAACAACCAAGGCAGAGCTCTGCTGTGCGAGGTGAGGCTATTCAGGCGCACCGGATGGCGATGGCCAGTTGTGTGGGGTAGGTAAGGCAAGGTCACATCTTGCAGCTGGATTGATTGCCAGCTCCATCTCAATCTCACTTGGGATCCCCGTCTCATTAGCCTCCGACACAGGTACACAGGCCGAGCGAGGGGCTCGCCAAGGCGATCACACGAGTGGGAAACACAATGGGTCAGGCCGCAGTGCGCGAATACGGATATCAATGTCGCTTTCTGCTCTCAGTTTGCGAGATGGGGTTAGAGCTGTCGGCGGATTGCGCTGCATCGGACTGCGGGGACTGCGAGGAGGGGGGAGGGAGGAAGGAGATGGGCGCATCAGGCCTCCGTCTCGACTTGTGGCTGACAGATCCCAAGTGGGACTCGAGGGAAAAAGCCATGGCCCAATTCGTGCCTGCGCGCACGCGACTTCTCCGTCGTCTTGTTCTGCTTTCCGCCCTTCCGCCCCCGCTTTCCGGGTTCTGGTGTTGCCCAGGTCCTCTCAGTGCTGGCGGTCTGTTGCAGGGCTAGGTGGCCAGGCACCGATAGGCAAGGGCAGGCACCTGCCGCCCGCCCCTCTGCCCCGCCGCCCCCCACCAGGTATGTCCCGAGGTGCCCCGTGCGATGCTGGCAGGGGGGCGGGCAAGGCGAGCAGCCTAATGCTGCACATCATTTCCTCCAGATCTCGAAATAAGAAACGCGAACACGATTCAACACGTCCCCAGATCTGGCTCGAGCTTCCCACAACACCAAACACAAAAACGATGACGGCGATGACTCCATACCAAATGCTTGTCTCTCCAGTACCTGTATTCCTACGACTACTATTTCGGTGTCTAGACTACCACCTACCTATTAATCCCACCACTACGTGACCATCATCAGATATAGACTACATAATCCGACTCATCCCCTTTACTCGCCTCTGATGCCAGCGAAAGCCCCTTGGACCTACTATGCCCCCCTAGCCCAGCCCCCTCACTCCCTCCGACACTTCCTGGCCCCCTTCCTTTTGTCTTCCTCTTCCCCGTCCCTTGGCGGATGGCTCTCGGCCACTTGTCAGGAGACATGAGATCCGATCCCATGCTCCCAAACTGTTTGCCCCCGCCCTCTAGCCCGGTCAACACCCCCCTTCCAACTACGGGCGACTCTTCCACAGCCTCGCTGACACTAACACTCCCACCACCGTGGGCCGTCCAGTTTGGCTGCTGCGATAGCGACCTTGACACCGACAGCTCAAAGCTCCCTTGGCTCTGACTCTGGTTGATGCTTTGCACCGTCTCGTCGCACCACTCCTCCCCGAAAGCAGCCGGTTGGGCAGGTGGCAATGGGCCGGGGCCTCCAGCGGTCCCAGGGGCAAGTGTTGATGACAACCTCTTGGAAGGGTGGAAGGGGCCCTTGCCAACGAGGTCAGTGTAGTTGACTGTTTTGCCGTTGTCGTTAGTCGCAGTCCCAATCCCCAACCCATCCCGCTCTACCCCAGCATCACTACCAGACCCAAGCCCAACACCCGGAGTCAGGGTGCTATGATGCCGGCGGTGATACCCCGTCGTCGCGGGAGACAGAGACGAGATCGGTGATGGCGAAGGTGGCGGTGGCGGCAAAGCGCCTGAAGCGGTAGGATTGGTGTCTTGCTCGCTGGTATTGGGGCTGGCGAAGAAAGATTGTCCCATGCCTGGTGGACCGCGCCGAGTAACAGGCCGGGTTGAAGTTCTCACAGTGGGAGGCCGAGGGAGCAGCCTTGATGCAGCCCTTGGGGGCGGAGAGGGGGTGGGAAAGCGATCGCCTCCCTCTTCCGAGCATGCTTGGTAGCCGGCGGCGCTGCTGGCGGGGGTGCGCCTATAAGCGAAAGTATCAATGGTTGACATACTACGGCCGCGGGTGTGGGTTTTTCGATTCCCCCTGGTAGCCGCAGCGGCGTTACTCCTGGGGAGATTCTTACGAAGCCATGGCCAGGCAAATTTCCTGACTCCCGTCGCCTGAACAGGAGGGTAGTGGTCGAGCCGCGATTCCGTGCGTAGCGGGAGAATCTCAGGGTCCGAGCCTGTGAGGGAAGAACCCGTCCGCGGAGATGATCGGGGTCCCGTATGCGCCGAGTCGGGCGTCGGCTGGATGCTCCGCGCCTCGATGAGGGAAGGAATGTTGACCTCTACTGCGTCTCGGAAAGAGTTGCGGCTGCCGTTGCCGAGCAAAGCCAGGGTGTTGTCGTCGGGCGCGAGCGTGCTGCCTGAGTGTTCCTCGTATATGCTTGTTTCCGAGATATAGCTTAGCGAGCGATTATTCCTCAGTTCGCGCTTGCCGAGCCGGAGGGGTGTGACGGTCATGT
Source organism: Lasiosphaeria hispida (assembly GCA_033439745.1). NCBI lineage: Eukaryota > Fungi > Ascomycota > Sordariomycetes > Sordariales > Lasiosphaeriaceae > Lasiosphaeria > Lasiosphaeria hispida. The sequence goes on along the minus strand of JAUIQD010000002.1, from coordinate 4,690,083 downwards.
CACTAGCCATGGACCCGAATTCTTCATCACCTGAGGGTGTCCGCTCGATGGAGGGGAGTAGCCGGACCGTGTTTAACGGTTGGGGTACCGCAGGATCGGCGTTGCCCGCATAGCCCGCATGTGACTCCACGAAGCTCTTCTGCTCCGTCGTGAACAAGTCTCCAAAGGAATTGGAGCTGTGGAAATGTGGCCCGAGTTCCTGTGTCGAGCCATAGTTGTGGCTGAAGGGCCCGTCTGTATGCATCACAAAGGTACCCGGGAGAGGCCCCGAGATGTCCCGAGTGCTTAGCTTGGGTCTCTTGCGCTCCTTGCGCCGCCGGAAGCACCAGAACAGCAGGCACGTCACCGCGATGGCCAAAAGTAAGGTCGGCAAGAGTACAGCCAGCAGGATGATGCTGGGAGGAGCGGCCGCGTCGTCGTCGGCGGACGAGGTTTGTCCGCCACCTGTCGGAGAGACAGTCGGCTCAAGGGTCGATGTCAACAACGTGGTCTGTTTAGGGTCCGGTGTCGTTGAGGCCTTTCCTGGGGAAGACGCGGTGCGGATGTGCATGGTCAGGGGTAGTTTCTCGGCTTTGCCTGAGCTCTTTGACTTGACCTGGATTGTGACGCCAACAAGTGACTCCTTGAGGTCCTTGGGAACGTCGCCAGATATCATGAGTTTGTTGGCGTCGAACTGGACCCATGAGGTTGATGCATCTGTTACTACCGAGACTTCCGTGTCCTGGGGGTTCGCCAGGTACGTGCCAAGATCGAACGAAAAGTGCTCTCCAGCAGTAGCTATCAAGGTAGGCATGTCCCCCTTGAAGAACACAGATGGCTGAGGTGCTGCGCCAGTCAGTTCGACCAAGATAGTTAAATTGAGGGTGTCCGAGAAAGTGTCCTGCAGCGTGACAGTGAAGCTCGTTGTCTTTGCCGCTTCAGGGGGCGTGCCACCAATGTGCCAGGTATTCTTGTCGACGGACAGCCATGGAGGGATATCCAGAGTAGATACAATGATAGGGCTACCAAGGGTTGCTGGCTTGCCGTCTACCTTGACGCTCTCCTGTAGCCCGGTGTACAGCAGAGGACTCCCGACTGTTGCGTTCAGCGAGATGGTTGTGCGCTCGGCCGTAATCTTATGGTTTCCTACTACAATCTCGAATCGTAGAGATGCTGCAGCGAATCCGACAACGTCGCTCGCGACTACCTGAAAAGCAAACGGCTGTGGGGGCTGTATCAGGGACTCAACCGGGGGCGTACGTCCCGAGAAGGACAACCTGCCAGCGTCAAACGAAATCCAAGCCGGGAGGGGTGTGTTGTCGGCCATGACTGCATAGTAATTTAGCGGGCTTCCTGAAGGATCTGAAAAGGTGTTTGCCGCAAGATCGAACGAGATTGGTGTCTGGGGAGGCGTCAAGACCGATGCCGGGCTGGAAAAAACGCCAAACCGGGGTGTCTGTTGCTCCAGAGGGATGCTGACTTTCGGGCCAGAACTTCGCGATACAACGAGAGTAGCACCAAGCGTTGTTGAGCCAGTTTCATCAGTTGCCACGAGGTTGATTGGAACTCCCACCACCTGTCCTGGCGTGACGTCTGCCTCGTTTGGAGTACCGAACAAGTGCCGGCTCTCGCCATCGATGGAGAGCCAGGCCGGAGAGTTGGCGAGTTTGTAAGTTATCTTTGAGCTGGATGAGAAGGTCGACGGAGAAAAGACGAACGAGAATGGCTGCCCAATCCTAGCTACAGGAGGAACCTGCGAGTTGATGGGAAAGGAGATGCTCGGAGCAGCCGATGAGAGCCCAGCAAGGACCAACACTGTCCAGACTGCTACCCGTGATGCCATGATTGTCGACTGCGAGATGCGAGATCACGCTCGGTGGCAAGACTGAGGGTGAGGAGATCAAGGTGTTGAAGACATTGAAAAGAAAGTGTTCCGGGGGAGCTGGAGGATGGGACTTCGTCAACTTCAGCAGAGACAGTCGTCAAGGGGTGGCTGGTCCTCAAGGTGTTGCCCAGTTTTGGCTCCCCCTTGCGTCATGGTTCGTGACAATAGCATTGCCAGGGACTTGTCCATTGCCTCTCCCTCGCTGCCCGCCTCGCTGCCCCCCACCCCCTTGGCTAGGGGACTACCGCTCTGGAGGGAATGCAGCCTGCCACGACCAATTTTGTGCGATCTGGGGAAGATCTGAGCATTGAAACAGGGGGTTGGCAGAGGGGACATTCCAACATTCCAGTGAGTTGAGGGTTGACGCGGGGAGTCGTGTCAGAGAGCGGGATACCACAAAATTGGTTGTGCGACAGGGAGGCTGGAAACATCTATCGAGGGGTAGGGAAAACTTTGAGCTGTCACCACTTTGATGGCTACTGCTAACAGTGAGAGTTGAGTTGAGCTTGAAGCTATTGCCGTTGGACAGTCCATTGTTTTTGGCCAAGTCGCATGCCCAATCACCACTTGGTCATGGGGCACGTGAACGGCGTTTTGGACCGAAAGCACCTGCCTCCTTATCAAAATCAGATTGCGCTTGCTGCTCCGTTGCCTTTTCTTGCCATTCTTGCTGCATCTGTTAACGGTTGGAAAGAGCAGTTGAAACTTGTGGTGCTGAACCAGCAATCGCGATAAGCTTCGCCGGCCTCGGAGGCGCCTTATATCCACAAAAGTCTAGACTTCGGCAGCCCAACCCGACTCGAGCGGAGCCCCGTTTCTCGTTTCTCGTTTCACCATTCTCAACTCTTTCTCTCAAAGACCAGAAGAAAAACATAAAGACCAAACCGGCAGCCAATATGATAGAACTCAACGAGAAAGACCGATCGCCGTCGCCTGATTTCTCGCCGTTCGCCTCCACCAACGAGGGACTAACAGCACTTCCGAAGTACAAGGCCGCCGGCGACACAGCGTTAGACTTTGGGGGGCTCCTCGACGACCCAGTCAAGGTCCACGAAGACCTGGCATCGGGATGCGGAGGCCAATTATGGCCTGCCGGCATGGTACTGGCAAAACATATGCTGAGATACCATCGCGACAAGCTGCAACACGCTAGGATGTGCGTACCCGCATTTCCCGTCAACCAGCACTTTGGCTCCCCCCACCCCAGACCAAACATGCCGAGTTGTAGTTTGTGACAGCGGCTAACAGGCTCTTTTCTCCATGAAGACTCGAGCTCGGCGCCGGGGGCGGCATCGTCAGCCTCGCCGTCGCAAAGGGTTGTCGTCTAAATTCCCCACTGTACATGACCGACCAGCCCGAGATGGAGTTGCTCATGAAGCACAACATCACCCTCAATGGGCTCGAGGGCAAAGTCTTGCCCAAGATCCTCAGTTGGTAAGTCAAACCAACCCGTTCTTGTGAATGCGTTGCCTCTAGCTGGTACGACTTCGCTGCCTTGTTCGTCAACACCCGACGCGGGGTTCGGAACCTTCGGGTCGCCCCCCCGGTGGTTACGGTCGTTCAAAGCGTGAAGAGATGTTGTTCTAACGACGTGCTTCGACGCCTACTCGACACAGGGGTGAGGCGCTCTCTGCAGACATCGTTGACTTCAAGCCTGACACCATCCTGGCCGCGGATTGCGTCTATTTCGAGCCGGCATTCCCGCTGCTCACGCAAACGTTGAAGGATCTGTTGGCGCTATGTCCCACAACCACCGTCTACTTCTGCTTCATGAAGCGACGACGAGCCGATATGCAATTCATCAGGGCAGCTAAAAAGGTATTTCAGGTGACGGAGATGGTGGACGAGGACCGGCCCGTGTTCAGCAGGCAAGGTTTGTTCCTGTATGCTTTCAGTAGTCGTAAATGAACCGAGAATGCAATGTGAGTGTAGACATTAAGAATTGTCCGCGTGCTGGGGTGTTGGCGTGATGTTGGCATGTCCGAGAAACAACTGTGCAAAGCGCCGTCTTGCTGCAGCGCTTACTCGCACTACAGGAAGGGCAGCGTCTCAACCGCACAAACCTGCAAGCGTCACTCCATGATCCCCCCCCTCAGAGGCGCCCACGTCGCCATACTGCCATGATCGAGCAGTAAGCACCCCGCCCCTGATGGCCTCTGCTAGACAACTGGTGCTTTCATGCCGAGCAGGCAGCCGACGCATCCACCATGGTGAGTGGCCGAGTCGCAAGCCCTCGGGCAATGACTCGACTTGCAACACAGGGTATCAGCATCACGCCAATGGGAGATGCGCTGGAGCATGTCGGCCTCAAAAGGCGCAACAGAGCGTTGCGCCTCTCAGTAGTTTGCAGCCTGTGTGCTTGGCCCTCTTCCTCTTCGAGCTAAACTCGATCCACGAGGAGAAGGAAAGGAAAGAAGAAAAACGCGCTCGGAAAGACGAAACAATGGGCCCGAGCTCACCGGGCCTGCTCTCCTGATTCAGATGACCAAGCTGTCTCCTGAGTTTTGAGGGGGCGAGGCTTCTGGCTTTTGGCTTTTACCCAGCCTTGCCCAGCCGTGCCGCGCATTCCACAAGAAGTTCGGGCGAACGCCTTTTTGCGGCCTGCGCTCCCCCTTTTCCCCGTCAAACTTCATGTTGTGCTGTGTCTGTGAGCGCACACCGTGGGCAAAGAGCGAGACCATGTAGACAGGTCTGCATGATTCCCACGACCCCGCCTCAACAGAAACATCAGAGGGGACGTCGCTGGCGGGGTGCTTCGATTGCGACTGCGTCGGGTGCTAAAGTGCGTGCATTGACGGGCAGTGATGCAAACTTGGGAGCGGGGAACGAGATCGACGTGGATCTCGGGTGGGGCTTGAGGCCTTTCGGGGAACGGCACCTGATTGGCTAGGGCTGGTGGTGTTCCTGGAAAAATAACTGAGCCCACCGGGTGTTTTCCCCCGTGCCTTGCAGGTTGATGCAAGGAACAGAACGCTTTTTGTCGCTGACCCCTGACGCAGCTCACGCGCGCTACACTTTGTTTCTGACATGGCTGTTAGCCAGCTACCTCTACTTCTGAGCCCTTACACTTGCTCTTGCGGTCCGATTTCGTTGTAATTTGGCGATTTCTTGAGCTTGATCAATCATCCGTAATTGGCTTCCTAGCGGGAGCTATCCCAAAATACATAAATTGTCCGTTTCATCAACGGTGGCTCTTAGACCGCGCTTGATAGCCCAAGGACTGCGCTAACAGATCGTGACACATGTGGCCAGGCCGGGGTGGAGCTGGGCCCGTTCCTGACCCAACGATCCAATCGTGGGTTCTGGCTGAGAAAAAAGAAAAATAGCATGGGGATGGCCTGCTAGCCTCTGAGCCTCTCTGCAGGCCAAGCACCGACCCGCCAACCCGCCAACCCGCCAGCCCTCTTCGCCCCAAGGCCTCCTCTCAGCCCTTGACTCCGGGATTCCATAAAGCACAGTGATTCTGTCCTGCATTCCACTCCTTTCCCCTCCTTCCCCTCGTCAACACATGCTCTGTCTGCCAACCCACCCTCATTGATCCATTCTTTCCGCGAGCAGGCTCAGTGTGAACACACACCTTCATTTCAGGACCCTAGCAACGACTCGAGTATACCAGCAACCAACAGCAGCATACCCAACTTGATCTCAGCGTTTTCCTGGCGCAAAACAACCCACCTTCCCTCTTGCGACAATTTGGGCACACACTCTCCCACATCCACACCTTGCCCCCTAGGTCAAAGGACCCTACAGAAAGCGGAATTTCCAAGACACCAGTCATTACCCAGCATCCCTCATCATGAAGTCAACTGTGTTGATTTCCGGCCTCTTGGCCTCGCTTGCTCTCGCCCAGCCCCGCGGGCATGGCCATGGCCACCGCAGACGGGCTCATCCACACCATGAGAAGCGTGCCCTCGTTACCGACTGGGTGACTGAGACCGTTTACGAGACTGTCACCGAGCTGATCGATGACACCACCACCGAGTGGATCACACCAACCCCCAAGGCTTTTGGCGCGAAGGCCACTACCTTGACCACCTCTACCAAGACTCCTGGCCAGTTCTTCGAGGGTGCCTCTGCGAGCGCACCCAAGTCGCCGGCGGAGACGCAACCGCCGGCTGCTCCGTATGTTCCCAAGATCGCTAGCTCTTCACCGGCTCCCGTGGTCGTTGAGACACCCACTTACGTGCCTGTTGCGCAAAGTCCTATCCCGAGCTCTGCGCCGCCTCCGGCTCCTGCCACAAGCCCTGCTTCCGTGGTAGCCCCAGCGCCGGCTTCGGTGCCTGCTCCCGTAGCCAAGCCGGTAGCTGAGGCTGGTACCAGTGCAGGATCCCCGTCCTCGCACACTGGCGATCTCACCTACTACGCTCTGGGTCTCGGGGCATGTGGCTTTGACGACAGCGGCAAGGACCATACACAGAACATTGTGGCTCTCTCACATGAGTTGATGGGTACCCAGTCCAACGGCAACCCCTATTGCGACAAGACCATCACCGTTTCCTACAATGGAAAGACGGTCACAGCCGTTGTTCGCGACAAGTGCATGGGCTGCGCCGCCAACAACATTGATGGCTCGGAGAAGCTATTCACTGATCTCGGCGAGCCGCTCGGCACGGGTCGCTACACGGTCGATTGGTGGTTCAACTGAACGGCTACCTTTTTCCTTTCCTGCCACAGTGGGCTGCATTTTTTCCCCTTCCCTTTCTTGACGACATTTTTCGCTGGCGCGTCACACATTGCACCGGCTCCCAGGCGAGGGCCTAGTGCGTTCAGCATCTTGCAATTTTGCAATTTTTTACCTATCATTTCGAGCCCTTTTAGTGGCAAAGACTTTTTAGGGATGAGTACATCGCTTGCGATGTGGTTTTACGAATCTCCTTTTCATCAACAGGTGCGGCATGGGAACCTTTTCCACCCAAAACGGAACATAGATACCTCATACGGGCGACGTGCATTATGAAAAGCTCAGAGGCCTTGGGGCTAGGAGGCGGGAATGATATGGGTTTATGACATCCCTTTTCAAGAAGGGCATGATGAAGAAAGACTGGTCACGGTGGTCGAGGAGACCAACACATTCTCTAACTCGAGAGTATTTTTCAGTGTACATACTTTGGTCGATTAGACTTATGAATTGAGAAGACGACGACCTCATGGCAACTACAATGGTCTAGAGTGGAACTTGCTTTCACTACACACAGCGGAGTGTTCGTGAGCTTTATTAGTCCGCTTTGGCATAGACAGACACATTAGTCTTGTGGAGTGTTGGTTGAGTAATCGTGACAATCAGTGATGGACTTGCAAAGTGAGGCAGAAGATGAATCCAGTGGCTGGCCGATATCGGGTTGTCCAGCTGCTTCGAGCATTTGACGCGCAATATGGAGTGGATGGAGTGGGATGGGTGCCTGATGGCTGCACTTGTGCGACGTCAGCCGCCAACTGCGACGGGACGGGGGGCCAACCTTAACTCGACTGCAACCCTGCTGGATCTCGCGATTACTATGCCAATCTCCGCAGTTGACCGTAATACTACTACTATTCCCCAGATTTTCGGTTTGCGGTTTGTGATGGTAAAAACCCCGACGGCGTGACGTCACGGCATAACCATGACCATGGCTCTCCCAGACCTTCGCGCCATCAATCGGCGCAACCTCGCGACGCTGCGGCGCTCGCCCGGCGCCGAGATCTCGGGTGCCCTGGGCGACTTGGGCACCCTGCTCCCGCTCATGATCGCCCTCGCGCTCAAGGGCTGCATCGATCTGCCCGCAACCCTGGTTATCACAGGCCTCTTCAACATTGCAACGGGCGCATTCTTCGGCATACCTTTGCCCGTGCAGCCCATGAAGGTGCGTCACATCTCACGCCCCCTTCTCCCTTCTTCCAACTCACCCTTGCTCACCCACACAACAGGCCATCGCCGCCGCCTCCATCGCCCGCCACAGCGTCGAGATAGGCGGCACGCTCTTCGCAGGCGTCCTCGTCTCCCTCGCCGTCCTGATCCTCAGCCTGACCGGCCTCGTGCGCCGCCTGAACCAGCACACCCCGGTCGCCATCATCAAGGGCATCCAGCTCGGCGCGGGCCTGCAACTCGTCCTCTCAGCCGGCAACTCGCTGCTCCTCGAGCTAGGCTGGGTCTCGCCCGCGCTCGACAACCGCCTCTGGGCGCTGCTGACCTTCACCCTGCTCCTCCTCGCGCAGCGCCTGCGCGGCCCGCACTTCCCCTTCGCCCTGCTCGTTTTCGCCGCCGGCCTCCTCCTCGCCGTCCTCTCCATCCTCTTCCTCCCCTCCCACCGCCACGGCACCCACCCCCCGCACCTCCCCCACCTCGCCCCCTGGCACCCCCGCCTCTACACCCCCCTGCCCGCCTGGCGCGGCCTCGACACCGCCGTCGGCATGGCCGTCGCCCAGCTCCCGCTGACCCTCCTCAACTCCATCGTCGCGGTATCCGCCCTCGCGGCCGACTTGTTTCCAGAGGAGGGCGAACTCACCCCGTCAGTCACGAGCCTCGGCCTGTCGGTCGCGGCCATGAACCTCGTCGGGTGCTGGTTCGGGGTGATGCCCGTGTGCCACGGGGCGGGCGGGCTGGCGGCGCAGCACCGCTTCGGGGCGCGGAGCGGCGCGGCCGTCATCATCCTGGGGCTGGCCAAGGTGGTTCTGGGGGTGCTATTTGGGACCACGTTGGTCGACCTGCTTGATGCGTTTCCGAGCGGGGTGCTGGGCGTGATGCTCGCGGCGGCCGGGGTCGAGCTGGCGAGGGCGGGCGTCTTTTTGAGCGGGTACCAGGGCGAGGAGGGGTGGACTGTGTTGCTGATGACGGCGGCGGGGGTGCTGGCGCTGAGGAATGTTGGGGCTGGGTTTGCGGTGGGGGTGATGGTTCATGGGGTGTATCGGCTGGGGGATTATTTGGAGAGGAGGGGGGGTGGGGAGAGGAGGCCGTTGTTGAGGTAGGTGTTCGGTGCATCTTTGTTATGGGTTTGGGGAGTTTGCGTATAGGAGGTGGTGGCTCGACGGAGCTGTCGCATGGTTTGGTAGGTTGGAAATGTCTTGGGGCCAGGGAAAATACCCCTTTCCTCATTCGAGGACACTGGTGGCTTGGGCACACAAGCCTGGCAAATTCTGCTGACCGTATCCGTCTTCCCTTGCCTTGGCCTATTCTGAGCACAGGGACCGTGATCTCTTGATTTCAGGTATTATGGGTCTGTATTGAGAGCCCAGGGGATGCAGAAAGCAGTTCCAGCAATAACACCAAGTTTACATCCGTCCTCCATCGACTCAGATGTGCTTGGGTCCAGAATGAGAAGCCGGAAGGGAACTGTACGCCGTACCCACAACTTGACGCGGGTTTGTCTTTAGGTAAGCCAAATGCATTCTCGTCTTTCGAGCCATGTGAGGGAGCCTGGGCACTGTTACCTAGGCCTCTCACACAGGTGCGCGCTGAGGCTTGGGACTACGAAGCTGTGCTGATGCGAAAGGGGGCGGTACTCGTCGAAGTATATCTTGCTCGCGTGCTAGCCGCGGCTATCGATATGCACTTCAATACTTATCAATACATAGTATGATGTGCTCTGGCAAAGCATTGCAAGGTATTTCAGCTTAAGTCTTCTCGTTGCAATCCAGCCATCGTCATTTTAGCAGTCGACGAGGCGAAATGGGCTGGGAATAATAGAATCAGGAGAGGTTATAATGCAGAATTGGTATCTAGTTTCCCGAGGTATTCTTGCCACCATAGGTATTTTATTTTAGTCCAGGAGACGCCCCACCCCGTCGTCATCCGTGACAGTGTTTGAACTGCACATGTGAGAGATGACAAGGCCATTTTATTTTTAGAGTACAAAGACATTATACTTTTATTTGAGTCGGGATGTTGAGGCCGTTGGGGTAATTGAGATGAAAAGGACCTCTTCACAGGAATGAAATAGTCTCGCAGTCTAGTACCAGCATATGACAATGCTTTCATCCAGCAGTTGACGAAAGGCAATGGAGGCTCTTTTGCTTGGACATGTAGTTGAAGCAGTCAGCCGCTGCGCACCAAACCGGAACTGCGGGTTGATCAAGGGTATCCTATCCGAGCAAGGAGAGACATGGAAACAAGGGAAAAGAAGCAATCGGAACAAAAGGCCGAGAGTTTGCCGCGTGGAGCATCCAATGGACAGAGCATCCAATGGCGATAGAGCGAGACGCAATGCGGGAGTCGGTGAGCTCTTTCTCTGTGGCCGCGATTTCTGGACATGTCATCCTTGGACAAGTTTGATGGAAGAGAGGGTAGAAAGCTCTGCTGGCGACTATTGTATCTTAAGCTTGAAAGCCAACGGAATCATCCAGTCAATGTCATCTGAGTTTTTGGAAGGCAACGCGCCTGCCGAGACACCAGAGAAGGAAAAGTCTGGGCAGGCTGACTGTGGGGCGCGGAAGATTAGAGCCAATCAGGCAGCGCAGTATCCAAAATTTGGGCTCCACGGCAGGGGCCGTGCCGGGCTTGTTGGGTAGAGGGTAGGCGCATCCGGGGCGAATAATCCGCATCCTCCAGCGATCTCTAGTGCTGCCACTGTGTTGCGCAGTCCTGGCACTCGTCTCAAGAGCTCAAGGCTGCATTATACCGCAACACACCGTACTCGGAACCTCTAGGAGCCCTCGCCCGGGCTGCCACCAGACGAAGGAGCTTGTCCTGAGCAGCAAGCGATGAGTTCGTCCGCGCAGGACGGTGCCGGCCAGTCGCCGGCGCCGCCTGCCTTCTCTCCCCTCACAGAACCTACAAGCGCCACCGAACCTATCGCAGACCCTATTGCTGAGCCTCTCGACCCAGAGAATCGCGAACCTTCCCCCGAACCCAATGTCGACCGCGACGGCGCAGCGCACCCGCCAGCTCCTACTCCCTCCTCCGCCAATGGCTTTGCTCTTGCCCAGTCCAACGGCTATCAACCCCAAGCTCCAGGAGCTGACAACACACACATGGACATGGACATGGACCAACAACAACACCACCAGCTCCACGCCAACCCCCAGGGCACCGGCTTCGCAGACAGGGGCATTGAGATGCTCTATATGAACGGCGGGTCGCTGGACTACCCCAATTCCATGGACATGGATCTCTACCAGCAGCAGCAGCAGCAGCACTCAACCAACATCCTCATGACCCTCGCCCGCATGTCTGCTGTTCAGCAGCAGGCGCAGATGGGCATGCCCCCAACAGTCCACCCGTCACAGGTCTCTCTTCCCAACTCGCTGCTCGAGGCCAACAGCCATCAGCTCCCCAACAACAATGTCCATGCCGTCCCCCATGTCGAGTCCCCGCTCGAGTCATTCGCACGTGTCGAGTTCGCCGACAGCGTTTTCCAGATGACCACGTACGCCGTTATCATCGGTCGTGATCAACGGGCGTTGGAGCAGGCTAGGCGCGACGAGCGCCGCGCCGAGGACTACCAGCGTAGGACAGACCAGAACGCGAGCCAGGGACTCCCACCTCCGTCACCCCCGAGACAGGAGCGTGGCAAGTTCAGCAAGTCGTACGTCAGCGAGGAGGGCGGCATGTTGGGGCCCGAGTCGGATGGGGACGAGAGCCACCGCCCAGCCAAGAGGAGGAAAATGAGCGGCAACGGCGGCTCCGCGTCGGGGGAATCGCAACCACTGCCGCACCAAGAAGCGGCTGCGGCAGAACTAGCCGCGCAGGATGATAAGAGTCTCATTGTCAACAGGCAATATGTCTCCCATACCCCAGGAGCAGCTGCTGTTAACCTCAGCGCTCTCCGACCTTCGCCGTACCACGTGCCTTTTATTGGGATCCACTCCCCGGGCCCAAATATCGCGAGTAGGACAAAAGCCATTTCAAGAGAGCACTTGAAAATCCAGTTCAACTCAAAGGCGGGCGTCTTCGAGGCTATTCCCTTGCATAAAAACGGTTTCTTCTGCGAAGATGTCCATTACAAGGACGAGAAGGTAGTGCTTAAAAGCGGTGACCGTCTGCAGATCAAGGATGTTGACTTCATCTTCCTCATAAATGGCGTTCCACGTGGAAAGTCTGGGGCGGAAGAATATCCGGACGAAGATGACATGTCGGCAAGGAGGTACTCAGAGGGTGGCAAGGAGATGAGCTTCGAGTTCGAGAGTACCCATGACCAGGAGAGAAGGAGTACCAGCGTTGAAGAGGTCCAGACCGCAAGGTTCAAGGTCGCCAAAGTCCCCGAGGTGGTCCAGGTGGCTCCGGCTGCTCAGGGGCCTGAGGCTATTCAGCTTGCCCAACTTGCCCAGGTCGCTCGGGCCGTAAGGGAAGACAGCGAAAGTGAGCTCTCAGACGGCGGCGACGACGACGATCAGGACGACGAAGATGACGACAATGAAGTCATGGAGACGATCGAAAGAGACGCCGCGGAGGAGCGGAGAGGCATCAAACCCGAACTGGACCCGGGGTCGCTTCCCGAATTCCCTCCAATGCCGCCAAAGAAACGGGGTCCGGGTCGGCCACCCAAGAACGGCATCATGTCGAAGAGGGAGGAGCGGTTGCGTAAGAAGGCTGCCATGGAGCTGGCCAAGAAGAGCATGCCGCAGCCGCCCCCCGGAGAGCCACCCATCAAGAGAAAGGTCGGGCGGCCGCGGAAGCATCCGTTGCCCGAAGATGCTCCAGACAGACCCGAGAAGCGGAAATACAAACCCCGCAAATCCCGCGAAGAAGGCGGGGATGGTTCCGACGGCGATCGGGCCACCAAGGAGAGGAGGAGGGAGAAACCCAAGACTCCGCCGCTGGAGCTCCGCCGGGAAGACTATAGCGAAGCTGCGCTACAGAAGCCCAACAAGAACTACGGCGTCTTGATAGACGAGGTGCTGACGGCGGCGCCTGAAGGACTCACCCTCAAGCAAATATACAAGAGGATACAGATGAACTACCCTTTCTATTATTTTACCGTTGACACCAAGGGGTGGGAGAGCAGCGTCCGTCACAACCTCATTGGCAACGACGCCTTCAAGAAGAACGAAGAGACCCACCTCTGGAGCCGCGTGCCGGGTATAGATATCGACGCGGGCAAGAAGCGGAAGGCGACATCCCCCGACTTGCAACAACGGTCGGTCTCCCAGCAGGCCTACGGTCAGCAATTCCAGGCTCCCATGGCTCCCCACAACAACAACAACATGTTTCACAGCGAACACTCCTCCCCGCCAAACCACTACCAAGGCGCTGCTCTTCAAAGCACATCTTATCCTGCCGCACACGGCCAGGCTCTTCCAAACCAACATCCTCAACACCATATTCCTCCACCACAGGCGGCCGTTGCTACCTCACAACCTCCTCGACCAGCATATCCGACTCCTGCTCAGGCGCCCGTGTCTGCACAGACTCACGGGCACGGAGATGCGGCTGTACCACGCCCACCACCCCAGGCGGGGGCACAGCCAACATCGTATTCGTCGCCCTACGCATCGAAACCTCTACCGGCGACAGCCGCCCAACCCGGCGCGACCCCACACAGCATGGCACGGCAGTATGCCCAGCCTCAAAATAGCCCAGTTGCCGCGAACGGGCTGTCCCGAGTTTCCAGCATGTCTCCACACGTCGGAGCACAAGGAGGGGCGCCCAGGACCAGGCCGCTAGCACCGGCCGCTCCAAGCGCACTCCCACTCCCACCAGCTGTCGCTCCCCAACTGATCAAACACGTCCACAATTTCAAGAAGACGGTTGCCCCCCAGCTAGAGAAGCGTTCGGCGGCATGGAGCGCCATTGCAAACTCTGCCGCACGCCGTGGGCTAGGCCTGACGGCACGGTGCCTAGTACCAGGAGACGAAGTGCTTGAAAAGATTGTGCTAGGAGTCTTCGAGTCGAGTAAGAAGACACTCGGCGCAAATCAATCGCTCAGCGCCGGCCTTCTACAATCGATATTGGAGTTCAAAGGCACGATGATGAAGACGCTGGAGGGGAAACTGGGTGGACTCAAATCAGAGTGCTTGATACTATCGGCCATAGACCGTGTCCTGGGCTTTGCCGAACGAAGCACAATGACTGGTAATGAGGCTGAGATGAATGAGTACGAAAAGGCAGAAGTTGTGCTCATTCCAGCCATCAAGTCTATGCTCTTGAAGCATCAGAAAGCTGCTGCCGCCGCTACGGCCTCGGCCACGCCACCAGCGGCAAAACCTGCGACGCCGGTCTCTACACCCGCTCCCCCACCAGCTTTCGCACCCACTCGTGCGCCAACTCCCACGCCTACCCCTACGGCTATGTCTAGACCTTTGCCTGCACCAGTGGCACCCATGGCGGCTGCACCCACATCTACACCTACACCTACTCCTGCGGCTCTGCCCAAACCTTCCCCGGCACCGGTGGCAGCGATGGCGACTGCACCCTTCGCTACAAATGCGACCACAGCGGCTCCTGTAGCCATGACAGGGCCCGCACTCGTCCCCACAACTGCCCCCTAGTGTAAGGACTTTTGTTCTTGTTGCTGTTGTTGCGTCTTGGAGTTCAGCGTTACGGGAGTTGGGGGTTTGGTATCCCCACAACACATGATGTATGTGTCACGAAGATTCAATCTGCGTCCGCTCCGTCTTAGGATACGGCAGTACCTGATTACGAGCATGATAACTTGCGTTTTGCTTATTACCTCAGCTATAAAATCACAGACTCGTTGATGGCCTGCCCTTTTGGCATGGTTTTGACACCCTAATAGACGCGACATGCTGCAGTGTTGGTGCGTGGCGAGTTGAGGTTGAGTTGGAGCGGTATTGTTAATGGCTGTGGTTTTTTTTGGGGGGTTTTTTTTGGCTTTCCTCCCTATTGAAATGTGTTGAGGATGTGGAACCCTTGATCGTGTGCACTCCCATATTATCCGATGGGCGTCTTGTATGGGTTGTTTATGGTAACTGACAGTTCTGCCACTCTCGAGACAGCATGGCACATCCTCCATCCAATTATATGTACCAATGTCTCAGTTCCTTGCTATACCAGCTTTCTGCCTTGGTGATGGAGAGCCAGACTGGCTTAGGTTACTCTGGTTTTGGGTTTTGGTGGTCTGTATCATCGGGGTAAACCAGCAGGAGACAATGACTTGTACCGGTCAGGCTGACGTTTTGAGGATACGTGTAGTACGATGTATTTACGGTCGCTAGTGATGATTGGGATGAAGAGCCATTTACGAAGCAAATCAAGATTCGTGTCGAGGTAGTCACCCTTGCATCTCATGCTCTTTGTGGTAGCATTTCCAGAACAAGGTCCGCCGCTTTATAGCCCTCAACTCCAACTGCCTCGGTAGCACAAAGACAACCAAGATAACTCAATGCCGCTTCGTTTAGGTCACCGGCATCCCCTTTACACATCCGAATCCACTCACCACGACGTTCCTAGCATCGCACCCCTCGCCCCGGCCACAAATACCTACCCACCCGCAACCCCAACCAGCACAAATCCCGGTGTCTCAAACGCCCCGAGATCACGCCCCCCTATCACCCACCCCACGCACCCCGAAAGAGGGAACGCACGACAAAAGGTAGCGTCGAAACGGATCGCCGCCTGGGATGTGGAATATGCGGGAAATCCACGGGGAAGAAGCGAGGAGTCGGCGCAGAGGGTGACGAGGATGGAGGGTTTGAGGTTTGGTGTTGACGGTCGGGTTATGTCCGCACGTCATAACGGCGACGGAGACGCTTTATGAAGTCGACGATGTGCGCGGGCGAGGACGGCCACAGGTGAATGCCTACCTACCTGGGGTAGACGAGTCCAAGTCAAACCGGCGCGCGGGCGTCGGGTCGCGGCCGCCGGGCTCTTTGCGCTCGGCGGCGTGGGATTCGACGGCGAGTTTGTGGTGGTTCGTGCGGGTTTCGCAGTGACGGGCAGCGCCGGGTGGGCCTCGTTGGGTGTGTATGTTGGTGTTGTTCTGACGGGGTGGGGGGGAGGCCCGGGGGAGGTTGTGGTTTGGGACTTGGCCGGGCGAGGAGGGCCTTGAGAGCAAGCCGGCGGAGGTGGGGGCGCGATACCTGGCGCTTCCGCCGGAGGCTTTTTCGTCGGCGAGCGGAGGCAGGGGCGGTGTGGTAGGTGTAGATGAGGTGTAGGTAGAAGATGGTGAATAGGGGGTTAGAGAGGGGGAAGGAAGTTCCCGGGGCGAGGACTGGCTGCTTAGGATCGGACATGATGTGAGGAACGGTGGAAAGTTGTCTGAAAGTTGTCTAGATGTTGTCGAGATTTGGCGGCAAACCTGGATACAATAGTCGCAAAAATATGTCATCAGTCCACGAGGTATGGATCAGTACACGAGGTATGGGAAAGCTGATGAGGGAAAGCAGGCATTGAGAACGAGCAGCGAACGCGGCTGACAGCCCGGGATTGAACTGCTGGTGCGTCAGGAACGGGAAGAATACGAAGAGTGAAGGAAGGAGAGTGCGACCAATGATTGGGCCAAATAAATACCTGTGCACAGATCTTTGCCCCTGAAGAGCTAAGGTCGACGGATATGGAGTCGACAGCATACGAAGTAGGGAGATATGCTACAGGCTTCAATGGCACCTATGGATTCAGCATAGGCTACCGATATATACAGCCATTGAAACACAGATATGCACCCGTCTTCGCTCCCTCCAAGGCGGGATTTCCGATATTAGGACAACTCTCACCGAGTAAACAAAGGCAGCGGCTGGTCTGTGCTTATAAGGGGTAGACAGGCCAACATCTGGTCTCATGTTCGAATGGTTCCATGGGTTGGATGATCATTTCTTTCAATCTCAACAGGTTAGGTACTTTTGTCAGTATTCTTCATCAGAGGAGGTGAGGTTGAGATGCTGGCGCGGCAGTTTGAGATTTGGGTAAGGAGATGAAAGTTATTGGGAATCAGGCTCATTGCGTAGTGATAAGAGTAGTAGGGCATTGAACGATAGTACTTTGAGTAACTGCTGTCCTGATCGCTGCTGACACTCAGAGACAGCATCATGTTCTCCAAAAGGCGTGTTGTGCCGGCGATGATTGAGGGGAGCGGGGTTACATCGACAGGCATGTGACGACCTGCCTGTGCCTAGGCATCTTACCAACGGTTTATATAATCCGGATATCCCTGATATTTAGCCAATCTTTGCAACGAAATACATGGGGCATTTCCGTTTTCGCACTCACCTACTGGAACAGCACCATTACGCTCACCATGTCGGACCTACCGCCAATCGTACTCTACCACTACCCCTACTCCCCCTACGCCCGCCGCGTGATCTGGTACCTCCACCTTCGCAACATCCCCTACGTCCAATGTGTAAGTCCCCTCACCCCGCCCAATACCTCCACGGTGGAAATACTCACCCGCCCAGCTCCAACCCCCCATCCTCCCGCGCCCCGACCTCGCCCTGCTGGGCATCCAATACCGCCGTATCCCCCTCCTCTCCATCGGCCGCGACATCTACCTCGACACGCGCCTCATCATCCAAAAGCTCGAAACCATCCCCGCCACCGCCGCCACCGGCATCCGCCCGCCCCTCTCCCCGCCCCCCGGCACCCCCGCCTCCCTCCTGACAGCCCTCCTCTCCGACTGGACCACCGGCCCCGCCGGCCTCTTCACCCACGCGCAGGCCCTGCTCCCCGGCTCCGGGCTGCCCCTGCTGCAGGACAAGGCCTTTCTGCGCGACCGCGCCGACTGGAGCAACAACCCCGTGACGCGGGCCGAGGCCGCAGCGCTGCGGCCTGAGGCGGTGCTGGCCGTGCGGCAGGCGGTCGAGTTGCTGGAGGGCACGGTGCTGGCGGACGGGCGCAAGTGGGTGCTCGGCGGGGAGGGGCCGGGGTTGGGAGATATCGAGGCCGTGTGGGTGGTGCACTGGGTGGTGGGGCTAAAGGGGATGGTGAAGGAGGGGGAGGTAGAGGAGGCAAGGTTTCCGCGGGTGTACGCGTGGGTGCGGAGGTTCCAGGAGAGGATGGAGGCTTTGAAGAGGAAGGTTGTGGCCGTGGGAGGGGAGGAGGCAAGAGGGGTTGTTGCTGGGAGTGGGAGGTGGGAGGGGGAGATTGGGGTAGATGCGGGGGATCCGGTGGTGAGCTTTTATGGTTTGAAGAATGGGATGAGGGTCAAGGTGTGGCCGACAGATTCCGGGTCGGGGCATGTTGATGTTGGAGTGCTGCTTGGGATTGATGGGACCGAGGTTGTTTGGGAGACGGGGAAGGGGCTACGGGTGCACGCACCCCGGCAGGGTTTCCGTGTGAGGCCTGAGGTGGAGGAAAAGGCATCAAATCTGTAAAAAGTCTGAATATTTACTTCTAGATGATTACTTACTATGGGGTAGGTTTATTGCTGCTGCAAGCTGCAACTATATATGTAGCAAGCCACCCGACACTGTATTCTGGCGTATTCTAAAGCGCTGCATCCATGCAGCATGAAACCCCAATGCCGATATCTGCATGGATAACATTGTTGGGAAATTGATCCTGTGCGCACGCAATCGTCTGTAGTTGAGAAGGCGCGGCCCATTCCGGATGCGGCATCTTTCGCGTGTCTTTGTGATATCATTATCTCCTCCCCCGCCTTACGTCGGCGGCTCTGCTTAATGCCACCCCAAAATTCCCCAGAAACCCGGGCCTAGGCGCTGTCACTGCTGTCTCGGGACTCGGGACTCGGGTCGATTGACTTTTTGTGTCCCCCACCTGGCGCTGCGACTGCGATGCGCCAGTGCCTGTGCCTTGTGCCTGGGGGGCTTGCCGGGCCTGTGTGCGCACCGAAACTGGCAAAATGCCTTTTCATTTATGCACCGCTTGGTGATAGCGTATGATCGCCTAGTGTCCTAAGCTGTTGGCTATATTTAATCGAATGTCGCCATCATCATTGGGGGCGGGTGAGATGGGCACGAATGGATATCAGCGCTTGACTGGCAGCAGCGAGCATTGCATGGCGCAAAGAGAGTTTGGAGATGGCCCGGCCGTCTCCAGGCTGACGTGAGCTCCGTTTCGCTACGGTTCTGCAAGCTGCAGACTGGAGCAAGCTCTTGGGAAGATAGCAAAATACTGATGGTAGTGTAGCAGCATCTAATAAATTGCAGGTCAGCCCTCAACAATAGGTAACCTAACGCCGAACGGCGCCCAGTCCGAGCAACCGACATGAACGAACCCGACATTTCCAAGATGATTGCAGATTGAAACGTTGTCGTCGGGGAGTCGGCCAAGCACTCCCACTCGGCCTTTCAATGACCCACTAGCCAAGGCGCCCAGCAACCAATCAAACTGATGTGATTTTTATACTCCCACAAAAAAGAGTGGTTGGATACCCCAGGCTTTCTAGCCGAGCCAGTCTTGCCAGGACCTACGAATAGGCCGCTGTTGTCTAGGCTGTATCCGCGCTTAAGCCCGAATTTCGACCGCGAAGGGCCTCTTGTCTTTATGGGTAAAATACGAGCGTAATCAAGCTTGACCGGTTGTCTGTCAACCCGTTTTTGAAGCTGTCATGGTGCCGCTCTGGTTCTTCCTGCCGGTACAGGAAATGCTGCCAGGTATTGTACAGTACGCTGCCTACCTGTGCAGTAGCGTCTTAAAGGCTTGGCGGAGGAAAACGCTCGTTTTTTCTCTCCATCTTCCTTCGCGCACCCATCCCATTCTCATGTTTAATTGGTAGCACACTGAACCATGGATGCTTGTTTTGTTCGGTCGTCTGTGCCCAGTACGTCCCTAGCCGCTCGGGCCAGGTGGCGCCTCGTGTGCAGGTAATTTTCATGCGAGTGCGTCATAGGGGCGGTTGAGCAATTCTGAGGGAGAAAATTGGAAGCCGCGCTTTCTGCTGGACAGCAATGTCCTTTCTGGACAGCGCTTCTAACACCCAAACATCGATATGCCCAATCCCCCCAATGCTACCCTTACAGCGACTCTTTGGCCGCTTGGAATGTACATGATCCTGAAAGGGAGCATTTTCGGAGCCGCACCCGTCGCTAAAACGCTGAGGTCGGCGGAAGGAACCTGTCGCCACAGTGTGAGTAACGCGCTGGTTGCATTGGTTGCTGAGACACACATTCCATCATCCGCAATCCCCACGGTTACGTCATCGCTGTGAATAAAGGGTCGGACAATACCAGCACCACCCCGGCTGTAGACTCTTTGCGCGCTCGCAAGCAGAGCGCGAAGGAACAATGGAAATACGAGATAGTCGACCGATCCTGCTTGGGGGTAAAACGCCTTGGCGATCGTGATCGCAGCGAGGAAGCAGCGGGCAGGTCGCGACACACGGCCGCTGTTCTTTGATATTTTGCTGGTGTTCACTGGGTTCTTCCTGGTTGATGTGAGCGCTGGCGCCGCCGCGCGAAAAGGACAAGTTTGGAGTGTTGGGAAGGATCTGATTGTCAGATTGCAACTGTCACCTCCCGTCCTAGCTAGTGCCTGACGCAATATCTCGTCGCCAGCCGGCAGCCAAAGGACTGCAGACTGTTGCAGACAACGCGCAGAACCAGGGGGGGGGTTAGCCAGACGGAGACGCGACCCCGCCGTCTGATTCGACAGGACCAAAAGGCACTTGCCACATGTGCCCCACTCTCCATCTTTATTCCGCCGTCTGCAGTGGTTCCATCCATCCCATCATCCCATCCATTCAGAGCGGTGAGGTGATTGCGGACTCCTTTTCTACTGTGTGCCACCCTTCTCCCCCTCTGCCAGGCCGCGACCGTTGGCAGACACGCAGACAGCAGCGACATCTTGTTCACACACCAGTCATGCATAGCTCAGAGTCGCTGGAGCCCTAGAAGGAGTGCGAGGGCGGATTCGATCCAGCTAGGCCCAGAGCTCTTCTGTCACAAGACTGCCTCCAGCGGCCCAGGCCAGTCACTGAAAGACATCGTTGGC
The DNA here is from genome assembly GCA_033439745.1 of Lasiosphaeria hispida. NCBI lineage: Eukaryota > Fungi > Ascomycota > Sordariomycetes > Sordariales > Lasiosphaeriaceae > Lasiosphaeria > Lasiosphaeria hispida. The sequence continues at coordinate 4,669,462 of JAUIQD010000002.1, read as the reverse complement.
CGAGAGGTTCGGAGGCTCGGAGTCTACCTCCGGCATCGATTGATATATTGGACGACCTGTTTGATGATGAGCGGCAAGGCGGGGGATATAGTTGGGCGGACTCGGAGTGCACAGTCGGCCACGATGGCCTCGGCCGTCTCGATTGACCTCGCCAGACGTCCTTGATAGCGAGGCGGGCGATCTCTGTGTTGCCGTGCACGTCGTGCTGCAATCCGTCTCGAGAAACAAGGAGGGACAGGGGATTAGAATGCTAAAAAGCAGGAAGCAGGAACCGAAATCTCGGGCCTGCACACCGGCGGTGTGCATCTCGAGTGACGCTCGCGACCGCCCATCGAGATGAGTGCCGATGGCTTGGATGGGCTTTGGGGCCTTTTGGCCATTTGACGGCTCGATTGCTCAACGCCGGATTTCCCTATGCAGGGGGTGGGTGGCTGGAGGTTCAACCCGTTGCGTGCTTGTGTTTCTTCCCCTTTCGCTGCAGCGCCAAGGATGGGGTGTCCAGGTGCTCGCGTGAAGTCGAGACACGCTGGCACCGTGTCCAAGACAGTGCCAGCTGCGTGGCGGCCGGGCTCATGCACATTCCACAGTCCATGCCCATGCCCAGGACTACGGCACACCAGGGCCTTAACGGTGGTGGGAACCAGACGGTGCAGCGCTGCAGTGGGTTGATGGCGGAGGCAATGCGGATGGCTGGGCGACCGAGTCCTTCGAGAAGGCCTAAGTCGTGGGGAACACAGCCTAGGTAGGTGAAGAACCCATCGCAATAGCAATTATTCAGCGCGGGGGAAAAGAGGCCTGCTTTGTAATGCTCCGTCCTCTCTCGCCGTCACGGTGCGCTTCCCAGGCGGCGACCTGCCAGAGTCTCGTCTCGGCTGACTGACGGTGGTGTGCCCTGCCCGGTGATCGAAACATTGCTGCAATCGAGAAAGAAAAAAAATGCCAGTGGGAAGTCAGTGGGATTATCAACAAGATGTACTGTGCAAGACGGCGAGTGGGTCCGTCGACTCCGTTCTGGTCTCTCTGTGGTCTGCGCGAACAGTCGCTCACTCGCTGGGGAGGGGGGGCGACCCCATTGTTATTTCACCACTCGTTGCGCCATCTCTTTTCCCAACGTCATACCTGACGTCTTTCCCGGTCCTGGTCTTCCCTCTTTCCACACACCCGCACCAGCATCACGTCGCGAGGACCTACGTAAGATATTTACAAACCTCGACCAGCAGCCCAAAGAGGCCCGACAGACGCTGCACTGTAGCGTAGCAGCCTTTTTTATGGTTTTTATGTGTTTGTGACCTCATAACTTGTCGCTTTTCCCTTTTCACTCCTGGCGACGGTCGCCGGTCCCTCGCACCTGCAGCTGGAAGGCGCCGCAAGATTTTTGATTGACATCATGGCGTCGTCCACTGGAGCCGCTGGCCGAGGTGAGTCGACATCGCCCAAACAATCAAACAAACCATCCCCACCTCGACAAGGTGAGTCGAGCCGCATCATCAATCGCTCTCTGCGTCGCTTGCACCTCGTCGCCGACACTGTTGCTTTAGATGCCCAGTCCGACTCGAAGCACGACCCCCCCCCCCCGAAGCCCGATCAGTCGTCTTCGTCCAATGCCGAAACCGCCAAACCCCTCGCACCGCCGCCCCGTCCCCAGCAGCAGGGCAACGGCAACGCCAACAATAGCCCCGACTATTTCTCCAACCCCATCGCCGGGTCCCTGAGTCTGGAGCCCAACCCCTTCGAGCAGTCTTTCGGCGGCGCGCCTCCCGAGACCCCCGGCGGCACCAAGCTCCCCTCCGTCGCCGCCCTCACCTCGCCGTCGTCGCTTCTCCCCGGCACCGGCGTCACCCCCTTCCCCTGGGGAGCCGGTTCGCTGCGGACGGGCCCCCTCAGTCCGGCGATGCTCTCAGGCCCGACCAATGACTACTTTGGCGACACCCATCACATTCGCGGCGGCTTCCCGACACCCAACGAATCGTCGCTAAGAACAGGACTTACACCAGGGGGTAGCGGGTCTATGTTCCCCGTCCCGAGCCCGAATTCACAAGTTCTCTTCAACCAGCTAGCCGGTAGCGCTGCGACACCGGGCACTATCGACTTCCATCGCACCGCCTTGAGCGCGGCAGCGAAGCGTGAACATATCTCGCAGGCACCACAGCAGCAGCAACAACAACAACAACAACAACAACAACAACAGCAGCAGCAGCAGCAGCAGCAGCCACAACAGCAACAGTCCATAGCATCGCAGCCCCTGCCTCCAACTGCACACCAGGAGATGAGCAATGGTGTTGCGCCTCTGAAAAACGACGTCAAGTCACACCAAGGCCCCTACGATCCCCACGATAACGACGCAGCGAACGGTCTTTTTATGCTTGCGCAAGGACGTAATGGCACACATTCTCAACCCCAACAACAGTACCCAGTGATAGCACCACCACAGATCCACACCCAAAACCAACCAGCTCCCCATGTGCAACCAATCAACGCTTCGCCACAAATGAATGGGAACGGGCACAGAAACGGGGACGTATCCATCACAGGAAGCTCGGCGCGTGGGGTTAGTGAGGCCGCAAGTGCAATATCTGATGAAAGTGAGGTTGCGCGCCCCAACACTCGCGGCAAGGGCAAGCGAAACTCTGCTAGTGGCGGAAATTCTCGGCGCAAAGCCGAGGAAGCTCCCGGTAAAGGCCCGGCGAGCAAAAAGACAAAAACAAACGGTGGCGGGCCGTCGTCGATCCATAGTATGGACATGGACATGGACAACTCGGATGATGATGACATGAAAGACCATGATATGGATGGCAATGGCAAGTCAAAGATGACGGATGAAGAAAAACGGAAAAACTTTCTTGAACGGAATAGGTATGCTTCTCATGTTATCCATCCGGATTTTCGATTTGTGATACTAACCGAAACTAGGGTTGCCGCACTGAAATGCCGTCAGCGCAAGAAGCAATGGCTGGCCAATCTACAGAACAAAGTAGAGATGTTTAGCACGGAAAACGACTCTTTGACGGCACAGATTTCGCAGCTTCGCGAGGAAGTGGTCAACCTTAAGACCCTTCTTCTGGCGCATAAGGACTGCCCCGTTACACAACAACAGGGCCTCCACGGCGCTTTTATGCAGCAAGCCATGGAGCCTTTCAATTCACAGATGAATCCGTATGCGATGGGCGCAGCCATTCCCGGCCAGCCAGTCATGGCCGGTCAAGGCGTCAACCGCCGTTACTCATAACTGTTTCTTGACACCGTTCACGAGTCCACGACAAAGTAATGATTTAGGGACACAAAACTACGGGGACTTGAGGGCCTTACCCCAGATATATTTATAGCTCCAACACGGCAGGGTCAGCTGCCTCACGGGTATTCCGATCACGAGCATCAAAACAAGGTCAACACGGCAAAAAGAGAACAACGGCACACGGACAATTATGACAACTGGGCTGGGCCGGGGTATCCCCCGTTGGCTGGTGTGGTACTGGGCGTTATCGCGAAGCCCAGCGACGACATTGGTATCTCATTTTGAGCTACCATGTATCAACAACTCTCTTGGGGGGGGTGATGTGGAGCATCCGTTTTTCGGTGTTGGGAGGGGTTTCCAAGCTACCAGGTAACAAGGGTAAACAGCCTATGCTTTTTCCGGTGGGAGGGGAGGATCGATCTTGGCCCATGGCTGCACAGTGGTTTGGCGGCTAGTTTGCTTTCAGTTGGCTCGCTTTCTTCTACGCACACACACCTACATTTTCACGCACACTCACACACAACACACAGACTAGGGCTACCACTCATGTCTTGTCCTTTGTATGTATTTGGTAACAAGGGTATACATCAAAAGCGGCGTATGGGGGAGACAGGACGGGGTGTTTTGGTTTTGCATGTCTTTTCGTGGCTTCTTTTCTTCTTTTTGCGCGTTCGGAGGGGTGGATCTTATAGGCACAGTAGCTAGGTGGAAGGGCGTTCCGAGGCTGGTGATAGGCGGGAGTCCTACGGAATGGGTTGGATGGATGCTGGCCTCTGGAGAGGAGAGGTGAGAGGATGGGAATGGAAATAAGGGTTTTATATCTCTGTCATACTTCATCTGACGTGGTTCGACGATGCTAAAGCTGTGTGGTGTGTGTGTCTGTATGGTGGAGTCTTTTGTCTTCGCCATTTTTCTTTTCAGAGAGAGACAGTGCGTGAGAGAGAGAGAGTTTGGGAGGATGTTTGAGTAGCTGGGGAAGGCAACATACAGGGCTACATTACCTTTTTTCAGCGATGAAGATGAGGAACAAATTTTAAAACCAGTTAAATCAAGTGTCTCTATCTAGGGTGTGGGTGGTGATCTAACAGGCCTCGCGGTTTCGATAGCTCAAGGAGCGACGCAGCAAGCAGGCAGTTGTCGCACCACTTAGTAGCATCCAAGATCGATGGGTCCGATACAGTGGATAGCGAGGGTGTTCTACTAGCAGAGGGAACTCGCCTATCACCTGTTGTGGCATGGAGCTAAGAGTATACTCAAACAGACACTTGGAGTTGCAGTCCGCGATCATGTATCATTCACCGCCCATCGAGTCAACAGAGCGCAGATGATTTTGTCTCAGACACGCATTATGTTGCGATTGACCGTGGTGACAGGAGTGAGCTAGGTTATCAAGTTTGTAGCATGGGAGGGCAGTATCACAGGGCGTTAACATGTAGATTGGCCCAATTGAATGCTGGATCAGGGCTTCAGTGTTGATGGGAGACGATGCTTGAGCTCGAGTGGATGAAGAGGTGAAGCTGAAGTTGGCCTTTCCTGTTTCGGATATAATAGTGTGGGACTTTTACTGGCCCGAGCGTGAGCAGCCAGTTTTGCGGCCACGGGTAAACAAACGGGGCGCAACTTCCTCGCGACCAGCAAGCCAGCATCAGTCACCCAGCAGCAATTCGAGACGTGAAGAAGCGTGGGGCCGAAGATTTAGCATCACTTTACGCAGAATTTGAGCAGAAAAACAGTAGCATATCGAGACGACGACCCGGCCATCGAGCACAAGACAAGACGACCGCCCGGGCTCTGAGGTCGAATTGACGCGTTCCCGACCCGCCCGCCACACCCCCCCCCCCCCCCGGTCCTGGGCACCTAGCCGTTCCCTCGCAAGGATTGAATTGGGCCGGCGCGCCTCAGCTCTTCCTCTCTGTCGCAAAAACACCACATCACTACCCACCACCACAGCACTCACCGCACCCGACCGCCCCGAAAATACTGCCACCATAATTCCAAAACCACCGCGTTCATGCACCGCCCGAGACGCCATCCATGACGACTCTCGTGCGGACCCGGCAGCCTTTAGAAGTCTTGAGCATGAGCAACCAGGCCGAGCGCCGGTACAGCAAACGCCTCGCGGGTACGGCTGCCCCTCCTCATTTCCCACCACCGCGTGCGCGACAATTGCATCCAAGGCAAAGACTAACGAGTGAACTGTTGCAGGCTCATCGGTGTATGACGAGCAGGATGGCGACTTTCTGTTTACGCGCGGGTCAAAGCGGGTCAAGACGGCAGCAGAGTCTGAGCCCGAAGTCGAACCCGTAGTACCGCCGCCAAAGAAGAGCACAGGACGGCCACCGAAGAGCACCACCAAGAGACGCGCGTCACCGCCCCCTCCACCACCTCCCGTGCAGCCCCGAGCTGCTGCCCCCGCACCGAGAAGAACATCAAGGCGCACGTCCAGCTTGAACGCCACACCACCCGCACCACCGCCGCCAGCGCGGCAACAACAACAACACGAGGAGCTTACTGTGCCGAAAACTAGGGGTCGGAGGAAAGCGCGCGATTCCGTCGACCAGCTGCTACAGGAGGAGGGCTACCGACAGCCGAAGACGACGCAAAAGTCGACTCGTACAAATGGGACACGCGCGATAAAGAGCCGGCAGGAAACTCTCATCGAGGACGAGGACGAAACGCCAAATATCGTAGCAGGAACGCCCGTGGAGGTAGACCGCTGGACTGATGCCGAAGGCAGCTCTGAGTCGAGGCAGATCGCGCTGCCCTTCAGCGACACGCCCATCATCAACCGAAATAAGGAGCTGAGAAAGAAGGGTGGCGCCAGCGGCAGCAGACGTAGTAGTCTGGGTATGCGGGGGCGGCGGGCGAGCTCGCTGATTGATAACGGCCATAGCGCGTTACCACATCGCGAAGTCGACCCAGCCGAGTTCTACAAACATATCGAGGCCGAGGGTCTTAGTGAGCCGCGGCGGATGAAGCAACTTTTGACATGGTGCGGAGAGAGGGCACTTAGTGAGAAACCGCCGCATGGGAGTCATGGTTCGAGTGCAGTACTAGGAGGTGGGTAACTGTTGACTCGGCGAGGGCGTTAATGTGTGGCAGTGGCTGACGGTGTTTCTAGCACGCGCGATACAAGACCAGCTACTGAAGGACTTTGGGTCGAGGTCAGAATTCTCAGATTGGTTTTCGAGAGAAGACGCGCCAAAACCCCCAGTAGTGTTGAAACCCAATCCACGGAACATGGAGCACGACGCCAAGATAGCAGAATACGAAACTAGGATCAAAAGGTATGCTCCTATGAAGCACAAATTTGAAGCAGACCACTAACCACCAAAATCTAGACTCAAAGAAGAAAAACGCGCTTGGCAAGCCCTAGTCAAACCCCTCCCCGAAGTCGAACCGCTCTATCCAGACGAGGACCCGCGCAAGGCGCCGCTACCGGACGACTCACTGCTTGATCCCGAGGAGGCCAAGATACTCGCCGCTCTGGTAAACCCAGGGACGGCTTTTGGCTCCTTCAAGCGACAGACACGCTCGCGCCTGCAAAACGCCCAAGCCGCCCTTGAGCATAAGGTCGATCACCTTGCCGATAGTGTGCACAAGCTCGACCGGCGCGTTGAGACGGCGGGCCGCCAGGCGGATGCCGTCCTGGCGGTCAGTGCTGCGAGGCTCAAGGAGAGGGAAGAGCGAGAGAAGAAAGCGGCCGGGACGAAAGAGTTGCCAACTATGGAAGTGCTGAGGAGTCTGGGCAGGATATTGCCTGAAGGGGGCGGGTGAGAGAGTAAGGGCTTGGGCTATCTATGGGCGGTGTTGGATCCGTGGTTGGTTGCCCAAGATCCTGTCTCATCCGCTTTCTTTTCTATGGGTTCTGTTCTTCTATGAATATAATGACCGGGACGATAATTTTTTGGTTTTGTTGTCGTTGTTACTGGGCGGGAATCGGGAGCGACGGGGGCAAGGGGGCAAGGGGTGGGTAATTCTTATTTTCGCATCTGGCGGCGGCGTTACGGGATGGGTGGATGAGGCGGAGAAAGGCGCTGTTGCTTTTTTCTTGTTTACTTTCCGCGTCTTCTGTGATATCCCGCGGCTTACTAGGGAGAACAACCTAGTGTGGTGGAGTTGAGTATGTCAGCAGTACCACGGGGACGGGAAGACGGGTGGTGGGTGTCGGGTTCGGTCGGTGAGTACCAGAGAGTCGGAGGCAGACAGACAGTCACAGGGGGGCGATTTCATCGTCGGTTGAAACAGATTCGTCTGCTGACGAGTGTCAATTCGCAAAATTCGTGTTTATTTTATGTTGTACAGATACAACTACATCGGCTGCGTATTCTGGCTGTATATAAACCACCAAACCATCTTTTTGGATCAAATAAACCACCATCTATCTCCCATGTACCTATCCCCCCATCTACACACCCTCATACATACATAACTCAATACACACACTCCCTTACCTCCCCTCGGCATCCAAACTCGGCATAAACGCCATCCCGCCCTTGCCCTGCCCCCGCTTCGCCTCCACGTGCTCCCGCAGCAGCCGCAGCACCTCGCTGTCGGCCCACCGCGCCGGCACCGGCCGGTACGCCGGCTTAAACGTGCCCACCGTCTGCGCCCACTCGCCCGTGCGCGGGCTCGGCGCCGTCGGCATGTCCTGCACCTGCACCTCGGTGTGCGCCCCCGCCGGGGTGTCCGTCGGCGGCGGCTCCTGCGTCGCCCAGTAGTAGATGTCCCAGTCGTTCTCGTCGAGGAAGAGGTCGTACTGCACCAGCTGGGCTGGGGTCATGGCAGCCAGGTTTTGCGAGGCGAAGGTCGAGAGGAGGAGGTCGGATTCGAGGGTGCCGCGTTTGCGGGATTGGTCTGAGCCGGGTTAGTTGGAGGGGGGAGGGGGGGGGGGGGGAGGAGGGGGGAGGACACGGACAGAGGAGGCGGGCGCGCATTGTCGAGGGGGTCTCGCCGACCCGGCGGAGGGGCTCGATTTTGAACTTGGCGCCTTGGAGCTCGCCGACTTCGAGGTCGCGCGTCTTTTCGCCGGACGAGTTGGAGGCGGTTGGGATGCTGGGGTTCGTGCTCAGGTGGCGGGCGCGCCGGGCGAGGGCGCATTGCTGGAGGAGGGTTGCGCGAAGGCGGGCGGCCGGTCGGAGGGTGTAGAGGGGCGCCATGGTCGGGATTGTCGGGGATGTATGTTGGGTGTGGGTGGGCGTTTGGGGTCGAATTGGTAAGCGGGGGGGGGTAGAGTTGTGGTGATGATGTCGAGGGTGGAGGTCGTGGGACCGTGTTAATCCCGTGACACCGCGGTGGGTTTGGTTTTGTCTAGTCCCCGCGCCGTCTCTCAAGGTGCTTGCTTGGCTTGGTGTAGCCGAGGCCGAAAATCGATCACGGCTCGGGTGGCTTGGGAGCAGAACAAGGGTTAGGGCTCATAGACTTCTTGCAGTCTATCCACAGACATTAACTTTCGGTTGTAAAAAGACCCCTCCACCAGCGAAAAGTCACGAATTTGTCAAGTTGCACTTTTTGATCCAGCGATCTCCTCGGCGTCCTGCCAGGAATAGCAAACGAACTCATTTTGCTCCTCATTTCCTGGGCCATTACCCATTCCTTCACATATTTTTCATTACTATTTCTTCGCCTCATACCCACCACCCCTTCGCCCCTTCGCTATTTCCACTACCACTCTTTACGTCACTCCCACCATCTTTTTCGTAGTTGACGTTCTCACTTATGGTCCCGCTCTACCCTTTTTTTCTCTTCCAACCAACGTCCTTTAACCACCCATCCGTGACCGACATCTTTACCCTCTCTACCTCAGTGATCCCTAGAATGAACTTACGTGGCAAAGCCAAAACCTGTTTCCCGAACTCTTTAAGTTTCTTCTCTACGACGTCATGTGACGCCCTGATGTAGCGTATAACGAAGGCATGCCTTCCAGATATGCCTCGTTTCGATCTGACGGGCCCTGTGTAGGTGAGCAGTTCCTGGGTTTCGAGATCACCGGATGGACAGCCGCGGTGTCAGACCCGTACACTCCAGCCCTGGGCGTGATTTTCGAAGAGAGATACCCAAGTCCCGAAAAAGCCTCTCTAGCATCAAAAGACGCATATCTTTTAAAATGTATTTTTGGTTCGTCAAAAAGCCTTCTCCGATCTAAAAAGGGCATCCCTAGTATCTAGAAATGAGATGAAGAGATACCTAAAGACATTATCGTAGGGCAAGAAGGTATCTCCTTCTCATTTTTGCAGGCTTCAAGTCGCACGCTAACAAACAAAGGGTTGGATTATGAAGCTTTGAAGCCGAGTTTGCTGAGTAGTGGTTGTTCCTTCGGCCCCTGCAGCTCCCGAGTTTGCAATGTCTTTCTCAATTCGGATCCTAAGGATGTCGACACGACCGCACGCTGTCGCCAATTGTCACCTCGGCTCCCTCAAGCCCATCGCTCGCATACATGGGCATGAACCAGAGCCTGTCCACGGACCCATCAAGTTGCCCATTCGCAGCCACTTTTTGATCCAGCAATCCACTTGGCGTTCAACCAGGAATAACAGACAAATTAACTCTGGTAATATACCATCATCCATTTCTCTACATGTTTATCAACATTTCTTTGCCCTCCCTATGCCATATGCTACAATTGCTTTCCCCTCCATCGTCTCACCCGTATCACCCACATCACCCGCCCTATTCGCCATTTCCATCATTGCCCCCTTCGTCACTCCCATCATCATCTTTTCCATAACTGACATTCTCACTCATGGCGCCCACCTTCACTCAAGCACCTTGTGGAGCGTGAGGTTCATAGCCATGACCCCTCCAACTTCGATCAAAAGACACTAAGTACGCTTTGAATAAGCTCCTCGGGAATCGGATTCAGTTCACCCAAATGCCGTCTTTGCTCAAGATAGACCAGTATGCCTCTGGAGATTTCTGCTGCCCCGGTGGTTCTATGCCGGTGTGTGAATTCCCGGGGACGGCGGGTTCCATCTAAGAGATAGTTAACTATACTATGCCCTCGGCCTTCGCCTTCGATTTTTAGGGCCGCTAGAAAGGATGCCTCCGTAAATGGATGTCCAGCCCACGTTGCCCAGATAAGATGTGTAGAATCTCGCCACCTTGGCTGTGATGGGGAGATTTTCACTACACTCCTGAACGAGAAACCCGATAATTTCGGCCCCCCCCTAAGACTGTTTCCTGATGCTTCTTCAATAGCCTTGGCTGTGATCGGAATATCTTGATCTAAATTCTCAAATAAGAGTTTGAGAATATGAAACCCATCAGTTTTGTTTCCCGCGGCTTGCTTCGATAACCTCGACTGTGATTGGGATATTGTGACCAAAGTTCTCGAAGAGATTCCATAAGACGAGACCCGCAAAGCGTGTTTCTCGATGCTGCTTCAATAACCTCGGCTGTGGTAATATCTTGACCAAACCTCTCAAACAAGAGTTCGAGAAATATGACGCCCTTGATCACCACTTCCCGCGGCTGCTTTGATGACGACCTGACTACGATTAGAATATCTCGACCCGAGTTCTCCAAGATATACTTGACGACTTTGGCTGTGATTGGGATACTCTGACCCCAGTCCGTGAAAAAAGGCAGCTTTGCCACTCTCATACCAATGAGCCCTTATTGCTGCCACGACAGCTTCGTCAGCGATTTGGATGTTGTGGTGTTTTTCCTTTGATCAGGATGGCTAGTCGTTCCTTCCTATCATCGTGTTGTGTAGGTACTTTGAAGATCTCATTAGTGACTGGATATCTTGACCCCAACGTTCAGAAACGAGCGAGAGGGTCTTGACATCGGGATGAAACGCCGCCGCCAGGACGCACCTCTCAGTAACTACAATCTCCTGTCCCAAGTTGGACAAACGAGCCGTCGTTTCATCCGATAAATATCGTAATATTACCTCTACTTCGCTCTCTGAGGGGTGAAAATTGTCATTACCTATGAGCATCCCTAGCGATATCCTCGGCGTCTGTAGGGCCATTGTATGCCAAGGCCCATCCTACCAGCCCAGCCGTAGGTTCCCAGCTCTCCTTTGACGCCCTAAGCAACATGTCGGACACCAAAGTGCGACGGCTTTTATCGTTCCTTACCGCTCTACCCTTTCTTCCCTCCCAACCAACGTCCCTTAACCACCCATTCGTGACGCCATCTTTACCCTCTCTACCTCAGTGATCCCCAGAATAAACTTGCGTGGCAAAGCCAAAACCTGTTTTCCTAACCTTTCAAGCTCATCCTCCAAGATGTCATGTGACGCCTCGAGATAGCTTATGGCGAAGGCTTTCCAGATATGTAGCTCCGCCGATGTCTCACGGAGGGGCTTGGGGAAATACGGGTCATTGAGGCTCCATGCTTGCACTGCCAATTTGACGCCTTCATCGTCCATTGTGATCTTCCCGACTTGGTTGAAATCTAGGATCCAGAGCTCGGTGATCCGACAAAAGAAGTCCTCATTTCGATTTGACAGAGGCCCTGTATAAGTGAGGGGCTCCAGGGTTTCGAGATCATCGGGATGGACAGCCGCTGTCGTCTTTTTTGTCGAGCTACCGAGCACAAACTCGACATCTCGCGCGTCTGTCTTGGCAGCCCAGTGCATGACGGCCATTGCAATGCCCATTCTACGGGCGATCGCTTCGACGTCGAGCTTGAGCTCCAGCATATGGTTGAGATGAAGCTTGAAGTTGCGAAGTGAGAAAAACTTCGCGCCAGTCGTGCCTTGCATCGATCCTAGATACACCCGGATAAGGCAGTCCTTGTTGGCGATGTCGGCGAGCACCTTCTCCTTGATCATCGGCGCGCAAAACTTTTCGACGAGGAGAGTGCGGGTAGTGTGAGGAAGGGGGAGAATACGCTCTGTAACAAGAGCGTGTGTCGGGAGGTTGCAAACATTTTCCGCTGCCTCGATGAGCTCTGGGTAATTCTTGAAGTAATCCTTCCTGTCCTTTTTGACAAAGAAGTGACACTTGGGTATTTTGACTTCGTCGATGATGAATTTCTGGAATTCTTTGGCGATCTTAGAGTGCATCATATAGTCATTCCACAGCTCGGTACCGTCCCCGGATTTGGCGAGTTTGTAGACTAGCGACTTCCCGTCCTGTCCAAACACCGCGCCACAGGCGCCCGCCCCAATTTTGCGAAAGATCTTCAAGCTTCCAACTTGGGCCGTTGCGTGCCGCTCGGCGGCAGAAGAGGACGTCGACACCTGACTGTGAAGTGAGAGCATGCGGCTCAGCTCCAGGTTCAGGTCCGTGGGATCGTCGAGTGAGTCGCTCGTGGGCGCGGCAGGGTTTTCTTGGACTGTGTGTGGATTCTCGAGAAGGCTGAGGAGTCCCAGATTTGTCTCCAGATCTGCGCCAAACTCTGCTGATGTGGGATGTGCAATGGACTCGGAAGAGGTACAAAGACGACGCCGATCTTTCTTGAAAAACGACGCCATTTTGGAGCTTGGAGAGTCGGGTTGGAAACGAGCTGGAGATGTTGAACTCTTTTGGGCGAGTAGATATGCAGAAAGAGCGAACCTTCAGAATCTAAACCCTAGCTTTTGGTGGCTGGATGTGGAAGGCGCGCCAGATCTTGCTAAACTCAGTAACAAAGTAGAAACCTAAGAACAAAGTAGAAGCTCACTAACAAAGTAGAAACCTAGGAACAAAGTAGAAACTTGGCAAGGTTCGCTTCCAAGAGCTAAAGGCATGGCCAGCAAGTCCGGTGACCGCGAGGATATCAATACGCAACGATCAGTGTCCTAGTCAGGAGACAAAAAGGAGCGTCTTACCCGACTTCAGTGTTTTGCAGAGGATCAGCGAGTGGTGCAGGATACAAATTTCTCTGCTGTCTCGGTCAGTGGTGGACTAAGTCCTAGTGCTGGAATATGATTAAAAGCTGTCCTCCTCTTTAGCTTTTTGTTCCTCATCATTTCAAGGCCAAAAGAGGTAAAAAGCGATGACTAAACCTTATTGTTACCGGTAGGCAAAAGGGTGGGTTCATAGCGCAAAAAGACGGTTGGCATAGTACAGGGTGACAGCCTCTATATAAACCTTGTAGTACACACCAGAAATATCCCTTCATAATGCCATGCTCGCCTGCGTCGTGATTGTGAACACCTCCCATAAAGAGCTCGCAAAACTCCCATGCCCATAAAAGCCACCCATCCCATAGTGTAGAGCGTAGTCTCCTCGTACAGCTTCATTAAATAAGATGCTTTGATCTGGTGTCTGTGTTAGCAATGTCTCTCGGCCACCCCATGGATGGATGCCAAACCAACCTGAAGTATGCCCTCAGGTACATAATCTGCCAGCCCCAGAGCGCGATGAGCAGGAAGGTGGTGCCGAATCCAAACCACTTGACGCGCGTGTTTGTGCTCTCGTTGGTGTCGCGCAGCTTCTGTTCGCGGACGCGCAGGTAGTCCATCTCGCTGACGATCTCGGCAACCATCTCCTCGATGCGGCGCAGCTCTGTCTCGACGGGCTTGAGCTTCTCGGTCGCCTGGATGGCGGACCAGTCCTTGGCGTCGGCGCCAATGTCGATGTCGAGCTCGACGTGGCGGTGGGGGTTCTCGACGTACCGCGCTGCAGATTCCTGTTAGTCCACGCCTGATGACGACACGACGGGGGAGGGGCTACGCACAGCCTGTCAGGATGTTCTCGAAGCACACATCGAATGCGGCGTCGGCGTGCGAGGTGAAGACGGTGCGCTGCTCGCCGGCAATGTCCTTGGGCTTGCCGTACTCGTTTCCTGCCGCGTCGGTGATCTGCCCAAGCTCCTGGTCAGTCGTTTGCCCCCGGATGAATTGTTTTCCGCAGCCCGGGGCTGAGTGCCACTTACGTGCATGTTGACCTGCATGCCGTCGCCCTTGAAGCCGTCGACAATGGCCGTGACGACGACCAGAGTGTCCTTGCCGACAAAATTCCTTATGCAGCGCTGCGAGTGCTTGTTGTGCGTCGGGAGGGCCTCGAGATCGAACTTCAGGGCGTGCGCGCAGACTGCCAGCAGCAGCAAGCTGCAGACGTGCTGCAGCAGCGATGGTACTCGTGCCATGTTCGCTGTGGTGTGGATGTGCGGAGGACGGCGTGCTGAGCGAAAGTCGGATGGGAGAGAGAAAGCTCGCTGCTGCTCGGTTCACTGTGGAATTACGCAGTGCTGTAGAAAACAGAAATCTGTCGCCTTCTGCTTGGTTGGGCCAGCTTAGCGCAGGGGTCGGCGCCGCGCCAAGCCAATCAGCGGCCGGCACTTGGGGGCAGTTTTGGACCTAGAGCAGCCTCGCAAGCCCCACACAGGCAGACGACGACCGACCCCAAACTTCTCAGCCTCGCGACACCTTGGCTTTTGTGCTTTTGTTTCCCTTTTGCCATCGACTTTGGGTATCGTCGCCATCTGAGAAACCGCATCGCAACCCCCTTTCCGCGCGACTCCCGATACCAACTCGACACCAATGCCCAAGCAGTATCGTAGGTATCTTCTGTTTGGTTTAATCGCGACAGCAGCCACTTCAAGATGCCGAAATGTAAGCTCCTCCTTCGCCCGCATGCAACCTTCTCCCGCCCGCGCCGCGCTTTTAATAACCCACTCAGTCTTTTGCGACTACTGCGATGTCTACCTCACGCACGACTCGATGAGCGTGCGCAAGGCCCATAACAGCGGCCGCAACCACCTGCGCAACGTAGTCGACTACTACCAACGTCCGTCCTCCCCTAATCCAACCCCCCCCCCCAACCTCTAACCCCCCCTCCCAGAAATCGGCCACGAAAAAGCCCAATCCGTCATCGACTCCATCACCTCCTCCTACGCCGCCGAAGGCCAAGCCCACGCAAACCCCATGCTGCCGCAGAACCAACCGGGCGGCATCGCCCCAGGTCTAGGTCCCATGCCGGGCTCCGCGCCGCCCAACTTCGGCGGCTTCCCCTTTCCCGGCGGCCCGCCAGGCGCCTTCCCGCCCCCGCCAGGCTCCGCCGGCGCCCCGCCCTTCCCATTCCCGATGCCCGGCATGCCGCTCCCAGGGATGCCGGGCGGCGGTGCGCCGCCCTTCGGCATGCCGCCCGGTGGCGCCGGCGGCCGGGGCATGCCGATGCCGCCGTTCCCGGGTATGCCTGGCGCCGGCGCGGGCGGTGTCCCGCCGTTCCCGCCCCCGCCTGGAGGCCTGCCGTTCCCCCCGCCGCCGGGCGCGGGCGGCGCGCCCAACTTCCCGTTCCCGCCCCCCGGCCAGGGGTTCCCTGGGATGCCGCCTTTTGGGATGCAGGGCGGTGGCGAGGGGAGGTGAATCTGAGGGAAGGATGGAATGGGAGGAAAGACAAGCTCTGTTGTTTGCCAGAGAGGGGAGAAGAGGGTTTGCTGGGGTGGAATGGGTTGGTCTCGTTTGGTTGGCTTTGCTGTGCTGTACAATTTGCTACTTTCGGAGGACGGCAAAAGGCGTACATGGGCGTTCCGTTCATTTGGTGGGGAATCATAATTACTTTGCAAGAAGCATGGCAAGAGCGTCGGTGTTCTTTGAACGAGCCGTTTGTTCGGCTGAAACTTGGTTGGTGTCAGGCTGGACATGGAACTGATGCCCACAGCTTTGTGGCCAAGGCTTGGAGGATTTGAGCACGACGGGGTTTGAGACTCTTACCACCGAGCGAAGCCCAGGCGTAGCTACTCTGTCAAGGGAACAAATCTCTACAACACCGCGGGCTCAGCCCAGCTTCTCCAAAGACATCCGCCTTGAACTATTATGGTGGTATCATCATACGACTTGAAGTAAATACAAACATCTAAAAGTTTACAGGCCCGCTGATTCCATCCCCCATTCCATACATTCCACACATCCTTTCGCGTAGTGTGCTTCCTCATTGCGTCTTTCGTCCGCGCCCGCCAAAGCGTTGGGCCCTCTGTATTCTCTACTCGTAATCGTTTCATAAAAATCACCGAGTTGGCAAAGCTCGCTTTCCCCCGAGTCATCCCAATCTTGTCGGCTGTTCCTTGCTCTGCTCCTTGTGGGAGAAATGAGGCAAAAAACCACGCCATTGCTCGGTCGCCCTCGCTTCCATCTTTCATTTGCATGATTATCGTTATAACGAACAAACGGTAACTTGGGGGGAATATTGCCGTTTTTCTTCATACAGTCGTCAAAGTATCAAGTTGCAAAATTTGCAACAGCAATCGTGCTCGTCGCACACAAATCCAAACATGCAAGAGTTGGTGGGAGAAAACCAACCACTCAGAGTCCATACGCTAGTCGGTATGTAGCAAAATAAGCAACCAGTATAGCGGAACAAGATCCGGGAGAAGTGTGAAGCAATAAATCACAAATCAAAGTTGCTGCTGCTGCTGCTGCTGCTGCTGCTGCTCCTGTCGTTGCTGTTCCTGATATGTTTCGCGGTAGCTGCCCCGGCGAATGACATCCCCCACGCCGTCGCGAACCTCGCGCGGGCTACTAATCATGCGACGGAGCTCCTGGTTCCTCTTCTCCCGCCGGCGCTCGCTCATACGGCGGGGTATATTAATCCTGTTTCCCAAAGTGGGTAGGAATCCGCTGCGTCTGACCGAATCGGTAGACGTCTTGGGCGACCGCCAAAAGAGAAGATGCCGGTTATGCAGACTGTCGGTATTTGGTGCGGCGTATGGCCGGCCGTCGTACAGGGGGATCCGTGGCATAGACTCCATGCTCCTTCGGAACTTCATCACTCGCAGGTTCCCGCTTGGTGTGCGCCGAATCGTCCTTCGGTCGAGAGGATCGCGCCCATCATCGTATTCGTCTCGGGCCGGCAATATGGCAAAGGTCCGCTTCACGCGAGCACTCAGACTAACACTTCGACGGGGCTGGTTGGGACGGTTATCGATCGGCGGATACTTGTAAGTTCGACCACCTGATCTCTCGTCAACCCACTCGTCTTCCGATTCATCTTCCGAGTCATCGGCATATGTGGGTCGCCAGTGAGGGTGAAGGCGGTCCTCATCGGCAGGTCTGTCGTCTGTCGAGTATCTTCTCAATCCAGGCCGCTTGCCTTTGCTGTCCCAGTCCGGCTCTCTCCTTCCGTTCCTCGTCAAGGAGAACGCCCTCTTCAAGAGACTTGGCGCTCGAACGGGGGAAGGACCATACTCTGAATAACGGCGGCGGCTCAAGGTGCGTTGGAGAAGTGAGAGGCCCCGCTTTGGCTTTTCGTCGGGTATGTCATAGTTGTAGCCCAACTGCTTTTCTTGCTCTGCAGCAGGCGTCAGCCCTGAAGGTGTCGCGGGGATAAACTTGATGGCTGGCGGCAACGAGGGAGGCTCAGGGGGCGCCCTCGGGTTCCTCAAGGGCGAGTCTACATCATCCATAGAGAAAGCCTGCGGTGGCGTTGCTGGGAAAACTTCATCCGCATCGGGGCTTTGGATCGCAGGGGTCGTGGGTTCGGACGGCCTGTCCCGTTCCAGAGACGAACTCTCCGATGGTTTGTTGGAATGGTCAACTATTACCACCGATTTGTTCTGGTGTGGGTATATGTTAATGGCCAGCGCCTCGGACACTTCAGCATGAGATGTCCCGGTTGTGTCGACCGAAGCTTGCGAAAAAGGTGTGTTCTGAACAGACAGCCGCCGCCCGAAAAATGGATCTCCATAACGGTCGACATGAAGACTGTGCTCATTGTCCGACTGTCCATCGTGGGAATCGTAGTATGCTAGAGAATGCCGAGCGTCTCTAGACTTCCTTGAATCGATCGAGGTTGCACGACGAATCAGAATCTCGGGGCGGAACTCTTCTAGCTGAACAGTTGGTGTCCTAGGAGCCTCGTTGGCAACCTCTTGCTGGCTTTCGAGTTTCTGATCGTCCTCGGGATGGGGGTTTTGCACCGGAAGCTTTGCAAGCAGTCGATGAACTCCTTGTAGCGCATGAGTTGCCTGCTGCGCCTGGAAGGCATTGTGGGCCTTCAAACTTTCGGCTGTTAGGGAAGCAGTTCTCGAGGCGTTTCGACTGGTCGGGGCCGAGAGTGACGATGAGCGAGTAGGAATTGCGGGCGGGTAGTCAATGGTCCGTTGGTCCCCTGGCCGAGACCCGTCAGAGTCGGAGAGAGTTCTGCTTCTCCGAGCTGGTCTTTCAAAAATGGGAACATGCTCCTTGCTCTTGGATATCTGTGATGTGGGAACAGAGCCGAGGCTCTGGCTCCGTTTGGACTTCCGGCTGCTTGTTGACCGTAGAGAGGGCTCTTTGCTACTCGATTTCACGGAGGACCGGCGCTCGGGAACAATAACAACCGGTATCCCGCCGTTTTTCAATACTTCCCGCCGGGCCTTTCGGCTAGAGATCGAGTTGTGTGTGCCAGTCGATGCGTAGCTTTCGCGTGGAACTTCACCCGCCAGCTTGGAGCTGGATAAGCGTCGCCGAGGCCCATTGTCGATATGCGCCGACACAGAGGTGGGTGCGGAGCTGGTAGGAGAGAGGTCTGAGCGAGAATCGCGCAGCGCCATCTGCTTTCTCACATGGCGCAACGTCTTTCGCCGCTGAGGCGCCGTTCCGACGAGGATCGCCTCCACTACCGTTGAGGCTGTAGATTTGGTGGACATCATGGACGACCGCCTGAAATCAGTGCTGATGGATGATTCGGAATTTGACGGGGCAGCCTGGGCTGGTATCCGGTCAGACACCACCCTGCGTGCAGGATACACCACCGGGCTCTCCTGCAGGGCCATGCGTAGTGCCTTGGTGGCATTCGTCGGTGTCACAGTCATGTCATCAACCACTTCTTCTTTGCTCCCATTCACCTGGGTGGTGACCGGTCGGCGTTTCTTAACCATCACATTCCTCCCCAGGTTGTAATCCCATTCCTCTTCCACCTCGCTTGCTGAACCTCCGGTTTTCTCTCCCCACTCACCATCAAACGTCTTGAACGCCTTGGCGGCTGCTCTGGGGGTTAGATCATTTTCAGTGCTCGCTTCAAGCCCAAGCCCCAATCCCACGGCTTGTGGTGTCGACTTCTTGTCCCCGTTGGCCTGGCGAACCGTACTCCGAGATGTCTTGGCAGAGGGTACAATGGCGCGCAAAGTCGATTTTCCGTCGTCCTCGTCCTCGGAGGAATAGGGGTTCTCGGGCGCGGTCCTGAACGACTCCGTCCTCGAGTCGTTCGTTACTTTGGACGGCATGCGGTCGTTTATTGTCGGCCGAGGCCTAGCGAGGCGGGTGGCGGTGCCTGGGGGCGTTCTATCGGGAGTCAAATTAGGCGTTGGCGGGGTCTGTTGGTTTATGGGAGTAGTCGGGGGACGCGACTGAACATTCTCGGAGCTTTGCAAAGGACTTCCAACGTACGTCGGGCTTGAGGGAATGACGGATCGACTTGACGACGACTTTCTCGAGTGCGCAGCGGGCGGCGTGGGAGGAGGTTCGGGGCCTCCTCCTAATCGCCTCGTCCGCTGGCGTAAAGAGGGATTCGAGCCATGCGAGCTGGCGCTTCGCGACAAGACCGTATCGACTTCGAGGCTGGCATAGTTTCTGGGAGTCGACCGTTGCAAGTCGTGCAGGACCGGGCTCGGATAGCCGTCCTTCCTCGGATGCGGCAGAACCTTGTGCTTCTTGAACATTCGCGGCTGGCTAGCTATGCGGTTCGCATCCGACCCGAAAGCATACTCGGCCTGGGGCAAACCCATGTTGGGCAGCACCGGCGTCAGGGCAGCACTCGCCGTCATTGGCAGCGACGGCATGAGGCAGCGATCCCGAGCCAAGCAAATGCCGTTCCGGTCGTCCTATGTTCTCAGGCTCTCTCAACAATCTAAGTCAACCACGGCGAGGGGCTTCGCATGTTGCGAACAGTTACGAGGGTTGGTGTTTGGATAAGAGGGGGGGGGTAGAAGGGCGGCTGGCGATACAGCAGCTGGGCCTGGCACTTGGCTTTTGCAGTCTCGCAGGTCTTGCAGGTCTCGCGGGCGGCCAGGGAGAGGCTGAGGTGGGACATGGACATGGGATTTGCGGCCGTTCGGATGGCGGAAGGCGGATGGCAGATGGCAGATGGCAGTCGAAACAGATGCCAGCGGCCTATCTGAGACACCGACAACTGGCTCTCGGGGCCTTGTCCACCGCTGAATGGTCGTGCAAGTTCTGCAAGTCCTGATCAGGTCTGGGCGCAGGTGGCAGGAAGCGCAGTCGCTGTCATGCCCGGTGTTTTCGCAGAGGTCCTCTCCAATGGATGCGCCTATTCACCAATCACACGGTCGCGAGCCTAGGTCGAGCTCTCCCGGCGCATTTTTTCGGGAGTTGCGAGCTGTGTGCAGGGCGGGGGACAGGAGACAGGAGACAGACTGAGATGGGGGAATACAGGCAAGGGGCTGCAAGCGCCCAGGCGACACCTGAAATGAAACGATGCTGACTATTGACTGCCTTGGCTGTTCTAGGACGGTGAAGAATGGGCGACGGGATTCTGGCGGCGTGGAAAAGGAAAGAGAGGCACCGCGCCACACACTTGACAGAGAACGGAACACGGTTTGGCCGTGGGTGATTGGACACGAGACAAAAGAGGCAGTTCAATTTTCCCTCGCTCAGATCGTCGAGCCCATCGAATCGTCGACAAGCGACGGGAGCAGCAGGCAGTTGGCAGGCACAGTGCCAAGAACCCCCTCCACCTACCCAGCCTGCGTGCCTGCCAGCTGTGCTGCCTTCACACCGCGGGCGGGGAATTCCATTGCGATGTGGGACTGTTTGCCCGTCCTCGGGTCCTTCCTTCCCTGCCGCTGCGACGGGCTGCTTCCCAGCTTCCCAGCTTCCTCGACATCAGAGACAAACGCTTGGGCCAAGAGGGGGATTTGCAGAGAGGCTGGACCAGTGGGGGAAATGCTTGTACATCTTGTTCAAAAAGAAAAAGCGGTCCATCTTCGGCCCCCTCTCCTCCACCTCGTTCCCTAGACTCCCATTCGGACCCATTTTGCCGCCTATCCACCTCCCGTCATTGCGCTGTCGTCCTGTTGTAGTCGGTGTGTCCTCCCACGGTCCCAGCCAGACGCAGACTGGAGATGCAGACAGATGCAGACAGATGCAGACTTGGAGAAGCAGAGACCCAGGCCGGCAGGCCCAGACACGCAGACCCCCCAGACAAGAATAGGTTGAGCTAGGCGTCCACACAGCGCAGAGCACTGCAGGCCGCCATCGCTAGGGCCTGCAGTTTCTGGTTCTCACAGCATCGCTTTGCCCGACTATTGCTGTGTACAAGACCCGTGTGGAACGCGCGACTGCATCGAGCATCGACAGACCGCTAGCGCGCTGCACCAAAATCAGGACATCAGCCAAATCAGCGTGCGAGGGCTGCTGGTGCCTTTTCGACGCATGCAGAGCGCGCAGCAGTTCCGTGGCGAATCACCTTCCGCCCTCCCCCCTTTGCTGTGCAAGCAAGTGCGCAAGCAAGTGCAAGCAAGTGCGCAAGCAAGTGCAAGCAAGTGCAAGCAAGTGCAAGCAACACATTTGGGGGGGGCTGGATCAGTCAGAAGGCCAGCGCTGCTCGACATCTCTTGCCCACCTGATGTTCCATTGTCCACATTCGCTTCGTCGCGCGGCATCCGTCTCACCGGTGATACCATCAGGTGGATTTGCGGCCTCCCGCCCTCTCGGGACCTATAACACGTCTAGTTATATCGAAGTGTCTGGCGGGCCGCTCTCTGAATGAATGCCATGGTTGCGCACTGTCACCCGCATGCAACAACTCCAGCAAATCGGCAGTGCCTGGCCGATAACTCAACAACATTCCAATCAACAGTTGCACTCCTTTCCTGCTCCATCGTCGCCCCCATTTATATCTTACTTGTCTCAAATCTACGTGCATTGGCTGCTTAGTCGAAGTTGATGAAGGATCCATGCTTAAATCACAACCGCCCCGCCTCGCCTTATATCATTCTCTTAATGGGACCGCTTGAGGGTCCCGAGGAACCCGGTACCGAAACTTGGTCGAAGACGGGCCGCACAGTTGGCACAGGGTTGATCCCGGCCTCGGACGCATTGTCGTGTTTGCATGACCCCTTGATTCCTCCGTCAGACACCTAGAATACTGAGAAACAACCCTAAAAAGGGGTGATGTCGCTGCGAGGCACAGTTGTCCCCTTGGTGAACCTAACTGATCTATCTAGGTTGATTTGAGAGGATAACCTGAAGTTGCCAAATCCCTCAGCAGTCAACCCAGCGTTATACAGCCAACTTCTAGATCTAGCTGCTTCATCCTGCAAATGGACACTTGCAGATGAATACTGAAGCCAGTATTCATCAAGCCTTCTTATGTAAAGACAGCAATGGGGCAGCTAAGGGGGTTTTGTTATACACCAAACAGTGCGAAGCAGATGTTCCCCCATACAAAGTGTTGATCACGGTTTCTCCAAACCCGTAAAACACCCGGCTTCTAGCGAAATCGGAAGCACACGGAGACACAGGTTGCCCTTTCAAGTTTCAAGTAGCAAAATCTGCTACTGTCTGGCGAAGAGTAGCCCTCTTTGGCCACATTCGGTAGCTCCCCAACAGCGAGCGAGCGGCACGGCAGCAAAGCTGACGGGTATACCTCGTCCTTATCGGGCACAGGTCTGAAGGCCCAGCACTGAATATTACCATATCGCCGCAGCAGCCAGCAAGCCAGGGCTTATCTTCAACCCCACCACGGCCGTTTGTCAATGGCTTGAGCCCCGCTCCGGACCACTGGCGTCATTGACAACAACCCGGGCGAGCATGCTACTCGCCGGGCCCGATCTCTGACTGCCTGCATCTTTTGAGATTCCATTAGTGGTTTGAATTATCTCACGGCGCAGCGTGGGACCCCGAACATGCGGCGAGGTTGCAATCCTAAGGCTGCGAGCAGTACGTGGTCCAACTGGCGGACGCCCTCCGCTTTATCTCCATGCTCCTCCCGCATGCGAACGCGATGTCATCAGCCATGAGGCAGCCGTTACCTAACGAGAACCGCGGTCATGACATGCCGCTGCCCGGCGTGCCCATAGATGGCGAGCGGCGAGCCGACCAGTGAGTGGCCACGGATGCCTTGAGCTTGTCCCGGAGCGGCCCCTCAGAGATAAGCTCGCGAACCGATGCTCGGTGTTCGTCGTGTTTCCTGCACGGGAATATGTTATGGTAATGCTCTCTACCAATCCAATGGACGTACCGCAGGTGCATGCAGAAGCACGGCAGCAGTGACGGCAGCAGTGTGAGCAAGTCATAAAGCTCACAGCTCAGCCCTCCTCCGGGTTCTAGCATGCCCCCCTCGCTCTCATCCTCGCCGATTGGGAGACTCTGACGACCTCTGTAAACACGATGGTAGCTCGAAGCTTCTTCACCCTTTGCCTTGCGGCCGTTGCCGCAGCCCACGGCGACCATGATCACGATCAAGATCCCATTGCCGGTCCTCTCCAGGCCCTGTGGTACAACACGCTACCGGGAGATGGAGGCACTCAGGTCCGTCCCGGTGTTTGGCGTGCCCTATTCATGTTCGTGAGATTGACGGTGCAAGTAGGCCGACTCTGTCTTCTCCGGAATATCGACTTTCGGCCGTCTCCCCTATCTCCCCTGCCTTAACCATAGGGGTATCAACTATGACATAGCTTTCATTGGTTTGTGATGCAAGCCCCTGTCAGCTGGGTGGCCAACTTATCGGCCTTCTTTCAGGTGCCCCTTTTGATACGGGTACATCGTACCGGCCGGGCGCTCGCTTTGGCCCGTCCGGCATCCGGCAAGGATCCCGCCGCCTCAACCTCTAGTACGCCGGCCATGTCCTATCCGCAAACGGATTCGCGCGGCTCGCTCGCATGCTGACGTTACCTCCCCACAGTGGCGGCTACAACGTGCCCCTGGACACGAATCCGTTCAACAGCTGGGCCAAAGTCATCGACTGCGGTGACATTCCCGTGACCTCGTAGGCCGGCACCCGTCCAACGTATGCTTTGTGACAAACCCCCCCCCGCTTACGCGTGTATGTGTGTGTGTTGCGCCTGTGTAGCTATGACAACACCTTTGCGCTGCACCAGATCGAGGAGGGCCACTTCAGCATCCTCTCGCGTGCCCCCAAGACCGACGCCACCAAGAAGGGGCCCTCGCTGCTAGGCAAGACCCTCCCCCGCGTCATCACCCTCGGCGGTGACCACACCATCACCCTCCCGCTGCTGCGGTCCATCAACCGCGCCTACGGCCCCGTCTCCGTCATCCACTTTGACAGCCACCTCGACACTTGTAACCCCCCCCCCCCCCCCCCCCCCATCCCTTCCCTCTCTCTCCTTGATCCCAATACTAACCCCCCCTTCCGTTCTCAGGGCGCCCCAAGGTCTTTGGCGGCTCGCCGTCCGAGGTCGCGTCGGTCAACCACGGGACGTACTTTTACCACGCGGCGCAGGAGGGGCTGCTGCGCAACGACAGCAACATCCACGCGGGCATCCGGACGACGCTGAGCGGGCCGAGCGACTACGAAAACGACGGGTACTGCGGGTTTGAGATTGTCGAGGCGCGCGAGATTGACACGATTGGCACCGACGGCATCATCAAGCGGATCCGGGACCGGGTCGGGACGTCGAATCCCGTGTATTTGTCGTTGGATATTGATACGCTGGATCCGGCTTGTGAGCTTTTCTCTCTTCTTTTCTGTTGCCTTGAAAAATGGTGCGGTGGTGTGGGGTGTTGGGGGGATCAATGCTGATGAGGTGGTTTAGTTGCCCCGGCGACGGGAACCCCTGAGACGGGTGGGTGGTCGACGAGGGAGTTGAGGACTATTTTGAGGGGGTTGGATGGGATTAATCTCATTGCGGCGGATATCGTGGAGGTTGCGGTAAGTTTTGTCCCTGGGAGTCCGGAGGGTTGGGCTGATGTGGTTGTTAGCCCGCATATGACACAAACGCCGAGCACACGACCATGGCTGCTGCGGACTCGTTGTACGAGATCATGAGCATCATGGTCAAGAGAGGGTGAGTATCAGCCTGATTCGGTTGGAACTGATCAAATGCTGATTGCTACAATGGCTAGGCCTCTCAGTGTCATGGATGGCGAGAAGAAGGAGGACCTGTAGGGCACAGTGCAGGACCTTGAGACAGTGAGGAGCAAGGCAATCTGAACAGGGGTCGGTACGAGTTCCGATATATATAGGGGTATGCTGTCTATATACGGGTGTGGGAAAGGCGAACCAGGTGGGGTGGTTCGTGGGAGGAGGTCTGTGCAGATGACCGCGGAATGTGGTGTCTGGTAGTGCATGCGAGTCTTTGGTGCTTACACCAAGACCAACTGAAGGTATCACGAGAATGGGTGATACAGAGCGAAATTCTAGGTGCGGCTGAGTCGGTTGAAAAATTTGCATAGAGCTGGAGGCTGTGTTACTCAGCGATCCAGCTCTACTACCGAAGCATACCTACTACCAGCTGTGATCTGAGAGGCTGCCTGCGATACGCACACGAAGTCGCCGCCCGACAGTTCCTGGGACCTCGGGATCGTTCGGGGGGGGGGGGGTACGACGTGCTAAAGAATCGCCCTATCCGCATCGGGTATCAACCAGAATAAAATGTCTATTTTTATGCGCATTCATCCAGATCCATCCATCAATCACTACACTAATGCTCTCTTATTGCCAACACCGTTGAATGTCGATAATGACATCATGCGGGTTGTTGGTCGCATTGTTGCTAAGCCTTGTCTGCAAACGGTTTGTGGGCATGGCAATGGCACCAACCCCAGATTATTGCGCTTTAGGATGCAGGCTCGAATTTGCGTGAGGCAGACCGGGAAAGAATGGGCGGGAAAGCATGCGCTCACCTGATTGAAATGAATGGCCTGAAGGGGGAAGGAGCGGGTGGCCTACACATCGTATATTCCAGACCCGACGAAGCAGAATAAATGGGTTCCTGCAGGGCCTCCCGGGGCTTCCCCGCCATCAGTGAGCAATCGGAGAAGGTTCACGCCGCAGTAGCACCGTGAAACCATTCATCTCTCTGTCCCTGAATATTCCCTGAATCTCGAACCCAATCCGAAGTCGCGATTCACCCACTGATCTCGGCCCTCGACTTTGCCCTGTCGCACAACCGCCCAAACTCGGCCAGCAGACAAAAACCAAGGCACGGACCGTGGTGCAAGCTGCCAGGGCCCAAAACTCGAGAGTTGTTGTCCTGCAAACGGAAAGAGAGCCATATGCGGCCTCTGGCGGGAGAAGCGCCGTGACGTTGCCTTGACTAGCTCCCGCGAGAGACTTGTCGTCGCCGGTCCCGTGGACGCTAACGGGATGGGGTCTTCGTTTCCCTCATTGGGCAGAGCGACGGCAGCGACAGCCTACCATGGGAGCCTACCCTGTCTCACCCACCTCCCGCCGCCCGCCTCTCGCCTCACCCAGCAAACTCTTTGAGGGTTAGCACACCAGGCCTCGCCCCATACGACCGGGTTCAGTCTTGTCCAACACGAGCTCCGACCCTTCCCTCCCCCCTCACCAGCCACTATGCCACTCTGTTCCTGGCTAAGCTGTGAGGTACCTCGCCGTTGGTGCTTTGTCTTCCAGTCCATTGCGACTGTTTGCGGACCCGGAGCCCCCAGCTTTGTAAATCCCTGACTAAGAGTTAACCGCACGATGTAAGTCGCCGTGGTAGGTATGCTGCATTCTCATTTATAAAGGCCTCGCCATCCGAGCCCCCATTCTGGTGTGCCTCCCCTCCGTTCCCTTCCTGTCTCTCTATACTCTCGCTATATCGCAAAGTCATTCGCTTGCCGGCTGCTTCATCGCTCCAGACGATACTCTCGCTCAAACCCAACCATCTCTATCTTAACAATCAAGGACATCCGCCACATCAACAAAATGAAGAACGCCGCTATCCTTGGCTACCTCGCCGCCGCGGCGGCTGTCGCCAGCGCCCAGGTCACCCTCAACGATGACGGCACTTATACCTGTAAGACTCCCGGCGCCGCCTACTGCGCCGGCGATTCCCTGAAGACCGACATCATCATCCGCTGCTCGGGAACTGTTGGCCAACCCGGCCGTTGTAGCAACGTACGTTACCCCTGAGAGTCCAATTCACCAAGCCACACTAACACTATGTCCAGAACCTCGCCGGCCAGGAACCCATCGGGAACCACCCCTCCCTGTGCTGGCAGTCGTCTGTGACCAGCGGTGACGCAGCCTGTGAGAAGAACTGCGTCGTGTACGGCTCCTCGGGAAACTTCAACGGTACCTTCACCCTGCCCGCTTCGGTCTGCACGCCGACCTACACGGCCACCTCCAGCACCGCGGAGCCGACGACAACCATCACCTACATCAACCCCACCCAGCCCCATCACGACCCGACGACCACAGTCACCTACGTCAACCCCACCCAGCCTCCCCACGGCGGCAATGCTACCGTGACCTATCTCACCACGACCGGCCACACGGCCACCCCCGTCGGCCCCTCGGGCTCGCGCACAACTGTTACCCCTGTCCCTACTGCTGGCGCGCCGTCCAACCGGGCGGCGGGCGCACTGGCCATCGTTGGTGCTGTTGCCGCGTACCTGTTCTAGGTTTAATGTGTAATCAACACCCCTTTTCGTGAGAGGGGGGGTAGGAGAAGAAAATTGAATACCTTTTCTGTCTGACATGACCCCGCATCACTGGATGATACCATTGTTACTTTTCACTTGGTTAGATACATTTACCGTGTCCGGTAGCGGACGTGCTCCTCCTTATTAATAATAGGCGCATTCAGGGGCGGCTGGGTTTCTTGATACCGGAGTTTGAGGCTTTGAGAGATTTCTTGTTCGATGGGACGAGAGGTGACGAGAAAACGCAGTGCCGATGAGATGGGTTATATACTGTAACTGATGGTATTAGTAGAAGAAAGCAAAAGATATCAAAAGGATGTACCAAAGAAAGAAACTTGAGGTTTGACAGAAAGAACTTGAAGACAAAGTTCGACAAGTCCCATGGACCTATAAGCCCTCCTCCATCCCCGAGCCCCCTGTGTCTTGCATAATAACACCAACAAAAACCATCAGGACGGCAGCATAAGCCAGCATCCCAGCAAAGACCTGATCAGCCCTCTCCACAAACCAGGCAATCGCGAATACAAAGGCCATGATAAACCCCGTCGTGGCCCCCAGCTGCAAGAAAAGCTCCCGTCTCAGGACCAACAGCCACATGGGCCCGACCAGAAACACAGCAACCCCCAACCCCCCCCCCCAAGGCCGCGCCCAACCTCCACCAAATCGCATGCCTCACGATGCTCCTGGCATTGGCCCCCCGTGTGCCACCATTCCGTTGACCGGCTCCTCCCACGGCCCCGTGTGAGTTTACGTTGCCCAATTTCGTGCGATCTATGAAGATATCATCGTGATGTAACTCTTCGTGTACCAGTATATTGGCCGAGATAACGAAAGCATCGAGGGGGCTGCGGTAGGCGGTTGCATGTTATCAAATTGTAAGCCCATGAAAAAGTGCAGAGTCCCAATCAAGTCCGTATTCGGAACGTGGGTCTATTCTTATGGCAAGGCTACCACCGCTTGTTTTTTATGTACCCAGCTGAGCCAGAGACTCGTGTTTTACGACCCATCACAGAAGATAGGCTTCAACGCCCAAAAAGAAAAGGGCCATCCATACCTCAGACAGATCCTAGAGCTTTCGTTGACTCAATCATCCACGTACACCTACCTACTTCCCGTCGGGCACATGTACTCCGAGTCTTCACGAGATGGGTTCGACTACTGGCACACAACTACACGACATCCAAACCCGAGACTCCGAACAGCCCGATGTGGTTCTGACGTTCGGCTGCGATGAAACGAAAAAACAGCTGAATGCCAAATTCGGAGGTAACAAAAAGGGAACAGCCACCCGAAATACATGAGGAAAAGAAATTTGGTTGTACCAAAAATATCAAGGTATCGAATGAGGGAGATGACGGGCTTATCATCCACCGCGAAATTCTTCAAACGGTCAGGATACACGCTGAGGGGGATGAAAGCGCTATCATCGAGGTAGAGCGGCAATGCACTGCCATGGAGTCCAAATACTTACCAACCCCAAATCCTGGAAGCCTGAGAGTCCCAAGCCGGATGTCTTCCTAGCATCAATTCGCCGCACATTCCGAAAACTTGGCGACTTTGAAGGTGCCCCCGGGGCCGGGAATTCCGCAAGGAAGTCTACGCCCGACTTCCCTGAGCGAAAAGAATCCCGCACTGAAAGAAAAAGCGCAAACAGTCGGTGGTAGAGGATAAGAGCAGAAAAAGAGCTAGGGAAATAAGGGAGATGGTCTAGGCAGGGATCAATCATGTTGCTAGTTCTATTAGTTATCCAGTTTCCTAGCCGGGGGACTCGGGATCAACCTAGGTAGGACTCGAGCCGAGGGAATGGGCCGCGGTATGACAAGAGTGGAGGGATGGAAGGGACAACTAGCAAGGTAGTGGGCCACCTTGTTTAAAGTCTGAAGCTGACGTGTACGGGCTTGGTTTGTTACTTGCAAGTTTGTATGACGGTTTAGTTGTGGTCTCTGTGGGCCATGTATTGACTTTCCCAATTCTTCTGACAACAATAACAAACAATAACAACCGATACCACATAAGGTAGGTACACACCCAGCAGGCAAAGCCAGCAAAAAGCCAAGCCCGAACCCCCCCACCTTCACTTCCCCTGAACAGCAGTAGCAAAGCCCACCTCCTCCGTCCACCAGCCCTGAAAAAGCCTCAACCTCTCTGTTCTCTCCCTCGCCAACCCCCTCCCCACCTCCGTTTTGCACATGTCCTCCAGCTTGACCAGCTTCTCGTCCACATGGTCCACGCTGCCCTGCAGATCCCGCGCGCCCTTGGCCCCGCCAAAGGTGAACATGCGCGCGAGCCCCACGGCGCCCAGGGCGTCGAGCCGGTCTGCGTCCTGCACCACGGCGAGCTCGGGGTGCCGGGCGACCAGGGCGGCGACGCGGGCCGGGTCCTTGACTTCGGACGAGAAGGAGACGCCGAGGCAGATGGTCTGCAGGGTCACCGCCAGGGAGGGGGGGCAGGAGAGGGAAAGGAGGAGGGTGGTTATTGGGGTTGGGTCGGACGCGGCCGAGGGGGGGAGGTATCTGGGCGGGTTAGATAGGTGGTTATCGGGGAGGGGGAAGGGTATGTCGGGGAGGGGGAAGGGTATGTCCGTGAGGGGGGATCGTTGTGGGTTGGTGTGGTGGGCGGGAGGGGGACGGGTGAGGGTTGGGTTTGGAAGGGGTATAGAGTCGAAGCAGGGTGATGTGGACGGACTCAATAAGTGACTTGTGTGTGTGTGCCCGTGTGTGGGTGTATGTATGTGTGCGGTAGCATCTGAATGTCGACATGGTGTGGACTCACTTGTGATCGCCAACATCGTGCAGCAACGCGGCTAGGTGGATAATACGGAGATCGAGGTCCGCCTGGTTCTCAGATTTGGAGTAAATGTACCGAGCCAAGCCTACTACGCGCTGAATGTGATTCCAGTCGTGTGAAGCATCATAGTTCTGCATAAAGTCCTTGACGTAAGCCGCCACAGACTGCACCAGCGGGTCATCGGCGAAGGTGTCCATGATGAGTTCTTGAGTCTTGCGAAGAAACCTCTCTTGATTGACAATGTTTATGAGAGAAGAATATTGTGCTTGATATTCGCGGTTCTTGAACTCTGAGACCTCATGTTGGTGAGTCATGGCACGGTGGGGCCATTTCTCCCTTGGGCAGGTCGCAGTGTTGAACACGACGGAGAGATCTCATCCTTCTGGCCCAAGTCAAAACAAGTCAAAACAAACCGACGACGAGTTATGAAATCACGTGAGAAGCTGCGCAAGGAGAACAGAGGCCGCACACGCGGAAGATATGCAAAGGCCATGACGGCATCGGATCCGGGAGGAGTGACGGGTGCCTTGACGGGTGCCGGGCGGCTATTGCAATGATACAATGACACTTCAATGCCCGTCCCGCAGATCGGGCATTTGATAGCCGCCATGCGCGTGAAAAGGGCTTGAAAAGAGCGTGCGAGACTTCTGTGCGCAACGCAGAAAGGTCTGTGTGCAAGTCTACACAGGCCGCGGAAGCTGAGATGGGATGAGGTGAGTTGAGCTGGGATTCGGTGGGTGGTTCCACTCCATGCGGCGTGCGTTGTGTGCTTCCAGGTTGAGCGCGGAATGGAAGGTGGGGAGGTGGGAGTGTGGAGCCCTGCGGCGGCTATTTTGCGCACAGGTGAGGGGACATGGACATGCATGTGGCCACTGGGAGCAAGAAACGACAGGCCTCACATCACATCGGAATGGAAGATGTTGAATTCCAAGGCAACACTGCGCAAGGCCGTTGCATTGTTCCCTGATCGCTGAATCTTTCCATCGCCGATGCGGGTCCGTGGTGAGCGTTCCGAATGTGACGGTGATGGTTCCTCACATACCCGCCGGAGCTACGCTGATTGCGTGCATGCACCAAGCAGACGAAGCAGCTCTAGGCTGCCTTCGCCTGGATATATCGCCATATATCGCCAGATACGACCTGAAGGCTGACGACCGGCTGGCGGCCCAGAGGCAGACACGGCACGTTGAGGTAAGGCTGGCTCCCCCCTTGCATACGGGAATCGGCCACCTCAATCCGTCTCTCCCACCCCAAGGAAAGGATTTATGCTCTGGGAGGAGCAACAGTGTTGTGCAGCCTCCGTGTCTGCGGCCATGTCGTGGCCTTTGCCGTTGAAGGAGCCATCTTACCTCGGGGAAGAGATCGGCTGAGATGCCAAACGGGACTGCTTTCCGAACGTATGCCCCGGTTCCATGCTGGTATCAATCGTCGAATTTCCACAGTTGCGCGGCCGTCCAGGTCGACGCTGATGACCGGATGACAGCCAGTCAGCTCATGCGACGTCCCGCAAGTCCGCGAGTCTGGACTCTGCTGCATCGGCCTGCGACCTGCCTGACATGGTGGTATAGCATATTGCTAGCAGCATGTGAGAGGGATTTGATGCTCCACAAGCCGTGCCATCACAGCTGTCTTGCGATCAGCGAGCTTGACAAAAATAATGACCCCCGGATGCGTTCTGCGTGCGCATCATGCAGATGGCAGTTCTCCGGGTAGCGAGGCCCGCTGCCATTGGTGGGAGCCACTCTCTCAACTCTGGAGAGCCGTGGAGCGTCGTGGAGTTGTGTGGAGGTCTGTGTGATGAAAGTCGATGGGACCAGCGCGGATGGCGCGAGATCGGGCTCTTGTGTGCCGTGATTGGCCAATGGCGGCAGGGATTTAGACGCCGAGCCATCCCAGAGCTGCCTGGTGCCGTTGGTGATCACCCAAAGCACGGGCCACATAGTCCCTCGTTGCTCTGCGGGCAATTCTCTCATCACATTGTTTCCCCTCTTTTTGCTCTTTTCGCTCTCGCGCACCTCTCCCCGCCATCCCGCCCCCAAGGCCGCCCCCCAGTGCCCCCCCCCCAGCACTTCGCGCTTCCCAAGCAAGCCTGGTCTTCCCAGCTTCGCTGCCATGGGCGTTTTAGCCGCCCATCTCGCAGGCCTTTGCAGTAGCAGTGCAGACTAGGCGCAGAAGAAGCGTGCAGCTGCTGGTGCTAGAAGCTGCACCTACCCAACGTGACAAGGCCGCGCAGGGGAGGGGCTTGCTCGGGTAACGCCTGTTCGTGATATTGATTGCGATGCAGTCAAGACGCCTCTCTGCCGAATCCGGCCCCCTCATTGGCCTCGCGGGAAGGAACTGGCTGCTGTGAGTGCTACCGTGAGTGCTGCCCTGCACCCGGCCGGCAATCCTGGCCGTGGGTGGCCGACTTACTGGCCGTCTTCCTTGCGCTGCAGGTTGGGCCACTGCTTGGGTAACCACCAGTCCACGCCTCTCGCGATGGCCCGCCATGATATAAGGCCCGGCCGCCTCGCCCTTCCAATCTCTCTTCTCTTTTTTTTCTTCAGCAAGCTCTCAATCCTCGAAAACCAGTTCCTGTTTCCCCTTTCCCCCTTTGTTCTCTTTTTTTCCACAGAGCTGTGCTCTGCTGCCCTTCTAATTTTCAAAAAACTAATACCAGAAAACCCATATTCCGTAGCCTGCTGGTCTTGCTACTACCCCCCCCCTGTTAATTCATCCACAACTATCCCTCAGAACAGTTACTGGTTTTTACTTGCTCGAATCGATCTTCGCCAAGACTCTACTTTCTCAAGAATATCTTAATTATTTCAGCATCAGTCAACATGTCGGCTATCCAGCTTTCGTTTGGTCTCCGTGTTTCTTCTGGCGTCAAGACCGTCCATCTTCTTGGTTCCTGGGACAACTACACCGGTCAGCTTCCGCTCTCCAAGGACAAGACCTCGTCCAAGTCCGGTTCGTGGAAGGGTACATTCCGCTTCAACTCCAACGTCATCGAGTCCGGCCAGCGCTACTGGTACTACTACATCATCGATGGGTACCACGTCTCGCACAACCCCAGCGAGGAATCGACCGTTGAGCCCACCACCGGCCGCGCCCTGAACATCCTCGATGTTCCCAAGTCCTCTTCCAAGTCCTCCAAGTCTTCTTCTTCTTCCAAGTCGTCCTCGAGCTCGTCCCGCCACTCCCGCGAGTCTCACAAGTCGTCCTCCTCGTCCAAGAGCCGCCACAGCTTGTCGGTCGACATCCCCAAGGGCCGCCCCCTGTCCGTCTCTCAGATCAAGGCTCCCAAGCCCGTGTCACCGCACGCCACGCGCCACATCCTCGATGTCGACTTTGACGAGAACGAGCTGAGCAGCCGCTTCGCCGCCACTGGCATCTACGACGAGTACGACGAGTACAACGAGGAGATCATCACCGATTTCGGCACCGACTCGCCCGTCTCCTCGACTGGCTCGTCCGCCTCGTACCGCTCCGGCAGCTCCAGCCCCAACTCGTCTCTGTCAGGCTACAGCACCCCGTCGTCGGACTGCTCCTCGTGCACCTGCGAGCGCTACGGCATCACCCGCAAGGGCGAGCGCGTCCGCATCGACTGCGGCGGCTCCCGCTGCAGCTACGACGACTCGTGCTCGTCCGAGGAGGAGGAGGCCTCCGAGCACAGCTCCCGCCGCCACGGCATCGTCGTCCGCCACTGATTGCCAGGCGCCCCCCGCCTCGGGTGAGGACAACGACATCACCATCACGAAGAAGAAGACTTCCCAACTGTCTTACCAGGACTTCTGGAGAAGAGGACCCGACAAGTGCAGCCAACCTTACTTAATAGGCCTGCCACGCGGTTCCCATCCAGGGAAAAAAAAAAACCACCAAGAACGTATCGACGTCCAGGGCCGATCCACGATAACACGGGATCCTAATGAATTGGCCGTTCACTCACTTTTTGGATTGCGGGTTGGACACGAGCAACGCATCTTCAAGAGGAGGAATTCAGGACGAGGCCGCGTGTGTTGAGGATTCGGCTCCTTTCTTCTGGAAGGAAAAGGAATCGAATCCCCCCGCGACTTCTCATCCCCCCCCCCCTTCGGGATTGTGTTTTCTCTGTCCATTTTTATGCCCGGTCACTAGTGGGTCGATGCTGCGGCCCCACGATTTCAGCCAGTTTTGTTGGCTGGTCGTGTTTTTTGTCGAAACAATTATTCTTGAGAATTGTACATTTATTCTGTCAAGCGCCCCTCTGGAGTTCCCGCGCTCCCCTCTTCCTGGTGGGGAAGGGATGCGGGTCTCCAGCTTCTGGGGCAAGAAACAACTCCTCGCGCTTGTGGGGGAGTTTCATTACGGGGGTTGTTCTTTGTGGCATGGGATTCCTACCTTTCAGGGGAAGGGTTTGGGTTGGGATGCATGTCGGAGAGAGAGAGAGACAATTTTTTTTGGTGCTAGATCTGGCGCTTGCGAAGATCTGGGCCTGCCATTACGTTTGATGCGACGGACAGGGTTGAGATGCTCAGTTAATTTTTGTATCAGCGCTGTCGCTGTCGCGAGGAGGTGGAGGAATATGGATAGAAGACGATTGAATTTATCCATGACAAGTACAATTGCTGCTGGTCTTTCTGTGACATGCCGTGAAATTTGAAGTGTTTGGCAGGTGTTGGTTCCGCAGGATTCAGTCGTCAGCGGTAAATTCCTGTCCAGGAAAGGGGGTGTAGCAGTTGTGTAAGCGCTCCCCCTTTTTCTGTTGGTATCTGAACGGCGGATATGATTGCTGTCAAAGCGCATACTTGTGCGCTCTTTCACTAGAAGTGCTAGATACTAAACTAAACGCCCTACCCATAAGCTGCCACGGCCATACGCTCCAACCATTCGCCGCCCCCCCCGGCAGCAGTACTAGACAATATACATTGACGCCCATCTATCCGATATGCTCCCAGATCCCTCTCTATGCTATGCCCACTATGAAACCGCTCAGTTCGCCTGCACAATCCCATTCCTCACCTGCCTCCTCCCGGTCCTGATATCCCGCCTCGAGACACAGCAGCACATCATGCCGGCGTGGACGATAAACGCCCACAGCGCAAAGCCGCTCGCAATCCACATAAACACAAACATCTTGACGCCCACGCGGGCGTGGATGTTGAGGTCGGACTGCGCCTCGGCGGCGTACTTGAACGCAAAGCTAATCACGCTGCCCACGATGGTCGCGGCGCCGATGAATACGCTCGTCAGGAAGGCGACGAAGGCGAGCCCGAGGCTCCACCAGCGCGAGCGCACGGCAAGGGGCGAGACGAAGATCATGATGAAGGAGATGACGGCGCCGGTGAGGAAGAAGCCGAACATGATCTGCGACGTGATGCGCAAGATGTCGAGGATGGTGATGACCTGGGTCGGGAGGGCGATGGTGGCGCCCGAGAGGAGCTCGTTCATGAGCACCTCGACGGGGTTGAACCAGTAGAGCTTCTGGGGTTTGGAGCAGAAGGTGATGCCGCTGAGGGATTAGTCGAGGAGATTGGAAACGGCCAGGGATATGCTTACACATTCTGATAGCCTTCGCAAAAGTTCCATAGGCCAACCTGATAAAAGTCATGTAGACCGATGCTTTGGGCGATGGAGTTGATCAGGCTGGCGTTGGGAACGGATTGGGGGATGATGTCCGAGAGGTCTAGCTTGTAGAAGTAGATGTCGTTGAGGACGGACTTGTTGGATGTGTTCCCGATGAGGACCTATGAGGTTCAGCACTCAGTGCTCGTGAGGTGAGTGGCCTGTGTTTACTTACAAGAATCAGGAAGACCAATGAGACGAGATAGGAGACAGATGCGCTTATGGCAAAGCCCTTGCGCAGTTTGGTGGCTCGTTTGATGCTGGCTTCAGTGAAAGCTGGAGTTTGGATGGCGGGAGACTGTTGCTGGTCGTGCTCCTTGTAAGGAGGTGGTGAGGATGGCGAGCCTGACTGCGGCAGTACGCCTGCTTCTGCGGCGGGTGTCCGCCTACGGACCCGCAAGATTGAGGGCAAACCCATGTTGTTTTCGTGTTGTTTTTTTTCGTGCCTCCTCGCCGGTATGGGACGGATTAGAGCGCAACGCCAGGCTCACGTTCTTCAGTTCAATGTTGGGTTAGGTTTTGTCAGAGTGAACCTCGTATTAGGTCCGCAGCGATAAGCTCGATCTGAAGTGAAAATCGAGATAAGGTACTTGTGTCCGAGCCTGCGGATATAGAGCTAAGTTGAGCTAAAGGGGATTCCAGGGAAAGATGCCCTCGAACAATGAGATGAAAAAAACAGTTAGGAATTGGGATGCAAGATCCACGGTTTCGGCGGGCAATGATGTCGGTTGTCGAGGTTGCAGTAGGGGCTGTGTGGGCTTGACGCGTGGGCACCCATGTCTTGGAGCTACCGCCCACGGGGCGTCAATTGGCTCCTGACCCGTTGGAATCTCTCGCAATCAGAGTCAGTGGAGTTCGTCAAGGCGCTGAGGCTGCGGTTGACGTTGGTTCGGCAAATGCAAGCTGCTGGAGAGACGAGTCCTTTGCTCCTTCCATCTGACCTTTTTCAGTGTCATTTGCACCATTTGCAGTAAATAGGCGCCTGCCGTCGCATCCGATATTCTCGACAATCTGCAGCGCTGGAACTGAGGATTTTCAGGATCAGTTGGGTGAACTCGGAATACGGGCGACAGGACCCTGCAAGCGCCGTCAGCCCAGCGGGCCCAGCGAGAGCTCAGTCGTCGATCGGTGACTTGGCTGAACTTGGCAGCGCCCGGCCCGTTGCCGAGACGCTGCAAAAGGTCGAATTCTGACCAACGACGTCATGTGATCAGAGAGGCATGTCCCCGTCATGATTTCTTCGGGTTATCGAGCCTCTCAGAGCACATCAACCCAGGCAGGCAGACAGTGCAGACGGTATAGCCATTCAGGCCTAGGTAAGGTGAAAATGGCGACACGTATGGGCAGTCGTCTGGTCGGCTGGCAAGCTTGGTCACGAAGCGGAAGCTAAAGGTGCGTCAGCTGTCGCCTGGCGAATTGGCAGGGAGTATCCTTACGGCCACTAGGGGTCTCGCAAGGCCCCCCCTCCCCCCCCCCCACCACTGATAGGGCAGTGCTAGCTCCCACCTATGTTGTTTTAATGTTTTAACCTCGATGAGGCGCTTCATCAGTCAGTGGTGAGGGCCCACTCAGGACCTGAATGTCATCCCAGCTCGTATTGCATTTTATTCGTCTCTGTCCGTCTCGAAGCTTCACCTTTCGTTTTCAATGTGTTGAAGCCGACTTGCTGCCTCCCCCCCCCCCAACATTACGCAAGATGGCGTCTCTAAAGCGCTTCGGCCGCCTACTCTGGGTGTTATCCCTCAGCGTTGGTGTTGTCCACTGCCAGGATTCCTCGGATACCTCAACGAGTACCACCTCTCGGTCGACGAGCTCGAAAACATCGACGACCTCAACCACCAAGGACGTGACCGTCCTGACCGGGACAAGAACAGAGGCCACCTCCAAGCCGACGGCAACACCCACGTACCAAACATTCTCGTCAACAATCACATTGCCAACCTTGTCAGGCTCTATTTCTACCAACATCAACAACACGGGCTCGTCGACCGTCACATTTATAAGCGGCTCGACGACAATCGGAGGCAATTTCTCAACAAGTGCGACACTGGGCGTTCCCATCCCGACAAATACGCGGCCATGCAACAACTACGTTGAGTTTTGTGATCGCAAGTACAGCAACTTAACTGTAGTCGGCTGCCACAATAGCCCCTTCGTTCGCGCCGGTTCCGCTGCTGCGAACCAGCAATTTCCCGTCGTCGACCAGCTCAATGATGGCGTCCGCTTCCTCCAGGCGCAGATCCAGTGGCCGGTCAACGGCACGGTGCCGCACTTCTGCCACACGAGCTGTGACCTCCTCGACGCGGGGCCCATCACCGAATGGCTGACGACGGTTAAGGACTGGGTGGCATCGCATCCGTACGATGTGATCACCATCCTTCTCGGCAACGGCAACTACTCGACGCCCGATTTCTACGTGCCGTACATCGAATCGTCCGGCCTGCTGCAGTATATCTACCGGCCGCCGGTCGTACCCATGTCGATTGAGGCATGGCCAACGCTGGCGTCCATGATCTTGTCGGGCCAGCGCGTCGTCATGTTCCTCGATTACATGGCTAACCAGACTGCCTACCCCTGGCTCATGGACGAGTTCTCGCAGATGTGGGAGACGCCCTTTGATCCACTCAACCAGAGCTTCCCCTGCACTGTGCAGCGCCCGCCCGACCTCAAGGACGAGGACGCCAAGAACCGTCTGTATCTGATGAACCACAATCTCAACGTCGAGGTGTCGATACTTGGGACTTCGATTTTGGTGCCTGCCGTTTCGCAGCTCAACCAGACGAACAATGCCACGGGCTTTGGGAGCCTCGGATCGGCAGCTGCGAATTGTCGGACGGATTGGGGCCGTCCGCCCAATGTGCTGAACGTTGACTATTACAACTACGGAGGGTATCCGGGCAGTGTGTTCGAGGCGGCGGCAAAGATGAATAACGTCACGTATGATCGGCCGTGCTGCGGTGTTGCTGTGAGCGGCTCGACGAGGAAGGAGGCCGTGGGGCCGTTATTGGGAATGGCAATGCCACTAGTGTGGGGCTTGGTTTGGATGTTGATCTGATCTTGAGAAAGATCTTTGCTGCGGATTCTATTTGGGTACAACGGCATTGCAGGGGCGTTGGTGGTTTTATGACCTTGTAGATAGACGGGCGGGCACCAGCTGCTGTGTAATGACGGGCCAAGTGCGACGGAAACGTCTCCCCGGTCTAACGGGGCATCGTGAGAGGTGACACGCATTCTGTGTGTGGTGCGATGGGCACGGTGGAGCAGGCTGGCCTTGAGGTAATGTGCAGTTTCGGGATAATCTAAGAGTAATAACAAGAGAGGAGAAGAAACATACCGAGATGAAATTCTGGGGAATATATTCCGAGGAAGGGCATTGAAGCAATGACGTCTGCGGGGTCGCGCAACCCCTGCTCGTGGACTGGCATCCCCTGACGGGCACGGGATCGGGAAGCAGCTGGCTGGCGATAAGCCGAGCCGAGGTTGTCAATTGCGGAGCCCCGGGTACCGTGTCGCGACCACTTGACGACCTCCAATTAACAACCACACCTCCCTCTCACTCACCCATTCTCACATCCTCACCATCTCACCACCACCACCACCACCACCACCACCACCACAACAACAGCACCAAAACTCACTCACTTTCACCTTGCCCACCATGTCCAAGTCATTCACCAAGGCCGAGGTCGCCACTCACAAGGACGAGGAGGGCATGTACATCATCATTGACGACGGCGTCTTTGACATTGCGGGTATGCTTACCTGGCTCCCACAAACCCTGTCGAATATCATGACTGACTTGGCCCCCCAGGCTTCCTCGACGAACATCCCGGCGGCGCAAAGATCCTCAAGCGCATGGCTGGGAAGGACGCCACCAAGCAGTTCTGGAAGTACCACGGCAAGAACGTGCTCGAGAAGTACGGCGCCAAGCTCAAGGTCGGCACGCTGGCTGAAACGGCGAAACTTTGACGCGCTGCGTCTGTTTCGGGGAGGGGACTCGGGGATAGTTGCTTGTGCCTCGGGGGAGGGGAGCTAAGGACAGCTTTCGTCTAGGTCTGTTGGATCGGCCATTCATCTTTAGTGATTTTCGCCATTTGTGTTATCGTTGATGACATGGCGGAGTTTGGGCATTCGGAGTTGAACCTGCTGCTAGTTCGTCGGGTTTCGAGCATAGTTGCGGCATACGATAGATACCATGTGAGGAGCGATTGCTTTTGCATTTCGGCTGTTGTTCGAGTTGGGTTGCTTATCTTAGGTATACTTGTAACATGTATTTTACATTCAGAGCACGATACTTCCCGTCAGGTTTTCCCATGTGTGTATGAACTCGCCAGACTGCCATGTATGCCGCTGCTGCTGGGAAGTTGGTACGTATAGACATGATACGTATAGACATACTGATATTTCAGCACCTCTGGGTACAACATCTGTTCAGTGTTTTGTAGGTTTTTCTGGTGCCGCATAGGATGCATATGAACAAGGGTAATATGACTTGCTTTTGCTAAAAGGTGTGACATGTAGCATGTTTGAGGCTGGCAAGTTGGGTCGCCACTGTCTTCTACTTGTCCCTGTATTTCGCAACAGAGGGAAAGAGGGCTCGGCAAAAACCCACCAGCTTCCATCGGTTTCCTATCAGCTTCGAAAGCGGGAGTGGAGTTTCTGTCTCTTCATGGGGACACGTGAAGACAAATATAGCATGGCCATGGCAAGTGCGGCCTTGTGTGCCAGTCAATCAAACAGGCAGGAGCAAAATAGTAAACCTGGCCACCCCCCACGCCTGAAGATTTCCCTCCTCTCACTTCAAGGTCGAGTTCGCATCCAAGGTAGCGCTTGTTCTACTTCTTGACCAAGGTACATGCTCCTCTTGCCAAGCCTCAGTCCACAGGCAATACTGATATTTGTCGGAGGATTCGCCCCTTCTCTCCCTTCACGGCACCCAACTTACTCGAAGCTCAAGGAGTTTCCGGCACCAATCTGCCCCAGCGCCCCCGGTGCTGCCCACAGTGACACACTGGCTGGGTTAACGTAGCAAATACTCCGCTGTGGTGATAGCATTGCGATTCTCTGTGGAACTAGAACTAGTACCTGCCATCACGGCGGGACCAGAGTTCATCTGCGTCTGTAGATAAATCCAAGACATCACACTTCCCGTCCCCGTCGCCATTAAAAGCCGTTTTCGCAGCCACAATGCATTTAACCCGTCTCGGATTCAGCAGTCCGACCTTTCAAGCAAGGATTCCATACTCTGGCATACTCTGTCTTCTTGCTACTAGCAACATACTTCAGTTGTAGCCTTGACCCGAACAGAACCGCAGGTCTCCCGGCTCTGTATCCGAAAGAGGCTGCAACAGTACTACAAAATGAACAGAGACAACTTGAACGTCAGCCCGTCCAGGTGTCCCCCCACGACACCGCGGCTGGCTCGGTAAGACCTTAGGACACCAGAAACAAGCCACGTAGCGTAGAAGCAGTGAGCCATTTCCGGTAACATCGCCGACCGCTTCGAGGGATTCTAGGGCGGGCCGGACTTGGGGATATCGACTGGTCATTGGAAGATGGAGGGTGAAAGCCGGGTTCATCCAAACTACAAACCTTCTCGGGGCTCTACTCCAGGTGCTGAGTACTGTAACACAATGCATGCTACTTGGACATATCGTAGCACGAGAAGGGTTGTCCGCGATGTTTGGAAGTCTGCCAGTAATCCGGCCCGTCTTCTCCTTGTGCGCCTATTTCCATCTCATATAAACTTCATGTGACGTCTCACGCGGTGCAACAAGGGACTCACAAATGGGACGTGTGACAGAAAGAAAGAGGAAAAGTTGCAGCATTGTGACACCACCTCCGCCATCCGGTAATTCCTTCCCAGTTTCCTTGCAGTTTCCAGAGGACCCCTTTTCCCTTCTCGCCATCCACAACAGCCAGCCCCTGAGCACCAAAACACCTACCGCAGCACTCCCTCTACCCGCCCACCGCCGCCCATACTAATTTACACCCCCATATCACAGTAATCCGTCACTACCGTCGCCCGCAAAGAAAACAAGACATGTCATTTCGACCGCCCGGCGCGGGTATTCAACAGAAAATAATCTCGCAAACGCCCAGTGTTCCAGACTGAACCGGCCCCCATCCATTTGTGTAGGCCGTCACACGCAAGGATTGGGCCACATGGGGTGGAGGATCTGAACCCCAACTTCCATCACTCCACACACATGGCCACACACACATCATCTCCGCACTCCGCACTCCAAGCCCAAGCCCAAGCCCCGAAAGAACCCCTCCCCCCCCCGGCCCCACTGACAAAATGCCCACTAGACAAAAAACGGACCGCCCCGATCCCTCGCTGCGCTGCGTGTCGCAGCGGACGCGGGGGTTTTCGCAGATCGGCTTCGATTGGTGAGCCTCCCTCCTCTCCCGTCACACACCGTCCGGCGCGACCACTCACCGCCCAACGTCGTTCGACGATTTGGGGCCTGTCAGGTATCTTTTTCCCGCGTAGTGACCTTCCCTCCTCCTCAACGTCCAATCAGCCCTACAAGCCTCATCTACCCATCTCACCAACACAACATCCCCCTCCCCCAACGATCAAAATGTTATTACACCAGTCTTTTTGTACCGGACTCACCAACCGCCGTCCACGCGGGATGATGTAAACGAGAAGAAAAATGTCCCAACGTGCGCTGCAAGCGCCGTCTCATCACAGCCAGAGAAACCGAGAAGAAAAAAAACCCCTAGTGTCCCTTGCGCGCGAGCTGCGGTCACGATAAGGTAGGGTATCTGACAAAGCAATGCACCACACGCGAGTAGTAATCCCCCCAAACAAGTTCCGGCGAGGCGTGGATGATGTGCTGAGCACCACAAGCACCGCCTCCATCACGCAACCGCTTTTTTCGGGGCGCCCGCGTGCTTGTGCTGCAGATAGAGTCACTCATCCACAAACCGTTTTCGTCTCCCCTGGATGCCAGCAAAAAGTATCTGGAAGGGCGCAATGTTGCATCCGTGGTACGTGGTGGGGAAAAATGGTATTAATGAGTCAGTGATGTTGTAGTAGTACAATGGCAAACACTGAGTGCCCCTCTGCTCCCCAACATCCAAGCAGCTGGCTCGCTGGGAGAGAATCCAAGGAAATCCAAAACCACTTCCACAACCGGGGAATCATGTATCTTGTATACATCGCCCTTCGTCCTCCGATCCAACATGGTAATACTTGCTGTGTGATAACGATTCAATAAGGTATACAAAATGCCTGCCCCGGCCAAACACTTTTATGTAGCGCCCTTTTTTCCCCCCGAAAAAAAAAAAAACAAACAAATCCCAGAGAATCCACCCAATCTTCTGATGTGTCTTGCAACCCCATGTGTAACTCCGTGAGTATG
Organism: Lasiosphaeria hispida; assembly: GCA_033439745.1. Classification (NCBI taxonomy): domain Eukaryota; kingdom Fungi; phylum Ascomycota; class Sordariomycetes; order Sordariales; family Lasiosphaeriaceae; genus Lasiosphaeria; species Lasiosphaeria hispida. The sequence continues at coordinate 4,626,057 of JAUIQD010000002.1, read as the reverse complement.
AACAGCGGCCCGCCCCGCTTCGCGATGTGGCGTAAACAAAATAAACGGCGAATAGGTCGAAGTAGTAGTGTTGTTGTTGGTACAGTAATGTCAAAACAGGCCATGCTCAACGGCGGATCGACATGCTTTGGGGCCAGTGGTCCCGGAAGCTAACTGGGCTCGGCGGCGGTGGGGCCGGGACGGAGTAGTCGTTCTCCTGGATGGTGTGGATGGGGGCTACCAGCTGGCTGTTCTTGGACGCTAGGGTTGCGTTCAAGCTGGCGAAGAGGTCCTGGTTGGTGATCAGGGCCAGGTTGCGGCGCGAGGCCGCAATGGGGATGGGAGATGCGATTTGGGTAGGCATGGTAGAGGTCTGGTTTGCTGTGTCAGACGGGATGATGGTTGTTGGTGGGAAGGCGGTTGGATGACCTTGGGAATATGTCAAGGATGAAGTGGTTGATCTTGTTGAGTGCTGGAGCTGGAAGGCAAAAAGTGCGAGGCCCAATGTTGATATTAAATAGACCGAAGTGAAGTGGTGGCACACGAGGGAGGGATGCAGCTCTTGTCCCAGGTTACGGGGGCGGCGATGAGTCGAGAAGGGAAGCACCAAGTACGAGCGGGATGGTTGGTTGCAGCAGTGGCAGTGTACCGTGGAAGAAGGGGAATGGAAAGAACTGGGTTACTGGTCTCAGGCAGAGCGAGGTCTTATATGAAAATATGGATTACAGATGCGGCCCAAGGGAATCCTGGGGAAGACGGGATGGGCCAGGCAGGTACTTGTACAACGGCCCCAGACTTTTCCGTCGTCAAAGTCCGAGATTGTCTTGGTTGCTTGGGTATAATTCCACACAAATGAGAAGGCATGCCGCTCAGTTGCGCACAGAGCAGGTCGTAGTGTAGAAAAGAAAGCAAACGCGGAATTGGCGAGGTACCTGGCCTTGTTGGCTTGCCTGAGCCCAGACATGTCACTGGCTGCTTCGGTGGGTTTCCTTTTGCCGTGGCACCCCCCCGTTGAACCGCATTTTGCTCCCTGTCGGCTGGCAGGGCCGCGGCAGGGAGGGCTGAGAAGAGTGTGAGGCATGAACGTCAGACCAGAAACGGCACCAAAATGGAATGTCCCACGCCGCCAGGAAAAAGTTACCTGTGACAATGCGGCACCTCAGGGAGGAATGTTCCAAAACAGCGAAAACAGGGCGTGTGCAGGGGATGCCGTGGCGACGCAACACACCGACCGGCCAGTAGTCCGGTAAAGGCTACGACGTACGGGGTACTGCGTATTACGGAACCTGGCGATCCTGCGCCAGACTTTGGCCAGTGATGAGAACTTGGGACGATAAAGGCAACCCCCGCAACCCTACCGGCCGGTGAAGCGCACCTACACTATCATCCACTATTGCCAATGCCTGATCTGACCGACATGCTGTCCGCTCTGTCCGTCAATGAGAAGCGAGGGCAGAGACGAGACATGACACTTGGCAGGGAATATGCAGCAAATTCGCAGCCAGAAGCCGTCGGTCAGCGAGATGCCGGGCCAGCAAGTGGGTGAGCTGCCTCGATTGCAACCTATAACGCCTCCAGTTAGTAGCGTGTCGACAAGCCGTCTCAATTTTTGAATCCGTTGGTCATGGCAACAGGAAACCAACAAGCGGTGGGCTTGAGGAATCGTGTTTGGCCGGCTTGCTACTTTGTTCGCTTCTCTACCTTCCAATCTCTGGCCAGGACCAGGAAAACGGCCAGTCGAGTGTCTGTGAGCGCGAGAGGGAGGAACGTGGAGCGCGGCAACAGATTTTTTTTTTTTTTCGCTCCCTCTCCCCATGGGGCGGGGGCTGTTCTGGGGCACCTTCCCTAACTGGGATTGCTCCAGCCCGCGGAAATTCAAGTGGGTCTGTGGGGAAGACGGCGGTTCGTCTGAAAGCTTCTCCACCTGGACTCAGCTTTGCCAACATCACACAAAGGTGAGAAAAAAGGTGACCTCGTTGCCTGTCACGCCAGTCTCGCCAGTTTTGCCAGTCTGAACACTTTTGATTGCTCCGTCTTCACCATTGGCAAATGTTCTCTCGGATGCACGCCTCACTTCCCCTACCCCCCAAATCTTGGCCCGTGAAGATGCCCGACAGAAATTCCGATTGCAGCGTCTCCAAACTTACGCAGAATATACGCGGTACAGCAGCCACGCAGTACTTCGTACCTGCGCAGTAGTGTGTCCCAGGCATTGGGTGTCTGACAAAGGGGGTGTTGCATAGGTGAGTATTGAAGGCTGCTGCTGGCCGCAATCAGACCTGAATATGGCCTTTACACGCTATTATAGGGTAATATCTTGGATTTTGAGGGCCGCAGAGCACCCTGTGGGTTGATCCCCTTTCCGATTCGGGCTTTGCCAAACATGGGGGTGCCTTCCCCACGAAGGCGAAAAAAACGTCTCTGGTTCCATCTAAGTCATGTTTTCGATCCGGACTTAGGAGGAATGTTTGCTGCTGGCACTAGGAACTGCATTCCTGCTCTAGGGTAGACTGCATTCTTGTCATCATGACATGATCTCCCTCTCGTACCTGCTTCATGCCGTCGCTCGGCCGTTTCAAGAAATCTTCTGGAACCTGGGCATGGTGCGCATCGAATTACGTGGCAAGGCATCGAGCGAATGGCCCCCTGCAGCCCCCCCTTTTCTGCCTCTCCCCCAGCTTTTCGCCTAGCTTTCCCTCTATGCCCAGTCCGGATGTCGGGGCAATTTTCCGGCTAGCGATGCGACCACGGTTCATGGCTTGACCGCTTCCCCAGACTTTCCGCACTCCCGGGAAGCTCTGCCAAGCAAAAGAATCGATCAGGAGCATGCAATGCCGCGCTGAGCTGGCGGTTGATCGCCTTGATCTTTCCGCAGAGGTATCATGTCATTTGATCTTGACCTCTTCTGGCTAAGCAGGCCAAAGCACAGTGTCCTTGAGCCCAGTCTCGTTCCCGTCGCGGAGCTGCAGTGAGGGCGGCTTGTCGTGTCTTCTGCCGATTCGGCCGCAAGTTTCGGTGTGTCAAGGTCTTCAACTTCATTTGTTGTCTCTGGCCGGCTGCGTCATGAAGTCCAAGTCACCAAGCAGTTTTGGGGGAGGCTGGGGGATCGGGATCGAGAGAGAACATCTATCTCCATTGATGGTTCGATGGCTCCGCACCCCGCTTGAACCGCCGCTTTCAAGGGAACGGCTAAATCCCGGAAATGGAGGCACCTCCTTGCAAAGGCCTTGGGGAAGAAGGCTGGCCCCATCGCGCGATAAGTTGTGGTGATTTCGCAACTTCCTTTTCATTTCATTCCTTTGAAGATTTTTCTAAATCCCGAAGCAACGTGTCGGAAACCGGAAGCCGAGGCCCTAGGCTGTTTGCTTCGTAGCGCACAAACACTAGCCAGGGCCCGGGCGTGCCTGGCGAGATCCCCGGCTGAAGTCTGCCAGGGAAGGGAAGGGGAACCAAGTCTGCCTTTTTCGTGCGGTTCTGGGGATTTCCTCCCTCAAGGGTGCAGCGCTGGAGTGGTGTCGTCAACACTTCTTAGTCCTGCGACTTTCTCGATTCACAGACCTAAGCGGGCAGTTGGGATGCGGGAGGGGGTTGGAGGATAATCATCCTGGATCAGAATCAGAATCGGCCATGTGCACAGATATTTGACCGAAAACCACGTGGTGCTGGCTGCCCTGGAATGGAATTGCTTCTGGCCATGTTTCAAATCGGAAGGCCGGGTGTTGGCGGTGGGCCGATCGGCTCGGCAGACAACTGGCTGTAAACAAATACGGGAGAAAATTTTGCAAAGCTATCAGGACATCTCGATGTGTGTCGCGCCGCGCTCCCATCGTCCTGTGTGGCGGGCCGTGATCCGGGTCGTAACCTTGGATTTTTTCATTGTAATCATGTCCTGGGGCGGGCCATAATTAGCAAGAGTGCAATATTGTCCTATACTCAGGAGCTTGCAATGGCTACACTCTATTTTGATAGAGGGTTTTGTTCTCATTCTGCGGTTTGCCCACTCCCGCTGCGACTGAACTGCTACCGCGAAGTCTCAAAATACATCTTTGTAGAATAACTTGGAAAATCTCCTCAGTATGCACACAGCGGCAAGCTTTCAATTCGAGATACCAACTCAATAGGGAGAAAACTTTCCCGTCTCCGAAAAAAGGAAAGCACTTTAAAAGACCGCCACAAACTCGTTCAGGTTGTAGGCCGCCTTCGCTGTACCGCTCCAAAGCATTCTCTGGTCCTCTTCACTGAGACCGGCCAGGTCGCAGACCATCTCAACAACCTTATGCCACTTTTGCCAGGCGTCGTCACCCACGCCGACAGAGCATACTGGCCAGTCACTGGCAAACATGATCCGACTGGGCCCAAATGCCGCGAGAACCACGGCCAGCCAGGGAAGAATAGCCGAAAAGATATCGGCGGCTGGGCGAGCCTTTAGACTGTCGGGAAGCTCGCTGAAGCAGCCGCTTAGCTTCATGTATGTCCGGCGGCACTTGCTGAGTGTGAACATGGCAGTGCGCCACGCAATGAAGGACGGATCTGTCTGGCTGATGACGGTCAAGTCCGGCTTGCAGAGATGGTCTGGGACGGAATTAGCACCACGCCCGGTCCAAACACCACACAGAACAGGTGTAGATACTCACTCAAGATAAACACCACCTTCTCCTCCTCGGCCACCCCGTCATGAGCACGGTCAATCATCTCAACCGCCTCCTCCAACTGCGCCCTCCCCCTGCGGTGCTGATCCACCCCAAGATCAAAGACGTACCCCCTCTTCCCCAGTAACTTCAAACCCTCAATGAACCCATCCCCCAGCGCCGTCCCGCTCGGCTTGTCCTGCAGCAGATACCGGAACCCCTTGACCCGACCCCACACCTCGGGACTCCCCGCAGCCTCCTCCGCCTTGGCAAGGTACTCGGCAAGCTTCTCCGCGCCGAGCGGCACCGGCGCCCACGGCACGACGGCCAGACACTGCTTGGCGTCGGCGGGCTTGAAGCCATCGTCGGCATCGGGGGTGCCCGCGAGGAGGCGGCGGGCCCAGGCGATCTCTTGGAGCGGGGCGGTCCAGTCCTTGGAGTCGTCGTTTTTGCGGTCCGCTTCCACGAGGATAAAGCCGTCGAGCTCCGGCGGAGACGAGGTCGCTGTCTGGAACTCGGCGACCGAGTGGCGGCCGGTCAGGGGGTGGGATGGGGTGTGCCAGGCGAGGGAGGAGAGCTCGGATTCGGGGTAGAGGTGGATGTGGGAGTCGATGGTGGGGAAGGGCATGGTGGGCGATGGATGGTTTGGGGGGGTTCCGGAATTGGGTTTGAGATGGTTCTAACACTGGTTAGAGTTGCATTGGGGGGCAAACTCTTTGGTGTTGCGAGCAAGATCAAGATATGGTCGCTCGAGTTTCTTGATGTCGAGGTGTTGATGCAGCGCCCAGAGGGCACCAGCTCTCACCGACATGGCGGGGTTGGGAATAGGGGAACCCCGCTATGTGATGACCCCTGTCAGAGGCGTTGATCGCTCACCCAAAGCTGGCTGGCTTGGCCTAGGAAATAGTGGATGAAGGGAAGCTGCGAGTTTCCAGGTTGGTACATACATCAGGAAAGTGTCCAGCTGGGCGGTAGAGAAGGAACGAGGCCTGTATATAGTGGTGGTCACTGGGGATGCTGAGTGTGAAGAGACAGTGCGGGCGCTCAGCCAAGCGTTCACGCACGGTGCGTGCCTAGCAATTAAATAAGGGGTGCCCCTCGACGCGATCAATCGCGCGACACCGTGCCCAACGCGCGACCCCTCCAAATATTCAGCCGCTGCTGTCGCCTCTCGGTTTGTTGTAGCAAGGCTAGGGTATACCACAATTCCCATTCTGCATCAACGTCGACGCCGCCGAATAGACCACGGACAAGAGAAACCACACACCATGGCGCAGAACGAGATCACACAGGGCGCAATAGAGTAAGTTTTCGTCCCTCGAGTTTTCGGGCAGTGGGCACCGAGCAGCGAACGAATGATCTGACCGGCCCTTCACCGCAGTGCCATCTTCAACGACCCCACACACGCCGCCGACCGCTTTCCCGTTCCTATTCTGCAGTGTCTCCAGGTCAAGACCCTTGATTCGAAGGCGCCTGGGAATGCCCCCGAAAGGTATCGCCTGGTTCTTAGTGACATTCGCAACTATGTGCAGTGTATGTTGGCCACCCAGTCAAATCACGTTGTGCATGATGGTCTTCTCCAGCGTGGATGTATCATCCGAATGAAATCCTACCAGGCACAGCATCTTAAGGGAAGGAGGTACGCAATCGGTTCTTCCCCACTTTGTCTCGAGCATCATCACTAACAGTGAACCCAGCGTCTTGATTATCCTAGACCTCGAAGTGGTCTCAAACCTCGGCACCCCAGAAAAGATTGGGGAACCGGCAGCCATCGAGCATAAATCTCCTGAGCCCCAGCAAAATACCACCATGGGAGGCACCGGTTTTTACGGCGCGAAGAGCGAGCCTACCGAGGACTCCAAGTCGCAGGTTCAGAAGCAGACAGCTTCTCGACCGACCGGCAACAGCGGCGGAGGCGGCGGCAGCACACAGCATGGCGGAGCTACTCTCCATCCTATTGAGGCCCTATCCATGTATTCGCACAAGTGGACCATTAAGGCAAGAGTCACACAGAAGTCTGATATCAAGACCTGGCACAAAGCAAGCGGCGAGGGCAAGCTATTCAGTGCAAATTTCTTGGATGAGAGCGGCGAGATCCGGGCGACGTGCTTCAACGACCAAGTTGACCAGTTCTACGAGCTGCTCCAGGAAGGCTCTGTCTATTACATCACAACCCCCTGCAAAATCCAGCTCGCCAAGAAGCAGTGGTCCAACCTCCCCAACGACTACGAGCTCACGTTCGAGCGCGACACAGTCATTGAGAAAGCCGAGGACCAGACCAATGTGCCTCAGGTGCGCTTCAATTTCTGCAACATCCAGGAGCTGCAAGAGGTGGAGAAAGACGCAACGGTCGATGTCATTGGCGTCCTGAAGGAGGTCCAAGAAGTGTCACAGATCGTATCCAAGACAACCCAGAAGCCCTATGACAAGCGTGAGCTTGTCCTCGTCGACGACACTGGGTTTTCGGTGCGCCTGACCATTTGGGGAAAGACGGCGACGAACTTCGATGTCGCGCCCGAGTCTGTTGTGGCCTTCAAGGGCACGAGGGTGGGCGACTTTGGCGGCCGCAGTCTCTCGCTCCTATCGTCCGGCACCATGGCCGTTGATCCGGATATTCCAGAGGCACACCGGATCAAGGGTTGGTACGACGCCTCAGGTCGCAACAACACGTTCGCGACACACAGCAATATGGCAACTATGGGCGCCGCCACGGGCCGCAAGGACGAGCTCAAGTGTATCCAAGACGTCAAGAAGGAGAGCCTAGGCATGGAGAATGTCGATTACTTCAACCTCAAGGCAACAATTGTGCACATCCGGCAGGAAAACTTCTCATACCCGGCCTGCCGCAACGAGGGCTGCAACAAGAAGGTCGTCGAGACGGGCGACGGTACCTGGCGCTGCGAAAAGTGCAACATCAGTCACGATCGCCCGCAGCACCGCTACATCATGAGCATGAGCGTCAACGACCACACAGGCCAGCTTTGGCTCAGCGCCTTCGACGACACAGGCCGCGTCATCATGGGCGGCAAGAGCGCCGACGAGTTGTTTGAGATCCGCGAGATGGACGACACGCGGCTTGCGGCCGAGTTTGAGGCGGCCAATTGCAGACAGTTTATCTTCCGCTGTCGCGCAAAGATGGATAGCTTTGGGGAGCAGCAGAGGTATGTTCTTTTTTCGGTTGTAATCGTTTGTATTGGGATGGCTAGCTAATGAGATAAACAGGATTCGCTACCAGGTGATGAGCGTTGCGCCCTTGGATTACAAGTCTGAGGGTCACAAGCTGGCGGAGTTGATCAAGCAAATGAGTATCTAGGCCTTGAGTGGGCTTGGGAAAGGGGTACTCTACCCTGAGTCTTATGCTCAGGGCCCAGAGACGGTCGGGTATGCCGCGCAGAATGGTGGCTATGCGGTCTTTCCTGGTCACTTGCAACCTTCTCCATGGACTGATTTGTCGACATACATGCAACCATAGGGATCTATAAACCCATGGGTAAAAGGGGTGGCGGTGACGCTTATTACGGGCTGATGTCGGAATCATGTAAACGTGCACGTTTGGCGCGAAGTGGGAGGCATGCTAGGAGGGAGAGGGGAGAATCAGGGGCCGGCCAGGGATGACCACCTCTACATGAATATTTGATTTTGTTGTTTCCTCGCTCATCTAGCACAGCGCCAGATGTATTGATATAAATGCTCTCACTCGAATCACCATTCAACAATATTTTCCCGCAAAATGGACGTGTAGCACCCGAGCGATGCTCAAATCTTCTCGAATCCTGGGTAGCTGCTTCGTCAGCCTTTTACTGTCTACCTAACCTCAGCTAGGAAGGGCATTTACTATGCTCTCTATCGTAAGCGCACGCCGCTCAATGATGGCAGCAATAGGCCATCGTCGCCCTCCTTGTAAAAACGCCAGCTCTGCTACACAGCCTTGCCTCCTATGCAGCGATGCCCCTGTAACCATCTCCCGGTCCAAGTCTGCCCCTCTGGCTACGATCTAACGGGTTGTGGTCTTAAAATATCACGTCCTTATGCCAATACATCGTGCTTATCCTCATAATCGTTAAATAACCGCTGAACTTGTGCGTCATGTCCTTCCTCATGGCCCAAGCACCCCCGACATAAGATCCTCGTCCTCGATCGAGTGATCGAATCCCCCGAACCCAGGATCACGCCCAACATCCTTGTCCTTGTTTTTCGAGTCCCTGACCAAATAGCGCAAGTACTCCCGGCTGGTCCCCAAACGCTCATTCGTCGCCTTGACGACCGGCTCAAGGTTCTTGATCCGCTGCGCCGTCTGCAACATTTTGGCCCCGAACTCAGCCTCGCTCAACTCCTCTGTTGGCGACAGGAAGGTGAGGTACGCAGGCTGTCCCTCTGGTTGTTCAACCACGCCATTCAGCATTCCATCCCGGATCATCCCAAGCACAAGTTCGAGAACCTCAGCCTCGGTCGCGAGCGGGACGCCCGTCTCGGCGCTCTGGGTGAGCGTGCGAATCTGCGCGAGCGATATCTTGGTATAGACATCGCGCAGACCGACAATCTTCCAGCGCTGGTAGTGCGCGAGGACGAGGCGCATCAAACCGAGGTTGCCCTCTTCGGCCCAGAACTGTTGGCCGAGGGTATCGAACTCGGCGTTGAGGGTTTCTGCCGTCTCCTGCTCAAAGGCGGTGCCGATTGAGGTGTACGGCTTACCGAGGGTTCCGTAGGCTTTTTGGGGCCCTTGCCAGGCGAGCGTGGGCACAGTGGGTGTCTTCCCGGTGAGCAATAGTCCTACGAGCACCCACTTGCTGTGGGCCTTGGCCATAATGTTGCTACAGATACCGTCCTTGGTTGGGTAGGAGATGACGCGCTCGAGCGCGTCAAAAGCTTGCTGCCAGGAAGAGCGTGCTATGAAGCACAGGCCGCAGAGAAGGTCGTACTGCAGCACGGAGCTGCTGTTGAGCTTGGCGGTAAGGCCAGTTTCCGGTGTGATGTATGCCGGGGGTGGGAGTTGCATATCGCAGAGGTGTCGGCTGTCGCTCGAGCCTTTCATGCCAGGGTAAAAGACAATCGATTTTTCAATGACGGGTATTATGGGCTCAATGTTGTCGGTCTGATAGGCAAGGTTGACCAGGGAGATGTGGTGTGAGGTGAGCATCGAGCCCGTGGGGTCGATACGGAGGAGGGCCGTGGCCAGCAAATCGACGGCAACCGATGCCTTGGTTCTATCGTTAGCAAGTCCCGCTTGTGCGTGAGGTGGGACACGTCTACTCACTGGGAAGAGGTCCCCCTCCCCGATAAGCGCAAGCAGATTCGACAGTGCGGCGCCAACATATCTTATCTGTCGCGGGTCGAAGGTCATCAGGAAGGTGGTTATTGCTGAGAGGAGGGGTTGGTTCGTTTGGGGAACCTTGTCGCGCAACAGCAGTGTCTGGAGCAAAGCGAGGTAGGATATCGAGTTGATCGACGGGTTTACATGCTGGTTAACGGTGAGCGAGCGCGGAGCTGAAGTCTTTGCGCGGGCAGAAACGTACCTCGAGGAGCTGTGCGGCGAGGCCACCAAAGGTAGCAGCGTTTTCCTTGATCAGCCTCTCCACCTTCTGGACGTGCTGCCGAGCAGCCTTGTGGTAGACGTCATTGTCGGTGATCTCCTTGGCCTCGGGAAAGGCCAAGAGCACCGAGGCGCAGTGATCCATGTTGGCGGTTGGTGAGTTGAGCTGTGGTGTCGCTATCTCGAAATTCGGCCTGGCGAACCGAAACGATTGGGCGGTGCGAGGTCAGAGGGGGGAGGAAACTGCCTAGGGGACACTCGAAGGCGGAGAGCTTGTTGCAGTCATTCCGGTATCCGGGAAAGCTGAAGGCGGAAGCGAGTGTATATACGCTGGCAGTAACGCTCAGGTAGGGCTCAGGTAGGGGGCTCGAGGTGTGCTGAAGTTAGCCAGCTAGGTCGCAGTTGCAGTTCGACTTCGAGTTGTGGTGCGGGCAGGCGCCAGGCTGAAGCTCCCCCGCGATTTGGTGTGGAGAAATAAAGTGGGTCAACGGTTGCAAGGATCACAAAAGCCCCACTTCTCATACCAAGGCGCGACTGACAGTGAATCAACAAAGACATGGGACGTACGTGGAGCTTGTTCCAGGGAAAAACATTGTTAACACTTTGATACACTTTCCATTCAGCCATTACTTAATCAATATTCCAGCCTAGGAACAACCTGCATGACTGAATTACAGCAATGGGTGAAAGCTGTGTAGTAACACAAGACGCGAGGGCCAGGGTTAGGTTTTGTATAAACAAGTGCAGCTCCCCTTGCAAATGCAGCTGCCAGTTGACAAACCCTGAATCAAACAACAACGCCAATCCCATCTTACCCAGCCTTCCCTTCCCTCCTAAGCTCCCAGCAATCGTCAGTCTGCATTTGAGCTCCGGTTTCGAACGACCCACGTGGCGTGCTCCTCTGCGATTGCGGCCCAGTATTCGGAACTTCAGTAGCACGCTGCGCAACATGGCATTGCTTCCCTCGATAGCTCGACCACCGCAAATTGGGTTCCAAGCTTGCAATCAGCTAAGAACTGGGAAGCAGCTGGCCTTGGGGCCGAGTGGCAGCTCTCGCCATCGAGACTTGTTCAAGAAATATGGAAAGAGGAAGCACGGGTCGCAGGAGTAAGGATTACCCTGAACGCGGCTATTGCTTTCCGTTTGACCTATAACCTGAGGCCACACATGACCAAGACACTGAACATGGCGAGCAATCTCCGAACTTCAGGCTACCTTCAGGAAATAACATTATGTGTTGGCAAGTTCGTTCTGCCACGGCAGAGACGAATGACAAGACCACATCTTCACAGTTAGGGGATGGGACGATGTCGGACGAGGCCTATGCTTAAAACCTCGCTACCGGTGATCTTGAGAGCATGGTGGTGCGCCCTCATAAGCTGACTTGGCCTCAATAGGTTCCTTCTGCAGCTTCAGAAGCTGCTGGTGGCATTGGTTCATCGCAATGAGGGCATACAAAAACTCCTCGTTGAGAGAAGCGTTCGGGTGGCAATGAATGCTGGCTAAAATCGAGGCCTTGGAGGGCACGCAGTCGTCATCAGTGCCTCTCTCGTCGTGGGTCACCTTCGCTCTGTCCAGGAGGCCCTTGAGTTGGCGGATACGAGTGTTAGCCGTGAGTCCCTTGTTCTGAGCATTGGCTGGGACGTGTGCTCGCTGAACGACTTTATCTTCACCCGTCTCATCTGGGATGAATTTACGTACGAGAACCATCCGGCAATGACGGTTCCTGCCCAGTGGACCCTCGACTTTGAGAGTCGGTATGTGGATATTGTCGAAAAGGTCTTCAAACATCCTCGTGAAGGGGTGTATTTCCTCACGGAGACGGAAGCACTCGCGCGGTATCTCTTCAAAGATTAGCTGGCCGAGCTGGGCCTGGACGAGACCAATGACAGTATCCCGTTTATGGACTTCGGAGGCCACAATATGGTAAGACTTATTGCTCCCCTCCCAGCCGGCGAACTAGGTTACTGATGCGGAGAGCAAGAATGGCGCTGGTATGTTGGTGTTGTGGCCTGTCGTATGACCTGCGATCATCCGGGGGATGTGTTGCTGCGTGGAGGAATGGACAAGGTGAAGTGCCCGATGTCATACGAAGCAACCGCATCGTAAAAGTAAAAATGAGCAAGACCTTGGACGGAAACGCAGCTGCCAATCTCGCTATAGTTGAGACGACTACACACACAGCGGTGCTACATGCCCAGGCGGAGGTGGAGGCGAAGGCGAGAGCCACGGAAATGCGGTCTGCATGTGTGAGCAGCCTTTTGAGAGCAGCATGAATCCTGTAATTGTCCCCTCAACATTGCCTTGGCTTTGACGGCCGTGACCCAGGCATTTTATAGCTCCTAGAGCCAATTAAGGGGGGCTCCGGACCTGGCTCACACCGAACCTCTGTCTAAAAAGCGAAGACGACCTGTGTGCGGCGTGCGGGCCAACACACAGAGCCAGGTGCTTCTCCCAGTTGTCGTCACTGAGCTACTTCGCTGGGAGTTTGTTTGGTTGTAGGGGTATATAAGGCGTCCTCTGTTTGTGTTGCCATGCTCGGGGAAATGATAGGCTGGTACCCTAGTCCCTTTGGAACAAAGGGGTAGACAACTCGGATGACTGAGAAGCAAGTAATATAATTGTTACATGACTCTTATAAGGCTAGCAGGTAGTCAAGCTATTCATCTACCCCTTTTCTTTTCCTAACCCTGCCCTCTTCTTCCTTGCCTATCTTTGCAGTTACCCAACAGATAAGTCGAGTCATTGACCGCGAAGCGAAAACCATCAAGAAAATCTTAGCACCCATCTACCTACTACCCGATACCTTATATACCCCTACAGCAGAGCAAACTGTCAGTGAAGTAGCTCCTAATTCCTTAGCAGGGCCCGAAATTGGCTCTGTGTTCTGCGCCCCTACACACAGAGCGCTTCGCTTTTTGTGCCGAGGTCCTAGGTTCAAATCCCCAACATATTTGTTCCTGCCCTCCTTTTTATTTTTATTTTCAACTCACTGCTCCACTGATGCATGTTGATGGCTGCCTACTAGAGGCACACTCACCCCGTATGTTACAAGGCACCGAGAACAAAGTCCACGATTCTACCTCTACATCTGATTAAACAAACATCTCACTCCCCGACCCAGGCCCATATCACCGACATCATGACACGCCGAGTACAGGATTTTTGTATCAATTACCAAATATATTACTCCTCTGCCCCTAGCGGGACCACCCTGGCTAAACATGTTGCAAACGCAAGCAGGTATCAGGCCGGTTCTTCATACATGATATGTAACCCATCTCCGTCATCTCACATCCATCTGTCGAGTTACACCCTGGTATACCTCCATCCGTCAAAAGTCAACATCACCAAACAGCAACTCCCCAAGGGGCTCCAAAGCTCCGAAGAGATCTTCCTTTTCTCACAGACACAACATCACAAGTATATAAATAGATGGAAAGCAAATAACAAATAAACACGGGCTTGGAGCAAAGCACACTGTATTGATCGGATGACGATCAAGTAGCAGCAAGCCGACGGAGCCCCTTCTCTTTCCCTCCCCGGTCCTCCTCTATTTCGCATTCCGAACCACCCCTTTTCCATCGCTATAACCCGCTCCTCGCTAGGCACTTGATCGAACCGGGGGGGGGGGGAAGCAACAACCCCCCTAAAATAGCAACATGACGCCGATCCGATGCCAAATCTGCTCTTTCTTTTAGGGTTGAGAAAATACATGACACATTATGTATAAGAGGATGGCGGTGTTAGGACCGGCGAACAAAGGAAAGCAGCAGCGTTGCGCATCGCGTGATCGGCGGTGGGTATTTGACGTGAGATAGTTGCAGCAGTTTGATGACGTAGGGAATAGTGATGTAGTTGACTCTTGAGACAATAAAAATATGAATGGCTTCGTGGTTGTTGTTCTTGCCCGGTGGGACATCTCCCAAGTCCCACCTAGGCACTCTGGGGCAGTGAGAGATCTTTCTCGGGCCCAAAGCCGAACCCTCTGGACCGCGCACTCTCAACCTGGTGGAGTCCGAGCTTCTCCAACCCCGAGACACCGCTGTCGGCCTCGCCGTATACGACGATACCCAGCCCGCTCGCTTCCTTCTTCTCGCCCTTCTGGCCCGCACCGTCGTCGTCGACTCCTTCGTCAAGGTTCATCAGAGCCGGCGGTCGGTGGCGCATTTGCCTTGCCTTTGCTAGCGAGATTGTCTTTTGCTGGTATGTCGTTGTAATGGCTTGCGTGTCATCGCGGTCGATAGTCGCTTTCATGAGAGCCGCCATCCACAGTCTCCCCTGCTTGATATTCGGCACCGCAAAATAGTGAACAGTGGGTCTCGTGAAATTGACGGCGCGAGACAGGCCAGCGCGCGGGGGGACGAGCTTGAAGATGAAGATGGAATCGGATTCCTTGGTAGGATCGCGCTCCGCTTCCGTAGCAGCGAGCGTTGGGACGTGGCTTCCGGCGGGTATCGCAGGGGAACTTGACGCTCCTGTCAGTGTTGCGTGGAGCCCCGTTAGCCGCTCGTTGTCAGCAGGAAGCACCCGATGGAATGAGATGTCAATGAGGCCCCTCTCCTGGTCGTCATCCTCGGAGTAATAGTATGCCAAACGCCTCCCCTTGAGCACAAAGAGACGGGGTTTCCATGTCGTCATGAGGTTGGCACTCCGCTTCTTCATCCACCCGCTATAGTCTGCATCCACGATGGCTTCCCGAGGCGTGACCTTCAGGAGACCGCGCGTGTACGCGCTGGTCTCTTTCTTCGTCTTCCGGCTGCTACGGCTGGCCGCCGTGGTTGCCGTGCTAGGGCTCTTCGTCGCATCGGGAGAGTCAAGCTCGAAGCTCGGCCCAGCTGAGGGGGTGCTGGATCCGGTACGTGATGGCGAGTATATCGGCGAGTCCTTGGCTGGTGAGTCGATGGGAGAGGCTATCTTGGCCCTCTCGGTTCCCGTGACGGCATCCGAGGCTGCCCTCAGACCGAACCCAGTCCGCAACACCATGCCCACGTTGAAGTCGGGATGGTTGACCTGGCTTAAGCGCTTCATCGCTGATTTCGGAGACGATTTGGGCTGCTCTGGGGAGTCGTCGAGTTTGGTGACAGTGGTCGAGTTAATTTCGTGGGATCCAGGTATCGCGCGTACCGAATCCGTGGTGGCGGTCGATGCAGTGCGTCTGCCGCCTAGGCCGTAGTACCTTTGAGCTGCAGACGAAACCTGGGTACCGGAATCGCGTACAGAGTCCACACTGCCAAACCTTGAATGGCGGGAGAGGGCGGTTGCGCTTCTAACACGTTGTTCCTCCGTGTAGCTCGTCTTTGGTGAACCGGGTCCAGCCTGAACGCTATCTCGCTTCCGCAGAACATTGCGGCGTCGGGAGTCAGCATCAGTCCCGGAGAAGTAGCCCCGCTCGAGGTCGACCGCCGAATCCTGTAGCCCCTGTTCCTGTGTCGCCATACCGTCCTGAACTCCTGCCGAGGACTGAGGGCGTTGCGCGTAAGCGGTAGCGCTCCCTAGGGTCCAGTTCCGGTCAAAGGATGGCTGCTTCTTATGGACTGGTTCCGGCTGGGTAAACGTTCCACTCGCATTAATCTTGGGAGTCGTACTAGCCGTAGGCAGCGTTGTTCCTGTGAGGCGGAAGTCGTTTGAGGAGTGACGACGAGAGTGGTGCAAATCTCGGATTGATGCAGCAGAGGGTCGCTTCTCGTGAAACGTTCGGGTTGGGCTATCGACGAGGGGTGACACTGGCGATACTGGCATGGTAGGTTCTAGTTTTGGGGTTTGCGATAGACGTTTTGTTTGGAGTGAGAGAGACCGGTTGTCCATCGATGTGAAGCGCGGGCCTGTGCTTGTCATTGTGTTCGTCCTGCTGCGTCCTTTTCCTGCCACGTCAGACCCTGCTTCGCTTCCATAAGTTTGAGTGGTCCTCCTTCCAACTGATCCCGACCCATTCACATCGTCCTGGAGGAGCTTGATCTTCTGCCACGTCTTCAGCCTTCGTCCTACGGAGCCCAAGTCAAAAGCTTTGATGAAAAGCGACGTCTGATCCATCCCCAGAAGGACCTCGCCCGTGATTTCTTGATCCCGGAAAACCTCGCAGTGGTGTTTTTCAACGCCGGCCATAAACAAATACTCGGCGACTTGGTCGGCGGACCACGACTCAACCTCCACGCGAGAATGTTCTGATCCCTCCTCCTCGTCTGTCTCGTCGCCCTGAATGTATGAACTTCGGTGGTCTACGTGGGAGCTGTACTCGCTGCCAGAATCGGCGGCATTCCGGTTTCCGTTGCCCTGCGGAGAGTTTAGGTCCGTGATGTGCTCATTTATTACATTTAATGTCTCGTGGAGGACGTGGCTGTCGGTGCTTGAGTTGAGTCTCCCAAAGCCACCTACTTGGGGAATTGAAGGCAAGCTGCTGGAGAAGGCGGATGGCGATCCGCTGGTAACCGTCGACGATTTGAACGAACTTAGAGGGAGGGTGGTAGGGGGCGGCGGTGCGTCGGGAGCCACAGGGCTATTGCTCTCTTCTACGGGGGAGTTCGAGACCGGCGTCTGTTGCTCGTCGGCGTCTTCAGCTAAAGGCGCTAAGCTTGGGGGCTTCTTTGGTGTTGTTGGTATCGGCGTGCTTGTTGCGGCAGGTTTGGGAATCGGACGCGTATACACTTCCGGACTGTTAGCGAAAGGGGGGGGTTGACCAACAGATGCAAACATACCCTCTGGAAAGAGACCGCTGTTGCCATTGATCAAGTGTTTGCCCAAAAACCAGCCATCTCCAAACTCATCGTCGCGCTCAATCAGCTCCACGCGATCACCTTTTGCTAAGCTCAACTCATCGGAACTGCGGGCTTGGAAGTCGTCTACACGCGTGCGGCGGTTAGTTAGCACCTTTCTTTTTCCGAGATATACTCCGTACAGGTCAAGGCAGGTGCAGCGACACGGTTACGAAGTAAAGCACCGCAAATCGAGAACAAATCGAGAACGGGGAGCGTGGTCGGACTCACGGATCACCATCAAAATGTCGCCCACCTCGGGCTTGGTGCCGCCTGGGGCCGCCATCATCTTGCTTGTGATGACAGCTCAATCGCTGCGGGCAAGGCGTCTGCAGGAAATTAAAAAAGACCGGCCGATGGGATCAATCGTGACCCATCCAGTTCTGACGTCGTAGGTGTGTTGTTTGGAATTTCCTTCTCTTCCTTGCGGGGAGGCGGGTCACGACGGGATCGCCAAGGCAAGAAGGAAGGAAAAAAAGAAAAGCAAGACTCGGCCTCTAGTCGAGGATGCGCGGGGGGGTGCCACAGTTGGGGTGTAAATCCCAGGCCGTCACCTAGAAAAACAAGGTAGTGGCCTGGAGAGAACCTTGTATCGCAAAACAGAGGAATCACCTCAGTTAGGTACCCCGGAACCTGGAAAGTGCGGAAGGGGGTGCTCTTTAAAAAAAAAAAAACGAAAAAAGAAAAAAAAAGAGGAGCACTGGACGGGGAGGAGATGAGGACGATGGTGGTCTTAGCGGCGCCGCAGCCGTTCCCTCTCCGTCATCTGGTGGGCTGCAGACACGTTAGATCTATTTCCAGGGACGTACGTCGTTGGCTTGGTTGGGGTCTGGGCAGTCCTGTGTCGCTTCGATGTGGTGGCAAGCATGCACCGCTGGAGCACCTTACAGGTCGTGGCAGGCGGTTTGAGGGACGATCGGGCTGGGAGGTATTCGGCGGCGTAAGTGCTGGTTCCGCTCGCTGATTGGGGAGGCAATTAACAGGCGCGGAGGGTGCGTGGAATCCCGTTATTGGGCCTGGAAACGGGCTCGAATTGGGTTACCCCAAGGGGGAGGTACAGCGCAAATGGAGGCAGCACGCAGGACAGGGACGGCAGTCGAGTGCGGTCTCAAGAGGTGAGGACGCGGGTTGGTTGCCGCGAAATAGCGTCGGCCGCGAGGGGGAGCGTGTGTTTGTTGAGGAGGGAGACGGACAGTGGCCGAGACACCGACTTGCAAAGTAAAAAACCCAAAACCCAACGGCTGATAGCGGAGGGTTTTGGCGAAGGGCAATTCTTCGCTCGCAACCCGAAAGGTAATGTGGAAGGTGCTGCGTAAATTTAGGGCATCGAGAAGCCGACAAGTACATGAGCAGGTACCTCTCGATTGGGCTAGACCGCAGCACTCAGAAGCAACCCAGACTCCCAGAGAGTGTACCCTGGGAAGGCGCGGGCGGGAATTGCTCATTAGTGCAATCCTGCACCCTGCACCCTGAATATCTAAGCACTGCTCCTGCTCCCAGCGCAAACCGCAAAGCCCCGGGCGGCACATGTCGACCCTGTCGACCTCTCAGGTAGCCTTTCATCACAGGGCATCATCTCAACGGCCAACCAGGCCCAGCACGAGGAACTGCTAATTGGGGAAACTCTGAGGACTGCCTGGCAGAGACATTGAAATCTCAACAGCGGTATCAACAGTCGTCAAGACCCAAGACAGCAGTTGGGAATGAAATGAAAGCCCGAGTGGATTTGGCGACGGCTGGTCTGTGATAGGCGGCCGAATCGGCGCAAACGAATACTCACTCGTTCGTGATCCCTGAAGCCCGGGCCATGACCGACCGTCGACACACCATCGCATGGGAAATGCGTGCGTCCGTGAGCGCCATGGCCGCTTGCCAGCCCAGCCCCCACCTCATCCTCCAGTTCCCAAGCAAACCCGGGCCCAGTGCAGCACCAAATGCCCGTGCTGTTGGATGCAAGGTGCCGGCATATGTGGACATGCGTGAGCTACAATGGAATCCGAGCTGAGGTAATACATATACCTACCGCACAGAGCGTACATGTACGGACTGCGCCGAGGGAACATAATAAGTCTCGCCGCAAAGCTACCAGATGCTTGCTGTCGTCGACGATTGGACCTGATGCCTTGACAGCTGAAGGTTGGGTGGCTTGACTTAGGTAGCACTGGGTAGCTCCCCGAGGCTTGTGGCTCTGTTGGTCGCTTCATCTGGAAGGTTTCCAGGTTCTAGGCGACATGCTTGTGTGAGTCCAACACATGACAGGAGTCCGTCGTGAACCCCTATCCCCTCTGTCTCTGCCGCCACTGGACACCTGGCTCGATGGCTGCCTCTGGGTCGCTCCATTGCATTTGATAGATGGCTGGGTTGGCGAGGGAAAGCGACGACGGGACATTAAATCGCCATCGATTGAGCCTTTTGTCCCTTTCACGTGGCTACGGCTTCCCCGCATGGGTCAGCTCCCGTCCTGGTTTAGCGAGCCGATTCAGTGCCCCTCCAGCGGCTTCGGTGTGCAGATCCAGTGGCCCCCGGGTGTCCGGGTAGCGTGCCGTGAGCCTCGGCATCTTCTGTCACCTTGGCCCTCGACATTCAACGTCCATGATTACCTACCTGCCTGTATCCCGTGATATGCAGTTCTTTCCTGTAAACCACAGCACAACACAAACCGGTAACTTCCGCACAGTTGGAGAGGAAATTTGGAATTTACCACAACTTCCATCCCCTCACACAGCTCGTATCCCTTCCAACCACAGCATACACTCAATCTCGTCACCCACCCCCACGGTGCCACCCGACCCCCAAACGCAAACATGACCCAACTCGCCAGTTACACAGACTACAAACACTACCTAGTGACGTCGCCCACGCCCTTTGTGGCACACGTCGAGATCAACCGGCCGGCCAAGCTCAACGCCTTCCTCGAAGCTATGTGGCTCGAGCTGCGCCAGCTGTTCCGGCAGCTCTCGGCCGACCCGGAAGTGCGGGTCGTGGTTCTGTCGGGCGCCGGCGACCGCGCCTTTACCGCCGGCCTCGATGTCCAGGCCGCCAGCCAGGGCCCTTTGCTCAAAGGCGTCGCGGGCGGCGTTGATGTTGCGCGCAAGGCGACGCAGCTGAGGCGCCATATTGACGAGTTCCAGGAGTGTGTTTCGGCGGTGGAGAGGTGTGAGAAACGTGAGTTTTGCGACATACCCCCGCGGGCTGGTTGGTGTGAGCTGCTCGGCTGATCAGACAAGCTGTTATTTGCGTGCTTCATGGCATCTCGATCGGACTGGCTATCGATCTGTCCTGCTGTGCCGACATCAGGATATGCGCAAAGGACACGAGATTTGCCGTCAAGGAAGTTGAAATCGGCATGGCAGCTGATATTGGCACACTTGCCCGCCTCCCTAAAATTGTGTCAAGCTTCTCGTGGGTTAAGGATGTGTGTATCACGGCTAGAGACTTTGGCGCGGCCGAGGCGCTCTCAGTGGGCTTCGTTAGCCAGGTTCACGACTCCAAGGCAGCTGCCCTAGAAGCTGCCCTGAAGCTGGCTGAGGGGATTGCCTCGAAGAGTCCTGTTGCTGTCCAAGGCACGAAAGAACTGCTAAATCACTCCCGGGATCACCCCGTGGCCGAGAGTACATGACCCCGGGTTGCCGGTGCTGTTTGTTGTGCTGGGCTAACTATCTTATAGATCTGAGGTACACGAGTATTTGGAACTCGGCAGCGCTCCAGGCTGCGGACTTTCAGGCGGCCATGCTCTCTGGGATGACGAAGACAAAGCCCAGATTTGAGAAGCTCTAATAGCGGGTTTGCTATTCGGTAAAACGACGCAAGGCTGTTATGTAGAACTGGACTGCTCGCACCAACCATGTATATGAACGATACCCGCTTCGCCCGAACTGCAACTTTTGATCGCCATCCGCGGCTCACCGTCGTGGCGTCACTGGGTTAATATGCGCCCCTTCAGTGGACCGTATACCTTGTCCTTAGCTGTGACATGGTGCCCGGTGTTGTTTTGAAGAACATTTGGCGCCTTATCAGCCCCCTCACTCACTATCTGCTAGCGGCTCCTCGGGTCTGTATGTCTCCTTCAGGCGCTTTGAGGGTGTCAGCGGGCGAGGGAAGCCAAACCCTGTGTTTCTGGAGTGGGAAAACTCACATCCTCGAGCTTTTGCTTGAGCAGATGCACCATGTTCTCCTTGACCACCAAATGCGATTCATCAAGGTCCTCAATAATGATGTCGTTGTTAGCGCTGTCAAGATGGACGATGATCGACTTGATGGCCGGCTCGCACTCGATGAGCACACCTAAAGGCACCATCAGTGTCCTTGCAACCTCTTGACACGGGCGGCGCTGAAAAGAAGCCCTACCTCTAATTGCCCTTGGCATTTTGATGCGGTCAATAGTGCAGCGGGCACGTTTGCATGGATGGATATATCGAAGATGCGATGCTGGACAAATGGGAGTAGAGAGTGTTCGAGTTGAAAGGTGGACGATGTTGGCGCCTGCAGCGGCGAATTAATTGGTGCCGATATTGCGCTTGATTGAGGAGGCTCTTGCTCGAAAACGGCACGACCAAAGAGGCCGTGCATTTTTAATGCAGGTGACTCCCAGGCCTGAACCTAGCACCGGCGCCTGGAATCAACTGGCACCGCTTCTTGCCGATCCTTTGCTGGTCAACTCCGCCAACTCCCCTGCTGCAAGTCGTCGCCAACACTGCAACTCAACGAGAAAGCCCACCTTTTTCATCACGCTTGCCGCACTCCGCAGTCAGGACAAGCGGTAGTCAAAGCTGCCCCGCAGCACTCGTCTCCAGTGCGGCAACATGGCTTCCACATTGTGCTGCAACAAGCAAGCCCGATTTGGAGAAGGTTGCATTCTGTTCCTGGACTAAAACTGCGATTAAACTGCGGGCAGCGGCACCCGGAAGTCGTGAGTCCGGTCGCGCCGCCACCACACAAGTCTGCTCACCATAGCGCCGAGACAGAAGAGGAGAGAGGCGAGAGACATCTGAGAGGCTGTTTGATATATTTAAAAGGATGGAAAGAATCTGGAGATCGCTAACGGTTTCAACACCATGCAGTGTGGATTGCCAGATCGCCCCTCCTGCGCATGGATATCGGAAGCCTTGGCCCGACCCGACAGGGGTTGACGCGGGAAGCTCTGCTCTTGACTGCTCTTGGCTAAAGGTTGGGGGACAGCAAAGGACCGAGCGACCGAAAGATGCGCCTAGACGGGACCGATTGGACTGTTGCTGGCATCTCGCCTAGTGCCAATAGTCGCCCCGTCAGTTTCACGCAGGTCTCTCCATGCTGCACTTTGTGGCAGCCGGGCATTTCAATGTAAAGACTCCATTTTGGACAGGGAACCGGTAGCACGAACATGGCGTCTTGTTGTTTCTCTGACTGCCTGTATCTGGCTTCTTGAACAGCTTCTCTCCGCCCACACAGCGGCCCTCCATCGCCAGCTCCAGCTCCATCTCTTTCCTCTGGACGCTGTCTATTCACACCAGACGCCCGTCGTGTCCACGCCTTAGCTCCGAGTCTTGCATGCGCAAAACCCAACGGGGAAGCAAAACAATGCTATCCCTGCCTCAGAAACAGCCACGCCGAAACCCACCGCTGCAATTTTAGGTTGAACAGGGACTTCGTCTGGGGGGCGTCCAGGGTGTCCAGGGTGTGGCACACTGGAGCGTGGGATGGGATGAGTGAAGTGTGAAGTGGAAAAAAAAGAAAGGGAGAGTAGCCATCAACAGCCAGCCTTCCATGAGTTGAGTCTCATCGCCTCCCCTCCGCCGTCTCCCATCTTCTCCTTTGCCAGTTCAAGGCTGCGGTGCCAAACATCACCACTTGGGCCAATTGAGCGAGCACGATTCGAGTAAGAGGAGCACGCAGTTCGCAGTACGAATAGGTACACAGTAATATCTCACCCTCCGACTCCATTCTCCATTGACCCCGTTCGCATCCGATTGCTCCGTCAGCCGCAGCCCAGCATCCATCCATTCGGCTTCAGCACCTCCCCACCTGTGCTGCGCCGCGTGTTACTTGTCTGTGTCTTTTTTTATTCACGGTCGGCCGTCAGCCCACCTTGCCCAGGTAATCAACACAAAACGATGCGACAGAAGTAGGACTGCGGCGCTCTTCATCATTCATCCTCCCTCCCCGCACTTCACCAACGCAACGACACTGCGACGTTGCGACCCGTTGTGCTGTTGTAATAACCCCCACCTGGGTTCAACACCATACACAACAAGGCATCGACACCAACCCGCCAAGCGCTTCGAAAACAACCGGTCCTTGGGCCCACCAAAATGTCCAACAACCCCTTTAGTGGCGGCGGTGGCCCGCCGGGGTTTAGTTCCTCCAACGGGCCCTCCTTTGGCAACAACGACGACAATAACGCCTCAAACAACAAGCCCTGGGTCTGGGTCCTGATCCCCGTCGGCATCGTCGTCGTCATCGCCGGCCTGGCCGTGTGCTTGCACGCGCGCCGGCGCCGCCAACGCAAGCGCGGCGCCGCGTCCCTCCCTCCTCCGAACAACCCGCACAACCCACCAGGCTCCCGCACCCGCGCCTTCAACGAGCACGACCTCGAGGAGGCCTGGGTCCGCGGCGCCCCGGCCCCCGGCACGGGGGCAACAGCAGCCGCCCCCTCCGGCGGGCGATGGGCGCGCACGGCCGCGGGTAGCCGGCCGTGGTACTTCGGCAGCGGGAGCGGCAGCGGCGCACGCGGGACCCGGAGCCGGGCGGTCCGCCCTGAGGAAGGCCTCAACGAGCTTGGCGAAGCCCCACCGCCCTACGAGAAGCCGACCACGACCGCCAACGCCATCCCCAAACCCCCCGCCTCCTCGTCCTCCTCCCTCCGGGATCAGGTCGAGCTCCAAACCCTCGCTTCGGCCCCACCCCTCCTCGCCACCGCAACCGGCACCACCGCGACAACGGCCACCTCGGCCTGGACCAGCTCCGACGCCCGCAGCCCCCTCTCCCCCATCACCGTCTCCTCCTCCCTCGCCACCACCCCGTCGCCATCGTGCGGCCGCGCCTCGCCCAGCCCCGACCCGCCCGTCTACACGGGCGGGCCGCCGGCGTATGACGGGCCCCCCACGGGAGGGCCAGACCCTAGGGCTGCAAGCACGGACCTAGCGCTACCAGCACCAGCCGTCCTACCTCAGGATCGTCAGTAGGTCGTCTAATGGCGATGATGGTGGGTACATGATGACGGATGATGATATATAACACAAGAGGGATTGATGTGAGGTTGGGGGATTCGGGGGGTGGGGGGGGGGACGGGTAGGAACCTTTTTTGCGGCTGCGTTTTGGAGAGTTGAGGTTCGGGGTTTACACACGCAAAGTTTTTGGGGGCGTTTTAAACGGAGTTTCGGGCCGGGCCGGGCTGGAGGGAGCGAGGGTTGGGTAATATCCATATGGATAGTTTGGGGCTATTTAACCGCCCGGACGCTATGGCACATTGCTCCAAGTCATGTCTTGGAAACTAGCTGAGTCGGTGGCAGGACATGTAGACGTCCCATTCATGGAAAAGCATTCATCGTGTATCTAGGGGAGAGGAGCAAACCACACAGGACAAGCTATTGCGGGGAGAATCAATTTGAAGTATAAACAGTACCTTGACTGCCTGACCACCCGTGACCCCTAAAACCCCAATCTGCCGCAACAGCGGAGACGAACCCTTTTCCTCCTTGTGAATATGTACCTTTTCTCTCTCCCGCGAAAAAAGGAACCTTTGTACAGGTATATCCCTCACTTTTACAACTTCCAAGAATGCTATATTCAGTACAGGTCCTCCACATCTACCTCATAAACGGTGGTAAACCTCCTACGTCCACGGGGAATATAGATGACCGGTCCCTCCTTTTGCTGACATACCAAGAAGAGCAAATCCCCAGTCAACCCCCTCTCTCACAAAGTAAGCCGACAGCAAAACGCAAAACAATGCTATGCTCTGTGCAAAATATGCATAGTTGAACGAAAACAACCCCCGATGATTCCTCTAATGCAAGAAAGGTCAATGAAACAAGTGCCTTACCGTTTTCTCCAACATGTCCCAAGTTCCGGACTCTCATTTCAGCGGGTGAGACCTGCCCAGCGAGCTCATTAAGCGTTCGCTTTCTTGTTGTCTTCCAAGGTCGCAGCCAACTTCTTTGCGAGGTCGTTGGTCTTGACCTGGAGCATCCATGTCTCCAGCCCCGCACCGTCCTCCGTCGAGGTTGTCAGCTTGACGTACTTGCCGCCGGCGGGCGGCTCCACCAGATAATTGAAGTTCGGAAGAACCAGTCTATTGAGTGCGATGTGACCACGGGGTTCGGCACGCAGCAGCAAGCGGACCGCGCCAGTCGCTTTGCTTTTGAGGATTCGGAGTGGTCCAACGCCCTGGGTTTTCCACGGGTTTTTCGTCTTGTCCTTGGCGGAGCCTGAGTCGTCGTCGGAGTCGGTGTCGGGAACAAGCTTGAGAGCCTTAGCGCGGACCTCAAGGACGACGGCTTCGTCCTCTTCCCCCGGCCCGCCTTCGGTTAGTGATATTTGCTCCTGTGGTGCCTCATCCCCGTCAGCGTTGGTTCCTCGATTCTCTTCAGGTTCTGCAGCTGGCTCGGGCGTGCCTGTAGCAGGTGTAGTCGCCAAGCTTGATGCCCCGCCGAAAGTAAATGGGGAGTCTGAAAGAAATCATTAACCATGTACTTTGAAAACATGCACAGCACGGGATCGTGGGCCGAGACTTACTTGTACCTGTTGAGGTTCCCCCTCCGGGAGCTAGGCTGCTGCCAAACATTGTCGTAGGCTGAGGGGGCCTCTGTGAGAACATCGAGGGGCCATCTGACGGTGTGGAGTTACCACCAAAGTTAAAGATTGATCCACCACCAGAAGCACCTCCAAACATGTTGGCCTGCTGAGGCTGACTATTGGAATCCGACACACCACCAAAGCTGATGGTGGGAGGAGGGGCAGCGCTGCCGAATGTGAATGAGGTCGATGGGGTTTGTGAGCCACCATCGTTGTTGGCTCCGCTACCGAATGTGAATGAAGAAGGGGCCGAGGTCGCACCATTGGATGCGAACGGGTTCTTGACCGCCGTGGCGTCAGAGCCTCCGGCCCCGAAGGTGAAGCTGGTTCCGCTACCCACTTGAGCCCCGCCGAAAATCGTAGCTGGAGGGGCCTGAGAGGCGCCAGATGCCTGGGTGCCAAAGCCACCAAAAATAGGAGCAGGTGTGGCAAGAGCGGTGTTACCAAATGAGAACGAGGGCTTCGCCGCTTCAGTCTGACTTGATGGGTTGGTCGCGAAGAGAGACTTCGGGGCCTCGGTCCGCGTAGCTGGGGCGGTGCCAAATAACGGCTTCGATTCTTGAGATGTACTGGACGCGCCAGCCGCGCCGAAGAGGCTCTTGGTCTCGGAGGCCGCGGGTGTGGTTGTGGCACCAAAGAGTGGCTTGCTCTGTGCTGGAGCGGCAGCCGATTGGCCGAAAGCAAAGAGAGCCGACCCGGAGCTGCTTTCACCGCCCGAGAAAGGTTTCTTTGCCGCAGGCTCCTCCGTCTGGGAAGGGGGGGCGGCAGCGCCGAAGAGGGGCTTTGCTGAACTGCCTCCAAACAGCGAACTTGACGAAGGCTGTGTTGCCTGTGGTGTCTCAGTTGACTGAGGCTTGCCGAACAAGCCGCCCATCGGAGGCTGTGCCGCTGGCTCGGTCTTGCTCTGGTTGCCGAACAGAACAGAAGACTGGAAGGCATTGGCCTTTGTTGGTGCGGGCTTGGGAGACGTTGGTGCTGCTCCAAACAGCGAAGTAGCCGGTGCTGGAGTAGCCGCAGACTTCTTCTCCTCGACCTTCGCCTGACCGAAGCCAATGGTACCCGCGCCGAAAAGTGGAGCGCCAGTGCTTGCAGGCGCTCCGACGCTGCCGAATATTGACGGAGCGGCTGTTGCCGGCGCGGCGGGCTTTGCAGAGAACGAGGAAAAGATAGATGCTGCAGGGGTGACAGACGCAGGAGCAGGCTCATCGGCCTTCCCCGTCAGAGCACCGAACATGCTCTGAGGAGCCGCCTCCTTGGGAGCCGCTTGGGCAGACTCAGTCTTCTTCATACCGAAGTCAATGGTAGCAGAGGCAGCCGGCTTGGGCGCAGTAGATCCGAAGAGCGCGCTGCCCGAGGGCTGGAATTTGATGGGCGTGCTGGTATTCCACGTGTTGTTCGATGGGGCGGCGGAGGCTTGGTCCTTTCCGGGACTGGCGGATCTGTCCTGGTCAGGGGAGGTGGCAAATGGAGATTTGCTTTCTTGGGGCCCAAACTTTCTCACGGGCTGGCCATCGGTACCCCTCGTGATCCGGTCAAAAATACTGCGACCTTGAGAGCTGTCTCCTCCGTCCGAAGAGGCGCTTGACGCCCCGTTAGCCGTGACGGCGGCGGCCTTGCCGGCTTTGTACTGGGGTGTAGGCTCTCCGACACTTGGTGCTGCGCTCGGCTCGTCGCTCTGGCTGGCTTCTTGACCCTCAGATTCAGCTTCGCCGGCGTTGGAACTAGTCTCGCTCTCTGCATCCGCATCATCGTTAGGGCTCCCTTTGCTAGCGTCAGAGAGGTGACCGAAAATGTTAGTCGGCGCGGCTTGAGGCTTCGAGGCAGTATCAAAGACAGGCCGGCCGACGGTGCCATTGGGTAGCTTGGGTGCGGTGCTGGAGCCGAACAAGCTGTTCTTCGAGGGAGACTTTGCGGGAGTCGTCGAGGTAGCCAGCGTATTGTTTACGATGCTCTCAAAGACCGACTTGGTGGCAGACGGCGTTTTTTGAGGTGTCGCTGTAGGCTTTAGCAGCTTGGACGGCTGGTTCTCATCAGGCTCTCCGACCGCATCAGCCTTGCGCTTGTTCTTGAATGGGGTTGGCGGCCCAGCCTCCGGAGCGCGGGATCGCTTGTTGGCATTGGATGCAGATGCCGTCAAAGCATTGCCAGTCTGAGTCAACTCGTCCTCGGCCTTTCTCTTAGAGCTGACATTTGCCTTGTATGTGACGGTTGGTTCGGCCTCAACCTCATCCTCAGAGCTGGCGATGCCGTGTTTTTGTTTCCACTCTTTCTTGACCGCCTCGGAAGCCCTCACCGTCTTGAACTCGTACAGACCATAGCGCAGCATAATTAGGCTGCGGCTCTTCTCAAACTCCTTGGCAAAGTTTGTGATGTTGATCTTCCAGTCCTTCTTGGTGAAGACCTCATCCGCAGCGTACTTGAGTCGCCTCAGATCAAGAATACAGAAGAACTGTCTTCTCTGGTGCTCATCCAGGTCGGGTGGGCAGTAGTGCGCCAGAAACTCATCCGCATATACAGACCCAGTACGAGCGGGATCATCGGGGACCTCCCTAGCTAACACTTCGCCTGTAAGATGGCGAGGCGGCTCGGGGATTCTCATCGTGAAGAGCTCAGACGGCGCCGTGTGACCCAATCCGCGGCTCGTGACATCAGCTGCGGCGCCGCGAGGGACCTTTCCAGGCGTGTTAGGAGGGAACGCCTGTCTGATCGTGTTGGTCGGGACACGGGGTGAGAAGCTCGGGATAGCTGGCCGCTGATATATCGCCGAATTTCGGAATATGTTGCGTGGTGTGGTAGAAGCGCCAGAAAAGTTGGTAGTCTTGTTGTAGAGGTTTGTCGGGGGGTGAGAAATGGTCGACGAGAAAGACGACGACGTCGTCTTGTAGGGGTTGTCGCCCGGCATTCTCCTCGGCGCGGCCGAGGCCATGCCGGAGAAGCTCGAGGCCTTGGGCGTCGCCGAAGACAGACGCGTCGAGAAATCGGACGCGCTGAAGCTCTGGGAGAGCTTGCTGGATGGTCCCTGAGCTCGGCCGATGATCTTGCGTGATGCAAGCTGCGATTCGGATGCTCGCTTTACGGGACTCTCAGGCGCGGATGTCGACGCGTTGCCGAACTCGACGGGCAAAGGCGCGAGTGGCTCGTCAGCTCCGGCCTTGAGCACTGCTCTCGCGTTCGCATCGGATTCAGCAGGCGGCGTAGCGCTGGTGCGGAAGAAGTTGGGGATGGCGAAGAGGCTGCGCTTCTTCGTGGGGGGATCCATGGCGATGTGACGAGCGCTGCAACTATCGAGAAGCCTGAGATGCAGCCGTCGAAGTGAAGAGAATGATTAGAGTATTAAATGCTGCGTATGGCAAATCAGAAAAGGCCAGATGGAATTGCGGGCGCGATCATGAGGCTGGATGTTATCCAGGTTGGCGCCCTCTTTTTCCTCTTCTTTTTTTTTCTGCGTCGCGTCGTGGGTCGTTGTGCTCAAAAGAGGCTTTTAGGCGTGAACGGGGACGGGGGACAAGGAGTTGGGGGGTCGCGCATCGGGTGCGGGCTGCTCGTGACGAAGAATCCACCTCAGCGCACTAAGCAAGGGAAAGGACGTACGGGACAGGGAGCGACTCGATGGATCCAATGAAATTGTTGATAGAAAACCGCATCGAGAGAATATCGGCTCCTGGCGAGGCAGGCACGCACGATGGAGAAGAAGTTGGAGGATGCGGCGTGGTGTTTTGGGGGGGATGTCTCTGTGCCTGTTTCCTTGGACAGGAGCGCGAGAAAAAAAAAATTCGTGAGGGCACCTTGTTAAGCGCGGGAGCTGGAACCCTGAGAGCAGCTCACGCACGGACCATACGCGCAGATCGATGACTTGCCATGCGGGCAGCCGCTGCCGCCTCAGGCACCGACGATGGAAAGGGGATGGAATTGGGCGCGGCTCTTGCCGAATCCAGAATTCAGCCAGTCGCGGTTCGCGTCTGCCGCACAATCCGCCAGAATCCGGATATTCCCAAGCTATCGTCAGGCAAGTGCGGTGGACAAGCTGCCACAGCTGCCACAGCTGCCACAGCTGCCACAGCTTGCACGGCAATCTAGAACAATGGCAATTTTTAGCTCCTGACATCCCACGCCTCCTCCATAGGGCCCAGGGTGGTTATATCAACCACTGCAACACATGGAAGGATTGAGGATCGAGTTCGCGAGGCTGTCCAGAGGTCCACAGACCCGGGAGCCGTAGAAATCGAACACTTGGCTCCCGCAGCTGGCGAAGCCAGGCCGCAAACCCCTGGAAGCTCGCAAAGGTGCGCCACCCGCTCCCGCCTGATAGGAGCAGAGGCGAGCTATTCTGGTCGCATCTCGACTCCGACTCCAATTGGAAGCAAATGAATGCTGTCTCTCGTCGTCTTTGTTCCCAGCTGTCCCCCAGACTCGGTAGTTTGAGCTGTTGTGCCATCAAAAAGCCATCAAAAAAATCGCATCCGGGACCAATTCACCAATGAGGGCGTCTCGTCTCGGCAAGCTTTTCTTGGGTTGCCACGACTCAACACCACACGTGTAACAAGCGCCCCGAGCCTACGGTACTCGAATGACTCGCATGGCCGGGTTCCCACAATGCCATCTCTCAAATCAAGATGCATATCCAGGCAAGAAGTCGATGAGAGCAGCACGAAATCGCCATCCACCCCCACTCGCCACTCACCTGTCACCACATCCCGCTTGATTTCCCACAGAGAGTGTCTCCAATGCAAATGCAACGCATTTTGATGCAATATCATTTGCCCCGCCGTCCCTTTCCGTGGAAAGGGGGTACCTCGCCAGTATTGTATCGTACAAACACCAAACTCTACACCGATGCTCTCCATGTTGCCTAGATCCTCGACAAATAAGTCATCATCATTACATCCCTTGCCTCGCTGTCTTCATCCTCCAGCTCGTCGTCTCAGCCTAGAGCTTGGCCTTGGTCTGAGCCTTCTTGAGGATAGGCTCCATCTTGGTAGCCTTCATCACGTCACCCTTGATCTTGAGCTTGCCCGACATGAACAGCCGCTGGGCGTTGGCCTTGCCGGCGACGAGGTTGCCAAAGTCGGCGTCGGAGAGCGACAGGGTCACTATAGCACCCGCATCAGTACAGGCTCTCTCGACGTTCCCAAGAGTGGGGGAGAGAATGCGCACCGGTAGGCTTCTCGCCGAGGCCCTTGCCGACCTCGCCCTTGTTCTTGAGGTCAATGTGCCAGCTCTCGGTCTCGCCAGCCGCGTTCTTGAGGTTGAAGGCGAAGACGGCATTGCCCTGCTTGATGGCGTCCTTCTTGTCGGCATCGGTCTTGAGCGCATCGTTGATGGCGTCGAAGGCCGCCGATGAGGGGAACTTGTCTAGATTGCGATCGCATCAGCATTTGGCCCTCCCCTTTTCCTGCTGCGCCACCGGTGGGAAATAATGCGACGTACCGCTCTTGAGAGACATGGTGGACGGTGGTTTGGGTAATGTTGTGAATAGGGGGACTAATGACAGCAGTGGCGGGCGGAAGACTCGGGGTTACTGCGCAGAAGGTTTGAGGAACGTAAGACACCAGGGATTATAAGCTACAGCGTGAGGACGGAACGTGGGGAGAGGGGGGAGCCAGAGGTAGTTGTTGGTTTTCTTAGTGCCGGGCTGGAATTAGATCCGGATGCGATTCGGGGGGCAGTTCCAGGTTGGAAAGGCTCGGAGCATGTGAACTGTGCCTCGGCCGCTCGCATCATCAAGCAGAGCACGCGCCAATGGTGCAGGCCGACGGCCCCCCCACCACTCCCACCACTGGCCTGCCGAGACGGGATGGGGGGCCAAGCCCAAGCCTCGTACCCTCGCTACCCCATGTTGGGGATGCCCGGCTCCATGACACACCCCTGTCAACCTTGAGAAATCCAGAAATCTTCCACAGCAGTAGGGACATTTCCAAGGACGTTCCCCCGCACCCAGCCCGCGCCAACATGTGCACGACACCGCAAGCCTCGACCTTTTTTCGCCCGGTTGCAAAGGCACGATGCGTGGGGTCGCGTCTTAGGTGCAGAGAGCTATATACCATGCGAGTCATTAAGCTTGAAATGCATTGCCGGCCGTTGTTCGGTACGGAACCCGGCCAACACTATATGCTGGAAGCGTTTTGTTCGTGAACCAGACTCGGTGAATTCCTCTCCCATTTTCCCTTGCTCCTCATGTAACAAACTCGGTCCCATGCTTTTGATGCCGATCTTCTGTCCCAGACACCCTACTCTACATCAAAACACCAAGAACATAAAATACACTCGCCGCCAGGGCCAGGGCCAACCCCCAACTCGGGAACAAGGCTCTCCCCATGCTGCTGTCATGGCCATCCCCCCCATCTTCTCCTTTCACCCCATCTCGCCCAGTCCTCTCGAGATACGCTGCAAGCGCACCTCCCCAAGACCCAACATTGTCTTTCTGTGCAACAACCAGGCTTTCACCGCCTGTAGTATCATAGACCAGATTCGTCGCCGACTTGGCACTCAAGGAGTACCAGAACATGCCCTTCGCCCCGTCCACCGCTGCCATATTGACCTGGCACACGCCCCCCGTACTCTCGCACTGCGGATCCCGCCACATATTGTCATTCATCTTGTTGAAGAAAACCCACAGCGCAGACCCGTGAATGACCACGCCGCTGCTGTTGGACACATACTGCGCCCACGCGCGGTAGCACCGATCATCATCCGCCAGCCCCTGAGCAGCACAGTTCCCAAAGGTCGGGTCTCCGTGCGCCGCACTCGGCGTCCACGGCGCGGGTGCGCGGTGCGGCGTGCCCGCGCCCTGCCAGTAGGGACTCTCGGTCTGCTGCAGGGCCATGTAGACATCCTCGGCGCCACGCAGCGCGTACTGGTACAAAACGCAGTGCTCGAACGAGGTGCCCACCAGCCAGGTCGGGCCGGCGCTCTCGACCAGCGCGCCGCGGCCGACGGCGATGGTCTGGGCCGCGGTGGCGGGGTCGAGGGACGGGTCGAGGCCGTGGTCGGCGACCCAGCCCCAGACGCCCTCGAGGTAGGCCGAGGATGTCTTGGTCAGGTGGAGCAGCGCGAAGGCGGCCTTGCAGCCCGCCGGGTCGAGCGAGGTGCACTTAGCGCTGACCGCCGTGTCGTGGGAGCCGCCGACGCGCATGGCCACGTTCCAGAGGCCGACGTCGCCGGCCGCGCGCCCGGCCGTGTTGACCTGGATCAGGATGGCGCCCGGCAGCACGTCGCCGGCCGAGACGAGCACGTCGCTGAGCTGGGCCACGCCCTGGTCTCCGGGGCTGCCGAGCTGGAGGATGGGCCGCGGGTTGCTGGCGTCGGCGAAGGCGGGGCCGGTGCCGGTGATGACGCTCAGGGCCTCGCCGACGATGCGCGAGCCCGGCGGGGCGTGGATGGTTTCCCTGGTCTGGTAGATGCCCTGGGGGAAGAAGATGATCTTGCAGCCGGCGTGCTTGCGGAGGAGGGCGTTGATGGCGGGGCCGTCGTCGTGCGTGTCTGTTGCCGTGTCAGTTGGGTGGGGGGGTCTGGTATCAGTGAGGCAGGGAACTGACTGTCTCCGTAGACTTTGAAGTCAGGATCGCCTTTTACGCTGATGAACTGGCTGATGTCGTACTCTTCGTACTGTGGTAGGGGTGCGGTGAAGTATTTCCCGTCAGAGAGCAGACTGGCCGGCCTCTCGATGGGGTACATGGTGCCGGACTGGTAGTTATAGGGGGCCCTGGATTTCTGTCAGCACGGTTTACCTCGGAAGTCCACCGGCACAGGAGATGCCCACGCGTTCCCCATGACCCAAGTCTGCCCGACCGGCACGGAACCCTCCAGCAAGGTGGCGCCGGTAGACGACTTGACGGCGACAGCCTCGCTAACATCAAACCCATCCAGAACCAGCGAGTTCTGGCCAGATCCGCTCACGTACGCCAGCACTCCCGCCTCGCACTTGGACACGGAGGAATCCACAATCGACACGGACCCGGCGCTCCCGCTGCGACCCACGTCGACGCCATAGCGGCAGTTGGCAAAGGTCGCCCCCTGGATCGTCGTGACAAACGACTCCTGGAAGAAGACGCCCGTCTCGCAGCCGTCAAACGCAAGGCCTTTGAGCAGGTACTGCTGGCTCGAGAGGGACAGCCCAACCGCGCCCCCAGTAAACGTCTGTAAAGCACGTCAGCAACCTCCCCCCTGCCTTTCCCAGAAAAAAAGGAAGAAAAAAGAAGAAGAAAAAAAAAAAATTACATACACAATCCGCAATCAAGACCCCGGACCCGCCAAACCCCATGCCCAGCCCCGTGTGCCGCGACGGCGCCGGCATGACGACGTGGACGTTGACGAAACTGCACCCCTGCGCGACGGACCACTCGACGGCGCGCGCCTCGGTCTCCCTCGCGATGCGCGTCGTGTCGACGCGCACGTTGCGCACCGCCATGTAGAAGTTCTTGGTCGCGCTGCCGGCGCCCTGGTGCGCGTCGAAGCCGCGGAGCACGGGCTGCGTGCCCAGCGCGGCGTCGGCGAGCAGCGTCGGCGGGTGCAGGGCGTCGCCGACCAGGAAGGTCGAGACGAGGAGCTGGATCGGGGAGTGCAGCAGGTACGTCCCGGGTGGGATGGCGATGTAGGCGGGGCGGGTGGTGGCCGTGTTGGCGGTGCGGTTCCAGGCTGGGGGGGGGGAGGGGGGTTAATTCTAGAGTTTCGCTGGGAAAGGGGAGGAGACAGACCGGTGATGGCTAGGTTGAAGGCTGGGGAGGAGTCGTTGACGCCGGTGTTGTCGGCGCCGTATTGCACGACGGTACGGTGGTATTGGTAGGTCGGGTCGGTGCTGGAGGGGGCGGTCCCGTCGTGCTCCATCTCGGCTCGCCACCAGGTGGGAGGGCTCCCGGCCGTGGGGCCGGTGCAGGACTGTCTGGGGTGGTGTAGCTCGTGGGGGCCGGCGTGGAGGGTGGCTGTCGTCCATGACGCTGCTGCCACCAGGAAGAGCGGCCTCATCGAATTTGGGGGGGTGGGCACCGGTTTTGGAGCGTAGTAAAAGGAGTGGAGACCAAAGTTACTGCGCTATCTTGAGCGCACCATAGCCAGGTCAGACGGAGTCGTCTGGCAAAATCAAACATGTAATTACGTTGGTTGTACATGAGGTGCAGGACGCTCCGGTTTAGCCCAGAACAGGAAAATATTGGAGTTTTGCTGAACAAAATGATGGACGGGCGGCAATATCAGATTGGAACTCGAAACGCCCGAGGCAGGGGCCTGTCATGTAGTAAGCTCATGTCAGGTTTGCTTCCCCAAATCCCCAATCAATTGAGGCAATTGAGGGGCATGATGTGGTAAATTGTTGTTACACCACGCCCTGTCATCTTTGTCTGCCGTGCATCAGTGATCGGCCCCCAACCACGCGCTGTTTAAACACAGACTTCATTGGCGTTTTGGTGAGGATGAAAGGGATCGGGCGGTGGTCATGGGGGCTTCAATTCACGTGATGCAGAGTCTGAGGGCGACAAAAACAGACTTGACAGACTTTGATAAGGTACTGTACCTTGGACATTGCCGGATAGGTTACACCCAATTCATCACGGAACAGGATAATATTGGCCTTTTACCCCTTGTCGGTGCCTTTACACACGGAATATTGAACTTTTGCCCCTTTCCGCGCTGCGCGCTGCCTGAGTCTTTCTCGGGATAACATGCCCAGCACTGGACGGATGGGTGTGTTTTTCTGAACAATGGGCCACAAATGCACGTGCCCTCACATAGCAAACCCCTCCATACTAAGTTTCCATACTAGTTCCTGGCTGGGGAAAGGTAGAGATTGGGCGATCACGTGAGATTTTATAGTCGAATAGGAGGAACAGAAAGGCTAGAGATAGACGATCACGTGAAACTTTTATAGTGAACCGATACACATTGCCATGATGCCTCTAGATTTCTAGGAAAGTCTACACATCAGGCGATCACGTGAGATTCTTACAGTCGAATCGATAATTATGGCACTTATCTCCTCACAGAAATCTACACATCAAACGATCACGTGGAGTTTTTATAGCCAAACGGACTACGGGCTGGCAACCCCACTCGGCCAATGAAGCCTGGACCGGAATCAAACGAAAGATGGCCGAAATCCACGAGACAGACATCGCCTCGGCCAAGACCATTGACACCAAGGAGGGTGACAAGCCCAAGAAGACCCCCCTGTCACGGCAGGGCAAACACAGGTTGTGTTAAAACAAGCTAAGGAAAAAGAAGAGGAGTGAGTGGGCTGCCAGATCCAGGGCTTTATAGGAGTCCTGGACTGCTCGGACCACTTACACACTTCCAGTGAATGGCTAGCTTCGAGGTAGAGCGGGTTTGACACGTGACGGCAGGTGGCCAGCGGGCGCCACTTCCGTCACACCCGCAAGCAAGCGCGCTCCCCGCACCAAGAAGGAGCCTGCCGTCAAGGAGGTCATTGCCAACGACAAGTCTGTTACCGAGCACAAACCTAAGGTCAAGCAGGATGCTCGGAATACCCGTGCTTGGGGTGGCGGGTAGATAGGACTCATTGATATGGTTGTTAGACGAGAGTAATTCCATTCGGCTTTTTTTCCCACCCTCCGGCCAGGCCCTCCTCAGCAGCCCCAATGGCTCTTCTTCATCAGCCGCGAATGCGTCCTCACAAGCCGCGAATGCCTGCCCCAACAGGCCGCAGAAGCCTCTTCTTCAGCCGCGAATGCCTCCTCCTTGTCCGCACCAAACGACCCCAGGCATAATAACAAAGGCACGCTCTACACACTCACTGCGGCATGGGCACATCAACCAGACAGAACTCGTCCCAGCGTCCCGACCAGGGGTCCGACGGAAGCATTCCTGTTACTGCCTTTACTTGTCAGTGAGGTTTGTCTTGGGGCTTGGTGAGATGTGCGTGACTGGCATGATAGGCTTTGAGGGAAAAAGGTTAGAGATCAGACGGTCACGTGAATTTCTTATAGTCGAATAGGTCTTTTACACGGCCATTCGGGCCAGCGGATATGCCGCCATTCATACATCGTCGCATCCACAGCTTACCATCCGTCCTACGTCCAGGGAGTCAGCTCGCCCGCCAAGACCGGGAACTCGTTGATACCCTGGCAGAAGGGCTCATCGGGAGCATCACGGAACGAAAGGCTCTGCCTCTCCAACTTGCAAGCCGCGCAGGTCTGGGAAACAAGCTTTTGTTTCAGCTACTCTACGCAGTCGCCCGCGTCATCGTCGTCCATGGGTTGAGGCTGAGTATCCAAAGTCGAGACTCTTTGTTTTTGCTGGGGCCTGGTATCGTGAGGTGTCATAACCAAGCCGGCAACCCGGACGACCCTTGCTCTTTCGCCCTCTTCCCTCACCGACGTCGTCTTTCTTCCCTACAACGGGAATCCCTTCTTCAACACATCATGGCTGTCGGTGCGCGCAATGGATTTATTGAAACACCACGACTACGGGCTTCCTTCCCTGCCGGGACGGAAAAACATCACCTCATGAATTGCAACAAGTCAAAATACCTCTTCGCGCCCCCCCCAAGTCAAAAGCAGACATCAGGCGGTTGTCTGCCACATGTGCCAGGAGATAGAGTCCGGACGAGACGGTCGCAAGGACGGAAGAGCTTCCCTATATAGGTTCCCCACATAGACGACACACCCTCACTCCCACACACAAGTCACAGAAGAAAGACCAAATCGTCGCAACAGTCCCATCATTCAATTCGTCTGTCCCCCCAGGCCCCTGCCCCGACCCCCCTCTCCAAAGCATACTAGTAGTCGTCTAATATACTTCTAAACGGAAAGGAGGCATGCTAGTAACGGATGGGCAAGGGTGCCCAGGGCGGACGCCATCGTCTTCTTGACTAAGGGGGGGGGGGTGGGCACAGGTTGGAGGGAAGAGGGGGGGGGTAAAGATACCCAGCCCCCTCCCCCAAGTCACCACGCCCCCCCTCGAATTCCAGCGCGCGCAAACACAATACTCCAACAACACAAGAGGAAAAAAATCCGGCCCGGCCAAAACGCCTTCCCCCCCCCCCCTCCCCCCAGAGATAAAAAAATCCACAAAGAAACCCCCTTCCTCCCCCCCAAATCACCCGCGATCCATCCCCGCTGCCAACCTCCTCACCCGGAAAAATCCCCCCAATCCCTATCCCATCAACCCTGACGGGCCCGCTTTTCCGCCAATGGGCGGAGGAGGCCTTCGCCAAAGCATCACCTTCAGCGAACACCACCAGACACCCCTCTCCCCCAACCCAACCCAGCAACCATCTCACCACCCCAAGGAGTGGGAGACGGGGGCCACCGGGGCAGGTGTGGGGGAGAGGAGGGGGGGGAGGGGCGCCTAGTAGCGCGCCTCGGGCTCCGCCTTGTCGGCCACCTCCTCCTCCTCCTCGTCCCCCTCCTCTTCGATCTCGCCGAGGTGGCGCAGCAGCGAGAACTGGTTGTTTTTGTCTGCCGGGGCAGACGACGGACCGGCGGTGGTGGCGGCGGGGCGCGGGTTGGCCCACGTGCTGGCGTGAGCGGTGGTCGAGGGCCGCGCAATCGGGCCGAACGGGCCGGGCGTGCTGAGGTGCGCTGCGCGTGAACGGGTTGTTAGTTGTGCTCGGAGAGAGTTGTGAGTGGAGAAAGGGGGAAGGGGAAAGCGGGACAAGGGCTGGGGGAGAGAGGGAAAAACCAACTTACTAACAGGGCTTGACTCTTCTACAAACCGTCTCCACTGACCAAAGCCGCCGCGGGCGGCGTCTGGGCTTCCCATCTGGGGGCTGCGGGGCATGGCATCGGGCTGGGGATGCAGCATGCTGGGCGGGGGCGGAGCCGTGTCCCTTCTAGCCGACGGCGTGCCAAAGTCGCCGCGTCGCGGAGCAGCCTGGGTGGCATGGAGACCACCGTGGGAGAAACGGCGGACCTCGCCTCGGCCATCGTGCCCCTGCTTGATGGCAACTCCTCCTCTGCCGACCTGGGTGGGCGGGGCGACGACCAGAGGCTTGTTGGCGTTCTCATCGACAAGGCGCTGCTGACGGCCCAGCTCGGCCTGGTGCTTCTTCCACCACGCGGGCAGGCCGTGGAAGAGGCCGAGCGAGTGCTGAGTGGCCTTGTCGAAGGGCATCTCATGCTTGTACTTGCAGCCCTGCTGGGTGAAGGCGCAGACGCCCTCGTGCACCCACTTGTCGCAGTAGATCTTGGTGCGCTTGGGATTGTGCGACGGGGCCGAGGCAACGATGCAGTCGATGTGGGACTGGTTGTTACGGCGGCGGTTAGCCCCGAACTGTGTGGTTTTCAAACGGTTACTCATTTGAAGACAGCGTGTAGGGAGGGCTGGGGAGGGAGGGGATGAGGGTGGAATCATGGGCAATCAAGTCGAAGGAGGGAGAGGGCGGGTGTGATGTGGGGATCTGTAACTCACTTGGATATCGGTCTGACCCGAGTTGGAAGCACTGCTGGCGGCCTGTTCATCCTGTTGGCAGACGGTTAGCAGCTGCGAGCGGCAGAGGTAGGGCAGGGGCGGAGGGAACTTACTCTCAGCGACACCATCTCGAAGTTGCTCGAGCGTCCATCAGGACCCAAGCCCATGGGCATCGGCAGGACCATCATGCCAGCGCTGCCGCCCTGGATGGCGGGGATGTCGCGCAGCGGCGGGAGCATGTCGGCGGGGATGAGGCGGGTGAACTCGCCGTTGCCGCGGTCGAAGCAGTACGCAAACGTCTCGTCCGGCTGCTGCCGCGTCGCCGGTGGCTGGTTGTACGGCGGGCCATGCGGCTGGTTGCCCATGCCCATGCCCATGTCGAAGCCGCCCGTGTGCGACAAGGCCTTCTCGCCGCTGCCGAAAGACTGGTACGGCGACAGCGCCATGCCTCTCTCCATGTTGTTATTGTTGCCGCCGGGGGCGGCCACGACGTCTCTACCCATGAAGCCACCACCGGGCAGCGCCTCGGTGTTGACGAAGTTGCTGGCAGGGCTGAAGCCCATGCCGAAATTTCCAGAGCCCATGTGGACTCCGGAAAAGCCGTTTCCACCTGCCTCGAAACCGCTTCCGGCCATGTTGGGACCGGTATTGCCAAGCACCGAGGGGCCGTGGAAGCCCCCGGAAATGCCTCTCAGCTGCTTCTCATTGGTCATGTTCTTCCAGAAATGGCCGTACGGCGAAGGAAACTGGGGGCCAAAGACTCGCTCGGTGACCGGGGCAGGAGCGGGAAAAAGGCTTCGAGAGGTGTCGGCCGAGGGGTTTGCAGCAGCCGGAGAAGCCATCTGCAGCGTGCTACCAGGGCCTCCAGCCGCGGCAGGAAGACGCCAGTTCGACGAGGTTAGGCCTCTGGCAGCGGCCGGGAGGCGGTTGCTGGGGATCGGAGAGGCCTCGCCGTGAAGACGCATACCCTGTTGGCCCTGCTGGGCCTGCTTCTCCTCGGACTCGCGAGAATAATCCATGGTTTCGTCGAAACCGCTGTGAGGCGTAGTGGTAGACGAGTTGAAGGTGCCGGGTGGGATCGACGCACGCGTGTACGTAGCGGCAAGATCAGAGAAGTGGCTGTTATTGGGAGAGATGAAGTTGTGATGGGAGAGGCTGGTGGTGTTGGAGATGGGTTGGAGGTTTGCGAGAGCGTGGAGAAAGTGGTGATTTTCAGAAGTGCCAGAATTCACATCGCGGGTGGGAAGTAACAAAATATTCGGCGCGGGTCGCCGGGTGCCTTCCGCGAGGCAGGCCGCAAAATTGGACGCGGGTCCCAAGGGGCTCTCGGCGGGGCCGGCGGGGCCCAGGGCTCGCGGCATCATTGTCAAGCCTCGGCGGCTCTCTGCGGCTTGCTCTGTGGGCAGCACAGACCGCGCGGCTGGTGAAGGCGGCAGCTCAGCTTGGGACGACAAAGGCGGAAACGACAGCGAGGCCGGTGATGGCGATGACCGCTCCGAGAGCTGCGAAGACGGCTGCCGAACAACACTGGGGCTCCGGCCCGGGCATCCGCCCTCCGTATACGCCGGCCGTCTCGGTGATGGTGATGCCGAAAACAAGGCCTGAGAAGACGTTCCCGGCGAGTCAAGAGAACCGCAACTAGGCACCAACCTGCCGTCAAAGGGGGGATTTGCTGGGACCGGCAAGGTTGGAGGGATTCGAGACGCTTTGCCGGCCTTGTTGAAGGGGCATATACCCTCAGAGATATCTAGCGAGGAAAAAAGGCCACCAGCAGTCCGGAAAGGGGCACTTGGCGACAAAGCCTCAATGCCAGTGAGTTTAAGCACACTCTCCTTCGAGGGACCTGATGCTGGGATGGGGGAGTTCGTATCCAGTGGAGCAGAGTTGGTTCCGGTGAACAGCGATGCACTCTCCTCTATAGGACTCGAGCATGGGCCAGGTATGCTGCAAAAAACACGGCGAGGCGTGTCTGGCGAGATAGGGTCGACACCAGTGATCACAGGAACACCCTCCAGGGGGTCTGAGGCAGCAATCCCACCTCGAGTATCAGGAGGCTTTCCCAGTGGGAAGATATCAGTACCAGGGGACACAGCTACCTTCTCAGATTGATCCCATAGGGAAGTGGAGTGCTGGTGCTGCTCGAGATCGTGGGAGGGTGACGCAATCTCTCGGCCCGTGACTGTCGGTACGCCCGAAGAGCAAGTTGAGTCTGTGACTGAGGGACAAAGAAGCTGGGGAGAGTTGCCTGGTAGAGTAAAATGGCCCTCGTCTCCAAGACTGTCTATGTGGTCAGTGTGGGAACCCAATGGGCCCTTCGGAGCTGGGACGGAGAGCTCCTCCCCGAGCGAGATGGTATCGGTGCTGCCAGAGGCTGGAACACCGCCTATACACTCTGCTAGGAGTTGTGATGGCCGAACTGGCTCGAGCGCGGACTGTTCTGAGAGTCTTCGAGACCCAGCGAGGAAAGGGGGTTGCGATGTCAAGCGGTCTATATTCTCCTCCAGGGCTTGAGTTCGAGTCCAGCCGCTGACACTGATACTAGCTGTTTTTTCCAGCCCCTTTATATTTTCGAAGGAGAGTCGTGGTGGGTAGCCCCAAGTGGCAGTCGAGCCTTGTTCGTGGGAGTGAGAAGGCACACCCAGCAAAGAGCCCTGGCTTGTGGCAAGAGGCTCAAGGGGCACTGAAGCTGCATCGGCGGATGTGTTGGTAGGGGAGGCAATACTGGTCTGATCTCGGAACTGTGATGCTAGGCATGCCAGCTCGTCTTGGTGTCTCAGGGGGGCAGGGCAATCAGAGACGCTCTCGGGAGGCGAGTTAGGGGGGTTGCTCTCGCCGTTGGATGAGTTTTCGGGGGTACCATGAAGGTAGTTGGAATGGATGTAATTGACGTATTGACCTGAATGAACAGACCCAACAGACCTGGCGGTTGGTGTACTGCTCTCGCCTTTCTCGCTTCTCTCCTTGTCCAAGACAGAGAGCGTCTTCTCGAAGGTCAGGGGCTCGCGAGGGATCTTGCTGTTTGAAGCGTCATGGGTGTTCTTGCCAGGCGAGAGAGCAAGGAGATCGGCTTCAGGGCCCAGTAAGAGGTTAAGGGAGCTCGAGATGGCCGACGGGAACGGGGGCAGTGACGGAGCCGTGATGCTTTCGGGGGCTCCGGTACGGGTAGGTCCCCTGATGGCTTCTTGGGCCATCGTCAAAGTTCAGAGTTGGTGTGTCTAGCACACAGCTGCAGAAGGCAGAAGAAAGACTTGAAAGCGGCGGGCACAGAAGAGACAGGCGACGGGGGTGCTTGGCCGGACCTATCTGCAAACGGGAAGGCAAATCCCAGCACACCCTATGCTATCTATACCGCTCTTCTCGCACACGGGTGTTCGCTGTGTTCGCTGTACAGGCCCGCGGCAGCAGACACAGAGCTGGCAGAGAGTCAGAGCCGGCAGCAAATCATAAAGGCGGGCAGCGCTGCAGGACCAAGAGGCAGAGACAAGAGCCAGGAGCCAGGAGCCAGGAGTCAGAACGCGGGCACTCCAGCACAAGCGTGAGGGCAGAACCAAGAGTTGCTGACCTTGAACCCAGGAAGAAGGATGTTGGCAGATACTCCAACAATGGAGGCGCCCACTCCTGCCTTTTAAGGGAAAACCTGAGAGTTTCGTCTCTTGTTCCCGAACAGTCACCTGGCAAGCTGCAGAATGCTGCTCTCCCCCTCTTGTTGATGACGGTAACGGCCTCACGGTACCAAATGGTCAGAATATCGGAGCAAAGGGCGTCTCGAAGCCTGGTGAGCAGGCGGAACAAGGCCATGCCAAATGCTAGAAGCAAACGCCAGATGGAGCAGGGAGCCTTCTCAAGCCTGGCTTAAGGTCCGCAGCTGCAATTATCCGCCCTGCAGCGGCGACTGGTTTGTGCTCCCCCACGTGACAAACAGACCGACCAGACAGTCACGGTCTTACCTGTCTTTCTCACCGATTCAGATTCCCGCTTTTCAAAGAAGATGCTGGGCCAGGGAATACAAGGCTCTGTACATGTGTCACCGCTGATCTAGCCTTCACGCAGGCCCAAAAAAGAAAGGGAAATAAAAAAAGGCCCCGATGCAAGTCAACCAGTTGTCTTGGTCTTGGGGCGTCTGGGGGCATCTGTGGGGGAGGGCGGTACCTTCCCGCGTAGTTGCTAGCCCGTCTGCCTCTTTGCCCAACTGCTCCTGCTCTGTGCTGCTCCTGCTCTGTGTCATTCTGTTTGAGGCTTCGTGTGGGTACCTTATCCTGGTAGAGGCACCTTCCTCGTCGTATTAGATGGTTGCCTATCATCCTTACCACCCACGCCCTATGATTGCCTGCCAGATGTTTACAGATGTCTATCTG
Source organism: Lasiosphaeria hispida (assembly GCA_033439745.1). Classification (NCBI taxonomy): domain Eukaryota; kingdom Fungi; phylum Ascomycota; class Sordariomycetes; order Sordariales; family Lasiosphaeriaceae; genus Lasiosphaeria; species Lasiosphaeria hispida. The sequence continues at coordinate 4,582,682 of JAUIQD010000002.1, read as the reverse complement.
CGACTGAGGCCCCTCTCACGCACACGCGCCATGTTGCATGTTTCTGCTTTTGCTGGCCATGGCCGCGCCATAGCAATACAGAAAGGCAAGGGAAATCCAGCATGAACACTGAACACGGGGCAAACAGGGATACAAGCCCCCATCGGCAAGACCTCCTGGTCTCCCGCCCTCCCGGACGCCCCGGGGTTCTAGAGCCCGTTTTCTTCCCTTCTTCGATTATGAAGTATCTTGCTCTTGGGGCTCCATCCCATCTCACTACTGTCAAAGTGCTCTTGCAGTGGCGGATGGAGAGACCAAAAAGCGCAACGACGTCACATCGGCCCATCTGGCACCTGGCTCTCCTTCCTCCACCATCAGCCGATGCCTGCTCAATGACCCATCTCCCTCAAAGACTCGGGCGTACGTGTAGTCAAGGCCGGGGTAGCAGCGCACGGTGTAATGTCACATAAAAATATCTCCACATAAACGGAAAAGAACATGTCGTCCCTCGTCCCAACTTCCCGAACGCTGCGCGTGTCATGTTGCTTTTGCGCGCTGTCAGACCTGGCTCCCCAGCGTTGGCCATGCCCCCTCTCGGCCCGGGTGGCAAATCCCCGCCGCCCTTTGAGGCATTTCCTCCATTCGATGCGGAGGTTTTTCGTGAGAGCAAACGGGGTCTGTGAGGATCGCCACTAACCGCCCAAAGGGACGGCTAAGCGCCAAGCCAAGCCACGCGGCCCAAAGAAAGTAAACATTGCCTGCCAATGCAAAAAGGGGCTGCCGCTCAGGTGCCCCCGAGGTGACAGTTGAAATGTGTCTCTATCTACCCACGCGCAAAGAAATCGACAATGCCTTGAACTGTTGCAGCCCTCGTCGCGACACAATACTGAGGTACACTATGATGCCAGCGAAACGCCCCGACATGCGCTCCAACCGCACGCCCCGCCCGTTAGGGACTGTCTGCATACGCCTGGAAAACAACCGAGACGGCGCATTTGGCCAAGCTATGGCGACGAGCGAGGCCATCTAAACATGACTGCGACATAAAAAAAATTAAAATGCCGACATGTCCTTGTCAAGTTCCAAGTCATCTGCTGCGTCAATGTAGTCAAGCCTTGCCGCTCCGCGCCTGCCCACGGGCATACGACTTTCACTTAGACACATGGATTATACATCACTCAAAACACAACACCACAAAATAGGTATCAACTCCCCCTAGCATCCTCCCGCAGTCCTCACCTCTCACTAGGCTCGGACTAACAGGAAATATGCCGGGCGGGCAATTCCGTACCTACCAAGCTATGTACACGTATTATACACCAGACAACGCTCGCTCTATCGTCATTGTATCATCTCTCATCAATCCATTCCCCAATAGTACCAGTTTTCCGCAAGCGCCAGAGCGAGATAGCTCCATGTCCACCTCGCACACAAGAACCCCCAGGGAATGAAGAAGAGCACAAGAAAGCCGAAAGTTGTCCCAAATATACAATGATACCCCCCCCCAACAAAAGTTGCCGTGAGACGCCATCGCTCCCGAGATGTAGCCTGTCCGAAAGAAATACGGGGTAAGCGGCAAAGCCAAAAGCAAGGAAACCTCGCCGCCTTTTTTTCCCCAGCGCCCGAGCTATGCATGTCGAGTCCAAGCCGGAAAATGAGAAAAAAAGGGAAATATGCTCTCCTAAACCACATCCCCAAAGCCGTGTGGGGGAAAAATCCCATGAGCCTGCCCAAGCAAGTTTCTGCAGCGCCCATCCTGCCATCTTCCAAGCGCCCGCCTGCAAATATGGTTGGCGCGCAAGCATCTAGGCGCCCAGGATGCAAAATGCGCTGCTCGAGATCGCCGGGCTGTATGTACTTTTGTGATGTATGTATCGTAGCAGCGCGTGCCGTTGTAAACCAGGGTAGACACTGGCCTAGCCGGTTCGCAGCGCGGAAAAGAGAAAAAGGAAAATTAGTGCAATGTAAGTATGTTATTCTGGAAATCAAGCTGAGGTATATACCGAGAACTGCTACCCAGATCTGTTTTGCAGTTGGACGAGCTTGGTGAGAATGAAGGCCCTCTGCTGGGCTGACTTCTGGGGGTCCTGGTTGCGGACAAGCCTCAACTTATCAAGGGCAAGCCGCAGGTTGACCTCGTGCTGCATCTCCGGGCACTCCCACCCCAGCGGATGCAAGAAGTCGCAAACCAAGCAGGGTTCGTCAGGTGATCTCTTTACCAGCTCCTCAGCTTGTTCTCTTGTCCGAATCCTCATGCCTCCGCCGGGGGGGAGGACAGTCCCGAGGTTTCCGAGCCCGCCGCTACTATCGTCTCGGCCGTCGACATGTCCGGGCTGTTGCCGTGGAACGCCGGGAACGCCGGGAACGCCGGGGACGCCGGGGACGCCTGTACCGTTGGGCTGCCGTCCGACCGGCTTTGCTTGTCCGACTGGTTCGGGTTGCCCGGCTCGTGGCCTACCGTTGACACCTCCAACTGTTGCAGTTGGGCCTGGGCCCGGGCCCGGGCCTGGCTGGCTGGTGCCCTGGGCGCCTGGGACCGGGATTGGGACCGGGGAAATTTTAGGCGGGATACGGTTTTGGGTTGGGCCTTTCGCTGGGGCTTTGGCTGGGGCGTTGGCCTTGGTGTTGGTGTTCGGGGGGTGCGCGATGTTCGGGGGCGGGGGGGTCGGTATGGGGAGTCGCCCGGTTCCGTTTTGCGACTGCGCGCGGACGAAGGCTTGCGCGCGGAGAAAGGCTTCGTGGGGGTATGGGACTCGAGATTCTGCCCTCTGAGTGAGTTTTTTGAACGGGATGGTGTTTCCTTGATAGCAGGCTTCGGGGTGACCAGAGAGCCGGTCTGCTTCCGCGTGCTACCCTTAACTGGGGTTTTGTTGGGTTTCGTACCTTGTGAACCCTTGCCCTGCAACTTGCGTGAGTTAGAACCGTTCGCCGCCGACTCACCGTTGGGGCCGATGCCCTCCATTGGAGCCTCGTCAGCGCTGGACTCGGCGTCGCTTTCACCTACGAAACTTCCATCAACAGATGCCTGATCGCTGTCCACAGCACCGTCCAAGGGCTCCTCGAAGTCGAGCTTTTCGCCCGTATAGTTGGCGGCCTGGTTTGTGGTCAGTCAGTTGCAGGTACACAACACAGTCGACATCTGGCAACTTACCCCGCGTCGACGACGACCGCCGCGGCCAAGGGTCTCCATATCACGCTCAGCCTCCAGTCTCGCCTCCTCCGCACGCTTCTGGAGAATCTCGTCCCAGACGCCCTGGGTAACAGCCCTCTCCTCTGTGTGGAGCTCCTTGGACAAGTCGCCACCCTTGTCCTGCGCCCAGATGCGGGCAAATGCAAATGCGGATTCGGCCGACTTGTCGCCGTCCTGCTTGGTCTCCTCCTCGACCGAGCGATCCAAGAGCTTGTCGACGGCGGCCGCATCGTACGTCAAGGCGGTTTTCCTCTGGCCTTCGCCAAACAGAGCCGCTGCGCCGTGCTTCAAGACCGACTCAACGTCGTTTGTGGACTCGCCCTCCCGGTCGTCCATGCTCTCGATGAGCAGATGATCCAAAGCCATTTTCTTGCGGCCAATCTGAAGCATCTTCTCTTCAGCCGAATCTACAGTCATAAGCTGGAAGCATAAGACCTTCTTCCGCTGACCGATACGGTGCGCACGCGAAAGCGCCTGGATATCCTGATGGGGGTTCCAGTCGGGGTCGAGAATTATGACGGTGTCGGCCGTCGCCAAGTTGATGCCCACGCCGCCCGCGCGGGTAGAGAGCAGCATGGCGAATACCTTGGAGTCGGGTGCATTGAAAGCGTCAATGCGCTTCTGTTTCTCCATGCTTGACTGGCTCCCGTCTAAACGCTCATACCTCATGTCTAGGCCAGCGAGGAAGTCCTCCAAGATGGTCAGCTGCTCGAGAAACTGGCTGAAGATCAGTACGCGGTGGCCACGCTCCTTAAGCTTGGGAAGCATAATCTCAAGAAGGACCAGCTTTGACGAGGCCTCGATGAGATTACGCCGCATGAGATCCGGAGGCGCCGAACGATCCTCGATGGCCTGGCTATACACAAAGGGATGGCACAGACACTTTCTCAGCTGCATGAGAATGTTGCTCAGCGAACCTCTCTCGGTAGCCTTGAGCTTCCCACGAGCAAAGACGGAACGGATCAGTTCGGGGTTGCGCTCCATGATCGATTTGCACAGCTTTTCCTGCACGACGGACATTGTGACCGGGATGATGATCTGCGCCATGGTCGGCAGGAAGGTGAGCACCATGGCTTTGGTGCGGCGAAGGAAGTATGGGCGTATCAGCTCGTGTAACTTGGGGAGGTTTTCTTCGGTGATTTCTCCAAACTTTTCATCGAGCATGCTGGCATTCATGCTCGGGTCGATGAACTGCAGAAGATTGAAAAGCTCTCGTTTGTTGTTTTGTAGCGGGGTGCCTGTCAACAGCAGGTTGAATGGGACCCTCAGCGCGCTCAGCGCCTTGTAGAGACCGTTCTCGTCGTTTTTCAGAGCTTGGGCCTCGTCCACGACCATACCTGCCCACTTGACGCTGCTGAACTTCTGGCGCGTCTCCGAGTCCTTGATCGAGTCGTAGGACATGATGAGAACATGGGCCTTCATTTCCTTGCTGCCCTGGGGGAACAGCTCGTACTGGTAGGCCAAGTTTTGGGCAACCCGACCGCCGTAGTAGGCCACGACGCGAAGGTCGGGGGCCCACTTCTTGATCTCGCGGCGCCAGTTCGCGCACGTTGCGTTGGGCACGACGATCAGGAACGGCCAGATCTTCGGGTTATCCTGGATGAAGCTTGAGAGCAGCGCAACAACCTGGACGGTTTTGCCGAGGCCCATTTCGTCGGCGAGGATGACGCTCCGCTCGTGGCGGAAGTTGTAGAGCATCCAGTTGAGGCCCTCGAGCTGATAGGCCATCAGCTTCCCACGTTGGAGTCCCTTGGGTTGCTCCTTGACCTCGATTTCGTTGCTAAAATCTCGGGTGCGGAAGTCGTCGATGCGCTCCTGCATTGTACGCCAGGGTACGGAATGGAAGTGCTCCCCGTTGAGAAATTCATGATATGCCTCGAGAAACGCATCCCAAAGGGGGCCAGCGTCGGGGGAGGGTGGGTCGTCCCACACGACGTCGTCGTAGCCAAGGCCTTTGAACTTGACGAGGACCTGGATGACATGGAAGACCCGGCTCTTGTCATCCTCAAACTTGTCTTCACGGGACATTGATTTGTACGCCCGTTCCGCCCCCCGCGAGCGCGGAGCCCAATTGGCCGCCAAGATGATGTCGGGCGTTATCCATGTATCGTGAATGGCGTCTTTGGTGGTCCATCTCAAGAGTTGATCCTTTGCCGTATCGTCATCAAACTCCTCTTCGTCGGCATTTTCGCCGAATGTGCGGTTGTTGAACGACTTCCGCATCGCCGCCTTGACGACGCCATAAATCCAGCTGCCAGGCATCCAGATGCAGTGGTTGTACGACTTGTTTTGCCACTTGACCAAGTATTCAATCTGGTCTTCGGTAAAGTCTTGAATCGACTGTCCCCTGGTGTAGGTGCTTCGAGAGATGGGCCTCCAGGCTACCAGCTTGTCGGGCTTGAGTTCCTCCGTGTGCAGACATTCTTTGCAGAGCCAGCTAATCTGGTACTCCTCGAGACGGTGGCGGCGAAGATTCAGAGGGTCGTCAATTGCCGGGTCGCGCGTCTGGATGGGATGCGGAAGGTGTTCATAGTGCCAGCCACGATGACACTTCTCGCAACGGAACAAAACGTTGTCGTGGTTGTTGACCAGTTTCGGGTCCACGGGAGTAATGGGGTCCACACCGTCATTTTCAGCACGCAGTTTCTCCTCCTGCTTAGGAGTCTTCTTCTCTGAGAATCTCGCGCAGGAACGGCCCTGTACGTGGCAGACTTGGCAAACGTCCTCACGCGGGGCGCGCGAATCCTTCTTGCTGTGAACGCAAACGCAAAAGCGGCATTGCATTACGAAAGAGTCGGATGAGACCTTGGTGACGCACTGGTCTCGAGAGCTCCGGGAACCGAGACAAGCCTTATGCTGCGTGCTGGAGCAGCCCTGGCAGGGGATCAGAGCTCCCTTGTTAGGGTTCGAGGCTCCGTATCCGCAGGTGGTGCATGTCCAGTGGTGAGCCTTCTTAAACTCCACCGGGTACGACTGCTGGTAAGTTTCGCGCATGCCGGCTATCTTGGGCGCTCCACTCTTCTCATCCTCAACATAAAACATGTCCTCATCATCATATTGGTGGTCGATCATGCTTTTGGTGTTTTTGTTCGCGCGAGAAGAACGACGGGTCTCGAGCTCCATGTCCGAGTTCTTGCCCCCCGCGTGTCCACCCGCGCGTGCTCTCGCTCTTGAAAGCCATCTGAGTTTTTTCTGGCGCTTCGGTCGAAGGATGTCCGACTGAACGACTGAGAAGTCGGGATCCTCCTCATCTTGATCCGAGTCTTGGAGCTCGTCGCGAGCGTCGTCGCGGCCGTCTTTGCTCGGAGCCATGCGACCCAGGAAGGCTTTCTTTGTTGCTTGAGAACTTCCAGCCGCAGCTCTTCTAGCCGGGCGGCCGCTAGTATTTGCGAAGAAGAAGCCAATGCCGGTCCGGCGTGAGCGATGACGCTTACCGGTGTCGAGGTCTTCAGCGCCGTCCTCGAAATCATCCACATCATCCTCATCTTCGCCATTGCTGGCGTATGCACCGTCATCTTCCTTCCTCTTTCGTTTTCTCGAGTCGAGGTCATCCCCATCGTACTGGCCAAAGTGGCTGCTGTATGACGCCTGCGGTATGTTTGTTAGTCACAGTTGTATATACTTGTGGACTAGATGTGAAAGGTAGGATCACGAAAACAGCTGGTCGGCATCGAGGGCAAGGCGGATCAGGTCGTAGGTGGGGGGTTGGGACAAGGCTAAGTCGTGCTTTTGCGCCAGGAAGGACTTGGATGACAGCCAAAAAGATTGGGGAAAGCCAGGTTGCGGTTGCAACCACCAAAGAATATGGGGCGAAATTGCAAGCGCCAAAAAAGAAACCAAGCCATCCATGGCTGCTCGGCTTGGAGGATGCCATTTGACGAGTGCCAGTCCGGAAAGTACCAGACAGCAACGCAGAGAATGTGAGATCATAGCTGCCTGCAGCTTTGCAGACATTCTGTAATCTTGGGGCAGGGAATAGGGATACGATAGGTATAATGCTTCGGGAACTGCGATATTGAGGGAGAAGGGATCTTACCATCTTGCTGTGCAAAATGCGACCCTGGACAAGGAAATCTTGAGGTCAGAGAGGGTTGGTGCCGAGAAAGCTTTGATTTCAGGCGAAATAGCTCAGGGTAAAGCAAGGGAAGGATGACGGCAGTGAAAACCCAAGGTGATCACCTCCGTCGATCCAAATGGTGTTGAAGTTGGTGGATCTCGAGAAGCCAGATTACCAACTTCTAGGGTGTGTGGTGGAAGATGAGAAAAATTTGCGAAGGAAAGTGGTGGGAATTTGTGGGCTGAAGCTTCGCAGGAAGTTCTTTGCGGGAAGGTGCTCACGGGAAGGTGCTCGGGGGCGGGTCCGCAATGGTTGACGGCAGCAAGGTGATCGACAAAAACCAAGCAGACAGGCGGAGGAGGCGGAGCCTCCGGACCGGAGTCCCTGACGCCGAGGCCGCTAGGGCCGGGCTCCGGAAGACGGTCCAGGTCGGGATTCGGAAGACCGGATTTGGGAAAAAAGGGGAAGGGGGTCCAAAGTTGTTCACACTCAGGGGCAGGTTGTGATGATGAGAAAGGGATCCCACCAGTCCAAGCTCGCCAATAATAGCATGATAGCACCGGCTACGCCACTCGACGTTTCAACCCAGAAACAGGCCGAGCACAAGCTGTTCTAGCTGGCAAGTCCCTGTGTCTCCTGAATGCGGCCCACGCCCCTTACCAAGACCTTCCTTCACCCCCTTAAGCGAAGAGTTTCTGCCATTTCCAGGCAAACAACACCCAAGCTTCCGTCGGATCGCATGATTCACAGCACCTCCCTCCCCATTCTTCTGGGTGAAGCTTTGGTATGAAAGCCCTTTGTCAACCGATTGCGCCAAACGTCGACACTTGACGGGTTCCCCACAGGAAGTCGCGACCATGCTCATAAGGGCAACAAAATCAGAATGAAATGCCAATATTCTTACCACAAGTCTCCGACTCCTCCGCGCCGGGTATCTCTCTGCCTCTGGGGTGGCCTCGTCCCCCAAGACCCTGACATGCTGAAAAGCCGCTCGATGCGTCCGTGATAGCCATGGTAAGGGTACCTCGATGTCGACGACCCTAACGCGACCTATGATACCATTAGAAGCTCCGTTTGTAGGCTGAGTTGTGAGCCCGCTGGTGGAAGCTTTGCTGAGTGAACGAGTCCCCCCATAATCCGCTCTAGGCAGGGCCACATCTGAGGTTATCGGTTGCTCGGGTGGTTCAGGTGTATCGAGTATCGAGGCGTCTGGCGTGTCGGGAGCTTGGAGAGATTCGAGATCTTCTGGAGCTTCTGGGAGCTCCTCGTCGTCGGAGAGGTAAGGCTGGAATTCGTATCGCACGGGTTCGGTAATAGCGTCAACAAGCAGCTCATCTTCAGAGCTCAAAAAGCTATTGCGCATCGTCATGGTCGCTAGCGCTAGCGGTGGGGGATGACCGCGTGTCGAATCGGGGGATAGCAGCAGCAACCTGGGGGTGAAGAGGGATACTACTTCATGGTATGGAGAGTACAGGATTGCGAACCTATCGCAGGGGTAATGAGAAGGTTGTGGTGTGTGCCGGGGTGGCGGTGGTGGTGGCCATGAATGCTCGTGAGATGCAAAAGTGGAGGGTACGCGACTGGTACTTTGAACAACGCGTTTTATCAGACTCGATAAGAATCGCTGTGCCAGCGGGGCGGTTCGAGCTGACTCCATTGGCCTAGGTATCTCACGCACAGGGGTCCCCTAGTGGGTCGGCCCGTTCACATCCAAAAAATCTCCAAAGAAAAGAGCCATGTATACCTGCGACTGCCATTTGCATCCAACTCCGGATATCTTTTCTCTGCAAGCAAACCACCACACCACAAACACGAAGATCTGGAAACGTTGGACACATATTTATCTCGCGAGGCAATTCATACCGACCTTTAATTTTCTTGATACCCAATCCCTTACCCGCCTCGCGCCCTCGAGGCACCAGTGCTCAAAGAACAGGTCTTTTTCAGGAGAGGAGGATCGCTGTCTGCTGCTTGGGATCATTGTCTCTAGAGCTCATAAGATACCGCTTCTCAAGGAAAGCCAGTCCTCAATCAAACTGCAACCAAAGTGAGCCTCTGTCAGCTGCCACATAATCCAGACGGGCAGCGTGCAGCCCGTCCAAAGCCAGTAGCAGGGGCCATTGCCCCAAGGAGAGCAGCCGGGACCGGGACCGGCAGGACATTCCTGGCCTTGCTGAAGTTTGGCATCAAATCAAAGCAGCCATGACACTCTCATTAGTCTGCCGTGCTTCGCGGCCTTCTCTGTTGCTGCGCTCAACGCCAGTTTCTCTCACAGGTCTCACCGGCGCATCAAGAAACGCCACCTTGCTCTCTGGCATCCACCGAGGCATGCGCCGGTCAGAAAGGACTCGGGGACCATCCTCAAGAGTCTCGGAAGGTGAAAAGCCCATGACCTACGCCGAGAGGCAACAGGCACGGGCCGCGATCCCCAAGCCGGCCTACAAGATCAGCAGGGGCAAGAAGGACATCACCGAGTACCCGGACAAGGCCAAGCCGCAAACACGCCGTGCGCGCTTCTTCGATCCCGAATCCGACTTCGGGAAGAAGAGCCTGGTGTATCAGCTCAAGACCGGCCAGCTGGGTGACAATTTACGCACCCTGGGACAGGCCGGCAACCAAAACGCTTCAGGGCCAGATCTCGGAGGGGGTCCGGAGGCCGGCGACGTCTTCAGCAAGGCGATACGCGAATTCAGTAAGGACTCGGATCGCAAGAGATCCGGGTCGGTTGACGAGTCTTGGGCCGCTCCGGGCCGCTCCAGGGACCGTGGTTTCCGGGATGCGAAGGGGTCTACCAGAGGATCTAGGGGTTCTAGGGAGATGAGGGACTCGAGGGGACGCAGAGAAGCAGGGGGGGGGTCTTTCTCGGCTGGTGACGCCCGGTCTCCGGCTCGCTCTGGAGGTACGGACTTTGGGAGCTCGAGGGGACCTAGAGAGTTCGGAGACTCGAGAGGGCCCAGGGAGCCCAGGGAGCCCAGAGAGCCAACAGAAGCAAGTGGATTCGCCAGGGAGCCAAGGGATTCCAGAGGACCTCGAGAGTTTGGGGCAGCCAAAGGACCCAGGGAGTTTGGGGACTCCAGGGGACCTAGGGAGCCAAGGGAGTCAAGAGGATTTAGGGAATTTGGAGACTCTAGAGGGCCCAGGGAGCCAAGGGAGCCAAGAGACGCAAGTGAATTCACAAGAGACCCAAGTGAGTTTATCAGGGAGCCAAGAGAATCCAGGGAACCAAGAGATTTCGGGGACTCGAGGGGACCTAGAGAATTCGGTAACACCACCAGTAGACCCAGGGATTTCGGAGACTCCAGAGGACCCAGGGACTTCAGGGAGCCAAGAGAGCCAAGAGAGAGAGACTCGAACGCCGAGGACTTTTCCCCTCGCAGTCGCTCTGAGCCGCCAAGGATCACCCAGGACACCTTTGACTTGCGATCACCGCGCGAGATCCGCGAAGCCCGCGAGTACCCGCTATCCGTCCCCCACACTACAGCCGCATCGCAGTTCCTATACGGAAAATCCGTCGTCGAAGCCGCCCTCAGAGGCGGGCGCCGGGAGTTGTACAAGCTGTACATCTACCGTCCCAGCAACACTTCCGCGTCACGCCGCGAGCAATTCGCCAAGGACAACACCCCTCCCGACTTCACGCTAGAAAACCTAGCCCAGGAGAAGGGCATCAAGGTCGTCGTCCTCCGTGAAGAGGGTCTCCGTGTAATGGAGAAGATGAGCGGCGGCCGCCCCCACAACAACTACGTCCTCGAAGCGTCGCCTCTCCCGCAGCGCCCCGTCGTCTCCCTCGGCCCGCTCTCCGAAGACGCCAAAAAGCCCGGCTTCAGCCTCAACCTCGGCCACCAGTCCGCCGAGGAAGCAGCTCTCATTAAAGAACCAGTCGACTTTGTCGCCACCCCGGCCCAGGACACGCACCGTCCGCTCGTGGTGGTGCTCCACGGCGTGCTCGACCCGGGCAATGTCGGCGCCATCCTGCGCTCAGCCAGCTTCCTGGGTGCGACGGCCGTCGCGACCACCAAGCGCGGCTCGGCGTCCATGACGCCCGTCGTGCTCAAGGCGGCGGCGGGCGCGTCTGAGGCGCTGACGCTCTTCTCGGTCGACTCGGTTGAGCGCTTCCTCGACGAGTCGCGCGCCAGCGGCTGGGCGGTGTATGCGGCGGTGCCGCCGCCGCCCGCGGGAAAGAAGCAGTCGCGGCCGCACCTGGACATGAGGGAGGTGGAGGAGACGGATCCGCTGGCCGAGAAGCCGTGCATCCTGCTGATGGGCAGCGAGGGCGAGGGCCTGTCGCGCACGGTCCGCAAGCGGGCCGACTTTGATTTGAATATCCCCAATGTGCTGGGGACGTCGGAGACGATTGACAGCTTGAATGTCAGTGTTGCGGCGGGGCTGCTGTGCAATGCGTTCCTCAGGGGCAAGGTGCATGCCAAGATGGAGAAGGAGAGGGAGGAGGAGAAGAAGTTTGCGCTGTGGTGAGACCTGCCTGGGGATCATCTGGCTGTATCTTGTAACCGTAAAAAAGCTCCACCGAGCGTGTAAAATAGGGGAGAGAATCATGTTGTATTATATAGATGTCCCAGACATAAAAGATCATGTACATTACCATCTCGACCGACGCAGGAAAAGGGGTGTAAATAGAGACAGCGTTCCAGACTCGATTCCATCCTGCAGTTGGCTGCAGGCAGAGTGGGTAATGCAGGGTCCATCACTTGCAGGGGTAGCCTCGTGGTTTGGGTACGTACCAAAATCGAAAACGAGAAAACTTCAAGCTGATATGATGTGCTGCGATCCGGGAAAGGTTTGAAGAGTTCAAAACGTCATTTTTGCTAATAATCATTGGCCGTTGCAAAGCACTTATCTGGCGCTGGTTTCTAGGTTTGAACGGCTGAAGACTGATCTCCCTAATGGCGGAAGGTACCCACCTACCCCTGCCCCTTCCCGGCCACGCAACACCACCGGGAGCTCCCACAGGCGCCACTCTTGGCATCCGTTGTTTTGTTCGTCTAAAAAGCCAACACCACACGCCAGCACGCTAGATCCTTAAAACAAAGTAATTTTGGACGCGAAGCTGCGTCAACAGCCGATTAGTTGCGCACAAACTCTCGCGGGCGATTTCGAAAATGACCAGATTTTTCCTCTGCGACTGACACCGAGCTCGAGCCAGAGCACACCCACCGTCGTCACCATCTGCAAAACACCTGCAGATAACCACAGTATACCGATAGTCGAACGGTAATCACCAATCTACAACACCCAAAAACCACAAAAGATGCGCATCCTCCCTCTCTCCGTCTGGCTCCTAGTAGCAGCACAAATCGAAGGCCATGCCTCGTCCCCATCGCAGCCGCAACCTCAGCTCCTCCCGATGGCAATCCGCAAAATGCCCCCCGACCAGGGCGAGAAGTTTCACCACTCGTACTGCGCCTTCCCCGACCAGCCAGCCTTTGCGCCTGCCCCAGAGCATCTCGTTATTCCAGGAGCCGTCGCGGCGCGCAGTGTCCTCAGGGCCGAAGACGAATCACACCAGCAGGCAGCGGGGCGTAATGCCTCTAGCTCAGAGGCGGAGATTCTCACAGGATACCGGCCCCCCTTTGCCCTTTCGTTTGGAAGCGAATCCGGAGAGGAGGAGGGGCAAGAGAGACGGATAGCGGCGACAGGCTGGCGCCGCCGCGCGGTCGAGGCTCTTGCCTTTCTCGAGCGCAGACAGTGGTCGTGTCCGACGGGAACGAGCAGCTGCGCGGATATAGGCTATCCCAACTCGTGCTGTGGCACTGGTGAGACGTGTGTGGAGGTGGAGGACACCGGCCTTGGCCCGGTCGGCTGCTGCCCGGCTGGGGCGTCGTGCGGCGGCAGCGTGCAGAGCTGCGCCGACGGGAACACGCCGTGCGCGTCTGACATTGGCGGCGGGTGCTGCATACCTGGGTTTGTGTGCCAGGGCGTAGGATGTAAGTTGTCTCTGTTGCGGGAGGGAACGCTGTCGAGGGCTAGCTAACACGATACAGGCGTCCGCTCTGCCTCGGCAACGCCAACTCCTACGCCGTCTCCCACCGGCGTCGTCACCCTAACCAGCACGTCCACAACTGTCATTTCCACCGACCTGACCCCGTCCACCGTCATCGTCACCGTCATCGTGACCATCACCCCGTCCCAGACGCCCCCAACAACAACTCGCACAACAACCCAAACCGTCTCGGCCCCTCCGCCCACCTCCCCCGCGGACTCCAACAGCCCCGGCGCCCCTTACCGCCCGACCTCGTCGTCGAGCATCATCATCAACACCTTCTGCCCCACGGGTTTCTACGCCTGCCTCGCCTCCGCGGGTGGCGGGTGCTGCCAGACGGGCCGCGACTGCCATACAACGAGCTGCCCGCCCGTGGCGCTGACGACGATAGTCAATACGAACGGTATTACGGTCGTGGTGCCGGCGGCCGAGGTCCCGGCCGCGACGACGGGGTCCTGCGCCACCGGCTGGTTTATGTGTGGCCGCGAGGCAGGCCCGTTGCCTGGGTGCTGCCCCTCTGGATATAACTGTGGCACGGCGAGCTGCTCGGTTGTGGAACCGGCGGGCGGGACGGCGACAGTTGCGAAGGCCGTCCCGGGAGAGGCCGTGAGGATAGGGGGCCTGGGGATGGGGGGGGTTGTGATGGGTGTCATGGGTGCCATGGGTGCCATGGTGTTTTGATTTTTCACTGGGAAATTGCATTGCGATGGGTGATTTCAGGAGTCAGGCATAAGCATGGATGGGCAGGCTTTGGCGTTTGCTCTTTCTGGAGGGTGCCTTTATCTGGGGCTTTCTGATAAACACCATCAGAGGATAGTGTCAGTTTCGTGTAATTTAATTCTAATCTGATGACACAGTCGTGGCTTCGACACCGCGCTCCTCGCAGTACTTGCGCACCTCCTTCTGCAGCATCTCCTGCTGCCGGCGCACCAGGTCCATGATACCCCGACACTCCTCCCCGAAGTCGCCTTTCTCACCACCAAAGGCCGTGTACACCAAAACCATCTCGTCCAGCACCGCCTGCAGCTGGTTGGGCAGCCACGTCACGATCGGGCTCCCGCCCGTTGCCGTCGGGTGGCTCGTGGTCTTGAGAATGTACTCGCGCGCAAAGCACCAATGCCGCCAGCGAAAGTCCCGCACCTGGTTGAGAATCCTGAGCCACAACCGCCGCGACTCATCCAACAGCTCGTCGCCCTCCCCGCCGTCTTCCAACCCCAGCGCCCACGCCTTGAGCCCCAGCGCCTCGCTCCTCGCCTTCACCCACGCCAGGAACGCCCGATGGTTGCTCGGCCGGTACTCGCGGAAGTCGTGCAGGATCGCCGTCAGCGGCGTGTCGGGCATGGGCACCGCCAGCAGGTTGTCGACGAGCGGGATCATGCTGTCGTTGGCGCCGCTCTCGCCGCGGAACGACAGGCGCGTGCCGCCGGCCCCGTCCGGCCCCGGCACCCCCTCGTACAGCACCCCGCGCGGGAACATGCTCTGCGCCGTGATGCCGAAGATGAAGGTCCGGAACGACGTGTACGCGCGCGGCCGCGACCGCGCCCACATGGTCTCCATGACGGCGTTGATGGCTGTCAGGGCGGAGAGGATGGTGGCCAGGGCCGGGTTGAGGGTGGTGCGGGACGTGGTGGTGAGGGCGGCCAGCGTGGAGAGGACGCCCTGGACGAGGGGCGCCGAGTGCCGGACCATGTCGATGTGCACGAGCACGAAGCCGGCCTCGGAGGACGAGGGGTCCAGGCCGTGCTCGAAGGCGCGGATCAAGCGCACGTTGGAGGGGGCGAGGCCCTGCGAGGGGCAGGCGAGGCGGTAGTTGTAGAGGGCGTAAGACCCGGCGTATTCCATAAAGGGTTTGAAGCCGCAGCTGGGGGAGAGGCGGGGGGCAGGGGGGTTAGCTGGGGGTGTTGAGTGGGCATGGTGACGGCTTACAGGGCAGCACATCGAGCGATGGGCCGTGAGATGTTCGCCGGCAGGGTCTCTCGCCCCAGCCCATACGGCTCGCCAAGCATGAACCTCTGGTGGCACGGCTCGAGGAGGTATGCGGAGGCAAGGAAGGAATAGTCGCGGTAGAGGGCGTTCATCAACGGCAGGTTGTCCTTGTACTTGTCGATGCAATCGGTGAGCTCTGGGAGCTCGTGGGCCACGGCCTCGCCCAACTTCCCGTGGGCCAGGAGACCGGGCCCGCCCGACAGCGTCTTGATGGGCATGCGCTGGAGGATGGACTCGAGAGGGTCGAAGTCGGCGGGCAGGGTCACGATGGGGTCTATCCGGGGGAGGAAGCCCCTCGTGGTCGACACCATGAAGGCAGGCAGGGAGACATCGTCAGCTCTCGGATCGTCTAGCACCCGGAAGTCGTCGGTGTTGTCGCCGAGGGATCCCATTTTGGTTGTCGATGTTTTTTGGGGGTTTTTTTTGGGAGCGGTAAGTTGCAGACAAATAAATGAGAATCCGTGAATGGCCTGAAGATCAAGAGAAAAAAAGTAAACCGGATCTGGCCCAACAGAACGCATATATAGACCGTGGCCGGAATGTGTTCCGGCCTTAAAGCTTCCAGCATTTCAGGTATCCGATCAGCCACCCTGCCATGCTCCCCCTCGGACTCGTCCCGATAGGTTTCTCTTTGTCAGGATGAACCAACACCGAGAGGAACGAGACACGAGACCCAGGCGGTCCGGTGTTTGGGATCTGTCGTCCATACCGCTGGACACACAAAGGGCGACAAGCAGAAGAGATCTTGTAGAATATCCTGACATAGGCGCTTGCTGCAAGACGTCACTGCTGTCTACTTAAAAAAATGAAAATATACTGTCAACTTAACGTCAAACCCTGTCTCCTGGTCCACCTACCTTTTGCGCCCCGCTGGATGGCTGCAAGATAAGAAGCCGCTCGGAACTGTTGAGGGGCCTTGTTATCCGACTCGCACATTGACAGGACGAGCGGATGATGTGTCGTTAAGTAATGGGAATCGTCGTGCTCCACAAATCTCCGGCCTTAGCCGGCCTCAACCAGCCTCGAGGAACCAAAACGGCCGGCGCAATTCCGGCCGTTGCATCCGGCGACCGGGTTGCAAAACGGAGGTGCGTTTCATCAATCAACAAACGTCAGAAACTTGCAATCGGGAACGGCCCGCGAGGGAGGTAGATGGCTGATTTATGTGCAACCCCTATCTACTGAATTGTTCCAATGCCGACAGGCGACACCTGTTTCACGTAAAATGGAAATCAAATCCGAGAACTGATAACATGAGGTTGTCAAGTCCAAGCGGGCAGAATATTAATCGCTAGAATCGAACCGGAACACTCCGTTATCGGTCTCGCCTCCAAACCGCAACGATGCATTGCGTGCTTACAATCTAGAACATTCACAGCCAAATTTAGAGGCTACCTCTCAACACAATAAGGAATCGCCTAGGTGGCCTCTAAATCCAAACATTGACATTTCACTTGGCTGATTGCCGTATCTTAATTCATAGGGTTACATAGAAAAAAAATACCCATCAATCAACCTCCAAAACCCCCGGCCCAGCCCACCCCCTCACCCGGCACACAGAGCCATGGCCGACCCGTCCACCTCGCCCCCACTGACCCGCGCGTCGGTGCAGGCCGCGCACGCGCTGATCAAGCCCTACATCCACATCACGCCCGTGCTAACCAACACAACACTGAACCAGCTCGCCTCGTCCCCGCTCGCGCCCGCCGCCGCCCTCGCCTCGACCCCGACCCCGGCCCCGGCCCCGGCCCGGCCCGTCCTCCGCTTCTGGTTCAAGTGCGAGAACCTGCAGCGAATCGGCGCCTTCAAGGTCCGGGGCGCCTTCCACGCCGTCGAGCGGCTCAAGGCGGAGCCCGGGTGGGCCGAGGCGGGTGGGAGAGAGAAGGGGGTGGTAACGCACAGCTCCGGTACGGCCCCCTCCCCCACCTTTATCCCCCCTCTTACCTTGGGTACTCACTCCCACCGTCCCAGGAAACCACGCGCAAGCCCTCGCGCTAGCCGCGCGGACGGCCAACATCCCAGCTCACATCGTGATGCCGAGCATCTCGGCGCCGCCCAAGATCGCCGCGACCAAGGGGTACGGTGCGACCGTAGTCTTTTCGGGGAGCACGTCGACGGAGCGGGAAGCCGCGACGGCCGAGGTGATCGCGCAGACGGGGGCGCGCCTGGTCCCGCCGTACGACCACCCGGACATCGTGCTCGGGCAGGGCACGGCGGCGCTCGAGCTGCAAGCCCAGTTCCAGGAGCTCACGTCGGACCCGACCAGATTCCTGCACGCCATCATCACCCCCTGCGGCGGCGGCGGCTTGCTCTCCGGCACAGCGCGTATGTAACACCCCCTCCCAAAGTCCCGGCCCCTGAAACCCCCCCCCCCCTGGCTCACCAGTCTTCTTCCGCCCTCAAAGTCGCTTCCGAGGGCACTCCCACCAAAGTTTTTGGCGCCGAACCCTCCTTCCAAGGCGCCGATGACGCCCGCCGCGCCTACTACTCCGCCTCGGGCGAGCGCATCCCCGTTGTCAAGACGCTTACCATTGCTGACGGCCTGCGCACCCCCGTGGGCGCCGTACCCTGGTCCATCATCTACGAACGGCGGCTCGTCAGTGGCATCTACGCCGTGAGCGAGGACGAAATCAAGGCTGCCCTGCGTCTAGTCTACGAGCGCATGAAGCTTGTCGTCGAGCCGAGTGCTGTTGTGGGCCTGGCAGTCGCCTTGTTCAATGAGGAGTTTCGGACCATGGTGGAGAAGGAAGGGGGGGATGAGGGGTGGGACCTTGGTATTGTATTCAGCGGCGGGAATGTTAGCTTGGACGCGCTCGGGAAACTGTTTGCATGAGTTGGTACCGGCCCCACAGTTCTCACAGGTAAAGAGACTCCATTATCAGCTCGCTATATATACACGTCGCACAGCCGAGTCCCATCGTAAAGAAAACGAGTCCGAATAAAGGCTTTTTCAGTCCCCCCTTTTCCCGAGGTATCCCGTCCTAGTGGCTTGAGGCCGACCCGAACTGCCGTTCGCCACCCGCCAAGTGTCAGAGAGTATCAACCTGTTGTTGAGCACCAAAAAGCACCATTCCCATCCCATCAGAACCATCCAGGACCAGTTTACTTCTGGTTCTCGGGGCGCAGAGAGCTGGGGAAGGTTAGTCGAGCGAATGATCAGAGGGAAATAGGAATACATACCGGACAGCCTTGCCAGCTCTCCAGATCTCCAGCTCGCGGATCTCCTTGAGCTCAGCCTCGTACTTCTCACGGTAGTCGGGCTGCGAGTTGTACTCGAGCGAGCGCTTGGTCTCCTCGCCGGTGATGACCGAGTCGTAGAGGTCGTTGAAGACGGGCTTCAGGGCATCCTTGAACTTGGGGGTCCAGTCAATGGCACCGCGGCGGGCGGTGGTGGAGCAGGCGTCGAACATCCAGTCCATGCCGTTGGCACCGATGAGGGGGTAGAGGGACTGGGTAGCCTCCTCGACGGTCTCGTTGAAGGCCTCGCTGGGGCTGTGGCCGCGCTCACGGAGAACCTCGTACTGGGCGAGGAACATACCGTGGATGCCGCCCATGAGGCAGCCGCGTTCACCGTACAGGTCAGAGTAGACCTCCTTCTCAAACGTGGTCTTGTAGAGGTAACCACTGCCGATGGCGACGCCAAGGGCGACAGCCTTCTCCTCGGCCTTGCCGGTCACGTCCTGGTAGACGGCGAACGACGAGTTGATGCCACGGCCCTCGCGGAAGAGCGAGCGGACGGTGCGGCCGGAGCCCTTGGGGGCGCAGAGGATGACATCAATGTCGGTGGGGACCTCGACCTTGGTGAGATCCTTGAAGACGGGCGAGAAGCCGTGGGAGAAGTAGAGGGTCTGCCGACTGGGTGAGATTGGATCCCATTGGGAGGGTGAGTCAAAGGATGAGTCAACGAACCTTGCCCTTGACGAGCTGGGGCTTGATGGCAGGCCACGTCTCGCTCTGAGCGGCGTCACTGAGGAGGTTCATGATGATGGTACCGCGGCCAATGGCCTCGTCAACGTCGAAGAGGTTCTTGCCGGGAACCCAGCCATCCTGCTGGGCATCCTTCCACGACTGACCGTTCTTCCGCACGCCGATGATGACGTTGAGGCCGTTGTCGCGGAGGTTGAGGCCCTGGCCGTGGCCCTGCGAGCCGTAGCCGATGAGGGCAAGGGTGTCGTTCTTGAAGTACTCCTGTGAGGGGGGCGAGCCCGGGTCAGTGGTCTGCCGTCGGATTTCAGATGATATGTCGGTTTTATGACTCACCAAGAGCTTCTCCTTGGGCCAGTCGGCACGCTCTACAAATGACAAAAACACGCTGTCAGCCACCAGGACCAACGAGAAGGCGAATGCCAGGTAGTTGGCTTTCTTTCGTTAGGGAGCTTACCATAGACATCCTCCTTCGAACCAGCGAAGTCAATTGTCTTGACGCCGCGGACCTGCTGCCGCACGGGACGGGCGACGGGGGCAGCGACGGCAGTGGCGCGGACGGCAGCCATGGCGGACACAAAGGTGCGGCGCTGGACGGGCGACGCCAATTGGCGGCCCAATGGGGCACGGAGGGCCTTGGAAAAGCTTCTGGAGGCCATTTTCGATAGAAATGGGGTGGGGATGGTTTGGGAGAAGGGTGGTTGCGGAGGGGACTTTAGGAGCCAAACGGTTTTATGCTTCACCGTCTGGGGATTGAATGTGAGCAACAGAAATTTGATTTTTCTTCGGCTGCTGCAAGCACCCAAGCTCTCACCGACTTCGGTCGCTGCAAGGTTGGGTGTGGGGCCCTCTGGTGGGGGGGGAGAGCTAGTTGAAGAGCTCTCTGATTGGCTGCACCGTGTGGGGGACGACGACCTTGGGTCTATGAGCGAGGGCGGGGCCTGTGGGAAGAAGGCTTTGAGAGCAACCCGCGAGTTCGTAAGCGGTTGTCGTGCTAAGACGACCCTCTGGCTTCCAATCCTTCCTGCTACGGAGTGCGCGCTGCGTAAACCGGCCAAGATGACTCTTACACACATTCTACACACATTCTACACACATTCTACACACATTCTACACACCATTTCAGACAAGCAGTCTAGATCCCCAAACGCGGCCCGATCTCAGAGCAGAAAACTGGCTTGGCATTCTGCGAGTTGAGGCTGACGAAAAGCTGATATCTACGATCCCTTGTCCATTCTTGTGTAAATGCAATGACGCAGCAAACCAGCCCGAAAACAAGACCAAATAAAAAAAATTCGCAAAACCCCAGATTCAGGACGTGATCGTAAACACGAACGCCGCCGCGAGATTATCGCATCTATGCCGTTTCCATGTCGCATTCCACTCGAGGGTGGTCGTCTCCCTCCTACCAACCCCGCGTCCCAGCATCCCTAACGACCCGCGAGGGGCCCGCTCTAAACAGTCCCCCCTTTATATTAAAGTCCCAGTTGCTGTTTTGCCGCCTCTCACTTGAGGACCCGGTCAAAGGTCTGGCCCTTGACAGAGCCGCCTCCCATGGCCGAGCGTACGTTGCGCTTGAAGCCCTCCCGGTTGAGCCTCAGGTCCTCGGCCGCTTCCTTGTTTAGCGGATCGCTCGCGTTGGGCTCGAGGAACAGGAACTGCAGTCCTACAATGACGGCGTTGAGGTTGAGCACCGGCTTCCAGTCCTCGCGCAGGATATTGAGGCAGACCTTGCCCTCAAGGTCGATGTTGGGGTGGTAGATCTTCTCGCGACACTGCACCTTGGGCGGCTCGTGCGGGAAGTTGGGCGTGATATTGAAGGTGAAGCTGAACCGACCGCCCCGGTACATGCCCTCATCCGGCTCGACGTAGAGAATGAAGCTCAGGATGTTATCGGGGTCTGGGAAGTCTGTCGTCATCGTGGTGCCCAGCGAGAGTTCCGACAAATCTAACAGAGGTTGCACCGTCAGCCGATAAGTCCGACACATGTCCAACAGGCTATGGGATGAGCGGACAGTATCCGCCATCAAGAAGAGTTTTATCTCACCTTTTTGGACGCGTAATTGCGCCGCCGTGACCTTCTTCTTCTTCCCGCCCGCTGCGCCCTCGGCATTCTCAGCCTTCTGCTGCTCCTTTTTCTACAAAGAATGTCAGAGACGGCGTGCAGCCCAGCGTCGCGTCCAATTCCAGAGCCATACCATGGACCATATTTTCAACATTGTGGCGGTTTGTGCGAAGTTGCGGGTATATCTTGGGCGTTAAAGCAGGCAGCGATCGTGAGATTCTGACGGGATGGGCGGGAGCCAAATCGATACGGAGGAGGTATGCCTGGAGG
Organism: Lasiosphaeria hispida; assembly: GCA_033439745.1. NCBI lineage: Eukaryota > Fungi > Ascomycota > Sordariomycetes > Sordariales > Lasiosphaeriaceae > Lasiosphaeria > Lasiosphaeria hispida. The sequence goes on along the minus strand of JAUIQD010000002.1, from coordinate 4,561,216 downwards.
AGCTATTGGCGATGCAAGTAGAAGGAGAAGACACCGAACGCCCGGCGACTGCAAAAACTGTCGCCTGGTGTGACGGGTTGCTGTTTTGAGTAGCTCAAAGAGAAAACGGGCCGTCAGACACCCAAAACCCAACTCGGGTCGCAAACTCACAACGAAAACAGGCAAGGTTGGCTGCGATGAGGGACCCGCTTGAAGTTGCCCCGCGGCAGCGTGGGGAGGGGAATCGAACTTCCGGGGTGGCCCACCAGGCAGGCATTAGCCCCGATATACCGATAAGCCGTGGCCTTGACCCCGGGATATGGCGCGTATGTCCCTTGTCCTTACTGCATAATTCCATGCGCTGCATAACTCCATGCTCGCCACCGCCAACTTCGCCTTTGATGACAAACATGCATGTCTTTCAAAAGGGCTTCAGAAGGCAAAAGCCGATCACACTCTGACAATGAATCGAGAACAGAACATGCTGACGCTAACCATGAGATATCAATTTACCCGTACCGTTGACAAAACCACAATCCAATCTATGCCGTAACCGGGTATCTAGTGAATGAATCGGAAACGCTCTCCGTTCGCCCAGAGCCCGTACCCCTTCCTTTCTTTGTTATAACATATTCCCAACCCCTATCCTACCCAGGAATTCCCACCTCACCGGTCCAATCGAAAATAACCACTGGTCCCCTCAAATTCCGTCAACCCCCCTCCCAGTCCCTTGGCATCCCCAAAGTACCTCAACCGATACACCCCAACATCCGCCCACTCCTCCGTCTCCCATTCAATCGTCACCTCGCTTGTCGCTAGCACCTCACTCACCCTGCGCCAGCTATACACAAGCCCCCAATCCCCATCATCCCTCACCCTCCCCCACTCCCCGGTCCCCGTCATCCTCTCCACCGCCGCAAACGTCCCCTCCAATCTCAGATTGTTCCTCGGATTCGCACCCACAAACACCGCACTCACCCGCTGGCCGCGCCTGTACGCCGGCTCCACATCCGTCAGCACAGCCCCAAACCCCTTGGTAAACGTCGCCCCGTCGCGCACTACGCCCGTGATGAATGATAGTGAGCGGTTCGAGTGGTCCGGAGGGAACAGCCCGTCCTCGTGCCGGGGCGGAGCGGAGGCGTCCGCGCCCAGGAACGGCAGCAGCGACAGCGTCACGTTGATGTAGGCGGCCAGGGTATGCGGGCCATACAACGTCGAGGCGCCCTCGTAGCGCTGTATGCCGTATTCTTCCTCGGTTGTGATGTAGTGCGTGTAGCTGTTGGCCGGGCCACCAAGGACGACGATGGGGGCTGGGGAGGAGGGGGGGGGGGGGAATAAGGCGGACGAGGTGCTGCGCACGGCTTCCTTCCAGCGGCGGCCGGCCATGGTTGTTGCTTCGCCGGGGCTGACGATCATGAAGAGCTGGCCGACGCGGAAGACTTGGATGTCGACGACGTTGGGGGTCCATTGGTAGGGGTTGTACATTTCGCCGACATCGAGGAGTACCGGCTTGGGGCTGTGGCACTCGCGTTGCTCTGGGGTTGGGCTTTTGAGAAGGGCTCTAACGACCCGCCATACCGGCGACGTGGTCTTTTCGTTGCCGTCGTGTTGGGTGAAGTCGAAGGCGCCAGGGCCGTCCGAAGTCCCGGCGGCGAATGAATACCCGAGAGCTGCCGGGCATGTGCGGGCCGCTGAGCCGTTGGGCAGGACGAAGGAGAACCCAGACATGTTGTGAAATGTGTGGAATGACTTGACCCATGACCCACGAACAGGAACTGGATCAAGCTCCAGCTGATCATACAGGGCCCGCGCTGGCTCAAACTGCCGCTTTCCAATCTCAAAGCACGAGCTTTGCCCGTTGTCCTCGGCCCTGAAGAATGGTCCTCTGGCGTGACAAGATTGAGATTGGCCGTCGCTGCAGGTGCTGTTTTCGAAGCTGCACATTTGGTCTGAGCCATCTTCGCACCAGGCTCCGAGGACGTTTGGACTGGTATCACCCACGCTGGCCTGTGAAAATCCGGCCACAAAGCCTTCTGCTGCGTTTTCATCGCCGCGAGTGCTCTTCTCAAACAGATAGGCCGCAACCCCCTTGTTGTCACCAGCGATGAGGGTATTGTTACCCAGCATCGAGGTTCCGTGGACGGGGAACCAGGTCAAGACACCAATGTTCTTCCTATCCGAAGCACGCTGGAACTTGAGCAGCGTCAAACCCTTCTCCACAGATCCGTCATCCTCTGCGCTGATATTATATCTGGCACGCTCCTCGACGGGGTTCGCTAGGTAGGCAAACAGGCTGCGGTTGATGTTTGCGCCGAACACCCTGGTGGTGCCAACGCTCAAGTATCCTGGCTGCAGACTCTCATGGGCGCGGCGGATAGAGAGCACCGCACCGTCGACGATCGCGCGATACCCCTGACGGTCAAATCCCCTGCTGGTAACCTGGGGAAGCAGATAGTTGAGCCAACCTCCGGGTCCAGAATGCGAATGCGTGCCGGTGACGGCGACGTTGTGGTGGCCATAAGCATCATAGGAAGGCCCAAGCTCTCTTAAAGCGTTTAGAATTCCATAGCGAACGGCCGTGTCGCCCGACTGGATGTCCAAGACCAAGTAGACGAACCGGTCGTCCAGGTGGTCCATGCTGCCAACAATGAAGGCGCGCGAATACAGCCGCTGGCGCAGACCAGTACCCACTTGCTTTGGGTCTGCATAGCCCATCAGGTTGATTTCGACGACGGGGCCGGTGATATCAGCTTTCCCGACGCCGATGAGGTACTCCTCCCCGAGGTCCTGGGCCCCTTGGGACCATCCATCGCCGCCGACGCAGGCGAGCTTCCAGCGCTTCAAGACGTCCAGCGCAGATGTGTCAAGCAGCAAAATGGTGAGAGAGAGCGCGGCGGCAATAAAGTACAGGACATTTTGCAGCGAGATGGCGCGCCTCGGACCTGTCGACGAAGAACTCGGGGCTGCATCGAGGCTATCCGTGTCATCCGCCTCGTCTTCGGCAAGCAGAGGCTCCTTTTCGACCAGGGCCTCGTCTTTCTCGGGATTCATCATCATACGCAAATTCGCCAAACACAAAGAGGAAAAATGGGTCAGCAGCGCGGCATATTAGGCGACTCAGCCTGTAAGGATATCGCAACAATGTTGGCGCTCCCAGGTTTATCGACGGCCATTTTGATGAGTTTCAGGCACTGCGGTTTCCGCTGGTGCTGACCTAGCGGCACGCGGTCAGGTGCAGGCGTGGGCAGTCGTCATCTCTTTGACTGGAAAGCGCCCGATTCGCAGGTGCAACTCTGTATCACCACCCCACCCGTAGCGATACCGTAGGGTGTCTAAGTAGGGCCATCAACTGCAACCAGACCTCTCTTGCCATTACCAATATTCGAATAGATGATATAATGAAAAACAAAGCTCATGTGTCGTCTTGCCAGCGCTTCACGGTTTTCAACATGTCCAGCCATGTCAAGGTCGCCCGTGGTCCGCAGGGGCCCAGACTCAACTGCTGTCCTGGGACATGTCAGCCCCGTCAAAAGGTCTCACATTGCCCCAGGTGGCTTCCGAACAACAGTCTCAAACAGCCACTCCTGTTGACATGATGATTCAGGTGATTGGCCGCAAATCCTCTGCTCCGAACACCCAATGGGAAAGAAAAGCCAGCGCTGATTCAGGCTCACCCACCCAAGCCCGACCGCTTTGCCCGCATCTTGAGCTCAACACAGTCATTCCAAGCTCACTGAACGCTGCCTCTCCATTTTTTCCCAACTTGATACCGTCGCATGGATCCCTACTACCAATTCGGTTCACCCCGAGCCCAGAACCACTCGCGCCAACGCCTCTCGCAGTATTTCAGAACATTGGTGAAGCTAGCTTTCGGACATCCATGTCCCGTCTGCCAATCTCTCAACCACAGCCTACCGTCGAGAAGGGGCCTTTCCAGAGTAAAGGCCAAAGGCTCGGTGCCGGCCTTTCAGGGGTCCCGAGATGCTGGCTGTAGAGTCTGTCGCATGGCCCTAGATGCCATCAAGACATTTCAGCGAGGATGGTGCAAGGCCTATTTCGCCAACGGCCAAATAACACTAATGTTCGCAAGGAACAGTACATTGCAGCTGTGGCTAGATCGGCCATCACCACCAGCAGGGGATGCAGGGTGGGATACCTTGACCGTCTTTCTGGCACTTGGTATGGTTAAACTCACAGAGAAAAAGAAAACAGACGGAGACTGACATGAACCCGTAGACGACCCAGTTATACCGCGGTTCAAGCTAGAAGGCCCGCTTGCATATAGTACTAGCATCGTCGCCGATACGCGGACAGATGAAGCCTTTAGGCGAGTATCATCCTGGCTTGAGGACTGCTTGTCCAAACATGACATCTGCAAGACAGTCAATAGAGGATTCATGCCGAGCAGAGTCGTAGACTTGAGGCTGGCCGACGAGTACAAGTTAATACTCGTCCCTACCAGCCGCCTTCAACGGTCGGCGCCGTATGCTTGCCTGAGCTACTGCTGGGGGAGTGACCTCGATGGGGTGGTGACGACTGTCAAGGCCAATGTACAGGCACACCAGCTTGGTATCTCTCTAATGACCCTGCCTCGGACGGTGCGGGACGCGGTAATGGTTGCCCAAAAACTGGCTATTCGATACCTTTGGGTAGACGCTCTCTGCATCATCCAGGACGACGGGGACGATTGGGCGCGTGAGTCGGTCCGCATGTGCGATATCTACTCAAACTCCAAAATCACCATCGCAGCACATCGGGCTGCCTCGTGCAAGGACGGTTTTCTCGGAGAGCAGATTCAGGGGCAGCCGAGTTGGCAACGCGAGTTTAAAACCAAGTTTGGGAGGAAGTATCGAGACGCAAACCCGAGGAAGATGCTTTTGCGCTTGGGTCACCAACCCATGGGCGTCCCGTCTGCCTTGGAAATCCGGGGCTGGACACTCCAGGAATGCATCCTTCCGGGGCGGATAATACACTATACCGAGGAAGAGCTGATCTGGGAATGTAATACGCGTCATTTTTGTGAATGTGGGCATGTTGAAGGTCCTCAGGACGGCGGCGAGACGCGGAAAGTGAAGACGCAAATCAGAAAAAGCGGTGGAATCAGAGGAGGCAACCCGAAACCAAGCAGTGATCCAACCATCGAAGGGTGGATGCAGCTTGTGGAGAGATACACAGAGAGAAGGCTCACCTACTCGTCCGACAGGTTGGTCGCCATTGCGGGACTTGCGCAGATGGTCCAAGCCTCGTCGACGGGCACAATAGAATCGGAATACCTCGCTGGCCTCTTCCGCAAGGCGTTGCCACGACACTTGCTCTGGATCGCCGGCGGGAATAGCATCACACTGGAGGGCGCCCTTCCTCGGCCTTCACCCTCTCGCGCGCCCAGCTGGTCCTGGGCCTCCATTGACGGCCGGGCTCACTACCCCGGTGAGCTTCATTCCGGGTGGGAGGATGCAAGCATTGTTATAGACCACGACCGAAGCTTCTGCTGCCCGGCCCAGGGAGCCACCCGTGACCCGGCGGTTAGGGGAGAGCTACTGCTGGAAGGGCTTGCGGCTCCGGTCAAGCTGATCACGGTGGAAGCCCGGTTCGACAACCCCATGGAGCGGCACAGCCTGGGCTGGGCGGCTACTTGGATGGATAGGTTGACATATGTATGGGCGCAGGACGGCTCTAGGAGCAAAGTTGCCTGCGACACAGCGCGCGACCCGGAACTGAGGTTCGGGGACAAGGGCCACGGATGCTGGATAAGCGATGACCACCGCTGCGACAGATGCAAAGCCCAGTCTTGGGCCTTGGACATGGAGTATTGTGTTATGAAAGTGGCGGCCTATCACAACGAGGCCGGGTCTCCCTTTACGCCCGTGGAATATTTTCTCGTGCTGCAGCGGTCAGTCAGTGTGAAAGGGGCGTGGGAGAGAATTGGCTTGGGCGAGATCAAGCTGCGCCAGGACAAGCCCAAAACCGAAGGGGATTTGTTTCGGGAAGCGAAAACTCTGAAGCTTCGCATAGTGTAAAGTAGTGTACTACTAGGACGGAATATTAAGTAAGCTGGGGAAATAATAAAAGGATGTAAAATTTCAACTCATGTCGAGGTCGTTTGTTGTTTCGGGACTGAAATTGATGCAGTTAATAGTTAGTTATGCGGTAGCACTGCGAAAATGACCCTGTTAGAATAAACCAACCCCCCGGGGTGTGGCGCATCCCCCACAGTGGGGACAGCTTCCCAACATCGCGACTCAACTGCGAGCTTCTCATGCAACCGCGTCTGCACTTAACCCGGCGCAAAACCAAAAACCTCACCAGCCGGCCTCACAATCCAACCCCAACGTTCTAAAACAGGTGGCAATCATCCGTCAGGCACCACTCCGGCCCAAACAACCCAAAAAAAAAACACCAAACCAACATCTCAACACCATCACCATGCCATCCATCACCACAATCCACGACTCCCTCCCCTGTAAGCCCCCCCTCCCCCCTCCCCCCTCCCCCATACCCTCCAACCACTAACCCCCTCGGGCAACAGACATCGACCCGGAACCAACCGCCGCCTCCCTCGCAGTCGCTCACGCCCTCATAGCCGCCGAAAGGCACCTCGTCCCCGACGACCCATCCCACGCGCTCCTCCCACCCCCACCGACCCCCTCGACCTTCCAAACCCCTCTCCTAACCTCGGAACTGGCCCGCGCCGCCTCGGGCACCAAACTCTCCGCCCTCGACCTCTCCCGCTACGAAGCCCCGACCGTCCCCCCCCAGGGGACCACCTCCCCGGCGGACCTGTCCGCCCTCCTAGCCCGCGCCTACGCGGCGCAGACGTACGTCTCGTCGCGGCGCACGCACCTCGCGCTCCTGGACACGTACGGCAAGAACGCGTGGCTCGTCGGCAACTGGCAGCTCGAGGGCGAGGTCAAGGCGCTGGAGCGGGAGCTGGCCGAGACGAAGCGGGCGATTGACGTGGTGACGCTGCAGCGCAAGGGGGCGCAGGACGAGGCCGGGCCCGAAGTCAAGGGGCTCGAGGAGACATGGCGGCGTGGGGTGGCCCGGGTGCTGGAGACGGAGGCGGCGGCTGAGGGGGTCAGGAGAGAGGTTTTGGAGGTGCGGAGACGGGGGTAATAAAACACCATCATGACAGAACAGGGTGAATGATGAGGCGAAAAAGAGTTAACTTGTGTAAAAAGAGGTGGGACATATTGCGGCTGCAAAAGGCACATCCCAGCACGGACACACGGAGTCTCTTCACTACAAGGCGTTGTTGGGAACGGAGCACGGCATCAGGAAATTTCTCTATAAAACAACGGGGTTGCGTGTTAGGTTAGCATAGGAATGCTAATGTAGCGGCTAATGTAGCCCGGTTACTGCTGCAGTCTCTCCAGGTATTTGATGGCAGCCAGTTCTATGGGGCAGACAATCTCCGTCAAGTGAAGGTTTGCTTAGACCTCAAACGCCGTCCCCCCTCCCCGGTAAAACCACACCGTCTTTCCATCCTTGTCTTCCATGGTTAACCATATTGACCCGTCAGGTATCTTTGGAGTCCCCAGCGAACTTCTCTTTTCACTTCGTCCCGCTCATAGCCGCAGGTCCCTCTGCCCGGCGACCGACTAAGACACCTGCAGAGGATCCATCTCCTCCACGCCCGACTTGACGCCCACATACTTGGTTCTCCTCATGATACCCTCGACCGGACCAAGCAGTCGCTGAAAGGCCGATTTTCCGAGCGTCGCTACCTTGACCTCGGTCTGGCTCACTACGCTGGCCGCACGGGGTGCATCGTTCAGCAGCGCAAGCTCGCCAAAGAAGTCACCCTTCTTGTAGTGCTTGACCGGGGTCTCGTTGCCCTTCCTATATGCAACCGCCTCGCCAGACTCTAGCAGAAAGAATGAGTGTCCCGGGTCGCCCTCACGGATAATGGTGTGGCCCGGGGGAAACTTCTGGCTCTCGAGGGCATCTGCAATTTTGGACCGCTCGTAGGGCGTGAGGCTGGACAGCAGAGGCACCTCCTCGAGGAAGCTCTCGTACATGCGCCGGCGGGCGAATGTCGACTCCATCAAAATCCGGCGGAATGTCACGCGGTCGAGAGCCCAAAGCGTGCAATGCGGCTCGGCTGAGATGACGGTAGCGGCACGGGGCGCGCCATACATCAAGGCAAGCTCGCCGAACGACCCACCCGCCTCAATCTTGCCGACAAGCTGCCCCTTACCCTCCGGCCCTGGCTGTAAGGCACCGGAAGGGTTGACATAAACATCAAAGGATCCCTCCTCGACCACATAAAAGAAATCGCCCGCGTCGCCTTGTATAATCACCTGAACAATATCAGATTTGTGAACGCCACAAAACGCTTCGGGGGGGGGGGGGGACAACTCACCTTGATCCCCTTGGTGGGAATCGGCTTCTCTACCAAGGCGCCCAGGATCTGCGCGCTCTGCTCATCGTCGAGGTGGCTGAACAAGAAGTTGCCGCGGATGGCATGTTTGAGCCGTTCTAATTGTTCCGGCGACTTGGGGTGTGACGGGGGTGTCCAGTTATCATATGTGTCGGCCACGGGCTTGAGAGATTCTGCTGACACCGAAGTACGACGAGCAAAGTTGTACTGGTGGGGATAGCCTTCCGGGTTTGGCGGCGGGCTCCTCAAGCCAGCGGTTGGTGGGTCGTAGGCAGAGTCAGCGCCAAAGGGTCCGCGGAAGGCGGCGCCGCTACCGAAGCTCGGAGTTGTTGGTGAAGTGACAATGTCATTTTCATCTTCCTCGACAACCCTATGCATACCACCCGTATCAACCCTGTTGGAGCCAAACGGATTGGAGTTCGCCCCGAAGGGACTGGTAAAGCCGGCACTCGACATGTCCGATACCTGTCACGGATGCCTTGCAAAAGCAACGAGATAGGGTTGCTGCTGCTCGCCGTGTTAGAGAAGCCACAGACGCAGCAGGGGGGCAAGGTGGACACCTGCCTCGGGGTCGGCTGCTTTAAGCAGTCTGATAAACGCTCGATATAGGTTCGACGGGTTTGAGTGCCAGTAGATAATTAGCCCGGCCAGATGCTAATAGTTCCCAACACTGTTCCTGACCGTGTGGTTGGGGCGAAGGGCGGCGGCGCGACTAGAAATAGTCCAGAGAGCGCGATGACGGTGGGATCAATTGGTTGCCCGTCCAGAAACCGGTAACGTTCAACTCAGTCTCTGTAACCTGCATGGGACCGTCAGAGACACTTCAGAACAAACAGTGCTAGCAAGAATAAGAGACCAAGTCTGGGCAGTCTGAAAGAAGAGACGGGGTCATTCAAGGCAGGTTGAGTGAGGGATTCGGGGACCTGCAGACAAAACGGGCAGCTGCTTCTAGGAGGAAAGACTTTTGGGGCCGGCCTGTGCTCTGTGCCCATCCACATCCATGCTCGGGTTCGCCGTGGACCAAGACAAGACGTGACATAGCGCGAGCGAGGGCCATGGGACAGGAAGGCGTCGCCCGAAGCGAGCAAAGATGTTGCGAAATGGAAACCGGGCACTTGATAGCTCCAGCTTACAGGAGAAGACGGAACTTGCCTGGTTGCCTTTTCCGGCCGGGGGGTCTGGGTCTGGGTCTGGCTGCTGGCTGTGCACCGATAAGAGATGCGCGCACACGGGCGGAGACGGGGCTGTATTGATGTGGTGATGATCGAAAAGAAAGATGAGCGGAGGCTGAGCGACGGGGGGGTGCCAATGCGTGATAAAGAGAGCAGCAGTCAACGGGGAGCGAGGCAAGCTAGGGGGGGCTCGCGATGCTCGCAGCAGGCGCGGGGTGGACACGGGGAATAAAGGGCGAGACACAGCCAAGAGGAGCAGTCTCCAGACGGCAGGAATTGGCTCGCTGCGTGTGCTGTCTCTGGCGATGCTGCAATATTAATCAAGATCGAGACAGCGCAGGAGGCGAGGCCGGGGAGCGGGAATGGGAGGCGGGAAGCGATAGGACGGTGCAAGGCGCGAGGGGGGAGGGTGGGAGGTAGGCGGGAGGTGAAGCTTTTGGTTTGGGCGAGTGGGGTTGGTTTCCGCCCTACAAGTACACGGTCTGCTCTTGGCTCTCTGGCTCTCCAGTGTACACTGCAAAGTACTACAGTGGTAGGTGCTGCATTCGACACATTCCACCTGGGGACCACGCATTATCAGAGGGCACCTGGGCACCCCGCGCGGGTCATTACTACGCCCGCGACGCCCCCAGGGTCTCTTCTAGCCTGTCGGGGACAAAGAAGGCTGCCTACGAGCTTATCGAGAGCACTCCTAGACTCAGGACTTGGGATCTAGAAGGGGATGGATCGCTGCGTGGCTTGCGGCACTTGAAGGGGTTTGCGACCTTGGGCTTGGCTGACCTGGACGAGCTCTGATAGCTCGCAGGTAGCTCGACGGCCGCGCGCTTGTGTGTGCTGTCCCCCTCTCGTCCCCTCGCGGGGCCACCCCTCCTCCTTCTTCTCCACAAGCTGCTAGACGCATGGACCACTTGCAGCCAGTCGACGGCTGTCGAACATTTCTAGAAGGAACGCACAGGCCATCTGGTGGCTTGTCCTCAGATCCAAGCACAGCCAAGGGTGGGTCTGCAGACGATGGCGTTGGGCCTTTGGTTGGCTGGGCGCACCTTGCCTGACGGCACTGACGTGCTCTGAGCTTCACCGATGTTCTCCTCCGGCTTCTGTGCAGATCTACCGCTGTTCGCTCGCAGGTGGCAACCACAGCCCTTGGTGCTGGGGCAGCAGTAGCAGCAGCAGCAGCAGCAGCAGAGCACGCGAGACACGAGATGCGAGATGCAAAACATGTCAACAAGGCCAGACTTGCATAACATATAGCTGCGATTACGCGCTTTGCCGACTGCTCGCAGCCTGCGAGGCGTGCACGCGTGCCGGCTCTTCATGCCTGTGACCAGAAAAATCGTGGAGACTTGAGCTGTTAGCAGCGGCCGTCACTCGACTAAGGGCTAGCGAAGTGTTGTACGCGTTCGACGCCGACTCGGGTTCCTGAGACGTCAGAGGCGTCGGGAGTATGTGGCGATATAATAGCTACGTCGCCGTCATTTCTGGTGCTGTCAACCGGATGTTTTGAGAATGCATGTAGAGAATGTGAGAGCTCCCTCAGAAGTAGCAGACAAGATGACAAGATGTCCGCAATTGCAATTGGACTGGGACGCTTCAGGGTTAGGGTCTCCTCTTCCCTTCTAGTCACATGACCCCTCTCGTGACGCTTACGAGAAAAGAGTGTTTGGGATTGCAATGCCACTGCCTCCCTGCCAAGCCGCAGCACGGGCCACCCTTACGGCCAGAATCCGAAGGGTCCGCGTCTTCGAAACGCTCCTTTTCCCGTCTCCTGGCGCTCGCTGAACTGGAATCTGGAACCGTTCAACCCCAAGATCATCGATCCCGACCCCGACGACCGCCCACCAACTGTCCATCATGGCACCCCGCCGTCGTCGTGGCGCTGATAGCGATAGCAATCCCCCAGAAGACATTGCCTCAGAGACAGAAGCCCTCAAGAACAGGCCACCGAATACAGCGTTCCGCCAGCAGCGCATGCGAGCCTGGCAATGTGTGCTGACGCCAAAACTCATTGTCACCATCTTCTCCATCCTCGCTGCCGTCTATCTGGGCTTCGGCGCCTACCTGACCTACCTTGCCCACACGGTATGCCTTTCTACATTCCCGCGCAGCCTGCCTCGCTGCATTGGACGATTGAGCGATGCCGCCGCGTGCGACAGGAGGGGGAGGGACAGGGGAAATGACAGCGTCAAAGTGAGAGGCAAATGCTGACTGACCACCATCCACAGGTCCGCGATCTGCGCATCGACTACACAGACTGCGTGCGAGATGCGCCCAGGGACAAGGCCGGCCCAATCCCGGAAGACTTGATTACCGCCCACTTTTCCACTTCCGAGAACACAACATTGAGCCCCTTCCAGGCAGAGTGGCAGCAGGTTGAGCGCGAGTTCCCCGTCCACAACTACACGGCGAACCGTACCGTCTGCCTGGTCCAGTTTAACATCCCCGAGGACCTCAAGCCCACCGTCAATTTTTACTACTACCTCGAGAACTTTTACCAGAACCACCGCCGCTATGTCGGCTCCTTCAACGCCAAGCAGTTGTTGGGCGACGCCGTCGACGGCAACACTATCAACGGGTCCACCTGCGACCCCGTCGCCCATGATCCGCGCGGCTCGGGCAAGATCGTCTACCCGTGCGGCATCGTCGCAAACTCCATGTTCAATGACACCTTTTCAAGTCCCGTCTTGCTGAATCCGGCCGGTACCAACGAGGACAGCCGCGTCTACGCCATGACCAATGACTCGGGCATTACATGGCCGGGACTGCGCGACCTCTACGGCCCGACAAAGTACAACATTAGCCAGATCGTGCCGCCCCCCAACTGGTATGAGCAGTACAAGTTCGGCTACACCGACGTCTCGCAACCCCCGGACCTGCAGAAATGGGAAGCCTTCCAGAACTGGATGATGCTTGCTGCCTCGCCTAACTTCTACAAGCTGTACCAGCGCAACGATAACGAGCCCATGGTTGCCGGCCGTTATCAGGTTGACATTGTGTCCAACTTTGATACGGTCCTCTACAACGGCCGCAAGTCATTCCTCATCACCACTGTCTCGTCAATGGGCTCGCGCAACATATGGCCAGGCATAATATTCCTGATTGTCGGTGGAATCTGCCTGTTCTTGGACATCTACTTCATCCTCTCCTTCTTTCTCTGGAAGCCTCGCAAGCTCGGTGACCCCTCCTACCTGTCGTGGAACCAGCCAGGCACAGCGGCGGCGCCAGGGACCCATGCTGCTTCGGCGTAGTCCCTTCACACTGTCATGGCAGAAAACTACCAAAAATGTGATATCCCCCTTATAGCGAAAGGAGTCGACGCAAGAGGAAGAAGATGGGGGAGGCGCAGTGAGTAAAGCATACAGATACCATCGATCAATGAAAGACGAGAACCGGGATTGGGAAAGCGGGCGGGGCCGGCTGGGTTTTGGCTTGTGTGCTTGGGTTGCCGTTTTGCCGTTTGCTTGAAACTGTATTTTCCATATATCTAACCTGTGTTTTTGGGGGAACCTACACTGGCGCTACCGGGTCGGGCAAAGCAGGAATCGATTTTCTCTCTCTCCTTTCCTCACTTATTTTGCTGCCCACTCTTTGTGTTGCGTGTGCGCGCGCTGTCTTTGCCCTATTTTGCTGTATTTGTACAAGATGCTTGGACTTGCGCTTCCTACTTAGCTCAGCTAGGTATCCTTAGACATTGGCATCGGCATGAGGAAAGGGGAGACGGTGGGTAAGGGTGCGATCAATGCCGTTGCATGAAATGAATTACTTGAAATCAAGCCTGCTTTGTGTCATATTTTCTGTGAATGTGATTAGAGATATTTACAGGTCACCAACGTGAGAACTTGTTGAAAATACATGCACCTCGTTTCCAAAGAAGCATTCATTCAGTATTATTGTCTGATCCGTGAGAGCTATCTCCTTTCCCCCCGGAAAAAAAGAAAACGCAACTTGACGTGTTACAGACTCTCCGCGGGCTGTCGATCCATCCTGTTTCCCTTCTGCCTTCCCCATCCTGACTAGGAGATCTTCTCGGATCACTAAGTATACAGTAAATGCACAACCTCATACACAAACAGCCGCCGACCCTACAAAGGCAAGGCAATCTTGGCCATTCCAAAACCCAGACCCAGACCCCGTACGTTTTGGGGTCCTCTTCACCTCTTGCGCTTCTTCTTGCTGTTGCGCTCACGCTCTGCCTCCTCCTCAGCCTCGAGTCCGCTCTCGCGATCACGCTTCTTGGCCTTGCGCTCGAGCTCATCCCAGTCTTCGCCCTCCTCGTCATCGCTAGGGTCCTCTTCGCTAGCCTCTGCCGACGCATTGGAGTCAAAATCAGAGTCTTCCTCGCTAGACTCAGATACTTCGTCGAGCTCGCTATCGCTCATCTCGAAGGCACTCTCCTCATCGGACTGCTGATCCGCATCCTCATCGTCCGACTCGTTCTGCAGGAAACCCCAACCGCCGTCGACAAAGAACTGGTGGGTATTGGCCGTTACCGTTTTCATGATAACCGACCAGTTAAGGTTGAGCGGTCCCTCGGAGAAGGAGATGTCGGATGTGTCCAGGAACTCCTTTACGTCGTCCAATGACTCAACCGGGATAGTGTTAATATGGTATGGAGCGCGCGCGAAGTCCTTAAAAACAAAGACAAGATCAAAGTTCTTCAGACCAAACTGCACACGTTCCAGATGGGCAACCTCGATGTCGTCCAGAGTGAGAACCATGAAGGGCGGCTCCGTGAGTTGGATGAGGCACTCGGTGGTCGGCTGGATGTACACGTTACTGCGGAACGGAACACCGTTGAAGCCAAGATCCCGCATGGGCATGTCGACTTCAATGCCCTCGGTCCGGCCAGCCTCGGCAATCTTCTCAGCAAAGCCCTTAAACAAGCGATCAAGCTCGGCCCGGCGGCGGCGTTCCTCCTGCTCCGCCTCAAACTCGTCTTCATCGCCGTAACGGTATTTGCGCTTGCGGTTTCCAGTCTCGTCAAACTGAATATCCGTCGCTTCTCTGTAGAACTGGACATCCTTGGTCTTCTTCTTGTTGCCGATAATGATGGGATCTTTCAAGTGAACGTGAATGATGACAATCAGCTCATGTTGGCAAGGCTGGAAAAAGAGGTGGCGGACGTTGGAGAAAAGAATGTCGACGCGCTGTTGGGTGCTGAGTGGCGACTGGTAGCGGATACCGTTCTGGTGTATTTCCACCTTGCCGGGCACACGCTTGCCCTCCATGGCTGGACGGATGAAGACGTTGTCCAGAACAGCAGGGCGACGGTCTAGAATGTGCTTGTTAGTGTAAGAACAGTCTCAGGTCAAAGATCGGCTTCTTACTTCTGATCTCCACAAGCTTGTCTTGCTCAACAACATCCTCCATATCCTTCTTCTCTTGTTCCTTCTTGACGGCATCTCTCTTCAGGTTTGATATTTGGTTTGCGATCTCGGCATAGCGTTCACCATCTGTCGATCTGAAAGTCAAACTCCTTACGAAGTGGGCCGATGCGTCTTCAAAGGGCTGGTCATCCTTCCGGCCAACACCCTGACCGGGAGAGAGGAAGTTGATTCGTAGGAACGACCAATCGCCCTCGTCACTCTTGCTTGCATTCTTGATTGTGTTGATGTGGAAGGGAACCGGTCGTCCCATGACAGGGAGATTAATGGTGTGGTTCTTCTGATCAATCACAATACCCATGTCCCGAACCTTGGCGGGGAATTGATTGTCGCGCTTGTACGACTCAAAACGCTTGAACTTCTTGATCTCCACACCATTCTCATCAGCAGTAGATTCTGCATACTTGGCCAAACCCTCTTTCTGCTTCTTTGCTGAGAGAATTTTCTGGTGCTCCCGACGCTTTTTGTCTTGATCGTCATCCACTGTCGAGTTGCGCTCAGAGCGAAGTCGGGTGCTCGTGATGTTCTTTGTCGCGACAGCACCCACCCGCGAATCACGCTTCTCTTTCTTGGGTGTTGGCTGGGTCTCTTCCTCGTCCTTGAAGAAGAATGAAGTGGCATCAACATCCACTGGTGCGTCACCGGTGAATACCACCGGCTCGGTCGGGGTGACACGAATTGTGTCGGTGAGGACGAGTGAATAGACCTTGCTGTTCTTGTCCTGCGGGGTGGGGTTTATGATGTCGTTGAATCCTGTCGTGACACAGACCGTCATGCCGTCCTTGAGGGTTCGATTGTTCTTGCCATTGAGGATGAGGGTAGGGTCCTTGTTCTCAAGACCAATACCAAAGCCGATATTCTTCAGGAAGTGCTTCTCAAGCTCAGGCTTCTTGGATTTGACCAGGCTGAGGGCTTTGTTGTAGACATCCTTGACGACAACCCCATCCCGAATCTCCTTCATAATCAGGTTGTGGACAGCAAGGAGAAACTTATAGTTGCTCTCTTGTGATTTGTTGGGGTCGACCATGAAGGTTCTGGCGACTTGGGAGCAGTATGACTTGTACCGGAGGCCCATGGCTGCGATGATGATTCCGGGGTGCAGCACATCGTTGTCGGAATCTGCCTGCCACTTTAGGTCAAACTTGCCACCGCTCTGCACGACAGGCCCCAAGATCCAGTCCAGCTGTTCAGGGTCGAAATCTGTGGGCAGCTTCTGCCGGTTGGGGAGCTCGACGGTCTTCCAGAACTTCTCATCCTCCAACTTGTTGTACACCTTGTCGGCAAGCGCGCTGTGCTTGATCTTCTTATCCTGGTCGAGAATGTTGGACATCTCGTCGAGGAAGTAGGGTGTCAGGAGTGCGACGCATGCCTTGGACGATGTTCGCATAGCCCGAAGCTCCGTCTCATCCTTTACCGAGAAGGCACCGGCAGACAGCGCCTGAGCCACATCGGCCTCCTCGATATCCTTGCAGTTTTCGGCAAATGTCTTTTTCCATTCGTCGATGAAGGGGCCCTTGGAGGTGTCCTTAGAGAGGATACCAACCTTTTTCTAGAGCGGCAGCTTGATTAGCTCCTGGCAGCGCAAGTTATTCTGAAGGGGGTGTGACTCACTCCTGCTGCCTTAATGGCGTCTGTAATCTTGATGAAGAGCTTTTCATTCTCGGCAGCATCCTTGCCTCGGACGAGAACCTCAACGGGGTATCTGCCGCCCTTGATCTGGTCGAGATATTTGGCTATTCACATGTTAGACTGAGCGACAACATGTAGGCGCGAAACAAGACAGCATACCTTTCTTCTGGGTGGTGAGGATGTAGACAGTGTCGAGAGTAAGGAGCATCAGGGTCGTGGGGAATTCGTAGCCTAGGAGCCAAAACTGTGAAATTGTCAACACAGGTCGCGAGGCGCAGTTATCGCGACAAACAACGTACGTGCATGGCATTGTTCTTGTGAAACTCGGGATTCTGGTCGACTTTGCCCATGAGGACAACGATGGAGGAGACGCCATTGAAGAGCGCGTCGCCAGAACGCTTATCGGTCTTCCAGGCGTTGACGAAATGCGAGATGCGCTCCTGGAAGGTTTTGCTGTCGATTTTGATTTCCGCCATGATGGGCGACTTTGCAGGCCGCACGATTGGGGATGGGTTGGCGACCCAGACCGCGGGGTTGATGCAGAAAGGAAGTTGCTGTCGCCGTGATGGAAAATGCTGCGGCGGCAGATAAACGGCTGGTGGATGAACCTCGCGACACAAGGCTAAGGTGTGACCAGCTCAGGCCAGGGCAAAAATTTATGGGGTTGTCGCGTCTCCTCACGTCACGGGCCAAGCGTTGGCGCGTTAAGACAGTGGATGCCTAAGAGGTTTTTGGATGCCTCAGGCCGAATTTTTACCCCTTTAATGCTCAAAAAGACCAGGCAAACCTCAAGCGCAATGGCGGTGCTTAAGAATATTCGTTGGGGGGTTTTTTTAAGGGGTAATCGAGTTGCTCGAATTGATGAAATATCACCTTGGAAAGTAAGAATAAAATTGGGAGGTGGGGCAACCATAAACAAAGAGAAGAGGAAGGAACAGTGCGATACTGCTTCTCGTTGTCCAGGTAGCAAAACCTGCCACTGGCACCGTCTGAGGTTCTGATTTCAACTTTAAAAACCAACCCTAAACAGATTACGCCATCACCTTGTTAAGTTACTGGGAGCGAGCCGCTGCGATTTGGCAAAACAACTAATTGTCTACATTCGGGCAACTCATATCCACGTCCCCAACGATGCCAGACCCTGGCTTGAGATGCAGAATTGCCGACCTTCAGAGCATGCATCAAACCGAATGTCGCCCGTTGCCATGTCCTCTTGTTTCTATGTCACGTTTCGGTTCAACCTCTCAGCACACAGACGGTATCTTACCACCTGGGAGCAGTCTCGACAGATTTAACTAATACCGTGACAAACAATACAACTAGATACGCCACCCTGCTTCCGTTTGGGCCATCCCAAGTGCGTCTTGCAGAATTTACCATGCATTGGGAGTGATCCGTTGCCTTGACTAGAAGCATGGAGCCGTCAGCTAGCAGCCAGTGCTTGCTGGTGAGCCACCAATTATGCTTCTCCCATAGAGAAGTAGAAAGAACGCCAACACAACACATATTTTCTGACCTCGATGCATCCCACCGCGCTATAAAGGTACCAGGTGTTGAGCTTTGAACAAACACAAGGCCTAAGGATGAGGTGGTGCGGAATATCAGGCAGGACTAGGGGTGTCAGCTGT
This sequence comes from Lasiosphaeria hispida, assembly GCA_033439745.1. NCBI lineage: Eukaryota > Fungi > Ascomycota > Sordariomycetes > Sordariales > Lasiosphaeriaceae > Lasiosphaeria > Lasiosphaeria hispida. The sequence continues at coordinate 4,543,047 of JAUIQD010000002.1, read as the reverse complement.
AGTCCTATTACACTTCTTTCATTTTCAAGAATGCCAGCGGTATTATGCTGTTAGTTGATCCGTCGCAGGGGTTTTTAGCTCTTTGCTCATTTTAGCGCGGTGAGTACTTTTCCAGCACCATGTCGTTCGGCGTCTCGAGAGCTTAATTCAGGAGAGCAAAACAGTAAACAAGGGGTCTAATAATCTGATCGTCAAGCTGTCATGGGGACCTTCCTTCGCCCCGGGCGAGCAGATTTACATTATATCGGCGTCTAGATTCGGTGTAAGACATGGGAGAAAACATGCTGTATAACAACCAGAAGTAGACTTTGATAATGATCTTCGCCTCGTGGGCATATCGTGATGTAGAACAGTAGAAGGCACAGTATCAAAACAAGCAGCACCATGGATTGCAGAGAGACCTTCGAGGGTTAGCATGGAATAGGAGGCTTGAGATAGGCCTGTGAAGTGTATTATCGATATGATAGTGTACAGCGCACACAATCTATCTTGTGGGATTTCCCCTCTGGTTGGCCAAATCCTGGTATCGATTTTCCAATTGACCTAGTGCGAAGAACTCAGATTCCAGTCACAGCTAGAAGGAGCGGTAGGGCCAGCCACACATCAGTAACAAGAAAAGCCCGAGCCATTACCACCGACAGGTGCAAGTTTACACACTAATGCCCCAAGAAGGTAGGAGCAAACTACTATACCCCCTCGGATGACAATCTTCCCCCTCTCAACTTCAAAAATGGCACCGCGAATTGGGGCAACCGAAGATACCACTGGGCTCCTAACAACAATGGCATCGATGATAGCCAGGATAAAAGACAGCTACCAAGGAAGAATTATCTTCAATGACATACCACCGTCCGGTTCCATAGATAACGAGCCACATGAGCGGCAGTTACTGGGTTCAGGCCATCCACACCTGCGCCTCGTGAAGCCTGTATAGTAGATAATAACCGCAAGACACAACCGGAGAAAGCATTTCCCTTCAGATATTACCAGAACACAGCGCAGTCTTTCCGGCAACACGCTGCCAACGTAAGGTAGTGTCAAACACATCTCCAATCCCTCTCCCCCTAACCCTCACACACAGACCACATCCCCCGGCCAACCCCCCTTTTCCCTCCACACCACCCACCGACTCCCTCCTGCAAGATGACGAACCCCCTCGCTGCAGGGACCAAACCCCCCCAGAACCGCCAGGGACAGGCTCCGGACCGCGAGACAAGCACACGAGACGAAAGGGGCCTACTCATCCGAGACGGGCTCCCGCCCGGTTTCTGGGACGCACCCGCTACCCGTCCTTGATTGGACCGATGTCCCACGGCGGAGGTGCGGGATGTGATCCTCGTGTAATCGGACCTCGGCGGTCGGCTGCATGCCATGGAGATGGGATGGAGGAGTCCCCGGCGGGATTTGGGTCTACGTGACCCCTGGAGAAGCGTTGCGCTGGGTACTCCAAGACCGGGTTGGGGGCACCAAGGATAAGGATTATCTGCTGTTGGAGGATGAGGAGGGGTTCCATGCCAGGCTGATGGTGTTGATGACATCAACGAGCAGAAAGCAGGGTCCTGCTGTAAACTCATGTATACGTGCGGCGTGTATGAGGACGTCTTGTGGATAGTCGCACAGGCGTATAAGCATGTGTATGTACGTGTAGAGTTGCGCATGGTGGAGATGGTTTGTTTTGGTGCTATTACCGCTCGTGGAGGTTTGAGAACATGCCTTGCCTCTCCTGGGATTGTGGTCATGGAGGCAGGAAACCGACGTCTGCATGTGCTGTCACACCTTCCCCTTACTGCCCTCTCAGAGAGAAGGGGACTTGCAAGTATCGCGGCACGGCATGCTCATGTTTAATGAGATGTCGTTGCTAGTTGGCTTTTCCCCCTAGGGCCAAGAGGATATACACAATATCTTCGAAACGGTGACGCTATTCACGTTATTAAAATCATATTCTCATTATGTGATAGTTAATAGAGCCAGAGTAGAACTCAACAAGGCTCATCCTCAATCCTCAAAGGCTAGATATCAACAGAGGGTAGCACGTCATGGCTAGGACCTGTCAAAGTGTTGGCGGCCGCAAGACAGGGGAAGGAGCACGTTTCTGCCCTGGTTTTATCTTCTTCGCCGGGACCCTTCGATCCAGGCCGGCTGTCTCTGATGGCCTGGATCGCGAGATTCTCATACCGCTTTTTACCTGGGATCCTGGTGGTCCAGCGTGCCGCCTGCCACCGAGCTACCGGATTTACCGCCTGCAGGTCTCAGATAGTCTGCCAGGGGCGGCTCTGCCGGAAAGCCACGTGTGTTGTCAGAGCTGGAAGACATGCTCCGATCTGTCATTTTGTGGCGGAAGGCGGGAAAGGACCCTTGGTGCTGAATGCTGTGGTATCCTTGGTTCCCACTGACGTATGCTTTACATCGAGGGCCAGGGTGATGCTAGATGTTGACGGCAACCTCGTGCGCACACAGCTGCAGCGTTCGGGCCATGGCTATTGCCAATCGTGCGAGGAAGCCATGTCTTAGATGGGTTGCGAGGTAGCTTGCTTGGGCGGAGGAAGAACAAAAGAAGAAAGGGGTGGTGTAGTTGGGGCCCAGAACCCGCAAACGGCACTACCGTGTATGGTTATAGGACTGGCCGAGCTGAGGACGAGAGACATACAAGTATAATCGAAGCTGACGGCCGGCTGGGGTACAGTAGTAGTCGCGACAGCTCGGACCCGTGTGATGGGATATCGAGACTGCAGGAAATACTGCGGAACTGGGTGCTAGATCCTGTGATGTCGAGTCCTTGCAAGCTGCAGCCTTGGTTGGATAAGAAGGCGGGCGCAGAGCCTGCATATGCCGCACCTTTTACGCTGACGACCCTCTCGTCAATTGGTGAGTGCGAAGCGAGGAAGTGAAGGGTAGGTAGATTCTGGCTGTCAGAACGTGATGACGTAAGGGGCGCGACATCTTCGCGGGCGGGCAAGGAGGCAGATCGTTGGGCCGATTCGCTAATCTGCACTTTCAGTTCTTGCTCAGATTCGACACGGATTGGTTGAGAACCGACTGGGATGCAAAACAAATCCTGAGACAAGACAGGAATCTAGGGACCTGAGCTCATGAGTCGCAATGGATTGGCTCGGACTGGTTTGGTGCGCGTGCTGTATGAACTGTAGCTATACAAAAACATGAACTGGAAGGACACGCCGTGCGCAGACCGGGCTAGGACTGTCCGGGGCACTTTTGCAATAATCCGGGGGATCTCGATCCGGTCTCGCATAGATGCATAACGTGATCAGTTTACCGCACTGTCTCCAACCTCCAACGAGCGACATCCAACGAGCGACCTCCGTGTGCTCAACAAAGAGCCCTGCAGCTGTGCCTCGTCCACCACAACCGCCTGACTGGTTAGAGGTTGGCTGGTGGCTGACATCGACACGGCGTCGGCTGCCAATGCTGTTTCCGACCCAATGCCCTCCAGCTTCTGTCTGCTGCGGTGGCTGCCTGACTACCCGTCTGGCGCACCTTCCCTTTGGCTGCCTTGCCCTTGGAAGTTCCCGTTGCGACGCCCCAGACGCCCCAGGCGCCCCGTGGATAGCTGGGCTCGGGCGCTATTCTGTTGTTGGCTCTTTGCCCTCCTTCGCTCTTTCTCTCGCTTGTCCCCCGAGACACAAGATCGATCTCAACGGATCTCACGTTCCCCGGCCCGGACTACACACACACGTGTGTCTTTTTTTTTTTTCTTTTCTTTTTTCTTTTCAGGGCGCGGGAGAACAGGGCCCGATCCACAAGATACAGCACCTACTCATCTCATGGACCATGGCACGAGCACGAGCACGAGCACGCTCTGACCACGACCCTCCCATCGTGTCGGATCTGGGAGCCGAGGACGCACCCGAGTCGGCTTATCGCATCTCCCTAATCAACTGCTCCTACAGAACTCCTAGTACACGTACATAGCTCCTGTTCTGCGTCATGTTTGCTGCCCCGCTACCCTGCTGCCCCTCCGGCCCGGCCCGGCCACGACGTCACGAATACAGCCATGCCCTCATATTGCCCGCCTTTGCAGATGACAGTGAGGGGCGAGAGAAGGGAGAGAGAAAAATAGAAGGCCACAGCGTCTGCAAAAACAAGGGTGTTTGCATCTTCCGCCGACCCCCTCCTACCCCCTCTTCTGTGAATCAAAACGAAGCTTAATTGACACAGCCGAGCACGCGAACGACCTCAGCAGAGGGGAACGAGATTCTTGGCGACATCTCACCAGAAATGTGGGCTGATGCTGCACCCACCCGCTGCGAGGACTGGCCTTTGTTGTGTCCCTCCGCCCTCCTTCGAGCTCCCGTCAACGGCTGCCAGTTACCGTCTCTCATTTTCGTGGCAGACGGAACCTGCGTCGAACCTGGGCCTTGTCTTGTCGCTGCCCTGTCCTGCTCGGGCCGCTTGCCATGGACCGGCCTTTCGTCGCCTCCATTCCCGCTCGCCCTCTCGGTCGCCTTCGCCTTCTCTCTGGTGTAGCCCTAACAGAAACCGCAGCAGCTGATATTGGCCGTGCAGGTCTGCCGGCATGCGGGGAACCTTCGCTGCTGCACATGCATGTGTCGTTCTCGCGAGTCAATCAATGGCGGCTGAGATGGAACCTGTGTTGTTTTGCCTCTGGGGCCTCTCTTCTCTATCCCTCGTTGGTCTCTCCACCAGCGTCGTGGCCTAGAGCAAATCTGGCCGTTCAATATTTCGGGATGAAATCGAAGAGGGAGAGGGGTTTTGCGTGACGGTTGATGCCCGGGCTGGCACGACGTTTCGTCCCCATGTGTCCTTATTGGGCCTCTATCAGCACCTCCGCCTTTGTTCACCCGATAGACTCTGCAAGTTGGACTCAACGGTGGATGTCGTGCTCGCTTGTTTAGAGCTGGAGCATGCTACCCAGCCTGCCATGGCTTCTACGAGGCTTCGCCTGTTCCCTCGTCTTGATTGGCCGTACGTGTCTCCTTTCCCCTCTGGTTTGCGGGAACCGAGTCAGCTCCCACTATAGCTCCCCGGCGAGTGCCCAGTCGCATGCGCTATCGAGAATGGTTGCACATCCAATCAGGGTTCAATCGCAGGGCCACAGCAAATTGTGAATGATCATGTCGCACAGCAGTTTGAGCATGACCCTAACCCGCGCCGAGGGTGTGACGACTGCTTCTCCCCCCCCCCTCGCTGATCTCGAACAGTTGGCGCGCGCGAGGTGATTATGTATGAGGGGTGGACGAGACCGAGGCTACCCACAGCCGGTGATTCATCTCCTCCGCCTGCCCTTCTTGTGCCCGCATCTGCAGGTTTACCTACCTGCCTACCCGTACGCAGTGCGCCAACGCAGGTTCGGAACAGGAACAGGGTTGAACCCGTGTGGACTATCCAGATTATGGCTTATCAATGGCCTCTCACCGCGGTCAGGTCACGGGAGCACCTCATTCCACGTCAAGGAGCGGGACGGGGGAAGGAATTGCCCTTTGACACCACCACGGATCGGACGTCAAGATGGTCTGGCAACGTCACGCGCACACGCGGACACGACCCCGTGTCCGTCTCCAGGCGAGGCAGCCGTCCTGATCGGGTCCAATTCCGAGGGCCCTGGTCGCGTTTCGCCTTTTGCCTTGTCTTGGGCCTGAGGTCTGTTTCATTCAACTGCTGTGTATGTAACGCCCCTCCTGCGAGGTCAAGTCGGCTGGTGATTTCAGCAGCCAACCTTGTGGTACAGTATATTTCACCTTGTTAGCACCGCTTTGTCTCGCCTCCCCTCCACTTCCCAAAACTCTCGCGCCCGGGGGACGTTGTTGACTACTCCGCGATAATGCGTGGTCTGGGAACGAGAAAAGGGGGTGAGCAGGGGGGAATTGACAACACAGAAAACGAAGTGCAGTGTAATCCTCTCGGATCTTACCACTGGAACTGGCCACTTATCTCGACACGGGTACGGCATCTGGGAGCATCAATTCTCATTACGTCTCACATTGAGCCAAAGAGACAAAAACAACAATTCGCAGTTCCCCCCCCCCATCGGGATGCCACCGCGCCGTTGGGAAGAAGAACACTGAATAAAAAACCCCTTGGGCATCAAGACATGAGAAAAACGAAAAACATCAAGGCCCCGACCGGTCGATCGATCCATGGTACCGGTGTGCCGGGCGTTGCATGGGCTGGCGGCGTGAACAAAAGGAAAGAAGTAAAACCTTCCTCCCTCTCTCCCCACTTCTCCCCCAAGAATAATAGTGTGTAAAACGACAAAATAAAAATTGATACATCATTTGCCACTACCTCAAACCACCGCATCAACCCACGCGGCGTCGCACGCACAATACCCATTCAGCCCGCCCAGTACCCCCCCCCCGCAATCCCCCTCCCGTGGGAAGCAAAAAGGAATAAGAACATACATCCGACATTTTGTAAACCGGTACCCAGTGTCGATCGCTCCTCTCCCACCTTATACTCGGGCACCCGTGTTGGCTGGTGCCAGAGCGCGGGCCGGTGCCGGTGCCGGTGCCGGCCGGGAAAAAAAGAACATGGCTCTCTCTTCTCGGCCGGTCCATTTTTCTTTTTCCCCTTTTCCTTTTCTTCCTTCCCCGCGCCCTCACGCATTCTCAATCTTCGTGTTTTCGCAAACTGTGCCGCGCTGGCTGCACCCCCCCCGGCTTTCCCCGCCCTTCACCCCTTTTCCGGTCCTGTCACGACTTTCCCGTGACAACTCGACAGGCGAGTGGTGGCATTTAGAATACAACCACTTCCACTTTTTACTTGATAGCCAGAAATGCGTAGACACACAAAATAGAACTCGATGCATTTTGACAGTGACAAATCACAAGATCTCGTGTTTGAATTGGGCGACATATTTGGTGATTTTATTTTCTCTTCTTGATGGTCTGGTAACCAGAAAAATAGCCCTGCGCAATCCCACAACAATTGACACTACACAGGAGTAAGAAACGATAAGAAGAAAAAAACCAGGCCAAAGAGAAATATATGCCTCCCGACAACATCAAATGATGATTTGGTCGTAGGCTCCATCCTCTTTCCTCCTCTCTTCCAAGGAGTCAGGGTCGTCGCCGGTGCCAACTGGTTCCTCTTCCAACATGCCCCAGTCAGAGGAACAAAACGTAAAAAGCCGTACCCGTCTCTGTAGCTACAAAAACAAGGCGACCCACAAACATTGCCTTTTCCGAGCCAGAATTGCATAGCTTGCATGAGAACCCGTTTCCCGTCAACCATTGCCGGCATCCCCCGCCATCTGTCATACCCCATTGCCCCCCACGCCGCCAAAAATAATCAACAACACCTGTATCGTATGTTCGTCTAAGCTGACGGGGTGAAAGAAGAAAGCTCTGGCCTCGAAGCTGATCTATATATGATGAATCGAACGAGTATTGGATGAGACAGCAACAAAATAAAAGAGTACATTGACGCCGTGATAGATGCCGTGATTTGTCGCCAAAAGAAAACCAAGCCAACCAGCCAGCCAGCCGGTCCGGTCCAGTTCCAGATTCCAATCCCAGGGTCCGAGTCCAAATCCAAGTGAGGGGTATATGTACACAGCAGAATTTTGTAGTCCGGTCAAACTCAAGACAAATGTGTAGCTCGAGTGAAAATGTCAAGTAAATGAGAAGATATACGGAGGGGTATTCGCCAGCCGGTATCGCTCGGTAAAGACGGTGTGCGTGCTTTGGGATGCCGTGTGTCCCAGAAGTCCTCGGAAATGGCGAGAAGAGAACGAGAGGGGTTGTGGTGGTGAATGGTTATGGTGTCAATGGCTGGCGTTAGCTCCGCTCATCTGCCGTCTTAGGTCGACCTGATCTTTGATCTAGTTGCCGTCTGCGTTCTAGCTTCGCGTAGTGGAGTCCACAGGCGTTACAGAGCGTTCGTGCGCCATCTGGGCCACGCCTCCATTCTGGTGTATCGATCCGGTTGCAACTGTGACACCGTCCTGGCGGGGCCGCGCGCTGTTGTGATTGTTAGCTTGGCTGTCTTTGGCCTGGTAACGCGTTGAGATGCACATCGGACAGCACTTACACCACGCCGTTTCTTCACCTCCGTAATGTTATATGGCCCCTGCTTCATACCATCCCCGTACATTGGTACATCCTCCTCTTCCATGCCCTTGCGCCCGCCATTTTCGCGTGCGCGCTCGACACTTATCCGATGTTGTTGAATGATCTCGCGAATTTCCTCTAGTTTTTGGAGTGCGTGAAGGCTGGTGTTAATCATAGCGTTGACCTCGCTTTCGGTGGGTAATCTTGATGGAATCGGTTGCTGGGCGCCCTGCTGCTCCCGTGCCGCTGCGATATAGGCCTCGGCGAAGTGGGCAACGGTGCGCGACGAAGTTGCGATCTGCGTCATCTTTGTCGTTAGTTATAAGCAAGAAAGTGGGCGCGCAAAGACTTACAGTGTTCAGGGAGTCGCTGTACCCCCAAGACTCGAAAGCCTTGTCTAGGGTAGACCTATATTCGCCTTCGCGGTGGCCGTGATCACGCTCGTCGCCGTAGATAGGAGGGCGTGCCTCAAAGGGCGAAGGTAGGGCGGGCCCGTTGTGTCGGGGCGAGACGGGGTACTGGGGGAGCGGAAGCTGCCCCGGGGGAGGCCGTGGAGTTGGGGAGTAAAGGTTAGACGGGGGTGGGCCCTGCTGGTGCTGATGACCAGCGCTGTACTGCTGTTGCGCCTCTGCATGTCTTTGCTCTGCCTCGTGCTGCTCAAGTTTTACGGGAGGTGATGGATGCCGCCCCGGGAAAGTGTTGAGCGGAGGAGGGGGGGCCGGCCTGCTGGGGAGGGCTGGCCGTGCCGGGTCCGAGAAAGCGGGCAGCGTATCAGCGCGTGGGTAGCTAGATGGGGGTTGTAAAGTCCTTGGCGACGGGTTCTTATCCGACCCGACGTCCCCAAATGGCCGGGGCGGCGCGGTCGTTGAAAAGGGCGATGGGAGGCCCTGGTTTTGAGGAATTGGCCCCTGGGATAGCGGAGGGGCGTATGATGCGGATTTCGTCCCTGAAATCACCTCGGAAATGGAAGGCAGGGATTGCCGGTGGGGTTGGTCCAAGTCATCAGAGGTCCTCCGGTGAGAGTCAACTGGTAAGATCATGCCGGGGATGCTCGTGGCAGGCGCCGAGTGAGGGTAGCCAGAAGAGAAGGAAGAGTGGTGCGAGTGGTAGGAGCCACCCGGGCTGACGAGGGCTGCTGTCGCCATGGCGGGAATCTCCCTGTACGATGTATCGATGCGCTCTCTTGGCCGGCGGCCAAAGTGGTCACTGTTGCCCACGGACTGGATCGCGCTGCAGAGCAAGTTGTGTTAGATGGGGCCGACTGGGGACTATGTGCGTGTGCTTTGTGTGCTTCCTGCTGGGACGGTGGATATGGACGGACCTTTGCCTAGCGATGGGTTCGCCCGCTTCCATAGCGGGTCTTGTTCGATGGGATGGCGTCGGCACCCTAAGAGGAACACTAGCAGCCCATCTGCCACACGGCCCGTGGAAATCGAGATTGGTGCAAGGTTTCGTGTCGAGGTTCCGTGTCCAGAGGGCCCGATTACTGGCTTCACGGCCGATATTAGCCACTGGGGTGCAATTGATGTCCTGCTGCTTTCTATCGTTTAAAGACGGCGGGCTGCGAGTAAGATGGTGCGGCGGGCCCCCTTTGTGATGGCGGGCGCACGTCTTTTGATTAGATCTACCGCGATGGGCGATCGTGGCGGGCGGCAATGGGGTGTACCTCGTGTCGAAGCCCTCTGACGGTCACCGAATCCAGAGGCGGAAAATCCCCGCACAACCGACTCGTTGCGCAAATAGTACTCGACGACGGCTATGTGCGTGTGATAGCGTTGGTGCCTGTATTTCCTTGTTGCTTTTTGTTAAATTTGCCGTCTCCTCAAGACCCTTCTGTCTCGTTCTTCTATCCGCAGATCCGCAGCCCCTCGCTCTCAAAATCGTCCCGTGTCTGTGGGAGAAAAAAACGGGTTCCTTTGGTGCTCTTGCCGTGTTGACGTCGCAGATCAGCTGAATAAACGTGGAACAGACTCTCTAGTCGGCGGCAATGTGGTTGGCCGGCGTTATGGGGTAACTAGCAGCTAGAATGTCGACCGAGCTGAGAGTGCCAGTGTCGGGGAAAGCGCGTGGGTTAAGAACGCGTGGGAGACGAGCTATTATGCCGTGGTCGAGAACACTTGGGATAGACAGTTGGGGGCGGCGCGACGTCAGACTCGGGGGGAGGGTGTGGGGTGGGAAAGCAGAAGCAGGTGAAGGGGAAGGGAAGGGATCGGGTTGACGAGGGCAGATGCTGTATAATAAGGCAACCGCAGGACAGCTCGCTGCGGGCCGGCTGGGTGGTGTAGTAGTTTGTAGTGCTAGCGTGGTGTCTATGTGCGTGTATTATGTGTGTACATACATACATGTATGTGCTGCGCATGTTGGTCACTAAGGTAGGGGAGCCAGACGGCGCTAGAGGGTGGCTCCTAGTCGAGCGGTCGGGATGACACAAGCGTTCGGAGAAAAAAGAGGCTTGCGAGCAGAGGGAAACGAGCTCAGACGGACGGGTTGCACGGATTTACAGGTACTGCCAACTGGGCCGGCTACTGGTACTGTGCGTATGTACAATACCCACTGATTGCATTACGATCCAATGATTTCGACTACGACGCTGACTGCTGCTGGCAGGCTCGCCGTCTGGAGATTGCAAAATACCTGGGACGGTGCCTATGTGACTGGTAGCACTACCCTGGCCACCCCGGCGAGGGAATAGGATTGGGATTGGGAATGGGTGGTGGATAGTGCGAGGGATGAGGGAGGGAGTGTTGCTCCCACGATCGCATCCGGGTTGCAAGGGTGCGAGATTTGGGCCGAGGGGGCCATCTGGAGTCAGGAAATGGAAAATGCAGCCCAGATTTGAGATTGGCGTGCGGGTGGGGGGGGGGGGGGAGTCTCTTGGTGCGGGAAAGAGGGGGCACAAACAATGAGCTAAGGGGAGCTGGAGAGGTGGAAGGTGGGTGGGTGCTTGGGGTGGGCGGTGCTTGCTTGCTGGGCCGCTGGGACGCCCGGGGTCCCATCGGGCTGGGGCCTTGTCGATGCTGGGATTCTGACTAGCCAGGATCCTGGGAGGAAGTCCGATGCGGTGAGTGAGGTCGCAGCTAGCGGCCCGGGGGGTCTTCTGGAGCAGGGCAGGCACGGCAGGGACGGGATTGTGGAGGCGCGCCTCCTGAGGAGGAGTTACGAGGTGTCCACCTCACCCAGTCAGTGCCTCCACAGTGCTGGGAACTGTACGAACACCACCTGGCTGAGCAGCCATGTCTGCAGCATGCATGTGCTGGAAGCGCAGAAAGACAGAGAGACACAACAATCACACACTGTTGGAAATGCGGAAAACCCACCGGCTCCAGTCTGGTGGCGTTCGACTTTGGCTGTGGTCCTTTGTAATTCGCACCCCTTCCGTGTTGCCAGGAGCGACCGGTGAAGTGAGCATTCGTATCCTGGGTGCGAAGTAGCATTCTGTTAGTGTAAGACCGAGATGTAGGAGAGTAGTGCAATTGAGAAGCGAGGGCCGGCCCGTTGTGCGATTATTGCAATACAACACATCATGCGGCCACGCAGTGTCCATGTGTGCGTGCTCTCGGGTCGGGCAGTATTCCGATCTGCACGGAAGCGCTGTGCCTCACGGCCCTGGCTCTGTCTGAATGACGCGTGAGCACCGACCGCCAACAAGAGATGAGGCGTTGGGTTGGTGCTCGAAGGCTGAAGCAGTGGCTTCCTGCCATGTCAGGTTCCGTGTTTTCTCAGCACGGTCCCTCGACGACACAATGGCACCACTTTGGCGCTCCAATTTCCAAGACAGGGGCCTGCAAATCAGGTATAATCCGCTCGTCTAGCGTATGCAGTACTATGCCTTTGACGGGGTTGGGGGCAGAAACTTGCCCCGCGTGCCAATTGGAGGCGGCCTGATTGCAGAAGCCAAGACCGTTAGCCTAGTGGAACGAGTCTTGATTGGCCGCGCTGACCTGAACTGCCACTAGTCCCTGTGATATCGCCCGTGCGCTAGTAGCTCCAGCTTTCAGTCTTGCATTTATCGGGTCTGCGGCGATGAGGGGGATATGGGGTTGGCACTGTGTCTATGTCGAACCTGGGACTTGTCGTCTTGGCGCCACATTCTAGAAGGCTTTTGTCCTGATTGCCCCCTCTCCGCTGAAGCACTGGATCGAGATCTAGGTAGCAGGCAGTCCCACTAGCCAGCGCTAGCCCGTCCCAGTGGTTGGTCAATCATTTTTCCCAACGGCGATCCTGACTGGAAACAAAGCCTGTCCTTGCGCTCGTTCGCCGCTTGTCCCAAGAGCCGCCAGCGGGCGCGCGCCCTGATTCAATTGCGAACCAACGCCCACCATGGCGCCAAAACGGCCAACTCCTGAAGCCGAAGCCTGAGCCGGGCTTCTGCTAGGCTTGGGCCTGGGCAGGAAGAGGGAAGGGGTCAGTGTCCCGAGGATGCGAGGCTGGCACCTGGCAACCCCAAGTCACTTGCTGTGTGGCATGCTTCCGTTCCCTGGCTCTAACGCTGCATTTCGCAAAAAAAAAAAAAAAAAAAAAAAGGGCGCATGCCCATCATCGTCGCCCGTCTTCGTCATTAGCAGCCATATGACCGTCATATACCACAACCAACGAGCAACCATCTCGACACGCACGGGGAAGCCGTGATATTTCCGGAGAGTGCGTCTTGCTACCTTGCTTTGTGCGATCCCGCCGAAAGGCCGAGAGATAAGGGCTCGAGAGAGACGGCCGCGCATCACAGCCCTTACGTCGGTTGGTCTGGTAATGTCACGTACCAATGGGACCTAGTGTCGTGGGACGGGACCAAATACGCAACACGCAGTTTGGTCATTAGCGCCGATTCAGAGTGTGGAAGAAGCCCCTGCCACCCCCCAACTTGGTCGAGGATGGCGAGCGTACTGGGCCGGCGTCGTGCTCTGTGTACTGTGCTGTACAGTACATGTCAGATTGTAAAGCCCGACCCGACGAGTATTTAACCCCCGTTACTCCGTACAGGGGCGGCTACTAGGAGCTTGCTGGGAGCCTGGGATGCGGCTCGTGATCCTTTTGCTCCGCCAAATCCCTAGCCCTCTTCCATCGCGCTTGTGAGCAAGCGGCGTCGGTAAATGTCGCGTCGATGTCGCTAATGTCTGTGTTTGAGCTGAGCTCGGCTGGTGAAGTGCTAGGACCAAGACTCATGATGGCATCGGCGATGCGATGCGGCGCTGTTGTCGAGAATGCAGTTCGCAGCTAACGATGCAACTCAAGACTGAACACGTGGGCAAAAGGCAGTTTGGGGACTGTCTGGGACTTGGGAGCAGCATCAGCTTTTAGCCCACGATTGGGTCAAACGAACCAAACGACGCAGCTCATCGATCTGCGGATCTGACCCGTCCCCGCCCAGCCGCTCCCAACCGCAAGGGTGATGAGATGAAGGGCGGGGCGGCCTTTTTCCCTCGCAGGCGCGCCAGGTACAGTACAAGCCCGCACTGTTTTGGTACTTGTGTTTGGGATGGTGTTCTCGCTAATCGAACGGTTGCATCGGGCTGGGGTTCTGTCGAAACAGAAGGACAGATCCGAGAGGTGTCAGACGGCGGGGGCCCAAGAGAAGCAAAACCCTGCCTGCAGGTTAGCCGAAAGGGGGCCGCCAATACCTTCCGCCCCAATCTTCCCACCCCGCCCATCGCCTATCACCTGTCGCTTCCTGTCATGAATTCACCTGTTTTCGCTATTTTCACTAATCTCATCCCGATACCGCCCTCCCACTCTACCGCGGAGAAAGAGAGAGAAAGGAGTGTAGTACAACTTTATACGTAAGTAGGGCCACCGAATGAACCGCGACCGAAGTCTCGTTGGTCCTTTCTTTTCCCTCGATACGCGATCACAAGAAGCACACCCAGGAGATGAGAAACAAGAATCTTGGGGCCAAAACATGGGGATCGGCGTCAGCTGCGGGACGGTAGGATCTTCTGGGTAGGCATCGTTGATGCGACGCTGCGCAGCTCGGCAAGTTAGTGATTGACCTCCTCGGTGGTGCGATGGTGTGCATGTGCTTAATCGAAACAAATAGGGTGCTATTGTGCAGCTACAGAGGAGGCTACGAATGTCACGAATGCTGGCGCAACCTTGGCCGATTGCCTCGCGGCCAACCTGTCAACACGCCAGCGCCAAGATCAGGTCCTCACGGCCAGACGCCATCACGGCGCAGCAGCGCTCATTAATAGGTGCGCTATAGCGTGCCATTACCAGCATCATGGCTGTGGCCCTTTTGTTTCATACATCTTGGGATGTCTATTCAAGCATCAGATCTGCACGTGGGCCCCCCCCCCCCCCCCCCCCCCCCCATCTCTTGCCGCCCGTGTCTGCTCATTTCGTCGATTATTGTGCCCTCAATGCGTGCTTACTGTATGTACACAACACTACAATGCGCTCCACAGCAAAAACACCGGTCGGCGACTTGTGTTTCACGTGTGGCATCTTTTTTCTTCCCACGTGTGATGTCGCGACGGAATGGGCATTCAGCAAAACACCGATCGCGAGCCCAGGATCTGGCGCGACGACACACAGCCGAGGTGGGTGTGGCAGGTTCGGGAAAATTGGGACCGAATCAGGAAAGGCGAATGCCCAAAGAGAGCCAAGGGGAGGCAATCAATCTGGAATCTCTGGATCGAACCACAATCCCCAAGGAAACGGTTATCGTCATTTCGGGATGGAGCATCGCCAAACGCGTTCTCGACTAAACTCCACATTGTTCTTGTAGGGTTCTAAGCCGCATATCTAAAAATACACACCTGATGGGAAGTCTGTGCCATTCGGCCTGCACACACTGTGTGACATACAGCCGGGCCAAACCCCCTTTAGATTGGCAACAACTTCGGTTTTGCAAAAGCGAAAAAGGGAAGAATTGGCATTCTCCCCTGATGCGCCGCTGGCAAACACAGGAGGGGAAGGGGGAGTGTGCAGTTTCCGTGTTCAGCTTTCTGCCTTGGACCCCACAAGGCCGACCTTTGCTAGCCAGTCAACTTCAGCGGAAGACCTTCCGGGTCCAAGCTTTGCAGTGAACAAGGCCTCAACCTGGAATTGGTGGGGGAGCGATTTTCGATGCAGTGGGCTGTGACAAACACCCCTCCCTCGGCTCCTCGAGCCCCCCAATCCCCCCAAAGCGCCGGGAGCACTGGGAGCCAATACTCGATCCATCAACCCTTTCTCCCTCTCCCGGCACCAAAAGTAATTCTGCACTAGCAACGGAACGCAAGCGACTGGCGCCCGCGCAACTGTGCACCGAAATCACGGGGTTCCTTCCGATAACGAGGGACTGGAGTACGGAATGCGGAGGCGCTGGTGCTTGGGACTGCTCACCTTTCACGCCGCTGCTGCTACCGCGCCAGTGGGAGTGGAGGAAGTGTCATTAACAGGAGTGTGGCGACAGGGATGCGGGCGAGGATCAATTCTCGAAGTGATGGCGCAAAGGTTTCATCGCGCGACATTGCAAGTCCTTGCTGCTCCTCACTGCTCCCCTCGAGTTTCCTTCCAGAGTTCAGGGCTCCGTGGGCTCCTCCCTCCGCTGCCGTCCACAGTCAACAGTCCATCCGAATACGCTCGAGCTCGAGGGATCGTCGCAAGTCAACAGCCAGGCAGAGAAAGAGAGACCGCGCGCGGCCCGGCAGTTGGACAGCTGCTGTACGGAGCATTCGAGTCGGGCCCCGATCCGCGCGCCTGAGCCGGCACACCCACGGCGACACAGAAGCACAGACGCAACAGACGCACTAGACTTGCCGGCCGCGCACTGGTCCTCAGTCCCAGCCCGAGGTCGGGCGCTGCTCCGTCCCACAGCTTGCTTGCCTGCCCCCATTCCCTCCTATCAGATGCATATTCTGATTCAGCCTGACCGATGCCGAGCTTCCGGCGATTCGTAGCGTCCACTCAACGTCGCGGGACCGCGAAAATGGGGTGTCAACGACAGCCTGCGAGGTAGGCCGTGGCAGGGAGGGGAGACTTGCAGCCCGGTCACCTCCAGCCCCCCCCCCCCCTCCCCCTCCCCTGCTTGCCGTCATCGAGTTTGTCGGGGGGAGGCACTCGATCGGGAATGGTTCCCTTATAGGCAAACACACCCCTCTCAAGCCGCCATGCACCACGAGTCATCACCACGCACCAAGCACCACCAGCCAACGCCAGGGCAACCGTGGCCCTTCTCGGTGCCATTGGCTACGGCACCACAGCCGTGTCCCAGATCAGGCCATGACTGCGTTTCCTGCAGGAAATCACATCTCGCAACCTTTCCTTTGGGTTCGTCGGGACGGTGGACGGCGTTGATGATGGACCGATGTCGCTCCTCGCACCAACCCGTTTTCGGCATTTGCCTTGCTACCCCCCCCCCCCCCTCTCAAAGTCTAATTCTTCGAAAGGAGATCTTGCTCACGACGCGCCGTGTTGTGCTGCTTTGCGACAAAGTGGGCTATAGCTCCTCTCCCCACTCTCTTCCCAATCCGAGGAAACGTGCCTAGAAAGGCGTCTCGCGGAGGTGCTAGTCAAGTCTTGAGTGCGAGGGCCAAACTACTACTATTGCCCGTGGCTCAGCTGCCAACAAATTGAGCCGATAGATCGCGGCTCACGAGCCGCTTTGGCCTCGTTAGAAGCAGAAGAGAGACATGTCACGACTGCACTCTCCTTCATGAGTTACAGTCGACTCCTGCATCCCAGGATCAATTGCTCTGACCTGTCACATCCCATGTCTGTTAGTCTGGCAGGATCCCATCACGGGCACGACCCTACCACAAGCCGGCCACTCATGGCGAATTTGCTTTCTCGCGTCACCGCCACCTGCAAGTTGGGGTGCTGTAAAAGGGAGGGCAGAATCTCCAGGGCCCGCCATGTGGCATGATCTAAGGCGGCTACAGGCAGATTGATCAGTGGACGCAACCGCAGGTCGACGGTGCAGATAGCCGGGGTTGGGCCCTTGATTGGTATCTGTCTTGACACGACCTCCCAGGCCTACATCACCACCAACAGAAGCCGAGCCCGGCTTGTATCAGCGGGACGTGAGTCTGCGTCATCTAGCAAGGCAATATCGATCTGGAGCGACCGATATATTGCCTGCCCACCCCCTTGCCGACGAAACGCCTGCAACAGCAAGAAAAGAAGAGGCTCCGAGCCCGTCCTCTCCGGCCCTTCACGAGGGCAACCCGTACTGCCATGGTGTACTGCCATGGTGCAGCCGAAACCCTCCGAAGGTAGCATTCTCCCGGGCCACTCGATTGGCGAGCCCAGCGTCCAGTGGGCAGCGCACTGGAGGACTGTTACAGAGACTGAGCAACTTTCGGAGTGGCAGACGTACTCTTTGATCGATCCGATGGCTGTCAGCGGGCGTAACTCTGCACTCGTCTTTCGTGTATAAAGCCTCTGGCTGTAAGAGGACCAACCTGTTGGCTCTTTTGTGATCCGGGCTTGGTGTCTTCTTGGTTTGCACCGCGTCGTGCCGCAGCACCTTGCGACTGGCCGGATCGAGGGACGCGGTGGCCAGAGAGCCAACACACCGGTCTGAGCCATCCACCACCCACCGTTGACGATTCTCACGTGTGATCTTTGATATCAGCACTTAGTCTTCCAGTGCATCAGCCTAAAACACAGCACATGCGGGACAAGCTAGGACGCTATCGGCCCTCGGTTTGTCTCCTACCCCGGATCCGATGTGCTGGGTTCCGATCGTCTGATCTGGAGCACTCCGATCTACCTCTAAGTGGACGGCGATTGCCTTGATTAACTGCATGCGCCCTGTGCATCCCCTAGCACTTTGTCAACGCTTCGCCAACTAGTTGCGCGCTGGGTGTCTGGCCCTTCATTTTCGACCAAAATCCAAAGGGCTCCATCTCGTAACAACCCCCCGTCGTGAGTACCCCCACCACAGATGAGACGCTAGGGATCAAAGGGCTATAAAATACATGCTTCGGGGAGCAAGATGGACGGTGAAACGGAGCGGTCCCGTCTTGGCCTGCCCTTGTCACTCTAGTAGGTACATACACTGCCCCGATGCAAAATGCAGCGTAGGTAGTTGTACTGGACGAGGTAGTACCGTGCCGAGGTGGCAGCGACAAATCACTGGTTATCCCGTGGTTATCATTTCCGGTCCGCTGATACGGGACAGCGCGCGGTGCGGTCCATGAAATATCACGGTCGCGGGAAATTTAGATAGCCTGCAAGCGCGGCATGAGGGCTATCGAGGGAAAAGGGCCACTGCCTAGCGTTCCAGCTTTCGATGCTCCCGAACAATGACTCGTCATCCCCTCAGCCCCCCCTTAGACCAGCAAACCGTCCGTCATGTGAGCGCCGAGCCGGAGAAAAAGGCGGCGACCAGCAGGATGCAACCCCAAGCTGCCATATCGCCATCTGAACCTTCCTTTGACAACACGTCTTTCACTGCAACGATGGCGGCTTTCCTCGGCCGAGGCAGGGCCGCTGTCATCGTTCAGTCTTCTCCGCAATGTCTCACCCCTGTGCTTGCCATTCGCGGCGACTTGGGAGAGCAAGCAGGCATCGCTCGGCTCGAGTTCCACCCTCTAGTAGTTTTGGTTACCTGATCCATATCTGCATGCTCTCACCGCTAACCAGTGGTTCACCTCATGGCGCGGCAATGCTCCCCCCCACCTTACTTGGCTTGGCGTTGAACAATGGCCACCGGGGGGGGGCAAGGCGTTCCAGATCCCGCAGCTCGCCAGATGTGGCCGATATCCGCATTTGTGTGAGAGGGGCCTCTACTGGATCGGGGGACATGACTGGTCGCACGCGTTTTCCTGTGTGGCTGTTTTGACCTGTGTCTTAGCGGGCTTGTGCTCCCGTGGGTGGTTCGCGGGAGAGCACACACCGATAGCGAGAGGGTGGATTCGAATCCTCGACGCAACCAGGCCGAGCCAGGTGAGGAATAACTAACTAGCAACCGCAAGGGGAGATGGCAAAGCAGCGCCTCTCCTGTCTCAGCAACCAATACCAACCCCATGATAGCGCAACCAAACCAAGCCAGACCTGGCCCAGGCGGGTTTCATTCTGTGTCAGCCTTGCCTGCTGTGGGTAGTGGCGTTTGTTCCTTCTTTTTCACCGAGTCTTTTCTCTCCTCGACTGCTCGCTTGTCTCTTAGCACGCGCGCACTGGGCGCACTGTGGCCAGTGTAGTCTGAAGCCGCTACACCCGCATGCACGACAAGTCACATTCCTCCAGATCATCAGATCAAATCGATCGCCCGCCGGTGGTTGCGGCCGATGTCCTCCCTGGGGACACCCCCAAACCCCCCCCTCTTTCACCCCTGTGGGCGCGAGGCTTATGGGGTAGGCTTGGGCAATCCCCAAAATCAGGATTGTTTGCCTGCTGACTGCATACCGTGTATGGCGTTAGGCAGGCAAGGAGGTGGGAGTGACTATTGGTTATTGCTAACTCGCTCCGATTACACTACCTCATTACCCCATACTCAGTATGGTGGCCTTTTTTTTTTTTTTTTCAGCTCTTGCTGGGGAATCTCTACTGTACTGTACCACGGTACTTGGCATGCCCAACACACCGATCGTCTCGCCGACCCGTCACGTCAAGACATGCAGAGTGATGAAACAAGTATTGTTCATTTCTTATGTGTACAGCCGTCGTTTAAGTTTTTTGTCGCCGGATGCCGTTCTCTACCGAGGCTTCCATGTTCTCCCGCCGTCGCCCCGTCCTGTCACGCTCGCTTATGTCTCGGAAAGACGTGGTGACCCGAGAGGCAGGAAAGCGCAGAAATGTGAGAGATGACAGGCCAACGACGACCCGCTGAGCGGCCGTTTTCGTACGGGGTGCGAGATCGCGCGGGAGCCTCCGTTTCGATCCATCAACAGGCAGTGAACCGCTCCCGAGGACGGGAGGAGCCTCTCCGCCCGGCCAGCATTGACTTCCATCAGCAACGACTTGTGGACTGGCTGATATCCGTACCTTTCCGCACTAAACCTTGCCGGGAACCTTATCTTGTAGGCATGTCATTTCTTCTTTTCTTTTTCTCGCCTTCGCATCGACCACGGAGAAAGACTAGCCGGCCGTTTTGGGTAGGGTCCAAATGCTTTCTTCTTCCACACCCACAAAACACAGCCAATCCGAGCGCCGGCCGGCCAGCGGGTGAGGGGAGCGAACAAGCGTTGGAACGAACGCCCTGAGCGGAGCCGAAGCAAGCCCAAACCTGACAAGCTGGGGGGGGGCAGGCAAGGGAAGACCACCTCAGTCGGTTGGCTGTCCGCCATGCGTCCGTCTTCTTCCAATCGCGAGTAAGGGATGGGATTTGTTTCTCTTCTGCACCCGGTGTAGCCTTTGCCCGAGAGCCAAAGAGCCCAGCAAACAGACTGACGGATACACACGGATCTCTCTCTCTCTCTCTCTCTCTCTCTCTCTCTCTCTCTTCTCTCTTTCTCTCTCTCCCCTTGTGCTGCTTCGCCATCATCCTGGTCCGTCCGCCCCTCTACGGCGGTTTCCCCCCGCCGGGCCCCCGGCCCTGGTCATATCATCTTGTCATCATGCCATGCCACTGCTGCTGCTGCTTGCGTGCCTCCCTCCCCAGCCACCAAAAGGGCAGGGCAGGCAAGCAAGCAGTCAAGGGGATGGGGTGTGTCCCGTCCCACAGTCAAAAGGTGAAGGGAGAAAGAAGAGACAGGGGGGAAGGATGGATGGGGCCAGGCTGACTGGGCCGCTCGCCTCGAAATTCCCCATTTCCCCGTCCTCTCTGCCTCTCTCCCTCTCCCTCTCTCCCTCACGCATTCTACGGTTGACCTCGTGTGGCCCATGCCAAAAACCGGGGATGTGGGCGAGGCGTGTTGTGTGTGTGTGTGTGTGCGCGTGCACGCACGCGGCGTTTCGATAGAGAAGCAAAGCAAATCGGCCGGGTCTGACTGACTGTCTGTCAGGGTAAGAGTGGGCCCTAGGCTCGATGTGGTGATGGGTGTGTGTTGGAGGAGCCGGGGGTAGAGAGAGAGGGAGAGAGAGAGACTGGGAACTGGGGTTCTGACCCCCATGGCACGACAAAGGCACCCCCCCCCCCGGTGGCGCTCGATGGCGTTTGGATCGGGTTAAGTAGGGCAAGGTGAAGCGATGTGGCGGCGCAAAGGAATTGGTGATGGCACCGTGTGTGTCTCTTGTGTGTGTGTGCCTGGCGCGATGGAACATTGGAGCGCTCAGTCCCTCTCTCATTTTCTCTTTCACTTTCGCTCTCAGCTTATCCCTAGGCGCTTCGTTTCCTTTTTCGCGAGGAAGAGATCCTTGCGGTTTCTACACGTGGGGGAGGGCGAAAGCTTACACTGGCGTTTGTCATCGGAGGAAACTACCGGGGGGGGGGGCGGCAGGATGGTGATATCGGGTGATACTATCGAGATGTAAGTCTGGTAGTGCCGAGGGCCACATGAGCAAGTGAAGGGCGTCATTGAGATTCTTCTTTCTCTATTGTGTTTATATGGCTTGGTGGTTTCCGTTATATCTGCATATTCATTCGCCATCGGGTACTGGCTTTCAGACACATGGAACCAGAGACGCATGTCTTACATAGCGAGGAGGGGGGCGTAACAACCCCCCCGGGGGAGATATCGCGAGTCGGTCCCGCCGTGATGGGACGGGCGCGCGCGCAGGCTCACGCGCGGCCAGCGAAGCACCCGACCCAGCGGGTACCCGAGAGGGAGGGGGGGGCGGTGAGCCCGGGGGTTCATGTCTTGCTGGGGTTGGGTTTAGTTTCGTCTCCAAGGAGCAGGAAAGCAAGGTTAATTTTATCTTTCTATAGCCACACATGGCACCCATGTCTTGCATTGAATGATGGATTAGTAGACACAACTTTTATGGCCGTTGACACTACCCCGGGTGCAAGCTAGTTCATCTATCTCGGGAATGAGGGGGGAGACCTGAAAAGGTGAGAAAGAGAGATCGTCTCTGCAAAACAATGCGCTCCTGCGTGCAAGGCATTGCGGACAAGGCCTTCTGCGGTGATGGGGTGTGATGTGTCTAGGGGGGCAGGCAAGAGAGAGCCTGGTAAGGTGCCGTTGCGGCTCGGAATGTAGCGTCTCTCGTTCGCGTCGCCAGCGAGACACTGCTGCCCGCCCGTCTCAATGTATCGTGTCTTGCGAGGGAACAAGCCTTTCGCTTGGCGGAGTTACCAACAAAGCTGCTGCCGCGCCGATCCCCCTATCATCTTGCGGAATATGCTACGTAAGTGAGATGCTGGCTTGGGTTTTGAGGGGTTCGAGGGAATGCATGGCAGGAGAACACGAGAGGCGTTGGTAGCCATGGGTCTTCATGACATGGACGGATTGGAGTTTCTGCCCTGGACGCAACTGAACCCGTCCTTCTAGTCTTGGCCAAGGCCACTCACTGGCAGCTCCGATAAATGGATTAAATCCATAGTTGCCCGCATCCGTGTCAGGGAAAAATACTCCCGGGGCCGGAGTCCAGCAAGATCCTCATGACCGCCAGCTCTGGCAACGAACGGGTCTCGATGAGGGCTCATACCCTCGAGCCGGGCCGAACCCAGGAACATGCACAGTCCTAGGGGTGTATCGCGGTGCGTCGCGGGTCTGCTGGATCGCCAAAGGGCGCGCCGACGAGACGGCACGCCCCGTCAGTTTGGACACGACTACCCCTTTTGGCCTCCTACCACCGAACACCTCTCGCGGCTCGAGGGATACCATCCGCGCCAGCCACTTGGCTAGGGGCATCGGCTGTTTTGACTCTATGACGGGAACAAAGTACCTCACGTATTGTCTCATTGAGGAAGCCGAAATATAGCTGCTTCGCCCCCTAATTGACACCAGAATAATATTGTATCCTTCCATACCCCTGGACCCTTCGACATCGCTACTCCTTCTGGCAGTTAGTATGCAGCCGGACTTTCATGAACCTGGTTGTGTGTACGGTACGAGGGAATATGGGTAAAGGTCAGTGCTGGCTGACACGGCTTTCGTAGTTGGTGTTTTGGTCGCCACACAACATCAACATCGACACCAAAACACACCTCCGTACTTTGATAGTCACCAACACCAACAAAAACAGCCAAATATGTCTCGGTAGATAGTCCGTCGCCAGTAAAAAGACACTGCCAGAACCACACCGCATTAAAAAGAAGTCGAAAAGAAAATCAACCCCATGTAGTGCCTGGTTACATAACTTCACGTACCAGTCCTATTAGTCGGTGACTGAACATCTCACAAGATGTCCACCCCGCAACCGAACCACATCAACATACCAGCTTGAACACTCGAGAAATGGCCCTGCAATTACACTACCCACACATCTCACCCCACACCTAAGTAGCCAGTTCGAATACCACCCCTCACAAGAACGTCCCAGCACGATATGGATATGCAAACACGTCCGTCCCTCCACAACCAACAAAAGGCCCGCAGAAAAGTCCCCGCTGTCTAGAAAAGCAGCGCAGCCGCTCCGCTGCCTCTCCTCTCGCAGTAAACCGTATCCCAACACCAGCTAGCTATGCATCTATGGGACTCACAAACACCTCCTAAACGCCCCCAACAACATCCGCAGTTCCGGCACCTCGCCCTCCAGCCCCTGAAACCCCTTCCCCTTCTGCTCCCTCTCACCAATCTTGATGACCGCGCCCACCAAATCCTTATTGATCTCTTCCGACACCACACTATCCCTCTGGTACTCGGGGTGGTTCGCCACGAGGTGACGAATCCACTTCGCCGCCGTCCACAGCTCGCCGCTCGCCCGCTTCCGGATTAGATCTAGATACGTGGCCAGCTCGCAGCGCGTGACAACGTCGACGTTGACCGAGTCGAGGTAGCTCTCGACGAGGGGGATCAGGCCGGGGAAGTCTTCCTCCCCACCGTCGTCCGCGCCTCCGTCAGCCTCGCCACCGCGAGCGTACGCCGTGCCGTTGATAATCTCATTGACCGTCATCAGGCGATACTCGTCCTCGACGGGGCCGGCCGGGGTTGCTGGGCGGCTGAGGCCACCGTTCGGCGTGGTGGACCCGCTGTTGTGCGCGCTGCGCGGCGGGCGCACGGGGAACAGGTTGCGGCGGAACCAGAACTTCTTGTCGAGGACGGCGTCCCGGGCGTGCGCCGTCTCCATGTTCTCGTCGACGCGCTGGATGGGAATGTAGAAATTCAGGTCGAAGCTTAACACGACGCGGGTAATCAGCACCATGAAAACGGCAAAAGCCGCGTTCTCAAAGTCCGTCACCTGAATTTCCATTGGCCGGAACTCGACGCGCCACCCGATCGAGTTGTCGGCAGGTGGCGGCTTGAATCGCATATGCTGCCAGTTGGTGCTCTGGATGTTCTCAAAGTGGTCCGTCTTGTTGAGGTCGAGCTCGTGCAGGTCCTCATCGAAGACGACGATGGGGTCACGGATGAAGAGGTGCGCAAAGTGCGTCGCCAGGCGGTCGTCCATGCCGCCGTCGAGCAGCTCCTGTTTGATAGCCTCGTCTATTACGAGGTCTGGGTCGAGGTACTCGGGCCGCAGGCGCGGGTCCGTGGAGATGTATGTAGAGTTGGAGGCATAGCGGGATTTGGGAATACGCCAGCGCGAGTTCCTGAGAGGCTGAGCAGTTGTTAGCACAGCGGAGAGTTTGAGCCGGGGTGGGAGACCTACCTCTTCTCCTAGCTCCTCTCTCGTGCGGTCATCGACAGCCTTGCTGATCTGGTTCCACCGGACATCAGTGTCGGCGAGGAAGCCTTTGTATATCGGGGTGGCGGCCGTAAGCGCCAGCAAGATAGGTCCTAGTGGGCTGAGCTGGTCGTACATCTGCCTCCCCTCGGTGATGTTCTTGGCCTGGAACGTGATTTGCAGACAGCAGCTGCCCATGCCAAAGGCCATGGCGTCCATGTGGATGAAGTTGTCGGGTGCAGCGCCACTACGCACGTCATCGTCTTCGGGCCATTGGTGAAGATCGTAGTTGACGGTGGGGTCCTTCCATGGCCAGGGTGTATTCTCATCCCTGAAGACGGGAACATTGACCTGGACCTTCTGCCCTCTACGCGAACGAATGTTGGCGGCGAGGGTTGGGAAGCGGATATGAGGGTTCGCAATCTCGTCCGGTACGAACTGCGACCTCAGTCTCGAGCCGGATACGGGGTAATAGGGGTCAGTAAACACGCCAGGGCTTCCGATCCTTGGAAACGTTGTCAGGGTGATTGGGTATTCATTTGGTAGCATGTGGTCCTTGGCGATGCACCTCCTACAAGACGTTAGATACCGAGGCGTAAAGACACGAAGAGGAATGAGAAGCCGCGGCTGAGCATTACCTCAGCTTCATGTCTGGCTCGACATTCAGGAGTTCCTTAAAGTCGATACCCCATGGCTTACCGGGGGTTGCTTCGAGCATAAACCGGCCGAATTCCGGATGAAACACCGGGAGCGGTGCATTGGTTCTGCATATTGGGTCAGTCCAGGGCTTGAACAAACCATAGAAACAAATTCCCTCGTACCTGGAGTTGGGAGCGTCCTGCAGCTCAGGGACACAGCCCCCCTTTCCAGAGAGCGCTGTGTCATTCGCCAGGGCGGTAAGGATGTCTGCTTGCCTCAGAGACAGGAGAACCTTGGGGTCGTCGTCTGAATATGTCACAACCAGGTACTCGACCTTGACGTGGGGTATTAGAGGGCGCATCCTATCATGGCAGAACGGGGGAAGGGGGCATTGGCTGTACCTCGTCGCCCCAGAGCAAGGCATCCCTTTCTTTGCCCTTGGCCTTGTTCCATATCTCCAGTAATTGCTATGAGCTGGTCAGACCAATCACGGCGAGAAACCCCCTGGATGACACCCGGAGCATCCGGGCGGCGAGGGGAGATCGGGGTATCATGAGATGGATCTTGGTCACTCACTTTGATGCCCCAAGCACGCACGAGATGTGCCTGCTTTTTGGCGTCTGGCCAATCCAAGGCCGTTCCCAGAGCTCTTCACGAACGATCATCAGTATGGCGTCATAGGAAGGAACGTGGAAAGCTAGTTTTACGCACAGGAGACCCATGGGTGCTGCTGGTATTCGTCCGCCTTTGTTATGGGCTGCGCGGGGTTTCTTCGCACCTCGCGATGATGCAAGTATGTACAGGTATGTACTTGGCGGCTGTAGACGGCTCAGGCAGGAGGTAGTGCTCTTCCCGTGCCTGCAGGGTGAACGAAACTTGGCAGTCAGCCCTGTGGTCAATCCTGGATCGGAGGCGGGGGAGGTATGTATGTGTATGCGAGGATGTGTGTGTGTGTGTGTGAGTTGGAGTGTTGTTGTTTGTCTCGCAAACCAATTCACCAGAGAATAAAAACGAGAGCAATCGACGACACACTCCCAGGGGAGGGGGGGGCAGCGCAGTATGTCTTGCATCGACTCCAGGTAAATGAGGGGGTGGTTTGCGCACGCGGACGAGGGGTCGCAACGATGCTATCGCGGGCCGGACCCAAGGTAGCCCCTTGCGCCGTCTTACTCAACAGTACTTCCACCACTGTAGAAAAACTACAGTAGAAAACACGCACCCACCTGAAAGTGGGTGTAAATATGTGATCCCCCACGTCTCCGCGCAGCCGGTGGTCCCACGGGCTCAAGTTCGCGGGGGGGCCGAGTCAGATAATTGTGCCTTAGGGATGGAGAAGGGGAGCAGAGGCCACTGGGGAAAAGGCGTCATTGAGGCACGCAATCGTTCGGGCATGCAAGTGGACGGTTGTGGGTGCCGTTGGCGGTTGCGCTCCAAGCCTCATGCGCCTAGCGTTTATGCTCTTAATTTCTTAAAGATGTAGAAAAAAGGAAAAACGGAAAAACAAGAATAATTTACCTACCTTGTGCTTGACTAATGAGTGTCCGTATTACTGTGCTAGTGCAGCACAAGCATCCGCAGCAGTAGCAGCGATATCTGCCGGGTAATCGAGAGAGAGTTCACTTCTCATTGCCGAGTCCCCTCACTTGACCTCCTCTCTCGTCTGCGCGAGGTGGCCGGATGGGCAGATGGGGTGGGAGAGAAGCAGGAAAAAAAAAGCGGGCTCCGACAGCGGGACAATTCGTTGTCCAAAGACGA
This sequence comes from Lasiosphaeria hispida, assembly GCA_033439745.1. Taxonomy (NCBI): domain Eukaryota; kingdom Fungi; phylum Ascomycota; class Sordariomycetes; order Sordariales; family Lasiosphaeriaceae; genus Lasiosphaeria; species Lasiosphaeria hispida. The sequence continues at coordinate 4,516,051 of JAUIQD010000002.1, read as the reverse complement.
AGGAAACTTCTCCCAGACGAAAAATGTCCAAAATGAATACTGGCTTTCCCTGTGGAGTCCGCCATCGGAACCCAAAGGAAGGGACCCCTATTCAGGCAGGCGCTGCTGTTGGAGTGTGAAGTGGGATGTTCCTTACTCACCGCGGGAACGCCCGCTTAGAAATCCGTGCCACTTATTGGACTGCAGCTGGGACCGTTCTGGTCTCGCTTTGCTGTCTCTGAAATCAATGGCGTCTCACAACTTTCTGCTCTACATTCCGTATAGGCATGCCGCTGCAGCTCTTCCCACACTATTTGGGCAAGTCACTCGAGTTTCGGTGTCTATGGAACACGGCAGCTCAGCCTTGAAACCAGACGTGGGCCTTCACCACGGTGCAGCCTGCATAACACGCTGGCGAATGACATGTGAAACAAGAGTGCAGTTCGGAACAAATTGATCTGATAAGATCTGATAAACCTCAACCTCATGGTATCTACTACATGTAGACAACGCTCCTCACCCCCGAAAAGAGATAATTACAAAACATAATGGTATCCCCAACAACGCCCCCGTTTCATAGGTGTGTATGTATGAAAATTTCCTCTTCTTGAATGAACCGCAAGTTTTTTATGTGTCAACCGACACCCCAAGAAACACAACCAAGACTCCAAGTCCCCATGCACGTAATCCTGTAAAGTAACCCTAGGTAGTAGTAATACAATATATGAAAAAGCTTGGGAACGACAGAACCCCTCATACATCAATCCTGCATCACATGCTAAAGAAATAAAGAAATAGAGAGATAGATCACCGCACATTCAAAAACAAATCATCGCCCTTCCTCGTCGGGGTCAACTCAGGCACCCACCCCGGCGTAATCGGGATCGGCATATCCAAAACCTGCGCCGTCGGTGCTGGTAGCCCCGATGTCGTCAGCTGCATGCCTCCAAGCCCCGGCCGACGGTCCGGCAGCGGGCCACGGAAGGGCAACGAAGCCGATCCTGGTTGCATCTGCCTCTGCATCTGGGCTTGTCTCTGGGCCTGGGCCTGAGCTTGAGCCTGGGCTTGCATCTGAGCCTGCCTCTGGGCCTGCATTTGGAACTGGGCTTGAGCCTGGACCTGGGCCTGGGCCGGGTTCTGAATCTGAACCTGCCTCTGCGACGCAACCTGCTGCACAGGCGGCGCAGGGCCTTCACGCGTCCACCCGGGTCTCTGCCTCCTCTCCTTGCCGTCGGCAGTGGTTCCCTTGGCAGCGAGTGCTAGGGCCGCCGCCTTTTCCGCCCCGAGACGCTTTGCGAGGAGCGAGCTCTGCTGGGCTGACAACTCAGCGGGCGGTGGTGTAGGTCGAGCCTGAGGTTGCTGCATCAGCGGCGTCGGACGCCACGACTGTCGCTGCGGCTGCGGCTGCGGCTGCGGCTGTTGGCGTTGGCCCTGGTCCCAATACGCCTGTTGTTGTCTCGACGCCATCCCTTCGATCGGGGCGCCGTACGTCGGAGGGCTCCGGGACGGCTGTCGCCTGTTATCCTGCACTAACCGCTGTGGTTGTTGCTGCGGCTGTTCCTGGCGGCGTTGCTGCTGCTGCTGCTGCTGTCCAACAGCAGGAATTGCGCCCTGCCTACTTTCAGGAGATTCATTCCTTTGCTGGCCCGGATTCCGGGTTGGAATCGGGTTCAGATCAGGCGCGTTCATCAGCCTCTGTGGTCCCGGCGTGAGAGACAACGGAACACGCAGAGAGCCCTGTTGAGCCGGGAACGGAGACAAGTTGGCGCCATAGCCCTGCGTTTGCTGCTGCTGCCGCCCGTTGTTGCGATTATGAATCTGGGGGTAAGATACGGGTGATCGGCCAGGCGTGCTAGGCGTACGTGGCGATTCTGCGACAGGAGAGAGATCCACCTGAAGCTCGTCGTCGATGAGGTCCTCCTCCTCGAAGGGAGGTGCGGCGCCTGACTCGATTGATGTCACCGAGTCCTGCGATCTCCTCCTGTTCGCCTTCCTCGCTGATTTCCGCTTCATTTTGCTGTTGTTACCAGCCGGATCCCTGCCACCTCTGATCATTGAAAAGTAAGTGTCCGGGGGGGGCGGCAGATCTTTGGGCAGGGGGTTCTCGGGACCGGGCGTAACAGACTGAGGCGCAGTGAAGGGAGAATAGACACTAGACGACCTGTTGTCCCGTCGCTGATCCTTGAATGCAATCGGCGACCCCAATTTTGCCTGTTCGGGCCTGGAAGGAACCCTCAGCGGCGACACCACAGCGCCTGGGGAGAACCATCCGTTATAGCCTTGTGCCCTTTCAGCCTTTGTCTGATCTTGAGGGCTCGGAAGCTCGACCTCGGTGCCCATCGAGACGATCGTGCTTTCTGGTTTCCTCGTCGTAGACTTATTGCGCAAGACCCAGTTCCCTCCCTTATCGGCAAAAAAGTAAGCCGTTGCCGACTGAGGATCGGTAACTGGCGGCCGCCAGATATTTCCAGAAGCACTATCCCCCTCTCCATCCTCGGCAAACTCGGTCACCACGCTGTCACGTCCATTGACTGGCAGCCGTACCCGTGGTGCACTCGGCAGAGTACCCGGGATGGCGAGAGTCAAGGTCGGCTTCGGCGGGCTTCGCTGCACTTCTCTCTCTATCTTGGGCGTTGCGGCTTGCGTGGGTGGGGTGGGGGCTCTCACGGGTAGCGGCTTCTGAGCTGGGGGGCCAGTGGCGGTATAGCTGGGAGCGGGGGTGCGGTCGTAGGGAGAGGGCGAAATAGCCAGACCAATTCCACCAGGCCGCGCCATCTGGGCCTGCACCTGCGGTTGTGCCGGCCGGCGGAAGTCGACTTCGGCCGGGGTATCGTGGATGGGGTCGGAAATCTGGATCGTGGGAGGACTGTTCGTTTGGCTTTTGCGGCCTCTGCTGAGGGAGTCTCTCATCCTGGAAAAGCCGGTTTCTACATCACCGTACCTCCTCCTCCGCACACACTTGGCCAAGAAGATCAAGAGGATACCAAGAACCACAACAGCGGCACACCCGAGGGCAATGCCCGTGATCTGAGCGCTGCTGAGTGGTTGCCGACTGCTCGCGTTGGCTTGCTCGGGAACTGCTGTTGATGTTGCATCATTTGACTGCACCGGCGTTGGTGCTGCTACACCTGTTGGCTCTGGGGTTGCGGATGTGGTTGTGGTAAGTGGCACCGAGCTGCTGGTTGTCACAACTGTTGGGGTGGCACTGGTGCCGCTGGTCTGTGTTATGGTAGGCACAACCAGAGGTCCCGTCCCCGATGGAACGACCAGTGTAGCCACAATCGTCTCGTGCGTCTTTTGCGCGGCACCAGCAATACCCACGCACATGTTATATGCGGTTGCTGTCGTCCCAACTAGAGGCAGATGTTAGATATACCGCTTGCAAAAGCCAGCCAGATAAACACTCACCATTCGCATCCGTGCCCTTGCAAGTCCCACGGGTGCTCTCGGCGACAATGCACGAAACTGCCCCTTCCCCTAGCGTGTACCCCGAACTGCCCGTCAACCTGCACAGACATTGCATCGATGGTGAGTCCCCACAATCGCCCGTGTTGAAGTTGGCTTGGATGAAAGAGCGGAAGCACTGTTGGGCACAGGCGGGCGCAAAGTTCAGTATCTCGGACGAGATGTTGGTTGGTGATGCCGCGCGGGCACCTGCCATAAGTGTCGTCGTCCATAGTAATACGAGGCACAGAAATGGCTTATTTGCCATCTGAAGCAACATCTGTTGACATGTGTCAGTAAAGATTTGTGCGTATACGAAATATCTCCTCACCTCTAAGAGCTCATTGTCAGTTGCGGCTTCGTAGCGGAAGCCGTCAACTTGTCACTAAAAGCAGATGAACGGCCCTGGATACCGTAAAAGAGCCGGTGTGGAGGGAGGTAGACGAGGTGTCGAGGCACGCTCAGGGGCCGGCGGCAGTAAAGACGTGACGAGGTTGTAGATGGAGAGTATTAAAACATTAAGGGGAGATGACCTGCATCTCTCACCGTGATTCTATTGATTGAAACGAGGAGGCCACGCCGGGGTTGACGAGAGAGAGGGAGGGAGAAAACGAACGCCGGGCTATGCTGACAGGAGACAAGGGGAGCAGTGATGAGGGCACACGGGGGAGGATGACCTGTACGACAAGGAAAAAGGGAAAAGGGAGGCCGTCAAGGGCTTGAAACAAGTGACGAGATGAAAGAGAAGAAAAGGAAATGGAAGGAAACAAGAGACACGGGGTCGGGAGGGATGGAGACAGGCCAAGAAGAGGTCAGGTCGGCGGAAGGTCGGATGGGAATAGAGATGCCGCCCTCGTCGCGGCCACCGAAGGCGGCCATCTCTTACCTTTTACACCGTACGCACTTTCGATGCTGGGTAGGGGCCCGTGGGAAAGACTGCGCTTAATGAGACGGTAGCACCGTTGCGACCCACGTGCTGCCAATTGGGGGTAATCTGGAGGCTGCTGGGGCTATGTGGAGGCTGCTCGACAACGGCGAGGCGCCAGTTGCGTCATTGTCCATGGTGTTTTGGAGTCGCAGGAAGCAGTGGGAGCAACAGTAGGACGCGGCGGCAGCCCGATCCGGGGGTGGATGCTTGCGAGGCTCGTCTGGCCGCCCCATTGGCCGCGAGGGCTATTTCGAGGAGATCAGGGTGCGGCGAGTGCGGACGAGTACCTGCGCGCAAGCGTCCCAGCATCGGGCGGGCATGAGCCAGCATCAAGCCCGCATCGTCGGCTGCCAAACATGGAGGCGTTGGCAGATGCAGGAACAGACCCGCATGCAAATGAATGGCTGAGAGGCCCCCATAGGGCCGAGTCAGACTGGCACGCGCTTGGTCGGCGCCTAAAATTGGGTGGACCTCGCCCTCCTCAGCGCCAAATCGGGGGCCTTGCAGTGCCCTGCATTCCAAAAATGCCCCGTCACGTGAGCTTGGTGGACCCATCTTGGGCGTTCGTCGAGGGACATTGGCCGTCGCTGGCCGTCATTGGCCATCTCCCCATCGCCGCCAATCGCAGCCGGCGTCAATGTCTTTGGCTGTCTCTCATGTCCACAGAAAGTAGCAAACAGCTGCCAACAGTCTTGGTACAGCCTCACGCCCCGCGACTCTCTAACCTCCCGGCCCGAGTCTCTGCTTTTGTTTCGGGCAACAGCTGAAATGTTGCAGACTGGCCCCCCCAAACCTCAGCAGTTGACCAGTTCTTTCCTCTCCTTTGTGGCCATGGAAAAGCACTTTGCCACTCGCGCCCATTCCAAGCGCCTAGGCTGTGGGATTTGCCCGCAAAACTAAATGCACTCTGGCGTTTGTGATACAACCGGAGCACCAGAGCAGCCGCCACGCAACCTCAACAATAGATTAAAACCCCCTTCCGGCCCATTCTGGCGCCAAACCGAAGCCTGTCACTGGGATGCTGCGACTAGCAAGAGTTGGCCTTGCTGTCAGTTAAAGCCCCCTAAGGGGAAAGCATGCGGCTCTACGCCTTTTTGGTATCTACCCGATGGCTTCGTAATTCATTACAAGATCTGATGAACACCGGCTCCTCGACTCAAAGCTTCTCAAAAGACTCTGTCCTCGCGTCAAATTTTCTTTCTCAATTCTGCTCATGTGAGAACGCCAAACATCTCGCCCTAACGTGCCCCAATCCCACCAAGATGAGCTGCCAAGCTTGCAATCTCAGATCTGTATCATGCCCCAAACACACTCCTCCCCTTCGCATAGCAATCCCCTTCAACCACTTGTGGCGTTGGGAGCGTAGTCTGCCTTGGCCCGGCTCGACTTAATCACATCCTGCACCTTCTTCTCTGTCACGTCCCAATCATTCGGGTCCAACTGGATCAGGTCGATGTCGTAGAATCGGGCAATATTAGAAAGCGCATCGAAGCTCTTGCGATCATAGACGAAGCTGATACTGACACCCACGCGACCAAAACGGCCGGTACGGCCAATACGGTGGAGATATGTCTCGGCGTCAGGTTCCCGATCACCAGGGCCCTTCATCGGGATATCATAGTTGATGACAATCGCCACACTGGACACATCGATACCGCGTGCCAGCACGTTTGTCGTGATGAGCACCTTGGAGCGTCCTGAGCGGAAGTCGTCGAGGAGGGCATCTCGGCTCGCGCCTTCGTAGGCGCCATGGAGGGCTGTGACCTTGTGTCCATCGGCTTCCATGCGACGCTGAATCTCAGTCGCACTGTCACGGGTCTGCGAGAACACATTAGAGTGCTTGCGTGTCATGTAAAAGTTTGAGGAGCACATACCCTAACAAAAATGACGGAAGAACCGATGGTCATGAGGCCGTAAAGCTTGCACAGAATCTCGTATTTTTGCTTCTCATCAGGGCAGTCCATGTACATCTGAGAGATGCCCTTGACTGTGAGTTCCTGCTGCTTGAGCTTCATCTGATTGGCATTCGGGGCGAACTTTTCGGCAAAGGCCATAACGTTTGCAGGAAAAGTCGCCGAGAATAGCAAAATCTGGATGGTCTTTGGGAGAAGGCTGGTGGTTGTAAGTATTGTGCTGGCCAAGGGGCTATGCGCATAAACTTACGACTTGACACGACTGCATTGCTCGCCGAGTCCTTGCATATCCAGCATGTTATCGGCTTCGTCAATAACGAGGACCTTCAGCTGAGATACGTCAAACTGGCGGCGTTTGATAAGGTCAATGACAGTGCCGGGGGTTCCCACCACGACGCTAGACTTGACACCAGTCTCGCGTGAGATCACGCCGGGGATGGCAGCTTCAACAATAAGACCCTCGCAAAACTGGCCGATGGTCTGCACGACCATCTGGATCTGGCGGGCAAGCTCTCGGCTGGGTGCCAACAACAATGCTTGGGGTTGTGTGGGTTGCGAGAGGTCGACGCGAGAGAGGACGGTGAGGACAAACGCGGCAGTCTTGCCAGTACCCGACTGTGACTGGGCAATCATATTGTGGGGAGGGTTGCTGAGCATGAGAGGGAGCGCTTTCTCTTGGATCTTGGACGGCTTCTTGAAGTTCATGGCGAGCAGGCCATCGTTTATTGCCTTGGGAAGACCGAGCTCATCGAACGAGGAGACCGAGTAGAGCGGGCTCTCTTGGTCGTTTTGGAGGTCGCTGAGCTTCACCTCAACCTCGTAGGTGTTGTCGACCAAGTTGGTCTCCTCGGGGCCGTCGACTGGGGCCTCCGGGGCAGCGCTCGGGACCTTAGGCGCAGGAGTACCGGCAGGTGCCGTGATGCGACTCGCGAGGTCGGCCATACTGTCGAGTGGGCTGGGAGTGTGTCAGCGACAGTGGTAGTGGTGGGGCTGTACCTCGGGGGTAAGATCGCTGGGGTGTTGAAATGCAAAGTTATATCGTGAAGGTAGATGATTGTCTTCAATCATGAAGGCGGGCAAGCAAGGCAAGCACCTCGGGCCTTATACTCTGTACTTCCAGAAGGAAGCGTGCAATAAGTACTAACGCCTTTGGAGCTGAAAGCGACCTACCTGAATGCAATCGCCCGTTGCGTCAACTTGCCGTGTTCTCGGGAAAAAAAGCGTAGAATGCGCGTGGTATTTGTTGCAAGATAGTCTTGAGTGCAGGGAGGCTGCTGCTTGCGAAGTCGCAAAAAGAGAAATCAGTCGCAGACAGGAGGCCTTTGGTGATGGCGGGGGCTTTGGGGTCGGGTTCACGGGCCACACTTTGGCGGGGTGAAAGCTGTAGTTGACGCCTCAAAAACAGGGCTAGAAGTCACCGCCAACATCCAATATCTCAACCCCCACAGATCCAAGTACCCCAAATATCCTTAGTTTTGAATAGTAGCGGGCTTTTACTCGTCCCTCATCCTTCAAGCTGCCCAAATTATGCCTTCCTGAAACTCACATGTAGCTAGTGACACTTACAAAGCAAACCTCATCAAGATTCTACAAGACTACGTCGTGATTCTTAAGTATTGTAGGTTGGCGGAGAATTGGCTTTCATGGCACCTTTTTGTTCTGGAGCTATGGACAGCGGAATGCCAACCCCCGCCCTTGTTGGTCATGAGCCGCTGAGTCCTACAAAGAACAGCCACCGACTATTTTTAGATGGCTTTTGCGTAGACCACATTCTACGAAACGTAGTAGGTGGTTCTGCGAACGGACTTGGATGTAAGAAAATCCACTCCCATTTAGGTCCTTGTAGGTGTGCTGTCGTAACACCAAGACCCCAACACCAGAAAGTAGAGCTCCCTTGTAATATATGGGTAGACTTTGACACAACAGAGGACCCTTCTCCTCTTTCCCCTAGAACTTATATGACAGGGTCCTCACCGTCACCTGAAACCGCACTACGTCAACGGGAGTGGACCTGGCAGAAACACCTCGACGGCTTCAACAGGCAAGCAGCGATTGACGTTCGATTCCCATAGAGTTGCCAAGGGGAATTACGAGTAAAGTTACTTGGGAGCGTCATTGAGCGACAGAAAAGTGGGTCAGAGTAGGTAGTCACCGGGTGGAAAGTGATGGCTCAAAAGTCATGAGAACAACCCTCTCTATTCTGTTGATATCGCATCCACCGAATCAATGCCCATTTCCACGAGCAGTTCGTTCCGTAAGTCCCATCAATCGCCATTGCCCCAATCCAACCCAGAGAACGCCAGCTGAGTCCGTTTCAGCGCTCGCTCTCAGCCCTAACTGTCATAACGCACAAAGTAAATCTTAGGAGCACATCCCAGTTCGGCACTCGGCCCCGGGAGCTTCGAATCTCCGAAAATCACCAACCAAAAAATAGGTAACAAGAAGGGTAAAGTAAAATGGCAAGGATCCTCCAAAACATTCGTTGAATATCCTCGCAAAAGAAGTAGATAAAATCATGAGCAGCCGCCAATGACCCCGCTCTAGTCTAGCGTGGCATGTTCATCTCCAAAGGGACTCCGTTCTCTCCCCTTGAGCGAGTTTCGTGATTCTCTCTGTGATGCTCTCCGCGTGGCTTCCTCAATTACAGCGCTGAGACTTGTGGTACTTTGAGCTGGTGTTGTTTTCGGGGGGTCGGAGAATGGGCCCTGGTCGGGTGTCGGCGAGTCAATGATGATCGTGGCGGAGTTTGAATCCCGGACGGTAGACGATGTTGCGCTGGGTGACGGAATGGACTCTTCAGGTGCCTTCGGCTTGCCAAATGGGCCGACCTTCTTCACGCTCCCGACACGAACGACCATGGCGCGGGCTGGAGTAGCCGTGTGGGCACTAGCGTTGTTCAAGAACGTCGAGCCTACACTGAAAGTGCTGTTGGCGGGACTCGGGGGTCGGAGGCTACTGAACTTCTCGTAGTCGATGCTGGGAACGGGCGGGGTCGCACTGCCAGCAGATCCGTTCGAGAGACCAGACTTCACGCTGACCATCGCCGGTTTCGCCCGCATGCCGGTCTGGGCAGGAGCAACGATGACAGCATTCTTGCCATAAATAGTCGAGGCCACACTCGACCGTGGTGCATATGAAGTCCGAGCATATGATGTACGGTCGCTGTAGCCGGACAGAGCAGAATATGTAGAGTCGCGCAGATCACCAGGAACAAAGAAGTGCTGGTCGCTGGGAGCAGGGCTGTTGGCCTGCGAGAGGGTAAGGGGGAGAGGCGGTACTGGAGGGACGAGAACCGTAGGAGATGCGGTCGCTCGGTTGGTGACGCCGGGAATGTATGCGATTTGGATGATGTTGGAGGCTCGCGTGAGAACGGTGGAGGCGATTGAGTGGACGGTGTGGGTTGATGACCGGTGGTCTCTGCGCTCAGCGAACGTCTTCTCTACCGAATCTCCTGACTCTGCTCCGTCATCCCATGTCTTCTGCACGACAGGCTGCCTCCGCGTCCTGATGCAGTACCTCCAGACGAGATAGGTAACAACTGCAATCGCGAAAACACCACCGACCACGCCTCCTGCAATTGCGCCGACATTAGTGCTCGCGCCAGATTTCGATCCCGATGGTTGCGGCGTTATCTCGTCGGAGGGGAGACAGGTCGCTCTAGGGCAATCGAAACAGTTGGGTGGATATACGAATTGGCACTGCGTCCCCGCTCCACATGGCGGGCACACCAGCTTCGTCGACGAGTCGCAGACAAGACAAGTCTCTCGCTTCGAAAGTTCGAACGTCCTGGAGACCGAGCGCAGTGTGGCTGTCATCGTGGAGGAAACTGTGGTTGTTTGGAGGAGAATCTGACGACTAGGGTTGGACTGTCTGCTCGTGTAGATCTGCTGATCTCTGATAAACGTCGAGGCGTCAGACCAACTTAGCGGCGACGTGAGAAACTCGGAGGCGAATGGCTGAATGCGTCTCAGTCTGCACAATAAATCGTGATTCTCTGTAGTTCTAGCGACCAATGTGTTGAATGAAATGGCTATTGAGAAAAGGTGCAATAAGACGAGTGCGACGACTTTCAAAGGCGGAACCAGGTGATGGGGAAACGAGTGACTGAGAGGCTAGCTCAAAAGAACGCAAGGTAAAAAATAACCCAAAAAAAGAATTGTCACCAGGAAAACATCTGATGGCCCTCTGTGAAGAGCAGCAGGGGCGGAGCGAAGCTGAGGGGATCGCTGGGTGATTGTTGAGTCGAGAATGAAGTCGACGTGGACAGCGATGAGCGATGCTGGTGAAAGCTGGAGAGCCAGAGCGAGCGGCCAGTCGGTGGGCTGCGAATCGTCTTTGAGAGCCAAAGGGGCACTCGGGCCAGGTCTGCCTGGTTCTCCGATGGTCTCACTCCCCCAAGATCAATTTACGGAAGGGACCATTTGGGGGACAGAGCCACACCGACGCAAGGGCCAGCCAAGGAACGCCCAGGGCCCACTAACACTCTGGCGCAGCTCTTTGTGTGGGTGCCCGGTAGTTTAGCGAGACGTTCAAGGGGCGCAGCTCAGTCCCTCATTCGCCCAATCCACCACGCCCGAGTTTACCCCCTGTGTTCCCGCTCGTGCACGCTGGCCCTGTTCCCCCCTCTTTGGGAAATCATACCTTGTAATCTGCCAATACTGTCATGCGCGAACGACTATTCGAGATCAAACGAACTGTAAATATTGTTTAAGAGAGGAAGAATTCCTCTTCCTCTTGTCGTCAATTGTCTCTGCTCTTTTCGTCGCCATCTGCCCGCTGCATGCCGCCGCCCGACAACGAGAAGCGGAAACCGAGGGGCTCCCTCCATGCCTCTGCAATGCGGATACCCATGTTCTCCCATGTTGCACATAAGGTACCCAGCCAATTGAATGCCTCCCAGGGTCTGGGAACTCAGCCCAGTCGTCCAACGCTCCTCCTGGAGGATTGCAGATCCATTCCGTTCTCACCGGCTGCTCGCGTCAGGACCGAGTTTAGCTTCGATTGTCCACGCTCCCACGCGATCGCTTTCAAGATCGAATATGCATTCTAGACCTGATAGACGGGGTTTTAACTCTGATCTCTTGAACCCCACCACCCGAGTGGCCTTCGTGATGCGATAATGTGCAATTCAATTAATCAAGACGTGAAAAGTGGTCATTCCCGCTTAGCGAGTCGCCTTGATATTAATTTACGCCGCGAATGGCCAAATCAAGGACCTTTCCGCGCGTTATTACCACGTCTTGGTTTTGGCCACTACCACTCTGCGATATTGCCCCCCACCCCTCTTTTTTCTTGACATGGAGTTGTCGATACCTTGTAGTCGTATGCATCGGATAGTGAAGTTGTCGAGGACGAAAATCAAGTAAGACTTGAACTAAGAGAAAATGGATTTTGGGTTTGCGTAATTACTACTTATGCTTGGACGGGGGGCACAGCCTGACGGTTGAGTACCGTGTAACTCTGGCATCTGACTGGAACGCAGAGGGCGCACCGCCTTTGTTCTATTTATTCCAATGCCTAAACTTACCTTACCTATCACCTGCATGCCGCGACATTTGGAAGCCGCTTTTGCCTCGTCGAAGACACAGCATATAATTGCACCTTGATGGGACGTTATACCTCTCTGAGCGTACACCCTAGCGTGGTCTTAGGAGCCGCCTAGACAAACAAAATGTTTTGTCATGTTGAACCGGGAATGACGCGAAATCTTCCTCGTAAGTCCGTGGCATTGACGCGGAGGCGGGTGGCTGGCAATCCGTCTTGGGCTGAGGGAAGGCGAGTGTCGAGGCGGAAGACTGCTTGTTGGATTGTTTATAATAAGACTCGATAACTAATCAAAGCTCCGCGAGTTAAAATAGGAGAGATCGCCCCCAAACCCCCCCCCCCCCCCCCCAAAAGGGCTTGTCGTAAACAGGAAGATAACTTTAGCCTGGGGAAAAGTCATTCTCTCCATGTTCCCCAAGTTGCCCCTGGCCAGCATCAAAATTATAGCATCACACGTTGTATGCTCGCTCACTGAATGTTGAGCCAGCTTCCAGTCTGCCAAACAGACAATCCAGTGTCCTTGCATAAATCCTGCAGATTGCTGTTGGTTTAGCTTGGCTAGCTAGTAGGCCGCGAGCAAAGTTCACGGATGAGGCCGAAAACCTAATGCCCCTGAGCGGAACGATGAACGAAACTTTGTGAAAGGGGCAGTTCCGAAAACGCAGATGTAACTAAGGTATGGGGGTAATGGTGTTGAACGTGCCAGTGCCAGTCACGTGTCAGCGCGGCATTAGGAGTTTGGTTTTGTAAGAGGTGTAACGATCATGAAAATTGCCAGAATCCATTGCCTAGAGTTACCCTCAAGCAATGCGACACGGACCAATTCCTTGTGGTTTGCATTTTGCTATTTTAACGAGTCCGAAGATGACGGCGGCGCACGGTTTCGGTTGACAAAGAGAAAGCTGCGAAGAAACACAGCACAGGTTACAAAGGCAGGCGGCAGGAGATGCTATATTCAGGCAGCGATGCTTGTCAGTGATGACCAGCTTTATATAAAGTCAGCCTTGGCTAGAAACTTGGCCCCAGCAAGGCTCGTCCTAGCCAAGCAGCCAAACAAACAACACGGCGTATTCGAAACGTCAGCTCCGCTGGATGATCCTAAGGCTTGTCGAGAAGCCAGTGTCAAGCAGCTCAGCGTCTGGAGAACGGTAGGAGTCCGCTGATGTGAGACCCATGCGACGGAGGAGCCTTGTCCGTTTCTGTACGTGGTGCGTGAAAGCAGCAGGTCTCACAAGAGGGGACAACCAGGGCAATATTCCGAGATCGAATTTTTCGTGATGAAGAGAAACGAAGGCAACAGGTTCTTGTGGCTGGCCATCACTGTCAACTTGGGGGTGAGATAGGTGGACCTCGTGTTGGCTAGCGCAAGCCAGTGGACGACTTGACCAAGGTGACACGGCGGCCATAACGTTACCAACACATGCCGCATAGCCCTAGAATCTGGTTGCGGCGCTTCCAGAGCAAGCATTTAGACCCTGAGGCCTCACCAGCGTCCAGCTAGGCCAACATGAAGGTTGCGTTGGCTTATCGGGCAAGAAATTATGAAAAACGTAGGAAATACGGAAACGCAGTGTTGCGAAAACCTGATTGATTCCTCGAAGCTAGGTAAAGGGCCGGGGATCGTCGAGGGAGACCTCAGTTTCTGTTCTCGAAGCATGGCGCGTGCAACGTGTGGCGACTCTGGGCCAGCGGCAAACAGCAGGAAACCGTATCGGACCGTAACACGTTCGTATGACAAGCCGGCGCCCGCACCCAGGGGGCTCTTTGAGCTAGCATTGGAGGTGGATGCTGGCTCGTTTCGCCGTGCTTTTCGGCAGACTGGGGGGGCCTCGACCTCATTGTGAACCTCTGGCGGGCTATTGGACGTTGGCCTGTGCAGATCTCAACGGGTCGCAGCGAGTGAGTGTTTCAGGGAGTTGGGGAGGGAAAAGGCCCTCCAGCCAGGAGGGGATACATGTGCTGGGCTCCTTACCCTACATGGCACTTTTTCTCGCTCGGCTTCTTTTGATGGCCATCGTCAACAGGAAAGCAGGAATCCGACAAACTCACTCCGCATCAAGTGCGAATGGTGGTGCTGAGTGAAGCCGAAAAAAATGGTAAAAGCCATCAGACAGTGCGAAGGGGTGCCGGTGTTAGGCGCCTCGTTGTGGGGACACAACTTATCTAGGTACTATCTGTCTCGCGTGTCGCCATCGCACAGTGCGCCATCGCGGCGCCTCCTCAAGCTTGGAGTTGTTTGCTCGACGTTAAAGAAAGTCGCAGACCGTTTGCAGAAAAAATGAAAGTTACCAAAGTAGACAAAATGCCATTAGCATAACCTTCGTATTTGGAGCCGCCAACTAACCTCGAGGGAGGCAACCGCAGAACCTGTATGTGGGGTGCCATGAAACATCGAGGAGAATAAAGAGGAATCCTTGGCGCTCGGGCTCAGGGGCAGCTGCTGGTCCAGGGCAGGTGTTGACGGTCGTGACGTAAGGAAGGCCGGGTGCCGCGCAACGAGCTTCCAGCCGTCTCCCTCGCCTCCGCCATTCCTGGGAAGTGTGGGGCGGGTTCTTGCCATCCGTATCCCTGCTAAGTCGCACCTCTCGCCCGGCCTCAGAATACAAACGGGAACATCTCCTGAGCTCATGAAACAAGATTTTTGTGACCATTTTCCCTACTGCCCGACTCCAGAAACATCATTGCCGTGGACGACTCATTCACTCCATTTAGGGCTTTTCACAGGTATTCCTAGCTGCTGTCCCGGCAGCTTCGTGCCCTCGCTCTGTTTTAGAGGCAGGTCTCGACCCAAGTACTCGTGGGGTGCGATTGGACATCCCAGGCGCTGCGACGAAAGGGACCATCGTTCTTTGACAAACTGCACCACTGCAGCACGAATCCCTAGTCGGACGGCCTACTTTTGCTCCTGCCAACTACCTCGACCTCTGCCGACTTCCCAAAGTCAACATATCACCACATTTCTGCCTTGTCCTCGAACCCCAAGCTCCCCGCCGACAACGAGAGCTCCGCAACCATGGCTTACCGCGGCCAGGGAGATCCCTATGGTCGGGGTGATGATGGCTACCAGGGTCACCCAATGCAGGAACTCAGCATGCGCAACCAGGTACGTCTTTCGTGTTTCTCGGCGGAGAGCCTGGATTCTAACCCAAGCCCTTTGCAGTACGAGCACGACGAGGAGGAGGCCCAAGCTGCGCTCTTGAATCAAAACCAGGTGCCCCACGAAGGCGATCGCCTGGGCACTAGTACACCTCCATTCCGCCCTACATCAGCCTATAGTTTGTCGGAATCGTATGCTCCTGGTGCTGGCACCACGAGACCTGGTGTTGCTGTTAATGAAGAGTATGTCGGCGCCCCCGGCCATTACCGCCCCGACATTTCGGGAGATCCAGCCTACCGCATGTCAGCGGCCGATACCGAAGACAGCTGGGTTCAGCGTCAGCAGCCCAATGCCGCCCCCGCCGGCGGACTCAAGCGCTATGCCACGAGGAAGGTCAAGCTAATCCAGGGGTCCGTCCTGAGTCTCGACTATCCCGTACCTAGCCCGATCCGCAATGCAGTTCAGCCACAATACAGAAGCGCCGAGGGCGGTGCTGAGGAGTTTATGAAGATGCGCTACACGGCTGCCACTTGCGACCCAAACGATTTCACCCTCAAGAATGGCTATGACCTGCGTCCCCGCATGTACAACAGACACACTGAGCTCCTTATCGCCATCACCTACTACAACGAGGACAAAGTCCTCCTCTCCAGAACCCTGCACGGCGTTATGCAGAACATCAGGGATATTGTAAACCTCAAGAAGTCTTCATTCTGGAACAAGGGTGGCCCGGCCTGGCAAAAGATCGTCGTCTGCTTGGTGTTTGATGGCATCGAGAAGGTGGACAAGAACGTGCTCGACGTGTTGGCGACGATTGGTGTTTACCAGGATGGTGCGGTCAAGAAGGACGTCGACGGCAAGCCGACGGTTGCCCACATCTTCGAATACACCACACAGCTCTCCGTGACGCCTAACCAGCAGCTCATCCGCCCCGCTGACGATGGTCCGAGCACACTGCCTCCAGTGCAATTCATCTTCTGCCTCAAGCAGCAGAACAGCAAAAAGATCAACTCTCACCGCTGGCTTTTCAACGCCTTCGGGCGCATTCTCAACCCCGAGGTCTGCATTCTGCTAGATGCTGGCACAAAGCCCAGTCCCAAATCTCTGCTAGCCCTCTGGGAAGGCTTCTACAACGACAAAGATCTCGGCGGCGCCTGTGGTGAGATTCACGCCATGCTGGGGGGGGGGACTTGTCTGTCTCCAGACACGATAGTCCGCACCACCCAGGGGCCCAAGGCCATCCGAGACGTCGCTGTAGGTGACCAGCTCTTCGACCACCAGGACAACCCCGTGCAATGCCTGGCTGCTGAGGCTATTCAGACCTCGCCCAATATGAAGAAGGTCACCTACACGGAGTATAACTCCTTGAAAAAGACGTCCTTTACTTGCACATCGGACCATATCATGACGCTGCTGGCTCATAGTGTGAAGCCCTTTGTTTCTGATAAAGGTCTCGGTGTAACGTGGTGGACGCGTTGCGATAGGACGGAGTTCAAGAGGGAGGAGGAGAAGCTCAAGTGGGACACGGCGATGCATGGTTTATACACCGAGGTGGTTCAGCAGAAGGGTTCCCGTCCAACTGACGGTGAGGTCCGCCAGTACCTGAGAGCCATAACCCGCAACTCGGTTGCCCCGGATTCCGAGGATGAGAGTGAGGGGGACGAGGGAATTAAGGACTGCCCTCAGTCCCCGGGTCTTGTCAAGCTGCGGGCCGAACTCAAGGACATGGGCGTGGACCTGGAGGACACCGGTATGATCCGCATGGTGCTAGAGGAGCATATGAATGAGTATCTAGAGGGCCTGATGCCTGAGCGCGAGGAGGTTCCCGACGATGATGACGAGCACCTCATCATCGACCTCGACACCTCCCGCGAGAGAAAGATCGGATCCATCACCCTTCCGACGTCCACCCGCGCCTCGGATCCGACATATCGCCGCGCTCCCGAGGTTGCGCCTTCGTCTCCTCTTCAGGGGTCCCCGAATCCTGAGTCCCAGAGCGTCTCCGAGTCTCAGGCCACATCGTATGCGTCTGTGGTCGTTAAGGAAGACCACATGGAAAAGTTCGCCGTCGTTCGGGACCAGCTCTCCAAGAAGCCCCATGGTAACAGCCAGTGCAAAAATCCAAACTGCAAGGGGCTTCGAAGGGTGGCCATCAAGTTCAAGACCAAAGAGCAAGCCAACCTCGCTCATGAGCTGCTGTCCGGCGATCATTTTCGTGTGGTCGACCCCTGTGCCGTCAAGGATATGGAGTTATTCACGATGACGATGGAGGAGTATCTGGCCACTTGCACGGCTCCGATGGTCCAGACGATGAGGAAGCTGAGACTATATCGGGCCCCACTGAGGTTCGAGCCGTACCGTGGGCCGGAATCCCCTGTCCCCATCGATCCCTACTGGTTGGGGCTCTGGCTTGGTGATGGGATGAAGAGGTCTACCCAGATCGCCAGCACTGATCAGGAGATTAAGGTCTACATCCAGGCATACGTCGACCGCCTGAACAGCAACAGACCGGATGGAGCTAAGCCCGTGCAGCTTGTCGAGAACCTTGGCCATGCAGCGGGCGCCACCAACATTATCAATGGCAGAACGGTCACGGCTACGATGGACTGCTTCTTTTGGGCCATCGACTGCGTCACTAATGTCCCGGGTAAGACCTGGAATCCTGTCCGCGCGGGCTTACAAGGTCTGGGCCTGCTCGGTGACAAGAGCGGTGGCATCCCCGACTGCTACATGAACGGCAACGAGGACACACGGCTGGCTGTTCTCGCAGGCCTCATGGAATCCGACGGATGGCTAGACGGTCGCATGTACATCTACGGCTTCGGTCAGACCACCTACGAGAACAAGAAGACCGTGGAGGACGCCCACAAGCTGGCCATCTCATGCGGGATTCAATGCACGGGCATCACCGAAAGGCTCGAGCCCGGGGCCAAGGAGCCTACCTGGAGATTCTACATGAGTAAGGGGACGGAGAAGTTCCAGCATCACCTCCTTCTCCCCCGAAAGCGGCTGAATTTATCCTCGATGATACGGTATAACCGCGACGTCCGCACCTTCGACGTCGAGGACGCCGGTCAGGGCGAATACCGCCTCATCGAGGTCTCGGGGGCCCTCTATCAGCTCGCAGATCGCACCGTGGTCCATAACTGCTCCGCGTTAGGCAAGAAGCTTTTCAACCCTCTAGTGGCCGTCCAGAATTTCGAGTACAAAATTTCTAATATCCTGGACAAGCCCCTGGAGAGCGCCTTTGGGTACGTTAGCGTGCTGCCCGGAGCCTTTTCCGCCTATCGCTTCAGAGCCATCATGGGTCGGCCCCTGGAGCAGTACTTCCACGGTGACCACACCCTGTCCAAGATCCTTGGCAAGAAGGGTATTGAAGGAATGAACATCTTCAAGAAAAACATGTTTTTGGCAGAGGATCGCATTCTCTGCTTCGAACTTGTCGCCAAGGCCGGCCAGAAATGGCATTTGAGTTACATCAAGGCTGCCAAGGGCGAGACTGACGTTCCCGAGGGTGCCCCTGAATTCATCAGCCAGCGTCGCCGGTGGCTCAACGGTTCTTTCGCCGCCAGCTTGTACTCGCTCATGCACTTTGGGCGTATGTACAAGAGTGGCCACAATCTCGTCCGCATGTTCTTCTTCCACATCCAGCTGATCTACAACATCCTCAACGTCATCTTCACCTGGTTCGCTCTCGCTTCGTACTGGTTGACTACGTCCATCATCATGGACCTGGTCGGTACGCCGGTTCCCGCGTCTCCCACTTCAGCAGAGCAGCACGGCTGGCCTTTCGGCGACACGGTCACACCCCTCTTCAACGCGACGCTCCAGTATCTCTATTTGGCATTCGTCATCCTCCAGTTCATTCTGGCTCTCGGCAACCGACCAAAGGGATCCAAGTACACGTACATCACGTCGTTCATTGTTTTCTCACTTATCCAGACCTACGTCTTGATTCTCTCTGGCTACCTCGTTGTTCGGGCCTTTTCGGTACCTTTAGACGAGCAGCTGAAGTTCGATAATGCCGACAATGCGGTTGCGTCTTTATTTAGCGGGTCCAGCGCAGCTGGTGTGATTCTTGTCGCGCTCGTTACCATCTACGGCCTCTACTTCTTGGCCTCCTTTTTGTACCTGGACCCCTGGCACATGTTCCACTCGTTTCCATACTACATGGTACTCATGTCCACCTACATCAACATCCTAATGGTCTACGCCTTCAACAACTGGCACGATGTTTCGTGGGGTACCAAGGGATCGGACAAGAACGACGCGCTGCCATCAGCCACAGTTACGAAGAGCGAGAAGAATGAAACGGTAGTCGAGGAAATTGAGAAGCCTCAGGAAGATATCGATCAGCTGTTTGAGCAGACAGTCAGGCGAGCTCTCGCCCCGTACAAAGAGGATGAGAAGCCGGAACCGAAAGACCTCGAAGATTCGTATAAGTCTTTCAGAACCATGCTGGTCATCATGTGGCTGTTTTCGAACTGCCTTCTGGCTGTCGTCATCACCAGCGACAACTTCAACTCTTTTGGCATTGGGGTAAGCACCACTCACGAGCATAGTACTGAGGAATTGCAGATTGCTAACGTCGCTTGCAGCAAACATCGTCGGCAAGAACAGTCAACTTCTTCAAGTTCCTGCTCTTCGCCACGGCCGGTCTCTCGGTTGTCCGATTCATTGGTTTCCTGTGGTTTCTCGGCCGGACCGGGATCATGTGCTGCGTTGCCAGGCGGTAAGCATCATGGGTTAGGGGGAAACATGGCTTTGTATATCAGCAACATGCGGTCTTTTGCTTTTAGGCTGGTCTGGGATGGTCATCATGGTCGCATACTTCGGAGCACGTGTCACACCATAAAATAACGGCCAGACAGGTCAAATTTGTGTCTTTTTAAAGTAGTCGTACTATCACATCAAGCGGCCGCAAAGAGTTGCGGCGTGTTTTTTACGGGGGGGGGGGTTTGCATTTCGACAGGAAAACAAAACGCGGCATCTCAGGGGTTGTTGTGGCGTTTAGCTTTTAACAAGTCGACAGCTTATCTGGCCATCCATAATACCATGCGAGTATTTGAGTATTTGAGTAAACAGCCCCCATGTCGTGTGGATGCGTGCATGTACCTAGTAGTGTTGAAGGAGGTACGAGTGGCGTGACGTTCAACTCTGGTTTTAGTGTTAATTACTGCCCCGCCCCCTCACATCAGTGACGCAACGTCATTAGTGCAGCAAACCCCATTTCACTCTCCTCTTCCGTCTCTGGCAGCCACCGGCATCAACACGCGCTTTGTTCTATATCCACGCTCCTCAGATGAGCTTTGCAGGCAAACGAGGAGGTGTTTCGACGGGTTTTTGGCTTGATTAGTTCTGTAAAAGCTCGAGCTGGCACACAGTTCAAGAACCACGCCACAGACCAACCAGATAGATATCATGGACTCATTTAAGCTCCTCAAGCGCCGAACGACCGACCTCTTCAACTCGCTGCCCCAATCCCTCCCGTCGATTCAATCCCTTCACCTCGGCGGCACCCATCATAGCCATGGCTACGGCCACGGCCCAAATCATCTCACCATGAAGGGGACCTGGGAGAAGATCTCGGGCCTCCCTCCCCTGCCCCGCTCGTCGCACTCGCTCAACGTCGTCGGCGGCACCGTCTACATATTTGGTGGCGAGAGTGAGGACGCCCGCAAGCCTGTCAGCAACGACATGCACGCCGTCACGCTGCCATCTAGCGGGGCACAAGCGGACTGCTATGCCATCAAGGCCAAGGCAGCACTGGGAAGCAAGAAACCACAGCCAATCCCTACCGTTCAGATCGAGGGCGAGCCAGACCCGGCCTCCAGCGGCTTGCTCGACAAGGGCAAAGCCCCGGCGACCGACGCCGAGCTCGAAGCACCCGAGCTCGGCGATGTTCCCGCCCCACGCGTCGGGCATGCGACGGCGGTCATCGGCCACCGGATCTTCCTATCCGGGGGGCGCGGTGGTCCTGATATGTCCGCGCTTGACGAGCACGGTCGAGTGTGGGTCTTTGACACGCGCACCAACGTCTGGTCCTACCTCGACCCGTCCACTCCAGCCGCCCCGACACCCCAGCCCGGCGCCAGCGCCATCCCGGCTCCCCGCAGCTTCCACGTCGCCGCCGCAACCGACAAGCCCCGCAATTTCAATGCCGCCACCGCACACCACCCCAAGCCCTCCACCCGCGCCGAGGCCTGGCGCGACTGGGCCCTCGGCGACTCTGAGGAAGTGGGCATCCCCCAGCGACCCATCGTCGGCAACGTTGCGGCCAACGCCACCGACGCCGACGCCGAGGGCTACGGCACCTTCATCATCCACGGCGGCTGCCTCTCGGGCACCCCAGAACGCGCATCCGACGTCTGGGCCTTCGACATACACAGCCACACCTGGCAACGCCTCCCAGACGCCCCGGGTGCCCCGCGCGGCGGTGCGGCCCTCGCCATCGCGCACAGCCGGCTCTACCGCTTCGGCGGGTTCAACGGCACGGGTGAGGAGGGCGGACAGCTCGATGTGTTGGAGCTAGGCGTCGACAGCTTCGACGACGAGTTCAGCGCCGGCGAGGTATCCATTGCTGCCCGTGGGGGCTGGCAAAGCCTGTTGCAGACGCCGCGGGAGGACGTCGGGTATAAGGAGGAAGACCCCACCGCCGCGCCGCTGACAGAAGACGAGACCGACCCGTGGCCCGCTCCCCGCAGCGTCGCCGGGTTCCAGGCCGTCTCGGTCGGCGGCGGGGGGCGTGACTACCTCGTCCTGATGCTCGGGGAGCGCGAGCCCTCCGGGGCTGGCCACGAGAGTGCGGGCGGGTTCTGGGACGACGTCTGGGCGTTCCAGGTGCCTGCGCATCATGGCGGTGTGGCGGCGGGCGGGCTGGCGAATTCGGTGCTCTCGGCCGTGGGGAGGAAGAGTGCCGAGGGGAGATGGGCGAGGGTCGAGGTGGGGCCGTATGATGACGAGGACGACGAGTCGGCTGAGGGACCTGGGGCGAGGGGGTGGTTTGCGAGCGCGACGATGGAGGATGTGGGGGAGGGGATCGTGCTTTGGGGCGGGCTGGATGGGGGAAATAGGCGGTTGGGGGATGGGTGGATTTTGAGGTTGGGTTGAATGGTTCGTGGGTGGGATGGGCGTTGCGGAGAGGTGATTATCATGGTCTAGAGTGAAAGTGTCTGGGAATCGTGTTGCAAGGCAAGGAAAAGTTAGAGTTAGATGGCTAGCCGTAGGTTCATTTGACATTGCACCTTGGGGTTAGCTCTCTTCATGTCACAAATACAAATGTTCGTTTTGGTTTATTTGTACATCACCGTCTATGCCCCCTCCCACACGCAATCCAAGCCTCACTAGTCTACAAGTCCTGCCTCGTCGTCTCGACCCCCCAAGGCTCGCTCGTCAGGTTCGTAAGACCATTGCTGTTCTCGCACGTGTCCCGCCCGCTCAGCGGGCCCGGAGCCGGCACCTTGTCCGCCTTGGACACATCCAGGACGCTCTCCTTGAGAGCCACGAGCAGCGACTTGATCGACTCGGGCGTCAGGTCCTCGTAGTAGTCGTCGTTGATCTGCACCATGGGCGCGTTGACACAGGCGCCGAGACACTCAACCTCGAGGAAGGTGAAGAGGCCGTCGGCCGTCGTCTCGCCGCCGTGGTGCACGCCCAGCTGCTCCTTGACCGCCTTGACAATCACGTCGCTGCCGCACCCGCCGAGCTGGCAGGGTGTCTGTGGCGATGTGTTAGAGGATGGGTGGAATGAGAATGAGGAGAGGGGGCCTCACGGTGGTGCAGACCTGGACGTGGAACTTGCCCACGGGGGTCCGGTTGTACATGGTGTAGAAGGAGGCGACCTCGTAGACGCGCATCGGGGGCATGTCGAGCAGGCGCGCCACCTCGTTCATGACGCTGATGCTGGTGAAGCCGTGCTGGCGCTGGCCCAGGTCGAGGATGGGCATGACGGCGGCCTTCTTGTACTGGGGCGGGTACCGCTTGAGGATCTCGACGATGATGGCCTCATTGGCGGGCGTAAACTTGAAGGGAATGTTGGGGTTGTTGTCGGCGGTGTTGCGGTGCTGGCCATTGGCTGTCAGTACGGTGTCTCGCCCCTCTTGTCTGCTCCCCCTTTCTCAGGGCAGAGATGCGGACGGGGAGTCGGGCAGGTGGGAGCTCGAGATGAAAAACATACCACCATGAGGGTGTCGCTCCGTCTTTGCGCAGCAATAGAGAATGCTCGGTGCTGGGGGCGCGACACCCGGCCGACCGACCGTAGGTTGGCCCGCATGAACAACGGAGTCAATTTGCTCGCCATGGCTGCGGCTGCTGTCGAGCAATGGCAGAGTCAATTGCAGGCGTTTTCGCAGTCTGCCGGTCGTTGACTTGCCAATTGCCAATTGAACGGCGACGACGTCGTCGAAAGCAAGCCCGTCTGCTCTGACAATTGGGGCCTCGTGATTGGCTGGCGCCGCGAGCTCGGTTTATCCACTTATTCATTTAACCGAGCCTGCAAGCCACCAGTGCATTTCAATTCGACAATCCAAAGGGTTCTTCGTCAAGCTAGGAGCACCTCACATCCAGATCTACTATCCTTTCTCAAGACCCAAAATAACAGGTTCTTTTCTCTCGCTTATCCGACTCCTGTGGTCTTTGCCAAGCATCCCGTCAGTGAACAAGCCAGTGTTGTTGGTCATCTCCAGTTATCAATCTCATTTCATCAACATCAAGTTCCTGTCATCGTCCGCGCAACTTGTCAAGGCATTTAATGTTCAATTGCCTCTATATATGCCCATCATTTGGCCAATGCACCAGCGCTTCTTCGAAAGGCCCGACTGCGTTGCTTGGTAGATCAGCAGGCTCAGCAGGCTGTGCCGATATGAGACCTCGGGCATCACATCCGGCTCGGGCTGCCATGGACATCTTCTAGAAATTCCGGGTTATCGAGTTCCGTCAATCAAGCTGCTTTGACGATGGCTCTGGTCTAGGAAGGAGGTCGGCGTGCGCATGTCGGAGGTAGACAATGTGCACCGCTGACAGCCCTTGCTTCGGTCGGCGAGATTCGACACGCGCAACCAAGATTTGTCGACATCACCAGTGATCCACCGAAAGTAGCCATTTGTGGACTTCATTCGCCCTCCGGCTGAAATGGGAGGCCTTCCGCCTTGTCCCTATTTGGAGTCAAGGTTGACCCTTGGCCGTCGCTCCCGTGACTGGGCGCTATAGTGCCTAAAGTAAAGGCCTGAGGGAGCGGGAACGGCATTGAGCGTTGGCGAGTGCCACAGCCCAACGCCGCTCGCGCTTGCCCACTGGCAACTCCCGCAGAGTGGGCGGCAATATACACCACAGTCTATCTGAATATATTGCAAAAGACTTTCGAGAAGTCCGGGGCCCCGCCATTCAAGACTACCGACCATGCAAGCCTCTTTCGGCACCAACCCCATCAACTTCCACCACTGGGCACCACCGCCCATTTGTCACAGTGCCACACACGAACAGGGAGGCCGTCATCTACAATATCTGTGCCGTCTTGAGTTGTCCGGGATTTAGGGATTCGGTGCGTTTCTCGGATGAACAAGCTGGGTTCCGTGGTAGTTGCCCACGCGTCGTTCGTACCAACATGTGCCCCCGCGATCTTGTATAAATAAGGTGGGCAGATACGCCCCCATCTGCCACCCAGGTTCTGTATCAAGGTAATCTCGTCTCTGACCATTCCGACTACCTTCGACCACCGACTTCCTCGTCAACCTACGGCACTATGAAGTTCTCCCTGGCATCCATCCTGGCCTGCGGGCTCGCCGTCGAGGCCCATACCATCTTCCAGGTAAGCAACACTTCAAATCCCCCGCGAAGGGCGCGGTTGAGCATCTCAATCTAACCGACCGATAGAAAGTATCCATCAACGGCAAGGACCAAGGGCAGCTCACCGGTATCCGTGCGCCCAATAACAACAACCCGGTTCAGGATGTAACGAGCCAGAACATGATCTGCGGCGCACCAGGGACAAAGTCCAACACTATTCTCAACGTTGCGGCAGGTGACAGGATCGGAATGTACTGGGGGCATGTCATCGGCGGGGCACAGTTCGCCAACGACGTTGACCATCCGATCGCCAAGTCCCACAAGGGTCCTGTGATGGCCTACCTTGCCAAGGTGGATAACGCCGCTTCGACTGGCACAAGCGGTCTGAAATGGTACATATCTCCCAACAACCTAAAGTAGCAAGTAGGTGGAAGCTGACGAGTTGGAAATAGGTTCAAGGTTTGGCAAGAGACCTTTGACACCGGCAGCAAGAAGTGGGGCGTCGACACCATGCTCCAGAACCAAGGGTGGGTGTACTTCAACATGCCCACGTGCATCGCACCGGGCCAATACCTCCTGCGTGGAGAGACTCTGGCTCTCCACTCGGCCAACAAGCCCAACCAGGCGCAGTTCTACCAGTCGTGCGCCCAAATCAATATCTCTGGCTCAGGTAGCTTTACGCCGTCGTCGACCATCAGCATTCCCGGCGCATACAAGGCCAGCGACGCCGGCATCTCGGCCAACATCTATGGACTGGCTGGACAGCCCGACAACGGCGGCAAGCCGTACCTAGCTCCCGGGCCGGAGCCGATCAAGTGCTAGGCGAGATGGCGCATCTTTCCTCCACGACGGCGTGGACAGGAAGTGAGAAGGGGCATGTAAAAGTCACCAGGAAGTGACAACCTGGCTGGCGTGGGCATTTTTGGGTCTAGTATATACCAATAACCAGGCATGTAAGACAGGTTTTCGACACACGTGGGCAGGGCCCGGTATGCATGCCAAATGGGCTGCGGCTATGTTTTTGTATCATGTTCCATATACCACGATACGGCGCCAAATAAAGCTTTGGATCGCCGATTCGCAATTGCTTTTCGCACCCGTCTTGACCCGACGTGAGATGCGATTCGGGACCGCCGCGTGGTAGGTAAGTGTCGGCTGCTTTTAACTTGTGATGGAAGACTCGGAAAAGCCGCATGTGGATCCTCGGTAGGAATAACCATTTCTAGAACGGTTATCCTTGAGTCGAGCAAGCAAAGGTGCGGATGCATTCGGGAGGCGAGCCCTGACTAAGGTCTGCATGGGGGTGTTAGGCCTTGTCTCGGTGCGCGGCGGGATCGAATTTTCGCTGGCCCATAGCACCCGCAGAGATTACAGATCGGTGAGCGCCCAATTGCCATGCATTGCCATTCCGACACGGCCAGGCCAGGCACCGGAATCATGTGTGCTGTGGTCGGTGGGACGCAAAACGACCGAAATGACAAAAAGCAACAAGGAATTGAATCTGGCTAATCGACAGCAGGTTGCCACGATACCATCAGTCAATTCTAGCCCGCATCGGCAGATGATGTTGGTGAGGCGAGTGCTGAATTCGGCTTGCTCCAGCGTGAGCATAGCAGTATAGCAAGCAGTACGCCAGCGCAAACTCCGGTCCTTTAGGTGGTTAGTAGAACGGGTAGAGTGACCAGCGCCGACTGCCACTTGCGCGACACCAGCTGTCACTTCTGCGTGGCTCGTGGTTCGTCGGCTGGCCTTGGCGTGGCACCCCATCCATGCTTCCATCGCAGCCCTGCAAAAGTGCACGAGCTGCAACTTGGACCCTGCCGAGCCTGCCAGGAGGCCGGACTGCTCATCCTGGTAGCGCAAGCGAACTTGATTTGTCGTCGCCCGCTCGTGGAGCACAAAGCTTGGGGTGTTTCTGCTGCCGTGCAGCTCTTCCCCGCCGGGTCTGCCAAGCACAAAACAACTCACTACAGATCTCGTCCTCGAGATCCCTCTGCCCCTCCCAGTCACCTCTGTCGTCCACCTCTCGGCTCTTGGCTACCGCAGTCTCGTCGCAACAAAGAAGCATAGTTGTGGGTAGCAGTACGTTTCCATCTCAGATACCCCCGCCCCGCGATTCCATTGCAAAAAGTTTCCGTCTCTCTCGAAAGTGGGCAGCTGAGGGCGACAGGCGCGAGTCCTGCGATCCATCATCGCATATTTCCCCACGGGAGCCCTGCCGCAAGGTACCTACTTCGTGCCCACGCTCGCAGTCTTAGAGATTGCGCACTGGCAGCCATTGGCACACACCGGTACCGTGGTCACATTGCGCAAATTCGCGCACTGGGGATTCGAGGAAAGCCCTGCTCCCTCGTCTTCCGGTGGCCAAGCGTGCTTCCATGTTGCTTGCCCCGGGCGTACCAGACTCGAATGGCCCATGGCTCCACCGCCGTTATTTTGTTTCCTCTCTCCCGTCTGCTGTTCCGATTTCTTTGAATCCATCTCTTCTTCTCTTTCCTTCTTCAACCTCGCTCGACTCGATTTCCCCCCCTAGACACGTTCCCAATTGGGCTCTCTGAACTTCGGCTCTGTCTACCTCGTCTTGTGTTGTTCGCTCTTCGACCTTATCAATAAGACCTCGAACCCCTCCCGTCTGACGATTCCAACCTATCAGCGCGACACACTCTTTCACAGACACCAACACACATCCGCAAGCTCGCGATTCTGTAAGCCTTCACTGCGATCCTTGGCATGTCAATTGACTAGCCCATGCTGGTCTTCTCCCCTCGATCATTTTCGCGCCGAGTGGCATTTGGATGTTTCCTTGATGTTTCTGCGAGCGGAGTCGCATTTCGGATGGTGCGGCATATGACGGATGCCAAGGGGGCATTAGTGGCGCCCGGAAGCTCCACACCAAAGGAAACGAAACCCACCCCGTCAAACAACCGTCGCGACAAGCTTTTTTGGACACAAGTTCAGGCTCCACATCAATCAGCACCTATTTCTACTACGCATAAGCATGTTCGATGGGTCCTTGCTAACTTTGTACCAAGCTTTAATCCCCTTTTAAGATGCCTGCCATCAACACAGCCCTCGTCGCTCGCGACGCTGTCGCCCAGCTCGCCAAGCGCGGAAACTTTGCCTCCAATTCGCCCGGTGTCATTGTCGTATTCTGCATCGTCTTCGTTGTCGCCGCTGGCCTCATCTCGCTTTTCCTCAGCCGGAAGATCTCTTCTATTCGCGCCAACAGGGCGGCACGCAAAACGACCGTTTAAATCGCATTCGCGGTCGATGGTGTGGTGAAGGGGAGATGTCAGGAACGGGGAAGGGGAAGAGAGGAAGGGGTTAATGAGTGATGATTTAGGAGAGGGGCGTGGGAATCCCTGCTGACGACTCGGCTTTCTTGTCACGAACTCTGTGGTACCGGGACAAGCGGCTGATTTGGATTGTCAATCCAAAGTAGCCGATTACACCGATTTGTCCCGGTCATGCTGTGTGGCCTAAACACCACATTTACTTCCGATCTTTGATTCCTTCAGTCTAAAAGGGTGTGTGGGCCAAGAGAGGATTGAGGGGTGGTGGGATTCATCATATGTTGAATGAGCTTCGACGACCCGACCGAGTTTGGTGAGGGAAGACGCCCAGGCCGGGTATGGAACAATGTCAGTGACATGTAAGGGATACTACAACCTGTTGCTGTACTATGCTTCCTTTAATATTTTTGATACCTCCTATGCAACCGGTTCCATGTCATGATTCTGTGAATGGCAATATCACCTATTCATGACATTGGTCGGGCAAGTGTCTTTGGGGATTACCAGAATGTAAGACGCCGACCACGGAATCAAATTACCGGGACTCGCTAGGGATACGGCAAACGTTGTACGGTAAAGGCACCGGCATGCTCCGTGTGGTTGAGACTCCACAAAAACTACAGTGATATTTATTGACAATGGTCATGCCAAGCTTTTTGCCCCTATTTGGCTAATGCGCTCTTAAGACAACAATCCAGGTAGGCTACAGACTGCCTCATACAGCATTCTAAGGATTAAATGGTGTGCCGCTTGTTTTCTCGCCAGGCATGTCGTCCTCGATTTGTATCAAGCCATTTACAGGCTATCATGTCAGCACAGACCATACCCACGAGATTGCAGAGCATCAAGTCAACCCAGTCAGTCGCCATCTGCCATAAGGCAGCAACATCAGGCGAGATGGGGGAACGAGAAAATGACATAAACTTACCGGAACGTACTGCCTCAACCTCACCCCTCCCTCCCGAAAGACGGCCGCCGTGTCCCCATCCATGCTGTACCCCTGGCTATAGACCACCTCCCCAATGCCGACCTGCACAATCTTGATACTGCACGTCAGGCACGGACACGTGTCGCAGTAGAGCACGGCCCCGTCCCGCAGCCGCTCCCTACCGGCCTCGAGAAGCGCGTTCTCCTCGGCGTGGATGCACAGGCAGGTCGCAAGCCCCTGGCCCGCGCCCTCGCCCGCGTTGCACCGCGCGCACCCGCCCTCGCCGCAGTTGACGAGCCCCCGCGGCGTGCCGTTGTAGCCCGTGCTGACGACGCGGTGGTCGCGCACCACGACGCAGCCGACGCGCCGCTTCATGCAGTTGGAGCGCCGGGCGGCCAGGGACGCGAGCGACATGAAGTAGGCGTCCCAGGTGGGTCGCAGGCGCGACGGGTTGAGCAGGTCGAGCGCGGTCAGGGCGCGGTGCAGGGCGGGCAGGGAGGCGGCCAGGTTGACGAGGCGGATCGAGGCGCGCGACATGAGCGGCAGCTGGCCCGTGTGCGGGTGGTAGAGGATGGCGTCGGACTGGATGGCGAAGGCGGCCAGCGAGGTGGGCGGGGCCGAGGGGTGCAGGCGCTCCTGGGCGGCCAGGTGGCGCGCGAAGCGCACCGTCAGGGGGGCGTCGACGCTGATGAGCAGGAAGAAGGGCCGCCGCGCGTAGAGGTCCAGCACGGCCTCGGACGGGATCCCGGCCGTCACCCAGTCCAGGCGCCAGTTCTTGGTGGCGAAGTCGAGGAGGGTACTGGGGGAATCGAAGATGTGCTCGGCTGGGATCTCGTCCCCGGCGACGGAGAGGCGGGTCTGGTGGCCATTGGCCGCCGGTTGCGTGGTGGGAGGTGCGGTGCGGAGATAGAGGCGGGTGAAGCCGTGTTGGCTGACTAGATAGTCGGTAACGCCATTGCGGCCGGCGAAGATGTCTGGTGAGTTGGTAAGTGACGGCTCATGAGCTGTGTGTTGGTGTTGAAAAGGGGTTAAATACTGCCGCAGATGCCGATGAACATGTTGGCTCCGAGTCTGGTGGAATTATAGTGGTCAGGGTGAAGGGTAAGTTCAAGCTCAATATATTTGGGGGAGGCTATCAACTATTCTGACTTCTTCAGGGTACGGAATGCTGAGATGCAAGTGAGGCTCAAACTTCAACATCTACAAGGCTGAAGTTTTCCATTTGTTTCGGGAATGGGGCCGCTAGGATGATTGGGGCTGCGCTGGTCGCGTTCCTGCAGGCAATTAACGCGTCGGTCGCATCGGTCGCATCCAGAGTAAGTGCCGATGTTTAGCCGGAGGGGTAGCTTGCAGGCGGCTGATGCCTGTCAGCTGTGACCTCGAACCAAGACAAGTGCGGGGCACCACACAGCAGCTTGAGGGAGCTCCTGTTCAACCACCTGCCTTGCGACAGCAAAAGCTTGCCCTGTATTTTGTCATCCATCGATCCCCGTGTCACCCGATGGCTGCCTGGCTCACTGTCTGATCACCAGCCTCACCGTGACCCAGTGACAGACTCACACAGCTTGGCGACCACGGCTGACAGCAACATCCAAGAGCTTCCACTGCTGGCTCTGGGGCGCTTTGCTTTTGTGCTTGACCACCACCTCAGGCTTTCTCCGACACCTAGCTGCTCCGGATCGCGTTTCTAGTTTTTGCCAACAAAAAGATTTCAACATCGTCAACATCGTTGACAAGCTGTTCCGCTGTTTGAGGTCGCTCTTCGAAGTCTTGGTCTCGGTTTACCAGCTACCTACAGCAGTCGCAACCAGCTTCTACACATAGCTGTCGCTAACCTGTGTCCTGGAAGGCTCCTGGAAGCCCGCATTCACTCCTCGGAAAAGGCTTCAAGGCTGTATACACAGGCTCCGCCAACAAAGCACGGAAGTCGCGATCTGGGGCAGCTTCCGAAGTCTCCGCCCCTGAAAACCCGGAAGCCTACATTCACCCAGAAAACAACAAAGTCCTAGGCTCCGTCTACCCGCCGCTCACGGTAGTCGTGACCAGCTTCTGCAAATAGCCATCGCTGGCTTGCGCCCCGCAAGACTTCCGGAAGCCCGCGTTCACCCAGAAAACACTTCAAAGCCACAGGCTCCGTTTAAATAAACCACGGAAGTCGCGACAAAGGAACACCCAGCCACAGAAGGCCTCCGGAAAGCCGCATTCGTCTGAACAGCACTTCCAAGACCTGGATTCCGTCCGTCAATAAACCGCCCACGGCAGTCGCGATCCGGGACAGCTTCTGCAATCTCCGCCCCGGGAGACCCTCGGGAATCCGCATTCACCAAGGCAGCAAGCACTTCACTTCACAGTCTCGGCTCTGTCTTTCAGCCACCCACGGCAGTCACGACCTAGAACAAACAGCCTTTGGCCCCGGAAATCCGCCCCCCGGAAGCCTGCGTTCTCCCAGCGACACCAAAGTGAGTCATAAGGTCGTCGTCGCAAAGTCGAGTCAACCAAGTCGGCTGCAGAGTCGGCTGCAGAGTCGGTTGCAGAGTCGAGTTGAGGCAACAACTTCTGCACATAGCCATCGACGACCTCTGCTCCGGGAGGCCCTCAAAATTCCGCATTAACCCAGGCAACACCAAGGTCGAGTGTCTTGCACTTGCCTCACAAAGCACACTCGATATGGCCCTCAAATTTGCAACATTCTCTTCGGAGATCGAACTACCATTTTATTCTGCTCTCTTCTCATCAAAACTTGAGCATGACAAGCTTGATGACTCTGCTCGACCGCTGCTAGGCTTGTATGAGCCGCGGTCGCACGCGGAGCCCGAGTCCAGCACGAGAATGCAAATCCTCGGGAGTGCACTTACTAGCAATCAGTGAGTCGCCAGCCGCCGATGTTCAACATAACAAAGATCAGACTTACTAACCCGACAAAGTGTGCCCCTTGGATTGAGCCGTGCTGATGGCTTCATAAAAAACGTGAATACTATCGAGGAGTTCAAGAACACTGACAAGAACGCCATGATCCGCAACGCCGGCCGTCAAGTTCGTGACTTCCTTCATTCTGCTGTGCTTTCGTGTCATGCTAACACTCACTGTTCGGCAGATCTGGGACGCCATCCAGGATGGCACGATTTACTCTGTCCCCTCACTTCTCTCGTCTTTCAACATTCTCTCCTTTGCAGACCTCAAGAAGTACAAGTTTACTTACTGGTTCGCTTTTCCTACCCTCCACTCAGACCCGCAGTGGAAGCGGACTGGCCCGATTGGCCATCTGGATTCCAAGGAGAGCACGGCATTGGTCGAGCGTGTGGGAACCTGGCGATACAGCGTTGACAACAGAGAGCACGGCTTCTTCCTGGCAAAGAAGATTCGTGGAGAAGGTGCTACCGGGCAGCATCTTGATGAGCCACTGTCCGAGATTGGTTATCGATGGGAAGTTGGCTCCCTCCGGGATTTTGAGACGGGCTTCTTTAATGATGCCGCCGAGGAAGACCGATATGTCTCCTTCGTCGACCCTTCCAGCTACCCGGAGTATCCGTCTTGGCCGCTTCGAAATCTCCTGATCCTGATCCGGCATCGATACAAGCTGAGAGAGGCCCAGATTCTCTGCTACCGTGACACACAGTCGAAGAGGCACGAGGCGCGAACCATCATTCTCCCCCTGGCTATGAGTCAGGTCGAGAATATGGAATTGACCGAAATGCCCAAGGTTACTGGATGGGAGAGGAACCTCAGTGGAGATCTGCGAGCTCGGGTCGCTAACCTGGCGGAGTATATGGATCCCACCCGTCTAGCTGACCAGGCTGTTGACCTGAACCTGAAGTTGATGAAATGGCGCCTCTCTCCAAACCTCGATCTTGACGCCCTGAAGAACACAAAATGTCTCTTGCTGGGTGCCGGTACACTGGGAAGCTATGTGTCCCGGAATCTGATGGGTTGGGGCGTGCGCAAGATCACGTTCGTCGATTACGGTTCTGTTTCCTTTTCGAATCCCGTCCGGCAGCCGTTGTTCACATTTGCGGACTGTCTTGATGGCGGCAAGGCCAAAGCCAGCCAGGCGGCCGAGGCACTCAAGTTGATATATCCGGGTGTTGAGACAGAGGGCCACGTCCTGTCGGTGCCTATGCTTGGCCATCCTTTCATGGATGAGAAGAAGGTGAAGGCGGACTTTGACAAGCTGCAGGAGTTGGTGGACTCGCATGACGCCATCTTTTTACTTATGGACACCCGTGAGTCTAGATGGCTGCCTACTTTGATGGGCAAGGCTAGAAACAAGATTGTGATGAATGCAGCGTTGGGTTTCGACACGTATGTTGTTATGCGACATGGCGCACTGCCGGAGGACGGCAGTGAAGATACCCTCGGCTGCTATTTCTGCAATGACGTCGTTGTTGCCGCTGACGTGAGTACCCTCACTATCATAGCAGAGCCCATCACTAACAGACCGCAGTCGATGAAAGACCAAACCCTCGACCAACAGTGCACCGTTACCCGCCCGGGTGTAGCAGCGATCGCTTCCGCACTCCTTGTCGAGCTCCTCGCTAGCATTCTGCAGCACCCCAAGAAGCAGCACGCACCGGCACCTCGTGCGGCAGCAAACTCAGACTACGAGCGTGACCCGCCCGACCACGCTCTGGGCATCGTGCCACATCAGATTCGGGGCTTCCTTTCCACATTCCAGAACATGGTGATCCGCGGCACATCGTACCCGCAGTGCAGTGCCTGCAGTCAGCCCATCCTCGCGGCGTATCGGGAGAGTGGCTGGGACTTTGTCAAGAAGGCTCTCGAAAGCCGCGACTATGTCGCTGAGCTGAGTGGGCTGGCCGAGGTGCAGAGGAAGGCGGAACTGGCCTCGGCAGAGGTGGAGTGGAGTGAGGAGGAGGATGTGGAGGAAGAGGGGGAGGGAATTATGCTTTGAGGAGTTGGAAATAGCCTCTAGGCGTTGAATAGAACGCTAAGGAGTTTAATGAGTGTGTTCTAGGCCCTGGCATTTTGAAGAAAGGGCGAACTGGCCGTCGTCTATGCACTTGATCTGGATGTATGAGGCCCTATTGTCATGACGAGGAGGCCTATTGGAACGGAAGGACAGGCATATGTACCATAGTATGGGGTTTACGGATGAAGGGATTGGGATCGCGGAAACTGATCCGTGTGGAGTAGGCGTCTGGATGAGTGGGACACATTCTAGTATTGTGAGAAATCGTGTGAGAATCAAAAATAGGAGAGACGGGCAAAAGTGAAGGCGACAGCCAGTATTGAACATTGCGCTAGCCGCGAATCGAACGCGGGGCCCATCGATGTTGCTGTTTGATGGCAACGATGGATTTTACCACTAAACCACTAGCGCTGGTGTTTGAATTGATGAAAACGGTTCCGCAGAATCTCCTTGTACAGGAGGATGGATTTTGGTGGAGGTGGAATATTCAAAATGTGGGGCGACAAGCCTAGCGCCGTTGATGGCCCCTGACAGCGCCTGGTGCTGCTGCAGGCCAGAAGTGGAGCCACCCGCCAATCCGACAACACCCAAAGGAATATGGATATTCCGCCAAAAAGTCGCCAATTGAACTTGTGAAGAGCTGCCAAGCATCGCCGAAATCGAGAGACCCCCCCGACGGCCGCCCCGACACGACACGCACCAACACCTCCCATCTCCCTCGACACAACCGGGGAACGGCCCAATTCACAGTCCACCCACATCATGTCGTCACGGCAATGGCTCTCGTCGGCGCTACGCCAAGCGCAGACGGTCGTCTCCCGCCCGGCGCCGCTCCAGAAGCTCTCCATCTCGACAACCAGCCCAGCCGCCGCCCGTATGCTCACCCCCCTTCCACCCAACCTAACCCAACTCAACTAACGCCCTCTCGCAGTCCGCAACATCCCCAGCAACCAAGCTTCCCTCCTGGTGGACCTGGCCAACAACAACAACAACAACGGCCCGCAGGTCTCGGCCAACGATGCGCTCCTCGACTACATGCCGAACGGGCAACGGCGACCGGGTGGCCACAACAACCTCAACAGCAACGGCGACGGCGGCCGCAGGGTGGTGCAGGAGATGGCGCAGAGCAGCGAGACGGACAGCTACGTCAAGATGATTGCACGGCGGTGGAAGAAGGGCGACACGTACGCGCCGCGGGACCTGAGCCCCGTCGAGATGCGGCGGTGGAAGCACTGGAACGAGAGCACGAGCGACGCCGTCGACCTGCTGGGCTTCAACCCGCTGGATAACTACAGGGTAAATGATGTCGTCCTCTGGGGAAATGAAGCAAAAAAAACAGGCCCAATGCTGACACATGAGACACAGAACTTCTCTCTCATTTCCGAGTTTATGACCCCCTTCGGCCGCATCATGAGCCGCAGGGAGTCGGGCCTCCGCCCTGTCAACCAGCGCAAGATGGCCAAGGCCATCCGGAGGGCCATCGCCCTCGGCCTTCACCCCAGTGTGCACAAGCACCCGCAGCTGCTTATCCATAGGAGAGGGGGTATGGGCATCACGAGTCAGCCTTCCACGCCTCTCGACCCATCCAAGCAGAAGCTCTAGCTAGCTCTGGGCAGCTAGGATCGAGAGATAGTTGCCCTGTACCATATAGATACCAACAAAAGGCCACCCGCCGCCCCCGTAGACGTAAGATGTACGATAATACAAGGGATGACCGATGGGGCACAATCTTTAACAAATCCCGACATGGCCATGTACAAAAAATACAAAGTGTTATATGCCTGTATATATATGCAAGTTCCAGATCATGCCATCATCTCTCTGGTGATGTTGAACTTGCTGCCCGTCATCGTCTTGGTGCGTCCCTTGGTTGTCTCGAGACGGGCCCATATCTCTGGGTATTCCTGCTTCGCCCAATCCTCAAACATCTTCTTCCTCCTCTCTCCGGGGAGGGCGTTATATGTCACACCAAGCCTGTGTTGCCAACAATTAGCACATGCTTGAAAAGTCACTTGCAAGGGAGAGAAACTCACGTCATATGTCCAGGTCCATATCCCACACTCGCCTCCATGCCTTGTATCACCCGCTTGACCTCGTCGACATTGCCCTGGCCCGCGAGGGCACCGCAGTACGCCCAGTGAACGTGAGCCGGCACGTCGAGATCCATGCGCTGAATCTTCTGCCACACGGTCCGCGCCGTGTTATCGCGGACCTTGATGTCCTCGCACACCCAAAACACAATAGCCAAACTGTTATACGACGGGCCCTCGGCCGAGTTCGTAATCTCCCCCCAAAACTCGAGCGCTGTCGAGATGTCGCCGGCCCCGCGGTACGCAATCATGAGCGCGTTCCACATGCGCGTGTTCATAGGCACCGTCGTGTCCATCTTCAGCATGTTGTGCACCATGCGCGTACTCTCGCTGTCCGAATAGCGACCTAGCCCCTCGAGACAGCGCACGTACATGTCAGCCGTGGGCCGCTTGGCCGGGTTGCCGTGTGAGCGCATATGACCAAAGATGTAGGACGCCATGTCGGAGCGCTTGCGCTTGAAGAAGCTTTCCATCAGCCGCACGCGCTGTTCGGGCTCTAGCTCGGGGAAGAACTGGCGTAGTAGCGAGTACACGTCCCACACGCGCGCCGTGCTCGTCTTCGGGTTGAGGCAATACTCGACCAGTGCCGAGCTCACCTTGGCGCGCTCTTCGAGGCTGTGCAAGACGGTGTGCAGCGAAAGGGTGTCGACCACGTCGTGCTGCTTGTCAAAGTGCAAAAACACCAGGCACAGGGCGACAACCGTATCAGGGTCGAGGACTATACGGTGTTGTTCAAGCTCGGCCGTGACGTCAAGAATCCGCTCCATATCTGGCGTCTCGGTCGTGCTTAGAAGGCGTAGATACTTGTTCAAGACACCAGCACACCTGTTGTTTTGGCTGAATCCATCTAAATCTTGGAGTTGCTGGTATGTGGTGTGTGCTCCGCTCAGGTCATTGGCGTCAAGTTGCCAGTGCATCTGGAGAATGTAAGTGGCCGGCACTCGCTTGATGCCTAGGTCACTGCCGACAGATAGAAACGCCTCGGCAAGCTGGGGATTCTTCTTGTCGATAGCAGCTTTGAGCAGGCGGGTGATAGTGCGAGAATCTGGCTGACAGCCCTCCTTCTTCATGGTCATCAAGATTCCTCTGGCATCCTCAACACCCCTGTCCATAGCCAGGACCGCCCAATAGCACAAGACGTCCCACACAGGCTTTGTCGGGCTGGAGCTCATCAGCTTCTCGACAATAGGCTGGCTCCACTGCTGCTGGTTGTTTCGTACAGAAAACCTTATCATCTCTGTGTAGGTGTCTACCTCTGGCGGTTGATTTTGGTGTATTGGCTTTTCAAACCATTGCTTCGTCTCGCTGACCTTGTCCTGTCTCGCAAAGAACGTGACCATAACCTTGTGGACTGCGGGCACAAACATTGCACCTGCCGCATCCGCTTTCTGCAGCTCTTGGAGGAGCTCCTTTTCTTTCCCTTCCCTGGCCAGACCCTGCAGTACCAAGGTCCACTTCCATAAGTTTTTTTCGTTTTTGACGACGCCGCGTTCGTCTAGTAATGTAGGCCAGTGCTCGTCGAGGCGCTCCATTGCCTCCTCAGCGGCGCCGTACTTTGTGAGAGCCATAAGTAGCAATTCAAAGTTGTCCCCCCGCCCTCCATCTGCGCTGATATCGGGCGACTCCTCATCTCTCAGCTTTAGCTCTTCGTACAGCATCTTCGAGAGCTCGACGTAATCGTTGGCGTTTGCTGTCCTTGCTGGAGCATGAAGCGCCGCCTCCAGAGCCTTCCGCAAATCGTCACGGGTGAGATCATTCTCGGGGACGTCATCCTCAGGGGAGGTCTCAATGAGATGGCGCAGAAGGCGGGTGACGAGGAAGGCCTGCGTGGTGTTGAAGGGCTTGCCCCATCGCTGCTTGAAGTTGACGAACTGCCTCAGGCCCTTGACTAAGCCAGCTCGATTGGGCGGGCGCGCATTCTCGGTCTCCATGCTCCGAAACTGGAGCAGGGTCTCGTAGCCGGGCTCGATCTCGGCCTCCTTGACCTCGCGCGGGGGCGCCTTAAAGACATTGAGGAAGGTCCTCCGCGAGGGTTGGAGGACGACTAGCTGGGGGAGGGAGTGGGCGCGACATTCGGCGAGACAGCGAGCGGCTCCGGCTGGACAGGGTCTCAGCAGGCCGTGGCCGGCGAGCAGTCGACGGTAGACATTGCGTGTCAACTGCGACCGCATCGTGGGAGGTAGAGCTAGTTGAAGCCAGTCCTGGGGAGGGGAGATGCGAATTAGCAATCGACAAGCTGCATCATGCTGGTGTTGACGCACCGGCACATTTTGGGAGGCCAATTGCTGTCGCAGTGGTGGGGAGTGGCAGCGGTTCGATTGTGTGGCAATCCGAGTCCTGAGCGCGAGCTTTTCGATTGATGACCTCAATTTGTTGTTGAGCTGCCACACTGCCAATCCAAGCAGCGACTGGTGGGTCGCTCAGGGGGCCCAAGCTTCGCTTCAGCTTGTCCACTCTTCAGCCCAATGATTCCTTACCTTCAGTTGTTGCATATTTCCATCCAGCGTTGAGCCAAGGGCATAGTGAGTTACTTGCGTATGATCCAAGTATCCGTAAATTTCGGGTTGTTCATTATTATGTTGTTATTCATTATCATGTTGTTCATTGTAGGTCAAGACTCATCCTGATTGCGAGTGTGTATCTGTTGAATCGGGTGGGGGTTATTGAGTCGGGGAAACGTGACGGATTGAATTCGTTCAGAGAGCAGGTCTGATTTGTTTTAGTCTAGCAACTTACCAGGCCTAGTAAGCTACTTATCAAAGTTCCCAAGAGTGGAACAACGATGACTCTTGCTTCAACGGTTCACTGGTAGTGGGCTTCAAGTTTCGTCTGCATTCGAGAGTAACCCTAACCCTTAGGAACATAGGCTCACCAGCCAACCACTGACAACCCACGTCTAATACGCGATTCTCAATCATCGACTTGCAAAGAATCACATCACACTCATCACGCTTTCGCTTTTTCTGTGTCAATAGAAAATATCTCTCAATAGTCACCTACAAGATAGCCAGTCTCATAAAATGGCACCGCCCACTGTCGTCTCCCTGAAACAAGACTTCCTCTCAGCTCAGACGCGTCTCCTCTCACAGCCCCTTGCCCCATCACGGGCCTGGCGAGCCGCCAATGATAACCACGAAGAGAGCTTACCAGAGAAAGCGATTGACGACGCGCTTTTCAAGCTCAACCAGCGTCTCCAGCAGCATTCCCGCCGTGTCTACGCGCCCCAGTCCACACGCCACGTCGCCGAGCAGATCGACCAGTTATACTGGAACGCGGCCGTCGCAGCCAGCGAAGGGGGAGACAACGGCGATGAAGACGGCCTCCCAAGCGAAGGCTTAACCATCGGCGCCGATCTAGGTGGCTACCCCCGCGTTCCCCTTTCTAAACCACCACTAAGCCCCCACATAGCCTCTGCATCAACAATCACCTCCCTCCCCGCCTCGTGGGACGCCATCTCCGCCCAGCAAGCCTCGGCCCACCCCCTCGAGGCGCGCCGCTACGCCGACCTCGTCGCCCAGCTCCAGACGCTCTCGTCCCAGCGGAGCGAGGCCGCGGCGCGCGTCACCCGCCTGCAGCGCATGCGCGCGCTCCTCGCGCCGTTTGACGACGCCGCCGGCGTCCAGGAGAACCTCGTCACGCGCAACGGCGAGGTCGAGGCCGAGCTGCAGCGCATGCGCATGCTGCTAGCGCGCGTCGGCGGACGGGTTAGCCAGCTGCGCGAGCAGGGTGTGCCTGCGGATGATGCGATGGAGGTGGTGGAGGATGTCGAGGTGGATGAAAGGAGGAAGGTTGGGCTGCTCTTGGAGAGATTTTGAGTTTGCGGTGTGGCGTTTTCTGTTAGAGTGTGGGGCCTGGGTCAAGACAGGTGTTCGTTCTGGGAAGGTGCATGGTCGGTCGGCTGAGTTTAGGTACGATCACGGAAGGAACGACGGAGGCTGGAGTCATGCGGGTGGGAAGGGGGGGTGGTCATCTTTCATATTCTCGTGATACCCAAGGCAAAA
This sequence comes from Lasiosphaeria hispida, assembly GCA_033439745.1. Classification (NCBI taxonomy): domain Eukaryota; kingdom Fungi; phylum Ascomycota; class Sordariomycetes; order Sordariales; family Lasiosphaeriaceae; genus Lasiosphaeria; species Lasiosphaeria hispida. Next base: position 4,476,124 of record JAUIQD010000002.1, on the reverse strand, counting down.
TGAACTTAACCGCTAAAAACTCAAAATCATTATCCCGCCCGCTAAGTCCATCAGTACATACCCCGAGCTGGCGGTCGCAATCTCAAGCAAGGGGGGGTGTCCAACCAAGTCCACAAAACAAAAACACCGGCAGAAAAAGGACAGACTACGCAATAGTCGTGGCATCCTTCGCGCTGTCATCCAGATCCAATACCTTCGCCTCATCCTTCCCCTCCTCCCCGCCCTCCTCCTTCTCGTCACCCTCCTTCTTCATTTCCTCATCATCACTAAAATCATACGGATTCGGCCTCACCACCCTCAGCTTGACAATCTCCTTCTCCCGCTCCCCTTCGGCAACCCGGTAATACACCCTCAACCCGACAACCGCCACCGCATTCCACGGATCCCGCTCAAACTCGGCGTCGGAATCCTGGTCGAAGCGGTTGTTGTTGTGGTGGTGGCCCATGGGCATCGGCGGCATCGGACGCCCTGGCGGCCCCAGGTCATTTCGCCGGGCGCCGTCCGCCATTATGTAGTCGAGCTCGCGCTCCGACACATCCGAGAGGGACTCCGCGCTGCTCAGCGCGTCCTCGTCCGAGTCGCTGGGCAGCCCGTTGTCGGACCCGTATCCCCGGAAGCGGCCGCGCTGCGGCGGCTGAGCGAAGGGGATGTGTGGGCCACGAGGGGGGTGAGGGGGGTTGAAGCGGTCGAAACGTTGGGGCGGGTCGAAGCGCTGGGGCGGGTCGAAACGCTGAGGCGGGCCGAAATTCGGTTGTCGTGGGTGCGGGGGTGGCGGGTGGTGACGGCGGTGGTCTGGGGGCGCCAGGTGATCTCCAGGTGGTGGAGGGCGGTGGTTGTGGTGGTGGGTGGGACGGGCTCTGACGGAAGGAGGCGGAGAACCGTCACTGGAGTAGTAGGGTTGGTCTTGGGGTTGGCCTTGGGGTTGATCTTGCTGGAAGGGTTGATCCGACCGAGAGCCGCGGAGGAGGACTTCAAGCTCTTCCTTGATCTCAGAGACAGCACCGATTGCTCTGCGGAGCTTGTCCTCAACCTCCGGACCCAAGGGAGCGGGCCGAGCATCATCTGGGTGACGCTCTCTCCCGACGGTGGCTCCACACGCCTCTGGTTTGTTTTCTTCGACTGGGGCTTGTTCGCCTTTGACTGTTTCTGGCGAGTTGCTAGCTGCAGGCTTGGCGTCTGTGTCTTCAGAGCCCTCAGATTTAGGGTTGTCCTCTGAGAGCGGTCGCTCTACGCTCTCTGCCGGCTTCACTGCGGCTGTTCCATCTTCCTCCCTGACATTCTTTTCTGATGCGGTCGTTTCCATCTCGTCGACTTCTTTCCCTTCCATGGTTCCTACAGGCGGTGTGTCATCACCAGCTGCCTCGGAGGGGTGCTGGCTTGAGGATGAGGCCGGAGGAGTATGCTCACCAGCATCAGTCGAGGTTTCGGGCTCAGGAATATCGACCTTGACGTTCTCGACTTCGGTGCCTAGTTCGGGCTGAGCTTGCGTCTCCTGGGAAGCCTCGAGTTCGCCTTCTGTCTTCTCTTTGGGCCCCAATTCCGTGTCGGGTTTCTTGCTCTCATTCTTGAGGCCTGTGTGACCTGAGGGGTGATTTCCCTGGTTGTCCTTGTTTTCGGTCCCTTTGTTCCCATCGAGGTTATGCCCCCCCCCAGCCTCAGCTTCCTTCTTCGCGGCTTCCTTTTCCTCAGCCTCCCTCTTCGCAGTTTCCTTAGCCTCCCTTTTCTCTTTCTTCGCTTTCTGCCTTTTCTTGTCACGCCGAATCATCTTTTGCCCCTGCTTTTTACTCTTTTCATCCTCGTACTGTCTCCTACGCTTCTCATCCATGATGGTTTTACGTAACCGCTCACGTTGCTTATCTTTCCTTCGCTTGACATATGCGTCCCGTGCTGCCTTCTCGTCTGGCGTCTCGACCACCTTGGCCTTGCCATGTGCTAGATCATAGGCGAGCCCGATACGGAGGAGTTTTTCTCGGCGACCTTTAGCGTTTTTGCGCACGACACCTTCGGGCGGCAGGCAGTCATCAAAGCGGTCGGCGTCGATTTTGACAAGAATTATGTACTCGCCAGCCTCGAGCTCGAGCTCGAGATTGGCGGAGCGAGACATGCGATAGGAGCCTCGGGTTCGTACAAGGTAGTCGTCCTGGCCAGCTTTGTGGACACGGAAGCCTAGCTTAAACCTATACTGGCCTTCCAGCCCCCGAAAGTAACGGTCGTCAAGCTGCGAGAGAACAATAACCACGGGCCCTGGCTTGGCGAGCGTAAAAGCAAATTTTGTGTCGTGGTATTCGAGGGTCCACGGTACTGCCAGAGTCGTCCAAATGGACGTGATTTTCCAGTCTGGCCCAAAGAGCCGTGTGCGATCGAAGTTCTGATATTTGCGCAAGAGCTCCTTGTACGAAATCCAAAACGCCCCATCGTCGCCAAACCGGTGTTCAAGCTTCTGAAGCCATTCGGGTGTCCACTCCTTGGAGCCATCGCCTATACCCAACTGTCAATGCTGCTTTACCGTTACGGGTGGGGGGTTCAAGGGGAGGAAACTTACTCCAGGGGCCTTTCCATTCGGTCTTACCCCACGGGTTCTTAAGGAGGAGAAGCCGTTCACCATCCATCTCGACCGCCCGCATGACCGAGTAAGCATGAAGCTCGACGATACCCTTGCGATCGCCAAAACCACGCCCCCAGAGACCAGTGGAGCAGCCAAACAGGAACTCTCTGTTGACTTGCATAAGCTCGTTCTTCCAGAAGCTCTCCTTGTCAAGAATATCGGTGGTGAACAGCTCCGATGTCACGCCACCGGTCAAGTCCTCGATACCCTCGCCAGTGAAGCCGCCTTCGATTGCGGCATAGTCTCCATGGGCCTTGGCATAGGCCTTCTCCAATAGCGGCAGCCACGTCTCGTTGGGGTTCTCACACTGCGCAAAGTACAGCGCCCCGCTGTTGGATTGGTATGTTTTCCGGTAAATTTCCTCCGAGTCGGGGCGTTCTCTGTCATCCCACAGTATCCGCTCAATATTGATCCGGTCCGACACGGCCTCGTCATAGTCCGGCTTGGTCAGGTACAACTTGTCGTCGATGATCTCACTATACCATTCCCCGTCGCGATGGAACACAAATCCATATACACCCACATTGACGTCGTGGTGGACACAAATACGCTCGATCAAACCGGGCTTGTTGCTTAGGGTACACAGCGCTGCCATCAACCAGCAGTCGCCATCGCGCCCCTGGCGTACATCGTTGGCAGTCGGCCCATCGATGTACAACTTGGGGTCATCGAAGATCTCGCCCACGCGCTTCACCGACTTGGGCGCGAACCTAGACCCGGGTACGCGGCCCTGGGGTGTGTGCTTCTCGGGGCTACCGGGGACATCACCAGCACCATCTCCCTCAAGCCCGGTGTAAGGCCTCGGTATGGCGCGCCGTCTGTGGTGTCGTGACGGAGGGGGTGAGGGATGGCGTCGTCGCGATCTGATGGATTCCGTCTCGCTGTCGGACGAGTCATCCTTGGTGTTGTCAAGCGATTCGAGACAGTCGCGTTGGCCCGTCTTGAGGTCGAACTCCAGATCGAAGTGCGGATCACGGTACTTTTGGTTTACACGCCGACATTCGTCGATGATCTTGTCGACCTTTGCCCGACACAGGGCGGCGGCTTCTTCGAACGAGGCTTGGGCCGCCGTCCCGCTGCCACCCTCCTTGGCCGCAGTTCGCCTGGCTAGCCGTTCGGCGTACTCGTTCTTGGGAAGAACAGTCGAAGCTGGGGTGGCTAGTTAGATGTGGAGTCGCATACACACAGAAACCATCGACTTTTTGTTTTTTTTGCACAGGGGGGTTTCTAAGGCAGGGCAATGGGACGTGATATCCGACAAGGGGTTTCGAACTTGACTTACCCTTCCCAGGCGCCTTGGTAGTGAACTTCCTCCAAAATTCATCGATTTTCCTCTGCGGCGCCTTCAAGTGGTGGTGGCCACGTTGCCCTGGTTGAAGGTAGAGTGGGATCTCGCCCACCAGCCTTCTCTCATTGAGACCGTCGAGGATCGAAGACACCGACATTGTCGCAATTGATTTCCAGCCGCACCCACTCAACAATCTCCCTTCTCAATAGTAGGACCGGCTTCCCTAGGTAAGCAGGCGCTTTGACAGGTCGCTCTGTAACAATTGAAGAAGGTGTCAAAACAGGGGGTCGCAAAGATCGAACGAGCTAACATGGGAGAAGCGAAGAAGAGCTAAGCTGCAGGCGACAGCCTCGCCATGTATATATATGTATGTGGTGCTTGCGCTGCAGTATATATCCCAGACAGCCATAGAGTGACACTACCTCAGCTCTAGTGTGTGTTATTAGTCGCTCCTCAGCTCGCTCTCAGCCCCCTTCACCCCTCACCGTGCCCCTCCCTGAGCCAATCTGGCAATGCTGCAACGTCGGCCAACCTTTCCACCTCTAGCCTCTCCCTGTCTGTCTGTCTGGGGAAGATCCAGAATCTCCTCACTGCCATGCTGCGGTCCCATGGCGCAATCCGTGGGGGCTCCTCACCTGCACCTGGAGAAGTGTCGAACGCAGACAATCCGATGTTTGTTCTGCACGGGCAAGACTCATCCATGTGCACCCACGTAGTTTCCTGCCTACCTGCCTGCCTGCCTTCCTAGTGCCAAAACATTATTTGACCGTCCAGTTTGTTTCGGCCCTCAGCCTTCGGTCCTCAACCCAGAATGGCTGCCTTCCCGCCCCAGCACCAATGGCATGCCAACGTCGCCGAGGCAGCCTGTCGCATGAACGAAGTGGAGGATGGAGCTTTGAAACCCCAAATTTTTGTTTCTTTCCTCTTCTCGCTTGGACCTGTGCCGCGCGGTTGCGGACACCCCCTCTCTCTCCTCTCTGCCTCTCTCGCCGCCGCCGTGGAGTCTTCATGATACCTCACTGCTACTCCGGCGAAGCGCCTGCGGTTAACTGGCCACTGGCCGCACAGGTGGGCTGCCTCGTCTGCGTACGCACCTCTCTCACCGACACTTCCAACTCATAAAACGGCCCCGCAAGCAAAAAAGAAACCCAGCCAATGTCCAGTAAATTAAGCCAAGAAGCCTGGCCAGTCAATGCCGAAGCAAGGTAATAAGAGGCACAAAAAAAATAGGGCTGAAGGATGGCGACCAACTAACGGTTTCCGTTCCAGCACCACCCGGCACAGCACTGCGTACACTGGAAGATAGAGGGCAACGCCCCCCAGGGGCTGGAGGCGCGGGGACTTGAATTGGTTGGTAGGTTTGGCCAGGTTGTCGAAAGAACCGTGCATCAACGATCCGAGCTGGTCCGCAAGCCTTCTCCCAGCAGGAAACTTGGCTACAAGCGGGAACAACATCATTGTATGGCGCACTTCTAGGAGACCGAAGCAGAAAAAAGAGCTGGCACCTCCAATGGCAATACTTCTCTCTGCTCCACAGGTTTGCTTCCACTCCATTAGTACCTCGACTACGAATAGCAGCCTACCCAACTCACCCCTACTGTCCTGCGGGCTTTAGCTAAACTTCACAGGGCTGCCTCCTGTCTGTCTAACAGATCCCCATCTCTTGGTCCATCGTCAACCCCCAAACATTATGCGTCCAAATGTTGTATCGTACAAAAGTTATCGTGGCAGAACCACGAACCGACCACCACCTCCATGCTCGCCCGTAGACTGCCACTGAAAAAGGTAAATTTATATACAAGAAAGAGTCCAACTAGCTACTGGTGATGTAATACCATGTAAACAGCAACATCGGTTATCCATCCCACAATCCCGCTTCATTTCGAAAGGCCAAAATGCAACGGTACACACCCTCCGCACTCCACAACTCCCACCCAATGATTTGCGTACGACACACCAACTCCTATCCTCTTCCCACACATATGCATCACGACACTCTTTTTCCATATTCCTCAGCAACGCATATCCCTCGCGCTCAAGCTCGCAAACGCGTCCGGACTATGCCTCCCATTCGACCATTCCAGTCCCAGCGCCATCATGCTCTCCCGGCTTGTGTTATGCTGCTTCGGCGTCGACGTATCGATGAGATTCTGCTGCGCCGCCACACCCCCGCCTCCCATCATGAAAGGATTTTTGCTCCCTGCGGCTGGCCCTGCTACCCCTGCTACCGGGGCCGCTTGCTGCTGCTGCTGCTGTTGGGGAGTTTGAGTCGAGAATAGACCATTCGCTAACTGTACCGCGTTCTGGTCCTGATTAGGATCCTGGGCCGCCTGGAACGGCGCTGGGGCGAGTTGCGGGTAGTTGTAAAGCGCCAAGATTGAGGCCTTGTCGGGACGCTGTGGAGCATATTGACCCTGTGGGAGGTACTGGCCCTGTGTGGTATATTGGCCTTGTGGTGCGTAGCCTGTCATCTGGGGGGCCAATCCCATTTGCTGGGGCATCTGCGGCGCGTACTGCTGCTGCTGCTGCTGCTGCTGCTGCTGGTATTGTTGTTGTTGTTGTTGCTGCGGCTGCTGCTGCTGCTGTTGCTGTTGCGGCGCAGGCGTCGTGAAGAAAGGATTGTTCATTGGAGGCTGCATCTGTGGCTGGATAGGCGGACTGTAAAAGTTTTGTTGAGCTTGCTCGGGTATTTGAGTGAGGGTAGGTGACTGGATCCGCGTCGGTGACCGTGTGAAGGGATTGTTGCCATAATTGACGGGGTAGCCGGTCGTGTTAACCGACAGTGGTTGCTGTGGGCTCTGGAATTGCTGCGGTTGCTGCTGCTGAGCTTGTTGTGACTGTTGGTTCGAGAAAAAGGGATTGTAGCCAGCATTGGCTGGCTGCGCTGGCTGGGGATAGGTTTGACTGCTGTGGTACAACCCAGGGTATTGCTGCGATGCGGACACCATCGGGGCTGTCATCGGCGGTTGCTGGTATACAGCTTGAGGCGCCATTTGTTGGGGGGCCGACATGCCTCCTGTGTGGTTCGGAAACAGTGGCTGTGAAGGTGGTGCCAGAGACATATTCTGAAAAGCAAGATCCATGGCTGCAGGTGCTTGCTGCTGCTGGGGCATGCCGAATGGGTTGTGGCCCGCAGACAAGTAAGGGTTCCTATTTTGTAAGGTGCCTGTCGACTGTGAAGACAGTGGCTGAGGGATGCATGGCATGTCAAGCTGGTCGAACGGGTTGGCGCTTGCCGGGCTCAATGGTCGAGCGCGTCCTCCATCGCGGCCAGACGTAGTGGCTGGTGTCAGGCTTCGGTTTATCGGCTGTGACGATTCCCTCGTCGAGTTCGAGATGTAGGTGGTAGGCGACCGCCCTTCACCCTCGCCTAGCCTGACGAGAGCCTCGATGGTCTTTTCAAGATTTCCACCAACCCCCTTCAAAACCAAAGCATTCCTTTGATCGTCCAGAAAGCCCATATCCCGGAGCTTGGCCAGCTTCCTCTCCGTATCCTCTCCATCGTCTTGGACGCTTGCCCCAAAGACCTGGGACGGCTTGTTCCAGCGCGGCGATGGCTGGGGCGGGAGTTCTCGTGGACTGGGAGGAGGTGGCTGGCTGGACATCAAATTCTTTGCTTTGGAGCCGAGGGGGAAGATGGATGAGGCGGATCGGAAACCGAAGCGGCTCGGGGTCTTGGGCGGGAGCGGCGGGGGCGTCTCGTCGGACTCGGTGCTCCCTGTGTTGTGCCGTTTGGTGGAGCCAAAGGCGCGGTTCATGTACTTCTGACGGATGAAGCGCTCCATGGCTCCGTCAACCTCGTCGTTGTCGATTGGGATGGTTGGTTTCTTGCTTTGGGGGTTATAGCTCTTGTTGGACACGACGTTGCCGACCTTTCTCATGTTCTGGTCGAGACGGTGCTGGTTAGCGAGGGCAGGAGGGAAAACGGAGGGAACGCGCGAGGATGTGGCGTACCTCGACCTGTTCGTTGGACCAGCTGTCCATGCTCAGCGACTTGACTTTGGAAACATGGGTGCCCAACTTGCGGTGGATGGCGGCGCACCGCATGCACAGAAAGATGCCCAACTACACAGCGTCAGTCAGTTTCGGGTGGACTCTGGTTTGGGGGGGGGGGGGGGGTGCGGCTCCACGACACGGCGGCTCGATGGGGCTCGACGCCGTGTCAAAGACGGTGCTTGGGGGGTCCGTCGAGGTCTGACGTGGACAACGTACGCTCCATGATGCCCAGCCTGCAGACGAGCGCGTTAGCCAACGAGTTTGGGGGATTGAGAGACGGTCGTCAATTACCAGGATTGCGGGCTTGACAGTCGGCACAAAAGTTGTTGCCGGGCACGCTGTGGACTAGGTCCTGGAGAATGCGCTCATTGCGCGCCTGCTGGCGCTTGCTTAACGCTCCCGACATGTCGCGTGAGGTGGGTGATGCGAAGCGGGCATCCAAAAGTTTAGGTTTCGAAGCTGCGTGGTAATAAGGCCAAGGTAGGTTTTTTGGTCTCGTCTCCAAGCTTGTGGATGGTCGGATGGCAGATCTGGGGGGGGGGGGGGGGGGGGTTGAGTGCGAGCCAGTGAGCCAGCGAGCCTGTCAATCCGGGCAGCGGCGCATCAGCGCTGGAGGACCGGGGGGGGCGGGGGCCAATAAAAGGGGCAGGGCCAGAGTGTTTAATACGGCAACACTAAGAGCCAGGACACTGCAACCCGGAATTCCCACGTTTTCCGGGGAAAGTCCGTGGTACGGAGTATCTCTTGAAGATTATTCCTCAAGTAATTCCTCAAAGGATGCCCAAAATAGCGAGCAGATGTGGCAGTGCGATCTGTGCAGCGTATACTATGGCCATTGTGTATCTATTGCGCACCTCGGACTGCTCTTAGTTCGACTGCGTACTACGAGGACAGCGCAGCACCGGGTCCCAGGTCCGACGGGCTGCTTGCTCTTTGAAAGCGGGGCTGGACTGCAACTGTCCAGTCCTTTGAGCTCCCCCTACGCAAGGCAAAGGGGTGCATCCAGGGTCCAGTGGCATGAATTGTATTTACAGCAATTACCCAGCAATCGACACATCAAGCGTTCCGTAGGCCTGGGACCCTGCCACACAAAACAACAATGAGCACGAGCCTCTATCACAGATGTCATCACGGTGGCCAAGCCTTGCCAGGACCCGCCCACACAATGCCAACCATGGCCGAACCAATCTTGGGTGATTACCAGACCCAGCCATTGAAGCGGGAGCTTGGGGCTGGACCGCGTTGTGTGCCTCTGGGCCTTGGCTGCGGGCCGAAGAGAACCAATTGATCACCCAGCACTCAAGCATCAAAACGAACTCAAAGGTACCAGGGTTAGGGTTGCAATATGGCTCTTCCCCCGGTGCCATCAGATTCTCGTCTCACTCAGCATTGCACGCCCTACCTGTCTCAATCCGCATGTACGGGGTAGGGCTGCTGTCAACCGGGCCGCAACCGCCACGGTTACACATCTGATGACGCCGATCGTGCCACTGCTCCCCTCCTCTTCCACAGATTCGAGGGCAGCGATGGGCTTTCTTCACTGCGTATACCATTTTCTGAACAACGTGCCAGGTTTTCATGTCTAGAGTTAACCCGGCCTCTCCGAGACAAACATTACAGCCAACACCCCAACTTGAAGTCCGAAAGAGCCGCTCGAAAGAAACTGGGCGGGCACAACTGCCGAAAGCTGACCTTCGGACCTACCAAATCAGTGATGCGCCCGCCATAGATGACCAACGGGATGACCCGCGCCGACCTCTTAGGCGCTCCCCGGTTCCTCTCATCCAAAGACTTTTATGTGTTGACCCAAGTCTATATTCTCTTCTCTAACCCCGTGCAACTGTGTGGGTTTGCACAACTTGATTGTTCCCCGTCATCCTACCATATCTTGAAGCATTTGCACCATTTTCTCCACCTCAAGATGGCAACTTCATCTGAACCGACCCCCTCCTTCCCCAGCTCATCCGACCCTTCCGCGCCCGAGCCAGCCGCAATCCAGTCGCTCATCACCCATCTCGACCTGCAGCCGCTCATCGAGGGCGGCTACTTCGTCGAGACGGACCGCGACCCGCTGCTGATCCCCTCCCCCTTCCCCCCCACCCCGGCGACCCCCAGCCATCCCTCGCGGCCGGGGTTCGACCCGGCCCTCCGGAACGCCTCGACCAACATCTTCTACCTGCTGACCCCGCGCTCGCCGCTCGGCCACCTGCACCGCAACCGGCCGCGCATCATCCACACGCTGCACCGCGGGCGCGGGCGGTACGTGGTCATCCATGCCGAGGCGACGCCGCCGCGCGTCGAGACGTTTGTCGTCGGGCCCAACGTCGAGGCCGGCGAGAGGCTGCAGTGGATCATCGAGGGCGGCACATACAAGGCCAGCTTCCTCCTGCCGGACCGCGAGGGCGGGTCCGAGTCCAAGTCGGGGCTGCTGATCACCGAGACGGTGGTGCCGGGCTTTGAGCTCTTTGATCATGATTTTTTGACGAAAGCGAGGCTGGAAAGGCTTGTTGGGACGGAGGAGGCGAGGAAGCTGGCGTGGCTTGTGAAACCTGAGGAGGAGTGAGGTGTTGGGAGATTGACGCCGTGTAGAGCAGCTTACGGACCCCGGGTCTCGTGAGCTGCCTCTGGTTTTCGTCCCCAGACGACGTGGAATTTGTGGTAAGCATGGATTTTTCGGTCAAATATGCTGCTTCGCGTGTCTACTAGGGAGACCTGAGATCAAATGAACGTTAGCAACTTCAAGCCCTCGCAGGACATGTACTTTGGCCATACGTACCTCAATTTCCTCAACTGACCTCTCGAGGAAGTGGTGAAACAGCCCCAGTGTGAACCCGCTCAGCCCGCTGTCGAGACAGCGTTGCCACATCATGCCGACGTGCTTTCGACGGAGGTCTTTGGGCCAGCCTCCAATGGGCAGCTTAATAACCGCCTCGTGGATATCGACAAAGCCAACCTCATGAAACCATCCCTTGAGCTGCCCACCAAGGTCGAGCTGCCGTTTGGCGAGCGAAGAGGCCGTGAGACAGTCGTTGGCCCATCGGCGCCATCCGTAGTCGCTCGGCATCGTCCCGTCGTCGCAAAACGGCACCATGACAATCTCCTGGCTCTCCAACCACCCGCCGGGCCTGAGGTGGTCAAAGGCCTGCCGGATGACCTGGTCCTTCATGTTCTCCCAGCAGCCGAGGGTGTATCGCGTGTGGATGTAGTCGAAATCCGCCGGGTAGTCCCACCGCTCGCCCCTACACAACCTTGCGTTAAAAAGACAGCCGATTCACACGGCGGGAGGGTGGTGCCTACGAGTCTTCGACAAAAAACCTCACGCCGGGAGGCACAAAGGCCGGCTGTATGGGCGACAGGTCCGTCCCGATGATCTCGGCCTCTGGGAACTCGTCGCCGAGCTCAATGGCCCAGGCTCCTGTGCCGGTGGCGATATCGAGCACCTTCCTTGGGGGGTTCGCCCGAGAAAATGGTGCCAGATGGATATGCCCGTCCATGGCCATCTTGGTCAACTCGTACTGTTCGTCTTGACGATCCGCTTCTGTGGGATCGTTGGGAAAGACATAGGCTGCGGGGTAGCAGGGTTAGTGACATGACAGCCAGAGGTGGGGATTAAGGGGGGTTTAAATCAGCATACATCCGGCGCGGTATGAATGGTATGTTCTTCCAAATTGTTGATGAAACATGGATATGCTATCTGACAAGGACTGGGAGTCACTGGTGTGGCGAGACGGTCAGTTTGTTGCCCATTGACACCGAGAACAAAATCATACTAAACATCGTTTCCGGATTGGTCGGACTGAATATAAGGTTAGATTTCAGCCTATTGCGGTCGGCTGGTGGGTTGCTCACATCTGGCTCAATCTGGGTAGAATCGAGATATGACTCGAATGAGAATTCGAAGCCACCCAGAGCCTGGTCGGAGCCTGGCATAGTCATGGTGAGAGGGGCTTGTTGATGGTCGTTGGGAACTGGGGCCCACGGTCTGTTACAACCGTACCTGGGGCGACCTCCTTTCCCTCCGGTCAAATCGGTAGGGTTCAGAAGAGTTAACTGGAGAGAGGGTAAGCTTGCAGGCAAGTGTCAAGCTAATATAATATGGGACAAAGTCTCTACCTTAGCCCAGGCAGGGGCGGCAGGCGGCGTACATTTGCTAATAAATGGAGAGAAAGCGAGGCGTATAGACATAAAAGACGAAGAGAGCCGGTCCGACTGGCCAACGGAGCCGTCGCCCAATTTCGGTTATCCTGATGGTTTGCCAACACAGAACACCGGGGAAGATGGGGAGGGAGGGGCGGGAAGGTGGGAAGCCAGGGAGATGGAGAGTACTTAGACCTTTCGTCCCGGCAGTCTGGGTCAGCTAGCGGCATGGGCACACCACAACTTGACCTGTTATACCTGGGGAGGGGCGGCAGAGTGGGTAAGTGACCCGAGGCGTTGGGTGGGATCCCCAAGACCGCTACGCAAAGATGATGGGCTGAAACCCGACTGTCTGGGCGTGTGTTGCCCCCTCTTCCTGGGACCCCCCCCCCAACGCACTGTCTCGTTGGGGTGATAGCCAAGCAACCCACGCAACATTATGCCTCTTTCACCGGTCACTTGCAAACCACCACTCAGTGTACACAAACTCCTGAGAGCAGATGATTACGCTGGGGCGGAAGATTCGAGCGGGGGGCAGCCGCCCAATCGAGGGAGCTGCAGCTGGCATTCTGTTAAAAACCGGTGAAAAGTCTGGGTCCCAATTGTCAGAGAAAAGAAGTTCCAAGCCACTCGATGGCAAGGTGTCCGCCAGTCCACACACGGCAAGCCGAGGTGGTACCCAGTTCTGTGTTAGCCGGACACCTTGATGCAGGTGAGCCAGCCTTCCCCCGGGGACTCGCAGGCTCGACAGGGTGTACATGATGGCCCGCGTCCCCAGGAAGTCCAGGGTCGGCTGTGGTAAATGAGGAAAATGAAAACGAAAAGAGCCGAAGAGAAATCCCCTCCCACCACGCTGGTCGATGGGCATGCAACTGCCCCTGCAAGTCGCATCCTCATGATGCACGCACGAGTGCCCTCTCCTGCCAGTGAGCTAGAAGACTCGCAGGATTCATAGCGATAAGACTACCAAGGTAGGTTAGGTAGGTACCTAGTTGTCCGTCGCAAGGCTGCCGGGTGTCGATCAAGGGCGGCACCGTTTCGCTGGACAATGTTCGTCTTTGGAGGTGCAGAAAGGGTGATCAGTCACTTTTTTCATGCCTCCGAGCCTGTGTTTTTCTTCTCGTCGGGAGGAAGCGAGTGGTTGTGAATGCAGGCTCGTGGGATGTACTGAGCGGAAGCTGCGATCCGAGGGTCTGCTACCTGCCCGAGTTGAAGGCACGAATCGCTCTCCGGGCCGTTTATCGGCTACCTCGTGCGAGACTGGTATCGAAAACCCGACAGGGGCTTCCGTTCGCTGCTGCTCGCTGCTGCTCTCTGCATCCCAGACGCCAGACGCCAATAGCGCACTCATTCGCCACTCTCGGTGAGGAGATGCCTGCGAGCTCGCATGCAGCTGTCTTCGCCGCCTTCTGTCGTGTCTCGAGTCTCGAGTCTCGACAATTGTTTTGTTCAAGCGGTAGTCTCCGCCATTGCGACTCCACGCTTATGATCCACCCCTAGACATCTCGCAAGGGGACCCATGCTTTGTCGATCATCTGCTCGACTTGAACACACCACATGGAGGGGCAAGCCCTGGCAGCTGAATGGCACAATGGGTGGGTCCTTGCCTCATCCTCCGCATCATCCTCCGCATCAAACACAAGTCACAAACTTGCTCCACACGGCTCCCTGAGAAGCATCTTGTTAGTCGCCTTCTAAAAGGTAGTCTTCGGCTTATTCCGCTACGCCCGTATACTACTACGACCCGTCATATTCTGCCAACAGGCGCAAATCATGGTTACACCACCTGAAAGGCAAGGGCTTGCTCCACACCCAAGACAACTCGAAATTATCATGATATTTGACCCCTTCTACAAGTACCCGGACACTAGCCCAGTCATGCAGAGCACGTTCGTTGAATCCTTCTCTAATGTGGGCAGATTGGGGATAGGTAATGGACCTGCTGCATCTGCTAGCTTGTGCAGTGTACTATAGTGAAAGCTCCCGTTAGAGCTTTGACGCTTCCAAGACTCCGCACAGCGCAAAGTCCGTCTAGCCCATACTTCTGCCACAGGCAACTGCACCCGTGCTGGGACTTGGGCTCGGACGTTTCTATTTGTGGTGTACATTTCCACTCGCAGCTGCAGGCGCAACCACAAGAAATCAAAGCCAACAAGCTCAACACCCCCTGACCTTCAACATAATGGCGCCCGCCAAGCCATTTGAAACCTCGCAGGGTAACGACGCCAGCGCCGGCGATTTCCTGGCTGACGCCTATCACCGTCTCCGGCAGGCAGTCCCGTCTCGCGACAATAAGCGTCCAGTTTTGCCCCCATCCGCCGCCCTAACCAGCGCCGTCTCCGCGCTTCCCCGGACTGATGATCCGAACTTCCTCGCCGCGCGCGGCGCTGAAGCCACCCTGTCACACCTCCTGGAGGACATTGTCCCGGCCCTCAACAGCCAGGGCCTGAGCGGCCGCTACTATGGCTTCGTCACAGGCGGCGCGCTCCCCATCGCCGAGGCTGCTGACAACATCGTCAGCGCCCTCGATCAAAATGTCCAGGTGCACATACCGGGACACTCGGCCAGTCCGGCCGTCGAGGACGCTGCGCTCACCATGCTGATAGCCCTGCTTGACCTGGGTAAGGTGACCGACTGGCCGCGCCGTACTTTTACGACGGGGGCGACCGCTAGCAACATAATGGCCCTCGCCTGCGGGCGGGAGGCCGTGATTGCACGGCGGCTACCCGACGATTCCGGCGACACGGTTGCTGAAGTAGGATTACTCGCTGCTTCCCGGGCCGCGGGGATAAAGCAGATACAGATTCTAACTAGTTCGGGGCACTCATCGCTGTCTAAGGCGGCCAGCATCGTTGGTCTTGGACATCGCGCCGTCAAGGAATTACCGGCCAGCACTGAGGAGCCGTGGCGGCTTAATATTGACGCTCTTGAGGAGATGCTCGCGAGAGAAGGGGTCGCAAGCATCATAGCCATTTCCGCTGGGGAGGTGAACACCGGAAGGTTTGCAACTAACGTGCTTGACATGCCTAAGCTCAGGAGCCTAGCGGACCGCTACGGAGCGTGGATTCACGTAGATGGAGGTAGGTCATACAATCTAGAACTACAGTCGTCCAGCAACAGTTGGTCAGGCGATTCGTTTTTGTTTCACATCATTTTGTTGATGTGTTTTTTTTCGTCTTAGCATTCGGTATATTCGCCCGTGCCCTCCCCAAGGCAGATGAGTTCCTTCACTTGCACGGAAATGTCGCCGGCCTAGAGCTAGCTGACAGCATCACTGCTGATGGGCACAAGCTTTTGAACGTCGTATGTCACCAACGTCCCCGATTTCCAAGAAAAGGGAGAGAAGTATTGTTTATGAGGTTATCTAACTTTGTCCTGCGAAAAAGCCTTACGACACAGGGATATTCTTTTGCCGCAACGCATCCATCCCTAACCAAGTCTTCATGAACCCCAATGCTGCGTACCTCACGGCATCTGCAGCTGTAGGTGGTGCCACCATCCAAAGCCCACTGAACGTTGGGATCGAGAACTCCCGCCGGTTCCGTGCCTTGCCGGTGTATGCTGTTCTATTGAGCGAGGGCCGGGAGGGCATGGCGGCCATGTTCATCCGAATGGTGACACTTGCCAGAGGGATCGCGCAGTTCATCCGCGACTCTGAGCAGTATGAATGGCTCCCCAGCGAGGAAGCGTCGTTGGAGAGCACCTTTATCATTGTCCTATTCAAGGCAAAGGACCCCGCTCTCAACGACGAGCTGGTGGCGCGCATCAACGAGACGCAGAAGATGTTTGTCAGCGGGACCGTGTGGAACGGGCAGAAGGCGGCTCGTATTGCGGTGTCGAGCTGGCGGGTGGATGTAGACAGGGACTTGGAGTTCGTCAAGGAGCTGCTTTCTTCAGTTGCCGCGGGGGCGTCCAGGTCCTAGTTGGTGTCGAGGGTGTTCAAGTAGACTCGAAGGCTGTATTCTGGCGTCTCTAGGCGTCTTGCTCAAAACGTTCTCGTAGCAGTGACGCCTCTTGTTTCGTAGATTCGGCACCCCACCAGTTCGATCCCCTCCACCAACAAAAGCTCTTGCAAATGCCGGTCCCAGTCTCCTCTCCCAAGACACATTGAGCCCCCCTCCAGTCGCATTGCCCCAGTCCCTTCCACCGGTGGCCGAGCATCCCAGCGCTTAACCAAACTTTCTGGTGCCGCCCTTGTTCTTGTTTCCCTCGGGGTCCTTGTTCGGCCCCTTCTTGCGCCCCTTCCCAATCAGCTCCAGGTGGCCGGCGCGCTCGCCCAGCATCAGCTCCGTCTTGGCGACCATGCCCCCCGTGTACTTTTTGCGCTGCTTGTCGGCCAGGTTGGTCATCTTGGCGCGCTGCGGCTTCGAGATGCCGCTCGACTTCTTGGGCTGCTTGCCGGCCTTGGTCAGGCCCGGGTTGGGCTTGGCCGTCTTTTTTCCGGCGCCTTGGGCCATCTTTTTTCCTTGTTTCGATGGTTAGGGCGTGGTGTGTTTGGGGGTCTTCGGGAACCTTGGGGCAACGGGAGAAAGGGAAATAATTTTGGGTTGGGAGGTTGGAAAAGATTGTGCCGGGCTTCACCGCCTGGTGGGAAAAAGCTTGTTGGGTGGTGGAGCCCATGCTGCAGCTCGAGGGTGGGGCAGTATTTTTTTCTTGAACACCCCAGTGGTTTTGAGGTGCCATTTCAACGTCGACTTTTTTATGGCCGTGTCGCCGTCGTTCATAGCCCAGAATATTGCACACCTCGATACAGCTCTTACACCACAGGATATCTGCGGGGAGCTCTCAGGATGGTTAGACAGCTCAAGTATCATGAGTCGCGGCTCCTCCGCAAGCACGATTTCGTGAACTACAAGCAGGATAACAGCCACAGAGACCACGATGTCGCTAGGCGGTACATGATCCAAAAGCCAGAGGACTACGTATGTTTAAGTACTGTCACGGTATGGGAGCTTTTGCTAACTCCGAAATAGCACAAGTATAACAGGATATGCGGCGTGAGTCTTGGAGCCTAAAAGTCCTAAGCTTTACAAGGACTCGCAGCGGAGAGAATGTCACGATTCGGTAAAGCTAACATTGTTACGCAGTCCCTACGGCAACTGGCCCATCGCCTAAGTGTATGTGGGATATCTCATATCGTTCATTTATAGGAGCACTTGAACTGACTAGGCAACTCCAGCTCCTTCCCCCAGAGAACGAGGTCAGGCGGAAACATGAGATCCTACTTCTGGATAAGCTGTATGACATGGGTGTCTTGTCGGTATGTGCTTGATCGCTCTTCTATAGGTTTGAGTCGTGACTTACCTCTCTGCCGGTAGACCAAGTCGAAGCTCTCTCAGGTGGAACACAACGTCACAGTCAGCGCCTTGGCTAGGCGGCGACTGCCCGTCGTGATGTCCAGGTATGTGGATGATCTGCTATGCCCTTTATGCCTTCCCCCTCCCCTCCTAAGCACGGGGTTTTTTTTAAAACGCAGTTCTAATTTGTGGATGAAAGGCTGCGTATGGCGGAAACGGTTCAGGCAGCCACCAAGCTCATTGAGCAAGGCCACGTCCGTGTTGGCGTAGAAGAGGTCAGAGACCCTGCTTTCCTAGTAACAAGAAGCATGGAGGACTTTGTTACCTGGACTGTTGGCAGCAAGATCAAGCGGAACATCATGAAGTATCGCGACAAGGTGGACGACTTCGAGTTGCTCTGATGAAGCCGTACATGCCGGCTCTAAGAGGAAGGCAGATGTATGGTGAATAAAGGTGGTATGCTAAAATAGGCAATACGATATGCCACATTGGCGACTGAATTGCCACAGAATGCATTGCGATCACAATCGCGGGGGATCCGAAGAGCAGGCGTTATTCGTGGTATTTGGTCCTACGACATCAAAGGAATTTGGAAGCAGCCCTGGTAGATATGCGTCTAAGGCCTTGGTGCAAGGAAGTCTTTGCCCAAGGAAGCGCATCCAGGATAGGTACTCGAGAAACAAATTTAACTCTACCTAGGTAACAGCAAGTTGTCCAGGAGGGAAGGGCATGGCCTCACGCCAGCAAGCCGAGCCTCAACATTTCGTCAAAGGAGCTTACTATTAAAATACCAACCACAAACACAGGAAGTTTGGGGAGAATGCCAACTTTCCCATGTTTCTAGGCGACCCTTATCAACCTAAGCTGCATGATTACTTACCCCGATTAGAAAGCGAAGAAAACACACCGACCCAAGGTCGCTCTTGCTCGGTTTCTCGTCGTTTCCTCACACACGGCAGCCACCAAGGTCCTAACGCTCTTTCTGCGCGTTTGTCCGGCAGTGGTCAATCCTTGTCACCTGAGAGATCCAGGCCAGTGACATTCCACGGCGGGACCTCAAACCCATACTTGTTCCTATACTCTCTTAAGAGGAGCACCTCTTATTCTTTGAATGCATCCCTAGTTCGCCCCCTGATAATCACGACCCTGTCGGATTTCTTTTTCTTGTTTGCATTATTTGAACTCCTAAAATTCTGGTCTTCTTCACCTTTTTGACTTCTCGTCCGGGGCTAGGCAGTTTTCCCTGACCAGGCCATCCAGCCTCCACGGACACAGAGGTCACGTCACCGGCGAATCTTCCCTCCTCTCACACCTGACTTCGGCACCCTTGCTTTGCTCCTCGATCGCAAACACTACTCAGCTGATGAATGCCAACCACTCTCCCGAAGCTGTGAGGATTCTAAAGCTCCCATCCGAGGCAGCATCCTCAGCAAAATCGAAACCGCGAGCAACCATCCCCTACCATTTTTGTCCGGCCTCTCCGTACTGGGCATACGCAGACGAAGAGGCAACCGGCCCTGCCGGGAACGACGCCTATCTCCAGGCACTAGCGCAGCTCTCAGCTACTCATGCTCCTGGAGTTGACAAGAGCTATCGTGTTCCCCTAGCTTTGTTAGAACCCACGCTCACAGACGTGAAACAAAGTGCCCCAAGGCCGATGCCCTTTGCCTCCGAGGCTCCAAAACTATACTCGCCGGGTTGGGAATCGGTCGATAATCTCTCCTCCGATCCAAGGTCGGACCTTACCAACTTCTCCGGCACGCCCCACAACATGTCTAGTCCCGCCCACAGAATCCAGGGGCTCGTTTGCATAGATCCCCAGTTGCACAGCGCCGAGTCTCATGCCCAAGTTCATCACCCAGGACTCTTGAAGGGGGCAGACTTTTGCGATTCGGGAGTGGAGGTCGCATCAGATTCACCGATAGAACTACCTGACAAAGGTTGGCATCTATTCCCATTCGACGAGAAGGTGCAAGATGACTCTGAAGGCGAAGTTCCGATCATTGGCCGCATGTATCGCGCGCTGACAGGCGGCGATATTTGCGAGACGCTCGTGGATATATCAGCCCACAGGCACCATGGACACAGCTCAGCTGTCAAGGTTCGCCCTACGATTGGGATCTCCCATTTCGTCGAGTCAGGCCACAGAGGGCACCACGGCATGTCGAAGGTTGGCCCGTTATGTCAACTGCCGCGGTTCGAATACCCCGAGCATGTTTTGTCATTACCAGGAACCCCTAAATCAATTATCGACCCTGTTCCCTTGATTGACCCCGAGGGATTCAAGCTAGATCCTATGGCTGAGGGTATACCAGCTGACGATCAGCGAGGGACCCCAGAAGACGAGGTCATTCTGATCCCTGGATGCTCCGATTTAGAGCAGGATGAATCTCAAGCGCAGGAAACAGGGGCTCCTAAACCGGGATCTTCTGGCTCCTCTCCGTGGAAGGTTCGCAGCGATGAGTTCCTGAGCTCAGACGCAGAACCCTTAGAAGTATCTGAGGCTGGCACATTTCATGTGTTGTCTGGTGAGGTACATCAAGGGCACTGTCATGTGTCAAAGGTCAGAATTGCTTCCCTTGAGCCTTGGGCCATCTCCCCCGCGGAGAATTCTGTCTCTTCAGTCGATTCATACCATACCCTCTATCCGAGTTTGCCGAAAGGCCATTTGCCGTCACATCATCTGGGCCACAGCACTGCTTCAAAAGTACAGCCCTACAGCGGCGACGACGTCTCCGCAAACTCTACGCTGCCTTCTAGGCTGTCTCAGATGGAACGCAGTATTAGCAAAGGAGGAAGATCACGTCGAGTTAAGAGTTCAAAGTCTGCCTCAGATCTAGTAGCGTATTGGGAATTCATGCACGAGAGCTCGAGACGCACAGAACCATCATCGCCAGAGAAATCACCTACGAGTACGAGGAAGAGCGATCAAAATAATTTTGATCATGTTTCTCAGTGGTTTACCGCGAGGAACTGGCATACAGCTTCCCGAGAAATAGATGAGGATGACACAACTGCGCCGGAAGACAATGCCAGCCCACGTCCTGGAAAATATGAGCCCAAACGGACAACAAGCTGGTTCCGTGACTTGATCAAAACCTCCGAGCCATACAAGACAAAACTGACAAACTTCCCGGAAAAGCGGTCATTACACGTCACTTCAGACCCTAGGCTTGCTAGTCAAGCTACTGCGAAAAGAGACTCGGCAATTGCGCGGGATCTGACGGGGAACTCAGCGGCATCAGCCTCGATTGACACCAAGTTCAGAAAAACGGTCAACAATCTTGAAAATCTCCTTGATGAGGCATTGGTGTTGGCGAACGAGGTTGCCAACCGAGGAGACCATCAATGCACAGACAACCATGAACTCGCCCAGGCTAACCCGTATGATGCCCCAAATTCTCCGCCCAGTGTACATGAGAGCGTACCAACTACAGACGAGTCCAGCAATGACGAGAACCTTGCGAAAAATTCTCACGATGGAGCGTTAGCAAAAGCCACCGGGGAGGAGGTCCCGAACAAGCAGATCCCGAGGCGGTACCCCAAGCACTATCGTTCAGCTCCAGGAATACGCAGCAAGAACGCTGTGTTGAGTGTCCCAAAGAGGACATCTAGCCTCATGAAGTCAAAAGCTGCTGCGCGCGATGTGATATCTAGGCTGCCTCCTCGAAATCGTTTCAAGGAGCAGCGGTGGTCAAACATGGCTCCTGATCGCCAACTCCGAAAGAAGCGTTCGTCCGAGATTCCCCCGGAAGAGGTCGTCGAAGACCCCGAAGAGGAAACCAGTGAGCCCTCCGGGTGTTTGACTGGTGGTAAGATAGTGAGGAAGATTCGAAGCTATCGCCGGCCCCTTGCCCAGCGCCAGTCTAGTCTTCAAAACGCCAGAGGAGAGGGCCAGGACCAAGCCAAAAAGAACAAAGCTGGGACTTTCAGTAACCCGTTTGAAGGAGCCATTCGGGAGTCAGGTTCTTGGAGCTTTGACGGCGCTGCTAACGACGAAGATGTCGATTGGTCAACAGGGCATGGCTTTCGCCAGGGTACTGGTGGCGCCCAAGCATCACACGAAAAGCGGTATCCGCGCTTCCCTGCCTCACCCCCGGCAACACAAGAGGTACAGTCCGAGCCCGAACGAGATAGCGCAAGTCGTCAAGGGAGCGTTCGTGTTAGCCTTCGAGGAAGATCACACGTCAGTATTCGCGGATACCAAGGGTTCAGCTTGGCTCGCGCGTACCAACGACAGCCAGTGGCACGAGACTGGTCTATGATCCGGAAGAGGTTCGTGGCAGCAGTTGCTTGTCTCAGCACGGCGTCCGTTGGGACGCTCATTGGAATATACGCTGGACTTGTTCCCTCGATTCAGTACTGGATTGCCGACTTGGGGCACTACGCCATCCTCGGTAACGTGTTTTTCTATCTTGGCCTCGCAATCCCGACCTTCTTCTTCTGGCCACTGCCTCTGCTCCATGGACGGAAGCCCTATATCTTGTCAAGTCTGGTCCTTGCCATGCCGCTTCTTTTCCCGCAGGCTATCTCGGTCAGCGATATGAGGTCACCCTATGTCAGCACATGGAGATAGGCTCTTCTGAGTTCCCGCGCTTTCATGGGTCTTACGCTTGGCTTCGCCAGCATGAACTTCCACTCGATACTCATGGACCTCTTTGGGGCCTCGCTCATGAGTGGGAACCCGCACCAGGAGGTGGTAGACAAGTTTGACGTGCGGAGACACGGTGGGGGTATGGGAGTGTGGTTAGGCATATGGACGTGGTGCTTCACTGGCTCGCTGGGCGTCGGCTTCCTCATTGGAGCGGCCATAATCAACACGCTCAACCCCTCGTGGGGCTTCTACGTCAGCATTGTGCTGGTCGCGGTGGTCTTGCTTTTGAATGTTCTCTGTCCGGAGGTTCGGCGGTCGCCATTCAGGAGGTCCGTGGCTGAGGTCAGAAACGGAAACAAGGTGTCTCGTAGGATCGCCCGGGGTGAGGTCATGATGCACCGGGTAAAGGATGGCCCGACTTGGTGGTGGCAGGAGGTGTACCATGGCATCCTCTTGTCGCTGGAGATGCTTCGCCAACCCGGGTTCATGGTCATGGCTCTCTACTCGGGCTGGATATACGCACAGATTGTGCTCATTATCGTCCTGCTAGGCTCTCTCACTTCCCGGTACTACATGCTCCATTCACCTTTGGTGGGCCTCTGTGTCTCGTTTATCTCGATCGGAGCTCTAGTCGCTGTTCCTTTCCAAAAAGCGAACATCTTCTCGCGTGGACGACACCACCAAGAGCCAGACACGCTGAGCCGGAAGGTTACTTGGACCTCTCACCTGCTGAGGCGCGCCATATTTTGCATCGTTCTCCCCCTAGCGGGTATCGCCTACGCTGTCGCTTCTGCTGGACCGCCGATGCCTGTCGCCGTGCCAGTCTTGCTGGCTGCTTTAGTAGGCAATCTTTCGGGGCTGGCCGTGTCAGAATGTAACGGACTCATCATGGAGACGTTTGACACCTCGGACCTGCAGCCAGGCATGACGGGACGCCCGCGTGGAACGTCCAACAAGTCGAGCAAGCGCACAAATTACTCGTCATTCCCGCGCGTCACAGCCGGGTTCGCTGTGTGTCATACAATTGGGTTCATCCTCGCGGCTGTGGCCACAGCTGTTGGCGGTGTGGCGCAGCGTAATCTGGGACAGCGAACTGCAACAGGCATCGTGGCAGGCATTCTGTTGGTCCTGGCGGGCCTACTTCTGGCGGTACTCATCCGGTTCAAGGAGGTTGAAATCATTCCAAGATCCAAGACGCTCGAGATGGAGAAGTGGACGCAGCTGCGGCGGCAAAGCATCCGGCGTCGGTCAAGCGCAGGCAAGTCGACTGGTGAGCTGAACACCATGTCAGATGCGGATATCTGGCGGCCTGCTCTCATGGGCAACCCGTCAGGCAGGTTGCGGCGGGTCAACATCCTCGAGCTCGGGGCCATGACGCGGTGGACGGAGATCCGCAAGAAGAACCGGTTGATCGACGAGTCGGCGGCTCATCTCAACCGCGCGGCCCTTGAGTCGGCAGCCGTGGCAGTGGAACAGGCGACTGGCATCGGCGCCATGACAACTGACCTTGTACGCCGGGTCAGCAGCCGGAGGAGCAACCGCAATGGGCAAAATCGGCGGTTCCACAGCGGCAGTCCTGGCCCGTCAGGAGGCAGGGCGGATGCCTCTCGTCCGATGGAGCTGGGGACGATGAAAAAGGGGGATGGTCAGCCATTTGACGGCTCACTGTTCCCGGACCATGGGAAAATGCGCGGAGCGGGTGAAGACTATTCAGAACGCGAGTGTGTGATGGGGCAGACGGTCGTGGAAGAGAATGAGAGCTCGGACCGTGAGGGTGAATTTGTAAGTTCATCGGGGGATGACCGTTATGGCCATGGCCATGGGCACGCAGGACCATCGAGACCTGGCCGCGAGTTTCGACGGAGTTAAAGAGGTGAAAGCTAGATAGGTGAGTAGCAAGTCGTTGGGCTTTTCTTGTCCGAAATTGTATTTCGGGGATAAGAGTGAATGTGGTTCAAGGCAGGCTTGAAGAGTGTCTGGTGTCCAATCGAAGTTAAATGTAGGGTTTCGACGGGATCACGACACGATGAGGAGGGAAAAGCTAAAATCACGTCATTTTCAGTGGTAGCAGATAATTGTTTCAAGAAGGCGCCAGGCTGGCTCGAGGGTGAGGTGTGAGGTGTTGGCAGCGTGCTCGCCGAACCGGTGCCGGCGCGACTGTCGTGTGTTGGACGTGGAGACAGCTGGAGTTATTCCGGGAGCCTGGTTCGCGGAAAAAAAGATAGACGCCAGCTCACCCTGCCATTCAGCCATCCCAACAAAAGGGACTCTCTTGCGCCATTGCTGTCGCCTTCCAACATCCCACAAAGTGCAGGCGACAGCTGTTGTGGTTCGGGGTGGTGCTGTAATTCGAGGGCGAAACGACATGATTGGTGACCGGTGGACAGTCAGAGGTATCGAGTGGGGCTAGTGGTGCGATTTTGCAAAGACCCGGCGCCGAGCTGGGGCAGCCTGGGGCACTGGATCAGCCCAGAACGACAAGCCGCACTCAGGTTGGGCCCACGCTCAGCCACGATTCTTGCAAATACATCGGTGCTGATTGGCTACGCGCTGGCCAGGCGGTACTGGGTGGTCCTTTCAGGCACCACACAGGCACCACACAGGCACCGCACACAGGGACCACTCGCAGCACACACTGCACGGCAACAAGATGCTTTGCTGGGCCCTTTAAAAAGCTGCCCTCCTTCCCTGCCCCCCTGATCAGCTTGAGCGTGTCTGGAAATCATTATTAAAGACGGATATCCATGCAACCCGTGTCATCTTATCCTGAGATCGAACCTCTTGCGCTTTTCCTCTCGCTGCCACCGATTTTGGACGTCACGCCCAAGGCCGTAGTCACTCACACGCCGAAACCTGCCCCTCCAGACACTTTTGTCCCGTCCGTGACCCTCAACCACCATGTCGCCGACGTACACAATGTCTGCACATCTGTGCAAGCAGATCTACTCGTCGTGGCGCCAGACGCGCCAGACCTCTCCAGACCCGCACTCGAGTCCGCTGCCGTCCCCGCCGACGGCCAAGGCCACGCCTATTTCCTACTCTCAGCGGTCGCCCTCACCCGAGCACAGCAAACAGTCCATGGACCATGACCGTAGCGACACGTCGTCCGCATCTTCAGCGGTCGGGTCGCCGCCTAGCCCGGGCTGGAAATGGGCTTCCCGCTAGCCGAGTTGTGGAACATAGCCAAACAACCAAGTCAACTACACAAGAAACAAATGGATGGGAGACAAAACGGCTGCCTCATGATGGGACAATACAAGCACAACAAATGAGTTACACCACCAACCACACCAACAGCAATACTCTCTGGCCTCTCTATAATCGTCCCGGCAATAATTTTTTTTACGTCTCCGCAGCATTGCCAGCAAAAACCATCAGCCTCACACCACGACACGAGATAGCCAGCGCCGCGACTTCCCAAAGCGGAAACTCCAAGCGCTCGAGGCTAATTCCACCAGAGCTGCACGCCCTCACTCAGCACTTGGCGCAGCGACGAGCAACCACCAGAGCCGCTACCAAAGCGCAACCAGGTTTCCTAGTGTGGAAGCGTGGCTGGCCTGCAGCCCCCAGCGCCCAGCATGCAACCGTTGGTGGGAGGGCTGCTGCTGCTGCTGTGCATCGGAGGAAAACACAAACCTACCTCTGTAGATGCGACGAGAAACTCAAAACATACGATTTTAACCTCGTATCATACTCCAAGAGGAAACACCTCATCGCGGCACGCAATGTCGTCATTTCCCGCCAGTCTTACACCAAACAACCGCAGCGCGCGCCAAACAAACCCACGGCAGTTTTTACACCTTTAAATCACAACTTGATTCGCAAAGCGTGCCGATTCATCCGCTTGACAACACCTCTGCTCACAAACAGCAATCTGGCGACCTGTTTCATTTAGGCCGCCACGAAATGCCAACATCGTGACTGGGATGCGCCGGCAGGTGGGCGGAGATGGGTGAAATGGGGTCCAGGGAATGAGGGCTGTCCCCCGGTTCAATGTGACCCCGAATCATCAAACCCCACCAGCGCCGAGCCTCTCTCTTGCCGAAACCCAATCCGACCCGGATTTCCAGATGCGGAGGCTGCCGTGCTGTCCGTCTGAGACCCGGGGAAACGATAGCGGTGCCGGTTTTTTCTTTTTCTTACTATTCTATTTACTAAATGTTTCACTCTCACATGGGAAACCGGCGTTGAAGCATTCATTCCCTGTCGGCAGCTCTTTCATGCCCGTCATCCTGGGGCTTGGCTTTTCCCCCCCATGAGCCCTTTTTTGTATGTCTCATTATCTTTATCTTGGGTTTTGCCGGGGGGAGGGACCGTTGTAATGTCAGCACACCATCGTCCGATCGAGCGGTTTGCGTGCACGGCTCTGGTGCGGGTCTAGACCACCCCCCCCCCCCTTCATTTGCCTTGGCAAGGATGCATGAGCATGGGGAAATATTGCATACGATACCAAGACCAGAGTTCATGGCCGGGGGTGAAGGGGAACCTAAGGGAATCGGCGATATAGCATTGAACAAATTTGATACCCTCCAATTTTTTATTACCATTAGATCCGACAGCGTAGTTTTGATCGCAAAGCTGACCGACTCGAGAGTGTAAGACAAAACGATGCCATGTGCAAGTGAAACAAGAGTCTAGTCAACTAGCCCAACTACGTCCAGTAACTTGCTTTTATTCAGAGAAAAGAATATTCACACTCTCAGTCCTTTGCAGCGATGGTTAGTAGTAAAAGAAAACAACCTTTCTTTTCTATTACCAAGCAACAGGCAAATCCATGCATGGCTACCTAACCCGGGCGAACCCCACAACCGTCTGTCTCTCTTCTTTCCCCCCATCTTCCGTCCATGTTGAACGAACTGTGTACGCCACCGCCTTCTCCTGTCTAGTTGATCACCCAATTACATATATCCACCGCAATTTTTATACCTACCAAGGACGGCACGCCAATGAAGAAAACGTGCCCACAATGTTCCGCTCCTTTGC
Organism: Lasiosphaeria hispida; assembly: GCA_033439745.1. Taxonomy (NCBI): domain Eukaryota; kingdom Fungi; phylum Ascomycota; class Sordariomycetes; order Sordariales; family Lasiosphaeriaceae; genus Lasiosphaeria; species Lasiosphaeria hispida. Next base: position 4,449,224 of record JAUIQD010000002.1, on the reverse strand, counting down.
TATTTCTCAACCCGTTCGCTTGGTCAAGCCCGACTCCCATAGTCGAGTATATGCGTTCACTCCCTACTCCCATCCCATCAAAGCCAAAACAGAACCGAGGCGCTTTTTGTTTCCTTTCCCATCCTTTATGTTGTCTGTCTCAACTCTGAGGGACATCACAGGATCACACACCCCCTTCTCCTCCGTCGCCTCAACCTAAAACACTTCGCCATTACCGCCGCAACGGCACCGCTCTCCTACGAGACCTGCGTTGCCAGTGACGGCGCCGGCTGCTGGGATCCCAGGCCGAGCTCGTCACCACCGCTATCGTCGGGGGACTCTTCGGCGCCGGCGCCCATGCTGCCTTGGATGCGGCGCTTGGCATCCTGCTTGTCGGCCTCGGTGATCTGGTCTTCGTCCTTGCGCATGTCGGGCGTGTACTGCGACTGGCCCGGTGAGTGGCCGACGGACATACCGACACGGATCTATTCCCACAAATGTTAGCACCATCAACATGGTGGGTAGGTAGGTAGGTAGTCGAGGGGTTAGAGGGGGCATACCAAGGTCTCCAAGGCGCCCTTTGAGTTCTCAGCCAAGTCATCGTCAAACTCCATCTTGCCCGGCTCGAAGAGCAAGATAAGCGTGCTTCCACCGAACTTGAAGTACCCCAACTCCTCAGCCCGCTTAACTTGCTCACCAGCCTGGCGAGTGATCACTGTGCTTCCCACCATCATGGCGCCCACGCAGATAACCATGACGCGACCAAAGTCAGGGCTGTCGATTGGCACCAGCACGCGCACATTTTCGCCGTACACATCGAGTGCCGAGCGAATTGCCATCGGGTTGACCGTGTAATACTCGCCCTCGACTGTTTTGTAGTCTCGCATGATACCATCAACGGGGATGTGGAAGCGATGATAGTCCTGCGGTGCAAGCCGGAAAATGCCCAGAGCACCACCCTCGTACCGGGCCACGTCCTCGGGGAAGGCGTTGCCGAGCAGCCGCTTGACGCTGAACTCACGGCCCTTGACCCAGATATTCTGGGCCACATCGATGCGGTTGAAGACGACCGAGCGGCAGTCGGCCGGCGACACAGCGATGCGAGGGTTCTCAGGGGCCGAACAAGGGCGCGCGTCCGGCTTCAAGGCGCGGTAGAAAAACTGGTTGAAGTTCTTGAAGTCGCTTAGGGGCAGTAGTACTTCCGACAGGTCGAGCTGGTGGAACTCGATGAACTTGGGAATCTCGGCCTTGGACGCCGGGTCGTCGAACTTCTTGCCCTGCTTGATGCTCATGCTCTTGAGCAGTTTGCGGACTTGGATTCGATGTTAGCTCAACCCGACACATCACGTGGGATTTCGATGTGACCACTTACTCCTCTTCTTCTCCATGTTGTTGGACTTGAGGCCCTTATACAGCAAACGGATACCGAGTCTGACGTAAACGCTCATCTTTTCTTCCGTGATCTGGCCGGTGGTGCGGTCTTGAACGAGAATGTTGGCTGAGTTGGCACCGAGCTTATAGCCTCCGTACGAGATCTTGGTGATGACCTTGGAGTACCACTTGCGCTGGGCCTGGCTGGACGTAACGAACCCACCCATCATCAGGTTGTTGACCTGGCGCCAGTCTTGGCTTGCGCAGGTGGCGATGTGCGTGATGATGTCGGTGTCCTTGCGCTTGTTGAGCCGCGGCTGGTGGCAAATGGGGCATTCTCGGATTTCTACAACATGTTCCTCGGCACTGCCCTGGTTCAAGTCTTCTCGGTCTAGGAGATCACCCTCTTCGCCTGGGGTAGCGAGCTCCGGGACGACAATAGTGGACGTCTCGGTAGGAGTCTCGTCTCCGGACGTTTCCGTGTTCGACCCGGTGAGTTTTCCGGGCACAGAAAGGAGGTTTTTGACCTTGTCCGCATCCGGAAGCATGGCCTTTACGCGATCTGCTACGCCCTGAGGCTTCGTCTTGGCTTCAAGCTGGTCTTCTAGGCAGATGACGGCCTCATCCATGGTCAAATCCTCAGCATCGTCACTTGCCTTGTGGGGGAACCGCTGGAAGAAGCTGTCGATCGTCGACTCGCGCAACGTTGATCCAAGAGTGTCGAGCATGGTTGTCAGCTCAACCTTACTGATGCGCCCACTCTCGTCGGTATCGTATTGCTTCAGCATTGCCCTCCAGAACTGTTGGCGAAGCGCAGGATAAGGCATATACTTGGCACGGATGCTCAGCTGGGGGTTGTGCTTATCCTCCCACTTCTCTAGGTTCTTCATCTTTAGCGGGAGGGTAAGGGAAACAAAATCAGGTTCGTCAGCATCGGGGGCCGACGTCTCTCCAGCCGTGGACGAAGCGGCGATGACTACATTATCTTGGGGCTGGGGCTGCACAAGAGGGGGGCTTGGCGGCTGCTGTTGAGATGCCTCTGCTATGTCATCGAGGGGGTTTAGATTGGTCGGAGCAGGGCTCGGAACAGAAGCGGTCGCAGATGCATTGGTGATGGTTGAAGGATTCTTGGACAGAGCCGGGCGGGCAAGCTTGCTTAGGCTCTGAGTAGAAGAAGTCCGAGACAGCCCCAATCTCATAAATCGGGTGCGCTGTACCGGAGCAGAAGCATACTCTGGAGCGTCCTTCAGGTTATACAGCCCGGTGTCGGGGTCGGCCTTTGGCGCTTTCTCAATGATTTCCTTGACGGGAAAATTGACCGAGGCGATAAAATCGTTACCGGAATATTTGTCGTGGTCAATGACGGTGAAAGCGAACTGATACGATTGCTCATGGCCAAGGAGCTGGAAGATCATCTTCTCGTTGAAGACGGGGTTGAGGTTATGCCGGATCGTCTTGGTTCGATACGTCTTCTTGCCCAGGGAGGCGACAACGAATGGGTCCATGTCGAAGCTAGTCTTGGTCAAGTTGGACTCGGGAGGGAGGTCGACGATATTGCAGATCTCAAGGAAGATGATGCCGACAACGTCGCTGCCACCGTTCACAAACTCGTAGGGGTTGTCCCTCTTCTTGCGCTTCAGCCCCTTAATCCGAAGCCGCCTCCTCCTCTTCTCCATGGTTTCGGGCTTGGTGGGGTCTTCATCTTCGGGCGTCTCGTCTTCGTAGACTTCGTATTCGTCGTCGTCGTAGTTGTCTTCCTGTGACCCGCTGAGGGGTGGGGAAGGTGATGGGACCTTCGTCTTGCTGAGGATGGGGGCAAGTATAGGGGTACGGGTTGGGGTGGGATTCTGCGACAGCGACTCGGTCGCCGGGACCGATTTCGCAATGGCGGCGAACTTGTCGTAGACCTGCTTGTCGGTGGCCTCCTTGTTGGAAACATCCAGCAGAGAGAACTGCAGCAGGACCTCGCCAGAGACCACGCTTGTCTTCTTACCAGGCCGCTTGCTCTTTAGGGGGAACCACATGGGAGGTTGTTCGGTCTTCTCGTCGGCAAATATGTCCTCAAGGCCCAGGTCGAATTCGCCGAGGTAGTCCTTCCCGAAGCGGTCCTTGTCCCAGCAGCAGACGTCGAGGAGGAGGCTCTGGACGCCATTGATGGGTAGGTGGGCTCGCTCGTTCCATTCCGGGTTCAGCGTCTTGGATACCGAGTGGGTGATGTGTTTGGCGTCGGCGAGAGTCAAGACGAGATACTAGTACATCACGAGGGCAGTCAGCTTCGAATTGGATTCCAGACAGGGCGAGAGATGCGGGCGCAGGGGATGCACTTACCGGATCCGACGTGCCTCCTCTATCCTTTGCGGCGAGATCTCTGGCCTAGCCAAAAAGTCAGCGCGCAGTGTTCCTGGATATGCTGTCGGCTCCTGTAGTGTCTCTCATACCCGCAGAATAACAACACTTAGGACGAGGCCGGTTTCTTTGCGGCCCTCTGGGCTCGCCGAGTCGCCTTTGCTCCCCATTGGGCTTGCGCTGCGGCTGTTGGTGGTGGAATTGGTGGTCGAGCTGGACGAGAAGCTGGGTTTGAGACGGCTGGGGATGATGCGGACCATGGTGACTCGCGGGGTTTGCGGGGTTGCCGCGACTTTATTATCGAGTGCCTTGCCTTGCCTGCGTAACGGGCCGGCGCAAAGACGGGCGAGTGCAAGTGCGGAGGGGGGGGGGGGGGGGGGGATCACAGGGCGTCAGTCAATGCGGGCAGCGTCCCGAGTTCCCAGCAACCAAGCAACGGCGCAACCAAGCAAGTTTCGAGTTACCGAATGAGTGGCGGTGGACACACCCACTGGACACTCACTGGACCACACCCGACGCCCAAAGGGGAGCTGATGATGCAAATGCACAGCCGGCAGATGGATGCACCAATTCCCGATTCCAATCTCACTAGTAAAACCAGCCTAGGCTGCCCGTCCAGTCTCGCCAGTGGTCAGTACGTAGCAGTTCCTCAGGTAGGCGGCCCACGGTGGAGGTGGGATTTTTTTGGTTTAGGGTGCTCGAGCAGCGAAGGCTGGCTGGCGGTGGGACCTGGGGGTCGGGCAAGGACGTCATTCACGCTCCACGCTGGATGCGCCGAGCGGTAGTGCGCGCGATCTGCCCTGTGCGGTCCCGAATCGGTGTGGGGACATACCCTGCTGGCCTGCCAAATGCCCCAAATGCACCAGGCCAAGACGGTCCCGCGAAAGGGGCGACTTTTCAGAAATTAAAAAACGAAAGATTTGAGCATTGACAATCGAGAGGCAGCGCCAGAGCACGGGCAGCTGGGCTGAAAGGGAGGTCTTGTAAGTCTTGGCTGCGAGCTGGGCTGCAGCTCAATCAATCAATCGGACAGCGAGGAAACCGCTCAAGTCTTAAAGGGTTCGAGATGCGCTAGGCGATTGCTGGCGACGTTTCACGCAGCTGAAGTTCCTCCAGCCACAGCCCGTAGCAGGACGGCTCGGGCAAATCTTTCTGAGGAATGCCGATGGATGGATGTGGGCGATGGGTGACGGGTGGCGGGGATGGGGGATGCAATATGAGGGACTTGCCGTCAGTAAGATTGTCGACGAGGAGGTGTGTCGAATGTGTCAAGTGTGTCGTGTGTCGCGTGTCCGCCGTGGTCTGTCGTGTGCCTCGGATGTGAATGTTTCGAGAGTTCGAGTCGGCCGAAGGCAGCAGTCCCGGTTTAAGAGCAGCAGCGAGAAACAGCAAGAGCACCAGCAGCCTGGAGAAAGGGAGAAAGTCAGCGCTGGTCCGTTCCATCCGCGAGAGCTGAAGAGATGCGAGTCTCGCTTCGTCTCTGGCTGCCGCCTGTCTTCAAAGAGCAGGTGGGCCATCATTCCAAACACCCCCAATGAGGCGCCCACTCTCGAAATTAGACCAGCCCATGATCTCTCCCCCTTTTCGCCCTTTTCGATGCCGCCCCGGGAAACCCCAGTTTTCCGCATGTTTGGTGCGTAAAGGCTAATTGACCATGACGGCGAGCGAGATGACCTGGAAACGGCCGTTGCATGTTAACCTAAGCTGGCACTCGATTTGTTGAGCCTGTAAGCCAACTCTAATTCAGGGAGCCGGGTACGGCACAGCGCTATGCCCGCTATCAGGCATAGTAGTGCAATTGAACATCGCACCTTCCATGCGTACGCAAGCATAGCACAGACGGCGGATCCCTCAACCCAATAGGCCATTCCTCGACCACGATTATCTCTCGACTAACCTCTTTTTCTCTTCCTACAGAGTACTATCAGCGACGTCGCAGTGGGTTGCAATATGCGGGGTCTTCAATGAGCTGCTGTGGTTTTTGTGGGGTTCAATTTGCTGGAGTGACCGGATTCATCCATCCTTCGCGCCATCCATTGACGACACAAAAGAAGCCATTTGTGCGAGGTGCCATCATCGCAGCATCGGGATCTCTCACGCCAATCAGAATGACACCGAGCCCCGTCTAGCATCAACACATAGTATGTACAGATGCCTCCTGGCGGTTTCTGGCTATTAGCGTAATGACGCAGTCAGCTCCCAACAAGTCGGCCTCGAACCCCGTAGGCTGACTTTGCTGATCACCGCAACACCATTGGCAGCTGGCCACCACACCCGGCGCATGAAACCGCTAACGTTGGGGGTGGCTGCATCTCTTCCCTCAATGAGAGACTGGGCCAGATGTGAGATGGTGTCTAGTACAAGTCCCCATTGTGTTGCAACCCCGGTGGAACAAGCACAGAATACATTCCTTCCCCAGCTGAGTGTTGGCGACGAACCATGAAACATGACATTGTGAGAGAGTCGCTGCACCCACCAAGCATTGATCACCTGATCTGATAGATATGTCTGAGTTTACTTTTGTGCTCTAGTCTATCACATAAACCAGCACGAGGTATTGGAGTGTACTGGTCTGCATATTCATACTCCCAACATGCTAGACCTCGGTCGGTGACACCATCTGAGTCGAAATACTGATGGCATCCGTCTTGAGCTCCGAAAACGCCTCAGGTCAGAGGGTCATCTTCTCCTCTCGTGTCGGACTCATGACGACATAGCGCAGTACTGCAGCCTAGCTGGAAACTCGTCTCCAGAGGGTTGCCCTTGGGCTGAACCGCACCGGAACACCCTGTCCCCCCGTCTTCTCTTGGTCCTCATGGATGATAGCCTCCAGCTTCAGCTGGATGTCGGCAAAGGTATCGAAAGGCAGATATGGAATGCTCTTCTCGACGCAGTACTCCAAACGGAGACCCCGCCGGGCGAAGAGCACGTCCGCCTCGACCGCCGCCGCCAGGTCCGACACGCCATCGCTGATGAAGACAATCATGGGCACCGTACTGTACTCGCAGCTAACTCCGCCTCCTTCCGCGCCTCTTGGACAGAAAGAGCTTTGTCGTGGCCGAGCCCCGTATCGTGCCGCCACACGGGCTTCTAATATGAGCCGTCGTCTTTGATCTCGGCGTCATTTGCGACAATACCAATATGTGATGACTGTTCACATGTGTTAGCATGGCAACTTCACCACATGGAAATGTGAGCGAAGCCAAGTCACACCTCTTCCTCGCCGAGGAATGTGTCCAGGACCCTGCGGAGGACGGCGGCCTTCAGGCCGGCGGAGATTACGTTGAAAGGGATGCTGTTGGTCCGGCAAAACTGATGGAAGGCGCGGAAGCCCACGTCGATATCGAGGTTGTCCTTCATAACCTCGAATCCGTTGTCAAAGGTGACCTGAGCCCCACATCTCCTCGGGCACCTCTCTAAACGAACGCTCGCCAGTTTGGATTTGCTCGTCGAGTGTCGCTCGCCTCTTGGCGCCGCAGCCGTACTTGTCAAAGAGGATATGCCCCGTATCTTGCATAAAGATTGTCCCATCGAAGTCTAGCGCTTGTCAGATCTAACATTCGATGGATTAGATGAGTGAGTGCTTACCGGATAAGCAGATGATTTTCCGCTTGTTGTTTGTTTGTGACTTGTGGACCCTGTCTGCAACATCTTTGCTCATCCTCGGTAAGGGGTCGGCTGTTGACGACATAGTGCGTTTAGTGTAAAGGCCTCTTTGTATATTTGACCGCTCCCTAAAGGTGGGTATATACAACTAATATCTGTTTTTTTTGGTCTTGGCCAACTAAGGGGTAAATCGACAATGTGCTCACAATCTTCAAAGTGCATCGATTTTCTACGGGATAAGAGTTCATCGTATCGGGATCCCGTTCGCTATATAAGAAAACATCTCATCTTTCTAGGGTCAGAGATTGGATATTTACTGCGTTGTCTTCCATGGACCCTGACCCGGCTTTGGCTTGGCTTCCGGACCCTGAAATCCATAAACTGACTCGGCCGTATCACGATCTACAGGGCCTTGGCCACCTTCTTGGGGTAGAATGACGTAGGATGGAAGGAATCTAGCCTCGGGCGTTTCACTTTCTCGCTGGGCTGAATAAGTCCTAGATATAAGAATCTATAGCTTGGTGATCAATGAAACATGAAGCCGGTCCTGCCGAAAGTGGAAGGGAGGTTTTGACCAAAGGGTGAGAACCGGAAGAGACTTTACAAGATGAATACTTCGAGAAATGCCAACCTGGGAGTGCGAGTATCGTGTAAACAAGCGTTTTGGTCCGCGGCTCGTCCCTGGCTCCTCGGTTTAATGGGTCGTTTTTCGCGTTAAGGGGCACTAGTCAATCAAGTCAACAATCGCCAACCTCGGCGGTAAATCTTTGTTGTTGTGGTATTGGGCAAATGAAATCAAAATACAGACTCTGGGGTGCCTTTCTACTGTAAATGTTGAAGGTGAGCTGGGCCCAGTCCAGATTTGGGAAGTTTTGCCTAGTGAGAACTCCTGACTCCATTCCGGCACATGGCTAGCAGTCGATTTAACTCCATTCGCTCTTCTTTGAGGTATGCTATCCCCCCGGCCAGGGCTAAAATTGCAGTGCACGCACGTATAATTATTCCTTCCACATCTTCTCTCCCTATCGGACGTTGTCAGACGAATCATAGCTGGATAGACTGCCATGCCTAGCTAGTTAAGCGGGCGTATCTCCGAGTAATGTAGATACGGCAGCGGCTTCCCAAGGCAGATTTGGGAAGATTTGTCTGGTGGGAACTCCCAACTTGAGTTCTCTCCGACATAGAGGGGCAGGGGGCATTGGTGTCTGGTTCACACCCGTTTCTCTCATCTCATTGCTTCTTACTATCTTGGGGGACATGCAAAAGAACAACAGTACTCCTTTCAACATGCAAAGGTTGTGAAATTTACAAACGAAATATAGTCACTCATGATACGGGCAATATGTTTATCAAGGAAGCCGAGTCCGGTCCCCACAAAATTTTTATTTATTTCCCATCACCTTTTTCTTGTCTGGTTTTGATCACGACACCTGAGGTATCCTATCCCAAACACTCAAGTCTTCACCGATACTCACCTCCCATCCCCCATCTTCATCCCACTACAAAACTCAACTTTTAGCTGGGACAACCCCCCCCCCCCCCTACTCCTTCCGCTCCGCAAAGTCCCTCAACTCAACCCCCTCCTGGTGTCCCGCCGGCGCGTAGGCCGGGGGCGGGGTATTCGTCCAGCGCCGCCTCGCGGGCAGCGACGGGCCACAACTTGCGAAGCAGCAAACACACATGCCGGAAGCGACGGCGAAGATGATCGCGCCCACGGCTACAAAGGCGATGCCGAGAGGGGTGAGGTGGGGTTGGGGTGTGTCGGTCGGGACCGGGGAGGGGGAAGTGTTGTTGGTGGGGTTGACCAGGTTGGCCATCACCACCGAGGTGGACGTCGCGTTAAGCAACGTCGTGTTGAGCGGGGCGGCACCGGCGAGGCCGGCTAGGTAGAGGAGCCAAAAAAAATTGGCGGTGATGAAGAAGAGGACGGCGTACATTGTGTGAATGTACGGGCTGTGTTTGAATGGGTGTGAGTGTGAGGGTGAGAGTGAAGGTGAAGATGGTGATGAGGAAGGAAATGTTGGATACGAGGGAGATGTTATCAACGTTTTATAGATTCCATCTGACATTGCTCGTCGTGATGAAAAAGGGGTGGACGAGGACAATGTGATTGTTGGTGATGTCGGGGTGGTATACTAGGGTTTTGTTCCAGCCGCCCGGCCGGGGCTTTGTCGGTAAAGGGTAGTCGTAGTAAAGAAAGGGCTTGCCCTAGATACAGCCGAAGCCAACATAAAGGAGTAGTAGCCAGATATCTTATGTGAAGGGTGGGCTTAACAAAGGAAGGCGAATATTCGTTGGAGCACCACGCCAGAAACTTCCTTCGAAGAGCTCATTCCTAGACTTTAGTACCATCAACTGAGAAGTCATTCGCGGAAAATCGCCGACGCCTATTATTTTGGTTCGTTTCGTCATTTGATCAAGAGGTCCATTATACACCCTGGTCCTGAGAATCATCATCCGCCTCTGAGGTGCCTTCTATGCGGCAACTTTCGCCTTGTACTTTGTTGCGGCCTTATCAAACAATTCGCTCTTCTCAGCCAAGTCCAACAGGAAAGGATGTCGGGCGTCTGCCTTTTCCAGGTTACTGAGAAACAATTAGTCAAAGAAACTTCAGGTATAATCAGGGGTGCATACCTCGTCAGATCCTTGGGGTCTTTCCCGGTGACTACGCTCAACACGAGCAAGTTTGCGATAGCTTCCGCAAATGTGGGCTCCTTCTTCAACGCCTCCTCTAGGGCAGCCTGTGCCTCCTCTGTCCGGCCAAGATGCAGCTCGGCGACGGCTTGCGAAACTAAGCTCCGCACTGACGATGTCGCCGGTGCTTGTGCCAACTCCTCAAAAACGTAGAATGCCTGCTGATACTTCTCACCACCCTATATACGATCAATATATCAGTGTTTGTCGGTAAGAAGCCAAACAAAATTTAGGGGGACCAACCAATCTCAACCCCACCCACGACTCGGCCAGATTGACGAGTAGGTTATCTTGTGCCCATCTCCTTGCGGCAGCGACCTCCTTGATAGCCAGGTCGTTCCGGTTTTGTTGAAGATGAATCTGAACGATGAGTGAAACGGCGTCCACTATAAGTTATACTGTCAGCCCCGCCCCTTAAGCCCCTATACATCTCCCAACCCAACAAGTCGGCAACTGCAACTCACAATTCCCCGAATGCTGCGACAGCAGCGCCAACGCCTCGTCCGACTTGCCCGCCGCCTGCAGCACGGTGCCGCCCATAACCTGGACCGTGGCGTTGTCGCCAGACTCCTGCGCCAACTGCTCGATCGCCTTCACCGCCGCCTCTTCGTTGCCCAGGGCCTGCTCGGCCAGGGCGGCGATGGCCTCCAGCTCGGGCCCATTCTCGCTCTGGACGTCGGCGAGCACTTCGTCGGCCTGGCCCAGGGCGAGGCGCGCGCGCAGCTGCAGCACGCGGGCGGGCAGGGCGTTCTCGGACGACAGGGCCGATGTGTCAAAGTCGACGACGTCCTGGTACTGGCCCTGGTGGAAGTGGTTGTGGATGTTGATCAGCTCGCCTTCGGCCGAGTAGGGGTCCATGGCTGCGGTGGGTGTTCGGTTGACTCGGGGAATTGGTGGTTTCGTCGGTCCTAGAAGCTGTTACGTGGAGCTATCCGTTGGTGGGATGCGCGTGGCGGAACAAGCCGAGACGGGAAGTGGCCAGCGCGGCGTGGAGGGACCAAATCTTGGGGCCAAGGTGAGCAAGGTGAGGTGTTGTCCACTCAGCCAGGGGTTAGGGTTACACTAGAGTCGAGCCAGGTCCGTGCTTGCAGCACGACTTCCAATTCTCGCGGCTGGGAACGCTGTGTCCGAGCTTGGGGCTCTTAAAGAAACTGACGATCTTACCATGACACACCCATGGAAATCAAACACCGGTGTCGATATCGTATCAAAGGAGCGATCTCGCAGACCGCGTGGTACTGCTTCAGGACGGGCGACAGCAGAAACAAACACACAGATCCCCATCCACAGAGCACGTCAACTCGGATAGACCAGCGAGTTGCCAATTACGGGAGCATGATCATGGGCGGCGGTGTTCGCTGATCAAGGTGAGGGTTGGAGGTTTGTCATTCAACGTCTTGTCCCGTTCTGTCATTCCAGGATCACCTCAGCGCTGGATGTCCGATCCCTGGAGAAAGAAAGAAGCCAAACATGCGAGGAACCCACCGCGAGCGACTCATCCCACGTCAGCGCCCTCGTCGTCGGCTGCGAGCAACCTCAACATGCCCGATGCCTAAAGCTAGACGAAGGCTCAGGGAAGGCTCAGCAGATGGCGAGGGCGCGGGGAAGACAAGAGTTATAACCTCGTCGTCCTGGTCGGGCGCAGTTGCCCATTAGGGCATGTTGGCCTGTTTCATTGTGGCGCTCTCAGATGAAGGAGCAGAGATATGGCGCAGCAGGAGAAGCGCATCATCCTCAATCCTCATGCAACCAGGAACCCTAGAACCCTGGAACCCTGAAGTTCCCTACCAAATTTCAGTGCTGTTTCCAACACATCATCGGCCTCGCTCCTACCCCAACCGGGTCACCAAGTGCTGGAATTTCAGGCTTCTGAAACGTTTGCATCGCAACCCAGCAGCGAGCACCCATCTTCCCCGCAGCGCATGAACTGCACCGAGGAGAGAGACCCGGGCCACGATGGTGCGTCCCTGGGTCGCCTCGGGGCCACCACGAGGTCGCCCAGGTTCCAATTTCCCCGAGTCTGGACACGGCATGAATGATTGAAGCCAGGAAGAAGCTCTCAAATCCAGGATCCCGGGCCTGAACACACTGGGAATATTTCCTTGCACACCTTGCGAAGCTGTTCAAGAGACAGCTCACAGCGAGCAAACGAAGCGAGCGTTTCAAGCCAGTGTCAAGAGAACCAGCAAACCAGCCCCAATCCCACCTTCCATGGCTCCATGGTTCACGCATCGATAAGATCGAGTGGATGCGCCAGCGATGCTTGATTCCGGACAACTCACCGACTGGTTTGGCTGTTTTCGCAATCCATATTTTTGCTCACCTTTGCGGTAGGCATTCAAGATGCTAAAGATACCTCCCGCCGTCGCGTGCATCCTGCGTAGCCATCACGTCGTCTTCATTTGGATATGTCGAGTCGGCGGTTGGAACTCGTCTTCCCGATGCGGGCTGCTGCGAGGCGGGACTATTTTGAGTGTGAAACCCCTGCTGCCAGTGACAGCACATGGCGGGCTCTCTCCCGATCGCATGCAGCCCCCATCTCACAGCGTGCTCTACCGAAGCGGCCTACCGGCCGTCGGCAACTCGCCTGTCACCTGCGAGCCAAGACGCCGTGGATAGGAAATCACCAGCAGACTGGTCCGCTCGGGTGCACTCGCCGCCAGGTCGAGAAAAGGGCCTTCTTCTTTTACGGCGCCACAAGTGTGATCAGGTGAAGGTGCACGACGATAGAATCAAAGAAGCAGAGAGGCTGACGGTTTTCCAGGCTTGAAGAGGCACTCCGTCTTCATCAAACATCACCCTAGGTGTCTGGCACTCCCACAGCCGTCATTGCGAAACACGCCGTGATTGGTTGGTGCAGACCTAGGAATGGTGCTTGCATAGAGCCGTCTTATTATAGCACCCTGGTCAGCCTTGACGCATCCCGTCATTGGCACGGCTCAGCGTCCAGTCCCCGACCAGGGGTACAAACAAGGTGCCGCCCTTTTGCTCCGAACCGTCAACCTCTCTCTTTCCACTCAGGAGTGACGGCGGAAGGTCATGGCGGGGCAATCCCCCCATCTCCGCCCCCCCCCTTTGCGGGTGGGTAGCCAGCACAGCGGGGCACCGCCGCCCTACCGTTGGATCGTCTGTACGTGGGACAGGAACCCGACGAGCAATCCTCGACGGAAGGCTGGGCGGTCTTCCTGCCCAGCACTCTGGGCTGAGCCCAATACATAACGATGCCTCCTCCCAACCCCTGCCACAGTCCTCGTTCCAGCCACTGGTTATCCTGTCCTTCTCTCCTACTAGTAGTGTCAGTCAGGCAGGAAGCTTGTTATAGAGTATCTCCCTGACATCTACAATCGGGATATGTTGTGCATCCCGACTTGAGAAATTCATTGACCAAAGTGGTACCTCTCTCCTTATGTCTCTTGTGCTTTACCATTTACCTAGGCTATCTCATCTTGCGGGATGGAGATAGTGATACCTCCACGGGACCATGGGCCGTCTACTTTCCGATATACCTGGGACGAGAACGGTGAGGTGCAGCAGGTGACGAGGTCAGTTTTCCTCTAGAGACGGTTGCGATCAACGTGCTGACATCAATAGGGTACGAGACGAATCCTCGACGCCGCCCCAGCGCCCCGTAAGAGGGAGACAGACGGTCCAGTGGCCATTCCAAAGCATAGCTACTGAGACGGAAATATCAAGCCCAACAGCCCCGGCGCCTTTTGCCCGGCGAGCGACGTGGCAGCAGCCGAAGCGCAGAGACGCTGATGGAGACTCGATCGACCAGGATCTTATTCCTGACTATGTCATCAACTACATTCGGGGCGAGACGCCAGAGACAGTTGCGCGAAGGAAGCGCAATAACGGGAAGCTGGGCGAGCGCAACATCGATATTGCGCACCAGCACCGGCCCCACGAGTCCAGAGCGGCCGATTTCGAAGGGTTTCCATTCAACAATGAGACGAACAGTCGCCTTGGGTCATCGGACGACGGGCTCGACGAGGAGCGGCGGCATATTCTGTCTGGGTCTCGTGAAAAGCAGGAAAGGGGGTGGAGAAAGTTGATGGTGGGATGGCGAGCAGGCGTTGCGCTGAACGTGTTACTCTCGTTTGTGATATTGGTGGCTGGGTTCGTTTGTTTGGTTCTGGCGATCTCGAAAGCTTCTCTGTCAGCCGGGAAGTCGGTGCTCTTTGCGGGCTCCTGCACAACGGCGTCGAACATCAACTGGGGACTCCACGCAGTCATCAACGTTTTCGCTGTGATTCTTCTCGGAGGCGCGAACTACGTCTTCCAAGTGCTCAGCAGCCCTACCAGAACCGAAGTTGCGGTTGCCCATTTCCGGAAGAAGTGGCTGGATATCGGGATCCCGTCGTTTCGAAACCTCGCGCATATTGAGAATAGCAGGACCTTCCTCGCCGTTGCTATTCTCACTGCAGCGGCCCTCACCCAAGTAATGTGCGTCAACCAGTCCCCCTAGTTGATACCGTAAGCTAACCAGCCATAGCTACAACGCCGTGGTTTTCACTTCACAGAACGCTGTGGACTACAAGGTCGTTTTGGTTACCGAGTCTTTTCTCAACGGTGCGCCTTTCAGCAATGACACTTCAAGCAACAGCGGCATGTTGAGCCGCCTCGATATCTTGTCACTTCAGCAACAAGCCAACCGCGGCGAGCTTGTAAACCTTACCACACCCGAATGCTTCCAGGAATTTGGCGGCGCCTTCTCCACCGACTTTAACGCCGCACTCCTAATCACTAATCTCAATTCCCAAACGAGCTCCCTGGTGCAAACTTCAGGGGCCAGCGCTTCAATATCCCGGATTGGCACCGGCGGCAGCATTGCCAATCTCACGCTTGATCGGACTTCAATCAAGTACTGCCTCGCCCAGCGAGCGAATGAGCAGACGTGCGAAGTCGCCCTGAACGGGTCGCTCTTGGGCGTTGTGGCACTGCTCAACTTGATCACTGTGGCTACCGTCGCTGCGGTATTATTCAAGACCTCCTTTCAGCCTCTCGCTACCCTCGGCGACGCCATTGCATCTTTTATCAAAGATCCTGATACCACAACGCGTGGATGCTGTCTCCTGACCAAGACAGATGTCTGGCAAGGGCGCTGGGGTCTCGACGACGCAAAATACTGGATCCCAAGAGACCACTACTGGTTTCAGACCCCCTCCCTCCCTCGCTGGCTC
Source organism: Lasiosphaeria hispida (assembly GCA_033439745.1). NCBI lineage: Eukaryota > Fungi > Ascomycota > Sordariomycetes > Sordariales > Lasiosphaeriaceae > Lasiosphaeria > Lasiosphaeria hispida. The sequence goes on along the minus strand of JAUIQD010000002.1, from coordinate 4,434,045 downwards.
ATCGCCATGTTTATGTGGTTCTCCTGTGCCGGTCTCGCCGCAGCCGCCCTCACGCTTAGCCTGCTCGCAGATCCCAGCACACGGCTCTCTCCTTTCGGCACCGCCTCGCCGTACACAGTCATCCGCCTGCCCGCGACAGTACCCGACGCGGCCGCGGCCCTGATCGCCTGCCTTCCCCAACTCCTCCTGGCAGGGCTCTACTTCGCCACCAACAGCATCATGACGGCCTATTTCCTGTCACACGAGTCCTCGCTCTTCGCAGTCGGCCCGGCCAAACCCCTTCGTGTGTCAGCCGACGCCGAGGGCGCCCAGACTACCTCTCTATACCTGACGCTACCTCGCCCAGCCTCATGGTTTCTAATCACCGTCTTCGTTGGCATGGGCTTCGTCCTCTCGCAAAGCCTCTTCGCCGTCGCCATCCAGCTACGTGACGTCCCCGTGTCGACGACCTCAACAACCGCGGTCGGCCCCGAGACAGCCACCATTGCCCTCGGGCTGAGCGGCGTCGGGCTGCTCGCCTTCCTCGCTATTCTCGTGCTCCTCGCAACGGTCGTCATCGCGCTCGGCTGTCGCCGCGCCCCGCCCGCCGGCGGTGTGAACGGCCAGGCCGTGGGCAATCCGATGGCGCTGCCGGCCGGGTCGTGCAGTGCTGTCATCAGCGCAAGGTGCCACGCGCAGCCGGGGGAGAGAGAGCTCTGGGTGAAGCCCATGGGCTGGGGGTCCGTTAGAGAGGGGGTTGGGATGCATGTGAGCCATGCGGCGTTCACGGCGGGTAGGAAGTCAAGTGTGGATGTTAGCCGTTGTTATGCTTGATTTGTTTCTTTTACTATAATTTCTTTGTATATATCAATTTGGGTTTGGGGTGGCATTGGAGTTTTGGGGGCTAACTGAGTGGGCAATACCAGGTTCGTGAGCTGAATTGATACTATGGATGGGTTCAGGGGTGCATGGAAGGTCATGGCATTGGGTTTATTATGGCTTGGAAATATGTGGTTCGTTGATGTCGATATATCTTAGGTATATACCCCCGGGAAGGGAAGGTGGAAAAGTTGGGCTTCGGGGATTGACTCCTCGAAAGAGAATCAAAATATCTACAAATAACCGAACTCAGTGGCTGTGTATTGACAGTTCTCATCTCACCCCATTGAACGGCCACATGCTAGCTACACGCAAACCGGCCTGTACCCTGCTCGAAACGAAGAGGCGGTCTCACGAAACGGGGGGTGATAATACTTGAGACGGTTCGGGCCGAAGATAAGACTTGGCCGGGATGGCGCAATCGCCCGACCAGCTCCACACCTCACTTTTCAATGTTACAACTTGTAAAACCTATTCCTTTGGGTTCTTTGAACAGCGCCTCAATTTGCTGGTCTAAGTCGCTTTCATAAGAGGAGTCAAGTGAGAAAAGGAAGGGGACCCCCTGTTGCAAACTACTAGCCACCTGGCTCAGCTTTTTCTACTTTGTCTTTGTGAGTCGACTTGAGTTTGACAGACCAACCGAGCCATAATGGTATGGGGAAAAGACGCGGTATGTTTCCATAACAGAGCACGAGGCCCTAACACATGCCCGCAACCTAGGTCCACGCCGACGCATCCACCTTCGCGGCGGATGTCACCAAGGCAGAAGCCTACGAGCAAGTGCTGCTGCAGGCTGAGGGGCTGTTTTACGAGCAGCGGAACTGGGTAAGTCCCTCCCATCGCAGCTGTTCAGAGAGGCTGCTTTCTCGATCTGGTGCAACAAGTGAAAGGGGGTCACCCCCACTCTCCACCGACCACTTCTCACAACCCTCTAGGTCTGGTACGTCCCCCCCCCTGAAATACCACCCCCCTGAACTACCACCCCCCAACCTAACCCACCCACCCACCATAGCAACCTCTCCAACACCGCCGCCCTCCTCTGGTACGCCTACAAATCCCTCCCAGCCCCAAGCAACCAAGTAAACTGGGCAGGTCTGTAACCCTTCTTCACCTCTCCCACCTCCTTCCCCCCTTCCAACTCAACAAGCCCATAACCCTTTTCTAACCCAACAACACAAGATACCTTCCTTACCCAACCTCCGCCCTCTCAACCCCCCCCCCCCCCCCCCCCCCCAACTCAACAACAAAACTGACAAATCTCAGGCTTCTACACCCTAAACCCCCTCTCCCTGCCCTCCCGCCCCCAACTAATCCTCGGCCCTTTCCAAGGCAAAGTCGCCTGCCAGACCATCGCCTTCGGCCGGGGCGTATGCGGCGTGGCCGCCAAGACCCAGAAGACCCAGCTCGTGCCCGACGTCGACGCCTTTCCGGGCCATATCGCGTGCGACGGGGCGAGCCGGAGCGAGATCGTCGTCCCCATTGTTGTTGGCGACAAGGGCGTCGTAGCCATCATCGACGTTGACTGTGCCGTGCCTGACGGTTTTGATGATCTTGACAGAGTATGGCTAGAGAAGCTCGCTGAATTAGTGGGGAAGAGTTGCGATTGGCCCTGAGTAGATGTTTAGACTTGGCAAATGCAAAGTTCTCACGCAGGGGTAAATGGGATTGAAGGTATCTCTGATCCTTTCGACTCGTTCCATCTCACCCGAGGGCAGAGATATACCAACCCATGTCTAATTGCCATCTCAAAATGTACATCAAAGTCAATGTGGAGTTCCAAAGACGTCAGAAGTAACTCTGCTGCTATAACCCCATATCCCTTTCTCCTCCATGATTAGCTTTACTTACTACCTCGCCCGGGTGATATAAGAACACCTATGAACCATGCGCCGCGCACAAATGAAACAATAAAAACAGATAATCGCGTCTAGACCTATCGACCCTAGAACCGTCTGCTCTCAAAGCAAAACAGTCCCTGTCAAGGTCAGGACAAAGACCAGACCAGCAATGATGAACGGTGCCTTTTCCACGGGCCTAGCGAAGGTGATGCCGGCGGCGTTCTTGCTGCTGGATGGGGTGCCCGTAATAGTTCCGGAACCAGGCTTTGCGTCACCAGTGCTAGTGCTGCCCGCGTTTTGTGATCCGTCACCCTTTAGGCCCGGGCCACTGCCAGCGCCTTCCTTCATGTACTGCAATTCACTCAGTACACTGTATCATAGCATCAGCCAAGGTTGACTTACATTCTTGGCATTCTCCGGAATTGCGGGGAGCAGAGTCGAGTCCACCAGCCAGTTGGAGTCCTTAGTAGGACAAGCCACGGCGTGCGTTGTGGAGGCGGCGCCGCCGTCACCGGTGGGAGCTGGGTTTGCAGCAAGGGCCTCAGCAAACTTGCTGAACTCGGGCAGCTCCTTCACAGTGGGCGAGTCGACACTATCAATCTTGGCAATGCCAAACTTGTTCTCCTCCAGGGCGTACTCGTACATGAGACCGCCGGAGTACACGCTGGTCATCTTCTTGCCCATGAGAGCTGCGATCTCACCAAAGTCCCGGCCGTTTGATATGCAGCCGTACTCAGACAGACTAGGCAAGTAAGCAACTGTCCCGATCGTGGTCATGGGAAGGAACTTACAAGATCGGGAGCCCGTAATCAGTAAAGTTCTTAACCTTTTGGTCCCAGCCAGACGTGAAAAAGTCGGTATTGCACCACGAGTAGTCGTTCTGACGTCTGTTAGCAACATGCTTGAAACAACTGGGACAGTTTTGCTCACAAAGGCGAAAAAGTCGCTTCTCTCATCATCGGTACCGCAGTTCATGTACTGAGCAAGCTGCATGCGGTTCTGGGACACATCGGCGGCCGAGTACCCAACGGGGACCTTACGGTAGCCACGGTTGCCAATGTACTGGCGCATGTCGCGGGTGGTGGCCTTGACATAGCGAGCCGACAAGGTACTGTTGACGTTGTCGTTGATGACCTCGTTGCCCGAGAAGAAGGCGAGAGTGTTGTCATACTTAATAAATGCATCAATGGTGGCAAACACACTCTGCAGATAGACGGCGTTGTAGGATGGGCCGGGATCCAGCCTGTTGATCGAGTATAGCGGATTGTTGGCGTCGATAATAACGTAAATACCAGCATCAGCCAGGGCGTTCATGCACGTGTCGTGGTTAGCCGAGTTGTCGATGATGTAAACCCGGATGGTATTGATGCCCAGCTTCTTGAACTCGGCGATGTCTCGCTGGCAGACTGTGGTGTCGGCCAGGGGGTCTGCCGCCAGCGACGAGCCCCCTGGCTGGTAGTCAACGCCGCGGACGTAGAACCGGGTGTTTCCATGCCAAAAGGCTGTGCAGGTTCCATGTTAGCCAAATCAGGGCGAATACATCAACAAGACATACCATTGCCGGAAGCTGTCACGATGGGAAGTGAAGCGCGCTTGCTTGGCGATTCCGGGTGGGTGGGTGTAGGTGTCGCTGTCGCGAGACCTATGAAGGCCGCCAAGGCGGATGCCAAGACAAAGGATCTAGATCGCATCTTGGCAAGACAGACAACGGTGCGGGAGCGGGTCGAAAGAGATGCGGTAATGTGGGGGACAAATCGCCAAGAATTCAAGATTGCCAAGACAAAACTCTGATAAAGATGTATTCGAGGCAAGCAATCGTAGAGTCCAAAATGGAGGCCAAAATGGGGAATGGGAGTGATACCGTGAAATGGAGCGAGTGGTTTGTTGTAAAGGAGGATGAATTACAAAAGAAGCACGCAAGGGGGGCCAACAGAAACGAGTGAGTTAGCGAGAAGAGCGAGGGAAGACAGCTCGTATGGTAGTTGACGAGACCGGAAAGAGTTGACTGCTTGAGAGATGGCTGGAAAGAGCAATCGCAAACAAAAGGGAGGCAGCCACGGCCTAATGACCGAATGATGAGAAGGGGCATTGTTGTCCAGCCATTTCCCATACAGGGAGGTACTTCTCTGCACCTAGCCATGGACCACCCCCCTGGTTCTTTGCATCTTAAGATCCAAAGATGGCAGTGGTCGACGACATGGCATCCAATCCACATGGTGGCAGCCACCTCGCAAGAACACGAGGCCAGGCACTTCAGTTTGTGGCCAACGGCCAAACGGCGCCCGGGCAGAGACTGTCGGCCAGCCTCCTGGCCAGGAATATGATACATGAAGGTCGAGCAAACCAGACAATCATTATCCGACACCGCCACGCTCGTGTTTTGCCTCCCGCTAGAGGCTCCCAGGGTCGCCATGGGCTGCCATGGGTTGTCAACATTAATCCGTTACGTCCCTTTATTTCCGGGTTGGAAATCACCAGGGGATTTATTTCCCCACTTTTCCATCGATCTTGCGTGTCTTGGGATTTTCTCGATGATTGTTGCTCTGTACAACTGGCAGGAACGCTTGACTTCAAAGTTTGGAGAAAACGCGGCAGATGTCGATCGGTCGCAATCATCAGTCATCCAACTGGCGATCTCGTCCGAGGGAAGCACCCAGAGACCACATCTGCTTGTGTCGATATCTGCACTTGCTGCTGTAGTCCAGCCAACTTGGGAAATTACGTCATTTATTGTTGCTCTTGCAAATAGGTATTCCCAAGTAACCAAGAGGATAGAGACAGCGAGTTAACTCATCGGCATGGCGCGAGCTCAATGTCGCGTGCCGTGTGACTGATAGCCAATGAGACTTGCTGGTCAGCTACATTCCACATAGCCAAGTGTCTGTACCCTACTCTGTATCCCTGGATACAGATCGGCGCCGCCTAACGAACAGCAAAACCCAACTGATACACCCCGATGCAAAATCCATTCAGACACTGCCTGTCAGATGTCAGCGCCGTGACATGTCCTCTAACCATTCTCTAGCCTACTAGCTTTATACCACCCGACACCTCTTAACCTCGATATCCCCTAAATGCCCCTAAAAACCCTCCAGCCCCCACAACCCTCCACCACTCGCACCCCCAGCGGCAGCAGCATACTAAACAACATGGACATAACTCGCCGGAACGCTCTTGGTGACTCCGCCCTTTTCCACCTCCGCCCAGCCATCACCCTGGTCCTCCTTGATGAGCACGAACCGCTCGCCCTCAGCCATGCTGTGCTCGGCCTCGCTCTGCGCCGCGTACTCGTACATGGCCTCGACGTACTTGAGCTTCTTGGCGCCGCGTCTCGGCGCCACCGCGGGGCCCTTCTTCTTAATCGACGGCGTCGCGGATGTGCCGCCTATCGACGACCCGCTGTTCGAGTATGTCGATGCGGGCCGCGCCGACTGCCCCGTGTGTTGCGGCGCGAGGGCTGATGGGGAAGATATCGTCTCGACGTACGATGTCGGCACCAGGCCTTCTTCGAAGCCGGCGCGGACGCGGACCCAACCGGAGCCGGCTATAACCCTGTCAGCTTCCCGAATACTAGTAGAGATCTTGAATAGGGTCACTTACTATCCGGCTCCAGAACAACCAGCTCTCGGCCCTCAGGAACTGAAAGCTCGCCATCGGCCCCAGCTTTAAACGTATAGAGCATCTTTGCTTTTTGTTCGCCCCCTCCCCCTACCGCCGCACCGCCGTTGGGGATACTACCCGGCAACTCACTAACGTACGCGGCAGGTGGAGGCGCAACAATGCGATTCTTCTTCAGCGGGGGGCGCGAGCTCGCTGGCGGCAGCTCCGGCGGTTGTCCTTCTTCGGCCGTTGGCGATATCGGCCCCGCCAGAGACCGCTGTGCGCTCGCCGCGTACCCCGAGCTTAGCGAGTTCATCGTATTGCTTCTCGTTATATCCGGCAGTTCCGCAACATGATCCGGTTTTCCGCCCGGCTTAAGCAACGAGTTGGCCGCCTCTTGGCGTTCCTGCTTCAACTTCTTGCGCTCCTCCTTGGTCTGCTCGCCAGGGCACTCGGCTGGTACCTTCATCTCGCACTTGCTGTGGCACGTGTATCCACAGTCGCGGCAGTCGAAGCCCTTGGCCGAAAGGCCCCAAATCCGCTCGCCACATAAATCGCAGTTGGTCGGAATCTTGAACGTCTGTGACTTGAAGTTGTGGTTCTTGGCCCCGAGTGTCACGTCGCCGACGGCTGACGTGATAGTCGACGTCTCGACCTCGGCCGTGAGCCGTTTCCGGTCCACCTGGTGAAGATCCTCCTGCATCATGAATATTTGTGACACCACCGTGACTTCGTCTTTCTGCTCCGTTCCGTCCCGGATCCGCTCCTTAACCAGCTTCATCGCGTCCACTTCTCGTCTCTTACGGTCTACTTCGCGGCGAAGGTCGCCGAGCTGACTCTTGGATTTATTTAAGACGTTGCGTAGGTAAATCTTGGCCGTCTCGTCAACAACCATCGTATCGTCGTCGTGCCATACGGGGCTGGGCTCAAACGCCTTGTCGGGAGGTTCTTGGAAGCCGCCGACATTGTGAGACATGAACATCAACGAATCGAGGTGGGGCTGGTTCCGGGTGATCTCCTGCGCTAGGTGATCAATCTGGCCGGAGCTCTGCCGGAGCATGTTGGCCTCGAGCTGGGACGCCAATGTCCACAGCGCGTTGAGCTTTAGCGTTCGGAACTCGGATAGGTCTTGGAGGCTGTCTAATAGCTCAGGGACGTATTCGTGGTAGTACTTTTCCTTTTGCTTGTTGGTGACGGTGATGGAAATAAGATAGGAGTTCTTGACATTGTTCATCTCGAGGATCTGCTGCTGGAAGGCGCTCTGCGCCTTGGCCTTGTCGAACGACGATTCGGACTTTTTGCGTTTGCTCTCAACCTCCTGGCAAACCGTGTCGTACTTTGTCTTCACCTTGCGCAGATCGGTGTAGGAAGCATCTCGCTCCTTCTCGAGCTTCTCGGCGTATTCAACGTGGCGTTTGCGTAGCTCCTCAAATCTCGTCGCCACATACTTGAGCGGTTCGGCCACCTTGGTGACTAGGTCATTGCCGTACTGTTCGTGCTCGTTGGCCCGGGCCTCTAGTATGGTGAGGTGTGTTGTCCAGGTCGTGAGGGAAGCACTGTGGGGAGGAAATACATGTGTCAGCCGCCATGAGACGGAACCGGAGGACTCGGGCCGTACCTTTCGAGCGAGCCGGGCGTCATGGTGGGTGTGTCGCCGACGCTCAGACTCGACGACTTCTTGCTCTTCTTCTCAAAGTATTTCTTGGCCAAGGCATTGAGCCTGGCGCTGTACTCCTTCTCGATGACGCTCCGCTCGCGGTAGAAGGCCTGGATGTCATCGAGCCAGGCGATCCCATTGGCAACCCAAGCGTTGGCTGGCCTGAACCCATCCTGCATGCAAACACGATGTCGTCAATAAGGGGTAAAGGCGTTGGGAGCGAGGAGCAAAGATGGGGCGGACCTTGAGTTCGGTGCCGAACGTCGGCGCAACATCCACCGCGGCCATGGTTCCCTTGTTCTATCAACTCGTCGAGCTGCTGTCTCTAACCATGCAAAAAAGGTTGGGACAAGTGGTGGCGGTGTGTACAGTGGCAAAAGAGCTATATCACAGCCATAAGCTGTAGAGGAGGGCTCCGTTGGTCTTGCCGCCGTCGGCTCTGGCGCATCCTGAGGCTGAGGTCACGGTTGGGGGGCTCAGGTTGGCTCTGGGGCAGGCGAAAGAGCGACGCAAAAGAGTTGTTGGCCAGCTTTCAAGTGTACCTAAGTAACCCCTCCAATTGGCGGCCCGCCCGAGGTGAGTTGCCCAGGTGGCTAAAATTGATGTACCCCAGCCTGCAGCGGGACAGCGGGACCCTGAACCGACACCACACTGTGCTCCAGTGCGCGCCGCTGCTACCAGGTCGCGTGTCTGCCCTCTGTAGGCTGTCAAGCTGTCTCCATGCAGCGTCTTCCCGCACTCAATGTCTCACTGTGCCAATCTGCAATCCAGCGTGGATGGAACACTCAACAAACCTCTGTATCTTGAGGATTTTGGGTTTCGCATCACCGTATACATCATCGCACAATTACGCACGATAACAGTTGCCCCTCGGATGGTGGCTGACGTTTAGTTACCCCGCCCTCAACGTTCTCTATGCTGTGGGGTATGTTCTGCAGCAGAACTGGATGGCAGCTGGAGATGCATAGCGTTGGAAAGGCGTACCAACTTCTTTCGTAAAAGGGGTCCGATCAATAGCTTACCTTCCTTCTGGCACCGCTTATATGTTGGGCGGTCGGTGATGCACGCGCTTTGAACGCCAAGTTTCCACAAAACATGATCAAGTCGAACTCATGCCTCGCCCCACGAGATTATATACCGTCGATCATGATATTCATTGATTGATGAGAGTATAGACAAGTCATTAAGGATACAACTAGACCAGCGTCCGCCCTTGCACTCTTTAAAGTGTTTGGGCACGGATCAACTGTGCTTTAGGGATCTAGATACATTGTGACGCCAATGATGGCTGACATTTGCCCGCTTTTTGTGCTGACATCGCGTGAAGCAAGTATCATAAAGTACCACAAGGTAGATAGGCCATGTGTCGCTTATTGTCCCAGTGCAATGACAGAGAAGGTACCTACGTAGCTATTTCGGGTAGGCTTGGCATCTGCTCCTTTCCCAGTATCCCTTCTGTTTTACCACAAGACAGTTTCTGCATTGTCGCGATTACATTCTGAAGAGACATGTGTCTGAGGCACACCAGCGAAAACCAATCAGACGCTTCGAGTATGCGCAATTGGCGCCACCAAGATGCCCAACTGCGGGGTCGGTGATCTGGGCAGCGAAACACCGTGACCCTTCGAGACAGCAGTAACAACCACCTTCGAGATCCCATCAAACCCGCCAACATTCGCGCTACGCACCTCGACAACCAGGAGTAGGTCATTCCTGGCTATTCCCTGTGACCTCAGTTTCAGCTACTGGCCTGTTATTCCTACAGATCCCGCAAACGTCAAAGTGTTCCGTTCGCGCACCCGCTCGTCTTTTCCGCCGCCGAGCATCGATACAAATAACTGCTGAGAGAGCCAAGCCTGGTGATTGTATGCAATGCGACTCCTGGAACGCGGCGATACCGGCGAGTTCCGCCTGACGAAGCACCTCCCGAACGACGCGATCCCCGAGATTCCGCCTTACGCGATACTTTCACACACATGGAGGGAAGACGAAGAGGTCCTCTTCAAAGACCTGGCGGACGGTACGGCCAAAAACAAAGCAGGCTACACCAAGCTTCAATTTTGCGGAGATCAAGCCGAACGCGATGGGCTGAAATTCTTCTGGCAAGATACATGCTGCATCGACAAGTCCGACGGTGCCGAGCTTCAGCACGCTCTCAATTCCATGTTTCGTTGGTACCGCAGCGCGGCGAAATGTTACGTCTACCTAGCAGACGTCTCGACCTGTGCCCCTGACAATGAGTCCAGCTGGGAATCGGCTTTTCAAGCAAGCAAGTGGTTCACACGTGGATGGACACTTCAAGAACTCATTGCTCCAACTATTGTCGAATTCTTCTCCATAAAGGGCAAGCGCCTGGGAGACAAGAAGTCTTTGGAGCGACAGATTCACAAAATAACCGGGATTCCCCTCGGAGCTCTCCGAGGTGGCATCCTCTCCGATTTTAGCATCGACGAACGAATGGCGTGGGTCAAGGAGCGCAACACAACACGTGAAGAAGACAAGGCGTACTCTTTATTTGGCATCTTCGATGTGCATATGCCGCTTCTCTATGGCGAAGGAGAGGCGGGGGCATTTGGCAGACTGCGAGAGAAGATCGATAAGTATTACCACCGTCTGGCTGACCTGCGTTCTGCCGACCCGCGCCTTGAGAAGGAGCGTATCGAAGCGGCAAAGGGCGGCCTAGTGGTTAACGCTTACTGCCGGGCCCTCGAGAGCCTTAACCTCGACCGATGGCACCTGCCGGAAAACCGGATGTTCTGGATCCGGGGGGGCTCCGGCAAGGGCAAGACCATGTTGCTTTGCGGCATCATCAATGAGCTGGAGCGGGCCATGGTCGCCGGCGGGCACTGTCACAACTTGGCGTATTACTTCTGCCAAGCTACTGACTCGCGCATCAATAGCGCGACTGCGGTGCTGCGGGGGTTAATCTACCTGCTCGTCCACCGGCAGCCACGTCTCCTCTTGCATCTGCCTGAGAATACATACCCCTCCGATGACGCAGTGGCATGGATCGTCCTGTCAAAAGTTTTACGGGAGATGCTAGAAGATCCAAACCTGAAGGTTACCTACCTAGTCATCGACGCCCTTGACGAATGCCTTACCGACCTGCCGAAGCTTTTGGACCTCGTCATCTGCACCTCGTCGGAACGTGTCAAGTGGCTCGTAGCGAGCCAGAATAGGGCAGCGATCAGGAGGAAGCTACAATCTGGCGATGGGCTGATAGAATTCGATCTTGGGCTAGAAACGAATGTAGAGCAGGTGTCTTGTGACATCGATGGGTATATTGATAACAAGCTATCCGGTCTTGCATCCCTTTGGGGTGACCTCCCGTTGAAGGATCATGTGCGGGATATCCTACGCCAAAAGGCAGACGGCACGATCCTTTGGGCCTCTCTCGTCCTGCAAGAGCTGAGCAAGGATGAGGTTGAGAGCTGGCACGTTTTGCCGATTGTCAAAGACGTACCGCGCGGCCTGGATGGCATGTACGAACGCATGCTGACGGAGATTGATCGGTATAGATGGGACGCGGATTTGTGCCGACAAATACTTTCCGCAGCGACAGTCGCATACCGCCCACTTCACTTGGCTGAAATAGGCGCCTTATCTGGATTACCAGAACAGATTACAAAATCGACGGAGAATGTCAGGAAGATCGTGGCCAAGTGTAGATCATTCCTTACAGTCAGAGACGATCGGATCTACCTCGTTCATCAATCAGCAAAGGACTATTTAAGCGACCGAGCCTCCACTCTGCTCTTTCCCCACGGCGTGGCAGTGGCCCACCACAACATGTTGGATCGATCAATGAAACTCTTATCTAACAAGTTACAATGCGACATATACAGCCTCTACGAACCGGGGTTTCCTATCGACCAAGTCCACACGCCAGACCCGGACCCTCTTGCGACAGTGCGGTACTCATGTGTTTACTGGGTTAACCACCTTTCTGATTCAATTTCCAGCACAAACACAAACCTGGACACATTTCTACAGGATGATGGGGCCGTCCATACATTCCTCAAGACAAAGTACCTTTACTGGCTTGAGACTCTCAGTCTACTCCGGGTTATGCCAGAGGGCATCATTGCCATAGGACAGCTCAAGGACCTACTGGTAAGTACAAAACTATAAAACACCAGAAGTCCAGACTTATAAAGAAATAGAGCCACATCGACCAAAGGCAGTTACTAACCCTTGCACAAGATGCATACCGGTTTGCTCTGTCTTATAGATGGATAGTAGAGCAAGTGCCTCTTCAAGCATACACTTCGGCCCTTACATTTGCACCAACTGGCTGTTTGGTGAAGAAACATTTCAGGGTAGATGAACCTGACTGGATCAGTACTAAGCCTGTTATAGAAGCGGATTGGGATGCATGCCTACAGACATTAGAAGGCCATCGCGGCTGGGTTCAGTCGGTCGCCTTCTCGCCGGATGGCCAGCGGCTCGCATCGGGCTCGCGCGATGAGACGATCAAGATCTGGGATCCCGCGTCGGGGCAATGCCTACAGACATTACAAGGCCATCGCGGCTCGGTTCGGTCGGTCGCCTTCTCGCCGGATGGCCAGCGGCTCGCATCGGGCTCGGACGATGAGACGATCAAGATCTGGGATCCCGCGTCGGGGCAATGCCTACAGACATTACAAGGCCATCGCGACTCGGTTCAGTCGGTCGCCTTCTCGCCGGATGGCCAGCGGCTCGCATCGGGCTCGGGCGATGAGACGATCAAGATCTGGGATCCCGCGTCGGGGCAATGCCTACAGACATTACAAGGCCATCGTGACTGGGTTCGGTCGGTCGCCTTCTCGCCGGATGGCCAGCGGCTCGCATCGGGCTCGGACGATAAGACGATCAAGATCTGGGATCCCGCGTCGGGGCAATGCCTACAGACATTACAAGGCCATCGCGGCTGGGTTTGGTCGGTCGCCTTCTCGCCGGATGGCCAGCGGCTCGCATCGGGCTCGCGCGATAAGACGATCAAGATCTGGGATCCCGCGTCGGGGCAATGCCTACAGACATTACAAGGCCATCGCGGCTCAGTTCAGTCGGTCGCCTTCTCGCCGGATGGCCAGCGGCTCGCATCGGGCTCGGGCGATGAGACGATCAAGATCTGGGATCCCGCGTCGGGGCAATGCCTACAGACATTACAAGGCCATCGCGACTCGGTTCAGTCGGTCGCCTTCTCGCCGGATGGCCAGCGGCTCGCATCGGGCTCGGGCGATGAGACGATCAAGATCTGGGATCCCGCGTCGGGGCAATGCCTACAGACATTACAAGGCCATCGCGACTCGGTTCAGTCGGTCGCCTTCTCGCCGGATGGCCAGCGGCTCGCATCGGGCTCGGGCGATGAGACGATCAAGATCTGGGATCCCGCGTCGGGGCAATGCCTACAGACATTACAAGGCCATCGCGACTGGGTTCGGTCGGTCGCCTTCTCGCCGGATGGCCAGCGGCTCGCATCGGGCTCGGACGATAAGACGATCAAGATCTGGGATCCCGCGTCGGGGCAATGCCTACAGACATTACAAGGCCATCGCGGCTGGGTTCGGTCGGTCGCCTTCTCGCCGGATGGCCAGCGGCTCGCATCGGGCTCGGACGATGAGACGATCAAGATCTGGGATCCCGCGTCGGGGCAATGCCTACAGACATTACAAGGCCATCGCGGCTGGGTTCAGTCGGTCGCCTTCTCGCCGGATGGCCAGCGGCTCGCATCGGGCTCGGGCGATGAGACGATCAAGATCTGGGATCCCGCGTCGGGGCAATGCCTACAGACATTACAAGGCCATCGCGGCTCAGTTCAGTCGGTCGCCTTCTCGCCGGATGGCCAGCGGCTCGCATCGGGCTCGCGCGATGAGCGGGATAATCTAGGGAAGCAGGAGTATAGCTTGGGGCAGGACAAGTCGTGGATTACTTGCAATGGCAAGAATATACTATGGTTACCACCAGAATACCGCCCGAGCTGTTCCGCCGTCCAAGGGCGGATGGTATCCATCGGCTGTTCATCGGGACGAGTTCTCACCATTGGCTTCTCGCGAAATGTTTAATACATTTCAAGTCTCTTTCACTCTATTCTCTTTATTTCTTTTTTCCTAGCTTGACACCAGAAGGATCCGGGAGGATGGGTTGCTTTATAGATACCATGAAAATTCTAGCATTTTCTATTAATGTTGAGACGGCTTATGTACTTTGCTTCGAGAAGGCAAAGTATAGCTTCCATTCTCTTCCCGAAGCCACATGTTACGCGACGGAGGCAAATTTGCTTGGTGGCGTTGGCGTGATGTGTGGTGGTAGTCAGGTGGGTTAACACATGATTAGTGCTGAAGAGGACACGTTGAGCCATCTTTCGCAGGAGAACAGACATCGCTACCCGCGCACGATCTGCCTTCACTCTGCATCTTTCAGGCAATGGATTCAGGCGACTCCGGTTTTGGGTCGGCCGGCACTATTTGGTGGTGCCGTGGTCGTTCTGAAGCGGAGTAAATTCGATCGGACGCGGCGTACCGTGCGGGCGGTATAGCCGGTTATTTCTGCTATCTCGTCAGCTTTGGGGCCATCTTCACCTTGTAGCTTACTGTTGATATGTTCTGAATTAGAGCACGCTTGTGGAGAGCGAGATTTGGCGCCATTGCAGTTGTGGTACTGTTGGTGATGTTGCTGTCAGCACAGGAGCGAGACAATATCTGCCTCCCGTCTTCATGGCTGCCTCTTGGTCCCAAATCCAGGCGCTGACACACTCGAATGTGGTAAAATCATAAATACGTCTTTCGGGTACCCATCATGACTCATAAGTGCCTCTTGTGAATAAAAACTAATCCATGCTGCTATCGGCACGTCCATGCATCTATCTTACATCAATAGAGTTTAAGCGACAGGACGCCAATTTCGCTCCTAGCTGTATAAAACTCTCCCAACGCTATACACTCACCCTAAAATAAATAAAAACATATTCGCACGATGCGATGGTATCATTTCCTCCACTCCGTATTTCGCCCACACCAACAAGCCAACTAACCGTACACCAAGTAGGTTTTTCTTCAAAATTTCAAGTCATTACGCTATCCCCTGTCTGCCCTTCAACGGCGACCGAACCACTTGCGACGAGAGCGGTACTCCGTGCGCGGAGGCGAGACGTACTCGGTCTTGGTCGCCGCATTGCGGCGCTTGCTCCGGCGCCCGGTGCAGCACGTCAGGAACACAATGATAGTTCCCAGCAGCGAGCAGATGGCCGAGACGAGAATCGTCCACGCGGCGTTGCCGTAGTAGGCTTGGGCACCCGTGTTGTTGTCATTGACGTTGGACCGTACGACGCTGAACATGACAAAGTCGATGATCATGATGACCACGGTGATGAGGAAGGCCAGCAACGCCACCAGCGAGGCGGCGAAGCTGCCGATAATCCCCGCGCCAGCTGCCATCAGGAAGGCAATGAAGTTGAGCCCGCATGCGATCGGGTGCAGAACCATGGCCTTGGTGAGCGCCCTCGTCGTAGACTCGGCGTACTCGGAGAACTGGGTGTTGTCGACGAGGTTCATGACAGCCGCCGGCGAGTAGCCGATCTGTGACTTGGTGCACGAATCACTGGAGCAGTTATCAGTACTTGCAAATTCAAGATGCAGTCAGTGTATATTACGTACACTCCATTGAGGTTGTTGATGCAATAACCAAAGGTACCAAACGCCACATTCGAGTGACTCCCGGCGATGTTTCCAAGATCAATGCGCAAAAGGGCGATGTCGTGGACAACCGGAGCAGAAATGCAAGTGATAATTAGGAGGATCGAAGCTACCAATAGCAGGAACGTCCCGATGTGGTGGAGGAAGGCGAACATATTGACGGCCCAATAAAATGAATAGTTGGCTGCAGAGGGATGGTCAACTATGTGTTTCGTGAGAGGCGGGTGCAGACAACTTCGCGAGGACGGTGGAGACAGAAGGTAGTGTCACCGAGGGAGAGGACAACGACGGGATATAAGCAGTTTTCCTATTGCGACGCTACCGCCGGGCACCATCCATCACGAGATACAACTCGGCGACGTCATCTCATACCACAGGCCTCCAGCGCAGGCCTGGTCTGAGATTGCGTCTGAGATTGGCTTGGCTGGCTCGCTGGCTTCTCCCAGACGGCTGAACGGCTCCTTGACAAGACGCGCTTGGTGCGTGGACCAGAGAGCTGCGAGTGTTGCGTCTTGTTAGCGGCCCCTGCATGGCTGACGATGACGTAGCGCGGTTGCGTGGAGCCATATTTTTGAGAATCGGTTTGCGACAGCGGGGCTTGCATGGCTTGGCCCCCCAAGCTGTGCCTTGATTTGGTGCTCAACCCAGCTGGAGGCGGGGAGGACCATGACGGCACACCTTGAGCCCACCATCCACTCAGAGCCGAGCCCGCTTTGATCTTCCATGAAACGTTCATCAGGAGATGAAAATATCCAATTCCGTTGCCGAAAAACTGACGTCTATCCCACCCCCCGCATGTTTTTCAATCCCTTCCGCCCTAGGTATCCACGTATGCAACGCAAAAGTGAGCCGTAACGTGCATGCTCTTGACATCAGATGGCCAGGTACCAGCCACTGCCCCGGTTCTGTTGAACCAAACAAGCTGGGCAAGCTGGGGAGGGCTGTTTTGTTTACATGATAAAAGTGAGGATCCTTTTCGAAGCCCAACACCACTTCAGACACAAATGTTGCCATAGTAGTTCCGCACAGCCACAATGGAGTGAGAAGTTGTCGCCAATCGCAGCAAACTAGGCTGGTAGGTGCTCGAAATATTGCCGATCGCCACTCGTCCATCTCATGTTTCTAGCAAACGAGGCTGAAGCTCTAGCGAACAAGTTCTTGCGGTGCCCTGCAAACTCCACCACATCAACGGGAGTCTTGCTGGCTCAGTCGTCGGTTTCGGTTTTGCGCTTGGGGCGAAACAACTCCCTCACCGTTTCCGCGGCCTCTATTTGCTTTCTGCGCGTCTCGCGAAGTGCGAAAAACCCCTCCGGTGTTTTGGGCACGCCGGCTTTGGTATCTTCGGGTCCGCTCCACACACTCAGGCCCTCGGAAGCCGAGTCTCTAGGGACCACCAGTCGCAGTGAAGCCGTCTTGAACGAATCCCTAAGCAACGGGTGTTCATCTTGGGGCCAGGGGCCGTAAAGAGGCGACTGGGTGATACGTTCTTTGTGCTTGTAAGAAGGCGCTGGGAAGACCGTTATGGTAAACGTCTTGGTCGCGCCGGCTGCGGGCGTAGAGGGTGTATTACTGCTTTCGGCTGCTATTTGGTTTTCAGGTGCTTTCGGTGTTGAGCAGGAAGATGTGCTGGTGTGGATGGGCTGCTCGCGAACATGGTCGAACTGCAGCGGACTTCGTTGAATGATGCGTTGAGCAATGTCCCAGCTTCCAGCGACCGAGATGAAAGAGGACGGTTCCTGTAATCTATTAACCAGTGCTTTATGTTAGCAGAAGTCAATTGAGTGCTGGGCAACCCACGTCGAACCTCTTGAAGACCTCGATGTCGCCGTGCTGCTTCAACATTCGGAGCACTGCGCGCTGCTCTGAGAAGGTTGCTGGAGCCGGTTTCACCTTGAGGTAGATGGACCGAGCCCTGATCGGCTGGGAATCAACAAGGAAACGGGCGGTTCGCAAAGCCATCACTACCCAGCGTGACAGAGGTCACTGCGGCGTCGAGAGCGAGAGCGGGAATTAGTTTCTGGCGGTGTTTAATTCCAATGCATCGAGTCCATGCGCCGCACCTGGGCAGCTACAGATACAGTGGGGCCGAAAATTGTGCTCCCATTGGCTCTAACAACCAACAGGGCCCAATCTTGACATCAAACGGCTAACAACAGTCATATACTAATAACGCAGCTTTCTCACGGTATTTCTCGTTGACAAGCAGCCACCACTCCGGAGCCCACAAAGCCTGGACACTGACTTGACAGAGCCTGTGAATAACCCTAACCCTATGACAACACCACAGGTGCCAAAATGGGACACCCAACATTACCAAAAAAGGATTCCATTCCGCAGAATGTGGCAAAAGAATTGGAGATGACCCACACCCGATTTGAACGGATAACCTTTCGATCTGGAGTCGAACGCGCTACCGTTGCGCCAGCAGGCCTTTCTTCTGATTGTTGTTAGTCGGTTCGCGACGGCGCCCCCATAACGTTCGGTGCTTGGCATTGTTTTTGATACTTCGTGTGTAACTCTTTTGTCCACAGCCGAGCTCAACGGCAAACCCAATGTCAACCTACCACGCTGAGCCAATGATGGATGGCCGTGGTGAGGAGCATGAGGGTGACGAGGAAGGCGCGCAGCCCAAACACACTCAGCCCGATGGCAATCGTAGTTGTCTCGGGATCGACCGAGGTCGTCGGCAAGATATCGTGTGGCTAGATATGACGGCGGCGAAGAAGCTCCGCGAGGGGCATAAAGTCTACGAGAACGCGAAGTCCTGCGAGGAGATAGAACCTTGCGAGAGAACAAAGTCCATCCCAGCGAAGACGGCGATCAGGATTCATATACTAAGGCGGAGGGGTTGGCACTGGGTTTTGTGTACCGTATGGCAAACTGAGACAATCTTGCCGTGGCACTGGGATCTCGACAAACAAGTTGGTTTGGAGACCGGGCAATCTCACAAGGAATAGGTGCCAGTCGAGCATAGTAACTAAAAGGCAGCCCAGGCAAATGGAGAGAGCAGAGTTAGCAGCACCGACTCGAAGAATGTGGGATTTGTAGTGGCTGGCTAGCGGTAAGATAGCACGAAGTTCTTGATAAAAACCTAAAAATATGTCACCGTCTGACAAAGTATGAGCGGAAGCCGATTAGTTCAGTGAGGTGTGCAGGGAGATAAGAGGCCATGGTGACCTTAATCGGTACCATGAGGAGGAGCGACGTCTGCAGTATAACGCACCCCCTCGCCTTTGTTGAGCCCTCTCCCATATGCCAAAAATAACCCTCGAGGCCCCGAAATGTGTTTGTAAGCCACGAGATAGGGGTGTACCAAGCAGGCTTAAGACATATGGGCCGATAAACAAACAAGAGGCGGAGTGTACCTTTGGAGACGACCGTTTACATATAAAGACTGTACGGCCAATGGAGAGATAAGTCCATGATGTTGTAAAACAACCCGGAAAGGCCAGGGGATAATGTCGTTATTTAGCATATAGTGCTCTACCGAGCAGAACCTGTCATGAGGCAACTGTAAAAAAATCATCGCGCCCCCGTTGGCGAAAACACCCAACCCAAATCTCGCCCTCATCAACTATCGTGACTTCAAACGCCGATATAGTCTCCGAGCCCAGCTAGGGGTAGAGTATACTTGTTGTGTATATGGGTAGTAATCCGTTATACTTGTCCCCTCGAACCATAACTTTCTCTGTGGCCGCACTAGAAGCCGGAAGTGCTTGCAACGCACCGATCTGTTCTTTCCACACCCTTCGTACCAGTGTATGACAGGATATCTCCTCGGGTCGAGACATGTCCATCCTCCGATACCCCTAAACAATCTGGAACAGCTCCCCGTGCCCCAGTCCTCCGCCTGGTCCAGCCCTTTATACCTCAACCACGCCAGCCAGCCCCTGATGAACCGGTTCATCCCTCTCCTTCCCGCCACAGCCCAAAATAGATACCTCAACTCCTCAGCCTCCACGAGGTGGACATGCTGTATAAAATGGCCCAAGGCGAATTGGCAGTATCTCAGTGACTGGAAGCGGTCGCCCAGTATGAACGCTTCCTCGGCAGCGGAACTACACCAGACGTCTTCGTCGGCGCACACGTGGTTGCGGTCGTAGATCGGCCACCACTTGCACACGGCGCACGAGTAGAGCCAATCGACCCAGCGGGCGAAACTGACCGGGTCAACCTCGGGGATGTGGAACTCGCGGGTCAGAGCTTCGAGGAAGCGGCCGCCATGAAGCGCTGCTTTGAAGTAGTCTGAGAAGTGGCAGAGGAGGTCGGCGTGGATGAGGAACGCCTGAGATTCTGGGCAAATGCCGACGGTGATGTTGATGCGGTCCCTCGGGTTAGAGCAACTGGGTGAATGGGGTTAGAATGGTGGGTTGGATTGGCTTTTGGCCGGGCAGGCGTGGTGGACTTACAGATCGACCTCATCCGGGGAGAGGCTGCCGATGTGAAGGGGACATGCCTCGTCGAACATGGGGCATATGGGAGAACGAGATCCTTGTGATAACAAGGGAGTCGAGTGTCCAGTGCCACTCTGCTGGTTTCTCAAGCGCGCCAAACTCACCATTTCGTCCATCTCGAGCTGCTTGGTTTTCTTGTGTGGACTAGAATACTGCCTTCAACAAGACTCCAAAACCACGTCTGCAGATACCAACGGAGGCATCGGGATTCCATCTGGAAAGAGTATTTTGCTTCCCAGGCCAGTACCTGCCCTGCTTAACAAACACTCGAAACCTAATAACCTCGGACCATCCAGCTACTGCGTGATTGCCTGTGCTGTGGCTTTAGACTTTAGCGCCACGAAGAGTCATACCGATCTAGGGCAACTACGTTGACGCACGCCAAGTTCACTGCTGTCGTCAAAGGGCAACGGCGAGGGTTTACAAGCTGTCGAGGAGACGGGGGACGCCGAGATGGAATAGGGGGCCGGACTAGCCGCAAGACTTGTTGACGCTCTGGCCAGGCCAGGCGTGATGCAGCCTTCCTTCGCAGTACCCGATACCACTGCACGGCTTCCTTACTACTCCTTTCGCACGAGCAAGGAAATTCAGGAGTTGAGACGAGATGGAATGAGGCAATGACGCTCGACGCTTAAACATCGCCGTATCCTTTGGACAAAGACTCGGACCTTTCAACTTTGCGGCAGTTTCCTTGAGCGGGCCGAATGCCATCGTGTCGGTCGGTCGCCGCCCCCTCTTCGTCGTCCTCGTGGTGGAAAATGGCATCATAAGGAGCCAGCAACAATCCCTCAACAATTATGAAGCTGTCGACGCAAAGCTCTACAACGGGCCCGTGTGCAACCCACTGGCAATCCAGCAGCTGTTGGGAAACCTTGCATGGCTCAAGAACAACAGACTGAAGATGTTTGGTTCCTCAGGCTGGAGATAAAGACTTTGGTTCTAAAATAAAAGGAGAAGGGCAGAGGGAGCTCTATTGATGGCCCTGCCTGTTTCTCGTAGTGTAGCATTGCCGTCGGGCTCAACAGGTGCCGATGCAAGCCACTTCCTAACTGGGGTCCCAGGATCCGATACCCAGGGGCTGACTAGCTCGGGGGGTTCCTTCCAGAGTGCCATTCGCGGCGTGTGCGTGTGTGCGCCGCGAGTCTTATTTTCCAGCGTCCTGGAACCGAGGATTTTCTTTGCTGCAGCGAGACCGGCGGTCAAACAAGTTTGGCATGCCAATCCGTACCCTCGCGGCCGGTTGGTCAGCAAAAACCGAGGTTCAAATATGGAACAACGTGCCAAAAAAGCAAAGGAAAAAAAAAGTAACATCCATCTTGCTCGTGGGCCGATCGGGTTACTGCAGGTAACCCCCACGTGACCCCTGACCTCCTTCCACGCCCGCCCAGGAGCAGGCGTTCAGCACCGTGTACAGAAACAGAGATGATCGGCCTCTCCCAGGAGTAATTCCCAAAGGCTCTTCTGTTCCACGACCGGGAGCTTGGGCTGGTGGAACTACAAACCCAGCTCAGGGCAAGCGCATTGCAGTCACACCACGTTTAGCTGCTGCAACACCTATGCAAGTTCTTTGACATTTTACCCTGCCAGATGACCGTCCGTGACTTTTGAGTGTGGTGTGTGTGTGTGTGTGTGGGCGTTGGTGTTGGCCCAAAGTTGTCATGGAATGTGTCAAGGAGTGGGGAGTGGGATGGCGCTTCGGGAGCAAAATAAACGGCGCACTCGCACGCTCGCTCGCACTGTACCGATTACCTTCGGAAGCATGGATCGAAATGCAGATGCAGAAGGCGCCAACAATCACGATGCTGCTGAGGGGCTGCATGCAACCCTGGAGATCGTCACTTCACGAACTCAAGTTCCCAGGAGCTCCCTGGAGCTTCCTTGCCGGATCGCCCAGTGGGCCTGGAGCCTGTGGGGGGAAAGAGAACAAGACTTTTTTCTTTCTTCTTTCCTCTCTTCTCTCGGAGCTTGGAGTTTCTCGAAATGGTTTGGCGATTACCAATAGGACTCACAAGAAGGAGTTGTGCCATTTTCCAGGATCTCCAATCATTCGGCACCACGCTTCCGCACCAGCTTTGCTCTGAGATGATGAGCCACCCCTGAGCCTGGACGTGACACCCAATTGAAGTTTGAGGGGGCACCAACGAGAGACCGCCCGACAGGTCCTCAACCTGACCTATTGTCAGGCGGGCAAGGAAGGGCCCAGCAGCTTGGGCAGGGTGTGTGCCAGTGGCTCCTGCTGTCCCGTCCGTTTGTGGACTGGGTGAGTTCAATGAATCCACAGTGGTTGTCCGACCTTCATCTACCAAAAATCCCCGAAACCGTTTCAGCTGAGGGGACCGCGTTGGTCGACTCGTCTGGGGTTAAATGAGCCCGAGCTCCCTCTGCGTGCTGCTTATCCAGCACAAAGTTCCGGGAGTCTGGCTCTGGTTCAATACTAAAGGAAAGCCAAAGGGAAACAAGCAACGGCACAAAACTCGGCGGGGGATTCCACAGCATCGGGAATCGGGCCTTTGAAGCCCGTTCACATGAGGGAGCACCCGGCCGTCGTTTGAACCTGCAGCATAGCATAGAGCGGCACAAGGCACGGGACACGGAATTTGCGATAAAAAAGACGGAAAAAGACGCGATGCGATGCGCCCCAATTGCTAACGTTACCTCGTAACACCAAAGCCAACGCCTGAGAGAGTGGAGACCGGATGAGCTTGTCCAAACGCTTGACATTCAGCCACTTGACCATTCGAGAAAAAAATCGGGGCATCGGAATGATGAGACTGGGAAGGTCGGCTGAGCTTGAGGCTTGCTGGTAAAAAGAATGCCGTTGCCTGCTGCAGGATTGATTGTAGATTGGGCATCAGGCCATGTTTTCGCAGGAAACCCCCGCTAGTGTCGCTTCCAGGTAGCTCGTCTTGCTTCTTGGGACGGAGGAAAAAATAAAGCTCCTACCGACAATTCAAAGTTAGTAAAGGGGGATTCTCGGCGGTATTCGATATTCCAGTCCTTTGTGCCTGGTGCCTGTCTAACTGGCCTATAAGTCTGGTGTGTTGCATTGGATCTCGGAATATCCCTGTGGCGAGGGAGATAATATATAACAGAAAAATACTATTGTGTAGGCCACGGTAATATCACCAACGTGACTGGTCAAGGGCGGATTCGGTACTCGGCAGAGATTCGGTACACGTAATTCCGGAACAGGAAGCAGTCTACCGATGGGACATGATAGCTCAACCTTTCGGCGTGGTTGATGAGTCGCAGGTCAGCATCGGAAGGACAATTGCGTGATCCTACACCCGAGTCCAGGGAGGGGCACGAAGCACTGTTAATCAAACACGTGGACGGATGGCGGTCATCACCAACGAACCCGAGGGTCCGGAAATCAACACTCAACCCACGGGCAAAGGGACAAAAAAGCCAACATCCAACATCCCGACAAGAGGTTTCATATGTCTCTGATAGGATATTATAGGGCTGTCCCGATAGTTGTTTGAAGGCGTGAAGGTGTCAATGCAAAGTCGAGAATAAATTGGAATTGTTGTGTCTTGACGTCCCAGTGCGGGAGACGGGACTGACACTTGTGCCCAGATCCTTGCACGCGACCCAGGGCGATGGATGTTGCACAGTGTTGGGCTTGAGGAGCTTAGCACTGTTGCACAAAACACCAGCCAGATATCATTGGACCGTGCCAGGGCAGCCCAGAACCAGGGTCCAGGGAAGGGCCAGGATTGCGGTGCAGACAGCGCCACTTGACGACACACGCCAAATGGTCCGAGGGCCCACGCAAGGGGTGGGAACGCAGGTTTGTCCAGGATGGGAAGAGGGAAGCTGAATGGTCAACGCTCCCCACCCAGAGCCAAAGAGGCGGCGCTCTTGCAAGCTGGTCCAAGCTTGAATAAGGTAACTTGGTACCTGGCCCACACGGGCAGGGCAGACAGAGCAAGCCAAAACAACTGGCCGCCGAGGCCAGACCAACCAGCCGGCCGAGGACTTGAAGCTTTCTAGTTCCCCCGCTTGATAAACTCATCCTCCATATCCAGTGTCCGCCTGCCTATCTAACGCTTCTGTCAAAACCATTTAGCTCAGCCCAGTCTGCGCATTTCTCGCGCACCTAGCTTGGGCGCGAGTGCGTCTATAATCAGCTGCTCTTCTTTTGGCATGAGCGATGTTATCCGATAACTTGGGTCATGTTATGTTGGCGGAGCTTTCCAGCGAGCCCGAGTCAGGTTGCCAGCGCGGAAAGTGGCCAATCAGTGCCTCAATTCACCCCAGTCCCAGCCAAAGGGGTTTGGGGGGGTTATGGTGGTATGCGTGTACAGTATGGCGCACATTCGTCGCACTCCCCTCCCTTCCCCTCCCCCCCTCCCCCCTCCCACACATCCCTGGTTCCCAGGGATCATGTTTTCTGGGACTGGGGGACTGGGGCCTGGGAGTCTGGGATGGTGGGACACTGGCTCACTGGAACGAACTGATTGCAAGACGCGGAAGATGTGAGACCTGCCGGGGTCAGCCTCGCCACCCACCCGACAGGCCGATTCCCAAGAGGAGCTCCCAAGACACACAGTACGCCAGGACGGGATTGCGCTAGCTCTGCTCGACAGAGACTAGACTCTTGCTCTGTCACTGCGTTGCGTGTCTGGGTGTGTCTGCGGTCTGCGGCCATGTCTGCTGCAGGCGTCCTTCAAGGATTGCTTCCCCAAGCCCTTTTTCTCTCATTACGCTCCCATATTCCCTCTCGTTGCTCCATCGCATCGTCTTGTAGTCGTCGCCAGCCGTCATCGTGTTTGCGGCACACATTTGGAGTGGGCCATCGCAACGCTCGTTAGCCAGATCACCACACCATCGTGAGGTCGTTTTGTGTTGCCGGCACTACTCGGTCCTCCCTATCCCCAATTGATCCATCTCCATCACCCTCGCCCGCCAAGTCGCTCCAGGCTCCCTGCTGGTTCCCTGGTCCCTGTTTTGAGACTCGGCCGTCGAGAGAATTTGCTCTGGTGCCCAACTAGTGCTAGCTAGTCCGCTCATTAGCGCCCCAGGGCCCGATGTCTCCTTCATAACCGTTGGGCTTCCCGGTACACCAGTTCCTGTCCAGCTGCTCTCCGTTCCCGCTCGTGCTGTCGTCCGCTCCGACCTTTCAGCTGGGTCAACACAGCACCAATTCCACCATGGCGGACAGTCTCGCCACCCAGGACAAAGGAATAGAACCAGTCCGCCTCGATAACAGCATCGACCATGGCCAAGAGCCGTCGCCGAGTGCAGAGGACGCCGAGGGACGGCCAAGGCAAATATCTGCCGTACTGAGGCGACTCCAGCAGCACCGCCAACAACGCCAGCAGCGACAGCAGCAGCGTCAACAATCCCAAGTTCGGCCCCAAGCAGAAGCCTTGGGCGGCTCATCAATTCCAGCTTCGGCAGCCTGCAGGCCAGCCCGGCTGCGAGCAACCGTCGAGACGTTAGTCCAGAAGCTGAGCAAACAAAACTTGCAAAAGCCCGGCGCCGGCAATGTGCCACAGGAGCCTGGCCTGCAATTGCAACTGCCGTTGTCGACAACGGTCTCAATGGCTGCGTCAAATGTGACAGATACGACAAAAGCGGAAGATTCTGTCATCACACTGCACTCGGCGCCTGCCCCGGAGGTTGATGACAACCCCGAGCCGTACTACTCACGATTCTTCGCATCCCCAGAAGATGACCTCATGAACTCCACCTCTCCGAACCAAGCCGTCGACGAGACGATGGCCGGGCCGAGCCACACGTCGCAACCCCCGCAGTCTACCTCTCAGTTCTACGAGAACATGTTTAACCGTTCCTCAGCATCGGATACTGGACCCGGGGCGAAGCAGGCAACTATTCTGCACCTGCCGCCAATCCTGGAACCGGATCCGGATTACGATCCCAAGCAGGAGCTACAACTCCAAGACTTTGACCTCGAGGTGGACGAAGGCTTTGGCCAGGGTGGCCCCGCTCTCACCGAGGAAGACGTGCCCTGGGAGAGCTTCAGAAGCATCCGGCGAGTCGGGATGCCTGGCGGCATTAGGAAGAGCGTTGGTGGGATCTCGCTGCGGTACCGCCTATCTACCGACGCGGCCATGAGCTGCCAGAATCTGGTACGGAGTAGGCCCAGAATGCGCAAGAGGAAGAGGCCGAGGGCGGAGAGCTTTACGTCGTCAGGAGTTACCTCGGCCATCTCGTCACCGGTGATACCGCCTTCGATACCCTCGCCACACCACAACCCTTATTCATCATGACCTTCGTGCTACACGCTGTGTTTTTATTTTACCTTGGTTTTGTTTTTTATGGGAGCGGCAGATTATACCCACGGGACCTGCAATTTTCGGAGTACTGGAGTTTGGAGTTCAGCAGGAATCCAACCCGGCTTGGGACGGTTTTGGATGTGCGCGCTTGCGCGCAATGAGCAAGGATCTCAAAAGGTTGCTGGACTGGTTGCATATTGAGGAGTTCACAATTGGTTAAGAAACACGCATTATACTGGGGAATGTGGCACACATTAGATTTGGGTGCCGAAACCTTTGTCTGGTCTCGTGTGTCCTGCGGACACGTTTATCAGATTGGATATGCCAGCCATCTACACACAGAGCTGCATGTCATGGGGAATAGGATATTGAATTGTACGAAGCAGCTGCTCTAGATTTTGGGGATCCTAAATCCAGCCGGCATTCAAAAGGGGGGCGAGGAGCATGCTCCTCGCCACATTATTCACTCTACCCCCCTTCTTTTGCCTGTGTTTAAAACAATACTAACTCGGACGAGGAGCCTTTGGACAAAGGCACAGTGTAATATTGGGCAGATTGGACTTTCTATTCAGGGAGACTGAGGTAAGCATCCCACCTCAAGCTCAAGCCATCACCAACGCGCCCGAACTGGTCGTACTGACTGGCACATGACAGTAGGGTGTACAGGTGATTACCGCCTTTCATCGCAGCAGCTCGTGCACCAACCGCAAAACACGAAGCAATCACGACTATTCCGCAGTGAGCCGACGGAACAACATGGTTCCACCCAGCTCGACACATTCCAGCCGTCAACGCCGCTTCTTTGTTATGGCCAACGACGAGGCCCACCCATTAACCCCATTAGCCTCAACACATCACAAAGGACCGAGTTTGTTTCTTTGTTGTTTCGTAGCCTCGATGGCTAGCCGGGAGCTACCCCCCCCCTTGACCCATGCCGTCGTCGGAAAGCTCAGTCGCGGGCTTCGGAAGAGGCCAGGGGTACTATGAGATGATGCTGCCCTATGCTACTGGAATGGATCGTCGTTGGCGATGCCACCACATTCTTCGCCTACGCTCGGCCCCAGGCTGCTGTTGTACAAATGTCTGGCACATTCCCACCCCCCCTCCCCTATTCATTTTCATACCTCCAGTTGCTGTGGCAGGTCCGGTGGATTTGTTGACATTGTCCCGCTCTCTCTGTCTAGAGCCTGTTTGCACTTTCTTTTTCCCCGTCCAGCATCATGGCATCCTGGAGTTACCGCGCAAAACTCAACACCCACGATTACCACAACCACTACTACACCTCAAGTCCGCTCACCCGGCGCAACAATAGCAGCAACAGGCGCAGAGTAGTCGTCCTCCCGCCGCCCAACCATTCGACAGCAGCTGCGGCGGGACAATGGCCAGCGTGCAAGGCATGTCATTCACGGCGAGCGAGTTCTCGCTCGTCGAGGACAAAGGAGGCAACGCCCTGCTTTGGCAGGACCCGGCCGACGAGGTGGGATCGGCGGACTTCTTTGACGAGTTTGTCATGCTCGATGGGCCCGACTCGGCCTCGACCTCGACAGTGGGAGGGGCTGAGGGGGGGGGAGGGGGTCGAGGAGGCGACTACGCCAGCCTCGGCCTGCTAAAGGCCCTCACGCCACCAGTTTCGCTGGGATCGAGCACGAGCATGCTGCCCCCTGGGCGGCCTGTGGGTGTGGTAAGTGGGCATTAGGGGCGGGTTTCGACACTGGTTTATCGAGGTGCTAACCCATCGGTCTCGCGCAACAGAAACAGCATCACTACACGTACGGCGACCCTGCCATGGCGATCCACCCTAGCATCCATGACCTAAGTGGATTACAGGTCTGCCATGACGTGCCTAGCGCAGGCTCCATCTCGGACTCGGAGCTGCTGAAGCTTGAGGGGTTGACGATGCGATCGCCGCGCGTTCAGGTGCCGACTGTATCGGCGTCTGTCCCACCGTCGCCTCGCTCGCGATCGGCGAGTCCTCGCAAGCCTGGCCGGCTCGAGACCTTTTACACCAAGGTCCGCAACAAGGCTGCCACGTTGCAGGGGAAGCCCAAACAGCAGCCATCGCAGGCACACAACGCGCCGATGCCAAACATTTCAACAGCTCAGATGGACACGGTGAAGCTGGCAAGCAGGCCGAAGCCGTACAACCTCAACACCGCCAAACCGCACCTGCCCCTATCCCCGCCGCTGACCGGCTCTGTGCTAGATAGCTCGCAGTCGTCGACGGTGGCGGATAGCAGCAGCACAAGTTTGTCTTTTGTGACTGGCCTTATGGAGGATCCCTTCCCCGAGGCCGACGGCCAGCGCGTTGGTCAGCTCCACTGCGGTGCTATCCCCAACACACCACTGCATACGCCTCTCCTCAACGGCTTCTCTTCCAGGAGCGTCGGCGGTCCCAACGGCGTAGCCGCCTGGCAGCTGGCCAGCTCGAGCGCCAGCACCCCCTTTCTCACGCCCACCACAACCAACGACGCCTTCTGGTGGGACCCTACCTGCGACCCGATGGAGATGGACATGAAAATGGACACGGCCCTCCAGCTCACTTTCGCACACCAGCAGCAACAACAGCCCCGAGCCTTTGAGTACCCGCCCCCGCCCACATCCAGCACCGACGACCTCTTCACCCCGTCGGGCCTCATGATCCACATGCCGCAGCCGCGCGGTCCCGCCGCAGCCGTCCTCCACTCTCCGGCATCAGCCCACCACGTCGTGTCCGCCACGCTGGCCCAACCACACTACCACTACCCACCGCCCCCCTCCCTCCACCTCCCCAACGGCAGCAGCACCCGGCACGGCCGTCCCGCCGAGACCTCCCCGCGCCGGCCCAAAAAACCACGCGCCCCGTCCTCCGGCGCCCGCCACCACCAATACGCCGTCCACCCCCTCTGCCCCGGCGGTCCGCCCTTCCATCCCCAATCCTCCCCGCGCAAGCGCACCGCTTCCAACAACGGCCCACCCCCCTCCCCGTCCCCCATCCCGCGCCTCCACCGCCGCAGCGCCTCCATGCAACTCCTGCGCAACCCGCCATCCGACTCCCCCTCGGCGATCCGCAAACGCAAGTCCTGGACCGGCCGCCGCCCCTCCGACTCCACCTCCCCGCGTAAGCCGTCCCATGCGCGGCGCGCCTCGTCGGGGACCCTCCCGCCCACGACCACCAAACCGCGCGGACCCTCCTCCTCCTCCAATCCGCGCACCGCGCCCGAGGACGACGACAACGATTACCATCTCGAGACGCCGGCGGACACCGGCGGCGACGGGTTCGTCAACTACACACCGTCGGACCATAACATCCTCATGGCGGGGGTGGCTCCGTCGGGGAGCTCCAAGACCAAGGCGCGGCGGGAGCGCGAGGCGCTCGAGCAGCAGCGCAAGCTGGGCGAGGCGGTGCGCAAGGCGGTGGCGGCCGCGGGCGGGGACGTGAGCAAGCTGGCGCTCGAGGGGGAGGGGGATGTGCTGGGCATGCTGGGGGGCGCCGAGGGGTTGTTGGAGGGGAGGTAGGGGGTTGTTTTCTTTTGGGAATATTGGGGTGGGTGATGTTTTATGGTGTAAAATGAGCTGGCGCTGAGGAAAGGGTGGGGGGATGAAGGCTGTGGTTTGCTTGTTTTGAGCTTCCGTGTCGCTCCTTATCTGCTGATTCGCATATTTGTATTACTTCAAAAGGATTCGACGGCTTTCAGTTTTGGTAATTCGGGTTTATCGTTTCTACTCGCTTCATGAATATCGAGGGGTAATAACTTTGCCCCCTGACTCTCGATATGTTTGTATGACAAGTACCTCGTAGCCGTGGCTCCAGACTAAACTGTTTCCTAGCATGAGCCTTGCCATGCCCTAACCCAGTGTGCTTCATCTTCAACAGTCTCAACGCAAGTCGAATCCGGTAAATCATAGCGATGTAGTTGGACTTGTTATTACCATCTACGATGGACTTCACTCTCCAAGCCGTCTTTTCGGTTTAACAACCACTCGGTACCACACAGAGCAGAAACTCGTCACATCACGCAAACATAGCACACAAGTAAAAACTCAAACCCCGGATTAACTATCACTTCCATCCAGCACTTGGCTCCCCTCAAAGGCGGCCTGTCCCCTTTTGCAAAGGAAAGCCTGACTCCCAGCCCAGCTGTCGAGTGATCCACTGTACTGTCGGGTCCAGGGATAACCTCTTTTCACACAGCCATATGTACAAAATACTGAATCCGATTATGTTCATGGCTCTGGCTGCACAGCCGCCTTTCTCACTCGATCATCTCTTTCGGGGGTGTAGGTAATGTTTCAGATGGGTAGTACCCTGTGACTCTGAGAAGCAAAAAAAGCGCCGCAGTTGCCCCAACCTCCCCTTCCCAACGCAACCTCTTATTACGCCGTGTCATGCCTTGAATCGACCAAATAAAAACGAAAAGAAAATGGCGTGGTAGGATGTGACCGTTGCGCGTGTATCCAACACGGCAAAAAGGCCGAGGGAGATGAGGGCCGGGGGTATTTCGAGACACCGCTCGCGCCCAACCCCATTTCCCTCACCGCGGTGGGAACTGGCCCTGGGTCGTGTACCCAATGCAACGTCGAACCAAAATGCCACCTGGTCGAGATTGTTGTCGTTAAAGAAACCCCAGAAAGAAAAACGCAGAATGACACCGTGGCACCATTTATCATGAATGGTGAGATGCAGAGCTATAGACAGGCCATATTGTGACACCCCTTCTCTAGTAATCGTATTAATCATAACCGGCACCACGTTGCCACGGGCTAGGATATGTTAGCATAGTTTCAGCCCCCAAGGAATTCGCTCATGGACGTACCTTGCACTGTTTTGTGACCTGAATCCAGCTGGGCTCGCGTTGTTCTGCCCCCTGAAGGCAGGCGTGAGGTTGGAGCTTGCGCCACCGTAAGGACTCGGGCTCGCCGACCGATCCTGGAAGTGTCCGCTTGTCTGGTTTCGTAGGATGCCAGAGTTGTTGTATTGTGGCGGGCTGCGATTGCCGTCTGCGGGGAAGAGCGGCATCGCGGGATCGGCTGGAGACCGGGGTGGGTTCCCATATCCGTTGGCAGCCGGCATGCGCTCGGTCTGGCGTCGGACAGAATCCGAAGAGATGGACTCGGCATCATCGTCAAGGTCGAGCCCGTGCTTGTAGCCGCCCTTGTCACCGCGAGCGGTTGCCCCGAGAGCATCCAGCTCCGTAGTGGTCGTGAGGTGCGTCTGAGACTTCATGAACGACGTACGATCGTCGGCCATGTACGTATAACGGCCGTCCGGGTTATCGCGGAAGAAGACAATTATAGTTGTGACGATAAGCATGATCAGTAATACCAGCGCGAAGGCGGCGTTCGCAATCCACAAGACAACACCAACGACACCCGTGACCAGAGGCGGCTGATTGAAGACCTCGGTGAAAATTAACAGGAAGATTGAGTTTAGGAAGTTCATGACGCAAATGGCGATGTTGAAAGAGTTGGTGCTCTTATCCATCCACGGGCGAAGAACACTGGCGGCGATCAAGGCGGCGGCCTCGACGAGAATAAAGCCAACCGCCTGAATGATGCCCTTGTTCTTATCTTGCGCAAAGGCCACAAACATGCCCTTGACGAAGATATATCCGAGACTTGGGACAATGAAGTAATAGGCAGATGCGCGGAACTGGACATAGAGGAAACCCCACTTGTTGAGGGCCTGGGGGTCCGAGAAGAGGATGTACGCGGGATTCCTATGCATAGCGACGGAACGGCGTGCGATTCTGATGACCTTGGTGGCGGCCCAGCCAAGGGTAGCAATCATGCCGAATAGGAAGAACACGGCCAGGACCATCTCGGCGGCTGAGTCGTTTTGGGTGAACTCCCAAAGGCAGAGGATGGTCATCTGGGGGAATCCAATCAGGGTCATGCGGAAGAGAATGCCCTTGAGGACGGTGAACCAGCCGTTCCGGAACTCGATGAACTTGTCGCTCTTCATCCGCCGCTGCTTCACTAGCAGCTCGAGGATGCCCTTGAAAGCGGCGACGCAGATGGTGACGATGACGACAAAAATGCAGAAAAAAGTGAGGCCTGTCATGAACAGGTTGGTCGACTCGATGCCCGCTCGGAACGCTACTCGCTGGATGCCAAAGACAAGGTAGCTGCCGGAGCCAGTCTGGATGTTGCCGCGCTTGATGAGATCACGCTTCATTATGGCCGCCATCGGCTCGACAATGGTTCGGGGCATCATGGCGATCGAGCGTTTTGCCAGGTTCATGAGTTCGGCCGAACGCTTCTCAACCTGAACAGATACCGTCGTCAAGGAGTCGAAAATGTGCGAGGGGGTGCCGCCGGTAGCCCGCTGGTACCACGTAAAGATATCCTGCATAAAGCCAACCCTAATGATGCCCATGCTCCATTGAAAATCTTGCGTCCACGCCATGACGACCGGAGGTAGAGGAACAGCCGTAAGGCCAATCATGGCCTGGGCCTGGAAATAACCAAACAGCGAGAGGGCGTTGGCGGCGACGTGAGAGGCAGCGTTGTAGTGGCCCAACCCGGATACCATGGCCGAAGAGGTCAGCGCGAGGCAAGCCACAATAGCAGTGGCCCACTTGACTCCCACCAGATCGACGGTTTTGCCATTGGAGATATCAGCCTCCACACAGGCCACGCTGGTGCCAGCGTTGGGTCCGTCAGTCATGTTGATGAACACCTTGACCTTGGCGTCGAGATCGGGAAAGGTATAAGCAATCCCGGGGATCTGCTTGATGGCATCGGCGCCGACGGGGAGGTTGAAGTTGAGGGGGATCTTTCCAGCCGTCATGGGACACAAGCCAGCCAGGCCAGCCTCGCAGGGGTTAACCTTCGTCCTGATAATCTGGTATCCGTAGGCCGAAATGGAGACGTCGAAAATGACACTCCCTTGAATCGAAGAGACGGCAACAATATCTACATTTGCCGTGTTGTTGTTTGGTGTGAAGATGACATTGAACAGACTCGCCGTGAAGCCCGAGTTCTCTTGGCATGTGTTTAAGGAGTTGGACTGGAGAATCGGCTCGGCGAGGATAGGCTGAGCGAAGGTGGCGAGCGACGCCAAAGCCGCGAGGGGCCGTAGTAAAGAGACCCTCATGCTGGCTGCGGTTGGTGAAGGGGTAGATCGAACAATTCGGTAGCAGTTTCGAACCCCAAGAAGGGGGGGGGGCTTTATTCAAGTGTCAATTTCGCGTCCGGCTCGGTCGGTTGGCTGCTTGTTGGCGGTTCGCGTACGGCTCGGCGTTTTCGCGTCGAGAAGTAAATGCCAGCCCTAGAGGGAGTAAATCGCTCTTATTAGATTCGAGTGAGGAAAATGGCCGGCAATGGGATCGATACGAAGGCCGACTATTGAATTCGGGAGGAATGGCGCAGGGGAACCGGTCGTTGTCAGGAGGCGGGTCGATCGAGTCGTGGCAGGAAGAAAGAAGCGAGAGAAGTCTGCCAGCAACGTCGAAGTCGCAATCAAAGCAAGCAATCCGGCGACGCAAAACACACCTTTGTTCGCAAACGATGGTGAGTATGCTGGGAGTCGGTAGGTTGTAAATGGAGGATTGTCAGTGCAGCAAAATGGAGAGCGAAGAGGAAGCAGGTGAGCGCTTGTGTGCCGGGTCTGGCCCCTGGAACCTGCGAGGCAGTGCTGTCGTAATGAAGGGTCAAAACTGGGACACGGGGGCTGCGAGGGACAATCTGATGCCTGTACCTCCCGACCAGGACGCCATGGTAGCACTCGTTTAAGTGGGCTGGGAGATGAGGTCAGGCACGCTAATCCAGTACCTTCCGTTTGCGGGGTTGTGTCTATGATTCAAAAGTAGCGCTTTATTGGATGATCTGTGCACCCCAGAAGTCCGACAAACATGTCGACATGTGCATTGAGTCCCACGCCTGCTCGTGTCCCTTGGTATTTCCGCACTCGCTTTTCTTGATTCACCACGCCTTGATTTCCATTAAATTCCTAGCTTCGAGTCCTGAGCCGCCCGTTGACCAGTTTACGGACGATGGCACATCTAGTTGGGAAACATTTTGTCAAGAAATATGTGTTTTCATCATCTGTCTTTGCCGGGAAAAGGGCACTGGGAAGCCTCCAAAAGACCCAGAGGGCCCCTTTTTGCAAGCGCACAATCAAGAAGGAATTTGCTCAAACAGGCCCGGCCCATCCACAAAAGGACGGCAGGCCCGCCGGGCATCCCCTCCGTTGCATCGTCACTCCCTCTCCTCGATAAAGATAGGTGTCCCTGCAGGCGAGCACTATAAGCATGCTGCCAGGGCCCGGTGCATATGCTGCTATACTGCCTCTTCGTGCTGCATTTATAGCCGGTACTTTGTCCTGTCAACTGTCAATTACGAACCGTCCAAGCTGTCACACCCGGCATATTTCAATTCTGGCCACTCAGCGATGGCCCAGATGACGGTGTTCATGTGCGGCACGCGAGCCCTTTGCGACAAACAGTGTTTCCCCTTCTCCAGCTTCCTGTGCACCCCAGAACGAGATTACACAGCCACTCTTGGCCAATGAAACCCTTTTCTTCGTCTGACACAGGAGTTCGGGTGTGCACACCCAGGGCTTCCAGGGGGCTAGGAACGGCCTTGGACTCCCACAGCTGATCGCTTTGCGATTTGCAACGGAGGGGAATCCAAAGGGGATCCTAGAGGTCTGAATGCTAGAACACTTTGCGACTAAGCCCCTCGCGATGGCAATTGCAGCACCTGGACGCTGTTTGTTTGTTGTTGTCTCTCCTGTTTCTTTCTCTCCTGCGCGGCCTCCAGCAGCATGACGACGCTGACGCAGGTTCCGTCGAGAACAACCACGACATTGGTTCAATTGCCCCTCCAAAAGCGCCCTGCGTCGCGGCCCTGGCAACCCGAGCGCCACCATCGCGGCAGCCAGTCGGCCCTGAATGCCAAGCCTCGGGTTTTGCGGCAATGGCATGTTGAACGAAACTATTGATTCCAAGAGCGCACCTGAGCGCCCCACTGAGCGCCCAGAAGTCCAGAAGGTCACACTGCTTCCAAAGATTCTCAACAAGCTTATTTTTACAGTTCTGCCTGAAGACTGCAGGAAACAAAAAAGATTTACAGTCCACAGGCCCAAGTCTGCAGGCAGTGCTCGGCTGCCGCTGATCAGCTCGGATCGCCCACTTCAAACACTGGCGCTTGGATCTGTCACACACGAAACATTGCCAGCCCCTCCCTTGGTTGTGCATGCTACCGTAACTGGGACATGCCATCAGGAAAACCTCTTTCTTTTTGACAGAGTTGCTCAACTCAATATTTGTTTCTGTCGACAGCGACATCACAGCTTACTTCTTACATCTGCGCCCGTAAACGGGACATGCATACGCAGCACGCAGGGCCGTAAAGATTTGCACGCGACTCGGTCCAAGACGAGACAGTCGAGGCGGGGTGAACTCTGCTTCACCTTCCCCCCCCCCCCCACCAACGACCTCAAAATTAGTGCCTAGGATCCCAATGTCTCGGCTCCACAGCGGGCCTTTGCTGTTTTGTCAAACCTGCAGAAGACGTCAACCCACGTAGTACCAAGATAAGGTAAATAAACATCAGATGGGGCAACAGGCAAGTAGGAAAAAGATCAGCAACACCAGCTGGCGCGCGACGTTGTCAAAACTGCAAGCCTTTTCCCGGCTTGGCCTCCACGCCTCCAGCTCGGGGCTTCTGCGTTGCCCGGGTTGATGCGCACGATCTGCGCTGCGAACTGCGAGCCACCAGCGCCCGTCACCCGACTGAGCACACCGCGCCGCCTGTCAACCGCCAACCGTAGAATCAAAGGTACGGACATGGCCGATCGCCATGACTGTTACCAGGAGCGGTAAATTTCAGGCGTTACTTACCATAACACAGAGTAACAATAAAAAAATGGAGGTAACAACGGCTGTTGTCTTGCTATCAAATCACACTCATTCTTGCCCAGGCTACCGGTATATACGAATCTCGAGTAGTAGTATACCCAAGACCTGTAGCCAGGACATAACCGCTGCATATCAAGCTCCTGATATAAGACCTTTAGATCGTTCTTTCTTATCAAAACAAGTGAACTAGACAATATGCCGACCAAAGAGGCACACACTAACGCCCGTTTCCATGGGATATTCCCCCATTCCATAAAACCTGTCCCTGAGCAAAATACAACAAGACGCCTCAAGATGCGTTAGACGGCACATCTAGAAACAACCCCCCCCCCCCCCAAAAAGCCTCTAGGCCCTCATCCCACGTTCCAAAACACCGCGCAGCTTCGTAGAGTCATAAAACGCCCTCTGCTCACAGCCAATTCACCTGCTGCTCCTCCCACGGTTTTGTCGCCCGCGAGTAGTCATAGCCAAACTTGTACCCACTCAACAGCTCTTCCTCGTCAACCCCACAGTGCGACTGGCCGTCCCGCCCCTGGAACCAGCCGAGCCCGTAGACCTTGCCCACGTCCTCGAGCTTGCGCACCATGGCCGCGTTGCTTAGCTTGCTCGTGCCCACAAAGCCGTATAGCATCTTGCTCTGGTGTATGTACGCCAGCACGCTCGCAATCGTGTTGGGCTGGCGCGGGAGGAACACGCGGCGGCGGCGGACAAACACCACGGCCGCCACGACGCCCATGTACAGCAGGATCGCCATGGCCACCGCCAGCGAGATCCAGAAGCTCAGAGGCGTCTCCTGGCCCGCGTTGATGTCCCGGTTCTCCTCCCCGCCGTGCTCGTGGTCCTCGGGGTGTCCGCCGCCGTTGATCAGGGCCAGGAACACCCGGCCCTCCACCGTCGCCAGCGACGTCACCACCACCGTCAGCACCTCGGCCAGCACCGTCCCGAACCCGGCCGCGAACACCAGCCAGTGCCCGTTGACGGCCCCCTGGAACGCGACCCACCCAAAGGGCATGGCCGTGTAGTCGAGCGTCAGCGTCTTGGGCGGCGCGTGCCGCCGCACCAGGATGTAGTACGGCTCCATCATGCGCACGTCGGTCTCGAGGCCGCCCCAGCTGAGCTTGATGCAGACGGCGAGCGCGGTCACGACCCACGGCGCCTTGTCCGTGAGGATGTCGGCGGGGGTGAAAAGAAAAACGGGGATGAGGGCGAAGAAGAGGACAATGCCCGACACAAAGGGGACGACGCCCGCAGCGCGGAACATCAGGGGCTGCGGGTTCTCCGACAGGTGGTTCTTGGCGTACCTGTCGGCGCCGCGGGCGGATTTGAGGGAGGCGCTATCCTCGTCGGGGGCGAGGGAAGAGTTGCGCAGGACGTAGCGTTGGTTTTTGAGCTTGTGGTGAATGTCTTTGTGCGTAGCAACGTCCATATCCTTGAAGTCCATCAAGATATGGCTGACGACCGCCATGGACGCCAGGCCTGCAATGCCCTTGACGTCAGCTAGGAGGCCGGAGCGTCGCTTTTGCAGCTGGTAGAAGAGGGTACAGCCCAAAAGGGCGATGATCACAAGGATGGCCGTTAGGAAGCGCGACCACACGCTATGGATTAGGATGCGCTTCTCGTCGTTGGGAAACTTCATTCGCGTGTCCCGATCCGGCGTGAGGATAATGGAAGCCGCGCTGAGAGTCGGCACCAGTGCGTTGGCAAGGAGACTGGCGACCGTGGATACGGCGACGGCGTAGTGTTTGTACTGGAGAGCCCGAATAGGCCGGAAGAGGTTGAAATGTGTAATGTAGTCGACGTTGATGGACTCGGCGGCCAAAGCACCGCCCTCTTTAGACATCTGGTAGAAAGCTTCCAGTCGCTTGACCTCGAAATCGGTAATCTGCCACAGCACGCCGTACGAAACGGCGATGATCATGGGCAAGAACTTGAATCCAAAGTAGGCGGCGCCTGGGATCTCGGAGGGCTTCCGAAACTTCACGAGCGG
Organism: Lasiosphaeria hispida; assembly: GCA_033439745.1. Classification (NCBI taxonomy): domain Eukaryota; kingdom Fungi; phylum Ascomycota; class Sordariomycetes; order Sordariales; family Lasiosphaeriaceae; genus Lasiosphaeria; species Lasiosphaeria hispida. Next base: position 4,395,891 of record JAUIQD010000002.1, on the reverse strand, counting down.
CTCCCGAGTTGACATCTGATACAAAACCTCCTGAGCCCCTGCTAACACAACAGATAGCAGTATTAGGGTTAGTAAATAGGGCCACCTCATTGAGAAGGGCTTCCAGTCTGGCTGCGGATAAAATATTTGTGTTTTATCCCCTCTGCTGGGAAAGGTAGCCTGCCTCATGGCGTCCGGATTGGCGCGGGATAACATGGTGTCGGGCCCAGCCATGATGCTAAGGTCAACCTCGGACCTGTTGGGCATATCGCTGTCCATCACAACTTCGATAACCTCCCCTCTCTTGTTTGCCTCATGCTGTCCGATTTGCCTCAAGGTGTTTCCACGGTTGAGGCCTGGCCGAGGGGCCCGTGAAAAGGAGCGCCCCAGCGGCGACTTCTCAGCTATGGGGCTCGATGCGAGCAAGGCCGATTCGGTTAACCTTGCCTGGGTCTTTATGCCGAGCCCTAGACCACCAGTCAGCCGCCCCTGTGCCTCCTGCTCTTGCAGCTTCTTCATGAAGGCCTCATCGGCTTTGGTGGTTGGCCCGAGAACGCTGGTGAGATCGTAAGCCGCCGAAAGGGAATCGTGCCCTATCGGGCTGCTTGGGTGTTCCTCAACCCCGATAGGCGCGGCCGAGTTGATCAGACCCAGGTCAATGCCATCCTCCTCCTCGAGAATCGGCTCGTGATGTCTCCGCAGCGATGAGGTGTGGATAAAAGGGCGGCTCTGCTTTCGTGGGGGGGATATGCTGTCGCCGCCGCCGCCGCCGCCGCCGACTAAGGGGACAGACTCGTAGCCGCCACCGCCAGCGTAGCCCGTGAATGAAGACCAGCCAGACGACGCGTTTGCGTAGACGTGCCCCCCATCTTCCGACCCTGATCGCGCCCGACCACCATCGTCAGTTTGCAGTGATACAAGAGACGGCCGTGGCTGTATGTGTTGCAGGTTATCGAGATCGGTGAAATCAGACACGTTCGAGATGCGGCTCAGGGAGCCAAAGGAAACACTGGAATGAAGCGGCGGCTGTTGTGTGCGTCGGGGGTAGTCCATTTTGTATGCATGCGCTGTGCTGAGGGCATCGTCTTACAACGGAGAGCGCATATTGACAGGAGAGCGAGCGGGGAAGCAAGCGCAACGGCGAAGAGCGAGCGACTGTGGAGTGTTCACAAAGAGACTCAAAGGGCAAACGACAAGAGGGAAGCTCTTGGGGTCCAGGTCAATCTTGTACGACGCAATCAGGTAAGGTACGAGGTACAGCACGGGCACGAGGCGATCACTCCCAGCTCGGGGGGCCGGGTCAATAGTTGGTAGCTGCAAGGTCCAGTGCCCAGGCAGGTGGGGAGCGACGACAGGCTGGCCAGGCAAGCCAGGCTCGCGGCCTCTGGAAATCCGGTTGGGTCTCCGCGCGCCCCAGTGCCACACGTGCGTGCGGCTGAAGAAGCGGACCCGAGAGAAAGGGACGATCCCGATCCCGGGGGGTTCAAAGAGCGACAAGGCTGAGCGCTAGTTAACAGCGGCTCGTGGCGGGCGCTGGTCTCAGTCCGTCTCTCGCTTGTCTTCAGCTCGCACCTCTTGAGGTCTTTGAGAGACGGGGACGAAATATGCGCCGAGTACTTCCCAAGACCATGGGCCGTAAGGTAGGCCATGGCGGGGAGCAGGAACAGGTAGCATTGACTGAAATGTCGGCATCGAATCACTCGTCAGTGGACAGAACCCAAGCAGCCCAGCTGGTTAAGGCAGGAAGACGACGCCCCTGCAGTTCGATGCCCGGGAGTCCGGGGGCGTTTGCAGGTGCGGGCATGGAGAGAGGAGGGCCATCCATTTAGTGAGCTGGAAGGTGCAGGTGGTCGGTAGGGTTCCAAATCTGGAAGGGCTGGGCGGCAGTTTGGGGTCGTAGGCTGGCGCCCGAGCACCAAATCCATCCAGCATCCCGCCAAAGTCCCGTCCCCCCTCTCACACTCTCATCCACTCCCCACGTCGTCCGACAGTCTACATCTGCAGTCGTGACTAGCGGCCGACACGACCGATTGTCACTGGCCAATCGATGCGAAACACCCTCTGCGATGGGAACTTTCTTCACAACTCCCACAATTGCACCAAACCGGGCCAATCGGCCATGCTCGTCATCGATGCCTCGTCTCGCTTTCTCTCCCATACCATTGCCCGCCGCGTTATTGGGGGCCTCGGGGCTTACAAAGGAAGCGGCTTCCGTCGTCATTCCCTTCTTTTAGCACGTGAGCCAGTCACCAAGTTGAAACCTCTATGCCTCAGTACCATGGTTTTCATCTTGGGATGAGACCCCTTGGCCCCTCGGCCGCTCTGCCCCCGATCCTGCAGCGCTGAGCGATGAGGGGATGACGTGAGAGACCGTTTCTCTAAATCAATTCTCCTAAGCCCGATTTCATCGCAAGTCGCTTGATTGAGTGAGCTGGCTGCAGTATAGTTACTGCAGCATCTCTTTTCCCCTTCGCCTGCCTGACACCGCCCATGAAAAACACACCAAATAGCGCCTGTGCCACACGGATATAGCGGAAGCCAAGAAGGACCCCGAATTCCTGATTCCAGGGAGCGATAGCAGTGCTATCTGCCTTCTCTCCAGTCATCTTAATCACCTTATCCATCTTCCCTGATCCCTGGGGTATACAGACCTAGGTGTATTTATCCCCTTCCTTCCTGTCCTGCCCTTGGGCGTTCCCAGCTCCACCCGGCACGGAAGAAAAGAAAAAGAGAACAAGAAAGAACAGGAAAAAGTCCCTTTGCCAGCTCCGTGGGACCAAAGCACGGGTTGAGGGCGGGCACGGGGGCGATTCACCTATAGCGTCGCCGATCGTATGATCTTAAAACGCACAACTGACCAACCTCATGTGTCAGGTTGATATTTGGCAGAATTGCGCCTTCCCGAGCTTTTTCGTCCAGAAACTCTCTTGGCCCCAATGGCGATAGAGCGTTTATCAATGCTATAATGCTATAATCATGGGCCCCGTCTTACGCCCGCCCGACCTGACTGGCCACACTCGTAGAGTAGAGAGAATACACCGAGGAAGACAAGGATTTGGTTTTCACTGCTCCCACGCAAACATACTGACCACTGCATGAGGCCCCCTCCTTCTCGAGACCCTTATTTGAAACCCTGCCGGACCCTTTCCTCTTGCTTACTTTTTTTTTTGGGTTTGTTTCGGCTCTTAGTGAAGAGAGCAAACCACCAACATGGTCAACTCGTTTGTCTGGACGGCGGACGAAGCCAAGTACCTCAAGGCCGTACTACGATGGCAAGATACCCCAGAGGATGAGAAGACCCGGGCGGCGGCGGCGGCGGCGGCGGCAACAGAGGCCGCCGAGCGACGGAGGAGACAACCAGCCGGCGAGTTCCGCATCCTCGTCATCGGCGCCCGGGGGTCAGGCAAGACGTCCATCCTAACACGGGTATGACCAACCAAACCACCCCCGTCTCCCATCCCCAACCGCAAACCACTAACACGACCCTCTTCCCCCCCGCAACCAGTTCGGCAACGGCACCTTCCGCGGCGAGGGCGAGCCGCCCGACCCATTCTACGAGCGCGGGTGCCGCCACCCGGTCGACATCGAGGGCGTGGCGTACGTGGTGGACGCGCTCGAGATGCCATCCAAGCACCTGCTCTCCAACCCGATGCTGGAGCAGGCGCTCAACATCACCGAGGCGGCCGTGCTCGTCTACGACGTGCGCGACCCGGCCTCGCTGCGCCTGGCCGAGGGCCTGGCCGAGTTTATGCGCGACAACATCGGCAACGCCGCCGGTGGCAAGCCCCCCCGCGACTACGCCCTCATGCTCGTCGGCAACAAGAGCGACGTCGACGACGAGGAGAGGGCCGTCTCGTGGGCCGCGGGCTCCAAGGCCGCCACCGCCATCAAGGTCCCCGGCAGGCTGGGCTCGGGACTGCTGCCCTCGCCCGCGGCGGGGGCGGGGGCGGGCCCCGCGGGGCTGCTGACGCCCGCGGCTGTGGGGTGTGCGTTCCTCGAGGTGTCGGCGAAGACGGGCGACAACATCGACAAGGTGTTCCCGCAGATGGGGCGGGAGATTTTGAGGATCAAGAAGCTCAATGAGCAGCGGAGGGAACAGGCCGAGAGGCTGGCGCGACAGGCGGCCGCGGCGCAGCAAGCGGCGCAGGAGCCGATGAAGAAAAAGCTGGGGTTGTGGAGGATGATTAGTACGCCGTTTTTCAGGCGGCAGACTGCTTATTGAAGCCCGTGGTTTTCTTTTGTTACCCTTTTTGGCCGGTTTATGGCGATGGAGTTTGGTGATTTTGGGTGGGCTTCAGAATGGGGTGGCTAATGGGCCTTTACCTTACTCGAATGTTTTCTTCTCGGTATAATATTTGATGTATAGCGCTATCCTATACCGCCATTCGTATATGAATCGGAATGACATGTAAATACATACAATGGAATAGGCAGAGTTGGGGTTATTCGTCACTTGTGTGCTTAGCTCCTGTCCGCATCTAAGAGATTCACTGAAGAGGCTTATAGTTGAATGTTGCCGAGACTATCAGACGATAATTACGCCCCGCGACAAGGCACGCTTGAACAGGTCAGCAAAGGCCGTGGTAGTATGGCAATCACTCTGGTTGCGCTTCTCAATGGCTTCAGGCAGCCACTCCTGTATCTTTTTAATCCTGTTCTCATTCTACATGGCCTCGTTAGTGCTGATTTGTAGGATGTCGACCAGGACCTACCGAAGGATGCGTGCTCAACCACTCGGGCACGTCGGCCACCTTTGCGGACTCCATGTGTGCCCAGAACCTAACCGCCTCGGCCGGGTCGTAGCATGCCTGAGCCATCATCATCAAGCCGATGTAGTCGGCCTCGCTCTCCTGCAGGCGGCTCATCGGGTTGCCAAAGGTGATGTCGAGCAAGTGCGAGCCGAAGTAGTGCATGAGCAGCGGGCCGAAGCCGATGAAGCCCGTCAGGGCCATTAGGCTGTACAGCAGAATATTTGTGCCGATGGCCTGCGACATGCGCTCACTGACGTGGTCCGCCACGTTGTGGGCGATCTCGTGGCCGAGGACGGCCGCCAGGGCGCTGTCGCTGCGGGCCATGGGCAAGATGCCGCTGAAGACGAAGACCTTGCCGCCGGGAAGGACAAAGGCATTTGCCGTTTCTTTTTTTCGTTCACACAAAACCATTAGCTCTGACGCTCGCCCCCCCCTCCCCGGCCTCTCATCAAGGAGTCAAGAAAAAAATAAGTACGCACTCGAATCATCAATGACATAAATCTCCCAGTCCTCGCCGGCCATGCCCGAGAAGGGGATCAGCTTGCGCATGACCTTGCGCACGCGCGCGGCGCGCCAGTCCCACTCGGGCAGGATGCGCCCGCCCTGCTGCTCGAGCTGGTACAGGATGGCCTGGTACTGCATCTCGCCGGCCTCGCGCACCGCCTCGGCCCCGTACACGTTGAACCGCGTCCGGCCGCTCACCGGCACCGTTTCGAGGTTGGCAAAGTAAAAGATGCAGGCGCCCCCGACCGCGGCCACCACCACCGCGTGCGTCCCCGGGCTGCGCGCCATCCGCTTGAAGCCGTCGGCCGTGATGAGCGGCTTCACGTCGTGCAGGGGCCGGCCGTAGCGGTCGTAGCCCTGGAAGGACCGCCGCTGGCCGTGGCGGGGGAGATGGGAGGGCGGAGGGCGGGAGGAGGGTCCGACGGGGGGGGAGGAGGGGGAGAGGCATCGTTGCGCTCGCGTGGTGGTTGTGGTGCTGGAGGTGGTGATTGAGCGAAGGGGTGGTGCTGCCCTTGTTGTCGAGCGCGCGGCGCCCCAGAGGCGCGCAAAGGCCGGCCCTCGCAACACCTTGAACATGGCGGCTGCGTGGGTTGAGGAGAGTTGCGAGAGGAACTAATGCGGAAACACCATCCCCTTGGTGTGGTTGCTTGCTAGCGCCGGGATGAGGTCATTAGTGCTGATTACGGAAGCTCGGGGAAGCTGCTGATCCTTGAGCTCTCGGTTGCGGCAGCCCCGCCAACTCCGATTAACTATACGCCCAGACTTTCCCACTGGCTTCACTCAACAGCCCAAGCAATGAAGGGACCTCACCAACCTCGGTACTAGTGTACTATAAAACGTGGCGCGAGAAGATCAAGACAAGCCCGCATTCCCTAAGACCCTATGGGCTAACATTCCGTCCCAGCATTACTATTTGTTCGTTTGGTTCGTTAAGAGCAGCTAATTTGGGTGCAAAGTTAGCCCTCCAGGCCCGGTTGAATGTCAACGCCATCCCTCACCAGTGTCAACTGGTCTCGAGGTGGCAGAATGCCAGGAAAAGGCGAATTAAATCCTAAAAGAAAACAACGACAATATTTCCATAACATCTCTTGCGAAGAGCGCTTCATCCTTCATGTGCATCATATCAGTGGCGGCGTCGTTATCTCCGCGCACTTTACTCTTACAGGAAAAAAAGAGTCAGCCTCATCTAACTCCGAAGCACTGACTTTTAGTCTGCCAGAGGGGATGCATTTCCATGATGTAAGAGGCACTGCAATTTTAGTCCTGAAGGGGAGGAGGATACCTCGCCAACTTAAAAGGAACGATTAGGCAAAGCCAAGCCAAGACCAGCCTCCGGAGTGCAATTTGACCCGACACTGCACTTTTCGTCCCGCCAGAGGGGATGCGTTTGGCATGCAATTGCGGCATTGTGATGGAAAAGGCACTGCAATTTTGGTCCTGAAGGAGGGGAGGATACCTCGCCAACTTCTAAAGGAACGATTAGGCAAAGCCAAGCCAAGACAAGCCTTCGAAGTGCAATTTTACTCGACACACTCATATCATATATATAGTCATCCCAACCCAACGACAAACAAATCACCAAACACACCTCTGTATTAATAAACACAACCCCATACGAAACGAAGATTTATCATGACAAGTGCTTGAACTCTTTTCATCATCAGAATAATTATACTTTTTCTCTCGTTTTCTTATCCCCCTTTCCCTCTACAACAACCCATGCAGCCAAGTCCCATGGGGCGTCAGGCTAAAATTCCAAACGCTCCAACACAGTGATTACCCCAGAGGTGGCGAGTATCCATCCATCATAGTCCCAAAACAAGGTCATCATATCCAAGAAAACACAAAAGAACCCCCCATCATCCAAGGCCCTCAAAGTCCCATAACCATAACCACACCAGCCGCCACCGCGAGCAGGCTCGCGCCGACGCGGCCACCGCCACTTACAACGACAGGCTTGCCCGACTCGGTAGGAGCCGGCTTGCCGGTGGAGTTGTCGGCGCCCCACGAGCCGGTAGTAGGCTTGGGCCAGACACCGCCGGTGCCCGCAGGCGCCGAGGCATCCCACGAGCCGCTGGGCTTAGGCCACGAGGCTGAGGGGTGGGCCCACTCGCCGCCGCTACCCGGTGCCGGGGCCGAGGCCGACGGCTTGGGCCACGAGCCCGCGGGCTTGGTCCACTCGCCTTCGCCTCCGGGCTTGGTCCATTCACCCTCGCCCTCAGGCTTGGTCCACTCACCCTCACCCTCGCCGCCGGGCTTGGGCCACTCGCCACCGGCGGGCTTAGTCCACTCAGGCTTGGGGGGCCAGTTGGTCTTGGTGACGTCGGCCGTGGTGTAGACGTTGGAGTAGGCCGTGGTCCAGATGTCCTCGCCGATGGGGCAGATGGTGGTGGTCAGGGCGACGATCTCGGTAGTGATGCTGCCGTAGGGGCACTTGGTCACGGCGGGCGCGCACTTGGAGATGGTGTAGGTCGTGGTCGCGTACACGGTCGACGTGGTCCAGCCGACCGGCAGGGACGAGGACGACGGCGCCGGCCAGTGGGGCACGGACGAGGGGGTAACGGGGCACACGGTGGTCGTGACCGGGATGATCTCGGTCGTCACGTGGCCGTAGGGGCAGTTGGTCACGGTGGGCGCGCACTTGGAGATGGTGTAGGTTGTCGTCGAGTAGATGGTCGAAGTGGTCCACTCGGTGGGAGAGGGCCACGAGCCCGACGAGCTGGCCGACGAGGTGACGCCGGTAGAGGCACCCGAGCTAGAAACACCCGAGCTGGCACCGGAAGAGGCAGCGGAGGATGCGGTAGAGCTGGCACCGGACGAGGCGGCGGAAGAAGCAGCAGAGGACACAGCCGAGCTGACGCCGGAAGAAGCGGCGGAGGAAGCGGTAGAGGAAGCGGCAGAGGAAGCGGCAGAGGAAGCGGCCGAAGAAGCAGCCGAAGAAGCAGCGGAGCTAGCACCTGAGGACGCAGCGGAAGAGGCAGCCGAAGTCACGACAGAGCTGGCCACAGAGCTAGCGACAGCCGACGAGGCAACAGTGCTGGAAGCGACCGACTCAGTGGTGCTGTCTTCTTCGCACTCCTCCTCCTCTTCGGTCGAAGAGGGGGCGGTAGAGCTGACGGCAGAAGAGACGGGGGCGGAGGTAATGGACGAAACGACAGAAGAGACGGAGCTGGGGACGACCGAGGAGGCGGCTGAGGAAGCGGCCGACGAGGCAGCGGAGGAAGCAGCTGATGAGGCGGCAGTGCTGGCGGCGACGGAGCTGGCAACAGAGCTGGCGGCGGAGCTAGCAGCCGACGAGACAGCAGAGCTAACAACAGAGCTTACAACAGCAGAAGAGCTGGGGATGGCCGAGGAAGCAGCCGAGCTAGCAGCTGAAGACACAGCCGAAGAAGCAACCGCCGAGCTGGAAACGGAAGGCTTGTCCTCGTAGATCTTGATCGACCTGATGCCCCAGTAAACCTTCTCAAAATCGGAGGCGTGGCTGTCGACGAAGTTGCGGCAGGTTTGCCCGGTCTTGGCATGGCAGCCATAATGGCCGTTCGCATAATTGGTGCCCCAGAGGCCATCGTTTCCGGCAGCGTCACCGCAGAAGTCAATGTTGAGGACGAACTGCATGTCGCTGAACGCACGGTCAAGTTTACAAGAGCTCGAGCTGACAGCGAAGTGCGGCGTGCCCCAGGTGGCCGGCTCGGGCGCTCCGGTCACAACGTTCACGGGGATGGCGTTGGGCGCCCAGCTCCAGACCTTGATGGCAGCCTCTGTCCACTCAATAGCGTCTGAGCAAAATATGTTAGTCCTTGGTTTCAAAAGCAAGCCCAGTCGGGGGCCACCCACAGACACCACCGGCATCGTTGCCCCATTGGCCGCCGTTTTCATTCACACTACATCCCTGGTTATAAAACTCGTTCCCTTCGATCCAGCAGTCGGGGGTTGTCCTGGTGCCTGAAAACAGGGAGCTGTCCAATGTGCAGACTCCAGCGATGTCCGGATGATCGGTATGGGCCGTGATGGCATTGGTAGTAACCTCGTTCCAGTTCTCATAGATGTCAAGCTCGCCGTTTCGTGGCCAGTTGGGGCCGAACATCCAGAAGGCTGGCCAGGAGCCGCAAACGGGCTTGGGAAAGTGGCTGAAGTCGGCAATGAAGAGGCCGGAGTTGTACTTTTCCACACTTTCGAGCCTCACACTGCTTCGGCCGGTATTACCCACACTGTTGTGGGTATTGTCGACGCCAATGTACACGTCGTTGGCGTTGGTCTTGATCAGACCAAGCTGCTCCGAGGCGTCCTTGCTGCGATAATTGACGAATCCATTGGCAGGGTCGATCTTCATTTGGTCGCCGCTCGTGTGGTCACTCTGTAGGCATGTGAGTTTAGTGATTACGCCCCTTGTGTTCCCTGTCTTACCGTAAAGAACTTGAACTTGGTGAAAAAGTTCGCTGGATTGTACGAGTCTGTGAGTTGGTACTCGTGTACCTGGGCAGCAATACCGCTGGACAAGGCCAGAACGGCAGCGCCCAGCGTGAAGACAGAGGGTGCCATCACAAAGGGGTGTATTAGGGGTATTAAGGAGGGGACGGGTCAATAATAACGAGTGGCTTGACGTGCGATACGTCAGAGGACGAGCAAAAAAGATGCTCAGGATCGCTGGAGAGGCAGCGGAAGTGGCTTGGCTGAGGTAGGAGAAAGAGAAGACTCGATCGACATCCGCTGGGATAGAGGCATTCTGGGGTTTTATGAGTTCGTCCCTATGGGGGGCATTAGCCCCTGGTTCACGATGACCCATGCTGATCTATGCCGTCTAAGCCTTCAAGGCTGGCGTGGAGGTTGCTTTGAGCCCTGGTGTTAGCCGCATCTCGCAAAGCCCAGCCAAGCGTACCAAAACTAGTGTTTACTAAGGCTCAATAGGAGAAGGCCCAGAAAGAAGCCTCCCGTCTTGGTATACGCCGCTAGACCCCCTTTGGGGGACTCTTCCCGCCAACGCGCTGGAGGATGCAACACTACCGATCCAAGAAAAGGTCCCTGGAAATTGGCTAACGATAAAGGAGGTTGGCCATTGGCCGAGGGCATGTGAGCAGAGAGCTAGGCTCTCACCTTCAGCCTTGGTAAAGCCTATAGGTTCCATTTCAGGGGTTCCGCACGTCAGTAGAGGCTCCAAATGTTTTGGTAGCACAGACATTGCTCTTCAACAATAATTTCTCCTCCCATGATTCAAACTGATCTGTTGCGGATGCAGCCGGTTCTTGTTTCTCGAGGAATCGAATGTGCTTGATAACGTCTTATTGGCAGGTTGATTCCGGGAGAGCCGCTAGCAAAAGGAGCCAGACGCGAGGCTCGCGAAGGCATGAGTGGAAAAGTGCCGTTGGGGGCCAAAACTCAGGGGAGCTAGGGGTACCCGAGCTTAGTAGATGTCAGAAAACGGGTCCATTATGCTATGCAGGAACAGGAGCAGAGCGGAGGGAAACAACTCAATTGGCTCTTTTACAGCGCTCTGATGATCTAATTTGCCGTCAGCGGATACAGTCTTTCACGCTGCCTCCACGGGAGACTGCCCGTGGAGTCGCATTGGATGTTACCGTTACCAGGAAAACAAGAGGGCGCAGTTCCCATGAGGGCATCGTGCTGGTGCACTGTGCCCTAGGCACATCTCGTAACCCGCGCCGGCGCAAGCGAGACCGGTCGATGTGAGTCGTGGGTCTGCTCGTGAATGATGGCGCGATTCATCACACCGTCCTCCCCGTTCTGTAGGCAGTCATAAGAACGGTGCCCAACCAACAAGATGAGCAGTTTTGCTGTCCCGGGTTCCTGGTCCCCAGCTAGCATTTAGGGGGGTGGGGCCACAAATCATTGGTTTTTCGTCGCGCCGCATTCAGGACGAGGCACGGTCGCGGTGCCGTGAGATCCGGACACATGCCACATGTATCTTCCTTGCCATGTTTGCCACGATGGCCAATTGAGAAGAGATCCGTATTGTTCTCGCGCCTTGGGACCTCTGGTCGTGGCCAAATCGAGACACGCGCCTAGTAAATAAGCTTAAAAGAAGCCACTGCTACACCTCCGCCGGGGTTAAAAAGGTTAGCTCGGCAAGGGGCCCACTGTTAGGGTTGTTAGGCATTCACTGACCAGGTGGGGTAACAGTGGGCTCTCACCGAGCTAACAAAACAAACCCCGGCAGAGGTGTATTTTCTGTCAATCGAATAATCCCAGAAATCCGGGGTCGATCGATGGGCACCTACCATGTGTGTCTCTCGCCGATCGTCTCAGTCAAACTTCCAGTTACCGGGGATTGGGGTGACGCAAAAGACTGGGGATGAAAGCAGAAAATAATTGAGTGTTACCACTCCAGTCGACGTCAATAAGCGAAAAGTGCAACAAGGTGTGGCTTTCAAGCCGCCAAACAAAAGCCCAACCCAACCGGCCGGCTGTGCCGGGTGACTTGCATCCAGTGGCTTATAACGGCTTCGAGTTCCACTTTGATCTTCTTTCAGCCAGCCAGCCATCACGCCTCGCGCCTTCTCAAAACATGCAACAAATCGCCCTGCCATTTTGCAAGGTACCATTGTTCTTGCTCTCAAAATATTTAGCACCTTGCCTAACCAATTGGCGGGACCCTATCTTTGCATCCTGCTTCTGGACAACTTCTTTTGTAATTTCTCGCCCAAGCCACCCCATCCGATAAAGGCTAGTATCAAGCGCCGCCTGCTCTGGGTGCGAGTTTTCTATGAACTCCGAGTGATCGTCCGTTTCGACTTCCCATGACCATCTCCCGTGGCTAGTTCATCCCGGCTCACATTGACTTCCCGCCCCCATGGCAGTTCAGTCGATGATAAATTCGCTCCTCTTCCGCCTTCGCTTCTCCAGCGACGCCCTGCGCTGCCGCCTCCTGAAGCACCAGCTCACAACCGCTAGGGCTATGATTGAGGGGACGCCAATAGCTACCCCCAAGCCAATCGCCAGTGGCTTGTTGATGTTGGACGCCGTGTTGCTCTGGTAGTCAACCAACGTCGGAACCTGCGAGCCATCAGTTTTGGAACCGGGTTAACTGGGCGCAGCCTGTGCGCCAGAACACAGCGGGCGAAGGAGAAAAGTGAAACACATACGGGCGATGAGGATGGCTGAACGGCGATGGCCTTCTCCCCTACTGTGAAAAATGGCGATAGCGCCAACAGCGGTGGTTCCCCACCCGTCCAGGTCGATGGCCTCAGCTCCAACTGATACATCCCCGACGGGACATATTTCAAGGGGAACGGAACACCCGTCCACGTAAACATGTTCCCAGTCGCGCCCTCTGCATCTCATCGTCAGCTTCACAACTCGCCCCATTACACCACTCCCTCCACATCCACCCAAAACAACATACCCGTAATATTCGCCCTGTACGCATCCGCCTTGTGCCCATCCTCCTTCTTCTCAATGAGCTGCGCCGTGATGGACAGGGGGTAGTCCTGTGGCGATATCCCCTCCCACGACACCGCCAGCGCGGACCCGGCCGTGACGCCCTCAAATGCCGTCGTGAATTCCGCCCCGCTCACCCGGCCCACCAAAATCGGCACGGCGACGGCAATCCCCCATACCACAAACTTCCTTCCAGTCCTCCCGAAATTATTCGTCGGGATCATCGCAAGAGGAGTCGGGGTCGGAGTCGGATTCGAAAAGGCCGAACCGCGCGCCGCCGCATATTGCGCCCTCCCAGATTCGAGGGGAGGGAGCGAGGGGGATGGCAATCCGTCGAGGAAAGAGAAAAAAAGTAAAAGTCGTTCACCTCGACTCGACTCGGCGCGGAAATCGCGCGCGTCCCCTACAACTCAGAATCCTTCGAATTTCCCCAGCTGAGTGTCGGCGCCAGGCAGCCGCATATATAATCCCACCACTTTGTCCGGCGGAACGATCAAATCGGGTAGGTAGGAAGGTATAACTTAAAACGTCGTATTTAGTGCCCCGGAGGCCAAGACCACTCGTTTTCGGTGCCGGAATGGGGTCATTTGGCTACAACAATGCGACGATCCCCCACGAGGAAATAGGCAAGAGAAAGAGAAAGGGAAAGTAAAAAAGCTCTCGCACCTCCCTCATCCCGGCGGTCGAAAGGACTACATAGTAAGTGCGTGACCTACCACGAGCCCATTCCCAAGGATAAACACGGCAGGGTCCAAATGGGGAGACCCCATGTGTTGCGCCGTGCGCGTGGGCTGCGTACCATACGTTTCCGTCGACTTGGAGTGCAGAAACGAGCACATAATGCCATCTTCCAGCGAATTGCCATCCACGGGGTCTTGGTTCGATATTAAAAAGGCTACCTGGGCGGTGGTTGGATATTAGGGTAAATATAAAGATACATTGCCATGTATTAACTGCCCGCCACCAACCAACACGGTGCCAGGCCGCCCCGGGTCGACCGTGTGAGGTTATTTATCCCGCAACACCAAGCCCCAGCTCCATCACCCGCCACACCAAACACACACTCGGAGACCTATTGTAATCATGCCTTACTTACTAGCAAATGTCTCGGCAACCGCACTCTGTATCTCCGCCCTCCCCGTAGACATCGCCGATGAGTCCTACCCGGTCCCAGGGAATGGCCCGGGGATGCGGAGAGTTCCTTAGCTCCCGGCAAACAGCCAACCCGGAGGCCGTTGTGAGTGTCCGGATTCGGTTGCAAAACCCGTGTGCCTACCATGACTGATTCCCCTGCGCAGCACAGTAGGCTCTTGGGCCTGTGTAACGCCCCCGGTGTATATTTCTTGCTTATAAAGCCCTAGAACGGGGATCCATCACCAAACCTCAATGGCCTGACACTGGCTCCCCCACTTTTCCGAGGCTTGCCAAGACATGTCACAAACCTCTCCTCCCAAGCAATTAGCCTCTCAGACCGGGTTTCATGGGCCTTAGTCTACGTAGCCGCATGGGAGGCCGCCGTCTCGTCCAGTCGGCGTCCCGCGGTGCAGGGCGAGCGCCGTAGCTCGGGTGGGGACAGGTCGCGAGAGCTGATTCAGCACCCATCAGGAGGTATCCCCCGGGGCCAGGGTTAAGCTCCGAAACCATTCGGACGCTTCACTACTGGGACCAAGCTCGGAGCTACAAAAAGAGGGAGTTTCCGTCGCTCGCGAGATCACGGCCATAACTACAATGGTATTAGCATTCCGTTTCCCCAGGATTCAACCAGGTGCTATCAACAAAATGCTGGCATCAAACCCCGTCCGATCGACGAGCCGCCTTCCCTCCGGGCTGCGGTGGTATGGGAAGAGAGGTGGGGACTTTGCGCGAACTCACAGGAAGCTCGCCCACCGGGCACCCTTCCTCGAACTTCCTCTTTCGACGTGGCCCCTCTCGCAGCTGCGATTGGCCCCTTCGGCCTACGCATCAGGTCTCTAGGCCGCCGACCCGTCACTTCTGGCATCTGGACCACAGCACGCGGCTACGGCACTAAGCGGATCCTGGCTGATTTCAAGGCTGGAGGCTACCGGAGCTCGGTAGACAACGCCGCTTTTACCCGGGCGTCCACTGCCGGCGACGAAGGAGGTGCAAAGGGGGAAGCGGCCGACTGGGGTAGATGACATGCGGAAGTGCTGTTTTGAGTCAGGGGCTGAATCAGCAACGCCCCGGAAAGGGATAGTCGGGCCAGCTATTCGACCACTTGGCGCCTATCGTGATCTCAGCTGTTGCTCCGACATGAAGTCCTGCGTTGCTTGGGCATCCATGATTGCGCAACTCATAACTCCCCACACCCGGGCGCGCACCTCGGCGGGGCTGGACTAACCTCGAATTGAACCGGCTGTCCTACCTTCCACTAGCATGCCTACCCGACCTAGCTTTGCTTTGGAGGCAGCTTACTATCAACAGCATAGCCAAACCCTGCGACCCAAGGGCGCTTGTCTGCTGCGACTCGATGGTGCAAGCGACACCACAGCGTGTGAGAACATGGGAGGCGGGGAATACCAACAGAAAAACACGAAACAAAGAGGGGGGTAGGGGATGGAGAGGGAGTATTTGGGCAACCAAGTGGAGTTGACGGACGTCATCTGCTCTATGGCAAATCCCTGATCGTGGGCCCAATCAAAACGGTGTGTCCTTTTGCTGCTTCCGGCAGCAAGGCAAAGGTTCATCGCATTGACGCGATTAGGGGAGGGTGTTTGGTCCAGTGGATGAAGCTAGAGAGAACATATGGGATCGACGATTCGGTGGCGACGTGGATATGTATGTGTGGGGATAGCCACACACCGCGAAACACGCCGCTCTCGCCCAGGCCCTGGTGATCTATCACTAGAGTGAAAGATTCTCAAGCGTGGTCGGCGACGCGATCCAATCTAGCCGAGCTATTGCTTTCAACGCAGCCACAATATATCGCTATCCTCGCTGTCACTTCCTGTGAGGTTTGGCGTATACACGTCCACCAACCAACGTTGGCACGGTCGCTTACATTGTTGTGCATAGCCACAGCTACCCAGCGCGCTTAGCCCCCACCGCATGCTCCGGGGTTGATTTCGTCTCCGTCTCCGCCGTTTCGGACACGCCCCCTTTAGGCGGAATCGAGATTTGCCAGACAACGGCGCCTGGAGGTTTCTTCGCGGGAATCGGCACCGTACTGTGAATATCCCGGCCTCGGGGCTATCACCGAATCGGAGGTGGCCAACCCGCTTAGCAATATGCAAAGAGGTTGTCAGATAGCCTAGGGCTGACAACACCACCGATCGCCAATAGCCAATGTGCCAACCTCGTGTAGGATGCCACACGACGTGGTTTAGACGGAAATCGTGGGTCTAGCTCCCACGGGGCAAGGTGCAAACACTCATGAACGCCTTCGTTCTCGACCGGCGCTAGTATCAGCATCAACACTGACAGTGGCAATTTCAAAGGGGGGTTGGTGGTCATTTGATAGTTGACCTTCGTATCTTTGGCCTAGGTACTCATGCCAAGCCCCCAAGATGCAGGAAGGGGCTGCGGGCTCAACGTCCAAGCTGGCTTTCAAAACTGTCCCTGGTGTTATCGACCCCCGTCCCACATTCTGTGGGCCGAGTGATAGGCGGAAGGTTAAGGCCAGCGGGGCCTTCCAAAAGCAAGGATGGGACGGAGATGGGGCAGGAATCGGAACCTCCACGGCTCAACGACGGCTCAAAGACGGCGGAGGACGGGGCGGGGGCGAGACGGGATAGGCGAGACGAGGCGACGCGGAAATTGGACGTCTGCATCTGCATGCACTACGGAAAGATGCCACAGGGCGCGGAAATCGAGTCCCTGGCACGGGAAGAAGGAGCAGGCGGCGACGGTCAATACGATGGCGGGTTGGTGAGACGGGTCAGTCTGGAAGCGGCTGATCGGCGGTCGAAGATGGTTGAAGAGGTGGACAGCAGAGAGTTGATGGATGGGAAAGACGAGACGTTGACGATGAAGGTGTCAGCAAGTGGCAAACAACGGGCACCTGAATGGCTGTTGGAGTTCCGATTCGGTCTGGCGGTGAGGAGGTGCGGGACGCATCAAGGGCAAGGGCTGGCAGGGGCTGGCACGCCTTGTAAGGAAAGCCCGGAGTCTGGGGCAGGAACCAATGAGGATGAGCACATATGATTTATCAGGCAGGTGGTCTGTGGGGGCCAATGGGCTGAACGTTGGAGTCTGCCTTACATTTAGAGAAGCCACGATTGAGTAGGAGAAACACGGGACACTTTGAAACCAAATATTGGAAAGGGGAGTGAAATCGCCTTTACCTTCTTTCGTCCTTCGCCCCCAAGACTTTGGCCCTGGATCCTGAAAGCTGCCAATACAACCCGACAATACTACCAGACCAATGCCGCTGCTTTACCACCCCCCTGACCCCCCGACCCCCTAATATCTTCTTGACTACGACCGCATTCTACTACCGGGGCCAAAACCAAACCACGGGAAACTTCTTACTCATGGGCACTGCATATCGCCAGCATTAGACAGGGAAGCAGACACGAGCTTTGCCCCATCGATAGCCCATCGACCCGACATAGCAACATCCGATCCTTTCCATCACGCGATTTGGGCTGTTCTAGACCCCGTCTGTCCAAAACAGAGCATGGCCGTGTGCCTGGGGTAATGCAAGCCGAGATCCACGTCGTGGTGTCTGCAGTGTTGTAACAGGGCACATACAGCATGCGCGGCAACTCAATTCTGACAACAGCCAACCCGAGACCGCAGCTGCACATGGCTTCGTCACCCCCTACAGGATGCCGGCCGGGACCTTGCTGTCTCTGCTGTCCGTTCTGTCCGTCTGTTTGGCTGGGGCAACGGTTGGGCGGCACCTGGGAGCCAGCCGAGAGCATGAGAAACTGGGAGCCTGAGCATCTGCCCAGCAACAAGCGGGCCACCTGAACCATGGGTGTCAGTAGACCCTTTCCATTCAGCCACCCGGGCGGTAACCAAATCTCGCCCCTAGGACACCCCGTGCTCGAGCGAACAAGGTTAACCACCGTCTTCAGAGATCTTCCGGAGACCAGGGACTCGAAGTTTTCTATCACCCCCACATGAAACGTAGCAAACACTTCACTTCACATCACGGCAAGCCAAAACACTCTGCATAGAACCCCATCCGATCCCGGCAGATGCATGAAGAACACAGTTGTATCGTATTGTACACTTAGTACTATGAACAAGTTGAAGCAATCACTCAGCCCGAGGCATGTCGACTTCCTGGCCATGTGGGACCCGGGAGAGTTTGCCAAATGGCGTTCTATTCAGTTGACTCTTCATACCCACCACATGCCACGATCTTGTTGATCTCCTTCTACAAGGGGTTGCCGAAACGTCCTCTGTAACCCTTGGATAGAGACCTTCTAGAAAGAGCGGAACTCCCAAAAACGGAAACCTGCCCTGGAACCAGCTGCACTTCACTCCGAACAGACCCGGCAACACGCCATGGACGCTCACTCCGCAGTACATCTTGGCTGTTGCTTCAAGCTTCCACAATCGGCAGCCACTTGGCCCGACAGCCTATCAGCATCCGGCCAAGCCAACCGTTGCGTATAATTTCTTCCCAAGTCCTTGGTGCTTGATGGGCCGGCTCCTATCAGCCAACCCTGTAAGCGATATACGCGCCATACTCTTTCTACCACTCTCCGACCACCCGCCCAATCAGAATAAACCACCTCGACTTCATATCAAAGACCTCTCTGGAACCCCCAACCCGACTCAAGTGCATGTAAATGCAACCAAGCTCGAAGACAATGTGCCAAGCTCTGAGCCAAGCTCTGAGCTAACCCTCCCATCAGAGGAGGGCTCTCACGGCCACGGCATTCCGTAAACGACGATACGCGCAAAGCAGAACGAAAATGATTGGGCCACATCGGTGGCTTCTCCAACTCAAGAAAACGTTACAGTTCGCTTTCGCTTTACTTACTCACGCATTGTCTGTTCATCAACACACCCCTTGCACACTATCTCGGTATACCGGCACCCAACCAAACCACTCAGCCACAGCCACAGTCATGGGCAACTAAATAACAGAGCCTGGGCGGCAAGCACAAGAGTGATAGAAAAGCTGGCCTTTGCAGATACCGGCGTGCTAAGCCATTACGCTAGTCGAACATCAGCTAGCGGGTGCGCTCAAGTAGGAAAGAATTCATCCCAACTTAGCAACACTAATGTAGGCCCGTTTCTTAATAAGAACCCTAAACTTATCTGATGGCCTGCATCTTCTTTTCCCACGAGGGAAGAGGCCCCCCCCCCATTGCCAAGGGGGGCTTTTCAGTTCGCTCAGTACACGTGGCCATGGACCATTCTATCCAGTCGTTATCCTGCTGCCTGCCCGTCCTCACATGGTGAGCACGTTTCGCCAGCCGCAACTTCAGGGCTAGCGTAGTTTTGGGGGGATGTGATGAAGGGGAGGAGCATGCTCACTGCGTGCGTCTGCAGATGATGGTGTATGTACCATGAAACAAGCCCACGACATAGAGGTCAGAAACCTGAGCCCAAGGAAACCACACCGTCCAAGGAAACCCGCGGGCTAAGACACCCACACCTATAGATAAAGAAACCCACTGCGGATAGAGTAATAGAGACGGGTTCGGGATCTAGGATTTGTGCACATCATCGCCCACGTGGACACATGGAAGCACCCACACTTCTTTTTTTTTTTTTTTTTTTTTTTTTTTTTTTTTTTTGGGTTCTCTCTCTTCATCCCACACACACACACACACAACACAAAGAGGGCAGTAGACGGGGCTAGGTTTGCTTATAGGTGCTTTCGTTTCTAATTAGGCAATGCATATATCGTATATGTTTGAGAGCAAATCCAGCAGCAGCGTGTGTACACCACTGAGCAGCAAGAACTCCAATAGCCATCCAATCCCGCCCTCCCATTTCTGTTCCTTTCCCGTCTAGGTTAAACACGATAAAAAGCCCTCCCAAGGTTCCCAAAGCAGCCATACACTCAGTCCCAAAACGAAAAATTAAGGACGGCGCAGCACACACACCCGCTCCCTTTCCTCTCTGTCTCCCTCAGAGTAACAAAAACACAGACACAGAACGCCAACGCCACAACCTGCATGTAACCCACCCTAAGTACCACCCGCCCCTCTTCTGGAAAAAAGAAGGGCAAGCGGACGCGAGAACACACACACACACCTTCTCCAGTCTCCCAGCAGTAGCGGCCAGTTTCGGCCGACACTCGACAGAAGCACAGCCAAAAGGTAAAAAAAAAACCCAAACACCCAAAAACCAAGCCACCCGTTCTCCCCACCGCCCCTTCCCACCCACTCCGACTTCTTTCGGGCCAAAACCCGCCGGTGCCAACTGCCATTTTTGTCCTCAGCCCGCAACTGCCGCAAAATGCTGCGCGTGCTTTGGTTTGTGGCTTTAGGAAGAAGTGCTTGGCTTTTCCGAATTGGGCTGCGGCGGGCTGAGCTGGGATGGGGGAGGGCCAGGGAGAGAACACTCTCCAGACAGGCCAAATCGGTCTTGCCCGTGGTAGTTCGTGCGGCTCAGAGAGAAAACCGCCCATGTTGCCGTTTTTTTGGGTTGTTGCTGAAACGGCAACCTTCAGGGGTTCTCTCTCGTTTGAGCCGCGCGGCGCCGCATTTTATTGGAAAGTAGAACAAAAGCCGGTCCGCAAGATTAGCGCTAATGGGTGATGCTCCGGGAGAAGGAGGATAGGAGGGTGGAGGGGCGCCCGGGTCTGTCCGTTTTCCGCATTTCGCCGATCTAGAGACTGTAACCACCGGTGTGCATGTCCGAGTAGACAAACATGTCGAGATCGAGCCCGTCATTGGCCGTCGGCATGCCCATTGTGGGGCTATACCCCAGGTCGGCGGCGTAGCTCTGGTCTTTGAGTTGAGACGCCTTGAGCGAAATGTACTCGGCGTGCAGCGAAGCGTAGGCCTGGCCAAGCACGTCGTTGCGCTGCTTGGCGTCGCTGAGCATCTGCTCGAGGTCCTTTATCCTCTGGTCCTTGCGCTCGCGGTATGCTCTTTGAGATGCGCGGTTTTGTGCCCGGCGTCGCTGTAACAAATCAGACCAGTCAGTATACGCAGCATGCAAAAGAAACCTGTCTAGGCTGGACGGAGTATGCGGGTGGGGTTTTCGGAGTGGCCTCGGGCGCGCTCGTGATTATTGGGGTTATTGAAAGGGGGGGGGGGGAGGAGCTTGGTTGGGCACTTACCGACAAAACGGAGGGAGGGGCGTTCTTGTAACGGTTCTCCCGTTTCCTCTTAGCTGCGGGCTTCTGCTGTTGCGACGGCTGCGAATCATCCTCCTCGCGCTCTGGGCTGGGGTAGATGTCGGAGATCCCGCCAAAGTCTGCGCCTGATGTCACATCGTACTGGGAGATGACTGTCAGAATTTTGTCCGGTTCTTCCGCTAGCTTTGGGGAACTCACGAGTGAATTGCTGGGGCTCTGTGAGCCCGAGGTGTGTGACTCGACGTACGGCTCCGCGTCCCCGTACATGTAGTAAAGTGAGCTAGATGGGGAAGGCATGTCGAAGCTGCCGTATTCCTCCATGGCACCGTCGATTGGATGCTTGCTGTATACAGTATTACTCTTGGGTGTTGAGCGAGGCATTGGTTGCGAAGGAGGTGGGGGTCGTGTAGGCTGGGTAAGTGTTGAAGTGGGTAGATGGTTGGAGCAGGAAGCTTGAAATTAGAAGCTGAAGGGAGAGCTGGCTCTTTGTAGATGTTCAGGTTCTTGGGCTGAGGCGAGGTGGTGAGATTGTATCTTGGAATCCAGGTGGAGGAGAGATCCGGGCCTGGTGCTATTATATCTTTCTCGCCGCACCTCCCGGCAGCTCGCTCATGTCGTTGAATGAGGGGCAGGCAAGGTGGACCGGGGTGGTATCCAGTAGTCCCGAAACAAAAATATCAAGCCAGATCAACAAAGTCACCACATCCGTGGCTCTCTCGATGGACGCACGCGTGGTTGCAGCAGGGGGGGGTGGGGAGCGCATGAGGGTGTGTGTGTGTCTGGCGTGTCGCTGCTCGTAGATTGGGGTACGTACCGAATGTTGCAGGGAACCTGAGTGTACGTTCCCCTACCGACTTTCTGCGTCAACATCCGCCTGTTGCCGGGGTCATTGGCAGCAAGCCCAGTGAGCAGATCAACCTGGCCGGTGGTCGGGCTTGCCCAGGGTGGTTCAGGGTAGTCTTGGCATCCCTTTCCCCCCTGTTAGCCCTTCCGTTGCCAGGAACCGTGGCTCGAGCCATAGAAGCTTCCTCAGCCCGGCCTGATGGTGTGCGGTCAATCCTCGGGGCCGCGGGATGTTCACTCGGATTGGCAGGAATCTGCCTGTCGGAATACTGCAGAGTAAGAATGTCACAGCGTAGTGCAGCCCATTGTTGCCGTCTTCTATTGTCTGAGAACGATGCTACGCCAAAGGCGGTGGCGCCCCCGGGACACCAAACGAATGCCCATTCGGCCAGCCGACTGAGTGACATGGGATATGGGCGCCATGGCCCTTGCCCTCGGCTTCCTTTCGGAAGCCTTCCCTCTCCGCCCTTCCTCTGATGCCTGTATGCGAATAATCGCCGGCTTCTCGGTTTCCTGCGAAACAAGTGACGTCAGGGTCTATCTAGCCCAGCGAGCGCTGTCAAGCGACAAGCGACACCAGCGCCACCCAGCCGGACCGGACGGAGCAGCCGACGCCCTACAAGGCTCTCCGTTTCCTCCAGCAGCCTATTCGTGCCTGGGTTGTAAAGCGAGAAGCGAGAGACGGAAACGGACCCTGAGTGATGCTTCTGGGCGATGGGGCGCTGTACTTCGGCGACACGATTGGCGGAAATCGAGGCTGCAGCCCCTCTTTGCCCATCGCGTCTAGTGTCAATATGGGCAAAACGGTGCTGCTGGTGTCATTCTCTCAGCCTTCTTTTCAGGTTCCTTCAAGCTGTAAACGCCACTGGGCTGTCCGGAGATGGCCTCAGTGGCACAGCAGACACCACCCCGGATTCCCGAGAAGCGAGCGCTATGGGCTCTAGCAGCGCAGTACAGCTCCTACTACACCATGGCCAAAAGACCCGACGATTGTTTCATTCGGAGCCGTTCTTGGACACCCTTGCTTCCCGATGTGGTCTGGTGATTGCGAGACGGGACAAGGCGGGAGAAGGCAGTCGGAAGGCCAGCAGCGGGAGCGGTCTGTTCAGACAGACGTACTTAGCCTGCTAGTAATCTCCCTCTTGGCAGCATGAACATGAATCCTCATCGTTAGGTCGGCCGTGGCTAGCACCGTTTTCTTGGCGAAACTCTCTCGCAGTTCGCAAATCGCAAATCGACCTCAGCCGGCGAGCGCGGCCGGGCAAGGCCCCACATCCGGAGGGGGGTCCGGCAGCTCGCGCGAGATGGGGAGTGGGGTGTGTTTTCTGGACACCGAGGCGAGTGGTGCCCGCTCGACGCCGATGAGAGCCGTGGGTGCGATGCGATGGCGAAGCGATATCCTGATCGAGCCGGTGCCAAGAAATTCCCTCGTGCTGGCCATCTGTCCCATCTGTCCATCAAGGTAAATTTGGGTGGGTGGGGAGTGCGATGCGTTCGGGTGCGGGGCACCGGTTCAGGTCACCAATTGTAGCGCTCGACCTTTCGATTTCGATTTCCCATTTTTCCCAAATTCTCTGACTTGCTGCTTGAATTCCTGCCGTTTCAGAGCGATCGAAGCGCGCCTTCCCCGCCGTCTCGAAAGCCCCCGCCTTCCTTCGCCCAACGGCCCCAACGCCTTTGCGCCTTTTAGGCCTGAAACTCTAGATGCTGAATGGACGTGCAGCCAGCAAAGAGCCAAAAAGAAACTGGACGAGAAAAAAGCAAAATGGACAGCCCTGACTGGCAGCAAACTGGGGGGTTGCAGCACACGGCGACATCACCCACTCCCCACTCCCCAAGCCACAAGGCAGCCTCGAGCGCCGTCGTCTCATTCGTCAATGTGTCGGAGTCGTCATGCGCGGCGGACAGTTTACTTCTGGACGTCCCGTCTTTCTGCTCGTCCTGGGTCGCTCACACCCGTGCCCACACCCGCGCCCCATATCCGTTCCGCCATTCCGTCCGAGTCGTCATCAGGTCGCCAATCTCCCTTGCCCTGGCCCTCCCCCGTGTGCCTTGGACCCTTCGGCTCTGTGGGACATGCCCGTCTTCTGCCGCCGGGCGGGATTAGTTGTCTTGTTTCGCTGACGAGCTGGCCTTTTGTTGAGACAAGCCGGGCAGGTCAGGCAGAACCAGCTGGGCAGAACCAAGCTTCGCAATGGCACTCGATGGGCAATGGTCTATCGCCAGCGTGAGAGTGTGCGGCTACGCTGCAGAGGACCCCAACGCGACCCGACAATATAGAAGCCGTGCATCTGACATGAGGCGGAGCGGTGGGCGACAGCCCGCCTCGTGCTGTGGCTCACCTCCAACAACCCTCCAGCGCAGACCAGCGCAGACCAGCGCCGACCAGCGCCCTCACCATATCGTCGAGATGGCTTGGCGGAATGTCTCTTGCGCAAGTCTACGGGGCAGGTAGCGCGCCTTTCCCCAGTAAAGATTATCTCTAGGCGCCCAGATTGGCTTACCCCGCCTAAGCGAGGCCATGAGGTGCATCTTCAGTTATCACGGCGATTTTGGCACTTGGGCATTTTGGACCTCGGTGATCAGGTGAGGTGTCGACACTGGATGCAGAGGCTGCATGGGATTTGTGTCTGGCCCAGTCCAGCGAATGACACCGGCCGACGAGGGCCCCCGCTGGCTCGATTGATGCTGTTGATATGGATAGAGTTTGGCTAACTTGCTAGTCAGCGAGACGGTTTACCTATTTTCTTGGTTTGCTTCACGATCCTGCCCGCCAGAAAAAAGCCCCCAGTGTTGCCTGAGGTGGCGGAGGCGGCGTTACCCACCGTAGCTCTGTCACTTACCTACTTAGTGCCTGCACTGCCCGCGCAACTAGGCAAGTGTATCGTCGTGAGCTTTGAGGTGGGTCTTGGAGTCGTGATGAAAATCCCACCTAGACTACGCACAACAGACTACCACCAACTTGAAAAACAGGGCAGCGCCAGGTCGAATAGAGTCTGAGCCGCAAAGGGACTACCCTCCCCAACAACCCCAGCAACCCCACTCCGCTGCCGTACCTTACTGTATACACAGCTTACGGCTCCTATCGCGGCCATGCAAATCGATGCGGAACTGTCCTCAATCCAGTTGGCGTTGAGATCAATTGCTTGGCACGGCTGTTGCGTCGGGAGGTGCCAAGACCGGGTTGGAATCATCACAGAATCACCCTGGGAGGTCACGGGACGTGTCCCTAGGATTGACTGACTGAGGTGGTGCGTACAAGTGCGTACACTCTTAGTAACTGAGACAGCGCGCACGATATCGCGAGTCGGCGACAACTGAGACATGGAGACGGGACGTGGATACTGACGCTCGAGGACGGCGATATCTGGCGGCGGCTGCAACCGTTCGAAAGCTGCACTCCAATGATGGACTGCACTCCACTGCCGGTTGGGGAATGGCAGAATGGCAGTGAGGCTGATGTCTGCCGCCCAAGGTGTGTTCCATCGCGCCCGTCGTGTGCCCGGTGTTCTTTTTTAAGCAGTTTGAGCAGCTGGTGCCGTGACGTGGCTTGCTTGACCACTCGTCTGCATCTGCCTGAGCCTCTCAGCACCAACTGCCATGCGGCGGGCGTCCTGCCTTCTGCGCGTTGTGCGCTGTGCTGCCTTCTGTTCAGAAATTCAACAGCAGCCCCCAGATAAAACGACCGGCGTCCAATACCTACCGTTCTTGGCGTGCGCCCTTGAGTCGCAATATCAGTCCTAGCTGCCTATCAACTACCTCTGCCACCCCCAAAACATGCGGGGAGAGCTGCCGGCGCTGTCAGATGTTCCTGATCGCCACTCCCAGCAGTGTGGCATGAGGACATTCCCCCAAGTCAAACTTGCAGTGTCAGGAAAGCGAGGGAAAAGAGGCGTCGTGGGACGAGAACGGCGACGACTTAAAAGGTGTTAGCGTAAATTTCGTATGAAATATACGATAGATGCAGGCTTGGTAGCAGGGCTAGCGCGCCTGGTTTGGTGGTTGAGAGAGCCGGGATGCCTGTCTGGATTGACCTGGCTTGACAACTATTAGCGGCCCTGCTTGCCGTCTTGGCACACCCAAGCCAGTAGTGTTACATGCCGTTACTAGGCGTACCTCCCCAGGCCTCGAGGTCTGCGGGCAGAGAACCGCCTTCTAGAACTTCTGGTCCGAAACATTCTACTTTGTACGCAGTACGCGAGCCAGACCAATACCTACACTGGGCAGCACGCGCACTCCACAACGCCTCATTTTATCCATTGCCGAGCGAATATCTCTGCCCAGTATGCCAGGCTTTTTAGCACGCGAGCCGTTAGGTGCCAACCGACAACCAACGGCCGAATAGTACCTACCACTTGCCGAAGGCCCAAGCGGGGAGGTAGGCGTCGGCATGGAAGCTTAGTCGACCTTCCATCTGCCATTCCATCATCTGCGTGTTACTAAGGCCCCCTTGGCCCTCAACTGCTCCGTCGGGTCCCAGCATGTCGGGAGTTGATAAGCTTGGTCGGATCTCGAGTCTACTAACAGGTTTGACACACAATGGCCGCCTCAGTCGAGCACTTTTGTTAAGACCAGGCTTTGGGCATCCCATCCGGCGCCAAGACCGTCCAGATCTGGCCGTGGGCGGGGATCTCCAACGCAGCCATATCGACGGCACGACCATCCAAACATAACGATGCGCGGCCCTCCTTCCCCCCTTCTACGCAGTATGGAAATCGTTCCAGAAGGTGTCCCGCCTTCTCTGCCAGATAAGCAGTGCAGCCAACCCTAAAGCAGTGTAATCGGCTACCACGATAAGGCAGTGCAGCGGTCGTATCATATACCAGCTGTACATGTTTCGCAGTACCGGAGACCTGCTACCCGTCGCAACTGCCCACCAAGAGAGCAGGCGTCTAGCGTAATCCGATAATACTTCTAAAAGGCTTGGGTGCACACACACTTTCAGGACCATTTGAGGCGACAAGATTCGAGGGGTTTTGCACGCTTATACGGATAGCATAGCCTGGTGAGGGCAGACCCCACCCAACCCTGATCGTGTCACCACTTCCGGGCACAGTATTGCGAAATGCCGCTGCAATACCGGGCGGTACGGAGGGCAGTCGAGTCCACGGAGCCCACGGACGCGACGGCATATCTCATCCGGATCGGAACCGACGACAGAGGAGGCAGCGGGAAGCGTTGGCAGTCGGATGTGTTCCTGCTCCCGACCCGACCCATCTGCGCGATGCAGCAATGCCGTACTGAGGGGGGGTATGAATCGTGGCTAAACGGCAACCCCATCAATGCGAATCTTGCAACCTCGTCGCTTTCCAGAGAGTAGTAGGTGTTGCTTTGCTGCGGGCCAAGCCTTGTCGGGCCAGCTTTGATTGGGCCATGCACAGACAGATCACCTTCGAGAAGCCGACGGAGGGGTCTGTCGTGTCTCCTCGATTTAAGCTTAAGTGAGACTCGACGTGCCAAGCGTCCGCCTTTTGACTGTCTCAGTCCAATGACGGGGCCCCGAATGCTCCAGGTTTGGTGGGGATTCCGCTTTGGACATCGTCGATCCTTGGAGACCTTATGAGGGCAAAAAAATAACGTGGGTCCAATGGCAAATCCCTTATCTAGACTAGTGCCGTCTCGCGCACCGTTTTCTCGGCGGGACTCACCTCCCTCGGGGCAGAAAGGCGAGACACGGCGGCAACAAGGAAGAAGCCGCGAATTCCGCGGAGATGTTGCCCGAGGGAGAGCGCTGTCGGGTTTTCCGCAGCAGTATTAGATAACCAGAAGAAATAAATGGCCTCCTCCTTCCTCTCGTCGACCTGCTCTGAGACCTTGATTGCGTCGTGCTGCGCGAAAGCACAACGGCTTCGCTCGTCCCACACACATACCCACAATCCACAATCGCAGGCATACAATCTGCGGGAATACCAACAACCCATCGCCCTATCGCCGAGAGATCTCCTCTTGAGCAGATGTGGTAGGATAGGTGGGGTGGAGCACCGCTTCAGCACCCTCGCCATTGGGTGTGGGCTTCGCTGTGCACGCGCGACAAGCTTCTTCACCATGCTTCACCATGCTTAGCTGCCCCCGCCGTGCATTTTGCATCCCATCCGTATCGCTCTGACTAGCCCACTCGCGCTCGACGTGGTGCTACCTCGCCTCCCCCACCACCTTTCTGGTAGGCACAACCCCTGGAAGAGGAAGCCCTCCATTGGCCCCAGCAGAGGGGATCGCGGCAAGGCCTGCTCCATCTGCTCCATATCCCCCCCCCCCCCATCTCCTCCATACACTGGTCCTAGTTGGTGCGATGCCCCACGTTCCACGGCGTCAAGACCGAGCGAACCGCCGAAGCCCCATCTTCTCTGGGCTGGATTTCTGCGCTAATGGTGCTTGACAGATGGGTGCTGGTTGTTGCTCTAGGCATCTGAGACACAGCAAGGTGCATCGTCCGACTAAAGAGTGTTACATTGGCATATAACTGTCCTGCCCGCCTGCTGAGCGCGGCAGCAGAACCGACATGGGATTGACGCCGACTTTGAGTAACACTCCACAACGCTATCGTCCCGCCGTTGCACTTTTTTACTGCCGCGCTTTGCTCCCTACCGTAGTCTTGGTCCAAAGCATACTAGGCCACACCTCGCAGAGTGGACTGCCCACCTCCCTACATCGCCGTGTTGCCTAGCACACGCACATACATTCGGGCCTCAGCCACCACGAGAATGCGCCAGCATATCTCTACACGCTCGCCTAGACATTCGAAAAACGTCCGAGTGCGGCACACCCTTCACACACCCAGAGCTGCTAGCCTGCCGACCTACCTGCCATGCCATGCCACATGGCCACCCCCAAGGCTGGAGCCAAGCCCCATGTAACGATCTACAGTACGAGACCACGGATACAACCCACCCCCCCCCCCAAGTGCTGTGCTTGTTGTTCTTGGCCCCTTGGTTTCGGTGTAGAAAGGCAACGACGCCCCTCGTTTGTTCTTTCCCCCTTCGAGTGAAAGCCTCCGCGACTTTGAGTCTTGATAACGTCCCAAGGAATTAAATTGCCGCATACGGCATGTAATCTTTCCTCCCCAGTGTGTTTTCTCGAGTGCGACTGGATGTATGCACGTAGTCAGTGAGGAGTATGCAGAAGATGCAGACGAAGTAGGGATGTGATGGCACTTGCACCGCCCGCCCTTCCCCGTATGGCCCTCTTGTCACATCGAACCAGCGACTACACGGGGTAGGCTGCCTTAGACTAAGCTCAACTCTAGAATTTCCACGTGTAAGAGAAGACCTTGGGTCCCCGTCCCCATCATGCTGAATTGCAAAAATACTCTGAAAACCACCGCCAAGCTAAGGGAGGCGTTCGCCAAGCTTGGCTTCGGTGATTCGCAATCGTTTACGATGATTCTATCATACTAGGCTCTTGCTCTGTCGCCGCCGTTGCTGTCACGGGTGCAGTCAGAAGTTTAAACTACTACAGCAGGAAGTAGGGGGATTGGGGGGGGGGGGGGGGGGGGACAGGTGTGTGGGACTTGTGGCCCCCGATTCTATGGAATCGAGATTTAGGCACGTTTGTCTCCCAGTCTGCCAGTGCCGTGTCAGTGCGTGCCGTTGCGGCTGGCCGTTAACCCCTTGGCTGGTTGAGAGAAGTCAGGGTCCAGGCGGCCCGCGAGTTCCACACACCAGCCACGACCCTGACGATCCAAAGTTTCCAGGGTTCTATCAAACGGAACAGACACGAATGCTGACAACCTTTGAAACGCTGGCAGGCAAAGGCGGACAAGGGACGGCAATAATTGACAATAGAATTGACATGTTGAGCCATCCGTCCCGTGTCTCCTGATTTTGGCCATGGATGTGCCCTCGCGATCGGATCCCAATACTGTAAACGAAGACTCCCGAGACAGCAGATACCACCCGGGCAATGAATACCACCTTGCGATGGAATAAACCCCGAGAGGCGACGAACGGCGAGCCCAGGATGGCAACCGGACCCCAGACCCGACCCTAGCACCCTGGCCTATGACGTAGCCGGTCCGGTATGGCGGCAAACGGCAAAGGTGGTTGCCAGCTTTGATATTGCTCGACGAGTAGAGTTGAGTCCCGAGCGAGGCCCTACCAAAAGGATCAAGGATCCCATGCCATCGCGTACCATCCTCGTGGTTTGCCATCCGCAAATACTAATCTGGTTGCGACGTGCGACGGATCGCGAGAGGCGATGGAACCCTAGAACCCCAGGAAATACCAAGAGATCCTGCAGAGCTGTATGTAGTGTGCTCAATTTAAAGAATGAGAATGGGAAAAACAGCCCACTAGCGCAATCCGAATGGCGGCCAGGCAGCCAGCACTGAGCCGATCCCGATCCCCCGAACTAACCCCTGACGCTATGCCACCCGAGCCAACCCTAGCCTTGTCTTAGACTTTTCAACGTTTGCGCCGCTGCCAGCAACGGTTTTTTATCAGTGACGCCAACTCAGAAAGAAGCGAACAGCCAAAAACGGCGACAGCCCCCGCACTTGACAACCGCAGAGCCGACTGCACACCGTTTCTAGTTCACTAATCATTTTCTCCAACAAGCTCCCCCAACTTTGGCAGCTCTCACCCCACTTTTGACGACACACCCTATTGCGGCCTTCGGTGATGCTAGCACGAAGAAACTAATTACAGATTCTTACCTACATACGCACCGATGGCCAAGTAAGGTAGTGCAGGTACGCAATATTGACAGTGCTGCTCCCCGTGGTTCTTTTTTTGTTGCACCGCCGGCGACCACTTCAGCCCTCTTTCTCACCCCAAATACGACGTCCCCTCGAGAAACCCCCATCCCTTCCCCCCTCCCAACTGGGCCAGACATTCTCACAGGCTTTGGCGCGCGCACTCCAATAAACGAAAAGAACCTCTAGGTTATGGAAGGTAGGTAGGCTGCGTCTTTTCCCGCGGCTCCTCTTCTCCCTCTCGAAAGAAAAGCCCGTCGTAATTGGATTCGCGGATGCGCCTGCCCAGGCGTGGGCGTGCATAGTGTAGGGCCCCGCATCCCCCCCCATCCCCTCCCCTCCCCCCATGTCCTTGTCAAATGAAAAGAGCTTGGCCCCACTCCAAATGCAACCCCCCCTTGTCCAACACGTGCCCGCACTCTCCTCCACCCCCCCAGGCGCGCCTGTGCGCTCAGATCTGGGCTGTAGGCACGAGCAGGGGTGGTGGTGGGGAAGCGGTGTGGCTAACAATTATTTCTACTGGGGGCTGCTCTCCCCCCTGTCACTCTCCCCTCTAGCCAAACCTGAGCCTGAAGAAGCCAAGCCCACAAGGGCAGCCTCAACAACCCGTTGACCAAAGCCCATCCATCCCAAAACCCCCCAGAAAAAAGGTCTCGAGCGGTCCGCAAAGGGCGTCTCCAGCGAAGAAATGGCCTGATCATGTCGTCATAACGGGCAATGGGGCCAGCGCGAAATGTCCCCCCCCATCCAAACCCCAGAAAGCGCTGCCCGCACGCAATTTCAACCGTGCTTCTGCTACGACCCTACTGCTCATGATGCCCCCCTTTTTTTCCTCCTTCCCGCCTGTTGCTATTGGGGAAGAAGCCGCACCGTCGAGTGCCAAGTCACTACAATGGGCTTTGTGCTTTCTCCCGTCAGAGAAATCAGAGAATCCCATCCAGCACGACGGAGAACGGAGGACGGACTCTTGGCGGGGAGGAGAGGACTCTTACACCTGACAGGCTAACTCGCATCCGATCGAAACATACGTAGCAGCCTACTTCGCGTACACATCAACCTAATCTGCGCAGATCCGGCTAGACGCCGTCGGGACCTGACCCTTCTCTGCCCTCTGCACTACTCCTGGGTGTAGACTTGCCATGATTCCCAAAGGTGTCCTGTGAATATTCCGACCCGCCGTCACGACAGACACATCCGCCAATCCGCCAGCAAGTCGTCGGCTTTCACTTGAACCAGATATCTTTTCCCGTTTCATCCCATTCATCCTGCCCTATCCCACCTGCCCTCGGTCTATCCACCATGGTGCACGCACTCAGGGTGCAGTCGCATCGGAGGATATGCCTTCTCAAGTACCGCCGATCAAGGCCACAAGCTATTTACTTGCCGGTGTGGTACCGCGGCATCGTTTGGCACCGCGGCTAGCTGGGTGCTGGTAGGCTGGCTGGTTGGATGGATGGGCTTCCCCATGAGATGCATGCACGCATCGGCCGGCGCATAAGTCGACTCATCCCACGAGGCCCCGTGACCTATTGCGACTCGGCCGGCAGCGCGCGGAGCCCGGCTTCCGCTTGGCTGGCACCTGGCGCGAAGCCGATGCGTTTGCTCATGGCGACGGCTTGCTCGAAGCGCTCGCGGGCTTCCGCCGCGCTGCCCTGGAGGCTGGCAATCTCGGCGAGATTGCACAGAGCTACAGCGCACGCCTCATCGCACTCTGCCGTCCGCAATTCGGCTTGCGGCTCGGTGGCGTGCTCCTTGGCATTCTCTGCCCAACGGCGAGCGGCCGCCAGATAAGACGATCGTCGCCCAGCCGGCGAGGCCGAAACCTCTGCCGGGCTCACCATCGTGTCCACTGGAGCCTCACCTGTTGCCAAGACCGGATGTTGGGCGAAACACGTAGCAATGTTGTTCACTTTATTCACGTGATGGCGCCCCAATAATTAGCCACTGTAAACAAGCACATTCCCAATTCATTACCAGCGATGAGCAAACGCCCAGCGCAGCAGCGTCGGACGCCTCGACTTCCAACAAAGGCATAGAGGCACTCCGAACAGAGGACTTACTCAACACGGCACTGTGGCATGGATCCTTGCATAGGGAAAGAGCCCTGAAGAACAGCGGAAGCGCCAGGTGGAACTGGGACTTGGTTTCATAGCTGTGGCCGAGCGCTGCGGGTTCAAGTCAGCATCGCGAGATGGGAGCGGGGAATAGACCGGTCTAGACTCGAGAATCGACTCACACTCCAGGGTCCCCCCGATCTCCCTAGGGCTCATCCAGTCACCTTCTCCCTCCTTGACGCCATCCTTGGTCCGTCGCGCCAGCTCTGCAAAAACCGTCTCAACGGCCCAGATAAGACGTTCGTGGGCGAGCTCCGGCTTCACCACATGCTCGTCCGAATAGAGCTCAGCAAGCTTGACGCTGATGCCCACGGCCTTCCCAAGAATCCGGGTTCGCTTTCCCCACAATGTCTCGGGTACTGGGGCTGGCTCGCCCTCCTTTGTCCGCAGCCCGCTCGGGACCAAGAGTCCTTTCGGCGCGGTCCCGTCCTTGACGCTCTTTTCCATCACCTCGACCCAGTGCTGGCAGTCACCCAGGAGCGCCTCGAGCACCCTTGCGGCATTGCCACGGTTATCAATCCTCTCGAGCCAGGCGGCCAGCTGAATCTTGATACCCATGACGTCATCGGAGAAGGGGTCAAGGTTGAGCTCCTCGCAATACGCCAGCGCCTGTCTATAGTACTTGAGCGCCATCTTGTTATCTGGGCTGTAGTTGCTGTAATAGAGCGCCCGCCGCAGCGTCTTGGCGACGGGGTCAGGGTACCGCGTGAACTGCTCCGAGTAGAAGTAGGTAAAGTAGACGCGCGCGACGTAGGCGATCACGACGGCGAGGCCGGCCAGCCTAACAATCAACAGTGTCAGCTTCCACTTGCTGGTTCAGTCTACTCCGACAAGGGGAAACATACAGCACCAGCGCCAGCACCAGCTCGTCGGGATTCTGCCGGTACAGTTTCCTCAGGGTCCGTCCCTGGAACGGCGCGCCGAGACTCCTAAAGCTCGCCCACAGCGCGCGGAGGAGCACGCCACGGACGGTTCGACGCGGCCCAAGGGGCGGCTGCTGGGACGAGCCATCGGCCTTGTTGGTATTCTCGGACCTGGCCGACGCCGTCGTCTGGAAGCTTCGATGCTGGCGGCATTGCTGGCAGAGGGGGGGTCGAGATGGTAACAGTGGCCTGACCCACAGTACAAAGGCGTTGCCGCCGCCAGCGCCGCCCCTAGACCCAGGACTGGCCTGGCTGAGTGATAGGCATCGGATAGCGAGTGTGAGGTGTAGAGGCGGATGGCGCGGGACAACGCGGTGGGGACGAGGTGTGAGGTGGCCGAGAGAGCCGGGAGGCCGGCGAGGGTGTAATCTAAACGCGGACATGGCGGGTGACGCGGGTCGGGTGACGGAGGCGGGGCATTGGAGGGCCAATTGGGGCTGCGGTGGTGAAATTGATGTCGTGGAAGGGGGGTTAACGTCGAAAAGTTCAATAGAGAAAAAAAAAGCTTGGATGCCGGCGCAGTCAAAGCTTCATCAAGATCAAGGTGGTGAATAGCGTAACACGCTTAGCTCCAGTGGTCGGTCTGGACTATGGGTGCCTCAGGCAGTAGCGAAAAATGACGGCAGCGGCGCGACTACAAGACATTTGGATTGCGTGCCGTGCCTCGCCAGCTGCGGAGGGCGGGCGGATGCGGAGAGAGCATCAGCCACCCTTGTCTTCCCGAGGTTCATGCGATTGCGTGAGACGAGACCCATCTTTCCCGTGAGCCGCTGTTGTCCTCGTCAATCCGGAACAGCACGACAACAAACCCCACTTCAGTTTTGGTAAAGTCGAGATACTTCATTTTTCCATTTCAAAGGCCAACAACTGTGGTTTTGGCCGAGCGGTA
This sequence comes from Lasiosphaeria hispida, assembly GCA_033439745.1. Classification (NCBI taxonomy): domain Eukaryota; kingdom Fungi; phylum Ascomycota; class Sordariomycetes; order Sordariales; family Lasiosphaeriaceae; genus Lasiosphaeria; species Lasiosphaeria hispida. The sequence goes on along the minus strand of JAUIQD010000002.1, from coordinate 4,361,574 downwards.
CACGACAAATCCCAAGTCTTTCTACCCCCCCATTAGCCTGCCCCTCAGCGCCGAAACTCGGCCGTCATCCCTCGATCTGCGCGGGCTATATACAACCAACAAAACACAAAAGCATCTCGCCCGCGTAACATAGTCGCCATGGGAAAGACTTTCGAGCCCAAGGTTCCCGTCCAGCTGAGCCCCCCCAAGGACGACATCATTTCCCTCCAGGAATTGAGTGAGGCAAAGGGTATGGTGCTGCCGCCGTATGGTTTCATCTAGCAGTGTTGGGTGTATCTGATGTTTTGATATCTTGGATTTTATCATTTTCTTTTTCGTTTCTAATCGCGATCTCTCCTGCGAGGCCCCGGGTTTAGTCCCGGGTCTAGTCTCAAGTTTTGCGTCGTTCTGTGGTGAGCTGCCACTGGCCCAACAGGCTTGTTTATGTCATATCAACGTTTACCGCCTTTTTTTTTTTTTTTTGGGCAATGGATAAGGGGGAATGGCCTGATGTCAGCGCGGCCGCTAACTTAAATCTCAATCATAGGGGAAAATGGTGGCAAGTGCTATGTCGCCATCAAGGTATGCCATCCTTCTCGAACGCGCCAGAACAAGTCTGGCTAGAGGCTATCAGATTGCGGTCTTGGCCTGGGCGACAAAGTCCTGGTGCCTAGAATATTGTGTTATTGACTTGTTCGATAGGGCCTAGTGTACGATGTGACGGGTAACAAGGCTTACCAGCCCGGCGGCAGCTATCATGGTAAGTTTGCCATGTTTGTCAAGATCACGACACTGTTTCCGTATTAGGATATACGGATCCGTGGTCTCGGTGTGCGGGGATTCTCACCGAAGTGAGGTCCGTTTTGTCGATCAACGGCTAAACTCGGTGTGTAGCTTTCGCGGGACATGATGCCTCGCAGGCCCTGGCAAAGACTTCGACCAACGCAGCAGATGTGAGCCCAGAGTGGAAGCACCTGGACGACAAGGAGAAGGGCGTCTTGGGCGACTGGGTCACCTTCTTCTCTAAGCGATACAACATCGTGGGGAGGGTGGAGGGTGCGACTAATTTCGACGAGTAATGTTTCTGTCCTAGAGAACTGCGGAGAAGGAGCGCGATTTTGGGGAGGCAGACGTTGTCAGCGATGTGCGAATAAACTTGCTCGAGATGCAATCAGACCATGCTTCCGTTATCATAGGCTTTTCCCCCCTTTGACAAGTGTTTGCCTCGCGATTCCTCCCCTCCTCAACAGTCGGGCCCGATCGGACGGGTTCCTCCGCGGCACAATACCCACAGCTGTCCTGCGGGTGGACAAATGTGGAAATTGAAATAAAAAAGCCCATCCCCTCTAGTCGCCCTTGCAACACCACGGTCGGCCAATAATTGTCGAATCCTGTTGGGAGACGGGGTTTCGGTGGGAGAATCTCGATTCTGTCGTGCCCTTCGACCTGGGACCGGGTTTCTTCAGGACGAGGTTGGGAGGGGGTGGGCTGGGAAGGGCGTCCGGGGTGAATTTGTAGGCTCTGGCCTGGGACACAAATGCTGCGGACCGTCACGTTTGAGAGGGAGCACAAGGCGTTCCTTTTCTTTTTTTCCCCCTTCCTTTGCCCATTTTACATGTCCATGAGAGGCATGACATAACTAGTGCGGGGGGAAAGGGGGGATTACTGAACGCACATGCTCTTGGCTCGCTGCATGTACTTCCTTGACCCCTGTTGCCCGGTGATACCCAGCCGCCTGTACTGTACCACCTTTCCTCTTTCGACTCTATCTCTATGCTTCCTCTCCTATTACGGGTATTGACTCCCGGTTCTTTCTGTCTGCCTTGGAGACATCCCTCCCATACTAGCAGTTTTGTGTGTGGGTGTGCGTACGCTGTGGATGCGGGCGTCTGTGTCCTGGGAGATGGATGGACGGGCAATGTCGTAGTCCTGAATGGGGTGTAAATGTCGCACACACCCACGTCCGTTTGGGCCTTGCCGCCGCCGCTGCCCGCGCGCCGCGCCCCGGCCAAAGGAAGGGGGGAGAGAGTTCAAGGGATGGGATGGGAAAGGACATGGACATTGTTCGTCCATCCGTCACGCGTCGCACACACACACACACACACAAGCGCGCGACGACCACCACTCACACGCCTACCTGCGCACCCACCCACCCACATCGCACACACAACACTCACAGGGCCTTCTCAATGGTTTTCTCCGCCATTTCGTCCTCCCCTCCCCCCTGCTTGTTTTCTTCCCGACGACTCGTTACCTACCCTCCTTCTTGTTTAGGTTGTGTGGCACTAAGAGTGGCCGCTTGTGGCGCGTGTTAGGGTGGTGGTGGTGTGCTAGGGGGGCGTATGGTGTGTGCGTGTGGTGTATGGTGTGTTACGTATCGTGTCTTGTGTCTTTTCGTGTCTGCGTCTGCGTCTGTGCAACACGTCAGGCAGGCAGGGGTGGAGGGACGAAAGGAGGGCGGATAGCGGATATGTACATACAGACATGGGGCTCGGCAGTGGTATCCGGGAACCAGGATAGGTGGGTGGACAAGGTTGGGACATCACGAACGCGCGCCAAGGGGGGGGGGGGAGTCTACCCGGAGGGTGGGGAGCTATGTGGTTCGCCAATGTTACTGGCCTGGCGCGGTTGTAGCTAAGGGGGGCTAATCATGTCGCAACGGATATGTATCTAGGTTGAGTTTGTAGGTAGTGTACTGTATGCCAGATCCCAGATGGACAGGATCCTTCCCCCCCCCCTGAGGGAGGGAGAGAGGAGTGGTACGAGGAGTACAAGCGTGTGACAAGGGAACTCGGTAGTTGTTTCGTTCCCCCCCCCCCCCTTCTTGCAAGTATCATGACGTGACGACTGCCAGACATGCAGATGGGAATGCCCCCCTCACCCCCCCCGCCTAGAGGCGCCGTTTTCCACACCGTTCCCATCGTTTCCCGCGGACCTGTCCTCCGTTTTTGGACCTCTAGCCTGGAGGTGCTTGGGGGGGGACTGGTGGCAGAAGGGCGCATGGGCATGGGCAGAGGGGGTGTGGTGGCATCCTCGAGCAGGAACACAGCAAAACAGTCCACGTGTTTGACAGCCGGATGACTTGTGAACCCCGGAGGCGGCAGAAACCGAGGGTGTTCATTTTCCCCGAATTGCACTCGCCTCGTTGATACAGGGGTTTAGAGTGCTTGTTTCTCCGGTGAGTGTCAATGTAGTCCAACGTTTCAGGGTCCAACAGGCGTCCAGGCCCGCCGAGATCACGGCAGGAGCAGTAGCCTTGGAATATGAGAAAGATAATCCGAGCTGGCAAGCACGGGCTAGATTACAAGGCCGTAAGAAAGATGGAAAGACAGAAAGAAGCGTTTCAGGTCAAGTGTTTGTGTTGTTTTGGTGTTGCTCAAATTCAAGCAGTGTCAGGAGCCGGAGAGGCAGTGCGGGAAGATGTAGGACGGGGGTTGGTGATTGGGAAATCACTGGCAAAGAAAGGGGTCGTGCTACAGGGGCTGGGTGCTTGGATAGAGCTCACCGATGGGTGTGCCGCAATGGGCGTTCTAAGGAGCCGTGCTTGGAGCTTGGTACGGGAAATGGGCTGATGTGAGTAAGCAACCGTTTCGGTTCAAGATTGCCTAACAAATATGACGGCCCAATTTACCCTGATCTTGCTGGAACCAAACACGGTTACTATGTCGTAGATAGGATAGCCACAAGCCAATTTTCCGTATCCCCTCTTTTGTATCCCCAAGAAAGGCTTCGGCTCGAAAAGCATAGCCGCCTAGAACTAATATGAGATCTATGTGGAGTGTGAACGAGGTCGTCTATCGTCCCCAAAATGGGATCGCATGGCTCAAAGTCGCTATCCAAGAAGACAAGTTTCCGCTCTCGATTGCGCCCCAGGAAAAAAACGCCGTGACCAGTCAAGGAAAGATCCCGAAGGAAGGATCCCGAAGGACTCAAAACCCCTGATTTTCGGATAGAGACACTATGTTGGCATTGGTCATCTGGCAAGTCAGCTTGCTGGTAAATACAAGCAGCAAACATCTATCAATCGTCAGACAACTCACCTCTGCCAAAGTAGTTACCACGGTATTTTTGAGCTAGCCCTGTTGACTTCTCAACCTGGCTTTGCACGCATCGCAGTATTCGCCTTGGTCCCAGACATATCTGAGTCTTTTGACGCTGAAGCACTGGTGGTTCGGGTCGACACGCGCGCTGTGGCAACGCGACTGGAGTCTGGTTTCGTAATGCTGGCAGAGGAAGACAAACTGTTCAAAGTCGCACATGTTGAGCAGCTGGTTGTCGTTCGCTTCTCCAACAGTCCGGAGATTGGCTTCGAGCCGTGGATCAATGCTTGTGCTCTTCGCGGCTACGGGGCTAAAGACAGCGAGACAACGGTCAGCAACCCGTATTGCCCCGGGGGGCGACAGCTGACGTACCCGGTACTTGTCTCAACAACGCCCTGGGTTATTCTGGATCTCCTGACCACGATAGCAAGGGCTGCGTGATGGATAAACAAAGTGTTCCGAGACCCAGCGAGACGAACAGGCTTATATACTCGTCGTGGCAACAAGGTAGTTGGGGCACGCGCCATTCGTCTTTTGTTGCTAGATAGAGCGAGTGTCCCCATGATGTGATGTTACAAGAAACACACACAACACACTGCCAACGACCCACAGTCTCGAGGACCATGGCATCCTGGTTTGTAGTACATGTAGATGCACGGGCGATTCTGTGATGAGAAGAGTAGCCGCGGCCTTTGACTCTCGCCTGAGAATGACTGATCATATCCTCTTCACCCACATGGGCTGGTGCCAGCATCTTTAATGGTTCAATGATTGAAGTTGAGCGTCTGCGGACAGAAACGATAGTCCAATAGCAGGAGAATGCCAGAACTTCCATGCTGCAACATCAAGAAGGCACCTCACAAACACACCAAGCGTAGTAGCTAGGTGGGGGAGAGGTGCAGTTGCTCAGCGCAGGTAAGACAGGTGGAGGGCCATGTGTGAAAAAGACTGCATATGCCAATTTGATTCAACATTGACAGTACACTGTGTGCGGCTGGAGCTTAGGCTGAGGGGCTACACCGTTTGGTCTATGCCAACGCAGGTGATGTTGGAAAGCACTACGCCACGACTGCCGTTTGGCTGGCGATGTCGGACTTGACCTCTAGCACCGGGGTTTCGTTTATCCACTGCCCTGCTTTCACATACCCAGAGAGCGGGATAGCGAAAGCCAAATACCCATGTCCGGAACGCCGTGTCATGGTCGGCCCGCCTCGGGAGGCGTTCTACAACAGGCACCGAAGCCGCCGCCCCGCGCAGCCGAGCTTCGAGCAAACAGCAGGCCTGCAGCCATAGCGGCCAGCTCCGGACAAATGCCGGACACAGTCTCGATCGAGGCTAAGACGTTTAAGGCCTGTGTGGCATTGGCTGGTGGCTACCTACGAGGGGGTCAGGTCAAAGAGTCCCCGCAAAGGAGCGACTGTGTGGCTCACAAAGAGACAGACGAGCAAACTTGGTCTACTTCTAGCTGAGGCCTCAGTGGCCTGCATGTCATGTGAAGCCGGGCTGATGTTCCGCCCATGTCGTACAGAAAGCCCGTTCTTGCAGAAGCTGGCGGAGACTCATGCAAGCAGCCGTGAAATCAGAATGGCTGCAGAACCGCCGTGGGAAACGGGGCTCTGTATGGCCGGATGAAGCTGTAGGTTGGGGACTTGAGTTGGCCATCAAGGTCATCAAGTGTTGGCCCAATCGGTCAGGTGGGAGGCTCTGCTGCGGTGACTTAGGGTTACCAGCGGCGGAAGCATCGCGATTGGGAGCCACAGTCTGTCATCTGCCATTGATTCGCCGTGCACGGTCTCGGAGTGTGGTTGACTGACCGGATCGACATGATCGGGCTGATTGGTATCACCTTTGCTTCGACTCGCGATCAGAGTCCTGTGGTTTGACCTTGATCCCACGTTGTGTGTGCTGATGAGTGCGGCTTTGTGTTGAATTCCAGGTCTCCAGGTCCAGTCCATTCGCGGCCCATGCTCCTGCTCTGTTGTCACACCTTTGCAGCAAGGATGCCTCCGAGGTCGGGGCACAAAGCGCGTGCTGGCGTGCGAGTGCGTCAACGTGGTCCTGTCCAAGGGCATTTTATTCGACTAGTTGCCAACTGTGTGCTTTGCAATTCCGTTGGCGGAAAGCGGGCGGGGGTAATTTCGTCTTCTTTCTCCAATCGAAGATGGATGGAAATCGTTGAGGTGGATGTTGGTCGGGTTATGACAGCTTAAAATAATTTATTTGCAAGCCAAAGGCGGCCGCAACTTATCTCCACGTGACCCATCGTGGTCTGTGACAGCCGGGGGGGTCGCGGGAGGACGTGCTGATGCACTCAAAGCGCGGTCGCTCACCGAGCCTCGTCCAACCTGAACTCGGGCCTCCAGCGTCCTGATTGGCCCATCCGAAGCCGACATCGAAAAGTAGGCAAAAAGTGAGGCGGACAGCCGAGAGGTTTGGTTGCCTAGTTTCTGACGTTACCGCAACGCTCTGCGTCTTTTCGTCTCTCCTTTCCTTCATCAACCGCCACGACTCGACTCGCGACCCTCGACGCCCCGTCCTCCACTTTGTTGTTGGCCCGACCTATTTGTCAAAGTTTAACATTGAATTTCCAGCTTCCAGCTACCTGCCCGCCACCATTCGCCGCGGTCGACTCAGTGTGGAAATCTTGGAAATTGTGGAAATGTCCCGTTAGGCCGGGGCAGGGCGCCGCATCTCAAACTAGCTCGAACCCGACCGTCTCGCACACCGCACCGCACACTACTGGCACCGCGGCTCGACCGCATTTTCATCGAAGGGCTGCCTACTCTTTCCTCGCTCGGCAGCATCTGCCGACGCCAGCAGCCCTTCCCAGCTTTCACCACGTTAGTACCTAACTTCCATTCTGTCCGTGTTGTCGAATTCCCACCGCATTCCCTATTACCGGGCCCGGGCGAGGCGAGGCTGGGCTGCACTTTTCCATAGTCGATTCGGACCATACGCCCTGCTAATGAGGCTCCTCTCCTCTATGCGCTGTTGCATCTTTACATATGTTGCCGTCTCGCCGTAGCCCCAGCATAGTGCCGGCTTCCCTACCTCGAGGCTTTCACTTGGGTGCAGCAGGCTAACAATGAACCGTTCCTGCAGTATCATGTCTCATCCATTACCATATGCTCAAAGCGAGCAGTATCCCGTATGTTTTTCCCATCATGCTGATGTTGATCCACGTGTCCGCCCTGTAGGTGGTCTAACTGTTTAGTTCAACATGACCGACCACCCCGCCGCTGCCGCTTCTGGCCCTGTGGTTGCCCCTCCCCCTGGATCACCGGGCTCTTCTTTCAGAGACATGGACGTCTTCGGATCCTACGCGCTGCCTTGCTCCAAGGAATTTGCCACTTATCTTCCTCGCAACGGGTATAGCAGCCAGTTTCCCATGGCGCAGTTTGTCGCTGGAGATGCTCCGTGGAATTCCGTCCAAGCTACCGAGTCCAGGTCTCATAATCTGGTAGCCGGGCGGACTGCTAATATGCCCTACTATTCTGGATTCCGTGACATTCCCGCACCGTCGGAGGGCGATGATTCTGGCTACTATGGAAGCGCATCTGGAACAAAACAGAGCGTCATGGACTTTTCACTTTGTGATGAAACGCGTAGCATTGACGCACAGAGTGTCCATCTGCCAATTTCCGACATGCACCTGCAAACCGGCCGGAGCCCGGACGCCATCCACGCCGGAGCAAACTACCGCCGGGGAGAGTGGAGCCAGGCTCATCCCACTGCTAACTCGGAGGTGAACGAGTTTTACTGTGGTGCATGTAAACAGTCGCTCAAGACCAAAGCCGAGCTCAAGTACGTTTCATGCTTAGCTTTGGGCAAATGCCTATCTTTGAGAGCGTCATGTATACTGATACCAAACCCTCTAGCAAACACAAGCAGCGCCATGATAAGCCTTACCGTTGCGAGGAACCAGGTTGTCCTCGCAGGGAGGGATTCGGCACCAGCAACGACCTTGATCGCCATAAGAAATCCGTTCACAAGGCCGATGGTGTCAAGTATCGCTGTACTATGGGATCATGCGAGAGTAAGGACAAGATTTGGCCGAGAGCAGATAATTTCAGGTCGCACTTGAAAAGAGTCCACAAGATGTTTGTCAACTCGGACGACCCAATGGAACAGTTTGTTTTCGAGTGAGTCTGCTCCTTTCAAGTCGGCGTCCTTCCTGTCTCTAATGTACTCTATCGTGTAGGCTGCCGCGAGCCGAGGATTTGGCCTGCATGGGACCCTTTGAAACACCAGTAGATGCGCCGACCGGATCGGCCTCTCTTTCCCAGTCTCCTTGGATTATGGATCAAGTTCACGCAAACACTCATGGTCTCCCAAGTGGAGGGATCGGTTTTGGCCGGATGGGCGACGCGATGCAGTTCCATGAGCCCCGCGGGCTAGTGGGTGGACATGACCACTCTTCTCTCATGGGTGTAGATGAAATTCAGGCCCATGAGCAGGAGGACCCCATACACAGCGATGGCATACATATGGAGATGGACCCGGCACTTGCATTCGGCAACTTGCAGAGACATGAACATGAGACCGGATCTGCACCTCCTGAGCTGTACGCATACAAACCGGACAACCTGAGCCAAAGTTCTTCGGCAAAACAACGGTGTCTTGATGGTAGCCGGGCCGAACTGACTCAGGCGGAGGACGATGAACCTGCCGCGTCAGACAAGGAGGAACGCCGAAAGGATGCCCAAAAGGATGAGCCATGCACTCAGGAACCAGCTGAGCAACCGGGACCCGAGGATATCGCGCAAGGTTCCATCGTTGAAGATGGCGCCCAGGATAGCGATGCGGAGGCTGACTCCTCGGACGATGACTACAAAGATGACGACCGGGCCGCTGCCCTGGATGCGGCTGACAGTCAGGAACTGTTCCCCGGTCTCCAGAGCAGCAGCTCTAGCTGCAACGATGGTCCCTCTAGCCCATCTGAGCTGACTGATGAATCACCGAGTGAGCTACGGTTAGCCCCGGATGTCCTCCTGGGCAGTGGCACGCCATTGGATGAGGATAAGGCAAGCGCCTTGATAATGAAACTGATAGACCAGGGTAAAATTAGCTTGGAAAGGCTAGGATACCAAAAGGTGAAGAAGGCAGAAGTGGAGGAAGTGAAGGAAATGCCGGCGAACCCTCTTCTGCCGGGCGGAGATCGAATTCCGTGTTCCGACCCCAGTTGTGAAAAGACGTTTAGTCGGCCATGCGAGCTCAAGTATGCCAGACCCACGGCCGTTCCTGATGTTTAGTACTGACAAAGTCGCTAGGAAGCACATGAAGCGCCATGACAAGCCATATGCTTGCACCCACACCGGCTGTGATAAGCATTTTGGGAGCAAGAATGACTGGAAGCGTCACGAAAACAGCCAGCACACCCAGCTTGAGTTTTGGAAGTGCGGCGAGAAGGCAAAGGACCATCGCCCAGGCCTCTGCGGCAAGATCTGCCACCGCCGGGAAACGTTCAAGCACCATCTGGGGAAAGACCACCAGATCAAAGACACCAAGCCTATCGAGAAGCAGTTGCAGGACTGCCGTGTGGGCCGCAACTACGAGTCCCGTTTCTGGTGCGGGTTCTGCGCGCGGACGATTGACTTCAAGAAGAACGGCGGACTGGCGTGCTCGGAGCGCTTCGACCACATCGACGAGCACTTTACGGGCAAGGGCCAACAACCCAAGCGCTACATCCGCGAGTGGAAGAGCATCGAGTCGGAGCCGGCCGAGACGTTTGAGCAGATTCTGCCCGAGGAGACCAGGGGGCTCAAGGTTAACCTTGTCCCCGTGAACATGTCCGTGTTGAGCGTCTCGCCACGGCTTCCCCCACTGCACGACGCCGACTCGCGCAAGCGCACCCCGGACTCGAGCGAAGACGACAATGGGGCGTCGGCGGCGAGGGAGAGAAAGCGGCAGAAGAATGACGATGCTAAGACTTCGGTGCTCTGGGTTTGCGTAGGTCTTCCATCCCTGCTATTTTGTTTGTTTGGGGGGGGGGGCAACCCCCGCTCTGATGATGAAATGCACGCGGTTTTTAAACTGACATGATATAGTGCGGCTGCTCGTACTACTGGAGCCCGGCGGTGACCATGGTTTGCATGGAGACGGGTTGCGACCATGCGTTCTGCGGCGAGTGCCAGATGGTGAAGCACAAGGTGAAGGATTGAGAGCGGGCTGGAATGGAGGGAAAGACGATGGGGAGGACAGGACCGAGGTGATGATTTAATGACACTTGGGCTACAGCGAATCTGTTTTACGCGGGTGGATAGATTATGGAAGGCGGCGGAATTATCTTTTACAAACAGCGTGATACCCCTTTCCTGAGGAGTGCGGGTTCCTTTAGGTCTATTTCGATACCATTTTGGTCTTTGGTTAGATTACGCGTCATGTTTAGAGGGGCATGGGCGGGGGAAAAGATTCACTGTGATGACATTGGGTGGCGGCTGTCTGGCTTTTTCCCCATGCTACTGCATTGGGGCTCTGCAAAGGTGTTGTTGTTTTTTTCTTTGCTTAATCGTTCTAGATAGGTAGTTAGATGGCACGACGCTTGACGAACGATGAATGAATGCTGTTTTGGTGGTCGGTCTTGTTGCAAATCACATGCGCGCAAGTTTGACATAACATGGATTATGGATTGTCGTAATGACGAAGCAAGGACCACGTAACCTAACCGGGTGGGAACACTTGCCGTTGGCTTCACCAAGATATGCAGTGCTCTTGGTGTCCAGGGTGTGACAATATGCACATACTGACATAGGCCGCGAGCTGGGTGATGAGAATGTGAGTCAGTCAGCTGAGCTGGGTTCGCCGCCGAACGAACGACCGGGATCAAGAGTTGCTGTTGCGGCTGATGCACGTCTTTTCTTGGGACGTGATGTGTTCTACGAGGTAAGGTATGGATGCCTGCCACCGGGTTGGGTTGGGGTAGGTTGTCAAGTCTGGCTGCTCTACGGATGTTAGGTTCCCGAGGTTTCGCTGACACGGACATCGGGGGTTGGCTGGGTGGGAGGACAGGTATCTAGGTACGCGGGTGGATGGGTGTTGACCGCCCGATGGTGCTATGGCGAGTAATAGTCGGATCGATCGCACGAGGGAGCGGTGTTGCGGTGAGATAGCTGAACAGGTATTTGTGCAAGATAGAGTGGTCCGCATAGGTCGTAACCGGAACAGGCGGACGAGTGGGATTTTCCTAGACTTGGATAGGGAGAGACTAAGTCTAGGCAGAAGCCCCTGGACTACGAATAGACCGGCTGGGCACCTGCCCAACCAACAGGAGCCCGAACCCTACCACCGCGGGTTTACACTTGGGTTCCTACGTCGGTCCTTTCGTGTCGACAAAGGTCCCGATGTGCAGTACTTGGTTGGTGGGACGTGGGGACCTACATTTGGCAATTTCGGTGACAAGATCACCACGTCATCAAAGTGTGCGGCGCAGATGCGATGCGATGCGATGCGATGACCCAAGGGGTGAGAAAAGGAAGAGTGTAAAAAAAGGGCCGGGAGGCGCCATCTCGGCCTCAATTGTCGTTGGCGATCTATCATACACGCTCGGGCGACGTGTGGCCAATGGGCATTGTTCTGTCTTTTTTTTCCTGCTGTGTTATTGTTGGTTGAGTGGGGGGGGCCGGCAGGGGGGAGCTGAGATGCTGGAATGCTGTATTGTGATGACAAAGAGGCAGACTGAGGCAGATAGAGAGGCAGACAAGTGCAGTGCAGGCAGGGTGCAGGCAGAGGCAGACAAATGCAGTGCTGAGGTTCTGACTGGGCAGATGCAGTGAGGCCGACAATGGCAAGAGGAGGACAAAGGATCGGTAGGCCGGTCGCCGGCCGGGGGTCGGTTCGAAACGATGAGCCGGGCCATTTGGCAGTGTTTAAACAGCGCCGATCGAGTCTGGTGTGTTTGGGTTTCGGCCGAGGAGTGAGGGGCCGACTTTCCGCGTCGCTTTCTAGGCCACTCTGCGCTGCGACACCGCGGTAATCCGCGCTCCACGGTAGTGATCTTGCGGTTATCTGTTGTGGGAGTCGAGCGGCAGAGGCGAGCTGGCCTGTCATCCTGTCATGTCAGGGTCATAACTAATTGGGCTGTTCAAGGTTGTCGTCGAGGTTGTCTCTGTCTTTCACGTTGTGTCTCTGATCCAAGCGCGCCTTGGCACTAGGAATGCCCAGATTGTCGACGGCCTTCTCCGCCGTTCGTTCACCCGTCCCTTGTTCCCTGTCGCTCGTCCTCAGCCTGTGAGACGACGAGCTGGTGATGTTTCGCGCAAACCGACGAGGGTTGAAAGACGGGGAGCAGCAGACTTGCGGAGTTCGTGAGAGCAGGGCAGTACGATTAGCGTTCCTCAGGTCGTTAGCGTCCCCGTAGGGCAGGGGGCGAATAGCGGAGGCAGGGGGTAGTGGGCAAGGGGGCAGGGCAGTCACGATGGAAATTTCATTTGGTCGGGCTTCGAATTGCCGGCACACACCTCACCCAAGCTTTCAACGCCCGCCGAGGACCAGCAGGTGCGCGAAGCAGCGCGACAAATGAGAGGCAAGCACTGCAAAACGAACGAGCCCTGAAAAACAAGAGCAGTAGTGCGGTGAGAGCCAAGCGGAACACGAGCCACCTGCTCATCCACGCCAGTGGACAAACCCAAACGAGGCGTCTGCGCTAGCCTCGAATGCCTCTTGCCTCGTCGCCAGCGGGACAACGTTGTGCTCACCGAACAAGGAAAGCTGGCAGAATGCGCCAGCGAAGCTTCCATTCTTCCATCCTCCATTGCCACCATGCCGCCATTCCCTTTCCATCCCCTCGCAGCTCGCAGCTCCCCGTTTCAGGACACGCACGAGCAGCAAAGCAAAGGCGCAGCAGCCGCTTGTCCACCTGTCGCTTTGGTTCACGGACACCTGCACCAACTGGCATCGAGCAGGCGGACGGTGGAGTCTGTGGAGAGACAAGCTGTGGAGAATGCAAAACACGTGCGCCCTTTTCTTTATCTCTCGCTTCGTTGCAGATAACGGATCACTTGCATCACCTTGATTGTGTGTGGACACATTGGCCTCGCCCACATTGCTGTCGACGATCAATCTTCAATCCGAGGCGTGTCCTCGACCGAGCCGCCGCTTTCAGCTCTCGGTCGCCAAAGTCCCCACCGCCAACGTCACTATCCCCGGCAAAGGTATATTACCTACCCAGCAGGGCGGGCAGTGAGCGGCAGTGAGCGGGTCGGGTGGCCGATAGTTTAGATATTGGCCTGCCCACGGCCCTGTATGTGTGTCGGGAGTCATGGGAATGACAAAGAGCCAACCCAGACAGCAGATGGCCAGGGCAGGCAAACCCAGGCCACCCGAGCTACACGCCTTGATCGCAGCCATCCCTTCTCCCAAAGCCACGGTAATATAGTGAAAGCGGCATCTCGCCCACAGATGGGCAGGGGCAAGGGGGCGGCCGACGCGTAAAGTCGTCACATTGAATCGTGATCATGAAATACGCCATGCAGGGAGAAAAGAGACGACAGCCTCTACTTTTAGAAATAGCCGCGGAACGCCATTTCGAGTTCTCAGCTCGCGAATTATTGGGCACAGGTCGTCATGGTTGCAACGCGCCACACACCGCACATGTCGATCTGGGCATTGGAAGAGCCCAGCAACGGCCAGGCGGCGCCCATCAAGGGATAAAGGACCCTACCGCGACACCTTGCAACCTCCATCAACCTGGGGGCCGGGGCCCAGGGGACGGAGATGGAATGGGAATTGCGCATGGATAGGCGGCGCAACAGCAGGGCACCATCACCTGAAAATTGACCCGAGGATCTGAAATGGGGGCTGGAAGAAGTCACAGGTCATCAATCCTCTGTCAGAGAGACATTGGGATTTCTGCAAGCCGAAATTGCCCTCTTCCTTCCCACGTTACATTGGCATCTTGACGGTACTGTGTACATGGGCGAATGCGTAGGGACGTGAAGATGCCCGACCCGGCAAATTGGCGGTCCTTCACTGGGTCCTGTCGAGGGCGCGAGGGATGACGATGATGCCGTCGCCAATTTTCCCTCTCATCCATCATCATCCACATCGGTCGCGACCTCCAATCGCTGACCACCCGCACAGGGGACGAAGGGTTGCGGAGGGGGTTGGCCGTCTCGATGCCCAATCACCGCTATTAGCATCGCTGTGGGATCGCTGAGTGGCATGGTGGTGCCGTGGACGGCCGTAGGGGGGAGAAACAAGCGCCGCCCCCCTCCCCCGCGGGGCGGGCATCTTTCGCTTCACCCAGGCTGGGCGTAAGGCCCCGCTTGTCGCTTGTAGGCCCCGCGAGTGAGCGAGATAGGCCACGACTAGTTGCTCTCCTCGCATCGAGATACTAACTGGACTCTCAATCAAACGCATTGCAGCGTGCACTACATTCTGCGGCCGATCACTTTGTTCTTTCGGTTTGTGCATGCGCGGGACATTGGGACATTCGACTTGCTGCCTATCAAGCTGTCCAGCAAGCAAAGGCGGGCAAAGGCCAACGTCGCAGGTTGCGGCCGCATATCGCAGCAGGGAGGTCGCAGGGACACACAGACATACAGACTGACGAACAGGATCTATCTGTCTTGCAAGGGAAACCCACTTGTCGTCCCCTCGTCTCACTCAGGTTGGTGTCTGTTTTGGCAGGTGACGAATGTGCAGAAACTAGCGAAGGGCAGACCAAAAGGGTGCCAAGAATGAGCAAGAAGGGTGCCAAGGTGCCAAGGTGACGGGAAACACCGGGCCAATGTTGCAAATCAATCAAGCGAACAGCCCCTATGGGCGAACTTCTCGCTGTCTTGGGTTCCGTATTAGGTCGTTTTGATCCGGCCTTCACCACGGCGGCCCACCACCACCTGACGCCATCCCAGCCGGCAAATCTGCCTGGGCCTTGGGCGGTCTTTAGGGATCGCTGGGACCGCTGGGTGGACGAAGCCACCAGGGAAGGGGAACACGAGCCACTGCAGTGCACTCCCCAGTGTCTACACTGCTCACCTACACGTGAGTAGCCACCCCTGGGCCACATCCAAAGGAACGCCCCGAGCAGCGCCTTGCCGCTAACCATCCATGATGCTAGTGATGCTAGCGGGGGGCTGGGGTTTATTTTCGGGGTTCCAGGGCCTGTTTGCTTGAAACCGATCAACCTGAGGCCTTCCAGCCTCAACAGGGCCTAGCGCTGGGGTTGCTAATGGTGTCATTTTGCTTTTTCATTCCTCCTCCGCACCTGAAGAGCTGAGATCGTGGAGGTGGGGGGGGGGGGGGGGGGGACTGTACCCGCGCACGGTGAGACCTTGGGCCTTGGCCAAAGTGTGGCATCCCAGGTCGGAACCAGGATAAATTCGCTGATTTTCAGCCCACACGGGCCGGTAAAGTGAGTGACGGCTAGACAGACGGCGGTCTGGTCGAGTCTGTGCGGCGCGTGTGTGGGAAAATCTATTGCAGGCAGGTACTGCTCAGGTGGAGGTGGGCGTCGTTGTGTTGGGCGTTGGTCGTTGGTCGCGTCTTTCGGTAGGGTCGGGTTTTGGCAAACGAAGAAGCGGGAAAAGGTGGAAAGCAGGGGACTATCTCGAATCCCAAAATTGAAAATTGCCGCTTCCTCAACGTGAATGGACGCGCAGAGCCTCAATCCCCTCAGTGCGCTCTCGGAGCACGGATCTCGCCATTTCTCCTCCCCCATTTTCACCCTAGTCGTACAGCTACTACTAGTTAGTGTAGTGTAGTGGGTCACCGATCGCCAGAAACAGCAACGTGGTGTGTCTTATTGGGCGGGGCAATCTGGAGAGACACGGGGTCGAGAAGCGAAAGCGCAGCTTGCGCGAGCGAGCAGGGTCGGGAGATAATGGAGAGCGGGACCAAGGACGGGTCGCAGTTGCTATCTCCACGACGGGCGCTGTCAGCGGCCTGTCAGTGCCAGACGGGAGCTGGTGCTAGCGCTGGCGCGGTGCGGTGTGGGCCGCGCACAATGGGGCGGGATGCTGCTTCACCTGGCACACACTACCTGTACGCCTCCTCCAGACTCCAGACTCGGGTATCGTCGTGGGGCGCTGGAACTGAGGGGGCTATCGCTCGCCGAACCACAGCGACGGCTGACCACTACACTGCACTGCGCTGCACTGCACTAGCCACGGCTCGCTGATGATGTGCGACCGCGCTCGTCCTCGTATGACTGGTCACATTCCGCAACGGGCCCTAACCCCTCGAACGAGGACGAGGACAAGGGACCACACAGGTATCCGACTCACGACTCGGCATCTAGCACAGTGCCCGACTATATCGACAGTCATGCCGCACGCAATGCTTGGGCAGGTGTGTGTGTGTACTGGACTCTGCATCCGCGCACGGGTGTAGTGGCGACGGGGTAGAGTGTACCACGTCCAAGACGAAGGATAACCGATAAAAGATGATGGAGCAAAACTTATCTGATCCTGGTCTCCTTTGCACTGTGTGCCGCGGTGTCGCAGTGCGAGGCGCAGAACAACGTGCGGGTCCCGCTCCTTGGACGGCGCGCTCTGCTGCACAAATTATCACCATGCACATCAAATATCAATCGCCGCGCTCCATCGGCGACGGCCATGGTGGCAGAGGGGGGCACTGGGGGGCCAAGGGCCAAGAAAGCCGGCCAGGGTGAAGTCAGGGGTGTTGCTGCATGCCAGTCGCATCGGACCTTGGCCTAGGGAAAAAAAAGCAATGAAAGGTGTGGCTGAGAGGTTCAGAGGTACTTGGGTAAGGTACGAGTTACTTCGAGCAGAGCCGCACAAGGAAAGCGCTGCTGCTGCTGCCGCTGCTGCTGCCGCTGCTGCCCGCTCCTCCAGTGCCCCAGCATAACACTCCCACTCCCACAGCCCCCGGCGGCCACCAGCCAGCACCCCACCCAACGCCGCCCATCCGCTGCCCAGTCCCCATGTCCCATGTCCGTCCTCACCTCGACCCGACTCCAGGGCGAGGCACTCGGACGAATCCAGGAGCCGCTCGTCCTACAGACCCAAGGTGGGACGCGGTACGTCCTCGCCCTTGATGTGATGGCCACACACACCCCCCTCCATCGTCCAGACCAGCCAGACTCAGTAGCGTCGACGCTGCTGCGGCAAGCTAAGGTATGGGTCCTGAGGGACACGCTACCGACGTAGGTACAGTACACTCCTGCTTGCATAACATCATCTTGCGTGTCTCCTTTATTACCACACATGCCCTCGTCTGTTTTCTCGCGTCGCTGCATCGCCGCCATCGTCCCTCGTCCCCGTGGTGTTGCTCCCATCAACACCCAACACCCCTCCCCCCCCTCCCCCCCCCTGTCAGTCAGTCCTCAGTCCCGCTAGTCCTGCTCGCCATAGCTAGGAGCGAGTGAGCCTCAACCCACCCCGTCTGTACTATATATTATAAAGTCGGCACATTGCCCCTAGCCGCAGCCTTGCTTCCTACCTTTGACCTTTGCTCCTTGTAACAACCCCATTCGACTCGGTCGCCCATAGCGGTAGTCAACAATCTCTTATTAACCACCGGGACCTCGCGGTGTCGTGGTGCCCCCCTCTCACACCTCCTTTTGCGTCGGTTCAGCCAGGCTGTGTCTGCCGTCTTGCATCTGCCTCTGCGAGTTCGACCTCAAGGACCTAGGTGCTCAACATCTCTCCGACCCGATCAGCCACTCCTAGCGAGCCTCGAGGCCCCAAGCCGGGCAAAGCCTCCCCCAGAATGACCAACCAATACCCACCATTTCCCGGTGCTGCCTACATTGTCGACAATGGAATGGGCTACCACAGCCCCTACCTCTACCTTCGAGTAGAAGAAGGCCTCCACAACATTGACCCTAACCTTCAGAGTCCCTTTCCGGTTCAGGAATACCTCCAAAGCTCACACAGGACCCTCGTCTTCAACGTCGATGTTCCCACGGGCATGAGTGCAAAGACCAGCTACCCTATGTACCAAGACGCCATCCGAACCCACCCAGGGCCCTCGTCACAGGCTCGCTACGGCAGTCCCCTCTCCGCCGTTGAACAGTCCACCGTGTCTGGAGGCACTCATAACAGCCCTCGGGCAGACACCGAGTCCTATCGCGACTTCCCCGCGACTCCCCCGGATAGGACCTACTCACCTTACCTACCAACCCTCCAGAAAAAGCACTGGAACACGCCCGCCGACGCCCAGGACTTTGTGGGCATGGGCCCTCAAGCTTGTGTCAATCTCAACGACATCAGCCCCTCGCAGGACTACCCCGACAACGAGAGCGACTTGATTCACTTTGACTTTTTGGCGCGAACAAACAGCATCGAGAGCCACAGCAGCCAGTTCGACATAGCCTCCTCCTACCCAGCTGGTGAGGCCTCTCCGGATGTTATGCAGTCACCCATCAAGGACGAGATCCAAGCGGCCAGCAGCCAGTACCCACCCCTCGGCGACGACCACGAGTCAGACGAGGAGCTGTCGCAGGTTGCTCCCAAAAGGAAGGTCGAGGAATCCGATGACGAGTACCGGGAGCCAGCGCAGTCCAGACCCGCCGCCGCTCGGTCGACGCCGCGCCAGAACGCCAGGAAGAGGCCGGCCCCAACCACCGAGTCACCGAGTAAGAAGAGGAAGACCAACAACGGTGCCGCCCAACAACAGCAGCCGCCGCAGCCCCAACTATCACAGGTGCCACAGCGGCTCGCCGTTAACCAACGGCAGCTACCGTCGAACAGCACCGTCTACAGCAGCCAGTTCAAGTGCGGGGATAGCGCCTGCAAATCACTCGCCTCCTTTGCCGACCAGAACTTACTAGAGGCTCACATCAAGAAAAAGCACACGCGCCCCTACCCGTGCGTCTTCGACTTTGCCGGGTGCGACTCGACATTCGCAAGCAAGAACGAGTGGAAGCGGCACTGCAGCTCTCAGCACATCCTCCAGCACTACTGGATCTGCCAGGAGAAGGACTGCATCAACAACGCCAACGGCGCATCCCCGGTCCCGACAAACTCGATGGCGGCGCGCGCCAGCGCGGGAGGCTCCAAAGCAAAGGCCTCGTCGTCCACCCCCAACAACACGGGCGAGTCCGGCGCCATCTTCAACCGCAAAGACCTCTACACCCAGCACATGCGCCGCATGCACATGCCCACAGGGCTCAAGAGCACCCCCTCCCCCTCGACCACGTCCAAGAAGTCGAAGAAGGCCCCCGCCGCCGGCAACGCCAACGCCGCCTGGGATGCCCAGCTCCTAAGCTTCCAGCAGGCGGCCATCCGCTCCCGCTGCTCGCTCCCGACCCTCATGACGTGCCCCGCGGCCAACTGCGATCTCGAGTTCAGCGGCGCGGACGCGTGGGACCTGCGCATGGAGCATGTCGCGAAGCACTGCGACGCGGCGGCGAAGGGCCAGGAGCCTAGGGTGGTGTTTGGTGGGGAGGGGGACAAGTGTTTGACTCGGTGGGCGGGAAGCCGGGAGGTAGATATCGTGGCGCTGGCTGGGGGGCAGTGGGTGCTCACGCAGAAGGGGAAGACGGCCAAGGGGGCTGCTGTGGAGGGGAGGGGGGTGTTTTCTTCCTCGGCTGATGCGGGTGTGAGTGTGAAGATGGAGGACGAGATTGTTGCTTGCCCTCCTCTTGACGAGGATGCGGATGCGGATGGGGAGGATGAGGATGAGTTCTAATGATGATTGGATAAAAAAGGTGTATGTTTCTTTGGATGGGTCTACGATAACATGATGTTGGATGATGGCATTTCACCACTTTGATACCTGGCGGTTATGGTTTTTTTTTGTTCTCCTTTGTCTAGATGTCTTGTGTTTACGGCGTCTACCTTGTGGACATATCTGGAGCGATTGAGCAAATAGGCATATTGCTACTTCTACATTGGATTCAACACTTCTTGGGAGAGAAGAGTGAGCAATTGATACACTACAACACTACTTTACATAATTTCGATGAAAAAAAAAGTCACATACGCTTACATTATCGAGATGCAATGTTTTTGCACCTTTGCAATCTCATTTTCCAATTGCCTATTTTGACTTGCTGCCAAATTGTGAGGAGGTTGGTGTGGCAAAAAATGTCTCCAATAGTTACATTGTTGGCCACCATGCGATTTTCGGAGTCCCGTCCCAACAACCACTCTTACTTTCGTCCCGTCAGGTTCTGCGAATTGCAGTTTGCCTGCTGCTTGGGATTTTTTACCAAAAGGCACAACAAATCAGAGCCCATTAGGGGGGGGGGGGGGGGGATGGATTGCAAATCAGGTCGCCCAGGCGCCCGGTTGCCTCTCCATTCGGGATTTGCCTGCGCTGGAGACCCAATGGTGCCATGCTTGCATATTTTGCCTTGCATGACGAGAGAAGTCCCCGTTTTGATGTTTGAGAGAGAGAGGGAGAGATAGTGAGAAGATTTTTTTTTGTTGTTCCAATGGGACAATTGAGACTCGTGAGAGTGAACAAAGGGGGTGACAGAAAAAGCCTATGAGCCCGATGCGACATGCAAAGGCAAGGCAGGTAAGGTAGGAGGCCGTGCTACCGCTCACAGGAGTCGTGCACAACTGCAAACTGCCTACCTAGCCAATGCAACCACGAGGGCCCATGGGGGTTTCCCAATCCCTCTAGAGCAAGACAGGGAAGAGCTGGCCGTGTGTGTGATAGACGGCATGGCATGGCAAAAATGTCCGGGATCTGAATAGTGGCTCTCGTAACAGTCAGTCGCATGTACATAAACCCCACTTGTAAGGTGTGGCTCAGCCCTGAGACTGAAGACATGAAGTTGCCTTAAACTTTACCGCATTTCCGTTTTGGACAAGGTGGACCCGCATTTGGACCCGCATCCCCAGATTTGCAAGAGCCGAAGAGGGTCAAGCGGCACAGATTAGTAAAGATTGGGAAAGGCGCCGGGGGGGAGGCGTAGCTTGTCTGGTTTGTTCGCTTGCACGGGTCCTGGGCGCTTGTCGTTGAGGGAGGCCTGCCATCCAGTCATTCTCTCCTCCCCCCAATTCCACATCGTCAACCCTTGACATTGCGGAATCCCGTTGATATGGGATAATATGAGATGTGACAAAAGCATTATCGGGCTGGACGGCGTCCCCAATCATGCTTGGATGCTGCACCAAACTGCACCTGACCCAACAGGTCCGCGAGTCCCAGGGTTGGTCCCAGGGCCAGATGATGCGACCTGGCCGGCCGAGACTCGACTTTTGGATCGGTTCCGCCATCGATGATCAGCAAATGATTGAACGAGAGAGAAAAAAGGGGGTTTCCCTCGTTCCAAGTGCCACTGCGCCTTGTATTCGATACTTGGATACTTTGCATCGCAGACTTTGCACCTGCCGCAGCACAGCAACACGACGAATTGGTGCCAAGGCACACACGTACACACTCACACAAGCCTGTTTCTTCGTCTTCTCCTTCGTTCCATCACGATTGCGGGCTCGTCGGCACCCACGCGCCCGGGTTTGTGTTTTGGGGGACCACCAGACCAACCTAACCCCGAGCGGGCCCTTTCTCCCAGGCACATAATTCCCCACACCCACGCCCACGGCGTGGACACCTCGGTGCCCAAGGTGTATCGGTTGGGCTGAGGTGGTGTGCTAGATGCCCAATTCAATACACCACCCAACCATACCGCACTCCGTGAGCTGAACCGAAAGTAGTGCCTGCACAGCACACCTCACCCGCCCCATCCCGTTCGTCAATTCCATCAAGTAAGGTGAGGCGAGGTGAGGTGATCATGACAGGGCACAAACTTCTCCCAATATCCCCTTGTGCAAGGTCTGCGCGTCGTATCATCACGTCGCGGGGGGCGCGCATCAGTAGTCTCTTGGTAGTAGCACAGCAGCGACGACGGCGACGGGAGTCACAGCGCGAACCACTCAGCTGTCCGCCTTCGTGTCACCCACCACCGCCGTGGTCGCCGTTCTGTGTTAGACAGTGTCCGCAGCACACACAGTAAAAAGGAGTTTAAAAAAGCCCACACGTTCGCGTCGTGTTTCCGTGGACACTGTGCCAGCTCGGCATGTGGTCCCACGGCGCGCCCCAGGGACCCTTTTTTTCTTTTTTTCTCCCGTGGCTTTCCCCAAGGGAAATTTCGCCATCTTGGGGAAGCTGCATCCAGCCGCTGTGGATCGTTGGGGTCCGGTGTATCACGAGCCAAAGTCGCATGTCTGAGGCTGAAGATGCCTACTTTGGAAGATGGCTAGGGGTGCTGATGATCGACAGGACATTTTACCGACTGCTGCTGAAAGCCACTGCCGAAGCTATAGGATATATTCGACGCCTGCATTTGCGGTGACCGCATTTGGGAATCGAGGACCGCTTGGCTGGTTGGCTAGGTCTCTTGCGGTCAGCCATGCTGCTGGTGGGCAATGGGGAGAGGTTGGGGAGTTGTGTCAGGTTCGGCCTGGCAGGTCGGGTCGCACACACTCTTGGTTCACACACCAAACTAAAAATTCGCCACCGCGGTTGGATACTGAGATGACATTGGAAATTTGGCGGTATGTCGGTCTGAGATTGCCGTTGTTGGTAGTGGCGTGTAAGCGTTGTACTGTGCATGGTGTCGAGCTGTGGGTTATTCCTCCGATGTCAAAATCCCGAGAGTCAGGAAATCTCAACGGGCGCTTGTTTGGACCTGCAAAGTGTCTGCCTCAGACTAATGCATGTCGTGTTTCTAGTCGACCTACTGAGCCTGTCGAATCCGCTGAGACAGACCTGCCTAAACCTGCCATACCCGTCTGTCGGGTCATACATGGCAGTTTCTCTAGGCGGTCGGGAGCTACTACTAGTGGCCGCCATGTTTCGTGGAAGCAGGCTAACGGGAAACGTCATCGGTGGTTGCCCGGCTTTGCTGTCTTGTTTGGGATCGAAACCGATCTGTGCCGCCCCCTATGCGCGCGGATGCGCGCCAGATACCCTCCTGGCTTTTTAGGAGCAATAGACCGGCGAGGTGGCTGGGAGTTGTCGCGGTTGTTGATCGTTTGCGCGAACCATACAGACTTCGACTCTACCTACCGACGACCTATAGGTAGATGTTGCGGGGGCCTGAAAGTTCCTATCCGAGGCAAGACGAAATCTATCAGCATCGTGACCTTTGACGCCCGGAAGACATTGAGACAACAAACTCGATGTGCAGTGGTAACCGCACCAACCAAGGCGGGTACACCGGAGAAGGGGCACCGTTGGTCGAGTCATTAGGTTTGTGGGCACTCAAGGAAAGAGTGCACCCCTGCCAAGCGAAAAAGGTACCCAGAGAGCCTCGCGTCTCCACACTAGATAACAGCTGCGAGAAAGATGTTCTAACTCTGGCTCGAGACTGTCCAAGATATCATCTAAGCACTAGATGGTCCTTTTAGCCATCCGGCGTTCGCTTGTAACATCAACCAGGGCAACAGCAGAAAAGGGGCATGTTTTGGGCCCTAGGGGGCGCTTGATCTTCGCCCCTTTTGGTGCTACTCTGTCTATCGCGTAGCTGGCTACAAAATATACTGAGTTAGAATGGCGGGCCTAGGTCGAGCTTATTCATGCATTTAGTCGTAGCTATCAGTAGCAGGTTTAGGTTACCTCGAGCTCACTCTGCTTGAGCAATCGAAAAGGAAGGCGCCATGGGGAGCACACACGGGATTTCTGAACTTGCCGGTTTCGGTGGTCGTGTCCCAATGGAACAACAAAGGCAGTTGCAAACTTCTTTCCCGTGAAGCGGAATAGAAGCCCTACTGTCAGGGCGGACATTCCGAGCAGCTTCCCTACCCCACCCGGGCGCCAGGATGTGCCTCCTATACATGGATGCTTCTTCCTTTTCGAGTCAATGGGGCCCCTATGCGACTTCCCAGCCAAAACACAGCAGATGCAGCTCTCTGCAGCAGTAGCATCAAGGTTTTTAAACAGCATTTCGACTCAGAGGTACTCCGTCGGCGAGCTAAGTCAACGTTGAACATTGAGTTTTGATAGCATTGTTGAGGTTCTGGCCTCGAAGGATTAGTGAAAGGCTTCAGCCAGCATTTACGTTAATACGACAATTTACTCTTCTGGAACCATGACTCACTGAATCCTTATAAACTCAGACAGCTTCTGTTTGACAGGAAGTTCTCTCTTCTGTTCCCAGCTCTCGGTGTTCCGCAGCATCACCAGTAACACGTACTGTGAGGTGGCTTGTACAACGTTCTACCCCTTCCCATCCCTCTCCAGGGAGCTGGGACATGATATGGGATTTTGCCGTCCGGCCAGACCAGCCTGGAGCACACTTCTTCACCGTGCTCAACAAGCGACACGAGGATGAGCTGGCGGTCATGAAGGAGCATTCCGTGCTACGCCAAAGCCCCGTATTGGCGGCACCACGCGGCTGCAGGGACAACGAGCATTCTTATTCATGGACCGCATCCTCCAACCCTTCGGCATACATGGTTGACAGCGGTCTCTGGACCGCCTGCCGAACATCTCGGGAAAGAATCGATACTTGACAAAATAATAGCGTCGATTTACCGTACCCTACGACTCGGACCGTCCTAGACAACTCGGTCCTGGCGACTACCCAAACGCACCCGCCATCGGCGTGCTGGAGTCCAACGGAGGAGAACCGGCCCTTCACCACCTACCCCAAGACCAATTTGTTCTGCCTGAAGCCACTCAACCCGGACACCATCAGCTGGGACCATGTCCTTGAGAAGTGTGCCCATCTTCGGCTTTCATTTCGGCTATCGCCCCACTCACCTTGCCCTCGAGTTTGACCCGGCCTGGCTCGACGTCGCGGACAGACGGGAGGACTCGGAGCATGCCGACTTCGAAGACGAACTAGGGGATATGGGTTGCATGGCCAGGGCCGCAATGGGTGATATTTGTAATGGTGTTGATTACCTGTGGTTTATCAACAGGAACATCAAACGGCACCCGGATGCTCCGTTAGATGACATGGCAGCACCAAAAGCCGACATATATTCTACGGAAAAGGCTGCAGATGCATTGGAGATAGACTGAAGGATCCAGGTTGGATAAGTGGCGGGACCGGGTGGAAGGATGGGAGATTCTTTGGGACTCGTCTGGATGATTGCTTGTTGGACTACTGGAAGGTCGAGGTTGACCCGCTGACCCCGGGGTACTGGCCACAGTGCACATTCAGATCATGTGAAGCTCTGGAGCTTGGTGTCCTCGCTTGTGTCTCGGATTCCTGAAAGAAGAATGCACGAACGAACTCAGTCGATCGAAATAGATGTTAGCTAGACAGGAAGTACCCCATGTGGAACATCTACAATGATTATATGACGAGATGTGTTTAACGTGCAGGTGGAGGAAGGGTAGAGCTCGCGAAACGGATAACTTTGAGTATTCCTCCCCACCCCCCCACCTTGACGTTTCTCTCTGTGCTAGTAGGCACAGGGTTTGGAAGCTAGTCGAGCTGCCGTTTTGGTTTGCCATGGCCGCCAGCTGCAGTGCACCGCCAGTTGTCTCCGTTCCAGTCCAGGTTGGTTCCCTCTTCACCGGTGGGGATTCAGGCGGTTTTTCGGTACAACTGAAGACTTTGGCATGCCTCATTTCTTCCCCAAGTTGAAGCATACTAGCAACTCTCTCCCACCTTTTTCCATTGATCAACTAACGCAGTTCACCACACACATCTACACACACATCTACACACATCTACACACACAATCTCCCAAGTATTTCTAGAAGTCAGAAAGCACCAATCATAAATCCAGGCACAATTGTCACCTCGCTAATGCCACCGGAATCCCCGACAAAGCGCAAGGTACCATCGTCAGACGACAGCCGGCCCCCCGATGTCAGACCCAGCACAATCTCAACCACAGTATAAGAGTATCTGTGTAGCCTCCTGGACGAGCGAATGTGACCACCGGCCATCGGTTTATGAGCCCGAGAGTAGAGGATCGTACCACTCCATCATTGTTGCCCTGGACGGTCCCGATGGTATCGCGGACCCCCTTCATCGTAAAGCTGCCGAATATTGTCGACCATATGTCTGCAACCAAGCTGGCGTCA
This sequence comes from Lasiosphaeria hispida, assembly GCA_033439745.1. Lineage (NCBI taxonomy): Eukaryota > Fungi > Ascomycota > Sordariomycetes > Sordariales > Lasiosphaeriaceae > Lasiosphaeria > Lasiosphaeria hispida. The sequence continues at coordinate 4,335,655 of JAUIQD010000002.1, read as the reverse complement.
AGATTTTGTCAACCCCATGGGGCGAAGGAGACTATGGGAGATAAATATGACTAAAATTGTGGTGTTTCGCCTGGTCCAGGAGTTGACCACCAAATGTCTCGGCCTGCTCTCTCGTAGGACGTGGTATGGACCTTGTCGGTGTCAGCTTAGGTTCCTTGCATGTCATGGTCGAGGGGTACGCAGACTTCAAGTTACCGTGTTCTCCTTGATGGTAGGCTTCGTATAATGCCACCGAGTGTGCCGAGATCATTGCAGGTTCCCCAAGACATGGGGACCATCTCGGCTTGCCTAGCGAGTGTCAAGGTGACGCAGATGTGCTGAGGGTCGCAGGTAAAACCGAGGGCAGGTGGTCTGGCGGGTTGGGGTTGACCCCTTTTCCTATATTGACATCCCCAAGTGGTCGTTGACTTGGTTGCTCGGGCAACGCAGCGATGGGTGGCAAGATAGGCACAAAGGGTTGAGGATCAAGGGAGCTATTCCATGCTAAACCCCCCCGCAAGAGGTATAGCTGTAGTGCATTTTCTGCCTTTTCATTCTTTGGCAACCTTCTCGGCAGTTTGGGCACACGGTTCTAGTGTTAGTGTTTCCTGTTTTGGATGGGAGAAGATCCTGTTTCGGATGGGAGAAGAATCAAGAGTAGCTTGAGGCTGAGAGGGAGGATGGACAGTTGGGTAGGTACTGATGATTCCCTTCACATAGACTGCCGTGTTTAAGTCATTTCCGGAATCACTTCTTTCATGTATACCATGGCCACCTCAAAGAGGATACGGTGATTGTCGTAAGGTAGAGAAATCGACAGCCGCTGAGTGCCGCTCTCTCACTGGGGAACATCCCGGGGGCTGCTACTCGCACCCCCGGCTTGGCACGGCGCCCCCGGCCGCGGACGCACTGACCCGCCCCGGAAGACAAGATGCCCTTTCCCTCCGGCCTGAGGAAGGAAGGCCGGCCGCCCAAAAAGAAAAACCCGCCCACGTTTTCGCGGCAAGAGCCCTAAAACCCTCCCACAATCCAAACACCTCTCAGACAAAGCAAGTCCTCCCCTCACCCTAACTCCCCTGCTAACGCACACTCGGGATCACAACTCCATCACCAAACCGTGACGAGCACACGACGACGCCATCATGTCCTCCCCACTCACGCCTCTCGACCCGGGCTGCCCTCCCACCCAGGGCCCTCCAAACCCAGGCGCAACGACGCCCACCCCGCCCACCCCGGGCCGCATCCTGGACCGCAAGATCGAGAGACGGGCGATCCCGCACAGCTTTTCGTCCAACCTGGGCCAGAAGAGCCCCTCGCCAGGCAGAAGCAGCCCGCTCACCAAGCCGCCGGGAAAATCCGTGCGTGCCATCGTCAACTGGCTCGAGCAAGCCGCCAGCAGCCCACGTGGTCCCGAGCCATCCAAGCCCCAGCTCGTCACGACCGGCTCGCCCGCCACCGCAATCACCCCCGCGGACGCCAGCGTTCCCAGCGGTGACAATGACGTCTTTGACAACAGAGACGCGAGAACAAACACGGCCGTGGCAGGTGGAGAGGAGAAATCTAGAAAGGCCTGGAAGTTTGCTCCCGCTCCCCTCGAAGTGTTTTCCAGCCGTCCCACCACTGTCACGCGCCCTTTCATCCGAGACGAATACCAGGGCGAGGACTATTCACTCACCCTGCTCAAGTACAAGGCCTATTTCAACAACCGCCCACTGGGGAGGTGCCTCGATTACCTGGAGCAAGCGCTGGAGGAGAAGAAAACCAAGACGGACACGAACAAGATGGAGGAGTCCTTGAACATCCAGCAGCAGCCACTTGTTCCAGCCACTGCGCGTGACACCCAGCCCTCGTCGCCAGCCGAGATGCTGGATAAATTAATGCAAGAGCTCCAAGCTCTTGACTTTGAAAAGGACGCCGGCAAGAGAGAGACATGCGAGAAACGCGATCCCGAGGAAGTCAAGGCATTTTGGGACAACGTCCGCGCCCAGCTCTGGATCGACGACGGCGAAGTCTACGGAGACGCAAGTTCCGCAGAGGACAGCGAGAAGGGCGAGAAAAAAATGACACCGGACGATGACGAGAAAGACGACGAAAAAGGCAAAGACGAAGAGCATGGCGAAGATGAACCCAGCCCAAACGGCTCGTCGTTTCCCACGTACGAACCGGACGAACCCAAGCCAGCTCCCTGCCCCGTGCCGACTCGCCTCCCGCCGCCTCCTCCAACTCCCGTCCTCACGGGCCAGAGCTTCTCGGAGCACGACATGGTCTTCCAGCACGAGCCCTTTCCCTCCTGGGACCTGAGCTCGCCGTCGGTCTACAGCTCCGCCTCGTCGCCCGGGCTCAGACCCCCGCCTCGCGCCGTGACCGAGGCCACCCCCGCCGTCTTCACCAGCCTCGAAGACATGTACCCGGAGCCCGAGCTGCCCTCGAGCTTCTACACCAGCCAGGGCGGACTCCCCTCCTCCCCGCTCCTCGCGCCCACCCGGCACGACGACCCGGGCATCGGCGGCACGTTTGGCCGCAACCCCACCATCGGCAACGGCGACCCCACCGCCCCCCGCCACATCCGGTCCCGCGCCCCGAGCAGCATCGCCCGCTCGCGCGCTCCCAGCGCCGCCCCCCGGCCCCGGGCGCCCTCAAGCGTCTACTCGCGCCACGACTCGGACCCCATCCCCCCCCGCCACGCGGCAACCCCGCCCCCGCTCTTCCTCCCGGCCCTGCCGGTCTCGTCGACCCACTCGGCCGCGTCGAGCCTCCACTCGCGGCCCGTCACGCCCTCGCTGGCTCCGGCTCCGGCGGCGGCGGCGGCGACCGGTGGTGGCAGCCGCAAGTCGTCGCTGTCGACGGTCCGGAGTGCCCACACCTTTGGTGGTGTGCGGCAGGGCCTGCGGCGGATGACGACCGAGGAGAAGATCGACGAGATCGATGCCTTTTTTCAGAAAGGAGGGGAGTAAGGAGGGGAGAAAGAGCCCTTTCGGGGGCAGGAAAAGGCCTTTGGTTTGGAACAAAAGGCTATTTGTTTGGGAGAGAAGGGGTCGGGAAGGAGACGTGGGGGCCCTCTGGCTTTTGGGACTGGCGTTTTGGTGGGAGAAAAAGGCGTTTACGGCCATGGAAAAGGAGTCTTGATTCGGATACCCAGGCAGGTAGTTTGACAATATTACACATTCGAAGCGAAAAAGTGATATGATAAGTTGATATTTTCAGTGTATGCTGGTGTCATCATGGTCATATGTACTGTAGATTGTCCTCACTGAGGAAACAATCGCAGGGGTAGAGAAGACGATGGTTGCGTACCGCTTAGGTTTTCTGACCCTCCCGTATCCCGACCCTCCGACGTTGGGGAAGTCGAATCGAGGTCAAGACGTGCCGTCCGCATAGGCGCCTTCCCCAGTGCCCCTTCGGCGTGACCCGCCGCTACCTGGACCATATACGGCAGCCTGAGCTCATTCACGGCCTGCTCGGCTGCCTGTCGCCACACACCTTCCGAGATGCTAGCCACCTCACGGAGCATCTCTTTGTACTCGGGCCTCGAATCGTCCGGATTGAGTCGCTTCTTTTCAATAATCCTCCTTCGCCTCTCCATCATCTCCTCCATCATCCGCAGCGCTGAAGTCTTGTCCCCTAAATATGAGAAGGCCTTCATGGTAAAATCGTCGGGTCTCGAGCTCGCCTGCTCAGCACGCTGCAGCGCCTCAGCTGTCCCTTGAACACTCTGCGCGAGGGCATAACCGGCGATCAGTGTGTTCCACGTGACGCGCGTCGGCTGAATTCCGTGCTCATTCATCATCTGTAGCAGGCGCTCGGCTTGCTTGAACTGCTTGCGAGCCGTCAGTACCTTGAGCATGATTGACCAGGTGAAGATGGAGGGCGCTGGGTGCAGCGGAACACCGCGAAGGCGGCCGGCCTGAGGCAATGCCGCATCCGCCAGCATGTCGCTCAGCACGTCGAGCCCAACTCGCAGCATGCCGTCAAATGCGCCGAGCTCCATGATAAGTGTGTCGTGTACTAGTGTTCCGTTCGCCTTGATGAACCCGGCCATTATCGGGTCGTTTTGCAGCAAGAGTGTCCGGAATCGATGGTAAAAGGCAATGATCGGGAATACGCTGATAGAACTCTTGATATAGGCCATGATGACGATGCCGAGGGTGTAAGGTTCTGGCTCGAGAAGTTGCTCCCTAGGCTGTATGCTCTCGACGAGCGAGATCAAGCTCTGCTGAACATCGGCAAAGTCGGGCTGGTGTAGAGAAACCTCCGGTGCGGTCTCTAGACACGATTTTATAACATCTGCCTCCAGGAGCGTCTCGAGCGGCTTCATGTTGTAAACCTTTGCATACGCCTTTATCATCAAGGGAAAGGCTGCATGGAAAAAGTACCGCCGCTGGTCAAACGGTCGCTTCTCGCCGCCTGCCTCGTCAACCGAGCCCGAACCCGTATCGAAAGTGCAAACATATGCAATCGAATGAATCACATCGTTCCAGAGCGGCTTGTCGTCGGCTAATGTTGGTGAGTCTTGTACTTGCTGAATAATCTGGATGATGGACCTAAAGTCCCCAACCAGTTTGCATCCATTCAGGAGTACCGAAAGCAGGTGCATATCGGGCTGGATGTCTCGCTCGCGCATGATTCTGTAGACTTGCCAGGCATTCTGCATGTCCTTGCCAAGAGTTAGAACCCGGATGATGGCCGTGAAAGTGATGACGTTCGGCTCGATCCCGAGCTCTAGGAGTCCTTCGTATAGCTCCCTAACTGTTTCGCCGTCCAACTCTTCCCGCGCATACCGCGTGGGGTATGACAGGATGGACGTGCATAGAGCAAGGCCGTGGGGCCCGTTGAGCTTGAAGCCATCGTCACGTACCAATTCCTGAAGGATCGCCAGAGCCGTTCTCTTGTAGGGGGGGTCATTCGCAAATACGGATGCAAATTGAAGCTTTGTATAGCCGTTGATCACATGGTTGCGGATTTTGAGCTCCATGAAGATGTCCAACAAAGCCTTGCTATCATCCGCTCGGGTTGCCCAGTAGAGCACGTTCTGCGGTATGAGGCCATGTCTTGGGACATACTCTGAGGAGCAGTTGCGAAGGATGTAGAGGAGCAGGCCATGCAGTTTGGCGAGGTGCTCAGGCTTTTGTTCGGGCGATGAGCTCCTGTATCGCTGAACGAAGAAATTGAGGCAGTCCTTTACCACATGCGCCGGCGATGCCTCTTCCTCAAAGGTCGCCTGCAGAACTTCATGAAACCTATCGGGAGCAAGTTGGAGGGCGTCCGCCATAAGATGTTGCCAGCCCTCTATGCGGTTCTTCTGAGGCGACTCGAGCCATTTCACCCTCATCTTCTCGATGTCTTTCAACCTGATAAGATTCTGTAGCTGCACCTGGCCGAGATCTAAGCTCTTGCGGGGGACGAATTTCAAGTCTCTTGAGTCAGCAACATTCCCAGCCAGAAGTGCCTTCCATGCATCTCCAAACGCCCTCTTCCAGATCCGAAACCGCCGCTTCGCCCGTAACCTGTCCTCGGGATCTGGAACGGCATTCAAGCGGCTTAAATCTCGAAGCCGTTCCGCGTCTGCGCGGCTTCCCAAGAAATCTCGCCAGGCGCTACCGCGCGGTTTCGGAAAGGGATAGTATTCGGGATGAATATCTCGATAATGGATTCGGCGTGTAATGTGTTCCGGGCGGGGGCGACCGAGTGGTAGGAGAGGTGTTGCAGTCTCCGTTGGGATATCGGAGGCTGTTCCTGGCTGCTCCGAGGTGGCACTTGTCGATGTCACCTGTGGAGACGGAGGTGAGGCCTTCCTGGAAGAGTAGCTGGGTTCGGGTTCGCTGAACGATTTTGTCAAGGATGGGAGGTCTGGTTGGTTCGGGTGGACTGTAGTTGGTTGGTTCTTGGAGAATTTACTCGAGGGCCCCGTGGCGCCCTCTGACGGTTGATCGACTTCATTGAGTAGCGACAGGAAGGCGTCTGGGTTGATGGGGGCATCAAGGCTCGAGATGTTTTTCGAGGGCCTCGGGGTGGTCTTGGAGGACCTCGACGGGCGGCTTGGTGATTGGCCAACTTCCTCAAATAGCTTCAAGAAGGTGTCTAGAGCAATGGGGGGAGTAAGGCGGGAGGTGCTCTTCAGTCGTCGAAGTGGTTGAGCTCGACTTGCGAGAGACGCCAAGTGCTGCTGTCGGACTTGGGTTAGACAGCAGCTGCGGAGGGGTCCTACCCACTGCATCTTCCTGACCACAGATTGACCACCCCTCCTCAAGATAGTCAATGACAAGGCGTGGCCACTGATCTATTCTCCGTCGGGTTTTGTCGTTCGGCGCATGTTGAAGATCGCGTTGAAACGCCTGTGAGTCGTGATTAGTGGTTATCGCGCACGGCCCCCGATGATGTTGGACTTATTATCGGACAAAAATTCTTATCGCTCCTCTACACTAGTTACTTGGCCTGTGCTTGCGGCGTTCGCTATTCGCCCAACCTTGACTTGGGACCTCGAAGGCGCATCCAACACCAAGTCAACATCGACCAGAGAACTCACAGAGATCGCCCAGGAGAATAGCAACCAAAACAACCCACCATGTCATCCCACGCCGCCCTCAGCGCTGCCACGGACGACCGCAAAGCGCGACTGGCCAAGCTCAAGTCGCTCAAGCGCAAACAGCCCGACAACAGCACCGACGACAACGACGAAGCCAGCAGCACATACCCCTCCGATCCCCAACAGCAACAGCAACAACAGCCAGAAAGCCCCCCATCCTCCTCGGTCGCACGTCTGCATCTGTCAGGCCGAAATTACGACCCCGAGACGCGCGGGCCCAAGCTCGGCTTCGAGGCACCGCCCACGCTTGCCCTCGTGGGGCCGACGCTCGAGGAACAGGCGGCTGATGTCGAGGACGAGCTGCGGCGGCAGGCGGCGGCTGACGCGAGCGACGATGCCGCCAACAAAGGCATTGATCTGTTCAAGCTGCAGCCCAAGAAGCCCAATTGGGACCTGAAGCGCGAGCTCAACCAGAAGCTCGAGGTGCTCAACGTGCGGACCGACAATGCCATTGCCAAGATGGTGCGCGAGAGGCTGGCCGCCAAGAAGGCCGCGGCCGTGGCACAAGGCGGAGAGGTAGGGTCCACTCAGGAGGATGGGGAGGGCGGATTGCTGGAAGGGGCTGCATTTGTCGAGGGGATGCGGTTGAGGGAGAAGGAGGAGGAAGAAGAGACGAGAAGGGAGCAAGAGGCGGAGGAGGCGGACTTGGCTTGAGCCTCGACATCCCGATGGCATCACCTGCACAACTACAAAGGGCTACACGGCTCGAAAACTTGGTCTTCGACCAGCAACGAGGCTTGATATTCGTTGAGTATGTAACTGATACCCGCAATCCTATCTACCCAAGTTCATCGCCTGTGTAAGCGCTAATCTCTTGCTGAAGGGGCTCAGACTTCGCTCGCGTGGCGGAGATGGTTGTCGTTGTGGAGGAGGTCGTGGCGGGGCATTCCTGTCTTGTGGAACGTGATCATTCCTATCCCGGTAGCGATCTGTTTTGGGCTGCTCCCTTCTGCCACCCCTTCTAACTGTAGAGCGCACCGGGGAGCGCACTGGGGAGCGCACTGGAGATATGGACCTGGAGATAGACCTAGAATAGTCACGTCTTGGTGGTGAGACCTTTCCGCGATCTCTGCCGGAGTATGCGGCAGGGCGTCCGCGGTGAGAGGTGCCCTCGTGATGGGGCGAAGGTGAACGCCGTCGAATTGGTGAGATGCCCCTCGATAAGTCTCTTTCTGGGCTCCTCGAGGGCCGGCTGGAGTAGTGATCGCCGGAGTCGACCGAGCGTTTGCGGCCGATGGATGGCCGGGGTGAGACGTCTCGCAAGTCTCTAGGATCTCGAGATGCTCTGAGCGGTGATCTAGAAGTTCGCCTCATAGCTGGAGATGGAGATCGAGTGGAGATGGTTGACACCGAGTCAGAAGAGTACGATCGCCGCCTCTTGGGTGGTGAGTCTCTGGGGGCAGGCGAGTCTTCCTTTTCGAGCTCACGTTTCCGGGCTCTCTCGGCCTCTTTCTTGGCGAGCTCTTCGTCGGCAACGCCTTTCCTGAACTCGGGTCAAAATAGGCACTCGAGAAAACTTGGGAGTTAGGAGCCTTACTTTCTCTGGAGAGCATCTGGCACCTCATTTGTGAGTTTAGGGAGCAGCTTTGGGTTGCGCAGTTGCTGGGTACGAGATGGCCTAGGGACATAGGGCCTCTCTTGAGGAGCTGCCTTGCACTCATATGAGTAGTGCCGTTCTGAGGGTGTTAGTTACGAGACACAGTAAACAGGTCGAAGGAATACATATCTCGTTTCAAGCACTTTTGGCATTGGACCGTCGCTGGGGTTCCTGTGGAAGGACCACTGCGGCCTCGGGCGGAGAACATGTTGTCGAGAATGGGAGTGTGAAGATTCTGTTTGTCGGGTACGAGGCTGAGATTAAAACCTGGGTATTTGCGTCATGCCCTTACGGTCAGTCGAGGTGGACAGGTGTACGAAGCCCAAGAGGGATGATGCGACGAGACCACGAGACGCAGAGACCCAAGCCAGGCCGCAGCTGTAGAACGTGGATGAAGTGCTGAACGTCGCTGTACGACACGGGCCGCCAGTCGTAGCCTTAGCACTGGTTTAAGAACGGGAACTTGGAAAATATGAGGGGCAGTGTTGAGGCCGAACGGTGAGTCCGCAGGTCTAAAAGTAAAGAGGCAGACACCAACAGCATGGACCTGCGAATCTCGGATCGTACAAGCACAGACAGGACTGGACGTGACGTGACAAACAACTCGTCGTGGCTGCTGGACCGTGCGACTAAAGTGTGGGTTAATAAACCGGACCCCACCGAGCCACCCGGCCCGCAACCTCTGCCCAGGCGCTGTCGCGCTGCTTGCACGTGATGGAGGGCCTTACGGAGGCCGCAAGGCACGGGAAACGGCCTCAGTGAGCAGCTGTGCTCTTGGGCGGCGCTAAGTCGCTTGTGGCCTGGTCCAGTTCTGCATCTCTTGCCCAGCGGCCCAAGAGACGACGCCTGTCAAAAATCTCCCCCAAATTCTCATGCTTTCTCCATCCTTCAGATCGCCTGCCTGAGCTTGCATCTTAAAAACCCAACCTAGCTCAGCTAAAGTGAACCAACCTGACCAGCTGTTTGCTCTCTGCCTAACTGAAGAGAAGGACAAGAGCCTTCTCTCGGCAATCTTGAACCCATCCTGCACTCAGGCCTTTGGACCCCCCCTTTTATTTTCCATCTCTGCTGGTGCACTTTTTGGAGGGGAAATACAGTGTACGGCATACGGATACGCCATTGCCTTATAAGCTTGAAAAAAACGGGGAGGGCCAGCGAGCAAGGCAAACCGGCACTGGGGTGACCCTTCGGAATTAGGTACCTTGGCTGCAACTCTGAAAGCCTCCTCATCAGAACTCCCCTCGTGCAACGACATTCGATCTTTTTCTATCCCACACCCCTCTCACCAACCGATCCGCCCTCGACAACCGCCCAATTGTGGCGTTCTTCTACCCAGACACTGCACCACACTTCTGGAACAGCGACTGCCGGCAACCATCAGATTCGCGATATCGTGCACAGCTCGACCATCGCATCCGAGAAGGTTGGGGGATTGAGAGAAACATCATTGCAGCGAACGTCACCCAGCCCATGACAATGATCACCGGCACTCCCTTCTCGTTCTGGACCGCCCTGCTCCGTTTCGTTTCTTGATTTTCGCCCTTGCGATCTAATTCTCCTCATCCTCGCTGGTCTCGGATTGACTCGGCGACTCGTCCACGCCCGCTCATTTCTTGGTCCGCCGCCTCGTCGACTGCCGCAACTCTTTTCGACCTTGCTTGCGCCTGACCCAGTTCTTCGGCCGCAAACATGGCGACCCTTCCCACCATGACCAACGACGTCAGGAAACTCTCATTTGCCAAGGTATGCCGCGCCCTAGTCCATTTGCGCTTGTTTCGCTTTGCAGATACTAACAGTCCCCGTCCTTTAGGTCGCAGCGGCGTCGGCATCAAAAGACTCGACTTCCGTTACTGCTACTGCGAGAACACCTGCGGCAGTGCCCGCAAGAGACAGACGCAGCTACAATATGCAGGCTGCTGCGACCCCCGTTACCCTTGTTGCTCCCGTAACTCCCGCAGCCCCTGTGCCGACACCCGCGGCAGCCCAAGCTTCTAGTAATGACCCCTCGCCCACTGGGCAGAAACCCACCAGGCCTGGCCAGATTCAAGAAAACAGAGATTTCGAGGGGCTGAAGGATCTCAAACTCGAGTCAAAGACACCGAACCTTGTTGTCAACGGATCTTCAGGCACGGTCGACAGGCTGGCCAAGGCTGGCAACAGCCAGACACCTTCAGACGACAACTCACAGAGGGCCGATTCCAGCTCTGATCTAGGGACTAAGCCTCCCAGCCTGGACGGTAAGAGCATCACGTCCGGGACTACGTTTGCCTTGGACGAGAAGGAGTCGTTGCGTCCCGATGACAGCGCCAGCATGAAAGCCGCTGCAGAGGATGACGATGCCTTCTCCGTCCGCGGCTCCTATATTGCCGGGTCCCGTATGGGATCTGACATCGCCGCTCGTTTCCGAGGGATTCAGCTGGGAGATATGCCGCTGCGGCCGATTGCTACCACCCACGTCTTGGCTGGAAACCAGGGTCAAGGAGTTGCAACACCGCAAAGCGGCAGCTCAGACAAACTGCCAGTCGTGGAAGCAAAATTGCCCTTGGTCGGTGGAGCAGTAGCACCTGATGCTCTGGCCGTCAATGGCTTCTTGAGCCAGAACCCTGATGAAAAGTTGCTTGAGGCGATGCAGTCTCCTAAGGACCGGTTGTTCCTCCTGAGGCTGGAGAACCAGGTCATTGAGTTTGTCCAAGATTCAAAGTACGTAACAACATCTCCGCTGCCGTTACTGAATCCGAGATTGCTGACAAAATATATCTACAGAGAGCCCTTCATGGACCTGCCTCCAAGCAATTCGTTTTGCAGAATGTTGACGCATAAACTAGCTGATTACTACCACATGACGCATTCTTTTGAGCAAGCGGCGGGATCAGTGCGCATCTTCAGAACCCCTTTCTGTAGAATTCCCCCTTCTTTGTCCAGTGTTGCCGTGAACGCTTCAAATAGCAGCTCCCCGGCGCCTGCCATTCTGCCACGGAAGATTATGCGGCGTGGAGAAGAGGGCGAGTTTGGTAGTGGAAGCGCAGGCCCGTCCAAGCCGACTTCGGAGGCGGGAGGCGACGAGAAGCACGGCAAAGAAAAGTATGCCTCCATGAAAACCTACCTTGACAAGTCGCCGGTACTAATCCAATCTTTAATAGACTTACGAGAGAAGAACGCGAAGAGGCCTACAATCGTGCTAGGCTGCGGATTTTCGGAAATCCAGAGAAGACTGAGGCATCGACTCCAGGTATGTGCCTACTTCTGCCCCTTGGCCTTCCTGTATTTGCTAACTTGTGGTCTTAGAGGGTGAAGATGCCAATGGCGTTTCGCGGGCTAGTTCCCTGTCGGCCAAGGACAGGTCAAACGTTGGTGGAAAACGAAAGACAAACAAGCAGCGGCGTGACGATTCGGAGAGTTTTGACTCTCGGTCCCAGTATGTCGTTTGGTGTGGTCCTCAGCAATCGACATGGGCACAGGCACCCACAGCACCTCAGTACTTCCCCGCCAACGGGTCTCCGTACAACCCACAGTTCCAACAGCCCTATCAGGCCGCAATCCAGCCGGCAGCCTACACGCCCAGTCAGCCATACCCTCAGATGATGCCAAACAGCGGCTTCGGCCCCCAGTACAGCGCAATCCCAACCGTAAGTGACTTGCAATCCAAGCTTGCGAATCCGTTCTGACCACGTCTCAGTATCCAACGCCCCCTGTACCGCAGGTAGCGCCACCACCGCAACAACAGCGCTATCAGCCTCCTAATCCTCCCCCAATGGCACCAGCTTATAGCGCTCCCGTGCCAAACATTCCCGTTCCCCAGCAGAATTTGCCTCAGCCAAATCTCCCCCAGCCGAGTCTGACACAGCCGGCCTGGTCACAGCCAACCTTCAGCCAGCCGGCGTACCCTCCGACCCGGGCGAGTCCTACACCCGCCGGGATTCCTTATGCCTATGGACAGTTGCCAGCTAGCTTCAACCCTCACGACCCCAAGAGCCAGCACCCGATCCCAGGAAGCTACAACCGACAGGCGTTTAATCCGAAGAGCCAGACATTTGTTCCTGCAAACGGCATTGTTCCGATGCAGCCGCCGAATCCCTATGGAGGATCTAGCCCCCACCACGGCAGCCCGCAGTTTCATTCGCCTCACATGAGCTACAACGGCTTTCAGCAACCGTTGCCGCAGCCCGGCTACGGGCCAGGACCGGCAGCGTACAGCATGGCAAGGCAGGGCTCTAATAATTCGCTGACACAGTATCACCACCCTGTGCAACAGCCACCTCTCGGACCACCTCACGGACCCCAGCACATGGCGCCCATCTCTTCTCCCCATATACCCAACAAGTCTGGCGGACCACAGGGCCCGACCCAGACGTTCAGCCACCTTCCCAACTATGGGAATCCTGCGACACTACCGCAGAAACCTTCCACTTAGGAGTTCGAGCATCGGGCGGTGTGGACGAATGGATACACTATGACATGAGGCGCAACGGATCAGGGCATGCATCGGGGCGTTCTGGGAGTAGATGGGTGGGGGAAGGGGGGGGGGATTTGCTGGTTTTGTTGGTTTGTTAGAGGCCGGCTGCCGCTATGAGCTCGTGGAGGGGCAACTTGTTGCACTTAGTACGAGACGGCGTTTGGCAAGCAGGTAATGCAATCTTACTTTCTCTCATCACGCGAACAAGATCGACACACCAACACCACACCAGCATGCAGGTTTTATAGATGTGCAGATTAGAAAATAAAAAGGAGGCAACGTCACTGGTTTTCATCAACGAATAACTCTGTACTATATGCGTGATTACTTTCTACTTATCTCGCCCGCCCTGTCAAATATAACCCTGGAAGTGTCAAAATATATGTCAAAGTATTAGTGGAAAGATATATCCAGGAATAATACCGCCCTGTCGAGAGCCAGTCCCATTTACAGCCGACCCAGCAATTCAACCTGGGAGGTCCACCTCCCAATGCCACTACAGCGTTCCAATTACAGCAAATCCAGCATTAAAACACATTAACAGCGCCTTCCAATAGCGGCTATAAAGGTTGCAAAATAAACCAACGGTTAGCAGACCAAAACGGCCGTTACATGGGAAGAAATACCGCAAGGTAACTGCTTCTGGAGGGTAGATGGACCCTTTCTTGAGAGCTTGTGTTGAGGCACGAGTTGACACCAGGAAGTAGTAGTAGTAGTAGTAAAGGGTTACGCGCTCTTCATTAATACCGTTAAACTCATCTTGTCTGTCTGGGGGGCCCCGCGTCCGTCTCCTGGGCCACCCCCCTTCCTCTTCTCGGTCTCCCCCGGTTATCAGTTCTCCATCCCGACATTCTAAGCCGCCCCCTATCCCGTAAAACGCCGTGAACTTTTTTGCCCATCCCTTTCTCGTTGCTTCGCAACCAGCGTTCACCAAAACCCTTGCTACTCAAATGGTGGAAAAGATGCTGCTTTTTGCAAATGCGGTCCTGCCAAGAAAAAGAAGCTAGAAAGAGACAAAAATGCTTCCTTGCTAAGCACTGAAGCTAGCATTTCCCTTTCCCCCCCTTTTCCCAGCGGGCTATCGCCCACATGGGCCGGCTATACGGCTACATGGGGGAGGTGTTGTGGCTGTAGCTGTAGGGTGATTGCGTGAGAGAGTGAAAAGGTAAGGTGTGGGGAGGGTGATAGGGAGGGAAGAAAATATTCGACAATTGGTATTTTGGTTTTTTTTTGAACATGTTTTATTTACTCGGCGTTCTCCCGGGGCTCCCTGGGCTCCCTGTTGCCGCCACCTCTCCCACCGCCACCGCGTCCGCGGCCACCACGCCCACGGCCGCGTCCACCGCGCCCGCCCTCATGGCCGCCGGCGCCCTCCTCACCTTCCTTCTTGTCGCCGGCCTCCTTCTCGCCAGCCACGAGCGGGGCCGTGGCGAGGCGCTGTGCCAGGTCGATCTGGGTGCGGATCGAGTTGGCCAGGTACGAAACCATGAGGACGTCCTGGATGTGGTTGTTAAAGTCGTGCTCGATGGCGGTGCTGGCCACCTTGGGCGTGAGCGACAACGCGTTCATGAGATACTGGCCCAGGGCGTGGTTGCCGTCGCGCTCCTCGTCGAGCACCTCGCTGACGTAGCCACCAACGCGCTCGAGCAGACCCGAGACGGTCTCGAGCGACTGCGTCAGACCCTCAATATCGGAGACGATAGGGGCGGCGCGGGTCTCGGTATCTTGGGCGGCGGCGACGCTGCCGAGAGCGGCGCGCTCGGCGTCGGTGAAGTGCAGCTTGTGGGGCACCTCAATGAAGAGGCACGACTCGGCGGCGCGCTCGGCGTTGACGGCGACGGGGGCGGAGATGTAGGTCTTGGTCTCGATGGCGGTGCCAGCCTCGGTGCTGATGGTCAGGTGCACGGCCGGGTGGGGGAAGGTGCCAGTGTCGGGCGAAGCGAAAAAGTTCTGGATCAGGGCGCTGAAGCTGTTGAGCTCGTGCGATGTCGTGTACCAGCCGAGCAGGGTCTCGCGCGGCGACGCCTTGAGGGTGAGGGCGAGCATGTTCTTCTGGTACTCGACGTCCACCTCGACCTGGTCCTCGTTCTCGGTGTGCGGGATGGCGAAGCAGCTGCGCACCTCAACCTCGCTACCATCTTCGCTGCGGATGCCGACGAGGGCGCCGATCACGCGTGTTGATTGCGTGTCCCGGATGTCGCGGCGGATGGCATGATCGAGGATGGAGAAGACGGCCTGTAGAGAAGGAGGACTGCATGTCAGCGGTCATTGCTCAGGGTTGGCTTGGCTATGGTGGGGGGGTCGGAATGGACTCGGCGCAATCGACGGCGACCCGGGATAGCCTCCATGATAACACACGATAGCAGGCTTTGTCTGCCACGGCGACTCCAGAGTGGGGGGTAGGGAGGGGAGGGGGAGGGCGCGTACCTGAGGCTGGATGTTGACGGTGAGCGGGGCAGAGCTGGCACCGAAGCCGAGAACGGTGGGCGCAAGCGGCCTCGAGAGGTGGACGAAATGCTCCTGGTCGACAGCCATATTTGCGACTTCGACTTTTTTTTTTTTTGGGCGATGTCCTGTTCCTGAGTGGTGTTGGTGGCGGGACGGTCGGAAAATGGAGGTCTGGGGGAGAGGGGGGAATGCGAATGCGGCACCTGGAAAAACCCGTCACGAACAAACAGTTCTGTCAATGAAAGCCGACCACCCGCAACAAGGGACGTGGGCTGTGGGTTGGCCGCTTCGAATTTTGGTTTTGCTGGATGCGGGACCTGGTTGTGCGCGCTAAGATAAGAGCCCGATAGACAGCAAGGCTGCGCTATACAGGGGTGGGGCAGCTCTCTTTGTGGCTTGGGCTTGGCATCGGCAAGGCTGAAGAATTTCGAGACCAATTTTTTTATCATTTGGCGTCTGCCCCTCCAACTTTTTTTGCATCACCATCAGCAAGCCGCTGCGACAATTCGAAACAAAATGGGACCTAGAGGCCGCGCAGGTGGTCGGGGAGGATCCCGTGGTGGATTTGGGCCTCCTCGAGGCGGAAGAGCAGGATCGAGAGGAGGACCGAGAGGAGGCCGAGGTGGAATGGGAATGGGCGCAACGGGCGGACGGGGTGGCAGAGGCGGCAGAGGCGGCAGAGGCTCGAGAGGCAGCAGGGGCAGCCGGGGTGATGTCCGAGGTGCACCCCGAGGACGCGGACGTGGTGGCGCCCGCTTCGATGCAGCACGGCTGGAGGACAGTGAAGAGTAGGGTTCCTCCCGAAGCACCCGTGGAACCATCACTGACAAGAACAGTGAAGCTGAGGGCCAGGGCCGGCATGTCTCGGAAAATGACTCAGACGCCTCGCAGGAGGGAATTGACTCTGATTCTGACGATGCCGACGATACTGCTTCGGGGCAGCCTTACTCAAGCCTTTTGAAGAGTCTGGTTGAAAGCGCCCCTCACAAGGCGAAGAGGAGAAAGCTGGATCACTCGTCGCCCGACGGAGTCGCCTTTGCCCCGATGCCCGAACCTGATGTTGCCGACGAAGGAGAGGAGACCAAGGACCCCGACATGGTAGACGAGCCCGAAGAGGAGCCGGCAAATGCTGACCCGGAGGAGGTGTTTGATGACGACGACGAGCCCGACGCCTCAGATCCATTTGAGACGCATTTCGCCGGCCCGAGTGAAGAAATAACGCTTCCGAGGATAAAGGCCCTCAAAGAGGGCAAGTGGCGGGTAGAGCAAGCGCTCGTCAAGTCGACCAGAGTTGTCTCCGAGACCCCCGATGCCGACGACTCGGGCGACCGGTCCATCCCCCGGCCAATAACAGGAATCAAAGACCTGAAGCTCAAAAAGAAGCTTGACGAGTCAATGGAGGCAACACATGCCACGTTTGACGCCGTCGAGCAGACAATAGCGCCCTACCTCTTTAGCTATCGCGATCTACTCTGCTGCAACCGTACTGTTGCTGGGGCGGATAGCGTAAGGAGGATGACGTGCCTCCATGCTCTCAATCATGTTTTCAAGTGTGTATGCCACAGAAATAACAGAGCGGCCGTTCACTGACTTTTAATAGGACCCGCGACCGAGTAATAAAAAACAACGCCCGGCTTGCTCGAGACCCAAACAACGAGGATCTAGAGCTCAGGGATCAGGGATTCACGCGGCCAAAGGTGCTTGTGATGCTGCCAACAAGGCAATCGTGTGTTAAGATGGTGGAGATGATCTGCTCTGTCTACGGGCCAGAGCAGCAGGAGAACAGAAAACGCTTTGACGATTCTTACGTCGAGAAGCAGACCAAGTTCTCAGACGACAAGCCCGAGGACTTCCGAGACCTCTTTGCCGGCAACGATGATGACATGTTCAGGCTCGGTATGAAGTTCACGCGCAAGACGGTCAAGTACTTCTCGCAGTTCTACAACTCGGACATCATCTTTGGCAGCCCACTGGGGCTCCGTATGGCCATTGGTTCCGAGGAGGAGAAGAAGATGGACTTTGATTTTTTGAGTTCCATCGAACTTGTCATCGTGGATCAGGCAGACGCCCTACTGATGCAAAACTGGGAGCATGTTGAGTATGTCTTTGAGCACCTCAACATCCAGCCCAAGGACGCCCACGGCTGCGACTTCAGCCGTGTCAGGAGTTGGTACCTTGACGACCAGGCCAGGTTCTTCCGCCAGACCATCGTCTTCAGCGCCTTCAACACGCCGGAGCTGGCTGGCCTCTTCCGGACAAACTGCACCAACTGGGCCGGCAAGGCGCGGCTGCAAGAGACATATCCCGGCCTTATTCAATATCTAGGGGTCAAGGCGAAGCAGACATTCAACCGCTTCGATGCCGAGCCCCTCGCAGATGAGCCGGATGCTCGGTTTTCCTACTTCACCAAAGCCATTGTGCCAGCGTTGGCAAAGCGCGCGAAGGATGTCAGCGGCGTCTTGATCTTCATCCCGTCCTACCTCGACTTTGTCAAGGTGCGCAACTATTTCGCCAACAACTCGGCCGCCGAGAACATCACATTCGGCACCATTTCCGAGTATGCCGACGTGCCCGAGGCGTCTCGAGCACGGTCTCATTTTCTCAACGGTCGCCATCGCGTGCTTCTCTACACGGAGCGCGCCCACCACTTCCGTCGGTACCAGATCAAGGGTGTTAAGAAGGTTATCATGTATAGTCTTCCCGACAACCCTCTGTTTTACCAAGAGATTGCGGGCGGGTATTTGCAAAAGAGCGAGCGGTCGCTGTTGATTGAGCCCGGACAGGGAACTGTCAAAGTCATGTTCTCGCGCTACGATGTGATGAAGCTCGAGAGGATTGTGGGGAGCCAGCGGGTGGCCAAGATGATTTCTGAGCAAGGTGACACATTTGACTTTGTATAAGCGGAGAAAAAGGGTTATGTGAGATGTAGATAGATATTCCAGGAGACGAAAACCAGCAATGCCACAAGGCCCCTTTAACTCCCTCGGATAACCCAGGTTTCCTTTAATATACACGTTTTCTTATCATGATGTACATGGACTTTTCACCTCGACATTCTGAGCCTTCAACCCCAGCCACCGCTCACCGCTACCACTTAGTCGACAATATTGCCGTTGCCCAAGTTGAGCGCCCGGACCTTGGTCACCATATTCTCAAACGCGAGCTTGCCGTCCGGACGGAACCGCGTTACCTTTTCGATGTTCTTGTTGGTGATCTCGGTCTGGCCCCTGTTCAGCTTGCGGTCGCGCGCCACAGCGGCCGCCGTCAGGGCGAACCGCATGTCCTTGGGCCCGTCGACCAGCTCGAGAATGGCCGACTCCCCCATCGAGTACTTGTCCTTGGGCTCGGTCCGCAGCACCCGCGTGTAGCCGCCGGGGCGCTCTTGGTAGCGCTCGCGCAGCTCGCCGAAGAGCTTGGGGAGGAGGTCTTGGGGGGTCTGGGAGGCGTGTTAGTTGTGAAGGGGGGAAGGGGGGAAGGGGGAAGCAGCCGTACGTAGAGGATGCCCTGGGCTTTCCTTCGGGCCGTCTCGTTGTTGCGCTTGGCGAGGGTAATGAGCTTGTCGGCCATGCGTTGGGCCTCCTTGGCCTTGGCCCAGGTGGTATGGATGGCCTCTTCGCGGACGAGCGACGTGACCAGGTTGCGGAGGAGGGCCTGTCGATGCGCCGACGTCCGGCTGAGATGCCGATACTTGATTGCACCGCCGGCCATGGTGGCTGTTCTATTTTATTGTCGGGCTCGCGGGGAGCAGTCAGTTGACGGGAGGTAGGGAAGCCGTCGATTCGACTCGGAGCGTCGGGTTGCTGCTGAGGCAAGGGCAGGTCCGTGTCGAGGGACGCAGTGGCCAAGGGAATTTCTTGTTCCTGGCCCGGCAGGCACACACATCAGATTTTGCTAAGAGCCCCACAAAGTACCCCCAAACAGCCCCGAGCTTCTTGTCTTCAATTCCGCTACGTCACCCAGCCACGCTGCAATTGGCGGTCCATCAACTAAAAAGTCACCTAGAAGCAGCATGACACGGCCTGCGACTAGCAAGCCTAGCACGATTATCGCGAGGGCATAGTTCCACCTCTTTGAAAAGCATCCGACGTCAGTGGCCGCCGAATCCAATTGACAGCTGCATCGAACACCGAACCCACCCCCCCCCAGATCTCCAAACACCAAATCCCGCAGGGCACCCCCCACAAGACCCTCACCATGGGTTTCGTAACCGGCTTCGTCCGTCCCCTCCTCCCCCGGTTCCCCATCCCAATCGCATACTAACCCCCCTCTAGACCGGCGGCGTAACCCTGACCCTCAGCCTAACCTACCTCGCCCTCCTCACGCACGCCCACAACCGGCAATCCCAAGCCGACACGCTGCGCGCCCAGACCCGCGTCGTCAGCTCCCTCACGCGCGACCCGACGTCTGCGCCGCGGGGGCCCTCCCTCTACGGCCCCGAGACCGCCGACACGTACCCGCCGTCGCGCGCCGCGCAGTCGGCCCAGCACCGCGCCGACTTTGTCGCCGCCGCCAAGGACCGCTGGAACAGCGAGATCGAGGGCGCCGTGCGCTGGGCGCAGACGCGCGACTGGACCGGCGCCCGCGAGGACGCCGAGGCGCGGCTGGCGGGGCTGGCGCCTGCCGCGCGACATGGTGCCGCCGAGGCGGCGGGCGGGGCCAAGACGACGATACAGGGCGTCGGGAAGCGGGCGGCCGAGGTGGGGGCCGAGGTGAGGGAGGATGCCAAGGGGGTTGTGGCCAAGGGGGTGGAGAAGGGCAGGGACATTGTGAAGAAGACCAAGGCGGCGGTTTACCTCGCTGAGGAGAAGGCGGTGACCAAGGCCGATGCCAAGATTTTCAGGACTTCGGCGGTCGACCAGGCGCTGGCGCAGCGGTTTGAGAAGGACGATAGCGTCATGAAGAAGAGTGTGCAGGAGGTTTTGGCTGAGAGGTATAAGCCGGTTGATCAGAGAGATAGTACGAGGTTAAGGGGTTTATAAGGATTCCAGAGTTACAAGAGGAAAGAGCCTTCCGTTTGTTGATGCTTGAGAGCTGGGTCATCGGGAGCGTACGAAGATGAGTGCTGTACAAAACTTACTGTCCACTAGTTGGAGGGGTCAATAGAGGTCTTAATTGAACTATCATTCCGCAGGGGGGGCCGTGTCGAAAGCATTGGTGCTGATACGAGGGTGAAAGGAGCTGGGCTACCTTCACCCATGCTGGGCAACCTTCACCTTGAAATCAACCGGCACTGCAGGGTTTGGGGGGGGAAATAATATGGTAGAATTTCTGAATCTGCTTGATGCGCCTCAAACTCCAGCTACTAATCCATCGATGATAGACATCAAGACTCTAAACTCGCTACCTATTACTGATACAAAAGAAACTCGTAGCTTTCGGGGATGAAACAAATCTTCAACCCCCGTAATGATACCCTCCTCTCGATGGCATAACCCAGGGTATGCATAGCCGGTCCATGCATCAGGTAGATGGCATAGCTGATCTTGCCGAGATACTGCACTGGCCCCGTGCTGAACAGCTTCTGCCACGCGGGCGTCCGTCCAACAGCCAGCACGAAGACGATGGCTCCAATGCTCTGCCAGTACCGGTACTTTTCTGACCAAAACTCCGGGATGAAGGTCGACAGGAATACCCAGCCGGGGGTGACCTCGCTGCCGTGGTCGGGCTGGGACATGAAGTAAAGCCCAAGTAAGCTCACGGCCGGCCAGATGAGCTGTCTCGGCCCCTTCGGCTTCTGCGTTGCCGGTGGAGGCGTGGCGCCGAGCGACGGAGAGTCCGATGGCGACGAGACAGCAGGACTCTCATGCGCACCACGCATTAGATCCATCTCAGCCAACGCCATACCGGCATAAAACAACATCATCTCCCACCGATCGCTCAGGTAGGTAAACACCATCAACACCCCGACCACTGCCAACCTCACCCCGGTCCTCCACCTCGCCGTGCCCACCAGCGTCAGGAACAACATCATCGAGCTCCGAAACTCGACCGGGATCGTCCACAAGTGCACATCCATCGCCGTGCTCCCGGCATACCGATCCCAGTCCCACATACCGATCCCAGTCCCACACATGCACGAACCCCCACATGGCCCACGCCAAGTCCCGCAACTGCTCCCCAGCACTCTCCAACCGACCATGGTGAATCTCCTGCACGTTCTTCATGTACCCCCCGTCGTACGCAAACTCCCTGGTCTACTCGTACCCGCCCACCCGCAACAACAGCACAACAAGCAGCGTCGACACGCCCGTCGGGATAAACAACCTCATCCCCGCCGAAACACAAGCGACGCCATCGTCCCGCTCAGCGCCTCGAACCGCCGCCCCCGCGCCAGCCGCAGCGGCCGCAGGCTCAAGGCATACCCGGACACGACGAAGAAGGCGCAGGCCATGGGTGGGCCCGAGTACAGCAGCCTCAGAAACGGCATCTTCAGAACATGTCTGTTGTTC
Source organism: Lasiosphaeria hispida (assembly GCA_033439745.1). Taxonomy (NCBI): domain Eukaryota; kingdom Fungi; phylum Ascomycota; class Sordariomycetes; order Sordariales; family Lasiosphaeriaceae; genus Lasiosphaeria; species Lasiosphaeria hispida. The sequence goes on along the minus strand of JAUIQD010000002.1, from coordinate 4,314,146 downwards.
GCAGAGGCGGGGGCGTCCTCGGGCGGGCCCGGATCGACGTAGCCCCACCCGGGCGCGATGACGAAGCACGTGTAGGCGAGGTGGCAGAAGAAGACGATGAGAGCCGCGAGGCCGCGCAGGCCGTCGAGGTAGGCCGTGGCGCTGGGACGCGTGGTGGTGGGCGGGTGGGGACGGCGCAGGAAAACTCGGAAGGAGGAAGAGGGCGGCGGCGCGCAGGTGGGGGGGGGGGGGGGTCGGGGGAGCAGCGGGGGCCATAGATTTACGGCGGGCGGGCGCAGGAGGGCCTTCATGAAGCGCGTGTCGAGGTCGGCGCGGCCGGCGTCGCTCTCGAGGTCGGAGAGGGACCTCTCGTCGAGGGGGACCGCCGTCTCCTCGACCTGCAAAATAACATGTGTCGATGAGGAACCCAAGGCAAGGTTGTCATGTTGGGAACCGACAGTACATATGCTAGGCGAGAGCTTCCTCATGCTGGCTAGACTGCTACGGCTTGAGGCTCACAAGTCAAGCCGCGCATGTTCCGGGTCACGGGGTCATAAGACTCAAGCCTGCATCTAGAAAACCTTGTTCTCGCTTACAGCCTTGATCAAAGAGAAAGAGAAGGGAAGAGAGCAGGGGACAAGAAACACCGATGCCCGGCATAGGGATAAGCGGAGAGAGCTGACGACGGCGGCGATATGCAGGATTACCACGCCGTCTCAATACCCCCCGAAGACGAATGAAGGTAGAGAAGGACCCAAACATAGACATGCCCAGGCATGCATGATGCTGATCCAGTCTCCAATGCCTCAAACGTGAGGTGAACCGCTTCGCCGGACGGGTTTGCTTATGAGTTAGCATCTCCGCCAGCGGTGGGCGCGAGGCGAAAGGGGCAAAAGCTTAATGGCCCTCTAATATCGACGGTGCTCACTCCCCCTCAAGCTCAAATTCGATCTCCTCTTTTGCCCTTCCGCTTTCCATCTTCTTCCTCCCATCTGGTTGGAACTCGCCAACCGTACTGCCGGGAATATTGCCAAACTAAGCAGATTCTACCGATTTCCCGTCCACGACCGACATGCATGTGGACGTCGAAAGAGGGTGCGAGATGCGATCTGCAGGGGACATCGGAGATCTGAGCTTGGCATCCCACACAAACCAACGTTTGAGCCTCACACAGCCGTGCTACCGCTCGGCATGTGATGCGTTTGGATGCTTGCCGTGATCGATTCCGAGTAGTTGAATGCTTGCTCGGCCATCGTTGACACTGCTTCGGTGGCTTCTCCGCAGACGAGTCTCCTTTTCAGCGTCCTCAAATCATGGTGGGCCCGGCGCTTTGGTATTATTCCCTCAACAAAGCCGACGTCCTCGGGTGAAGCTTGCATCTAGGAGGGACAAGAATACCCGGGCATGCAGCTTCACCATCCGCGGGGGTCAGAACACGAAACCACCAATAACAAAATCATGCTCAATATGCACAGCCGTGTAGCTGCGCAGGTGTGCTCCAAAACCAGCTCCAAAAACGCTTTGGGACATCGACTTACCACGCAGCAGGGAGCAACTAGCAAAACTTTGAAATCACCAGAGTGAAACCCAGGTTGATTTCAACTATCATTATAGTCTGTTGCTCGTGAGAAGTGATTTTGCCTGCTCGTCCGTCGTGCCCGTCCCGGATTTTGCCCTTTTGAACCCGTGTTCTAATGCCATCCATTGCCCTGTAAACGCCTTCAACACCCACCGTCCGCAGCATTCTTTTTGGAGACTCATAGCCAATCCAGAAATTCGGGCGTGAAATAGCTGACGATGATGGTAGCACCCGCCCGGAGAATACCCTCGGTACTCTCGAATGCCATGGCCTTGAGGTCAAAGACGCCGGCCTTCGCGGCGGCGTGGATCATGGCGAACTCGCCGCTGACCTGGTACGCGGCAACGGGGAGGTCCCTGCCGAGCTCCTTGGCGTCACTGATAATGTCCAGGTACTGGCTGGCCGGCTTGACCATGATGATGTCGGCACCCTCGTTGATGTCGCGGACAATGGCGCGGCGCGCCAAGCCCCTGCCGCCAGGGGGCAGCTGGTAGCACTTGCGGTCGCCAAACGCGGGCACCGAGCCGGCGGCATCGCGGAAGGGACCGTAGAGACAGCCCGAGAACTTGGCAGCGTACGACATGAGCGTGGTATTGTGTGCAATACCCTCCTCGATCAGCTTGAGCTTGATGGCGCGGATGCGTCCGTCGTTCATGTCAGAGGGCGCAACGCAGTGGGCACCAGCACGGGCATACGCGATGGCGACATCCGAGATGCGGTCAACCGAAAGCTGGTTGTTGAGGGTCCCGTCGTCGCGCAGAATTCCGCAGTGGCCGTGGGAGGTGTATTCGCACAAGCATACATCGCAGACAAGGTAGAGATGCGGGAATCTTTGCCGGAGGAGCCGGATGCTGCGGATGACAGGTCCTTCCGGGTCGTCAGCTGCGGTGCCCAGCGCGTCTTTGGTGCCCGGCTTCAGCGGAACGCCAAAGAGAACAACCGAGGCCAGCCCCTTATGAACGAGCGGCTCGAGGAAAGGAACCAGCTTGTTGATGCCACGGCGGTATTGGTTCGGCAACGAGGGGATCAGCACCTCCTCGTCGTCCTCGTCCGAGACGAAAAGGGGGTAGATGAGCATCGACTGAAGCGAGCACTGCGTCAGCGGCGGTGTAGACCGGCGGTCAACAGAAGGTTGCTTACCTTTGTGAGTTGTCGCTCGGCTTGCCACGACCGGGCGAGCGGGTGGCTGTAGCCGCTGTGAAGTTGGCTGGAGATGTCGCCCGTGATGCTCACGCTCGTGGCAGCCGTGCTGGCGTATGACATGGCGCGGGAGATGTGCGACGTCCGAGAGGCGCGGTCGTCCATGGTGGAAACTGAGGCCTCGCCTCGCCGCCGCGGGGCATTCGAATCGCGAAGCGAAAGGTCTTGGACCAGGCTAGAAAAAGACATGGTGCTGACAATTGAGCGCAAGCTGTATAGAGTTGTCGGGCAAAAGGCAAAAGGGCGGGTCGAGTTAGGGTTGGGAGTGCAGTGTTTTGGTGTAGGCTAGATGGCGCGATGGCTCTGGCCCCCCGTCGCAGTGGGTGTTCGATGGTGCCTCGATTGTTTCACCTGGTGTCCGCTTCCTTGCTCCTTCGTTGAGGGTCGAGGGTCGAGGGTTCCACGGTCGGTCGGGGGGGGGGGGGGGGGGGATAAAGACAGGACAGGGCAGTGTTCGGAGGGCGCAGGGCGCAAGTGCAATCTGGGGTATATGATTGATATATATTCGCCCCCTGAGCCCCAGACTTCTCAGACTTCTCAATTGGGAGGCGGGTCCGAGCCGAGGAGTTGTGACAGCGGACTTCCACAAATTTCAGTCGGCCGCAGTCTGGGCTCGCTTCACTGAGCCGGTGAGCCGCCTATACGCCGTACGCTGTGTGCTGTGTGCTCCTGCAAGTTCCAACCACTGAAGCGGCGCCATTTTTCCCAGTCGCTTTGCGCTCAGCTTCGGTATTCGGAGGCGCCGCCTCCACCATCGTTCCTGGAATTCGCCAATCACAATGCATGAATTTCCAACTCGATCCGGGGTCACTGCTGAGGTAATCGCCCCAGCCGTCCACAGCGTTGGTCGTCTCCTGTCACCCTGTCAGTTGTGTTCCTGGATTGCCCGATCTGCTTTGCGCATTGCGCAGAGCAGCGCTGCGACCTGCAGGTTGCTTATCCACGATCCAATAATACATAGACGGAACTCAACTCGATGCAACGGACTGAAGCCATTATCGTCAAATATGCACAGCCGACAGCTTTCTACTCTTAATTTCAGGTGCAATGCCATGTTCAAGGTTCCACTACTCTAGGAAACCACACAGAGAGTCGGAGTCAGCGGTTGAAGAGTTGTTGGACGAATCCCTTGCAGCGCACCGGCTGACCGCTCGAGAAAGTCGTTCAGCTGTGCTGTGGAGTCTTTTGGAAAGAGGTTTCCCCACCTGCGCGCAGGCTACTTCGGCATGTTCAAGCCTTGCAGGCCATGCCTTTTCCCAAACAGTAGCTTTTGAGCTCGCTCTTACTATTCTCAACCATGTTGGCTGTTCGGGCATTGGAGAAACGGAAGGCAAACAAAAAGAGCATCGACGCCCGCCCGATCTTTGTTCAGGTGTCATGCTCCCTGTTGGTTATCCGTAGCACCAAACAGGCCATGCGAAACTTCCCAGACCTAAAATTCTAGTCCTTTCAAGAATCAGACAACCACGTTTTGAAAGGCAATCCTCGGAAACAGCGAATCCCGAATATCTCGGAAATGGATGGCAAGACAGCGCAGTTTGCCGAAGGCAACGGATGACTCGAACGCCGAGTTGGAGTGTTAGATCTTGACGAGGACGGAGAGAACGAAGTTGGCGAGTGAGTTACACCCCCCGACTGAAAGAAAACATGGCAGCTTCGGAACCTCCTTTTATAGCCCCCTTAACGGTAAGCGTTGGGCTTCCACTTTGCTACCACTGAGATGTCATACCGCAATCTTTGAGACTCTTGACACCAGCTTTCGAGCTTAGTTTCCACTGCTCCTGGCAATCTTTTTCAAGCTTCCTCGGGGAAGCGTTGATAGACAAACACCAACGTGACGCCTGTTCTTTATGTTTTTAGTTGTATTATGGCAATACCGACAGTATGTTCTGGCTGTATTGCTCTTCATCCTTGATCTCTTGTGTATGGGACAGCCATCCAGCTTCCTTTCCGCCGATATCAAGCTTCAACGCAGAGTCACTAATCTCGTTGGATTGAGGTAGCTAGATTTATGAATGCTACAACGTACATGAAAGTCATCAAACACCCCTGCTGGCCCCTCAGACTCACCTCCAAAGGCTGCTACCCCCGAGCTAGAAATTGTTGTCATCCAGGCGGGTCAAGATGCCTTTATACCAGCCCCGTAAACTGACCCTTTGACTCGGACACCATGACATCGCCGCCGAGGCACTATCTATGACATCGTTGCCGAGAGGCCTTTGACTGCTAGCCTATTCAAAATCCCGCTGATATCACACCTCAGGGCACAAACCTCTTGCAAATTTCACGCCTCCCCACGCTCACGTTTTTCTCTCAAAACCTCAACACGCCTTTTTCTTGCGGGAAAAGCACTCACAACACCACGTCAACACCTTCGACCATCCAGGCTGATCAAGTTTTTGAGAAACAGCGTGGAATCAGCAGCCTGAGGCGTGCCTTTGAACAAGGCGCCATCACAGGATTATTCGTTGTCATTCTCTCCCAAAACCCAAGCATCCACTCGCAGTTGGCAGCACGGTTTGTCTTTGAGCAACACCCAAGTTGTTTCCATACACTTCCATTGACCCCCAACAACAGTGCCTACCTACCCTTTATCAAGGCAGAACGACACCACCCAGAGTTGTCACCGGTACGTGCATCACCACACCCCCACATATTCCCATCACGCCCCCCCCCGTTGACTTCTTCTCTAGCCATGCCCGCCCCCTCCTACCCTCCCCCTCTCGTCCCCGATACAGGGAAGGTCGCGCCCGCAGACGGCAAGGTGTGCCCAGAGACGGACCACGGCTCGGTCAGCATGGCCGAGAGTCATGAGTCGCCCGAGCTTTGCGTCGCCGAGAGTGCGGTCCCTCAACGGGCACACCTCGTCGAAGTCGGGCAGAGCGGTGGGCTGCGAGGACAGTCGTACCGTGGACGAAGCATCGTCCCCTCGGCCTCGATGCCTAGTCTGAACCGGCGGAGGGGAGACGAGGGCGTCGCCCGGACGAAAGCTGCAGCACGCGTGTCAAGGCCGCTGCCGCCGCCGCCGCCCAGACTTCCGTCCGGCAGCACGTCTACCCTCGCCAACCCGCTGCCATCGCTGCCCGGGCTTCCGTCCAGCAGCACCACATCTTCCCTCGCCAAGCCAAAGGCCCTCCTGAAGAAGGTGTCCATGGTCTTCCGCCGTCCCAAGACCCCAACCGTCCCGCCTCACGGACCGTCTGGTGCTCTCGCAGCCACGCCACCGCTGGAAGCCAACAAGAGGGAGAACTTCAGCTTCCGTCGAAAGGTCCGGGAGCTGCTGGGGGGTGGTTCCGTCCAAGACGAGGCGGGCTCCTCATCGGACAGACGAGTCTGCTCTGATCCCGCCAGGTCCAGGCTGTCAACCATCAAGAGCGCGTCAGAGGACCCCAGCCCCCCTCTTGACACCCACAACGCCTTCCCGCCCACCGACGAAGCCGGACCAGACGAAACCGAACCGGCACTCCCCAGGCCATCACGCGGACGTGCGTTTGAGGCAGCAAGCCGCAACAACCCCTTCACCATCCCACGCCACCTCCGCCCAACCGTGTTCGAGACACCAGACGGCGAGCCCATATTCACCGGCCTCTCTCCCCCTCCCGCACGCGTTCTTCCCACTCGACGAACGACGAACCACCCGCCCGCCCCGTCCACAAGCCAGACGGAGCAACCTCTCCCCACCAGCTCGCTCTCGCCCCACCGCGCAAGCTCCGCCGCATCCGACCTCGCCCTGTTGCCACGCGGGGCGGATCCCTTCAAGGCGGAAGGCGTCTGGTCCAGCGATCCGGACGCGCTGCTTCCGTCGGGCCCCCTGGCCTACTACTACCCAACCCCCAGCCGGTGCGACTGGTCCGGGCGCGGGGACGACTTCTATCCGGCCGACGTACCCCATGCCGCGGCGAGCGCGTAGAGCGTGCCTTCGTCGGGCCTGGGGTCGTGGGGTGCGGATGAGGATGAGGATGGGGCTGTGGGTGGCAGGGAGGAGGAGGAGGAGGAGATGAGTGAGTACCGGCCTGAGCCGTCGTTTTTGAGGCGGAGTGTGGATACTTTTGGAGGAGGCGGTGGGTTGGAAAGGGGGTTCGGTGTGCGCGAGGAGGCATCTGCGGCTGAGGAGGATGCGTTTTCGGCTGAAGAAGAGGCATTCGCGGCTGAAGAAGATGTATTCGGGGCTGGTGATGGCACATTCGGGGCCCGAGAGCAGGCATCCGCGGCTGGTGAGGAGGCATCCGTGGCTGGAGAGCAGCCATTCGCGGCTGGTCAAGAGCCATTCAAGCCTGCCGAGGAGGGCTTGGCTAGCAGCCAGGAAGAGCTCGCCAAAGGCTCCGAGGGCCCTGCTCAGACTGCTGGATTTCCAAGGAGCGCGACATCTGCATACCTGCCTGTTGTGGCGGACAGCGAGCGGAAGAAGCATCCGACCCCAGCCGCGGAAGACCTGGAGACCTTGAAGATGGAGCTTCAGGAGCAGTTTCCTGACGTTGGCAAGGCCTGATTCACGGGGAGGGACTGCTGCAGTGCGACTCTCAACCAGGTTCCGAGAGTTTGGGGAGCGGTCACCGATGCCACATTATCGGTGGTAATCCTGGGAAGGAGGGAGGGATGGGATTTTTTCTGATCGTCAGGTTCTGCACAATTCTGGGCTGCAGAGCCATCCCCAAAGGTTGCGAGTTGTTGCTGGCACCGGGATTCTGCAAGCCCCTTGCTGACCATGACGAAACCGCGGCACTCGGCCTGAAGGATAATAACGAGTGCCATAACGAGAGGTTAATCAAATGGGTTATGGGAGTTGGGCTGTCTTTGTCAGTTTGTTTCGTATGACCCCCCCCTGGGCTTAGCCCCTATTTTGTTTGCGGTTTGATTCAAAACACTGCATGAAGGTGTACAGCCACCTTGCTGATGGTTCTCTATTTCGCCTTGGACTGAAGCGTGCCCAGTTGTTCAATGATGTGTGGTTGTTTCGGATGCCCTTTGATGTCTTATTGACCAGGAAACTGCTAGCACTAGCAGGTGCATTGTGTTACTCCTTTGTTTACATGCATAGAAAGAATAGGGGGTTGCAGCTTTCTATTCGTATCACGTGAAAGCATTCGTCGGTGCTACCATCTACTAGGTATAAAGGGCATATATCATGATAGCATGGGATACCAGTCAGCAGGTTTGTAACATTGATGGCTCTGCCACAATGGGGGAGGCTCTGATACAAGCAGCCAACCTGACCATTGCTAGGGCTCAACACCCAGCTTTAGTTTGGTGACGCACCAATACTCCAACTTAGCCCAAAGTTTTTACGGCCAGCCGAGACAGGCCTCGAGCATGTGTTGAGGGGTTCACTGGAGCGACCAGTCCGGCCCTGGTCGCGTGTCAAAAGGTGTTGGTTTACAGCCAAGTTACAGCGTACTTGCTGCTGAGAGAGGGGTCAAGCGTGTCACTTAAGAGGTAGGAAATTATCTTTTGAAAGCAAAATGTGTTTGTGACGATCCATTTTGTAATCGTACCTCTATATTGTTCCATCATCCGTCATATCCTCGGGTATCTTTATTTCCGCAATCATATTGTACACGCAAGACATCGCGATAGTAATGCATCATATTCTCATTATCTCCATCTCCTTAAAAGAAGCGACGGCTGCGGTGTGAACCACGCCCATCGGTGCCGTTCATGCGACGGGTACCAGCTGCCTATTTTTCACCATTAGCACAATACACCATCGTATTTTTTTTATAGGGAAGATCACCGTACCTTTTGCCCGGGGCGGCCAGTGAGGGAGCCCTTGAGGCGGAGAAGTGCGCCGCTGATCTTGTCACCCATGGTGGCATGGCGCTTTTGGTGGTGAACAACATGTCCATGTGCCGGGTGCGCGGCGACGCGCGGGGTCCGGCCGAAGAAACCACGGCGGCGGGGAGCCACGGTGGTGTGGTGTGTTGTGGTCACGGGGTGGGCGTGACGGCGGTGGGAGAAGAGAGGCATGTTGGTGTTTGGGTTGTTTTGGTTGGGTTGAGTGTGTGTTGTTTGAGTACTGTTCTTGGTTGTGTCAATGTCTGTATTGTATTGAATAACAGAAATATATCATTAATGTGCTGGGAGACAGGAGTCTGTTATATACGACGTCGGGATTTCCATTTCACAGCCCAGCATCATCCATCGAGCCAACCATGACATCAAAAACAATCAATGCGTTGTACGTGTGTTCCGGGGCGGTGGTGGTTGGAAAACCTGCTTCCAAGACCCTGAAAATGCACCAAGGGTTTGGAGGGTTGTTGCGGGAGTGTCCATCTCCCGCCGCGGCGTCGTCAGCGGCGCTATCAGTCCGAGCTTGTGATTCGCTGCCCTCTATGACAAGCGTCGAAGCCCGCCAATTGATGAGAGGAACCCCGCTATTGTTTTCTGCTGCGCATCACAGCAGATTATGATGTCACCGATGAGGGGCGGCCACCTAAGCCGTGGCTGAGATGTTTGGATGATAGATTCTGTAGAGATGAGACAGCTGACCAGTTCGGACGGCTGCCACGTTGACATGACGACAGATGGGAGGGAGAAGATTGGGACGAAGAAAATATTCTAGAATTTATCGAATCTTGGGGGTCCAATGACGATTAGGCTCGCAACATTTCGCGCTTGGTATATCGGACGCTAACACTAGTAATCAAAGACAGCGTGGCCAGGCCAGCTAATCCTTCGCGACAAGATTCCTCTTGATGGTCGCCAAATCCTCGTCCGAGAAGCCCAGAGTCCCCGTGACGTACGAATCCCAACCGCCGTAGTCGCGCTGAACAGCTCTCACAAATGCATCCCAGCAACTCTCCCTCAGCTGGCATAGGTTATAGAATCCTGGCGTATCAACACTCTCCGCCCCGCTCCCCTTCAACGCAAAGGCAAGCAGATGCTCCCTCGCAGGCTCAGTCCCAATCCGCGAGAGCAAAAAGTCCAGCACAATGGTATCCCGATCCGCCCCAGCAAGCGCCAAAAGCAAACCCGCGACGACCCCCGTACGATCACGCCCAGCTAGCCATCCCACGAGTTAGCACACACGCACCCCTACCAACACCGCCAACCCCCTCATCCATACTCACCAGTACAATGAAACAAAAACCCCTCCCCGGGCCTATCCCGCACATGCTCCAACACCCGCGTGATATGCTCCCGGTACACTTTCAGCACATCCAGATACATTACCACGTACCCCTTCTCCCCCTCTCCCTCGACAAAATCCCCCACCCCCACCACCGCCTCCTTCTCCCCCGAAGCCAGCCACACCAAGTCCACCCCGTCCACCTCGGGATCCGGCTGCTGCGCGTGCTCCTGCACCGACCTCAGATCGAAAATCCGTTTGACCCCCAGCGCCCTGATCCCGTCCCCGCCATCGGGGAACGCCCCGCCCGGGAAGCCGCCCGAGCGGAAGACGAAGCCGGGGCGGATGGCGGCCGGCCGGCCAGTGGCGGTGGGGAGGAGGCCGAGGTCGCGCGTATTGAAGGTGCCCGGGACGTGGAGGAAGGGCGGGGAGGAGAGCGCGGCGAGGAGGTGGTCCTTGAGGATGGGAGTGGTGACGTCCGTCAGGGCGAGGGTAAGGAGGGAGGGGGTAGCCATTTTGGTGGGTGTCTGGGGTTGCAAGCGTGAGAATTAGAGTCTGTAAATGCTGCTTGGTGACGCGGATGGAGGGCCGAGATCGTTTCCCGGGGATGGTATTTATAGGCCCAAGGCCAGCGCGGTACCTGCGAGCAGCGGACGTAAGCGGCGAGACGCAAGGGACCGACCGAACGACAACCCCTGTCCCTGATTTAAGGCTCCAATGCTGCGGTGAGTGTCAGGAGAATGAGCTATGGGCAAAGGGATGATGAGATGAATTTGCTTACCTGTGTTGTGCCTCGCAGTTGCGCTCCCCTGAACACGCAACTGCGACCCCGCGGGACCCCACCCCCGCCCTTCCATCCTGGAAGCACCCTGCATTTGCTTTGCTTTGCCATACACCTGCAGCTGCCACCGCCGGCTTCCATGGATCTGAAACACGGCTGCCGTGGACTGGGCACCGTTCGGAGATAGCACTGGCCATCTCGGCTTCCACCGGAGAACGACTTAACTTCGGACAAGTAGCTGAACAACTTGAAAAGGACCAATCTCTAAACATATCCATTCATTTTTTGTGAGACCCGCGTAGCCAAATAGGGTATCCCCCTATCTCAAAAACTGCAATCACAAAGTCACCCTTGGGACCCTATTTCCCCCGAGTTAGGTACCTTCCCTCTGCTCCGTTCTCGCCAGTCCGCCGAGACCTCGGTAAACGCAATGAACAAAGGAGGCATGCCACAGCACGCAGACGAAGGCCCGTATAGCCAACACCCCTTCGCCACTCTGTCGTCAGCTCATATAAATTGCGAGCAATGCGACCAAGAGAAGCGGTGGGAATCTCCCGTCCCGCCGGTTCATGGCGACGTATGGGCCCATAGGTTCTGCAGTGCTGAAGGCTAACCTCAGCGACGCCAGCATCGGGCAACCCTTTCCGCCACAAATCCACCCGCAACTGGAAACCAGCCTCAGTTATAAGGCAACCTCGAGTCACTTGATGTGCCCTTCTCCGTCGGCCTAACCTCCTTGACCGGGTGCAGAAGCATGGTCGGCAAACACGCCCGGCCATGAACCGCCTCCCACTCGGGTCCGCCAATCTCTGTGTCCTCATACCCCATCCAATTGTTGTACATTCGCTGGGGCGGCACAGCGCGGAAATACCAAGTCGCGCCCTGGAACCGGCCCTCCTGACCCCACCCCATCGCGCTGCCAAAGCTACCACTCACCCCCCTCGGTCCGCCATTAAACCAATGTGCCAACCTAGCGCCGTCCCACGGCCGATCAAAGAAGACGGGGATGGGCGCGTGGACAGCTTTGAGTCCGTGAAGCAGCGCTACCGTCGGTGACACCATCTCAGATCCTAAGTGGTTTCCGCGCAAATTTTCAGCATGCATGATATCGATCAACGTCCTCGACAGTCGCACCTGTGTGATGATGCTCGCCCTGCGAGGAAGGTTTCCCCACGGAAAGCCCCGCGCACGGTATCCCCATACCTGGCTGCCCAGGATCCAGTTGCTGTTGACAGGGTTGAACATGGGAGATAGTGTAATGATGTCTGCTTCCTCACCGACACCCCATTGGAATTCATCTTCCTCCGGTGTTGCCACCGGGGGTTTCGGACCGATCGGGTTGATAAAGGGTATGCGAGGAGGGCCCCAGACGGAATCGCCAACATGCATTTGGTCGGTGGCTGTGCGGAAGTCTGTGTCGTAGCCACCGTGGACAGATGGTATATAGAATCGTTCGTTCCGCTCCCACAGGCCCCTTCTCGGTTGTTTCCGACCAAACTCAGCCAGCTTGGTGAGAAAGTCGTAGTGGTGTCCAATGACACGCGAGTCCATTTCCCAGTTCCAGACATAGTCGAACTCTCGGTGTTCCTGCATGAAAATCTGCACTGATAGGAATTGTCCGTTGTGCACCTTAAGCGCCTTGGGGGTGAGGCTTTTATACACGCGCTTGACCGACTGGTCATCCCAGAGGACGGTAATATTCCAAAACTCTTGCGGAATCTGGGAACGCACAACCTGCTGGTAGGCATCCTCACCTTCCCAGATATTTGTCTCTTCTTTGACATTGACAAACAGGAACACATCATATTCTCCACCGGATCGAAGGCTCAACTCTGTGATCAGAGATCGGATGACCTGCTTGTCGTTGTCGCTGTACTGCCTCCCAGTGTAAGAACGCAGTAACAAGGCAGTCCTTGGCTCCCTTGCTTTCGGCGTCGTGGGTTTTGTCCGCCGTTCGGTCCCATTCGTCTTGCTACCCAACTGCCTCACCCGGCGCCTTTTTTGGCCCTGAAACGGAACCTCTCTCAAACCGGCTTCGTCTTGGGATGGGAAGACACTTCCGACGGATCCTACATATGCATTGCGTGGACCACCGGAGGCAAATCGTGCCTTGTTCCTTTCTCGGCACTGGTGCTGAAGTTCCCCCCAGTTCACCTGCTCCCAGCCGACCCCTTGGCCTGTTCTATCCACCGTTGGTATCATCCCATACCGCCCCAGGCGAGTTTCTCTCTCGAAACAAAGGTTTTGGTCGATGCCTAGGACACGATAGCTTCCAAAGCCAGGGGCGGGTAGGTTGCGAGGGTGGCCTTTGAAGGCCATAATGTCCGCTTCTTCTGTTCCAGTCGGACCGGCGCATGGCACATACTCTGCGTTTTGGGACCTCCAGGCGATGCTGTTGTAATCAGGATAAGGGTTGAATACATAGGGATGGTCGGTAGTAAACGATGTGGCGTTCTTGGCTGGGGTCAAGACTTCTTCTTGCACACGCAACCGATCGTTCTTGTCGACGAGACTCTCGAGCGTGTTTCCATATATTGCTCCTGCTCCAGGCGCACTTTGGGACACACAAGTAAGTATTCTTTCGGAGAACGAGATCGCTTCAGCCTTTCGCTCCGCTTACCTTTGTAGGTCTTTGGCCTCCTTCTCGAACTGGGACTTCTTTTCCCTTAGTAGTTTTTCCTGTCGCTCTATAGCCGCCGTCAGATATGTCTCGCTCGGGATTGACATGCTCGGAACTTACCAGGCTCCAGTGGAGGAACCAAGGGGTCAGGATTGGTGTGTCTTCCACTACTAATACGACTTCCACCCAGCACATTGAAGGGCACAGTATAGTAGCCTGCACGCTTGTACACAACCCAGCCAAACAATATTATGAACACTACGCCCGAGAAGACGATTCGTGGCCGTCCTAGGGCCCGGCGAGTATGTATTTTGGACAACATGGCTGAGGTGCTTGCCGCCGCGCCAACCAATATTTGGGGTTGGATCGATGGCGAAGGCGTCACAATCGATCGGCTTCACCCTCGAGAGGCATCACTAATAGGTCTGCCGAGACACCAAGATATCGAATCGGCGGGTTGGCAGCAATCTCGGAGCAAGTCTCTACAAGAGAAACCAAGACAGGTCGCAAGAAGATGGTGAAAAAGAAAAGAGAAGTGACGACTCGACACTACTTCTCGGTGAGGAACGACAAAATGGATTATATCGTGCGTGGAAGAAAACCGGGCAAGGCCTAGGTCGATGCCTCGTGTTTGGGAAGGGTGGGGAGGCACAAGCCCGTAGTAAGAGTTAAGGGGGTGGGAAGGTACCAACACTGAGTGGTGCCAAAATTGCACCCTCCCGCCATGGGCAACGAGGGCGAGCAGGGCTGCACATGAGGCTTGGGGTGCGCTTGGAAAAGGAGACCATGGGCGCCAGGGGCGGTGGTAAGGCCGTATAGCTCACCTTAGATTAGAGGCGCCCGCGTACATACATAGACCTCGGGTGTCTGCCATGATTGACGAATCGCAGCTTGTTTGCGTGGCCTGGCACGCCTGGATCGCCCATTGAGAACTGACAAGATGACAACACGGGATAAGGGTTCCTAGGACGATGATGAAGAGCGGGCGGTCTGTTTTCGGCAATTGCTAGCATCGTCTCGAGGCAGTCACTACCTACCGAGGAGAATGCGTGCCTAGACCCCAAATGGTACTGCAGGAAGGAGCGTGGGTATGGTGCCCGACCGTACCTCACCTCAAGTTCACTAAGGTTAAGGTGGGGAGGGGGAAGTGCGGAGGGGAGGCCGAGAATGGTCCCAGTCCCACGATCGCCATCAAGTCTCTTGACTGGAGTGGAGAGGGAGCCGATCGCGTCATCCCCACCCCCCCATGCTTTAGTTTGCAACGCACGCCTGAACTGGTCATTGATCGACGACAGCTGATTGTTCAAGGCAGCGACTGAACAAAAACGGAGACATGTCACTGAAGTGTTGTATCAAAGAAGATCTATTGGTGTCGCATTAATCCTGTTACCGCTGCAGATAACCTTAGGAGTCCCCACATGCTCGATAACATCGGTATAGGCACGCAAGGTACACACGGGTTGAATAGTAACAGTGATACTATCCAACCAATTAGCTTCCCGGGTTTGACTACCTCACACTGGCCATCAAGATGCTAGTACCCAGATTTCTTACAGCCTCATCACACAAGCAAACTTCTTTCCTTTTTCGTCCCATAATCACCCATACATATATATTAGAATTACCTGCCCAAGGCAGACCCTTGAAAAGGACCTGGGAAACATCGCCCGCACTAGGCGACATTGAGAACCCCCTTGAAGTACCGATTCCATCTGAGTTGATCTGCTTGCTGGAAAATTTGCATCAGCGGCGTTGTGAGAGCGACAACTCCATATCGTCACCCGAATCCTAAATCTCCGCAGACAACATATTAAAACACCGGAAATACAAACCGGGAGCTGTTCACTGGCTCGAATCTATTGCAATTCCCTCGGCACTGTTTCGATTTCGCGTACTTCACAACACCTGCTTATCACGAACTGCCCACGCGTGCACCGTTGTATTTTGTCGAGTCTCGGCTTTTCCACGCTGTGCCACCTACAGTCATCTTCAGTCGTTTCAGGCTGCAGAGTTGCACCAACAAGTGACTTTGACATTGACTTCATTGTCTACACCTCCATTCTCCACACAAGGGCAGTATCCACCACCACCAGACCGTCGGTACTAGTATTAAGCATTATACACAATACAGATACGTCTGAGGCCGAGAGCTTTTCCTTCCCTTCCCAGCCGTCCCGGTCAAGCCAACCACCCACCCCAACCCATCCTGCTCCACCCTGCCCTTCCCATTTTATGTGTGGTGTGTGATGTGACCTGTCCGTGTCTCTTGTGAAACGCAATAGTTCTTCCCGTCCACCCATCCATGCATGTTACCGACTTGCTCTCCCTCAAGCCGCAACACACCCATCGCTGAGCAGGCGAATGCGCAGCAAACGCCAATAAAAGAGAGAGACACGGTGGTATTACACTGTACACAAACGCCACACACCATATTTCAGGTGTGTGTTGTTTGACAGTAGTGACCGCCTGTGCACTGTTCATTGGTCGGGTACCACCCAGACAAATATCAACAGTCAGAAAGCCACCCCGAAATGTTTCGTTCAAACCAAAAAGGACCGCTGGTCCAAGCCCTCCGTAAAAAATCGCCACTGAATCCCTGATGTTTTGGGTATCTGCCTTTTGTTACTTGTCCCAGAAGGAAACGAGAAGCACACTCCGCCTCGTCTCCATCGAGACGTATATATGTTGAGTGCTGATCGATACAAACGAAAGCTAATGCGAAAACAAAAGAGATTCGTGAATAAAAAATCGTCCAAATCGATGGGTATATATGTATGAAAACAGAAAGAAAATATTTGTCGTCAAATGGGAGCATATTGAACGGCGCGAAGCCGCAGTCGATGGGCCCCCTTGGATTATGAAGAAATGTCGCTTGCTCCGAGATTTGCAAAAATCTAGAAGCTATGCGCGTTTTTGTTGTCGAGGCCAAATAATATGATCATACAAGTGGTCATGGCCAAAGCGAACGTAATGAAGTGAAATTATAGTCGGTGGGTCATCATTGTTCGCTCACATCATGCCCAGTCTCGTCATGCGCTTTTCCATCTTGGGGCGCGGGCCCAGTCTGTTTCCTCCAGGGAGGCCAAACGCACCCGCTCGAGGCCCCACAGGAAGACCCGGGTTTAGCCCACTGGGTCCCCGGCGAGGGCCCCCGTTCGCTATCCATGGTTGCTGCACCCGTCGCCAGGCGTCTTTTTTGCAGTACGCTTTGCCGTTGACTTCAAAATACCCGTCCTTGAGCGCCATCCCGCAGTCACCACACTTGAAACAGCCAACGTGGTGCTTCTTTGTTGACTCGTCCTCGAGATATTGACCTTCGATTCCAGTGCCGCAGTTTTGGCATAAACTCCCATTCAACTTGTGGTAGTCCATTTCACAGTATGGGCGGTCGTCCAGAACGTAAAACGTCGACGAAGTGAAGGGCTCTTGGCAATCCGAACAAACAAAGCAGGCTTTGTGGTACCTTCCAGTTAGACGGCCGTCGGCACTCGAGATCGACTTGCCCTTGATAGGTAAGCTGCAGGCTTTGCAGTCGCCACGCCCCATTGGTACTACGGGGTCTCTAGCCCGAGACTGGGAGCGCATTCGGACCTGGTCTCGAGATGCAGATGCTGAGCGGTTCCTGCTTCGCTCTGGCGACCGTTCCCAGCGTGGAGATGGAGGTGGTCCCATAGCTGGTGACAAGCTACGAGGCATGTCCTGGACGGCTAGATCATCTCGGACCGCCACGTCGAGGGTTGGAGAAGGAAGAGGAGATCGTGGACGGAGCGTTCGTGGATTCTGTATCGCGGGGTCAATCCGCGGGTCATATCCTCTCTCAGGAGGCGGTGGTCGGTTGAACAACGGTGACCTTTTGTCCTTGGGTGGAGGTTGGAGGGGAGATGGCGGTAGAGGTTTCGGGTTCATTTCGTCCATGGAGGACTGAAGATCGGACATGAGATTGTCAAAGCTCGATGTGTCTGATGGGTTTCTTCCTGATCTAGACGTCACAGATCGGGGAGGACTTGTCCGCGAACTCGCTTGGCTAGGACGGCGCTCAGGGCTGTATCCTGATGCGCTGGAAGATGTCGAAACAGATGGCGCATGGTAAGGGTTTCCGATCCCGAATTCCACTGCCAGGTTAATCGCCGGCACGGCATTTGATCGGATTGTGCTAGTTCGTGGCGGGGGTGGCCGAGTTGTGTCCGGTCCTCTACTCGGTCTCCGTGATCGATCTCCTGTCAGCGGGGCCCGACCGTCCGGCGAAGTAGTCGAAGGGCGGCGGAGTCTCTCAGGTCGCGATCCTGGCGGTGCTGATGGAGTGCGCATGGGAGGTTCCATGTCACCATTACTCGACCGGGGAAAGGTCTCGGAACGGCTGGGCATACCAAGACGCTCAGGCCCGAAGTCTTCCTGGGTTTTCTGCGGAGGGCCAAACCCGCCATATCCGTTCTTCCTCGGTGCTTTTGGCACTCCCTTCGCGCTGTCAAAACTGCTGCTCATATTAGAGGCTGATGTGCTAGGGCGACGGTCAGACAAGTCGTTAAACGAGCCGGATCGGGAGGCTGTAGAGGGCCGTCGGCCGGCATCGAAAGGACCGGGAGCGATGGTATTCATTCGCTCTAGCAAATTCGGTGCTTGCCTCTTCGGGGCGCCGGCCGGATACAGGGGCTCCCCAAAGGCCTCATCCCCGAAACCTCCATAGCCTCCAGGTCGCCGAGATTGCTGCGGCGGCGGCGAGTCGTTGGCGATCTGTGGCGCGAAGTATTCATCTGCTCTGCCGGCTCCAGGCCGAGCATTTGGGGTTTTGGGTGAGACGCTTCTTGACCCACTGGAAAGGCTCACTGGTGTTAACTGCCCCTGCTGTGCCATATATGCACGGTCTTGGTCATAGTCAGCAACGGCAACGGCTTCATGGCTTTGGGAATGGCGCATACTGGCAACGGAGGTATCCACATTTGGCGGCATGCGAGCTTGTTTTTCTGTTGACGATGACGATGACGATGACATGCCAAACGGCAACGCTATTGGTATTGGCAAAGCAAACCTGTCAAATATTGAGGGGGCTGGCATTGGCGGCATTGCTAAAGAGATGGTCAGTTTGGTCATCTGGTCGTCTAGCCACTCGGAGCCCTACGTTCTGCCAGTGCTCCAGTGCACAAATGCTCGCCCATCAGCGAGATCTCGACCTGAAGACTGCATGTCGAGCATTTTACAGTCGGCATAAAAGTCGACTCTCGCGGCATTGCGGCCATCTTTGCTCCAATTCCACGCCCGAGGCCTTCCTACCGGCTCGTTTGAGGTGTGAGCATGGGGGTTTCCTTGCTTTTGGGCGGTTTTCCAACACCAAATGTCGAGGTTGCGGGAGCCCGTCGAGAGGGTCTAGACAGAGTGGTGGGTGGATGCTGTTGGTATTATTGGAGTCGTTTCATCTGGCAGGTTCCCCAGCTAAATCCTACTCTTCCCTAATACAGCGATTATCCTTTACCAAAGTAGCTGGTGATATCTGGAGGGCTAGAGATGTGTGTAGGTAAGAAAAAACAAATCGATCGTGGCGAGGGATGAAAATCAGGGTTCGGTGAGATCGAGGAGCGGTCGGGGAGGCGTCGAGAACGGGATGTTTCCAGCAGCGAAAGCTTAGACGGGGGAGGGGGGGTCTCTTTCAAGGATACCAGTTGGGGGAGTTGGACGGGAAAGGGATCTCGTTTTCGTAGACGGGCAGGGTCCAAGAAACAAGATCCGAGCGAGGGATGCCAAGCTGGGGCTGGGGAGCGCACAGAGGATGAAGAATCTGTGGGGGAGGCCAGATGGTGTTGCGGGTTGCGTCTCGAAAGGCGGAGGCGGCTGTGGTCGAGAGGAGGGAAGGATGTGGTTGGCGGTTGTGTCGAGTTGGTGGTGTGGCCGGCGCAGGGAGCTGCGAGAAGGGCCACGGGCTGGTGTGACACGGACACAGGCAGAGCCTGGAGACGGTGAAGAGGTGTGGAGGTCGGTGGTGAGCTTGGCCGTGGCAGTCCTGGCCTGGGGTGCAGGGGTTAGGTTGCAGTTGTCGACAGTTGCAGTTGCAGTCGGGGGTACGACGGTTGGGTGGATGCTGCAGGGCCCGTGTTCTCGCAGCAAAGGCAAGGGGAAGGAAACGGTGTGGGCGCTGGGAACGAGGGGAAAGAACTGAGGATGTGCACGATGTGCATAGATGGAGCAGATGGAGCGAGGATCAGGCTTGACGAGACCTGGACCCCTGGCACCAAAGCGTCAGCCGTCTTGGTGCAGGTGCAGCGATGCCTTCACGACCCTTAACCAGGTCTGGTGAAGAGGTGGTCGTCCCTGCGTCAGTCTAAGCCTGATCGGACTGAAGCACTGCTCAGGCAAGTGCCGAAATGGCAATCCACGAGTGGCTTATGCAAAGCATTCGAGGCTTGGTCTGGGGTGCGGTGTTTGCTGTTTAGCGGCAGGCACGACGAGGGCTGGAACGAATGCAGAAAAAAAAAAGTTGTTGACGACACAAAAACACATAGAAAGAGAGAGGATGGAAGGCGCCGCCATCGACGGCTTTCTACGATCGGCGTGCCCCCCAAAAGTTCGCCATCAATCTCGGGTCTCCAGTCCTGCCATCACTCGCTTCATAACTCTGAGATTCGCAATACAACGCTCCCCTCCTTTCACAAGACAGCATGCCTATCCACAGCCTTGGGTGGGATTGTTCATTGATGACATCCCCACTCTGCTCCATCCGGCCGTTTCCGTTTAGTAGTTTCAATTATCAGCGCCACTGGTGGCCGATTCGACACGAAGGCCCAGCGCCAGCGATGCCCCCATTCGCTAGCCGAGCCGGTAGCTCGTCTTGTCTGGCCAGGGTGAGCGGGTACCTTGCAGGGGAGGCTCGGGCAACACTTCAGTGGGTTGGCTAGCCGGCTGCAGCGCAAATAATCCAGATGAGCCCGGAATTGAGCTGCAACACCACTCCTCGGCATCTAAGCAGCCCATATATCCTTTGTCTTTTTCCGCGTCTCGAATCTCGGGTCGTCAACTCTGACGCGCCTCGACGATAAGTTATGCCGTCGGAAGAAAATCGCGAGGGCGGGCGACGGGCGAGCAACGCACCAGAGACGGACACGGCCAGCCACAAGCAACAAGCAATACAGCGAGCACAGGACGACTTTGTCGTCGGGGAGACGACGGTGCATCCAACCAGCCTCCCACTATTGCACCTGGTCGCTCGATTCCCGACGGAGGGTGTTTGCTGTCCACCCGATCAATAGACCCCATCCCACGAGAAAAGTCCAGAACGGAACGGCTGCAGCTTATCCAAAAAGTTGGATCCAGTGGTCCTCGAGTGCAGCCGAACGCACCTGTCAGGCACGGCTCGATGTATCTGACCGCGAGGGGACCTCTGCTTGACTGACGATGCACATGACATGACCCGACCCATTTGACAACGCACTCCTGCAATCCCCAGATTGTCTCAGGAGCCGCCGGCTGCTATACCACCGTCGTGGTTTGGGTTGCGGCATCCACAGTCAATTGGCTTAGCAAGTCGCGCTAGAACATGGCCGCAATTCCGGCTTTTCATGAGCCTCATCTACATGTTGCGTTCACGTCGACGTCGACGCGGCTGAATGGCTATTCGATCTCGCTCTCGCACAAGGCTTTAAGATTGATCGTCTTTTGACACACCAATGAGTCGGCGAGATAGGTGCGGCCGAGCGACTTGCTGCACCCCCTCAGCCAGCAAAGCCGTTCGCTCACCGTGGCTGAGCCAGTTAGACCTAGGCCTGGAGACCACCCCTGTCTTGCCCGCCAAGCGAGACCCCTTCCAGAAAGAATGCCCCGTGTCTCTTGTCCTCACCTTTCCCTGCTGCGGATCGGATTTCGTCAGCGACATCCATCCCGACTGATAGACAATTGGCAATCCGATAGGTCGCCGGCTCCTAAACTCTTGCCGCGCAGCGGTAAATCGGATTTCGCAATCGACGCCGGCCCATTGGGAGACCGAATGAGAGTATCAGGACGTCCCCCCATCCCATCGGGGGGATGATCGAGAAACCATCAAATCGGGGTGGCCTTTGAGCAAGCCTTTTGAGCAAGTCATCGGAGGGTGATTGATGTGAGTGCTGAGCCGATGGCTGCAGATTCGCTGGAGGTGATTACAGGGTCCATTGTGGGAGTGCTCGCAGTTCGATGTCACCCCACCATGCAGTCAACCCCACGGTGTCCATTGCTTTGCTGATTTCAAGTCTTCCGAATCTGTCGTCCTGCCTAAGCAGTGTGCAACCTCATTCCTCCCCCATCCTCTCACTGCACGCAATGCCAAGCCAGCCACTGCCCACCAAACTCGCACGACATCTTATCTCCCAGTATCGCAGCTGCAGGTAAGCCCCTTGGATCTGCAGCAATAACTAGAGGCTGAACCTTGATGAGAAGTCAATCAATTGAGTGATTCTATCATGTCATGCCCTGGTTGATTGGCATTGTCCGGACATTTGAATATTGCCTACGTGCTATCCGCCTCGGCCTAACGAGGGGCTTTGCAAGAGACGGAGTGACAATGGGGCGCGGAGAATTCATAACGATCAAGTGGCGTATATGTGTGGTTGAGGAAGACACTTTCTTGGCGTCACTGTCTCCAAGCCCTCCTCTTGGGTCAAAAAGTCGGAACTGGATCATCAAGTGTCGCCTTTCGTTCTTTTTGAAATCCAGAAGCATATTCCTCCTTGTCTCCTTATTTTAGTCCTTTCCCCATTGCTCGGCACAGTACCCATGGACTGGCTGCTTCCATTCCCCAGATGTTTGCCGGATGCCCGCTAAAGGAAACCCTTTAGTCGAATGCCAAGGCCTCACCCGGCGCAAGTCAAACCTCAAACGGCAAACACAGACGCCTTGAAACCATATATTGGCTATATGTCCGCAGCCTACGTCACGGCATTGACCACTGCCGATTGTTGACGCAATGCGAAGAGCAATACGACATTCGGTACAGCGGACGGTACGATAGCGGTGGCGGCCGGGCAAGTGCCCGGTCTCGGTCTCGACTTCGGTGTAGGCGTTCCGAGGAGACGCAGAGTTCTTTTCATGAACTGATCGGCTGGCGTAATCAACACGCTTTCCCAAGTCCCCGAGAGAAGGGAACGGCTCGACAAGGCTGGGATGGTTGGAAGGGCCACGTCATCGTGCCCTTGCAGCGTTGTCGATGGGCGGGTATAACCTCCCTCTGTTCCGCCGGTGGGAGTTGGCGGCCATGGTTGGCCTGGTCAATGATCGGGCGGGGAGAGCGTGAATCGGAGGTCGCCAGCTGGGTAAGGAGCACCTCTGCATTTGTTGCTGTGCCTGAGTCCTGACCGGCACTGGGGTGTATGTGTGTTTTCCTGAAGGGGTGCGCTGCATCCTGTAGGCGGCGGCGAGGTGCTTGTAGAACTGACGTGATGAGATGGTCCTAGCCAATTGCGGGCCGGTTTCTGGAGTCGTGGTCGGAACCAGTGACGCATGGACGCGCCAGGGAGCAGCAAGCAGAAAGAGACGGGGAGAGACAGGGAGAGACCCGACAGACAGGGGCTCTGGCGACGAGGGTGAGCCCCGGGCCCCACGGCCCGCCTTTATGTTGATGCGAGGGGCGACCGCCGTGTCCGGAGGGCAACGGTCGTTGCGTGCGGGCAGTAACGGGCAGACGCCGACATCGCCGGACAGCCAATCGATGTCGGTGGCTGCCCGGGTGCCAACCCCGCCCCAGCGCCCCAGCGCCATGGCGGATGGCGGATGGGCGGATGGGCGGATGGCGGGGTACGCTTCGCGAGAACGACCGCCGGGGAAATGTGCTGGAGCAGATCTAGGCGGCAGGTCGCAGCTACCTTAGCAGCTTGCAGCGTGCGCCAGGCAGCGAGCACTTGCCGGCCTCGCGTGCATCGCGCCTCCGCTCCTCTTCACCGTCGGCTTGCTGTTCACTTGGTCACTTCTCACCTGTGGCTCTGGATTCGGGATTGAAAGTTCTTATCTCTTGGTGCTGCAGGTTCATGGTTCATGGATGACTGATTCTGCGAGAACAGTGCTAGCGTCCCGAGGTACCCGGGCACATGCCTCCCACTGCCTTCCAATGGTTCTATGGGGCTTTTGGCGGCCCTAAGCAACCTAAGGCAGGAGAGGTAGGCCAGGTAGGCAAAAGGCGGGTTGTTTGGCGAGGTCCTGCGTAGTCCTGCGCAGAGGTCGGTCAATGGCGGCCATCCCAGAGCAATGTATTGCGTGTTGCGTAAAGTAGCTCTTTTTCCTCCTTCACCGCCTACGCCTGCGTCTGGGGAGTCCCGTCTTCGGCCGGACCCATGGAATTGCTAAGGATTACTAGGGACCTTGGCGGCTTGCTGTTAGCTATTTATTGGGATATAGAAATGTATAAAGAGGAAGGCGCGGCGGGTCTGCTCCCCAACATCTGAACCAACGCTTTTCCACCTCCAAAAAGTTTCCAGTTTTGCAACCTTCCATCCTCACATTGCAACTTGTGAAAGAAAGCTTTCCATCTGATCTGCCTCATCCTAAAATCACCGCCCATTTTTTCGACCTTCTGCTGATCGCGCTCCCGTAGCCGCGATCAACTTAACCGTCAAAACGTTCTCCAACCTTCTCAACTCGTAAGCTTCCTTTCACACCACCCAACATTTCTCAAGCAACAATCACGCCTACAGAGCAGAACACTAACACATCGAAACTAGCGTTCATCACCCATACGCAGGAGGCCGTTGCTCAGCCTCCCCGGGAAGTTCGGCGGACTTAGCCCCAACTCGATAAAGCGTTCTTGCCCTCGTAGAAAAACGCTACTTTTTACGAACACGATTCGTAATGGCTCCGCACGCCGAAGCAGATGTTAGCTCCGCTAATGGTAATGGACACCAAGCCGGCAACGGCGGTGCCATCAACCAGCTGGAGGGTAGCTCTCCCGCCAACGAGCTGTTCACCGTTGCCTCACCCAACGTGGTGTACACAGACTCGGAGATTCGCTCCAAGTACACGTACCGCACCACCTCGGTTACTCGCGGAGATAACGGCAAGTATGTCGCCACGCCCAAGGAGACGGTCTACGATTTCAAGGTCGACCGCAGGATCCCCAAGCTCGGTGTCATGCTGGTTGGCTGGGGCGGCAACAACGGTTCCACCGTGACTGCCGGTATCCTCGCCAATCGCCGTGGCCTCACCTGGGATACCCGCGAGGGCCTCCGCACCGCCAACTATTACGGCTCGGTTGTCATGTCTTCCACCATGAAGCTTGGCACCGATGCTGAGACCAGCAAGGACGTCAACATCCCCTTTCACGACGTCCTTCCCATGGTCCACCCCAATGACCTCGTCGTTGGCGGCTGGGACATCAGCGGCCTTGACCTCGCTGCTGCCATGGACCGTGCTCAGGTTCTCGAGCCTACCCTCAAGGCCCTCGTCCGCAAGGAGATGGCGGAGCTGGTCCCTCTGCCCAGCATCTACTATCCCGACTTCATTGCTGCTAACCAGGAGGATCGAGCCGACAACCTGATCCCCGGCTCTAAGGCTTGCCCGGAGCACATTGAGCAGATCCGCAAGGATATCCGTGACTTTAAGGCCGCACACAACCTGGACAAGGTCATTGTTCAGTGGACCGCCAACACGGAGCGATTTGCCGATATCATTGAAGGCGTCAACGACACCGCAGAGAACCTTCTCAAGGCCATTGATAACGGCCACGAGGAGGTCGCCCCCTCGACTGTGTTCGCCATCGCCTCCATCCTCGAGGGTGCTCCCTTCATTAACGGCTCGCCCCAGAACACCTTTGTTCCCGGCGCCATTGAGTTGGCCGAGAAGCACGGTGCTTTCATCGGTGGTGATGACTTCAAGTCGGGTCAGACCAAGATGAAGTCGGCTCTCGTCGACTTCTTGATCAGCGCTGGCATCAAGTTGACCTCGATTGCCAGCTACAACCATCTCGGCAACAACGACGGCAAAAACCTGAGCTCCCAGAAGCAGTTCCGCTCCAAGGAGATTTCCAAGTCCAATGTCGTCGATGACATGGTCGAGGCTAACAACGTCTTGTACGCCCCCGGCGAGCACCCCGACCACACTGTGGTCATCAAGTACATGCCGGCCGTCGGCGACAACAAGCGCGCCCTTGACGAGTACTACGCCGAAATCTTCATGGGTGGCCACCAGACGATTTCGTAGGTTTTTATGTCATCTCCTCAACCTTAATCACGTACTAACAACAAAACAGGATCTTCAACGTCTGCGAGGACTCCCTCCTCGCCTCGCCGCTCATCATCGACCTTGTCATTGTCGCCGAAATGATGACGCGCATCCAGTGGAAGGCGCACTCGACCGAGGCTGAGGCCAACAAGGACTTCACGAACTTCCACAGCGTTCTCAGCATCCTCAGCTACATGCTCAAGGCACCCTTGACGCCTCCCGGCACTCCCGTCATCAACGCCCTTGCCAAGCAGCGCGCCGCTCTGACCAACATCTTCCGCGCCTGTGTCGGTCTCGAGCCCGAGTCGGACATGACGTTGGAGCACAAGCTCTTCTAGATATGTCCTGCGGACACTGAGAGTTGAGAGACTCTGGTGATCACCTTTCACTTCCTCTTGACTTTGGGGCTCTTGCCATGGAAGATTCGGTTATGCGATTTGAGACGTATCACGCTCGGTATATACAGCCAGCTGTTTGCTGTATCATAGATGCATCTAGGGCGGACAACCTAGTTGGCCCTCGGGCATCGTACACGGTCTTTACAGCCATCACAAAATACTAAAAATACAAATTTCTAGCCTGTATTAGGCCTGAAGGGACTTTATTTCCAAACCTTCAACGTGATAGCTTCCTTTACGATACATGCATTCAGGGGTAAGATACCTGCAGCCAATCGGTCCAGCCGATCATGCTGTGCCTGGATGTTGACTGGTTATCAAGAGATTCTAATATTGACACGCTTACTCACGGAATTTGACCCCTATTGGTATGTTTCCCTTGAACCCATCGCTTGGCTCGCATTTAAGACATCACGCATAGTGTATACATTTAAGACATCACGCATAGTGTATACATTCAAGACATCACGCATAGTGTATTGAGCTTTATGAGATCAATGACTAGAAGCAGCACCATACGCATACATACAAGTCTGTCTCAACAAAGCACAATTTCTTTGTCATCTACTGTTTGTCCTTCCAGACTATCTTGCTGAGAGGGTTCGCCTCGGTTTAAGAAGCAGTCTAAAGTGCAGAAACAATCAAGAGATGGTGCTAATATCGTGCAAAATAACGCCTAGATATTACCACCCAACGCCCAGCACACAGAGTCTGCCCAACTCGGGCGAGCACCCAAACGTTAATGTGACCCGCGAAAACTCCAACTGCTCCTCCACAAACCGCAGTCTATTGGCGTCGAGCGCCGTGAGTTCTTGCCACGAGCATCCGACAGCCTTTTGGCCGTCTCCCAATGTCGGGTTAACATGCTCCGTGTTAGTGCTAGGATAGGAATAGTTTCCAGTCCCGAAGAAAAGTTCTGTCCACGCTCTGTCGCTCCAGATCAGTTTGCCGAGCGCGATGGTCCCCGTCTCGTCAGCCAGAGAGCCGACGATCCGCGGGTTGAGGTGGAGGGGCCATTCGGTTTGGCAGTTTTTGCAAATGCCGCGAGGTTTGTTGGCGTAGAGGGGGACGCCGCAGCTAGCGGCTTGTTAGCATTCGTGATACGCATAAGAAGTAAGTAGCCATAAAGTACCATTTGAAACAGCATAGCATGTTCCTTCGCCAATTCTCTGTGATCCGCACACCGAGGATGATAAGGCTCAATTTGCCTGTGAAGGTGAGTGCAGGGTTGTCCCTCGCAAAGTTGTCAACGTCGGCCAGGGTGAAGAGTGCCCGATCGGGACCGTGAATTGCGGCCTCAGTGTCCCATAGGCCATCGGGAAAGGGGATATAGACGCTTTCTTTCTTGGTACGGCTCACTGCCTCCCGCCGAAGCCAATGAGCGTCATGGAAGTCTGGGTCGACGTCCACCATGGAGGTAATGCCAATGCTTAGCTCTGAGCTGGCATTCCGCTTGTCGGGGGGACGGCAGTAAGGGTTGCTGATCAGCAGCACAGTCCGGTTGGGGATCCAAGTCCTGGCTGAGGAGATCTTGTCCTCCCATAGCTTGAGTGCACAATTGGCAGTCTCGTCAAAAACGTCCACTTCGATTAGGGAGAGGTCGGCACTTTGCTCTCCGTCAGATCTCGGCCTGGGCTTGACTGTTTTGCGAGCTCCAATGCTGGAAACACAGACAAGAATCTTTACATCGGGGACACCTTCGTGACCACTGTTCAAATACGCTTTGAGGCTCATAAGGCCTGGTAACTGAGAGGATTGGGAGCTGGGGGTAAGCTCAAGGGGATGTCGGCAAAGGCTTGCCTCCTTTGAGTTGGGTGCCTCGGAATGAAACTTGATGCATGAATTTGAGCTTGTGCTGGGATGGACTGGAACGATCATAGAAACAAAGGGAGCTCTTAGTGGTGACCCTGTGGAGTAGTCTGCAACGAAAGCCGTCCAGATGGTCACTAGTCTTCCGAACTGAAGGCAGTCGTGGTCAATTCCCGTGGCAAGAAGCCTTATCTGCAGTCCGCCTTGTCAGTCTCTAAGAAATATCATGGCCAGGGCGATATTGGGTGGTTTGACGAGGCTTACAGCAACCACACCGGTATCGTCCTTCACAACCAAGAAATGGAAGCCCTGGGGAAGCAAGGATCTTCGAGGGCTTGGCCCATCTCTCGACGGTTGAAAGTTTACGATCCTTCCCATGAAGCGAGCCTTGCCTGGTCCTGACTGAAGATCGCAGATGTCGACACGATGATATTCTCCCTTTGGCTTCCAAGTTTGAGTCAAGGGACGCAAAGCAGCCTCGATTTCGGAAGGTGTGAAGCCATCACCTTGTTGTGGAGCACCTGTCTTGGATGGTTTGAGCGGGGATGATGCTTCCTTCTGGTAGAAGGACTGTATCGATGGAGCTGGGAAGACCATTCTGAAATCTGAAATATCGTAACGCTAGGAGGTGACCAAATGATACCAAGAACAGGAGGAGATGCAGCTCAAAAGCTAAATTGCGAAGAGCAGTTGAAGACCAAGGGGGGGGGGGGGGGGGGGGGGTTGTTCCAGGGCTGCATGTTTCTCTGCTCTTGCCGTTGAGGGAAAGAGCGTCTGCTAGAGTTCGGTCACATGAACTGGTAACCTGAGGCAAGAGGTTAACAGTTTCGCTGTTAATTGCTCCTTCCATGTATGTTCAGCAGGTGCGATGCAGAAGAAATCCAAGACACCTATAGCTATCTGTCTGGTAGATACGTGTAATCATTCTAGGAAGACTCAAATGTACTTAAAGTTGCTTCCGTCGCCACCGTTCGACGATAGCAACTCAAGTTACCACCAATCACAACAGTTTGCTCACGCAAGTTTAGATGTCTTTGGCACGCTATCGCCAATCTCCTTCTCTGCGCGTTCCCGAAGCTGTTTGCGAAGGATCTTGCCAGACTGTTGGGAGCTGTTAGCCCACAATCCCCAAAAGCCCCCCTAGCTGAGTGATAGGAAAAACTCACAGGATTCTTCGGGATTGCATCCGTAAATACAACACCACCTTTTAGATGCTTATATCTCGCCACCTTGCTCTCCATCCACTTCGCAATGTCCTTGCCCGTCGCTTTTGACTTGGGATCTCGCACGACGTACGCCCTCGGTAATTCCTCCCCCTTCACCGTGACGCCGATAACTGCGACGTCGGCCACGTCCGGATTCTCAAGCAAGACGGCCTCGAGTTCCGCCGGGGCGACCTGGTTCCCCTTGACCTTGATCAACTCCTTAAGTCGATCCACCACATGAAAGATGCCGCCGGGCCTATATTCCTCCACATAAGCAATATCACCAGTCTTGAGCCAGCGCGTACCATCGCTATCAGTAGAGATCGTATCATCGGTAGCCTCGGGCTTGCGCCAATACCGGCGCATAAGCGTTGGGCCAGTAACCCACAACTCGCCGCGCTCGCCCGCCTTGGTAATGAGCGTCTTACCGTCGAGCGCCACCAGTCGGCCTTTGCAGTTTGGCATCATCTCACCCACGCCGATGCTTGACTCCCGGTAGGCGGGATCCCACGACGTGCCCGTGCACGTAATCTCTGTCATCCCCCAGCCCTGGCGCAGGACAACATCAGGGTTTGCAAACAGCTTCTCGGCCTCATCTGACACCTCGCGCCCAAGGGGTGCTGCGCCCGATCCAAGGCTCTCGATGCTCGAGAGGTCGTAGTTCTTGGTAAGGGGGTGCTTGACTAGCAGCACAATAATGGGCGGCACCGACATGAGAGATGTGATGCGAAACCGCTGGATGTACTCGAGCATCTTGACCAAGTCGAAGCTCGGCATGATATAGACGGGGATTCGAAGGTGTGGAAGATTGGCTACGAAGTAGGTTTGGCCGTAGGCATGGTACAAAGGAAGGAAGCAGAGCCCACGCGCCCGTTCTCGTTTCTCCTCGGTGTCGGGATCTAGGTTATTCGTGAACTCGACACCTACGCCGTTCGCGACGTACGAGTAGTGGCTGATCTCGACGCCTTTGGGGACACCGGTCGTACCGGATGAATAGTTGAGGCAGCAGGTCGTGTCGATTGGGTCCGTCGGCTCAGTCCAGCTCCAGCCTGCGGCCTCGGCAGCATTCCCTGCCAGAAGTTCTGTCCAGTGCCGGACACCCTCGACCCGCCCGTTGGCTCCCGGCCCGGGGTTGGGCGATCGCGCAACCTCCGGCGCTGGCGCCGTCTTGCCGCCAAACACATAGATGCGGTCCCTTGGAAACCCAATATCCTTTGCTGCTTCGAGCGCCGTCTCGAGGGCAGCCTCGGCGGCAATGAGAAAGGTAGCCTCGCTGTCGCGAAGCTGGTATGCGAGCTCACGGGGCACGAATGTCGGATTCGCGCCGGTGAAGATGCCGCCGGCCATGAGGACTCCGAGGAAGACGGACGGGAAGAAGAGGTTGTTGCCCGAGAAGAGCAGCACTCGGTCGCCATGGTTGAGCCCGGCCTTTTGCAGGCCCAAGGCGACGCGCTTCGAGAGGAGGCGGTAGTCGTGGAATTTGAGGAAGTTAGTCTCGGGGTTTTCGGGATCTAGGAAGGCCTTGGTGTCTGGAAGGGGGCCGTCTGAGGACTCGAAGATCCATTGCTGGAGGGAGCAGCGCGGGATGGGCGCCGTCCAGCGCGAGGTGATTGTCATTTTGGCCGTGTCTTGCCGTTCCGGAGGATAAGAAAGGTGAAAGAGAGCGAAGAGGCCCTCGAGTACTGGAATATAATAGCCAGACAGGTGAATATAGTCGTTTGGAGCGGTGGTTGGTGGATGCTTGGGTCGGCTGAACACAGAAACCGAGACCGGGATCAGGTTGAAGAGAAGGCCACGACAAAGGAGTTTAACAATAGTATGACCTATTAGAAAGCTGCCACTCGGGGTCTTTTGAGCTTCCCATGTACAAAGGGCATAGATACCCAGCCCTCGACCTTGTCTTGTTATTTTAGTGTACAGCAAAGCGGATTCCCTCCAGTTTGCGTGCGGAGCAACCTCCTCGAATTCTGGGGGTGGGGGGGTCGTGAAGCTGGGGTAAGTATCGCCATGGTGCCATCGTCCCTATTTCATCCTAGACAACACCTTGCCGGGCTCCTTGATTGGCCGGCTACACTCGAGCGTCAGCAGCCAGGCGGCCGCTTTGCCTGCCGTAGAATGGGGAACCAGGGGACTTTGTGAGCCGAGGCTGGCCCTGGGGTCTGGTTATTGGACGGATGGCAATCCCTCCCACAATGCTTTGCTTGCTCCCCGCACTTCGGGGGAAGAGAGCTAAGCTTCCCCGCAAACGTGCCCCAGGGTGCCGAGGCATCACCAAGATGCAGGGAACGTGTTTCTTTGTAGGGGAAGTGCATAGCCTTTCGCGGTATGAGGTTTTGGATTCTTTGGAGTCGAAATGTAAATGGTATCTGATGATGATCGCGGCCACCTGTGTTTCCATTCAAGGTTCAGGGTCAGTCGTATATGTGAGCTCTTGGTAATCGTTGTGAATAAGGTAAGCTGACAGTGTCATGATGGCCAACCAGCTCGCATTTCTTACCTCAAGGGGTGATCTCAACACGGACACTGTGCATACCTGCGGTTCGAGGTAGAGTGAGTACTTTCACGTAGACGGCTTCTCCATTTCTGTTGTGGTAATACTCATCTTCCGTCCTTCGAAAGGGGGAGTTGGGGGGGCGTTGTTCGTTACGAAAGACCTGTGGTGAGTCTGGTGACGGGAACACCACGAGTTGTCTCATCGGTTCTCTGTGGGTTATGCAAGGGCGCTGGCGCATTTTTCGATCTGCAATTCCCCAATCGCGCGCGTCGCTCGTGGCAGCTTATCAATGTGCTTCAAGTTGCATCCTCCCAATCGGGCTTCTTACTGTAGAAGACCTCTAGAACATGGTAATGTAGCACATCAGGTGTTGCACAGGACTCAGTTGTGGCTGTGCTACTCATCGGACTCTGTGATACCCCGTAAAGGGTGCGACACGCCTTTCGGTTATCTTGGTTTACTTTTATAAGCTTATCACGATGTCTCAGCTCTCAACGTGGGCCGTGTTGAATTGGGTATAGGCTTTTCCAGGTAAACAACGACCCCTTGGATGGGTCTACACGTGTAAAAGAGTGAAAATGTGGTTGCCCCCAGAGCTGAAAGTGTTGCTGTCTCAAACACGATGCGTGAAGTACAAATACCTGGATCTTTCTATTGCAATTGTCGCTTGACGTATATTCTCTTTCAGAAGTGTCGGTGAGGAGGAACACCGAGAAACAAGCGGGTTTGCTGGTTGTTGATGCCGTGATGCCCGAGGATGCAAGACATACCGATGCCAATTGTGACTGGAAGCCTCAGCATGGCATTGTTAAATGAAATGGGGTTTCGAAGCTGGGGATCCGTGGGATAGCCGAAGATTAACCGCGTGCCTGCCTGCCGCGGCGCAAGCCACCACTGTCAGGAGTCAGGACACGGTGCGGTGGACAAGGAATTGTGGCCAAGTTGACCTTTCAAGGTGCGCGCTGGAGCCGACTCGAGCCGCCATCACGCGTTGCCTTTGACCTCGATTCGACGGGTTCAAAAAACTCGCTTTCTTTCGCTTCTTGCCAAGCTATTCATTTGTTGATTGCGACAACAAACTCTTGGCTAATTTTTAGCTATTCGCCTTTCCTCGCAGCTTCTTGCCATGATATAGCCCATTGACGATCCCCCACCAAGGAGCCCACTTGAGCTGCCTACGTAGAAGAAAGATCACTTTGCTTGCGCTCGCACATCCTAAGGTCTGGAACGGCCATGTCGGGCATTCTTTCATTGATAGGGTGGAGTTTTCTCCCGACCGTGAGTGCCCCCTTTCGCGACAGCGCAACCCGTAGAACAGGGCACTGATAAACCGACGCAGCTCGTCACAGGCTGGGCCCAGACTGTGTACTACGGCATCGCCATCCGCGCCGGCGACCCCAAACCCCAACCGGGGACCCCACGCTACGCCGAGCACCGCCGGCGCATCCAGATCCTCGTCGTGACACTCTACCTAGCCTACACCATCTACGAAGCCGACTACGAGCTGCAGCGCGCCAGCTCCTTCTACGCCGACCTTGGCGTACCCCTGCACGCGAGCGAGCGCGACATCAAGAGCCGCTTCCGGCGCCTCGCCGCCCTCTACCACCCCGACAAAGCCGGCAACGGCGACTCGTCGCAGAACGCCGCCGTCAACGCCTACTTTGTGCACCTCAAGACCGCCGCCGACACGCTGCTCGACCCGGCGCGCCGCTTCGCATACGAGCGCTTCGGCCCCGACATGCTCGGGTGGCAGCGCTGCGTCACCATCCGCGACTTCGTCGTCCGCGGCGCCCAGAACATCGTCCCCTACTACGGCGCCGCTGGCGCCCTCATGTATGGGCTCGGCCTGCTCGGCTACCTCGACTGGGGCCGCTTCGAGCGCTGGCTCGTCCTCGCCGTCCTCTTCGTCTTTGAGCTGCACACCGTCACGCGCCCCGGCCGCCCTGCCCTCTTCGAGAAGGCCGTCAACCCGCTGCTGGCCCTGGTCGCGAACCGCCCGCCCTACCTGCCCTTCCAGGCGATTGCGCTCGCGCGCAAGCTCAGTGTGACCGTGTACATTGCGTTTTCGCAGATTGGGCCGCTCTTGGCGGCCGACACGTCGGGCGGGCAGGTGCTTGTGGGTGGGCGCAAGGGATTGAATGAGGAGGCGGCGCTGAAGCAAGGGCTGGACCGGCTGGAGGCGACGGCACGCAGCTTGGATGCCGATGCAGGGCGGCTGCTGGAGACGGAGATGGCGCCTTTCGCCGGGGATGAGGAGATGATGGGGACGGTGCGCGGCAAAGTCAAGGAATGGCTGGTACAGAACACGATTCGCGCCGACCCCATGGTGCGAGATGCCGTAGGGAGGTCGTTTATGAAGCGGAGGGTGGACGCACCAGCGGGCGCGAGGGGGAATAGGTAGCGTCTAGATTTCTCTGGTAATAGGAGATAGAGAATATATCAACCCTGGATTTCTGTTTCTTTCTTGAAAACGCAAAATAGGCCACACCGCCCTATTTCCATCTCTTTGGTGTTACTATGCAAGGCGAAATGTTGCCAGAGTCGGCCCCTTTTGCCACTCTTGTTACCAGTGACCCTGGCCTGCCTTCCCACCATGTATCAAAAATGAACCCATGCATTATACCAATCCATAATTGTACACCTGCTAGCTAGCCAAGCTAAGCCAAGCCAAAAAGAAACCCCCCCCCCCCAAAAAAGGCATCCTAAAGCCTCTGCCTCCCCCTCGTCTCAATCGGAATCAAACACATACCCACAAACGCAGCCAAGATAAGCACCGCAGACAAATACACCGGCGTCGTCGTCCCGTCCCCAGGGATTGTCGCCGCCAGCACGGGCGCGAGCAAGCCCATGACGCGGTTCAGGAAACTTGCGACGCCGGTTCCCGCGCCGCGGACGGGGGCCGGGAAGATCTCGGGCGTAAAGGCGTACAGGACGCCGTACATGATGTTTTGCGAAAAAGCCTCAACGCACGAGAAGGCGAGCTGAGTGCTGGGGGAGGTGCCGAGGCGGACAAAGAGGAAGAGGAAGACGGCCGAGACCAGCGTCGAGATGGCGAGGGTGCCGCGGCGGCCGAGGAAGGGCGACTTCATGTCGACGGTGTAGGCGGCGAGCAGCGAGCCCGGGACGCCAACGATGGACGTGATGGCGTAGTTGCGGTAGGTTTCGGCCGTGAGGGAGGGGGCGGTGCCGTCCGGGGTGGGGGGTGCGTTGCTGCCGCCGTGGGAGAGATACTGCGGGAGGAAGGCGTTGAAGAGCGGGTAGCCCATCCCGATGGTTGCCCAGCAGAACCAGATGAGGGCGGTGGCGAGGCCGAGCTTGTGTGTTTTGAAGAGGGGGCGGATGCGCTCGCCGGAGAAATCGGCGAGGCGGTTGCGGAGGATGTTGGTTGTGGATAGCCGGCGTGTCAGGGGCGGGGCTGGGTCGTCAACGACAGCGTCGAGGATCTCCTCGGTTAGCCAGGTCTTGCGGCCGTTGCGGGATGCGATCCCGTGGACGACAGCGACGGCCTCGGCTTGTCGGCCCCGTGAAAGGAGGTACTTGGGAGATTCAAACAGGTGGAAGACGAAGAAGCGGACGATGAACATGGCGAAGGTGATGATGCCGATGGTCATGATGAAATAGCGCCAGCCTCTATCGGCGGGCCAGTTGGCGATGAAGAACCACGCGAAGAGCGAGGAGCTGAGCTGTCCGATCGGCCACCATACCGACAGAAGTGTGAGAAGGGAGCTCGAGGTGTCTGGGAGGAACTCGAGAAAAAGGGCGCCATCTACAGGTAGATTCCCGCCAACACCGAAACCCATTGCCGCATACAAAATGCATACCCCGCCCCATGTCGAGGCAAATGCCGAGGCGATACCAAAGACGCTGGTGATCAGTAGTGTAACGTTAAAGGCGATACGCCGACCCATGATGTCGGACCCGAGCCCCCAGAAGAAGCTCCCAAAACAGAGGCCAACGAACATGGAAGAAGTCGTATAGCGGACAGACTTTTCTGATATCCCGAACTCGGCCGAGAGTGACGGGAGGGTCAAAGAGACGCCCTGGAGCAGTTGTCAGTTCCTGTTCCGAGAGCATCGCCACACAGAATTGCATTGGCTTACCTGCATCCATAGACTGCCGGGCAGGTGAATCAGCATGCCATGGATTTATGAGGGATGGGGGGGGGGGTATGGAGTACTCACTTGTCGGCGCACCATCCAAATCCGCACAGGACGAAGAGCTGCCAGTTATACCTCCCCATCCCAATGTCCTGGATGGCCTTGTTTATGAGCTTGGACTTCACTATAACATGTATTCAGACCACAGGTTCATGTACAGGACATGGCACCGAGTAGGAAGCAAAATAGGGGGCATCTTACTCTCATAGGCAGTCCACTTCTCACCCTTGGCTCCCCTCCGGACCTCCCTCCGTAGACCCTCGATACTATACTCGGGGATACTCATTTCCAGCATGGCGGTACCCTCGTCGTCGCAGCCATCCTTGCCGCCGCCGCCGCCGCCATCCTCCTCGGCGCTATCGTCATCTGACGACTCGAACCCGGCCCGGCGACCTAGTCTGTACGAGTGACTGTGTGGATGGGCGTCTTCGAGCGCAACCAGCACGCCCGTGTAGTCGTCGACGGTTTGGGTTCGGCGACCGGTCCATAATACTGGCAACATTGTGCCGTATTTCCGGATTCCCCGGCTCCAATGTCCCTCGTTCTGTCCCGTCACCCCCGCTCCGGCGCCCAGCGCTGTCTGAGCTGCGTCGTTCTTTTGGGCTGGGAGAGGGGACAGAACAAAGCAGGGAAGGATTCGGGACAAAACAGCAAAACAACCAGGGTTGAGGATGGTGTGTCTGCAGATTTAAATCTCCCAAGACGTTTGTCGAGGGAAAAAAGGCAATGCCGAAAGCGTGAAGATCAACGCGGATCCCCGCGTTTTGGAACCAGGGAGCCGGGATCCGAGGTCTGGCCTGGGGATCTTGGTCGACACAGCAAGTGGGCGCCTGGGGCTGCGTGTAACGCTGGTGCCCGTCTCTTTCAACGTCAGTATCGTCCGGTTATACAGGTTGGATTGCACCAAGCGATAAGGTGTGTGTGTGTATTGTGCAGAAAAAACACTCAGAAATCAGGCCAAAATATAGCTACTATTATCTGCAGGTTCTGGGTGCCCAGAAACCTTCAAATTGATTCAGTCGCGAGAGGGTGTGGTGTGCTGCGAGGAGAAAACGTGCACGCAGGCACCCTAGATCGAGATCGAATCGGAGGCCCGTCTCCCCCGCCACCAGACGGCCTCCCCCGCTAGCGCCAACGGCTAGGCGTCGAGTGGGCGCCCTGCCCAGCATCACGGGGTGCATCTGCGCGCTGCAGGTCAATCCGAGCAAGGCAAACCGCTCCCAGCTGATCGAAATGGATGCACAGCAGACCACCTCCCCGTGCATGTTGCTATGCTTCAAGTTAGTCAGTCGCAAGTGTTGGATTGTTGTCAAGAGATAATTGAGCTCATATTGACAGCGGAACACAAACCCTCTTGAAGGACACGCTAGCAAGACTTATACTTAACCAGGGTTAGAGATACACTATTGAATAAAAACTAGGGTGTCTGGAAGTGTTTGTCGGGTTGAAAAGCAAAAAGGATATGTTAATGGACATTAACATGTTACTGTGATAAAGCTCGACGTGGGCCTGATTCGAACAGACGCTCCCGAAGGAACAAGATTTCTAGTCTTGCGCATTAGACCACTCTGCCACCACGCCTAACCTTGTTGGCAGCAGCCGCCCGATTTAGTTACCATAAGAATGGTGCCCGGCCGCTCGCCAGCGAGTTCTTCCACACCACGAGATCATGATAACTATAGTAGAATGTAGTGGTGTAGCCTTCCCAGGTACCATAAACCTAAACAAGAAGCTGGAAAGGGAGAGTTTTCATCAAACTGTTCCCCCAAGAATCTAATGCGGACACAGAAACGTTCATGTTTTGAATTCAATCCGTTCGCTGCCTTTGACTAATTCTCAATACCATTCTCGAGGAAAGCCTCTTTGAGAATCAGTTACTTCACGATTCCGATGGCCCTTCGTCTGCTTACTTCTTCTCTTTTCATTCTCATAGCTGGACGGTCTGTGTGACCCGTGTTTGAAATGAGAAATACGGTTATGCTGTCCGACCCCTCCCGACTCCCGAGTCCCGTGTTGATACTAAGCTCTAGCGAGCAACGAAAGTTCATAGAAGACCTTTTCTCCTCATCCATCGGCTGCGTATTGTTTACCCCGAAAGTCAGGAGTAATCAGACATCGCGGTGAAAACTATTATAGTGTACTAAGTTATGCCAATCAGGCGAGTTTTAAAGGAGCAAAACGTTGATTATGATCAGGGGCTACTACAGCACGGTAGTTTGACAACATCCCAGAATGCTTGGTTGCCGGGGGCGTATGCTCCCATACTCAATTGGGGTTAGAAAATCGAATGCGCTTTTGAAAAGATGTAGCTATAGATAGTGGTACTATTGGAGCTTGTCGCGAAACTTTAGCGATCCCGCCTCTAGAGCCCTTTCCAAGTCTTGAGCTTTTGATCCCCTCAGGGTATGTCGTAGGCGCACCACTCAATCTGGTAACCAATACCTGGCGTTGCATTATTCACTTCTTCTTCTTTCCCACATGCTAAACTATCATGGAATAGCAACATTAATAGGTATCAGGAGTTTCAAAATAAGACAGAACACCCAACAGCTTCACACAGCTCAGGCTGTCATGGTATGTGTATTGTCATATGTAATTACATGTCAGGGATGGTGGTCTGTGCGTGATACTGGCGCTCGGATGGTCCACACCTCGCGGGGAAAAAAGCGAAAACTTTCCTATCAGCACAGGGCACGGCTGTGCATACATCGCTGCCGATTCACCCACCCCAAGCATCCCGTCTCTAAGTAGGCTCCAGCATCAAACTTGACTTCTTGCTGCCTGGTGGTGTTGCCCCCACAATTTACGACAGCTCTACATTTATTACAGGATTTTTTTTTCTGCAGTGTACCTCGAAAATTCAACACGTTGCTCCTGTCGCAAACTTAGCATTTGGAGGTTGCTTTTTCCGTTTGCGCCACTAGGTCCAGCAACCACAGACCCGAGAACTCAAGCCAGCCCAGCACGAGGTCACTTTCGCTCATAAATACTTCATCGTCCTTCGAAACTATACATCATTCTAGACGATTCCGCCGACAAATTGCGAGATTGGAGCTCTTGCAGCCCTAGGTTTTGAGTCCAGAACACTGGACCGCCGTCGCTGGGCACCAACCCGGCCGTCTCAGCGACCGCCGCCGTCTCACGTCCCACGAGGCTAGCCAGAAACGCCGGAAAATGGCCCTCTCACGGAGCGATACAAGCATAAGATGCTCGGCCGAAGGTACGCCAAGCCCCGGGCCACCCTGGGCCACCCCCCCATGAGCGACGAAGGCACCCCAAATCTCACACCCAAAAACAGCAGCCAAGGTCTTTGTCGACTGGTACTACCAAAGCATCAACGAGGGCAGGCCCGTCGCCGGAGCCTACGTTACCAACAACGCGACGTACCGCACCGCGGGGCACCCGCCCTCCGACATATGCGCCAACGGGCTCGTCGTCGCCACGCCCGAGGAGTGGGACAAGATGCTGGCGCAGCAGCGCTTCATCCCCGCCAGCGCCAGCACCACCGCCGCCGCCGCCTCTGCCAGCAGTAGAAGCCCGCCCTTGGCGGTCAACTATGATGTCGAGTGCTACGACGTGCACGCCATCAACCCCGACTTCCGATTCGCGGCCCCGCCCGCCCTACTCACCGACGGCAAGGCGCACGGCAGCGGCGAGAGCAACGGCGCCGGCGTGCGCATGATGATGATGGTCTCGGTGTCGGGCACCGTGACCTTTGGGCTCGATAAGGACGCGCCTAAGCAGCACTTCAGCGATATCTTCATCCTCGTACCCAACTGGGACGTCATTGCCAAGCACGGGTCACGCAGCACGCGGCGGTACATCGTCGCCTCGCAAACCTACCGCGCGTACTAAGTTTGGGGAAGTCGAGGGAAGACTGAGCTGAGGGTGTCCGAGGAACGGGGCTGGATCAAGGATCACGAAATGAGCCGAATGAAAGGATGGAGGGGCTAGTCAGGTTGACGAGGTAGTCGTGCATTGGGAAGGGGGGAAAATTGAGCGGCATTTGTCATTTTCTGCATCTGGTATTCGGTATATGGAGTTTGGGGCGTTGGTCTTGCTGTTATTATGAAGTTGAAACCCGCATGGTGATTTGTGGCAGCGACTGTACGAGTTTGGGTTATCGTGGCAAGAAGAATGCCGCTTACCTAGGAGAGTGCTATATGCCAATGAGCAAGGGGAGGAACCGAAGGGCCGAAGAGTCCAATGACGAACATACAGATCGAATAGAAACAGATAACTTTTATCTTTCTCATGCCCACTTTGCCCCATACAAGCCCTAGTTAGGAGAGCTTGAAAGTCTTCTCCTCGGGCAGGGCTCGGCGTATCCTGTAACCACTACTGATAAACGCGGACAGTTGACAAAATCCCGCCCCTTACCAAACAGCAAAGTAAACAACCAACCCCCTCCTATCTTTCTTTACGCTTCCTCCAAACACTTCCTCCGCCACTCCCAGTACCCAACGCGGATGCGATCCCACTTCTCCCCGAGCCGCCTCAGACACAGATCTGCCTTCTCCTTATCCCCCTTCTCGGCGTAGATTTCAGCTAGTAAATCCAGCGCATGGGTGCTCTGGACATCCTCGCTCCCGTCCTTGTTCCCCAGGCCCTTTACGAAGCCACCGGTGAACTCCTCGACACTGCTCAGCTTCTGACGCCCCTTCACCAGGACACCCTTGAGGTAGTTCCAAGGGCTCTGGTTCTGCGGCGCCAGGCTGATCTTTTCCTTGGCATACTCGACCTCGCGGCTGGTGATGTCTTGCGGCACGGCCGGGTCTGGCTCGGTCGCGACCAAGCCGGGCGTCGTGTGCGCCGGGTCCGAGAAGACGAGGAAGAAGCGGTGCGACCAGGCCGAGTTATTGCGCACGTCATCGTCGATCAGGCCTTCGATGGACTTGAGCTCCTCGGGGCTGCCCCAGACGCCGAGCTTGCCGACCAGGTACGAGCGGTACGACCAAACGTGGTAGTTCTTTGTGTCCTGGACCAGAATCTGAGTCAAGAAATCACGCTCGGCAGCGGCGAAGCGGGCGAGCTCGTCGGGCTTCTCGGCGAGGGCGGGATACAGGTTGTCGACCAGTAGGTGGCGGTGGTGCCAGATCTGGTAATTTTTGAGGTTGGCGAAGGCCACCTGGTTGAGCCATTCCAGCTCGTCGGCGATGGGCAGCTTGAGCGCGAAGACGTTGGACGCGCGGTACAGCCATACGGTGTAGTGCGCCGGGTTCATCTCGATGATGGTCTCAGTCAGCCGCAAGCAGCGCTGCGAGTACTCCTTCTTCAGCATCACGGCGCGGAGGTAGGAGATAGCTGCTCATCCGTTAGCCCCAGCCCCTTCCCATCTCCCAGAAAACGAACCTACCCTCGTCGTAATCAGCCGGATACGCAATCGCCGCGAGCGCCGCCTCGGGCTCGTCCTGGGGGATAGGGATGACATCATCCCACTCGGGGTCCAGCGCAAAGCTGCCCTGTACCGTCCCATACAACTCCCTCCTCAGGTCAGCCATCTCCCCCCTGCGGACCCTCTCCGCGTCGACCTCGCCCTCGCTCACAAAAACCGCCTCGCCCGTGGCGGGATCCCTCAACCCCTTGCGCTCACGCTCCCTCCTCTCCCGAAACCCCCGACTCGCAACCTCCAAGCACGTCAACCGCGCCCGTCGCGCCTCCCTCTCGTCAAACCTCTCAACGCTGTACCCGCCAACGTCGAGCCCGTTGCGGTCCCGTCCCCAACTGCTGCCCTTGGTGCCGCCGCGGAGCGCGCGCACAGGCAGCGACGCCTCGTTGACCTGGCGCCAGAGCTCGCGCTGGGCCTTGGGGGGCAGGCGGGTGCGCGCGGCGGGGGTGCGCGCGAAGCGGGCGCTGATCCAGGCGGCCTGCTCGTCGCGTGGGAGGCCTGTGAGGCCGGCCTTGAGGCGGGCGGCGTCGTGGGGGCGGGAGTCGTCGTAGCGGAGCTGGGAGCGCGCGGCGACTGTGGCGGGGACGGCAGGGGTGGTGTTGCTGGTGGATGGCGTGAGTGTGGGCTGTTTGGATGCTGGATATAGGGAAAAGTGTGAGCTGCTGAGCTTGACGCTTGACGCTTTGACGCTTGACCTGAGCAATATGCCAGACGGAACAATACTTACAGTCGGCTCCTTTGGGCTTTGGGGCCGCTTTGCTTTTGGGCGGCATCGTGGTGGGATGTTGTGGGGGTTTAAATCGCGGCGGGCCAAAATTTGGTGGTGAAGCTTATCGATCTCAGGCGCGGGGTCAAACAAGGGGAGAGAGGCACAATCGCAAGGCGCCGTCAAAGAGCACAATGCTAAGGAACGACCCGCGCCACCATCACTTCTCTCCTTTTCCGACCTGCGAGCTCCTTTCTTTTGTTACATGTTGGCTAACTGCTAGTTCTGCATGCAGGAATAGTAATTACGTGAACTAAGGTACCGCAAGGTAGGGATCTATGCACACATTTCTGGGCGACTAACATTACATTAGAATAGTATTTCCAAGGATTCCTTCCATCGATTGCCATACAGCCCCCGTCGACCCCGTTCGAGAACCCTCCTTCTAGACTCCGACCTTTGGCGTACCCAACAGCTGAATCCAGATCTGCCCTCCAACCCCCACCTACCAATCTCACCATCTCCAGCAATATGTCTCCGACTGGATTGTTGTTTTATATACCTGGCCAGGGGCTGTTTGTTCCCCATCAGTTCTCTACTCGCCAAAACTTCCACCCCTCTCGCTCGCCTACACCACCGTGGACACCAACAAGCCGCTCGACACCCTCATTACCCTCAGCCTTGAGAAAATTCTCGAGGTCAATTTCCATGCCACCCTCCTCATCTTCGTCCATGCCATTTTTGAGCACAGCCGGCCAGAGGACACCGACACCATCACCACCCAAAGTCGTCTCAAACTTCTGGTACCCTTCTTCTTCTAGTTGTTGCTCCAGGCGGTCCAGCTTTGACCTCGGTACGCCTGGCCGCAAGAGTGTGATGGAGCACCCACCGCCTCCGGCACCCGTGAGTTTCGTCCACCCAATGCCCTCGTGATCCACCAGCTCGCGCACCCGCTCCAGCCGGGGATGCGACACGCCGAGTGATACCAATAGTCCATGGTTGATCGTCATCAGCTCGCCCACCTTCCTCAATTCCTCCTCATTTTCCGTGTCAAAGTCCTCGTGCTCAATCAGCTCTGCCGAGCTCTGCGTGACCTTGTCAATGGCGTCCAGAATGCTTCCCACCAGCTTCGGGTGCGTATCCCTCAGCCGGCCGACCTTGGCCACCTCGTTTGCCGTAGACTTTGCCGTTTGCGTATTCACCAAGAGCAACGGAAGCTCGGGGAAGTCCCACAGCGGCCGCACCGACGGCGGCCTGCTATAGTCGGTGCGCTGGAACACAACCGCCTTGCCCTGCGTGGATACTGTGTTGTCGACGCCCGACGGGTTGCCGTGGATAAACATCTCGTAGACAAAGGCCCAGCGGTTAATGCGCTCCACTTGCAGTCGCGCCTCTTCGGCCGGCTGGTCCGGGTGTGGGCCGGACAGTGTCCGCAGCTGCAAGAGCAGCGCTGCCGCCATGCACACAGCAATGGTTGCGCTGCTGCCCAGCCCGGCACCTATCGGGATCGTCGACCGTAGCGTGTACTGGCACCCAGGGAAAGATTGCGATCCGAGTGACAAGAACATGTAGAGAAACGAGCCGGCCGAGTTCTGATGCACTTTGCGTATGTCGGCAGGCTTGTCGAGTGACACATCGCGCACCAGGGGCTGCACAGCAGCGACGAGGTCGTCATCGAGCGTCGTTACCAGGTCGTAGTAGTACTTCTTCTTGGAAGGGTGCGAAAAAGTCGACCATGGGAGATTGTCGATAATCCACGAGTGGTTGAAGTCGATGTCGGGGAACGTAAGCGTCACCGTCCTCTTCGACTTGGAGAGCGTGGTAACGAGGAGATAGGATCGCAGCGAGATGGCGGCAGCTATTGCGGCCTACGATGGAATTCGTCAGTGCCTTGTCCCCCTTGCTAACGGCTGCATCTTCTGCAAAGTGTGCCCACTCACCTTGCCATGCACGACGGCGTGCTCACCAAACACAATCACCTTGCCCGGGGCCGACACCATGAAGGTGGGCAGCATGGGGCTTGATTTTTTGCGGTCCATCTTGCGCCGCTGGTCTGTTTTTACGCCGTTGCCGTTTGTGCTGTGGCCGTTTACACCGTTTCCGTTGATTTGTACTCTCTCAAGGTCTTTGTGCAGCCCATTGACGCTCTTCGTCACCCGCTGTGCCATGGCGTCCTCTTTGTACACCTCGCCCGCAGCTGCCCCGATATGTGCGTTGTCGTGTTGGGTCCCCGCACACAAAGAAGATAGGAGCGGATCCGGTTGATAAGTGTTGAGCTCGAGGGGTGCGATTGGATGGGGGGTAGGGATCGCGTGTCTGCTGCGCCGCTGTTGGCTGCGAGTTTGGTTCGTCGAAGTCGTTTGCGCAAAGGCAATGGTTGTAATGCTAGATTCTGTGGGTAGGGGAGCTCGCGGAAATGCCGTTTCCAGACTGCAACAGGAGCGGGGCGCGCGCACAGGTTGACGATGACGAAAA
Organism: Lasiosphaeria hispida; assembly: GCA_033439745.1. Lineage (NCBI taxonomy): Eukaryota > Fungi > Ascomycota > Sordariomycetes > Sordariales > Lasiosphaeriaceae > Lasiosphaeria > Lasiosphaeria hispida. The sequence continues at coordinate 4,270,123 of JAUIQD010000002.1, read as the reverse complement.
AGAGACCGCGTGACGCTTCTTCTACTCGTAGCGTCTGTGTTGAAAACGGGACGATGGGAGAGTGTTGTTGGGTGGTGCAGCAATTGCAGCAGGAATTCCCGGGATATAGGACGGGACCCGGAGGTTGCGATGTTGTAATTAAGGAGGCGACGGGAAGGAGCTAGACTAGTGTAGAGCCAGTCTTGGGTTCACTCGCTGCAATATGGTAGAGAGGTGGAGATATGAACAGCGAGGGAGGAGTAGTGGCCGTTGGCTCGCTTTAGAGGGTGGGTATCACAAACCCCTTTAGTATCTGCCCCCCGCTACCGTGGACATCGCACGCATGGATAGGGCAGAGAAAAGTGTTGGGGAACCAGAAAGAGAAGAAAAAAAAGCATCTGGCCATTGAGACATGGGTGTTGGGATGGGCCATCATCGTCGATAGGGGGTTTAGTTGACTTGGGGGGGGGCCTTCAGGGGTGGCCTGTGGGGTGGCATTTCGTGTTCTGGAAGGTCGCTGATTGGCAACCCATCGTCGACTTTCCAGCCCCCAGCAATTCCCAGCGAACTGGAAAAACTGGGCGCAAAGCAATCGAAGCAGGGGCAGGTAGTCTTGCAGGGCGACCGCCAGGGGAAGCTTAACGCGTCAGCACCTCAGTCATAGCCATTCCCAATTGAAAGCTTCGATAGGTCAGCAGGGCTAAGCTCATTCCTCCCTCTAGCTCCCGCCCCCCCTCCATTCTCCCTCGTCTCACCGACTGCCGCCATTTTGGATTTTGGCTGTGTGGTCGGTGCCGAAACCGGTTTCCGCTGATTGATCAGTTTGGCATGGCTGCCTCTCTTCTGGCAATATCTCGCCGAGTATCCGCAGCTAAGCCACCCCACGGATGTAGGCGGTGTGAGCATACGAATTGCCTTTTGCCGCTATCGCATCTCTCTGAAACATGAAGCCCTCAAAGACTGTTGGCGAATGAGGATACAACTTGAATGCAGATGCGTCGTGGGACCGGGCAGTGCCGCTGCCTTATGAGGCATAACAGACCCCAGAGAGGCCGAGGATGGACAAGTAGGCTGTAGGAAGTCGATGCAACATTGCGCCGACCAAGATGTAAGGTAAGGTAAGCCCGCCTAGGCTTGTGACGAATATCCGCCGCCACTTACTAGTATCAGGTGATTGTAGTAAGGTCGGAGGAGTATTGGGTTGTTTTCTCTATCCTAATTGTTTTGGAATAGGAAGGTGTCTCAAGCGAGTGCGAACTCCCCCTCTGACTCGGATTCCAGACAGGCGTTACTACTATGTGAGTGATGCAAGCTAGATGAATGTCCTTCCTATATAGCTGGGCATTGCGCCCGTGTGACAGAATGACCAACATGATATCCCGCAGCAACAAACAACAAGCTTTGTAGAAACAAACATTGATTTCAGAGCCGTTTAACCCATAACATAGTGCCGAGCAACGCAACCTCCTTAATAATGCCTGTCACCGAACTTGCCATTTTCCGGGCCAAATCGGCGACCATTGACCAAGTTCTAGTTGACTCAACCAAGAACGCCATTGCTGTGCAGACGACATGACACGCAAAGAACTTTCCCCATCTCCCGTCGTCGGCCTCCGACCGAGCCGTCGCGGGTTTTCAACAAGTTGAGGACCCGTCCAGGCTCCTAATGGCGACGAAATGGGATTCGGTGGCCGCCCATGTGCAGTGGATGCAGAGCGAAGAGAACCAGAGTATTATGGCCAAACTGATGGCCGAATACCTCACAATGGAGGGCCCGGGCGACTTTGCGTTGCTGCATGTCGAGGGTGACCTGTTTGCCAGTACTGCGACGCCTGCGCCTGGTGGTGCCATCGATTTGCTTGACAGCCCGGTTCTCAGTGTTGAACATCTGTCTATTGGTGGGGGAAAGAAGGAGGCTCTCATTAGCAAGTTCAGCGAGGTGAGGGGTATCTTGGAGGAGTTCGCGGGTCAGTATGCAGTCAGCTCCGGCTGGCGGGAAGACATTGAGGCAGAGGGAAAGGAGGAGTTTGTTGTCATCTCTGGCTGGGAGAGCGTTGAGAAGCACCAGGAGTTCGCCCAGTCTCCGGGGTTCGCCAAGTACAACGAGATCATGCAGCTCGTCGCGAAGGCTGATGCCAAACACTACAATAAGCGCTTCTTGTAGCCTATGGTAGTGTTACACAGGAGAGGAGCCGTGGTTGGCCGATGAATGCGAATTTTGTTTTGTTTCTCTGGGGAAATCATCGATGGCTACACATGCCCGTGGGCCTGTATGTTCCCGTCCCAGCTCCAAATATTTCCGAGACGCCGTCTTGAGAATTCAGTCCCAGCCGGAACCGAACCGGTAAATGCATTTCCGTGCCATCCCTTCGGCTTGTCATCCGTCGTCCCCGCCATCCCCGCCATCCCCGCCATCAAGCCATCCAGTTTATGAGGACTTGGTCTTGTTCTTCTTGGCAACCTCGGTGATCTGGAGGCCTGTGGTTTCCGATTGTGTCAGCACAGCTGCGCAGCATGGCGGCGTAGTAAGGTTATTCCATACTGGGGGGGAGGCTCTGCTTGAGCTTCTCGGCCTTCTCAGAGTCCTTGAGAACAAGGGTGTAGAGGTGTCTCTGGCAGCGGACCTTGAATTTGATCTGCTGGGTGTTCTTGTTCTTCTTGATCCGGGCGGCTGTCACGATTATCTTGTCAGATTGCTGCCTCGCTCAAATAACTCGCAGGCCAGAACTGTAAATGAACGTACACGAAGCGTCCTTCCGCCGGCAGATCTCGATGAACTATGCGCCAAAACTTGTCAATAGTTGTCATAAAGCGCTGGGTCGCCGCCTGGGAGCCGTACCTTCTTGATATCGGCAATTTCTTGAGGCATGATGGCGGTTGTTTGGTGGTTCCGTACTGGTCAGGATAGGCCAAATTTGGGAAGTCGGGGGTGAATTTTAACGTCAAAATAATTTTCTGTGGGTTGGCGAGCAGTGCTGGGCATTGAAAATCGATACCCCACACTGTGCGGTTATCTGACCCCCCTCATAGCTCAGTTCTTGGCGGCTAGAGCTCCATTGGTGTGTGGCTGACGCGTGTCTATGTGGCGTCATCGCTCTATGAGGACAGCTTAGAACATCAAGAACAGGTCCAAGTTGCCACTGCCGTGCCATAAATACTTGACTAACCTTCAGCACCGCAGTAATTACTACGTGTATGCCCTCATGCCGACACTGCAAGTCTGTACATCAATTCAAAAGATATTGCAATCGCAACGGGCAGACGCAAACTATGCCTACGCCACTGGACAACGCGATGAAGTCGAGAGTGAGTTTCCCCTTTAACTTAAACATGACAGATAGTCAGCCCGCTAACATTTTAATCAGAGCGCCTTCCTGGGTAAGATTGGTTTTCTGACCTCTCGTCGTGTATTTTGGGATACAGCCGTCTGTCGGGCTTACTTTGTTAACTCCAGTGCAGCCTTCACGGGCTTGGTGACCGGAGTTGCTGTCTGGGCAATCTGGGGAGGGGACATATTTCCTGCGGAGTCGGACCCAAAAGGCAACCCTGAGGATTGGTCCAAAGAAGAAATGCGAAGATGGCTTACCGTGGTATGCTGCTTCCCATTCCCGGCAAAGACACGCTGCCGAGGATTTTCAATGGCATATATAATTACTAACCTGCATGACCATCTGATAGCGAAATCTCCATCCCCATCACTCAGACACTCGAGACCAGCTGTTAGATCGCATACGGGCGAATTTGAGGATCCCGAGACAGTAAATGAAATGGGTCAAGGACCACAACAAAACCACAAAAATTTGGATGATGAATAGAAAATCCAATTGAATTTGCGCCGTCAAGTGGAAAGATACACTACAAGCACTTATTTTGAAGCCTGATAATCGTTGCAAGCGTAAGAAGGAATCTTGAAGCAGTTCAAGCCTGCCCTGGTTCATGGTGTTGCGAGGCTCCACAGCAGCGACATGCCCCTCGGAAATTTATAGCCAATCAGCTCCAAGCTCTCAGGCAACTGTTGGCTACTAAGCCCTGTCTGCCTGCAGGTGGTCGCGACAGCGGGCAAGGACAGTTTGCTATTGTTCCCAGAATGCGGCAGAGGATTCGCGTCGTTCTTTCACCTCTCATCGTCCGACTGTCGCAGTGCGTCTGAACCCGGAGTCAGCTTCAGCGTAGACGACCCCAAATCGATCATGATGGATATCCTCCAGGTATTTGCTGTCGGCGCCATGCAAACTTAACTCTTTAGCTAATTCGCGACTTTGAACAGCGTCTCGCGAGGTTCCTCGACCGACCCCTCTTCCCCTGGAAGAAGCTCATCATCGGATTCTCCATCGGCCAGTTTCTTTTCGAAGGCTTCCTTGGTCTCCGTCAATACCGTGTCCTGCAGAAGACGGTGCGACCTAAGGTGCTCGAGCACGAAGTGTCCCAGGAGGTCTTCGACAAGAGCCAAGCATACGGGCGGGCCAAGGCCAAGTTTGGGCTGGTCAGCAACATCTACGGTCAAATCCAGAACATCGCATTCTACCAGTTCGACGTCCTTCCAAAACTATGGTCATGGACAGGCAGCCTTCTCCTCCAGTTTGCACCCGCGCGCTTCTCGGGCGAGATATCGCATTCGATCGTCTTCATACTCTCATTCATCGTCATCAACAGCATCTTGTCGCTCCCAACCAGCGTGTACCACACCTTCGTTCTCGAGGAGAAGTTTGGTTTCAACAAGCAGACGCCCAAGCTCTTCGTTACGGACATTATCAAGTCTAACATTCTGGCCTTCACCCTGGTGCCCCCCATTCTGGCTGGTTTCCTTGCCATCATTCAGAAGACGGGCAGTCAGTTCTTCTACTATCTGTGGATGTTTGGAGCTGGTCTCCAGGTCTTCATGATTACTATCTATCCCATCGCTATTCTGCCTCTCTTCAACAAGCTGTCTCCCCTGAAAGAAGGCAAGCTCAAGACCGACGTTGAGGCGCTCGCCAAGAGGCTAAACTTCCCTCTCCACGAGCTCTATGTCATCGACGGAAGCAAACGCAGCGCCCACAGCAACGCCTATTTCTTTGGTCTTCCCTGGAAGAAGCACATCGTCATCTATGACACTCTCATTGAAAAGAGTGAGACCCAGGAGGTCGTTGCTGTTCTTGCGCACGAACTCGGGCATTGGAGTCTGGGCCACACTACCAAACTCTTTGGGATCTCTCAGGTATGCTGCAATTGAGGTTTCAGTCTGGATTGACAATGGGCTAATGTTTCTCCAGGTTCATTTCTTCTATATCTTTGCCCTCTTCTCGGTCTTCATCAACAACAACTCGCTGTACTCTGATTTTGGATTCACCAACTCGCACCCCATCATTGTGGGCTTCCTGCTCTTCTCTGATGTCCTAGGTCCCATGGATACGATCATCAAGCTGCTCATGAACATCTTGAGCCGCCAGTTCGAGTTCCAGGCTGATGAATTTGCCAACGGCCTTGGATACAACGCCGAGCTGGCCCGCTCCCTAATCAAGCTTCAGATCCAGAACCTCAGCACCATGGACGCCGACTGGGCATTTGCTAGCTACCACTTTTCGCATCCGATTCTGTCGGAGAGACTCAAGGCTCTCAAGTGGCAGCCCACTGAAAAAGTGGAAACAAAGAGTGATGAGAAGACCGATGTTGCAACAACCACCGGAAGGGACGAGTTGTAGGCTGCAACCGCAAAAAGGTGGTTGAGCGGCAAGTTCTTTCGTAAAATGGTAGACAAAGATGGAAGTAGTCTCGGTTCTGCAATAACCGAATTGTGAGACCGTCAAAGACGGCACTTCTTTATCCTTTCTATTATGGTCCATAACTTTTGCCAAGGCGGAACAACATCTAAGAGAGCGAGTCCACCGCAGCCATCAAATATAAGTACGCCCTCAGCTCAGCTATAATGAACAAATCCTGCTCTCATCTTCGATTTCGCCTCCCCTTTCAACTTGACTGATTCCATCTGACACCCAGGAATCTATAACGCAAATTGAGCTTGAGAATCGCGCCTTCAATGCACGCTGTAAAGGCAACAGAAAGTGAGGAATATGTCTACTGCTGCCATCAGGGAGCTCAACCGCCTGGCTTGTGAAGTTCCTCACGGTGTCCCAGGTGTATGCACAGTCCTGGTTGTCACAAGCGTATTTTGCTGGTGTTTTGTCGCTTGTGTAATCCTTTTCTTGATGTACCTGACCTGGAGGATCATCTTGCACTTCAGCCCGCCACTGCCCCCTCCTCGATATAACGACGTCTAAAGAGGCAGCTGATTAGAGGCAAAGAGAATCCAACCCATGTCTGCTTGTTAGCGCGTGTCTTTGAAGCTGTAAAGACAAGAAACAACAGAACTCGTTACCCCACCTTTGCCTGATCTTAAATTTTTATAGATATCGGTGGTGTCTTTTTTAGATATGGGAAATGTCTTTCGAAATACTTGAAATGCCGTTTTCGATGTTGGAGAGGACTTTTGGTGCTGTAATACCTCTCTAAGTGTTACGTGCTAACAAATAAACCAGGGATGGGTGTTGGCTTTCGGTAGTTGATGAGTTCCGAATGCAAATAGCTTTTATGGGTAGGAAAAAAGAAAACCATGAGTACATGAGTACATGAGTATGCAAAGAATCTAGTAAAGAAATAACGACTCACATGAACTGTGATAACTCACCATAATTTGCTGGTGAACGTGAGGCTAATGATAATACGGGTGCAACCCTAACCCTCCAAGGAAATATGCTAATCCTTGGCAGGTGCCATTCTCATTACTGCCAGCTGGCAACCCAACCGAAAAAGATCTCGAGCGCGCTGCAACTCGACATTGAAACAACATCCAGCGACCTTAACCACTCTGCCGCATTTCGACGAGGCACCCCAGGGTCCAGCTCGCCAACCGCGCTAAAAGGCAGCCAGAAACCCGCAGTTATGCCTCGAATTCCCATCCCATCACAGCTGCTCCAAGCAGCGCTGCGGCCCAGCTTCCAATTGCTCCCGCGCTGCCTCGCGCAAGCCGGGCCAACCTGCGCACGGTAGGGGAATAACAACCTCTCTCGCCATCCCTCTCCCACGCCTCTCGAAAACTAACCCTTTACCCCGCTGTCCAGCTCCTTCTCCAACCTTCCCGGCCTCCGCCCGACCCTCGTGTCGCAGGCCGCCGCCCCGACCGCCTTCCGCACCGGCCTGCTCTCGCGCCTGCCTCCATCACTCGCCGCCACAGATGCCACGATGGTCGGCGGAGCCGCAGCCGACGTCGTGCCCAAGTCGTCCATCTCGCTCCACCCGGCACTCGCCGGCACCCAGATCCGGTGCGGTCCGCGAGCGACCATGTCGGGCCACAGTCGGCTTGTCCAGAAGCGGAGGCACGGGTTCCTCAGTCGGTCCACCACCAAGAACGGGGTGAAAATGCTGAAGCGGAGGAGGGTGAAGGGAAGGAGAAGGTTGTCTGCTTAGTTCGAGGGAGTGGGGAACTCGGGACTAGGATGGGGGCGCGAGCGTTGTACAATGGGAGAACAAGAGATGTACCATACAATAAATACATGTACACATGAGCCAGGAAATGCTGTTCGCCGAGAGCTGGGTTATGTCTAACTTTACCATCGACGACGGGAATTCGTGTTGTCCAGCATCATGCTTCCCACCCAAATGTGTATGTGAGGGCAGAATATAAATATGCAAACACACCTCGAATCCCCAGCTACAAACTCACTGACATGAGCTGAAATACAGGGTCTACATGGTCACTCACAAGACAGACATCAAGACCAGTCGCTTGACACCCAACACAGAACCATCACCTTGCCTGGCCCATATGCTGCAGCCTTGGCTTGATTGTTGGTGCGTCAGGCTTGAAGAGTGAGACTGGAACCTCGAAGCGGCCTCTCCAACATGGAAAAAGACCCTTCATGTATCTGAAAAAGGCCCTTTTAGTATCCGAGAATAAAATCAAGAAACATCCCAAGAGGTTACCGCTGGCAACGAGCCATATTTTTCTCTATTTACAGCTTTCAAGTCACTTGCCAACAAATAAACAAGGGCTAGATTGTATAACGTTGCTTGTATCCTGTATGAGACCCTACCTTGTGATCACTGTCATCAGTGACCAGCCGCCTCCGTCTGACCCATCCACCGTGACGGCAGCATGTAAGTTATCACCGATATCTCGCCACACATCTCCATCTCATTTATGACCTCGTTATAAACCACATATACAAACAACTACCATTAATCACTACCACCATCCACCCTACTTCCATAGGCAACACCAAACTCCCTTCCCACCCATCAAACCGGCCCCTCTCTCCCTTCACAAGTCAAGGTATCCGTATAACACGCAATCCTCAACCCATCACTCGCCTCGCCAATCCAAACAACATATCTCCCCTCCACCTCGGGCACGACCCAATTCTGCGCCCGCACGTCCCACACACTGACATCCTTCCTCGTAATCTTCAACACGACCTTCTCCTCGCCCCCCTTCGCCGCCAGCACCCCCGTCTTCCCAAAGTCCCGCAGCTGCACCACCGGCGTATCATACTCGATCCCGTCCGGGAACTGGACATACGCCTGCGCGACCGCCTTCCCGCCGTACTTGTCGCCGGCGTTGCGCACCGTCACCTCCACCTCGTACGCCACGTCCCACAGCGCGGCGTTGCCGCCCTGGTCGCCACCCGCCGCCGGACCCGTGGACGATTGCGCGGTGCCGTAGCCCGCGGGGTACGCGTACTTGTCCTTGCCGGCGACCCCGACGGCGTGGGCATCCTTGGCGTCGTCTGGCGAGAGCCACGAGTAGATGTACCGCCAGACGGTGCTGAAGCCGGGCGGGGCGACGGCTTCGGCGGCGGGGGGGATGGTGGTGGAATACGCCGGGGTGGGACCTTTGGGTCCGCGCGGGGGCGGGAGGGGGGAGAGGAGCGTTACCCGGCGGATGGTGGCCGAGTAGCTGAAGGTTGTGTAGCTGAGGCCGTGCCCGAAGGCGAAGCGAGGCTTGATGCGCATCTTATTGAGGTAGCGGTAGTCGATGTAGAGGCCCTCGCTGTAGGTGTCCTGCACCTGGCCGAAGGCGAAGCCTTTCAGGTTGGAGACGCTGTCGGGGAGGTCGGTCGAGGCTTTGACGATGGAGTAGGGCAGGTGGCCGCTGGGCGAGACGGAGCCGAAGAGCACGTTGGCGAGGGACTCGCCGGCTTCTTGGCCAGGGAGGTGGGCGAAAAGGACCGACTTAACTGACGGAAGGTCGATCCAGGGCTCCAGGATGAGTGGGCCGACGGTATGGACAACTACGACAACGTTGCTGTATTTTGCGGCGACCTTCTTGACGAGCTCGTCCCCATTGTGCCAGGCTGACAGCTTGCTGTTGTCCCGGTCTCCATGGTTGCCTTCAACCGTGAAGCTGTTCTCGCCAGCGTCCGAGCTGAGAAATACGATGGCAACATCCTCGGGTTTGGGGGCGGGAACGGATGGGAATGAGTCAGTGTTGTAGAAAGAGACATCGCCAGCTCGCTTTCTGATTGCCGTGATCGGATCGTCAAAGTAGGGGTAGTCTGCCACGCCAGATCCCCAACCCATCCCCAGTGTCCCCTTGTTGCAGGCTCGGTTTAAGCACGCATTTGCTCCATCAGGGTTAACAGCAGCATCGGTGCCAAAAACCGAAAGGCGGCTTGAGCCAGACAACGGCAGAAGGCTGCCATTATTCTTGAGGAGTGTAATTGCATCCTGTGCCACTTGACGGGCTACGAGGTAGTGGTCGGCCTGGACATTGACGAACCAATTGACCTGGCCGGAAGGAGACAGTAGTGCAGCCGGGTACAGGAGGCCATCCCTACTCTTTGTGTTTGAAGAGAAGTTGGGCGGCGGGTAATTCTTGTCCTGCCCAAACTGATACCACGTTGCTACGATCCGTGTGGCCATGTCGTTGAGTCTGTCCAGCGGTACAGAGCCATTCAGAACGGACCGAGTCAGTTCATACTTCCAATAGCTGAATCCAAACAGGGGAACCATAGTGTCCCCCGGCATGGACATGTCCAAACCCGCAAGGGCTGAATCAACGCCAGAAATGTCTATCGGCCTGTTCAGCGACGCCCATCAAGGCAAACAAGGGGCGGCGGAAACATACGAGCTAGCCAATCAGACATGACAAACCCCTGAAATCCAAGCTCATCTTTGAGAATACCGTTTAGGAGATAGGCGTTCTGAGAGCATGCCGACCCATTTACAGCATTGTAGGCAGTCATCACGGCGCCAACGCCGGCTCGGATGCCCTCGGCGAAGGGCCATAGGTAGACTTCATGAAGCGTCCGGTCATCTAGTGATAATCAGTGTTGGACTTTCCCATACAGCTCGTTACCACGTACCGATGTTCGCGCTATATCCAGGCTGAAAGGGGTTGTACATGCGGTACATCTCTTGTTCGTTTCCAACCAAGTGCTTGATAGTTGCAATGACGCCCTGCTCCTGAACACCCTGTATGGTGAGAGCACCGGCAACGGCTTGGAGAACGGGGTCCGCGCCGAACCCTTCCCAGTTGCGCCCCCCCAAGGGCTTCCGTCCTAAAGGGCCTACCGTGGGCCCGAGATGGATATTGGCACCTTTTCCACGGAATTCCCTACCTAGTGCGGCGCCGCGGGCATGCATCAAAGACTTGTCCCAGGTCGCTCCGGTGGTGATGCCGGCTGGAAATGCCGTGACATTATCTGTAGAAGACACACCAAGGGCAGAGTCTTGAAGACAGAGCTGGGGGAAGCCGACCCGAAGGGCACTTCCCGTATTTCCCACACATGGCCTAGCAAATTAGTCGATGTTGACTAAACAGAGGAATCGTCTCCGTTTAACTAACCCTGCTCAACTGTTAGCTCTGATGAACGCAGCGGGCCGCAGTGTGCACCCAACGTCAACTTACCCATGTAAATACCAACTCCCCCAGTTATGTTTGTCTTCTCAGCTAGGGTCATCTGCGACACCAAAGCCTGCGCTTTGGCATAGCTGTCTTTCCATGGGGCAAGCCATCCGCCGTGCGGGCTGGGATAGTACGGAGGAGCTCCGTAGCCTTGGGGAACGGCATCCCTTGGTAAAATATAGGCATGGCAGGGGAACTGTAGTAGGCTGAGGGCAGCTGAGAGACTTAAAAGACCAGCACCCAAAACCATATCAACTAGCTGATACCTCGCGGCTAGACTAGGGGGAGGCTGAAGAGAGCGAAATACCGCAAGTCCCGGAATGAAAGGGGCTAACGAGAGCGTTGAGAATGAGGAAGAGCGAATGCGGGATGCGGAAGTGGAAAGGTACGAGAAGTAGTCAAAGCTGCCGCGTATAGTCGCTACCCGGTACCGTAAGGGGGTGTGCTCAGGGTAGCCGCGGTGTGCGACGCTGGTAGAGTTTGTCCACTGGGCATGTTACTTTCAGGTTTTGGGATTACCTAGTAGACCGGGAGAGCTACGGGTACGAATGAATACATGGTAGCCAAGCAATCAGGGGAGTTGCATTCCAACATGTCTCTCGATCTCCTCTGGACAGAAATGGCGATGGGACGCGGCAGCGACATAGTAATCGTCCATGGATCTGGGAGTGGTGGCTTTGAGCATCCTATTCGCTGGGAGGCGGCGGTTTGGAAATTGGCCAAACAAGTGTGGCGAGGTCCCGAACCGCTATCAAGCTGGCATCATTTGAATCAGAGTCACCTCCAAGAGTCATGGATTCTCACCACTCACTTGAGGGCGCCGGTGTCTCTCATGTCTCGTCTAACATCGACGTGACCGTGGTGGATTCGTCGCTCGCAGGGATAAAAGTTGCAGTCAATGGCGGGGAACTATGTTGCAGCAGGACTAGGAGAAGCATCGGAAGCGACACAGCGACGACTGTTAGTAGCCGGCCCGTCTTGGGGACCAGCGAAAGCAACCGCTGGGCAGGTGACGACACCTCCATGTGGCATCCAAGCTGCATTGCCCTATCAACTTGAAATTTAGTTGTGACCGAACTCCGCTTTCGAGCAGGCCTCAAATGGCACGCGCATTGGATCATCGGCGCGCCTACAAGCATTGCTCATACGCTTGTCTGTGGGACGGTAAATCTAATAATCATTTAGGGTAGGAAGATTTGGAGACTGATTAATGACTGGAGAGGTGGGACGACGCGAGACACGACAACTTACGCGTTTAGATTAACTCTCGCGTTTCCCCTCGTGTGTGCATCTAATGGTGATTATGGCAGTACAGAGTTGTTAGCACGGCCTTCTTAGGCTCGCCATTTGACCGGAAAAGGGGGCTCAGCGGCTTGAGGCTTCCTCTTCCAGAACAATCGCAGCTGTTCGGATTCGTTTCTGCACGCTTGCAGGAACTCGCCTAGATGCAGAGTCGATGCAGAAGCGATGCAGAGTCGATGCAGAAGCGATGCAGAGAAGGCGTTGCGCTTGAATGACCTGCAGGATCTCACACGCATGGAAGCTGACAGGGAAGGAGCTCCCTTTGTACAGGTCCCACCCCTTCCATCTCTGCTAAACCGCTCCTGTCCACCATTGTTGCACACATTCAAGCCTTAACCTGGCCAAATCTACTTTCCCACTTGTCGCATCGAATTATACTCGCTTGCCCTCGAAACGAAGCCGCATCCTGCTAGACCAAGAGACCATGTAACACCACACGGTGATGAGCGTAGATCCGGCTTCGACCACGCGCCCACCATTACATCCCCGTCCTTAAAATCACGATCAATATACCTACACACCTAGGGAGTACGTGGAACAATCGAGAGCGCAACCCGAACTCTCCTGCCCTGCCTCGTCAGTCAATGAATGGATTTCGCCAGCTTTGCCTGTCAATGAGCGTGGTGGCAGACCAGGAGTCTTGGGCCGGCAAAAACGGGGTCAAGGGAGGGCCCAGGCAATCCCGACAAGTTGGTCTAGCACGGATCAGAGTAATGAGGCCATATCGCGATGGTGCCTCCAAGTACAACCTGCGGAAAGGTGCATTGCGTTCTGTTTGTGTTCAACATCACCTTACGCATCCCGAGATGCCGGGGGTTTAAAGAAGACATTTGTTGTGCGCCGCGCCAGCCCCATCGTTGGCAATATCCTCTGTGGGGCTCTCTGGCCGCATCTTGGGCATAGCCGGCAATGATCGAGGAACCAGACCCTTGCCGGGTCTCGGACACGGGGGGTCAATACCGAAAATGAGGCACCATATCGTCGAGAATGCAATGGGAAGCTAGTAAGGTTAGACATATGCCAATCTGGAAACCCCGTGTCGATGTACTCCTCGCGAGTACAAGATGCGAGGCATAACGGTCCAACCTGTGCTCGATGGTCCAGCAGATCAGTTACTATCGTCAAGTCTCACTTCACTTCTCATATCGGTCTTGCGTAGAAAAGACTGTTACTCGGTTTCAACCATGAAGACTTCTCTGCTCAGCTGCCTTGCCGGCCTGTCTGCCGTTATTCTAGCATCGCCAACACTAGGCAGAAGAGGTAAGTGTTACATGCTCCCCTCGCCCAATCATTGGCAAAGTTGGCATTCCTTCTAACATAACCATAGACGTTGCCTCTCTTACGACTGCCCAGCTCGACAAATTCCGTCTGTTAGCCCAGTTTTCCGCTTCAGCATTCTGCAACCACAGAAATATCCCTGGGCAAGCAGGGACCTGCGCAAGAGATTACTTGCCCACAAGTCGAGGCCAACAATGTCACAACGAGCAGCTCTTTTGGGTAAGTGCCTAACAATCGTAAGAGTACCTAACAACCACCTACTAACAAACCCCAAGCGGCACCATAACAGACGCCCAAGGAAGCGCTTGATCACACCGAGAAGCTGATCGCCGTCGCCTTCAGGGGCTCTGTTTCCGCCCGAAACTGGATCACGGTGTAAGTCCAAGCCCCCATAACTCCCACAGCACCCCATCACTAACGACCGCTCAAGCCTCCTCTTCGCCCAGGTTTCCTGCGACTTGACTCTCGGCTGCCTCGTCCACTCTGGCTTCTTCGCTGGCTGACTTGAAATGTCCTTAGCCGTTCTCACGGGAGTTAAAGCCGCCTCCACCACTTACTCCTCGTACAAGATCATCACGACAAGCCACAGCTTAGGCGCTGCGACCGCAACTCTGGGCGCGGCCTACCTCCGCCGCGCCGGCCATACGGTCGACGTTTACACCTACGGCTCGCCCCGCGTGGGCAACGGTGCTCTCACCAACTTGTTACAGAACAAACGGGCGCCGGATACCGCGTTACGCACTCCGCCGACCTAGTTCCAAGGCTGCCGCCCATCATTTTCAACCATCGTCACACTTTCCCGGAATACTGGTTCAACGCGGAGGAGAACGCGACTCCCGCCGACGTCACCGTGTGCCCGGGCTACGCCAACACGAGCTGCAACGCCGGGACCAAGGGGCTTGATCTGAGCATGCACTCGCTCTACTTCCGACCCATTAATGGGTGTGGGCTGAGGAGCAGTTGAGTAGGTGGGTGGATTTGGATTTGGGGTCTGCGGCGAGTTTCCTAGAGGTATAAATTGAATGGAACTTAATGTGATGAGCACTTTCACGGGGTTAAGGGAGACCGGTATGGCTACGAGTAATTACGGGTATATACGAAGAAATAATGGATTTCAGGCGGTGTTTCCAACATGATCCACAAGCATTGAAGACTCGAGTCATATCGACGATATAAAGACCCGAAGATATTGTATCGCAGCCCTACATACCCTACCTACCCATTCGGGGTCATCGTTGTGACACATATGACAGAGACTGGCAAAATTCGCTCAACGCATGTCTCCTAACCAACATTTGTGCCATTTCTGTTCTTCATTCCGCTGCTGTAGGGTCATCATATTTGAGTGTCAATGTGCCAAATAATGTCTTCAATCTGCAGCACGAGAGTTGCATTGCTTCTCATCCTAGGGATAAGGATAATTGAGTTGATATTGGTGCTAATTAGGCCCTTTTATTCTTTTCTGTGGATCTTTGGTTCATACTCTTGCAAAGATAACAGGCAGCAGACAGATGCTGAACATGGCAAAACACTTTTACTAGGTTTTGGAATGTCAACCTCGATTATGGACCTCGACTTCCACAGCAAAAATGCCAACGAAAGCCGTGGTGAGTAATGGGACAGGGATTTTATCTTCCTGAACACAAAAAGCGATAGAAACCATGGAGAACTTGGTAAATTCGATGTGAACGGTCAGGAGTGAAGGGAGTTGGTGTTGGTTGATCAAACCACCATGTTTGCTTTTCAGCAAATACACAGCTTAGCAAGCCCTCGAGGTCAAAATGTGGGCGTGTTTAATGAACCGGCCGATTGAAGAAACAGCGTTCTGCTGCAGAATCAAGAATGGTGAACGACGCACACACCACTTTTGGATTGACATGCTCAGAGGATGGGAGAAGATATTGATGGAAGATAGAGATAAAATAAAGAAGAAGAATTGGAGAGAAGAAGGATTCTTAAATAAGAAAATCAGAGCAGAGAGTGGAGACCAGTCAATCTCTTTTTTCTTCTTTTTTTTCTCCTTTTTTTTTTTTTTTTTTTTTTTTTTTTTTTTAAAGTGGGGTTGCCCATATCTCCTTTTGATTCGGCTCTCCCCGCGAATCTGTAACCCGCTTCACACTACCTGTGAAGTTTATCGTTTGCTAGTGGGAACCGTTGGGAATGTGCTAGTGGCATCATCGTTTGACAGCTGAAACCTTCCGTGTTGGGCCAACAGCCACATAGTTCATGATATAATTTGTTGGCCTCGAGTCTGGCAGGGAGTGCCGATAAGGAACTCAACAATATCCTTTTGTACCTCTAAAGCCTTGAAAACAATGCAGGACGCATCCAAGGTTGCATTGGTAGTTAAAGTTCTTATTCAAACACCTTGAGAAGTCCCAGGTCATTGCTTTGTGTCATTAAGTGAAGGTATCGTGGTGAATATAAAGAGGCCCTGCTGTGTTGGCGCTCCTGAGCCGTCTCGCCCAAATCCAGAAGCACTGTCACATGTGTTTTGAGTGGCGGCACTTTATGCACTAAGCGATATTAATGACGAGGTTGAGCTAGGGTGTAGCTACATAGCCTTGGTACCTTGCGTAAATCACTTATGCGCACGCGACAGGATGTATTGATAACGTTTCCCGTTTCCCTTCACGCCAACGTGCTTCGAATTACTCTGGATTGCTATCGGAGTTGACGCTGACGAGCCGAAACGAAACCGAAGTTGCTGCGCTGACCAACAGTTCGTCGCCAGCAAGCAAGGGAAGCACAACCCAGATCGGAAGCTGCCGATGACGAACGGGAGCTGCAGCCACCGATCTGAACACGTGAAGATAATTGCGGACACGCCCAAAATTTTAGCTGGGCAGAGACAGGGCTGCGGCCGGGACACCGTGGGCGTCGGAAAAGCTAAACAGTACGCACTTGACAAAACCCACCAACCCACCGCCATCCTCACCCTTCCCAGGCCCAGGATCGGCATTGAATTGCAGACCGCCACCAGCTGCTGCTCCTCTTCCCCTCCTGCAACTTCCCACCCGATGCACCCGATGCACACGACGCACAAAACCACTTGACCAGACGAGAAACATTGGCGAATCGGCTTTGAAGCAGCCCTTCCTGCCTGACAGCTAAAACCTGCCACCAACACCATCCCGAAACCCCTCGATTTCGGCCGCCCGATTGATCCGTCGACCCTTCGCCCTGCTGCCAGAGAACCACATACCATCTTCCAAACTTCTCTGCTTGGAGCTGCCTCACGCTGCCTCACGCTCCCGCCTCCCCCGCGAACGCCTCGATCGCCTCTGCCTAGGCTGCACAGTGGCTGCAAGGCGCCCCGTCTCCGCTCCCGACACCCACCTCCGACCGCCGAGCGACGACTACCTCTGTCCCGAATTAGTGTCACCAGCGTCGCCAACACCGCGCGCTGCTTACTCGACGAGGCAGCGGGCGAGTACGCATCGCCCGCCGCAATCATGGTGTGGATCATCAGCGCCTTCTCGAGCGCCATATTTCTCCTGAGTATCGTGCTCTCCATCCCCATCGCCTTCGATGTCGGCGGCCGCGACGCCGGTCTAGCGTATTCACTGTCGCTCTTCAGCTTCTACGTCTTTTACAGCGCCAGCAAGCTCCTGACACCCGAGCGGTCGCGCGTGCGCTGGTTATTCACAACTCTGGTCGGGTGGTCGCAGTGGATCGTCCTCCCCGCCCTCCTCATTTGGGCTCTCAACCGCTTCTCAGTCGATGCGGGGACCGACTGGGTGTCGCGTACCCTCTCGCAGGTTGCAGCACGACACAAGCCGAGTAGCTGGCGGGAGTGGTTCTTCGGCCAGGAGGGCTTTGTTGAGACGGTCGCGCTGGGAGGATGGGATAATACGCTGAGCTACTCGAGCCCCGTTTTCCAGCTGCTGGAGGGGTTCTGTAGCTTGCTGGTTATCCAAGCCGCCGGACAGATTACGAGGTGGCTGGTCAACCGTGGTAGAAGTGACACTTGGGTTGTGAGTACTTGTGCCCCCGAATTTGGATTGTTCTTATTGCTAATAACCCGCAGATCATACTCCTCGTGTTCTCTGGATCTATCATCTCTAGCGCGGTATACTTCCTCTGGAGGGTCGCTTGCTTCCCACAAATCGGTAATCTTGACGCCACCCTCATTGGCGTTACCATGACTTCTGCCGTCTTTCTCTGTGCCTTTGGGATCGGGAGTGGACGCGGCAACCCCGTCGAGTCCTCTCTTCTTTTTGCCTATATTGTCCTCTGCGTCTACCAAATATTTACCGACTACCAGCCCTCTGCCGAGGCAGCTGCAGCAGCAGAACACGCTGCGGCTTCACAACCGGATTTCCCGCCGCTGCCTCCTATTATCATGGCCTCGTACTCTACGCTATTGCACATGCTCAGCAGCCTCCCGTCCGCTGTCAACTCGTCATTCCAGTTCCTCTATGCCGCATTTCAGACCATCACACCAAGCGTCATCATCTCCCTTACGTACCGCATCATCGTTTTCTACTGCGCCACAAGAATCATCCCGGCAGTGCGGGAGTCGGGGGCGCAGGCAATTATGGAGGAGCCCAACTTTGAGGATAACGATGGTGCAAACCGCTTGCTTGGCTTCCTCAGCTGGTTCTCGCCGTCGATGCTGATCGCGGTGTACACAAGCTTACTGCTTCAGCACTTTACCGTGTCGAATTTGGGCGACGATGTGGGCTGGACGTTACGCGCTGGTGATGCCGGTGGAAGTACGTGGCGGTGGATCAACATTGCCGCGACGATGGGGCTCTACGCTATTGAGCTGTACCTGGGTGGGGATAATGATGGGGGGGCACATTGGAAAACGGACTGAATGCGCGATGAAGGCAGGGCAAGGTGCAGAAAATGGATCCGATAAACCTCGATATTGAAGTATGGAGATGGCCAAATCGACGCCAAGCGTGCCTCGTTGACTTGTTGGGAACGAATTGGCATGAGGTCAACTATATGGGGCATATGGGCGAATGAGGCAGTCTCCTGGAAAGCATGGCCGCAGAAATGGAAGCCGGTCCAGTGTGGGGAGGATACAACGATACCCAGGAAGGCAGACAGATTATGGAGAGGGGCAGTTGACTGCCTGAAGACGGGGTTTGACACCCGAGACATCGGGCAGAAAGATGCAGGTGATAATTCCAGCTGCGCAGCCCGCCAGATATTTGGAAGGGAGGATTTAAGGTTTTTTTTTGCCTCTTCGTTTCTGGACCGCTACCAAAGCAGGCATTCCTGAGCGGACTTTGCATGGTGATCTTCATCTTCTGCTTCTTGGCGAAGAGATTCAGCACCGGCGAGACTTGTTTTCTTGCACGTTATCAACCTGGGGATTCAATTTTTTATTCTTGATTTTCTTTTGTTCTCACCAGGCCTGGAACAGAGGTATCCGGAGCCCTGTCATCGATCACGAGGACGAGACACCATTTAAACAGCGGAATAAGACTGGGAACTGGGAACTAGGGACTGGCAAACTGGGTTAGGTCGGATTATTGGACTTGGTCTGGACTGGACTGGGGTAGCGGCGGTGAGGTTTTCTCTTGTTCCACCATATCACCCGGTTACTACAACTACACAGCGAATGGCGTTACTGGATCAACGGAGCGGTCGGGGAGCTATCTACGGCTGACTACTCTTGAGCATTATTCTTTTTTTGCTTTAGGTATTTGTGTTGGGCGTGTAGGTTTCATCCCGGGGAATGAGAGCTCGCAAAACAATGTACTGACTGGGCTGTGAATGTTGAGAGCTTTGGAATATTGTGCGAGTGTGCGTGTCTTCCGGCTTCTGCTCTTTTAATGTGTGATGGATGGGAAGGAGGCTGTTTGTTTGTTAGTGGAAGACACTTCCGAGTATGCCCTCGGCCGATTCAGAAGGCATTTTGGGCCGGGCCATGGAACCCGTTTTAGTGTCTGAAAGGGTATATTTAGCATCTAGAAAGGGGACTAATAGATATGGGGAGGTAACTACACTCCAGCCCTTGCTTATTTGTTTTGCCTCGAACCGCTTTTGGTAGTCTTGTGTCGATGTCTTTAGTGCCGCTGCTGTGCCGATTATTGAGAAATTTGCCTCTTGTATACGCCAGATTCCTATCAGTTTTCCCCCCCAGGCCGTGCGACAGAGCAGGCCATGGGAACAGGGAACTGGCTGTTGTTTTGTCGTCGCCTTCTATTGTCCCGAGGGGAGGGAGGGGGGGGACAAAAGCCCCACCTTCTCAATCCAGAGATCACGGCCAATCTTACTGGCTCGCTTATGGATAGCACAAAAAGACGCCAGGGCCCGGTTGTTGTCGAGCAACCCCCTCCCCTGAGTAAAGCTCAGCTTGTCAAGGATAAGTCAACCAGACTGATGTTTTGGGATGTAATTAAATTGCTACCACCCACAAGAGGCAAATTAGACTTGACCATGCAATTGTACTTGCGTCTTGTTTGAGTCCCATGATAGGTTCGTGTGAGACTTCAATTAGGTATCTTTCCAGAGGTAGCCCCCGGGGAGTTCTTACCGCATCGACTACCAGTGATGGAAGTAAGGTACCCACCTGCGAGTGGAAGGATAAATGGAAGCGGCACGTATTGGACTGTTGTGGCTAGCAAAGAGGCAACAACGACAGGCACTAATACACAGCGTCCAGTGTGACACTGGAGCTTGCCTTCCCAACACAGGTCAAGTCTTGCTTTCCCTTGGGGCATTATAACGATCCAGCGCTTGTCAAGGTAAGGAAGCGCTAACAGAAAAAGGCCGTCCATGGTGGTGCATGCCAAACAAGCAACAAGATGCTGAGCTACCATTTGTCGCTACTTCTGCTGGACAGCCTCCGTTTATATCTTCACTCTCACATCAACCCAAATATCGCCAACAAGTATCGCGATCCCCACCACACATTCTCTTAATTTTAGTGCTATTGACTTCCGAGCCTCGCCCACCCAAAACATCAATCATTAGTTGTCGCCGGCATTGGTGGCACGCCCAAGCACATTTACCATGGCCAGCAACAACCCCGGCCACGAAACTCCTGGAGACAAGGGCAGGAAGCCGGACACCGGCAAAAGTGACACCCCCTCCACGACAAACAACAGTCGGCCTACAGCTGGAAATACTGATCCCGACTCCAAGCTTCTGACACCACCGCTCGTTTCGCCCATATTCCCCACAGTGGCCACACATCCCAACCAGGCTCCTGAACAGAGCAAAAAGCGCAGCGGAAACCTCTCGGACTCTGAAGATGAAGAGGCGGATCTGTCCAAGCGGAGAAAAGTGGACGAGAGCACGGATCAACAAGGTAGTCGGACTGAAAATAGCCAACCCACGACACAGGATAACGGCAATAAGACAGGTGACGGCAGGAGGAGACGGGAAAATCCCGCCGGGTTGAGAAGGAGGCTGGATAACATCACAAATCGACGGAGTGGCCAGACTGAAGAAAGTCAACCCACGACACATGACAATGCAGCCGAGGCGGGTGGAGACACAAACCAGCAGAGTGGTCAGGCAGAAGAAAGTCAACCCACGACATATGATAATGCCGCCGAGACGGACAATGTCACGGAAAACGACAGGAGGCGACGAGAAGGTACCTCCGACCCGAGGATGAGTGTGGAATACATGACGAGCCAGCCCACGACACATGGTAATGTCGCTGAGACGGATGACGACACGGACAACGACACGGACAACGACACGGACAACGACGCGGGCAACGACACGGGCAACAACGCGGGCAACGACACGGACAACAGGAGGAGACGAGAAAGTACTGCTGGGTCGAGGATGAGTCTGGAACACATACTATCAAACCCACCTAACACCCCGGCCGGTGACAGTCAATCGGCGACAAATGATAGTGCCACTGGGCAGATGATACCGGACGACAACACAAACCAGCAGAGTGGCCAGGCCAATGACGGTCAATCTGCGGCAAACGACAGTGGCGCTGAGCAGATGAGACCGGACAATGACAACACAAATCAGCAGAGTGGTCGGACTGAAGATAGCCAACCCGCGGCAGATGACTCCGATTAGGAACCAAGCGAGTTGACGACGAGACTGGAAAACATGACAGACCAGCAGAGTGGTTTTGCTGATTATGGTCAACCCGCGACAGAGGAAAGTTCCATTGAGACGGATAACTCCGAAAACCCACTGCTGAACTCGTTTGTAGACAAGTGGTCGGCAAGGCTGGCAAGTTTGAACGACCCGCAGACGAATGGCGTGGCTGTAAATAGCCATTCCGTGGCACATGGTCATGCCTCCGGATCGGGTGAAGACACAAACCAGCAGAGTGGCCGGGTTGGGTCCGGGCCCGGCGATGGATCCTACTGGTGGAGCGAGGACTCTGAAGATAGAAAGCGGACGGCCGAGCACGAGTACCATTGTGGCGTAGCAAACGAGTTGCTTGCTGAGCATGACAGACTGGATGTTGAGCGTCAAAGGCTGGAGGCTGAGCGTGACAGACAGATAGCTAAGAGTGCAAGACTGCAAGCTATGGGAATCCAGCAAAGTGGTTGGGCTGAGGACACGGAATCCGTGAGGGGTGCCGCTTATGACGACCCAGGGTTTTATGAAGTTCCACTACGCGAATCGGACGATTCCAGCCAGGGTGACGACGGCCGCATGTCTGACGGCGAGACAAGTGAAAGCAACTTTGGTGATGACGAACGCGAAGACGAGTGATTGAAGGGGCTTGCGGCGCGCTTGGGGGGGAGCATTGGCTACTTGTTATTTGCTTTGAATCAGCGAGAAATAGCGAGGGTATTCGCATGCTATGATGTAGAGTTGGCTGGGGTACTTACGTACAAACCTCGATTCCGTCGAGAGCGCTCTCCGTCGATAGATAGGTATTGAACTTCCTCTTCCTCTGACAGCCGTTTCGGAGCTGGGCTATGTGAAGGATTACTGATAATAGTCAGTGTCGCATATGCCAGAGCGAGTCGGAAAGGGTGAACTCTGCCGGAAGTAAGCACTGGTCAGTGGAATGGTTGACATTGAAGGACGGGAGGAAACCCCCCTTCCGTATAAGAACCATGCGTCGCTGCCAACCAGACCAGGGGTCGGTACCCTTCTTTTCCGGATGTGACTGGCAGTATAGCGATGATGTTGGGCCTATGAAAGAGGTTTCGCATCCATTTATCACGATCCGACCCACGAAAACGGACTGTCAACATGAGTTTGTTTTGCACTTTTTCCTTTCCCTCCACAACTTGGCGGCACTGACTGGAGTTGGATATTCTGCTGGTTGGCCTGTCGTAGGATTGCGTAACACATGGCTCAGCTCCGAATGGACAGGAGGCATCTTGGTATTTCGCCTTGTTTCTCGGAGCTGGAATAGAGAAATGACAGCCCCTTTTGCACATCCAAGCCAAGTCCACCATCGTCACCCAAACGCTTTGGTTGAGCAGCCACGAGACATTGCATGATGTGGGACATTCCAAACAGAGGACCGAATACCACCAAGCAGCAGGACGTCTTAATCCAAATGCGCCCTGCAATATGTCGTTGATGCAAGGGCCTCACTCCCAATGGATCGCTCGCCTCGCGGATTCTGATTCGGCATCCCGATCTACAGATCACACATATGCCAACCACACAACTTGGGGGGGCGTCGCGGTGGCAAAAAATAAAAATATTCTCGTGCCTGTCGGGCATACAATCGTGGAAAGCAAAAGGCCACCACATGAACGGCCATTCGTCCATCCAGAAAAGGCCAGCCCGGCTGCACGCCATCAAGCGGCCCAGGAAAGCCACGTCAGGTACTCTCAGGAGCTCGTTCGCTTGACGGCTCCCTCTCCCACTCCAATTCGAGGCGGCCTGGAATTGCTGCCGCCCGGCAACGGGATTGCCCCTTTTTTTTCTCCCCGTCAACTTCGTTACGCGCGGCTCTTTTGCTCGACTTGGATCTACGTGCAGCCAAACCCAAACCGACGGCAAAACAACTATTCGCATCCAAGCCATGCTCGACATTGGATTTTATTCTCGCTGCAGAGCCGGGCGCATCTCCAGAGCCGGGGCCCTGTCATCCCGGCAATTGGCAGCAAAACACCGCACCGCGAAACCGAACACCACGGCCTTGTAAAATAAAATGAACAAAACAGTTACGACACACCAAACCCCCCAGTACCTCCACTCAAGGCTCCCAGCCGCCCCGGGACATGCCCGTTTTATTTCCCCATCTCATACATCACCGCCAAAGGCGAAGAAACCCCCTTCCCCCCCCCCCCCCCCCCCCCAAAAGCGGGCAAAAAGGGACACAGGACATCAAAGACAAGCCCGCCCGCACACTCTCATGCATGGACCTTCCTCTCTGTCTTACTGCCTGCCGCGATCCCAAGACATGAATATCACAAGTCCAACGAAACCCGCCCGCCCCAAGTTTTGAGCGCCCCGTATAAGCCGGCGCGGCGCGCGCAGAGGATTTGGTGGCTGAATAAGGGTCCCCCAGCCTGGGCGACTGATAAGGGCAAATCAGCCGTGTGTATGTACTTTTTGCTTGTGTGTGTGTGTGTGTGTGTGTGTGTGTGTGTGTGTGTGTGTGTAGGTATGTGTGTATGTCTGTGATGGGAAAGCCGCCAATTGCCTAATGAAACCTTCCCGGCGCTGTGGTGTAGAACATGAGGGGCAGCCAGGAACACTTCCTGCCGGCTGCCATTGGGTGCCCATGGCAATATTGTCAGCCAATGTTACACCGGAACCGAATCAACCACCAAGTAAGATGAGATAACGACATGAGGAGAGAAAAAAAAAAAAAAAAAAAAAAAAAAAAGAGTTGCGGTGTAAGCACAGGATTTCAACCACCAACAGGACCGATACAACGGGTATCAAACCAACATCCCATCGCAAGGCTGAAGAGGGCCCGTATCATATCATCCACAAAGTACGAGATCGACAGCAAGCCCCAGAGCACGGACTCGACAAGTGCACACCCACGCAAGAAGCCAGCAACATCAAGCCAGGGCATATCCCTACCTCTTCAGGCTGGCCTCTTATTTACACTACCACTAGTGTGTATCGCGACCGAGATGGCCAAACAATAACAACCCAGACAGTAAGGCGTCAGAGACCACGAGAACAACTTCAACCAAACCTAGGCGCGGTGGCAAAACCAACACACAGAGGAAGATCGACGCACGCAGGACTATGAACGAAAGAGGTAAAAAAACCGGATTTCGGTTCTCCAAACACCCTTCGCTCGTTCGTCCCATACCCGTGCGGAACGTACCGCCATCTCGAGTCCACAACAAGCATATCATCCAACGCACATACATACCTAACCGACACAGAACCCAAAGTACAGTACATACGAAACCAGAGGCTATACTCATTTGCCGAGTCCAGATAGAGAGATAGGAATCGAAAAACAACCCCTCCCAACAAGCCACACTGAGACCATGTTCCCGCGACCTAGTTCGCCAGTTCTCCGTCACTAGTTGATAGGGCTGCATATTCGCCGTGTCACTGGACTGTCGCCAAATGAACAGATGATCGAATGGTGTGAGGGGGGGAACCAATAGCTGCCTGGTCTGTGGCACCCAACACTCTTGCATCGAGCCATCCGTCCGGACAGAGGTCAGCTTGAGAGCGAGAAAAGTGTGAGCATGAGACAGTATTGTTTGTTCCAGATACGCCAAGGGGGGAGGTAAGAGGTAGTGTATTGAGGGGAATTTGGTGGCTCTAAATTTCGATGGGCGAGGCGGCAAAAAGTGAGGCGGACGGTGCACTTTGCCCAACCGACCAGTGAAAAGAGACGGCCAAAACCGTCACTTGGACCACCAGTGTGGCAGTCGCGGACGTGCAGCAGCATATGCCTAGTGGCTCGACGGATATGGCGGTGTAGACCCAAAAAAAAAGGGATACTTGGTGACTCGATACGGGAGCCTCCTCAAATTGTAAACACACTTCAACTGGCCGGGCTAGGCCGAAGCACCGATGAAAGCTGGAGAACCAACATAAATAAGGGCTGCCGCCGCCATGCCTCTCCGGAGCCCAAACCGCAACAGAACC
Organism: Lasiosphaeria hispida; assembly: GCA_033439745.1. Taxonomy (NCBI): domain Eukaryota; kingdom Fungi; phylum Ascomycota; class Sordariomycetes; order Sordariales; family Lasiosphaeriaceae; genus Lasiosphaeria; species Lasiosphaeria hispida. The sequence continues at coordinate 4,244,694 of JAUIQD010000002.1, read as the reverse complement.
AAGACTTTGGTTCATCGCGCAGACCCGTCGTAACCGTTCCAGCAACATGTCGTCATCCTCCTCTTCCATGAACAAATACTGGATCCCTCATCTGGATATCCACAAGAAGGTTATCACCCAGGAGTTGCAGTATTACCTTGGGCCCGACGCGACAGTGAGGCCGTTTACCCGCGAGGTAATAACGAGATACCCCCTTTCAACTGCGAGCTTGGACTGACGGGAACGATATCAGGGCGAAGATGGATTTTTAATCACAACGCCGGGATCATGTCTGACAGATGTGAGCCAGAAGCCTCAAGCCTTGCCCTTCCCCCGATACTGACACGCCGCGTCCAGGAGCAGATCGACGACATCTGCGTCAAGTCGAAGGAGATGTGGGAGAGGCAGGCGGCGGCGAGAGCATCCAGCAAGTCGGACAAACCTCTGAAGCGACCCCTCCATCAGCCGGTTGTCATATCGAAAGCGGGGAGTAGCGATTCGTCGCGGCGGAGAAGAGACAACCGCTGGCGCAACAGTTCCAGGAGTCGAGACGACGACAGACGTCGAGCTTGAGATGCGGTGCTCGGACGCGGACAAGCGCGGACAGGAGCCGATGGAACTGTTGGACAAGATTGCACCAGGTGTTTGACTTGGGCAGTTTCAAAGAAGTTGCATGTGGTCTCGCATGCAAAGGGGGAGCGCAGCACGTCGCGTACAGCCATTCCGGGGCCGTGACCGAAGTCAAGATGAGGAAGGCATGGTGGAGGACAAATAGGGGGCCAGAATGCTTGACATTAGTCGCTGAAGGCGCATGGGCAATATTGGATCTGTGGTGTGGCATGGGCGGCCGTGGAGTATGGCGGCGGACCAGCGAGATCTCGCCAGCTGGCGGTGCGTGAGGCCCAATGAACACCGCAGGATGCCGGCAGGACGCCGCATTTCCTATCTTCGGCGGATAACTGCATACGCATGTCGGATTATGCATCAGGGGAGAGGGCTAGCTGGATTTTTAGCGGTCAACCACTCAGCAACCCAATTGGATTGTCTGTTGAGCTCCGCGCACTCTTGACCGGCGAGAATAGATGGGGGCGAAGCAAGAGATGTTGTGAGAATTTGCTGTACCGTCGTCTTGAACATTCCACCGCGAGGCAATTGTGACAGCCCTGCAATGGCTAGTGACGCTGCAACAGCGGAGTGGTCGCAACCGATCTCTCGGGACATTGATCAATCCAATCAGGAGGGGCTCCGTCGAGGGTGAACGTGGAGCGGGTCTGGTTCCGAGGTTCGAGTGGTACGGCCGAGGGCGCTCGCCTGGCAAATAGGATTGGTGTGTCCTAGGCTAGGCGTAGCAAGGAAGTTGAACTCTGCATGACGGGCAGCCCCGAGGACGACGGGATCAAAGCCCTGTCGTAGAAGGTTTAACGACATGTGCCGTAAAACTTGACTGGAGCCTTTGGTTGATGTCGCTGGGCAGCAGGGAAGCTATCTTCTTGAGCCTGCAGGGGCTATCGGGAAGCGGGACGGAAGGGAAAAATCCACGTGTGTCGCAGCACGACTGGCGAGAGTGCTGGACTCATGTTTTAGGAGCCCGGTGCATGATGTCTAGTTGAGGCTGTTTTGGGGTTGGCCTAGCCCTGGGCGCGTAATAGGGCGTCCGGTGGAACACCGTCACCACTGTGACTGCTCTTCTCAACCTGTAGAGCCTCCACGACCGCCTCGTATCTCTGCACGTCGACAGCGCCGGCTGACCAGATGAGGATGGCTTGGATGCCGACGGGGGCCATTGAAGCTTGGTGATCTGACAAGTCCCTGGCGTTGGTTGAGGGCGGGGGGGTGGTGATGTATCCGATAACATTCAGCCATTGTCCAGCGCGAGTCTGTTGCGGCCCAAGACGCTCTAGGACATGGTCCACGTTCACATATACGCGAACAACAGGGCCGGTGATGTCCTTTGGCTGTCGGTGCTCCAGCATCAGCGTCGCAGATGCCGTCAAGTAGGAGATTACGCTGAGGTCTCTGCGTTAGTTTTGGGCTGGAGGAGGTCTAGACCTCGGAAAAAAGGAAATCAAAATGAATAGTGATGGGGATAGGCCCAAGCCATGATTTGGAGCTGATGGTGCTGGGGAATTTTGATCATCCTCAATGGCGCCGGAGACTTCTCTTGGCAGGCAGAGGGAGAGCACTGGAGGTTCGGTAGACAATAAGAAGCTGAGGGCATGCTCACCAACCGAGAAACCTCACCTTCTCTCCTATCGCTTTGGATGGCAAAGCTGAGAGCAGGCAAAGCTGCGAGGGCGGAGGGCCATTGGACATTGCAGCAGGACGGGAAGCGTATTCGCTCAGGTTGGGAATCCCCCGATTGCATCTCTTGTCTGTCGGTACCGGTGTGTGCGTGGGTGGACGCGCGTGTGTGAGAAGGGCGGCGTGTGGCAGCTGGGCAGACAAACAGGTCTCAACAGGAAGTAGTTGCTGCGCTACCTGTATTTGCTGATTTGCACTTGCACACTCACTGTGATGCAGGCGCATTCTGACTTACACACACCTGGGTGGGGAAGGAGTCTCAGCGTGGGCTTAGTCACCCGATGGGTAGCTCAATCACATGATTTTGGCGGGTGATCTTCGGCGCTTGGGCTGCGGCAGCTGGCAGCGAAGCCTAGTCCCGTCATCGCCGGTGGCGGCCTTTGCTGAACGGAACGCCCTGCCTTGCATCAAGCCCCATAGGCATCCCATCCGTCGCCGGACTCCAAGATAGCCCCCTTTTCGAAACACTCGTCACCACATCCGCCAGGTTTCTGCTTCTGGGACCCCTCGAGCTTCCAGCGACGCATTGTGTCCGTATACCGAGGGCATTCCGAAGGCTGCCTACGAACTTTACTCTGTCCCCTGGCTTAGGTTGCGACCCCGCCAACCGAGGGGAGGCGTCATCGCTAAGCAGTGGTCACCTGGGCCCTTTTCCTCAAGACAAACGACACCGAGCCTTGAGACGGCCGCCCGCGACACGCTTTACGGCTGCTTAGACCTCTCATCTCTTGCCATCGTCTTTTTATCCACATCGAGACTTTGAGTCTACGCCATGTCTGGGGTCTGGGGCTGGTTTGGCGGCGGCGCCGCAGCGAAGCAGAAAAACAACCCCAAGAATGCTATTCTTGCACTGCGGTCGCAGCTGGAGATGCTCCAGAAGCGCGAGAAGCACCTGCAGAACCAGATCGACGAACAAGATGGTCTTGCGCGGAAGAACGTCAACACAAACAAGACCGGTATGTTTATCTGCTCCTGTCCTGTATGACCCGCAAGGGGGCTGGGCTGGTGCTGATGCTGATGCTGATGGTGCTTGGCTTGATAGCTGCGAAGTCGGCGCTACGACGCAAGAAGCAACATGAGCACTCCCTCGACCAGACGCTTGGCCAGATCGGAACTCTTGAGCAGCAGATAAACGCTATTGAGTCGGCAAACATCAACCGGGAGACGCTGGCGGCGATGGAGAGGGCAGGCGAGGCGATGAAGCAGATACACGGCAAGCTTACACCTGAAAAGGTTGATGAGACAATGTATGATTTTGCTCAACTACGCGCAACCGAGTCTCAATCGTTCACTGACAATATCTATAGGGCAAAACTTCAAGAACAGAATGCGCTCAGCGAGGAGATTGTCGAGGCTATGAACAGCATCAACCTCGGAAATCAGGTTGACGAGGTTGACCTTGAAGAGGAGCTGGATGCTCTACGGCAGGAGGAGCTAGACCAAAAGATGCTTGAGACTGGCTCGGTTCCAGTCGATGCCATCCAGCGTTTGCCTGCCGTGGCAAATGGGGAGCGTAAGTTCTTGTGCGGCGTGCTTTCACCAAATACTGTACTAACAACAGCTGTAGCCAAGGGCAAGGCCCCTGCGATCGAAGAAGACGACGAGGAGGCAGAGCTTAGAAAGCTCCAAGCCGAGATGGCCATGTGAAGGCCGGGGGCTTGGTGGGGACCAACCACAGTGCCGAGGTATTCCAAACGTGGATTAATATGGCAACGGGGCTATTTTTTGCATGGTTCCGTTGTCCCACCATCAGCCGTTGCTTGGTGGTGCTGGACTTCGGCTGGGGATAGTAGTGTCAAACGGGCCAGAGAGAGCGCGCGAAGAGGGGGTTGTATGTGATGAAAGGGTTGCTCTTCATCTATCTCGTTTTATCACCGGCATACCATCCTTCATGTTATTTTGAACTTTTTGGTGGCGGCGCTGGCGTTTTCGAGGGTCGCACACACGCACACACAGCGAAATTTGATGTATGAAGTCGTACAGGAAACCTCTGATGCTGGATTTCACCCCCACATGGCTATCTGTTTGTCTGTCTGCATTCTGCGCTGCGTTGCCCACTGCAGCCGAGCTAACCAATGTGCTATTTCTGCCTTCGTTTTGGCCTACTTCTGCTCTGCTATCCCAGCCTCTCGTCGGCGGCTTGACGGCCGGGTCCTTGGCGCCGGAAAAGCGTTCGCAGGGAATGGCTGGGGCAGTTCGTGAGGTGCACGTTGCAACGCCGTTTCTGGTCCACAGCAGGACCTTGATCCCGACGAGGCACGGATATGGGTTAAAGATACGCTTTTCTCCAGCGTGGCGCCGATGCAGTTGCGCACACCGCTGTTTTGATTGGGAGTCACGATGGAACCCTTCCGATTAGTTGCGTCTCGTGGGGCCTGTTTCCTTTCGTTGCTATCGGGCGAAATTTGGGCTAGACGGAAGCGAAATCATTACCCGTTCGAGGTGGAGCGAAAAGCCCTGGTGACAATTGACAAAGCGCACGTATCACAAATGAGGAAGCTTCGAGACGGGTCATCATTCTAGGTAGCCTCGTCTGATGGCAATGTGTGGCTGGTGAGGCTGGGGCCCTTACCTTGAACAGGATGCGGGCGCCAAAGCAATAATCTCGCTGGGCGCTTCGCTTCTGATTTACACAATTTGCTTGCTTTACCTTGACCTTGAAATTTCCTGGCCTGGGAAGTTGCGCTGCAAACCGATACTGACCGAGATCAAAGCAAAAGATGGAGCGGGGGTAGCGGTACGGGATCCGAGTCAGATATGCCGGGGCAGGTATAGATAGATACATGCTGCTTATCGAAAAGAGCTTTATTCATCCGATTTCACCACAGATGCCGTTTGGAGTTTGGAGTCGTTTTGATATATGCGTTGCTCTCATGTCCCTCTTGATTAGACAAGGCGTCCCTTCAATTGAGAACCTGCTATTTTTGTTTGGATGGTAACTATTTGGGGCTTTCCATTTATCTCAGAGCGAGGTTGGGACATGGAAGCTTTGACGCCGGGTTCGTGTTAGCGTCAATTTGTTCAAGCTTGACGTTACTCGATTAGATGTTAGTCCGGGACATCGGGTGCGGGTGTTTGCCAAGCAATCTCCAAGGTTACTCCTCTAACAGCACTCCTGTGTCGAAAAGAATCGCGTTGCCATTCGGCAATGGCTTAATTCCCTTGTGATGCGTTGCCACAGGTCAATCCTCGTGAGTAGTGAGTTTTTTTAGCTCTGGCAAATGGCTAATGGAACACAACATCGAAATAGAAAATTTTCTGGTCGCTGCTTCGCTGGCCAGCCTGCCCCACCATTTTTTACCGTCACGGTTAGGCAGGCCCCTGCTGCATGAGATCTCCACAAGCAACAGGCCAAAAGACGACCACCACGTAGCACGCGCCAGTTTGCACCATCCTCATCTGCAGGTGCTGTTCCTTGAGGCCGGGACGGGTATTCCCATTTTCTCCAGATTGACTGCTGCCGTTCTGCAAGGTTCAAGTGACCTGCGCGTGCGCGTGCCACGCACGTCTGCTCCGGTCATTGTACGCTGTACCGCCGCCCGCCGAGATCGCTCGCACCCCAATCCAGGAACCAGTTGGGATTTCAGTTTGAGTAGAGAGAAGGGCCCTATGGGGGGGGGGGTGGGAGGGCGATGTCATCCCAAGTCACAACTGCATTTTTGTCTTCCTGGCCGGGCAGCTGGCTCCGCGGTGCGCCAGCAGTTGCTCACCTGGTGCCAGGCTCGCAGATGTCAAAGCAGGCGGGATATAGCGGGCAGAACGGAGGGGCGGTCATCCATATATGTATGGACCCGAGTGTCTGTTTTCTGCTGCGATTCGCAGGCTGTAAGGCCCTTGGGTGTTTGCTGCTGCTGCTGGCGACTGGCATCTCTAACTCCACAAATCGACGGCCGGATGGATCGGGCAACCGAATCGGACATCGGCTAGCAGCCATGTGAGTAACGTGGTGTGACTGAGCTGCACGGCTCTCTGTTCGGTTTGTGTTCGGCGTCTGCCATTAACTGCTCGTTTTCTGCTGCCGCCAATCTTTGCCGCTTCATGTCGTCCAATCTCGCTCGATCTTCCTCGGGCTCCAGCACGGCATCCGCCCCATTCGATTAGTGTGATTGCATCGTTGGCCGTTGGGCCGCCATTCATCGCCGCTTCCGATTATGCCTCAGCCCCTCGGTTGCATCGAGCGAGCCGTGATTGCTGTGAGATGTGAGTGAGAGCCCACGGTGACTCTGCAATTGCTGGGCTTCGCTGTCCCGGCCATCCAACCGTGACTGTGACGTGGCGCCACTTGCAACGTGCGTGGCCAATGCCGGCCGCATTGCGTCGTTTCTTTTCCTTTTCCTTCGCCTATTCGTGGGGTTGGTCGTCCCTATACTACCTAGTCGTCAAGGTAGTGACGGGGGTTGAGCTCGGTTGACGGGGGTAGGAGAGTGGGAGCTTGGGTCGGTGGGGAGCTCTTGCCAAGCACCAGGGCCTTTTCTCTCTGGCGCTCCTCGATTTGCTCCAGGGACCCTCTTCCCTTTTCCTGTTCAATCAAATTGAACTCTTCCTGCAATTGAGACCCGTTCCAAAGTATTTTCCCTTTACCAGCAAGTCGGGAGGTGAATTTGACCTTTTTGTTTGCTTGTGCTGCTGCAGCATCTGATCCAGAAACCAGACCCCAAGACCCACGATATCCCAAAGAGGTCAGCTTCCAGAGCTGCCCACGTTTGTTTACCCACGAGAAAAAAACCCACCCCCGAGAGTCAGCCCACACGCCGCGGCCAACCACAACCACAGGCAGTGACACCTAAAGGGCCGCCAGCCGCACCACCGTAACCACGCACGCAGACACTGCATATATTGCGTAGCTCGATATACCCGATCCCGCTCCCCAGCCTGCCAACCACGGCACAAAGTCCCACCTTTCATTGGGTCGCCATCTGCACCTTTCCGAGACCCAAGGCGACATAGTTCCGCATGGAGGATAATAAGAGCGCCCCTCAGGCCCTTACCGTCGAGATTCCCTCCGACCAGGCTCAGGTTGAGGTCCCACAAGTATGAGCAGCCCACGAGACGTTGAGTTGTGCCCCGCGCGGGCGAAGCTGGATTGGTCTCAATCCCGGTATTCCCAGGTCCAGTATGCCGACTTTAGTTCTATCCAGGTAACCCAGTATGAGCCCGCCAAATACTTCCAGCAATCCGAGTCCGAAAAGGAGGACGACGATGCCGAGGTAGACGAAGCCGGTAAGTTTCTGCGCCGTTCGGCCTCAAAAAATGAGAGTGGGGGGATTTTGCGCTGATGGAATCTGAATAGGAGAGGATCTCGATGCCCAAGATGACCTACATGACGGACCTCGCCCTGTTTCTGAAGAGGAGGAGGCTCAACCAGAGCCTACCACTACGCAACCAGATGATGGGGTAGAGCCCGAGAACGAGATGACACCACCAACCTCACCTCTATCCTCCCCATCTCAGGCTGTCGGCAAGAAGGGCAAGAAAGCAAAGAAGGGTAAGGCCAAGACTACCGAACCCGAGCCCGAGATCAAGGAGGAACCCGAGACCAAAGAAGAGCCTGAGGACGAGTGGTCGTCCCCCAAGAAGAAGGACAAGAAGAAGAAGGGCAAGGGTAAGACTAAGGAGCCTGAGAAGGAGCCCGAGAAAGATAAGGAGGAGAAGGTTCAGGAGACACCCAAGGGCAAAAAGGGAAAGAAGGGTAAGGGCAAGAATGATAAGTCGCCCAAATCGCCGTCCAAGGTTGTCGCTTCTGACGAACCTACGTCACCCACATCACCGGTTACAGATGGCGCCGAGGATGAGAGTGCCAAGGCTGCCGAGGCGACAGAAACCGCCCCCCCGCAAGACGGCCAGCCCAAGGCCGAAGAACCCACCGAGTCATCAACAGAAACCGCCGAGGCCGGCCAATCAAAAGAAGTTGAAGTCGCAGCCGACACACCGAGCCCCGAGCCAGAGGTGGCTGAGACATCTGTTCCTGTGGCTCCTGAGCCCACTGCGACCGAAGCCGAAGAAGTAATCAAGACGGATGTTAATGAGGAGCTGACTCTAGCACCAGAGGGCGATAACCCTGCCGCCGACGTTGACGCATTGCCCACCTCTGAGAGCGTTGTCGAACCCGCTGCAGAGGCTAGTTCGGAAGTGGCTGAGGAGCAAGCATCTGTAATAGCTCCTCCCGCCGAGATCGAAGTAGTTTCCGAGTGTGCCCCCGAGTCCGTCGTTGAACCCGCTCTTGAGCCTATTGTTGAGGCCCCCACCGCGGAGGAAGAAACAGCTGTATCTGCGTCTGTTGCGGAAGTTGTTACCGACACTATCGAAGAGGTTAGACCTGCTGCGGAAGCAATTGCCGAGACTGATGTCATCGATAAAATCGTTCCAGGGCCGATTGAGGAGGCGGTAGCCCCAGTTGCCGAAGTCGAGGCTGTTGTGGAGCCTGCTGCTGAACACGTCCCTGAACCGGAATCTACCCTGGTGCCTGTCGAGGCCGAGATTACTGAGGCTGTTTCTGAAACCGAGCCAACGGTAGCAACTGTTGAGGTTCAAGACACGGCCCACGTCAAATCCGAGGCTGATTGCACAACCGGGGCAATCGGCGAGTCTGTTGTTGAGCGAGAGGCAGGGAAACAGGAAGAGGCTGCCGAAGCGTCAGAGGCCGATCCCTCTGTCGAAAAGGAGCAAGAGGTTTTTGTGCAGCCATCAGAATCTTCTGTTGAAGTTTCCACTAATGAGGAGTTGGTATCTACGCCAGCTCCGGCTGCCACTGAAATTGCGACTGCGACTGAGGCTGAAGAGGTAGAGGAAGCTGAACCTGCTGAAGCTGAGGTCCCTGCCGATGCAAGCGAGGTTGTCGCTGAAGTTGTTCCCGAGGCTGCCCCTGAAGTTATTACGGAGATCGCTGTTGAGAATGTTCCGGAAGTCATCGCTGAGACCACGACTATTGAGCAGGCTCCTCTTATCGACACGCCAGCTGAGGAGCTCTCCGCCCCAGAGCCAGTCATAGAGACTAAGCCGGATAAAGAGGTTACTGAGGAGGCGAAGGCCGATGTTGAGCAGATTGAGGTTGAAACAATTGCGTAAGTGCCCAGAAAACAAGAATCTTCGGACTATATTAATACTGGAGCCAACGATAGTGAGCCCGCCGTCGAGGAGGTCACCCCTTCCGTCGAGGACAGTCCTGCGCTTGAAGAAGATACAAATAATGAGGCTGAGCCAGCTGTCGTGTATGACAAACCCCTTTTTTCTTTCTTTTTCTTTTTCCCTTATTTTTATCGCATCGTGAGGGTTTGCTAATGCGGTAATCATTTCCTCGCAGAGAATCTGACCCAGAGGAATCAATCGCCCCTGGTGAAGTCGCAACCTCGGTTGAAGATGCCAAGGTCGTGTCTGCTGCCTTGTGAGTTTCCCAACTTTTACACTCCGCAGCATGTATTTCCAGGGTGGCTAATGCGTGAGGATAGGGAATCTGCTGGAGGTGACCCCGAGCCCGAGCAGAAGCCAGTTGTTGATACCACCGAAGCGGCAGAGGCGGTTGCTGAGCCCGGGGTGGGGGGGCCTGAAGTTGAGGCAGAGACTGCTGTGGAGTACGTTGCCTGCTTTTCATCTGACAATGTCCTTATCGCGTCGGTCTGACTAACTTCCCGTGTTTTAGTGACATTACCGCCGCTGAAGAAGCCCCCTCTGCTGAGGTTGCCTCGGTGCTAGAAGAGGCATCAAAAGCCAACAATGAGACAGCTGCCACGTTCGTCCAATATCCACCTCTTCCTTAACTAGTCTCCAACATTCTAACACATTATTTAGTGAATCCGCTCCGGTAGATGTTATTATTGCCACCGACGGAGAGGCTGCCAGCTCTGAATCTGCTGTTGATAGCGCTCAAGTGACTGCACCGGAGGAGCCTTCAAAGTCTCCACACAATATCGTAGCCGCTGAAAATGATGCTCCAGAGATTGCTCTCAAATCTGAAGAATCGACTGCCTCTGAGCCGACTATAGAGTCTGAAGCTGCCCCGATTGGTCAAGAGGTCGAGGATCCCTCGCCGGAAGTCGGTGCTTCTTCAGAAGCTGAGTAAGTCACCATTCCCGAATGTATTTTCTCAACAGATCAGCGCACTGATTTTGAAACTCACAGGGATGAATCTGCTCCAATTCCGGCTCCCAAGGTAGATGACTCTTCTGCATCGAACGAGCTACCTGCCGTCGATGAGCCCGAGGGTGGGACAGTGACTTCACCTGTTGTCGAAACGGTCGTTGAGGAGTCAACTTCGGAACCAGTTCAGACAGAGGAAGCAGAGCCTGCTGTTCAAGATGAATCCCCCCCCCTTGCGAAGACCACAGAGGCCGCGCCGGGTTCTATAGAACTCGAGGAGACAGCCACTGAAATTGTGGAGTCGGCTCCCGTGGCTGCTGCGCCCGAGCTTAAGGTTGACGAGGCCGCTCCCGTCGTTGGAGGGAGCCCTGAAGAGCCGCAACCGGATCCTGTGGAGGATGTTAAGGCCGAGATAGCGTCAGAAGAGCCTGTCGAAGCCAGCAATGGTGAAGCAACTGCCGAAGCTGAAGAACTGGTCGCCGAAAAGCCGCTAGACAAGGCCATTACACAGGATGTTGAAGAAAGCAATGCGGGGCCGGCCGTTGAGGTCAAGAATGAAGTTTCTCAAGCGGTGGAGGAACCCATCAAACAGGGTCATGAGAGCATCGAAGCGGCCGAGACAGATTCTCTAGAAGCATCTGTTCCTGTTTCTGAAGAGGTAGCTGTCTCTGATGATACTGTATCCGAGGTAAACCCCGAATCTCCCCTCAAAAGAGTTCGCTTTGCTAACACACTCAAGATCATTGCTGGGCCTTTAACTCATCACTCCGAGACATACGAAAAGGCGGTGCCTGCAAAGGAGGAAGCTGAGCCTAACGAGGAGGAAGAAACCACACCCGCAACAATTGACGCAGAAGCTCCGACTGAGCCACAGTCTATCCCAGATGAGCCCGAATCCGCACCAACCGTCGAGACCGTCACTCTCGATGCAGATGAAGGGGTAGAAGCTGATGAAAAGGCCAACAACGCGACTCTTGAAGCTGATAGCACCGGAGTGGAGGTTTCAACATCAGTAGTTGAGGATGTTGACGACTTCGGGGCTGAAGAAAACGCCCTCGACGCTGGGCAAGTCGAGCCCGCGGCAGCAGAGCCTCTATCAGCCTCAATTCAGACTGCAGAGACAGCCGATATAACCGATGAAACCCCGGCGGCAGTACCTGAGCAAAGCGCCGAACCCTCCAAGCCAGAAACTGAGGATATCTCAATAGCCTCCGTTGATGCTACCCTGGAAGCTAAGACCGAGGAGCCAGAGGCCTCTGTATTCGAAGTAGATTCGGCGGAGCCTGGAGCCGTTGAGACGCCTGTCAGCAAGGATTTGACTCAGGAGCAGTTTACTCCTGTAGCAGTCGATGCAACCGAAACTTCCGAAGGGGTGGAGGACACGTTGCCTTCTCCAGAGCAACATCCAGAGGCTGAGCTGGTTAGCGAGGAGATTGTTCAGGAAGCCGCTGATGATGAGTCTACTGCAAAGGCGGTCCCCATCACCACGGAATCGAATGAAGAGACCCTCGCTGACATTAAGGAGGAAGTCGCAGAAGATCCGGAGCTAGCGCCAGGCAGTGACATGCTTGAAGACGATGTGCTCATTGCAACTGAGATCAAGGATGAACTTCCCGCTGAACTCGAGCCCGTCAGCGACCCTATGAGCGAAGACCAGGCTATTGTTGAACAGCCTAAGGAAATCGTCGAGGCGGTTCCGAAGACCCCTGAGCCCGCCATCGAGGAGGAAAAGAAAGAACTTCCGACTAGCGCACCTGTTGAAGAGGCAAATGAAGCGACCGATGTTTCTCGCAGCCTACCAGCGGACGAAGACAAGGCCACGCTCCCCACTGTTGTGGAAGATCCCAAGGAGGATGAGAGCAAGGAGACGGCCGAGCCGACTCCTAGCGAAGAGAAGGTGGCTGAGAAATCGGTTACAGGTGAGGAACACCCCGCGTTGCTTGATACCCCCGGAGAAAGTGCGGAGGAGGTGGTAGAGGAGGTGGCAGAAGCAGAACGCATTTCAGAACCAACGAACTCGGACTTGCAAGCCCACGACCTACCTACCATTGTTTTGGCGACAACAAATGATACCCCCACGGAACACGATATTTCTGTTCCAGTAATTAAAGAAATCGATGAACCAGTTAGCGAGGAACTTGCCACACGTCAGGTTGCTTCGGTTCACGACTCGGTAAAAGAGACCATCCCCGATTCACCGGAGGAGGTCGTAATTAATGTGGCTGAGGTCGACGAGGTCGGCCCGGTGGAGGAGAAAGTCGTCGCCCCAGAAGCCACAAAGGAGGAGCCAGAGAGGCCTGTTTCTGACACCCAAGACACTGTTGTTGAAGTTGTCCTGGAAGAAGTCGCGCAGGACGCCTCTGTAGAAGAGATTTCTCTCTTGGAGGCAGGGGCAGAAGAAGACTCTGCCACCAAGCCGGATAACGAAGATGCGCCGCAGACTATTGAAGAGGCTGTTGTTGAAGCTTCTGAGATTGAGGCGCCACTTGTCAAGGCCAGTGTGGGTGAAGATGCTGAGGATTCAGTCAAGTCCCTTGCTGCGAGTTCGCCAGAAGTGGCTGTCGACGTTCCTTCTACAGATGCTCACGTTTCCGAGCAACCTGTGGCTACTGAGCTGCAAGAGTCCGACAGAGCACTCAGAGCATTCCTTGCGCCTGCCGAATTAATCAACAATGTGAAGTCTGATGTGGAGGAACATGAGGCTGTGCCGCAAAGCTCACTCGAGCTCAGCTCTCCTCCCCTCGAAATCACCGACATCGACCAAGAGCCAACGGCTTCTCTAGTTTTGGATGAAAAGACGAGCGAGGGGCAACTTCCAGTTAGGGAAGAAGCTACCCCAGTCGAAGAAGTCGCCGAAACAAGCTCCGACAGCAAACTTCTGCAAGAGGAAGTCTCGACTCAAGAATCCATCAACATCGATCAAGACACTGAAGCTACCCTCCAACAAAACACTCTGGCCGAGGAACCAGAAGGTGTGGCTGAAGAGTCTGTTGCCCAATCTAATGCTATAGCTGAAGAGGCGAAACTCGACGAGATTATCTCAGAGGTTGTCGCCGAAGCCTCACTCGATGAGAACACTGTCAAGATTGTTGACACTGAGCCCATTGAAGAGCTTATCGGGGACAGCGACTCGCATAACGTACCTGAGGCCAGCACAGCAGACTTGGTTGAGGCTGCAAGTATTGCTACGTCTCAGGATGTCTCGTCTCCCGAGGAACCCGAGGCTGTGGAGACACCGGTTTCTCAAGTGCTTGAAGAGCTTGTTGCTCACGAAACCATTGTGCCTGCAGAGCCAGCAGCACCCGAGAAGATTTCTGCTCATGAATTCATTCCCGGAGTGGTTGTCCCTGGTGCAGAGGACGAGGAAAGTGTTGTTGACGGCTCACGGGATCTGCCTGTTGAGAGCACAAATGTGCCCGAGCCGACATTCATTGAGGTTAGCCGAACTGAACATGTCAGTTCGGATGAAATCACACCCACCAAGGAAGTAGCCCCACAAGAGGTTCCTTCTCTGGACACCAGCTCCCCAGAAATCTTTGAGCAACCCAGCCAGCAGATTGCTACGATTGATGAAGCCGACAAAGAAGTTTCGCCTCCCACACCGCAGCCTGAAGAAGCCCCGAACGACAATATGGCGGAAAAAGCAGCAACCGAGGAGACTGCTGCTATTCCTGCCGATACTGACTCACTCGACAAGGTAGAGCCCGCGTCAAACTTTGATACCCTGGCAGATTCAGACTTGCCTAACGCGGCTGCGGCTGCTGCTGAAACTGTTGTGGGTGCAGCACAGGAAGAGCCGACCGTCGCTCCTGCTCCCGCCAGCCAAGAGGAACTGCTCGTTGAAGATCTCCCTGAACTCGAACGCGTTGAAAGCGATGTTGGTGCCACCAAAGAAATTCCAGTTGATGTCGAGCCGACAGTTATTGCCGAGGCCGCCGAGGTCGAAGCTGAGCCAGTCGCCGTCGAATCCCAGAGCGATGTCGAAGAGACACATGTACTGCCCACTACAGGTGAACCAGTTTCCACGCACGCAATCGACGACAGTGCTATTGAGGTGGTGGTTCAAGAGGACATCTTCGAAAGCCAGCCCAAGGAAGACGAATCTACCCCAATAGAGCCAGCAGAAGCCGAGTCTGAATCAGCCCAGCCCGAGTCCATCGAGTCCTTCTCGGACGAGCTGGTAGCGGCTGAGCCTGCGGTTCAGACGAGCCAAGACTCTGACACTCAAGAAAGCGCTCCCGTTCTAGCTGAGGACATACCAGTCATCGGTTCCTCTGGCAGTATCCCTGAAGTGGAGAGCGTTTCTCTTCCCAAACTTTCTCAGGATATTGCAGCTGAGGCTGCCTCTATCGACCTTCCTCCCAAGGAAGAACCGCACTTGTTTGACGACGTCGTCTCAGCCCACGCTGATAAGGAGAACGCCGCAAATGTTATTGACAGTGAGCGTGTCGTGAGCCACAACAATACACTGGCCGTTGAAGACGAGCCTGCGGCCGAGGTGCCCTCACTTGAGGGGCCGTCAGTTGAGGAGCCCCCGATCGAGGAGCTCCCTATGAAGGAGGTTGCCATCGAGCAGTCTGCTGTTGATGAGCTTGCTGTTGAGACACTATCTGTTCAGGAGTCACTCCGTATTGAGCCTTCTGCAGCAGATCCCGTCGTCAAGATCTTCTCCACTGAGAAGTCTTCAGGAGATGAGGTTACTGCTGCTAACTCTCCTTTGGAGATCCTCGTCGATGAGCCTACTCTCGATGAACCTATTGTTGAGACACCCACGACTGAGAAACCTTCGGTCGAGGAGCTCACTATCGAGAACGCTTCCGTTGAGAACACAGCTCCCGAAACATCATCAGCCACACCGGTTTCTGAAGAAGCTCCTCTCGCCATTTTGCCTGCTTACAAGGAGGTTGTTGAATCCGAGCCAGCGCCATCGCCCATCGTTGTTGAGCAGGTTGACGAGTTACCCGAGACAGATATTTCCGAGGTTGTTGGTGTTGTTGAGCCGGAGGAGGAACCAATCGCCGAGGTGGCCCTCGAGGTGCAGTTTGAGCCAGAGCCAATTAAGGCCCCGTCTGTCACTGCCGGTCCTCCAAAAGAGACCCTCGAGGAGCCTGCTCCGCTTGAAAATGCGGGCAAGAGAGAAGCAGTCATACCCACGGAATCAACGGAAACGTCGACTGAGAAGGACGCTGCCGAGCAAAGCCCACAAACCGATGCCAGCCCTGTTGTCAACGAAGCTGAGGAGACAGCAAACACCGAAGCTGACCTCCGTACTCCAGAAGCGGACAATCCTGCTATCGTAGAAGAGTCGCTCAGCACTAAGTCGGTTGACACCACGCAGGTGGCTGGAGTTATTCTTGGTGGAGGCGGACTTGCTGCCCTTGCGGGCGCCTCCATCAAGCTCTTGGCACCTGATTCTTCTGAATCTATCGAGACAGCCGGGACTGTCAGTGGGACACAGCAACATTCCGAGAGCCACGAGCTACTCGTCAGTCACGGGCTCACTGATGACACCACCGTTACCGAGTCTGAGCCTGTGACAGCGGTCACCGGCGAGTCTCTCGAAGAATCAGAGGTCGAAAGCCTTCGGAATGCTCACACAGTCTCCGAAGGGCCTATTCTTCACCACGACGCCATTGAAGCCTTGCCTGAGATTGGGCAGGAAGAGACTGATAATCTGGATTCTGATTCTTTCTCGGACGATTATGTCTTGGTAGAATCTGACCCAGCTCAGGATATCGAGCAAGCTGAATCCCCGGTAATCGAAGAACATGTTCTGGTTGAACAGTCTGTCGCCTCATTTGAAGACATCGCTACCTCTGCCAAGCCTGTGACTCAAGTGGAAGTCCCTGCTGTTGAAACCGCCCCAGTCAACGAACCTGACACTGCCCACTCCGTCCTGACCGAGGAACCGGTGGTGGTGGAGCCTAGCGACAGCCTTGCTGTCAAGGAAGCAACATCAAACAACTCTATCCGTGACACAGATGATGAGATAATCCAAGTACAATCTCCTCGCCATGATGTACCATCCGACACAGAGGTCTTAACCCAGCAAGAACAGGTGTCAGTGCACGAGGAGAGCCTCGTTCAAGAGACAGTCCCGGATATCTCGCCGGAGAGCTCACCTCAGCAGCCGGTCCCAGAGGCTCTTGCCATCTCGGAATTGACTGGGGAGACAGCAGAGCTTGCCACGGAGCCATCTGTTCCCGAGCATGAGGTCGTCGACAAGGAAATTGAGACTGCACCAGTGCCAGCTGCCACTGTTGTTTCTGTCGTAGAGCCAGAACTTTCTGAAGCTGTTCTCTCGGAACCAGCAGTGACACCTGAGAAAGTTCAAGTCAGCGATGCACCACAAGCTCTACCAGAGACCCAAACTGGCGATGTCGTCCCCGAAGACAAGTCTTCAATTGCAACACTTGAGGCAGCTTCTAGTGAGTCATCCGAAGTTGTCGAAGTGTCAAGCAGGGAGTTTGTGAGCGGTGATGCTTTGGCGCTTGAAGCCCCCATTGTGGATGTCACCTCGCCGGAGAAACACCCTGACGAAGTTTCTCTTGAAAGAGGCGGAGAGACGCTGGTCGATCAAGTTTATGTTCTTGACCAAGTCTCGGGAAACGCCCTTGAGCCAATTGCGCGCTATGCAAATACCGATGCCCAACCCGAGGCGGGCCCATCGCAGAGCCCAACAAGCAGCCCAATTTTCAGCGCCACCGGAACTGACGGTATTGCGTCCCCCCAGGTCGCTCGTGCCTTTCCCGCTTCTGCAAAGCGAGCAATGGAACCTTCTAGCATCGTTGAGGAACCTGGAGAAACTGTTTTGGCTGAGCAGCCCGCGCTCGCTTCGTCCACCACCGCAGAAGAGGCCACTGTTGGCCACGGCTTGCAGCAGGAGGCCCAAGTCGCTGTTGAATCGGGGATCGCTGAGCCTTCGGTGACGGAACTAGAGACCGCACCGCAGGTAAACGGTCTCGAGGGTGAGTCGCTTCTAGAGCAGGAGGCTTCCGCAACTGAACATGTCCCGGCGCAAACATCGGCTCCTTCTGTTGTTGAGGATGTCCCGACCAAGAGCGAAGCCGTAGAATCCCCTGCCGAATCGGTCCTTATTGAGGAACCGAAGGTCCCCACCATTAAATCCCTAACCAGAGACCTGCCCTTGCTCGCTGACCAAAAGGCCACGATCACGTCTGAACAAGACACTCCAGCAGACAAGGGCTCATATGCCAAAGAGATCACCATCGGCGCCGGTGTTGCAGGCGCATTGGGACTCGCCGTTGCCGCAGCCGCCCACGGATTCCCGTCGAGGAAGGAGCCCGAAGTACCCAAGACAATCGAACTTCTCGAGGAGTATGCTGCCAAACTTGATGCTTCCGAGGACCATATCCCGCCCGAGGGAACGATTCGCCAGCGAGCCGTGAACGGACACACCAAGTCGGCCTCAATCGAGTCCTCCCAGGTTGTAGACGAGACGGTCCCTCTCTCAGAGTCCTTCCACGTGGTCGAGAGAGAAGCACTAGCTCGCGAAGAAGCTGCGACAAGCATGAACAAAAAGGAAGCTTCTTCCGAGTATGGTGAGGAATCCGTTGCCCGGTCCGTTGTTCGCGGAGGAACGCAGACTGACGACGCTTCCCCAATCCCAAGGCCCCCCAGCACAAACCGACTCTTCCCGCGGGGAATCGATACTGAGTTCCGTGTACCCACACCTGCTGTCATTCTCCCTGACCTTGACGATCCTGTGGCTAAGCAGATGAGCCGTGTCCGGAGCATCCGCCGCCAGCGCAGAAACACCATCAAGCAAGCAGAGGAGATGGTTGCAGCCGCCGTGGTAATCTACGCCACTGCCGAAGTCTTGAGCCCGCCCGCCAGTCCAACGCTTGCAAGTCCGGGAGCCGACATCTTTGGTTCTACTGAAATACATTCTAACCGCGAGGGGAAGGGGAAGGGGAAGGATGTCGAGGCACCTGTCCTGCCCCCTGGAGAGGGTGGAGGTCGGGGTAGGACGAGGTCTCGAGACATCGGAGGAGAGTTGGAAGGGGAGCTTCTTGGTCCTGGTGCTGACCTCTCAGTAGACGACAAAGGAAAGGCCATTGACACCCGTGCAACCAAGATCGACTCATCCAAGCGCAGCAGTCACCACTCTTCACGCCACCGCTCGCATCGCGAAAGTCGGGACGGCAGCAAGGAGAGCTCGCGACGCTCGCATCGCCACAGGTCTGACAGTCACACTTCGGTTCGGTCTGCCACTGACGGCACCGAGCCGCCACGCACTCCTAACAGACAAGACAGCGGCTTTTCGGAGCGTTCCAGGAGACATCGTACACCTGAAGAGCAGGCTGCCCATGACAAGCGCAAGGAAGAGCGTCGCCGCCAGCGTGAACTCGAAAGGGCCAAGGAGAGCATCCCTAGCTCCCCGAGCAAGAAAGAAAGCGCCCCTAGCTCCCCGAGCAAGAAAGAAAGCGCCCCTAGCTCCCCGAGCAAGGAGCGGTCGGTGCCCAAGGCAAGCTCCGAGTCGCGCGAGCGCCCTGAGCATCACCGTCACCACAGCTCCCGGCGACATAGTCGCACAAGTGTCGAGCCCAAGACTGAGGCATCCTCACCAGCAGCCAGCAAGAAGTTCTTCGATACCAAGGGCCAAAGTGTCATCGAGCCCAACTTTGCATTTAAGAGCGATGAAGCACCGGTGGCATCGTCTTCTAAGCCCGAGCTAAAGCGCTCCAGCACGACGCGCAGCACGAGATTACGCAAGTCCAATCGTGAGGATGCACCTTCCAAGACAAAGGAGTCTGTGGCATCAGCTGCCAAGACCAGGGAGACGAGAGAGTCTGTCGCTTCCGCAGCCAAGACCAAGGAGTCGGTGTCGTCTGGTTCCAAGACCAAGGAGTCGGTTACATCAGTCGGTGGCTCTTCAACCAGCGGTGATGGTGAGGCCCACGCTCGCCGGGTACGAAGACAGGAGAAGCGGAGAGAGGCCAAGGAGCGGGAGGAGAAGGAGAAAAAGTCGGGTATCAGGGCGGCTATCAAGCGGTTCTTTACGAGCTGAGAGGTGGGCGTTGATGTGTTGGTGGTTTGATGAAAGTCACGAAGCCTTCTGATGAGTCTCTTCTTTTACCTTATGACTCGGGGGACCTCTTCTGGTGACGGGGTTTTGTACGGCATGAGTTTCGATTCTAGGAGGGGGCGATTGGTGGATGGTTATGAGTCTCCATGTTATGAGGTTATGTGGTTTCTTGTTCCTCGGTTACGATTTCTTACGAGCATACGAGGCTTTTGTAATACTGAAAGTTTTCTAATTCACGTCGCACCATAGTGCCTCAAGAGGGGAAAGAGCAGTCAATGATTTACGTTTTCTGCCAACTGCAGTCTTGAGGGGTTTTGTGCATGTATGGGTGGCTGTATGGGGTATTGCGTTTAAATGACTGATGTCTTGCTTCGTGTCTAATGTGGGCGTTGGCCTTGATGTAAGTCTTCTCAACAGCTGTGATTTTGCTCCTTACCGTTTGGCAGCTGACAGTCAGGGCAATCAATACATGCCTGTCATGGAAAGAATAGAAGTTTTGCTGTTGCGCACGGACCATCTGTCTTAGGTATATATTCTCCTCGCCCCTCCCAGTTCCGGAGGAACCCTTTCTTCTTTTCTTTAGCTCTCTTTGCCTTTTGGCTTAGATCAAGTGTAGTATCTGTTCTTTTCAGTTTAATCTCTGAAAGTATTCTAGGAATACGTTCTCGATTATACTAATTTTTGTCCGTCGGAGGACTTCCCTCTGGGCTTGCCCATGGTCGTCTTCCACCGTGTCCCTGGTATTACACTGTCTCTAGGTGATGCGAACACATTTTTCATTGCAATCTCGAGCCGCGTCTTGGGATGTGGGGAAGAAGTATTTGGCTCTTGCTCGACCTTGTGCCAGTCAGCGTAAGGGATAACCTTGAACGGGATTTTGAGGAGAAATCAACAGTGGTAGTTGTGGTATGCCTTCCAGATTGAAATGCAAGTTGTGTTTGTGGCAAACATCAGCCCTGTCTGCCCACGGTCAGGATTTTGCGGATGTAAACGATCATGCCTTCCTCGCAATTGCAATTGCATGCCTAAATGCACAATTGAATGATCCCGCGGTTGATTTTCAGTGCAAACACTTTAAGATTTTTTGCAGTGCTCAGTGCTTTTGTCTTGAATCGCCATTCCAAACACATCCCCGCGCCGTAAAATCTGTTCTGCTCCCCGATTTTCTGCTCCCCAACATTATCCCAAGGCAGCTCAACAAGAGAGCTAGAGACGGCCATTCCTTCCAGATGGCGCCAGCAATGATTGATCCTGCCCTCTTTGAGGAGCTCAAGACCAAGATCGAGGAGGACACTGCCGTCCGCAAGGAGCTTGATCGCATCATCGATGACTTGAGCCAGCAGGTCTCATTCACACAGGGCGTACTGTCCCGAATCCACTCGACGCCTCGATCCAAGTGTCTGTCCCTCTTCTCAAAACTGATTTGATCTGCCTGGGCCTACGTCTAACCGTGTACAGACTCGGTCCTTCTTCCCCAGGTTGAGGATGGCATCAGGAAGGAGATCCAGTGCGTCGGCACGTTGTCTGCATTTGCGTCCCAGAACCCCTACTACAAGTGAGTCAACCTACACCTGGGTCTACAGTGCCAAGGGCCCTCAGGTGGCAGCGTTTTACCATGTGCAAAACTAAAGACCCAATGCTAGGTACAACTACAAGTGGGTTCGCACGGTTCAAGAGGCCATCTCCACAAATCTGTTGTGCGCTTGGCTTGGTGGCATGGGCTCTGAGACCCGGCCTGGTGAGGTCGGCCGTTTGATGACGCTGGAAGAGGTTGGAGCCGTCTTTGCTGGTTTGTCTCTCCTCCCTTTTCCAGAAATCCATCTATATTGGGATACACTAACTTCCATGCAGTCCCCGTCAACCTCAAGGACCGCGATGCCTTCCACATCACCATCGAGGACTATCTCCTTGCGCTTATCAATATCATTGATGAGCTCAGCCGCCTGGCTATGAACTCAGTGACTATGGGCGACAACGAGCTGGCTGTCCTGATCAGCAGCTTCATCAAGGACCTACATGCGGGCTTCCAGGTGCTCAACTTGAAGAATGATATCCTGCGGAAGCGTGTCGACTCGATCAAGTATGCGGTCAAGAAGGTGGAGGACGTCGTGTATGATTTGTCGCTGCGCAATCTGATCCCCGCCAAGATGGACGAGTAGGGTACTTGGGGTATAGGGAAGAATTGGCAACATAGCATGATACTGGTTTAGGAGGCCATGCTATTGACGTTGCGGCTGTTTGAGGAAAATATTTGGTTGGCGATGGGACTTGTCTTTTGTGGCTGTGCGGATTGCCGTCATGGCCTACCTAGACGACATCATCTTCCCTAATCCCGCTCTTCCCAATTCGCAAAATCGAATCCCTCAACTATATTCAACTTCGTACTGGAAGCCACAATGACTTTGCCAAGTATTCTGCGTTGCTATTACGTGCAGAGACGTCAAAGGGATTATGGGGTTCCAGCTGGGTGTAGGCGTGTGTACGCGGGTTAGGGTTCATGGTGGCGCATCCTGAATTGCAAGCTCAATGTCCCAAACTGGACAACTGCATTCTCACTTCCGCATCGAGCCCCCCTTCGGCCCGCCCACCATGCCGCTCATCGATCCGGTGACAATGTCGTCGTCAATTGCCAAGGGCGCTGTTGCGCAGGCACAGGCACAGGCCCAGGTGCAATCGCCCTCCAAAGGAAAAGAGGCGTCGTGGACGCTGCTGCCCGTCCAAATCAAGCAGACGCCCGCCGCCCAAGCTGCGCGACACAGCCTTCCCGCCCTGCTAGCCGCACTCTTCGTCTTCCGCTTCGACGCTCTCGTCACCGACCCCGTATCTACCATGATCACCGCTATCCCCGCCGTTGCTGCCCTCCAGCTGGGCTATGCGCTGGTCTGCCTGCCCGTCGTGGGCTCGCAGACGGCCAAGCCCGGCCGGAAGCCCCGGCCGGGCGAGAAAAACCTGAAGAAGATCGTCAACAGCGACGGGACGAGCCCCAACGCCCCTATTGTATGTTTCTACCTACCCCCCTTTTCTTCTCAGCGAGTTTACTGATACTAACCCCCCCCCCCCCTCAAAACAGGCAACCCTCCTTTCGCTCCTCCTCACCCTCTTCTCAACCCCCCTCCTCCACGCCGCCATGGTCCTCTTCGGCGCGCCCGCTCTCAGTCACACGGCGCACACGCTGCTCTGCGCCGCCCACCTCGCCGTGCTCGCGCTGTTCCCGCTCTTCTATGCCCACGGCGTCGACGGCGCCGCCTGGGTCGCCCTCGCCTCGTTCCGCGCCCCGCTCGACGAGCCGTTTGGCGGGCTCGCCGGCGCCCTTGTCGGTGCCTGGCTCGGCGCCGTACCGATCCCGCTCGACTGGGACCGCGAGTGGCAGCGGTGGCCTGTGACGATTTTGTGCGGCATCTATGGCGGATATTTGCTGGGGCGGGTGCTGGGGGGGACGGTGGGGTTTGGGAGGAGGTTGGCGGCTTGAGGGCTTACCAGCTGTGCATTGGATTAGCTAAGGGAGGTGTATAAATGCATGGTGTTTCTGCGGGACGGAAAAGGAGGCAGAGGAAAGGCTGCTGCTTGATACCCAGGTTGTCAAGGTGTTGACGGTCCGAGGCGGGTTGCTGTGAACAATTGTAGGGTACCTACTTTGTCTTAGACTTTGGCCGGATCTATATGTTTGAAACCTAAAGGCTATAATGGCCATGGACTACCAAGTCCAAGGAATGCGGTCCAGACTTGACTACAGAGTAAACAATCGGGCGTAGCGTAATCGGCGGCGGCGTCTGAGACAAACAGACCGGGGGGCGGTGAATTTTGGCTGGAGCTCCGCTCCGTGAGTCCCTACTACCGGAGCAGCTTCGGCAGACCGAAAGCTCTTCCTCTCAACAACAACAAAAAAACGCCACAACCTCGCGGCCAACAATGGCGACCAAGGACCAGACTCCGGCTCCGGTAAGCCACAAGGCCTACAAAGGCTTCGTTGCTGGTGTCTTCTCCGGCGTCGCTAAGCTTTGCGGTACGTGCGCCCATGTTTTTCAAGTGACGCCGCCGCCGTAAACCGGACGGGGCCATCAAGGTCCCAATTGGCTCGGAATCTAAAATAGCTTGACGGAAGCAAACCCGCTGATGCAGAATACCAGTCGGTCACCCCTTCGACACAATTAAGGTCCGCCTCCAAACCAACCCGCGCTTTACTGGTCCCTGGCAGTGCCTCACCCAGACAATCCGCAATGAGGGCATCCGCGGGCTGTACAAGGGTGCCTCCCCGCCCCTGGTGGGCTGGATGTTTATGGACTCGATCGCGCTCGGCTCGCTGAACGTCTACCGCCGCCGTATGTTATTGTTTTTGTGTATATCAAAATACTACCACCAACTAACCCCCTCCCAGTCCTCCGCGACAACCTCTTCAACCCCCCCTGGCACCCCCTCCACGACCCGACCCGGCCCCTGCCCTCGCACGGCCACGGCCTCGCGGGCATCATGGCCGGCGCCACCGTCTCCTTCGTCGCCGCCCCGGTCGAGCACATCAAGGCCCGCCTGCAGATCCAGTACGCCGCCAAGAAGGCGGAGCGGCTCTACACGGGCCCGCTCGACTGCCTGGCCAAGATCTACCGGCACCACGGCGTGGCCGGCGTGTACCACGGGCTGGGGGCGACGCTGCTGTTCCGCAGCTCCTTCTTCTTCTGGTGGGGCAGCTACGACGTCTTCTCGCGGCTGCTGCGCGAGAAGACGAGCCTGGGCGCCGCCGCCATCAACTTCTGGGCCGGCGGGCTGAGCGCGCAGGTCTTTTGGATTGTGAGCTATCCCAGTGACGTCGTCAAGCAGCGCATCATGACGGACCCGCTGGGTGGGGGGCTGAAGGATGGCGTGAGGAGGTTTCCCAGGTGGAAGGATGCTGCCGTCGCCGTGTATCGGGAGCAAGGTGCTAAAGGCTACTGGCGTGGCTTCTTGCCGTGCTTCCTGCGCGCGTTCCCGGCCAATGCCATGGCGCTTGTCGCCTTCGAAGCCGTCATGCGCTCGCTGCCGGAGTGAGCTCGCCACCTGCATTCTATGTCTATGGTGTACAAAGAATTGGTCACCCACAGACACTAGAGAGGACGCTCTGGCATATGTCGAGATACCCAGCTCCAGAGAGACAATCTGAGATGCATATATATCGCAAATTTCGGTTGGTGCATCCATCCCAGTAGTTGGGTCACATTCAAAAAGCGTGGTTGATATCACAGTTGTAGGTGTTGAAATAGATACCCCGAAGAATTGATTGAGACGGGCAAAGGCTTCAGCCGTGAAGCCCGTCGCCGCAATCGGCAACTTGAGATTGATTGACCCCCGTTTACCGCTATGCGCTGTGACCCATCTAGATCATCTTCCGTGGTATCATTTGCCCAGATGGTGAACCCGAGACTCCCAAAGCAGATAGCCATCCATTTACTCGTCATCCTCCTCAGCCTCGTCGTTGACGACGTTGAAAAACTTGAGCTCGTACACGCCCTTGGAGGTCGAGACGACGCGAAGCCAGTCGCGGAGCTGCATCTTCTTGAGGAACTTCTTGGTCCTGTGGCCCCACTTGTGTTAGTAACTCATTCTTCTTTCCCCTTCCAAGTCGGGAGTACGTACAGGTACTTGAGGTAGCGACCGGACAGCTCGTTGTGGGCGATGATCTCGATCTTGCCATCGCCGGTCTGCGAGATCTTGATGATCTCGCCGAGGTTGCCGACGCGGCCCTCAACCTTGATCTTCTCGTTGAGGAACTTCTCGAAAGCGGAGACGTCGAAGATCTTGTCGCTGGCGGGCTGCGAAGCGTTGATGATGAACTGGCGAGGACGGGCGGGTTAGTTGCATCTCTTGGCAACACAGCGGATCCATGCGGAATGGGAAATTGCTTACCTTCTTGGTGGTCTTGGGAGCCTTGCCCTTGCCGGACTTCTTCTATAATTCCCAAAGATATTGACTTAGCCTACTGCTTCACGCCATGGTCCATTTCAGACCAAACCTCTCGGTTTGGCTGAGGGACTGGGCCAACAGCAAAGCGGTGCCAGGTATGGGTATGAACATACTGCGATGGGAGCCATTGCTTCGGTAGAGAGGGTGGATTGGGGTGAACGGGGTTGTATGAAGACGCAAAGAGGTTGATATCCTACGCCTTTTTTTCCGTTGCTTGAGCCGGGTTGAGGAGGGAAAAAATTGTCGGAGAGAGCGTCGCGAGGGGAAATGTTGAAAATGTGTGCCTTGCAAAAAATGTAGGGCTCGGTGAATCGATAAGGGTGGGGCCGCATGTTAAATGTGGGGCTTGTAGCCCGAGCTCCCGCTCCCGGGAGACCCACCCGGAGATCTCATCCGGTCGTCTGGTTCCGATGGCTGATCCGTGGAACTGATGCTAACTTCATGTGTGTAAAACAGGTCACTGCTCCATATGAAAAACTACTGTTATGGCCCAATTGGATAAAATGATCTACTGCACTCTAGTACGAATTGGATTGTGCCTTAACACTTCGCAGAAGCTCGTGACAGTTTCGCATGCAAAATCAAGCGACCTCACAACGACATCAAATGTGAAAGCGATACCACTGAGGACCCCAGATAGGCCATCTTTATCCTTAAGCTAACTTGGTCACGAGCCGGAATGTTGATCGAATCGCATCCCGACGAAGCATCTTCACCAGCTTCTGTGTCCCTGATTTCGAATACCACATTCCAAGATTTTATCAACCCTATCAAGGTCACGGCAGGCTCGGCATGGCAAGGCGATTGCGAATTCCGCAATCAATTTCAGCGCAGAGCCGAGACCAGCGCTGCTGCGCCACAGTCTGACGCCACCCTTTCGTGGCGTGTTTAAGGCCTGATGTCATTACAAGAGAGTGAGGCTGGTGGGGTAAGACCCCTTGGCCAGCCTGCGGGGCAAGGAATACGTCACGGCAAAGCTTGAGCTGGAGCTATGAAGACGAAACCTACATAGAACTGCGCGAACGCGCAAGCGCGACGGGCAGTGTTCAACACCAAAAGCGCTTAATCGCCTTGCGCTGCCTCGTCTGTGTTGCTGAAATGATGCGTACCTCTCGCCATCCAGAGCTCTGTGTGTCGTACCGCACACGCACACCGATGGGAAGCAGCCGTGGGAATGGTAGGCCGCCGCGCACTTTGTTCCTGAGACCACTTCATGCGCACAAAGTGTGGCTAGCATCGCTGATTGCCCAAAGGCCACTACTGACCCTGGGAAGGATCTCATGCTTTGCGGGTGAGCGTCGGCCGGATTGGACTATGCTGAGGGACTGCAGCTACCCAACCACCTGAATATGCTGCCGGCCTAGCTAGGTCTGGTTCGTCTTACAGTCCCGCGACCTCCGGTGACCGCTCGGCATGTCTAGAATCTCAGCAAGAGCTCTGAATGAAAGAGCCCGGCAGAAAATGTGTAGAAAAAAGAGTATCGGCTGCCATTCGTACATACCCTATCTCTCAGCCTTAACTAGACGTCCCATGTTAGTTCGATGCCGGATATTTCAGCCCCTGGATCGGGGAAGGTGGGCGACTTGGGGGAGGTTTGCAACATCAGGCGCTAGTAGGGGGGGGCACCTGCGAATCATCTGGCTATCCGCCACCACCCTGGAAGCGACGGCATTGGTCTGCCCAGGAAAGCCCGACCTTTGGACCATGTATGACGCAGTTCGAGGCCTCTTCCCCAATCGCCCGCCATCGCCCTGCTGCGGTCCCTTCATGACAAGGACTTTTTCGCGCGCATCCACCCAAGCGTGCTGGGCCACCAAAGCCGGCCGCAAGCTCTTCCAACCCAGCAGGAACCCGTCAGGCAATTTCCTTCTTGGCAGAGGAGCAGGTGTCTGTCGTCCTACCGACGTATTTAAGACACTGCGCAGGCCCCGCTGTGCTGCACAATCTTCCATTGTTCTCCGAATCAACAAAGTCCTCTCACCTGAACATTGAAATAAAAAAGGTCAAGCCTTCCACCAAAACACTCACCCGAAATCATACACACCATAAGCGCAAGCTCCCAACCGCCACCATGCCTTTCACCGCCAGGTAAACTTCTCGCTCCAGCCCCCCCCTCAACGGTATAACCCTTACTAACATTCCTCCCTCTAAGCGACATCTGCAAGATCATCTTCGCCGTCCTCCTCCCCCCCGTCGGCGTCTTCCTCGAGACGGGCTGCAGCGGCCGGTTCTTCCTCAACATCCTCCTTACCTGCCTCGGTGTAAGTCCCCACTTGCTGCACACTCATCGCAGAGTACTTGCACCACGAAAACCAAACAAACGGGCTAACACATCACAGTATCTCCCCGGTATCATCCATGCGCTCTATATCATCCTGAAATATTAGCAGTCCTAGACGATTGATCCCTTTCTTCGACGGCTTCCGCGAGAAATGGAACGGACGCTATCCCTCTACGATATGGGTCAGGCATAAACATGTGCCCGACAAATATTCTCCTCCCTACCATCGGCGTTTTGATATTGGCTGGGGGTTTCGCTATGAGCTCCTGCGTTGATTCGTTCGTGTAATTGCATTGAGGAGGGCTATGAATTGGGTTTCATGAATCGAGGTTATGGTTGAAGAGTTCATGACTTTTTTTCTACTTTTACGAGCGCTTATCTTCCTGGGTTTTGCCCTTCGCTTCGGCTACCGGGCTGAAGGTCCCTTGGTTTTCTTTCTTTTTTTTGGCGGATGGCAACGGTTGACGCAGTCTTGCTTCTGTGCTCATAGACGAGCTTAATCATATGATACCCGATCTCAAGTGCAGACCACACAACATTGTCCAGTCGACGTGACGTCATATTATACCGACCTATTGAGTCTCGAGCTACTGGTACCCGTGATTGACGTATGGTTGAAAGGCGCCCATTTTCTGGCAGGCCGGGCAGCTGTGATGAACTGTTGCGATTGAACTTCAAAACCACCCCGAACAGTTAGGCACGCCCAATCTTGAACGATAACACATCATTTTTCCCGACGGCGACAATATGATCTTCAGCAACCCTGATACCCCCAGCCCCCTCGATGTACGCTATCGGCGCGTCACCCATAAGCTTCTTGCCCACATCTGCAACGGTCGAGTTCTTTTTTACCAAGACACAATCCCGGAACACAGCCTTTGACTCGTTTGCGCCCGACGCAAAGGTGGTGGTATTCCGGACGGGAAAGACGGGCGTGAGCCCAAGGATCTCGGCTGCCTTGGACAACACCTGGTTGACACCCGTGGATCCAAACCGGTAGAGGACCATGTCCTTGAGGTTCTCAATACGGTTCTTGATCTTATCGTCGAGCTCCTTGAGCCCACCACCGTCAGGGTCGCCGTCGGCTATCAAGTCCTCGCGCGTGTCGACGAACTCGCTGCCTTCGGTATAGCGCACATAGCCCTGCTTTGCCAGTTTCCGGAGAAATATCTCGGAGATGGCGGAGCAGAGGACAATGGTGTTGGGATCTTGCATCTTGGCGATCTTGGCAATGTTCTTATCGGCGTCCGGGTGGTCGATCTTGTTGAGCGCGATGACGGTGGGGAATTTCTCGTCCGTGAAAGCCTGTACGACGCGGTCGATCGTCTCGTCTGTTCGTCCACGTATTTAGCACACGGGAAAACGGCGGCATATCCAAGAAACAGTTTCAAGAGGGAGAGACGCACCACTCCACTCCTCCAGCGGCTCCTTGAGCGCCAACTTGTCCAGCGTCCTCGCCACAACGGTTGCGGTACTTCCGTACCCACTGAACTGGTTCTGCAGTGTCTCAACCGCGGCCGCCTTGACAGCAATATGCCTCCTCCTGATCGACCCCCACTTTTCCATCAGATTCCCCCTAATCCATGCCACGATCTCGGACCTCAACCACGCAATATCGACCGAGGGATCATACCCCCTTGTCACCTTGCCCTCGGCATCCGTGGTCCCCGAGACGTCAACAACATGAATCAGCGCATCGGCGTGCCGCAAATCGTCGAGGAACTTGTTGCCCAGCCCCTTGCCTTGGTGCGCACCCGGCACCAGTCCCGCCACGTCGAGCAGCTCGATCGGCACGCTGCGCCGGCCGTTGATGCACGAGCCGTAGTTGGGCTTGCACCGATCCGAGACCCCGAAGCGCGCGCACGCGCAGTCGATTTGTAGGTAGCCTATGGCGCGTTGCGGGTCGATGGTGGTGAACCTAGCGGCGGGGGCGAAGAGGGGGGGCGGTTAGTAATTGTACTCGTTGTTTATTGTTCGAGGAGGGGTATAGGCGGATAGGGGTTTGTTTGGTTTAGGGGTCGAGCTGGTAGCGTACGGGAAGTTTCCTGCGTAGGAAAGCTGTATCAGCAGCAGCTTGCTTTCTTCTGGTGCTTGGTCCAAGCCAAAAGGGGGCATCGGACTGGGATGGACTCTACCCACCGACTTTGGAGGAGGCGTCGGTCAGCGAATTGAGCGTGCTCGACTTGCCGGCGCTCGGCTTGCCGACCAGTCCAATTAGGGGGTCTCTAGGCATTTTGACAGTCTTCTATGGGGTAGGGCGGGCGTTTAGAAAGAAGATACGGCGCTTGCAATAGGAGGCTGTTGAGCGAGCGAAGTTCCGATATCGTAGGGAGGTGTTTTCGTTGTCGCAAGTTTGCGCCGTAATCAGCACTGCGAAACCAACGGGAAAATATCTGCCCCGCCTGATAACGATAACGAGGGGAGGGCGTGCACCTCGGTTCTTGCCTAACTAAGCTCATGATTTGAATGAGCTCCCTCAATATTTATACGACATCATTCTAATTCACCGTGACCATCAATTGAGCCCCTGAGCGAAGTCACATCAGAATTGACTCTAATCCTAAAATCATAATCCACCTCGAGAGCTGCAGCGAGGTCTGAGCTCTCGCAGCAACAGACCGCAGGCAGCATGCCCCGACCTGGGCTTCTCATTGAGGAGCTCCCAATTTGGGCACATCTCAATGGCGTCAAGTTTACCGGTGTCAAAGTTGCAAACACAGAGGGAAGAGGTTATGGCGTCATTTCCGAAAACACATTGACCACCGACGAGGACACCGTGACCCTCGGGACCCCAACCTTCATTGCTGTCCCTCACAACCTTGTCCTCAATGCCGCAGCAGTCGACGAGTATGCAAAGGAGGACAAGAATTTCAAGCAACTTTTGGAAGCCGCTGAGCACCGCGTAAACAACCCTTCATCCACACTTGGTGCTTTTGTGCGGAAATTGACAAGGTGTTTTAGTCTTCACGGGCAGACATCCTGCTGTTTCTCCTCGTCCAGACGGCCCTGGCATCCAGAGTCAACCATCCATCACATTCATCTATCGGAGTCTCAAACCCCTGGACCGAGTATCTCCAGTTACTACCAGGGACACTTTTTGTGCCTACGCTATGGCATGAAGACGAGAGGCTCCTGCTTCGGGGCACATCGCTCGAGGCCGCCGTCAGCGCCAAAGTCTCGGCACTCGTTGCTGAGTTCGATGCAATTCAGCAAATATCATCCGACATTCCTTGCTGGAATGAGGTGTTGTGGGAAAGCGGATCAGTATCACTTCGGGATTGGATCCTCCTCGATGCCCTGTACCGATCCAGATGCTTGGAGCTTCCGAGGTCGGGAGAGTCCATGGTGCCCTGTATTGACATGGTTAACCACTCAGCTAGCCCTACGGCTTACTATGACGAGAACTCAAAGGACGAGGTTGTCCTTCTCCCCAGACCGGGAGCTGGCCTCTTGGCAGGCGACGAGATCACAATCAGCTACGGAGATACGAAATCCGGAGCGGAAATGCTGTTCAGCTACGGATTCATCGATCCAACGTCGGCGGCCGAAAGCCTTACCCTCGTCTTGGAGCCGTTCCCCGACGACCCGTTAGCCCGCGCAAAATTGGTGGCTTTTGGCGGGGCGCCTAAGCTCCACGTGGCCCGGGACGGAAGCTCCGTCGTGTGGAAGAGCCCGTTTGCATATTTGATGTGCATCAACGAGGAAGATGGGCTAGACTTCCGGGTTCTGCAGGACACCGAAGGTGGCCAGCAGTTGCGTGTCTTCTGGCAGGACGACGATGTGACGGATCGGGCAGACGGCTTCGAAGCGCTGATCCAAAGCCACCCACTCAGCGCCCTCTTTCAATTACGTGTTGTGACAATCATCCAAGAGCGGCTGGAGGTTCAACTGGGTAGAGCGCAGTCACACCAAGTGGCAAAGCAGGACCCTGGCCTTGGCGATGTGAGAGACGAGTGCCTTAAAGCTGCAGAACTCCTTAGACAGGTTGAGATGGGTGTCTTGGAAAGTGGAATTGAATCCTTAGAGGAAGAGGTATGCATCAGCGAAGCTTTTCGCCACCCACCGTCACAGTTGAGAAGGAAAACGTGATGGGTTGGGGTTTAGTGTACCAATGGCTAACAAGGGTCTTATGCAGAGAAGCTCGCTTCTGGCCGACAAAAACGTGGTGGCGTATCTCGGATTGATGGAGCCTGCCGCTTCAGACTTAGTCGAAGAAGAGGCGTCCAATGAAGTAGAAGACTTCAGCTGATTCGCATGAGATTCTGGGCTCTGTTTCTTGGGGTCGTTGCGGGCAGACAGGAGATTCCATGAGACGGGCTCGGGCAGGTCTGTGAGAAACTCCGGCTCCAAGACCTCACCCGACAATTAGGCACCCGAGTAACAGACTGATCATTCGAAAGCCGTCACGTTTGAAAGGCGGCGAACTGTTCATCGTACCCCAAAGAGGGTGTTGGCTACTACCGACTATACCCTCATTCATCCAGGCTGGGATTCCCCTTGTCAACCTCGAGGCGGTTGAATAGACGAGTCCACGATGCGCCAGAGAATAGTGACCCCCTTGCAGTGGCATTTTCTCGAGTTCATGGTTCATGTTTCAATGTGACACGAACGTCATCGATACTTGATCAATAACACGCCACCGCAAAGCATTCCCCGGCATAGGCTGCCGGCATTCCGAAAGCTAGAGACCGGAACAGCAAATCACGGCAACGCCAGACCAGCCAAGACAGCATAAATCCTCTAGTCTGGGGAACTTTGCCAACTTCCGCCTGGTGGTCGGACCCAATAGCGGACCAGTGTTTCGATAATTTCCAGTCGCCTTCTGGAACAAATATCGACGTCTCTTCCAAGGATCGCCTTGGCCCCTCATCTGTACCCCGAGATGAGTGCCACGAGGCATTTGCAGCCGCCTCCAAATAGATCATCTTCAGACGGCAGGGGGGGGGGGCATTTTGCCGGAAAGTGAAAGCCGATCTCAGACTGAGCAGGCTCGCCGCCCCCAAAGTGCGGGGAAGCAATTGGGGAGTCGCGAAGAACCGGAGGTTACAAAGGCGTAAGTCTCTGTGCCTGCTAGCGGCCTCTCCCTCATCACCTCTTGTACAGGAGAGGAACGTAGTTTACGCCGTATTATATGTGGGCTGTTTTATGGGATGGTACCGCATTAGGCGTCTTGTTAGCGCGGTCGAGTAGACTCGTGTACTTGGTGGTGACGAGTGACTTTACCCAGTGGAAGACATCGCTAGGATCTGAGCTCACGAGAGGTTCATGAACGGTTCGCCAAGGTAGGCAGAAACCTGGATCTCCACGCCCCGGATTCGGCTTGATCGTCGTCGATGCAACAGCTGTTTGGCTTCGCCTGTGGGCACTTTCGGTTTCAACCTGATATCAAACGAATCTGTCAGCACACAGGTCGAGAAGCATTCGGTTGAAACTACTGTTGGGGTGTGTGGACAAGGCATAATCCGCGTCTCTCAGCCCCTCAGGGACAATCTGCAGAAGGCTATCGGGATGGAGTGGGTTGCCATATCCGGAGCATAGATGGCCATACTCGAAGCCATATAGCACTCATATCTCGGTCAAGCCACGTTATTATTAAGACACGCGAAACCAAACAGAACCAAACAAAAGAAGTGCGCTAGCTGAGTCTGAGAGAGGAAAATCTAGACGAGGGAGTTAGTTAATTTGGCAGGCTACGCTTGCAAGTCAGCCTATCGCCTCCTACCTATGCGGGGCGTCGCGGATCTCTTTCGCGAACGAAGCATCCGCGAGACCCCTATAGTGAAGGCGAAGGGCGAAGGCGGCGAAGAAGCCACCCCGTAGGTGGTTTCGGCGTATAGGTCTACTGACCGACAGCTGTGGTTGCTCGACACCTCTTTGGCGTCACGAGGGTTACACAGCCTTGGAGCTTGCTGCAATGTCGGCTTTGATCCAACGCCGAGTCAACGAGTTTCCAATTTCAGTCCTGGCCTGTGAATGACAGGATCCTTCCACGCTCGGCAGATTGCATCAACCGCACACTCTCGCATCGACGGTCCTGAGCATACAGGACGGCGGAGAAAATGATGGCTGCTAAGTTCAACATGCAGCTGATGAATCGCAAAGTGAAATACAATTTGGTACGTTTCGGGAGGCTAGACGCAGTGATCTTCGACACACTTGCTCAAGGTCGAGTAAGCCAGTTGAAGGACCGCCACCCGCCAAGCCGCGAGCCCTGAATGCTAGTGTGGCCATGGTATCTTCGCCGTTCAAACTGGCTTCTGAACTTGATGATGCATTTCCCCTCCCGGATCCAGCATGAGCCCAGGGTCCAACCCCAGAGAAAGTAAACCCCCGAGTCTAGGGCTAGCCTGCCAACCTTGACATGGCGTGATGAGGCGCAAGCCCATAATTCCATCGGCTTTTCATTGCCGTCATCTGTGACATTCGAAGATGCTCACGAATGGTGCGATTTACCACGATGCAGGAAGGGCTTCTCCAGGCTGCCATTCGCTGGCCAGGTCGGGGGAGGGGGTAGGAAGAGTAGAACGTGGGAAAACAGCCCGAGGTATTGAGGGGGTTAGGGCGGGTGGGATGGGGGATGGTGAGGGGAGAGGAGACATGTACACTTGCGAGTCGAGGTACTTCTCAAGATAAGCTCGTGCTGTGCAGGATGGGACGCCGTTTTTATTTATTTATTGCGGACGGTGTGCTAGTAGGATCCCTGCTCACCCCAGATTGTTGCTGGCAAGACTCTGGGCCGCTAACAGCAAGCGTCGAACTGGGTTGGGCTTGAGTGGACAGTCAGGGCAGTTTGCAGCAAGGAGGTTCCTTCTGCAGAGTCCTGCCGAGGCCTTGGATCAGGTTGCTGACCAGCCGCTTTCATTATTTCTCCGCAAAATCGTACCCCAGCACCAAGTGGGCCGCCGAACCCCAGGGCCGCTATGGGGTACCACACCAAAGCGAGCTCCAAGCACACACCTCTGGCACCTTCGTGCCATTTTTCCCTCACTCACTCCTCACTCGTCCGCCCACACCTGCCGTCTTAGAGCTTCTTGCTTATAACCAGGTGCCCCGCCCGCCTCGCCTGCCTGTACACTCCATCCCCCCCCTTCCCCTTCCCACCCCCCTTTAGATTCATGAATGCCAGTGCAGACAGCGATTGCCCAGTTCATGCCCGCCCGAGTTCGACGACGACTTCACGGCTAAGGAGCGCCGGTGACGCTCTTTGCTTACGCTTACACTGCACCGCAACGAGCCTTGGGAACTATCCCGGCTGGGAGCCGATTCGCTGTGTGCGATCCTGCGCCTCTGCGCCCTGTATTACGGACCCGCGTATTCGCTCGACACAACCAATTTAGACAACAACTTTGCACATTCCGATCTTTCCCCCCGGACACCGACGACGGTCGCGACCACACCGCCAAAATGCCCGGAATTCTCCCCATGAAAGTGATCAAGGTCGGCACCAGCTCACAGAGTCGTATCGCCCAGGCCTGCGACAGGTGCCGCAGCAAGAAGATACGCTGCGATGGCATCCGCCCTTGCTGCTCCCAGTGCGCCAATGTTGGGTTCGAGTGCCGCACCAGCGACAAGCTCAGCCGGCGTGCTTTCCCAAGGGGCTACACCGAGTCGCTCGAGGAGCGCGTACGCGTGTTGGAGGGCGAGGTGCGGGAGCTAAAGGACTTGCTGGACGAGAAGGACGAGAAGATCGACATGTTGTCCAAGATGCACGGAAATCGCCGGCCATCCCCAGAGGTTATAGCGCAAACATCACCCACGGCCGACTCGAGGAAAGAGGGCTCACCGCCAAGAGAGGATACCTTCCGTGTTCAGGCGTCGCCGTTGCTGCTCGGGGTCGAGAATTCGGATTCGTATTTTATGGGAGCTTCCAGTGGCCGGTCGTTTATTGGTATGCCCTGTTTTGATTGCCCCTGTGAAATCATGAGTGCTGACCCCGGTATAGAATCCTTCAAGCGCAAGATCCAGGAGAATGGCAAGTCGTGCTCCGAGTTCAACCCTGAGGCCTTCTTGCACATCCAGGGGTGCTACCCCCTCACACCCAAGTCGCCATCCCAAGGCACGAGGATACCACCGCGGTTATTCTCTGACAGATGCGTCAATGTCTATTTTCAGGAGTGGGCGCCTCTCTTCCCGGTGCTTCACAAGCCTACCTTCCTCCGCGTCTATGAGGAGTTCGTCGCCGACCCCGAGAAGATCAAAAACAACCATAAGCTGGCGCAACTCCACTTGGTGTTTGGCATCGCCGCCTTGTCTAGCGAACAACCCGACCTCCAGCAGATTGCCGCATGCGAGGCGCAATGGCAGCGATGCCTAGAATTAATACTCATGGATAACACCATGATTACCCTCCAATGCTTGCTACTTGCCCTCATCTACTGTACCATCAGAGCAGACTACAAGAGGCTGCAGCACTACAAGGGCATTGCTGTCGGGTTATCACACCGACTTGGCTTGCACCAGAGTCAGAAGCGCTTCTCATTCGGCGTTCTAACTATTGAAACTCGAAAGAAGGTCTTTTGGACTCTATACATGCTTGACTGGTAAGAATCCCTTTGTGTAACTCTTCATTTCAAAATACTCACTGCTTTAGCTTCTCCGCTGCTATGTTGGGTCTACCCAAACTGCTGAAAGACGAAGACGTGCATGCCGAATTCCCCTCGGACACTGATGACGAGTACATCACCGAGAAGGGATTCCAACCGTGTCTCCCAGGAGAGCACACCCGTCTTTCAAGCGCGTTGGCCCTATTCCGCGGATCCCGAATTCTAGGCAAGGTTTTGGAGAAGATTTACCCCTCGGCGACGTCGCACGAGCTCTCGCTCCAGCAAATGTCGGCGCTTGGAAACGAGCTTGACGAGTGGCATGACAAGCTGCCGCAACACCTCAAACTCACTTTCAAGCAGGATAAGCCATCGACCGATATAACCGGCAGCAGGTCACCTTTGCTCGTGAGTAGCCCCCTATCATATCCGCTGGCTTGACTAATCAAACTTTCTAAGGCTCTCGCGTACTACTACATCCGCATTCTCATATTCCGCCCAGCGGTATCGTCTAGTCTTGGGCAAAAGGCTGCACCCGCTTTGATTTCTATCTGCGAGTCCAGCAAGTCCATCATCCAGATTATTCAGCTGCTTGAGGAGCGAAGCATGTGCTTTTCTTTCTGCCTGAACAAGTCGGACACTCTTATCCTTTGCGGCATGTCCTTGCTGTACCAGACATTGGGCCTGAAGCAGGACAGCAAGGTGCTGAGGGAAAACGAAAGACTCACAAACGTTGTCATCAAGATTGTCGACAAGGCAAAGGCAGCCGGCTCATACGACTTCAAGCGAGTTGCTGGACTGCTGGTTACCATCGACGAGCCACTTCCTCAGTCGTTGCCAACACCCCCAAGACAGAGTCCGGACACGTGCATGGCTGCTCCACCAACATACCGCACCTCGCCTCCAGCTCAGCCAACCGGAAATAGAATGCATAATCCTCTTGGCATCCATGTCGGTGCCAGCGCAAGCGAGACGGACCTACTTTTGCAACAGGAAAAACTGCGTCGGATGACAATGCCTCAGCTCTCCCAACATCACGGATCCGAACCGTACCGGGCACGCTCTAGGCAATCGTTTGACAACCTGCCGAGACAGGACGCATCCGTTGGGCGACGCGACCATCGCCTTTCATTGAGCCAGGTTCAGGCTGCGCAAGCAGCCATGATTGCGCGGGTATCGCCAACACCTGGCACCAACACAAAACAGAACCTGGATTACCTATCATTGAGCTCCACCCCCCAATCACAGCCCACCTCCCCGATTCAGGCACGTGGCCAACAACACGCGACACAAGCACAACAGGCCCAACTGTATGCACAGCTCCAGAAGGGGAGCAACGCCTCTACTGCCGAGTGGGATGCCCTGCTAGGCTCGATTGAAGGCGACCAGCTCAATGTCTACGAAGCTATCTACGGCGGAGGCATGTCACTCGCAGAAACAACGCCCATGTCGCGGGCAACCGCGACGTCGTGGTCGCCCGACTCGTGGGACCTGTCGGGGTTTAATCTGGGCGACTTTGGACCTGGCTCAGCGACAGCACATAGTGTGTTGAGCTTGAGCGAGGACAGTTTGAGCTCGGGGGACGATTTAGCGCCGAGTGAGATTGGTGGGGTCAGGGGGTTAAGTCTGGATTTGGATTTTGGAAGGGCAGGCGGGATGATGGGACATGGCCACCATGGTTCTGGAGACGGCGGGTTTGTCTTGGAGGGTTTGGATAACTTCGGGATGTGAGTCATTGAGTGGGCCGCATTTTACGACGAGGATTTTGGAATGACTGATGGGTTGACGCTCGATTTGGATCTTCTTTGGTTTGGAGTACATGGCAGCCCTGGGTTGGTTATACGGGTCACATTGTCTTGACTCTTTGGCTTGGGCTTTGTTTGGTTTGGGAGTTTCGTGGACTATTCAGCCTGGATGTCTTGCTGGAGAGCTGGCTACCTTACACAGGCACATTGGAAGCTGGACAGCGGGGGTGCGTGTATATGGGGGATAGAGTATTTAGGCTCATTGGGGCTTGGATTGGGGAACCCATTGCCTAGGAGGTATAGCAGTGGACAGAAGCAAAATTGCGGTGGTTTGGGGTATTTTATTTTGAGACTTGACCGGGTTCATTCTGATGGGAGCTTTTTGGATTCTTGTTTTATACCTTTTGATGATATTTGTCTATATTTTGCAGTGCGTGGTAGCAAGGAGGCAGATACAGTGGTGTTGGCCCTTGACAATGTGTACCTACTTGCAAGCGAGGGTCTGCCGAGGCTGTGACGTGACGTGACTCGATCGAGTCAGTTTGCGGGGCAGAACCTTGGTGAAGCCGGGCTGAGATGCGATGTTTACTTCGTACATTCAGGTAGATCACGGTTACCAACAATGAAAGTTGTCGCTCGCATAGCATATGCAAGCGAGTGTAAGTTATTAATGACAGGCGGCGGCACGAAACTTTAGACTGCTGTCTTTGATGTCCTGCTACGATTTCCCGAGAGCTCCAAGGCCAAAGGCAGGTTAGGGTTGTGAGGGTTACACTCCAACCGTGTTCCCCGCCCTGCCCGCGCAGCCTGTGTCCCGTCTGGGGTACCCGGGCGGCATGCCAAGCTGGTGGAGAGATGGTGGAGTGCAGTTCGAGCATTGCGGGCACCTCCTGGTTTGGGAAGAGGGCAGGTGTTTGCTGTCTATTGTGGTGCTTCACGGCATCTCATCTACCGACACGTTGTGTATTTCCAGTGCCTGAACTATTGGCGATGCTGTGTTGCGTCGCCAAATCTTGGTCGGGAAGAGAGTAAAATTTGCTATTCCATGAGACCTGTTGAGGAAGATCAGGTCCTGAGAGTTTGCGGTAGTGGTGCTTGACGTGTTTCACGACCGAGCATTGACTCCTGGTTTATTTTAAACCTTCTCTCATCCTTCCACCTCTGATTTTCTCTTCACCATGGACCGTCTACGCTTGAGTTTTTCCTCACTCGCATTTCTTTTCTTCCCTCACTCTTTAAATTACTGTTATTTCTGACCCCCCATCATCTCTGCAGCCCTGAATGTAGGCTGTAGTGTGCCCACGTGGTCGCGATATTGGACGCTGCAAGCATTTAGCCTGATTTATCAGTACATTTGTTCGAGGTCAATTTATTGCGGTGCGCCATCAATTCGTCCGATTGACACGGTTGTCGCGATTCACACGGGCGCTTGAGGTGTGGCACAAAAGACAGCAAGGAACAGACCGCCGGCAATTAGAGCGAGGGCGAGGACGAGAGTCTTCGCCGAATGCGGAGAGCCTCGGACTGTGGATGCACTGGGACTTGCAGATACGCGAGGAGGGAAACGAGTAGGTCAGCAGCGACGGGGGAGCGCTGGGTTCGCTGCGACGCTCGGACTCAACAGTTGTACCGCTCCCGGGGCCCACTCCGGCTGGGCGGGTTTCCGGGGCTAGGGGAGCTCCGGGGCGCATCGACCCGCGCCCCTCTCTTCCCCAGGTGACTCGCGCCACCACCGCCAACCACTAACCCCCCGCCCGACGCTTGCGGGCCACCACAAAGAGGCCTGGACCTCAACACACACTCGGACTTAGGCTCCCAACACTGTTCAAGGACTGAACATAGCTCCGTTGAATCCAGTACCTCACTGCAGAGGCTGCGTCTTCATTTTTTTGGCCGGCGAGATCCTTTTCCGCGTTGCAGGGCATTTGGTATTTATCGTCCACCATTCGGCAAGCATTTGAGAGCGAAGACCTTGCTCAAACTTACACTCCACCGAGGATTAATCCACTCTCAAGCATACATAAAAAAGTACGCGCTACAATCAACCGAATCGATGGCGACAGAAAACATGCCGCTACTTCTGGGGAAGATGGATGTGATTCCGCCTGGTGAGTTTGTTTATTTCATAATATACAACTCTGATGGAGGCGTTCCACGAGTGAGTGTTCTCACTCACAAGCGGGCCGCCTCATTGGATATATCCCGCGATAAGGTGCTGACCCCTATCCTAGCCTCCCTTGCCTTCGCAGCAGCCCTTTCGACCAGCGGGTCGCGGTTACCGCAGACAATCGCCCACAGGGGGTATAAAGCCGCATTTCCAGAGAACTCCATGGGCGCTTTTCATGGAGCCGTAACAATTGGTGCACACGCAATCGAGACGGACCTGCATCTATCCAAGGACGGCGTTGTTGTCCTTACACACGTGAGACCCGCCCATACGGATACTACCCTACTGTTCTTGCAAAATAGAGGGGCTGACCGTGTTTCATCACGCGTAGGATGCTTCGCTTAAGAGGTGTTTTGGTATAGACAAAAAGGTTGCCGACTGTAACTGGAGTTACTTGAGCACTCTGAGGACGTTGAGGGAGCCACAGCAAGGGTTACCGCGCCTGTCAGATCTGCTCGAGTACCTTGGTCAGCCCGGACTAGAGCCAATATGGTTGCTACTAGACATTAAGGCAAGAGACCCTATCGCTGTCGACGACGGACTTTGGAGCTGACTATTGACCCAGATTGACGACGACGGGGATGACCTCCTCGGCAGAACGGCTGAGACGATAAGATCTGTGCTCACAGCGCGGCCTTGGAAGGAAAGGATAGTCCTCGGCGCCTGGAACGTAGGTCGTGTCTCAATCCCCACACACTCAAGGGCTGGTCATGCTCACACTTGCACGCAGGAAAACTACATAAACCTATGCCGCGAGCACCTCCCCGGGTTTCCGATCGCCTACATTGGCTTCTCGGTTATTTACGCCCGCAAGTTTCTTGGCCAACCGGGGGTGCACTTCAACCTGCTGCAGAAGACGCTCGTCGGGCCAGTCGGCCGTCGTTTTATCAAAGCAGCCGGGAAGGCGGGGCAGAGCGTTTTCGTGTGGACGGTGAATGACGAGCAGTGGATGGAGTGGAGCATACGCAGCGAGGTCGACGGCGTGATAACCGACGACCCGAAGCGGTTCCTCGAGGTGTGCAATCGCTTCGGCGGCACAGCTGGAACGATACCGCGGACGAGACGGATTAGGGCAGCTCGGCTGTACGTGGGCGCACTGCTGATGCAGGTGGTGTATCTCGTCGGAATGGTCTTGTTATGGCACCGGTTTTCGACCGTCGGTAGGACGAGGAGGGTGAAGGAGGGGCTGGTGGCGGTGAAGGCGTGAGCATAAGACTAGAGGACCGCGCACCGCGCACCGCAGCGCAGTTGCAGGGCAAAGGCGCAGGGCGGGATGGTGAGAGGTTTATGTTGTCATGATGAATGATGAGAGAAAACGTTGCGGTTCGTGAGTGGGCATGCTGTTTCCGGTGGGGAGGCAGGCTAGCGATCGAGTGATCAGGGCGCTGGCGAATGGCAGAGAATCGATTTGCTTGGGTGAGACACCAACCAGCAAGGCAGGCTGTGGGTATCTAGCTGGATCTGGGAGACGATGCCGCGGCAGCATGCAGGGCGGAGTGGATTGATGCCTGGTTTCTATTTGGCAGCGAGGGGGGGTAGACGACATTTACAATTCCATAAACAGAGGCACATGCGCAGACACAGGTGGTTGGGCAGGTCATGATAGGGGCTACGTAGACTTGCAGTTTCGTTGGACTTACCTGTACCACGGAGTTGCCAACCCTGTGGACGTTCGACCCAATCACCGTTTCTTCCGCCACCGTGCTCCAACGAGACCGCCTTTTCACAATTCCTGGCGTGCCTGGGCGCTCTGGCGCCCTTTTCTCTCTTTTCTGTTTTGTTGTTGTTTTTGGACCTTACGTTTCTCGCCCTTTTTCGTGCCATAAGCCAGCCCTGTATTCCCGCCTTGGGGGCTGATCAGCAAACCGCCCTGTGTCACTGGAACACTTGGACACGGGTGCTACGAGACACAGATCTACCCTTCACCTTTGCAATTACATATGAATGCCCAACCCCTCGCCTCGTTTTCTTCCCAACTGCGCTGAAGCCTGACCCGAATGTTTTTTTTTTTGGTGTTTGTCTTGGCCTGTTGATGCTGCTTGCTCGCCTTCGGTTGCTGCTAGCCTAGATCGAGATCCGATCTCTCTCTCCGATCTCTCTCAACCCCTGAAGACGGCAACCTCTAACCACATCTCGGAGAATTTTATGACTCTTTCCCAACCCCCACCCGCTCGGCCTACCTCACGCTCCCCTGCCAGACCCAGACAGTCTGCAAGTCCGCGGGCAGTCCCTCCATCAATAAATATAGAGCCCGCCCCGAACTACCTTACCTTATACGTACATACATACAACTTGCCCTCCCTTAATAAAAGAAAAAAAGAGACGAGACCGAGCCCGCCATGTCAGCAACCTGCGTGGTCCGCGAGGTCGCCTGGCGCGCCCCGGCCTGCGGTCTGCCGCCGGCCGCGCGCCGGGCCGGCCGCA
Organism: Lasiosphaeria hispida; assembly: GCA_033439745.1. Classification (NCBI taxonomy): domain Eukaryota; kingdom Fungi; phylum Ascomycota; class Sordariomycetes; order Sordariales; family Lasiosphaeriaceae; genus Lasiosphaeria; species Lasiosphaeria hispida. The sequence continues at coordinate 4,202,204 of JAUIQD010000002.1, read as the reverse complement.
CGCCGCTGTGCGAGGGCCACCTGTGCCGGTTCCGGTCGCCGACGTCGGGGCGGCCGTGCCTCGAGGTGCCGCTGCGGCTCGTCTACAGCGTGCGCGACTCGGGCGGGCTGCTGCCCGACGACACCGAGAGCTTCTTCTGCACCGACCACGACGGGTTCGCGTGCCGGGCGACCATCGAGGACGGGACGCGGTGTCCGGACGCGCGCCGCTCCGGCATGGACTACTGCGGGCGCCACGCCGAGTCGGTATGCCGGGCGCGCACGAGCCGGACCGGCGCGTGCCGGAGCGTGGCCATGGAGGGGGCCGAGTACTGCGAGCAGCACCGGTGCGCCAACGGCGTCGGGGGACGGGGGCCCGAGGGGCACTGCCGGAACCACCGGGTCGGGACGGGGGCCTTTTGCGACGATCACATCTGCATCTGGAAGGACAAGGAGGGTAGGAGGTGCACCGGGCAGAGTCCGCACAAGAGGGCGTGCTGCGCGAAGCACACGTGCCCGAGATGCGAGTTTGGGGCGGAGGACGACACGTCGTACTGCATCTACCACCTGTGTGCGTGGGGGAGGAGGGGCAAGAAGAAGGAGTACCCGGCATGTGTCGAGCCGGTCGGGGAGCTGGAGTATTGCGGGCGGCATGCCAAGGAGCGGAAGCACGACCTGAGGCTGACAACGTCGACGAGGAGGAGCTCACGGAGCGAGGCGCGGAGGCCGAGCTTTGGGGGCGTCACCTTCGAACGGCAGACAGCCGTGTTCGCTACCGGCGGTGGCGGCGGTGGCGGCGGCAGCCACGACGACGAGACGGTCTACTTTTCCGACCCGGAGCGGCCCCCGATAGCCAGGGTCGCCAAGACGAGGCGGAGCGACAGTTCCAGGCTGATGAAGCGGATCGAGTACAAGGGGGCTGCGGAGGAGAAGAGAGCCGAGCTCGACGCCTGGACACCGTCATGGGCTTACTCTCAAGCTCTGAGGCCCTGGAGGCCGTGGACCCCGAATTGATCGTGTCGAATTAGAGAAGGATACACCGATGGGGACAAACTCTTGATGCCATCTCCACGCTTGAACCGAATAAGCACCTCGCCGGGCGAGGGGGGGGAGCGGCTTGATGAGTGGTTGGCTTGAGATGGATGGTTGGATATTCGACATGCACCGAGTACACATGACGGACCGCCTCAGTCATCAGTCGCGAGGGCGCCTTGAAAAAGGCGTCCTTGCGACCGGATTACTTGTCTCTGGTTATGCTTATCAGATTGGCACCCAGCAGCCAGGGATTTCAACACCTATATCCACATCAACAGCGACATCGACATCGACATCGACATCGACTTGTGTGAAGTGGGGGAGAGAAAGCCGAGGGCTAGAATGGAACAGTTTGCAGAGCCGGCTGATGGATTGGAGCACTTGCTCACTGGCTGTCCAGGTCTCGACGGTTGGTCGGCCCAAGGAATGTAATGTATACGCCGCACATACTGCCTGTCCGGATGGAACCGGTGTCGGTATCGGCAGAGCAATGAGCTTGTTTGCGGGCTGGGTTTGTATATTTAATATTCTGCTGATAATTAATGGCCAAGCAAGGCCGGCGGAAACGTTCAATTGACTTATCAAGTTACCAACCCACTGGGAACCTCGGTGCGTAGAATATCAGAGTCGTGTGCTCTGAGACTTGGTCGTGTAAAACAAGAATTGCCCGAATGAGGGCATTCAGAAACGAGTGACTCTAAAAATAGCGACCAATGGCGTTGTGTCCGCTGTGGCTGCGATTCGATTCGATATGAATCATGATGGTGTCAAGATCGGGCAATCCTGCGAATCGAAGGCGCAGGCGCACGCGTGCTCGTTTCTCGCCGACGTTCATGTTTGGAGCTTTGAGGTTTGGTCAGCTTTGCGGGCAAATTCAATGGGCCGACCGCCATCGTCCAGCAGCCTGGAAGGGTCAACTATTGGATGCTGGTAATCCCCCCGCCTAACTCCGTTAAATGCGCTGTACTCGCAGCACAGCCCAGACCAGGTCCAGGCCGGCTGTGCTCCCCAATCACGCTCCATGACGACTCTAGCCGACGCGTCCTAGCACCCCGAGCCAAATTCAGGCACGGACTCTGAGACGCAATTGAAGTCGGGATTCGGGGGCGTCGCAAGTCCGTCGAGACTTGACACACTCGCGGCAATTCAAGTCGCAGCCTTACAAAACATCACGAGAGCACTATTTCTACCGTCCCTGTTGCCACCATTTACTACAGACACTCTGCCTGACATAGGACCTTCTGATCGACTAGATACAAACACCCTTGAGCCATGGCAGACGAATATTCCGGAGGCTCTATAGAGGCCGACCACCTCTGCGTTTTGGTCCACGGGGTACGTGCTTGAGAAGTGGTCAATTGACGGGATACCTCTATCACCCTCGTGTCACCCAGTGGTCGGCTAACCGTGACGTTGCAGCTATGGGGAAACCCTCTCCACATGGCCTCGGTCGCCAAAAGCCTACGCGCCCAACATCCCCGCGAGAAGGTCTACGTTCTGGTCGCGAAGCGCAACAGCGGCTCCTTCACGTACGACGGCATCGAGCTCGGCGGCGAGCGCGTGTGTCTCGAGATTGAGGAGGAGCTCGAGGCCATCAAGAGCCGCGGCGGCCACATCAAGAAGATCAGCATTGTCGGCTATTCGCTGGGCGGTCTCGTCGCGCGTTATGCCATCGGCCTGCTCTTCGCCCGGGGTGTACTGGACAACCTTGAGTGCATGAACTTTACCGCCTTCGCGAGCCCCTTCCTCGGCGTGCGCTCTCCACTCAGGGGGTGGGGCAACAACGTGTGGAATGTGCTCGGCGCCAGGAGTTTGTGTATGTCTGGTCGCCAGTTGTTCGGCATCGACAAGTTCCGCGACACGGGGAAGCCGCTGCTCGCTGTCCTTGCCGACCCAAAGTCCATCTTCATGTCGGGTCTCGCAAAGTTCCAGCGCCGCACCCTGTACGCAAACGTAACAAACGATCGCAGCGCCGTCTACTACACGACAGCCATCGCCAAGACGGACCCTTACACCGACATGTCCAAGGTCAACGTCAAGTACGTGAAGGGTTTCGAGGACGTCATTCTCGACCCCGTGTCTCCCGTGCAGCCCCAGCCATTGGCGCCCAAGGAAAGGGAACCCTTCAGGGCAAGCGCGAAGCGGTGGTTCAATCGCATTCCCTTCGTGCTGGCACTCATTGTCTTTGTGCCAATTGGCGTCGTCGCCTTCTTCATCAACTCGGCCATCCAGACGGTGCGCAGCTCGCGGCGCGTAAAGCTGCACGAGAAGGGCCTAGCGGGCATCAACCCCGAAGGGTACCGCGTAAACTTGTGGATTAACGAGATCCGCGAGGCGGTCGAAGATGCTTATGAGAACCTCAACAGCTCGCAACGGCAAGAGTACTTGGCATCTGGGTCATCGTCAGATTCTGAAGACGGTGCCGATACGGGCAGTGATTCAGGCGAGGAGATCATTGCGCTTGAGCGTAAACAGTCGGTCGCCGGACAGCCGACGTTGGCGCTGGCGCCGTACCAGTTTGAGGCGGTTAAGGCGCTGGACTCTCTCGGTTGGCGCAAGTATCCGGTGTGGATTCATAAGGTTCGCCACAGCCATGCGGCCATTATTTTGAGGACCGAGAAGGAGGATTTTAGCGAGGGGCAAACAGTGTTGAACCACTGGGCCAAGACGGAGTTTTTGCTATGAGCTGTTTTTGGACCCATTTCTGATGGATTGGTCGGTTGGGGATGGTGTTTAGGAGCCGGTTGGCGGTAAATACCCATTGCGTTGTTAGATCTGTGGCGGCCAAAATACGTAGTCCTCTTTTTGTTGATAGTATAGATCAGTGAGAGAGAGCATGCCTAATTTAATGTTTATTTTGTTAAAGCACGACAGCTGCAATTCCGTGTTACCAATGATAGTTGCGTACTCAGTAGTAGGTCGGTAGGTAGGGTCCTACCTTGGGGACATACCTTAATTTCCATCTCGGTCTGTGGCTGTTGGTCTCCTCCTTTGAGTATCATTCATCCAAATTGAATACTAGGAGAACTGCTCTTGTTCTGATACATATTATTCTTTTGCCGTCTCACTTTCCATGCACAAATGAGGCAACCCGAACTCTCTCAAGTCGCACTCGATCCAAACACCAGAAGCCAATCCCGGTTAAGGGCTTAGCGTTTCATTGCCGACCCGGCAGCCTGGTTAGGTTGCGCCACCAGGAAGGATGAAGTGGGCCCAAGCTCCACCCTCGGCTTTCGACCAAAACCTGGCGGAGGAGCTTGGAGAAAAATAAAGGGGCAAGCCCCATCCCATCCCATCCTAGTCCTGGTCCCACAGTCCCAAACTCCTGGTTCCCGCCCCTTCTCGCCGCCCAAACCCAAACACTGTTGGGCGTGTATGCTCGCGATCCGGCAGTTGACTATGGGGAACTTACGCGCCACGTCCAGGTTCTTCGACAAGCCCTCGGCGGCGTCGACGGCGACGCTGCCCCGTCGCTCGGCCCGGACAAACCTCGCCCGCTTCTCGTACAGAGCAGAGAGCGACAGCGACGAGGACAAAAAGTCCTCTCAGCTGACCTCCCTCTCCGACATTGAAGATGCCGCCAAACCCCTGCAGCGCGACAGCTCCTCCCCAGCCCGCAGGACGGGCACCGTCACCCGGAAGCGGAAACGCGCCGCAACGGCAACAAAACTCGAAGCCTCCTCCTCCCCGCCGCCAGCCAAGATCAAGGCCGAAGCCAAGTCCGAGTCCGAGTCCGAGTCCGAGTCGACGACGACGAGTGCCATCAAGAGCAAACCCAAACGCGCGCCGCGCAAGCCCGCGCGAAAGATAACCTCCCCGACCACGGGCGCCGTGAAGGTCGAGCCGCCCTCCAACTGGGAGGAGATGTACGCCGTGGCCAAGAAGATGCGGCTGCCGGGGGGCGCGGCGTCGCATGCGGCCGTGGACACGATGGGGTGCGAGCGGCTGGCGTCGGCGGACGCGAGCGCGCGCGACCGCCGGTTCCACACCCTGGTCGCGCTGATGCTGTCGAGCCAGACGAAGGATACGGTGAATGCGGAGGCCATGATCAGGCTGAAGAAGGAGCTCCCTGGCTGGCGCGAGGGGGAGCCGGCAGGACTCAATCTGGAGAATATGCTGGTTGTGGAGCCCGGAGTGTTGAATGAGTTGATTGGCAAGGTTGGGTTTCATAACAACAAGACCAAGTATGTTTTCTTGTCCAAACTACAGGACACAAAGTACGATTGCTAACCCATTGCCGCCAGATACCTCAAACAAGCCGCCGTCATCCTCCGCGATCGCTACAACTCCGACATCCCCGACACCATCGAAGGGCTCATGTCGCTCCCCGGCGTCGGCCCCAAGATGGCCCATCTCTGCATGTCGGCCGACAACGGCTGGGGTCGCGTCGAGGGCATCGGCGTCGACGTCCACGTGCACCGCATCACGAACCTGTGGGGCTGGCAGCACCCTCCCTCCAAGAACCCCGAGGAGACCCGCCTGGCCCTCCAGTCCTGGCTGCCCCGCGACAAGTGGAAGGAGATCAACTGGCTGCTGGTCGGCCTGGGCCAGGCCGTCTGTCTGCCTGTCGGCCGCAAGTGCGGCGACTGTCAGCTTGGCCTGCGAGGCTTGTGCAAGGCCGCAGACAGAAAGAAAGTGTCGGATGGCCGGAGGAAGAGGGAGATGGAGGTGAAAGCGGAGATTGGGATCGAGGTCGGGGTTGACGAGGACGAGGATGAGCGCAAGGTCGTTGTCAAAAAGGAGAAGAAAGTGGCGCGGACCGTGAAGGAAGAACCTGTCACGGGGAGGGATGTGGAGGCGAGGATTGCCAGTGATCAAGAGGGGGCGTTCGACGAGACTATGAAGCAGGAGCTGGTGAAGAAGGAGGAGGTGCTCCAAGAGGATACAGAGATCAAGATTGTAAAGGGGGAACCGGAAGACGCAGCAGGAACTGTGAAGCGAGAGGTCACAGAAGATGCTACACATCAGACGATCAAGGCAAGTATCGAGGAGGATACTGTGAAAGATGAAGCGGCGAGTGTAAAGAGGGAGACGACTATAAAGGAGGAGGTGGAGGCTACCGTTGCAAAGAGTGGGAGGTTGCAAGAGCAGGTTTTGGATCGGACTGTGAAGCAGGAGATTGTCAAGGAAGAGGAGGACAGGGAGGCCGCCGTTGTCAACAAGACTGTTAAGGAGATTGTCAAGAGAGAGAGGGCCAAGAGGGAGGTGGCAAAGGAAGAAGCTGCAGAGGAAAGATCTACGAGAGCAGTGGCTGTAAAGGATGAGGTGGTTAAGGAGGAAGAGGATACAGTTATAAAGGAGGGGGCCGTTGATGCGACATCTCCCGAGGTGAAGCTCGAGGCGGTGAGGGTCGCTGCAACGCGCCGGGAGAGGCCGGTCAGGGCCGGCCGGGGCCCCACCCGTCGGTAACGGATAACCCGGGAAGAGGCCCGCTAAGGCGGCATGTGTAATTGTGGATTAGGTAGCTCTAGGCTATCGCTCCGGCGCAAACGCTGGCTCGCCTAATTGTTGCCTACCCCGTGATAACCACCCCGTGATACCCTAGCTTCGGACGCCAGCAGACGCAGCCGCAATCGACAGGAACCATTCAAAGCAGGATACGATGCCGGAGCTCTATAATGGCTCGCCATCCTCAGCATGCAAGTCACTCTACAAGGACAGGGAAAAAGAAAGGTGCTACAACATATACGTGTTCACGCGCGACAGTTCGACAGGCGTGGGTAATCACTCGTCACAATCCGAAAGCCTAGTTAGTCCAATGACTAGTCCAATGACCACTCGAAGGTATTATAGTGTCCTTGTATTATTCGTCACCAGGACCAGATTTCCGTCTCCCAGTTTCCATCTTCCTCCCAGCGAGGGCATCCCGCGTGCCATGGCTGTCGAGTCCCCCAATTACCGTGTAAAATAAAATAAAAAAATAATTCGACGTCCTCCCAAATGGCTCACTCGTCCCGTGAAGTCTCTGCGAATCCGGGCAATACAGTGCCAATTTGAGAAAGAAAACTAAAATAAAAACCCATCCGCCTGGACGCCTTGCTCTCGCCAAAATACATTACACGCCTCCAGGTGGGCGCACATAATCCCGTGACCCATGTATCGAAGCGAAGCTGTTTTTGAAAAAAGATGATTGCCGCCATATTATTTGCTGAATGTGGGGTGGGTGCGGTGTCGTGATGTGATGCGATGCGGTGGAGTGCCTGCCGAGGGGCAACCAGAGGAAAAACAAGCCTTAGGTGGCGACCTTGGCTGTTCGCCTGCGCCACCGTCGCCTCCGTACTCCGCTGTGCGGCCGGCGGGCGCTCGGGTTCGCAGGCTTCTCGTGGGTTTTCATCGCGAAGGGGTTGGTGTTGGTGCTGTTATTGGCATTGGTGTCTCGGTGTTGGTGGTGGGATGTCCGGCGGCCACTGGACCCCGCACCGCTCAGTTGAGCGCGCTTGTTGGCCGTTTTAGGGGGGCTACACGCCCTTGATGACCTGCGTTCGCTCCCTGTTGAGCTGCATGGCATTTTGCTCAAACGCCTCCTTCTTGCACTGTTTGACGAGCGAGAAAAGAGGTCAGCCAACGAGTCGTCTTCGGATAAGACGTCTGAGAGGCCGACGAGCCACCACTGCGGCTCCCGGCCTTCTGCACTGGCGCCCAAGCCGAGGCCGAGGCCCACGCTCAGGTCCAGGCTCAAGCCCGAGATGGTGCTACTTACGTCGTCCAGGTTCCTGCACTTGTGGTCCTCTAATAGGCGGTGCCCCGAACAGTAGTGCCCTTGGCAGAACGCGCAGTCCCCGGATATGCGCTGCGCGGCAACCTTGCAGTCGCCGTAGCTGCACTTGATCTTCCTGGGAGGCATTTTCGTCTTCGATTTCCGACCGGCAAGTCGTGCGAGATTGGATGTGGTGAGTCAACAGTCAGCGATCGGCTTGCGCAATCTGGAGCGATGCGTATGACTGGGCGGTGCGTGGGTGTAAGAATCGACTAGTCCTGGACTCGAAGGCACTGCGATGTGATGGTGCGTTCGTGGGCGAGGGGAAGAGCAGGAATCAGGAATGGCGAGGCGGCTATGCAGGGAAAATAATGAGAGAAAGGGAGAGGAATCGAAGGGACGGCGAGAAGATGCCGGGCCAGGGAGGTTATAACCACGCCAGGCGGAGACGACAGGGTATCTACTTCACGTGGCGGAATCCCCGGACAGGGTAGCCCAAGATGGCCAGCAAGGCTTCTGTGGTCTGTGGTGGGCAGCCGGACTAGCCAGCCAAGCGCAGATGTGGAAAGCAGTGGAAGGAAACCGTTCGACGCAAGGCCACCATTTGACCACCTGCAGTCATTCAGTCCCCAGCCGTCCTCAGTAGCCCACAGTTCTCCGGGCAGGCAGTGCGTTGTGACTTTTGGGTGACACCACCGTGTGCGACTACGGAGTACTACTTTCCAGAGGCCGACAGACGAGCTGTAAAAAAGGCAATGCAGCATGCAGTGTGCAGCCTGTCGATGTCTGATGACGGCAGGTAGGCGAGTCGGCAGCGGCCCAATTGGGATCTGATCTTGATGGCGGCAAGGGAATCACAAGGCTTAGACCAGGGCATAGCCTTTTCTTACAAACATGATATCCATACTGGCAACTGTGAACCACGCAAAGAGCAAAGCCCGCGCTGGCATCCACCAGGGACAAATAACCGAAGCAGCAACCAACAGCAGCAATAGGCAGGCGGCTGGACGTCTTGCATGCGCCAGAAAACGGATCTAGCGGGATGATCTTTATCTGGAAGAACCCTGATGTCCAAGAACTCCAGTGGGGGACAGTACCCCCCCCCCCCCCCCCCCCGTGGCCGACGGTGCCGTACCCGCAATCATGGGTTGGATTTGACTGAGTTCCAGCGCTGTACTCCAAACCCTGCACCGGACAGTTGTGCGTGCATACGAGACATGATTACCTTTAGAGGTACCTGCAGAGACATGTGCCGCTACTGATGCTGCACATACCGGAAGGGGTATGGTTACTAGCTGTACGTTGCTCCCCAAGTCTTAAGCTTCGCGTGCCTCGGTCTTGGACATCCTTACATCCTTCTCCAACCCAGGCAGCGAAAGCGCGTGTGCATTCTCCAATTCTCGCGACGCTCCAGTCTTCTTGTCTTGAAGTGGTTTCCATCTGCAGCGATTTGCAGTTTGCGACTAGTCAGAACGCCATCGGTGATTATGGCACGGCGTTGGCATGATAGTGTTGCTCGGGACCTCCTGCCCGCCTGGTCTGACTGACCTCGACACAGGTGCGTGACTGGCCGGCGATTATATCCCTCGTAGGTAGCGGCTCGGGTTGCATCCCATGGCCTCCCCGAGCTCTGTGGTCTCGCAAGAAAGTCAGCAACACTGCAATTCCCTGCTTTGCGGCGAACGGATATCGCACAACCAATGCGGGCGGGGCATGCTACTGTAGTATGTAATCAACGCTACTCCTGCTGTTCCGCTTATCTACTTGACTAGGTAGCAGCAAGCCAAGGAGTTGTCCGGTGCATGTGCCGGCACAATACATAGTCGGCGCCTACAACGTGCAAGTGCGAAAAGGACGAGCGTACACCACTATCTCCGGTCTGACCGTTCGCTAGTCCGGCAGAAGAGACTTCGACACCGACAGTTTACCGGTCGGTCTGTCCGCCAACCCGGCCTAGACCGCTCTGCGACCGCTGCACCGGGCGGCTTCGGTCCCCAGTGCGTCTTCGCATTGTCTTTATCTACCTCGATCTACCTTGTTGTACATGGACACGAATTGCACATATTAATTCGTGAGTATACTGCCTGCAGACGCCCAAAGACCTAACCCCGTTCCACTATCTGCAAGTCGCACCATCTGCGAGTCGTCTGGGCTTGCGTCCAGCTCCTCTGTGGCTCCTCCTGGTGTCACCATCTCACCGCTCCACCGCCCATACTCCGTCCAAGCCCAACCATCCACAGCCATCACCTCATCGTCCTAGGGGCCGCTCTAGGGGGGGGGACAGGGGAGGGGTGCAACAAGCGCGATAGCTTGAGATGGCGACCCCCAAATTCCCCATCTTCAACACCAGCCCACGCGGTCCACGAATCGTCAAGCACCACGACAACACAACAAACCCCAGGCCCCAGCAAACTTGGTGCGGGGTCTTGGGCAGACACAGTCGAGCTGCAAACCACCACCACACGACACCACACCAACATTGCAGCAGATGCACGACTGTTGAGATCGAGCCAGCTAGCTCGCATATACGTGGTCGGGCCGTCGCCGCGGTTGTTGCTCCCACTTCCCCGAAACGCAGCCCGAGCATCCAGATCTCCCCTCCAAATCTTGGCCCGATGGGACTGCCTCTCGCTCATACACAAACACAGCTAGGCATTGACGCTTCATTCTCGCCAAGTATACACGTCTCACGATCCACAGCCGACATCCGTATTCATTCTCTTATTAATCAATTACGCCTCGGCAGCGCCTTGGACACCCGACTAGTGGCGATGGGCTCCGGGGTTCACCCTGTTGGAGCAGCAAGATCTCGCTATCCTACCTCCTCCAACCGTCATTCGAGCGGCGGGGAAGGGATATCGCCCAGATGTCACGGTTATACGGGCACCATACTGTCGAGCTCAGACACCCCTGATCCCCCCCCCCCCCAAGGCATCCTGGCTGGCAGATCGTGGAGTCGACTCGGCAGCGGTGAATTTGTTATGGGACCTTTCAAGTTGCAAAGCTACATGCCACAGCATAAGTTTCTTTGACCGTCTCACCTCGGGTGTCTTACCACATTATACTCAACGGCTCTGTTTCTTTTTAATGTTTTTGCTTTATTTATGTTGCATCGTCCGCCAACAGGGTACAGCATCCTTTTCAGGGTTATAGGGGTTGCGCCAACCAGACGACCGTCCACGCCCTCTATAGGCATTCGCCCGCCTTAGACATTTCGGCTGTCAACAACAGCCCGGATGCAGTCGCCCCCCTTCATGACCTCGAAAGCCTCGTTGATCTGGCTCAGGTTTTTGCGGTGCGTGATAAACTCATCGACCTTGAGCTTGCCGGCAAGGTAGTCGCCTACCAGACCAGGTAGCTGCGAACGGCCCTTGACACCACCAAAGGCGCATCCCTTCCAGACGCGACCTGTCACGAGCTGGAATGCTGCATTTTATGGCGCGCGTTAGTCGTGGGCTGTAGATCAAGAGAAATAACTCGGGAAAATCTTCGACTTACGTCTCGTGGCGATCTCCTGCCCAGCAGCGGCAACACCGATGATGATGCTCTGGCCCCAGCCCTTGTGGCAGGCCTCAAGGGCGGCACGCATGACGCCGACATTACCGGTGCAGTCAAAGGTGTAGTCGCAACCGCCGTCAGTCAGCTCAAGAAGCTTGTCGACGATGGTTTGACCCTCGGGCAGCTTGGTGGGGTTAACGAAGTGGGTGGCGCCGAACTTGAAGGCCCATTCCTCCTTAGCCGGGTTGACGTCAACGACGATGATCTTGCCGGCCTTTTGCGCGACGGCACCCTGGACGACGCTGAGGCCGACACAGCCAGCGCCAAAGATGGCGAGGTTGCTGCCCTCCTCGGCGGCGGCCGTTATCCGGGCGGCGCCGTAGCCGGTCGTGATTCCGCAGCCTAGCAAGCAGGTGCGGTCCATGGGGGCATCGGGCTGGACAGCGACGACCGAGATGTCGGCCACAACGGTATATTGGCTGAAGGTCGAAGTGCCCATGAAGTGCAGGATGTCCTGGCCGCGGGCCCGGAAGCGTGAGGTGCCGTCGGGCATGACGCCCTTGCCCTGGGTTGCGCGGATCTTGCCGCACAAGTTGGTCTTGCCAGACTTGCAGAACTTGCACTCGCCGCACTCAGGGGTGCTGGACACTGTTAGAGTGGGGGCGGATCAAGTCACCACAGGGGTCAATTCGTACTAGAGAGCGACGACGTGGTCGCCGACCTTCACATTGGTAACACCCTCGCCGACCGACTCGACGATGCCAGCACCCTCGTGTCCCAAAATGACGGGGAAGGCACCCTCGGGGTCCTTGCCTGACAGGGTGTAGGCATCTGTGTGGCAGACACCGGTGTAGTAGATCTCGATGCGGACCTCGCCGGCGCGGGGCGGCAACACCTCGACGTCCTCGTAGCTGAGCTCCTTGCCAGCCTCCCAGGCGATGGCAGCCTTGCAAGTGATGGTCTTTTTTTTAAAATTTTTGGTTTTCAGTCAGCAAATTCAGCCAGGCGAGGACATAATAGCGATGACAGCAACTGACGCCACTACCGAGGCCAGTCGCGCACGGGAGGGACAGCGGAGAGGGAAGGGGGGCAAGAGGGGGGGAGGGGAAGCTTCCAATCCAATGCTCACCTTTCCTGCTGTCGACGCCATTGCTAAGTGCCTTCTTCGTTGCGAGTGAAGAAAGGGATGTGTGGAAAAATTGAGTTGAACTCAAAGGGAAAACTCGAGAGTTGTTTTTGTTATTTGTCCTCTGGCAGTGATGCGAGGAACGGGCTATCAGCTCGAGGTAATGTAATGTGCCTCTCTTTTCCGCCAAAGCAACAACCCCGCTTCCCGCTCACAGGCACCACCGCAACTGTCGCTCTCCTCACTCGCCCAAAGGTGGGGCTCCGAGAGAATGCCGGCATTGATTGATGGGCCATTTCTCCCCTTTCCCCATCCCCCAGTCTGACCGACCGACCGACCGACCGGCCAGTTTATCCTGCTCTGGCTGCTCGGCGATTTCGCGGCATCCCCTTATTTTACGCTCCTTGTCGTCTTTGCATCGCCGTCGTTCTCTGACGCCTTGCCGCCCGTCTTGTCCCGGAGGCTTGGGCTTGGGTGCTTGGAGGGTTCTATCGCTGTGCTGTATGCAGGTTCTACGTTGGTGGCAGCTAATTTTTGCTTCCTTTGGCGTTTCGGAAAATGTCTCGCCCATTTTCATCTAGGTTATCAGACAACAGAACTTGGGCGGCTCGGCAGTTTTCTTTCGCGCCGAGAACAACACGCGATACATTTGTCGCCCGAGCGCACCGATGACGGTGAGACGGCCGGCGGACTTAACTGCCCTTTGCCGCCGTGGCTCATGGTATTATGCTTGGCTGCTCGCCCTCCCCTTACTTACATACTTACATGACATGGTGGGAGCAGGCCGCTATCAATGGCGGGGTCCCTTGTGGAGAGAAGAGGGGTTGCTCTGGCCCATCCAAAGAAGGTTACGTAGCTGTCGGTGCCCACTACGTACCTGTTTGTTTCTCTTTTGGGGTCTCAAGTCCCCTCATCAGTATCAGAGTCCCGTGGCCACAGCCCTCTCGCTATTGATGCTGACCGAGACGAGCCACTTGCAGGACTGGACTAGCGAAAACGGCGCTGCAAGGCGGGCTAAGATGCAGAGCCTCCAACTTCAACTGCAGCAGGGTAGCGGGATCGAGGCTAGCGGGCGGTTGTTTCCCAAATGCCCGCCTTGTCTCCTATTTGCTGTTTTGGGCTGGCCTTTGTTTAACTCTCCTCCACAATCTGCCCTCGATCGCCCAGCGTGACCTGGATATCGAACAAGTTATGAGAGAGACGTGTCACACGACGCGGTTTCAGGGTAAAGGGCCAGCCGGCTATCTCCTACCATCGGAAGCAGCAAGCAGAGCTGCCTGTGGTTGCTGAGGTTCCAGGCCGCTCTTCGACGCGGACGGGTATATTATCCGAGACGGCAGCACTTGGCTCTCCCGATGGTCGCCATCGCACGTCATTCTAGCTGCGAGAACAAGACGGACAGGGGCGCAATTGGGGATTTCCGAGGCAAAGACTGTTTTCGTCAGCCTTTTTGTCTGGGCAACGGTGCCGCTATTTCGTCAGGCGATGTGTCTTTACTGGCATTCGGTCTGGTGATAGGGGCAGTGCGCCAAGGAATGGGTTCGTTACGTGCGGGCTTGGTTCATATGACCCCGCTCTAGCCCAAGGCTCTCAACTAGTACTACCACTTACCTTGCTCAACTACCTATCTTGCCATGTCTCCCCGAGCTGCCCGGGTCTCTGTAGTCGCGTCTCCATAAGACGGGGTCTTCTGAGCTTGTAAGATTATGATATTTGAGGGTAAGCTTGAGATATTCAGACCTTTCTGACTAGAGAAGATAAGACTCGAGGTGGGGATTCAACATAATCCCATCTTAACTCCAAGGACCGGCCTGCTTGGTAAGTTGGTCAAATGTAAACAAACCCCCTAGGGCAAAGCACACGACGATATCCCAGGGGGAGGAGGAGGACATACATGGCCGCACTAAAATGCGGGGGCTGCATTGTGTCGCATCGTGCCCGGTGTTCGGAGCTTGGCGCTCCCGGGAGCAGGGCTGCCCCGCCCGATCAACCCGGGGATGAGATCATGGCCTGTCGTTTATCGACGCTGCAACCGCGATCCAACAGCAGCAACGCCATCATCCTAGCTTCTTGGCCGACGACTGTATCCAGTTAGCCCCGTTCCCCGTGTCCTTGATCTGAAGGATACCCTTCCCCCCCAAAGATTCAAGACAAAAACCAGTCGACACCAGACAGAAACCAGAGACAAGGAAGGTGGTCGTCATGGCTTCCCCAATCCCCCCCTCCCCGCTCCCGGAATACGTCTACAAGATCACCCCCACGGCGCCGCCCGAGCCCATCCCTGAGACATACCCGCTCTCGGACCTCGACCGGCAAGACGGCTTTGTGCACCTGAGCGCCGCGTGGCAGGTATATGTTTTTAAACACCTCCCTACCCCCCCCTACCCCCCCCCCCAATCTCGCCAAGTTTAAACAAAAACCGGTACACATCCCATCTCCGTTACATGTCAGAAAACTAACCCAAACACCTCCCTCCCTCCCAAGGTCCCCGTCACAGGCGACCTCTTCTTCTCCTCGGCCACCTCCTTCTACCTGATCAAGCTGCGCCTAGCCAACTTTGCGCCCGAGTCGGTCAAGTGGGATGAGGTGCCCGAACTCAACGGCTGCCCGCACCTGTACGCCAACTTCGGCGCCCGCGACGTCGTCTCGGTGAAGGAGGTCCATCGTGCCGAGGGTCAGACGTGGAGCGAGGCGCTGAAGGCGGAGGCGTGGTTGGAGTGATTTCACCCTCTCCTTCCCTCGGGTGAGGGGGGGGGGGAAAAGGGGCGGAGGGAGTAGGCCAAAATCTGCGGCAGCTTAACCTGAACCGCCATGGCAATGGGGAAACATGATGTACTCAAAACAACGCCCAAACCCAGGCTTTTATGTTTCATTACAGTTACACTATGCAATAGTTGTCCCCTCCCCCTCCGGGCCACCATCGAGCCCATGCCGCACCGTCTAGTTCAGTGGCGCAAATCCTACATCTCCCGCCCCCTCCCCTCTGCCTTGGGGGCTTACCAAACTCCACCATCCGCCTCAATCAACCACAACGCAGCCAAATCCTTCGCCAATCCCAACCTCAGTCTCCTCATAACCTCCTCCCCACTCGTCTTGGCCGTCATCTCCTTCCGCCAGTCCCAGCCCCTCTTCACATTCTTTCCTGCACCACCGCTCCCTGCGCCCAGCGACTTGTGCAGCTGGCTCACCATCAACGAGCTGCCGCCCAGGACATAGCTTGTCCCCGCCACATTGCCGGTACTCTTGCGCAGCAGATCCGCCGGCGTCGAGCCCTTTAGACCGCCCGGGACCGCAGCCAGCACAATCTGCAAGAACTCCTCGCACGTGCCATACACCCGGGGGCCGACGGCCTGCAGGTCCTCGATCGCCTTGAGTATGGTGTCGATTTGGTCGAGCGTGATGACGGGCTCGGCCGTGTGGCCGTGGTAGACATTCGTGTTGTCGGGGTCCGTGACGAAGACGGTCGCCTCGCCGAGCAGCGCCAGCAGGAAATCCTCGCTCACGATGCCGTCGCGCGTCTGGTCGAACAGGCCACCACGGATGTTATCGTCGGAGCTGGCGATGACGCTGACTAGCGCGGCTGCAGCCTGCTGGCGACGGGCCGTGGGCGTCGCGTGCGGTAGGAGACTAACGTCGTTGTCGCGGATGTCATAGAACTGCCGCAGCGAGGCGTACCCACTCAGCATCTTGCCCAGGAGCTCGGCAGCTTCGAGGTCCTGCTTGGCGCAGGTCTCGAGTGTTGCATTGCGGTCGGTAAGGAGACGGTGCAGGTGGTCGTCGAGGTCGCTGGTGGGCGGGTAGGCGGACGACTGAACGAGTGAGTAAGAGATGAGGAGGTTCATGACCTCGCGTACACGGTTCGGCCGGTGCGCGAGCGCATAGTACCACATAGCTTCGCCGTAGCGGTGGGAACCCTCCTTGAGGATCTCACCATATGTCTGGTTGCTGTTAGTGATGTATTTTTTTTTTGCGGATGTCAAGGACTGTGAAAACTCACTTCAGCCGTCTCCTCGGCATACGGGATCATGCCCAGCCCGTTCAGGAGCGTCCAGATCTTGTCCACAGTCGAGCTCGAGTCCACCTGCAATTCCTGCAACAAGTGTTTTACAATCATCCCCACCATCTCCTCTGACCTTTCCGGCGAGTCCATTCTACCCAAGACATTGATCGCCAGCTCCCAGCCGTCCTTGGAGGTGCCCGTTTTATCTCGTACCGAAGCCAGCTGGTCATAGTCGGCTAATGCTTGTGCGTACTGCACTAGGGTGCTATCCTTGATACCGTCAACCTCGTCAGGCGCACCAGGGTCCATGCCGAGCACCTCGAGGTCGTCCATGTCCAGCTCCTCGATCCCAAACATACCAGAGGGTTGGTGAAGCGGCAGCCACCTCCCCAATGAAGCAATCTCGGCCACAGCCGAAGCCACCGGCAGCGACCAGCCGCGAAGAAGGCCGATGACCGCCTTGATGTTGTCCTCAAACACACACGCCATACCAATCTCGACGGGATTAAGCGAGTTGAAATGGAAGTCCGACTCTACCGCTGCATGGAAGGCCCGCGCCAGCCGGTCGAGGTAGCTTTCCGAGTCCCCAGCCTGCGATGTCAGCACCAAAGCCTGCGAACGAGACATCGACGCCCCCATGCTACTCTTCTCCGCCCGCCTCTCGTCCCACCAGCCAAACAGCCCAATGGTCGCCTCGCACCAGTCTTGTGCGGCACCCATAATGGCTGGCTGCGATCCGAGCACAATGTCGAATACGATGTTGAGGTTCTCGTATATCTCCCAAGGCACCTGGCTCTCGGCTCGGCGGGCCAGACCCGCCATCGTCGAACGGCTCCGTGACGAGTCGGCGAATGTTGACTCGCCCATGCGGCTGTCCTTGCCCTCGGCGAAACGTCTAAGTTGGTCGAGGGCGCCTTGGGCACGCACGCGGAAAAGGGTCCAGTCGCTGCTCCAGATGTCCCAAGCCCCATCAAACCCAGGGCAGCTCTCTAGCATGGCTATGGTGTCCTCGGCTGCGCGCTGGACATTTTCGAGGGCCTGGCCGGCGTAGGCGTACTCCCCGCGCTGGCCTCGTCGGACGTGGCCCCAGCCAGCCTGCTTAAGAAGGTTTGCTGCGTTCCCCACCTTGCCGCGTATGAGGGCGATGAAGATAGACTCCCAGAACAGTCCGTGGCAGGCCGGGCTGGGCCGGTGTCGAAGCACCTCGTCGACCTGGCCACCGTAGAGGTTGTGGTTCTCTTCGAGCCAGGAAAATAATGTTTCGGGAAGTGGCGCCGCCCTGATATGAGCTCCGTCGTCATATCGGCTATGGTGAACTTGCAGCGCGAGATTTGCTAGATAGTTAGCCTTTTCGAATGGTGATGCGTGTGGCCCGGGTCCAATCTCGGCGGTGTGCTCTTCCTGGGGCTGTGGCAGCCTGTCGACATAACCCCTCCATAGATTCGCCACCCTGCTGGCCACGGTGGCTAGTGTATCCTCGAGCTTCTCCTCATCCTCATTTTCGCCCACGCCATCATCGTAGAGGCGGTTGATCATCGCCTCGGTCCCTAGAATAACTTGGGGTGACTCGGTAACTTCTGCTGTGCCCATCTGAGTGTATACGTCCTTCGCTAGCGCCGCGAATTTGTGCTCACGTCTCCGTGTCGCACCCGTCTGCATTGCAGATGCGCGGAAAATATCCTCGGCCTCGCGCCGAACGCGCTCCGTCGCCGCTGGTGTGTTGAGCATCATGAGGTCGGATTCGTCGCCGATGCCTCCGCTGCCACCTCGGAGGGGCGTCGCCTCGCGCATGTTCAGCCATACGTCTGCCTCAAAGTCATCGTGGTGTTGCTGTGCGTGGCCTTGATGATTCTCGATGGGGCTGTGATCCTCCTCTTCGTCTTCGTCCTCCTCATCGTAGCTCTCGTCAAAGGGTAGCGCAAAGGTGCCGGGCCTCGTGTTCGTGGGCAGGACATCCTCCTGCTCGTCGTTGTCGTTGTCGTCGTCGAACGCAATGGACCGACTCAAGCGTGAGGGCTGAGGAGCGGGCTTGGGGCCGCCGCGAATGGAGCGGCCTAGCGGGGCGTTGCGCTGCTGTGCTGAAGTGAATAAGTTCTTCGATGAGGATGGGCCGGGGCCCGACGAGTTTCCGCCCGGCGCCAGGGTATTGTTGCCGCGCCCAGACAAGACAGGCGGCTTCGTGTTTGTCATGCCGCGCATCATGGAGCTTCCAAGGTACGAGGCCGAGGGCGCACCAGCGGGGGTGAAACTGCCGGCTGATGAGGGCGGGGGACCGGCTGGTGTGGTCGAGGGCTCATTTCCGCCAAAGAGGTGACGCGCACGACTGCCACGCGAGCTCCTATCAGGCGTGGACGGCGGCGAGGAGCTGCCCGCCGGGACCTGGAAGCGACTCGACATGGCGGGATTCGATTGGGGCTTGTGGTTTACGCGAGGTAGGGTGTGTGTGATGGTAGATCGACGCGTCGCGGTGCGATTGTATGCGTCGATTGCATCCTCGGGACAGCGTGTTCAACTTCGATTCGTCGTCGTGTCGCCGTGGCCGCCGATTGACGAAATTTTGTTGAACCTGCTTGGAGGTCGCGGCGCGCGGTGCACCTACCAAATCGAGCGGACCTATTCGTCAAGCTACCTTATTTTGCGGGCCTTGGTTTGCTATCTGCCAACACTAGACCCCAGTCAACCGCCAACCTTTCCGCACAGACCAGAAAAGTGTCTGAGGGTTCTTTTCAGCCAACAGCACTTGTCTTACAGCTTTCCGTTTCATCACTTCCATCTTTCTTCATAACATTGCCCAGCACTATTTCCTGCTTAACTCCCATCCACATTTCTCCCACCAGCCGTCTTCCAGAATGTTGCAAATTTACTAGGTTTGCATACCTACGGCACCTTACCTTAGCAAGCTTAGGTACCTAAATAGGTAGAATTACGATTTCTTGCCGATTGAGCTGACATACAACCCATCCTCCGAATAGTTTCTACTTAAGATATATACGCAGGATAGACCTCTCACCAGCTCATCAAATCAAGCGATAGGTGGAAGTAGCATGGCAATGCTGCTCCCGGAATACTTGCCGGGTCTTTTTGTACGCCATCAAATGGGCATTTACAGTGGTCACATGATGCGCACCTGTTTCGAGGTCAAGATTAGGTGGACTAGCGTTTACCGCTTGGATAGAAGGCTGTGGAGGTACGTATCCCTAGGGCTATCTCGGTGAGAAATGGTTCGCCTCAACAGTGCTGCTGCTTGGTACCTTACTCTGCCCTGGGGAAGCAGCAGCAGCAGCCCTTGGTGGTTAAAGAGCTCACCGTAAGAACAAAAAGTTATTTGTTTGATGCAGATATTTGCCATGGACAGGAGTGGAAGTACCCCACGGGAGAAAGGCAAGGAGGCGATTGTTATCAATCTCAATGGCATCACCACTCTTGTTTACCCCCAGGACGCTTTGTATGAGTAGGTAAGCTGCCACAAGACACCCGTTGGGTAGTCGCTGAAAGGTATTCCAAGTATTGTCTTTATTCATGGTTTCACTGGCCACCCTCAGCGGACATGGACCGATCAGCATGGTGAGATTGGCGATCACCGCGACAACGCCTCACAATGTTCTAAGGCGACCAGCCCGGAGAGGCCAATAAAATTTCAGAAACCGAATTTCATGATTGAGCGAACACCAAGGTCGAATCGAAACCCAGTTTTCCAGCCACGCCATCTGTTGACGCGAGATTTTCCTGATGCTCGCATCATGACCTACGGCTACGACACCAGAATCAAACACCGGTTATCAGCCCAGCCCATCAACCAGAGTACAATATCTGACATCAGTTGGGCTTTCTTGTCGCCATAGAAGCTGGGAAGACGATCCAGCCCGCTACGCCCGCTTATCTTTGTCGCGCACAGTCTTGGGGGTATAGTTGTTAAGGGGACTCTAAGGAAATCGCGTGGCTGCAAAGACACCCACATTCATCTCGCAAATATCTTCAAGTCTACGAGGGGTATCATGTCCTTTGGGTACGCCACATCGAGGGGCTGATCCCCGTGGGTTACTCCAGCACGCCCTGGAAAATGTTATCCGCGCGGTTAGCCCCCCTGCCAACAAGCATATCGTTGGCGGATTGCTACCTACCTCGGAGAAACTGATGGAGCTCTGCGAAGAGTTCCCATTGCTTGTGAGGCAACGTAACTGGGACATATATTCGCTCCAAGAGCAGTACGGTCTGAAAGCTCTCGGAGATAAAAAGATAAGTCTGGCCCTGACTAGTACATCGTGACACTTGTATTAGGTACATTGGTCCCCATCACAATGCCGTACGATTAGCACCGATTCTAATAATTTTCATCAGGCAGTGGAAGACAATTCTTCATTCCTTGACGGAGCAATAGGTATACGGGTTCCTATCGCTCAAAACCACACGGATATTTGTCGATTCGCTAGCCCGACCGACTCGGAATTTATAAAGGTCGTTAGCGCCCTAGGTCATATCGTGAAAGGAATCAGCCACAGGTCCTCCGTAGAATCCTTGGAAAGTCTTCGCTTTGCTCAAGTCTATAGTCGCTACTACGGAACCATCGAGGCTCCACATCCCCAGACGTGCGAATGGCTTCTCAGCCACCCCGCTATCAGACATGGGTAAACTCTAATGAGACGGCAAATTGTCGGTTTTTGTGGATCAGAGAGAAGCCCGGATCAGGAAAATCAACAATTGTGAAATTTGTTCTAGCGCACGTGTCCGAGGCAGTGAAGGATAACGTCATTGTCTCCTTTTTCAACGCCAGAGGCGACTCTGTCGAAAGGAGCACGGAGGGGATGTACCGGACAGAGCGCGAGAGCAACGAAAACTCGCGCCGAGATTCTGGAAAAGGCTTGTGGGGTTTTCATGTAGGTTGTGTTGGTGACGAGGATCCTAAACAGAGAGTACGAAAAGGGTCAAATTTATGCCCTCCAGGCGCGACTAAGAGAAATCCCTGGAGATTTGCATCAGCTGTTCAAGGGTATTCTCACTAGGGACTCCAACGACCGAGATGAATGCCTTCTCTGCATACAGTTCATGTTATGCACAACGCGGCCTCTATCTGTCGAAGAGCTTTACTTTGGGTTTATGGCCGGCTTACCGTCTGCTGACGAGCTTTCTGGCTGGGACCCGAGCCAAACTACGACAGGGGATATGGAGAAATTTATTCTCAACTCATCTAAAGGCGTAACAAAATCAAAGAACGCCGTTATTCGGTTCATCCATGGATCTGTACGGGATTATCTCTTGAAATCCCAAGGGATCCGTCACCTTCAGCCTAGCATTACGTCGGGAGATTTTCGAAAGGGAAAGTCGCGATCGAGTAAGACGGGCCTGCTGGGAAATGATACTTTTTGTTGGCGATGCGGGTTTCTACGACAGCCTGTCGGTCATGTTGTGGTGTACCCTTTTCTCGAGTACTTGCTGGATTGTCTTCTTTATCATGCCGAGCTGGCTGAAAGCGAAAACACCCCTTAGACCACATGCCTTCGGGATTTTGGGGAATCTCGAAGAACGCGTCTGAATCACCAGTTTTTAAGTCTTATTACCGCGGGGAGTTGAAGCTGGAAGGGATTTTGGCCCACCGAAAGTACACCAAGCTTGCTAAACAATACCAGGGAGTATCCAAGGGGTACGGGGGGGTGTTGATCGATGACTACCTACCTGTTAGATGTTCTGACATTCAATATTTATGAGAAAGGGAATCAATTACGGTCCCGATGTATGGAAATGATATAATCTGCAAATCTTTCACAATCCTCTGTCGACTACGTCCATGGTGGGTACCTATACCCATAAGGTATTTGACAGGCACGGAGAGAAGGTAGACTCGGAGTACCTTCAAGTTAACATCCTGCGCCTGGCGACTTAATACAGAAACGTGGAGATAAATAATCGCTTTGAATTGCTACCTGCCTATCATATTTGAGTGCAACTGCAGCTTTGGTTCGATCAAATGGAAGTTTGAACTGGGTAAGGGAATTGATGTTGGAGTTGCGTTTTGATGTCAAATGATTTAATTTCAAGTTGTTGGATGTGTAAGGGGAGGGGGAACCCCACTCTTCGCCGGACAACGACCGAACCGGGTGAGTGGGAGTGCCGAACCAGACACAGAGCCAAGGCAGGAACTACCTACTCACAGCTCAAGCTCGATCTCTTTCTATTTCTCCTGACGAAAACATTAATTCGCCGCTCCTTAAAGTGTCCACATTTTCCAAGTTTCCAATCACAATACATATACCATTACACGCCAACATCCTCTCTTCGTGGCGATTCCCCCACCGTACCGGACCCCCTCACCCCTTCAAAACAACCACAAAATATCCCCTCAACCCACCCACACTATGTCCTCCCACGGAACCAAACCCGTGGACGCCGGCGACTCCCTCCCGCCAGTACCTGCCATCTCGATGCGCACAGTCCACATGGCGGGCATCCTCGTCGACGTCTACGGCTTGGACGAGCTGGCACCGGGCGCCGCCCGCATCTCATGTCTGTGGCTGCACCACCAGCGGCTCCGGAGCAAGGAGCACATGGCCGACATTGCATCGCGGTGCGTCGCCGCCTGGAATTCGAATCGTGATGACGGTGCGACGGCGAAAGATAGTCGGGGCCTGATCGCCCTCGCTTTCGATCAGCGCAACCATGGCACGAGGCAAGTTCACGAGTTGGCCAATATGTCGTGGAAAAAGGGAAATAAGGCCCATGCGCAGGACATGTTTGGCGTGCTCTCGGGCGCCGTGGTGGATCAGGGGGTTTTGCTGTAAGTGAATGGGTGGTGTTGTTGATATGTCATGGATTTATGCTGAGAAGGGTGTAGGGATGCGGTTGGTGGGTACCTTTTCCACGACCAGGAGGGGACTGGGGAGAAAAGGGTTATTGACTATCACCTGGCTCTGGGTGTCTCGGTCGGAGGTCATAGTGTGTGGCAGTTGATGTTCGCCGATCCTCGGGTGCGTGCTGCAGTCATTGTTATTGGGTGTCCTGATTATATGTGTAAGCTGGCCCTCACTGACACTGCCGAGCGTGGGAACGCTGGTAACTAATGTGCTGCAGCCCTCATGTCCAACCGCGCCAGGAAGTCAAAGCTATCTACATACCCAGCGGCAAAAGGTGACGCTGGAATTACATCTTTTCTCGGCAGCAAGGACTTTCCACCTTCTCTAGTCGACGCATGCCTCAAATACGACCCTAAAGGCACTCTGTTTGGCACCTCCAACGTACCCAAGTCATCGTTAGAAAGCCCTGGTGATGAATCCCTGAGGCAAAGGGTTCATGAGCGTCTCGAGGGAAAGAGGTTCCTACTCTGCTCGGGGGGCGACGATAGACTAGTGCCATACAGCTGCTCCGTACCGTTCCTGGACTGGTTCAAGGAGGCCGCTGGAGTCTCATTCAAGGAGGAGGGCATTTACGTGGAGGATAAGGTCTATGCCGGCATTGGCCATGAGTTTAGCGCAGACATGGTCAAGGATGCCGTGCGGTTCATCACGGACGCCGTAGCAAGCGCAGATGGTAGCGGCTCAGCGAACGGAAGAGACGACCAGAGGGGTTCCAAGATCTGAGCCCGATCGTGTAGACTAGGTATTCACTTCAGCCTATAACTCTACACCTCCCAGAGATGCCTCATACTCTCAACCAACGCCTCACTCCCATCGTCCAGCACCCTCGTACTAACCCCAGCTCGCCGCCGCTCCTCCTCACTGACAAAAATTCGCTGATCAACCCCCCAGCAGTTCCTTCCCCTACGTTTCCTCGCAAGCTCCTCCCCAACCCCATGAGGATCACCCACCCACTGCCCAGCCGCGAGCTGCACACCCTGCATCGCCTCAGCCTTCTCCCCAGACCCTAGAACCGACGCCACCCCCGAGCCCGAACCCCCCCCTTTCTGCAGAGAGTCCACCGCTGGCGGGTTGATGCCTACAAAGGCCACGCGCTCGAGGGGGAGCCCGATGGCAGCGCAGTGCGCATCAACGAGGCGGGTGCGCTTGAAGGCGTGGCTGACGATGGTGAGGCGCTCCGGCAACACCGTGTGGGCGCGCCAAAAGGCGATGAGGGAGAAGAGGATGTTGTAGTAGGAGTCGAGGGCGCGCTCCTCGAGGAGGATTTGTGAAGGGAGGTGGGGGGAGGTGGAGAGGAGGCCGAAGTAGGCGTTGGCGATGGCGAGGTTGTGGTAGCTGCGGGCTTCAGAGAGAGGTGTTTCTTTGCGGGTTGGGCCGCTGGGAAGGTTAAACCGGCTGCAAAGGAAGGGTGGAACACGACGTACCCTGAAAACACTAGAGTTGCGCGATTGTCACTGGCTACAATTTTCACACCGGCCTTGATATGCCCAATAAACGTTGGCGTTTCACCCTGCTTGTAGCTTTCTATCAACCATTCCGCCTCGTCCCACCCATTTTTAGGACCTCCCTGCCAAATCGCGTGCCCGCAGACAATAACGAGGTGGTTCGGTTGATGCATTGTGGAATCCAAGTCATACTAGGTAGTTGAGGACAAAGGGGGTTACAGCATGGCAGAAGAGTCGCAAAAGTGTGGCCAGACCGCTTTTCGGAGGATTTGCGTAATGAAGATCATGTGATAGCCGGGGAATTATATAACGGGGCTTCGAAGTCCAAGAGCCACCTTCTCACCACACTGTAGTATGACGAAGGGGATGAAAACTATCACCGTGCAGTGCCGCCCCATCTGCCTCTATAGTTTTAATACCTAGATGGTAGCTCGTAAAACGCTTGACACCAGATAAAGACTTCCGGCGATAACTAGCGGCTTGTCCCCTGCAATTTCGGATGCCCATATCAGGGCGGACTTAACGTCATCGCCTCCATTATACTGTGCAGAAGGCTCAATACCGAGGCGGCCTGCCACGCGCAGCAATTCGGCGGGCTCGGTGGCCTTGACCCAAGGCATCCCGTCAACAGGGTCAAACCTCACGGCCGCGACCTGGTCGCCAGGTTGGAGTAGAAGGCCGAAAATTCCGTCCATATCCTTGCCCTGAGTTGCGGCTAGAACCCAGGTGACTAGCTGGCCTCGTGAGCGGAAGTGCTTTTGGACGTAGGCAGCCAAGACTTCGGCCGACTGCGTGTTGTGTGCTCCGTCAAGAAGGACTTCTTGTTGACGGCCGGTTATCTTGTGCATGTCAAACTTCTGTAGCCGGCCTGGCCACTCTAGCTGCCTGATCAACGGGAGGAGGTCACCTAGGGAGCGTTTGTCTTCGGGACGCGCTAGGCGTAGAGCTAAATGAGCACATGCGAGGTTCTGGATCTGGTGAGGCTCCAAGCCGGCCTCTGAAAGGGCGTCTAAGGCACTTGGAATCGCCGGATAGTGTAGCTCTGCTCCGACTTCTTTAGCATGGTCCTCGATTACTTTGAGCACAGATGGCTGGTTGCTGCCATCGACGACACATGGAACACCAGGACGCATGATGCCGGCCTTTTGCAATGCGATCTCCTCGATCGTATTGCCCAAGAAGGATTGGTGGTCGAGTCCGATTTTCGCAATGACAGTGACCGTCTTGTGTTTCAGGACGTTGGTGGCGTCCAGCTTGCCGCCGAGACCGACCTCGATGACGCCCACCTCAACCTTTAGCTTCTCGAGGATCTCGAAAGCCGTCGCAGTGAGGAGCTCAAACTCGGTGGCGCCTAGCCGCTCTTCCGCATCTCTCTGCCTGATCTCGTTCTCGGCATCCCGAAACATTGACTCTGAGACTGGTTTCTCGTTGACAACGATGCAGTCCCAGCGGTCGATGAGATGCGGCGACGTGAACCGCGCACTGTCAACGCCGCTGGCGCGGAGCATGGCTGAGAGATAGGCACATATTGAGCCCTTGCCATTTGTGCCCGCAACGTGGATGGCCTTCCATGTCTGTGGTGTGTGCTGGAGGAGGCGGCCGATGCGCGCCAGGCCGAGGTCAATCATGGAAATGACGAGAGCATAAGCAGCGCTATTACTGCCTTCTCATGCGGCACCTGGTACACGCGCTCCGTAGCCCAGGTTGAGTGACGCTGAGAGAGAAAGCACTAGCTCGCTTGCAAAGGAGCCTTTGTTGACAGTGTTGGCAATTTTGGTGTTATTGTTTCGATGTTACCGGGGAGGTTGAGGTGAGTCACCCTGTTCATTGGGAATGTGTGCTGCCATCTCCTGCCAAGCCCCCACATCAGCCCTTGGGAGCCAGTTAATTTTTAGCGGCCACTGGTTGCTCTGGAGCACCTGCGCAGATCGCGCAAGGGGCAAGGGGGGGGCTCCCCGGATTCCCGCAAGATGCATGTCTTCTTTGGCGCATTCTGGGGTGTCAGACAATGCTGTTTAGTGCATGCTTGTCTTTGACAAGCGATTAGCTCACGGGCCTTTTCTGCGGCTCTGGGGAGCATGCATTTATCCAGTGCGGGCAGCGCCACGCTAAAACCCCGGTGGTCGCCCGGGGGTGGCAGGGGTTGATCGATGAGGTAGGGGCCTCCTGCAAAACTCGCGTTGGGACGCCGCCGCTCAAAAAGGTAATCGCCCATTTTCGCCGCTCGCTTCCTCCTTTCCCCCTTCAAATCATCCGCAACCCCACGACTTTTGCGCGAGGGTCCATAATCGACGCTTTGGCGCATCACCCCCCAACATCGAATCCCATCGATTGGACAAGTCGCGCATCGCTCCCATAGTCGCCCACGGTCGACTATCACGCTCGCTGTCAATTTTATCCTCGTTTTGGGACCAAAGTTTCCGAGATACGGCCCGAACCTTCGTCTCGCGCCTAGAACTGAGGAAGATGGGTCTTCGGTAAGATTCCCCTGTCCTGCGGACCGTGTTTTGGTCTGTGTCTTCTTTTTGCCTGCGGTGTCCGCCGCGCTTGTCCCACCAGCCATCTTCATCGTGCACTTGCGCATTTTGGCAGCCATATAGCCGTGTTCGCATCGGCTTCTATCATATTTGCGTCGCATTGCACAGAACACAAGCACTCTTCTTCGTCTTCACACAACGTAAGACTTTCCGCGCTAACTAGCAGTGCGTTCCAATCAGATTGTACCAAGCGCCGGTCGAATCCGATATCCAATCCAAACCTGCAGCTGAGAAGACGTCGGCGCAAGCGCGTTCTGCCATTAGACGGGCGCCACGCTCTACCTATGTTCGGGTCGACCACCCGACAGCACGCGACCGTCGCCGTCGCATTCTTCATGCCGCCTCCCGCACGTCACCGCCATCCGAGGCCCCCACCGTTCCCTCCATGACTGCCGACATAATCCCTCCTTCGGTAGATATTCCTGACAATGGCCGACGTGCACTGCGTCACATGGCAAGCCGCCTGGGCATACTCGACGACCGCGTCGTTGCCATGTTTGGCGAGCGGTGGGCTCACCTACACGCCGAATCCAATCCAAGTCCCTCGCGCGATGACGAAGACAACGACCCCCTGTCGGCGATGGCGGCCGAGCCTGAGTTCTTTCCGCGCAACCGAATGGGAATGCATTCCGAGCCGTTTACTACCTCTAGCATGAGATCCACTCAGGCCCCAAATCATCCGGTATGAATGCCCTGAATTTGCTTGTCAAGGTGTGGAACTAACTATTTACAGTCCCGCACCCCGTCCCGAAACCATACCCGTTGGCACAGGTTGGCGGACAACCTACGGACGGATTCACCGACCTATCTAGACGGAACGGGAAGCTTCAGTTACCCCTACGTTGATGAGAGGGCGGCATATCGTCGTCGCCGCGAGCAGCGGCTCGCTACTCTCGAGTCAACCCCACTTGTCGACTTTGATGGCCTAGGTGACCGTAATAGGAGCCTCAGTCCTGAAGGCGACAACGTCTGGGATACTCTTTTAAGTACTATCTCGCCCGACCCCCAGCCTCCTAGCGTTGGGTCATCGTTTGCATCTGCATCTGCCTCCGCCTCAGCAGCGGCCTCGCAAGGCGCCGCAACTGGCTCGTCCCGGACTTCGTTCGCCGGCCCGGATACAGCTGAGGAGTCTGTCTTTGAGCCCCCTTGTGACTCGGGATGTGAAAATTCCGACACGGAGGGCGACGAGGACGATGAGGAGCAAAACCCCCTGACCCGCTTCCCAGGTCTGCGGACGAGCCGGCGATCCTACGCCGATGTGACGCGTAGTAGCAGTACCGATGATCACCTGGAGATGCTGCCTGGGGGCATCGGAGGGATGCAGCGGATCGTGAGCAATCTTGCTCGGCGGGAGGATATTCCAGATGAATGGTGGGCTGAAGCCGGGCTCAGCCGGACTCTTTCGCGAGAAGCGTCTTCGAACTAATGGGGGCTTGGCTTTAGCGTTTTCTGCTTATGGGTTCTGGCGAAACGGCGCTAGGGGAAAAGCATGCGAGGAGTCATCAATGTTACTTTGCGATTGTGATTTAGCTCGGTATGTTTGTCTTGCTTGTTGGATTGGGGGTTTTGGATTATGATTTGTTGTTCCTCATCTCGAAGCCGGCAGGCTGGGCTATGAAAAAGATGGAGGCTTTTATGGGATGGATAAATCCGTTTTCCTTTTGGGGACAGGCGTGGATTATTGGGCCGGAACGGAATGAAAGACTTCTATAGTCATGCCTGGTTGTTGACATTTGTATGATAGTTTGTACTCTATACCCGGGTGAGAAGACAGGACCAGGCAGAGCAGAGGCGCTCAAGTCAGCCCGTGCCGAACATTTACAATCAAGTTTGTTGGCGGCTCTCAGTATACTCTTTCGGTGCAAATCTAACCCATTTTATGTTAACCTGAGGGAACCGACACAAGTCCCTATCACTGCATATGCTGTTCTCACAGACATGATGGTTTATGCTACTGGCTGGCGTGTTGATGATGATTGCCCAAGGGAGATGGTAGAGGGTTACGAGGTGCTATTTGGAGATCTCGTCGATGTTTCGCATCCCCTCACCAAGCCACAAGACACTCCGTACTGTGGTACCTTGTCGTCTCCTCTCGCGGCTCCCTGCACGCCCTGGATCTAGGATCAGGGTTGCACCCGAATGAGACGCATTAGTGCGGTTGGCACGCCTGCCTCTGGTGTGGAAGCCCTCGTCCAGTGAGAGCTCCCCTCCTTACCTTCCAGCTGAGCTTAAGCAAGCCATGCAGCTGGGAAAGACTTTGTTGTTTGCATTGGAGGATTATTGAGCCAAATACCTGGGAAAAAGTCAAACTCACTTAAGAAACAACCTGCCGTGCCAATCTCAGGGTAGGATGAAGGCGAAGAGGTCAGAGAGCAGCCGGATGGCCGGGAATTATGGTTCGTGTTCTGTCCTTCCCGAAGAAGCAGCCAGGCGAGCTCAGGCAAGGCGGAGGGCAATTAATAGCGTCCTGAATGGGTCCAAGCCCGCCCCAAAAAGGCGCGTTGATGCGGCACGACACGCCTGTGGGGCTCCCACTCAGGACCCCCATCTCTGGCTGGCAGGCACGTTCCAGCGCTCAGCAGCACATCTGGGCGAGAGGAAGGGTGCCCAGGGACAAGCGAGAAGCGAAGCGTGAAGCGCGAAAGCGTGAAGCGTGAAGCGTGCATCCGGCAGCATGCTGCAGCATCAGTATCTGCATCCGCAATACCGCAATATACCCAATCCGGGCCTTAGTTCCAGCTTTTTTCTGCCAGACTTGACTGCCTCCCTCGCCATTCTTGCCATTCTCGCCATACCCCGCGGTACGGGATCGCGACGTGAAACAAGCTCCGCCCTTGGGTCTTCTTTTTTTCCTTCTTCGTCCGTCCCCTCCTGGCGGCGTCCATTCTGGCCCCCTCCGTGCCTAGCCCAGCGACGAACCCCGCGAACTTTTGGACAGAGGGAACCTGGTGAAACAAGGGCTCTCTATTTTGTTGCCTTGTTCCACATTCAACATCGCCCACCGATAACCCATCTCCCTGGCACCTCTGGGCTGACATTCCTTCCCAAGGCCGCCATTTTCGACAGCAACTGCACACCGCTGCCTCATTCGCCTGGGCTACACCAACGAATAATCCACCTCGCCTCTCCACCGAGCAATCACGTTCGAGACGCGACAAGTGGACAGCTCTTTCGGACAAGAGCTTCTACTAGGGGAATGACAAGCACACTGCCACACCGACACCCGCCCTCGCCCTCTTCCCTGGCCAACTTGCGACGACGACCACCTCCACCTCCCCGCACTGGTCGGGACGCCGAGCTTCAATCAGACACCACAACACCTGCTCCGGCGGCTCTCCAAATACTGGCGGTGGAGGATCGCAGGCTGGGACTTGCTCCCTCCCCAAGCCGGGCGGACGCAGGCGGCTGCTGTCTATAGGCGGCAGACGGACCTAGACAGATGGCACCGAACCCGCAAGGGAATGGGAGCTCGGGCTCAGCAGCAGAGCGACCGTACCATGGTGCCAACGGCAAGGCGGTCGTGGCGGCCAAGATGTCCGGGACACCGCGCCGAGAGACGGGCCATGGCCACGCGCGGGAGAAGGCCGTGCAGGACCCGGGACTGAAGGACTACGTATGTCTCACTTCCTTCTTCTTCCCCTCTTCCCCTCTGGTGACCCCCATACCCCCATCATCCCCAGCCGCATTGAACCGCACGAGCTCTCTCGTCCTTCCTATCCTGGGTTTGGTGTTTGGCTGGTCTAGCTTGAGCCGCCGCTCGCGCGGATGGCACATGCGCGGCCCGTCCCTTTAAATATATGCTTTAACTTGACATGGCATGCGCCCGCTTGATACGCCCAATGGCTTGGCATCTTGATTCTTCTTTGTTCTGGAGCAGTAGCTCAGCCTGCTGGCTTGCCATCTGTGGGGAACCGGTGCCGGCTCATCCGGCCTGTGTGAGACGTGGCTGACTTTGTGATCCGTATGGGTTCTTTTAGCGACTCGGCGACTGTATCGGAAAGGGCGCCTTTGGCACTGTCTACAAGGCATTCAATTGGGGGACGGGCGAGGCTGTGGCTGTGAAGCAGATCAAGCTGGTTGACGTGCCCAAAAGCGAATTGCGTATGATTGAGGTGAGTGAAAACGCGCCGGAGAGGGTTGGCTGTAAGATCGGGTGCTAACTGAAGTGTAGGCCGAGATCGATCTTCTGAAAAACCTTCATGTAAGTTTCTGGGGGGTAGGTTTCTCTTCAGGGAGGCTCTAACTCGATTTCAGCATGACAATATTGTCAAGTATATCGGCTTTGTCAAGTCGGTAGATTGTCTGAACATCATCCTTGAGTTTGTCTCCTCCACTCTCCCCCAAGTGCAGAGGCTGACTACTCACCGATAGGTTTTGCGAGAATGGCTCACTGCATTCAATATGTAAGGCTTATGGCAAGTTTCCCGAGAACCTTGTTGGTGTATACATGACCCAGGTTCTCCAAGGCCTCCAGTACCTGCACGACCAGGGTGTCATTCACAGGGATATCAAGGGTGCCAATATCTTGACAACCAAGGATGGCACGGTAAAACTCGCGGATTTTGGAGTGTCAACCAGCACTCTTGCCGGCCCAGACAAGGAAGCCCAAGTAGTAGGGACGCCGTACTGGATGGCTCCTGAGATCATCCAGCTCTCCGGCGCTACGTCATCCTCCGACATCTGGAGTGTCGGATGCACTGTGATAGAGCTGCTTCAAGGCAAGCCGCCATACCATAACCTAGCGGCAATGCCTGCTCTGTTTGCGATTGTCAACGATGACCACCCCCCTCTTCCAGAAGGAGTTTCTCCAGTTTGTCATCCCCCTTTTGCAGGGTGATATGACTTGGGTGCTGATTATCCACATAGGCCGCTCGTGACTTTCTTATGCAGTGCTTCCAGAAGGATCCCAATCTCCGCGTATCAGCGAGAAAGCTGTTGCGGCATGCTTGGATCACCGGCTGCCGGAGGAGCGATGCGCCCGTCTCCAAGGTGCCGGCCAATTTTAGTCAGGCAGTTGAGGAGGTAAAGCAATGGAACAAGGCGCTCAAGTCTTCGGAGAACAACCTCCGGGCATCAACCGGCTCGGATAGCAGTGGCCCACCACAAGCATACCACGGGAACCGCCACAACCCGTCGGAGGGCCACCGCTCGAATCTGACCCCCGCGAAGGGTCCTCTGGTTCTCGCAAAGCCAAGGCCCACTGCGGATGCCTTCAGGTCTCCTGAGCTTGCTGGTAAGGTGTAGATTTCCATGCTGCGTGGGACACAAATACTGACTTTACAAGATGACGATAACTGGGACAACGACTTCGCCACGACCATTTCACCGAGCGCACTGCATCTCCCCCATATCAAGGGGCAAGATAACTTTGGTGGTTTATTGTCAGGTGATCGGCTCAAGGCGTTTGCGTCCATTGATGCCTCAAGGGATGAATCAGAGAACTGGGACGATAATTTCGAGGGCGAACTCCTCACGATCAAGGGCCTACGGCATTGGTCTGAGATAGATCCCCAGGAACAGACAATTCGGCCTCTACCAAGGAAAACAGAAAAGCCGGCCGAGCCAAAACCGACACAGGGCCACAGGCGGCAGAAGAGCAAGGCATCATCGTCGAATGTCGCTCAACAACCCAAATCCCCAGTCAAATCGCAGTTCGGGGCAAAATTCGAGCTCCCCCCACGCCCAGATGTCCTCTATCGCGAGCAATCCGTCGAGGATTATTCAGACTTGTTCGCTGATAACGACAGTGTTTTCAGTCATAGGTTGAATCTCGTTGGCAAGGTAAGGCGGGCTGTTTCGGGTTCATGCATGTCGCTGCTGACAGTTCTTTTGGCAGGACGCACCCCAGCTATTCCACCCCTCCGATCTTACCAGTTTACCCCGGTCTACACAGTCACCAATTGTAGGGAGTATACGTAGGCAGACGATGTCACGGCCCCCTATTATTGATGAGCAGCCTATGAAGAGGTCAAGGTCGACGGTCGAGATTACTAAGTTTGCCGAGGATGAAGGCGATGAGGACTTTTCTGATATTTTCGGAACTGGAGATGCCTTTGCCGAGTCGGAGGAGAGCGACCGCGGATCTGAGGACGGACAGCAGTTGATGCTGCTCTCAAAGCTATCGAATAACTCGTGGCTCGGGGATGACGAAGACGAGGATGATCCTTTTGCCATGTTTGATCCCGGGTGGGATGAGATGGACCTCGAGGCCAATATCGCAAGGGATAGGCATGCGAGGTTGGCCGAGAAGGTGGAAGAGCTTGTAAGATCGATGAAGACAACTGAGGGGGAGGATACGTTGTCAGATCTGGCAGAGGATTTGGTAAGCCTTGCTCCTTTGACTGACGGCAAGGGGCCATGGCTAATCAAGAGTGTACAGCTTGCGCTTTTATGGGAAAACAACGATGTCAAGGATCTCATTATCAGCGCCCACGGATTGTTGCCGATCCTCGAGATCCTCGAGCCGTGCACGGTGAAGAGCCGGCAGCATATGATCTTGCAACTCCTCAAGATTGTCAATGCGGTAAGCTTGTTAGCTTTTTTTTTTTTTTTTTTTACTTTAATTTTATTTTATGAGAAAGGCGATGCTAACATGATGAAGATTATTCTAGACGATGTTGAGCTGCAAGAGAACTTGTGCTTTGTTGGCGGTATTCCGATTATCACCAAGTTTGCAGCTCGCCAGT
Source organism: Lasiosphaeria hispida (assembly GCA_033439745.1). Taxonomy (NCBI): domain Eukaryota; kingdom Fungi; phylum Ascomycota; class Sordariomycetes; order Sordariales; family Lasiosphaeriaceae; genus Lasiosphaeria; species Lasiosphaeria hispida. Next base: position 4,168,357 of record JAUIQD010000002.1, on the reverse strand, counting down.
ACTCCAACGAGATCCGCCTGGAGGCCGCTGCGTTTGTTCGGCAGATGTATCAAACTTCTACCCTCACACTTCAGATGTTTGTAAGCGCGGGTGGTCTCAACGTCCTGGTGGAATTCCTGGACGAGGACTATGACAGCTCGCAAAGCCTGGTTCTGATTGGCGTCAATGGTATCTGGAACGTCTTTGAGCTACAGGTGAGAACGATTGTCCGGGTGATGTAAAACTTGGTGCTGACCTTCTCTTCCTAGGGGCCAACACCCAAGAACGACTTTTGCCGCATCTTTTCGCGCAGCAAGATTCTTGATCCTCTAGCGGCCGTTTTACACAAGGTATTGGATGAGGATGACAAGGACGACTTGTCTGAGCTGGTCGAGGGCCGCATTGTCAATATCTTTTATCTCTTCTCACAAGCGGAGAACTATGTGAAGGAGGTGGTCGCCGATCGACAGGTTCTCAAAAGTAAGTTTGTTTCACCCCATTCTGGGGAACATGCTAACAATTTGGCAGCCGTTTTGAAGGACCTTGGGCGCATGACGCCGTCCCATCAGATCACCATGCTCAAGTTCATCAAGAACTTGTCCATGCTTTCAACCACGCTAGAGGCACTGCATTCTGCTGATGCGATTGACTTTCTGATTGATGTACTCAGCCACTCGGTGAAAAGGGGGCAGAGACACTTTCGAGAAATTTCAAATCAGGTGCTCAACACCATGTTCAACCTCTGTCGACTCAGCAAAGAACGGCAGGAGTACGCTGCTAGTAATGGTATCATTCCACTCCTTCTGAAGATTCTGAAGACCGACCGCCCGCCGAAGGAATTCGTTCTTCCTATCCTCTGCGACATGGCCCATTCGGGTAGCAAAGGTAGGAGGTACCTGTGGCAAAACAGCGGTCTAGACTTTTACGTCTCTCTGCTAGCGGACCAGTATTGGCAAGTCACTGCACTGGATGCTATCTTTGTCTGGCTCCAAGAAGAAACGGCAAAGGTTGAGAGTCACCTACTCGACGGAAATTTCACCACAGCTATCACTTTCTGCTTCAACACGACTAAAGCGAACGCCTTCGACCCTAATCTTCTCGAGCCCTTGCTCAAGGTTCTCCGGCTAAGCCCGGCAGTGGCGGCATCTCTCGCGAAAGCAGAGATGTATTCCGGCATTGCCCAGAAACTGAATCACAAGAAGGCCGTCGTGCGCCTCAACCTCCTACGTCTTGTGCGGAATATCATGGACGGTTGCGAGGCTAACAACTCGCCCCTGGCGACCATCAGCACATCGAGCACAGGCCGCCAACTGCGCATTCTGTTTGACGACATTCAGACACTGGCGGATAAGGATTCGGCAGTCTTGGTGCGCAATTTGGCCTCGGAGCTTGTCCGGAGCCACATCGACATTGACATACAGCACGACGCCATGGCACTCAGTGCACTAGGGCTAGGCCCGGGAACTGCGGGGAGTTCCAATGCCGGGTCTGGCCCACGCTCCCGATCCGGTCCCCGACGCACGACAAGCTACACTCCTCCAGGACTGCACTCGAGCATGTCAATGTCAATGCCGCCCACCCCCACGCACGGCCATCGCCCGACACAGTCATCTACCTTTATCGAAGTCGCAGCAACCCCGAAACGTTCGGCCGTCGCTCTCGCCCATGAGCGTGACGCGGCGCTCTACCGACCACGTAGCCGGGACGGCATTGGTGCAACATGTATCCCGCGCCGCGTCAGTGGCGAGACAGCACCTTCTTCACTAGGCTCCGCGAGCGGCAGTGGTGGTGTAAAGAGCAGGCTGCCCCGCACGTCGACGCAATACTCGCGGCCGAGCTTGTCAACGGCGACCTCGGCGCCGATGGGTATGGCGGCTGCTGCCGCTGCCGCCGCTGGGCAGCTGGGGAGGAGTGATAGCTCGATGAGCAATAAGGAGAACCATGGGAGGATACGATCCGGCTCGTCGGTCACGGGCGGGTCAGGGTCAGGTTCAGGGTATGCGGTTTCGCCGACCACGGGCGGGTACTCGAGTGGGCAGAGCCAGGGCCAGGGAAGTGTGGCTGGGTTCATGAGTAGGGAGACGTCGGTTACCAGTGGGAGTGCTAAGAGAAGGAGCCGGGCGCCGAGCTCGGACTTGAGGTGGTCTTAGGCGGACCCTTCTGATTCGGGATCGGGGTCTGGCCCCGCTTCAGGACCTGGTAATTCTGGGCCACGATCGACAACTGGTACGTCGGGTTCAGGCTCGGGTTCAGCCTTGTTTGGCTCTGGTTCTGGCTCTGGCTTGCTGGTTCCTGGTTCCTGGACGGGCTCGCGAAGCCCCAGCAACGCAGGCGGATCCAGGCCAGGATCTGGGTTTAGCGGTATGTTACCTGAGAATGGTTCTCCGCTGGGTTCACGCTCGGGGTCATCGCGGCGGCCTGCGGGTGCCGCCAGCGGAAAGAGTGCGAAGGCGGGGAAGAGCAACGCTAGCTCTGGTTGTAGCCCCAGTGGGAGTGGGAATACAGCTGGAACGGGCCCTAGCAGACGAAGGGCCGGGCATCCTAAAAGTGGGAGGAAGGTAGAGGAATGAAAGCATGCCACGACGAACGACAAGGGCGGCAGGCCGAAATGGAACTTGAACTGGGAATGGGGAATGGGGAATGGGAAACAGGATGTTAAAAGGGGCGGGGGAAAATACTTATGCCTTGGTCGACACTACATTCGGGCTTTTCTTTTCTTTACTTTTCATATTAGTGTTTGAGTGTGTCTTCGCCTGCATTTGCATATGGATGGAGTTTCATCAGGGTGGCGTGCATCTGGACTCGTTTTTCTTCATGCTTGGCGGAGAGGACGTGAAAATGGAAAGGGGAAAGAATATGAGAGGAAGAAGGAAGAAATACAACAAAGGTTGGCCAATGTTGGCATAGAGCAGAAACGGGGGGGTCTTGAAGAATAGGAGGTGCTCCAGCGGGGAGCACAGCGTAGATGGAGATGAATTCCTCGTATGGGGGTACTTACCTTATTAACTACTACCTACTTAGACTTGCTGCTGGTTGGCTGGGCTTTTACACTGCTTTTACTCGCGCGACAGTTCTTCAATTTTAGATGCCTGAGCCGAAGTTGGGAGTGTGAGTTTCTTCCGGTGGTTTTGTGATGGTATGTATGCTTTTCGAATGTCTAGTGATGGAGCTATCGCTGCGTCACTGGTATATAGACTGGGCCTCTGAGCAAAATAGGCACATGCGACCCCGCCAGACTAGTAGTTGGGTCGGTGACGACCAGCAAATCCTTGGTGTTGTATGTACATTTCATCTTCTTTTTGTTGCCGTTTATGTTCCCAGGTTTGTAAGTCAAGTTACCTACACAGTTACACACATACACTTTACCAAGTTATGTTTCTCGTTCAGTACCCCTGGCGGGCAAATTGTTTGGTCGAAGAAATAGTATGAAATTTAGCTTATCTTGATATTAAGTAGAAAATTGGCAAGAGGTCTTTCAGAATATTAAAGATGACTTGAAGTTCCCCGCCAGTGTCAGTGTTTCACCTACCCCTCGATATCGGGAGGGCTATGCAGGCACTAGGATGTCATGGCAGGCAGCCAAATGAGCGGTCGTCGTCAGCAGCCTCGCTTTAGCGCGACCAACATGCTTGTGCCAAGAACATGCAGGCCATCTTCAGGCCACCTCAGCCAACTCCTTGACAGTCATCGCATCCATCGCCTTCTTGCATCCTGGATCGAGTTCAGGCCAAACATATATCTTGGGCGATAAACAGACACGTTTCTGCTCCTGTGACGGTTTGCCGTCATGACGCGAAAGGTGGTCTACACGGCCGCTTTGGTCGCTCTTGTTGCGGGTGAGTTTTGAGTCAATCGGTCAACTGAGGCCTCCTTTCACTGGTTATCACTGGCGACGTCATTGAACTCCCCCACCACACACCATTCATTACTTGACAAAACGGGGGATATCACATAAGAATGGCAACAACTAACCCTCCTCAACAGCTACGGCCATGACCATTGCGTCCATCTCCACCCCGCGATGGATCTCGTACAGCGTCGCGGCCAAGTCGGGCGGCGCCGTCTACGACCATATCGGCCTGCACGAGCGGTGCACGTCCATCTCGGCGTCCTCTGCTGCCGCAACCGGATGCGTCCACTTCCCCGACGCGCGACGTTGCGAGGCCAGCGACGGCCGCTCCTTTTGCTCGCTCTGGCGCACCACCGGCTTTCTGATGAGCCTGGCCACCGTCGTCGACCTGGCGGTGCTCGTTGGGTTCTTGGTCATCATGGCCGGGGGCAAGGTGAAGAGGGAGAGTGGGTGGAGGATACTGGCCGTCATGTTGGGGGTGGTGGCCGGGTTGGAGTTTTGTGCCATGGCGCTGGTGGTGAGTTGACCTGATTACCTCCCTGGAGTCTTTGGGATGACGGTGGTGCTGACGGATAATTAGTCGTATCTGTTTGACAACGACGACTTCTTCCTGGTGCCGGGCTATCGGCTGGATACTTCGTGGTATCTCTGCACGGCGAGTGCCGGGATTGCACTCTTCTCTGCGTTTGGCTTGGCCATATCGGCCTTTGTGTTGCCTCCCGAGGACGGCTACGAGTTCTTGGGTGATCCGACTGGCGTATAATGGGGTGTGGTGTTAATGACACGGTGTATATGTTTTGGTGCTATCACGGGCTTTGGCGTTTTGGGTATGATGTTGCTTAGATGAGCTCTATCTATCTATGTCTTGTTGGAAGCAACTTGGATTTGGTACCACAGATCATTGATTACTGCCTGGCGGGGAGCTAGGCTTGGCGCATACAACAACGCTATCTTTCATTACAGTGCGCTTACCTTTTTAAACCAAAGCTTGAGACGCTGTTCGAGACAGCAAGTCCGCCTAAACGCCGCTTGCAGGAATTGACCCCGATATTGATATTTTCGATTTTGCTCATCCTCTCTGTATTGACATGCTTGGAGGGAAAACAATTGTTCTCGGCCAGGACACTTCATGCGACAGCCAATGACATTTCCGTAGCATTCTTCCATCAGATGATCGACTACTGACAAGTGCTGAGGTGGATGCGGATGTACTGGATGTTGCGCTGCCCTGCAAACACGCTTGTTTCGCAGCCTTACCAGAGCCCATTGGAATAGTACTAGTATTCGGGTTCCTCGTGGTGCAACGCAGCGATCAAGTTGTGGATGCTCACTGGGCGAGTGCGAGCTAAAGTCACCCGAACAAGCCGAGCTGTCGGGACGAGCAGCCTTAACCTTCCAGAACATGAACATGGAACACTCGGTAGAATACATGCCACACATTCACATTGGAGACATTGTTAGCAGGTGCAGCTTTTACCTGCCAACTTCCGATTCTCCCACTCTCAACATTTTCTCATCTCTTAATCCTTTTATGTCCCTAATTCTGCGATAGCGTGTCAAACAACAGGAAACAAAGTTGATTGCAGATAATAACGGCAGCCACCGGCCTCAAATAGAATTAGGTAGACGGCCGGGGCCGTTGAAGTTTAAGAGCCGTCCCATGTGCTGGACCTCGCAAAGCAGGCTGCGGCCAAGGTTTGCAACCCTCCGGCATGCAGCAGCGGGAGGAATCCGCAGGCTTGGCCTAGCCTGATCTATCAGATGCGCGGGGCCTGACAGGTTGCCTGGGCCTGGGAATCTGGGATGTTGCAGGAGCCGGGTTCCTGACCCCCTCTCGACCCCCAAACGCGATGCGATCTTGGTGCGCCGAATCCGATTAGCCAATATTAAAGCCCGCAGCGTCGCACCCCCGTGTTAGACAGATGCAATGCGCCGAACACTAGTATTCCAATCCTATTTGGGCCGCAGATATTTGGTCTTTGGCGCTGACCCGGGTCAATTGCGGGGGGGGGACATTGGCAGTGGATTTTCCCGCTGTGTGGCGCCAAGGAGCATTCCAATTGCAATTCCACGGCCAAACAGGCCAGGCGCAATTCAGACGAGACCCCCCCCCCCCTCCCCCTGCTCGCTAGACGAGAAAAAAAGTACCGGCCAACCCCCCCTGGTCAGGACAGCAAGACGGTGAGAAGCAGAGAAATTGGCCTGTCAAATTTTGTCAACACGGCCAAGCACGAGTTTCACTCCCTCTCCCTATCACTCAACACGATCACGATGGTCTTGCCCTCATGCACCTGACCCCGGGCCAACCCAACGCGCACTTTCTTTCCGTCGCTGGTCTTTGGTCTGTCGGGCCTGCCTTCCATTCGTTTTCGACCTCCCTCACCGCTCGCTGCAGCAACGCCCCAGGCCTCTGCTGTTAGTGGCTGTCACTCTTTCCGAGCCTGTCGTTGTTGCCGAGCCCTCCTATCCCTATTTAGCACCTATACTAGTATCTGGCCACCTGCCCCCTCCTCGGTACGACAGCTTGTGGTATAAAGAACGCGCCGAGTCGCGACGCTTCTTTCCTGCCCAGCATGTCCTCCCGGTACTCTCTCAGGCAGACCCCACGGTACGTGCCAGCAGCCGCTCGCCCACCCACACATACATGCCCCTTGCGGACGGGAATATTGTGCTGTTCCTTCCGCGTTTTCAGCCTCTTCTAGACCACGGCAGCAGCCAATTTCTCCGAGTCCCCTTACTGACGGCGCAACAGGAAGAAGGAGCTCTTCGATGGTATGATAGAGACGCCCGCCCGCCGCACCACATCGCGTCGCAAGTCACAGTTCCCCCTCGAATCAGACGGCGAGTCCAGCTCCGCCCCCGAGAGCGTGTCAAACGTCCCGGCAAAGCCCATCTTGCGCAAGCGCGGCACCGCCAAGTTTATCGAGCACCTCGGTGACGAGTTTGACATGCAGCAACCCACACCGCCCAAGACCCCCGAAGAGGCTGACATGAAGGGACTCCTGGAAGGCGACGTCACAACCTATGGTACCAATGGCCACGCCAACGGACATGCCAATGGCAAGACGAACGGCTCTGCCAACGGCACCGCGAGCGGTACCGGCGCCGTAGAGGAGGAGCGCATCATTGACGGGTGGAGGCCCGGCATGGATCCTAAGATCGACTCTTCGGGCGAGTACGAGTTCGGCGGCCCGTGGTTCGTCGGTATCATGATGCTTGGCTTCCCTATCTTGATGTGGTACATGTGGATCGGCGCCGAGTATTATAACGGCCTCTTCCCTACACCCGCACCGGGCCAGAATTGGCAAGAGTTCGGCGCCCACCTCGCCAATGTCGTCTACACGGGCGCGTTTCCCCACACCAAGGCCTGGGTCATCTACTGGACCTACCTCATCTTTGAGGGTGCCTGCTACTGCCTGCTACCCGGCGTTTGGGCCTACGGAAAGCCGCTGCCTCACGAGGGCGGCAAGCAGCTCAAGTACTACTGCTCCGCGTACGCCTCGTTCTACACCACCATTGTCGTCGTGGGTGTGCTCAACTTCACCGGCCTGTTCCACCTGTCGACCATCATCGACGAGTTCGGCTCGCTGCTCACCGTCGCCATCATCTCGGGCTGGATCGTCAGCATTGTGGCCTACGCGTCGGCCTTTGCGCGCGGCGCCACCCACCGCATGACGGGCAACCACGTGTACGACTTCTTCATGGGCGCCGAGCTGAACCCGCGCATGTTTGGCATCCTCGACTTCAAGATGTTCTTCGAGGTCCGCCTCCCGTGGTATATTTTGTTCATGCTGTCGTGCGGCACTGCAGCGCGGCAGTGGGAGCGCTACGGATATGTCTCGGGCGAAGTCGGCTTTCTGATCATGGCGCACTTTCTGTATGCCAACGCATGTGCCAAGGGCGAGGAGCTCATCATCTCAACCTGGGACATGTACTATGAGAAGTGGGGCTTTATGCTCATCTTCTGGAACCTGGCTGGCGTCCCGCTCTCGTACTGCCACTGCATCATCTACCTGGCCAACCACCACCCGGATGAGTACCGCTGGAACCGCTGGATCCTGACGGCCATGTTCGCCGGTTACCTCTTCGTCTACTGGGTCTGGGACAGCTGCAACAGTCAGAAAAACCGCTTCCGCGCCGCCGAGAAGGGCAAGCTCGTCCTGCGCCGCACGTTCCCCCAGCTGCCCTGGCAGACGGTGGAAAACCCGAAGACCATCGAGACGGGCCTCGGCGACAAGATCCTCGTCGATGGCTGGTACGGTCTTGCCCGCAAGGTTCACTACACCTGCGATGCGTACTTTGCTGTCATGTGGGGCTTAATCACCGGATTCAAGAGCCCCTTCCCCTGGTTCTACCCTGTTTTCTTCGTCACCATGATTGCCCACCGCGCATGGCGTGATATTCACAGGTGTCGGATCAAGTACGGCGAGGCGTGGTTGGAATACGAGCGGAGGGTGCCGTATCTTTTTATTCCGGTAAGTTTTTATTTTTATCGTAATCCTGCATTTTTGACGAGCCTAGGTCGGCTAACTGGTTACCATAGGGTGTGATTTAAACGCAACGCTGTTGGCAGCGGGGCTCTTGAGCGAGTTATGATTACCGCGATTCAATGAGCAGTCGAGACACTCATTGGTGTAAGCTATGACTGGGATTGGATTGAACCCCATACCCCATGGTGTGCATGATATGCATGAGAGATGCACGAGGCAGAGAGCATAGGAGACGGGGGCATAAAAAAGGATGTTGGGTGGCAATGAGCATGAGGGCAGGCTTCTTTCTGCCGGCTCCAGTAATTTCTAATGGCAAACAGTAGCAACAGCAACAATTACTTCAATTGTATTTATATTTGGTTACTTACACGTATCTACCTTTTTCCTTTAGTTTAAGATAAAATAAATTATGAAAATGATAATGCCAGGCCTTTTATTGAGTGAGTAGTTCCCGAGGTAAAAATCAACACCAAGTTAGTGATGTTGACTCGGCAAGTCTAAACCTTTAGTAAGTCTGTATTGAGCATGAACCCTCAGGACTGCTTATTTATACCATGTCGAAAACAAGCTATGATGATTTCCAATGCAAGAGGCGTTGAGCAAACATTTATCCCTCCGTACAGAGCTCAAAGCACCATTAGGTCCTGGAAACACGAGCAATAGTGAAAAGCGCAGTTGTGTCGTCCAACTTCTGAATCAGTCCCAAGTGAAAACAAGTGCCCACATTGGAGTAGGTGGTTAGACCAGTGGGTGATCGAGGCGACTATTATATCCCAAAGGCATTTGGCTGACAACCAAGTTGTGCAAAGATTTCAAGTCTGGTAACCTTGTTCCAACTGCTTTCAACTGTTACCTATACTGTAACCACCCCGAAAGGCTTGTCGGTTTTGACACTCTTGCACCGTCCGCTATGACGCTGCGCAACCACAAGCAATGAACAGCAGACCAAAGTAAATAATAACCTTCCAAAGGAACAGGAACATGATTGCACAACCTAGCCTACAATCTCTGTCCCATCATCCTGTCTATGATGAGATAACACCTACCCCGACCCTCCGAGTGCGATGATCAAGCATAATGTGACAATTGTACATGTACGTTTCCGCCAAAGCCATTAACCGGTTCTTCTGAGACGCCCACTTCGTTCCACCCTTCCTATAATTTGATACCCGCCACCCACATCCCCACGATGCCAAACTCCAATAACTGTGCTCAAGTGATTCCCTAGCAACAAAACGATATTGAAGGGACCAAGGATGTCGGGCGGCGACTTTTGCTTCGTTTTTGCAGATGCACGTCATGGGTATGGGATTCTGTGAAATAGTTACAGCTTGTCCACCCATATCCATTCCGTAAGCTGGGAGATATGTATACTCCTTATGAGCAGACCGTGTTGAGCGTGGCCTTGGAGTTCATGAGTAGCGCAACAATGAGACCGTACAGACCTGAGGTAGAATGTCAGCGGCAGAACATAGATATTGGATATTTCGAGAGATGCATGGAAAGCGACTTACCCAAGACTTCGGCGAAAATAAGAATGAGAATCATGCCAACGAACAGCCTGGGTTGCTGAGCAGTACCACGAACACCAGCATCACCGACGATACCAATCGCAAAACCAGCAGCCATACCCGCGAGACCGACAGCGAGACCGGCCCCGAGCTGGATGAAGCCAGTGTAGAGCGCATAGCCGTCTTGGGTGAGACCATCAGAGATAAGGACGGAGACGACGAGGCCGTAGATACCAATGATACCAGCCATAATGACGGGGACGATGTCTATTGGGGTGGTAAATACTGTCAGCACGCGTCGCCCAGCAAATAACAAGCTTTCAGTGTGAGCATGGGGCGATGGTCAACATACTCTTCACGATGAGGTCCGGTCGAAGGACACCCATGGCAGCGATACCGACACCTGACTTGGCAGTTCCATACGAAGCGCCTAGGCAGGTAAAGACGATAGCAGATGTGCAGCCCATGGCACCGAAAAAGGGCTGTTTGTATTGATGTTAGTATGCATGCTTCGGACCATCGGTTTGACCCCAATCGGCGTCTGAGGGGATTATTGAGGCTGCAACAGCGGATGGCGAGGATAGGGGTCGACAATAGTGCACGGGAGATTACTAACCGCGTAAACAGGGCTAGGAAAGAAGAGAATTGTTAGCAAACATGTCTCGAGGTGACTGCAGGTCAAGCGTGTGGCTAATGCATCGTGATGCGATGTCCCAGGCATCCCAGCTTCGTGGTTGGAGCATGGGGTAGCTTGGTCGCGCTCGCGGAATTCAAGGCTTACCAAAGGTCCGTCATTTTGAAGAGAAGGGTGGCTCGAAGCGGTATTGACGGATTACAGTGACAGAAAGTGGTCTCTCAAAAGACGATAGAGCTGGTTACGCGATGGATCGTGGAGTTGGCGGAGAGGCGGTGGTGGCGATCGAAATGGACCAGTTTGGAGGTTGTCAGTTCCGAGGTTGGCTTTGCTGGACGAGGTGTTTCCAGGTTGACTGATTGAGAGCGGCAGCAGTCGGGGGCGAGCTTTTGCCGTCCTCAGGTACCTCTCTACATGGATATGCGCAATTAGGTAATCCGGGGCCGGACGAACCTAAGCCCATTCTGCCGTTTCCCACCGCCGAAAGGTCTAGACCGTACCTTTTTTCCTACCTGCGATTTCGCATTGGCTTCAACAATTTGCTTCTACCACGCACTCAGCTATCAATCACCCCCACGAACTGGCATTTTATACCCAGGGCGAGCAACAGCCGTGAACCCTGGAGATATCGACAGAAACACATTCATAGCGACAACCAATACCATGTCTAACGCCCAGAACGAGTCGGCGGCCTGGCCCAAGGCTGAGGATGGTGCGCTTGTCCAGGAGATCTTGGACTGCGTCCAGCAGGCCAGCCACTACAGGCAGCTGAAGAAGGGCGCCAACGAGGCGACCAAGTCGTACGCTATATCCAGAATCACCCTCCCCTCGCTCAATAGCTAATGGATTGTAGCGTCTCCCGTGGAACCAGCGAGCTTATTATCCTCGCTGCGGACACCCAGCCCCTTAGCATTGTCTTGCACCTGCCCCTCCTCGCCGAGGAGAAGAATGTCCCCTACGTGGTCTGTAGTCCTATAAATTTAAATACTGCGCTTGGACGAAGCTAACTCCGGTTTCAGTTCGTTCCCTCCAAGATTGCGCTTGGTCGCTCGTGCGGTGTCTCGAGACCGGTTATTGCCGTCTCCCTCACCTCCAACGAGGCCTCCGACCTCAACTCCAAGATCCGCGCCCTGCGCGACAAGGTCGAGAGACTCGCCATGTAAAGTGCTGATGGTCGAATGGACTGAGGGTATCCTAATGGATGGCCCTAGCGGAAAAGGGTAGCGGGTGGGAATGAATGCTCTGTGCCTCGGGAAACTGGGGATAGCTACAAACAAACCTGCGGAGTTGAGATATGATCCCGCTGAAGCTGAAGTATAAAAATAATTCAAAATTTTCTAACTACCAAATTTTTTGGTCACAAATGCGACACAGCTGAACCTCAGGGTTGGGGTTCACCAGTAACCACGTGAAGACTAGGCGCGCTTCCAGTGTGACCAGCCGTGCTAAATCAACCCCTCCAAGACCTAGTGTAAACCTCCACTAGCCCTGATAGAGGCGGACGGCGGGATTATGCAGAATGACGCCCACTTCTGCTGGAGATGTGCGCGTGCCCCCACCACTCACACATCAGCGGCGCGCCTTGACAAGCTTGAATGCTGCCAACTCGACAGGTCCTGCCGGCAGGGCAGGTACGAATATAGATTAGACCCTCCTGACCCGTAGATCAGACATCCTCCATAAACCCATCTTGAATTCTATCCTGTAATTTTGCTCTTCTCCAGCACACAGCATCGTTGTTGAACATCCTGACTACTGCAGCATTTTGTCCCTCAAACCCCTTGCATTCTATGGAGAGACTGCACTGAAAGCAAAAAATGCCTGGCCTGGCGCGTAAAGTCATTATTTGCGCCGCCGTGGATGGGCTGGTCTTGCAACCTCTGGTCTCCAAGAAGGAGCAGCGCTCGTCCCCTCTGGTCGGGATTAAATATGGCGATGCGTCCGTGTTTACCATTTCGAGGGACGCTGCGCCCGACACTTCGGGCCCAAATTCATCATTTGAGGCCTTTGGCATCGTCGGTAGTTCAACCCCTCCTTTTGTCCATCCTTCGTCCCAAGTCACAGACTCGCTTGTCGGGACGCTACCCTCTTACGTCACCTCACCGACGGAGAAACTAACAGGTTCCCTTGTCGCCCAAAGGTCTCGTCACCGTGTTTAGCTACAGCTATCTAATCTCGATAACTCGTCGCCAGCAGGTCGCCCAGATCCGCGGCCTGCCCATCTACGTTGTCACCGAGGTCGCGCTTACGCCCTGCTCGTCGCAGCAAGACGCCAGCGAGGCGATTACTAAAACGGCCATCGCCCTCAATGCCCGCACTCTCGACCCCACTTCATCAGACGACGATGACAGCACCAGCGAGGATGATGGTGCCCCTGAGTTGCCTAGCAGCAGCGGTGACGAGGTTGGCGATGATGCTGTCGACACACCCGCGTCGGCGCCACAATGGTCAACGGCTATGAGCCCCAATAACACGGCGCGTTCCAGCATTGCAGAGGATGTCATCAACCGCCGCGGCAGCTATGGACGGTTCGCTCAGAGCTGGTTCAGCAGGTCAGGGTGGACAATGGAGCAGAAGCGCACCATGGGGTTGAGCCCGGAACAGGCTGTCGCCGACCAGCCAGGTCTTGAAGATACCCCCGAGGAGAGATCAGGTGCCGGCACCAACGTGCCGAGGAAGTTCTCCCTTCCAACCGATGCGGTCGGCAGTGAGGCCGCGATGTCCCTCCTGCCGAAGCTGCTGCGAACCGCTCAGATCCTGTTCGGCTCGAGTCGCACCTTCTACTACTCGTATGACTACGACATTACCCGCAGCCTGGCGAATGAGAAGGTGCCCGCAACCTCGCTCGTGCCGTTGCACAGCCATGCCGACCCCATGTACTTTTGGAACCGGCATATCATGCAGCCCTTTGTCGACGCCGGGCTCGACAGCCTGGCGTTGCCCCTGATGCAGGGTTTCGTCGGACAGAGATCGTTTGTCGTAGATAGCCACCTGCCGCAGGACGATGAGGGCGTCAAGGACTCGGTTGAGCTGAGCGATTTTAGCTCCTCTAGGAGCGGGTCGAATCCGGCATCGCCGCCGCCCGAGAAGGCGACAGCTGATATGCGACCTTCGGAGAAGAAGTTTGACATCACCGTCATCTCGCGGAGGTCCACCAAGCGTGCCGGACTACGCTATCTCCGGCGTGGGATTGACGAGCAGGGCAATGTTGCAAACTCTGTCGAGTCGGAGCAGATCCTCTCTCCAGCGGATGCGACGTGGGACCCGACGGCGAAGGTGTACTCGTTCGTCCAAATCCGGGGGAGCTTCCCCTTGTTCTTTACGCAGACGCCATACTCGCTCAAGCCCACACCGGTGCTGCAGCACTCCCCCGACGCCAATTTTGCGGCGTTAAAGAAACACTTTGATGGTTTGCGGGAGCGATACGGTTCCCTTCAGATCGTTGACCTAGTTGAGAAGCATGGCGTTGAGGCTCCGATAGGGGAGCGGTACGAGGAGACCGTCCAACGGCTCAACCAAGAGGCCAGCCCAAACGAAGAAAAATTGGCATTTGAGTGGTTCGATTTCCATGCTGTCTGCCGCGGCATGAAGTTTGAGAACGTTTCGTTCCTCTTGCAGATTCTAGGTGGCACGCTTGAGAAGCTTGGGAGCACTGTCGTCGTCGACGACAAGGTGGTAGCCAAACAGGCTGGCGTGCTGAGGACGAACTGCATGGACTGTCTGGACAGGACAAACGTCTGCCAGAGCTCGTTTGCAAAACACATGCTCGATCTGCAACTCAAGCAGGAAGGATTTGACATGGCCATACAGAGGGACCAGGAGAATGCGTGGTTCAACACACTGTGGGCCGATAATGGTGATGCGATCTCGAAACAATACGCCTCTACGGGGGCGATGAAGGGTGACTATACGCGAACGAAGAAGAGAAACTATCGCGGAGCCTTAGCAGACGCAGGTCTGTCGCTGACTCGGTTGTTCAATGGGTAAGTGACGTGAAGGTTGCTCAATTTGGCATTGTTTTGCTGACGGCTCACCAGCATGTTCAACGACTTTTTTCTTCAGACTACGATTGACTTCCTCTTGGGGAATGTCACGTCCCTCGTCTTTGAAGAGTTTGAGACAAACATGATGACAAAAGACCCGGCCATGTCGATGCGAAATATGCGGCAGCAGGCTATCGATCTATGCCAAAAGCGGGTCGTTGCCGACGAGGCCGAGGAGTTCATCGGGGGCTGGACTTTTCTCACGCCAACAGTACCTGATACTGTGCGACCTGCAACCTTTGAGGAAGCGGTGCTACTGCTGACTGATGCCGCCTTGTACCTGTGCCGATTCGACTGGAATCTAGACAAGATCTCGTCGTTCGAGCGGGTAGACCTAGCCCACGTCCAAAAGATCAAATTCGGGACATACATAACATCAACCATATCCGTCACCCAGACCGACGAACTGCGCAACGTCGGCCTCGTCATCGAGTACAAGCCAGGCAGTACAGACATCGTGCGGGTAAACACACGCTCAATCTCATCTATGTCTAGCCCACCCAAGTCCCACAGGCCAGGGGCAGCGGATAACAATCAGGGAACCAATGTCACGACTATGGCCCAGGGCATTGCTGGGTTTCTGGCACGCCGCCCGCAGACTGTACCGCCTCGCAAGATCGCACTCAAGGCGCTCTACAGTCAGACATCGGTGGCGGACCCGACGACAGCGAACCGCAAGCGGGAGGAGCCGGGTGCCACCACGCGTCTTACGGAGATCCAGCAGGTGGTGGTGATCGCGGCTGAGATTGAGCGGCTTGCGATGGCGAGCCAGCCGCGGCCAGCGGGCACCAAGCCGGAGGGCGCGAACTTGATTGAGAAGAGCGACATTATCTCGCTAGCGGAGGCGAGGCGGAACACGGGGTTGCTAGAGCAGCTGGGGCACTCGATCAAGAAGTTGGTGTGGGCGTGATCTGGTGGGGATGAGGGTATGTATGAATGGATATAGATACAATAATATGTGTTGAAGAGCCGCTGGTGATTTCAGCAACAATAACATGACAAAAAGGAGTAGCGATAATAACACAGTAAGCACAGCAAAATTGGACAATGCAAAGCCGGCGATAACAATGCCTCAGTCCTTGCCCGCCGGTGCGGCCTCGGCCTGGTAGAGATGCATTTGGTATCGCATATTTTCGAGCGGGATGGGGTAGTCGAGCCCGTCGGCGAGCCGGAACCAAAGCGAGTCGTCCGACTCAAGCTTGTCCCAGCGCTTGCCGGCAACGGGGTCGGCGCGGGTGCCCGTCAGCACGATGCGGTCGAGCAGCCACTGCATCGGATACTTTTTGGCGTCTTTTCCGAGCGTCGTCTCGGAGTAGCTGCCGGGACTGTCGACGACAAGCAGGAGCGAGCCGATGGGCACGGCGGCTGTCAGGTCAAGCAAGAACTTGGTCGTCCTGCCAAGCCCGCCCGAGGTGAAGAGCTCGTTGAGGGTGAACAGGAGGGTCACCAGGAGCGGGGAGGGCCCTAGGAGAGCGGCGAGCTCGGATCGGGAGAGGGTGAGGGCGTCTTGGAGGGTGAAGATGGAGGTGAGGTGGGAGGCGGGGATTAGGGGTGCGGTGGCGGCGACGGTGGTAGTGCTTGACGAGGGGGTGCCAATGGTGCTTGGGTCTGGGAGGAGGGGACTTCCGGTGGTGAGGGTCGTCTCGAGCGAGGTGATGACGGGGCCCCAGGCGGCCGAGTCGAGGTTGTTTATGGACCCGGCCAGGGGAGGGGAGTCGTGCTGGTGCTGGTTGAGGAAGGCGGCGAAGGCGACGAGTTCGGCCGCGCCGCCGCCGAAGGAGAGGATTTTGAGGGCGGGAGGTTGAGGCTCGGTGTTTCCACCTCTGATGGTGTTGCTAGCCGGGGAGGAGGGGAGACAGATGTCGGCCAAGTGCTCCCATATGTTGTTCAAAACAGCGGCGTAGCAGAGGGCCCGGGTAGGGCTGTAACGGGCAGCGTAGACGGCCAGGTACTCATCATCACCAAATGCCCGGGCAAAGTCTCGCTCAAACAGGGCTTGCTTTACGGTTTGCAAGGTGGATGTAAAGGTCTTGGAGGACAGGGCCTGGTCGAAGGCGCTCTTGAAGACATCGACGATGAGCTGCTGCTGCATGCGTGCACGCTTGGCCTCCTCCAGCACAGATACCGCCCCTTTTCTGCTACCCTTGTTTCTGCCCTTGGCACCCTTGACAACCATGTTGGTGGCTACCTGTGTTATGAGATTGGGGTGAGGGAGTGAGTGAGGGCCTGAAGATGAGACGGCAGTTTTCATCCATGCTTTCTGAATGGCAGCCCAACTGCAGGCGAAAAAAGTTTAAGAACCCTAACCCTACCTTCCATGCATGAGGCCAGGAGACAGACGACCAGGCACAAGGTTCATGATCTAGGGTCTCACCTGGCAGGCCTTTTCACAAGATGCGCGCTACTGTGTGGCAATTCCACCGGGAAAAGCGGAGCATTGCAGAGCAATGGCTGGATGCTGGACTCATGGAGCGCCCGGAGTATGGGCGGGCTCGGCGTGCTGCTAACCCAAGTCGTTTGTTATCCCCGCGCCAGATGTTTTCGGGAGCAACCTCTTTCAGAAACTCCCGTCAAGAGAGGAAACTCAAGACGGGATGCAGGCCAGGAGCTGGCCCAGTGGCTGACCCAATGGCGTTCCCGGATCCAAGCATATGGGCGGCAGCCTCGGAGACCTGCGAGACGTGCCGCTGCGGAATCGCAGGTGGGGGTGGGGGGGGGGCTTGGAGCTTGCTTCACCCCGCGGGGGACTTCGTGATGCCTAACACAATCAGTAGTTGCGGCAGCGTGGCAGATGACTAAGTCGCCATTTCGTAGCTATCAGGATTGATCACGATTGCGATCGAGGTGAAAGCCGCATTGCAGATTCGATGTGCGAATGGCAGGAGGAGCTGCTGCTGCTGCAGAGCAGAGCTGCTGGAGCTGTGATAGAGAGCTGCTCTCAAGACTGAGGTGCTGAGTGAGCGAAACCCGCTGATTGATTGATCGACCACGGCGCATTGGACTCTGGGGAGGGAGCATGCCTCATCTTCACGCAGCCGACCGTTCGGTTTCCTACCGTCGGTCCGTTGCCTCGACGAGCGCGACGAGGGGTTGAGACTCGAAAGTCGTGAAAAAGGGACCAAGGCCCCAAGTGCCCCCAGACTACAGACCCCCCGTTTCTCGGCGGCACAGAGGTCCGATCCAACCCAGCACCACAGCATCTTCGGGGGCAAAGATAGAGAGAGAAAAAACCGAGTGCTGAGACGACCTGTGCCCAGGTCGCGTCAAGATCTCTCCACTCTAGCATTCATCCGGGCGAACCAGGAGGCCCAGAACGGTTCCCAGACAAGCCAGGCCTGAGAGACTTACCCCACCCTCTTGTAAGCCAGAAAAGCGGCGGAAATCTCGACCACCCCAACAACGCTCCCGGGTGCCAACATAAAACTATCACCCCACCTCCCTACCCTCTCAATTCTTTCTTTCACATCCCAAACACCCCCCTTGCCCTCACACAGACATCCCATTCACCTGTCCGCCGTGTGCACATCTCCGCAATCATGGCCTACACCGAGACCGACACGCTCGCCATCAACACAATCCGTGTTTTGGCTGTGAGTACCCCTCTCAGCAAAGCAACCCCGCCCCGCCATCGCTGCCGGCTCTTGGCCGCGCTCTTTTTTACCCCACCACAGAGATGCTCTCCTGCTCTCAATCCCTCAGTCTGCCCACAGAGACGGTGCGATTACAGCGCGCAATGGCAAATGCTTACCATGCTGCTCTTCCTAGGCCGATGCCACCGCCCATGCCAACTCGGGCCACCCGGGTGCGCCTATGGGCATGGCGCCCGTCGCCCACGTCCTCTTCAACAAGATTATGAAGTTCAACCCCAAGAACCCCAAGTGGCTCAACCGGGATCGCTTCGTCCTCTCGTATGCTCCCCATTGCCTTGCCTGCTTGCCAGGAATGCCCTGACACGTTCTCTACAGTAACGGCCATGCGTGTGTGCTCCAATATGCTCTGCTCCACCTGTACGGCTACGGTCTGTCGATCAATGACCTGAAGGCCTTCCGCGTATGCTTCCCCCATTTTCTCCCAAGCCACATGTTCTGACAATATTCCCGCAAATAGTCCGTCGACAGCATCACACCCGGCCACCCCGAGGCCCACGACACCCCTGGTATTGAGGTGACAACTGGCCCTCTCGGCCAGGGTATCAGCAATGCCGTCGGTCTTGCCATGGCCCAGGCTCACACCGGTGCCGTCTTCAACAAGCCCGGTTTCGACCTGGTTGGCAACTACACATACGCCTTCCTCGGTGATGGTTGCTTGATGGAGGGTATCTCTTCCGAGGCCTGCTCCCTGGCTGGTCACCTCCAGCTCGGCAATCTTATCGCCGTCTGGGACGACAACCACATCACCATTGATGGTGATACCAACCAGGCTTTTACCGAGGACGTTGTCAAGCGGTACGAGTCGTATGGCTGGCAGGTTCTGACTGTGGGTGATGGCGAGAATGACCTCGAGGGTATCGAGGCCGCTCTCAAGGCCGCCCAGGAGGTCAAGGATAAGCCTACCCTTATCAAGCTCACAACCATCATCGGTTATGGCTCCAAGCTCCAGGGCACCCACAGCGTCCACGGCTCGCCCCTCAAGGCGGACGATATTAAGCAGCTCAAGACCAAGTTCGGCTTCAACCCCGAGGAGAGCTTTGCCGTACCGCAGCAGGTGTATGATTTGTGCCACCAGGCTTCTGCCCGGGGTGCCGCCGCCGAGGAGGAGTGGAACCAACTCTTTGCCAAGTACTCCGAGCAGTACAAGGCGGAGGCTGCCGACCTTGTCCGCCGCCAGACTGGTGACCTCCCTGAGGGCTGGGAGAAGTCTCTCCCCGTCTACACCCCCGCGGATGCCGCTGTCGCGTCGCGCAAGCTGTCTGAGATCGTACTCCAGAAGATCTACGAGGCCATTCCTGAGCTTATCGGTGGGTCTGCCGATCTGACTGGCTCCAACCTGACCCGCTGGAAGGGTGCCATCGATTTCCAGCCCCCTGCGACTGGACTCGGTGACTACTCCGGACGGTATATCCGCTATGGTGTCCGCGAGCACGGTATGGGTGCTATCATGAACGGCCTGGCCGCTTATGGCACCCTTCTGCCCTACGGCGGTACCTTCCTCAACTTCGTGTCGTATGCCGCCGGTGCCGTTCGTCTGTCTGCCCTCTCGCAGGTCCGCACCATCTGGGTCGCGACCCACGACTCGATCGGTCTTGGTGAAGACGGCCCGACCCATCAGCCGATTGAGACGCTGGCCCACTTCCGCGCCCTGCCCAACTTCATGGTTTGGCGCCCGGCCGACGGCAATGAGACCAGCGCTGCCTACTACGTCGCTCTGACGTCGAAGCACACTTCCAGTCTGCTGGCTCTCTCCCGCCAGAATCTTCCCCAGCTTGAGGGTTCGACGATCGACAAGGCTGCCAAGGGTGGATACGTGCTCCACGAGGTCGAGGGCGCTGACATCACCCTAGTCTCAACCGGTTCCGAGGTCTGCATCGCCATCGATGCGGTCAAGGAGTTGGCTGAGAAGCACAACCTCAAGACCCGTGTTGTCTCGATTCCTTGCTTCGAGGTCTTTGATGCGCAGTCCCGCGAGTACCGGTTGAGTGTGCTGCCGGATGGCATCCCGTCTCTGTCGATTGAGGTCATGAGCACCATGGGCTGGGAGAGGTATACGCACGAGCAGTTCGGCCTCAACCGCTTCGGTGCGTCGGGTGCCTACAAGGATGTGTACAAGGCAAGTCATGCTCTTATTCCTCTCGCTTTTTTGTCAGCCCACTAACCTGATTGCGATTTATAGAAGTTCGAGTTCACTCCCGAGGGCATCGCTAAGCGTGCTGTGGCGACGGTTGATTTCTGGAAGGATGTTCCCAACATCCGGTCGCCCATCAACCGGGCCTTCCAGCAGCTCATCTAGAGCGGTGGATTTTGGAGAATTTAGAGAAGATAATGGTCTGGTACCAGGGTGCTCCATCCGAGCATTGCAGCTCGGAGGCGACGGGATAATGCCGTCATTTTTGACAGCGATATGGGAGGGGTGGGTTTGGAGCCAAAACAGGGTGCTTGAGGAATGTTTGCTCAGGTGTTGGCAGATTTTGGTGTTGTAAACAGCCGTGATGAAAGAATTCAAAAAAGAAGTTATATTTCAAGTGGTTTCCCTGTGACTCGTGTTGCCCGATATTGCCTATGGCAGAACATGGGAAAGATGACGTTGAATTGAATCTTGAATCCGTGTTCGCCGTGTACGGATTACTCCAAAGGAGCACTGGGTATTGTTGAGGGGAGGATAAAAGAGTGTGGAGAATGTGTCGTCACTTTTGAGTACCCCTGTGGCTTGACAGGGGTGTGAAGCACTGGGCAGCCATGGGCCCTGACGCGGCGCGGAAATGCCACCTCGCGGTACCAACAACCGACAGCTGTTGCCGCTTGCGTTCCCACACCAAAGGGAGAAACCTACATCTGCTTTTGCTTTTCCGCGCACGTCGGGGAGACCGCTACTACACACTTCAGGACTCTTGTCAGCACACTCCCGCCATGGACGAGGACAAGGCCAAGGCCGAGAAGCTGGCTGCGGCCAAGAAGAGGGTACGTCGCATGCTTCACCTTGATGCGCAATGACGAGAACGAGCCATGCACGTACTGACCATACAACCCGGATGCCAGGTCGAGCAGATGAAAAAAGCCAAGGCCAAAAAGGCCGGCGGCAGCGCCAAGAAGGATGACACCACCACCGCCTCAGCCGCGACCTCCCCCAAGGAAGCCCAACACCCCCCCGAGCCCACGCCGCCGACGGAGGACGCCGTTGCGCCCGAGGAAGACGACGACAGCAGCGCCCCACCGGGCAAGCCCGACTCGCCCGCCATCGCGACGGCGTCGCTGGCGCAGCAGTCCAAGGCGCGCTCGACCTCGTTCCGCCAGGCGTCGGGCCCGCTGTCGCCGGGGCTCGGCGGTGGTGGCGGCGGGGTGTTTAGTCCCGACGGGGAGACGGCGCCGGATATCTACCGCAAGCATGTCGGCCGGATCGAGGAGCTGGAGAGGGAGAATAAGCGGCTGGCCAAAGAGGCGGCGGATGTGGAAAAGAGGTGGCAGAAGGCCGAGGGGGAGCTGGCGGATCTGAGGGAGGGGGAGGGGGAGGGGGTGGTGAAGGGGGGGGATGGGGGGGTTGGGAAGCTGGTTAGTGCTTTCCCTCTTCTTCTTTTTCGTTTGGTTTGATTCTGATGTTGTGCTAGAGGAATGAGCTAGCTGCGCTGCAGCGTCAGAATGCGCAGCTGCAGTCGCAGATCTCGCGCGCCGGAGGCAATGCCGGCCGCCACGGCTCATCGCCGTCTGTCTCGCTGTCGGCGGTGCCGTCGGGGGAGCTGGAAGCCCAGCTGCATTCTAAGGCGGCGACCATCGAGACAATGGAGTTGGAAATGTCGCGCCTACGTGCCCAGGTCGAGCGTCTCTCCGTGTCGGCGTCAACACCCTCGGAGCAGATCACCGCGCTCGAGGAGAAGCTGGCGCGAGCCGAGCGGGCCGCGGCGCTGGCGCAGCGTGAGCTCGCCGATGTGAAGCGGAACCTCGAGCGCGCCACCGAGAAAGCCGTCAAGGAGGGGTCTGAGCGTACGTCGGCCGAGACGAAGCTGCGAACGCTGGAACGCGAGGCAGCCGAGGTTGGCGCGGCCCGCGACGAGCTCGCTAAGAAGGCTGAGGGGCTCGAAAAGAAGGTCACGACGCTCACAACACTCCACAAGGAGCAAGACAGCCGGACGCAAGCGCTGCGCAAGGAGAAGGAGCGTGCTGATAAGGAGGCGGTCGAGCTGAAGGGTAAAATTGAAAGGGTCGAGGCTGACAACCTGCGCCTGCGGAAGAAGGATGCCGCCGAGGGTGGTGGTGACGATGAGGGCGTTGACGAACTCGAGAGTGAGGAGCGGTTGCGCCTGGAGAAGCGGCTCCGTGAGCTCGAGGCCGAGAACTCGGATCTTCGCAGGGGGATCTGGCATGAGCGCCGCAAGGAGATGCAGGTCGGCCCTGATGACGCTCCCGGCGGAGGCCGCTTTGAGACGGTCGACCTCGGCGGAGTCTCGCCGTCTCACCGGAGGGGGACCGTTGGTGGCGGGCTGGGCGACTTCATCTCCAGCGGGTTGAACGCCCTCACCGGCGCCGGGGCAACGCCGCACCATGATGAGCTGCTTGAGGATGACGATATGGAGTTTGACGAGGAGGCCTTCCGCCGCGCGCAGGAGGAGGAGCAGAAGAAGCGGATCGAGAGGATCAAGGATATCAAGAGGACGCTCAAGAACTGGGAAGGTTGGCGGCTGGACTTGGTGGAGAACAGGAGAGGTGGCGGGGAGGGCATTGGCGAGATTTTTGAAGTGTGAACACAATAGCATAGACTTTGTTCTTGGGTGGAACTTGATGGCGGCGGCTCTTGTTTTTGTTGGAATTCAAAAATATAAGTAAGCTCTTTGTGGATTGTAATAGCCAGAGGAATGCCCAAGTTCCTACCCGGCGGGGCCCCTGTTTCAGATTCGATACGCCTCGGGAGGTCAGAAAGGCACCGGGGAAAATGAAGAGGGAGACTTGGTTCCTATGCTATAAGTGATTGTATTTGGAAAACCGGTGTTTATCTTGGCCTAGTCAATGATCTGGGAATTTCAAGTTGTCCATCCACCCGGCGACCCTGTCAATGTCGCTTTGCTCTGACCGGCGCTCAAACACATCCAGCTTTTCGACTAGGCTAGACATGGATCCTATCCGCAGGACAGCCCATTGCAAATCCAAGGCAACCTTCATCATCTCCGCCTCACGCCGTTTGACGACGATACCAAAGGTTTTGCCTTGCTGGACTGATGTTTCCTCCTGCCTTGGATCTCCCTCTGGAGGTTGTACGCCGTATGAGTGCTCCGAGTCCGAGTCCCCTTTTCCTTGAGCTACCGGCTCTTGAGCTAGCCAATGGAACTGGATCCGGACGGTGCTGCGATAGTCATCCTCGGGCAAGATGTCGACACACTTGAGGCCGAAACAGCCCTGGCTCCACCAGTCACAGAGTTGCTGGCTGAGGTAGATGAGGTTCCATCTCTGGTTATGACATCCGAGAAACATCTGGAAAACCCAGCGGGCGAACTTGAATCTCTTGGCTTCGACCAAGAACATCCGCGCGTGACTAAAAAGCCTGAACGACTCTTGCTGGGCGTCTTTGGCCGAGCCTCGCGAGAAGGGCAGAATGTAGCACGCCACGGCATCATCCCGCCCCGTAACGACACACTTCCCACCGTCGCGGGCCAGGCACTAGTACCAAGTCAGCCGGAGTCTTTTCGGGATCCATTTCATTGAACAGCACGGAAACAAGGCAAAACCTACATCCCTCATCACCTTCCGATCCCGATTACTATGCCTGTCCAGCCCGCGCTCCGCCGCCGACGACGCCTCCACCGAAAACCTGCACATCCTCATCAGGGACTCAACCGTGCCGAGCGACTCGGAGAGCCCCTCGGCCAGTTCCCGCGGACCCATCTCCAGCCATCGCACCACCATCCTCAGCGACTCGGGCGGCATGACCATCAACGCCGAGAGCCGGAGTGCCGTGAGCCCAAAGGGCCGTCCCAGACCCATCTCAATGGCAGCCTGGGCCTGGTTGGCCAAGCAGACACGCTTCTTAAACTCGTTCTCCGACATGCCGTCGAAACAGGGCGCGGCGTGGGGTGCTGTGGACGGCGTGGATATCCTGGCTGTTGGAAACGTTGGGGGCGGCGGCGCGGGACGCGGGCACTGAGCCAGGGACGTTTCCATCTTCCGCAGCAGTTCTGCTGCCTCGGGCAGGAGCGTGGTGTTGTTCATTGTTGGTTATTCCAAGGAAATACTAGCCATGTGAGAGGAGAGACACTGTGACAAAATGAAATGCCAAGTAGGGTGGGTCCCTTGATATATGGCAGCTCAACGAACTTGAACCCTGGAACTGGAGAATAGCCACCAGAGTTTACGAACCTAGATCTAAAGAACCCGGGCCAAGCCAGCAGGTCAAATTATATTTAGACTTGGTCTCAACGCGTGTCAAGCTTCGAGGACCCATGGATGGACAGCCACATGGAAGAGGACATAGAAATGGGCTAGTTACAAAAAGAAACTCGAGCTAAACAGAGGACCACGCCAAGTCAAGTTGAGCTCGAATAATAGTAGTTCGATAGATACGCTCATGGCTGTTGCAGCAGGGTATGGCAGAACACATTATGATGTTTGTCAAGTCTTCACGCCGTGTTTTGACCTCCACTGCCCCAGGTATTATCCAGGGCAAACCTTGTTGCACAACATCCCACCCCCTCAAGGCCAAAGCAGTTAACTTTACACCACAAGTCGCCATCATTGGCAAAACAAGAAAGTCAAAGATCAACACACCACCAATAATCTGTGGCACGCTATAGCAATAGCTGTCTGTCTGCCTCACATCCCTCCACCTAAACTATTCCTAGCCCCTTGTTACTCCCCCCCTCCCCCCCTGCCCGGACCGGACCGGACCGTCCATCCCTCCGTCATAAACAAGAAAATGGGGTATTTGATGATGAAAAAAATGACCGTTTTGTAAAACCCAGAACACACAGCATACTTTCTCGACAAAGAAAACAGTTCTTTTAAAAAAGAAGACAACCCCCCAAAAACCATGTTCCTTTCCACACCAAAAAAAGACAAACCTGTCTGATATGCCCGCCTTTTCCACGCCTTCCTCCATGCCAGTCTTATCGCGGAGCGAAGGGAGACCCCCTCCCGAAACAGAAGAAAACCAAGAAAAGAATGCAAATGGCAGCCTGCCCTTCTCACACGAATACTGCAAGTCCGCATGATGATGCGTATACTTCGCCACCCCACCACCAATAGCCAACCTTTGGTTTGCTGGCTTCGTTCCGACCTATTGTTTACAGGGGCACCTCACCCCTGCCTCCTAAAAAGCCTCTTCGTTGCCCCAACCTTCCCCATCTCGCCAAACTTGCCCTCCATCAGCCCTGCCGCTGCCGACGCCGATGTCGACTCCGACACCTTGCGCTCCCCGCTGGCCATGCGCACCTTCTCCTTGACGCTTTCCACCCACGCCTTGCTTTCTTCGCTCATCTCAATCTGCTTGGCGCGCGGGCCTGCCATCCCGAGCGAGCTATCCTCTTCGGTCCAGCTCAGACGTGAGCTCGACCGCGACCGCGTCGACCCACCTGAGTTGGATGTGTTGTCCGCCTTGATGGTTGACGCCAGCGGCGTCTTGGGTTGCGATCCTGCTGCCGCTGGTGGCAGTGCCGGTGGTGCCGCGAGCACCTCGGTCTTGCCCGGACTCGCCACTGCCGCCGCGCCAACACCTCCACCCGTGACACCCGCACTCTTCCTGCTTTTGCGAATGTTCAGGGGAGTCATGGGGGAATACGAGTCCTGAGCTGACGCCGGGCGTGTGGGTGGGGTCGACGCCGCACGGTTTGTTACAACGCGGGGGAGGTCCTTGATCTCGACCTTGCCTTCGGCACCGGACCGGCGACCGTGATGACTGGCGTATTCCTTCAGATACTCGCCGAGATCGGCCCAGCCGCCGCCGACACGTACCATGACCCGCTCGCCATGCTCGCCTACACATCGTATGAACAGCTTGATGGGTGCTTCACCGTTGGATCTTGAGAGGTGGTAGAGCTTGATCTCTTGGTTGCCTCGTTGGTGACGCGTTCGGTTATTGCGTGTGAACGCCGGGGCGAGTGTGAAGGATGGAGTTCCAGCGCGTGACGAATTCGAGACCGTGGATAGACTGGAGTGGCTGCGCGAATTGGGGTCGTACTTGGGCGTCTTGCGTGTCGGCATGGTGAAGTCGGGTGGGTTGAGGTTGATTGACGAGGGCTCCGAGGTAAGCCGGATCTTAGCTGGTACTGACTCGAGGATCTCACTGATTTGTTGTTGAAGCTGGTCATCGGCACTGGTTATGCTCATCTTACCGGCACTTCCGATATCTCTGTGCAAATCGTCGTCTCTCATGCGGGAAGATCTCAGCGGAGTTATTGGGGAGCTCTCGTTGTCGGGTATCTCTGCCACCGTGGGCATGTCGTTGAAGCTCACGGATAGCGACCTGGTGCTCGACCTGAATTGTTGTGGGGAGTTTCCGGGGCTAAGGTCATCGCTCGGAATCGCTTCCATGTCCAAGTCCCTCAGACGGGGACGCTCTGGGGTCCCATGTTCAAACTGGTCGCTGGAGAAATCCATGAACCCGCTCTGTGGCCCATGAATTACAGTTGACGGATTTGAAACATCGCTGTCTCGTCTTGGACGAGGTAGTGTGGGAAGCTCGGGCTGGGGAACTTCCACTTCTAGTATGTCCTCAAAGTCGAAATCCAGATCAGGCCGATATGGTCGAGGGTTAACATGCCCGGAAACTCTTTCCGATTGTCTCTGGACCCCTTCTGACAAGCTTGGCAACTCGTCCACGTCCCCGCCGTTGATGCCGGCCAGGCTAACCTCGTTCAAGTGGGCCTGATCCACCTGTGGCCCATCAAAGACGTCGAGAATATCTTCCTCGTCTACCTCCTTGATCCTTTCGTCTACTAGACGGTCGAGGTGATCCTCCGGTTCTGGCTGAAGGCGATCGTACTGGCTACTGTTGTGAGACAGGCCTAGATCCTCCGACGGGAGGTGAACCTTGATCGTTGGTGGGTAGTCATCTTTGGGTCTGAATGGCGTGTCGACCGTTGTCGCTGTTTCGGATACTACCATGGAACTCTGCGACAAGTCTTCTTCAAAAGACCGGGATTCCAACTCGGGTGAATTTTCCTCCGTTCCTGGTGGTGAGAGAGTGTCCCGTTCTGTTGTTAGTTGGGCTGGTGCAAAGGTTGGGTAGTTATCCCTCGCGGGCATCGTGGGACTGCTTTCGAGGGCAGAATATCTAGTTGGTCCCTGCTGCTTTTCTTCTTTGGGCCGAATCAGTGTAGACGGGCCGGGCATCGTCTGTTGCATAATCTTAGCCCAGTCGGCTTCCCTGATCTTTCGCTCACAGGCAACGATCCATTCGCCGTATGCTCGCTCCAGAGCGTCAATTCGATCGATCCATTGTTCGGGAAGTGTGTCCTCCCACCCTTCGAGCATGTCTAGCATGGCGTCTAAATCCCGACCGGTCTTGGAGACCTTCCGTTCCAGAATCGTCTTCATTACCTCGAACTCCTTGCGAGACAAGGTGGACGGCCCCACGCCGGGCATGCCGTTCGGGGAGGCACTGTTGCGTGTGGTCTTGGAGCTTGAATCGAGTGCGTTCCACCCGGACTGGAGGGCAATTTCCCCATCAGCCAGAGAGGTCAGAAAAACAGGGATCTTTCGAAGCACAAGTAGGCGGAGACTCCAAACATTCATGAGTCTCGTGAGCTTGGACAGATTTGGCAATGCTTGTAAGATGGTGGCCGTGATCAAAGCGGTCATGCCGTCCATCCTAGCATAAGCCGAAAGCGACGACGCCACAGAACGGTTGGAGTCCACCATTGGGGAGCCAGGCCTCGACAGGGGCATGATGTGGTTGTGCAAGACCTGGCTCTTAATCTCTTCGACATCAAGATCTTCCATGCTCTTAGAGATGTCGTCGATCCGCCTCTCGTATCTCGCAACATCCGCGGCCAACAGACTCCCGCAGTATAGTTTGTCGATGGAAGAAAGTCGGCTGTCTTCGGGTAGGTTGGGGCTCGACAGGGCGCCGTCGGAGCGGGAGAGCCTCCTCCTCTTGGCGTTGGGCATCTCGAAGCCGGCCGAGCCGCCCCGAGAGGGCCAGGGCCAGGCTGAGAGCTCGTCGAGCCACTCCTGTATGCTCTTGGATGCAATGGCGGCCTTCATGGCAAAGGCCTGCTCGGCAGGGGTGGCAACATCCATGCACTCCTTCAGTTCTCCTGCGGGATTCCGGAATGCCTCGACGGCGGTCCGCGGCGTCAGATTGGAGAGCAGGTCATCAGTACCGCGCTGGCGGGTCGGTGAGTCGGAGGCGGACCGAGGTTGGCGGCCGCGCGGCGCAAGGTGCGCGTAGGACATGGTCGATAGCTCGTCCATGTTGGGACGGGGGGTGGGGGGCTGCTGCGTTGGTTAATAGTCGAGGGGTTCGAGGAGACGGGCGGTGCGCGACATTCTGCCCTTCCTATAAGCCCGACGCGACGGCAGAGAAGGTGTGCTGGACGGCCATAGCAATGACGACGGTGTGAGTTGGCTGGCCCGGCGGAGGAGAGCTGTGATTCGCCCGGTACACATCCGCCCTCTGGCAAGTCCGTGTTGCGTTAGGTAGTTTGTTCCCCACCTCTGAGCTGTCTCTGCGGGAGAGACAGCTTCTGCTCTTGCTGCGTTTTCTTTGCTGGCAGCAGATCGGGGGAGAACGACGGCAGGGTTTGGCGATTCCGCGGGTATTGGCAGCTGCCCTACAAAGGAAGGCAAGGAAGGCAAGGAAGTTGGTTGAGGTAGGTAGGGTTGGGGGCGTTGAGAGGCGTGCTGTGGTTCGTCAAGGAAAGTGTGCGGCCACGGCTGGGGGCGAAGTTAAAAAGGCAGCAAAGGTGGGAACAGAACATGAAAAAAGAAGGATGGACGCAAGGTGAAACCGTGAGAAACTACGGATAAAAAGAGAGACGACGACAAGTTCTTGGTTGCTTCAATGCACAAGGAAACAAGAGCGGCGGCAAGGCCCAGGCTGAATGAAATTTGGCAGCAAATTGGCAGGCAGACACACCGAGCAACGCTACAACTCACCCTCAAGATGGGGATCTGGAGATTTGATTTCGGGTGCCGACTTATTGAACGCCCATCCGAACCAGGGCTGGGCCCAGGACCAAATTGGCCTCGCGCCGGGCCTTGGCACGACAGCTCTCTGAGCGTTTGCAGCGAATTTGCAGGGAAAGACCGCGCACAGACCAAAGCCTACCATGGGGCTTCACATGGATTCCTAACAGCTTTGATGAGTTGTCCGTATATTTCTGGCTGTCCATTCGATTTGGGTGTTAGGTCCATGGGTTTGACAAGGGTGTGAGAGCTCTCACCCACGAAGGCGGAGGATCTTCAAGCCACCCGATTGCCTATTGCGTTCTGGAGGCACTGTGGCGTTGGAGCAACCACTGATGGCATCTGACCAGATAAGAGCCAGATAGTGTTGAATCGTCAGTTTGCCAGAAAATTTGGGCCTCTCAGTTCGCGGTACGCTTCAATTTCTATCCTGCTACGAGTTGCCTCGTGATTACCTTGGTAGGTTGTACTTTTCCACGTCTATCCCAGCTTCTAATGTTTTGTTTTTGGTTTTTGGTTTTTGGTTTTTTTGAAAATTAATTACTTCCGTGAGGCAGCCCTTCACAGCATGTGTATCCTAAGCATTTTGTATCCGTTCCCTCCCCTTGTCCCTTTGGTTTCCCTTCGGTCATCAAGTCATCACGCTCTTGCCACAACACACACAAATGTAAAACAACACACCCCACGGTCCTCGGGGTCCCTTTCCCTCACAACCAAGTCCCGAACAAACTCTCCAAACGAGCTAGGCTAGCTACGCCGCAGGCCCTGCCGAGGAAAGCTCAGAGGAAAGCTCAGACATTGTCAAATCCGACAAATCCATTTTCCCAGCCCTCAGGGAGAACGAGCCCTTGAGATCTGACGGCTGCATGGGCAGCATCTGCGCCCAGTCCATCCCAGCGGCGTCATTGCCGTCCTTGGTGCCTCCGATCATATTCACAAAGCTTCCGTCTGCGTTGTTAACCCCTTCGGCCGGGTACTGGAGATACTGATCCCAGTCGTCACTGTTGTAATCCATGCCATTGGTTTGCTGGATTGGTGTTGGAGAAGGCACAATGGACGAGCCCGAGTCAGACTGTGGCGGCGAGTTACAGCGGCTCACGGCTTCGGGTATCATCCCTAACATATTACTGTGGTACAAGACAGGCTCGGCCAAGTTCATGAATCCCGACTGGTCAGCTGGCGGCGTCGTCGGCGCGAGGTTGATACCCGGACCGAGAACCTTGTCCAGCTTTATATAATCGGTGTCTTGCCCAAAGCCAGTGTTTTGCTGAGGAACACCTTGCTGGGGAATGCCTTGCTGGAGAACGCCTTGCTGGGGAGCATATTGCTGGCTTGTTGGTGCTAGCGCTGGAATCCACGGGTTTCTAGAACGGGCCCTTCTGTGGGCCGACACCAAGAAGTTGATGGCAAACCCAGCCGCGGCGTAGCTCTCTCGAAGCACCTTCAAGGCTTCAAGGCCAGTGCAGAAACTGGCCCACGCCTTTGCTCGGGCATCAGGATAGGAATTCCCGAGATCAAGTAGATGGATCAGCACTGAGGGCAAAATGACGGTGACGCCAGATGTTGGCATGTACTTCGTCAGTCCGTGGTTTTGCAGCTCGCTGACCAACCCGGACAGTTGGCCAGCAGCTTCCCGTACATAGCTCTGTGACCTCTCATGAATATGCTGCGAATTGGGCGGCACGTTTGGATTTGGTGGCAGGTGCGGGTTCCACAGGGGCCGGTGCAGAGCCGACATGGTCGTATAGTACACCATGTGGAGGAGGATTCGTTGCACAAACAACATCTTATTTGTATCCGTGACGTCTTGCGGGTTCAGTTGTACGTGGCGACAAGAGGGTGGGAGGTTGATCCTCCATTGGATGAGCTCTTGGTTGATCGTTTCCACGCTCTCGATACTTTCATTATCCAAGCTCTTGTTTGGGAACAGCATCATCTGACTCTTAGCAGAACCAAGCCGGACAGCATCAGGGCCGATGATGGAATACTGCGCTTTGAGCATGTGGCTGATGCACATGCAGAGCTTCGCTTTTTCGATGCACATGGTGGCGAGCAGCTGCTGCATCCCCACGTCTCGTGCCACCGCGCAGTCGGGCCCCAGCAGCTGATTGTCGTCTTGCAGAGGCTGAATCTCGAAGTCAGTCATCTTCAGCATCGACACATTATGGTCTTCTTCCTTGATGCGGGTCGGCCGCCGCATCCCGAGCGCGATCATGCGGTCCCGCATAAAGCAAGACCACCAAATGCGCCTCCAGGCACCTTTCTTCTTCTCTGGCATATCGAGGGGTGTGGGGTCCCGGTAAAGACCCATGGTGAAAGCCATGGAGATGGCAATGCCCATCCAATGCCAAGTATCCTTATGGTCTTCCGGAGTCTCATACCAATACGTCATGAGTAGCAAGGCCTGGACTAGCCCAAGCCGACCCGAGTCGAAGTCCAATTCATAGAGCAGCTTGTTTCAGTCAGCCAGCGTTCTCATGCGACCGAATACCGAGAGCCTGCGAACGAGCTTACCTTGGCTTTCAAAAAGAGAGCTTTGCGCGCAACCCTCCGATTCTCGAACCCTGCCTCCGTGAGGTATCTCTCCTCTACGAAGGAAGAACCCGCAAACATGACAGCTTGATATAGAATCAGGTTGACTCGCCCGGAAGAACCGGTCTTGTCGTTGATGGCATCCAGGAAGTCGTTGAGCTCCAACAATGGCATGTACGGATGAACAAATTCAACATAAGAACGAAGAAGAGCGCTTTGCAGCTGGTCGCTGGGTAGGATCAGAGCCCCCTTGCGCAACAAAACGTCGGTGAAATCTGCGTCGAAGTTCGGGGAGGCATCGTGGATGAAAGGGGGCAAAATTGACCTCAGACGCTTGCGGGCATTAGGGGGAGGGGCAGGATTGCTGAAGAAGGGGTTCGTTTCCTGGTTTTCCCCTGCCAGCATGGGCATAGGCATGTACCATTGGTTGATCCCGCCACCGCCGGCAGTCAAGATGGCGGCCTCCCCGAATGCGGGAGCTGCCGGCTGGTCTGCCAGAAAGGGGCACATCGAGGTCAGAACGAAGTTCTTTAAGGGGCTGTGCGGGGGTCGTTTGCAAACATGCTTCTTTGGCATGTGACGGTCCAGGGGGGGGGGGGGGGGGGGGAAAGGCCCAAAACTTACAGGGAGGGTGTGAAAGGGGACGGCCACCGATCTGGTTGGCGAGACCCAAGCCAAGCGGGTCGTTGAAATTGTACGGAGTTGTCCTCGTGAACTCGGCGGCGCTCGTGATGCTAACAGGGGGGTTCCCTCCGAGGCCGATGCTGTTCGTGTGGTAAGCCTCGGGGCCGATTCCTGCCCCAACTGGCTTGGTGTATATGTTCTTCCTGCAGGGGTGTCGGGCATTAGCGTTCTGTTCTGTGGTCTGTCAAAAATTTGGAGTTGCAGCACGCGCGAGTGACAAAATTGGGGGATAGGATTCAGTACTCAACCGAGTTGAATGCCTGGAGTTGGACATACTTGCGCCGGCGGCTCTCTTGGACCTCACAATCGACGCCGTCCCAGCGGCAGTTGCCGCAAGGGGACCCCTCGACAACGTCGCAGCGAACCTTGCGAGCTCTGCATGTCACACAGGCTCGTGCAGCACGCCGCTTGGTTATTTTTTGCGTAGCTTGTGTGGGGGGACCCTCCGGCACTGGCCCTCTTCGGGGTGTCGACGCATCCGAGTTGGTCTTGCCAGGTTTCGGCGAGGAGGGCACAGTTGTCGAGGCCATGGAACTCTCTTCGTCCACCGAACCGACCGGCGACATAGGTTCGTCTTCCATCGCAAATAGAAACCCTCTCGGGGCGGGGTTGGGTGTTCAAGTTATACAGCTGCAGGCGAGAGTGGGAATCCCGGAAATGTTATTGTTGAGACAGGCAGTTGTGTGGCTTCGTGTGGAACTATGTTTGGCTACTGGTGGCGGTGGTGATGATGGTTCCGTGGAGTAGTACTGGTGTCGAGTGGTGGGCTTGCAGAAAGGTAAGAGATAGGCTTCCAAGATGCAAAAGACAAAAACATGGCAAAAATGCATCCCTCCGGGAAGGGTGGGGGAGAGGGGAGGTGGCCATTATATCAATCGACACAGCATTCGCAAGCCAAATGCCTCGACGAAGCAACAACTACTGCGTACCTTGTGCCAAGAAGCTCTTGGTTACGATGGGGCGAGAAGGGACAGGGATGTGTCCAGGGTCCTTAGTTCCCCGTGCTGAGGTACACACCAGCGGGGGCAACGTGTGCGGGAAGCAGGCCCAAACGGCACGGCAACTGCCCAAGCTCGGCTTTCTTCAAGTTCTTTGTCAACAACAAAATGAAAAGACACACGACGAACACACACAGCATCGAGGGGAATTCCATCTATATGTCTTGCCGTCGAGTGCTGAGGCTGACCTCATATCCAGGCGCCTCCGAGTGTCTTTGAGTGTCTCGTCAGCTGCTAGCGTCTAGGCCCACCCTTGAGGGCTTGACCGCGATCACGAGGGAGCGCCTCCAGAGCGCCTCGAGGCCGATGGAGACAGCCGTGTTTTAGCATCTCGACTACAGCACCACGCACTACGCACTCCACACAATCTCTCGATCGAGCCCTTTCACCCGACCCCAGCTCGATGGACCCACCCTAGCTGCAACACTTGTAGGACTCTGCAGGCGTTGTTGGTTGCAGGACAAGACGCCGGTTTTGCACGGGGCAGGTGGTTGTCATTCCCAAGTACGCCAGCGACCCCGCCCCCTCCACAAATTTCTAGGAGCTCTTTGCGGCCTGCCAGCTTGGTTGTGGAGGGCCCAATCAGATGCAGCTAGACTTGGGCTATATGTGCAATCCCCGACCGCCCCTGTGCGGCCAATAACTGAGCGTCGCCGCACGTCAACTGAAATGTTTTGGACTCTGGGCGGGCTCCGGTCAGGTGCCCGTGCAAGTATACACAGCATGGACGGCCTTGAGACTTTGACCCCGGGAGCAAGTCCCCGGCCCTGGTGGTGTGGAGAAGGGAAGCCCGGGGGTTGCTGACGGCACTCTGGCTCTCAAACTCAATTGACTGTCTGGGACAAGACTAGCACGGGGGGCGAGGGCATCAAGTGTTTTGTGCCGTTTTCCGCGACGAGTACAGCTGAAGGTACATATGACTTGACATCTAGCATCTAGGACTTCGCTTTTGGCTTTTGGCTTTGGACATGCACTTGCCGTCGCTGGCCGTTGTGGCCCGTGATGCAGACAGCTCGAAGACATCCAGACAGGCTGAACTTCCAAGACTTCCCCTCGCCCTTGACAGCGTGAGGATGCAGTAGGGCGAATTGCCAAAGACCAATAGCGCGCCCAGAGCCCGCCGTTTGTCCGAAGCACCGAAGCCGCGAAGACGCAGCGACGTAGCCTCCTCTCCCCTCGACCGGGGGGTTCTCCGCAATGCCATTGGCCAATTGATGGCGATTGCGGGAGACCAGAGAAGCACCTTTTAAAAAACTTCGGCAACTCTCGGGGTGTGACACTCTTTGATAATTGGGGTCGCTTGCAATCGCGACTTCGCATCTGTCTGTGTGTTCCATCCAGCAGGGAACCGGCACCGTCTGGAAGGGCTTTGCGGTTTGACATTTGGGCGGTCGAGATTAGATCAGGTCAACAAGATCACACCTGATTGTTCTGATTTCGCCAGGCACAGGGTCCCGAGTCAGGGCTCTCTTGGCCCCATCACTACCTCACCGAGTGGGTCTACTTGACATTTGCCCAGTGCCCGCGTATTCCTTGCGAAGACTCTTCCCATGGCTTCAAAACTTGCCTATTATGACGCCTTGTCTTGTAAGACTCATACACGGTTAAGAACTAATGTTGGGCTGTATCAGAAACCATCAAGCCATCGCATCAGCAAACCTGGCTTATTCTCGAATTTTCTCGTTACCTGCAGATTGGGCTTGCCTGGGGTGGCGACATTTCTGTTCATGGGTTCAGCTATGTGGGGTCTTTGATGAGGCTCGCAGTCGCCCGGAAAACAACACCCCTCCCTCCAAAGCCCTCATTCTCCAACAATCCCCCTTCCGTCCCCAGCCCACACGCCGCCGTCGCCCGCCCCCTCTCCGCCCCTCCGCGTCACCCGCAGTACCAGCTCCGTCTCTCCGTAGTTTCCCGGTGACTAGGTCTAGGTCAAGGGTTTCAGACCATTTTCTTCCCTTTCCAGCCACTACTACATAGACAGCCATCCAACTCTGCCGAGCCCTGCTTCGCGAGGATCAAAATCGAAAGATTGCAAACAAAACATGCCAGGGCACACACACTGTTCTTGCAGACGGCAACACCACACAGCCCAATAACACGCCATACTCCCCCAACACACCATGCGCCGGCAACGCCATGCCACGAGACAGGCGAGCGCGAGGATCATGCGCGACAGTCGCTAGTCGGCCCAATTAGAACGAGTATATTTCTTCTGCAAGCCTGGTTTCTGTTGGGCGCCTTCGCTAATCGGGCTTAGGGTCATCATCCATGTGCAATGATGCCTGCCAAGCTTGCTGAGGGTTGCCCTCAACCACGTGGCAATCCCTGTCCTCTCTGTTGGTGGTGGCGAGGCTCTTTTTTCTTCTTTTTACGTCTGCATCGCGATTGAAGCTCTCGCAACCCGCTTCTGTGGGTGCTGTGAATGTGAGCCTTAGCCTGGGCTTGGAAGGGAGGATTACAGGCTTTCCACGCTTGGCGATGCATGTCCTACCTTAGCAGTGACTGACATGACTTTGCAGCTTACTGAGACTTTCATGTCTCTCCGCTTGAGCTCGCCAGCGAGCAGCATACATGTCCAGTCAAGCTCACACAGTTGAACCCCAAATGCAGGACCTCAGCTTTGGTGCGTGACACCCGCAAGCCGCAAGGCTAGTTAAAAAACGTCTAGAGTCCAATAGCCCCGCAAGATTGACCTACCCCAATTTTATGCAGCCCCATGAAAAATATCACTCCAAAATGCACAACTTAGTACTCCGCGCCTGCTGCAGAACAAGCCCAATTGAGTTCAACGGGGAACTGCAAACCTGCCAACCAAACCCGGCGAGGAGCCATCTCTTTCTGTGCGGATTGGGAAAATATGTTCAAGAAACTGGTCAATGAGCAGCACGGCAGTCTCCTCCTCTTTGGAGCATCGATGTTGCCTCCCTTTCCCGATTTCTCCACTCTCCCGGCAGTTCCCAGCCCCAGTGCTACCTAACTCTGAGGCGATCGCGTTTCCGCTCTAGCGTATTTCCTCCGTAGATCGACGATGCAGGTCACCGAAGTCTGGAGTCGCTGACTCGAACTATGCCGTTGATCGCAACTACCCCATATCCACTATACGCAGCACGTAGCAGAAAACGCATGGGTTCGTGCCAGGTTTGCTACGAACTGGGGAATGCGGCCCGTGCAAATTGGGAACATCCAGTGCTTAGTACCTGTACACGTGAATAACTTAAGCTTGAGCAAGTTTTTCTTCCTCTTTTTGTATGAGGCTCTTTACTAGTGCATACCAGCATGCCTACATCCCCACACTGAAGATACTTGCCCACTTGGTAGCGTGCAGGCTAGGTCTGGCTAAAACGAGACTTG
This sequence comes from Lasiosphaeria hispida, assembly GCA_033439745.1. Taxonomy (NCBI): domain Eukaryota; kingdom Fungi; phylum Ascomycota; class Sordariomycetes; order Sordariales; family Lasiosphaeriaceae; genus Lasiosphaeria; species Lasiosphaeria hispida. Next base: position 4,131,523 of record JAUIQD010000002.1, on the reverse strand, counting down.
TAGCCTGGAGCGGCACCATGCTGTCATGCTGTTTTGCGACCTGCCCAACATTTCCATGGTCAGATGAAGGATTGCGGTCATACATAGCCATGGCTGTATTTTACTATATTAGTGTCTTGTATGAGGTGCGTAACCCCACAATGTCCTTCAAGAGGCGGACCGCAGTACACAACATGCCATTTACACATGAGGGTATTGCTGATATCAGGGGCTAGCCATGTTTCCAGCCTCGATTCGTCATCATACCCACCGTAGGTAGCATCGAGAACCTACACTATTTGGGGGGGGTTATTTACGAATATATGAACAAAACATAAACACAGCTTAAAACACTTTATGTGCTTGCCATTGTCTTCGTAGGTCTGGTGGTGCTCTTGCAAGCCGTTTTATTAGTCCATTCGATCTTTATAGATACCACCCGTCGTCTTCTATCATCCCAAAACCTTTTCGTGAACCAACATCCGTCCCGACCAGTCTTACATCTTCGCCATCCCAGCCAAATACACCAAGGCTGACACCACCTGAAAAAAAACCATAAACATGGAGAAATATACATGCAGGGCAAACGTCAATGCCAAACCCCCTCGCAACTATCACACCATTGTCCTCATTCCACCTTAGCTCTCCCATCCCCCAACAGTCCCCCGTCTAAGAGCTCACGTAAACACTCAACCGATCCCCACTCCCGCAAAACTCACCCACATCTCCCGCACACGCCATCGCACACTGCTCCTCCACAACTTCAACACTCCCCTCCCCGAACCCATCCCCACAGTAGCACTCGCTCCCATATTCCGCCCCAAAATACCTGTATCCATCACAAAACAACGCACACTCCTCTAGCGTCATCGCCGTACCCGCGCAGCCTTTCGCTGAAAGGGCTCTGACCCCCGTCGCTTCCGTCCTGCACCCGTCAAACGCCCACTTCGTGTCAATCGTGGCCGGGTGAGACGGCGCGGAGGGGGGGCCGATCGCAGAGCCTTCGTAGAGCTGTAGGCGGTTGCCGGCACCGCAGTACTGCAGCGCGTTTCCTGCGCAGGGCATGGAGCATTCCGAGAGGGATGTGTTCAGGGAGGTGGGGTGGATGGCGTTTCCGCAGAAGCACTCGGTGGCATACTCGGTGGCGAAGTACTTGTATGCAGAGCAGAAGGCGGCGCACGTGTTGAGTGTCATTTCTGCGGAGGCGTCTGAGAAGGTTAGCTAGGCTCTCTCGTGCTTGTGGCAGGAGGGTGAGAGTGTGAGGCGTAATACGATGGCTTGTGACCCGCCGTGGGGTATGAGATGGTTGGAGTTTGGGAGAGGGGAAGTTGCACACATACATGTCTTTGCGCTGAGGGCGCGCGCCCCAGTTCCCTCTGACCAGCATCCGATGAGCGTGTAAGGAGAGATGGTGGGGGTGGTAGCGAGGGTGCCAGTTGGGGACTGGCTTACTTCCACCGTCGAGGAAGACGGGGATGTGGAGACGGAGGCGGACGTGGAAGTGGAAACAGAACCAGGCGATGGGATAGACACCGTGATAGACGAGGTGGTGGACGGAGCCAAGCTCGTGATCGTAGAGAGAGTAGTGGCTAGGGATACAAAGTTAATCAGCTGCATTCCATACTAGAATCTTTCGGGGGGGGGGGGGGGGGGTTCCTACTGGCTGAAGAGAGGGTCCCGGAGGTGCTGGGTTGGGTGATCTCGGAGGACGCAGCCCCGACCTTGTACAGTTCTAGACGATTCCCTCCGCCGCAGTATTCAAATACGTTGCCCGCACAGATCACGCTGCAGTCATCCTCGGGGGCGGGGGCGCTGCCGGAGGAGAGGCTATTTCCACAGTAACCTACGTGTCTGTTAGTGAGTGATGACACGTGCACATGAAAGAAACCAAGCCCAGAAGAACCTACACTCTCGGCCGTACTCGGTGCCAAAATACGTGTAGGCGTTACAGTAAGCAGCACAGGATTCCAAAGTCATGGAGTCGTCAGCATAAGCCGCTAGGGCAAGGGCTCTGCCTGCCGTCGCTTCTGTTTGGCAACCCACGAGGGCGAAGGTACCAACAATAGGCTTGCGCGCTAATTTTCCTGTTGGGGTGGGGGCAGCACTGGTCGAGCGAGTTGCTGTTGTTGAGTAAAGCTCGATACGGTTGCCAGCGCCGCAGTACTCTGTTCGATCCCCGGAGCAAAGCATACTGCATTCTCCTTCAGGGGCTGCAGTGCTGGTACCGTGAAGGATGTTTCCGCAGTAGCATTCACGTCCATACTCGGTACCCCAGAAGTCGAAACCGGTGCAATTTCCCATGCAGGTCTCGAGAGTCATACCGTCGTAGGCAAAAGCTGGTCCGCCAAGGGCCCGAGCCCCGGTTCCCTCCGTCTGGCAGCCTACTAAAGAGTATCCGCCGACCGTGGGCTTCCGGGCAGGACTTGTTGAGGAAGGTGCCGCGATGCTACTTGTGGATGTTACAGCGCTGGAGCTAGTTGAAATCGAGCTGGTGATTTGGGTTGACAATGTAGCTGAAGCTGTGGGCGAGACCGAAGATGAGATATCCGAGCATGCCGCTGTGCCGGTCCAGGCTTCGCAGGTGCCCGACAAACTGCCAGCATGGTTGAAGTCATCCGTGAAGGCAGTCGCGCCCGACCCCGAGGTAACCGTAAGTCTTGCATTGTAGCTGAGGCCGCCAGGAATCGTGTAGCTAGTGGAGTAGAGTGTATATGCGCCCGCACAGTTGCCCTTGGCCAGGGCGAGGCTGGCGGTGTTGAGCGCAGGGACAGGATTTCCGTTCGAAGTACCACGAGGTGTCAGGTATGACATAGTGAGGTTTACGGGTAGATTCACTAGATCATTTCGGATCTGGTTTACCAATTAGCACACTCCTAATGAGCTCTGGTGTCAGCTACGTACAAGAGCAGTGACGGTGAGGGCGCCGGATCCCTGGAGCAGGCAGCTCTGAGGTTTTTGGAGGATGACTCCATCCGTCAGGGGGTAAGAGTTTCCGTTGTTGTCATAGGTTTGACTGCTCCCGTCGTTGCGAGTGATCTTGACAATAAACGAAGAGATGCCGGCAGATGTGGGTATGTTCACCGAGATAGGAAAAAACTAATCGAGTCAGCTTCCTCGAGACACGCCCCTCAAACCTGGAGGCAACATACACCAAAGGTGTCATCAAAGCCCCTGGAAACTCCTTGCAGAGTACTAGTCGTAGAGCAAGAGGCAGATGAGCCGCAGCTGATCCCACCGGTCCTGTCTCTCCAAGTCAGAATAATATTGCCGATGGACCTGGCGGGAATCTCAGTCGTGCGAACTCGGATGTATCCTGTCAGGAGAAGTGTGTTTCCGGGCGTGTTCAATGTGAGCCGCATATCCACAGGCTTAACGGTGTAGGGCGCGATAGGGTCAGTTAAGGTGACTCCCGTCGGGACAACATCAATCATCTTTTGAAGAACGACTTTGCACACTTGCTGGAATGCTGCAGGCTCAGCCATTGCATTCATTGTTACGTTAGCGTCCGAATTGAAGACTTTGAAATCGGAATGCCGGTTGACGGCGACGGAAGGCCCCACAACAAGCGGGTTAGCCGTGCTACCCGAGATGTACTCGGTGACAACCTTATTATCAAAGGCGGCAACAGACGCATCGAGCCCGACCTGACCATTGACGCCGGTGCCGGGCGGGACGAGATCCGGAAACTCAGTCGAGTGTACCCCACCGAGGGTATGCCCACAAGCTGTGACCTGAATCATCTCGGCAGGCGTGAAGCCCATGCGGTCAAACTGTTGGCGGAAGGTCACTACCGAGTTCTGCGGCTGCGGAACGCCCAAACTGCCTGCCGAGGTGGCATCTTTCCTCCCGAGCCGGAGGGGGATAATGGGACCACCACACTGGCGGACTGAGGCGTAAGTTCCAGCGGCGATGATATCGGCCATGCTCGACCGGCCCGAAAAGTAGTTCGCATAGAATTTCAGGGACGTGTTGTGACCGGGACCCGTATTCTCACCGTTGGACAGCTCGAACTGAATTGAAGCATCGAGCCCTCCAGTACCAACGTAACGGTTCGCCGTCGACATGTCGCTTTAGCCGCAAAAGTTAACTCGCCCCTCTCTCGAACACCTCGCGGTGAGCATAACATACTGGAAAGCGATGCGCAACCATTCCGACGCGGATACTCGTCCAGGCCCAGCAGTCTCAGCACTGCACGGGCTGATCATGTCGTTGAACAGCCTTCCTTTGAACCCCTGAAGCTGAAAAACAATCTCCTCCATCTCGTCGGTAGCAGCGGGCCATGTCGGATCGGCGCGGGCAACCCTTGCCACAAGTGACAGAAAGCCTGCGAATATAGGCGCGCTGGGTTTCATATTCGGATTCGGTCGGATCTTAATACATTATATCAGGTTGGGATAGGGAGTGAGGTTGTGGAGATCTAGCGCAGGGCGCAAGGAATGGACTGGTTCAGCGACTTGGACAACGAAGCCAAATCTCAAACCCACGAGAAAAGGAACGAGATGATGGTCTTGGTGACGGGCAGAGAGAGAGTGGGACGTTATCGCGAAGGCGAAAAGTCCGACGGGGTTCCCGCCAAGGGGGACTGCGATGAAGCGGCACATTCTTTTAGTAACGGCTGGCATCGCCGGGATGTTTGCGATCTCCATGTATTATCCCATATCCTAGCTGAAGGCCCCTGCGATTCGTATTTCCGCAGGGCTCATGCAGCGCGGGTGGGTTGAGGATGGAGGAGAGGGAACGCCGCACCCGAGATGCAGCATTGCCAAGCGCCAGCTCGCTAGAAGACAATCCCAAGCCGTGTGATTGGCCTGCTTGTCCAGCCCAGCGATGCCGAGGCGAGCCTTTTCCCAGAGGCTGCAGGGGCTCGTGTTTGTAGTGGGGTACGTTGTGATGTATCGAACAGATCTGATCTGATCGGCTTTCGATGTCTCTCTTTTCTTCTTTTCACTCCAGCTTTTGCTTTGACAACGCCGACTATTGGACGCCGAGGGTTACCGATTGGGCAAGACGTCGGCTACGGATCGCTAGTAAAAACACGATGTGACGTGGAAGCGTTCGCCTGGTATTTGGCGAATCGAATCGTCCGAGGAGTTTTCAAGAATGTCTGGACAGGTTAAAATGACAGGTGAGGATGGCAGATTGTAGATCGTTTCCTGTTTCGCAATCTTAGCTGTGTTGATGTCGTTTGTGCATGCGAACGCCTCCTGCCAGTTTGCAATCACTCGCCTCCCGCAACTGCCAAACCAGGCAAGTGAAAAAAGGCAAGGTTATGGCAGCCGGCCCAAATATGGGAATGAAGTATACAATGGTTACACTTTATGTGAACCCGCCCGGCTGGTACGAAAATTTAATTAACTTTGTCTTCCATCTTTCCCGCATGCACTACGGACCTCCTGCGCTTGGTACCAAGGTAGGCAATCGGGTGTCGGGAAGTGCAATTGGAACACAAACCCCTGCTCTTGGACCTGCAGCTTTCAGCTTGAGAGGCTATGAGTATGGGCTGTCCTGAAGCTGCGGGTGGCATTTATCACTGTCAGAACCCCCCATCGCGTAAAGCATCAAATCAACGAGTTTTTCGCTCTACATAGTGTACTTGTTTCCCAATTGCAAAGCAAGGGGTGCTCTCTGTCACATACTGTGACGTCCAAGATCTCTGATCGCCTATCTCGGCAGGCAGGGCCGAATTGTCTCAGCGGCGTTCTCTAACCCGGATTTCGTCAAAATGCCTGTCATCATCATTGCTCCACTCTCAGCCTCAGTAGGGCTGGTCTTGGCAATTGTTTCACTCTAACAACAGCCCGTTCAGCACACGACCGCGACTCTGACATGTAATTATCAGCTGTAGGATTGCATTGCCCGACCATTCCTTTCTTCGATTGAGTCGCTTGTTCCGGACTGATGAGATTACTTGAATCCTTAGGTGCTGGCGCTTGCACCTTGTTTTCGACACTGTCTGAAAGCTTCGCTAGTACCAAAACAAGGCCGAACATGCTCTTGAGCATCCTCATAAGCCAAGCTCGACTACCAAAGGAGGATATGAATGGCAGTATCCTTGATTTCCCACCACAGCCAAGACTACAAATGTAATACTTCGCTTGTATCCATGTTAACTTCGCTGCAGGAGCATGACTCAAAATATGGGGATGAGAACCGCATGACCGGTTCCCAGCGACATTGCCCGCTTCTCATAGCTCCTCTGGTCTCGTCCTTCACGAGTTATTCGACATACGTCTAACTTCTAGGATAGGGCAGTCCGCCAGCGGAACCGCCGTCGGCTTCTCCATGCGGACGTGAATGTCCCAGAACTCCCCCACGGCTGCCCGCCCCGGGGCTCTGTCTCGGAATCGCAACTATAGATTACGGCAATAGTATCGGCAATATGAGTGCCCAATGCCTCGAGGGTGTCCAATTCCGACTCCTCCAGCGTCTGTGATCTTGTCAGCAGTGTTTCGGGTCAGTCAGGGTGTACGTGGCGGACCTGGACGACGAGGGTCTCGAGCTCCGTGTAGAAGTCCTTAGATGTCCAGACGATTTGTTTGGCCAGCCGCTCGTTGCTGTTGACCCCGACCAGGGTCGGCACCCGGAGGCTGTCGAGGCGTAGCGCGACGGCGGACAGGGGGGCCGGCTCGCCGAAGACGGAGGTGGCCGTGAGGCTGACGCCGGAGCCGAGAAGGGACGCCTTGGGGAGAGTGATGGTGAGCAAGAGAGAGGGGATGCCTTCCATGGTCTCGGCCGGGAGGAAGGGCGCCCGGTGTTCCTTGATCCTACCAGCCAGCACGCCGGCGCTAGCCTCGGTCTGCTTGCCGGTGAGATGGTACCAGATGTCATCGAGGGCCTCGACGGCCGTCGGTTTGTAGTCGTCCTGAATAGGGACGGTCCACTCCCTGATGCCCTCCAGTATTGCCTTGCTCAGACTGCCGTAGTGCACCGTGTCGACCCCGTGGCATCCAGCCTGAAATTGCTGTCGCTACTGGAGTTGACGATGCTACCATCCCTGCCGTAGCCTCGCAAATGCCCGTCAATCCCGCCGTATCAACTATGAATTGTTGAAGCAGCGGGCCGAACCGGAACGGCACGTTCTGCTGGCCGCGGCGAAGATGCAGGATATAATGGCAATACTGAGTCTACTTCGCCTTAGCAGCTGCCTGCTAAAGTTGTTATCGCCCGTAACTGCTTTCCCATCCTCCTCCACCTACGCGCGGCGAGCTCTTCGGGCCTGGTTTTCCCTGCGCTTGTCGGCGTCTTGGTGAAGCGGTATAGCCTGGTGAAACCCCGTATCGTCATATGGGAACATGAGAGGGTATGCTAGAGGGATGTATGCGGGACTGTGTGGGTGAACTGAGTGGAGGTGTATGACTGTCCCATCTTTGTGACGCTCTGCCAGGATGTTCTCTTTACGAAAACCTAGCAGGAAAGGGGGCGCGCCCTCTTGCCGCGGGGAGTTGTTGAGCGCAGCCACCTCCGGCGACATCTACCACACGCGCCGCCAGCCCATGGGCCCTACACGCCCGGCAAGTCCTGAAAGGGGCACCAGCGCGGTTGGTTTCGAACAATGCGGTGGCCAGTATTTATCTGCAACCCGCACAATACTGCTCAGGGTTGCAACAGGGGCATGGGCCCGGGGTGGTCGGCCGTGAGGCATATCGGTAGAAAGAAACGGACCGCAAAAAAAACAGTGAAACCCAAAGCAGCAAAAAACAATGGAGCCACAGCCGAGGAAAAGTTGTAGGCAAACCAGAAACGAAGAAGACTGAAGATAAAACAAACCATTCTACGGGGTGTTACGGGACGGGATCAACACCAAGGAGACACCAGAAAGGCGCCCTTTCAGCGGGGCGTTGCAGGATCAACAACTGAAAAGAAAGGAAAGAAGAAAGTAGAGAAGAAAACGGCGTGCAAAATAATACATTACCGTATCACGGGTGGATCGGAGGTGGACTGGCGCAAAGGTTCGCTAAAAGCAGATTGCAGTCGGCGCTAGCTGCCACTAACTGCTAAGCCGTCAAATCAGTTAAGGCCATTACGGGGATTTGCAGGGCTCACTAACAGGCTGTTAGTGTTGCAGGCCGCGCACAGCAAAAATGCCAGGCAAGTGCGATAATGGTCTAACCGTGTTTTCGCGTTGGCAGCCTCGGCAGTTCCCGCTCTGCCTGGTTATTCAGGAATTCTAAAAAGTCATGTACAGTGTGTAACACCGAATTCGGTTCAAGGGACGGCCCGGGGTAACCTACATGGCAAAACAATGGGCCTATTGGTTCGAGCGTCTCACAATGATCGGGACTGAAGATTCCACGCGACACAGCCGGAGTATATCGCTTCTATACACAAAAGAACTCTATAAAGTAAAGTCGATTCGCCGAGACCTGTGTTGACCCAAGGTTGCTACCTCGTCTTGTCCCAGACAAAAAGAAGAAAAGGAGGGAGAAAAAGAGAACTACCCCCCCAGGGAGTCGAACCCTGCGCCGCGGAATGAGAATCCACTATGTTAACCGATACACCAGAGGGGTTCAAGCGGTTACTCTTTGTTGGGAGGGAGAAGCTCAGAATTGGCCAATAGGTCTTCTGTGTGGGTTGGGAAGGAGGTGTTTGTGGAAGACCGGCTGCACCTGCCACTTCTCGGGCCGTTCTATCAAACATCGTGTCACGTTCCGTTTCTCAGGTCAGCTAACCGAGTTCAGTGGCAGTTGCTGACCCTTGGGTACGTCCAGACGTGCTACGGTCTGCGTAGTTTGGGTTGCGGCGAAGACCTTGTTGGAAATGCAAGTCAATAGTATCTCAGAAGGCTCCGGTCATCACGCCTCCTGCGGTCTTTCGGCCTTCAATCTGAGATCAAGCGGCTGACACCCCTGCTAGTTTGAGAGTTACAGGGGCTGTCTTGAATGCTCTTCACAGTGAGTGTTCTTCACAACAACCAGGCGGGTATCTCATGGTGTTGGAAACTTGACCTCTCTTTACTAAGTCCCTACCGTAATTTGCTAGGAGCACTGGGCATGTTTGGTTGTTGTCTCGGACGGGCAAATGTCGGTGGCCAAAGACTATATATACATTTCGATGGGTTTGGAACTCTTGACTTGCCCGGGGTCAACCACCCAGTTCAGTTCAGTTCATGGACACGCTCATCCTTAGAGGCACAATCAAATAGCCTCGCTCTCCGCGTATGCCCTGACCCCTGATGGCCCTTGATGGTCCAGGAAGGCTCTGGGAGCGTTGCGTGTCTTGCACTGCCGCTGTGGCGTTGTATTTATGGACGTCGAAATCCTGGCCAATCAGACGGTCGCATTGCGCTGCTAGAGAGGACCCTGAATGGGCTGTGATGTCACCCGAGACCCCGCGATTGGATCCCGGAGTCCATCGTTGGGCAACACTCGTCATCCGATGGCGCAGCAACCCGGGGGGCTTTCCACTAGGTAAGATCTGACAAGATCCCAAAACATGTCCCGCAAAATGCCACGGGCATGGCGAATGAGTGGCCATATCCCGGAGTCTCTGATTTGACAACCCCGTCCATCCTGTCGGGACCTGACGCTTTAAGGATGCCCGGATCCCGCTCCCGCTTTGCGTGCAGCCACTTCTTTCACTTTCCTCCTCCTTTCGGCGACCCGACGACGGCCTCGCCCATCAACTCCCAATTACCCACACCCAACCTCTCGCTTGAGGCTCAACTGCCGAGTGTCTGACCTCTGAATACCACGGCCATGGCTGCCCGCTCGGGCACGGCCCTCAAGGGTCTACACCTCTTCCTCCGGGGCGTGCAACTCCTCTGCGCGACCCTCATCCTCGCCCTGTTCGCCTACTTTTTAGCAACCATCTCGAGCCACGGCCTGCCGACGCCCGACTGGGTCCCCGCCGTCCTCGGCATCTCAGGCGTCGCCCTCGTCTACGCGGCCCTCTCGGGCGCCGCCGTCTGCTACATCGGCGCGGCGCGGCACCCCTTCACCTCGCTGTTGACCCTGGTCCTCGACGCCGCCTTCACGGGCGCCTTCATCTACATCGCGGCCGCCAACAAGGCCGGCTCGGGGTCGTGCACCGGGACCACCATCGACACGCCCTTCGGCACCGGCGACGCCGCCAAGACCCCCGCCGACGGCCTCCCCACCTTCCGCCAGGCCTGCCAGATGCAGTCGGCGTGCCTCGCCGCCGCCGTCGCCGCCCTCTTCTTCTTCGTCTTCTCCATCCTCACCGAGCTCGCGTCCATCCGGCACACGCGCAAGCAGCGCCGCGCCCTCGCTGTGGGGATCGACCCCGTCTACCCGGGCGGCAGCGGCGGCGGCGGCCCCCTCGCGCCCCCGCCGAAGCGCGGGTTCTTTGGGAGGATGCTTGGCGGCCGCGGCAAGCGCCGCGATACCGGCCTCACCATGGGCCCGAATCCGAATGCGCTGCCCCAGCATGCGCTGCCGGATGATGTGCGCGAGAGCTATGCGACGGACCGCACGCGGGTGGGGACCGCGAATGGGAATGATGCGCACAAGTACGAGAGCCTGGGGTACGGCGGGCATGAAATGAGTGATGATGTCGGGGGGAGGGGACATGGGGACTTGGGGGTCGCGGGGGATGGGTTCGGGCGGGGGAGGGAAAGGGATGAAATCTCCCTGGCGCAGTATCCCTCGGCGAACTACCGCTATGATGATGGTGTTTATGACCGTGCGTGATTCCTGATGGAGTGGGTTTGGTTGCGTGCGGGTGTTTGGGATGATACCTAGAATGTGATTACCGGCGTATCTGTGCATTGGTGGATCGGGAATAGCCTCTATTGGAGCATAGTACATAACATGATGAGAAAACATGATCGGAGGAACGAGGTCTCGTCACCTCATGATACGTTATGTATAGCCATGGTGATCGCTGAGCAATGCTCCCAACCTAGGCTGATTCTACAAACAAAAAAAAAGCAAATCCCTCCCACCCACCCGAGTAGCCATATTGACATCACTCACCACCCCCCGTCATGCTCCCAATCCAACCTCACCGAGGCATCATCGCCCTCTACCTCGGCCCAGTTCAAATCCACCTTATCCAGCTCCCTGACAAAGAAATCCTGCTCCTCCCTCAGCGCAGCCCGCACCTCGGCCGCCATCTTGTCCGGGTACTTCCTCATGTTGAACCAGTGCGTCAAACTGCGCAGGGCCTGCTCGAGCGGCAGGGCCTCCTCAACCTCGGCATCGACATCGGACCCCGCGAGCCACTCGTCGCGGAGCTCGGGTCGGCAGTGCAGGTACACGGCAGTGATGACGCGCATGTTGCTCTGGCGCCACTTACGGCCGCAGTACGGCACCTGGTTCTTGAACAACTTGAGTGTGTACAGACGGAGCTCCTGCTGCGGGACCTTCAGCGACTTGCGCAATATGCCCGACGACTTGTACTGCACCATCAGCAGGTTGCGATGCGCTTTGTGCTTGCAGATCTTCTGCATGACCCGCAGATAGTTGATCAGCGCGAAGAAGTTCCGCCGTGAAAAATCGGTGATGGGCTCCTTGGGAAGCGGGTTCACCGGGTACCCGAGCTCATCGACCTCGGGGCGGGACACCGACGGCGGGGATGCCGTCCCCATGCCAGCGGGGACGTTGGGCGGTGATGAACCCTGTGCGATGTCGGGTTCGGTTGGCGACCGTCGACGCTTAATCGGCGGTGGTGCGGCTTCGTCGTCGCTGTCATCTTCGAACTCTGTTGATGTCGGGTTGGGAATTCCGCCGGGGGGGATTACGCCAGCCCGGGAACCGCAGAAGTAGAAGAAGCTGCCGAAGGCTGTTAGTGAATGGCCAGGTTAGAGCAGGAGAAACTACAAACCTCTGCTCAATGCGGTCGGTTTTACTTTCCACCACTTGCTGAATATCGTGCAAGGCGAACAACTTAAGTACCAGCGGGAGGTAATTGGAATCCAGCAGGAGCTGAGTCATATACTCAAATTTGAGAACATCTGTATTGACTCTGTCAGCAGTGAAAATAGGAGTGGGGAGACGTTCAGGAAGGGGCTTACGCGATATTTTCAACCACTTCAACAGAAGAATCATGATTCCGGTGACAGCTTTAGCGCCGATCTCCCTACTTCTCGCCTCATCTACATCGCTGTCCGACGGAGAGGCCAAATCACCCTTGCCAGTACCATGGAGGCCATTCGGTGCATCCTGTGGTCTTCCCTGAGGTGGCCCGCCGTTCATGCGTCCATTGTTTTGGCTCGGAAGAGGGGGTTGCTGCTGCCCGTTCTGACCAGGTGGTATCAAGTTGCTAGCGATCGCCACTATGGCCTTCAGCAATACGATAACCAACGACTGGAGATGCGGCAATGCCTCTTTCTACAAACTCAGTTAGCAGGGCCCAAACCAAACCGTCCCCCCAGGGGAACATACGTAGAACTCTTCCACAGCATCAAGACGCTCCTTCGTCCGCTGGTTGACCCCCCTCGGGCCATAGTCAACCTCTGCGTCCGAGCCCTTCTTTTCTTCATCACCACCCGCCGGCTTATTAAGCCCCAGCTCCTCCTTCTCTTCAAGCGTAAGTGATGAGAGATCAAGCTCATCAACAATGTCGTCATCAGCCCCGTCCCAGCCGCGCTCAAACTTGAGGAACTTCTCCCGCTCGTCCCACAGCTGTCGCATAGTACGCGTCATCCGTACTCGCTTGGAGAATAGCTCGCCGGCCTCGAGGATCGAGGCGGGAACATCACTGCCCTCCCACCTTCTCCCTACTAGCAGGTCTTGCAGCCCAGCGCCACCCTTGCCCCCAGCGCTGTTGCTCGAAGCATCCAACGGTGGGTACATGAAGGGAAAGTTTTGGTTGGTCTGGTAGTTTTGTTTTTTCCCGCCTTTACCGCCGACGCTAGGGCTAGGCGGGGGCGACGGGGCGGGTGTCGCGATGTGGACTGGCTGGTGCAGGATGGAGGCGCCGCCGCTTTGACCGGAAGGGCCCGGGAGAATACCGTTTGCAGCATTGCTCCTCGTGGGCTGGTGATGTAATTGTGGGAGGAGAGATGTCTGCTCTGCCTCCAGGGGTATTACTGGCCGAGGAGGGATATAGGCGGGATATTTGGAGGTGATTTCTTGGCGGAATACGTGATAGTCGAGGGGGGACGCGGTGATTGTCTCCTTTTCCTTGTCGTCCCCTTGCGACTCGTTTACGGCTTTCTTGGTCTCTGCAATGTCTTTGGACCCTCCAAACACAACTAAAATCGACTTCCAGAAAAGGAGGAAGACCTGTTCTCGTCAGCGCACGCCCCGTGCCTGCAAGGGACCTCCCAATGCTTACCTGAGTCTGTGGGAGAACGTAGGCGTCGTCCCACCTCAGCTTTGCCGTGGCGTGAAGCATGAAGTGGACGAGATTTGGGTCGAGGGCAACTAAATGAACACGTTAGCAAGTTGTGGTTTGCTGTGAGGTGGGTTGCCCATACGCAATTCTTGCTGAACCGATTCCATCTCTTCTGGATCGTCGAGAACCTCCTGCACTGCAATATACATGATAGTCATCAGATGTATCAGCTCTTCAGCCTGCAGCTGGAGATTTTGGGGAAGCTCGTCAGACCTAGCCATGGTTAGCACCGCAGCATCAGTAAATAAATATTCGGGAAACGTACCAGAATGGCTCAAACGCATCCCTCAGCGCGCCCCAGACAATCGGTATACCGCCGCAGTCGGAGAGTAACTGGACCCCATCCTTCATCGCATCTAGCTGCACCTTAGTAGCAGCCGACTTGACCTTGGCATCGGCGACGCCCGGCAGCGTGGCATTCCTGACCGTCTCGGTCCACCGACCCAGCACCAGATAGACCAGTGTGCCAACCGCCTCGCCCCTGGCAGCCCTATCCTTGACCTTCACGCCCTCCAGCGCCGCCTTGACAAAGCCGCGCCTCGCCGCCGCATCCACATCCTCCCAGTCCTCCTCCTGCGTGAACGCCTTGCCCCAGGCGCTGTGGAACGCCCTGTTAGCCGCATTCAGCCGCACCCACTGCCAGAAGTTGTACATGAACCACTCGTCAATCTCCTCCTCAATGGGGCCCATGTCGGCGTACACGTAGTCGTACGCGATGGGCTCGGTGCGAGGGAACTCGGCCACTATGCGTCGCAGCTGCGCCAGGGACAGCGAGTCGGGCGGGTTCGGCCCCGCTGCGTTCGGGGGCCCCTGGCTGGGAGGGCCCAGCGGGGCTGGCACCATGGGCGGGTTGCCGACGGGCGGCGGCGGCGCGAAAGACGGCGGTGGTGGTGGTACCGCGGGCGGAGGGGGCTGTGATGCGCGCGGGAGCGGGGGGCGCGTCGCGGCGTCCGAGAGGGTGGGTTCGACGTCTTCGATGGTGGTCTCGGCCGGGTCGGAGAACTTGGGGGGTGCTGCGCTGCCGTCACCGGCCACCCGGGAGGACCACAGCGAGTTCATGGTGGGAGCTTGGGCGGGAGGTTTGGCGGGGCAGAGCTCAAGTTCACGGCTGTTTTAGACGGTTGCGGTGGGGCTGCGCAATGGCCTCATTTTTTTATTTCGGTAGAGACTGGGAGTCTGGTGCTATTGGCGCGTTGGTATCTTTTCAGTAAACGGGAAATCGGCGTCGTGATGTTGCTGTCGCGCTGTAGCGTTTTCACAGATCGTGAAGCGCCTTCGCACCCTTGAAGTCCTCCCAGCTTCAGTTTATCACCGCTTCGGACGGTAAGGATAGTGGGATGGCCGAGCGCGATTGGCTGGCAGCGACTTGCGCCACGGCTGCAATGACCCTAACCCTCATCAATGAATAGCGCGTTGGAATGATGTAAAGAGAGGTCAATAGGGGGGCAGCTGTTTCTTGCACAGGTTGTATCGTCTTCCGTAAAGGCCCCGGCTTTATCACATTTGCAAGATTGTAGCATTGCAGTATTGCAGCCTGGGATTGGTGTGCTACTCCGAGGCATCGCTCTCTGCCCCAGACGACTCGGCTCCCAAATCACCCCCCTCTCCCCTCAAAGCCATCTTGGCCTCCTTTTCCTTCTTCCTTCGCTTCAGTTTCTTTTCCCTGTTAAGACGCTTCTTCTTTTCTCTGAGATGTTCCTCTTTTGTCATCAACTTCTCAGCCTTTGCAGCAGCTGCCTCTTTTGCTGCCTTCTCCTTGATCCTCAGAGTTATTCTCCGCTTCTTTCCCGGCCGCTTCCTCCCTTGTGACTCTTCCGCTATCCGCTCTCCGCCCTGCTCCCCCTTCCGGCGGCCTGCTGAAATGACAATTTTGGTAACCCTCCACGGCACTTCCAAACCCCATGCGCGCTGCTTGGATGCAGCCATAACATCACTGCCGCTCACCGCCGAGAATCGTAGTCTTTCCTTTTCTTCTGGCGCCAAATCCCCTCTCACGTAGTAGGATATGGGCCGTTCCGAAATAGGCGGCCCTTGATGAGTTTCTTCGGTGGCAAGAAGGACTTTGTGGGAAGGACCAGATGTGGAAAAGAGTCGGAACTCGAACTCCCCATCGTCTGGTGGCTGATCGTTGGCCTCGTCGGCCCCGTCAGCGCCATCGTCATCTGCGACATTTCCAACCTCAATTGGGCCCAGTGAAAGCAAGTTGGAAAGGCGGGCATTCAGCTTGGCCCTGATTTCGGCCTTCTCTTCGTCATCGCCCTCTGGGCTAGAATGGCGCTCGGATGCTGAGTCGTACAGGTCCTGCCGCCTCACTCTGTGTCGCTCTCAGTTAGCATACTTGGGTGAAGTGGGGCTATTCTAGAGGCTTTACCGCTTCGCATCTGGCAGCTCAAACATGGTTATGTGGCGAGCGATGCAAATAAGTTATCTGAATGTGGGCTTTGGCATGCCATGCATAGGTTTATTTGATGAGGCTGGGACTGGTGATGAGCCCGAATTGCTTGGCTGAGGTTGAGCATTGACTTCAGTGATCGTCACCAACCCAAAATTTTGGTGGGCTTGTAACACGCCACAGCCAGCCACAGCAAGCCACAGTCAGCCACACCCGACAAGTTCAACATCATCAAGATATCAATATGCAAACTGCACACACAGTGTAAACAAACAGTTTGTTGCCGCTGTTATCAAGCTGGCCACCCTTCTGCTTTCGTTGCTAGCTGCCATATGACTGGTAGCCTACCTGCCTACCTCAAGTTCCTTCCAATTTCGAAGTTATGTCCTTTAGAGGCTCTTCCATCGTGCCTGCTTAAAACAGGAACATGACCAAACTCTCGTGTCTAGTACTCTGTCATTTTCAACCATGATTTGAGAGGGATTACTTTCATCTCTATGTTAGAGCAGAAGCCTGGGCCTAGAGGCATAAAAGCATGCCAACCCCTGCCATCACAGAGCCAACTTAACTTCTCTTTTGCCTTTTCACCAGCACACAAACACACAGCACACCTACCTCACACCACCAAGGTTCGCAGATTCAGTTTTCAGAGTATGCGCGCGCACACGCATAGCCAAACCCCAGAAAAAGCAAGAATCATCATGTCTCACCCGCCAACGACAAGCGGGACAAGCCGAGCTAGGACGACTCAAGGTTGTCTCAAACAAGGCCGACGAAAAGAAGGAAGATAGTTCCAAGAGCACAACCCCGAGATCTACCGGGTTTCCACCTGTGAGTGTGGCACTGCCTGTTGGCTGCCTTTGGCTTACTGCTCTCTTTATGCCTTGATGGGGAGAAGAAGTAAAACTACTTTGGTGGTCGTCATGGGTTGAGGGGAACCTTACTTTACCGAAATCTTGGCCCATGATGGAAAGTAATGAAATGACTCCGAGTCAGGAGGAATGTACTTGTTGATGGCCACTGGCAACTATTATCAGGTACCTCATTAGGAGAGGTGATGTTCGGTTGATGAAACCTTGGCCTAGGTTATAATCACACCAAGCTACAGTGACATATATTTGGGATGGAGCCTCGGCAGCTCCCCGAGGGATACCGCTCCCACTTCCTGCCTGGCGGTCTTGTTCTCTTCAGGGTCGATTCCCCTTGGCTCCCGTCCCCGTTGTTCGGGCACAAATGAACTCGAGCTCCCGATCCGAAAAGCCCGCTTGAGTGAGATACTGCGGCTTTGCGGACTTGACAAGATGGCTGGCATCGCTATACTCACTTCGCTCTATGTGGTGGTCATTACGGCCCCGGTTCGGCCTAGCTCCATGCATTTGTCTGGCTTTCCATTTCTCTTCCTAATTATTTACACAGGCACTCATTGCTGCGGTTAGATAATAATACCCAATCTTTTCAAACTCCAATGACATCTCGCCACAAGCCCATTCTCCTCCCAATCGTGAGATAATATCCAACGCCATGTGCCATGTATGCCTCTTCCGGTGTCAGTCCAAAACCACACGCGACAGACAATTTCGATGCGATCATTGAGGCTCCAGCAAGAACTCAAATACGAGGGCGCCACGGCTAATACTTCCAGTCGGGATTCGGTGTATTTGCCTCTCGGGTGGAAGCTGAGAGTTTGGGGGCTGTCGAGTGGACATGAAGGTTATGGCACTTTCTTCTATTACGAGGCTTCATGTTAGGGACCACCGCTGTTCAGAGGGAAGCACTTTGAAAAGGCCAAATCGAAAGCTCACCGTCGCACGATAGAAGATGGGATGATCGGGAACGGCGCCATCTCGCAACGGTCCAGGCTGTGGGCGGGAGTGCAACCATGAGTGTCAAGAGTGCGATGATGGCCTCTGGGTTTAAGGTGTTCATTCTGAGGTGGTGTAGACGGGTTGGCCGTCATGCATTGAAATGCAACAGATGGAAGGCGATGGAAGTTATGGGAGATATACTGTTGGTGTCACTGGTTATTTTTTTGATATCCATCTGCCAACAAGAGATGGAGGCCATGATACAGAGCATCAATATCGAATTCATGAGCGGCAGCATTTGTACGCTCATGGAGGTTACGCTACTCTGGGCATGTGCTTCGGCGGGCAACCTTGCATGCGTCAACTTGTCACGACTGCTCGAGCTTGTTGTGGCTCAAAGATTCGGGGGTTTTGGAACCGACCAATTGATCCATCATGGGGGGTATTCTGCGTGGTATCTGAGACCTGCAGACTCGGCCACGTCTCCAAGCTGGTGGCTTGTGAGGCCTGCATGATGGAATGGGACCAGCCAGTAAGGGAGGTATGGGGGTTTGGGATCCAGCCAGTGAGGCAGGATTGAGGGTTTGGGATCTGGCCAGTGAGGCACGCTTGGGGGTTTGGGAAGCCTCCAATCAGGCAATGGTGCCTGACCGAAGGTATCTATCTACCTTGGGCGTTCTACTAGCGGTTTCCACCACGACGGCTTGCAGCTCTGCAGCCTCGCCCAGCAGAGGAGCCAGTTCAAATACAGGCCATGTCCCGCGAGGTGGGTACGTACCTTGCTTTAGGTGCCCTCTGACTTGCCTTCAGAACATACGTACCTGCCTAGGTCAGATACGACCCACAAAACCACCCCTTTCCTCCGCCAGCCCAGTTCTGAACTTTATTTCCTCCACTTTTTGTTCCTTTTGGGCCATTCAGACCTGACCATATCGCTTCCCAAACAAAAAAACATCATGCCGAATGAAGTCAAGACACGGTTTTGTTGCGAGGTTAGTCTTAACTCTGCGGTCCCATATATCATGGTATTTGACTCTGCCGCCAGTATCTCGACATACGAAAGAATGAAAGCGTGGGCTGTCCGGGAAAACGGCATGGGGAAGGAGAAGCGGACTGTGATCGCCCAAATTTTGTCCAAGAGGAAGGAGCGGAACAAGGACAGCGAGTTTTTTATCAATGGATTGGAGTACCCCCCGAAAAGGGTGTAGAAAGAGATAGCATACGTCTCGACCCCTGAGAAGGTTCATCTCCGAACAGGTAAGAACTTTAACTTACAGATGGATTCCCGTGGGCCGGATGGCGTACTGACCGATAGCCTTCTCATTGAAGCATTCGCTCCTAGGTCACCTACTCCCGAGATGCCTGAAGGTACCGTGGTCCTCTCGCCTGGGCCGTTAGGGCCTTATGTTGAATGGACCGGTCCTTCCCCGGGCTTCAGTTTTTGACATTCTTGCAGCCAATAAAAACTCGAGGTAAAAGTCCCTTTCCATCAATTGAGAGAACTCGTAGTAACTGAGAGACCATATACAGTGCTTGCTCCTGCAACGGAGGCACAACCCAGTTCAAAACGTTGGCTACCACTCTTTCTTCGGCCATCCTTGCCAGCACTTCATCCCCCTGGTCACCTTCGGCTGTTCTTCAGAACTTTTTTATGGCTATAACACCTTGGAGATATCCCGGGCCTCTGTTGAAGGTCCAGAGTAACCCTTGGATAGCTGCCTTTCTGAATGCCATCATGCTAGAAGAACACCCAGGCCGGCACCACGAGATGGCAGGAAGATTGTGTGGTTTGTCGGGAGGTGCGGGATTCACGGACGCTTTAGTTCTACACCTCTTTCTTCTTTCCAACAACTTTTTACATTGGAAAATTGTCGACCACGACAAGCAAATACTTGGCATGCTTGACGAACTTGCGTTGAACAAAATCAGCTTCCAGACTTTGTTCGCGGTGCAAAATATTACCGCTGCCGCCATCATGGAAAAAGTCTTTCCAACCATCTTACGATCAAAAGACCTAAACTACCTAAGAATATTCTTAGAGGCTGGTGTTGATCCCAATACCGCTCCTAGCTTGGAATATCACGTCAGCTTCAAGTTGGGAGACCGACAGTGTCCTCTTGATTTCGCCGCGGGCATAAAAGATCACAATCTTTCGTGCAAAATTGCACACTTGCTCATCAGTCACGGGGCAAAAGTCAACAAAGAGGGTGTAGAGGCCCTCATGATTGCTGTTAGGATGGCAAACAGAGAGCTCGCCAGAGTGCTCATCAGTGCTGGAGCTCATTTCGATCAAGCAATGCTTTCTAATATTTTCAAAAGGGACAGAATCCACGGCACGACACATTTCACGCAATGCTAGATACTAGATATCTCTGTGGACGTGCCCGGATCGTGCGCTTGCTTCCACTGGATCTGGACTTGAAAGACGGACCAAGATCGTTGGAACTGGCAACATCGGGAGGCGATCGCAATTTGCTGCAAGCGCTTCTCAAAAGAGCGGATTGGGGAAACAGAATACTGGGGCTGCTCTTGTTGCGGCGACAACACACAGCAACTATCACCGCGTGCGGGACCTCTTGGACACCAAACCATCGCTTGAGGAAACATTTAACGGTGAGCTCGGAAGCCATTCAGCCCTGACAGTGGCGGTGGACAGACAGCAGATCTAGGTGGTGAAAACACTTCTCGAGTCTGGAGCCAATGTCAACAAACTTGTCGGTAGCGAGTATGGACGCACAGCCCTGCAACAAGCGGTCGAGCACAGAGCACGGCAACTTGAAACTGATTGACATACTCTTGGCAGCAGACGCCAATGTCAACGCACCAGCTGCTCCTCATCGTGGGGTCCACCGCACTACAGCGAGCAAAGGCTTTCTGTCTATCGCACACAAGCTTCTCAGTCTGGGCGCTAATGTCGATGCAGAAAGAGCCTACTATAGCGGCAGGACGGCGCTAGAAGGCGCGGCAGAGCATGGCCGTATTGAGATGTTGCACCTCCTCTTGCACAACGGGGCGCGCATGGGCCGCAGCGAAAACTGGCCCGAGGGCTATGCAGCCGGTTGGCAAGAATTCAAAGCCGCAGCGTTGCTGCTAGATTGATACTCGTGATCAGAACGGAGATGGGGTTGGCCTGGTATATGATGAGGACGACCTAAGGATGGCTTTGACGAGGATTACCCCAGCGAGGAGGATGATGCTGATGTAGACGACGAGGATAGCAATGGTTTGGATTGTCAACCAGGCCAAGCTATAGCGATAAGAGAGGATGGAGA
This sequence comes from Lasiosphaeria hispida, assembly GCA_033439745.1. NCBI lineage: Eukaryota > Fungi > Ascomycota > Sordariomycetes > Sordariales > Lasiosphaeriaceae > Lasiosphaeria > Lasiosphaeria hispida. The sequence goes on along the minus strand of JAUIQD010000002.1, from coordinate 4,110,776 downwards.
ATTGGATGATGTAGGATCATGGTCGAGCGAGGGAATGGTAGGGCTGGGCACAGTTTCTGGTCAGTAGGGCCACCATTGGAAGTATCGACGAGGTGGAGAGGGATCCCCAGATGGGTGGGATATTTCAGATATGGAGAGGGGAGTGTTTGGGAGTTGGCCAACGGAGGTAATGTAATAATGTCAGGATATCGGATGAGTTCCCGCAAAACTTTGTTATTCCTGCTGTTTCATAAAAGGCATTGTCGTTACTTCTCCTTCATAAACGTATATTATGTTACTCCCCTTTTCTTCTCCAAACCGAACGATAAGGCAACCGACAAGACTCGAGTTCCCCCAGCCTCTTCCCCTCCAGGGCCAACACAAAACTCCACACCCCATGTAGTAGGTAGTAAACACAGCCAAAGAAGGTATTTCCATGAATATTTAGAGCGCAATTCTGACGACAAACAGTGAGAGTGGTATCGATCCAAAAAAAAAACAGACAAAAGCAAAATGCCACCAGGTATTTATGCTTCCCGCAGTTGCGCAACAAGAAACCCTCCAGAAAGCAACAACCGGGTGGGTAGAAGACAAGACAAACAAGAAGCCACACGAAGCCGCCCTCCCATGTAAAAACAAAAGGGTATTTCCGCGCCCCGAAACCGCCGGCAAAAAGGCTTGCTAAGGTAGGTTGAGACATGCCGCTTTTCCTCCCACGCCTTCCGTAATGCCCCCCCCCCCCCCCTTCTTCCCGACTGCGACAGTGGAGGAAGGAGGCGATGCGTAGAGAGGAGAAGGTAAATAGGTAAGTAAGTAGGTTGGTTGTGGAAGATAAGGTAGGCATCCTCGATCGAAACAAAGAAAAAGCTCGCGAAATAATGTACAGAGAGGTCGGGACTTCGTCATGTTTTTCGAGAGGGTGTAGCAGCAAAAGAATTCCGTCCATCATATATTTCCCTTCTCCGTTGGCGTGTGTATCCACAATCCGACGAGCGGCCGGCGGAGCCAAGAGCAATATAGGCGGGAGTCGTTCGAAACGTGAGCCGGGACGGATGGACCAACGCGCGGGAGCGGCGGCGAACAAATGCCATAAAACCCGGCAACCCGACCTAACCCATAAACCTCGGGCGTCCATCCTCTGTCATACCACCCCACCCTTGTAATCTCCATCATATTATCATCCCCCCTCACGTCGCATTCCACGCATAGTAAGGCGGCGGCGGCGGCGGCTGCCCATGGCCATGGTGCGAATGCACCTCGGACCCCTTGGTGCCAGGATACGCGTACGCCCTGTCGGCGCCGCCCCCGCTGCTGTACCCACCACCACCGCTGCCGGGAGCCTCACCCGCCGTCGTCGTCCACGACTGCGACGGCGGGAAGTAATCCCGCGGTGGCCCGCCTACGCTGCCCCCAGCCGACGCGGGCACACTACTCCCCGCCGCGCCGTCCTGCTGCTGCTGCTGCTGCTGCTGACCAGGTGGGCCATAGGTATGCGATCCCCCTGATGTCGGGTGCGACCCCGGGCTGAGCTCAGACGAGCCCGGCCCGCCGTGTTGCACCGGTGCCGGTGGCCCGTATCGGTACTCGCCCGAGGCGGTGTCGGCCGAGATGGACCCGGCCGAGGAGTGCACCGAGTGGTGCGAAGCGTGGCGGGGCGATTTGGACGGTCGCGGGTTGTTGTCGACGTAGCGGGGCACGTTGAGCGAGTTCTCGGTCGAGGCGGAGGCTGTTGAGAGGCTGAGGTGCGGCGGTGGCGGGGCGGAGCCTTGGGGTGCGTAGGTGGCGAACTGGGTGCGGATGGGAGGGGGTTCGTTTTGGTTTTGTTGTTGCTGCTGTTGTTGGGACTGGTGGTGCTGCGAGTGATGTTGGTGTTGTTGGTGGTGAGGGTCGTGCGATGCGAGGGAGAGTTGGACTGAGGGCATTGAGGTTTGCTGTCCGAGTGGCTGCAGTTCTTGGGGCTCGGCTGTGAAGCTGGGTGCGCCTGAGAGAGGCATCTTTTGGTAGGGCTCGGCGGGCATCGAGCTGGCTGGGTATGAGGCCGTCCCTGGGTTGTGCGGCATCGAGACCTGACTTTGGGGGTTCCAGGTTGTGGGATAGGAGCTGGTGGCTTCGTTAGTGTGGTGTTCCACGACATAATCACAGCGACCCGTTGAGGTCCCGTCTCTCATCCCCCTCAACCCCTTCGGACCAAGGCACTTACTTGGCTCGCATCTGCATCGGGCTCTGCGGCATCTGCTTTGGCGCGCTAAACGTAAAGGCTGATCGTGGCACCTCCATACTCGACACCCTAGGCCGCGAGTCGTACGGCGGCTTGTTCAAGACGACGGCCTGCGCGACGATGCCGTGGCCCGTTTCAACCAGCGTCTGCCCCCGCGAGCCGGCGCTGGATCCCAGCAGCGGGATTTCCTTGCGCGCCTGGAAGTTGCGCGGACTCCTTCCTCGCACCACGATAGGCGCTGTCGTCAACTCCGATAGCACCATCTTTTGCCCGTTGGCCAGCGTCCCGTGCAGCTTGAGGTGCAACACAAAGTGCTGCTGAAGCTCCTTCCGTCTCCCGTTATTTGCCGTCGCACTGAGAGAAAAGAGTTAGGTTTAGCATTCACCAACGCGAAATGAGGGCATAGCAGACTAAAGGAAAGGGTTGGGGGGGGGACTTACATCCGGAACTGCAACCGCCTCCATCCTATCGGGTAGATGGCGTAATGGTCACCTCCTGACTCCTCCTCCTCGTCAGACCAAGGGATGAGTGGCAGCGGCGGGGGTTCTTGGTCAGGGCCCTGGCTGACTTCGGGCGAATTTGGCGGCGGCGTCTTCCAGGGGATGACAATGAGGCGAACCGGGTGGCCGTCGACTGACTCGATGGCCGAGATGCTCACTTCCATGTTCTTGACCTGGCTCGTCTCGCCCGTCTCGAGCACGACCGACAGCGGGATCTGCGGGAAGCAGAGGCTGCCGCTGATCTGGAACAGGTTGCGGCGGTAACATGTCAACTCGGCGTTAAGAACGCCGCCGTTACCGTCGCTGCCGGCGCCGGGACCGGGTCCCACCCCCGAGGGAAACTCGGACAGAAAAAACATGCCGTGAAGTTGGGCGTCAATTTCCATCTCGTGGATGCGGCCCTTTTGGTCGACAATGGTGTGCTTGTCCCCCACCTTCTTGAAGGAGAGCAGCTTTTGGTCGTGGCTGTTGGGCTTGTAGTCATCCCGAAGATCCTGCACCATCTCGGTGTAGGGAGCCGACTGGTCTACTTGCGAATAGGACCGCTTTAGGCTGTTTATGCTCGGGATGCTCATCAGCGACGGGTGCGGGTATCGTTCGTACGCGTCGCCCTCGTCTTGGGAGGGCCGACCGGGGTGGTGGTACTGGGGGTATGGGTCCATGGCGTGACGACTCCTCGGACGCACGAGATGTTGCTGTTGCTGTTGTTGTGCGGCCGACGCCGTCGGCGGCACTGCTACGGATGAGTCCTGGGGGTTGTACCGGCCCGACATCTGCTGTACGGGGTTGGCATAGCCGGACCAGAGGCTGCCGTGTTGCGTCTCACCCCTCAGCTCTGCCATGGTGACCGTGTATGTTGCCGTGGTTGACATGGGAGCATGCCTCTCCACCAAGGGCAGCCCAAAACTTCTTTGCAGAAATCCGCCACCCAGACTCTCTCAAGAGGATTAAAAAAAGGCTTGGTCGTTCGCTCCTCTTTACTGTTTACACGCCTTGTTGTCGACCTCGTGGTATGCCGCCAGCAAGCAAGGAGGCGGGGACGGTGACGAAAAGCTTCGTATCCTTCTATCTGTGCCGAGGCGAGAGGGGATGAGGGTAACCTGGACCTCAAGCGAGTATGGTGATGGTTTTTTTTTTTGTGTTGTTTGGCCAAGATGGAAACAGAACAATGGAAGATCGAATCGCGCCCTGGGCCAGGTTGTAGGGAGCCAATGTGTACTTGTATAACAAGCCACTACGGAGCACGATCGATGATGGAGGGGACCGTTTTATGAAAGGCTTCGGCACTGTCCCGGGGGCGACCAGGGGGTGGTGGAGGTAGGGGGGGGGGGGGGGGGGGAGAGGGGAGAGGCGAAGGCCAACCTAGTGGACTTCCCAGGATGGGAGACTGGCAGGGGGAGCTGTTTAACACACGCTTGCAGGCCGCTGCAGAAACGTTCCAACCATACAGGGAAGGAGGTTGAGAAACGGGGCGACCAGGCAGGGCCCTCAGTCGTGCCCTGCTAGTCGAGATGGGGCATGATATGATGTCGGCCAAAAAGGAGGAACCCGGCAAGCTTCAAGGAATATATGATTGCGGTCTTCTTAGGACGCGCTGTTATGGCCTGGATTGTCGGAGAGCGATGGAGCATACAGCTATTCTCCTTAATCTTGGCCAAGGCGCCTGGAGTGCCCGCAGATATCGAGTTTGTACCAGAGGCCAACTTTCATGTGTGTGTACTCTTTGAGCAGACGGCAGGAAAAAGGAGCGAGAGGAAGAGGCAGACAGAAATAATGAGGCCGGCAGACACAGGCGCGCGCACCCACGCACCGACGTAGACACGTACACTCTCCCGCACACACACTCCTCGCTCTATAGAGGGGCATCCAAGTGTAGGTAGGGAACGGAACGAGAGAAAAGGTGGCGGGTGCAGCTAGCTGCCCTACGTCTCTGCCGAACCGGGGGTGCGAGAAGAAGGGAAGGGAGGAAATAGAAACGCTTCCCCCTAGCCATGGCTGCAACGGGGGGGAAGGGGGAGAGAAAGAGTATCCGCAGTGTATACTACACACTACAAACAGCTGGACTCGAGAAACGGACTCGAGACGGCCATGGGCCATGGGGTACGGATAGGATGTGTGGATGGGGATGGGTAGAGTGGATGCACGGGGGAGGAGCACACATCTGGCCAAGCCGCAGCGCGATCAGAAGGGAGGAGGGCGTGTGGTGCCGTAGCGTACGGAACGGTAGCCCCTCGGTCCCCCTCGTCCATCCAATCCAGGGCCGAGCAGCACTCGAGCAGCCAGCAAAGGCCAGCAGCAGGACCCCCCCCCCCCGGCCATGGGCCAGGTTGAGTTCGAGCAGCAGGGGCATCTGATTAGACCAAGAATCCTCCGAAAGACTCTCAGTGGGCTCTGGGTGACCCGCAATTTTCTAGAACACCGTTGGGTAATAAACGCGCCGAACGAAGGGCCCCTCAGGTCCCCCCTCCCTCCTCTGGAGCCAAAGGGAATGGCGCAACTGGGTCGTCGGCCGTGAGGGGGAGAAAAAAAAATCGGTTCACGAGATTGCCATTGACCGGGGTCGACGGGCGGCGAGCCAGCGAACCCCGGTCAGCTCGGCTGGCGAGAAGGGAAACCACAATTACAGGACCCCTGTCCCCCTCAGGCGCAAGAGGCAGGACGGCCAGCAATATCAGAGGCTGTTATATGTCTTGGCCGCCGTTGGTGGCCGCCCGTTTGAACCTCACAATTGGCAGACGGTCTAAACGAAATCATCAGCGATGTCAGGAAACCGCCACGTCTTTGTGATCGCGGACTCAGTAAGGATGCCATCTTGGGGAAGATGACGACCGGAGGAGGCGATTGATATTGACATGCGCCGTCGCCGAGGCAGTCTGTTGAGCTGTCCGAGTGCACAGCCTGCGCTCACGAGCTCGGCAATATCTGAAGCGGGAAGGAGACACAAGGGCAGCCGCACACATGTCGCGATCAAGAAAGAGACTTGGGGACAACGGATGTGGTTTGCCGTTTTGGTTGAAGCGGCCATGTCGCTGTGTCGCTGTGTCGCTATCCCTCTGCAGCTCGGCAAGCTGCTGCTGCTGCTGCTGCTGCTGCTGCTGCCGCTGCAGTCACGACGCCAGATCCCAAGTGCTTGGATAGTCGGCGTCGCACACTCTACTGCAGTCGCGACAACAACCATTTGATTGTCTGCGCAGTAGTGTGTATGCGCAGGGTAGGTAGTCTCGACGTAGTGTATATCGCGCGCTGCGAGCCTGTGAGGGCCAAAATGGCGCGAGCGCGCAACACTGGGAGACCCTGGCCACCCTAGGCCATGCATCGCCAGATCTGGTTGTAGTGCAGCTCACACCCCCCTCCTTGCGCTCCACTGACCGGAGTCTCATCCCAGCAAAGGATGCGGAGGTGGGCAAAACGGCGCCGGTTGACGACATTCCCGAATGGGAACGTTGGTGCCTGGTCCCGAGGCGCCCCGGCGACGAGCAGCAGCGTCCAACCCTGGCGCTGTCTCTAGGTAGGGTGCAACGGCGAACTCAGCGTCCGCCGTATGCCACTGCAGTACGTGAAATAAGCAAAGTGACAGTCGTCTGCGGGATGGGCCTAATCGGCGCAGGCGTCGACGGCCTCTGGCCGGTGGTGACACGGCATCCGACGCACGCATAACCTAACGCAATAGCTAGGCCGGTCAGTTAGTTCCCAGCAGCGTCTGGCGCTGTGGGCTCGGTGGGCTCGGTCCAGTGCGCGAGCGCCTGGGAGAGAGATCTTGACTGTTTCCGTGGACATGCATTTCCACGACTGGCCGTCACTTGGAAAAGAAGAGAGAACACCTGGAACACCTGCCGACTTCGGGTCGGTCACGCCACAGCGCAATTCTATTCTCTCGTGGCTGGAGATGTCATGCACGGCCAGCTCAACCAGTCGCTGTGATTGGCGGAAGCACGGATCAGGACTGCAGTCGAGGTCGAAGCTCTGCTCGACTCCCCTTTGCTGTATCGTGCATGCAGTATTGTGAGGATGGTGCATGCAGACGGAAGGGTGCCGTGGCAGGGACCTAGCAGGTTGGCGGCAGGCTTACCCTCCTCCCCTCATGGCCCCTCATGCCTCCGCGCACACACTATCTCGATCTGCCTACAGCAGCATGCCTACCTAGACACTGTGGTCAGACGGGGCAGCCACGGCGGTCCCCCAGCGAGATACTCCGTCGCAGGGCGTCTTTGGTCAGCAGCGATGCGATAGCCACCGACAGTCACGGGTAGCGGTGGCGGTAGCGGTTGCCGTAGCGGGCTGAGAGCTAGAGGAGTGTAGCAGAATCCGATCTCATTTGGCGGCAAACTGGTGTCCCGAGGCCACATGTGCAGCTGTGAGGTGTGCATTTTAATATATTTATATTAGGCCGCATCCTGGGGAAGGGAGCGCAGGCGTCCAAGAGTTGAGTTTTGCGGTTTTGCGGGACAAAATGTTTCTAAAAAAAAAGAAACTCGGTGACAGCGGTGCGGGAGTCCCGTTCAGAAGGTGGGCAAGTGGGCTGCTGTGCCGCTCTTTCCCAGGCTTGCCAGGCCACTGAGCCTGGATTTGCTTGGATTTGCCTGGATTCGAGCTCCTTCCCCATTTCTTGTTGAGTGGAGAGCGAGTGTGGTGTGTGCGAGCTCATGTGAGAGGAGGTGTGGAGAAGGGCGAATATTGAATTCGCTTGCTTCGTGGACCCAACCTTTCCGTGCCAGCCCTGCCTTGCCTTGCCAACCTCCCCCAGCCCGAGGCTCGCGAAACAGAGATCGGACGGAAGCACCAACAAAAAAGCACAAATCATGGCAGACGTCAAGATGCGGCACTCTACCCGAGGGGCACTCGTCGCACTCGACGCCGTCGGTGCACTGCAGTCAAAGGACCCTTGCTTACTGCCAGCAGGTGGTTTCGCGCAACCTGCGGCGTTACCTGTCAGGATTTAAACTTTGACTCCTTTTTTCTCCTCTTGGTCGGGGGCGGCGGGGGACACAAGAAACAACAGAGACAAGGAAGACAGCGAAGACAAGGCCGTGGTCAAGGGCACACCCCACCCGGCCGCTGCCGGTGGCTGTCCGTTGCAACTGTGTCGTCGCTCCATGCATTGGCGAACGTTGCAATCACGATTGCATCGGGCCAAGTCAGGGGACTGGCGGCGGCGAATTCTTTCGAGATCTGCCCCCAAAGAGCGGATGTGACCTCTCCATGCCCCCCGTTTCTCAACGCTCGCGCGTCCGCTCTGTCGAAGGGGTGATTGAAATCCTCCTGACAGGCATCAGGTCTCGAGAGCGAGCTGCCCGTCATCGCCGCGAGCAGCATCAGCACACCGGATTGCAGCAGCTGAGATCCCCGCGGGAGCGGCCATGGAGCCATCCTGTATCTGTCGGAGCTGCATGCCTCCTTGCCCTCCACCACTGCACAACGGTGCGCCGCACCGCGCACTCACACAACCACCGCAGCGAACTGTACGTGCAGGAGCGGTACCACGTTTCGCTCGCTGTTGGAGGCTTGTCACTCTTGCAGCCTTGTGCTAACTCGTTTTAGTTACACAAATTTAATAGATCCATCCGAGTCGTCCGACTCGGACACTCGAGCACACACAGGGGTTGCTTCTGCCTGTGTCCAGTGTGCCCAGCGTGGCTCAAGACCTTGCCGAGGACGGGGTCCGTGTTAGTGTTCGGGGCGGCCAATATTGGCGCTGCCAATTCGAACATGAATCGGGAGGTCATCACCGACTCCAATGCCCTGATAACATCATCTGCCATCAATCCCGTTGTCCCCATGGCGAGTGAGCGAACCGCCCGCTGCTGCTCAGTTCCCAGTCATTACAGATCCCATATCAAAACATACAAGGTTTCACCCACCACTGGTTCTGGAATGGCAAAGCGCAGATGTCGACTCTCTTTCCGCATCCGCTGCATAGGGACACCGAGTGATCCAAGATTTGGGGTGCGTGTCAATAGAGGGCTATCAGCTGCGACCGAGATTATCCCTTCTGCTCCAGCTCAAAGCGGACGGTTTAATGGCTATATGTGCTGGCTAATATAGGCGCCACCCCTGCCCGACCTGACCTCGTTTCTTACAGGCAGGCAACCCTCGGGCTCAGAAGTATTGTCTCCTCTGCATGTGCGTGATGTTGCCACGGCTCACATCCATGGCTATCACCAAAGTCTCGACCTCGGAGCGTGTGGCAAGCCCAGCAGTCTTCCTGTGGCTTATGAAGGAAACCAACCCTGAAGTCACCAGCAGTAGCGATCGACGGTTGTGGTCGGGACTTGGGTGAGCAATGACACCTGGCAATGACACCGCCCTGCCAATCCAAGATTTAACAATGCTTCTGCATATCCCCGGCCGTCAACACTCGCCCTTCCACTGCCAGCCACCCCGCTCAGCAACAGTGTTGCAGTTGCGAGATCGACGTCGAGTCCCAGCTCTACCCTGGCCAATGATGGGGATGCCGGGTGTACAGTAACACACAGCAAGCCATATTCACGCCGATTATGCAACTCTGGGCTGCTGTGGAAGCATGACAAGTAACACCAGTGAGGGTGTCGGGGCCAGCCGTTCTCCAAAGCTCAGGGACCAAGGAAAGCTTGGCCAGCCCGGCCGCGAGTCTTGACATATCTCGTAAAAAAAAAGCCGTTGCCGAGTCTCGCCGGAGACAATGCTCAGACTTGCCGGACTATTGTGGGAACCGTCTGTCGTGCTTTCCAGGCAAGTCAGGCTTCAACGCCCGGTGGTTGGCCGAGCTGTGGTTGTGCAGACAGACTGCATCAGCACATCTCTCGGCTCGGTTGGGTGAGCCTGTGAGTCTAGGCTCCTTTCAGCAGCCCCCTCCGGCCGGCCGACTCCATTGACTGATGATCCCGGTCCCACTCTGGAGGAGCGCTGCTCAATCAAGAAGGGGGCTTCCTGCGGCCATTTCCCGTTCTGCGCCGTGGCGAAGGGGCAGGAGAGCAAAAGTTCCCCCCGATGTCATGGCTGAATCATCATGCAATGCGATAATCGGACGGCAAACGTGCCCTACATAGCAGCGACCCACACCCCGTCGCCGTCTTCAACAACGCGGCAGCCGAAAAGAAAAGAAACAAGGTGCTCGCGGCATAGGGCCGATCCTCGACTGGACAAGCGCCGGTAGCTGGCCCCAGTGAAACGGCGGGGGAGGGACGGGACACTCGAGTCAAACTTGCTCAGTGTTTGCCGCTCCTTTTGCGTCCGGCCAGCGCGCTTCAGTGCCTGTGTCACCAGCGGGCAGACAACATCATATCATTTTGACCCTATACCTGCCCTCAAGGGACCTGGTAGCTCGGCATCGAGACCGGCCGAACGTCCCATTTGCACGTCAGAATTCAAGCAACATCCCCGGCAGCTAGGGACGACCAGTCGCGGAGCCGGTGGCTTGATTCAGTTCTTCCTTGCTATTTCTTATCATATTCCGACCATGTACCGCCGAAATATTGCCTTTGACGCCCACACCCCTCTGGCCCTGGGCGAGTGCCTCGTCACAAAGGCGCGCCTGATGAGGGTTCGTAGAACCTGTTATTGTCAATTTCGCCTGTCTCCTATGCGTGGGGAATGAGGTTGACGCCGTGGTCTATCAAGTACGAGCCTTCATTCCCGTCACGGAATGCTCGCCGGACAGGGAGGTCGCCGAGGTTATTTCCGTTTCAACCCCACGTCACCGTCGAGGCCTTTGCGCCTGCATCAAGCCGATTCCCGGCAGTTGGACGCTGGAGCAGTCACACTCTTGACGCTTTGTCGCAGCCGATCTCGTGGGCTGCGTCTGGAGCCCTTTCGATGTCGGCTGGGGATGGTGCCCCCTAAACCCACGACATTCCAGTAGGCAGCGCAGCCGCCCCTCCCACACCAGATAGGCTAGCTAGCTCTAGGGCGGCGTGTTGGTGTTGTAGGTTCATCGCGCGCTCACCCACCCCTCCATCCCGCCCAGGAGGCACAAGCTTCCAGGGGGCCTGCTTGCCGTGCTCGCCGTAGCACGTCAAGATTACTTACATGAAGGGGAACAGGTCTGGGGGCCGAGGGGGTAGATTGCCGTTTGTCTAAGTAAAGAAACACGATGCTCTATCTCCCCCAACTTGACGAGCGGGCTGCAGCCCTACCCCCGCCCACTCAAGCTGCCGCGCCTTCACGCCCAGCACCTAGCACCCCGGGAGCTTAACTGCTTCGCCTGTAGATGGATTCAATCTACCTGCTACAGAGGCGTGGCCGAAACCACGTCTCGGGCGCGACGGGCAAACGGGAAGAAGCATTCTAGAAACATGGGCGACAGGTCCTCCCATTTCCCCAATATTAAAGATCAATGACTATGAGTTCCGCGATCCCCCTGGACGTTGATCCTTGGAGCCCCCAAGCCAACAAGCGTACCCCGCATATCCACCGGCGCTTAGGCAATGTTTTGCAGCGGAAACAGGTCGGGCAGACAGGCCGACCGAGACATGGCGCAAGCGTTCGTCTGAACCCTCAGCCAACATCTCAGACAAGCAGGACCTGGGGAGCCGGTGGGCCGTGACGCCTCTGCACACGCCCTTTGGGCATTCGCCAAGAGCAACACCCAGAACCCAGAATCCATAACCCAGAACCCAGAATCCATAACCCAGAACCCATAACCCACTATACGGCCAGCAGCAGTTGGTAAAAGGCCTCGCAAGATTGAAGCGATTGTAGAAACATATTGTTAGAGCACCCAGCTCCGAGCAGGATACTCTTCGCCCGCCCGGCCGCCCCCCCCCCCCCCCCCCCCTCTTCGCCTGGCGGTGTCCAGGACTCCGGGACCATGCAATACCGGGGCGCTGGCGAAAGCATTTTCTCTGCCCATCGAGAGACGGCGAGCGGGCTCTCGCGAGTTGATGGTCGTGCGGAACTCACTCACGGGATCCCACCCTGCCAACGAATCCGGGGGTCTGCCGCTGCCCGTATAAGACGGGCGCCGTTATTGCAGCAGCAGCTGGCGATTTTAGCCTGGAAGGGCCGATTCGGCGGGCGTCGCATTCTCCCAGCCAATCACGGCCGCCAATTGACCAGCGCTGAAAACAAGGTGCGGCTGCGTTGAACTGTGTTGATGGTGGCGCATCACCCCTTCACCACTTGCTCGTGGAGCCCCCGTTCCCTTCTGTCAGCACTCATTTCAAGGCCCTCGCGTTGGCACAAGCGCTCTGTGATTGGGGGGTTTCTGCAACCGTTATTCTTGGACGTCAGTGCAGACGCTTTGCAGGCAGCCCACGCCAATGACAGAAGGCGCTCTCGTCGCGGTTGTGGATCCGAGGCATAACTTACGTACGCTACGGTCCGGCAGGTAACTCGGGCCCTCTCTCTCTCTCCTTGCCTCCCACTCGTGACAGGCTTGTTCGTTCGTCTGGTGCTAGTGCAGCTTGTCGCGAACCCGACAACCCTCCTGGCCCTTCTGCCCCCCCTAGGCGCAATAGGGGATGGCTCAGCTTGAGATACCGTGCTGACAGGTCCGAAGCGCCCCTCCGAGGAGACTTAACCATGTGGTAAAACTCCCGACCGCGCTGCTGCTCCTACTGCATCGCTCAGACTCGCACGTGTGCACGTCTGTGGCACGCCTGCTGTACGGTGCTAGTCGACATTGTTGGCTTCTCTCAGACCAGCAGCACCACATGGCAGGAACAAGATTCGAACGCGTTGAGGTCTTGAGCCATGGTTGAGCCATGGCGCTAGCAACGGCGCCGCCGTTTCTTTTTCTAAATCAGAGGACGGGGGAAAAAAGCAAAGTGGCCGGCGCCACCAGCCGACGCGACATTGTGGCTATCGGCACCGGAACACGATGGCGTTCGCTCAGCATCATGACCCTGCCAAACGCGGATGGGAGTTCTTTTTCTTTCTTGTTTGGGCTTGTCCCTGGCAGTGCGGCTAGCTGGAATAGAATGGCAAGTGCAAAGCAGATACCAACGACCGCCACAGGATCACACCCCCCCAGCCAGGGGAAGGGGGGGGGGGGGGTTCGCCAACGAGACTGACAGTCCAGTCCGGCGGCATATACACAACTTGTATAGGACAGATAGCCTACTCCAGAGCTGGCATCATTGGCATTCCCCTTCCCCCACGGCGACTGAAGCGGCCAGGAGCACGATGCTATCTCGGCCTTCCAGTTATTCTACGTTCGGTTAGAACATGGGCATTCAGGTCGCACATAGCGAGTATATTAGTGATGCCGCTCTCGATATCCACCGGCAAGGAATGGAAACCCGTTTTGTGTTGGTGTTTGGTCAGACGAAAAACAACCTAAGGCAGGACCCGTCACGTCAGGTAGAAGGGCCCGAGCCGAACCAGGATGAGAATGCACAAGGGCGTGCCCAAGTGGGCAACCAGCAAGGGGTGGCATTGACTTATCTTGGATGTCAAGGGGGGGGGGTCAATGTGATGATGATGACTGGGGCCTCATTTTCTTCAATTCTTTTTTGTTTTCTTCTTTTCTTTAGGGGGGGGCGCCAGTCAATAAAGCCAACGCCAAGCACAAGAATGGCTCAACCGGCAGGCCTTTCACACCCCTGAGCCCTAAATTCAAACGGCGTTGCAACGCTGCGATTACCAGGACGCAGACAGGTCAAAAGGAGGCCAATTCATTGCACTAAAACGGTTCTCCGTGTGCCAGGTGAGTACAGCAAAGGAGTTTTGTCTATCTGGGCCACTTTGAACGGAGGGCCGCTGTCATTTCGTTGATTCATTTCATGTGTTCATGCCTTCTGGGAGAGGAAACTTCCAGCACGAGAACCGGTCAAGGGAACCTTGAGATCGCCTAACGTTTCGCGGGCCTTGCCCCCAAGTTAGACAGACGACCAAAGCCATGCTCCCCTCGCTCTGCCCCCCTTGATCCCTGAGCTGCGCTTGCGGAAACAAGTACCGAAAACGCAGCGCATTTCCCCCCCTGCTCCGCCACTGCCTTACCTGCCCCCGTCCGCCTTCCGCCTTTTTTCCTTGCGAGGGCCTACTGTGTAGGGATAAGATCGGTCCAAAGATGAAAAAAGATCACTGTCGCTGGCCTGTCGGCTAGCTGGCCGGTTCGCCCGGGGGTGGGAAATGGGATCATGAAAGAGGAGATGGGTTTCTTGGTTGTTGATTACGGAAACATAACGTTATCGACCAGAAATGTCAGAAGGCGCAGAGGAAAAGCTTGGCGGGCCAGACCACAGTTTGGTTTGTACGTGGTGAAAGGTCCCCTGGGCGGGTAGGACGCTCGCAGGTACGTTGTTCCCTCGTTCCTACATGGAGGTGTTGGTGCTGTCTGTATCGACGTTGCAACGTGAATCGTGTCCACTATCCAGGCACATCACGAGGCAAACCGGTTTCTGTTTTCCTTTCTCTCACTTCCAGTGTATCAGGCTTAGTCTCTCCGAGTAGACTGGACTCGGTCTGGGAAGGCGTACCTGGTGCTGCGCTGTGCATGCTCGCCACGCATGTATCCATCTCCATCTCCATCACGCACAGAGCCAGCTACAGCATGTGCTTCTCAGGTCGACACAACAAGCACAAGTAATCTAATCATCCCCCGGGCCTCTCTCAAACTGTGGGGAGGATAAAGTGTAGATATGCACAGCAGGAGAAAGAACCCAAAGAAGGTCGTCGGAACCACAAAATAGCAACTACCGTAGACACGAGACAGCATGTGCGCCGCTCCCGATGGCTCGCTAACTTTTCGGAGAGTAGCAACCAATCGAGAAGAATCAGGGAAAGGAAGGCTAGATCCCCTCCTCCTCCCCTCGGTTGGCAGTTGGCGGTCCCTCCCTTGCGCCAGGTCCGGGTCCAAATCCAGTCGTGGTCTGGTCCAGTTCTGGTTCGGCTCTGGTTCTTTCCAGGTACCTACATACCTTCAATAGGTACCTTACGCAGAGAAAGGCAGGGGGAAGGGGCGAGGGGAGGAACGGCACGACACGACACGAGAAAGCGAAAGGCGGGAGGCGGGGGGGAGGGGGTTTCGATGGAACTGCGATGGGGCCGGCTGGCTCTGCTGTGCTGGCGTAGCAGTCCGGTTGGATTGCGACGATGATGGGGGAGGAAGGGAAGGGGGAGACGAGAGGGGCGGTGGTGTCGTGCAGCGTAGGGTGCCTAGTGCGAGCGAGGGAACCGCGGTACGGCTCTGGATGGGATGTGCCTGTCTTTTTTTTTTTTTTTTCTCTCTTTCGCTTCTACTTTACTTGCCTCTGTGACTTGCCTCGTGTGTCTTGGTCCTATCCATGTAGACGGGTGGGCGGTCGCGTTGTAGTACCACGGTGCCTGCTGTACCTACCTAGAGTAGGACCCCCAAGGGAGAAATGTCACGTAGCCATTGCATATCATACCTCCGAGGTGTCTACTTTGGGACATGGTATGTGCTTCATTCTTCTTGGTTTTCTTTCCTGTGGCTCGTCTTTCTCGTGATTCTTCTTCATCCATCTCTAGCGTTGATGAGGCGAGCAAACGAAGTGACGCTGGGTATGTATGTACAATGCAGTTTAGATTTCTCCCGGTGGCGGGGAAAGGTGAGAGACAGAAAGCGGAGAGGGAGGATGGGAAAACCAAGGGCGCCGCCATCCGTTCCCAAATGGACAGAACGAAATCACAACCGTCTCCCGGCCGGTTGGCTCTTGATAGATTCTCCACCTCAGATTGGGATGAGGGCAAGCGAGAGAGGAGACAGCACGCGCTGGATACTCGAATGGAGGAGTGATATCCGTCCAAATGGAGGAGAACCAAGCCTTATTCCCACTCATCATCGCTGCCCTCCCCAAAGAGGATATCCTCCTGATCATCAAGGGCAAGCTGTACAAACTGCCTAATCCAGGCCTGCTGGGCGGGATCTAGACCACCGCCCTCGATCTCGACATCCTGGGGGGCATTAGCAGCGGCGGCGGCGACAGGAGGAGCAGCCGCAGGAGCAGCAGCGGCGGGAGCAGCGACATTGTTGTTATTGTTGTTGCGACGCTGTACCTGCTGGTTCTGCTGCTGCTGATGGTGCGCCTGATTTGCTTGGTTATTTTGCCGGTGCGGAGGACCACCATGACCTCCTCGTCCTCGCTGGCCGTTGAAGCCCCCTGCCCCTTGTGGCCGAGCAGCTACGCGTGCTCCTCCTCCTCCTCCTGGTGCCGCTGCCCCGCGAGCGCCCACGCCAGCCGGTTGATGCTGTCTTCTACCTCGAGCAGCATTCTGATGTTGCGGTCCTCCTCCTCGTGCAGGCTGGGCCGCCGCGCGGCCACGAGGTCCTCCACGACCAGCCCCTGCCGGTTGATTAGCAGCGATCCGAAGGACCAGAGGACCCTCCCTAGCGATGCCGACCTGACCGCCGTTCTCGTTCACATGTCCCAGTGCTGCTGCCGCCGCTCCCGCCACCCTAGCGGCCTCGGCCACCGCGTCCTCTTCATCGTCAGGCTCTTCGATCTCAGGCACAAACTCCTGCGCAGGCGGCGGCGCAGGTTCGGCGCCGACGGCAGCGGGAGGAGGACGCCCCTCGACACCGCCTGCAAAACCATGGCCGACGTCATCTCCATCTCCATTCTCCAACTCCCACAGACGCATATAGCAGGCTGTGACACGGCCTCTGGGCATCTCGTTGAAGTGCTGGTATGGATTACCTGGGTCGAGCCAGGCAGAGCAGAGATAGCAAAAGTGTGACTGGCATCGGTAGCAGATCATATGATTGCAACCGTGGGTCTTCTGTGCGGGCGCCGCACACGTCGGGCAAGGTGTCGTGTGCATCTTCATATATTCGATTGAGGCCTGTTCCTCGGCGGTGATCTCCCCCTTATCACGACGGGGCGCGCAACGGTAGAACTCTCCATGCCACGTCTGGAAGCACCGGCTGCAGAAGGCAAAGCTGCATTCCTCGCAGATGGCTAGGAGTTCCGCGCCTGCCTCGTATGGCTTGGGTTTGCTCTTAGCCCCGTCCGCCGACCTCTCACCACCGGCACCCTCGCCCTCGTTATCGGAAGCTGAGTCGTCAGAATCTTCAGCAAGTTCCAAGCCTTGAGGTTTCTTGTGCTTTTTAGACCGGGCGGCGCCGCTGCACCACTGGCGTGGGCAGTAGATTGTGTTCTTGTCTGACTCGAGCTCGGTCTTGTACTTGAGCGACACATAGCGCTTGACCACATCTTGCTCGAGCGGTATCTGCAGAAGCTCGCTGGGGTTGATGTAAGTTCTAGGCTTTTTTCGCTTCTTGCCCGAGGGAGAAGTCTCCCGGGCCTTGCCGCGCTCTTTGGCACAGTTCGGTGCCAGACAGCGAACGGAGGCGAGATCGCCCTCCTTGATGGCATTGTTGTAGAAGTCCTTGAGGCAGTCGGTGCAGAAGACATGGCCGCAATCTAGCATTCGATGGCAAACCGAGCCTTTCTTTGGGTCTGTGCCACGCGTTAGTTTGGGTTAATCGAATACTGCTCTGGATATGGGATGACATACCGAGACAGACACCGCAGTCAAAGGTGCCCTTCTCAAAAGCTGCCCGCCTGGCCTTGATATCGTAGTCTAGAATAGCTATCTTGTGTTGTGAATCAACCTTGAGGGCGCCCTTATCGCCGACAAGACCAAAGACGTGCTCGGCCGACTGCTGAATGTAGTCGATATATGTGAACCCGACCATATCGCGGCCCATCTCCTCCCACAGGCGCGGCCCGTCGTCCTGAAGCTTACGCACCGTTTGGGCGGGTAGCCATGGTGGCGTAGTGGAGACGGTGATCTGTGGTGGCTGCTCGGCCGGGTATCGTGGCCCAAAAACTATCTCGAGATGGAGCGATGGCAGATGGGCCAGCTCGTGCGAGTCCACTACACTGGCATTATTACCCTGCGGGCCGCCATACTGGTTTCCCTGCTGGTGCGCCCGGGGGTCTGTCGGCGTCTCGGCCTCAGCAACGGCAGGGAAGAAAACGACGACAGGGTCGGAGGGCGTGACGGGGACATCCAGAGCTATGATGTAGGGGTCGTTGGGCCGAATCTGTTGGATCTCGGGATAGATGGCGGCAAGAGATGTGAGCTCAATGTCTCGCGGGCTCTCGAGTTCGTCGGGATCCAACGAAGCCATCTGTGTGCAATTCGTGAGAGCTTGTAATTGTCTTTTCAGAAATTCTAAACGCCGCAGCGAAGGTGCTCTTGCTACCTGTCGGCAACACACAGATGGCGACGTGATGCTGTCTCTTCAGAAATGCGGACAGCCATGTGCTAGAAAAAAAAGTTGGGAATATGTTCACTCGTCAGGTTTTGCTAGGTTAAGAGACGTGAATGAGCGCTGTGGCGATCAAAAAGACAATCATTTGATGAATCCGTAAACTTTGTGTCGCCCAAAAAGCCAGAAGCATCCACACCCAAACTGAAGATTTGTCAGTCAGATTGCGCAAAAGGCTAAAGAAGGTCTGGACTTTGAGGGCATGCGGTTTATGAGCTGCCAGCATCAACGTTGGGTTCGGCACATTCAACGAGGCGACAACCTCTCTTTTTTCCGTCGTTGATGACTCGTCTCGGCCAGGCGTTGCAGTGTCGGACCAGCGCCACATGCTCACAGAACCCAGTAGACCGGCTCCTCTCTTTCTATGGAGAAGAGACTCTCTTCCGGGCGGGCTGAGCCGATTGGCCACTCCAGCCCCATCCATCCCCCCTGGCGCCACAAGTCGCAACACCAAAGGCCAACATTTTGCTGGTGACACAAGCATAGATTCCGCCTGCAAGACACAAAGCCTTCATCATTTCGATTGACACAAAAATACAACGATATTGCGGCAGCAGCATTCAAACCGCCAATTGTCTTACCCTGTCACTGATCAGCTAAATTACCTAGAAGCGATGCAATAACCAACTCTAACCCCCCCGACACAACCCTCTCCTCAGTGCGACCACAATCCAAATAAAACCATCACCACACCTTCGCGAGCCGGCACAGGCTCCCACTCCCCTTCCCAATGGCCGGCGACATCACCCCTCTCGCCTCCCTCTCCCTAACACACGTCTACTACGTAAGCCTACTCCCATTCCCCGCCTCCTCCCCAACACCACTAACCCCCCCCCCCCTTTCCTCCCCTTAGAACCCCGACGACCCCATCTCCCTCCTCTGCGCCTGGCTCGCCCTAGTCCCCCAAGCCCTCTGCGTCGTCTACGCAACCCTGATCTGGTCGACCCGCGAAGCCGAAGTGGCCCTCATGTTCGCCGGCCAGCTCGCCTGCGAGGGCGCCAACTTTGCGCTCAAGCGCCTCATCAAGGAGGAGCGACCGCGCCACGTGCACCAGAGCAAGAGCAAGGGGTACGGCATGCCGAGCTCGCACGCGCAGTTCGCCTGCTTCTGGGCCGTCGCCCTGTCCCTCTTCCTCCTCGTGCGGCACCGGCCGCGCCACCCCCCCGCCCCCGTCCCCGGAAAAGACGCAAAGGGCCGCACGCCCTCCCGCCTCGCCGCCATCGAGCGCTACGCCCACGAGCCCTGGTCCCTCGCGCAGCGTACCCTCGTCAGCGGCGGCGCCGTCACCCTCGCGGGGCTGGTCGGCTGGAGCCGTGTCTATCTGGGCTACCACACGGGCAAACAGGTGCTGGTGGGGTGTGCGGCGGGGTCGGTCAGCGCGGTGGCCTGGTTCGCCGTCACGTACGTGGCTCGGGAGACGGGGCTGCTCGCATGGGCGCTTGAGGTACCTGTGGCGCGGTGGTTCCGGCTGCGGGACCTGGTGGTCGAGGAGGACCTCTGCCAAGCGGGGTGGGAGAAGTGGGAGGGGAGGAGGGAGAGGGAGGCGTTAGTAGCGAAGCAGAAGAAGAGGTTATGAGATTCATGTATGTGGATATAAAAGGAAGAGAAAAAAATAGAAGAGATGGAAGGCTCTGGCTATTTGTATCGTGTGAAGAGGTGGAGTAGATACCCCGGCTGCTCTTCAGTAGCTAAAAACAGTGTGGAAATGCGCAAGTGCAGGTAATTATTGAAAGCATTGTTATTTTAATCGTATTCCTATTCTTCACAATTTTACTCGGCTGGGCTTCTTGAGCCTACACAGCCAGCTCAGCCTCCCCGAAGGCGAAGCTAAGCTCCACCCCCTTGACAACGACACCCTCTAGTCTCTTGGACCAGACCACCATAATGTTGTCCTTCCCCTTCTCCGTTATCAGATGAACCGTTGATAGTGAAAAGAAGAAAAAAAGACAGGAAAGTAGGAGATAAAAATGATGGTAATATGACAAAAACTCCTCGGAAAATGCTCAAAGGCAGGGAACGGTTGCACAATGAGTTTCGCCTTAGGACGCCGTCATGATGCATAACTGTAAAGAAAAAAAAGAAGAAAAAGGAACGGAAGCCACCAGCCAGTCTCCCCAGACACCTATACGGGGGGGGAAATAAATAAAAAAAGGAAAGAAGCCAAGAACGTTGTCGTCCTCTGACAAGGTATCCCACAAAAACCAGTCGCCAATTCTCCCATCTCACCAACGCCGTGCCTCATACTTTAAGCCAGAATTAAGTACAAATGCCCCCTTTGCCAAGTTTTGTGATACAGGCCAATGATGTACTGTATGTGAGCCATGTCGACTCTCTATAAGACGGCCCTTGCCATGCCCAACACCAGAAAATGCTTTCGAACAAGAGCGTAGCAGCTCAATCCATGCTGCTAGACAGCTAGGTGATAACTAGATCCAATCAGACTTGGTTGTCTTTGGTTTACTAGCGCCATTGTCGAACTTGGTGCTGGGAAGGGTGAAGCCGACTCCTCTGGGGCTCGGTAGCCTAGCTTTGGTTGGGCTTTGTGGGTCATAGATGTTTGGGCTTAGGGTTTCGGCTTGCTTCGCAACTTCCTCTTCTTCTTCTTCTTCTTCTTCCTCCTCCTCGTCCTCCTCTTCGTCTTCATAATCGTCATCATAGTCGGTGGGTCTACCACCTGGCCCTGGCACAGGCGGCAAGGTCTTCATCCTTGCATCCTTGACTGGGTTCCGCCTTGGGCTATCATCCTCCATCACACCATCCTCTGTGGGGCTGGCAATGGGAGTGCTCAAGGCTGCCGGTCGCCCGCTAAGCGGTGAGCCCTCGCCCTTGTCCTTGAGCTTTGGGCATTCAAGAAGATGGACCTTGGTATCGCTGGCAACGACCTTGCTCTTGACAACAGGGATTATGTCGTCCATTGAGGAAAGACGCAGTCCAATTTGAACGGTGGCTGACGAGACCAAGGACGAGTCTCGCCGGTGGCGGCCAGTAAGCATCCGCATGGATGGAGGGGGTTTGAGGGCTTCGTGAGCTGCCTCGTTAAAGTTTGGTGAGTATGTCGTGGAGGGTAGGAGCGTGACCGAGGACTTCGCGCTGGCACGACTGCCCGGGAATAGAGAGTATGATCGTTTGCGCATGTGGTTGAATGCAGACGACATGGACGAGAACTGTGCCGGCTCTGGCCTGCTGGGCATTGGGTAGACTGAGTTTGAGCGAAGAGGATTAGGCTGGTCGTCGTATATCGACGAAGCCGGCCTCCTGCTCTGGCCGTCTCTGAACTCATTAACCTTTTCATTGCTGATCAAGCTCGCGTCGCTATCCATACGCCGCAGGCTCCCTAGGCCGCCCACTGGATGCATCATATGGCCGTCAAGATCAGGGTCGAGCGGTCCGTAGCGCCTGATTTGGTACTTCATCTTTCGTTGCTCGTACTCGCCCACTTTGTCCCGGGGGCCGATCGTGGACAGGGTGTTAGACTTTAGGAATAGATAAAGTCCGCCTGTCATCAGCCCCGACACATTCGCCACGACAGACGCGACCATGGAGAGGGTAAGGGTATTGGTATTCCCACCCCTCTGGTCAACGAAAGCCATGGAAAAGAAATATGGAATCATGAAGCCCTATTGGGTGTAAGCAACTAAACGGGATCGGCCAATACGCAATATCTTACATTGGAGATAACCGCCAAGGCGATATAGTAAACCATCCTCGATGCAGCTACTCGTGCGGTGACTTCGATCTTGATGCTGCGGTGTAGCTTCACAAAAATGATGCCCACGCACACCAGGAGGACCGATGTGATGCCGGTGAGGAGGGCAAAACACCCAGTCGAATAGTGTGCAACAAACCAGAAAAGCGACGTCAAGCAAAAATCGGGAGAGCGGTCAAAGTTGGCCACCAGGAAGTTTATGAGACTAAGCATGCCAATTATGGCCATGCAAATCGTCACGTTCCACTTTCCACGGGGCGCAAAGGGCTGATTCTTCCGGAGTGCCCTGATCGCAATCTCAACGCCAAACACCAGCTGTGTATACGGGGCGAGGAAGACAGCTGTAGATGGTCAATTTCGTGTTTCCTCAACTCAGCTAACAGTTTCCGTGACTTACCAGGCAGCATCAGCTGTGCGAGCAATGTGCATCCCAAGCCCACCAGGGAGTCGAGGCCGGTTGACTGGGCCACGGCAAATGTAATGCCTTGCACCACGATGCAGAAGGACAGCAGCAGCGGGTAGACCTCGCCTTCTGGTACGAAAGTGAAGCCATTGCGTCTAAGAAAATTGATGGTGAGCCAACCGCGCAGCAGACGACAGACGCCAGCCCTATCCGTTTCACTCGTACCTGAACCTAAACTTCTTGTTGTTCCTCTTCTCCCTGTAGTAAGAATCGAATATGATGCCGACCGCAGTGGCAAAGGCGGCAATCGTGTTAAAGGTGGCCAGAATAATGGTCGACGTCCGGATCGACTTGGCGGCGGCAAATCTGAACTCGTTCGCTATCATCTGCTGGGTCGTCGAGTTGGTGGCCGTCTGGAACAGCCCGTTTCCCCCTACGGTGACATTCCCCTGCGGCCTGAAGCTCATGTCGGCCCGCGACTCCAACCACCCGACGCCGCCATCCGCTCCGTGTAGTGGTGACATTGGGGCTCGTCGATAGACGCGATGGCGATGAGCCGTAGCAGTGCCCTCGGACCGGTCGTCGTTAAGTCATCTAATCACGTCGTCGATTCCTTCTCTCGTACGTCGTCGGCCGATGTGGGATGAAAGAAGGGGGAGAGAGGGTTTGGTGGGTGGAGGAGAGACAAAGTGTAATGGCAAAGCCGGCGGCGAGGGGTGGGGGGGTCTTGCTGGGCACTGGGGCAGGGGTATCACACCTCGAGCTCAACCACGGACTAGACGAAACAGTCCCTGACCCATCCAGCACTCGTAGCGAAGCCAGGACGACTGGGAATAGAAACAGGGACCAGGGCGGCTGAATGGGCGAATCCACCCAAGGGCAGCAGCGGGCAGGAGTGGGCAGAGGACGGCAGGGACACACATGGCTTGCCATGGGACCCTTCCAGAAGAAGCTCAACACTGGTCAGAACGGGATGCATGAAGACTGAGAGCCTTCACGGTGGTGCTAGGTCCCGGTCAGCTTCGTCGACAGACTTCGGCAGACAGTGGGGACAATGGGATGGGGTTGGGACGGTCCCCGCGCGGGCAGGACAAAGCCGGCCAGGGATCAAGGCTAGAGGTTGCGTCCCCTGCAGCTTCTCGTGCCGCCATCTCCACGATGATGGATTCTCGCGAGGTGTCTCCGATGGCAATGGGGAAGACCATGACGGTGGCCAGGCCAGTATACGGTGGTGCCGGGGTGGCTCGGGGCAGCCAGGAGATCTTAGCTACGGCATCCAGCGACCCACATATGTGAGATCAGGTCGCATTGCTCTGCTCTGATCTGATCTCGCGGGAGAGAATGGCGGGGCCGCCTCAGCCAGGCCTCGCAGCGATTCCGACGACTTTAACGACACGCCATTGCAGCTGTGCCTCGCCGCGTTAGTGTTGAGAAGCTACCGGGGGGTCGCCGGGGGTGTCGTGGAAAGGCATTGATCCGACACTGGGCCCAAGCAACGGCAAGGTGCGAGTGCAGCGAAGACGTCGAGGTGCTGGCCAGAGTGTGAGTGCGCTGAGGAAAATGCTGGGGAGTCGGTGCGAATGCATTGTCGCGGCGTGGGGTTGAGGCAGTCTTGTAACAGCCCCTAACAGCCCCAGGTTTCGCCCTCTCCGCCAACACCCCTGTTCCGCCGCGCTTTCCCGCAGGTGGCGCCTCTTGGCTCGAGCCCCATGTGGGGAGCTGTCCTGGAGAGGCAAGGCGCCTTGGCACATAGGGGTCGCAGAGAGGGGGCCCAAGGGTGGCCCAGGCGTGGATCAAACCTCAAGCTCCAGTTCAACGCCAACAACTGCACGCTTTTTCTCTTTTGGAGCCGCTCGAAGACATCGTCACTTGCTTGATGATCGCCACGGCACATCAGCCTGTTCTTCTGGGACGGTCCCAAAATTGCCCCTACGACCATTATAGCCGACCGCAAGAGGCTGATTCCCTTAGCTGTGCCATTAATGTCCACGGACCAAGAGACGGCACCGACTTGCCTCGGAAGAGCCGCTGGCGACGGCCTTGTCAGCGTCGCCAGTGTCTCTTGCTCATGCACGGCCAGTCGGCTCACCTTTCGGCTTTTATTTTACTAGTCCCTCGCCTTCCCAGACGTCGGCGCTCCCTTTCTTGCAACAAGCGTGCCAGAGCAGAGAATGCCCAGCCCGTCGTCTAGCAATTCGTGCAACATCTCCGCATCACTGGCCACAAACAAAAAAAAAAACAAGCTTCTCAAGAGCTACCTTGCGACCCACCCTGGTTTGTGTGACATCGATGACTTGGCTCTTTTCATTCTGCGGAGTCTCTCTGCAGACCCATCTCAGCCCGTGATTGGATGTTGCAAGTTGCCCCAAGAGTCCAAAAAGCCCCCAGCATCCAATCGTGCGAACAACCCGGTGGGGTTCATCCGTTCCAGCATGCCTGCTCGCTCTTGATACAGGGCGTGTATCAAGTTCCGGAAATCCTTTCTGCCATGACTCTCGACTCTGGGGGAGCCCAGCTTCGCCCAGGAAATTGCCTCTTATCAGCCCCTCTTTCATTGGTGACACTGGTCTTGTCAGCCAGGTTGGCGGTGATCTCTTTTTTGGCGGGAAGGATCCCCCAAAAGGCCATCCGTGATAGATGAGAGATTTCTTCGTAGATCGGAGAGGACATGGTGTCGATGATGGCGTGTCGTCATGAGTCGCACGTCCCTATGAGCATTACAGATTTTCCTCAGAGCCAGTGCTTTAGGAATAGCTCGACATGACGAGCCTTTCGGCTGCCTGTATGTGATGGTGTCACAGGCGAGTCGGGGGGTTTACACCACACAAGCACTTTAGAAACGGCCAAAAGTGCCCGGGCTGGTAAGCTGCTGTCACGCCAGTTAAATCTCCTAGGACACGCCACCGGAGGGTTGTCAACCCTTTCTAGTTTCCATCGGCCAGGGCCTCCTCCGCTGTGCCTCCCGGGATCCAGGCTTTACAAAGGGGTGACGGGGTTGCCCTACAGATAGTGGAAAGGGGGGGTCCAACACCTTGACAGGCCACACTAATATCCATAGGGTAGTGGAAGCTCATAGCTCCGAAATGAATAAGGAAGTACGACAGGTGCCAAGTGAAGAGGCCCCCAACGACCCAACGACCGCAGTTTTGCCATATCATGGCTCTTATTAGTCAAGCCACCATTTCTCTTCCTAGCGACCTCCCAAGAGAACTCAGCACCCTCGAATCACAATGCCTTGTTAGCTGGAGGATTTGTACGTGGCTGAAACTTCGACGTGACAGTCTCGATTTTTCTCGAGATGCATTGAAAACGCTTTTGATGTCGAGGTCTGAACACTTCAAGAATTCCCGTTAGATTCCTGTGACTCGAGCGATGCTTGCTGTTTGTGGGTGATACCTAAGAATGAACAGTAGTCTCCTGACAAAACCCGAAATGGAATATGTCGAGATCTACCCTTCGGCTCACCACAAGCACACGCGGTTGCCAAGAAACGGCATGATATATACGCCACTTGCTCACACGGCATTGCGTCGACTGGTATATTCCACGTGGTGTGTTCGACTGTGTAACGGACGCCCTTGTCAGGCAGAATACAAGTATAATTCTGCCCATTAGCTATTGTTCAAGTACTAGCCCAAAGAACGGGAATAAGGACAGCTTGAAATCATCAAAAAAAACCTTGTAACTGGATGACAAAATGTCCGGAACCCCCCGCCCTCCAATGGTCTAACGTGTCATCCACCCCAACAACTTGATAAATCCCATAAACGTATCATATTAATTACCTACCCACATTTCTATGCCTTGTCCAGCCAGGTATGTCTCAAAACCACGTAGGACTGTAGTATACGTTAAGCTACCCGCAATGCCCTCCAACCCAGGTTCTTAGTGTTGGTATGAGCCGCTCTTGGCCCAGAATACAGCATAAATGACAGAAACATCATCAAACCCTGAGTGAAGTTTTTCGTACCTGCTCTCTCCGAGTGCTTGCTAACAGAACAAGCCCTGTCCTAACCTTCATTCCACCTTCTTGACCTCCAGAGCGGCAGCCCTGACTTTGAAGGCATCAAAAATGTCTGCCGAAGATACATAGATGGAGTAGAACGGAATAAAAACCCAAAGCATGTTGAAGAACACCAGATAGACCCACATGTACATGAAGTTGCTACCGTCGAGGTTGATGTTATTCACCAACCACTCCGGACAGAACGTCATGAAGCCTACAGTGGGTACCTATTAGCATCACCGGCTCCACCAAAAGGGGGACACACCCTACCGCCGTAAAGCTCTGCCGTAGCCAAGATGATCATGACAATGTTGGCTCGCGGGCTCTTCTTCGCAATGTCGTAGCACGCGAAGACAGCGAGCGGCCCCACAACGAAGACGGTCAACAATTCAAGACTGACAACGCCCTATTACACCAAATCAGCCATCGACTCCCCCTATCCCGCAAAGCGACAGGCACAGGAAAGAAAAGAAACTCACCAAATCAGCGCCAGCCCACCTTCGATCTGCCCTCGCATAAACCATCCACAAACCCGCAACGGCCCCCTCCGCGGCTTGGACGCCGTGCACGACACCGCTCGTCCCCAGGTAGTTCTCAGCGTCAGGGTAATACTCCCCCTTGGACCCAAAATTGGTATTTGGCACCGACGAGAAGAAGCAATGATACAGGAACCCGCCCTCGAGACAAAAGTGAACCAGCGCGTCAAAGGCGTGCCAGACAAACAGGAAGCGTAGCCTGCCGGGGGTGGTAGCAGGGTCGAGCACGGCGCGCGAGAGGGTGACAGCGACGGTGAGGATGGCGACGGTGGAGAGAAGCGAGACGATGGTCGTTTGATCGAAGAGATCTGGTGGGAGCGCTGAGGTCGCCATTTTCTGTGTCGTATATTGCTTTCTTGGGGACGATGATGGTTGCTATGGTGGATACCAGTTGAAGATGTTGATTGAGATGGAGAGATGGGGGGAGCTGGTGAGGGGGAGGCAGTTACCGAAAATAAAATTACGGACGAGGTTACAGCGGAAATTGAATGGGCATTCCAGATTGGCCGGGCAGGCGCAGATCTTCGATTCCCCGACATAGATTTACCACCAATTCTTCTGTCGCCATGTATTGAAGCATTGATATTTCACAGAAGGGCGCATTTCACAGAGGCGAAATGTAGAATGGTAGGAGAGTCGGTCTGAATTGTCTAGTTATGCCAGTGCATGCCAGGGGTATGTAAAGAAACCACAGCTTCCACCCAGATGAGTCGCCCGCGCGAGCTCCTTGGAGCTGATCCGCCCATGTCTGTCCTTGCTGCCCACCGAATAAAGTACAAAGCCAATCTTGTCCCATCGTCATGACCAAGGTCTGTCAGGTCGCCATCGCGCAGTGCCGAGATGAGTTCGTCCAAGCCATGGCTATTGTGTGCTGAGCGTGGGAATGGAAGTCAGATCTCCATTTAGTGGGTGGCCTGCTGCTTGTTGGCCTCAGCCGAAGCATCGTCGCGAGTCTCCTTGGTCTTGTCGGAGAGGGCGTTGCCAGCGGCCTGAACACTAGAAGGGGGTTAGCCATATGTTGAGTGAAGCGCATGGTGCTGAGGGCAAAGAGGAGATGCTTACCGATCGCCGATGCCGGCGTTGTTGTCCTTGGCGACCTCCTTGTTGGCCTCCTTGGAAGCACCGTGGGCAGTGGAGGTAATCTTGTCAGAGACGAAGTTTCCGGCGTTCTTGATGGTATCCATGGTGATTGATGTGGTGGTTGTGATTGGAATTGGTTGAGTGTAGCTTTGAAGATTGTTGTCTGAGTGTGAGAGTGTGAAAGTGTGATGATGGATTAAAGTCTCATCTCTTGGAGGGTGGGAAGATTGGATTATATACTCAGACTGGGTCGAGCAGTGGGCGGGGCAGTCACAGCTTGTTTGTGTGTAGCAGGCAAGAGGGGATGGAATCATGTGAAGTGATCAACGACGTCATGGGCAACTGCCGCGACAGTAGTGGTGCAGATAGGCAAGAGCTCCCGCTTTCATGCCTCCCCATCGTTTGCATCCGCCTGCCCTGGCAATGCCAGCCACGGCAAGCACCCACCTTCCTTGTGTCAAAGGAGGCGACCAGGTGGGCCGGACAGCCCGAAGCCACACCTAATTGCCCTGTTGGCTTTCTAAACACCCAAACCTATGGACAAAGTTACTCATGACGTCAAGTAGTGGCTTGAGACGTGGATGAACCCGCATGGACATGGTTCAGAGGTAAGGTGCGGCTTACACGTGTAAAACAATGCAGCTTGAGAGCAGACTACGAGGTGCCTTCGGTCTTTCAACCCCTTGGCCCCCTGGCAGTAGTTGAGAGGCCGCGCGTAGCCGTCGGGAGACTGGCTTCTCAGATTTCCATTGGAAACTCCTGAACACTGTCGTCAGCAATAGCTCGAGAGGTACTGCCAAAATACTCGGTTGTTCATCAATACTCCTCCTGCGAGTGAGACAGAGACCAGGCTGGTGAAAACGCATTCGGAAGGGCTGACCTCCCGACAGCCTGGCCCCACATTATGGACCCCTGTCAATGACGCAAGTTAGATCTCCGCAAACCATTTTCGAGCCCTCATTGGTCAGCGCAGAGCCGTCTGCAAGCACAATGACGAAACCACTTTGAGCAGCTTTGTGGGGTAACTGTCAGGGGCACTGTTTACGTCTCTTGAATTCAACATCGGGTTTCTCCCTCAGCGGAGCAGCGGTCATTGACATAGTTGCGGATCCAATTGTATGGCACGATTTTGACCAAAATTGTACACGTATGGATGCACAGTATAACGTAAGCCGCCCGAGACCATGGTGGTTACCTGCACCACCTCTGCAATCGCACAAGTGTGCAGAGCGGTCGCAGCCGAGCCATCATCGATCCAATACAATTTGCCAGCTTGAATCGCCGATGGAGTGCGTCGTTTGCCTTCCATGAGGTGGTGGCTTCCATTATCGGTATATGAACCACCAGGACGCGGAACCCCCAGCCAAACACCCACCGGAGCTTCTGGTCCGACTCTTTTCATCGCACCACGGGACCATCTCGTGGTAGAATAAGGCAGGTCCAGTGCAGCAGAGAAGGAGGCTAAGACGGGATCTGCGGTCAGTTGCGCCTACCTTACCTAGTCCCTAAAAGCCGCGAACTATCAATGGTGTCGGGATCTCCCGCGATAGTTGGGCATGTATCCCACAACCGTGCCACTCTAAGGGGAGCTTATAGCATACTGAAGAAGTTATGTGGATGGGAACACCGCAATCGAAACTTCCGGGATGGCCGACTTAGCATCCGTCCACCGATCTACTAACTCTTCGTCCGTCTGCTATCAGCGGGCTCCTCCACATTTAGCATCCTTAGGCTTCTCGGCTTCGGGCTTCCCCTGATGCCACGCCTTTCGCTGCGTCTCTGCGGAGGAGCTTGAGATGCATCCATAATATCACTTTGCTGGGCCACAACACTGCTATACCCACTTCAATGCAGAATGATCCGGCGTAGCCTAACGAAAGAAGGAGCTGCTTTGGGGAGTGCTGTGTCCCATGTTATTCCCTGGGCCCGAGGAAAAGAAAGGGGCCCAAGGTCTTACCTACAATAAGCCGCCAGAACCCTACATCATGCGCCACCACAGACTTGTGATTGAATCCTACGGACAAGGCTTCTTGGATAAGGCGTTTTTGTATACCTAAGCAAGTGCTCAACTTCAATTTATAATAAGGGAGCTTGATTGCAACAGTTTACACGATGGCAGACGTTGGACATTTCCATCACACCAATTCACATTGTTCGCCAGCTCGAAATGTTGTTTTTCGTCAATGTTGCCGTCGTCGACCCCTGCCAACCACACCTACCAGGACATGATCAGTGAAGCGACTGAAATTAGTTTAGACTGCCTGGAATTTCGAGTATGAAAATTGGCAACTTTTCGCGGGAGCAATGCTGGGTGCGGCGGGGTGCGGGCGCTGCGGTGCAGTGGCGTTTTTCTTTCAAGTGTTGCGTTGATCAAGTGGGCCGCTGCTGTGCAGAGTGCTCTGGCTGGCGCCTTGGCACTACTGCCCCGTGCTCACGCTCGCGCAGCGCTTTGGATCCAGCGCGTGTATGTCGGCACGTGTTGTATGTGTGCCCCCGCGTCCCCAAAATCATGACCGTCATCACAATAACAACCCGTAACCGCAAATACACCTCACAACTGCACCATGCTATGATGGACGACGAGCGCGATGTGGAGATTCATCGGCTCCGCGCGGAGCTGGAGAAGTTACAGAAAAGAACGCAACAAGCGGAACAAGCAACCAAACAAGCGGAACAAGCAACCAAACAAGCAAAACAAGCAACCGAACAAGCAGAACAAGCAACCAAACAAGCACAGAAACAAATACAGAAGTCAACCTTCCTCGAGTACCTACACAACGTACGGACTATCATCGTCCCGACCCTGGACATCGAAAGCGACCCCAGCAAGCGGTCAAGCGGGGCCGTCACAGATGTTTATGGAAAGGTCTACCCCCGTGCCCTACGTCAATGGACCGCCTTTCCTACCCTTCACGACAAGCAATTCGACGCCTTTACCAAGACCTTTGGAGACACGCGCCTGTTCCCATCCCTACACGCAGTAGAGAGTATCGAAAGCGATCTCTCAGAGGAATCGAGAAAAGACGAGCAGGATATCCGATCATATATCGGTACGACTGCCGAGAAGCCGGCCGCGCGTGTCGTAAACAGGTTTATAAGGATATGCCCTTCCTTCCAAGGTATCCGGTTCAGATTCCAGAATAACGCCTATGGTCTTCATCCCAAGGTGACTCAGGATAGTGAGGACGAGCCGTCATCGAAGAAGAGGTCCCCCGACCGCATCACCGGGCTGGCCCCTGACCGGTGGGGAATCCGTAAGATCGGCGAAGCCCAGAATAAGATTGAAACGACCACCTTAGTCGGCGAGTATAAGGCGGCCCACAAGGCAAAGGGGACAAGCTTCCGGCATGTGCTAGGCGGCAAGGTATTTCCCGAGACACTCTTCGTGGATTGTGCTAGACGCTCGGAGGCCGAGCCGGATGAGATACAGCAGCAGGGCTTAGGTCCATGTGTCAGGGATAGCCATCATAAAATGGTAGCCAAGGTTCTATGCCAGGCATATCATTACATGATCATCAGCGGTCTAGCATACGGATACGTCTCGTCAGGGGACTGTATGGTCTTCCTGACTATCCCTCATGATACTCCCGACATCTTACTTGCCTACCTTGTCCATGACTTTGGTAACACTCAAGAAGCCCAGCAAACATTTGTCGCCCAGCTAGCAACATTGGTCCTTCTCGCCCTTAAGGCCGAGGTTCCGCCTGCTCAGTGGATCCTAAATGCCGAGCAGACCCTTCCTCGGTGGCTGCCCAAGTCCAACAAAATGGCTGGTGATCTACAATTCCCTGGCTTTGCTGGAGGTGCCCTATCGCTCCCTCGGCCACCTCCCCCCCCGACTCCCTCTTGTCGCGGTGACATACCGGCTATCGACTACCACCAACATGATGATGATAACAACGATGACAATAATGATAATGCCGGTTCAATAGCAGGACCACGAGATACCACGGCCAAGCAGAAGAAGGAGGGCCCACCGCCACCGGCCGCCGCCTCTATGTCTGACACAGCAGCGTCCTCCCGTGGGGGGGGCGGTGGCGGAAGCGGCGGGACGCGTGCTTCTGGTAGTAACTCGGCACCATTCTGCACACAAGCTTGCCTGCTCAGCCTCTGCCGACAAGGCGCTCTTGATCCCGGCTGCCCCAACACGCCCATACATGGTAGGCAGGGCCGCCAGTCCCACCATCCCGTCTCGGCCCTCAATATATGCCTGCTTGTCCGGGACCAGCTTGCCTATGATCTCGACCAGGGCTGTGAATGTCTGGATAAATATGGCATGTTTGGCGCGACGGGTGTCTTGTTCAAGATCACAACCTCGAGGTATGGATATACCTTTGTCGCTAAGGGAGTCCAGGCGGTAGATGCCGATACGCTCGAAGAGGAGGCGTGTATCTATTCCCACTGCAGGGACCTCCAAGGCATCTTTATCCCCGTTCACCTAGGCAATATCAACCTTGTCCACCCATACCCCCTCCGCAGCCTTGCCCTCGTCCACTCTATGATGTTCCTATCGTGGGCCGGCTCGACGCTGGACGCGTGCATATTACCGGCTGGCATCGACCCACAGGCCAAGACGGATACAGCGGTCGAGGCGCTTACCCAACTGGGTATCGAATATTATGACCTCAAAAAGACAAATCTTACCTGGAATGAGGAGGTGGGGAGGGTGATGATTATCGACTTTAACATGGCTCGGATATATGCTACTGGCCAGAAGCGCAAGAATGGCACAGTGCTAGCGGGCATGGAGAAAGCAAAAAGAGTCCAGCCAGTCTGATGCAGTTTGGTCTTGTCGGTAGTTTGCCTAAACAGAGATTACCTGTTTGGGCTTTCTATAGTCTTTTTCCCTAGTAGCTCGCGCCTTACATGTTTCATACCCTCTCATGCAGAGCTCCATGTCTGAGAGATCGAGTCGGGATTATGGCTCCCAACCATTCAGCTGCCGGGCCTGACTCCGGAAATTTTAGACCTAGAGATCGCGTTCGAATTAGAATCCTTTCTATAGAAGATATAGTTTATAGACATCTCGATTAAGGATAACCGTCCCATTATGAAATGTCTGGAACTTGAACTAGCTGAGCTCTGGGATACTCGCACTGGGCAATGCGTCGCCGTAACCACAATGCGACTCTGTAGCCACCGTCCCCATCCCCGCTCCGCCTTCAACAGAAGTTGCAGAGGCGTCACTCTTCTTCTTGTCTTGCTCCTTTCTCCACCAAGTGCATAAAAACACGAGTCCCGTCAGAGCTGACAAGCCCACCCAGGCGAGGACAAAGATCCAGAAGTCTTGGGGGCAAATGACACCCACTCTCTCGGCATCTTGCACAATAAAAGGGCGTTCAGTTTATCCCAGGATTTATGGACAGTTCTGGCTTGCAGTTGTGTGCCCCCCACGGGTCAGAAATTATGTCAACGATGTTGAAGAAATTCAGAACCAAGGACCAGACCCCTATCAACATCAATATACACGTTGCCCAAAATACCAACTGTCATGGTGTGTGATTATTGAACACAAAGATTTTATGGCATTTCCATCCGCACACTGAGAGAAATATTGGTTACTTCCTTGACATCGTCGCTGAAACCGACGAGATATTATCATGTATTATCCCCATCTGGTGTAAATGGCTGTATATTGTTGTCGGGGTTACGCTTTGCCTCCAAATGGACCGCGAGCGCCAAAATCATGAGAGTCTTGGGGCCGCGCCACACGGAACGAGCCAGCGTCCGACTCGGAGTGTTTGTACTTGGTCGGTTTTGTCCTCCTCTCAAGTCTGAACAGTTTCTCGCATTCGGCGAAGCGTCGATCCTGCGGCGTGGTAGCGGGAGTGCTTGAGGCATTCACCAACCATTAGCATCAGTCCTAATTCTCGTTCATAAGAAGACACGATAGTGCTGAACCTATGATAGTAGATATGCTCCACCAGCCATAGTCTTCTTACACTGGCGGCGCTCCTAGATACCACAGGTGAGTCGCCTGACTACCTTCTTTCCGCAGAATGCGCTGGTGGCCAAAGTGTGTGGGCATGGGTAAGGTACCTAATCACGCTGGTTACTGCGGGGACGATGAGAACACACCAAATATACCGAGAATGCTGCGGGATCTCTATGCGTTTGGCTTGCCTGCGGAGAGAGGAGCCGTATCTAGCTTGCCAGTCAGCAAAGTATTGGGACGGAGTGTGGATGTTCAGCGTCGCAGAGTACCGTGCCTAGTGCCGTATTACCGGTGATACCGACCTCTACTCGAGTGTCAGCTGGCGGTACAAATAGGCAAGCTACGTGCTGTAGAAAGGTAATGAAGGCCTACTATTTGTTCGTTTCGCCATTTTTTCCATGTGATTGCTGCGTGAATCTTTTTCCTTCAGGGGGCGGGCACTATCGCCGAACTGGTGATGCCAATAGAAGCAGGCCAAGGACGGTCTTGGGCGTACTATTTTTGAAGGGAATGAAGTTGCTGTGGAGCTGCAGTGAAGGTCCCGTCGCGTCTCCCAAATGTGGTCCCGATTTTCGAGAAGGTGCGATCCAGGGGCTTTCAACAGAAACGCATACTCATCAGGCAACTGGGTGCCTTGGGGGTCAAGGACCAGGTAATTACTAGTAGATGAATTCCTTCTGCCAAACAGCATTTTGTAGCATATTAACAGAGGTCTATGATCAACCCGCATGATCGAGTGGTCATCGTACGGCCCAACAGTAGTCTCCCACCCCTCCTAATAAGTCCCTTGACGGGACTTATCCAATACGGAACAAGTACCATTTAACATGTCCCAACGGGCCCGCTGACTGAACCATCAAGATCACAATACCCAAGCCGTTTCAACGGCATTAGGGTTAGGCATGTCTGTCGTTACATAGGTATACCACAATTATTTTGAGGGAGGAGAGATTCAACCTACTCCTAAATGTCTATGCTGGAGCTCGTCTACATGTGCTTGATGGTCACTGCCGAGCAAACAACGAGATTAAGCAAGAGATACGGGTGGCGAAACCTCAGTGGATAAATTATCTGAGCTGACGGGTTGGGCGGTTTCAGCTATCTTGGGGCCAAGATGGTTGTTGACAGCCCGACGTGCAAGGACGAGTTGGGTATCATCTACGGCAGAGACCGCCGCATGCAGCAGGAACCTAGCCTATCTTCGTGTAGTATCAAGATAGCGCTCCGCAAAGTACAAGGACGCCTCTCGGATCTAAGAGGAAGGGGGAGGCTATCTAGGAGAGGCCAAAACATAGGTCCGACGTGCAGGCGATTTAAACCGACCTGGGAGATCCCGCAGAGCTCCAAGACATCTCATGCAGCATTGGTTGGAACACTGCTACCGGAAGTTACACGGCCAGAGACAGCCGATATAATCGCCAGCCAGTCCCGTCAAGAGCACGACCAAAGCCATCCGTATATACGTTGTTTCTCCAAGGCCGCTCTTCACGGCGCAAAGCATTAGGTATCCTTTACAATTTGTCATCCGTCAAACCAACTGCATGGCACGTTATCAGAAACCCCATTCGGTTTATCAAGTAGAATAGCTGCAAGCTCATGAGCCAATCCAATCAAGTTGGCCTCGATCGCTGCGTGCACCCCCGACATCGAACTAGCTGTCTCGACTTGACAGTCCACTGTGCGCTGTCTCGTGGCTGATTCTAGACTTGGCTGGGTGTCTTGATGACGAGGGGCCAGAAAAATAACGTGGCACTTATCAACCCACAATATTTCTCTGGCAAGGTAGTATGCAATTTACCAAAAAATTGTTTTCTTTTTTACCGTGGTTGAATTCGACTTGGATATTTCAGGGCATCATAATGCAGTGTCGTCAAGTGCTAGGCGTTTGCGGCGGCAGAGGGAAGCAGGGACGGCCCAAGCTGATCATGCTCTGAGACAGATCTGGCTCGTGCACGCAAGCCACCCCCGCCACCCAGGAGCTATCAGTATCTCGTCATCTCTCACCGCCCATCTGCAGATAGCTAAAACGGATAACGGCGGTCATTGCCAGGCCAAAGAGTTGAGGGGTTGATGGGCGGTATTTTATCCCATAATAGAGGTGGGAAGATAAAACAGCTTCAGGAGGTAAGAAAGGGTTCTAGAACCGACTCCTTTTGCTGGCTATTTCACAATTGAATGGAAAGTGCTGTTTTGTTGCCCGTGACACTCGCGCAAAGCATTCACGCAGGCACTGCGTCACTGCCACCCGGGTCCTTGGAATCCGATAGGCTCACCGTCGAATCTTCTACAAGCTTGTAGTGAACACTGGACCGCCCTCCCGCCAAGGCCTTTTACGCCTTTGTCTTTCGCCCTCTGCCCCTCGACCAGTGACAACCTCTTCCAACTCTTAGCACTTCGTTGTCTGCAATTGCGACCCGAAACCAGCACCTGCAAGATTTTGCACATTCTACATTCTACACCTTCCCAGTGCAACTCTTCGAGAGCTATCGCGAAAGAATCGAGCCGCGATTTTGAGGGCGGCAGTCAGCTGATACTGATCATCCGATTCGATTACACGACATCGGTCACGAGAACACAGCTTGAGCGACTCAAATACCTACCACCTGTCAATTCCCCTCCACCTTTCTCTCTCCTTCGCTCTGCACCATTATTCCAGGAACCACGGGTAAACAGCCACCATGGTAAAAGAAACCAAGCTCTACGACGCACTGAGTACCGTCCCCACCGCCACACAGGACGAGATCAAGAAAGCCTACCGGTAAGTTCCACATGGTCTTTGCCCGCAGATCAGTCTCAGACTATCTTCTTTGTCCTCCCGAGCTTGTGGGCTGTGTTGCAGTGCTTCAAGCTCCTTCTCTTCCCCTCTTCCCCGCCTCAGAGAAGGTGTTGTCAGATCGTAGGTATGCAAGCTCCGTGCTAACTCCTATTAGGAAAGCGGCCTTAAAATGGCATCCTGACAAGAACAAGGACAATCCGGAGGCCGCCGAAAAGTTCAAGGAGTGCTCTCTTGCCTACGAAATCCTATCCGACCCCGAAAAGCGAAAGAGCTATGATCAATATGGCCTCGAGTTCATTTTGCGCGGCGGTCAAGCACCCCCTCCCGATGCCGGACCAAATCCTTTTGCTGCCGGCGCTGGTGGTGGTGGTGGTGGTGGTGGTGGTGGTATGCCCGAGTTCAGCTCATTCTTCTTCGGTGGTCCTGGCGGAGGCGGCAGTCGGTTTGCCTCGTATACAACAACCGACCCAGAGGAACTCTTCCGAAATTCCTTCCGCAGTGATGGCGGGCTAGGTGGAAGCCCGTTCGCCGATATCTTTCGGGAAGCTGCCGGCGGTGGAGGTTCCCACCGGATGCGTGGCTCCTTCAGCGAGAGTACACGGAGCGCGCGCCAGCCCACACCAGAAGTCACAACGGTTGAGCGGCCGTTGCCCCTCTCACTGGAGGATCTGTACGCGGGTGTGACCAAGAAGATGAAGATCAAGCGCAAGATGTTCGATGAGACAGGGAAGCGGACTACAACCGACACCGTTTTGGAAGTGCCTATCAAGCCCGGTCTCAAGAAGGGCAGCAAGATTCGGTTCAAGGGCGTTGGCGACCAAGAAGAGGGCGGTCAACAGGACCTGGTCTTTATCGTTGAGGAGGTAGGCTTGATCTCCACCATTTATTGTGCATGCCACAAATGGCTAACGCTATCTCACAGAAACCGCATCCCCTCTACGTCCGCGAAGGCGACGACCTGGTACACAACGTCGACCTGGAGCTCAAGGAGGCGCTGACAGGATGGAAGCGGACCATCACGACAATTGATGGTAAGAGCCTGAGCGTCGAGAAGGCGGGACCGACACAACCCGGCAGTTCGGATTCGTATCCTGGTCTCGGCATGCCTATTTCGAAGAAACTCGGCCAACGCGGCAACTTTGTTGTCAAGTACAATGTCAAATTCCCCACGAGCTTGACAACGGCCCAGAAGCAAAAATTACGGGAGATATTGTAAATACACCACCAACACCAACACCAACCAGGGCACTATAACTGGGCTTGCATTTGGACTATTCAGGCGGTCTGCGGAACAGTCATTGTTTTGTTTAGTCTATTCCTTTTCGCTGTATACACACGGTGATATTGCATTTCCGGACAGAGGGGGTCGTAGCATCATGCAAGGCTCGTACATAAACATCGCGATATGGGAGGTGTTTTTGGAGTTTTGGCTGGAATCCCTTTGTACAGGATGGGTTTACGGGCACATTCAAAGGGGTGGCGTGGTGTTTTTCAGCACTTGTCCTCTTGTTTTCTTTTTTTGTCTGGGGGATGTTTATCACGAAATTGACAACGAAGTCTTCTACTAGTTATAGAGTAATCAAACTTGTTCACCGGTCTTCGGTGACTTTGAGACTTACCTTCTCCAATTTCCATGTGGCTATAGATGTCCAGAGGTCTTCATCTAGGTTGACGTGCCGATGGTGGTACAACGGTGGTACAAGGATCGCGCAACCTCTCAAGCCACGGCCGCCTCCGAGCAGAAGATCATAGACCCCATGCTGCGGCTCCCTCTCGACTTGGAGCCCCAAACAACGGCCTCCGTGGATCAGCCAGGTCGGACAAACAAAGACCGGTCCAACATGCCCAAGCCCCCCTCTCGACGCACCCGCCCCCCTCACCAGCCCCGTTTATTGCGGCGGATTCGGCTTGATGCAGGTCTTTTTTTGTCTCCCTCGTTCGACGGGAGCGAAAGGGGGAACGGGACCCCTCATATTTCTCAGACACATCCGCGCTTTCCCCGCCTGCGACTGCCGACACCGACGAAGCTGCACACTCAGAGAAGGAAACAAGGATCGCATCCGCCGGTGTGAGTGGTGGTGGCTTGCATGAGGCAGGTTGGGCCCGGGGCCGATCAATGTGCAAAAAGCGATGCGGACCTAGCTGGGCTGGTTGAAGGGGGGTGGGCGGGCGAGGGGGTGGGACGAGGGAGGACGGGAGGGGTTCGCTGCTGCTGCTGCGAAGAGAACCCCTCTTCCGTCTTGGGTTTGGGTTTGGACCCCTCTTTTTCGGGGCGGGTTTGGGAGGCATTTTTGACTACTAGTGTTGTTTTTTCTCAACTTATGTCTGGGTGTTTTGATGCGGATTTCTACGGGATAGTTGTACAGGCGTTGTCTGCCCATCACTCTGGCGGCGCGCCCCTACTCTCGTTGAAACTTGCTGCCGCTCTTCCCGCGATCACGACTGATGGAGGGGGCTTGCTCGCGAGTTTCCAGGGTCAGGGCCCCGCCGCGCCCTATGACGACATGATCGACACTTTTCGACCGGGCCGCGCCTTCTCGGACAGCTTGCCGCCGCCCAGAGGTGAGGGATTGCCAGCGCTGCCCGGGAAGTTGCTGCGTTTCGCATATCTTGATAGCGCAGAAACATGGTAGGAAACAACATCTCGGGAGAGATGGCCCCCTCTTGCTGTCCATCGGAAATGGGACGGCGGCAGATAAGAAACAGTTCACTCCTTGTAGAGAGAACTATATAAATACCGAATAAAATACCACGATAGTTTGATGTGTAAGAGACGAGCGCGACGCACGTGAAAGTTTTGGCTCCGTACCTGCCTGGACTGACTCTAGCTGGAATCTTCTCTTTCTCGCATCAAGAACTGCACTGTGTACTTGCTCGAATCTGTATAATTGTTTGACAACACCAACATTATCCATCCCACCTTGAGCCCCTTTAATAAGCCAAACAAAGCCATCAAACCAGACTAACCGCCACAATGGCCAAGGTAAAGCTCCCACTCTCCTCTCAACCCACCCGGTCTAACCTCCCCCCAGATCACCACCCTCCTCCTCGACTGCGACAACACCCTCGTCCTATCCGAGGACCT
Organism: Lasiosphaeria hispida; assembly: GCA_033439745.1. Taxonomy (NCBI): domain Eukaryota; kingdom Fungi; phylum Ascomycota; class Sordariomycetes; order Sordariales; family Lasiosphaeriaceae; genus Lasiosphaeria; species Lasiosphaeria hispida. The sequence continues at coordinate 4,071,395 of JAUIQD010000002.1, read as the reverse complement.
CGCCTTCGAAGGCTGCGCCGACCTGATCAACGAGATCGCCGCGTCCAAGAAGGTGCCGCTGCAGGCGCCCTTCACGGGGCCCGATCTGATCGTCGAGTTCGTCGGCCAGAACTTCCGCGGCATGATGGTGTCGTTGCAGAAGCGGTACGGCTTCGACCTGCCGCCGGCCGAGCTCGACGACTGCGTGCGCCGCGAGGAGGACGTGGTCATCGCCAAGCTGCAGGAGAAGCTGGCGCCGTGCCCGGGCGTCGACGCCGAGCTCGCGCGCCTGGCCGCGTCGGGCCGGTACCGGCTGGCGGTGGTGAGCAGCTCGGCGCTGCGGCGGGTCCGCGCGAGCATTGAGAAGGTCGGGCAGGACAAGTACTTTGGCGAGCACGTGTACAGCGCGGCAACGAGCCTGCCGACGCCGACCAGCAAGCCGGACCCGGCCATCTATCTATGGGCGATGGACAAGATGGGGGTCAAGCCCAGGGAGTGTGTTGCCGTGGAGGACAGCAAAAGTGGGACGCTGAGCGGGACCCGCGCCGGCATCAAGGTGGTGGGCTATGTTGGCCCCTATCCTGAGGCGGAGAAGGAGAAGATGGAGAAGGTGTTGGCCGAAGCGGGTGCTGTGGTCATCATGCGCGACTGGAGTGAGTTTGAGTCGATTCTGGCCAAGATCGAGAGCGGGAGTGTGTAAATTTGTTTTTGAATTGGTGTGCACCTCTGGGTAAGGTTGGCATATGGATATAAAGCGAGTTATGGCTCCAGGCCTACGGCATTATGATCCCCGGGCACTCAGCGCATCGTGGATTTTGGCTAGAGTTAGAGGTAGCATGACAGAAGTCGCTGCCGGACTGCTTATCACTTCCGCCAGTCCATAAGAAAGCTGTTTACACTCTGGAGGGTTGCCCGGCTAGGGTTTGCGTCGGGCCGCGCTGTCATGATGTGTCCTAACTTGACTCGGATCGCCGTCTTGGTAAATGCTTCTCTAGATGTTTGGTCGGGCCGGGGGTTCCCCGAGGCGTCAAAACACCAGCAGGAGAGTGCGAGGGCTACGCCAACAGACAGATCCTTGTCAGTATCGCACAGCACCACCACCTTTGTCCCGGGCGAGCTGCCAGGCCTTTCCAGGAAGCGCGACACAAACTGGCAGATGTGTGGCAAAGCGTCGCGCAGCAGCCGGCTGGCAATCTTCCCCTTGCCGAGGCTAGCTTCGATATGTGAAGTATATTGTGTCCAGGCGGTTTGGTCCGTCGGCTTGGGAGTAAGAGAGACGACACAGCACCCGGAGGCTAGCGAAGCCCCCAGTGCTGAATGAACACCGACGAAGATACAGGGCGCCACCTGCTTCACGTCAGAGACGGTAGCGCTTTCGGCCTCTGACTCGGCAACGAGTGATGCAATCAGGTCCGGGAGGTCAGACTCTGGGGTTGACAAGAGCTTGTCGGCGTGTCTCCAGAAGACGGGGGCGGTGAGGCCAAGGGCCCAGTTCTCGGTGTCGTCGCCGGCGCCCTGGATATAACCGCTCTCGCTGAGTTCGGTGCCCACAACTTGCCTCGAGCTTGTGCAGCAAACGACGGGGTGGAACGACTTCGCAACCGTCTCGGCCAAGTCTGGGGAGAGATCGTCTTCTTGAGTGACCCATAGGGGTCTCAGGGGCTTCTTCAGGTGCTCCCGCAAGGAAGTGAGGTTGAGGTCTAGTGCTTCGAGTGAATCTAGAAACTCGGGGAGTCTGGTCTCTATCTGGCTCTTCTCCGAGTCGGAGACGGCATTGGGTGGAACGAAGAGACGATGGGATGATGTGTCGTCAGGGAACAGGGCCCGGTTGAGGATGCAGCACCATACCGGTACGGTTTTGCTGAGAGCATCCGGCATTCCTGAAGCACGGGTCAGCACGAGCGTTCGCTTCATGAGAGAGCAGGATTGTAGTTCCATACGTTTGCCCCTTCGAGTAGAGTCCACGACAATGCATCTGTTACAGTGAGCTTGTATCAGCCATGTATTTTTAACAAATTTTTGGAAATTACGTCTACGCATATGAAAATACGAGGAGACGAACCCATCATGATTCCCAATCAACTCCAGCAGTTGCAAGTTCAGTCGTCTTGTGCTGAACTTCCACTGCCCAGCATGGCCGTCGGTACTCTTGAAGTAGGCAGAAGCTGCCTTGAGTTTAGGGTCGATGTACCAGCTACCGCACCGCTCATTCGCTACCAGTGGGAGGTTTAGGGTATCTGCAACATCCCAGACGAAGGAAGCGTCTTGCTGAATCGACTTGAGCCGATTTGTGATGGACAAATTCGACCGCTTGAGATCGCCCAGAATCTTGGAGAAATTGTGGTTGGCCTGGTCTGAGAATATGACCTCTGAGAGCGTGGGCGCCGGCATTTCGATTGTCTAATATTTGTGTAATCAAAGGTATTACCAATGATGCATCTCGCCTTCGACCTTCTGATATCGCGGGTAAGGTATTGAACTCGGGTCAAAATTGTTAGCCCAAAGTTCCAAAGCCCCTGCCCCAACGCCCCCCACAAAGACCCACGGAGCCCATTTAGCGAAATCCCACCAATAAATCGGCCCGCAGGCAGCCATTAATGGGACACCATCAAATTTCACAGGGCTGATGGGATGGCATCATGTTCCCATGGGCACGCGCGAGTAGTGTATAATGCTCGCGGTGGAGGGCGGGCTACTTGCCCGGTGTCACCCTCCAGCCACCTCCCTGTCCTTCATCTCCAACACCCAATCCAGGCTGGGTAGTATCATCCTGCCGTCCCGCTGCTTGTTCTAGGAACAATATATTACAGACGTTCTTACAATATTAATGTGGCGTCGGGTGAGCCCGGTCGTCATTTCTTCCACTTTACCTCCTTACCTTGGGCCTCCTTACCTTGGGTCGCAAAAAGCAAACACAGCCAGTGATAATACCTCGGGAGAGACTGACCCCAGACCTCAGCCAGACAGACAGACATCCACACATATCCACGTAGTGCTTCTCCCAGTCTGTCTTCGAAACCTGGACCAGGTTAACGATCACCAAGGTGGTCCAACTTCCCCAAGTGATGATCTTTCAGCCAGATTTATACGGGATGTTCAAGCCACAACTCTCCCCGAGGGTGCTTTAGCCTTGCTTTAGTTTCCCTTCCGGCCACGCAATGACTTAACAGTGGCCGACACCATCAAACACACCGGTATTGGGCGAAAGCCCCATCGTGCTGATTTCCTGCGTATGCTGCATCGGCCACTGGTGCAACGAGGACGTGTAACTTCTCCCTATCATTCTTCCCCCTTCACCCCCCCTCACCTTCCCTCAAGCTTCGCCGACCCAACCGAAGCTCATCGAGTGCCGTCACAACCACGTCCAAAGTGCCGGGCTTCACCAGCGGCGGCATCCCCCTGGGATCAGCCAGCCGGAACGTCCTCTGACTGGCTACCGTTGTCGTCGACTAGGGCAGCGTTGCCGTCGCGCAATTTAGGGGGGGGGGGGTGGGTTGTAGGGCAGAAGGATTTCAGCCACCTGCCAGGGCGGGCTAGCAATATTCCAGAGAGAGAGAGAGCCACAAAGTGCGAGCCCCGTCGGAAACGGCGGCCGAAGGATGCATCAGTGGGAGAGGGTTGACGGCTAAGTGTCCATGCATTTGCAATCGCAACCGGCTTACGCTGTGTGTCTCACCTGTATGTGGCCGTTGCCGTCGTCATAGCAAGAGCAAACGCCTCTGTTACGAATGGGGACACGAAGAGTCTACTCAAACACGTTTATACCTTTGCTGCCGGGCGGTACCTCTCTGACCACATCCCACCTGCCTTGGTGGCTAAACATTGTGGCTGGTCTTGTGGATAAGCCATGGAATACCATGCATACCGTGTATGCGTCACGGACCAGTATCATAGGTTGCAAGGGAGACTGCCTCACGAAGTGCCTCATCAAGCCCGCATGGATATTGTCCTCGGATGGTGGAGTCGGATAAATGTTGGACAGGATCACGGAGACAGTGCCCTTCCCTTGGGTCCACGGTCAAGATAGATAGCCCGGCTCCGCTTCTCGAGGTAGCGGCATCCCCGGCGGTTTCGTCTTGGCGGCGAGTAGTGTACCAGTGATGGAAAACGACGAAACGGTCGGAAACACGGCCGATCGATGTCGGACGGGGAAACACAGCCACAGCTCCCCAGGCCGCTCCAGAGGTCCCTCACTCTCCACATTAATGTCGTTGATGCGGTGAGGTGGGTCGAGGCGGGGTTGGAGCTTCAGCGATCAACACAGCCCCACCCCAGGGAGGGCCGGCAATGGCGGGGTGGTTACACAGGGGTCAACGCGAGTTTCTGGCGATGGGCACGGTGGTATCAACCTCGGGCGGGGACTTTTGTGCTCGCCGGTACTTTTGCAACTCGATCCTCTCGTTCAGAAAACAGCCAGGCAGAGTTGATCACTGTTTCCTGACAAAAAAAAAAAAAAAAAAAAAGGAGGGGGGGAACACGGAACGCTGGCGCCAGGTGGAGGTTGACGATGTGGCGGACAACTCAAGTGGAGGATAGCGGTTGTGGCGCAGCAACTTCTGGATGGAAATGTTCTGGAAAAAAATCCCGAGGCAGCCCACGCTCCAGAATCAGAATGCTAGACGTCGGTGAGCGAATCAAGCCGGTTAACGTTGCAGCCCGCCCGCAGTTGCACTCGGCTGCCGTCATTCTCGGCCGGTTTCGTAGGGACAAGAGGAGAAATGGATCAACGTTGGAGACTGGCCTATCATAGCCGCGTCTTTGGTTGAGACCGGTCACATTACAAGGGAATGGGACACGGCCGTCCTCTCTCGTGCCAGCTTGGCGCCCGAGAACCTGAATGGAAGCGATGTTTGATTCTCACCAAGCCCTTGGGCAGTGAAGTAAAGTGTCCCGGAATGTTTGCATAGGGGTAAACAGGAGAAGCGAGATGGAGTCATTTAGTTGGGCGACAGCGAACTTGCTGTGGCTTGCCTTGTTTCTAGTTGTCAACAGTTTTCATGTGCCGAATCTAGCATCAAGCTTCGAAATGGGTGAGCCGGGGTCCCAGTCTTCCCGGGCGAGAGAGAGGGTTGTTCCGACACATGGCGGGAGCATCGGCGAAATTTGGAGGGCGCAAGGGGAGGCCCAACGTCGTTTGGCTCGAACTTGGACGCCACCCTTTTCTCCAGGACGATGCGGTGCCTGTGGGAGGGCATCGAGTGGGCTGGCGATGCAGTGCAAACAGCGGCTCGGCCACTTTTCTCGAACATGGCCTTCCGTAGAAGGTCTGCTGCGTCAGGCAAGGATCGATGCCAAAAAACGCAGTACGCCCACCTTGCGTCTTCAGCACTTGGCTTGGCCGTGTTTTGGCCTCTCATAGGACAGGCGAAAGACAGGCACTGGTTTCCTGAATTTAGGGCTGATCCAGGACCGACAACAATCCACTCCTTCGCAAAGGGCCCAATGTACACCTCCTGTGGGCGGAAACCCGTGACAGCCAACCACCATTGCGATAACATCTCCGTTTGTTGCCGCGATGGCGGATGATGGGATGTTGCTCCTTGGGTCGATCAGTCGGGCAATATACAGCGTGCGCCCAATGGGCCGTCAGCAACGACTTGGCTCGTAGGGCTGAAATGGAGGGGGACTTTGAAGCCCCGCGAATCTCCCCCATGGCTGGGAGGGGATATCCCTTGAACACCTCTTGATCAATGCCCATCTATACAATGCTGCTGAGATGACCAGCACGAATTTTGGTGCTCCACCGCTATTCTAGGACATGGGCATACCGTGTATACAGTGTTGCAAATAGTCCGGTGTCGTTCGTATTCGACGGCCAGGGCGATGATCAAGCCGAGGCCGCTTGCTTTCAGCATGGACGGGAAGGGCAGGAGGACTCGACCACGACCAGGCGAGCCTTTATGAGGTATGGCGGTCTGACAATTGCGTGGCAGAATAGCCCGCGAGGTCCATTATGATGGAGGGTGGATGGAACAGCAGATGCCGCGATCGCGGAGCCTGTGTCGCCCAAGTCCCCCCCGCCAAAGGGCTGCTATTGCGACCGGAAGACCGCGCGGTCTAGTCTCACAAACAATGGCGAATGCGTCACCCCTCGCTATCGGCCGTGCTTGCATTGGAATGATTGCGCGGTGCTGCCCTGAATGCAACTAGGAAGCTTCATCAAGGTGGTGCGCCACCTGATATCCAATGCGCCAGGGCTTCGATATGCGGCCACTTCCAGATCATTGCAGCCCATGGCTTTTGCGGTGAGCTGTACACAGTAGTGCCGCGTCCCATGGAAGCAGTGTACAAGACACAAGCTGCTGTGTTGTGTCCCCCGTTGTCTCTGCCAGGCATGTGTGCCAATGTGTCCAATCGACGCAAAAAGAGTATCGACTCATGACGGCGAGCACATCGGCTCTGCGGTGAACCTCTCTTGTTCTAATTATCCCGTCCTGACACAGTCCAGAAGCCGGGCAGCCAATTAGGGAAGTCGAGTCTCTCAGCCAGCCCAGCACAGCCTTCTAGTTGGGTGATACCCCAAGAGGCAACCTCGCAGCAACCTTGCAGCTTGTGGCACCCCCATCGTCTGCAGCAGGGCAAGCTACACAAATTACGTGACGCATCGCGAGGTACTTGGAGAGGGAGACGAGGTAGCAAATGTGCAGTAGTCACATACGTACGTACATGGCCATGCCTGGCCCGACATGGCTGGCGGCACCTAGAGCGTGGGCGTGGTGGGTAAGAGCGGTGACCTCGACTGCCTGTTCGGTTTCTGCCTCTCTCTCGTTTTTTTGGTGGTCGTGATGGGCATGTGTGCGGGGAATGACTTGCTGCTCCCCATGCTGATCAGTCGAGATGGTGGGGGACACGACAGAGCGGAGACAGTCCGGAGACAGTCCGGCCGCGAATCGAGCGACTGGAGAACTTGAACGATGTGAGGACGACATCTGCAAGCGTTGGATATGAGGTCATGCCTCGCCGTAAGTGAGTGTGAGCCCAGCCATGGTGTCATGGTTCATGGTCAGAATGGCACTTTCAATGTTGTCCTGTTGCAGGTGCAGATGGTAAGTCTTCGGGGTCGGTTGAGCTTTGATTCCCATGCAATGCCAAGGATACGGGCGGCAGGACAAAAAATATATACCTAGGGCTTGGCAGTGCAGTGGACAACTGGACAGTGCAGCGGGACCCGAGGGCATGCTCATCACGAGCCTGGACGACGACAGCGGGCAAGAGCAGGGGACAGGTAAAGTGGGCGGCTCGGCGGCCTGCAGCCCCCCCTGTGGCTCTTCTGTCCCCTGTGGCCCCCTGTGGCTCCTGAGCCCTTGGGAGGTACATAGGACCATGGTGGTTGCTCTGCTCTCGGCCTTTAAGTGCAGCGAGGCTGCCCACAGCCCTTTCACCCTTGCCCACCTCTGTTCTGCCAACCCATCCATCCAAAGTTCGACACTGGGACCTGGATCCGGACTGACCTGGTTTCGACTGCGACTCTAGAGTAGCACAAGCAGCTTTGACACACTTTCTAGTCCTTCGTTTTACCCCCCCCCCCCCCCCCAACAACAACAACGACCCGACCTGGAGACAAGCTCAAGTTGAGCTTCGACGGGATATCGAATAGCGGCGTTTGGCGCTTTGTCGCAAGCGTGACAGCTGGTGCAGAGCTGGGTTCCGTCTTGAGCCGGCGCAAACCACTCACGTCGCCTTTTGTAGCTTGGCCTTTTGTTTCGCAACCACCAACAGCCTCAACAGCCCTAATTGGCCGTCCATAGCTATCTCCGTTTGCGCCCACGTCTGCGATGATATCGACCGCCGTCTGGGCCTTCAAAGATCCAACTCTGCCGAAAAGCAGACCAACGGGCCTCATGTCGTCAGAAACACGCCTGACTGCGGGAGCTCCTCCCACGCCCTCAACCAGCGCCGGTAGCAGCCCCGACGATGCTTCGCAGAGACCCCGGCGCGCAAGAACGAGCAAACCGAAGGTGAAGACGGGATGCAACAACTGCAAGTAAGACACCCAGCTAAAGAGGTCGTCCCCAGTTGCTAGATGTCCTTGACACTGACCGCGCTTGCGTCTCAGGCAGAGGAGGATAAAGTGCGACGAACAGCGACCATCGTGTGCAAACTGCATCCGATCCAAGAAGGTATGCACCGGCTACCCGCCCCCGAGCCGGAGCGCGAGACCCTTCGAGGAGATCCGTATCGCCCCCAAACCCCTCATGTCAGTGAGCGCGCCGCCGCCCGGCCGCGAACCCGTAACACTCGCCCCCCGCCGCGCCGCAAAGATCCAGCGCCGCAACCCGCCCCCCCCCACTAGCATCCCGAACATTGCGATACTGCATAGGCCATCAGTGGACATTCCCTTCAGTACCCAAGAAGGCCTGTACTTCCAATTGTTCCGCGAGCAGACGGCAAGCGAGCTCTCGGGCTACTTTGACTCGACGTTCTGGGCCCGCTCTGTCCTGAGAGAGTGCCACTCGGAGGCCTCCATCCGCCACGCCGTTGTCGCTCTGGGCGCCCTGTACAAAACCCTGGAGAAATCGACCGAGTCGCCTACGGGGTCACCGTCGGCAGACCGTGATCCTTCTGACACTGCCCATAGACATTGGGAGATTGCCGTCAAGCAGTACTCTGCCGCCTGCACCGAGCTGGTGGCAAGCTCATCAGACTCGAGCACCAATAGGACAAGACTCATGGCAAGCGTGCTGCTGGCATGCTTTGACTCGTTCATTGGTGACCATAAGCAGGCTATCGTGCAGATCCAGACTGGGTTGGGGCTTCTGGAGCAGCTACGAGCTGAGAGGAGGCGGGCCTTCCTTCCTAGGCCCGAAGAGCCGGTTGAGGAGGAGCTTATCCAAATGTTCACCCGACTTGCAATCCAGGCGAAATCATATGACATGGCTTTCCACTTCCCCCAGCCATGGGTGGTACGCCTCACCACAACACAGCCGCAGGACCCCGGCTCGCCCACATCCGAAAGTTCTTCCCCGGTATCGATTCACCAAGACCCTATCCCGGACAGGTTCTCGTCGATCAAGGAAGCCCGGTTGACTTGGGACTCGCTCGCCGAGCGCATCTTCCGGTTTACCGAGACAATGTTCAATCAGGCGCAGAGCGGAGCCTTGGGACTTCTACCTGCGTCGGCGCGGCAGTATGGTCTCCGCTTCAAGCAGCAGATGGAAGCTTGGTCTGCCGCATTCGAACATATTCTAGCGTCACGCACAGCTCCCGGCGTGAGCAACCAGGAGAAGGCGTGCATCACGGTGCTCAAGATGTATCAGGTTATGAGCCAGCTCTTGTTCCTCATGACGTTCAGCGACAGTGAAATGCAGTTTGACCATTTTTATCCCGACTTTAAAATGATTATCGAGCTCGCGATTGAGGTAGTCGGTGACGAGGAGCGTCGCGCCGCGCTCAAGCGGTGTCCGGATCCACAATTTTGTCGGCATCGCGGCCGCCACGAGCCGGGTGTTTTCGGCGGGCATAACTTCACTGCCCGCCACATCAAGGCAAGCTTCAGTGCCGACCTGGGTATTGTGCCGCCGCTGTTCGTCGTCGCAACAAAGTGCCGCGACCGTGATCTCCGGAAGCAGGCCATCCAACTGCTTCAGAGCAGCCCACGCCGTGAAGGCATGTGGGATAGCGAGCTGACGGCGCGGATTGCCCTCTGGATCGCCGAAATTGAAGAGGGTGTCGATGGTGAGAGTGAGGATAGCTTCAATGGCGCCAGCATGCACAATTTCCACATGGATCTCAACCTCGACGCCCCTAACTCGCCACCAGAGGATGGCTCCGACCAGTCTCGTCCGACGACGAGTGGCTCTTCTTTCTCCCGGCCGAATGGGTCCATTGATTTTGGAGATAATGCTCTTGGCCCCGGTGGGAACGCCCGATATGACGCCCGCAGGGAGAGCAACAGCGCCGGGATGCTGTTCAGGCAGCTGAAACAGATGCAGCAGATGCAGCAACAGCATCAGCAACAACAGCAACAACAGCAACAGCATCAGCAGCAACTGCAACAGCAACTGCAACATCGGCCACCATCGCCACCAAAGGTGATACCCGAAGAAAAGCGTGTCATGGTCAGGGCGGTAGAGTTCGACCTGCGCGAGCGGTTTGCCGTCGTCCAGCTGGGCTCGAGGGGCCTCCCGAATGGGGCACCCGACCTTAAGACGAGGGTAACGAAGATTATGTGGTGAAATGTTTTACGTTTCCTTTTTTGGTTTGATTTTGACATATACCCGGACGGCACGGCATCGTCCTCATATTTTCTCTTCTGACGTTGGTTTACGAAGTCTGATGCATGACAAAGATGAGAGATAAAAGTAAGATTTGGTTGGGTTTTGGATGTGATGTGACGCAATGCGATATGGCCATGAATTCAGCTTCGATGATTTCCGCTCTTGTTTTTGTTCTGGATGGAGATACCTTCGCTTCAATTTCGACTTTACGGTGATGGACACCCAGGGATGACAAGTGCTGCGATTTTTTATCCTCGAATGATCTGGTATCTGGTAATCGAGAGGTGGAATTACAGGCTTGAGGAGGGGTGTCGGCATCTCGCGGGTCTTCGATTCTTTTTATTTTTATCTTTGCAGAAGGAATTGCCCAAGCAAATATGGACGGCGAGGCTGTTGGCAAAAAGGACCGGGTGTCTCTTTGCGTGGGTGTGTGTGTACGTATTGTGTAATACAAGGATTCTTTTTGCTGCTAAGCTGCGACTCTTTGGACGTGCTCGGGTATGAGATGCAGAACTGGGTGCTGTAGCTTTCAGGCTAGTCTTATCAACTTATTTTTAGCATAGCATACAATACTATTACTCCCATCTCACTTTTCTTCAAAGAAATTGCCTTGATGTATATCCGTGAATATATCTCAACACAACGCGCATTTTGAAACCACGAGAATGTCACTGGGGCCAGAAGGTATGAAGGCCAAGTTTTTCCACCATACAGACTGTTCAATTACACTATGCTTTTTAGTGTTGTGTCTGATTCTTCCATCGCAGCAACTAAGTATGCATTTTCAGGGTCTCATAAACCCCTTGGTAAACCCTCTAATAACCCATCACACCATGATAGATTTCATTCTGGGGCCTTGCATTCCGTATCTCACACCACTTATGTAGAAAAGGGTGAAAGAGACTAGCATAGAGTGGAGCTAGATAGGACACGGGAGACCCCAAGAAGTAATAACAAAGTTAATCACATTATTTGGGTATGCAATGCTTTGAATGATGCACCGAGAATGAACAGGTAAACCCCCTAGAGAATCTAACCGAAACCCCCAACCCAGTTATTTATACACTCCCCAACCCTTACAAAGGCGGTAGTTCCTCCCTACAAATCGGACACTGCAATCTAAACCTCAACCACCCCTCCAAGCACTTGGTGTGGAAAATATGCCGACACGGCGTCACCATATACGCCCTCCTCGCCAGCACGCCCGCGACGCCACCAGCCGCGGGATCGGCGGCACCGGCCCTGACAACGGGTACCTCGAGCACCTCGCGGCAAATAGCGCAATCAATGGACCGAATGTGCATCCCCCGCCTCTCGCGTTCCTTGTCCCTCTCCCTCTCCCTCACCCCGTCCGCCTCGCCATGCGACCACGACCGCGCCCGCTCCAGCATGGGCGACTCCTCGCCGGCTTCGCTCTCGCCACCCCCACCGACGAGCCCGATAGGTAGGCCGCCGGCCTCCACATTGTCCTCGCGGAGCACGGGGTGGTAGTCCCAAGCCTCGGGCATCCACGAGGGGGGGATGCCGAAGCGGGGACCGAGTACGTCCTGGAACGCAAGGACCCAGAGCTGGACCCACAGCCAGCCGGCGAGGAGGGCGAAGGCGCGCCAGTCGGGCTCGGCGAAGAGGATGTTGTCGGCGCGAAGGTAAAAGTAGGCAAAGGGGGCGAGTCGGAGAACCGACTGGCCGATCATAAAGCGCCAGGCGAAGGCGCGGCGGCTGTTGCGCTGGACGTTGCGCCAGATCTGGGGGATCCAAAGGGAGAGATAGAGAAGGGCGACCGTGTTTATGTAAAATGCGCGGATTGGTGCTGCCCAGGAGGATGCGGCTACGCTGAGAAAGATAATGACGATGCCGAGGAAAACAAAGCGGCCCGTGAGGGAGGCGAAAGTTGTAGCTTGCGCCTGCCGGGCAGCGGTGTTGGCTGCGCCGGTTGCAAGTGGAGTTGCGATCGCCCCGGCACCAGCGGCGGTGTTTTCAGCAATCTCGGCGGCGATGTCCTGATCGGACGGGATAATGACCGGGGGGGAAGCCGGGCGTGGAGGCGTGGCTGTTACGGGGCGAGGTAGAGAGTCTCCTAGCGGAGCAGGAGGAGCGGGAGCGGGAGCAGGTGCGGCTGCTGGGGCGTTCGAGCCTGTAGTGTTCTGCCTGCGGTCACGTTCTCGGCTTCTCCTTTCCGGCTCCTGGATTTTGAAGACGTCCTGCAGAAATGCACCGCCGATAGCCATGGACATAAATGTGGCGAATGTGACCAAGAGGCACGGAAGAAAGGTGTTTGTCGAGGCAAGACTTAACGTTGCCGCACCTGTGAAAACCACGCCGTCGGCCAAGAGCATGACGCCTGCCGTGTAGAAGCTGACACGGCCGATCGTCGACGGAGTGCAAGACTCCTTCATCTGCGCCTTCAGAAGCCAGACTTGGCCCATGTACAAGGCGGCCAAGGCGAGGAGCCATATCTTCACTTGGTACAGGAAAACTTCCTCTTTCACCCCGACGAGGTGGTCTGCATCGACGGAGGGATAGTGCGGCGGCCCTTTGGACTCGAGGAAATAGCCGCAGTCGGGCGACCACGCAACAAGAGACATGCGAAGGTCCGGGACTACCTTCATGGGGGCACCGGTAGGAAACCGGAGCTCCTTTTCCATTTCATCGAGCAGGCCGGAAAACCCCTCGCGAGCATGGTTCTTGTAATTGTTCAAGGCGGTTTGGCGGGGATCGAGGGGCTGCAGCTGCACATACAAAACGTATTCGCAGTGTGGCGATAGGGCCCAGGGGTCATCGGACCCTTCGACGACCGACGTCCACGGGTTGCTTGGGTCGGCGAACCTGGTCTTCTCTTTCCTCCTTAGCACCTCATCCAGAGTGACGTTGAGGAGCTTTTGGCTTGACTGGAAGAAATCCGGGCCAGGAGAGAGATGAGGTAAGCCAAAGATGCCGGAAAACTTCTCGCTCGTCGTCGTCAGGAGGATAGCGCCCTGGCGCGGCCAGTGGACGCCGTGGAGCCGCATGTTCCAGCTCATCGATCCGCTTGCCTCGTCTTGCAGAGACACAAACGCAGCAGTCTCCCTCACCAGAGCGGCCGACCGCACATCCTTACCCCCCTCGGTCTCTTCCTCATACTCAGCAGTGCCCTCGTACTCCTCCAGCGTCAACGAGATCTTGCCATGGGCGCCCGTGACGTTCCTGCCCCAATCCACGCGCGCGCCCTGCCAGGCGACCTCGGGTGCCAGCTCGGTCAGATTGTAGTCTGCGGCCTGCCTCACAGCCGTCCCGGGGCGCCGCACCCACTCGCCGTGAACCCTCCCCGTCGCGTTCTTCCACGCGAACTGGGTGGGGCCGGGGTGGTCCCAGTCATCGGCCCCGTGCGACGAGTAGGCGTTCCGACTCCACTCGCGGCAACGATCCTGAAAGTCGCCAAAATCCGCCCAGGCGTAGCCATCGTCCTGGCGGAAGCCTGTCAGGTTGAGGTAGCGCGGCACGACGCCCTTGGAGTCGGCAGCGAGGCGGGGCGAGAAATCGCTCCATTTGGTACCGTTGAGGACGCTGTGCGCCTGTCGTTGGCGCTGGACCCGGGCGGACGCGAGTGAGGGTGCTGATATCAGGACGGGGCCGTTGTCAGGTGTGACCATGAGCCAGAAGAGCAGGATGAGCACCAGTACTATGCGCCCGCTGTCCTGGGCGGCTTGCGGTTGCGCAGGCATTGCGACGACGGGCTGCTGTCACTATAAGATGCACATCTTTCCGCGTTTTCAAAGGAGAACTGCCAATGTTTGGGATTGGCAGCTATGTTTCTGCTTCCATAGGGCTCGGTTCGATGAAGCAACGGAAGTAGCTAGGTCAAGCTTGATGATATGATGTTAGGCAAGGTGAGCTGAGCTTCAGGCAATCAGTGCACAGTGCCAAAGCTCAACAGTGGCGAGCTGTCGGCCCACTTATGGCATGGATGCACCTATTGTGGCCCACAGTGCACGGAGTACAGAATACGCGCCCCACTATTTTCCGCTCACCTGAACTCTCCGTTCACGCTGGCGGTGACGGGGCGATTTCGCCGTCAATGCTCATTCGCAAACACGTTTCTACTAAGTGAACACGGCTATACAGCCCCGCTAGAATCTTACAAGCCCATAGCGCTTCATCTGGCACGCGACGACCAAGTCTGCGACGTAGACGGACAACCAACACATAGGAAGTCCGTACCGCAGCAGCGTAGCCATGGCCTCCAATGCCAATTCGAGCACCAACCAAGCAAACGTAAGATGCTTACTGTCTTGGATTATCTCCGACGTATACTCTCTATCTTAGCTTCCATAAAACTCACATGTCGCTTAGAACACCGGAGATGACGCGCACGCCGAGCTGACGGCCCAGCTTGAGGAGCTGCTTAACACGCTCTCCAACAAGTTCGCCGGTGTCTCCAGTGAGATATTTGCAAAGAGTAAGTGCTTTACATTCATTGGTAACTGGTTCACACACACTGACAGCTCCGGCTTGCCCCGCAGTGGACGAGATGTCCCGGCGGTTAGACAACCTAGAGTCGCAACTGGCAGCCAATAACAGAGACAGAAACGCAGGGCCCAGTTGATGAGTGAGGATCCCGACGTTGCTTTCCTGCTGTGTTATCTGGAAAGAGGAGTTTTTTTTGGTTATGGCTAGGGAGCGGCTGGGGTTGGCGGTGTTTGTTCTTCGTGCACGATACTCCGTACATAATATTAATCGAATGGGGGAAAGAAAGGCTGTTTTGTTTCTTTTATTTGAAAAACGCCTATCCCACAAAGCTGAAGCCAGGTTGGAGGACGCAAATGCAGTCGCCGGGTGGGTATTTTGTCCCTTACAACGTTATATTGCTGTACATGTACGACAAGAATGTCTCGAGTTCACCTGAGACTCCAGAGTCCTCTCATATATCCTTTTCTCCTCCACTCTAGTTACCTCTACAGAACTCAGAGCTCATCCTTCTCGTCAACCTCGTCCACAAACTTGCGGAGAACGTTGGTCTTGATCGTAAGCTCATCCAGCTTTGTTGACAACAGACCACCCTTCTTCAGGATGCCTTCCAAGCGAGTAAGCTCCTTCTCGGCAAACCCAGCGTTCTTGCTCAGCTTGTCAAACACCCGGATGTAGTACTCGGAGAACTTCTTCTGCGCCGCATCCTTCAGGCCCTCAGCAGCTTTCTTGGCTTCGGCAGCGGCCTCACTCAGAGGGGTGCCCTCGCCGACCTTGGCCACGATCTCATCAAGGATCTCGAGGGTACCCGCATTCTCGTTGACACCACCACCCACAGCGCGGAATGTACCAGCTTTCTCGTTGAGGAAGTTGACAAAGTCGGCCTCATCGCGTCCGCCCTCGTAGTCCTCTGGCTTGGTGCTTCCCTTGGGGAACCACTTGATGGTCGGGTATGACGTAACGCCGTACTCGGAGGCGGTGGCCTTGCTGTTTTCGGCCTCGGCGTCGACCTTGGCGATCACAACATTGGCCTCGTGGGCGAAGTTGTCGGCCACAGTCTCCCAGATAGGGGCAAGGCTCTTGCAGTCTGTGATCAACGGTTAGCTTTTTGTAGGCTCTACGGATGGTCGTCGGCGGGGAGTAACGTACGGCCGCACCAGGGGGCGGTGAAGGCCACCAAGACATTCTTATCGCCGCCAATTGTCTTCTTGAAGCTCGAGTCGGTGAGGTAAGCCACGTTAGTAGGAGGGGCCGACTTTGTCTTGGTCCGAACGCCGGTCTTCTCAGTGATGAAGGAGCTGAGGGCATCCAAGTCGCGTCCACCGTTATAGTCAATTGGCTTGTCGCTCTTGCCATCGAACCACTTGAGCGTTGGGAAGCCCTGCACGCCGAAGCGCTTGCCTAGGCTCTTCTCGGCATCGGCATCAACCTTTGCGATTTGGACCTTGTCCTTGGCGAATTCTAGGGCGGTGGCGAGCTCCTCGTAGACGGGCGCGAGGTTCTTGCAGTGGCCACACCAGGGCGCAAAGAACTCGACTAGGGTCGGCTTGCCGGACTTGAGGACAACATCGTCAAAGTTGCTGGGGATGAGGTCGATAACGGCTGAGGCCGCGGCAACAGCCGCAAGGCCAGCGGCCACAAAGCTCTTCAGGAGAACCATTGTGTATTCTGTGCCAGACAAAAAGCGATCTGGTCAAGACAGAAACTAGCAAAGATAGAGAAGAGAAAACAGGGTTCCTGCTACCGAATGAGCAAGTCTTGGAAAGGAAATAGGTTCATCAGCAGGTTGACGAGAGATCCCGCTCAACAACACAGGGATGCTTTGAAATCCCCGAGAAAGTTGATGCCACCCTGTCCGTTGCCTGAGAGCTCCCGTCCCCGCATACTGTGCCTGGCAGCTGAGGTCCCACTGTATTTTAGCCTGTTTTCCCCCCTGGCCGTGATGAGATGAGCGATAATGCGATTAGCCCATCTGACCGCCACACCGAAAACACAAACTAGCCACGGCCCGCCACAAGCCACACCACAAATCTAGCCCTGGTCGGCAACCCGCACAGAAAAATCTCCCAAGATTTGCAGCTGCCCCAGCATCAAAATCCGCCAACGTCGCGAAACCCTCATCCACACCAGAGTCACAGCCGACGCCCACACGACAGCCCAACTCAGGTCTATCGACAACCAAACAGCAACCATGTCTCACGAATCGGTCTGGAACTCGCGCCCTCGCTCCTACGGCAAGGGCGCCCGCGGCTGGTAAGGAGCAAATACTGGGGGGAGAGGGAACACCACCACACACAATCACTCGGCGCGGGCGGGCGCAAGGGAGAGAAATATATATGAGAAAAAAATGGCTAACCCAAGTCACAAAATAGCCGCGTTTGCACCCACAAGGCTGGTCTGATCCGCAAGTACGGCCTCAACATCTGCCGCCAGTGCTTCCGCGAGAAATCCTCCGACATTGGTTTCGTCAAGGTGAGCACAACTCCCCCGTCCACCCATCTCCTCCGAGCAGGAGCAGGAACACACAGCCGCCCCACCACCCCCCGAACGAGCACCACCCCATTGCATAATTGGAAGGACTGCAGGCCACACACAAACACTAGGAGTCACGTCCACTAACACACCATCTCACAGCACCGGTAAATTCCCAATTTCGCGCCATGGAGGGGGGCGGATTGAGTGACCCGATGGCGGAAACCCTCGGGAGGTTTGACCAGGTGAAGAGGAACAACGGACAAGGTCGATGATTTGGAACCAGAGAGAGCGGAGGAAGCAGTGTTTGTAGAGGGGGCGATCGTGTGGGAAAACAAATCCATCCGACATCCAAACAACCGACGAGCAGCAAGCATTCTTGGGCCGCCCGACCCGAACCCACACCAAAAACCAGCTTATTTCCCCCTCCCCCCAGAACTTTCTCTCTCGTTCAAAAGTTGTGTGTGCAAACCGTTGATGGTGATGGGGGTGTGGTTCGTCTTTTGGTGTGATGTGGGGGTTAGTGATGGCTTCAGGCGGAGTTTCTATGGGCTTTGACTTCGGAAAACGGAAATTTGGCCTGGCCTTGTAAACTCCTTTACGAGTATGAGCGGCACACTCAATTTCAAAGGGCACATGAAAGAACCAGACCAGCCCCCATTCGCAGATGTGATGTGGTTATGTGGCTGAGAGCTATAATCTCTTGCAGTTGTGACCTGACAACATTTTGGTTTGTGATACTTGCGCTAGACCTGTAAATTGCGTAGCAGCTTAAGGAACTGATTACGAGGAATGGTCTCACTCTCACTGAAATTCTGCTCAATGATAGAAATTTCGAATCAGGAGCTGCCCCAGCTGACAAGATCACGGACCTAGTGAGGGACCCCAACACTGTTAACAGCCGCCAATCGCCATGTCGCCAACTCGATTATTATCTTATACATCTCATCTATTCTACAGTATTACAAAAGACAGTAGTAGAAAGAGAGGAGATCAGGAGCCCTGAGCCAATGTACATGGGTAGGCTTGTAGGGGTGGCTTCTCAAACAAATACAATAAAACCCAACATGCCAATTAGCCCCTGCGTAATTTTTTCAACTCCATATACACCTGCCCATCCATGGACCAAGGAGCAGAACTAAACTCCTCAATTCCCTGCTCATGAAGTAGCCTCTCCTCAAAAGCGATTTGCTTACTTGAGGATGCTGGTAACAATGCCAGTGGCGACAGTGCGGCCTCCCTCCCTGAGAGTCACACGCATACCGGCCTCAATGGCGACCGGCTGGTGGAGAGTGGCCACCATCTCGATATTGTCGCCGGGCATAACCATTTTGGACTCGGCATCCTCGGTTCCCTCGGGGAACTCCAGCTTGCACGACTCGTCGGCAGAGCGGATGTACATCTGGGGCTTGTAGTTGCTGTGGAAGCCAGTGTGACGGCCACCCTCCTCCTTGGTAAGGACGTACATGGAGAGCAAAAAGCTCGAGTGAGCCTTGACCGAGCCGGGCTTGGCCGCCACCATACCTCTGCGGACGTCCTCGCGGCGGATACCACGGAGCAGGAGTCCCGAGTTGTCGCCTGCAATCGCCGTCTCGCACGACTTCTTGAACGTCTCGATATCTGTCACCTTGGTCTTGATGACCTCGCCGCCCTTTCCGACCAGCTCAATGTCAGAATCTCTTGCCAGAGTACCGCGCTCAACACGGCCCGAGACGACGGTGC
The DNA here is from genome assembly GCA_033439745.1 of Lasiosphaeria hispida. NCBI lineage: Eukaryota > Fungi > Ascomycota > Sordariomycetes > Sordariales > Lasiosphaeriaceae > Lasiosphaeria > Lasiosphaeria hispida. The sequence goes on along the minus strand of JAUIQD010000002.1, from coordinate 4,052,562 downwards.
CACGGCCAGAGATGGAGAAGACATCCTCAATCGACATGAGGAAAGGCTTCTCGGTGTCACGCGCGGGGGTCGGGATCCACTCATCGACGGCCTTGAGGAGCTCGTCAATCTTGGACTCGCCGATATCCGGCCGCTTGTTCTCGAGGGCGCAAAGGGCGGAGCCCATGATGACGGGGGTCTCGTCACCATCGAAGCCGTAGGTGCTGAGAAGCTCACGCATCTCCATCTCGACGAGCTCCAGCATCTCGGCATCCTCGAGGGCATCGACCTTGTTGACGAAAACAACGATGCGCTGGATACCGACCTGGCGGGCAAGCAGCAAGTGCTCACGGGTCTGGGGCATCTGTCCGTCCGAGGCAGCAACGACAATGATGGCGCCATCCATGCTGGCGGCACCGGTAATCATGTTCTTGATGTAATCAGCGTGACCGGGGCAGTCGACGTGGGAGTAATGGCGGGCTTCAGTCGAGTACTCGATGTGAGCCGTCGAAATGGTGATACCACGCTTCCGCTCCTCGGGGGCCTTGTCAATGGAACCATAGTCGAGGAAGTTGGCGAGGCCCTTCTCAGCTTGTCTCTTTGTGATGGCGGCAGAAAGCGTCGTCTGATGTAGGGGATCGAGTTAGCAGACAGTCCTCGCAAATCGGGTCTCGAGACATGTTCTAAGCACCTTTCCGTGGTCGACGTGGCCGATTGTGCCTGCGCAATTGATTGTCAGAAATTCGCCCTAAAGCTTAAGGCGGACCCAATTGCATACCAACGTTGACGTGAGGCTTGTTCCGCTCGTATTGGGCATATGTGCGGGCGAGGTTGAGAGCTGGGGATCGGGTCTGGCGTTGCAGCGCAACCAGGGGGTTTGGGTTGTTTTGTCTGAATGTGTGCCTTGCTGTCCGCAGGAACGGAGCAAGTGACCGCAGAGGGGACGCCATCTTGAGAGCTGGTCGAGGAAGCGAAAAGCGAGCGGAATGAGCGGAAAAGTGAAATAAACAGTCCCAAGAGGCACTGTTCGACGGGAAAATTTGGCTCAGACCAAAATTTCACGTTGTATGGATGTCTGGGCTGCCGTTTTTGGCTAGCGCGGACCCTCCATTTTCAGCAGGCTTGAACACCCCAGCTGCTCGGTCGCTCCCCACGCATTCCGCTTCAGCTTCGGCTTCATCTACAGTTCCGTCGGCGTACTGCACCTACTTCAATGAAGTCAAAGCAAAATGACGATCCCCATCCCCCAACCGTACGCTTTACCAATGTGCAAGATCTCTTCAACGTGATCGATTGCACTACTAGGGATTTCCTCACCGTCACACATAAGGTATTACCTTTCATGTTCCATATATTACACTAACTGTTTAGACGTCTTTCCTAAAATCGAGTGTGAGCGGCAGAAGCGACGCCGTAAGTTCCGTTTTCGCCGTTTTGACCATATTTTGCTGGAAAAATGGGAGGAAGGGATTTCGCATCCACAAGGAGCGATGACGCGGAAGCGGGCTGCTGCCATGTTGCAGCAGAACGGTGTTCTCGAGCCGATGAAACGGCAGTCAATCACCAGCACCCGCAATGAGACAACAAATCCGGTATCGTACAATGTCACTAGGGGGTATTAGTACTAGGATCTCAACTTCTTTTTCTTCGCGCTCCAGGTCCGCAAGAGGGAGATTTTGTGCTTAGCATCCAAGACCTGCAGTTGTATCCAGAGGAAGTCTGGCTGAGGTGCCGGAATTAGACTAACCAATCAGATATCGGCATGATTGACCCCAACACGAATTCCCGATGTTAGGGTCAGGGTTATTAACCACGGTTTTCTCAAGTGCCCATCGCGAGCAGCGAAAGAACACATGTTGGTCCGGGATATGGGTCTTGGCTGGCTAAAGGGCCATGTTGCCGACTCAGGCCATTCCCCGACGTTGTAGCTAGAGGCTCTTGAGTAAAGACACGAGCGAATAGACCAAGACGCTGACCCAAACAGTTTGTCAACGAAGATTGTAGACACATCAGACTACTGAGAACAAACCTTGGTTGACACGTCTGGCTAAAGACCAGATCTGGAGTTAAAGCCTGGGTATGGGCTCCCTCTCTCTAGAAATGGAGGATATAAACATGCTCCAAATCAAGTAAAAGGCAGCCTCATCTAGTCTCTACACTCTACCGCTTTATATTCTGTAACCCCTCTTCACGAGTCTGTGTGATCTAGGTCTGTTGCGAGCACCATCTCCATCATGCCTTCAAGAAGGTAAATTCTCCCCCGGTACACTGATGGCGGGTACAGTAGTGGGTAAGCTGAACAGCTGAACAGCTGATTCTCCTCCTAGCTCTCGTCGCCGCAGCTCCCGGTACCGCAGCAGGGGCATTGACACCTGGCGTACCTTTGCCAAAAATGCCTACGAGGGAATAACAGATGGGCTCTCGTATGCGCTAGAAGCGACGAAACCCAAAAACGTCAGAGTCGAGCATGCTGTCACCTTCAACGTTGAACCCTGACAAGGAAACATCAAGCGTCTCATCTCCAGCTACTTCGACTATGACTGGAATCCCGGTTCCGAGCGCTCCAAAGGCGGCCCCCGCCTGGCTGACCTTCATTTCGATAAACACTCTCTGAGAGAGACCCGGAATTCCCTGAGATCTCGAAAAGGGGACTCCGAGCACCACAGTGGCCGCGACTACGACGGACGCAGCCAGGTGGCTAGCTCGATGCGCGGGTAGTACGCCGAAGATGCGGAGCCGGTGTCGGTGCGTTTTGGGGGCACGGCTCATACGCTGCGCATGACGGACTCCGGCGACCGTGGGACGTAGGCCTTCGGGGCCCCAAGCCGCCGTGCCAAGAGCTACTATGAGACTACCGAACTCGGGGCGAGGTCCAGCACGGACGGTAGCTGGGGGTGCAGCTTGGGGAAGTACTACGAGCCCGAGGTGAGAGGCCGGCGTCGTGGTCGGAGATAATTGTTTGCGCGGCGATGCCGTCAGCGAGTTCGGGGTGGCATGGCTCGTATGCCGGTTGAAGAGGTGTGAGGTGTGATTTGAGAAGGTGATACTTGTTTTTTCTCGTTGCTTTTAGTTGATTTTCCTTCGTGTTCGCTTTCATTTCTCGTCGGTCTTAGCTTATCGTTTGGCCTGTTTCTTTTGTTTTGTTCAGGGGCCGTCATCTGGCTTGCTTGCGACGTGTATGGATCTGACTTGGAATTTGTTTGGTCATCTTGGGACAGTCTTTTTACCCCTTTCTTATGTTTAGCCTAGCCCTGAATACATGCAGAAGGGGGAGCTCTAGTACACACCCAGCTATCAGCGGCAACATTGCATGCATGCTGGTTTTCCCTATGGACTTACATTCCTTGTTTTGTCAAAGTCTCGCTGGTAGGAGACGGTACCGTGAAGGCGACTGCGTGGACTGCGAGGTGTGGACACACAAGCCAGCCGCTGTGCCCCTGACTGGCCGGTTATTGAAGTGGTACGTACTGCGTGCTTAGATCCGGTCTCGGCACTCAATTCCATTAGAGAATATACAGTCGGCATATTTTTGGCAGCAACTCGAGGGAATCAAGACAGCCCCCTCCTATAGACAACACGGAATAATACTCGCAGAATCAATACACTTGTATTTTTAGCTGAATTGTTCTGGACGTTGATCACAATCCTTCCATGAGTCTTCCACGACCTCTAGTGCAAGGATGAAGAAGGCAGGTGGTTTTCGATTATCCTCCAGATCTCGGGTTCTGACTAGGTGATCGGTTTATGCGTCAATGCCATGTGCTCTCATGGCTGGAGCGATCAGTTCCCCCACCAAGGAGTAAAAATAGGGTGGCCCGCAACATTCGGGAGAAGTTTTTGGTCGTAAGACCTCTTTCCCTATTTAGACATCGCCATGGAAGCCTGTGCCGAGTGCCGAACGAAGCAGAGTGTTTACCTGCCACCCAGTTTTTCAGAGAGCTTCCATTGCAAAGCCAAGAGGAGAGTGCCTGCGCTGCTGAAGCCGTCGGGGGTGATCGACTTGGCTGAGGACAAACATCCTTCGGAATCTGTCTGCCCCGTCGAGGAGCAACGGAAAGGGGCAGGAGGAACTGGGATGTTCAGACAGGAGCCAAGCTTACCTCGCGAAGCTCGAAGACACGGATGGGCGAACCGCCACCGAACGGCTCTGGGAGAACACCGCCCATGATAAGCTTCTGCAAAGGGCCCCTGATAGATGCCGCGGAGGAACAATCTTTCGGGCCTTTACAAAAGCCCGTTTACAGCTTAATCCATACCTTACTCATTGGGTCGCCCAAGTCATCGTCGACGCCAAAATAGAGTGGTCGCATCCATGGGTCTGGCTGGCGGCGAGAATGGGAGACGAGGAGCACGCGGCAACAGTTTGGGTGGTTTGGCCACGGCCTCAGACATGTCAGGCATGGGAGGAGCCAGGAGGCCGAGTGGGTTCCTCATGGCGGCCCTCGCGATGCGTCGCGATGCGATCGAAGGGGAAAGGGCAAGGTTAGCCTGGGAATGGAGCGCGACGATTGGTCAATTGGGGCAGCTGGCAAGTCGAAGAGAGTTTGGTCTGTGCTGAGTGTTTTAGGCAGAGACTCATCCCTTTGCCTCAGGGTATTTGCCCGAGTCGCTTTGGGAGGCAAGTGAAGCAAGGGGGGAGCCAATACGAGGGCGGTGCTGCGTGATTAGGGAGTCGGGCAGGCGGCAAGTGCTGGCGAGGGCGGGAACAGTGCGCGGTCGGCTCGAGTGACCATGTTCAGAATCGACGAAATTAACTTATTTAGCACGGAGTATCGCCGGCGCATCTCAGCCTGTGTGTGATCTGCCTGCGAGACGGGCGCTTTGCAGTGTGGGAGACGGGCAGGCGCGCGCGCATCCTGGTCGTCACTGGGTCCTGAGGTCGCTGTTGGGCCGCTGAAGCACGAAATGCCATGCTTAGTTTGTGAGAATGGCATCTGAGGGCCAAGCCCACGGACGGCTTTTCAAGGGTCGCGTGTCACGAGCCCCGGCCAGTACCAGGCTTGTTCTGCGCCAGGTTCTGGTCTCTGGTTGGCCAAGGCCGCCTCATTGCGGATCTTTAGCGGGGTGTGGGGCGCCACGGCGGGCAGGTGCTTGGAAGTTGCTTGGGGGCGCCATCGTTTTCTGGGCGTAGCTTGGCAATCTGGAACATGTCGACGACTTGGCAGTCTCAACTGCACACAACACCACACAGCACACACCAGCGTCCTGTAGTGCTGCACCCTCAAGATCTGAGCGGCGATCTGCTTGGCCCTTCGTAGTTCTCTTTTCCCCCGATGCGCGCGCCGTCTGTCGGGTATATCCCAGCGAATTTCGAGTTGCCCGAGGCAGACGTCGAGCTCCGCGAGCTCCTCGAGCGCCTCTCCCCTCGCATCGCATCCCCCTCTGCTCCACTTCCTGACCCCCAGGAGTCCAGCCGTGCTAGCTGCCCGTGTTTCCCTACGCACTACCTCTCTCTCAGTCGGTTCTTGGCTTCGATTGACCAGTGTCACCTTCGTTTCAAGAACCTAGGGCATGGCGTTCTCTGCTCTTGGCAAGTCGACCTCGGCGCTCCCCGTAGGGGAGGAAACACACTTAGGACCCAGACCGATCACGAAGATAGCCTCCATTGGCAAACCCGCTGAACCGGACGACCATGGCGATAGCCATGGTGGCGACTTGGCATCGCCTTGGCATCACGGCCCCTTCTCGTTCGGGCACACTATATAGGGTTATCCCTCAACGTCCTATTCCCTCCTCCTCTTGTTTGTTTCCTCACGAGCTGCGCTCTACAGAGATCTTGTGACCTCCTTTGCTGTTGCTGCTGTTGGGCTTCGTTGATTCGCCTCTTTTCCGCTCTCTAATCTTCACTTCGTCCCGCTGGTCGCTCTCGCTGGTCGAACCTTTACAAACATACGCCCTCTCTCGCTCTAATACCGCCCGCATACACACTCGAAGCCAAGTCAAGAAAGCACTATCAACATGGTTAACTACCGTTACTTTGCCTTTGCCGGCCTTGCCGCCGCACTCCCGCTTAACATCAACCTTGGGGCCTACTCTCCAGCCCTGGTAGTTGGTATGGCACACACTCTCACCCCCCCCCCCCTTCACCCACTCTGTGGTCGGAAGAAGTCTAGCTTTACTGACAGGCCAACAGGTGATGGTGAAATTAGCTTCGGAGGTAAACAGGATGTTTCAGCTTTGATGAACGCGCTCGAAGGAGCTGCCGTTAACGCTGCTGCAGGCGCCGCTGCTGCTCCGGCGGCCGTTGCGGCGCCGGCTGTGGCTGAACCCGCCGCCGCCCCTGCCACTGCCCCCGCAGTTGAGGTTGCTTCCGCCGACCCTACCCTCTCCCAACAGGTGAGCAATACTATCCCGAACCCCAGTCGCGACATTCCACTAACTGTTCAAGAAAAAGGCACAGCAGATTGCTACCCTCCAGGGCATGGGCAAGGAGATCGCCCCCCGCGTCAACGGAGTCTCCCAGACTCCCAAGGTGGCCAAGAGAGATCTTGCCGGCTTTGACCGGGCCCTTAAGTACGCCGAGGCTGCCCTGACCAAGGGACCTGATATCCAGCTCGGAACTGGTGCTGAGGGATCCGGTGTTGGTATTATTGTGGACAACCAGCCCACTGCTGCTCGTACGTTTTGAATATTACATTCGCCCATCCCTGCTGAAGGCCATCGGCACAGCCATAACTACCAATGCTAACACAAACCACAGGTGGCGGCGGAGAGCGTCGCAAGCGCGATGTCGATGAGTCCAGTGCCCCGAGACGTCGGGCTAAGGTGACTACCATGTATGTTCGCCGGGGTGTACCAGTTTGTGAGTGTCACTACATGTTTCTACACCTTCTCCTCCCCCTTCTTCGGATTGCTTCACCAGCCAGCCAAACCTGGGAACATTTACTAATCTCCCCACAATAGCACTTCAGGGGAGTTCTGATGACGTTGCTGCACGCGAGGTCCCCATGGCCGCATCATCGTTCTCATCATCCAAGCGTGACGCCATCGACTCCGTCAACCTCAATGTCGATGGGGACGCCGGTCTTACCATGACCTTCGTGGAAGAGGTCGACGACGATGACGAGTAGGAGGTTGAAATTAGTGTTTGATATTCTTTATTATTTCTTTTAGAGATGTTACGGAAAATAAACAAAACCATAAAACTATGGCGAATAGCCAGTTCATCATCTTACGCCTGCCGGAGTCTGGCTTCTAGGCGTTGTTTTTTTCCTCTTTCGTGGGCATTGAGAGGGTTGTACAGCTAGATTTCGATCAAAGGTGTTTTAAGGCATGGTATTATTACCCACTGATTTCTTTGGTATGGGGGATTTAGATGCACAAAACTACGCAATATTGTATACCTAGAATACGGAGAGGAGTTTGCCATCACAGCATCATGCTTTTATCACTCTGACTCACTTATTCACCCTGTCTGTCCTAAGAACGTGAAACCAACCGTAAGGTGTGTGAAGCACGTCCACGGTGGGGGGTTATACGACCCAGCGCATAACATGGAGATACCACGGCTCCCATGCACACATCTTCTCCATCCTAAATTTAGTCGACGTCCATTTTACTTGACACATTTCGCCGCTTTCCAGCCCGCCATCACGTTTCCCCGGGTGAAAAGAGTAGCTGTAGCAGATGTGAGAATAGGGGGTGGCTAGCTTGGTCTATTTCGAGTGTCGCATTTACCTGCGGACCGGTTATTTACCAAGTCAGGGGTTGAAGCCATCACGGTCCTCAATGCTTGGCACGGCAACTTCGGCAGGCGGTTCAGGTCAGCAGCACCATAGGGTGAACATGAGATGCGAAGAGTGCTTGGGCTAGATCAGCACACGTACCATACGGACGGACTATAAGCTAATCATGGTTTATTATGTGTATTACGCTGAGCTTCGCATTTGTCTGGTGGGCATGAGCTCAGTTCGGACTTCCAAACAACATAGTATCTTCAACACGCGGCAGTTTTACCATGATTTATGACGAAAGATGGTTGTATTTACGGCCACGTCCCGCCCGTGAGACTTGCCAAACCTTCGTCAGCCCCAGAACTAAGCATCGAGAGGGAGGTCGCCCGTGGTTCGCATGAGCGCAAAACAGCGGCCCGCTTGTTCTCTTACCCTTCCGCTGCGCCCAATGTGGCAGATGACATAGAATGCCCATCTCTACTAGCCACGCGGAAAGCGGTGGCCATACAAGCATCACCATGCCCACGGCAGGTGGTAGTTACATCTCTATTGCCGTTCCTCGCAGGAAAAAGCCCAGTGCCTAATTTGTCCCAACGGACAACTACCCCAGCCGAGTTTCCATCACTTATCCCACTCCTTAAACGCCTTAGGTTTAGATCTAGTGTTCCACGACAGCTTCTTGCTGATGCTATTAATCCAATCCTCATTCCGCTTGCCGTGGAACTGGACGGATGCGAAGGGGTACCGGCTGGCGCTGATGGTCACATAGTCCCCTGGACGCAGCTCGACACGCTCCCTTCCATCAAACCCGACCCACGAGCTGGTGCGCGCGTTGTACGGGACGCCGAGCCGCAGCACGATTGTGTCGGGCAGAATGATGGGGCGGAACGAGAGTGTGTGCGGTGAGATGGCTGTCAGCAGCATGACCGGGTTCTCAGGGTGGCAGAGGGAGCCCCCGGCAGCTAGGTTGTAGGCCGTGGAGCCTGTGGGCGTTGACACACAGACGCCGTCAGCCATGACGGTAGTGAAATGCTCGTCGTCGCCGAATATTTCGATTTCGGACATTGCTTTGGCTATGTCAGTAACAACTTCAAGCATATGAATGGGGGAAAGGCTTACTCGGGTTTGGCCCTCTATCCACCACAATCTCGTTAAGCACTTCATGCGTGCCATCCGGCCGGTGTGTGCGCTCGTCGTCTTTCTCCTCTCCAATCAGCTCATCGACGAGATCACGCCGCCGTTGGAGTTCTTCCTCATCCTCGTCACCCTGAACCTCCCCGTCTAGCTCTCCCCCCTGGCCAATCCTCTTTATCTTTCGTTTCCCCCGACTCCTCATAACTGTCCCCTCAAACCTCAGCCTCAAACCCACACTGACCCCCTCGTTAAACGCTCCAGTCAACGTCCTCTCAAAGTCCTCGAAATCAAACTTGGTCAAAAACCCCAAGCTCCCCAACGCAAAGCTCAACACCGGCGGCACGATCCTCTGAAACAGCCAGCTCGCATACAGGACCGTCCCATCCCCGCCCAGGGTAATCACAAAATCAAACGTATGCGGCCTCGTCCTGCACATGGTCTCGTTCCAGACCCTCAACCGCCTGCCCACCTCGCGGCGCCCATGCTCCCCGTCCTCCCCGGCCTCGACAAACCCGCCCCACACCTCCTCTAATAGCCCCTCGGCATCAAACGCCCGGCTGTCCTTCAGCCCCTGCTCCACGTACACGACGTAGCGCACGTCGCGCTCGACGTCGAGCAGCCAGCGCGTCAGCGCGCGCGCCTTGGGCAGCAGCTCGGCGTCGTTGACCTTGGCGAGGAGGAAGATAGTCTTGACGCGGAAGCGCAGGCGGATGGAGCCCAGTCGGCGGCTGAGCTCGCGCACGCCCCAGGCCATTTCTGAGAGTTGCTTCTTGGTCAGGAGGCGGCTGTGGATGGCGGAGGTGTCGGGCTGCTCGTGGTGGTGGTGGTGGTGGTGGTGGCCATGGTGGTTTGAGTGGTCGTGGCAGTCATGGTGGTCGGCGTCGGTTTCGGGGGGAGGGGAGGATAGGGGCTGTTTGAGGTCGAGCTCAGAGGACGGCGGGCTGTGTGTTTTGTTGATCATCTCCGTCTTCCATTCTTCCTCGTCGATTTGGCCGGCCGTGCTGGTGTCGCTGGCGCTGCCGTCGAGCAGGGCGCACCGCTTGACTTTGGCGGCGGGCTTGCTGACATCCGGGCTGGCCGTAGGTGTCGCGCCCTTGAGATCATGGACGCGGTCGAGGCCGGCCTCGTAGGATATGTCTTTTACCTGGCTGAGGGGGCGGGGGGCGGTATGATGCCGAGGGTGATGTCCTTGATGCCCCCCCTCACTCAAACCTTGCTGTCGCCCGCGCTTCTGGCTCTCGAGAAATTGGTGGACAAGACATTCAGTCCTGATTTGCCCCCCGCGACGAAGGTGTACGGGTATGGGCTCGCTCGCGACCAGGGAGCTCTTACGCCGGTACGGGCTCGCTGGATCGAAAACCACCTATCAAAAAGGGGGCAAAGGTTTAGTAAGTGCAGACGGCAAGCGGTAAAGTCTGGGTATCATATCACCTCAAAGGCGTTTCTGTCTTCGTCACTCGCGCTCGACTGGCCGTCCTCGGCTGGGGGCTGCGAAGACTCTATACTGGCCATCCCTGTGGTTGTCTTGACTCGACAGTGGCTCAGCAACAGCTATGAGGACCAATAGCTTGGTAGCTGAGCAGCAGGTAATCGCTGTTTCGGGCTCAAAGTCGCAACTTTGCTTTCAATTTCAGCTACCAAGTCTAATCGTAATAGCATGCGCCAAAAGGCAACTGCTACAGGCATCAACGGGCGATGCCTTCCCCGCCGGTTGCTGAATCAGATGCCGTCATGGTGGGGCACTTGCCTCCTCACCCCACGAAGACAAAGGACCTGTCGGCCGTCAACCGTCAACCCGCCAGCGGAGCTTAGTCATTGGCTTGGGCACTGCTTGGGGATCGTGTTGAGATAGCCAGAAACCTCAATGTTCTTGCAGCATCAGGAGGGAAAACGAGGGGTCTCAGATCTGCACGAGGACGACCACAGCAAGCCTCCCCAACCAGATCTCCGTCCACATCTGCGGGGAGATCAAGCCAAGAAAGCTACAAGTTGAACGGGCAAATAATCAACCGACAGAAGGCGGGATTTACCCTTCTCGAACTGCTTTAGAAGCGCGAGGTCGGGATATTCTTCTCACTTGACCCATCTTGGTCGCCGTTGGTATTGTTGCAGGGCCACTACTAGCAAATCCGAAGTTCAGGAATACCAAACTCTCAACAGACACGTCGTGGAGACTTTAAAAAGACAGCAGACACGTATCAGCCGTTCTCACCCCAAGCCCTCATCAAACCAACATCCGGGCGCAACAGAAGCCGAGGTACACGCCTCCACAAACAAAAATGAAGCACCTTATCCTCGTAGGCGCCTGTTACCTCGACACGGTCCTGACGTGAGTAAACTCCAACCACTCACAGCCTCATCACCACAGACCGCTCTGCTTCCTACATCTCTTTCTCACGCACATGAGCATCATGCAACTTAGCGTCCCTCACTTCCCCGCCGAAGACTCCAAGCTGCGAGCGACGTCCCTGCAGGTTCGACGCGGAGGCAACTGCCCCAACACTTTAGAGGTCCTCGCGCAGCTCTTGGCCGCTTCGCCCCGTGCTTCCGGCCAGCAGCCGCAGCAGCAGCAGCAGCAGCAGCAGCAGCAGCAACAACAGGGCCAGAGTCACGAGCAGACGACGGCCAAGCCAGCACTGCACCTGGTATCATGCCTGCCCAACGCCCGAGCAGCCTCCACGCGCCAGATCCTCTCCTCTTTCGGGCCCGAGGAAGGCCAGGGCCAGGGCGTGGGCATCGACTTCAGCCATTGTTTGTTCAGGGAAGAATACGACGAGCCTGCGAGCAGCTACATCATCCGCAGCGCGGCCACCGGAAGCCGGACAATCGTAAACTTTAACAATCTCCCCGAGATGACGGCCAATGAGTTCGAGGCCATAGCAAACCGGTTTACGGAGCGAGGAGAAGAGTGTTGGTGGCACTTTGAGGTACGTGCCTTCCATCACCCATGGCGGCCCCATTCAAAGCTTGCGCCGAGCGAACACTGTGTGATAAACACCCCGGGCCGGTTTGTTGAACCGTTGAGCACAAAGGGCCGGATTCCGGAGACAACGCTGCGGTGCATCCGTTACCTCCGCCAAGTCTCACCAGCGAGTACCGTCAGCGTTGAGGTCGAGAAACCTAACCGCGAAGGATTGGCTGAGCTCGCCGCTGAATCCGATGTCGTCTTCTACTCGCGGAGCTGGGCCGAAGTAAGTCTGGCGTTGCCTCCATCCTTGGCCCTCAGGCCTCTCGGATCCCGCTGCAACAACATCTCTTCGTTGCACCCAGGGTACCAAATCAGGAACTTTGAGCGTTGCCCTGAACTTACCTACCTTATCCTACCAGAGTCAAGGATACACTGACCCGGAGGCTTGCCTGAGGGGCGAGTGTCTTTCATCAAAAGCGTGAGTCGTGTGTTCTCGCCCACGGGATGCTACACCCCAAGGCGACAGCTGGAAAGCCTAACACGTTGAGCGAACGCAGAGCCTTGATGCTATGCACGTGGGGGGCACAAGGCGCCGGCATCCTATCGTCCCGCGACGGCGACTACATGCATCGTCCTGCTAATCCATCAGGAGAAGACATCCTAGTGGTTGAGTAAGTACTCTCTTTCCCACTGACAACAACGCCCCGACCCAATACCCCTAGCAAACGTGCAGCGTAGGAGATGCGCAGAGCGAACAAAGTTCGCTCCGGAAAGACCCATGCCCGCTGGACGAGAACAATAGCCACTCAGAACAGCAGGCGGCCAGGGTCCGAGGTAACGGGCGAGAGTGCCTGGCCGTTTCTCTTCGGCCTCACGGCTCACGCACTCGCGTTGCTTTGGCTCTCGCTCGTCACCGTCACACATGCACCACAACGCTGCCCGCTGCCGAAGAGCCAGATCCGCCGCGCTAACACATTTTCGCACGTCGCAGCACAATCGGGGCGGGCGACACGTTTATCGCGGGAATTCTGTACGGATTGATCTGTCACGCTGACGAATGGCGCCGAGAGGCAAAGCTGGCCTTTGCCGTGGAGCTGGCCACCAAGAAGGTTCAGAGGGAGGGTTTTGCAGGATTGACTGCCACTTAATGCAGCCTTCTCTGGCTCTGGACTGGTTCAATGGTCAACTCGAGGTGGCAGCATAAGTGCCTGGAGGTCGGTGCGCCTCGTGATGACGACGTGGGGTGGAAACATCCTCCGCCTGCATTTGCCATATTGATTTAACGGGCATGCCCCGGAGTTGGGCCGCGGGAGGAAAGATCGAAAAGTGATACTTGATCGTGATCATGGTCGGGCGGAAGCTTTCCCCGCCGTGGGTGAGGTGGGTGGGGTTGGGGTCAACTGGAGACCGCCCAGACGAGGGGGTCTTTTCGAGGCAAGCCAAGTCAACCTAAGAGCGCGTGAAAGGGGAAAGAGGATGGGCAGACCTGGACCGAAAGTAACCTGCCGGGAAATGTAGTGTGAAAGAGCTGCGTCTTGAGTTGGGCGGGTGCAGTGGATAATAGCCACTATAGCGCAGCAGGAAGGAGCGGTGAATATGAAGGCAGTTGGTGGAGGCGACCACCGACAGCAGAGGCAAGGCAGGTCAGATGGGTCGAGCCTCTGCCTCTGGAAAGGGGGATCCGAAAAGCCACTGGCCCGTGGCGTCGCATCAGACAGAGGTTGCTGCCAAAGATGCGCTGGCTCTGAGCTGCTCGGGCAGAAGATGCCACCCCTCCTTCGTGCTCGGATTGGGTGAGTGAGACAGACCTGCTCGGCTGGCTGGTGGGCTGTAGCTTATCCTGCAGCAGCATATCCGTACAACCTCCCCCCTCTGAGCGTTCGGGTTGCTCACCTGAGCAACGAGGTTTAGCCTGTAAAGTCAAACCGCAGGTGAATCAAGGCAGCAGGAGCAGCCATATTAAGACACTCCCTCAGCACACCACATTGTAACTACAAGCGAAACAGGTCTTCGAGGCGAAGTTGGAAGATCGCTGGATCGCACATCAGCACTGAAATCGACTCGGAGCCCCGCCACGGGGCAGCCAACATGTCAGAGATAGAAAGGGGCACGAGGGGGGAAACCAGAGGGGCGAAACCGGGCCAAAGTGTAGTTGGGCTCTGACTTGTGGTGCGCGCGACGACAGATTGGGTTGATCGGTTGATCCAGCGAAAGGGAAGAGGACGACAAAGGCACGGATATCCAGGGATGGACCTCGTGAGAGCAAGTGACCATGCGGGTGCGAGCACCAGGCAGGCCAACGACCAGCCCCGTATCAAATTTTGAGAGGGTGAGAAAAAAGATAGGCCTGCATGCGAGCTTCACCCGGATTGAAAGACTTCCAGCCGCCTCGGTGAAGGCACTGTGACGCATTGCATCGACTCTTTTTAGGAGTGCCGGCGCATGAGCGACCCAGCAGTGTTCTGGCACTCTCGGCGTCCTGTGCCATGGGTGCGAGAGGTCAGAGGTGTGCCCGTCCTTTCGCATCGGGCGGACAATGGCCACAGAGGCGGAGAGCGTGACGTATGGGAGGTGTACCACAGTACTGGCTGTCGGACGGAGAAGCGTTGCAGCCGAATCGCTCGCTCGCCCGCATCAGGGAAAGCCGGCAGAACTTGTTGGAGGCTGGTTCCAAGGACCTCCTTTTGGTAGGTACAGCAAGTACAGCAGGTACAATAGGTACGTGTGCTGTGTGCAGTGCGCGGCGACTGTGGGAGGGAAAGGCTGCATGGAATAAGCTGGGCTAATTCTGAGTTATGAGATGACGGGGCGGAGAGAGCGCCGCCCGCCCGCCTCTCAAGCCGGAAGGAAGAAGTTGCGCTGGAAGATAGGGGTTTCATCTGCAGCAATGTGGAGGACACGAACCTAGAAACATTGACCCCTGTTCCTCTGGGTGCGCCGGCGTGATGTCGCTGTTAGGAAGGACGCTTGGGAGGGGAAGACGGGCAGATGGGGTCGCTTGCAACGGGCGCAAAGGACGAAGACGGCAGAGGCTAACAACTGTGCCCACTGCCTGCTGTCCACTGTCCGTGTCGCGTAGCGAGGCTCGGCGGCAGAGGTGAGATTTGTCTAGTCATGGTGTCCTCCCACCCACTCAATCGACAGCGGCTCCGATCAGGCTCAGTGGGGCCGACGGGGGAGAAAGTCTTACGCAACCCCCCCAATCCGCGAGCAGTGATAGGGTATCTGTATGGAATTATGAATGTGCCAGGAACACTCCCGCCAGAACGAGGCACTGCGTGCGGCAACGCCTGCCCGCCTGAACTCTGGGTGATTGTGGGTGGTGCCTTGTGCAACAACCAAAGCTGGGGCGGCCTGTTGAGAGCGAGAGCGGCATTACAACCCTAGCCACCGTAACAAGGTTAACTTGCTCCCGCATGGGTGGCACGGCCCCAGGTTGTTCTTCAACGATCCCACACAAGAGGGGAGAGACTCAGGAGAATGAACGTTTTTCCCTGCCGCGGCCTGCCTCGGGTGCGAAATGCCAGTCACACAGCTTCCCACGGCCCCCTCCCCACCAGCAAAACAAAAGAGGTTTTCCGTTGGTGGACGGGCGTGCGTTCTTAGATTTTCCGCCCTACTCTATCCGTCTCACCTTTTCGAGAAGATCCAAACGAAACCAGCATTGCTGAGGATCTCCGATTTCCATCAAACCAAACTGTGACTGTGTGGACCGCGGACCCACGCCTCAAATTGCTTAGGGCTCGACAAGGCTTTGTCGGGCATCCTTCTTGACAGAGTCAGGGCGACCTGAAGCGACTGGGAGGTCTTTGCGTCCATGTTTCGCTTTGCTTGGGCCTAATAATAATTGGGGGGGGGTAGGGTGAATCGCCAAATGAAATCCGCTGAGCTTACCGCGGCGCAGGACTGGGCGTTGGCTGCTTTGGCCGCCTTCAGCCCACTGGGAGGAGCCCAGCTGGTTGCTTGACGAGCGGTAATCCCCAGAATAGCGAGCCCCATCGGCGCCTGGCGAGGAGTCGCGCGGCAGTGAGGTGTAGCAAAAGTACGTGATGCGCAGAGATCTGTCTTGAGGGGAGTGCATACGGCTCCTTGCGGACGTAATCGTAAGACAGCAATGAAGACGTCCTTGCTCTGTGTATACTGTACCTGGACGAAGACGTACCCGATGCTGTGGCGGCTAGTAGTAAGGAGGCCGTTCTTGCTCAGCCTCCACTCCTGGGTTTGATGCCTTGTCGGCAAGCGTTGAAGACGATCCGCCCAGATTCCAGAGGCGGATCGACTTTGGCCGCGCGATCAATGTGTGCAGACTAGTCGCACGCGGTTTTCAGGGTAATATTTCGCATCAGCAACACTGGGACCTGGGGCCTGGACTGCAGGCCAGTGAGGGAGTGGCGACTGATCATGCAAGTCGCAGAGGAGATGCCGAGGATTGTGCGCGCACGACGACGCGCGACAACGCAACGCATCATTCTTTTTTAGTTAGCACCATGGGGTGCTGTAGGAGCTGACCACGCGCCTTGCAGCTTTTCGATATCTCGTCGTTGCGTGAAACGTCGGTCCCAAGAGTTCACGAGCCGAATCTCACAGGGAGAGTGCGGTTCAACGATGGTGCGCGGTCCCCCTCACAACTCTCACCATTCACACGGATAGACGGGACCTCAGGCCAGGGAGTCGATCCACCCGGCCTGACTGGCGATGCCCACACTTGGCGTTGCCCGTTTCATTCGCGCGAGCATTGGTTGCTTTTGGACGGAAGGCTCTGTTCTAGGCATTTTGGGAGTTTGGGAAGATTGGGGAAGAGGACTTGCTTTGCCGCTGTTTCCGGCCCCGGGCGTAGGAGGTTGAGTTCGGCACTGCCCGCTGCTGTTTGCCGACGGAGACCACCTGAGCAGCCTCAGCTCTGGACTCTGGAGAGGCTGCCCAGTCGGTGACTCCTCGGAGGGGAACATGGGAGAGTTCGGGAAACGCAATGACGGTCCAAACAGTAGGGCATGGTGGCGTTGAAACAGCATCTCGCGGAGTGGTGGGTGTGCATGCATGGCTGTTCAAGGGTGTCTGGGGCGTTCGAGGAGAGGGGGTTTGGTTATGGGCTTGGTTTTTTTTCTTCTTCGTTTGGTGGGTGTGCGTGATGACAGGATGCGAGCAAAATGGGAGCATAATGGGAGCCAAAAAGGCCTTTTGGTATTGGCCCCGCCAATCAGGGCTTCCTCGTACGGGGGTGTACGGGAAGGAGGAACGGAGCAGTCTGTACCCTGGCCGACTGGCACACACTTGGCCGCACTTGCAGCCGGCACAGGGTCTCCGCAGTTGTGGAAGTGTGGAAAATTCATACGCCACCAAACGTCTCGTGTGGTCCTTGCTTTTTCGATGTGGGTTCAAAGCTTCGAGAGTGCGTGTGCCACAAGCCGTGGGCATCTCGAAGCGCGACTCATCCCGCGGCCCGTGCTCCCAGCAGCGGCTCGTCTTGGCGGGCTTGAGGCTGGACCCTTGTCGTCCTCTCGCCCTAAGGACCCATGGCAATGGAATTGGAGTGAATTGCGGTGGCACCGGTCGGGAGTCCCCTTTTTGGATGCCTCTTTTTGGATCATCGAGATGACTTGCCGACCGAGTCGGTGATTTGCTAGCGCCATCCGGATCCCTGCCGCTCGAGCTGCTGGAGCACCCAGAACAGCCTGCCTGGTCTCCTGGTCTGTGACTCTGCGACTCGGTGACTTGCCTCTCAGCCAAGTCCTTGTCCCGGCTTACACATCCTCAACGTCGTCAGTTGGACGTCCCAGCCACCGCATACCTGCTTGGGATGCTGATTTGCCAAACCTCCACGTATGTACGTCGATATCTCAGCATCCGCTGGCCTGTGAGCCTGGTTCCACTCGGGATCCAAGTAAATACGCTACGGGGTGGAATTGTGCTCGGTAACTATGCGGCAGCCCATGGCAGCAAAGGGTCCGTAATATCCAGGCTCGACCACGAGCGGGCGGTTGAGGGGGCTCCTGTGCGGTTGGTTATTTAGTCAAAACCCCATATGGTTCCGTTGTGTAGTGTATACGTAGTACGTACCCCCAAACCGGAGAGCACACACTGAGGTAATGAAGCGACTCAGCCACCAGCGCTCATCGGTACGTACCGTACCAACAGCCTGTCCGCCAAGGCGGGTGGGCAGGTAGTCAGTCGTCAGTGTACGGAGCCGCACTGTGCGTAAGACTGGGAGCCCCGTACAGATACATCCCCGGGCAGAAGAGGCCCAGGCTGATGGGGTTTCGCCGTCATCAAGGATGGTAGATCGACAATCACGGCGCCTGCCCGTCCTGCAACCGGAAGGTTCATGTCAGAGGTACGGAGTACCTTGAGTGGCCGGGCTAGTATGTAACAACCCCACGCCTCACACCAAGACATCACTCGTCGAGGTGCAGTTTTCAGATGCGTGGCCTGAGCTTGGGGAGGCAGCAGTATATCTGTACACCGCTGTACGACGCACGCAGCATCATGATGCCCTTGTTGGTTTCGTTTCCCATGACCGCCTTGTTGCAAACCTGCGACTTGACAAGACTTGGAGACTTCCAGAAAAGAAAACGAGTGGATCCAGGGCCGAGTGGGAGAACATGTCTGCGCGGAACGCGGTTGTGACCCCATAGCAGTACTACACTAGCCCGACTGCGTGAGATGACCTGAGCTGGCCGGGATCCTGAAAATAGTGTAGTTTGCGTCCCCGACTGAGTAGCGTAGTATATACTGGCACTGCGTAGCGCTGCGCACATGTAGCACAGATGGGTTGGGTCCCAGTACAATTCCTGCGTAGTGATTCCAGGTTTCGACAACCTTGGGATCAATCTCAGCGCAGGACCCGATGTGGGATGTGGTGCCCGACGCTTCTTCAGTTCGGAGCAGCATGGGCGACACGACTGTGTGTGTCGTGATGTCGCGAGAATGAAAGCGATCGGCAGACCCAGCCTCGGCATCGGCCTCTGGTGGTCCGGCGGATGGTGTGGTAGACCGAGTGCACAACCTGGCAGGTGCGAGTAATTTGTTGTTAGTGTGCACAGTGTGCTTCGTCGCGCGTTGCAGGGTGATGAATGTCTTGTGCGCGCTCCGAGGCCGAAGGCGGTAAACTAGCCCATGAGGCACAAGGCACAGGATTTGGCATACGGATTTGGCATACGAATAGGAACTGGAGACCAGACTTCAAGAATTGGAGAGCAGCCTAGTGGGGTGCGGCGGGGCAGCTCACGACGCCGTAGGCGGGTTGCGGATCGGACACGACCACCTCAAACGACGAAAAAGTTGAGCCTCGACGAGCTTTGCTGCAACATGCCTCAATGACCAGTCATCACCCAAGGGGCATATGCGCGATCTCATGTTGGTTGCAGATAACAAATCCCCGCCACATGCACTTTATCGTGTTTGTCGCGGGCCTTTTTACCCTCAGTTCCTCATTAATAAGATGGCTCATCGCTCATCGGCCATCGGCCATCGCTCGTTGTTCATGGCTTGTGGCCCGCACAGGACGACGTATGAGGATACAGCCAGGGAGGGCTGGAGAGGGGCACCAGCACAGCCGTCCTTGGTTCCATCAGAGCACATATATTTATACGGAATATGAGATGCATGTAACATGCTCGGCACCACGTACTGCAATCTGTTCAGTGTCTGGGTTAGTGTATGGATGCGGTGCCGAAGCGGTCTTTTCCAGCTGTTTCTTCCTTGCCACGCATTGACCTGGACCTGCTATTAGCATGTTAGGTTGGCCCGGCCTTATTGCAGTTCCCGCTGTGTTGTGGGAGTGCATGCACATCAAGCCCTGCGTCAATGGGTGACTGCTCGAAACAGTAGCACTGGGAGCACCGAAGTTAGCTGAGCAATCTTCTCTCCTCGTGCCCGGGGTCTCCAAGGTCTCTCCCACAGCAATCCATCGCTGGGACGGTTATGTAACGCAATGTTCTGAATATACTTCGCACGTGTGTACCCCGGCATTCCGTACATCGGCACTATACGGCATCCATGGCCTCACACCCGCCTTTTCTGTGATGGTGTGGTTGGCCGCAGGTGCGCCCTCGGGCATCTCTGAGGCTAGGTAGGGTCTGTCGTTTGTCACATGATAGGTAGGCGACTTGACGACAGCTTGAACTTTTGAGCTTGGCAGTGCTGAGGCGCGCCGGGGCAGTTCGGGGGGGGTTTGCCTTCAGAGCAGATGCAGCAACCTTGACGACAGGGATCCCCACAGTATCGAAAGGCACGTACATTTTGCCTTGATTGAGGATCCAGCGAACAGCAGAGGGCATCCCGACGAAGGTCAGACCGCGTCTGCCATGTTGCTTCATGTGGGGGGGGAGACTGCTGGGGGGTTTATTGTTCTTCCTCCTGGCAGCGAAAGTGTGCTTGATTCTGCCGACCAACCAAGGACGGCACCGTGACCTCAGCCAGAGCGACAACAACACGGGATGCTGCATCGAGAAGCTCGAGCCGCAAGGTGCTGCGAAGTGAAAATGAAGTGGAGGCAGACAAGGTGCCAGTCATTCAGTTCTTCCTAGTCAGCCATTGAACACTACCCGACGCCGCCGTCAAGCGGATGCGCGAATTGAGAGCAGCTTGACGAGATCGCCAATGTGCTGCGGGATGCGGCGTCTCGTGTCCACGGCTCCATTACCCATTGCTCCATCGACCTCCATGATCCATCAGCATCTTGCTCGAGGCATCCTCTGCAACTCTGCATCCCAACCAGGGCTACCGCCATCAGAAATATTGCCATGCCATCTAGGCCGTGCCCCGGTTGCTGTTTGCTTGCATTCCGGTGGTCGAATGCACGGGTGGGTAAACGGGGGTACCTGAGGAAGCTGACGGCGTTGTGTTCGGTTCTCTGGCGCTGTCGACCAATCTTGAGCCGCGCCGCCTGTCGAACCGTTCGAAACAGGCATTGCTTTCATCCGCACACACCCCCCCTTCCGCAGCTCGCTCGCGCCTGGCACGCCTACTACACAATCTTGAAGTGTTCTGGGGTTGGCCCGGGGGCGTGTCGTGGGTGTCTTGGGGCGTCTTAAGGAGGAGGGACGGGGGCGTGTTCGGTTGAGGTGATCCTGGTCGATCTCAGAAGCCTTGACAGAAACCCGTCCAAGTCTCGGAATTGCCTCCCACACACCCCGACCACCCCATGCTCCATCCTCTACCTCTCCATCCATCATCCGCATCATCCCCCAATCCTCGTCACCTCGTGCAGGGGAAAGGCCCCGGTCGACAGATGGTGGACATGCGCGTGGGACCATGGAAGCCAGCCGCCCACAGGCGGCCCCACCGTGCGTATCAGAAGCGGAGACAAGGTACCTCGTACTGTGGCTGTACCGCGTACCGCCTACGCTTGCGTCCTGGAGTCCTGCGACGACGACAACAGCTCAGACAGGCCTTTATTTCCAGTCCGCCCCTGGTACTGTGCCGAACGGCCTGGCCTCCCCTTTCCCTCTACCCTCGCCCTCCACCCAGAATGCCCCAGCGGCCAGCGGCGCATGCGGCCCCCTCCCCTCCCCTCCCATGGGTGTCGAATAATAGCGCGCTCCCTTGGCAATTCTAGCAGCAATCTAGCCCCAATTGCAGGCTGGCAGGAGGCCTAAACTTTCTCATCCAATCTTTGCACGTCGTCCCTTGATCGTGCCCCCGCAGAAACCCAGGACGCAGCACGCAGCACGCAGAACAGAACCCCGAGCGGGTACGTACCTACCGACTGCCCAGCACTAGTATAGGCAGTACGTAGTACATAGCACACACACCCTAGCCTTTACGCCGAAGGTTTCGCTGTGCCTGTCCCTGCCCTGCCCTAGGTCCCCAATGTTCCTTATGGTCGTCCCCTCTGGTCAGTGGTCACTCAGCCGCCCCTCCACTTTCGCCCACTTTGCAGCAAAAGGCGAAGCCGGCTTGAAAGGAAGGGAGGGACAAGAGTGGCCGCGCCAGCGGCAGGACAGGGATCTAGCAACCGCAACTTCCTGCCTGCACACTGCTGTGTACACTGCTACACACACAACACACAGTGCTCCGGCTCCAGGGCAGGTAGGATGCTTCCCAATTCTGCGCGCCCGCGCCAGCTTCATCCTCGCTCCATCCTCCTTGCGCAGAGGGATCGGGCCACCGAGGACCACCAATTCAACAGGAGGGCACTGCACCAGCAGGGCACCAAGACACCAGGGCACCTGGGCACCACTTTCCCGCCAAAGTCCAAACTAAGGCAGCATCGTCCCTTCCCCTCCGCCTGATTGCTCCGCTTGACCGCCCACCCAAGCGCACACACACATGCACACACAATGCTCCAGTGTCGTCCAATGTGCCCACAGAGCCACACAAGGACCCAAGCATCCAAGTATACACTAAGGTACGCATGTACAAGCAGCCACGGCCCACGGCCCACGGCGAGGAATGTGGAAGCGGTTTGGTTTTTTCCTTTCTCCCCTTCTCCCCTGCAACCTTGTCTCCCTGTCCGTACCGGACCCTCTCTCACCAACACCTTCGCCCTTCGCCCATCCATACCACGTCCGGCCTTGCAGCTAGAACAGCGAGGCCGAAACCCTTTCTGACCCTCCAAGGTCAGGCAGGCTGAAGCATCCCTGCGCGCACATATGACGCAGGCCATCAAAGCCAAAGTCATGGGCAAGCTCCGTTGACACGCATCCTCGCACACAGCATGCCAAAGCGGCCTGGTGGCTCTCTCATTATTGTCTCTGTCTCCCTTTCCCACTCCACGCCGGCATGGCCAGATCGTCTACCCAAACTAGGTTTGATTATTTCTTCCGTTGTGCCATCCCTTCTCAGATCCTGGACTCCCAGATCCTCGTCAGCCCGCCAGCCCTTCTCCGTGGCTGCTCTTGCTCTTCCCACACCCACACCTACCACACGCCCTTCTTATTTATCATCGTACCCTCCCCGTCTCATCCCCCCCCCCCCCCCTGATATACATGCCTCTATCAGGACTTCTTCACGTCAAGCTACCACACATTGCCTCGGTGTCATCTTCTACAGAGTGTTCTCAGGCTCTGCTCTCTCTTCCTCATATGTTCTGAGCCGCAGCGGTTCGCCTTCATCAAGATGATGCCATCTCTCCTGAGCACCAACAGCTATGTTGGTGTACCTCGTGCTTCGCACGCCGGTTACGCCGCAGCCAACGACGCCATGCTCGACGAGCTTTCTAGGCAACTTGTTGCCGCCAACTCGAGACGACTCTCGAGGGGATCCGGAAGCCAGCGGATGGGAAATGCTGCGAGGATAACCAAGCCTGGAAGTGCCAACAACAGCCCACGATCGTCGATGCTGCAGTCAAGGAGGAGGACCTTGATCGGCGAGAGTCTCCAGGGCCGTTTTCACCCACAGCCGGTGGACATCAACTACCTACCAACGCCAGCATCAGAGCTTCCCCAAGAGCCCATCTACGAGCGAGAAACGAGGCCAACGCGCCCTGTCAGCTGGCACCCAACCTCACATATGGTGCATCCGCAACCATACCCGCAACAACAGGCGATGCCATACGCCTTCTCTCAATTTAACGATGCCGAGATTTACGCGAGTCTCCAGCACCTGCCGCCAACTCCTGCAGTCTATTCCGGATACAACTCGCCCTCCTCAAGCTTTTCCCCGCTATCGCTTCCCTACTCAAGCCACGGTTCGCAGCAATACTATTCTCCTACGAACCGTTCGTTGCCCGCACAACATACCCCCGCATACCAGCCGACTCTCGGCACAGCAGGCAC
Source organism: Lasiosphaeria hispida (assembly GCA_033439745.1). Taxonomy (NCBI): domain Eukaryota; kingdom Fungi; phylum Ascomycota; class Sordariomycetes; order Sordariales; family Lasiosphaeriaceae; genus Lasiosphaeria; species Lasiosphaeria hispida. Next base: position 4,029,151 of record JAUIQD010000002.1, on the reverse strand, counting down.
GATGTCGGATATCGCTTACCTGCCCGGCCCGAAAGTAGGAGAGGCACTGGATTGGAACCCTTTTACTGTCCATGGCAGCTATGATCGATCCACCGCTCCGCCCACCCCTGAAGATTTCGATCAAGCCCCGAGGGCTGTCACCAAGGTCGCCAATGATGAGGACTTGATCCCCTACCAACCCCTCGAGGACGACGAGGAGTCTGAGGGCGAGATTCTCTACGGCATGGGCCTTTACGACATGCCCGATAAGTCCGATGGATCACTCCTAGACTTGCATAGATCAACAGTCTTTTCGCTGCTTGGCAGCACGGGGCCATATCCCGAGCCGACCGGAAAGGGTTTAAAACTCGAGGATGCGTGGGAGCCCCCTGCAAGCGACGATTCTGACAGCGATGACGATGGTGACGAGGATGCCGATGGGGAGGACCAGGAGCTGTGAGGAAACGAAACGGCAGCACGGATCTGATATTTTTCCGATGCAAATTAGTGCACGATTGTATGACTGAATGGGGCTTTTTTACACGGAATACGGGGTTGGGTTAGAACTACAACTGATGGATGGGACGGTCTACAGGCGACTGGAATGTACAATTGGGATACCCGGAATCTGGGCAAGGAATGGGGGTGTTTTGGTCTCGGCGTCTCTAAGTAAAGAGAAGATACCCGAGTTGTTTTTATTGCCCATTACGGCACCCGGTGGAAATCACAAGCTAGATCAGATGCTATCACGTAAGATAAGTCTTGCTGAAAAATAGATAAAATAATCTTGCACACCAGCGAAAGACTTGGGATCACAAATTAGCGATGTGCAGTTGACTTCAATGTGGAGATGCCCACGTTCTGAGGGGCGACCATCAAAACGCACGGGCCATTATCGGATCTGTCCCCCGTGCAAGACCAATCTTTTGCGGGGTTCCAATTATGGAGAAGCTTGCCCGCATCAAACGCCTTTTTTCAACAGGTATCCGTAAGTATCACCCAACATCACATGCAGCTTTGACTCCATGGGGCGCTCAGTGGGTTATCAAACCAGGAAGAAACAAAAGGCAAGTAATTAGGTTGTTTTGACATAAGTTTTTCAAAGCTCAATATTCTAACTACTTTGGAAGGAAGAAACAATTCCAGATTTCTCAACTTTGAACTGACACCCCAGATCGAAAGTTTTTACCATCTTGATCTAATCTCGTGCTCATGTTGGTCAAAATGATCCCAGGCGCCTCTGATTGGCTGGTTCACCAAAACTGGAGACCCCAGACAGCTACCCCTCGCACCCCTCCATGCACACAATCTACCCCTCATTCCAATAGCTCTTGAAGCCATTGGGCCGTTACCGGACCAAGCACGCGGGTGGGGAGTCAGACGGCAAGGTTCAGAGGGCCAACGTAAAGCTGCAGACGAAGAAAAAAAAAAACCGCGTTGCAGATTGACCGTTTGTCTTATAAATTCCTGGGATCCAGTCACGCAAGAAGGATACTTTAAAAACCATAACGTCAAGCCCTGAACAAGCGGTACCTTTTTGAAAATGGCTTCCCAACAGTGAGATGACCCTTCCTAGTTCCACACAGCGGCCTAGCCACCGCCTCCCAAGTTGGGAAATTATGGGAACAGAAAACTAACCATTGATTATGAATTGCAGGAAGGTGCTTATGCTCGGAGCCGGCTTCGTCACGCGGCCGACTCTTGACATCCTGAGCGACGCGGGCATCCATGTGACTGTTGGTGCGAAACGACCACACTTCCTGCTTGGGGCGATTACTTGTTGACATAGCCCCCGTAGCCTGCCGCACGACGGCATCTGCCGAGAAGCTCTCAGAGGGCGTCAAGAATGCGCACCCCGTCTCGCTCGACGTGACCAACGAGCAGGCTCTCGACGCCGAGGTGGCCAAGCACGATCTCGTCATCAGCTTGATCCCGTACACATTCCACGCCACCATCATCAAGTCGGCTATCCGCAATAAAAAGAATATCGTTACGACGAGCTACGTCTCGCCCGCCATGCTCGAGCTTGACCAGGCGGCCAAGGACGCCGGTATCACTGTCATGAACGAGATCGGTTTGGGTAGGTTTCTTCTCTTTGTGCTTTCCCTCGTAGCCACCGAGGACTAACAGGTTTTCCTATAGATCCCGGCATTGATCACCTCTGTAAGAACACGCGCAGGAATATGAACCGAGCACACCAATACTGATCTTTCTAGATGCCATCAAGACCATTGATGAGGTGCACAAGGCCGGTGGCAAGATCCTCAGCTTCCTGTCGTACTGCGGCGGCCTCCCGGCCCCCGAGGACTCGGACAACCCGCTCGGCTACAAGTTTTCATGGTCGTCGCGCGGCGTGTTGCTCGCCCTACGCAACGCGGGTAAGTGGTGGCAGGACGGCAAGGTCGTCGAGGTCGCCGGCAAGGACCTGATGAACCAGGCCAAACCCTACTATATCTACCCGGGCTATGCCTTCGTGGCCTACCCCAACCGCGACTCTACCCCGTACAAGGAGCGATACAACATCCCCGAGGCACAGACCATCATCCGCGGTACCCTGCGCTACCAGGGCTTCCCGCAGTTCATCAAGGTGCTCGTCGACACTGGTTTCCTCGAGGAGACCGTTTCGGAGGTCCTGACGCGACCGGTAGCCTGGAAGGAGGCGACCAAGGAGATTGTCGGAGCGGCGTCAACGAGCACGGCGGACCTCGAGGCGGCCATCGTGGCCAAGGCGACGTTCGCATCGCCCGAGGAGAAGCAGAGAATTCTTAGTGGGCTTCGCTGGATCGGTCTGTTCTCGGAAGAGCAGATCACGCCCAAGGGCACCCCCCTCGACACGCTGTGCGCGACACTTGAGCGTAAGATGGAGTACGAGGAGGGCGAGCGTGACTTTGTCATGCTTCAGCACAAGTTTGAGATTGAGCACGCCGACGGCTCGCGCGAGACTCGCACGTCGACCCTGTGCGAGTACGGCGACCCGACCCCCACGGGCTACTCGGCCATGGCTAAGCTGGTTGGTGTGCCTTGCGGCGTCGCCGTGAAGCAGGTCCTGAGCGGCCGCATTTCCGAAAAGGGTATTCTCGCGCCCATGAGCGTCTCTATCACTGAGCCGCTGATGGAGGAGCTCAAGGAGAAGTATGGCATTACCATGGTAGAGAAGACCATCTCGTAAGAGGGTGCATAGCGAGGGTTATGGAGATGGAACCTGGGCCGGATAGAGGGTAAACAAAAGGGAACCCAAAAGTCTGCACAGTAATGAATAGAATGGAGTTCTCCCAGCAGCCGCTTGCAGAGTTTCTGGTGCGTCTAAGAGCGAGATCAGGCCCAAAACAGTAAAAAGAAATGGCCTCCGCTGGAGGTTCGTCATTGCCCACCGGCAGCGACAAAATATCATATAGTTTATGAGATCGGTGGCCATTTCAAAAGCCAGCCCTATTGCACCGGTTCATCACAGCGAAAATGTTGGGCGTCTTGTTGTGATTCGACATTTTGAGCGAGCTGTATTGCTGATTGCGGTGCAGTCAGTGAGTTTTCCGGCGAGGCCCGCAAATTTTCATCCCTCCACCTTTTATTCTTTTATGAATTTTTCGCCAACCACCACCCACCTCACCAGGGAACTTGAGACTACATGGTCGCATAAAAAACGCAAGAGGAGCACAGGAAAAAGAGACGACATCCCCGAAATGGTCCAATACGTGTTCACGCCTTGGCGCGAACGGTCCGAACTGCTCACGGTCCGCCAGCAATTCTACCCCCAGCGCTACCCCCAGTCCCAGTCCCAGTCCCAGCAATCCTCATCATCACAACAACACGGCCGAGATGCCGACGACAGCGAGGAATCCCTGCAGCGGCAGCTGCGAGGGCAATTCGAGGACGACAACGGCACGGAACGTGACCAGACCAGAAAACAAAAGCAGCACGCCGTCGCCCGCGTGTCGGTGTGGATGCAGCGCGGCCAGTGTCCCCACCTCGTCGAGTCGACGGCACTGCTGACCGCCGCCATCCTGAGTGACCGGCAGCTGAGTCTGGGGCTGGGGTCGGCGTTTGGGTCGTCGTCTGGGAGCTATGCGGTGAGGGCGGCTTATTCGGCGGCGTTTAGTCGGTAGGTTTCTGCTTCTTCTAGTTATGAGTCAGGTCAGGTTTGGTTATCTTGTAGGGTGTGAGGGTTGGGCCAATATCCTCGATTCATGGTCTTGGACATAGCTCCGCAAGCCAGGCCCTCACGTCGTGCTACAGCCATGACAGACCAGTAGAGTTCTCAAGAATACATGCCAACCCCCCCCTCCAGCTTCGTCACCGGCCTCCTTGACAGCCACCAAGACAAGGCCCGCAAAATGTCCATGTACGGCGTCGCCAAGAGCGTCGGTCTGCCCGCGACGTTTGTCGAGCTCCGGCACCAGGCCACGCACGAGCAGCTGCCCTCGCTCACGCGCCTGCGCAGCTCGGCCCAGAAAGCCCTCGACTGGATCTGGCACTACTACTGGCGCCACCTGCCCGACGTCATCCGCACAGCCAGCGCCGACCCCCCGTCGTCCCCGGTCCCGGCCGAGGTAGTACCGCCGCCGCAGGACGACGACGGCTGCCGCGAGGCGCTGGTAAGGTGTCTAGAGACGGAGGACCAGGGCGAGAGAGAGGCGCTAGTGGAGGAGGTGATGGGGAAGTATGAGGTGGTGGAGATGCTGACGGCGCTAGGCAAGATTACGGAGGCAACGACCCAGAGTGGGGTACTACGGAGGGCGTTTGCGCTGACGAGGGAGGTGATGGGCCAGGCGGAGGCGGATGCGGACCACATGGAGGAGGGTGAGGAGAGATTGTCGAGGGATGTTGAGAGTGTCAGGGCGGAGCTGGGGAAGGCGTGGACGGGGATGCAGGCGTTGGAGGTGATGGATGGGGACCAAGGGAGCGAGCAGCACCGGGAGGGGGATGAGATGGATGTCGAGGAGAATAGGCTGCCGAGTTGGTCCATGTATGATCAGGATACGTGGGTGCCCAAGCCGATTGGGGTTGTATGACCTTGCTCTACGATGTAATACCAGATACCCAATATCCATGAATCCCTCCATGTATTCTCCCCCAGAGGGGAGCAAAAGGGGCGGGGGATGTTTGTTGATGTGTGTGGTCATGTGACCGTGTGGTCCGAATGGGGCATGGAGCTATTGCCAAATAACAGGCATAACGTCATAATCTGTTAACCCCCATCAGAGCTCTCATTAGCCACAGCACGTTAGCTACAGCACGCCAGAGCCGGATTCTGTGGTCGGTAATCATCTCAATCGGCTTTGCGGGGATTTAACTGCTCTGTCTCCATGAACGCCCTCATTGCCAGACGGCCTCTTGTTCAGCGACACCTCAAGTCTTTTGCCACGGTTCCAGTACGAACCCGACCCCCGACCCCCGCATCAGCTGTCCGTCTCATCTCCTATGCTAACACAGCTCGCTCACAGCGTGTCAACACCCGCGCCATGCATATCCAATCGATCCCCATGTGTATGTCTCATTCCCGTGGTTTTTATAGCTAGACAAGGTACTGATGGTCGTGGAATCAAGGGGTGGGCAAAAGCGACAACTACGCCTACCTAGTTGTTGATGACAAAACCAAAGAAGCTGTCATCATCGATCCCGCTCATCCGGCTGAGTGAGTATCTCAACCAACTCGGATTCAATGGGCCACAGCAACTCACACACATCCTCATAGGGTCGCTCCCGTCCTCAAAAAAGCCATCAAAGACGGCGCCATCAACCTGACCGCCATCGTCAACACCCACCAGTCCGTCAACCCTACCCCCCCTTTACCTGACCCCCTAACCTGACTAACACAACCCCCTAGCCACTGGGACCACGCCGGCGGGAACACCGAGCTCGTAAGCCCCCTCCCCGCCTCACCTCACCACCATCCACCTCACCCTAACCCCGTCACCAGCTCACCGACCTCGGTCTCCCCCTCGACATCATTGGCGGCAAGGACTGCCAAAAGGTCAGCCGGACGCCCCAGGACGGCGAGAGCTTCACCATTGGCAGCATCGCCGTCAAGGCGCTGCACACGCCGTGCCACACGCAGGACAGCATCTGCTGGTTTATGCAGGATGGGGATCAGAAGGTCGTGTTTACGGGGGACACCCTGTTCCATGGCGGTGAGTTTTTCTTGTCGTCCCGGCAGAGTGTCCCGGCAGAGTGACATGTGCTGATGTGGTTGGTTTACAGGATGTGGCAAGTTCTTCGAGGGCACGGGGGAGGAGATGCACAAGGCGCTGAATGTCACGCTGGGGGCTCTGCCCGACGATACGCGAGTTTTCGTGAGTGGTTTGAGTTCTTCTGGTGAGAATGTACCTTGCTGATGCTGTGGCGGTAGCCGGGCCACGAGTATACCAAGTCCAATGTCAGGTTCGCCCTGTCGGTGTCCCAGAGCGATGCCGTGAGGGACCTAGAGGCCTTTGCGGACAAGCATGAAGAGACCCAGGGCAGGTTTACCATGGGCGATGAGAAGGTTGGTGGAATCCTCGCCAGGACAAGTTGTTTTCCTCCGTGCTGACTGAATGCAACACAGAAACACAATGTCTTTATGAGGCCTCAGGTGAGATGCTTGCGCGCTACAGGCCGTGGAGCGGTAAACTAACATGGTGCAGGACCCCGAAATCCAAAAGGCGACGGGCGAAACGGACCCGGTTGCGATTATGACAAAACTAAGAGAACTTAAAAACAACTTCAAGTGAGTGGAGGACCTGGAGAGGCCCGTGCCAGATAGACAGTATTGTAACCGAGGGATTGATGTTGATCGGACTGGCGTGGTTGCAGAGAAGTGTCTTTGGACGCTGTCGCCAAATCTAACCTCTAGGACCAAGTGTATATGCAATTCAATTGTTGATAGTACGGCTTGGTTTGCTAAGGAGATCCTGGCTTCCAAACAATAGCACCTTGTCACCTGAGATAGAGATGTCACGGGGCTAGTAAATAGGTAACGTGTTAGCATCGGTATTTTGACCCAGGGTCGCCGAGCCGGGGCTTATTTTATCAGCAAGTGTAAATTCTCGAGAGTCGCGACAGAAGCTCGATTCAAGCCGACAATTTGCAAAACCCTCTGGGGAAATAACTGTCCTGGATCGCTCGGCAGCCTTTCAAGTGTACGAAAGGTACTCGAGTCACAATATAGACTCGCATAATACGTTCCATTTACGTCAACAGATCACAACAGACCCACCCACTATGTATTGGTCAATGTAAGGCATATATTTGTTGAAGAGATGTTTCCACAAGCCAACGCCATCAAGACTATTAAAAGACCAAGATGAATTGTAACTTGACGGACCCGTGCATGTATAAATATGCAGGAGTATGGGGATTCCTCTCGCTCCAGTGTCCACACCTACTCGCCCTGGATAATTGGAGGCGGCAAGCTCTAGCAAAATATTGAAGCTGTGTTGGGGGAAGGGGGGAGGGGAAGACAAAGATGTACCGGAATGGTATTTCGGCAATACGGCAAAGAGGATGGTTCTCTTTCTTGCTGATTACCTTGAAGGCAGTGCATCTTCATTGACTGCCTGAGACAGGCGGGAAGAGACAGAGCACATTGCTGTTGCTGAAGACATCTGCAGTCATCCGATGCAGGAATGAAAATGATGAGCAAACATAATTTCGTCAAACTTTTTTATAGTCGAAACCGTCACGTGAGCAGGCGGTAGATTGGCGCCGCAACGTCCGACCCCACCTGCATTGTGCCTCGAGACGAAATCCACGCCAACCCTCGCCATCTCCACTCAAAGCTGCTGGGGCCCTGTTGATCGATCAGCGCTGCATCATCGCAAAAAGCTGAGATAGCGCCTTGCCAGGCGAGGCGATAGAGCCAAGGCAGCACAAAATGGTAAGCCACCACCACGTCCCTGTGGGCCACTGTCTGTCTGTCTAACGTCCTCCTCTCAGCCAGCCAAGCGCCGCCCGGCGACGGCCGCCGACCCCGGCGCATCCTCGTCGACCGCTGCCCCCAAGGCGCGCCAATCGAAGCTCGCCAAGGAGCACAACATCACGGCGCAGGACGAGGCCGAGATCAAGGAGGCCTTCAGCCTGTTTGCCGAGCCCATGAAGGGCGAGAAGGAGGGCGTCATCCCCATCGGCGACGTGCGCCGCGCCATGATGTTCGTCTCCCCCCTTTTCGACCCCACCCCCCCTTAAACCCCAACTAACACGAAAACCCCAAACAGCGCCCTCGGCATCCCCCCCACCGACAAGGCCGAGCTCTCCGAATTCACATCCATCCTCGACCCCGACGACGAGGGCTTCGCCACCTACCCCTCCTTCGTCGCCATCTGCGCGCTCAAGCTGCACAGCCGCGGCCGCCCGGGCGAGGAGGCGCACCTGCGCGAGGTGGACGAGGCCTTCTCGCTCTTCACCGGCGGCGGCACCGGGGCCTCTGCCGCTGCCGCCGACGCCATCACCCTCGCGCACCTCAAGCGCGTCGCGGTGCTGCTGCGTGAGGACGACATCAGCGACGAGCTGCTGCGGGACATGATCCTGGAGGCCAACGGGGGCGCGGGCGTGGGCAGGGGGGTGCGGAAGGAGGAGTTTGATAGTGTCATGAAGAGGGCAGGGGTTTGGAGGTGACAGCTGCCTTCCGCTCTGTCAAGAGTAACTCGCTGTTAGGGGGGGGCGTTTGGGATTCGGCGGGTTCGGAAAGAAGGGGGGGCTGTATGCGGCGAGTTGGAAGATTCCGCGGGAGACAGGCTGCTTGTTGAAGCGGGTGCATGGGGACTGAGACGGGCCTTGCGTGGTTTCCATCACGTCGATATTATCGCGGCTAGAAAATGACACGGGGTTGGGCGGTTGTATCAGACCCAGGACAGTCGCAGACTGAAACTCTAGGCAACAGGACGCTTGGTGGAAATGCCGCGATCCTTGCAGGCTGGCTCAGGCCATACTTGCCATCTCGGCCAGTCTCACCTGGAGCTTGGGCTTCACAAAGAGACGTTGCATAGTATCACGTCCAAGACTCCAGGAGTTGGAAGAGTCAACGGACTCCAAATGTAACCAGTCCGTAAACTCTGCCAGAGAAGCAAAGAATTCCGCCATCGGGCCGTTTGGCCATTAGCTAGCGCCGTAAATAATGCAAAACTAAAGAAAGCCCTTAGATGCCGCCGCGTGATGAATCGTCTCTAACTAGCCCACATGCGCTCCGCTTACCCGTACCTAATCCTTATGCCTCAATGCCCAAAATCCACCAAAACATGTCTTGCGATATCTCTCCCCCGCGTGTCCTGTTTTCTCCCTACGCCCTGGTAACTTTTCGAAAGCACACACTCACACCACCCCCCATTTCCTCGTCATGCACTCCCGCACTCATCGCTCCCCGGACACTTCGACGATTTCAGGACCAGCCGCCGCCTGCTCCTGCGCCGCCTTGGCAGCAGCCGCAGCGTCGCGCGCCTTTTGCGAGTCGAGCACGGCCTGCAGCTCGGGCGGGACCTTGAAGCCGGCGTGGTCGGCGTGCTTCTTGTAAAAGTAGTTGTCGGGCTTGGGCCGGAGTTCCACCGGCAGCTCCTCGAGCACGCAGGCAAGCATGCCGTCAATTGACTTTTGCTTGGCCGAGTCGCGGTGCCAAATTGAGATGAGATGCGAGTTGAAGCGCACCGAGAGGCCGACGCCGCAGATCTGGTCGCCTAGCAGCACGGTGGGTGTCAGTATGGAGGGAGTATGGAGGGGTTGAAACGGCGGAGGGGGGAAGGGAAGGGGTCGTGTCCATACCCTCGTCTAACGCGCTCTGCAGCTTCTCCCCAATGGCCAGCAGCTGAACGCGGGTCCAAAAGTCGGGGCCGATGCTCTTGGGCACACGGAAGGTCCAGCTGCCGCCGTGGATGTTGCGGCGATCCTCCCAGATGGGCTTGAAGCCCGACTTGAACAGGTAGATGGACTCGCGCATCTTGATCTGGTCGACGGGGGTGTTGTTGTTGTAGCGCCAAAAGTCCTGCACGCTCTCAATCTGCGTGCCTAGCTGCTCCAGCTGCGCTTGGTAGGCATCGTCGCCCGCGGCCGTCTTTTTCGGGGGGGTGCCGCCGCTGAGGAGCGCCTGTGGTTGCTGTGACTGCTGCTGCGGCTGCGACTGTTGGTCCTTGGCCTGGCGGTCAAAGTAGACGTTCCAGTAGTGCTGGGTAGGCAACGGGCGCATAGCCTTGAGGAAGTTGCGTTTCGCATCGTCACGTTGCTCGGCGGGGGAGCTGACGCTGGGCGAGTTGGGGTCGCTGCTCTGCGACAGCGATGAGAGGCCGCGCGTGAAAAGGGACGGTCGCATCGACATTTTTGGGGTCTGAAATAGCTGGAATGGTAGTGCGGGATGAGGGATGAGAGATGAGGCAGGAACTGGGAGAGAATCACTTCGGTATCCCACAAAGGAGAGGGGGTATTAGGACTGTAAGTGCTAGCGGGCAGGCCTGCCGCCGTCAGGGATGTGCCTCTGGCTGCGGGTGCCGTTTCAGACCCCGCCATTTCCAGGAAGTTGAGACTATATCTACCCGCTAAGTGCATATATCTTCTTAGCGGGACATGCGAATAACTAACTACATCTTCGAGTCTAGCCGGCTGCTACAGGGGACCTCACAACCCACCACACAGCTCCCCATCACGATTTCGTTGGAGGAATCGCCTAAGCGGATGGCTATAACCTGCTGTCCGGCGAACCCACCATTGGGCTGTCAGCAGTAATCATGCTCTTCAGGACAACATGTGCCCTGTTCGCCGGCGCCAGGATATTGAACCGCGACCTCTTGCTACGCCCCGAAAACTATCACGAAAATCTAATCCGGAACATCCTACTCCTTCAACAGATACTTGGATATGAGGCGCACCCGGCCGTCATTGGCAACCTCGCCAATGAAACGTGTACGATTCATCGCACTCGACATTGGTAATTTATATGGACACAGCGGGGATATCCGAGGCTTTGACCTTGGTGTGTCCGTTCTCGATACCACGTGTATCCCACCGACTGCCAAACCGCTATGGCAAGCCACCAGCTCACATCACTATAGAGTCGGAACTCGATCCAGGGTTGTTGCCCGACCGTTCGCGTTTGGGGAAAGTAAGACCATAAAAAAGTTCGGTAAACTGAGGTTTCTATTCCAGCAATTAGTAAGCGATGATGACATTGCTCTCGTCTACCACGATGCTCATTTGGAGCACAGAGTTCTTGCAGAGCTTGGCGTCAATCTTCGAGGAGTAGACACCATTGACACCAGTCGTCTTAGCACCTATGTTCTTGGGTTTCGGGCTGATGGGTCTAGTCCTAAACTCGAGGACATTGTCATAGCATTTGGTCTCGAAACGATGCCCATTTTGCTCTCCGGGCAATGGTGATGCTTGCCACGGAAGATGCGAAGGGGGGAGTCGGGTCTTATACTGGACTGGCAACCAGTATTTTGGAAAATCGTTACAGCTAAGCTAGTCCAAATAATCAGGGAAAGATCTTTAGCTCCAATAGCCGCAGAAGCTGCAAAGAAAGCCAAAAGCGCCAAAGAACAAGCTCACGCCGGTAAATCTCATTCAGCTCGACAGCAGCAAAGTAGGGCAGCAAAAAAAGCTGCAGAGAAAGCCGAAAGCGCCAAAGAACACATACTCTCGAGACAAGACAGCCCAGCCGTTGAGGAAGAGCCGAAGGCAAGTTGAATTGGGAAGGGTACTATCGGTGCTGATTATTTGTCCTAGGAGATGAAAATTGACTCGGTAGTCGTCTTGCAACATGGGGTATTGTATTTTGTAGTAATACAAGGTGGGCAAGGAGGTAGGGAGGCAACAAAGGGGAACTTGAACGTCAACTATTCATCAAAGCAATGGGGTATTCGGTACTTGCGAAATCGAGAGACGTGCAGGCACAGGCCCGGGTGGGTATGATCGGCTGTTCTTTGTTTCGTCAAAACATATTGCAAGTGTTTCGGCAGGTTGAGCCAGTGCCGCACTGCGAAAAGACCCCTTCGGAGGAATTTATTGTCTACTTCTGGATATGAGAAAGGGAGCACCCCGGAATCCTCGACGAACGATCAACAAGATCAAGCGACGGCCTGGGGATGGCCTCGCGAGTTGGAAATAGAATGGCAAAACGTGGAGCGGTCCGCAGCCTGTCACTGCTTTATTCAGCAGGACGCAAGTATTGGGGCCCGAAGCTGAAACAATGGAACAGCACCTGAGCTGGTGGCGGGACACATCGGCCAGCCCACGGTGCCACGCTCCCACGCTCCCACGACCGCCCCAGGAATTCCAGGAACCCACAGGGCAGGCACCAAAAAGCCTTTGTCTCCTTGTTTGCGCTGGCTTGCAGCTCATTCAACCGTTTTGTGGGGCAATCAATACGGGCAGCTTGCCGCCGTGCTGGAAAGCCTGATTCTTGGCCACTCTCCAATTCCTCTCCACATCCAGCCTAGAGGCGCTCAGCCAGGCGGGCATTTAACTCACAAGCACGTCAAGCGGCTACCTCAGTCACCTCAAACTACCCCGGCCTGGGTGCTGCCGACCTCCCAGGTGACAGCGTCAAGAGCTGACCAAGCTGCCCGCCTGTGACAGACCCCGGACTGAGTGAGGGGGTGTGACTTGGAGGGGCACAGCGCACGCGATGCCGCCCATGTCATGCTGCCCGCCATGCTGCTATGCCGCGTCTTGAGACAGACAGATTGCAGCTCTTGGCGACCACGACCTGCCAGACAACGACGCCTCGACGACGCTTCGTTCCAGCGGCGACCTGAACCCAATCGACGCAGCTCGGGTTGTTGGGTCGGGCAGTTCCATGTTTTGGGTCAATTCAGTTGCTGGCCTTCTTCCGCATCCCGGACATTTCTTCCGCATCCCGGACATTTCTTCCGCATCCCGGACATTTCTTCCGCATCCCGGACATTTCTTCCGCATCCCGGACATTTCTTCCGCATCCCGGACATTCAGCTTTGATCAGTTGTCTGATCAGTTCTCATTTTCTGTTCATTATTTAGATATACATGTTCCGTACTGTGCACTCCACGTGTAATCGCGAATTGCGGATGGTGCACATGTGGGGTTGAAACTTGTGGAGCCATCTCGAATCAATCAACCTTGGACAATTCAACTTTGAGCTTGGGCGGTGGCACTCAATGGCAACCGCAACCGCAACCGCAACCGCATCCACAACCACCAAGAGAAGCTTTGTTGCATCCTGTCTAGAGTTCGGCAATCCTTGGGCTCCAGTGTTCTAATGTTCTAGAATCACAGGGCAGGCGAGATTTGTCTTGCTCCTTTGTCGCCTGTCTTTGTTGCTGTGCCCCGTCGTCGAGACCGTCTGCCACGATACCGTTCGATGATGCCCTGCTGCTTTTTCAGCATTGCCAGACAATTGTTGGCTCTCGGCCGCGAGTACAGCAAGGAAGGTCGGGTAGTCTGAGGGTCGTTGAAGCTTGTTCAATCGACAGCTACTGCTAGCAACGGTACGCCGGTACCAAGTGCCCAACCTGGAGCCAACCTGGGCCGCCGACTCGAGGCGCCGTTGCCCTGTATATTTCTCTGGATCCACGTGCTGACAGCCACGTCCCACGTAGGTTCGTCGGTTCAACGCGACATCCAGCTGCCAGCTGGCATTGGGCACCACCACTGGTCAGCCAACCTACCTATCTCCGATTTGATAGGGCTATTGTCAATTGTTAGTCGCTATTCACCTATTTACCTTACCTTAAACTTTAGACAACCACGCTTCCCAGGTATGTCTTGTTGCTTGCCTATTTTATATCCTCTCGCCTCCCCGGTCTTCTTCGCTCGTCCTTCTCCCCTCATCCAAAAACACCAAACACTTTTTTTAGGCTTGTCGGCACGTTTACTCTGTTCTGGCGACGTCCCATTCACACGCACTTCACCTTCACCTTCACCTTTCACCTTTCTCCCTCTCCACTCCCCACCCACTCAACACATTACTTCGTATTCGCACCTTCATAACTCGAACGAGTCACAATGTCTGTCCTCGCTGGCATGCCTGTTCGGCCTTCTGTCTCCAAGCTTCCCACTACCAAGCGTGGCAACACTGTGCTCCTCCGTGAAGGTATCGACATCGCGCTCGCATACTTCAACAACGGCACCAGAGACGAGCTTCCCACGCTGACCACCAGGGCGAGAAGTTGGTCCAATAAGTACTACAAAGGCTACCGATACGCCGCGAAGAGAGCAACAGGCCTACTTCAGACCTTTCCCAACCTCTTCAACCTTGGTGTCCAACGTACGTATTAGCCCTCCGAGCCACAGACAGCTTGTGACAAGTCTTGACTAACAAAACGCTGTAGCGAATCTGCGTCTGGCACCAGCAGAGATGACACCACCACCCAGCCCCCCTCAACCCGAGGGTGACAGCATCCGGGATTTCCGACAGGCCGACCGTAAGGTTATGAACTCGGAGGTCTTTCCCGCCTTCACCGAGCCGATTCTGGCTTCGGAAGCCGAACTGGACGATATTATCGATGTTCGTCCACGCCAGCCTCCCCCGGGTAGCCGGGCTAAACCCAACATGCGGGTTGATGCCTCCATGCTCCGGGGCACTGGCTTGCTCCACTCGCTTCCCGAATTTCTTGGACAGTTGGCGCGCGCAAACCTCGAGACCGAAACCCGGCTGGCCAACAACCCCAGCGGTTCCGGTTTCGAGCTCGACGAGGAGACGGCGTCTCAGCAGCCCCACGTTGAGATGGACGTCTACACCGGCCTAATCGAGACCCAGAAGCGTCGTCACGCACGCCGGGTCATCCTCCCCGGTGGCCGCCCTTTTAAGCTGCCCGGAGACGGCGAGGAAGATAGCGACAACGAGGGTAGCACCGCAAGGAGCAATAGGAACAACTCCGCAGATGAGGAGCAGAGTAGCGATGGTGACGACGAGTCTTCGGGAAATGAGAGCGATGATTCGACGTCGACAACAGCCAGCCTTCGCGTCAGCCGTGGAAAGCGTAAGGCTGCCGCCGTGTCCGGATCCGAGGAGGCGGAAGAAAGCAGCCCACCCAACAAGCTCCGCATCCAATACTCGTACCCGCCCCCCGTCCTTGGAGCGTACGACATGAAGAGACGCAAGCTGGTCCAGCGGCTTAACCCGGCAGACATCGGACCCGACCCCTTCGGCGTATTTGGCCAGCATGACGACCCGCCTTCCCCCGCCAGGTCAGACGCTAGCAGTAGCAGCAGCAGCTCGGGCGGGCCTACCCGCATCATCAGGATCAAGGTGCCCAAGAGCAACAGCGGTAGCAGCAATAACAGCAGTGCCGGAAGCTCGAGAGCCTCGACCCCGGAGAACCGGTCCGCTACAGCAGCGGTAGCTGGCACTCCGACGCGAAGGATTATCAAGCTGAAGTCTCCTCGCTCATCACCCCCTGCCGCTTCCTCGGGACACCCCTCCCCGTCTAGCTCGCCCACGTCGAGCCCAGTCATCAGGATCCGGGTGAAGAAATCCACGTCGCCGGCCGCATCGGCCACTAACCCCATTCCTGCCGCTCGCCCGTCGTCCGAGTCGGAATCGTCATCATCGGACCCGTCCCGCAAGCGGATCCGCATCAAGTTGGTGAACCGATCTGCGGAGGGCGAGCGGCCGGCCAAGCGGCAAAGGTCGTTGATCCAGGAAGTGGAGGAGTGAAAGGGAGCGGACAATGCCTGGCTGTACAAGACAAATGGCATGGGTAAATATCTGGGAGGCATACATGGACAGGCGTAATGGCATGCATAAATACCATGGATGCCTTCTGGCGGACGGAAAATGGGCGGCATTAGATTTGTTTTGGCGTGCAAACGCACTGCATCTTGGGCGTTAAGAGGCATAAAGAAACCAGTGGTTGGTTGGTCGGCTTTCTGGGAGGATATACCCCCTAGGTTCTAGTTTTCTCTTCTGGTTTTGCATTTCCTTTCTCTTAGTCATCGCGTATGGAAAATTATCTTGGCATGTGTACATTTAAGAGCGACTACATGATATACATTAAGGGGATATACCCGTACATGACATGAATTCTCTACGAACTGCCCCCCCCTCCTAAAGGCACTCATCATGCTGACCATTGTGATACGTCTAGGGTTGACCATAGACGCCGCTCCCCATTATCCCGCTTCAGTCGATATCCATGGGATCCCCGTCCCGTACTGCGTCCCCGTCGACGGCCGGTGCCAATTGGGTGCTCGTATAATGCCAGACGACGCCGCATCAAGGTTCTCTCTTCTGCCCTATGGATGCCAGCACCCTGCTGACGAGGGTGAGGGCGCGGCAGACGTCACGGCATGTATCACACTTCTTCTCGTTGTCGTGCTCCGTCACTCATCCCCGTTGCTTCAGAGTTTTCTCGAGCAAGGCCCTTGATCTCATTGACAAGGCGGGCGACAACCCCCTCGGTCTTATCCCAAAGTCTAGAGATCAGGGAGTTATGTCTGTCGATTGCCATGGCCACAAGATTAGACCTCTTCAAGCTTCCGTCCAAATCCGAAGGCTTGAGGAGTCTAAAGGCGGCCGGACTAGTGGTGAGTGGTACTTCTGAAGCTCGAGCATCCCGATGGTGAAGGTCTCGATGGTGTCGGTGAGAGAGGGTTGGCTGATGCCTGGGTATGGTGGTAACCCGCAGGGACTTGTCGCACACCCCTGGTGGCAGTGTTGACACGTACAAGCACAGAGACGAGGGCAAATCACAGGCACCCTCTCCCAGGCCAAGCGGCGTGATGCTGTGTTGGCGTCCTTGTCGGCATTCCCGTCGGTCTCTTCGTCGGCTTTGCTCGCTGGCAAGGTGAGCTGGGCCTCCAGCTCTGGGTCCTGACCCGGGGTGTTGGCCGCGCGGGACTGGCTTTCTTGCGGGGGGCGTCTTGCCCGCAACCGCTGCAAACGCCTCGTTGGGGTGTCCAAGGATAACTTTTCCGCGGGTTGAAATCGCACCTGTGGAGCTGACGCAGCCCTCCCGCTCCAGGCCTCGCTCGGGATATCGAGGTCGCCTTGCTTGCGGTGAGGAAGAAGCCTTTCCCGGTGATATTGATAGGCGTTCGAGCGACAAGGCAGGCCCGGCCTGCGACTTTTTTCCACGCAGCTTCCAGCTGCTCATGGCTTTGCGAAGGCGACTCGCTTTTGGGGGAGTGTCTGGGCTCCATCTGGACACCGCCTCTTGGTTTGTCGCCTCCGCAGCGTCTGCGGAGGCTCCACGGCCGGCTAGGGTTTCTGGTCGTGTCGGCGGGATATTCTTGACGGCTTGGTGCACGCCGTGCTCAAACTGTATGTGAACAGCTATGTTACTACTCTTCTAGTCTAGGTAGGTTGTGTGGGTGTCTTGTGGAAATTAGGGAGAGATATATATATGAGACAAATTAAAGATGTATAGGAGACCGGTCAATGGGGAAAGAGAGGACAGGGACGACAGTAGAGTGCTAGATATCTCGTCGATCAATGAGGTCGCTAGAGATGTTCAAGGTTCTTATAGATGTTGCAAACCCCCCCCAGCACTATCTAAAACTTGGTCAGTCCTCACCTGTGACAAACATATGCACTCAGCCAAAGCTTACTCAATCCGGCATCTCAGTCACATACACAAACAAACAAACGGCATTGTCACACAACATTTCTATGATACACTAGATAGGTGGTCACAAACATTATCCCATGCTGCAATCGGAAAAACTAACTGATAGACGTCACTTCATTCCCCATTTTTAACAGTTATGTACCCCAACAAATAAAAGCCCTGATATGCCAGAAGCCCATTGCCCTCCCCCCCTAAACTCCTCGCCGGTGCAAAAAGTCCCTAAACAACAACAACAACAACAACAACAACAACAACAAAAAAACAGGGCCAGGCCTTTACCAGGTAGGCCCAGACCGGTATCGCACGCCTGCTTTGCTCGCTCGCTTAACTCTCGTGAAAAAGATCCAACCTCTAACAGCTCAAACTTGCTGCATCCAACTGCAGTCTTCTTAATGCGGATGCAAACGGGCAGACAAACCCCCACTCCATCTAGCCTCAGCGCAGCTGGACATTAATCCGCTCTCCCAGAATTCCCCTTGACTTCCGCCACTCCGCTGCCGGGCCGAAGATCTTCTCGGTATTCGCCTTGATGATCTCAGTCAGCGGCCGCTTCTCAGGCTCATCGCTCCAGCCGAAGCGTCTGCGATCGTCCGCCAGCTGACGCTTGAAGTGCTGGACATCATCCCACAGCCGGTTCATAGCCTCGTGAGTGTCCTCAGCTTCGCGGTCAATGCGCTCATACTCGGCGTCCTCGTTAAAGTTGGCCACTTCCTCCTCGCTGAACATGGGCAGCCGGCGGTATCCGCCCCTACGCGGAACTTGTATCCCCTTCTTGGGCGTCTTGTCCTGGGACTCGCTGTCGTTGTTCTCCTTGGGGTTTTCCTTCATGTTCTCCTTGGCATTCTCCTTGTTCGCCTCCTCTTTTACCGGCGTTTCTGCTTCGGCGCTGCGGCTGCGGAGCATAATCGGATTCTTCAGCTGGTCGAGACATAGCTTCAAGTGCAGCCGCAAGGCGTCGTTCTCCGTCTGCAGGCTGCGGATCTTGGTGTCGGCCACGAGGCTGCGCTCCTCCATGAGCTGCTGCATGCTGCGCACACGCTCCTGGTACTCTTCAAGGCGCTCCTCGGCTTCGCGGGCGTCTTTCTCGCGGCGCCTGCTGTCACCGACAACAACCTGTAGAGCGCGAATCTCCTCGGCCATGGCCTCAATCTGAGCCTCCCGCTGAGCAACGCTAACGTTGTCCTCATTGACAACTGCCTGGGTACGGATACGCTTGGCCTGGTCGGCGTAGCGTAGGGTCGACAGGGTCTCGTCGTAGTCAGAGGGCGCAATACAGGCAATCATGGCTGTTTTGCTGTTGCCACCAAGCGAGTCCTTGAGTAGCCATGTGAGGATGCTGTCACGGTAGGGTACCACCGAGTTGGACGAGTTCTTGCTACCCTTGCTATGTTTCTTGGGATCGGCCAGAGCAGCGATGACACGGCCCAGCGTAGTCAGGGATTTGTTGATGTTGCTGCCCTCGCGGAGGCGCTGGCCCGTTGCTTCGGTCGACTTGGCACGCTCGCTGCCGGCAAGATCGACAAGGCGAATACGGCTGCTGCGCTCCGTCGTCTCGTCCCTATCGGTGTGTTGGAGAATCTGCTTCAGCATGATGGTGAAGACGGCATGGCTGCGACTGCTAGTATCGTTCATCTTTGTGCTGGCAACAGTGCGGTTGGAGTCGCCGACCGACATGTAATGCAGGATTTCGTCGAGACTACGCACAGGGGCCTCGGTCAGATCCTTGACATAGGGGCCCTCGATTGGCGACTCGCGAATCTTGAGATAGTAGGGAGCCTGGCTTGAGACGACGGGTACCAGGAGGTCGCGAACATGCTCGTTGTAAACCTCGAAGTAGCTCACACGCACGTTGTAGCTAAGGTTGGGCGTCTCGCTCTGGGCCTCGGCGATGCGCTCGAACAAGTCCTCGCAGGTGCGCGGAATCAGACCAGGCTCATCAGGGGTGCCCATCATGGTGTACGACTTGCCTGAGCCCGTCTGCCCATAAGCGAATATGCATGTGTGGTACCCCTCAAAGTTGTGATCCAGAAACTCCTCGCCCAGGCTGTCGTAGACCTGCGATTGCGTGGCGTAGTGCTCGTCAGCCCTATCGTGGCTCCAGAAGCTCTTGTCAAAGGTAAACGACTTCTCCTCAAAGACCTTGCGGGATCGGGCGCGTGAGTTGCCGGGGTCCGTGTCCTCGGGAATCATCAGGGTCGTCGTTTCCGACATGGAATCCATCCTGATGAGGCAGTCTGCATTGCGCTGGCGTTCTATGGGGAGATAGTCGGTTAGCATTCGAATGCAGTGAGCTGTTACCCCTTTTCGGCTCTCGCAAGAGCATATACATACCACGCGGCAAAAAGGCGCGCACACGCACGACGACCTTGACGTTGCCCCCCGGGTCCATTCTCGCGTGGGGTGGAACCGTGCCATCTCTCGATCGCAAGGATGGCGTTGAGGCCGAGGGAGGGAGCTGCTGGGTCGGCGTGGCGGCCGTGGATCGCACAGAGCGCTGGTGCTTCGAGTCGCGGATGGCCCCCCTCGCCGGCGACGACGTGGGTGTTCGCATCGCCGTGGGCTTCTTGGGCGGCATTTTGGTCGGGGTTGGCATTAGACGTGGCTCCAGGGCGAGGTCTGTGAGTGTTTCTTCGAGCTCGGCAACAACGGTGCGGAGCCGAAGTTGGAGAAGGTTAAGCATCCGCTGTTCTTTTGCTGTGGATGTTTACTTTGGCGCTTCCGAGGGGCGCAGTTGCCGGGGTGAGGGTGGTTGAGCTCGATTGGATGGCAGGTGCCAAGACGGAAAGCTAGCAGGGGGACCTGGGGGGGGCGATTGGCGCTGTCCCGCGATAAAATCTACCGAATGGGAGGGGCGAGGGGCCAGGTTTCAGCGGGGATAGGGTCAACTGTCGCCTGTTGACTGTCGTGGCACACTGGTGACTTGTCTAGCGTCTACATCCTGAGATTTGCGACACGGCTGGATGTAAACAGTCGAAAAACTCTCGATGTGGGAAGCTACCAAGAAAACGCGATGGCCGTCCAGCGCACAGCCTCTGATGCGCACAGGTGCAGGAATGCCAGGATATCCTTTTGGGTTTGGAGATCACTGAAACTGTTGCATTGGTCCTTTCAGCTCCCACTCAATTCGACACAGCTCTGTTTGCTCTGGCCTGGCTCGTGCGCAAGCAGCCGTCACGGTTCTCAGTCTTTCAAAAGTCTTTCAATGTCAATCATGTTCCATCTCGAATCTGTCTCGTGCTCCGAACAAAACGCTGCCACCCATCCTGAGCGCCAGCGCCAACCAACCCAACCCAACTCTTTAAACAGCATTCTATGCCCGCTTCAGTCCCTTCCCAAGCAACTCCCCACCAATTTCCTTAACCAACTTCATCCTCTCAAAAATCTTTCCCTTCCCCAGCACCGTATCCTCTGCATCCATCATCCTCAACAACTCCGCCAACTCCCCGTCCAGCGGCAGCAGATACGTCAGGTATCCTAGCGCCAGCAACATGCCCTCTAATGCCTCGGCCGACGCCTCCTCCTGGGTGATGGCCTCGAGTGCTGACGCCGCGAGTTCCACCTGATCACCCTCTGGGAGCACGTCACCCGGTCCATCGCGTCTCTTGCGACTATTTGCCAGCGCCACATTGAACAGTAGCGACGCCGCCGCGACCCTGACGTTGCTATGGCCGTCGTCGAGGAAGCTCGTCGACACGAGCTGCGTCACAGCCGCTCGCAACCCTGCGTGCCCCAGCACCTGGTCCGGGTACAGCGGGCTTGAGAACAAATTGCATGCCGTCTGCAATGTGACGAGACGAAGCGCGTAGGGGCAGGCCGCAGTATCAAGGGCGTTGACGCGTTCGAGTACCGCGACTACGGTTTGCTGATTGTGCTCCTCGGCTAGGTAGCCACTGAAGCGAGGGTCAATGAGGGCGCACCGAAGAAGGTCAACCATTGTGAAGAGGAGATCCACCGGGAGCTGTTCGAGTGATTCGCGTAGGTAGGCTACAAAGGCCGATACGTCGGGAAGGGTTGTTTCAGCAGGACCGTCTTTAGCTCGTGCCTCGATGAAATGCCTGACGCTTTGGATGGCGGCGTCTTGGCCCGCTGGCCCCATCTTTGCTAACAGCTTTGGCAGGGGAGGAACCTTGGCGAAGATGACGGGCTTTGCATCTGGATTGGAGAGGCTCGGCAGGTTGAGGCGTTGGTGGGGATGTGGTGGCCATGCCATCTGAACTAGTAGTTGGATGTTGCCTCGCAGTGCACTAGGATCCGCACCGCTCCATCGGTTCTCTTGCTTGCCTTTGAGGAAGGTGATGAAGGTAGGGGTTGCTGAGATGGAGTATCGCTGGGCTACGTCAAAGGCCTTGGAAGTGTCAACCTTGATCAGGACGCCTCTGTCTTCGGCCTCCCCTGCCAGCTCATCATAAAGGGGATACAGCGTTTTGCAAGGGGGGCAGGTTGCTGAGGTGAAGAAGATGACAGCACAAGAGTGCTGGGACTTTGCTAACAGCTGGTCTAGCTGAGCTAAGTTGGTGACAAGATGAACTTTGCCCTCGCGATGATGTAGCTGGGATTTGGGCTTGACTGAGCTACCCGGCGTATCCTGTATTCCAAGGATGCCACCGGCCCGCTTGCTGGCGGTGATCTGTTGGTCAAGCATGGGCATCAACATCTGGCCAAAGGGGGAGTCACTATATCATGTTAGTGTGGGCTTCTCGAGGGGGTATCCTTGGGGAACATACAGCACAGCCTGTGGCATGTTTGTAATATGACTAGGTATCCCCTTGCCCAAGAGGAAGGTGGCAAAGTCGTTTGAGAAGTTGTTGCAGTTATGCCTCCATAGGTCATAAGCCTCGACAGTATAGATTTCCCGTAGCGAGTCCAGATACTCCTCAATCACATCAATCGGCACTTGTAACGGCTGATTAGCCGTTTTCTTCCTCCAAAGACATAGCTGGACTGGGCGTGCTTACATTCTGTACGGCCAAGATGTATCTCTTGCATTGGCTGGCCGAGGTGAGACGAGCCAGGTGCGATAGCAACAACATTGCCGTCATAAACATACTCGCGACCCCGCAATTTAATCGAGGTGTGGTAAATTGCGTCCAGGTGGAAGCCTAGGAGGCTCATGGACATTTGTCGTGCCATGCCCCGCGAGAGGTCATAGACAAAGAGGTTGACATCCATTGTGAAACCCAATGACTAAAATTCGAAGATTCGGAATTTAGGGATTCAGGGAGAAGACCTGATTGCGGTCGAAACTTCTTAAATTAAATCGAGTTGGAAGGAACTCCCTGGATTTGGAGACCCAGGGAAAACACGATGGGTTGATGGAGTGTCGTGGTGCGATTAATAGTTCATTGATTGAAAGGCAGCAGTTGGTGACGAGGCGGACTTCAATTACACCAAGCTGGGACCCTGGATTCTGGAATGCTGGGGAAGGAAATCCACACCTCAGTACCACTGGTCGGTGCATCGGCACTTTTACGGCTCCGATAGGCCTCAAGACTGCGTCCCGACTCTTTTTGTATGTTCTTCAAACATCAAAAAGTAGCTGCAAACTTTCAGTGTTACTGCTTTAAACAGCGTCTAGACTAGGCATTCGACCAGAGACTGTCCCAGCATCCAGTTGATGCGACTCGATGGATGCATATCTATTTTGGTACTTGAAGAAGTAACTTGGGCCTATCGGGAATCTGGGATGGCCCCACCACTTTCCACGCTTCAGCCAAACTGGTTGGACCAGAACAGGACACTTTGGCCAGGGGCTTTCCTGGCGCTGCCCGCAGCGTCACCTTGGTGCCATTGGAGACAGAAATCCGATTTTCTAAATCTTCAACCCCTATTCTACACCCACCACTCTTCGAGGCCACATCTCGACGACGAGGAACCGGCGACAACTCACATGTTGCAATTTCTTCGCCCTCCTTTTTTCCTGCCACTCGTTGAACGGCCTCTTTATTTCAATCCGATCGCTGGCTTGGCATGTGTAACCTGATCGTGTGAGAGTACCTCTTTTTTTTTTTTGCTTGTCCTCTGACAACATCGTCGCTTGCTTGCGTTGCAATCAAGCCTGTCCGTTCCCTATGCGGCGCACATCGGTTTCGTTGCCGACCAAGCATATCGCTCACGACCCGCACGAGAAGCCCGACCGCTACGATCTCGAGCACGGCAGGGAGCCAGGGCTCTTCGCCAGGATGCAGTCCTCCTGGAGCTCGCAGTCGCAGCGGGCGCGCTACCTCAAGACGAGCGCTATCGTCTTCGTCGTCTTCTTAATCTTCTACTACCTGTCGCCCTCGGGTGTTGATCTCTACCATGAAGGTACGCCGGATCCCCCGCCAGAATCAATCCATACCCGCTCCCCAATATGAAATCGCAATGCTTACAGTTTCAGTGACAGGCTCCAGCGGTAACAGCCAGGGCCAGGTACCCTCCGACTCGTCCTACGGCACGGCATCGTGCACGAGGTCCTTCTCCAAGGAAAAGCCCATCGTCCAGTATGTCTTGATGATTGACGCCGGCAGCACCGGCTCCCGCATCCACGTCTACAAGTTCAACAACTGCGGTGCGTCGCCCGAGCTCGAGGACGAATTCTTCATGCAGACCAAGAAGATTGAGGGCCAAAGCAGTGGCCTGAGCGCGTATGCCGATGACCCCGAAGCTGCTGCGAAAAGCCTTGATCCTCTTCTGCAGGCTGCCCTCGAGAAGGTCCCCGACAAGCTCAAGGGATGTAGCCCCATTGCCGTCAAGGCCACAGCCGGTCTACGCCTCACTGGCCCCGACAAGAGTCAGCGGGTCCTGGACGCAGTTCGCAACCACCTCGAGACCAAGTACCCCTTCCCGGTTGTGTCCAAGGAGGAGAATGGCGTGGCTATCATGGACGGTTCCGACGAGGGTGTTTATGCTTGGATCACGACCAACTATCTGCTTGGAAAAATCGGTGGCCCTGACCACAGCGAGACTGCGGCCGTATTTGACCTTGGCGGTGGCTCAACGCAGATTGTCTTTGAGCCCCGATTCGAAGGTCTCACATCAGGTGGCATGCCAGAGAAGCTGGCCGAGGGCGACCACAAGTACGAACTCGACTTTGGCGGCCGCAAGTTTGCGCTGTACCAGTATTCGCATCTGGGATATGGTCTTATGTCGGCTCGCGATGCTATCCTGGCCACGCTCGTCAACGATATGTACAGCGTCCACAAGGACAGCACCGACCCCCGTGCGTGGATGAACAAGCCCATCGTCAACCCCTGCTACTCGTCCGGCATGGCTAAGCTGGCTAAGGTGACACTGGACGACAACCACCCGCTCGGCAAGAAGATTGAGCTGAACATGACGGGCCCCGCTGTTGCTGCCCCGGCCCAGTGCCGCAGCCTGGCCGAACGCATTCTCGAGAAGGAGAAGGAGTGCAAGCTCACTCCTTGCTCGTTCAGGGGCGTACACCAGCCGTCCATCGCCAAGACGTTTGCCAAGGAGGATATCTACTTCCTCTCGTACTTTTACGACCGCACCCAGCCGCTCGGCATGCCCGAGTCGTTTACTCTTAGGGAGATGCACGACCTGGCCAACCGCGTGTGCTCGGGCGAGGACGGATGGGATGTGTTTAGCAGCGTGCCGGGCGCGCTCGAGGAGCTCCGGGATAGGCCTGAGCACTGCATGGATCTCAACTTCATGATGGCATTGACCCACACGGGTTATGAGATGCCTATTGATCGCGAAGTGCGCATTGCGAAGCAAATCAAGAAGAACGAACTCGGATGGTGTTTGGGTGCCAGGTAAGCCACATACATCCCATCTTTTGAGAGTTGTAACAGTTTTGCTAACGGTGTCGTGTTAGTCTGCCGCTCCTTTCGCAGGCGTCGGGGTGGAAGTGCAAGATTACGGAAGTTTATTGAAGTGAAGGAGAGCAGAGATCATGAAATATCACACGCAGCCTTGAGTGCTGTCTAATACCGACAATTGGAAGGAAAGGGCCATGTGCAAATCGGCGTTGGGGTCTACTAGCAGTGTGTCTGTTCCGGTTTAATCTGCAGACTGGGCCTGAGGTTTTGCGACGGAGTTTATGATGAGGTACAAAACATGTATGAATATTTCGTTGCATTATCACACCTGGCAGACATTGAAATTCAAAGACTCTGTCGTGAGATCAAGTCTCATGTGGGTTGGAACCAAGATAATCAGTATGGATGTCTTTTTATATGTTTTTGGTGTTCTCGAATGAATACACCTCGCTGCTGACGGGGCATGCAAGCTATCTATACCGTCAAGCTGTTTATTTTAACAGATCAAGATATGGCTTCGTGTGTTTGTGTTTCATCTGCTTTGCTTCATCCTGCCATTGAGCCTCATGGAAACCACCCGCTCAAGGGGGCGCCGCCACCATGCCAAGCACATCTTCAATGACATCCTCAGGCCCGACTCCGTCCAGAATCGCCTCAACCGCCGCAAGCTCGCTGCCCCATTGCATGCTGCGCTCCCTCTCGGGCCTCACCACAGCAATGCGGTGCAGGTAGACCTTCTTCGCAGCTAGTCCCACCAGCGACGGCGTCACGTAGTCGAGCCCGTGCAGCGGCGCAAGGCTCTTCATGAGCTGCTCAAAGTGTTTGGTCGCCGTGGGCGTGATACCACCGCCGACAGCGCGGTGCATCCGCAGGAACGAGACGATATTCGTTTGGTACCGCGTCACCTCGACGTCGACTTGCACCTGCTGGGTAAGCTGGGCGAGGATGGCCACCTCACTGTCCGTGAAGACCGGCGGCGGTGGCGGTGGCGGCTTTCCTTCCGTCGGGCCCGGAGCTGGTTTCGGGGGGTGGATAGATCGGCCGTCTGCGGCTGTGAATGATGAGCTGAGGGCGGATCCGCTCCGCTTCACCACGCTGAGGCTCGAGTCGGTCGAGGCCGCGTCGTTATCGTCGTCGATGTCTGAGCCATCGTATTCCTCGTCGAGATATGCGAACCCCTCCTCGGGGTCGTGCCAGTGCGCCAGGTAAAAGAAGTCGTTCAGGTGCGGTGTGACATGGGCCTGGCCGCCGCTGTCGGCACTGATGGCAGCGATGAAGAGGAAGTGCTTCGGAGCCGTGTGGACGCTCGTCCGGGTGAAGATGCGGCGCGTACGCAGCAGCTCAAGGGCTTGGATCTGCACGGCAAGCGGCGCGCAGTCGAGGTGTTTTGCGATGACGACGTTTGCAATCTGCGGCGGTGGCGGTGCTTGCTGGGCACTTGATGCTGCTGCCGTTGTTGAGGAGGATAGGGTCATCGGGCCGCCGTTGCTGCGCTGGGACCCCCCTCGGTGTGGGAGAAAGTACGGCCCCGTTGGGGAGGTGGTCGATGGGTCATGGTGTTGGGGGGAGAGGTGGCGCGTTCGGTACGGCGAGATGGAGCGTCCGTTATTATTGCTGCTATTACTGTTGGCAGTGGGCGACGTCGTCTGAGGGGGGGGAGCGAGAAGAAGGCGAGCCGCGAAGTCATCCAGGGTGGTGTGGGCGTGGCAGCTGATAATGACGGGGGCGAGGCCAAATGTCCTGGTAGCGATCAGGCGGAGCTCCTCGGTAAGCTCGTCGACGGCTTCGGGGCTCGTGCTGACCAGGCAGTGCTCGCGGGAGATGAGAGAGAGAAGGGCGGCGAGCTCGAGATCGCTGAGGTTGTGGACTTTTTGCAGCAGCTGTTGGTCATTGGCGGCTGCCATCGCTGCCAATTCTCTGGATGCAAGTCCAGGGCCCCATTAGGACGAGGCTGCGAGGCTACACGCTGCAGGCTGGAACCCCCTATTCACACGGATGCTGCGGGTCTTGGCTGGTGTTGTGCCATTTCTGGGTCGACGTGTCGCGTGTCGTCTATGCGCCCTCGTCACAGGTTCGAGGTTCGAGGTTCCCGCCCGTAAGCTTTCCTGGCTCTCCAAAGTGGCGCTTGCGTGGGGAAAAGGCACATGCAAAGGAAGAGCTAGGCCAAAAACCGCCTGGTTTCATCGTGGGGCCTAATCGGCCTGCTGCGGAAGGTTTGATTGGCCCAACGCAGTGTCTGTGCCTAGAGCTATCCGTCACCCAACATCGAGTGAGTCCCGCTCATTTGCTTTATCAACGCCGCCCCGTTTACAGCACCGCTGATTTGCTTTGCGGCCTTCCGAGCTCCCACGACGACTCCGTGACATCAAAAGCCGAACCTGCCTCGACGACCTGCCTCATAGGCCGCTACCGCATTTCCATCGCTTCCCCGCCTCCATCCGGAACACGCCCCCGGTCAATTCGCCCAAGATGGCCTCGAGAAAGAAGGTCCTGTTGAAGGTTCGCACACTCGACATGCGCGGGCACTCCTACAGTGGCGATAAATAATTGACGATGGGCTGACGAGATTGCGTGTCAAGGTTATCATCCTGGGTGATAGTGGTGTTGGAAAGACAAGCTTGATGAACCAATATGTACGCACATCGACAAGAAGGGCACATTGCTCGATGCATCTCTTGGAGTCACCCCTTATTCAAGCCAAGTGAGGCCATCTGCTGATGCTGTCATGGTTGCGGAACCGCAGGTCAACAAACGATTCAGCGCGAGCTACAAGGCTACCATCGGAGCTGATTTCCTCACACGCGAGGTGCTGGTGGACGATCGCCAGGTGACGATGCAGGTGCGGGAAATACCTCTACCCCTTTTACGTCCCCTACGTCGAAATGAGAAGCTAAAAATCTGGTTCGGATAGCTCTGGGACACAGCTGGGCAGGAACGGTTTCAGTCGCTTGGCGTAGCCTTCTACCGTGGCGCTGACTGCTGCGTCCTCGTCTTCGACGTCAACAACTCCAAGAGCTTTGATGCGCTCGATAGCTGGAGGGACGAGTTTCTTATCCAGGCGTCCCCCCGAGATCCGGATAATTTCCCGTTCGTGGTGTTGGGCAACAAAATCGATGTGGAGGAAAGCAAGCGAGTGGTAAGGCAACTAACGGCGGAAAATATCCCCGCTGCCTAACTGATGCTGATGCGGCCCTTCTAGATTTCGACAAAGCGAGCTATGACCTTTTGCCAGTCGAAAGGAGGTATCCCGTATTTTGAGACGAGCGCAAAGGAGGCCATCAACGTGGAGCAGGCCTTTGAGGGTGAGGTCCCCTGCAAAATCTTTGTCGGTTTCGGGTGCTGACAGTTGACTACAGTCATCGCAAGAAATGCCTTGCTTCAGGAGGAGTCGGAGGAGTTCAGTGGCGATTTCCAAGACCCGATCAACATTCACATTGAGAATGACCGGGATGGATGCGCCTGCTAAACTGGGAAGGAGTTAGGTTGTGGTTCTATCCTGACTGTACTTCACGACGGGAGAAGAGTCTTCCTTGTATGATATCATGCTGGGTCTGCGTCTGGCGTGGTTTTTTAATTCTCCTAAACGGGAGAAACTGGCTTGTCGTCTTTTTCAATAGTCTTTGAGCGGACTCGGCGGGGGAGGGAACAGTGCCGCTCTTCGAGTGAGGCAAGCAAGGTGATTCATAGACCTGCATCGTTGTAAATGGTGCTTGGGCATATTCAGGATGCTGTAATGTAAGGACAACACAACACTTGCCTCCCTTCCGTCTCATTGGCATGGCGGCTGACGGATGCTGGGCCTTATTCATACGCGCACATGGCCTCGGTGTGAAGTCTATTATTTGAACTTACTAACGCTACCATGTCCACTTCTCTGTCCCACTCTTAAACAATATGGCTCAGGTAATAATTTTGTTATTGAAGTTGGAGACACAACAAAACCATGACACATCGACCCTAACCCTTATCTTGCGCCAAATGATTGATTTCACTCGCTTTGGCGCGGCCTGAAACAGCGGCTGCGGCACGTGGCGTTTGCCGCACGATCCACTGAAGAACCAGCTCTTCCGTACCTGGGCACGCGGTTTTGCTTCGGGGACAGGAGCAGATCGACAACGAGGGTCCAGCTCTTCGACTTTGCCTAGAGTTCTCCCCACTTCCTTCCACGGGTAGATCCAAGGCTTCGCTGTTAGTCCTGAGGCAGCGATATCCATTCATTTCCTCGCGGACCCAGCAGCTCCCCATTCTCTTCCCTGCCAATCGACCACGATCCATCCCAGTCCAAGTCGTGCGCTTCCTGGTTGCTCCTCGGCAAGTGGATGCGGATGCCGTCAGACAGGTTGATCTCGACCCAGCGAACAACGATGCCCCCCTGTCGGCCCTGATCTCGTGCCTACACGTACAGAACAATCCACTACCGCTTCGTCTGTCACCGATTCACCCCTTCGCCGAACGAGCGCATCCAGCGCATTCAGCGCGTCCTTCTCCGACCTCTCCGGAGGTGCCGCAGCCCGGCATTTCGAACCTCACTCCATGGCACCGAACGAGCCCCTAATGCCGGGGGAGCTGGCCCCCGGGCATCACATCCCTCATGACCGCCACGACCAGCATGGACACCATGAACTCTCCCACTCTCCCACTCCCTCTTCGCGGCGCCGGTCGCAATCCAGGAGCGTGGAGCTGCTCGCCCGAGGGACGTCGCAGTTGAGCTCGACGAGCGCCAACAGCTCGAGCTTGCGGGCCAAGCTCGGTTTGCTCGGCGTGGCACGGCGGACGCTGGGCATCATACTGTTGCTGTTTACTGTATTTTTGTGGACAATATCAAACTTCCTCGCGAGTGTGAGTTGGGCCCCCCTTGCGGCGCGCTGTCTCGGCAGGTGTAACACGAGCCAACTGAGTGATTCTAACGACTCCCCCTCTCTAGTATATCTTCTCCGACGACTCATATAGCAAGCCCTTCTTTCTCGTTTACGTCAACACGTCACTCTTTGCCGTCTCACTCATACCGATGGTCATACGCTATGTAATGAAAACAGGCGTCGCTACGATTAAGAGCAGGGCGGTAGAGCTTTGGCGGGAGACGCGGTACGGCATCAAGCCCCTCAAGACACAGGATGGGGAGGACAGCGGCGATGCCGAGCGGCTGCTGGTAGATGACGAAGGCAGCCTTGAAGCACTCAACTTCCCAGGGCGCAGAGATGAGAAGCTCAGCCTGCGCGAAACGTCATGGCTGAGCCTCGAATTCTGCATGCTGTGGTTCTTGGCCAACTACTTTGCGTCGGCATGCCTCGAGTACACGAGCGTGGGCAGCGCGACGATTTTGACATCGACGAGCAGTATTTGGACCCTCATTTTCTGCGCCATCATGGGCGTTGAGGGCTTCTCGATACGCAAGCTCCTCGGAGTTATGGCGTCGCTAGCGGGTGTTGTGCTCATCTCCACAGTCGACCTGAGCGGTGCGAGTGACGGAAACCGGGGTAATTTCCCACACAAAACGACGCAGCAGATTGCCATCGGCGATGCCATGGCCTTCTTCAGTGCCTTCATCTACGGCTGCTACGTGACGGTTATGAAGAGGCGGGTCGGAAATGAGGACCGGGTCGACATGCCGCTGTTCTTTGGGCTCGTGGGCCTCTTCAACGTGGTGTTTCTATGGCCAGGGTTTTTTATATTGCACTTCAGTGGCATCGAAACGGTATGCCCTACCCACCGATTCCCCTGTGTTGGCTGCTTATTGACTTGGCTTTCAGTTCGGACTACCCCCCACGGGCAAGATTTGGACGATCATTCTGGTATGTACTCCCGTGTAGCCGCACGACGACCCGTGAGCTGATAATGTCGTGATTCTCTAGGTCAACTCCGTTGCGTCTTTCCTGAGCGACATGACGTGGGCTTATGCCATGCTGCTTACTACACCACTGGTGGTTACGGTTGGTATCTCTCTGACAATTCCACTGTCGCTGATTGGAGAAATGATCCAATACGCTCAGTATTCAAGCTGGGTATACTGGGTCGGGGCGGGAATTGTGTTTCTTTCGTTTGTGTTTGTCAACCACGAGAGTCAGGAGGACGGAGACGATAACAAGGAGTAGAGGACAGAGGCGGGAACAGTCCGCGCTGTGGATAGAGGTCTTGCATGACATCCAGGCTATGCCTATGTGTGGCGCGTTTGGCCTTTTTTTTGCATTCCCAAGGCGTTTTGGACATGAGGCTATTGGCCGGGTCAGGCTAACTCGCCTATTGGTGAGGCCTCACCGTACACAGTATACACGGTAGGGCAGAACTGGCTGGGAAGCCATCGAGCCCCTGAAAAGGGGCCTAGCGCATCCGTTCATATGCGGTTGGCGATGTGCCTAATTTTACACTGTCCAGCGATAGTCGCAGAAAGACCGAGGTTTGGACTTTTTCGCTGTTGATTTGGTTGAGTTGTAATGGAGCAGATACACAGCCCTGGAGCAGCTCCAGCACGCTGGAACCGACGCCCGATTGGCGGGTACGTGCCGTTAGCTCGTATCGCAGCCGTCTTACCGCATCCGCATGTGCCCTCCCTGTCGGCCCGATCTGGGAGGGTAAGGGGATTGTGCATGAACTCCTGAGGAAAATAAATACTGCCCCCATGGGGGTCGCGAGCTGGCTGATTACCTTTGCCTTTTCTCTCATCTCCTATAAAAGTACTACACATGAGCGGGCAAATGACCGAGTGACCCGTCTTTCTGTCCTATCTCTTTGCCTTGTTAGGCAATGTATCCGCTATCTCTGTGCACTAACAGCAGGTAACAGCAGGTCGCGCTGTTGATCTCCCCGCATGGGCAGCGATGACGTGCGATGTGGGATTTAGGTTGCCCAGTTCCACTGTTTCAACGACAGCCCCTCAGAAAGAGCAACAAGGAAGCACGGCCTGGTCAACCCCAACAACCGCTCTCCAGGCTGTAACATCCTCCGCCATCCTTTTCAGACGGGGCCAAGTCGTTCCTTTTTCGCTCTTGTTTTTCATGGTGGCTTGGACCCTCTTTTACACAGACGGGTGCGACGGTGGACAGGTCATCTGCCCCTGCCGCCCTACCCCCTCTGCGATCACGCTGCCAACCGGTGCCCGGTCGATAGCATTCGGTGTGGGCTGCATGTGGGAGCTGCTACTACAACAACCGCGCTTCTAATTCCAAGGACTGCAAGGTAGGCGTGGGACACTTCTGTGTACACTTCTGTGGTGACCCCCCAGGCAAGCCAGGCAAACACACCTCAGCCCTCACGTCTGTCACTTCCAAGTCAACAACGACACGAGGCTTCCCTGCCTAGAGACTACCAAACTAAGAAGGTCAGCCGGCGACTCATCGCCCATGTCGTGTATCTTGCCTTGGAATCACCAGCGCACCACCATACATCCTTTTCATTCATCCATATAAATACATTTTGTTGCCTATACTCTCTCTCTCAACCTAGACCTTGTCTCGCTTTTCTGCAGTCTGCTGAAGCACGGCATCCGTACTTGTGCGAGCCTGTACTGTAGACCCTAGGAACATTCTCCCAGACTGCCTTATCCTATCCTATCTCCCCCATCACAACAACTCCCCAGATAGCCACCCGCGTAGGGACATGCGCATTTCGCTATGGCTGTCACAACCAAACCTCCTCACCTGGGTCTGGGCGACCGCATCAACTCAGCCACACGCCCGGTTCACGCAAAGCTAAACAAGGACCTCCTCCTCCGTCTCCCGTTGGCGCTTCCACCCCGTGCCCACGACCCATCGCTCTACATCACCGGTTTGCTGTATGTGGCCCCCATCTACCGCGCCTTTGAGTCTGTTTGGCAGGACATCGTCGACAGCTCCCCGCTCGACCTTGAGCCGGAATCCGACTTCGATTCTGACTCCTCTGGGTCGGCCACCCCAGTTCCCCCGGTCCCTACGCCCTCCGGCGCCGGAAGTGACACCTCCCGGCCCATAGCTGCGCCGAGCGAGCGTATCCGTGCCGTTCTGGATCACCTCCTCCTGCCGCAGCTTGCACGCTTTCCCAGCCTGCGCCGCGATATCTGCTCAGCGACGGGCTGGTCTGGTGATGAAGTCGACGCGCAGCTCAACGCCGTCGTTCAAAAGGGACGGCTGGCCGAATTCGTCGCCCATGTCGAGCGTGCCGTGGCCCGTCACCCGCACGTGCTGCTAGCGTACGCGTGGGTGCTGTATATGGCGCTCTTTTCTGGCGGCCGATTCATCCGCGGGTCGCTCGAGGCGGCGGGGGGGATGTTCTGGGGGAAGAAGGCCTCCCCCCTTTCCCCGGGTGCTAACCCCACCGGCTCTGCTATCGAGATCGAGGGTGGCGATGACATATTCCCGCTCTCCTTCTTCCGCTTCGAGACGCCGCACGACGGCGAAGACCTCAAGGTTGAGTTTAAGAGGCGCCTCGCTGAGGTCGAAGCGGTCCTCACGCCCGACGAGTACGACGACGTCGTCCAGGAGGCCGTGTGCATCTTTGACAACATGATCCTGCTCATCACGCAGCTGGACGGCGTCTGCGAACACCGGTCGCCGGCCAACTCGCTTGACGGCTGGGCCGCCGCGCTGATGCCCCGCCTCGGCGGGCGGCTGAGGGACAGCGTAGCCGTGGCGCGCGAGAGGAGCCTAAAGGGGCTCTTGTCAACCTATCGTGGAAATAGCGGCGCAAAACCAAGCGACGCGGCCCCCAGCGAAGAGCCCCCACAGCTGAACCGCGAGAAAAGCTCCATCCTACCGGGTGTCGGCGCACCTGCTGTTACCGACAGCACGACGGATATGAGCAGCCTGCATGCCCAGGGGACGCTGATGTCCACGGAAGAGTTGGTTGAGAAGCGCATTTCCTCGCTGGGAGAGGTCGAGGCCGCCTTTGCCGAGTCGCCGCTCAAGGCGGTCCGGTTCGGCAGGGAGGCTCCTGAGGATGGGAGGACCGGGCTGTTGGTGGACAGGAGGCGGCGCCTCTCGGCGCTGTCGGTATGGAATGCCGTCATGTTGCTGGGGGCTGTGGCTGTCATTTTGGGGTTTAACTATGTTGCAAGGTGATGGGTCCTGATAGTAAGGAGTTTGGTCGTTGATTGTCTCTGTTGTGGGCTACGAGGAGGATTAGATGATTTAATCCTGTGCAGTGTTGTTTTCGTTTATTCAATACCTAGGCACGCCATTGTATCAATAGAGTTAGTTGAATTGGATACGACACGTGGAATTACGATGGAAGAACATGTATTGCTCAACATGTATTGTTCGGGATGTCTCCACAATTCATACTATTGTGTAAGATACCCCTATTGTTTGGCTACTCCCAAGCAACATATATCTGCCTAAACTTCTTACCCTTCTTAAGCGTGTTGATGTACTGCAGTCCTAAAACACCTCTGCTTTTCAACGCTTTGCTCTGTACGTACTTCGTACAGTGAACAACCAGCCCTCAGGCCATCCACCTTAGGCCATCCATCTGCTATTGTCGCACGAGGCGAACTTCACTGGCCACCACGGTGGCCGAAATCGCACACCAAAAACGTACGCTCTCAAACGCCTCCATCCGATTCACCCAATGGTTTATGGGGGATATCACTTCTCCGAATAGCCCAACACCAGCAAAGGAAAACAAATCCAAACAACCATGGATAAGAAAATCACCAATCATCACCATCCCCCTCCCACTTATCACCCACATCCGCCCATCCACATCCCCACCGGCGACCCTCCGTCTCGCCGCCCAACCGCAAATCAGCCGCTTCACCACGGCCCTCGCTCCAGCGCCGTACGATGTAATCATCGCCCACCGTCACTAGCCGACCTTGGTTTGTCCATGTCAATGCGCCCACCTCTTTGTCGTGGCCACGCACCAGCGGCGTACCACGGCGCACAACAGGCATGGCGTCGGCCTGGCGGGCAAATATGTTGGTCATGCTAGGGGTGCGTGTGAGGCTGGGGGCGCCGGGGAAGGCAGGGCTAGGGCGGCCGCGTCCGGACGGGGGGATTGCGGTGGAAGTGGCGTCGCCGATAAGGTAGGATTCGTCGGGCGTGCTGTGCTGCCAGGCGTCTTGGATGTATCGCTCGTCGGTGGGAAATACAACTGTACATCCATCACTGCTGCCTACGGCAAGGAGCTCGGAGCGGCCGTCGGCAGCGTGGCGAACACTAGCTTTAACATAGAAGCTGGTTGCGTGGAAAAGGGGGTGGCGGAAGCCGTAGAGGGGCCCAAGGCCCTCGTGGGCAGTGCCATGGTGACGGCGGCGTGGCGGCTCAGCGCCTGCCCGCGCTGGGGTGAGGTCTGTTGCGTGGCCGAGGACAAGGTGGGCGGTGTTGTATGCATAGACAGTGTTGTCCTTGCAGAGGGCGTAGAGACGGGAACCGTCACCACCAAGAGTCATGGAGGAGATGCCGAAGGGACGCCACGCTGCGTGACTGGGTGGCGGGGCGGTGAAGGATACTGGTGTACTGGTCTTGTGGTGCCGGCTCGTGTGGACGGCTCTGATGTCCCAAAGTTTTACGCTTGCATCAGCTTCGCAGGCGGTTAGAAGGAGGTGTTCACGGCCTGGCGGCAAGAATTGCAATGCTGTGACCGAGACTTCGCCAATACGGCCAGGTACTTCGCCCATGCGTGCTACGTCGCCGGGACCAGCCGGCTGTGATTTGACCTGTTTCAATGCTCGCGCATGGGCATCGTAGATACTGTTTACTACGCACCCGGGGTTGACGGGCTTTGATACGCGATGGTGCAGTCCTGCTTCAGAACGGATAGTCACCTCTTGGACTGGTCCGCCGCGACAGCGAAGGTCCCAAATCTGCACGCTACCATCGCGGCCGGATGTCGCAAGCACGCAACCGGAGCCGCGGCCTGGCTGAAAGCGCACTTGCTTTAAGGAGGCGGTGTGGTGCCCCAGAATCGAGACGGGCGTTTGTGTCATCATGTCTATAACTCTGCCGGTCTGATCACCCGATGCTGTGGCGAGTAGATAGTCGTCTTCAGAAAAGTCCAGGTCGATGATAGCATTGCCATGGGCTTGGAATGACACATGGATTTTGGCGAACTCTTTTTCCGAGTCCAGCAGCCGTACATAGCCTTCCTCATCACCAACAGCAACCAGACTGTTTTCTTCGTTGTGTTAGTTGCGGAGGGACTGATGATATGAGAAGTACTGCAACTCACTGCGACAGCTGGTGGTACAAAAGGGTATGCTCCGGGCTGCTCCTTCATGACTTGTGCACAGATGCACATCCTCTGGCCTGCTGTAGAAACCTGCAGTCTCTGTCCGCCAGTCTATATCCGATGTTAGTATCGTCCAGCTGCAAATACCACCTCGCTGGTCATGACCTACCAGAGACTGGATGCGGTAGAGCCCGGCTGCCAACCATCGGCATGCCACCCGTCATTCTCTGGACCAATTGGGCTTCGAAGCCGCGGCGGTCGAGCGGCACAGGTCTCCTATATTCCCGTGGCTCTTCCGGCAGCTCGTCGCCATCCTCTGAGGCATCATCGTCCAATTCAACTTCTTCCAGGAGGGCCCGGCGGGAGCGGAGAGACCGTAGAGGGCTTTGAAGACCTGGTCGCATATCCGGGGTGGGGAGCAGAACCGGCGAGGTGTTCAGCGGGGAGGGTAGAGTGTACGACGACCGATCGGGGGTGCTGTGCTGCACCTTGCGCCGCTTCACTACCCGAAGTGTGGGCAGATCATCGAGGCCATTATCCTCGGATATGGGTTTGAGTGGACTCGAGGGCGTTTGGCACCGGTTCAGGGCTGGACCCGCAAGATCACGGAGGGCCCTCCGGGCGGCGCTTGGCTGGGACGAGACTCGGGACCGGGGCGTAAAGAATCTCTGGAACTTCCGGGGCGTTATGGACGGGTTCCTCCGCTCCTTGCCCAAGCTCGATGGGGCCCTTGGAGGTGACGAGAGCAGATTGTTGCTGAGCATTGCGGAGGTCTTAGCTCCGGAAGGCAGCTGCTTCTCTGCCATAGCTGCCCGGGAGGTGACTCGAATAGGGTAGTAGGGCACAGGACTGCTGGCTCTGGCCGGTTGATATCTGAGGTAAGGCAGGTATCTGGATATATGGATATCTGGCGTCCCAGGTTAGGTCGTGGCAGAAACCGAGCAGCGAGCAGCGAGCAGCGAGCGCTCCGAAATTGACGACACAGCAGGCCCTTGCCAGCTGCAGGTTCCCGGCTTCCACGACAACGCTCTCTATAACAAACAGACAGCAAGCATGTCAGGAAGACCTGGTCGAGAACAGAGGACAGACGATGGATTATGGATTATGCCTTCGAATTGGGGCGAATAGAGAGGTCGAGGCGGGGGATGGGCATATTGCAAGCTGCAAGCCGACCCGCAGTTCCTGCTCGTTTGAGACGCGGTCCACCGTGCAATGACGCGCCAACGAGGGTGCATTTTAATGGGCAGCCCTCGGGTGCTCCATAATGGACGTGTCGGCCAATCAGCGCGCTCAATCGCGTACAAAAAGGCACCGGCCCTCACCAACCACCCGGCAACCCCAGTGCCACAGCGCTCCCCCACAGGTACTTGGGGTATGTACCTAGCCTCACCCGCGCCTCACCACTCGCCAGCCAGCCGCCCACCTGTGCACCCCACATTGAAATATTTCTGCTTATCGCTTATCGGTGTACATCGCCTCCAAAAAAAAAATCCAAAAAAAAATCGGTCTGCAACGACGACCGGCCTGCGACGAGGGGATTCCAGGAAGTAAGCGTCGACACACCCCAGGGTTCGTCGCAAACCGCCCAAACAGCCCGACACCATGGCGATCCAGAAGAAACACGGCAAGGGCCGTCTCGACAAGTGGTACAAGCTGGCCAAGGAGAAGGGTTACCGTGCCAGAGCCGCCTTCAAGCTGATCCAGCTCAACAAGAAGTATGGCTTCCTCGAGAAGAGCAAGGTCGTCATTGATCTCTGCGCTGCGCCCGGTGTAGGTATCCCCTATTTCCAATGCTGCATATGTAGAAGCGCTGACAAGTCCTAGTCGTGGTGTCAAGTCGCTGCCGAGACTATGCCCCAAAACAGTATCATTATCGGTGTCGATCTCGCTCCCATCAAGCCCATCAACAAGGTCATTACCTTCCAGAGCGACATTACTACCGAGAAGTGCCGACAGACGATTCGAGGCCATCTCAAGACGTGGAAGGCCGATACTGTGCTGCACGATGGTGCGCCCAATGTCGGTACTGCTTGGGTGCAGGATTCTTTCAACCAGGCCGAATTGGTGCTTCACTCGTTGAAGTTGGCGACCGAGTTCTTGATTGAGGGCGGAACCTTCGTGGTATGTTTTACTCCAATCGAGGGGGGCAAGGCCATATAACGGATTGGATTGCCTTGCGAAAGCCGGCGGCCCTCCCGGCGTCTGGCCCCTGGTGATTTCGGCCTATGCAGACTGCTGACTTGTGGTGATATAGACCAAAGTCTTCAGATCGAAGGACTACAACCCGTTACTATGGGTGTTCAAGCAATTGTTCACCAAGGTGGATGCTACGAAGCCCCCTTCGTCTAGAAATGTGTCCGCCGAGATTTTCGTTGTCTGCCGCGGCTTCAAGGCTCCGAAGCGCATCGACCCTCGCCTGCTCGACCCTCGTAACGTTTTCGAAGATCTGGCAGAGCCGACGCCGAACAACGAGGCCAAGGTCTATAACCCGGAAATCAAGAAGCGGAAGAGAGATGGTTACGAGGATGGAGAGTGTATGTTTTCAGTACCCATTGATGTTTTGCTGGCGATGCGATTACTGAACTTCGGCGCTCAACAGATATCCAGTTCAAGGAGATTGCTGCTAGCGAGTTTATCAACACCGTAGACCCGATTGCGATTCTCGGCCAGTACAACAAATTGTCATTCGACCAGTCTATAAATGGAGATGTGGCGCTGGCTGCGCTCGACAAGCTCCCCGAAACGACAGAAGAGATCCGGAACTGCTGTCTCGACTTGAAGGTCTTGGGAAGAAAGGAGTTCAAGCTTCTTCTCAAATGGAGACTGAAGGTCCGGGAGATCTTCGGGTTTCCCTCAAAGAAGTCCGCCAAGGTGCTTGCTGAGGAGGTGGCAGTAGTTGAGCCAATGGACGAAGAGCTCCAGATCCAAGAGGAGTTGCAAAAGATCAAGGAGAAGGAGTCGTCCAAGAAGAAGAGGGAAAGGAGGCGTGACAATGAGAAGAAGCAAAAGGATATTGTGCGCATGCAGATGAACATGACGGCACCTATGGATATCGGAGCAGAGCAAGACGGCCCCAGGGGTGAGGGCGAAATGTTCCGCCTCAAGACGGTCGACAAAACTGGAGCCCTAGCCAAAATCGCCAAGGGCAAGATGGCCATCATCACCGATCTAGAGGCGAGGAGGAATCATGACTCCGGTATCGGTTCGTCTGGTGAGACGGACGACGAGAGCGACGCGGATGGCGACCGGTTAGAGACCGAACTGGACCAGTTATACGACCGGTACAAGGAGCGCAAGGCTGAGAGCGATGCGAAATATCGCGCCAAGAAGGCCAGGAAAGAGCACAGGGATGAGGAGTGGGAAGGTGTCTCGGCAGACGAGAACGAGTCGAGCGATGAGGAGCTCGAAGGGTTCGAGCCCAGCAGTGACGAGGATTCGGATAAAGAGACGGACGACGAGCCACTACTGCGAGATTTGGATGATACCCCCTCGGAAGCAAATGGTCTGTCTAAGCGAGCCTCGAGCTTCTTCAGCCAGGATATCTTCAAGAATATTGAAGGGCTAGCTGAGGAGGATGAAGAGATCTGGGAAAACGAGGCGGAAGCACCCGTTGCAACTAAACCGGCGACGACAAAGGATGAAGCAAAGGCTGAAGCAAAGCAGAAGGCAAACCAAAAGCAGAAACGTAAGGGAGAGGCTGAAGCACTGATAGCCGAGGGCAGCGACGACGAGTCGGCAGTCAGGGCCGCACCCACGTCCAAACCCAAGGCTAAGAAGGTCGAGGAAAATGATGACTGGGAGGAGGCGGAGGAGCAGGAGCAACAAAAGCGGAAGAAGGATGGACGACTTGGTAAGTTGCCACGACTGACATTATTCCAGGGAGGCAAACTAACCATTATGTACAGACATCGACATTATCACAGCCGAGGCCATGACTCTCGCCCATCAGCTAGCATCCGGAGAAAAGACGTCATACGACCTCGTCGACGATGGCTTCAACAAGCACGCACTCAAGGACCGGGACGGCCTGCCAGATTGGTTCCTCGACGACGAAGGCAAGCACGATAAGCCACACAAGCCCATCAGCAAGGCCGCCGCCGATGCGATTAAGGAGAAGCTCCGGGCCTACAACGCCAGGCCTATCAAGAAGGTGGCCGAGGCGCAGGCTAGGAAAAAGTTCAAGCAGGCACAGCGCCTCGAGAAGCTCAAGAAGAAGGCGGACATGCTGGCTACCGACGAGGTTCGTTTTCCCCTGCGTGTTTTCGCCACGAGCTATCGCCAAACATGTTGGCGGGAGCTCCTTTGTGGATACGCAAACACGAGGCTAACCAGTGATTGCAGGGACTGTCCGAGAAAGACAAGGCGTCGAGTATTCAAAAGCTCATTGGCGCGTCCAAGAAGAAGGGCAAGAGAAACCCCATCAAGGTCGTCAAGGCCCAGGGAGCAAAAAATGCGGGCAGACCCCATGGCGTCAAGGGGCGCTACAAGATGGTGGACCCACGGATGAAGAAGGAGCTGAGGGCGATGACGAGGATCGCCAAGAAGAAGAGCAGGTAAATGTTTACATGTGTGTAGTGGATGAGGCCATGTCACAGATATGCTCACCCATACTATCTGTTGAATGGGAAATATAGCAGGAGAAAGGCCAATCGGTTGCAGGTGCCACCGTGAGAATGACTGCTTATTTATTGTGACTGCTGGCATTCGCCGCTCTTACAAAGTTGCTCAGTGGATAGAGCGGTCCGGCAAAGTCCATGTCGTACCTGTGAAGGTGGGTTTCAGTAAAGGGGTGGGGGGGTTGCAGGACAGGGGAGTGGCGAGGAAGGATGCAGTATTACCAATAATTAACTGCCACGCAGATGTCGTCGGGAGAGCAGGACTGTGAAACCTTGTGGTACCTTAAGTCGTGAGACTATTAGCATTATCTAGGCCCGAGCTAGCCGCATAGTTTAGAATTAAGGTAGGTTTGGGAGGAAACTTCTCACCACATGCAGGGCAGGTAAAGCATATCCCCAGGCCAAAGCGTCACGCGCACCGGCTCGGCCAGGTGCGAGTAGGCCGTCGCATTCTCGAGCGGCCGGTCGGGGTCCCAGGTGGCGAAGGGGACGGCCCCGTTGCCACCGCTGTCATCGTTGACGTCGTTGACGTCGAGGCGTAGCTCGAGGGCGTCGTCGTTTTGCTCCCGGGGTTGCGTCCGATGATACTGTGCGGGTCTGAGCGCCTGTTCGTTGACGCAGGGCTGGCAGTGTGGCGGGAGCAGCACAAAGTGCTTCTGCCCGAGCACCTGCACGTACAGGTTCTCGTAGTTGTCCTTGTGGAGAGCGGTTACCGAGTGCGAGTTGCCGATCCACAGGTTGATGGCGTCGGGGGACTCCTGCTCCAGGGCGATGCGCGCGAAGGGAATGTCTTGCTGGACGTGGCTGAAGAGGGAGGCGTATTCGTTGCGGAGGTTGTCGTTTTCTTCAAGGGGTGAGGAATGGGGTTAGGTGAGATGGCAAGGGGGTGCTTACGGGTTTGGGCGTATCTGATCTCTTCCGAGTTTTCTGTTTCCCTCTTTTCTTGCCGGATCACATAGTCGAGGAAGTCGGGAAAGGGCTGGTCCTCTTCCCACGGTTTGGCGAAGACGAGGGAGCCGTCTTTGTAAGTGGTGGGAGCATCAGCGTTGCTGTGAGTGAAAATAGGTCAGATAGGAATTATTTCCTGGTGTTGACAACATCAACCTTGACAAGGAAGCCACCTACCCGGCAGGCGTAACGGCAACATTTACAGTCTCATCAGCGAGATGGCTCTTGAGAAATCCAGAAGTCCACGTTCGTGTTGCCTTCCAGTCGGCAGCAGCGCCTCTCACGACGAAGGGCGTGTTCTTTGCGACGAAGCGCATAAATTCGAGGGGGCTCGGCTCCTCATCAAGCTCTATGATAATGTGGCTGTTGAGCTCATTGTAGATGGTAATAAGCTCGGTGATTGGGTCAGCCCCGTGTAGTGCTGCCATTTTCGGTTTTCTTCGCGAGACAAGAGACTTTAACGACGTCGCGAAATTGATGCTAGAGTCGCTAGGGCTGTCAATGCGTCCCGTCATCAGCTGGCGGGCATTGCAATTGATTGGCACCACGGTCGAGACCCCTGGTTTAGAGGCTGAAATAATCCATATTGGTAGTTTGCACAGTATATCTACCGCAAAACATGTGATAGCTTTCTTCTGTTTTGACACCGTCGAGTTTGACAATGAGACTGGATTGGGTTTGCAACGATTTGCTACTATCTCCCCTTACTATCGAGCGCCGGCAACACCAAGCAGCAAAGTGCAGAAGCCCCACCCCGATGGGTTATTGAACGCCTTGATGTTGCCCCAGACTCATGGCCATCATAGGAACGACCATTACCACCGGCCCTGGACTACCAAACCCCTCGCTGCTCCTATGCTGCGAAGGATCGAGCAATAAGATAATGAAATCCGATCTGCTGGGCATCCATGAGGGTTCCTGCATCTTAAAAGCGACTAGAGGCGCCTTGATTCATCGTCTTGCATTGGGACACTGGCTGTCAGGCGCCATGACTTGGGACCCGACGCCAGTTTCTGTATGTTTCGTTTTTCTCTTTGGGCAAAACACCTTGAGGGCGTGTCGGATTGCGATCTAGGGCGCTTTCTCAGATCGAGAGAGAGAGGCTCTGTGGGGCCGCCTTATTCCGCTCGACTGTCTCCGGGTCTCGGCCCGGGACCTGTGTTCAAATTTGACAAGTCGAGATCTGACAGGACCTCAGAGTACATGGTCTTCTCGCGCAAAACCTTTCGCACGTTGACCGTTGCTAGCATTGCTGGTTTCGAGCCAGTCGCAGGCATGGGGAAGAAGCGACGATCCCCCACCCAACTGTTGCCGGTACCTACACGTGTACTGTGCTGCGCTCAGTACCCAAAGCCACTTGTCCTGGGCACTGGAAACGAGCAGTGTGCTCTAGTGTATGGTTCCGGGTGTGGGTGTGGGCAAGCCATGCGGCGTGCGGCGCAGTTTACAGTTTGCGCTATGACGGCTCAGGTACTAGGTTGCAACGTGCGCCAGGGGAGGTCGCGCACGGTTTGGAGCTTCAGTTTTGGTGAACACGGACCGCAGAGTGCCCAAGCGGCTGAAATTCCGGTTTTACCTCTCCCCACTGCACCATCCTAGGTTCCATCGAATTTTGGGATTCCCATTGCCATAATCAGTGCAATTGGCCCCACGACCAGACACCCCCAAACCGCCTCGTAATAATCAGACATTGCGAATATTTGGAATATCTGAATATCTGGGTGCACTGGACCTAGCCACTTTCCCCGAGCACCGGCCGAGTCACTCGACTCCAGCTCGCTCATCTCGATTGCATCTGGCCATTGAAAGCCGTCGCGCACCATCAGAACCACTCTGTCTCACAGGACTCAGGATTGTCTCAATTGGGGCAGCCTTCGAAGCCTGGACTTGCTCGCTTTTCTCACTTTGGCCTAGCAGGACGTGCATCCGCATGCCGTCGCTTTGCATTTGACGCTGCCCGGTTCCATTCTCGACGAGAGACTCGCTGCCGCCAGCTCATCATTCCCGGTCCCCCAGGTTGCGTGAAGTGACGCCACAGCCAATCCCGTCTACCCGCAGCTTCGCCAGTTTCCTGCCAGTTTCCCAGTTTCCCAGTCCACAACCGACTCAGACCATCGAGAGCAAGTGGGCCAACCCCAGGAAGCACCAAGGCCCCTGTTCTCGATGATGAATGTCGCCCCATAGCTATTCTGACCCCCCCCCTTCCCCCCTCTACCTCCTCTCGTCTCCCCTCTTGCCGCCCTTACTTTCACTCCGATCCTCACTCCGGGCGTTGGTCTGCTGCCGATTACGAGCCGAGCAATGCTGGAGAGCTCGTGTCGACCGGCCGAGTCCCCGGATTGCCAAGGGCATAGATAAGCCCTCCACCGATTATGCTGTGGTATCTACTCTACCCGCTTCGACGGTTCGTCACCCCTCCTCCCTCCCACTACATCGCCGCTTAAACTTGCGGTGCGTTCTTTAATGTTTCTAACCGTCCGCAGGACGACAGAGGCCCCTGTATTAGTTCCTAGTCATCCCCTCCGAGCAGCCTTCTCGCAGTATGGGACCTGGGCTGCCCGCCATGTCAAGACAGTATTGCCAATATCGACCGCTGTCGTCTTCGTCTTTCTTTATTTGTTCCCCTTCCTTTACACTACCGATGCGACCAACATCACGAGTGGTGTGTCTAACCTTCCCCACCATGTCTGGACAGACGCCCAGCCGCTTAGCGAGCGGGCCGTTGTAGAACCTGATGTCATCATGCGTTCGATCTGGATCCATGGCACTTACATGAAGGCCCTTGAGCGCGATGTCTTGCTGGGGGCGCTGGAGCTGC
This sequence comes from Lasiosphaeria hispida, assembly GCA_033439745.1. NCBI lineage: Eukaryota > Fungi > Ascomycota > Sordariomycetes > Sordariales > Lasiosphaeriaceae > Lasiosphaeria > Lasiosphaeria hispida. Next base: position 3,984,390 of record JAUIQD010000002.1, on the reverse strand, counting down.
AGGACGAACTCCTGGGTCCGACAACCGATTTCAACCCCCGTAAGCCGACGAATATCATGCCTAGCTTGCCCGACCCGACCGCCGACTTGGATCGTGGAGAGCGAGACGCTTTCCATATCGTGAACGGCCTAACAAGCCAATCGTGGTTTTTTCACTCGCCGCTTCAGTACTGGTCTGGCTCAGCTAGCAATATCGCCGCAGACGAGGACATTGTTTCCACCGTCAACGCCAGGAAGGCACAGTCAACGTCGGTCAACGTCACCTTGCGACACTCGATCGTTTTCAGCGGCAAGCGCTTCGAAGAGCGGAAACTCGTTGCCGCAGATGCCCTCGTTATCACACTCATCCATCTGCATGACTCCCCCGTTGGAAAGCAATGGGTTCGGAAGGCCGAGGCGCTCGCCGCGCGCCTTCGTGACAAGTGGACAATCATTCCAGAGGATGGGCGGAGCACATCGAGCCAGCTCTACGAGTTCCAGTTCCGCCCAATGTCGTGGCCTGACTGGGTTCTCCTGAGTGTCGCATACTCGCTCACGTTTATCTATTTGCTGCTCAGTCTTTCCAGACTCCGCGCCGTCAAATCGAGGCTCGGGCTCATGGTGACAATTATGGCTCAAATTGCGGCCTCCATCGTCTCTAGCTTCACCATCTGCGCCATTTTCAAGATCGACTTGTCGCGTGTTCCGTACTATGCCTATCCACTCGTGATTCTCGCCATCAGCATGGAGAACTCGCTCAGGCTCATCAACGCGGTCATCGTAACATCTTCGAGCATAAGCATTAGCGACCGGATCGGAGAGGCTTTCGGCGCGACGGCTCACGTTGCGGTAGCCAACCGCCTACAAAACCTCCTAATCCTCCTTGGACTTTCGCGCATCACATTTCCTGGCGTTGCGGCATTTTGCACCTTTGCCGCCGTTGCGATCGTGTTCGACTTCTTCTACCTAGCCACCTTCTTCCTCTCGGTCCTTAGTGTGGATCTGCGGCAGAGAGAGCTTAGAGATCTTGAGAAAACCTCTTCGAAACGAAACAAGTCCTCCCAGGCTACCGCCGCGAAGCCGACTCTGGTCGATACTGTCCGCCAACTACGGTTAGGCGAAATCGCGTTATCAACTCGCGTAGCCGGCACAATTGTCGTCCTTGGGTTTGTTCTCATTGCGCAGTCACACTACGCACCGGAGAGTGGCCGGCAGTGGCTGAACCGCATCCTCAGCCTGTCGCGGAGGAACAGCAATTCCACCGTTTCCAAGCCGTCGCTACTCATTGACATCCATCAAGCCAGGAGTCCCACTTCTTGGCTCCGTCTGCAAGACCACGAGACCGCGCGGGAGGTCATCAACGTGGTTAAGCCATGGGCACATAGCTACGTGGCAATGGTCTGCGACCCCATCATCTTTGTGTTAAAAGGCTCGGATCGCGTGCCCCACAGCAGGGAGCCTTATTTCTTACCTGCAGTCTATGATTTTATTCACCACGAGATACCTCGCTTCTTGGTTTTGCTCATGACCATGATAGCTATGCTCCTGCTGTTTACCAACTACCTACTGCAGGACCAGTTCAAAGAGCTAGGGGATCTCGACCACCCTGACGACGAGCCCTTGATATCAATCCAAACACTGAGCCAGGGGCATCAACTTGATATCGTGATGATGGCTGCATCTCCCGGAGGTCAGCTCATCTCGGTTGGGCTGGATCGGGCTATTCAAGTCTGGGATTTGCCGTCTGGTTCCAGAAGCCAAATTACGTCCGACTTGGAGGTTCCTCTCGAGAACCCCTTTCCCGTTCTCAGCATGGCAGTCGACGACGAACTGAAGCAACTAGCCCTGGTGTCGTGGACCAGAGTGTTTTTCTGGAACATCGAAGAGCAGCAATGGGGGCCGACCGTGCAAATAGATTTGGGTGGACATAAGCCAGAAGCCGTTTTCTTTAGTGTCAGTGGGCCCAAGGACACATCAGCACTTGTTGTGGTGAGGAGGAACGGAACGATGAGTGAGCTGTATCCTGAGGAGGAGCAGTCCCGGGATTATGTTGTCTGCAAAACACCCCTCATATGGGCGGTTTCGTTTGCAGAAGCGCGTAAGTGTGCCAAATTTGAGCCCGCCAACCGCCTGGGTGGGCAACCACCACTGGACAAGTCTTATTTGTTCGCTGACCGGCCACACCCGCCAGAATCACTGCACACAAACAGCTTGCGCACGTCAATGTTGACAGTATCTCGGAAAGGCTGCATTCATCTTGTCAGGCAGCATGCGGGTGGGTGGACCTCTGAAGAAATAGAACTCGCCGCGCCGACCTCGAGAGATATCCATTCCTTGATAACAGTTCCCGAACTCTCCATGTATCTCGTTGGCCGATCTCAAACGGTTGACTTGGTGGATCTGGAGTCATCGGACATCATCCACACCTTTCAAACCGAGCCCATGCAGCCCCGCTCCCTGAGACGAATCGCTTCAAAACGAACTCAACATTCAGGCCTAGTGTCGCTAACATTATCATACGTCAACTCCGAAACAGGTGATCTAGTTATCCAGACCTACCTACCAGACGACAATAGTGACACCGTCTACTCATATAATCCCACGGAGGCTAGGAATGGGCGCCGGCGTCCATGGGGTGCGACGAGGGAGATTAGGAGGCGTATTTCCAAACCCGGCGTCTGGGAAGCCCTCTCCAACGGCAGCATAGTCGGCGTTCGACGCCGCCCATTACCCCCAAATACACAACACCGTCCACCGCCCGTAACAACAAGCGGCCTCCGCCGTCGCGGTGGCGGTACCACCCGGCCGGAGGCCACATCCAACCTGGAAAACGAGCCCTGGGAGACCTGGGCGATGAACCACCTCGAGACCAAGGGCAACTTTGAGACAAGGCCACTCGATCCCCCTGCCGATGGCGGCAGCGAGGAAACACAATTTGATGCCGGGCACCTTATGATCTCGGAGCTAGGCCCCATGACCAAGCTGGGCACGATGAGCGTGTCCGTCGGGTTCGGCAACGTCATTAAAGTCATCAGCGTTGGGCACGAATACTATGACCGGGCGCGGGATCGGCTAGCGGCTGGGGATCCGAGTCGAAATCTCTTGGTGGCGAGGAGAAGAAGAGCCGGAGCCGGGTCTCGAACAAGAGGAAGTTCGAGATGAAAACGAGTGACCTTAATGGTCTGACAATAGAGGTGTTAAGACGAAGGAGGTGGGGATCTTGCCTTGATTTCCCATTTTATTTTACGCATCATACACTATACCCCTGATGCTTTTGTCTATGGAGGTAAATGTTGAAATGAAAAGAAAGGTTACTTTCTAGGAACGACGGGGTTGCTTTTGGGAGTATACGTTGGGACGTCTGGGCTGGTGAAGTAAAGAGCGGGCGGATGAGTGCGGCATGTTGTCCAGTGGCGTCTTTTTAAATCCGATTTTCTCAGCGATATGAGCAATGTCTTTGAGGACATCCACCCGAGCAGTATTTAGAGACAGGTGTGTTCAGGCGGTGCACTTGTGGTGCTTGGGGGATAGTTCAAGAGGCGGTTTAGTGTGTGTACATCTAGATCAGAAGCAGAGAAAACCATGAGGGCAGTATGTGATTCTGCTCTAGTCCGGGTTACTTGGCCCGTTGACTACCCGTGTGACTGACCACTGTGCACTAAAAACTCCGCATGAATGCATCTCGGACCACTGCAAAAGGGGAATGACATCAAAGAGCCATTACAACATGATAGGTGAGCGAAAAGAAAGAAAAAGGATAGTCCTGGCGGCGCGACCGTCGCACACCGATGACCCAGTGAAAAGGTATAACAGCGAAATCTTAACCGCTAGACCGCAGGACTTTTCCATTCCGTGATGCGTGACAATCTATGTTTGGTTGTAAGTGTAACGAGTTGGCTTGTAATTGAAATGGGGCAATCCAACGTGTTGACCTCAACAACAGGAATAAGCTGCCAGCCACACCGTTTTCCTGAGCGATGCAGCGCTGTTATAGGTATTATTAATTGCTAATGACAATAGTGCGCCATCTCTCGGGCAGCCCATTCGCCGCCCGTCGAGCCCCGAAGCCAATACAAGAGTTTGTTTACATACAACCCGACACCCCACAGCCGACACCCGACAGGGCCCACCGACAATAAGGTTTGATCCCCTCTGCGCAGTGGAGAGTTGGTGCCAAGTGCACACCCGACCCGTTGTAGCCCTTTCCAGGGGCCTCCATCTATTCCATCCTCTTCCTTCCCTCGCCTAAGGAAAAAAGTCGTTCACTTCGTTCTCATGTCATATCATCGTTACTGTCGTCTTCCCCTTGGCCCAGCTACCCGTCCCTCAACCCCATCGGAGCCAACGCCGGCGGAGACAGGGGATGCATTGGCAGCCATGCGAATGCGACTCCCCTGAAAGGCGGTCGATTAAAAGCCCCGATTGGGGTATTTGTTCATGTGTCGATTCCCCCCCCCCCTCTCTTTTCAACTCCTCGGCCTCCTTACGGCCGTCTGGTGCCTGGGCGACTGCGGCTGCGCGAACCCGTACGTCTTGCACTCCCCGCAGGCTTCGTCCATGCGGATCGTTGTCCACACGTCGCGGGCGCCGCAGGGGGTCTGGATCATGTTGGCGTCGCGGCAGAAGCGGGCGAAGGTGAAGCTCGTGTGCTTGCACGCGAAGCTGTGGGCGTAGTATTTGCACATGTTTTTTCTGAGAGGTGTGGGCTTTGGTGTTTAGTTGGAGGGCGGTAGTTGGGGAGTGTGTATGCGTGTGTGTGTGTGGGTGTCTCGGGTGAGGTTGAAGTTTTGACTTAGATGGACTGGAGGCTGTGGGGCTCGAGCTAGGCAGACAGACAAGCAGGCGGATGCCCGGCTTTTGGGTCGATGGGATCTCAGTCCGTCCCGGCGGGTTCGGCTTGGCACGCCCTACGGATGTCGTAAATGAGGCCTGTCGGAGAGCGTGGTGAAGCAACAAAGCCGTCGGGCCTTTTTGCTGGGTTGAAGCGTTATCGGGGATTGATGCTAGCTGAAGCCGAGTACGTGTGGCGAGAATCCTTTCGAGCCTCACTCGTTACAAGATGGCATTTTGTTGCCCCATTCGGGGGTGCTTATTGAAACGGGCTGACTGGCTGCCGCAACTACCTGCAAACTCCTTTTTGGGAGGCTGAGCTCTCAGCTGGCGTTGGTATCGTACAGCCTCAACTTCCAAGCTCGCCAATCTGCTGCGTGACGTAATGCAGATCGAATCGCATCCAAGGAGGAAAAGAGGAAGGGAAAGTCGCAACGCCCGGACGGCCTGATTATGTATCAAAACAGGACTTGGACCGTGATGTAGATATGATGGTGGGCAGGTTGAGCGCGGTTGCCCTGCAATCCGGCTTCCAGGCGGCGCACATTTATGGCTTTGCTGCACCGCTCACTAAGACGACCAGCAGCCGGTTCCGGGGATGTGGAGCATCCTTTTTGGGTTGCCTAGGGCAAACCTCGACGCTCGCGATGCGGTCAAGAGTAGCGCTGCCACCCATCTCAACTCGGAGCTGCAATGTCTCGACGCAGAGTACCGGCGCCAGTCTTGATTCCGCTGCCAGACCGCACGGCACGGCCAATGGAAGCACCGAGAGGCCGAGAGGACCGAGCGGAAAGCAGTCCGGTAGGTACGGTCGGAGTGGTGCCGCTCCCGAGAGCTCAGACTTCGGTCACTTGATCCGAATAGCGCGTGGGAGAGTGCTACGGGTGCTGCGAGGGGAGTGCCAGGTGTCCGACCCCCTCCCTTCCCGCCCCTGACCGCCATCTCGACGGCACCAATCTGTAAATACTTGCCAACTTGACCGAAAGAGAGTGAGCGAGTCTCGAGATATTTTGAGACACTGGACCATGCACCGGACTTGGCTCTGGTAGGGCTGCAGGGCGTGAGGGGAGTGCAATGCTGCTGTGCGACTGATGAAGTAAAAAGGGCAAGATAGAGAGAGGAAAACCCCCCATCTCACACTGCGAATTCATCCCCATAGTCGGCACTGGGAGCCGTAAACAGCGACTCGGTGAGTAGTCTGAGCAGCCTGACTCTGCTGTGTTCAGACTGCTGAATCTGAGGCATCTCGGGAGGGCTAGGGTGTTTGGTGTTTGGTGTTTGATGTGACCTTCACCGCCAGTTCGTTTCCGTCTGCGTCGCTGGTACGAAGACTGCGTACAGGAACAGCCGAGCGTTCAGCGCTGAGCTGTCATGGAGGAGCGCACCACACTGTCGTGTAAAGGCAACGGACGTGGGGACCAGAGTATATTGAGAGAGGGGGTGGCCGCATAATCGATGACCAAGCGTGTGTTGACGATGGAGGCCCAAGTAGCCACTTAAGAAGCTGTGCGCCCTTGTATGATGATGGTCTGCCTGGTGTTTTTGGGGGGCGCGGACGGCCGGCCTGGTGTGCGCTGGCAGTATTGGAGTATTGGCACCAATTAAGGGCAGCTGTTGGTTGGGCCTCCAGGTCACATTGAGCTGTCGTCAATGGGCTGGCCCTGAGATACTCCAAATACAGGTGGCTGGGAAGCGTGGGGAGAACGCCAGAGAATGGAGAGAGTTGGAGGGCGTGGAGGAAGTTTGGGGGCGAGAGCAAGGGTTCGCGCCAGGAGGCTTGTGGCGCTCGGTCGCGCCGTCGTCCCTGGTCCCAATCTCGGATCGTCCATCGACAAGACAGGGATGCCGCATGCAACCCGCTGGGGGAATCCAAGGGGGGAGAGGGGGATTGAGGTGGGGATTAGATCTGGGGGATGCTCTCTCAATCGTGTCATCGCAATTGCATCTGAGAGGACACATTCGTAACATTTCACGGTAAATGCGAAGCACAGCCATCAGGGTACCAGGCCCCGGTGTCTGGAAACGGTCAAGCAGAGTGTGTAGCTGGGCACGCTGGGGCATGTGTGTTTCCAGGACATGCGACGCAACGCGAGCCCAGCGGGCGAGTGGTCGTATTAAGGTGCAACCGAAGACAGCGCCGCGATATTCCGCGAGAACGTGGCTCCTGGCACACAGCACACAATACCAGGGAATCGAGAGGTGTCTCAGACAATTCCGCGCTTTGGCGGGTTCTTTTGGTGTGTCGGGATTTGGTAACTCTGAGATGTCAAGACTCAAGAAAGCTGGGAAAGCAAAAGTCGAAAGTCGGAAGTCGAGGAGCACAATGCAAGTTCTCCCAGTTGGGATTGTCCCATGTTCCTGCCTATGTTCCGTGTTCCATGTTCCATGTGCCTCTGCCATGGGTTTGCCTGAGCGCCGAAATCACACACCATGGATGGCGCCTGCCGCCGGGATCCCACTTCGCAGCGCTCCCGCTCCTCCAAAACAGCCGTCATGGAAATGGAAGGGCTCCCGTCAAACAACCTCAGCCACGGTGAACGCCGCGCGCTCCCCAAGCGCTGTGACTCTAGAATTGGGACGAGACCTCGCACACCTCAGCCTCTCAAGGCGCCCGGCTCTCCCCACTTCTCTTCCCTTTGCAACTCCAAAGCCAAACCCCGCTCCAGTCGCTCTTTTTTCATCCCGCCCATTCATTCCTTGGACTAATACCGGCTCGACGCTTAGTCGTCGGCTCGCGGCTACCACGCTCTCTAGTTCTTTTTTTTTCTTGCTTCCTTTTCGAGGCTGAATCTCAAAAAGGTTCGCGCAGGGGCAGAAGGGAACCCAAGCGCACGTGGCTGGGTGTGCCCTTGTGTCCTGGGGCCCTGGTGTGTTTCTTGGCCTGGCGCCGGCGCGTCCCCTCCAGAGCGAAAGCGACAGAGGGCTGGCTGACTTGATCGCGTTCTCGTCTCCGTCCTGTCCTGTCCATCCTGCGCCTTGCGTTCTTTTTAGTCTCCTCTCGTCCTTTCCTTTCAATTCGCTGCCCAAGCCTCAAGGTGCCCTCACACCCGCCAATCAATCCATCTCTGACCCGTGCTGGCCAACGCTGGTCGAAGCCGTGGCCCGTCGGGACATGCGTCTCAGCGATTGAATGACGGTGGACAACTCACCTTGCAGGCCACCATCTGCACCTCTGCTCCTCCAACGGCTGCCATTCGCTTTCAATCCAACCCTGACCCGCCGTCTGTCTCTCTCCGTGTGGCCTACATTGTGGCATACATACTACATGCCTTAGTCGCTCGCTCGCTCTGCGCCCTTTCACTCTTTCTCGAGCTTCGATCGAGCCTGCGCTCGTTCTACCTTCTGCAACCCGCTGCCGGCATTGCATTGCTTTCTCGTCGCCTCCGTCGCACCGGTTTTTTACCCTGGCCGTTGTGACCGTTGTGGCCGCTGCTGAAGCGTCGGGAAGCCGCCTGTGTCCCAAAGTCCAAAAAGAGGCCGAAAACAGGCCAAGGGTCCACTACTGTCTTGATCGTTCATGCACGAAGGCCCTCGCTCTGCCCTCACTGCTGCTGCACGACTCCTTTAAGACACATACAAGCCCCCGGAACGCGCATTGCCCTCCTGCCGGCCACTACGCGGCAGACCGGTGCGGGCTGGCGCACACGATTCTTCCTGTCCGGGTCAATATTCTTGTTTACCCTCCCTTTTTGCTGGGACTGAACTGCCCGTGTCCACGGTCCAGCGCCGCTCACCACCACGGCAAACCGCTTCGCCTTGAGCCCAATTCGGAACCCTTCGGCCACCAGTCCAACTGCCAATTGACACACGATTGGCCTCCGGCTAGCTTCAGGCAAGGCGCTTGACGTTGTCGCACCTTGGCGGCTCCACCCTACCCCAGCTCGCTCTGTTGGACTCTGGAGACCTTCGAGATCCCACGTTTGCCCCCTCACCGCCCTGTGTCCCCTGATTCTGAACAGGTACTGGGCCCCTTGTTCCAAGTCTTTTTGGGTGGTCTCACGGGCGGCCGAGATCCTTCGAGAACAGCATTAGTGTCTTGCTGCAAAACACAAACCCCCCTGGCTTGCGCGTTTCTCTTCTCCTTTGCGGCACATGGTAAACAACACGGGAGGTCGTCGCCATGCTCATATCCAAAATCAATCAACCCGTCACCTCTAGATCTGAGCCTCAACCCCCCCTCGGCACTACCTCTTGACCACCGGCTGCTCCGAGCCTTGTGATTCGCCGCTCCGCCTGTACAAATTACTCCTCCGGTGGTGCTTGCTTCGCTGTATCATATTGGTCAGTACCCCTCCAATGGTTCAAGTCGCCCCCCCTTCGTTGCCCAAAATCTAATTCCAAGGCTGCAGTGCTGTGTAATTAAAAACGGGGAAACCAGTGCTGCCCTACCTCGAAAGAGGTGCTTACTGGTCATCCAGACCAGCCTCTCTTCACGGGTGTCATCATCAAGCCCGGGCTGACACAAGGGCAAACGCCTGATCCCATTTCCGTGTCATTCAACCACTGATGCAGCACGCACCCAGTTTCAGCATTCACCGCGGTAACCACCCCTTCAGGCTATCTATCTTGGGCACCGTCTCTTATACTGCCTAGACTCTCTCTTCGGTACGTTTTAGAGAGCCTATTTCAATAGCCGAGCAAGGCAGCCTCATGTAAACCCCCCTTCTCCTCGTAAGCCCATGAATGTCAAGCCGGTCTTTTGCCGCAGCCTCGCACCCCAGGGCCTAGGGTCCTTTGAGAACGAAGTGTGTGGGCATTATCGGTCATTGGATCGCGCCGTTGAGCAAGGGCGTAGCGGAGAGCTGTCATCCTTGCTAACCCGAGATCTAGCACTCACCCAAACCGCTCCAAACCCCGGCAGACCACACTCATGGCTTCCTCCGAGGTAGACCAGAAGTTTCTCGGCAAACTTGCGAAAGCCGTCGAGAACGACAATGCACTGCTCGCCCAGGTCTTATTCAAGATCCTCGGCCTATCCATCAATCTCTCAAGCCAACTCATCAGTGCCCGGAAGCAGCGGCGCCATGATTCAGCCCAGACCCCGGCAGCTCTAGAACTCTACTTCCACATCATATGGCTGTCTCGCGAAGGCCTAGTATTACTCGAACAATACGTCATTCCCATGGTGGGCAACTACGTCGAGCTCAAAGTACTAGCATACAAACTTCGTGCCTCGTTCTACCACATCTTTGTCCTTTTCGCCAACACCCCCCCAGTGTCGACAATGGGCATAGGCACCCCTGAATCGAGTCGTATCGATAAGGGCAAGGGGATCGCGAGAGACGATGACCCCGAGAGCGGGCATTCTTCCCTTCAACATGCACAACCCCTCGAGGGGGGACCCGTCAACCCGCCGCCGGGGTTCGGCCCCGAGCGCCCAGAACCCCCCTCGGCGTTCCTCCTAAAACCGGGCGACTACCTCCCACAAGCGCACCGATACTTCCAAGAAGCTGTGCAGCTCGCCGAGACGTTATTATGGGGGTCCCACTCGCTACGACTCTCGGTCAAGACGGAGTACGCCGCTTTCCTCTACGAGTGCGTCCATGACACGGAGGGCAGCCGGAAGCTTGCCAAGGACACTATCGCCGAGGTATATGAGGCGACGGAAGGCATCGACAACGACATGTTCACCGACGCCTGCGAGCTCGTGACTGTTCTTGGGAAGATGATGAAGCGCGGACTTGGGTCAAGCACAACCCTTAGGAGCAGAGCACAAGGGTCGAGCTCCGGGACGCAAGGGACGCCGCGGGCGGAGCAAGCGGCCGAGGGGAACGCCAGTGCTACCGTCACGCCAGCCACGCCCAACGAGCCGCCGCCCGGCATGATCTGATCAACTAAGCAGCATATCCTCTTACTCGTCTTTCGTACTCGTCTTTCATATATTTGGCATTTGCATGCATATCGGCTCTGGGTCTGAGCCTCATTACGACTCCCGCCGAGGGACGTCTTGTATACTCTGGGTTGTTCTGGTTAATGGTTTTGGTTTCTCGTCTTCGCTGTGTTTATGCGGGTCTCTTGGCTTATACTCTTTCTAAGAGATGGCATATCTGTTTCTGCTTCTTGGATGTCTTTTTTTTTCTTTTTTCTTTCTATCTGATGATACCCGGAACGTCGAACACGGGCGACGGTGTCTTGGAAGAACGGCGGGGCTATACAGGTTGGGCTGTGTTATATGTCATTGTAGTAAAAAGGTTAATTCGGGTAATCTTGGAGGGGTCGTGTTGGTGTGGTTATACGAGGTGCGTGTTAGAAGCACCACACTGAAGGTGTTGATGGTATAGATCAACCGAGTATCCATTGGGGAAGTAGCCCGGGGGGGGGTGGTTCTTGGGCTAGGGGCTGTACTTTAGACTTAGTAATTACTACCAAAGATATTTGTCAAGGACTTGCGTTGTGGTAGTATCTGCTTGGTTTTATGTTTATCCTTGATATATCGACATTACGAGATGCCGAATATACGACTATTGTCCTGGTAGCTGTCCTTTGATCCAACAAAGGGATTTATTCTCCGGAACTCTATCCCCAAGTCTAGAGTCATTTCACCCCTTTCCGAAACAAACCCCCGACTCCAACACGGCTCCCACCGACATGCTTGGCAAACAAATCCCCGCCATCCTAACCTCCCCCCCCCCAATCAATACTCCATCCGCCTCTGGAGAACATCAGGCGGAATAGACCGCCCCGACCAGCCGTGAAACCTCTCGCTCAACGCCGTCCACCGCCGCGCCTGGTACTCGGCGTCAAAGAGCGCCAGCATGCACGCATCCGAGGAACTCAGGTCCGGCCCCGGCATCGGCATCGCCGCCGGCGTGTACAGCCGCGTGTGCGCCAGCAGGATGTCCTGCATCTCCAGCCAGCGCTCGTGCGCGCTCCAGCTCGTGCAATTCTCATCCTGGCACGCGCCACAGGAGGGCGTCCAGGTCCAGGGGGTGTAGGGTTGGAGGACGGTTGCCGGGGGGGTTGGGGGAGGCTGTTGGCTTGTCGTGTTGCTGGGTCTGGTGGGCTCTTTGCGGGTGCGGGCCTTTGGCGGGGTTGGTGGGGTGGCTCTCTTGGTTTTGATCGAGGTCGTCGTGGTCATCTTGGTAAGTTCTTTTGCCCGCTGTAGGATCTCGCCGAGGTCGCGCTTGAGAAAGTCGGCGACTTCCTGAGGACCCGCGCCGGAAGCTGCCATGGCGTTCATGCAGCCGTCATCCAAGTGCGTGAATGGCCTGCTGCAGGCCAGAGGCTTGGTGGTTGTGTTGGCCGTTGCGGTCAGCTCCCTGTGCCGTTGGGTGATGCTCTTGACACTGCGCTTGAGGATGTCTGCGATTTGCTGAGGCTGGGCGCCGGATGTCTTCATGGCCAGGATAGCTTGATCATCCTGGTTAGTGAAGGGGCGGTCGACGCCGGCGGCTTGTTGCTCGGACATGAAACCCGTTGCTTTCTATGCCTGGCCCTTTCGCTGCGGTTGGGTTAGCAGTCTCCCCGAGGCGTAACTTCGAACTACCAATGCTCACGGTTCTGCTACAATGCCGACTTGTCCGAAGTGAAGCTCGGAGTGATGTATACGGTACTTGCAGGTTGAAGGAAAGTGGTAGATGGGGAGCGATCTAGGTGAAGGCGGGGGGGGCATGAATAGAATGGAAACATGGGCAGTCCAGGGAGTGAATGGAAAAGCACGGTGCAGCTGGCTGCGGACACATGAGATGGAAGGTATCGACATATTGACTTCGGGTGACATCTATGTTTTCCTATGGGGTGGGCAGATCAGGCCGGAGGGTCAAGCGTCGACAACATAAACACAGCTTCAACTCCCACAGTACGCAGCGAGAACTGCAATGGGAGGCTAAGGAATTCGCTGATTGGGCCCCATATCTTATCCGCACCCTTTGCTTTCAGCCGTGAAAAATTACACAGGAAAAGACAGCCATAGGTATCGGCAACAATTAGCTCATTATTCACAAGTCTGTAGTGCCCAAAATAAGGAGACACTAGGACAGTTGTAACATGAGGAAGTAGTATACGTGTGGAGAGGTAATACTAAATGTACCCTGCTTGAGCATTTTGGGGGCTGTGAAAGGGTGTTCCAAAGGGACCATGGTGATGATGTGCTTTTTGCCTTTCTGTCTTTATTGGGCACCCTGACAGCAAGAAGAAAAAAGCACACGCGATATGGAAACAACATCGGAATGCGAATCTAAAGCAGCCAGCTACTTGCTGGTGGGGAGGCGGGTGTAAGCTAAAGCCGAGACATGATCATGGACTCTCCCGTTTCTGGAGGTTTACTTGATGTCCTGGAAACTTGAGTGCTCGTCCTCGAATTGAAATGGCTGCTTCCCTCCCACTGGGGAATGACACCTGTATATGAGTAGAGAGGTATGGTCTTTTTGATACTTAATTTGGAGGACTGAAGCAAGACTCGGTCAAGGGGGGGCATATTTTAGTCTTGAGATATGACACCACACCTCCTAGTAAATACTCCTGAAAGCGGAGAAGAAAGACTCGAAGAGGCTCAGACAATAGGCCAGGGTGTTGACTTGGTGAGAAACGTTTGGTTGTGACGAGACGTCGTTGGCACTTGCACAGAGCCGCAACCCAGTGACCGGGGTGTTGGCGTACAATGTACAATCAGCACTGTGCACTCTGCTGACTCATCCAAGTCGGCTCCGGAACAGGAAAGGGAGATTCAGACGGGAGAGCAACATCCCTTCCTTTCTTGGCCAAGACAGACAGATATACTTTTGAAATGGAGTCAATCAGGTCCATCGGCCCCCTCGCGGCCAACTACGCCACCGCCATCAGGCTCATTGACGAAGCCCACACCCAGGACCCCAAGACCATCGAGGGCAAGAGCGGCCCTGTGCCGTACGAGCTTCACTATGCCCAGAAAATGACGCGCTGGCTGGCCTCGCGCTGTCCAGACGCATCGCCTGCCCTGCAAGTTGCCATTAGGGCCCAGCACTTTCGCCGGTGTGTTTTCTCCTGATCCTCTGTCCACCCCGCCACCCACCAACACGGCTACCTAGATGGGAGATCCCGAGAAGCAGCTATCCCATGACACGACCTGGCTACCTGACTTGGCGGGCAAAGCTCAAGTCGCAGGCCGCAACCCAGGTTGCCGAGCTGCTAGCATCGCCCGAGGTCAACCCGCCCCTCGCCGCCGATGAGATTGGCCGGATTGCCGCTCTGGTGCGCAAGGAGAACCTAAAGGACGACGACGAGACGCAGACTCTCGAGGATGTCGCCTGTCTTGTCTTCCTCGACGACCAGTTTGACGACTTTGAGAGCAAGCCCGAGATTGACGAGGACAAGATCGTGGGCATCCTGCGCAAGACGTGGGTCAAGATGAGCCCGGCCGGCCATGCGCTTGCGCTGCAGATGGATCTGAGCGAGAGGGCCAAGAGCTTGATCCAGAAGGCCCTTAGGCAGTGAAAATGAAATATCTCAGCTCCCCTCAACTCCACTCATGATAGCCGTGCCGGGAATGAGCACCTCGGTCGGTGCTGGTTGCTTAATGCCGGGGTACGTCATGCCCCGCTCTTGTGCCTTGCCTACCCCGGGAATCTCCCGCAGCCGTAACCCGGCTCTTTTGACCGCCGTTCGCCCGCCTCGGTGCAATCCCGTCCGAAACCTCGGCGTGACATCCGACTGGAGACGGAAAAAAAAGGAGCAAAACACCACCGCAGCGCAAACACCATCGCGAGATATATTCTCGCCTCCTACCCTCCACCCATCCCCCCCCCCCCTCACCAAACCCCCTCACCTCCTTCCACACTCACAACTGCCGCAGCACCCAACACAATGTCACCTTCCAAACCCCCCCTCCCCTCCCTCATCTCCACCCACGACTTCGCCGCCGCCTTCCCCCTCGCCGTGCCCCCAAAAACCCTCGCCTTCGTCACCTCCGCCGCGACCGACTCCCTGACCCACGCGGCCAACACGGCCGCCTACGCCGCCATCACCCTGCGCCCGCGCGTCCTGCGCGACGTGGCCGGCCCCGTCGCCCTGCGCACCACTCTGCTCGCCCGCCCGGTGCGCTCCCCGATCTACGCGGCCCCGACGTCCATGGGCCGGACGGTGCACCCCGAGGGCGAGCGCGAGATCGCGCGCGGGTGCGTCACGGCCGGCGCGGCCGTCGTGGTGAGCACGAGCGCGAGCTTTGCCGTCCGCGACGTGCTGCGTGTCGTCGGCGGCCGGGTGCCGGCCTTCTTCCAGCTGTATGTGGACCGGGACCGGGGCAAGTCGGAGGCCGTCTTGCGGGAGGCGGTGGAAGCCGGGGCCGGGGCCGTTTGGGTCACGGTGGATGCGCCGGTTATTGGGAAGCGCGAGGCCGACGAGCGGGTTCCCCTCGAGGAGGGCAAGGTGACCACGCCCATGAGCGGCGCCCAGGCGGTGCGCGACGCCGCGGGCGGGGGGTTGGGCCGCATTATGGGCAAGTACGTGGATGCCAGCTTGGCGTGGGGCGATGTTGCGTGGCTCAGGGCGTGTTTGCCCAGGGGGATGCCGGTCGTTTTGAAGGGGATCCAGACGGCTGCGGATGCCGTCAGGGCGATGGAGGCTGGGGTTGAGGGGATTGTGGTGTCGAACCACGGGGGGAGGAGCTTGGATACGTCCCCCGCGACGATACTGGTGCTCTTGGAGCTACAGCGGTGCTGTCCGCAAGTGTTCGACCGGATGGAGGTGTTTGTGGATGGGGGCGTCATGAGGGGGACGGATGTGTTCAAGGGGCTGTGTCTTGGGGCGAGAGGAGTTGGGATTGGGAGAGGTATCCTGTACGGGCTAGGGTACGGGGAGGGGGGGGTCAGGAAATACATGGAAAGTATGTTACCCCCTTTCACTGGCTATTTATTACCCTGGCTGGCACTGACAAAGAGCAAAGTACTCAACGATGAGCTGGAAACGACAATGCGGATGTGCGGCGTTACAAGTTTGGATGAGCTACACCCCGGACTGCTGAATACGCGAGCAGTTGATCATTTGGTTCCGTCGTCCCTTGACGAAGAGCATCCGTATGCGAAGTGGAGGCGGAGTAAGCTATGAGTATGGGTGGGTGCCTTGCTGAGAGGTTTCAGAGGATTGGAGAAGACTCGACGATTAAAGCATAAGAAGCCAGTGTTCAAGCCAGAAATGTGTTGCTATGCAGTGGGCGTGATGGCATACTAACAGTACCTACCCCCTTTGCCATGAAAATGAACCCAAACTTGGCGGAGGAAAGGACGTGACTACGAATGGTGTCATTGCAAAGTTTATGCATTATATACCCCGAAGTAAGTCGGGTTGTAACACCTAATCCCCCCCAGCTCCAATCAGACCTGAAGCCCCCCTTCGCGTCTTCTACCCCTATGCAAAATTTACCCCCTGAGTAATAACAACAAACTAAAAAAAATATGTACTTTAGTATTAACTTTATTTCAATCAACTCCATCAGGCCAACTCATTAACTTGCCCATCCCCCTTCTGCGTGGGCAGCTCCGCCGCAAAAGTCTGCGGCTGCCCCTGCGGATGCTGATACGCCTGCTGGCCGTACGCTTGATTCCCGTAGGGCTGCTGCGGCTGGGGCGGCTGCGGCGAATATCCCTGTGGCGACTGGTTATACGCGGCCTGCTGCTGCTGATCGTACCCCTGTGGCGACTGGTTATACGCGGCCTGCTGCTGCTGCTGCTGGTTGTACCCCTGCTGCTGCTGCTGGTCGTACCCCTGCTGCTGCTGCTGGTCGTACCCTTGCTGCTGTCCATACTGCGGCTGCTGACCGTATCCGGCAAACGTGTCGTTTGATGGGGCGGGCGGTGGCGAAGGTGTGTTGTTGTACTGCTGGCCTTGGTACTGCTGCGGCGGCTGGTTGTTGTATGCCGCGAGCGGGGACTGCGGAGGCGGGCTGCCGGGCGGGCTGACGAGGTTGCCGTTGGCGTCGTAGACGGACTGCGTGTGCGTGCTGAACGGCGGCTTGGCGATGCTCGCGCGCGGGTCAACTGGGGCGTAGGCGCCGGCAGCAGCTTGGTTGTAGTACCCGCCGGCAGGCGGCGGCGTATTCTGGGTCATCGGGCTTCCTACTGCGGGCGGACCGCCGGGTCCCGGGGCCGTGCTGGCTACGGTGGCAACAGCGGTGCCAGTGGAGGAGTCCTTGTTCTTGTTCTTCTGCCGAATCAGGAGCCAGATACCCATAACGACGAGTGCAATGGCGCCTATGCCGCCTACGACACCGCCTACAATGGCGCCAGTGGGGCTGGGTCCTGGCCCTGGGGTCGGCGAGGCAGTGCCTGTTGTGCTGGTCGTCGAGGCAGATGTAAAGGGCCGCGGGTCCGGGGTGGATGTTATCGAGCTCGTGATAGCGGATGTCGTCTTTGTGGAAGTGCTGCTTGATGAAAAAATGAAGGGAGTGTAGTACACCTTGTCGGTGCCAGCAGCAACGGCACACCCAAGTAGGGTGTAGCCGCCGAGGTACTCGTCGTGGTACACATGGGTGATGCAATGAGGGTAATCTTTGAAGCCGCTGCCCGTGTGTTAGCTTGTCCAAGAGAAAATCGAGACCTTGGCAGAGGACATACCACCAGAGGGTGAAGCCGTTGTCGGTTGTGTAGCTCGAGGCATCAGCCGAGTCATAGCACGCCGTCCACACATTACAGCTCTTTGTCGCAGTCCCCGTCTGGTCCGCGCAGCAGCCGATATGCGAATTGATCGAGTTGGAGGCGCAGTAGGCAGTCGCGTCGCAGTATAGGGGATAGTCTTGGACGTCTGGTTAGTTTCTAGCTCCGTGTCTAACATCTATACATGCTCACCTGCGCTTCCGCTGACATAGGCACAGGTATTTTCCCCGTCGTCGGTTGCCTTTTTCTGCAGCAGTCCTCTCGGGGCATGCGTGGGAGCAGCAGTCGGCGCCGGGATCGCAGGGTTGACCAGCGCAGGCATGAAACCTAGTGTTTGCTGTGCCGGAACCCAGCTGTCCTCATCGCGACTCCACTTCAAGACCTTTGCGTTGGCGGCGCCGAGAGCGCAGCCTACGGCGGCGTAGCCAAGGACGGCCTTCATTGTTCGCCGCTGACGCCTGTTTACACCCGCAGAGGTAACAGAGGATGAGGTAGCAGAATATGCCAAGTGGTGGTGATGGACTCTGGGGAGGAACGAGTGGCGCGTGGATGTGTTCACGTTCACGCGTAAAACATGGATCCGGAGAGAGGAGAGAGCCCAGAAGACTGGGCCAGTGTGCGAGCACTGGGCAGCCACTTAAGAGGAAAGCAGCACGTTGTGAGGCTCTGCCCATTCTGGGGTCGACTGGCTGGAAGCAAACCGTTCAGCTGGCCCCTAGCTTGCAGACGGGGGTGGAAGATGCCGCGAGTTCATTGGTGTTGCCAGCGATCGCGAAAGGGGGGCCCCCGCGAAGCTAACTACGAGGGGCATCGAGGGGGCTTGGCCGATGGAACGCAGAGACTGAGGGTGGCTGACCCGTGCGAGGAGCTGAGCATCTTTCGGCATCATCCCATCAATGGCAGAAGACAAAGACGACGAGAGGCACCCGCTTTTCTTCCTCGAGCTGTATAGTGCATAGGATGTCTTGGTCTCGGGTGCGCAACACCGCAAGGTCGGCCTATCCTGGGTTTTAGGGTTTGTCATCTCGCAGCGCTTGGGCTGCAGGCCGTGGTGGTTTGGGTATGTCGGGAACACAAGACACACAGGACAGGACTACAGACTGTCGATCGGGCCACTGATTTCGCAGCAATGTTGGGCCACTCTCGAAGGGCAGCCGGCCGCTGGGCTGCAGCTGGCGATGAACCCAGCAAATGGCTTGCGTGAAATATTGAGCGTTAAACCCTTTGCGGCTAACCGTGGCACCCGCGACAAGGACTCCCACCCGCTTGCAGGCCTTGGCGCTGTGAAACGAATATTGCTTGTTTCCTCGCTGGGCCTGGCGAGGCTGAGTTGGACACCTGATTTCCCGTCTTTTGGTGGCGCTGTAGTCTAGACCTCCTTTATCGCTTTTGTCGCCTATTCTCGAGGCTGAGGCTGTCCTTGCCGCCCTTTGTCCTGGCAGACGGACCCGCCGCCGCCTGTCAAGGTTGCTCGTGATAAAAGGGATGGGAGTGCAAAATGTCGAGTGCAGGGCGCAGCTCGAATATTTAACTATCGCTGCCTCTCGCGGCTCTGGCGGCTCTGGGCCGTCATTTTGTGTTCGTCTTCCGGGCCGGGCTTGTGTGTGTCCTTTGGGTCGGCTGTGTGAGGCGAGCAGGGACGGGGTCGTCTCGAAGGTGAGTGCACAACCTATCAAAATCGCTGCAAGATGTGTGGAACGGTCGTCCCGACGGCCTGTAGCAAATTTAAAAAGTTGAAGGATTGCGGTAAACGTTCTGTTCAAAAAGAGCTTGAACCAGCGACCAATTATTTTTGTAGCTAGCGACACAGCCACGTCACGCCACAGCCCCATGGGCCCCTGGCACGGCGCTTCGCTCTCCACCTCCGCAAACGGGAGTTTTCTCGCTGCTATATCTTGTCGTGACTGCGGTGGTTGCCGTGGACCTCGGGATACACTGCACAGTATGTATTTCTTCCGCAATGCTACGACCCTCCTTTGACCCGTTGAATGCCGTGCGTATGTTGCTTTAAATAAGTCGAGCGTTTGATTTGTGAGACAAATTCTGCACTAATTTTCGAGGGCGTCCCAAGTTGCATTTCAGCCCTGTCTTCTTAGCGCGACGCCCGAACAGGGACTGCGGCCGTTCGGAACAACACCAGCAACACCAATGGCAGTTCAAAAGCACCAGCACGCTTCCAGGAACCAGTAGTGTAACCCTACTTACCTCTAACCCTTTTAAAACTACTTCATCTTAGCATGCGTAGAGTGCAAATAGACACCCAACACAATGGTATTCCGTAGACTATCAACTACAACACTGGTGCGCTTACTCAACCCGTAGACTGTGCCAACCCCCTTCCTCTTTAAAAGAAAATCCCTCGTTGAAAACCCCTCCACTCCTCCATACAACCTACCCCCTCTCTTCACCGACCCCCTTCCCAGCTCCACTCACTCCGCACAAGATCAACAACGCGACTACACCAAATCCATCGAATCCCAACTCCCGTAATCTGCCCCGAAATCCGCTGTCCCCGACAGCCCGCTGAAGATATCATCTCCGCTCAAATCTAGGCCGCCCACCGACCCCGTGGCACTTAGCCCACCCAAGTCGCCGCCGCCCAGCCCCAGGTCCATCCCGACCCCGTCGAGACCCGTGGTATCCAAACTCATCGCATCCGCCACGCTCTGCGTATGATCCCCGGCTGCCGCTGCGGCAGCGGCAGCCATCGCGTCACCAAGCGCATCCCCTCCCACGCCTCCCACGCCCAGCCCCTCTAGATCCGACTGCAACAATGCAGGGTCCGGTGGCGGTGGTAGCGCCATCTGCGCCTCAACCCTGCGGTATAGCCGGACGACAGTTTCAGCCATGCTAGCGTCCGTTTTCTGAATCTTCTTCCAGTCGTCCGCTTCGGCCTTGAGCGCCTCGCGTAGCGTAAGGCGGCGCTGCTGTTTTGGCTGTGGCGTGGCAAATGCCCCAGCGGTCTCCTCCGCCGCCGCCGCCGCTCTTGCTTCATTGTTGACATCTGGCGCGCAAATGATGGCCGTAGCAACGTCGTAGGCGACGCCGCCGCCGCCGCCGCCGCCGCCGCCGCCCGTGCCGTTGTTGTTAGTGCTGTCCGTGTTCGCCTTGAGTTCGTCGAGTAGGATCGCGAGCAAGTGCTTAGCGCCGAGTATTTTGAGCGCCGCGAGCACCTGCCGATGCGTGTACGGCGCCGGCATGACGTTGAGTGGTGGGTTCTGCGCCCATTGTATTAGGCTTTGTACCGTGTGTCGGATAGCTGCCGTGAGGCCACCGCCGGCGGCACTCGCTGCGGCGGCTGCGGCACCGGGCGCCCCGCTCGCGCCGTGGGTGCTGG
Source organism: Lasiosphaeria hispida (assembly GCA_033439745.1). NCBI lineage: Eukaryota > Fungi > Ascomycota > Sordariomycetes > Sordariales > Lasiosphaeriaceae > Lasiosphaeria > Lasiosphaeria hispida. The sequence goes on along the minus strand of JAUIQD010000002.1, from coordinate 3,963,682 downwards.
TCGTCCACGATTCGAGCTCATTGTGGTCGGCGCCTCCTGTCCGCCTGGACAAGGGAAGGTTCTCTTTGAGGGCCTTTAGGAGCGGCTCGACCTCTTGGGATTTGGGGTCTTGTCGTTGGTACGCACGAAGGGCATGTTCCAGGGGTTTTGCTACGATGCTGAGAACCGACGATAGCATGGAAGACGCTTCGTTAGAGATGGAATTCGGCTGTAGAATAAGCCTGAGGATTCTGATAATAGCCCTTTGACCCTGGGGTCCGTCGGCCCATAGATGATTGGAAAGGTAGAGGATTGCTGGGACCAAGGAAGGCAACAACAACACATCGACCAAATCTATCACGGTTAGAACAGAGACGAGAAACGTTCTGAAAACAACACTTACATTCGAGCCCGCCCTTCAAGAGCTCTTCTGTAAGGTTCCGTGTGCTCAGTGCCAGAACGATCTGCTGGAATAGCGTAGGCATGAGCAGATAGAAATCTTGGGGAGGACATGAAGCCATGAGCTCATCACCCAAGCCCCCGGCTTCCGTGTCGAAAAGTCCATGGATCCAGCCATTCAGGTGTGACTTTTCTTGATCGGTGAGCTCCTCCAAGGGCCGGGAAAGATGCCCTCTGCTCAGGAGCCTCCCCACAAACGAATCTGCCGAGCGAATGCCTAGATCTGCTGGCGACAAACCGTACCGATAGACAAAGGCGAGAAGAAGCAGGAGAATGGAGCCAAACTCTTCGTACACTGGTTGATATTCGCCCTGATCATCGTCATAGCCCCCCCAGTTGTCGAGGAGTCCGCATAGTGGGTGTAGGATTCTTTGAGGCTTGTTGAACAAGAGTATAATGTCCAAAGACAAAGGCTTGCTAGCTAGTTGGCTGCATAGCAGCTTGAGGGTCATGGTCTCCTTGTTGCGACATAGACTAACAATAACCTATGGTTATATTGTGTCAACTTCTCTTGCTCTACAAAAAGGATTCGGCATGGGCAAGGTACCTCGACGATGGCCTGGGCTGCGGCGCCCACGTTGCCATTCATATCGTCCAGCTCTCCGATCAACGTCTGCGTCTTTTCAAGATCTTTGAGACAGGACTGGACCAGAGCCTCTTTTACGTAACGGCCCGCATCTGGCAAAGACTGATAGGTAATGTCACCAAGTAGCGTTTCTATGGCGGTTTGGGAGAGTAGCCCATGTAGCTGGCAAGCAAAACAAAAGTCTTGACGAACCGAGTCTTGAAAGGAAGAGTTGTTTGGCATGTCAAACATGCCGGAAAGGGTTGGGAAAACGTTCGTGTCGACCTGTCCTAGTGCCTGCGTGATACAGTATTCGGCATTGAAGGGGTACATGGGTGAGGACGAGGCGGCGAGTGACCCTAGGATTAGGGGGACTTTGTTGACCACGTAAGACTTAAGTAGGTGGCCAGTCTTTGATCCCTCATTTCGGAAGACGGCATTAGCCAGGACATCAAAAGATGCCAGTATTAGCTGGACCGCTGTTGTTTCGAGGTCGCCCTGTTCGCCTTGTCAGTCATGTGTCTCCCAACGAGTCGCTGGGAAATGCAAGTCGAACCTGGTATCTGTTATGTAAATATGTGAACAAAGCCCCATCGTCAAGTAACGGTCGTCCAACAAGCTACGGGTCATCAGCAAAAACTGTTCCCATAGTGTTCATCCGAGGTGGGACTAACCGCGGCATTGATGTAGATGTAAAGACCAGCGCGTGAGTTGACTATTGGTATGTCGGGAACCTGAACGCTATCCAGGCCGATTATACTGTCCATATAGCTGCTTATCTCAGCCACCGCAGCATCCTTTTTGTCTTCGGGCTCAAAGCTGGCTAGCGTCTGCGTGCGGAATATCTCTAACTGCGTCGCAATTTGCGATGCCTGCGGGGCGATTTGGGGTGCGTTTTGCAGGACTGATGGGATGAAAGTCTCGAGGCTCCGGGCAAGCTGTCTTCGAGCTCCTGCAAGGGCAAGTTAGCCATAAGGTTCACCTTGACCCTTGAACGAGGAAATCGCCCACCTTTCGAGCCCGGCCTCCCAAAGGTAGTCAGCACTATCCGGTTTTCACATACGCCGAGCAACAATAGCATAAAGGCTTGGCGAGAACTCTCCATTTCGTCCTTGGCCTGCAGACTGTGTATGGCCCCGAACGCATCCCTCGAAAAGGCAGCGGCAGCCTCGGTGAATAGCGCCATCCACCGGGTCACCATGAAGACCACCTCGATAGCCTCTCTGCCATTTGTGATCCCGGTGCCCTGCGAGATTCCTTTGGCCAGACGCCAGAATATTACTTCCTCCGAGGCGTACGAGCTCCGCCATCTCAAGACCTTCCGTCGCGGCTTTTTGTGTCGCTGCTGTTGTGCCCCCGTCCCTTTCCTCCTCGCGTCCGCTCCCATCTGTGTCTGAGCCTGCGGCGCCTGGGTGTGCGAGGTCGAGAAGAGGTATAACGCCCTGAGGATCGATGCCGTGTCAACAAGGTCCTGCTTGAGCAGCACCTGCAGGTACTGGGGCACGCGCGGGTCGAGCGCGTCCTGGTTGCCCTTGGTCGGGCGCAGCAGCAATTCGGCAACCCAGGCGGGTGGGAGGCGATGCTTGGAGGAAAGGATGGGCACGTAGGTTGCGAATATGTCGGCGTCTAGGCGCTGGCGCTCGGCGTGCGAGAGGAATTTGGACCATTGTCCCACGGCTGCAGGCAGGCCTGCTGTCGCTGGACCGCCGTCCATGGCCGCCGCATTGATGGCGCGATGTCGGCGGACAAGATGGGAGCCAAGGTTGGAAATGGATTGGGTGGGTTTTTTTCTGCAGCGTTAGTTGTTGGGTGTTAGGGTTATGAGGTAGTTTGGACGAGGGTCGGGGACGACGTGTGTGGACGTATGCGAAGCTTCCACAAAGGCCGGCGCAAGCCAAGCAATTGCATTGTTGGGTGGGGGAGGAGTACGGAGCTCCCTGTCGGCTAGCTTTTGGCCTTGTTGTAGGTAAATCGCGGCAGGCAAAGGGGGTGGGAATCGAGGCACAGTGCATTACAGTGTCAACATGGCATGGGTCTTGAGCTTCCTCTTGTTAACCCTAGACAGAATTTCAGCGAGATTAGTTCATGAATATTCTTCCACCCCAACTCTAACATTTAGCTCTAAAACTGATAAGTCATCGCCAATTACAAAGGTCCAATCATGTTATACATAAACTGATCAGATGAGAAACGAAAATACGCAAAACTTATCCAAGTGACAGCGCAGATGACAGAGCATCAAAACACAGCGGGTAGCACAGCACAGCAGTGCTGGTAGTGTGTGACAACAACCACCCGAAATTACCTAGGTGACACTACTATCCCCCGTCATGTTCCTACGTCAGAGCTACAAAAGGTGTTCTCGCGGACGCCGTCATAGGCATACGGCAGGCTGCATGAACCCTCACAACGTCCCCTCTCTCGTCTTGGTGAAGGAAACCAGGCACCATTATGCATCCACATTCTATTCCTGTTCCAGCTACACCATGATATAGCGACCTGATAGCCCCCTGAACACCATGAACATAAATATCAATACAATACCATCCGGCCACCGCTGTACCAAACAAACCAACCCACACCCACCCATCCCAACTATTCCTAGTTATTCATCTATCCATTCATCCGTCCACCCCCATTGCCGCCTACTCTGCTTCCTTCACCATCCCATTTCCATTCCCATTCCTCCTCCCACCCAGGGGATCCACAGCCGGTGCCCTCGGGCCCAGCATCCAGTCCTGCATAGCCAGCCACTCACTCCAGCCAACCTCGGCACCCAAAATCTCCTTTTCGCTGACATTCTGCAGCGGCCGCAAGAACGGCACCGTCTCGTCATCGCCCATGTCGTACGCCGCCTTGACACGCAGCCAGCTGTCACTCTTGGCCGCAAACAGATAGTTGCGGCGCTCCTGGTCGTGCAGCGGGCCGATGCCCGCCACCCAGTCGTCGCCGAAGAAGCCGTGCAGCACCGCTGGGAAATCGAAGCCCGTTGCCACGAGCCGCCGGATGTAAGGCAGGAGTGTGGCGTGCGGGTAGACGCCGCCGCCGAGGCCGACGGTTGGCTGGGGTGTGCTGCTGGCGGTGGCTGTATTGTTTCCGAAGCCGCCACCGGCTGCCGAGGGCGAGTTGGCCGAGCGGGACGAGAGTACGGGCCGGTGTGACTTTTGGAACGGTAGTTGGATGTTAAGGTATGCCGCGAGGGCTTGGACGGGGTCGTTATACTGCGCGTAGTCCAGGAAGTAGGTCACGCATGACTGGAATTTGGGGTGCCATTCGAAGATGTCGAATTGGGCATCGAGGAAGGGCTGGGGGGAAGAAAAAATGTTAGACAATCCAAGACCTTTCATCATCGGGCCACCCCATGACTAAATGAGCTCGGAAAAGGTCTTCCGGGGGGGGACAAGATATTGGCTTTGTAAAGTAAAGAAAGGGGACAAAAGTTACCTGCTCTTGTTTCAAGGACGGCCCGCCTGCTTGGGAGAATGCCATGGTCGAGAAGCTAGCCGCTGATGAAATTTTCCGGTGAGGGCTTATTAACGAGCCGCAGGCGCAATACTTTCTATGGAATAACAACAACAGCTGATGGCGGGCGAGAGTGATAATAACTCGACGGTGCAGAGGTTGATTTTTTGCCCGGGCAGGAATGTTGATAGGCGTGGTAAGGTGGTCTGGTCGAGAGAGCAAATACTCCCAGAGTAGATTCGAGTAGGCGTCCCTAATAACACGAGCGACAGAGACTATCGGACAAGCTAAGCGCCACGTCCGCTTGTTTCGTCTGCTGCGGCCCCTATGGATCAACTCTCTCGCGTAGACTTGCGGATTCTGAGCAGATAGAATGGATATAGCTTGGTTGGAACGCTGATCAGGCGCGAACTGGGCTATGTTTTGCAGATGAAGTAACGCATAACAGAATGGAACTTGACCGGGTAGATCATGAGGAGAGAATGGGGATTGGGACAGACAGCAGCAAGGTTCTTGGGCAACCGGAAGCTTTTTATAGCCCACTTACCGGCGCTTGTATGCAACCTGAACTGCCCTGTTCCTTAGCGGCCCGCCCTAGAAGGAAAAGAATGCCAAGAGCGCATGATGTGCATGTACCTACCTTGCCTGAGCTACCCAGGAGGGAAAAGAATGGCAGCATGTATGTACCGTGCCTAGGGGAGCAGTAGCATGCCCCCACTTGCAAACCCAGAGATCGAGGGAGGGGGGGGGGGAGGGTATGATCCAGGGGGACCAAGACAGCAAAAGACAAAGCGAGGCGAGGATAGGGCCTGCTTGCTGCAGCTGAACCCGGCCACTTGGGAAGAGCTGCCGTGTTTTTTGTGGGTGTATTGCTCGTGGGGGATGACGATCATGAATGAGAAGCGTCCGGGTGCCAGCCTCGACCGAAGACCTACTACGTTGCGCTCCGTTCCCCTTGACCCGTCCCACGCCCGGCCAAGAGCTACCATTCAGCAAGGAGCACACGCGAGATACAGGCCGGCATTGCCACGGGGTCGGGACCGAAAGTCTGATCGAGATAGCAAAGCGTGACGTGTCCCAGTCAGATCTATGTTATCTCTAACAAACCCTTGAGCTACTACGCATGTCCAGCTCGGAAGCAGCCGCTAGGGAGTCTCCGGAGGTACGCCGAGGTTAGATCCCACCCAACTAGGCTGATGGAGACAGGCAAATCTGTGAGTGATGGGAGCGGGTGTTTACAGGGGCGGCAGCATGGGGGTCTTGGTGGCTGCGGAGGAGCAAATCGCAGGATCAAAAGTAGAGAGGAAAAAAAAAAAAAAGATCAGACGACGATGGCGGCCCAGTGGTGCTGGGGAAGCTAGTCGGGGATATTCGAGTCGAGGAGGATTTTACGGATCATCACTGGATCGCGGTCCATGGGCCATGGGTCAGGGGTCAGAAGTCGGGTGGGAGGGTATGATGCGAAAGCTTGGGAAGGTATGAGGCGTCAAATCCCAGGGTCCTGGGCGCAAATCAAGATCCGGCACGGCCCCCCAGGAGGGCGCTCTCGGCAGGGTCCCGTCAAGTAGATTTGGTTCAAACGCCCCCCCCCCCCCGGAGTCACTTCCAACTTCCCGCTGGTGAGCCCGGGGTTTTGGATTCGATCCTTTCGACATTCCGTCCTCAGCTTTCTCGATCCTCAACTTGCCCCAACTGACTTTCTCCGGGCCAGGTGTGTACTGCGCAAGATGAGGTACTACTTTCTCTTTGCCCTTGTACTCGTCATCACTTCGCCTTCTTGCTGTGATGGGGTTGCGGCGACGGGGGTGGAATATTTATCGATTGGTATGTCTCCGTAAATCAGCAGTGTACGTCATTTGACTCGCTGTTAGCTAGGAGCTCCGCTCTTGGCTTCAGCTGGGCAGTGTCGGCAAGCGGCCGTTGAGATGGGTTCGGGCACTCTGCCCCGCGGGCTAGCACCTCGTTTATCTACACACGAAGCGCAGCTCATCTTGGCCACAATGCGGCTTGGATCTGGCAATGAACAGTCGAATCAATATCTCGACTACAAGGCCTTCGTCAGAGCTACCGTTCCTAGGCGCTGGTATATCGAAGCCCAGTTACAAGCAGTATGTATGCTTAGCAAATGGGCGCCGACGTGCTTTGACCCCTTGCCTGCCTGGGGATCTGCGCAGGGTCAGTGTCTGTAGCGAGTAACGATGGTACCTGGCCAAGTCGAGGCCTCGCTGCCTGTTCCACGTTCGCCTTATCCAGAAACCAGCGACACGGCCACAGGCGGCTGTGATTCAGTCCTGTACTTCTGGCTGCAGGGACCGGTGAATGTGCATGCCCGAGTACGGTCGGTTGTGCAACGCAACGCGGCATTCTGTCAGGTGCTGCTATGCTTTGGAACAGAGACCATGTGCATGGACGTTCTCTTGCAACAGAGATGCAGCAGATGGCACTGAACACTCCGCTGTACCCGTCGCTGTAGGCATCTTGGCATCCCTCATAGACCCCTACCTACAAGTCAAAACCTAAACGAACGCGATCTGCGTTGGTTGAATCCTCGGTTGCCCATCGACTAGGGATAATGATTGAGAAGCGGATGCGACAACGGCTTGAGCTTTCAGCTTGGCAGGTAGGTAGGGCGGGTCTTCTTCGGTGAGCGTCTTGGGTACTTCGGGCTAGGTGCGGGGAGGGTTGGCTTGAGCTGCACCATCTCCCGCCATCTTTGGGCACCAGTTGATAACCGATCAACATGGAAGCTACAACTAGTCGCTCACAGTGTTGACGAAACGACTACCATTACCAAATACACACCGTGGGCTACCGTTTCACCGGCGAATCGCATGCGTCAAGTTGTCGGAGCAGGGCTATTTTGCAACCTGGAATATCCCCTGTCAAGGATAGGATATGGCAAAGTCGACCGTGTTTGCCAGATCTCGCATCTGGATGAATGATACCCGCATCGTCCCAACCGGCCGGGATGTGGACGGTGTAACGGGGAATCAGGGTTCGACACAGCTCTATCGTGGGTTCAATGCCCGGCGGGCTTCCGACGTGCATGTTGTTGTTGTCATTGGGCAGCGTCGTTCCGGCGGAGGGGACGATGTTGACGGGGCGGGAGGTTGTTATTGAGGTGACGGCGGACGACTATTGGAAAGGGGCAGCCACCCCGAAGCTCTTCGGACAGATGGAGCAACAGAAATGCACCGCACAGATTCTGGTGTTGTAATCGACCACGAGAGGGAGATACGCGGTTGCGCGTCGGACCCCGTTTCGTGAGTGAGGCACCTGGGCTTCGTCTGGAGACAGTCAGACGAGACGGAGTCGGCAGGCTTCTAGAAGTGAGTTGAGGCAGGGGCAGGGCGCACGCACAGACGACTCCTTGCTGCTTACGGAAAAACCAATCACGGTTTCGAGTCCTTCACCTTGAGGCTCTTGCGACAAGGGAAGCTGAAAAGGCCGCAGATCAGGGTGCAGATAATTTGCGCAGTTGGAGAGACGGAGACGCAGTAGGATAGTTTTCCTGAATCGTGTGTTCATCTTTGCCACTGTCGGTTGCTGTCAGTTGCTGTTAGGTCGGTCGTGCTTGCCTGCGCATGCCGAGGACGAATGCCAATTTGGCTGCCTCTCAGCTAGCTCATTGGATCCAGAGGTGTGGGGTTGGTTGACCTGAGCTAGCTGAACCACAACTCGAACTCTGCGGCCTCCAGGTCCTTTTCGCAACTTCTCATCAAACCTGACAGCCACCACCTCAGTCGCTTCAATCACCTCGCTGTGCCACATCTACCTGTTCTTGCCCATCCATTCCTGGCTTTTGCCATCGAGGTATTACCATGGGCACCACGCGAAGCCGCGCGCAGTGCCTTCGCCAAAACTACGGACCGTGCTTTTCTACATCACAACAAGAAGCACGCCGTCCTGCCTCCACGGCGTCACACAGCAGTTCATGAGCGGCAATCCCCGTTTTCTTGGCCGCTGCAGGCGGCAAACACGAGCCTACAGTTCATGTTCGCTCTCTCTCGTGCAGGTCCCGACCCTCCTTTACGAGGTTACCCCTCCCCAGCTCAGATAAACAGAGACTTAGAGACTTGTCGAAGGCACATTGAAACACAGACCTGACGTCTCCTTACATCCAAGTCGCCGGTTTCTGCGAGATCCAGCTCTTTTGTCTTGGTCAGCCGTTGTCTTGGACACGCGCTTGACATGTTCCACTGTGCTTCCGTGGCTGCCCTTGACATTTGGCCAAACGGCGCGGCCAGGGCTTTCGGGCAAGTGCCTCTCATGACGAAATATCCCAAACAAGCACTCGGTGCTGGCCGGACCGGCTCGATCGCGATGGGCCAATATCGGTATCCTGATCTCCCCTTGATACAAGCGGTCAGGCGGGTCGACGTCATAACAACAACCCCTTCATTGACAATAAGAGATGAAGGCCCGCTGCTTGACGCAATCACCAAGGATCCAGCACGGATGAGTACATCGGTATGTTGTTGTTGTCGTGCAGGAGCAGTCGGCGATTTGCCCGGAGTTATCTCCGGCGAGAAATGATGGTCACCAGAATCTCCCGTTGTGACATCTATTTTCGGGGTGGAGTTCTACCTCCTCCCATTGGTTATGTGCCCGAGCTCTACGATATTGCTTTGACCTCGGATGCGGAACGATGGTTGTTGCATACTCTCAGCCGTTATCCTACGTTTACGGAAACCATGATCCAATGAAGCAGTGGTTTTCTGTATCTTGGCATCACGCTCGAGATTCTACATGGTCAGGGGTCTTTATTTTTCTCCGATTTATGAGCCCCGGTTTTGGCGCCAGCTTGTGCAAGGGATTTGAGCCGCTCGTGGTGAAGGCAGAAGGCGGCACGTCATGCGCTCCAACACGACAACGCCATAGGGGATCCGTTCTAGCGGTGGCTTCTGGTTCGGCGCCCTAGCACCAGTGCCGGGGGACCGGGGCGGGACTGCAGACTTAGCACCTGCAGTTACCCGTTGCGGGCCGGAGCCATCCCACAGCATGAACAGCGATCAAGACAGCCTGCATTGCGGGCTTTGGATCGTGGCGGGCTCTCCCCGCAACAACGATGCTTGCTCAATGGGGCCACGCCCCTCACGGTGACCGTTTTTTTCTCTGAGACAAAGACCTACCCGCGCAGTAGTTGTCCTCCGAGTCTCTGCGGGTTTCCGCCATAGCCAGCCTTGCGTCACCAGATAAATGCCCGCAAGGATTGGGTGTCAAAATCACGGATTGGGCGATCGCCCCCCCCCCCCCCCCACGCCTTCATACAGGACCGTCTAAGCTCGTTTGCCGTGGACTAGTTGAATGGGACAAGATAAGCCTTCGCAGGGCGTAACTCAGGGTCCAAATCGAGACGCCAGAGGACGCCGATATATGCAGTAGACGCAGAGCTCATTTGGCATGTTGTGTTACCATTGATTAGGTCGAGTATCCTTGTCCTTTTCACCGGGACCCTGTTATTTCTTCCGTCTGGCTAACTACCTATTGGTTGAGTGTCGGTCCAGGGAGCTGATGAATGTACAGGCATATTTTTGGAGTTGTAAAATGACGTCGACACAGTCCCTCAACCTCTTTCGGTCCTCAGCTTTCGACAGGATGTCAGCATCGATCACGATAACTGCCCCAATACTTGCGGCAATCGAGACTCACTAGATCCATCCGCCCTTGGGGAATATCGTAGCCGTTCTCACGCAGTCTTGGAGCAAAGCTCGTCAGCTTTGTTACGATCGGATCATGTTCAGGGGGTGGGGAAGAGTTCCCTCGGCGCTGTCCTGGCGTGGACCGTTCGCTGCCAAGGCCTCTGGTGGACCGCCCTGTTTTTCCCGATCGCGAAACCAGACTCGAGTTACTGAGATCAGAGACTGGCTGGCAGCCTGTTGTCGCTTGGTCGGTTATGGTCGACTGACAGCGCTTGCCTGTGAAGGATAAAGAGACAGCTCAAACTAGTTATTCAGAACTAGTTAAGCGAAAGCTCCTTGCACACAGTCTTGCTGTTCTGGCTACCATTAGGTAAATAAGACAGTGGGGGCCCAGATCAAAACAAAGTCGCAGCCACTGTCACAGTCGTGGTGCTCGGGGCGTCAGGGACCTGGCCGAATCACCTGCACTTCCCAAGCATCGGATTCCCACCGATTTCCCCATGGGCCCTTTTTTTCTCTTTTCCCATCAGCCTTTCTAACTTTCCCGTTCCCCCATCAATACCAGCTCCCCAAAGTAAACTGCGTATTACACATATTCGTAAGCTCCCAATCCTCAGCCCCCATGACCCCCGCCACGCCGACATCCTCCTTGCTCCCACACAGGCCCGCCACAAACATGGTGGCCATGAAATGGTCGTCGGTGGCGTGGGCGTCGCGGTACTTGGGATGCTTCATCAGACTTGTCGCCTTGCGGCGCAGCAGCGGCCCACCAACCCCCTTGGGCCCACTCCGGATCTCGCGGCCGTAGGCGAGGGCCTCGTCGCGCGGGACAGCGTCAGCGTCCTCGTAGCCAGCACAGAAAACGTCAATGACCTCCTGACGGAAGTCGAGCGCCCACGGCTCGGGCGGCGTCGGCTGCGCAAAGTTGTCGCGGTGCCGCAGCATCGGCCCCCATACGTTACGGAACAGGTTGTGCACGGCGCCGCCCGAGCCGATCAGGAGCGTCTTGGCGGCGCGCGCGCGAAGGGGCCGCAGCGCCGCGCCTACGGCCACGTGCAGGTGCGGGTCGAAGAGGGCGTTCATGGAGACGATGGTGGTGGGCGGACAGCCCCGCGGGAACATGCGGATTAGGATGAGGTAGGTGTCGTGGATCCCTGGGGGGGGGGGGGGGTTAGGGGTTGTAATAATTGTTTACGAGGGAGGGGGGCTTACAGTCAAAGGTTGGGTCGGTCTCGGCTGGGATTCCGGCGGCGGTGAGGTGGGCTTGGAGGACGGGGACGTAGGCGAGGTCGGGGTTGAGCACGTAGGGCTTGTACTTGGCCGGGTCGACGAAGAGGACGGGGGCCTTTTCGGGCTTGGGGTTGGAGGAGATGAGGACGCCGCCGGGGTTGGCGGTCGCCCAGTGAGCGCCCTATTCCCGGCTGTCAGTAAAACGGGACGTGTGAGAGGATGCGGCGGACTCACCATGATGACGACGTGCTCAATGCCGTGAGCCAGGGCGTCGTCACCGCATTTTTCCCAGTACCGGGCCGAGGCGCTCTCCTCGCCGAGCATCATGGCTGAGCCATGGGAGAAGAGGTGGACTGGCGTCATGGGCTCCGGCTGCGTCTCGCCGACCGCCATGGTGTTGTCGTTCACACAATATTTGCTATTCTGTGTTTTATTGTTTCAATTGCTGATCACAAGCAGCTCATCCACTGACGTTCAGGCTCAGTTGGTGCTGCGATTGAAGCTGAAGCGGCACGGTAAGTGGGGGTACAATCCCTAACCTATAGGCTATAGTTAGCTTACTTGCATACTGGGAGAATGCCTGGGATGTCCTGATCAGCGCATTTGTAGGCCAGAGCGAGAGCTCGGGCCGATCCGGAGTCCGCCGGGGTGGTGCGTTGTGGAGTGCGGGCGCCCAAGGTGGGGCCGGAGGTCCGGGTCGGATAGTGGGGGGTGTTCAACTTGGAGGTCTAAGTCGACCTGACAGCAACTTGAAATGATTGCATTCGACAAGACCAGTTTTATGGCTTTTAAAACTCCAGCTGTCAACTGTCGTTGAGCGGAACACGGCGGGTTTGGAATGACTGGGTGAAATTTCAAGATGCCCCAACCACCATGCCAATTGAAACCTACTAAAGTATCACATCTCTAATATCTTCATTACATCACGGACCATTTGGCTTTACCATGAAACTTTAATGTTGGAAGTATCAGTGACAATCGAATTTGCCTAGTATATGTATTATGCAGCTCATGTTGACACCGCATCAATTGATAATCCGAAAGTCGTTTGGTGACCTAGAATATGATTTACTCAAGTGCCGAGAATTTACCTACTGATCCATGTATGCTTCAAACTCAGCGATGGAAGACAACACTGTAACTTAATAACACTTTACATACCAGAGCTAAGTCAAAGCTTTAAGCAGACCTCATAGTGTGATTTCGAGTTTCCACTGAAATACTAACCTAGAAGTAGTATTAATTATACGATCCATGGATGTGTCCAATCACTTCACCAACCTTCCACTAGATTACTTGGTACAAAGAGCGTGACCTTCCCACATTACAAGTTACTATGGTTCCATCGATCAAATCACTCATGATTTCCTTAAACTCTGAGTCGAGGTCTACCGTGACTCTAGTGCTGCCTCTGACCTGCACTCACAACAGACACATTTGCATCCGAGTTACATTTGAAATTCTCTATCTCACCAATATTTCGATGGAATCAGTTGTCGATAACCGCCCAGGATCACATATGGACGGAAGGGAAAAGCGGGGGCAGGAGGGCAGGAGACCGGAAAAGAAGAAGGCGCAGAAGAAAATTCGCAATGTCTATCACTCCATTTGCAGTACAGAGGGATGTTCACCATGCGGCAGCTGGGTTTACATGAAGGATTCAAAGTGCGCATATTGCCTCATCCACCTCTGTCCCAGCAAGTAACGTCACCTAGCACAAGACAGCACACGAAGCAAAAACACCAACATCTACAACTGGAAGCTGTGAGCCTCACTAGTACATACATCAAGAGAGAAACTACGTGGGGAGGCCGTAGACCACCAACTTCCACAAACATAGGTGCTGGAAAACTCGGGGTTCCGTCCGCTCTCCCATAGATAAGCCAATGACCGCTATATGAGTCGGAGCAGAGGAGCACCCTTCTTTTCTCCCCCCCTCGCTGACTTAAATTATCTCGGTAGTTGGGTCGTTACACGCCCAGCGAATCCCTGGTGTTGTATGTTTTTTTTTGTTTGTTTTGCAATCCCGCCAACCCCCTTTTAACTTCAAGACTGTCTACGCCGATGATAGAAGAGAGAGAGTGTCAGACACTAGACAGACTGCTATGAGAATATCTAGAAGTACGGGTACTGCGACTAGGATAAGTGCCGCCAGGTCTTGAACAGCAAAGGCCGAGAGGCATGTGCCGATGACGGTTGCTGGTGCGACCCAGAGGAGATGGAGATTTCTCCACCGGCCTCTCCAAAACAAGTCGATGGTGTTGATCCAGTATACAATCTCCAGAAGAACGAGAAGCGAGAGGAGTAAGATGGGCACCCCGTAAGAGACGATATGGCGGACAAATGCGGAAAGCTGCGACGTCGATGTGGGGTCAAATCTCTAATATAGCACGGCAGTCAGCAGCGTGGCCAGCTGATTCCTGAGCAGGAGGCTCACGGGCAATCCATGCACCAACTTCTGGAGCCCTTCGCCTCTAAGACGGGAAAGAACGACCATGGACATGGCCGTTATTATCCAGGACAGGAAGGCGGGAATCACAGGAGATCTTAGTACTGTGACCCAGGGAAGACCCTCGGTAGGGCGTTTTTGACGTTGCCGAGGCGGTCGACGCCGCTCACCACCTCTTTGCTTTGTTCGATTCTGTTCCATCAATACTGACCGTAGATTAGTCGATGTGGTGCGGTCGGAAAGGGATTTCGACAGATGAGGAAGGCACGTAACAAATGGCCCAAATAAATGCATGACATCACGTGCATCCTTTCGTTCATCAGAACCTGTTTCCCGTTTTCTGGCAGGTACTGTTGCCAAGCTTCCAGCTATCATTTTAGGGACGCCCGAGTCGTCGAGGCCTTCAATGATAACAAATACCATTTCGAAGACTAGTGGTACATAGGGTTGCCAATCGTTACCAACCTGCCGTTATTGTGTCTTTCAACAAGACATTACTTCCAAGTTCTTCACACAGGTTATCGCCTCTCATCTTCTTACCACAGTTCCAGGAGGAAGTCGGCCCTCGGGCGGTCTGGATTTGCATCTTGTAAGACATGTGTTGCTGTCGGCACTTCCTATTTCTAGGATGCGTCTGCCGCGCACGCTGGACTTCTTCAACAACCGCCACAAGCCCCTACCGAGACACTTTTTTTCTTTCCGGTGAGCTACGTCTGTCCCCGCCGGCAGACTGTATAACCAGGAAGACGAAGGCAGCTCTCAAGGAGGATAGATTAGCTGCGGCCTGCTTTACCGAAGGAAGCAAGGCCGCAACATCTGCCAAGACGGACGAGCTTTATCGAGGATACCTTGGTTGGCTAACGGTACGTGGGAGCTGCCCTACTGATGTGTCGTGAGGCCATTCCTCCCTTTCGTAGACGACCGACTCTGCACTGCTGAGTACCGCCGTCGGATTGACCGCCATTTTGGCGACTCAAGGTCGACGATGGCAAGAACAAGTGCTGCGACTAGTTTCTCCTAGATACTAGGAGAAGTCGCCGGGACATGGCGTGAGTACCTTGGGCAACTTCAGCTCGTTGTAGACTGAGCGGTTTGGCAAATGCCTTCGCAGTGACTTTCGAAGGTACGCGCCAAGGACCCGCCGGGCGACGTCAAGGGCTTCGCCGGCCCGTATAACCTCGTCACGGCACGACCATAACGCCTCCCCATGTGATTAAACTTCCCGGTGTCTCAGTGTCTCTCAGTATCCCCGTCTCTTGCAGCGTCTTCCACTCAGCATCGTGCCGTGGGTGTAGGCGTTTGACCATGTCGATGTTCGCTGTCGAGACACCAGCGGTTGTACTCGACATATTCTACCCACGTCGTCCACGCATCTTGCTCTTTGGCGCATGTGCCCGACAAAGTCTGCCGTCGAGAGAGCTATGAGCTCGTCAACGGCCATTCTGGGGACTGTAGGCTCAGCAGCCTGCTGAGGGGAGCCCGGCATGCTGATATCCGGGGATTATTGACTGGTGTTGTGATCTGTGAATGGACGAACGAGTTGATGGCTGGTGTTGGACCTGGAAAAGAGTAGCATGTCCATAGACAACGGATGAATATTTGTAACAAACAACCGCGATAAAAAGACGGGCCAACAGCCGCCGGCCACTGTGGTGGCGGCCGGTCGGCAGGCCCCAACTGACAGTGAGACGTTCCTCGAAGCGCCGGGCCAGCAGCCGGGCCCAGGGCGCCAGCGAGTATCATTGTTGCCTCTTAAGTTGTGCGAAACCCGGAGGGGATACCACCATAAAGGTTCGAGTTCTTCTCCCCTGCCTACCTAAGGTACCTAGGCAATCACCACATCACCGCTCATCAGCATGAGGAACTTGAAGCAGAAACCGAAGGGAGTGAAGATATCCAGAGATTAAAACCCATGTTTTCGAAACAGAAAACTCAAAAGTCGTGGCTGTCCAACATATTACAACCCCCTTCGTTAACTCCGCTTTAACCTCGCAGCATATCCCACCAGTCCCCTCCCCAACACCCATGTCGACCATCCCAAGACAGGCACGATAATCCCCAGCATGGCGCCGCCCCCAATCAGCAGCCCTGACAGAAAGAAGTCGGTCTTGTGCATACTCTTAACCTGGCCCGTCGGCCTCAGCGGCCGCGTGGCAAGTGCCCTGACCTTCTGTGCCGTCACCGTCGGTGACCTCTTCCCGAACCTGCTGGTGCTGGCTGATGCGCTCTCCGCATCGAGCAGCGCCTCCACCGTTTGTAGGGCGTCCTTGGGTAGGCTTCTGGTTGCAACGAACTGCGGGCGCGATACGGAGAACATGTCCCGGTTGTAGCGGTACAGGAAATCCGGGTCGTGAGCGATGGGGGCCGCGGGACCGACAAGAAGCTGGGCGGGGATGTGGTTGATGCACGAAATGTGACAGGGGAGGTGTTGGGAGAGGTATTTGGCGGAGGTGGAGTTGGCGAAGAAGTATCCGGCGAGGAGAGGGTTTCTGGACGTAATTAGCAAAGTGTAGAGTTGAATAGCTTAGGTAACGCACTCAAACTCTTGGGTAAACGCGGCGTCTACGAGACTGTAGGTTGTTGCGATGGGAAGGTAGCAGCCGGTGATCTTTTGTTTTATGAGCGGCGTGTTTCTGTTCAGTCTGTTAGCCTTTCCGTTCTGTCAACAAGCACAGTAAATCCCTACTTGTCCAGAACATCGATAAGCTTGAACCCTCTAGACCCAAAGCTTGTCACCTCCTTCTTCTCTTCGCCCTCGTTCACCAATCTCTGGATTTCCTCCTCGTTGTCTGCCCTACCCCTAGCCCACCGCCCTTCGGAATCACTCGCAAACGCCGCCGTGGCATATCGGGAGCAAGCCTCTAGGAATGGCTTCTTGACAAACTCGTTCACCAACACTAAATCTGGCGCGTACGGTGATGTGCCGCCAAAACCGAACCTCGCCCGTGTGATGGCCTTCGCTGCAGCCTCGACATTAGCCGTTCGGTCAACCACCGCAACGGTCCTTGTACTAGACGACGAGATAAGATGCCTCGTCAAAGTGGAAACGGAGCCATCTCCCGTCTGATCTACCAAGACGGCCGAGTCGAGGATCGAACTGTCGGTAACAACGCCATCACTGACATAAAACGTATTCTGATCCAGAGCCTTCGTCAAAGCCTCGCGCAGAATGCCATCCACCGGCAGCTCATTCCCCAGCTACAACACACATCAGCATCCGCACCCACCCCAGAACTCCCAGGAGCGAAAACAAACCTCGAGAACAACACAATTCCCCGCCGCCACCGCCGCCGCCAACGGCGCCAGCACCGAATAAAACCTCGCATGCTTCGTTGGCCTCACCACCACCATGCCCACCCCAACCCGTCTCGCCTCGTTCCCCTGCCCCCTGACCACCGAGTACTCCGCCTGGAGCTCGGCGTCGGCATCGAGCCCATCGTACGCGTGGCGCACGGCGTCCATGGCGAGGGCATACTCGGCCTCGGCCTCGGCGGGTGTCGAGGACCCCTGGGCGAGGGCGCGACATGCGGAGGCGGCGGCGGCGGCGTTGGTGAGGACGCCGTGGAGGCTTTGGAGCTGGGTTTGGCGGTAGCGGATGGTTTCGGTGCGGCCGTCGATGGCGGCGGCCGAGAGGCGGTCGAAGGCTGCTTGGGATGGCATTGTGGACGAATTGAGAGGGGGGGAGGGGGCTATGGGATTGGGGTCGAGGGCATGTTTGTTGTCGAGAGAATTGAGGGTTGTCGAGAGAATTGAGGGTTGTCGAGAGAATTGAGGGTTGTCGAGAGAATTGAGGGTTGTCGAGAGAATTGAGGGTTGTCGAGAGAATTGAGGGTTGTCGATCGGTTGAGCCGAACTTGGACGGGAGCTCAGGTCACACCCCGTCAGCTCTCCCGCTGGCACTGTGCGACCCCTGAAGCCGGGATTATTTTAGAGTTGGGGATCTCCAATCCATGGATCGCCCCGTGGCGGGCCAGTGCCTGGTGGGGCGCGGAAAGTGGGGGATGATGCCTGTTGGGACTTCAGTCGTCAACTTCAAGCCCAGTTTCTCCTTCATCTGCCCCCAAACTATTGGACATACGAGAGTCGCCAAAAATGTCAACCACCACCAAAATATCACAGCAGGACTACCTGCAGGACTACACAATCCGCCTCACCGGCGGCGAACCGACCCTCGCGTCATCTGTGCATTCGCCCTCGCCGCCACCAGCCGTCGAGAATCCACCGGACTGGCCAACCGATTACCGTCAAGTGCCGTCCTACCGACCCATCAACTATGAGCTGGATCGCGAGTCGCGGCCATGGGGATCGAACCCCGTCGAGGCTGTCATCATTTTTACGATGATGCACGGTGTCTGGTTCAAAGGTGTAAGTTTGTCTTGAGACTGAGCATGAGCTGAATTGTGCTGAGATGGTTGTCGTCAGTCGGTCTCTTGGCTGTGGAGGAATACAGGCGGGCGATTCAACGAGGCCGCGTTTACTGAGAGGATAGGAGGTGAGACGTGAGAAGATGGTTCTGGTAAAGGCGTTTTATGATTTGTTGTTCAACTGAAGGGGCTGCCGCGATGTTGACATCGCATCTCATTTCGGCATCACGATTGAAATCTGCTGGACAAGATAGGAGAGGGTCACATACCAAGTCTTTGCAAGAGCTTACCTAGGTATCAATTGACCAAGCATGAGGAATACCAGCGCTGAATGGCACCACACCAAGCTCCATTGGACTCCGGAAGGTGAGTGGTGAGACGGAGGTCGGCATGGAACCGCAGGCGGGCAGGTCCGGCAGAAGTGGAGCGAATGGCTGCTGTGGTTCGTCGCTAGCCAGGGGGCTTCCCCGCCCTGCTCGCCCCCGCCCCCCCCCCCCCGATCAGAACTTAAGCTTCCCGCTATGGTGGATGAAGTCGAGGATGTCCACAGTCTTGGGTGTGATCAGACATATACACCTAGACACCTCCGACTCAACTTCTGCAGATATTCCAGAATTAACACCCTCACTATGCCCGAAGTCCAAACCCCGCCTCTGCGTGACCTCACCGAGGTCATTGAGGACCCCGCCAACGGCTTGACGCTGACCAAAAACGTGTCTATCCCCCTCAAGGCGTCCTCCCTGCCGATACGTGCCAACGTCTACCTCCCCCTATCTCCCACCACCGACCCTGCCGCGCCCAAGAAGTACCCTGTCCTTGTCACCTACGGCCCGTACGGCAAAGACATTCCTTACTCCACTTTCCATCATGGCTCTTTCAGCGAAGTCAACCCGGAGCACCGCTCCAAGTACTCTGCCTGGGAGACGCCCGACCCCGTGTACTGGTGCCGCGAGGGCTATGCCATCGTGCGCGCCGACGAGCGTGGCCTGGGTCAGAGCCCCGGTCTGCTGGACACCATGAGCCGGGGCACGAGCGAGTGCTTCTTTGACGTCGTCGAGTGGTGCGCCGAGCAGCCATGGTCGACGGGTAAGGTCGGGCTCTTGGGTATCTCGTACTATGCTGGTGAGTGGGCTGTCGCTATGAATCATGTCCCGCCGTCCTGACGGCCGCTAGGATCCCAATGGCGAGTGGCTGCTCGCCGGCCAAAGGGCTTGGCTGCCATCATTCCCTGGGAGGGCATGTCCGACTACTACCGGGACCGGTGTAGGCACGGAGGTATCCTCTCAGACAAGTTCATCAATATCTGGTGGAACCGCCAGGTGCTGGTTAACCAGTACGGTAGGGCAGAGCGGTCCAAGATTACTTTCCCGCCCGACGGGCCTGGCGCAAGAGGCCAGGAAGACACCATCGAGGGGGATCTCCCCGAAGACGTCCTGATTGCCAACCGAAAGGACCAGACGGTAGATAACGGGGCGAATCGGTTCCGTGACGACGAGTACTATGCTAGCAAGGAGTACAGCCCCGAAGACATAGAGGTTCCTCTGCTCAGCGTGGCAAATTGGGGCGGCATCCTCCTTCATCTGCGCGGGAACGTGCTGGGATACACCAATGCTGGCTCCAAGCTCAAATACCTCCGCTTCATCACCGGTCGACACGACTTGCCCTTCTACTACCGCGAAGAGGTTGAGCTCCAGAAGAGCTTCCTGAATGCCTTCCTCAAGGGCGAGGACACGGTGGGCTGGAGCGAACCAGGGAAGGTGGCCCCAGTAACGGTGACTCTCCGCAGAGGCAACCTTGGCTTTAACGATGCCGAGAAGGAGAAGGCCTACGAGAAGAGGGCGGAAAGCGCATGGCCCATCCCAAGAACACAGTACACCAACTTTTACCTTGCGCCAGACCTGACCCTCGCCAAGACCAAGACACCGGGCTCCGAGCCTGTAAAGGTGGGATACAAAGCCCTGGGAAACCTGGACAACCCGCAAGTAGTCCAGTTTACCAGCACTCCTTTCGAAGCGGAGACGGAGATAACTGGCCACATTGTCGCTCACTTGCACGTCTCAGTGACGCCGGACAACCCCGAAGACGAAACAGACATCGACTTGTTTCTGACGCTTCGACATTTCGATTCCGCAGGGAAGGAGATCTTCTATACGGGCACGGCGGGCGATCCGGTACCACTCTGTAAAGGGTGGCTCCGCGTTAGCAATCGCACGGTGCACAAGGACAACCCCAAACACCAGCCTTGGCTTCCTCATCGCGAGTATTTGTCCAAGGATGTGCTGAGCGTTGTTGGTGGTGTAGTATACGATGTTGATGTCGAGCTGTGGCCGACGAATGTGGTGGTTGATCAGGGTGGCAGAATCGTCCTCGAGGTTAGCAGCGGCGATACGCAGGGCTCGGGAATTTTCCAACACAACTCAGAGACCGACCGGTAAGTTTATGTTTCCTCCCCCACTCAACGATAGTCGAGAACTGACTGTTGCCAGTCCCGCGTCCAAATTTGCTGGCCTCAATTATGTGCATTTTGGAGAGAGTTTGGAGAACTATGTCACCCTGCCTATCATCCCGCCCAAATAGAGGGAATAGAGACATGCCTGAGTAGAAATCACAGACAGATAAAAGACGTAGAGGGCCAGACGAGTGGTCCTCCTGCCTGTATCTCAAGAAAACAATTGCAGGCGCTGTGACTCAAGTATTGTTTAAGATGGCTGCTAATGTGCAGAAAACGGCGAGATCGGAGTCGGTCCAGCCCGCGCGACGATGAGGCCAGGCTGACAGCTATCCTGGAGCTAGAGTGGGCTCAGGGAACTTCCCCCGCCGTTGTTCTTCACGGTTAGCCAAGCAACCATAGGACTAGATTTCGACACCAGCCCGGTCGGCAATAGGTTTGTGGTCGAAGAACTTACGCCATCGCGTCTGGGGAAGCCGATAGACGAGAGGGAGCCGCATGAAGTCGTAATTGGATTAGTCTTTGATAGATGCATATTTGGGGCAATCGCCACTTCTAGGGGGCATGCAGCATGGGGGCAGGGACCAATTGCTGCGACGTGAGTGGGCCGTGGGCCGTTGGCGAGGCCAGATTGCAACGCACACCACTTTTTTTCTTGCCATCGTCATCCACCCGACCATTGCATTGCCCCTTGGCCAGCTTGCTCCAGCTCCTTGGATCCGGATATTTCTCTAAACTCCCTTATTTCACCTGTTCACTCCCGTTCACCCTCGTTCACCTCTGATTCCTTTGGTCTCCCTCAAACCCATCTGGCAAAATGTTGAATCTCAAGTGGTCCGCTCTCGCACTGCTCGCTCTGCGCGCTGTTGCCGTTGCCGCCGTTGCTGATGTACGCTGCGCCTGCACTTCCACGGATGCTGGTGGCTTTAGATGCCCCGACCGCTGACAGCTTAGCTACAGGACTCAACATCGTCGATTCCCGTCGACACGGTAGAGCTGAAGGCCGACGTGGAGACCACCTTCCCCGATGCCGACATCTTTGGCGTGAAGCTCGTCAACGGCCGGGTGACACGGGCCCTGATCGAGATCAACAACCACGAGGATGGCCCAATTGACGTCGCCTTTGTTGGCGGCGCGCTCCGGTCCACCCAGCCCTCGCCTGAGGATGCTCCCGAGTCGGCTGGGATCCTGCGGAACCTGACAACCATCAAGTACGATGTCTCGATTCCCGCCGGCGAGAAGCACATCTTGACCTACCAGTTCGCTCTCGACATGATGCCTCAGGATCTCAACCTTGATCTCATCGCCGTCGTCTCCAACCCGGCTGGCCAAATCTTCCAGGTCCAGGCGCATAGCGGCCCTGCGAGCGTTGTTGAGCCGCCCACCAGCATCCTCGACCCCCAAATGTAAGCACCCCCTTCATTTTCTTCTTTTCGCTCTGCGCAAGCTAACCTTTCGACTTCAGCATCTTCCTCTATCTGTTCCTGACCGGTCTCTTTGGCGCCACCCTCTACTTCGTCTACAAGACATGGATTGAGGCTCTTTTCCCTCAGACACGCGCCGTCAAGCCCTCCAAGAAGGCCAAGAAGATCGAGATCGCCGAGCCCCTGTCGGGGTCCGAGTCTGCTGGTGCGACCACAGGCGCCGAAAAGGACTACGATGAGAGCTGGATCCCCAACCATCATATCAACCGCCCCATCGCCAAGCGTGTCAAGAGCGGCGCAAGCGGCAAGTCCAAGAAGGTCGAGCAATAGAAACGAAATAACTATTGGTGAACGACGATTTAACGATCCTGGCTGTGCAATGATTGTCGCACATCCAAGCATCTTTTCTTGTCAATGTTTTGTAAGAAAAATCGCTTTCGAGTCGGTACATCTGGCGCGGGCGGCGCAAGGGATGAATTGAAACAGGAACGGGGGTATGGGATACTTTGAATATGAAAACAAAATTTCCAGCACGCAAGAGAACGCTTTTACTTCTCTTACTGCTTACGACAGAGAAGCCACTGTACTATATATCACCAAGTCAATTTGAACAGCTATTGCTGTGCAGAGTCTTTGGTCCCAGCATATATGCTTGTAAGAGAAGTTTGGGTTCTAAAACCTGCTTTTTTTATCAATGCGTAGTGTGTATATTATTCTACGATTTATTTCGGTGAAAACCCTACGGCCCTGTATTCAGGTTGCGCCGACAGGGTGCGTATCGCAACATTGCGCAAAGTGCATCCGACATCCTTCATTAACCTCAGCCTTCTGAACTTGGATTCGACACACACCGCACAGCCATTTATGCATGCACAAAGGTTTAGGCTTTGATTGGCTAAGGGTGGTATTGGGCAAAGGGTTGCTTGCTTTTTTTGTCCGAAAATTTTCAGAATAGCCTCCGTCGAGAGATGGGAAAAACGTCGTAGACATTAGTTTTCTGGAATTATTGGAACACGGAATTCCTTGAACAGCATAGAACATTGAGACTTCAGTTGCTCGCAGAGATGCGATGAATGAAACCATCAATGGGAGTTTAGCCGAACAGTCTGACACACAAATCAACTAAGCGAGCAGAGGAATAAGCGCCCCCGTTGGGCAATAACTGAATGAAAGAACGACGCGCCTTTCCTCGCGTCGTGTGCCCCCTGTGAGGACGACCCAGATCAACAGCCCGTCTGGGGTCATTGCCATATCCCAGATAAAAACCCCTAAGAAATCCGACCAAAAAAAAAAATCCGACCAAAATTCCTCCTCAACTTCAAACATCCCAATTTTCTCAAAATTGGGTCTGTCATCTTTCTAGGCGCGAATCGCTTTCGTGCTTGATTATTTTCACCTTGTGCCTTTTTGCACGGAATTAGTTTCGCACGCGCGTTCGATTCGTTTATTTTCCTACCCTAATTCCCAACATAAACAACATAACCAGACAGCTTACGCTATATTGCCAACGAAATCAGCATATTCTCTCCCGACCGAATAGAAGCTTTCCACAAAGCCCACAAATGGCGCCCACCAAGCCCGACATGACCGGCGAGACCCCCATCAAGCGCGGCCGCGGCCGTCCCCCGATGGACCCCTCGCAGCGCAAGCCTAAGCCCGAGCCTACCGGCCGCCCGCGCGGCCGCCCCAAGGGCACCGGCGGCGTCAAGAAGGCCAAGCCCAAGGCGGCGCCCGCCGGCACCTCAGGCCCGGGCCGTCGCGGACGCCCTACCAAGGCGGCTGCTGCCGCGGCTGCCGCGGCTGCGGCCGAGGCCAAGGACAGCGACGAGGAGGAGGTTGTTGCACCGCCCAAGAGCGTGCGCGCCGGTAACAGGAGTGCGGGTACACCAAAGGCGGCTGCGAAGAAGGAGGTTGTGAAGAAAACGACGCCTGCCAGGGGCGGGCCCAAGAGGGGTGCCCGCAAGAGCGCGGTAAATGCCAAGGAGGTAGAAGAGGAGGAGGTGGAGGAGGAAGCAGAGGATGTCGATGAGGACGCAAGTGAGTAGCGTTAGTTTGATGAATGAATGGCATGTGCGCGCGTGTTTTTTTGTGGTCTCTTTGGTTATGTCTCCCGTTCCGCCCTTCCGACGCGTCTCAATGTTTTGTATTTGTATCGATACGATGAAGAGAGAAGCTAATGATTTCATGGACCAAAGCAGATTCTAGTGACGATGTCAATGGTGAAGGTGTCGACGACGATGAGGTTCGTGGTAATACAACTAGTCTCTTGTCTGGCTTTCTGTAAGAGCAATACCCTTTTCTTTTATTAGAACTGACTCTTGGGGTTTCCAAAGGACATCCACGTTGATGACGTTTAGTGGTCGACTTAGTAGCGGCCGAATATGGGCGACATGAAGACAAAAAACAACAAAAACAGGGGCTTGCGGCTATGGCTTCGACTGGATGCGTTGGCAAGGAATGGGGTTATGGTAATGAATCAATGATTTCTTGCTCAGGGGCGCGGCTTCTTATCTGGGCTGTTAGGTTTCTTGCCGCGGGGGAAAGCTCGATACCAAAGGATTCGCTGAAATTGGGTTTCATGAGCATGCGTTACTGCCAGGGAACGGCTCGGTCGCAATGGTTTATTAGGTTTGCTCAGCACACCGCATCGCAAAGTCAGCGAACTGACTTATCCCTTCGCTACGTTGTGTCTGAAGTTGACAACTGTACGCCTCTCCTCTCCCTTGAACCGCCTGACCCAGCCACAGGCACCGTCATCTAGACTCGAGAGCATGCAGGTCATTACCTCTGGCATTTTTCAAGATCATCTCGTCCTCACTCTCTAGCTACTCATTCAACTCCTCAAGCAAATGCTCCTTTATCATCCTAAAGTTCCGCCCCCCCCCTCACACTGCGCCAGCAATGGAGATCTTGACCCAACTACACAGCAGTGCTGCCACCATTTTCTTCCCTCGTTCCCCACGTCAAAAAAGCTCTGCTCCTGCCCCTCTTTCGTCGCTCAATCTTCACGGCCACAAAAACATCCATGTCTGTATCTAAACCGAGCTGTATACCTTCACGCTCCCTATTCCCTCCCGATACATGTCTCTCGGCAGTGCATGTTATACTGCTGAAGTGGGCATGTTTTTGTATAGTGCTTGTCCTTTGCTTGCGTTGTGGCTGTTGGTTCTGTTGTTTCTGGAATGGGGAATGGTTGCTATACCACCCGTCCAAACTCACTGGGAGTCCGCGCTTCTCTTCCCTGGGGAATGCTGTCGTTCGAGGGTTCCCGCGTCTCTTCCTTTTTGGTTGTGTCTGGATTGGGTGTCTTGGTCGGCAGTTTTAAGTCACCCGAGTCAAAAGACACCGGCAGCAGGTTTAATGGGGCAGCAGGTTTAATGGGGCCGAACTAGAACTGGGGCAAACAATGAGTATAGCATGTATCTGCATCCTTTGATAAGGTAGTTGACATTATGCTACAAGCAGCGACGGTCTGCAACCGTTTTTGGTCGCTTACTACGTCTGAAGTGGCTTACGTATACATGCAAGGACTGTTATCGAGTACTAGTATTATCTATAGCTATGCTTGTTTTCTGGAGACGATCTGCTGGCAGCTGAGTTATGAAGGGCGCACTTGAGAGTGCATACTCGCACGCTTTTGATACCTGACGGAATGCCAACGATCAACCTCGCCAAAAATTGTGTTTACCATATAACCACGACGGTAAATAAGACTCTAGTAGCATATCAACATTGCATACATGCAGTGCGACGTGGGAGACGAGATGGTTTGGAAGTTGATGAGGTTGGGATGAGAACTGAAGAGGGCTGTTGCAAGTATCCAGGAACAGATGTTGCAGGCGGCATGCAATTATCCGTGCAGGCGCAGTGTGGCCAAAGCTTTCCCATTCCCACCTTGCCAAGAGGGCCGACCCCGGTGACTCTCAGGCCGAGATCCCTCAATCCTGAATCTCGAATCTCAAAGCAGAAACGGCGAAACATCCGCCATCACTTGCCACTTTTTGCCAGCGGCTGCATCTGCATCTGCATCCAAACGCAACTGCATCGTTCCATAACGCTTTCTCACACCGCTCCACCCCCATGGCCATGGATGGCATTGCAAGTGCAAATCTGACTCTGAGCTGGGGACAAGTCGTCGCAGCGTGAACTGAAGAACAACGGGAATACACCACCACTAAAATCTCTAAACAAAACCTGAAGCGATAGGAAAGAAAACGAGGCAAAATGGTCAAGAAAAAGCAGAGCAGTACCCCTGCACCTGCGCCGGCCCCAAAGGCTCCCGCGCCGGCCGCCAGTAAATCTTCCAAAAAGGCGGCCCCGAAGAAACCCCCGCCAGAGGATGACTTCATCGTCTTCACAAACTCAGACAAGGAGACCAAGGGCAGGAGAGGCGGAGGCGGAGGCGGAGCGGGAGCCGGCCCCTCGGATCCCAACAAGTCAGCTGGAACGTCTGCCGCTGCCGTAGATGATGGGCCCCCAAAGCCCACTATCAAGCAAATCATCGGTGGTGCCTCGTGGACTGGCAAGCTACCCGTCAACCTGCTCTCAGAGCACTGCCAGAAGCAGAAATGGGACCGCCCCGACTTCCACACTATCAAGACCCCCGAGGGCTTCTCCGTCTTCGTGAGCCTGAGTGCGAAGAACCCCAAGACGGGCGAGACAACGAAGCTGGCCCCCTTCAAGCTGCCTCCGAGCCATGTCCACCTGGCCTACAAGCCGACCGCCCTGGAGGCCAAACACTTTGCCGCCACCTATGCACTCTACCGCGTCTGCAGCATGAAGAACATTCACATGATGTTGCCGCCTGACTACAAGGTCCTCTGGAAGGAGTTCGAGTCACTCAAGAAGGAGGACGTCAAGGAGGGTAAGGGCTGGATGTACGAGGCCGATCCTTTCCAGGCCCTGAGGGAACGCGAGGAGGCCAAGGCTGCTGCCGAGCGGAAGAGGCAGCAGATCCAGGCAGCCCGCGAAAAGGCCGCAAACGAACCGGGTGCCCAACTGGTCTTCAGAGGCAGCGGGTCGGGCGGCAACAATGGATCCCACAGCATTATGAGGGGCTGGGCTACCGTTCCAAAGATTGAGATGGGTAATAAGACAAGAACCCAGCTGGAAGATCTCCTCCGGAGAGAGACCGTGTGGAACCCGTACGGTGTCGTCATGTCGTCGTCGCAAAAGGCCGCCATCATCAATGAGTTCAAGGGCCTTGGCTTCCGGCAAAGCCATATTGAGGAGGCCGTGGAAGAGTGCAAGGACCGCGAGGAGGCTTTGGAGTGGCTGCTTGTGCACATCCCCGAGGATGACCTACCGCGGTGGGCCCTCCCTGAGAGGTATACCGCTGGAGTCAGCGTAGCTGCGACTGATTTGAAGAGAGAAGGCGCCATCAAGCGCTTGTCACAGTCGGGATATTCGGTCGACCTCTGTCGCAAGATACTCGCTGCGAATGATGGCGACGAGGGGAAATCGGCCGAGGCCCTGCAGGAGCTCCTTCTGGCCAGCGGCCTGGGTGGTGAGGATACCTCTCCCGATACCGAAGGCGACGACTTCTGGAGAGATCCCGATGAATCTTGGGAAGAAGAGATGGCCACGATGGAGGCAAGCTTTGGCGACAAATACACCAGAACTTCCCCAGATGTTTGCCAAATCCGGCTGGACTCCGTGGTAAACGGACCAAACAAGAGCGTGGACACGCTCATACAATTCCGGAAATCGCCGCAGTATCCCGCCCGGATTATTCTGGCTATAGAGGCTTCTCTCCCTGCGTACATTAAGCTCAGCATCATCAAAAAGGCATTGGCCTATGCCAGCAACTCGCTGCAGGGCGAGGAGAGCAAGATATACTTCGTCACCAGCTGGGTGCAAGAGAGCATAAACGAGATCATCGAGCGACCTGGTGCGCTCCGCGATGTTGCTTCCGTAGCATCGGCAGTCTCGGAGGAGCCAAAGCCGGCCGTCAAGACGCGGAGAAGGCGGCCAAGGTTCCCGGAACCTATCAGGTGGATACCCAATCCTCAGAGCAAGAACGAGTGGCTTGTGAGAGCAGAGACCCCAGCCTACAAGAAGATGTTGTCCCAGCGCGAGAGGCTGCCTGCTTGGCAGCTCCGCCACGAGATTGTGCAGACCGTCAACGAGAACCAGGTTACTATCATCTCGGGAGAGACTGGCTCAGGAAAGTCTACACAGTCTGTTCAGTTTATCTTGGACGACTTGTATAACAAAGGGCTCGGGAACGCAGCAAACATTATTGTCACACAGCCGCGTCGTATCTCGGCCCTTGGTTTGGCAGACCGAGTTAGTGATGAGCGCTGCTCTCCCGTCGGACAGGAGGTCGGCTACATTATCCGAGGCGAGAGCAAGACGAACCGCAACACCAGAATCACGTTTGTGACCACCGGTGTTCTGCTCAGACGCTTACAGACATCCGGCGGCCGTATCGAAGATGTCGTGGCCTCGCTGGCAGATGTCAGCCACGTCGTTGTTGACGAGGTCCACGAGCGCAGTCTCGATACAGACTTCCTGCTGAGCATCATTCGCGATGTCCTGTATGTACGGCGAGACCTGAAGCTCATTCTCATGAGTGCAACGCTCGACGCCGCAACGTTTAGCGACTACTTCACCGCCGACAGGAAGGGTGTCACCGTTGGCCTTGTCGAGATTGCTGGCCGCACATTCCCTGTCCGAGATTTCTACCTGGACGACGTGCTTCGGATGACAGGCTTTAGTCCATCGAACAGGTGGGACCGCTACGATGACGAGTACGCGAGCAAGCCCTCATCATCGGAGCCTGTCGATCCTATCAACAAGATCATTCAGAAGCTCGGCAGCCGCATCAATTACGACTTGCTTCTGGAGACAGTCAGGGGAATCGACGAGGATCTATCGTCACAGCAAAAGGCTGGCGGTATTCTTATATTCCTACCTGGTGTGGCTGAGATCAATCGTGCCCTTAACGCTCTCCGGTCCTTGTCGTCTCTTCACGTGCTGCCGCTGCATGCCTCCCTAGAGACCAGGGAACAGAAGAAGGTCTTTGCAAGCGCGCCCTCGGGCAAGCGGAAGGTGGTTGTAGCCACCAATGTAGCCGAGACATCCATCACCATCGACGACATCGTCGCTGTTATCGACAGCGGCAGAGTAAAGGAAACGTCCTTTGACCCGCAGAACAACATGCGCAAGCTGGAGGAGACATGGGCTTCTCTCGCCGCTTGCAAGCAGCGCCGTGGTCGCGCGGGTCGTGTCCAGGCTGGTAAGTGCTACAAACTGTACACACGTAACCTCGAGGATCAAATGGCGGAGCGGCCTGAGCCCGAGATCCGACGCGTACCACTCGAGCAGCTGTGCCTGGCCGTGCGGGCCATGGGCATCCGGGATGTGACCGACTTCCTCGCGCGTACCCCCACACCGCCCGAGGCGATAGCCGTCGAGGGTGCCATCTCGCTACTGCGCCGGATGGGCGCACTCGACGGTGAGGAGCTTACGGCCCTTGGCGAGCAGCTGGCGCTGATCCCAGCGGATCTCCGGTGTGGCAAGCTCATGGTGTTTGGGTCTATCTTTGGTTGTTTGAGCGACTGCGTCACTATCGCGGCCATCCTGAGCACGCGCAGTCCGTTCCTGTCACCAGGCGAAAAGCGGGCCGAGGCCAAGGAGGCAAAAATGCGGTTCGCGCGCGGCGACGGCGACCTACTGACGGACCTGCGTGCGTTCCAGGAGTGGGACGCCATGATGCGCGATCGGGTACCGCAGCGCCAGGTGCGCATGTTCTGCGACGAGAACTTCCTGTCGTTTGCGACGCTCAATGATATTGCCTCGACACGCACGCAGTACTTCTCGGCGCTGTCTGAGATGGGCATCGTGGTTGGCAGGGACACCCAGTCGTCGATGGCGCTGCTGCGCGCGCTGACGGCGTCGGCTTTCAGCCCGCAGATTGCGCGTATCCAGTTCCCCGACAAGAAGTTCGCCACATCTGTCTCAGGCGCCGTCGAGCTTGACCCGGAGGCCAAGACGATCCGGTATTTCTCGCAGGAGAATGGGCGTGTGTTTATACACCCCAGCAGCACCATGTTTGATAGCATGGCATTCTCGGGGAATGCGGCGTTCCTGTCGTACTTCACCAAGATGGCAACAAGCAAGGTTTTTGTGAGGGATTTGACACGTGAGTTTACATCTGTCTCTGATATCTTTTGAGAAGCAGCGCTGACTTGTGATAACTAGCCT
Organism: Lasiosphaeria hispida; assembly: GCA_033439745.1. Taxonomy (NCBI): domain Eukaryota; kingdom Fungi; phylum Ascomycota; class Sordariomycetes; order Sordariales; family Lasiosphaeriaceae; genus Lasiosphaeria; species Lasiosphaeria hispida. The sequence goes on along the minus strand of JAUIQD010000002.1, from coordinate 3,933,451 downwards.
TCAACGCCTACACCCTCCTCCTGTTCTCTGGCGCGATTGAGCTAGACACGCAGGGTCGTGGCCTGGTAGTCGACGGTTGGCTGCGCTTGCGCGGCTGGGCGAGGATAGGCGTCCTCGTTTCACGTCTCAGGGGCGTGATTGACAAGCTCATTGCTCTGAGGGTAGAGAATCCGGGGCTAGATCTGGAGAAGAGTGAGGTGATTCGGCTGGTGGTGAAGCTCATTGAGTTGGACGGAATGGACGCTTGAGCTGTCAGTGTTAGTTAGGTATGGGAAGCTGGCTGGCAAGTAGGATCTAAAAAAGGGGGCACGCATAGCAAGGTTGCATTGGGAAGGGAGGACGTATTTTAAGGAACTAGAAAGTACACAAGATATTGTAGATCTGGGATAGACTTGATTACTAGCCATGCCTGCCCTATCGAGTTCTGCCAAGTACGTATGCCTGCATACCTGTTGTTTTTCGTGAAATAAAAGGGCCCACCTAGCCGAGCAAACTAACCCAAGACTTTCTGGTCCGCTTCAGCCCGGAGGCTATCCAAAGTCCACCCCTCCGGCGGCGGCGTCTTGAAATGCTTCTCCATGACGCTCCAATCCACCACGCCCGGCGCAAGCTCCTCCATCTCGGGCTCGACAAACTCATCGTCATACCTCAACTCGGTAATTCCCTCCTTGCGGACAACCGTGACAGCCATATTCTTGTACCAATCCTTCTTGTTCCCTCCATCCCGCGTCTTCACCAACCTCTGCACACTCGACGCGCCCCCGTCCATCTCATCCTCCTCCCACCATACCCAAAACACCCTGCCCTGGCCGTTCTCCACCGTCACCTCCGCTCCAAAATCATGATTCTGCCCGTCCAGGCTCCGAATCGTCCCCTTTGTTCCGGCCGGCGCGCTCATCTCCGAAACGATGGCCTTCCGCCCCGTCATCCTGGACCCGCCAACACGGTAAAACTCGTTGGCCCTGTACGTCTTGACCTCAAACTTGCCCGACACCGTCGCAAACCCGCCCCTGGCCCAGCCCAGCAACTTGGTCAGCTCGGGCCGGACGGTCCACTCGCTCCCCCCGGGTCCCGTCAGCCGGATGCCCAGGACGTCCGACACCAGCACTCCCGTCGGCCCGGAGGACCAGCCGTGCGCGTGGCTGTTGCGCGCCGGGCTCCAGTACGCCGGGTAGTGCATGTCGCCGTCGGTGCGGAACCCCTCGGCGAAGGTGCTGTTGGTGAAGCCTCGGCCGTCGAGGAGGTAGGTCCACTCCCGGTGTATCAGATCCACGGCCGCGCCAACGTCCCCGGCCGCGCAGTGCGCGAGCAGCTCGAACCCGGACGCGAACGGGCTGATGACGTTGGGGAACTCGACTGCCGGGGCGCCGAACATGTTCCAGCGCTTGCGGAGGTTGGCCGAGATGTTGCGGGCCGTGGGCGGGCCCGTGGGGAGGGTGATGTTGCTGCGCAGGGGGGATCTGGGGTCATGCCAGGGCGTGCCCGATGGGGTGAGGTCGAGGCCGCTGATGAGGGCCCACGAGTTGCCGTCCTGGGGTTCGACGCGATCGGGTCCAAAGCAGCCGCGGCGGCCGACGTTGTCGGCGAAGAGGCCGCTGTCGGGGCAGTACAAGCGGGCGAGACCGTTCTCGAGGATGGTTTGGAGGAGGGCCCATTCCGGGTCGAGGGGGAAGGAGAGCCAGGAGGCGAGGGTTTGGGTTTTGGAGAGGACGGCATACAGGATGGCCGAGGCCTCGAGCGTATGACCTGTCAGGCCGGGACGAAGCCAGTCGGCGGTGGAAGAAACGTGGAAAAGGGAGAAGGCATCAACTTTGGCAGTGGAGATGCGCAGTGCCCGAAGGTAGTCGTGCCAGTGGGCGCGGAGCCTGGTGAAGTGCTTGTTAGCTTTTGGTAGAGTAGAGCATGTCAAGAGGGGAAAACCTGCCAATTAAGGTCTCCCGAGAAGAGGACGTAATTGTAAGTCCCCAGCAGCGTGTGCATGTGATATGTGTCACTGAACTCGCCATGCCACCCCATCGGCGGGCCTGCATACGGCAGCGATCCATCCCCGTACTGGTGATCAAACAATACCTCCAAGGCATTGCGCACAGCATCCATGTCGTATGTCGAAAATGCAATGCCGGGGACGGCGATGTACATGTCTCCGGCGTACACCATGCGATCGCGCTTTGCGCCGTCGGTTGTCACCGCGCTGCCGTTGGAGATGGTGAAGTTGGAATACCACGAGCCTACTGGCGACTCATTATGGTCGACCAGCCGGTTGTAGTCGACGAGGGCGCCGCCCTCCTTGGGGTCGATGGTGGACAGCTGAGCTGTCCAGGCACCGGCGTACCAGATGCGGTTGAGATCGTTGTTGGAGCTGTAAAAGTAGCCCGTGTAGGCGCGACCGTGAGTCTGCGACGGGAATGCCGTGCAGTTGACCCAGAGCGACGAGATTTGGATCCACGGCTTCTTCGACCTCTTCGGCGTCTTGCCATGGCCAAGGGGCTTTTGACCTCCCTCGCCAGAGACATAGCCTTCCGCCGACCCGCTCTCGGTTCCCGAACTGCTCTCGTCAGGCAGCGTGATGGTTAGATACTTGAACGCACCGCGCACAAACTCGGAGCCGACACATCTCGTCCCGGTTTGGTTTCCAATCGCAAACGACAGCGGCAGGTCCCTGGCCAGCTGGTCCGTCGTCGCATCGGGGATCGGGCCGGCATACAGAACCGACTCGGAGAAGGCAAGATTCACAGTTGGGCTCCCATGCACCGCCTGGATATCAAAACAAACCCTAACGGAGCTCAAGTCAGCAGCCACTTTCACCAACACGCCCAACACCAGAAAGTAAGAGGAACCTACCTCCCACCATAATTCTGCTCAAACTCCAGCGTCAACGTTCCCCCCGCCCCCATGGAAAACCCTGCTCCCACCTCGGACCACGACACGTCCCCTCCACGCTTTTCCACCCTGCTGTGGAGGATCCTCTCCTTGGCCTTGGGCGCGGCGATAAACTTATCCCACTCGCCCGGGAACAGCGTCTCTTCGAGGTTCGGCGACCACCGGATGCCGGCGCTCGCGCCAGCCTTGGAGACAACGCCATCCCGAAACTCATCCCCCACACTGACATACCCTCCAGCCGCCGCGACGACGGCACCCCTCAACATCGCCGCTGCTGCTACGCAGCTTGCGACGCCGTTTGCTTTCATCGCTGTTGTCAGGTCGCGAAATCACATCCCAATAGAGAGACACGTCTGGATCTGAGTGTAGCTCAACCGGGAGGCAATGTGGGACATATCTTCAAATTAAATAAAAACAAAGAAGACATCGAATGCATGTTCCCCAGGAGGGGAAGGTCAGATGAGACGGTGCAAAGTGTCCATGCACCCGTCCCAATGTCGTGCGGCGTCTGCAGGGGGGCGTCAAGGGATGCGCTGCGCCGTGTCTGACTTCCCTGTCGGGCATCTAGTGTACCTTTGACCGAACCCCGCATCTCCCAAAATGGACCCTAAACCGCAATCGGGTCCTTGGTCTTTGTAGTCTGATAGGGTAGTCCGTACGGCTGCTACCAATGCTGAGAAACGGGTGCTCCCGACTCGCTGTGTTGTTGTGTTTGCTCTGCGTAGCGATTGAATCACGCCGTCCCTCAAATTGTACCAACATCGCGAGCCTAAAACATGTCCACCATACAGCAGCAGCCAATTTCACAAACTCCACTCCCAGGTAAATAGCACAAGCATACGTTGAGGCATCTTTTTGTCTGCAAAGAGGCTAGCTTACTTACACTAGACACCGTTGCACATTCATCGAGTTCCGCTTTGGACGTCCCAACATTCACTGACCACTTGGTCGTGATAGTAGCCAAAGAGTCCAGCAATCGACAGCTGGACTAGGATACCGGCATGCACTAGCAATTGCCGGCCCGAGCTGATCCATCTTCCTCCGCCGGGTCTCCCCGCTCTCCGCCATACCAGGCCGGCATCTCACTTCGCTCGGCACGACATGTACGCACCTGGAATTTGTTCACTGGGTTGGAGCTTTGAAGCTACCATTTAGACCCGGAATTCTGCTCCCATCATATTATGCATCGTATCTTCATCAGGCTGGAGCTTTCAAGCTACCATAGGGCCCGTGCTCATGCTCTCTTTCTCTATGGATTCTGCTCTTTCCTGGGCTACCGCTGAAAAAAACAAAAGGTGGGATAACGCCAGGTCGGGGATTGTGTCGGTGGGGGGTGGGGGTGATAAGGGGCGGGAGTGGTAGGTGGTGTCAACCTCAAACATACATGTGCTACTGCACACACTTTTCGGGGGGGGGGGAAGTCGGTAGGAAGGAGATGTACTGAATCGCCGAGGAATGTGGTGACTCCTAGCCATTCAAAGCAGTAGCGGCGCCTTCGCTTGCGCCAGCTCTGTGATTCCATTCACATCGCCCAAGTCCCAGTCGTGCTGAGGAAATATCCCCCATCAACAGGTTTCTACATGTCCATGGACTCGGTGCCGTTGGCGCCAAAGCTGAAGCCGCTCTGCTGGGGCGCTCCATTGGCACCAAAGCCAAACTGCTGAGGCTGGCCCATAGCTTCATCGGCGTTCTCGTCCTCGTCCGAGAAGTACTTCTCAATGATGTTGTACGCCTTCATGTAAATCTCCTCGTTAGCGTTGGTCTGGCACTCATGGATCTTCTCCATGCCGCCGCACTCCTCGATAAAGAGAGCGTAGCGGTTAACCGAATCGGGGCCATCTCCAGCAGCCTGCTTGTCAAGATCGCCGACCTTGAGAATGTTCTCAAGACCGTCCAGCGCAACCTGTATGATCTTGTTGTCCGGGCAACCAAGGAGGTCGCACAGCGGCTTGATGCAGCCCTGGGCAACAAGGTAGCGGATCTGCTCGGGCTTCTGCAGACCGCCCGAGGTCGCGTTGCTAATTGCCCAACAGGCCTCCTTACGGGTCTTCAGATCTCCGTTGGATAGAAGGTGAATCAGGGGCGGAATGATGTTGGCGTCAATGACGGACTGAATCTGAGCCGAGTTCCCAGCTGTGATATTGCTGATGGTCCAGCAGGCCTCCTTCCGGATGCCGTCCTTGTTCGAACTAAGAAGGGAGAGCAGGCAGGGAAGAGCGCCGCAGTTGATAATGACCTGCGTCTGGACATCATCACCAGTGACAATATTGCCAACCGAGCGAAGGGCAGGGGTCTGGACCGAGGTCGAGGCATGCATGAGAAGCTCGACTAGGCGGCGGGGAATGCCAGCCTCAATGACAGCCTGAATCTTGTCGTTGGAGCCGTCGGACAGATACGAGATAGCCCAGCAAGCATCGATGAGGACCTCATCATCGAGCGAATAGACGAGCTTGGCGAGAATGGGGAGGGCAGGTGAAATCTGCTGCGAGTCAGCATCACGTGATTTCAATATTAGGTAGTCTGGAACTGGACATACCGTGTTCCAGTCGGGCTGGGGTGTCTTGCCGCGGCAAAAGTTGCTGAGAGTCCAAGTAGCGTTGCGCAGCATACTGAGCTTGCGGCTGTCGCCAAGGAGGTTGAGCAGGGGGCGAAGAGCACCCTGGCTCAGAACGTAGTCGCGGCATTGAGGGCTGTCGCCGGCAATGTTACCCAAGGCCCAGACGGCCTGCTCGCGGACATCGGGCTCGGGGCTCTGGAGAAGCTCAACAAAGATGGGGACGGCGCCGGCTTCAATGACCACCTGCGTCTGTGTGGCAGAGCCAGAAGCGATGTTGGTCAAAGCCCAAGCGGCCTCAAACTGGACCAGGGTATGGGGCGAGCGAAGGAACTCGACGAAGCGGCCGACAACGCCAGTCTTGATGACCTCTTCGATGGGGGGGTTGCGCTCCTTGGAGAGCAACTTTCTGAACTTCGTGGTTGCTTGGATCTGGGCATCGATATGGTCCGAAAAGACGCCCTGGACCATCTGAGGAAGGTCCTCATTCAGCTGTGCGCACACAACGTTAGCATTTGGTTGACGAGATGCGCAAAAACGGCCAAGTGCCGAGTAGACTGCGACCGCAGTGTTTGACATTTGGCAGGCCATGGCTAGCAGCGTTGGGATCATCGCGGTGCTGCAGGCAATGGGGGTTTGCCAGGGCAGGCGGCGGATCTCACGATGCGGCCCATTGTAGGCACCAGAGACCAAAACAAGCGGCGGGGTAGAAAGTGGGGGGGGGGGGGGGAAAGAAAACACAGATGATGGAAATGGCGGAAGGCAGGAAGAGCAGAGAATGTGCCTGGGCAAAGTGCAGAGCGCAGAGAAAAGAGCAAAGAAAATACCTGAGACTCGGTAGGAGGATTATCATCGTCGCTGTCGGGAGCGGCGCCGAGCGAGGCACCAGGGCGGTTCTCACCGGTGCCGATACCGCGTCTCTTGGCTAGGTTCTCCTCGCGCTTTGCCTTGCGGATCTCGACCTGTTGCTCCTCACGGCGGCGGCGAAGCTCCTCGGGCTTGAAGGTATTCTTGGCCTTGAACTGGGTGCGCCGATGCTCGGGAATATATCGGTCAGCCATCGTGTCTGACGTCTGCAGCTTTCTCGCGGGGCTTGGCAGCAATGTGTATAGACTGCAGGCTGCAAGGTCGAAAAAGGGCACGGGCAGCCGGTGTCAGGCTAGCTGCTCAGCAGGGTATTTATGGTTGGGATGAGTTGCAAGTATTGGCGCGGTGGAGAAAAAAGTCGAGGCGGCGGGGGAATTTCTCTTCCAAAGGAGCGGTGGTGAAGAGGAGTTGCTTTTGGGGGGAGGTCCTGGTTTGTGTTTTAGACAACGAAAAGAATTTGGAGAGCTGCAGAGGAAATGAAATGGGTCGCTGGTCCGCTTTGGCGCCAGGAAAGATTCGACGGGTCGAGTCAGACATCTAATTTGCTGCCTGAGGCATTCACCCCACAGGCGGCCCCACCCCATGTTGGGAGGAGAGCCCCGCCATTGCACAAGCAGCCCAGCCCAAGCCAGAGCCACAGGCCTGACAGACACGCACGGACCAGGCCATGCCCCGCCGTACCCCTCTAGGCCGCCCCCCTTACCAGCCGCCTCGTGCTGTCGTGCAAAAATGGCGATTAGTGCAACGCTTCCTGACGCGCGTGAACAGTCCAAGCGACAGTCAGTCCAAGCGACGCGTCGCAAACTCCACCAAAACAGCCTATTGGCCACCTATGAGGCTCGCTTCTATCTGTGATGGTTTTCTCTTTCCCATTGTTGGCTAACCAGCCGGGAGTTCACCAATGATTCACCAAAAGGACAGGAACAAACGCAACGAGAGGACACAATGGTATCCAGCAGCCGCAAGACAAGGTCAGCGGTTGCTTCGGCGCCGCCTCCACCCGAACTCCCTTCCGGCTTCACCGAGATTTGCAACATCATAAAACAGCGTGTTTCCCCGGCGTCTTTTATCAACGTCGTGGGCATGGTAAAGGACTGCCGGCTTCCAATGCCCACCAGGGGCGCAGGTAGGCATTTCAACTCCACCAACTCAGAGGATGTGTGTCTAACTGCCTGTGACAGATTTCAAGTGCCAGTTGACCTTGTATGACCTCTCAACCCAGGGCGAGCAAGAGGGGGTGGCGTTCGACATTTTTCGTCCCGAGGCGAACATGCCCCAAGTTAGTGCCAGGGACATTGTTCTACTCACCAAGGTCAAGGTGAGTCTCAGATGCCATTCACACTCGCATGGCACACGTAGTGCTCATAGGTGCAGGTTCAGCAACGTGGTGTCAACCCCTATTCTCTTATCACCAATCGGATTACGGCCATTCGTGTATACAAGGCCGGCAAAATACCCGAACCTCCAAATTTTGAGGACTCCAGGCTCGCCCTTGTGCCAGGGCAAGGACCCGACACCCTTGTGCCCACTATCCAACAGAACAGCTATGTGACGCACCTCTACCATGAAATCGATAAGGATCAGGCCCCCAACACAGAGGAATTCCAGGAACTGGCGAAGCAGTCCCTAAACATAAAACAAAAGTTCCGTCTCCTTAAAGATGTGCGGGAAGGAGATTTCTGTGACCTGATTGTTCAGGTTGCCAGGGACCCCTACGATGCCATCGACAAAGTGACTCTCTACGTCTCAGATTACACTGAGAACGAGCTACTTTTTAATTACACATTCGGTGGTGTCAAAGATCTAGCGGCCAACGATCACTATGGCTACACAACCTCTGCTGATGAGGCGCCAACCAAGAATGAGTGGGTTGGCCCCTACGGGAAAAGAGCCATACAGCTAACCTGCTACGGGCCGCATGCCGACTGCATCCGTGCCGACGTGGTAGCCGGCAACTGGCTGTATCTGCGCAACGTCCAAATCAAGTACGGCCACAACCTCAGCAACTTGGAAGGCTTCATGCGCCAAGAGCGCAATGCCCTTGCTGGGAAACTTAACGTAGATGTTCTTGATATAAGGGTCCGCGATGGAATGGATCCGCGTCTGTTGGACGCTATCCGCCGATACCGCGACTACCTCAAGATAAAAAAGATGCAGATCCATGAACTCAACGCCGCCTCGGCAGCGGGTGCTAAGCGCAAGGCCTCTCTTGGTGGGGAGCATTCTCTTGATTCTCAAGACCAGGCACCACGAAAACCAAACGGGAAAAGAAGGCGAACCGAAAAACGCAGGCTTGAGATGGAGAGCAAAGTGCGAGACACTGGAGATCAGCGGCAAAGTGAGGAAACGCGGGAAAGCGAAGAATTGCGAAAGAGCAGGGAACCGGGAGATGAGCTGGGACTGAATCCGCGCGTGGCATACGAGAGGCACTCCTCAGTCATCTCATCCATTGCTTCGATCCTGAAGCCGACGTACCAGAACGTAACCATCCATGGCCAGACCATAGAGGTCACCCTACCCTTTACGTGCGCCAACTACCACGCAAACGTACGCGTTGTCGACTTCCGACCTAATTCCTTGAAAGACTTTACTAGCTGCCGCAAACAAACCGAATTTGAAGTGCTGTCAGATAATGAGGACGATGGCAGCGACGGCTCAGAATCCAGTAGCGAGGATGACTCATTGGACGACCATAATGCCCTCCGCATTTGGGAATGGCGCTTCGCGCTCCAGCTGGAAGATATCGACGGCGCCGGCCAGCCCGGGCAGCGATTGTGGGCAGTAATCGACAACCCCTCGGGACAGTGCCTCACAACTCTTGACGCAACCGACCTCCGACGGGATCCAGATAGGCTCTTGATACTGCAGGAGCGCATGTTCAGGTTGTGGGGCAATTTGGAGGAGCAAAAGACTGCTGCTGCCGCCGCTGCTGCCAAGGAGAAGGCGACAAAGCAGAAAAAAGAGAGGCTGAGTGCGCCGCCTGAGAGCTCGGATGTGGAGGACAATAATGTAAAAAGAAGGGAGCCTGTCTCGAATATGCCATTCACCTGCTGTATCAGGCAGTATGGCGTCCTTTCTGGCCAAAGAAACAAGCTCCAAACTGGTACCGAGAACAAGCAGTGGGAGAGGGTATTTGGGCTATTTGGGACTAAGATTTGTGATTGATATGTACAGCCGGCGGCAGGAATTCAGGGGCCAGGGGGAAATGGAAAAACCATTGCGGATAGGAACATGATCATGATACTAGCGCAGTTGCTTTGCGCGAGAGAATACCATGATTGACGCATACACTGTTACGCATGTATGCTGCTGAAAACTCAAAACAAGATGCCCAGACAGCGCATCACCACGTCATTCATCAAAGCCCCCAGCGGGAGCTCCTATCCAGATCGGCAGTATGTCACTCGTTTGATGTTTATGTCCACATAATAGTACACAGGGGACACGCTAGGCTCTCTCCATGGCAGAACAATGAAACCCACTCCTCGGACCCCGATTCCATCCGCCCATCCATAAACAGCCCTGAGTGACCAGGGATTAATACCCACCCCAAAGGAACAGGAGACGACGAGACCTAGGCAAAATGAAAACCTCAAAATGCCGCCGCTACTGCCACTGACCACTGCCGATAGGAACCATGACAGCGACGACAGTAGAAAAAAAAAGTACGCAAAAGTGAAGGAGTAAGCTAGGTAACTGAAAGGGAGCGCAGCAATCATCATCAACCGTAGTTCGTCAAGCGCAGCCCTACCCCATTATAACGCCCTTTTATACCACGCGTAACAAGACACCAGCAACCGAGAAAAACGACCCTACCCGTTTAGACCATCCGTGCTCGCACATTCCATCATCAGTCGCCGATCACGGAGTCCTCATCCTCGTCCATGCGATCTCCTCCGCCTCCACCACCGTCATCATCCCCCTCATCCGCTTCATCTTCCTCATCCAACAGCTCTCTCCGCCTTAGATCTTCCACCGTCCCTTCCTCCAACTCCTCCTCGGGCTCCTGCTCAGGTTCAGGCTCCTGTTCCCGCTGTTCCGGCATCACCTCCTCATCCGACTCATCATCATCGGCAACAATAATCTCCTCACTCAGCGCAGACTTCTTTCCGGCCGCCGCCTTCGCATTCCCGGCCGCAGGCTGCTTCCCCTTGGCCCTCTTCTTCGCCTTAGCACCGATACCAACACCCGATCTCAGCCGCCCCTCATCAAGATATGCCAGGGTTTCCTTCAGATTATTTCCCAGCTTGTTTTGGTTTCTCAACATCCGTCTCTTCAACTTGCCGCCGGTCGCCCCACCACCGGAGCCATCGACCATCTTGGCGAGAATCGCCAGCACAAACTTGCCCGCGAGCTCGCACAGCGCGCGCTCCGTTTTGAGCTCCTTGCCCTTCTTCTCCGTCGGGCTGAGATCGTCGTCATCCTCGTCGTCGGAAAATGCCTCATCATCAAGCGGGTCCTCATCCTCGGCCGGCTCGTTGAGCGTCTTTTTGACACAGCGCGCGTACGCCCGCTCAGCCGCGTCGTATATCTCAATCAGCTCGCCGATTAGGTTCGGCTGGATTGTTTCGAAGAGAGGTTCAAGGAGGCCGTAGGTTTTTCTGTTGCTGTTGCTGGCGGAGCCATCCGCGGCTGCGGCCGCCTGTTGTTGCTGTTGTTGGTCGACGACTTGGCGCAGTGTGGCGAAAACAACATGGAGGTCGCAGAGTCCGCCCGTCGCGAACAGTCGCAGCTCGTCGTTGGTGCCACGCGAAGAGAGGGTCCATACTAGGTTTTTGTGATACGCGGCGCGGAGGTTGTTGAGGCGCTCAATCTCCGAGCCAGGTATATCGGCGCCCGTCTGGACCGAGCCGATGAGCGAGCGAACCTTCCACATGAAGTAGAACTGGCTGCACTTGATAGCGAACGACACGGCCTCATCCTCGAGGTCGTCAAGCACCTCGTCCACCGTGTCGAGCTTACCGCGGACGACAATGCGTACGAGCAATTCAATAGCGGGCGCTTCGGATCCATCAACTAGACCGTCCGCCTCGAGCACATCAATGCAGTCTGCGATGCTAGCCAACTTGCTCATCTTAAACAGGATGTGGCCCAGCTCAGCGATAGCCTGCTCATTGAGGTTATAGCGGATACCAAGGTCGCACGTCTTATCAAAGTTCCGGAGCGCGTTGAGCACTTCCTCCCAGAGGTCGGAAATCTTGCTATCCGTAATCTCTTCAAGCTCGTCGTACTTGCGAGCGTGCAAGAGAGCTGCAGTAGCCTCGGTGAGAACACCCCGGTCGACATGCCTGTCAAATTGTGTGCAAATCTCGTCTAGAAGTCTGGTGTATGTCGTCGAATCTTGGCGCAACTGCTGGAAGATATCCAGATCGAGACAGTGCTCAAGCCGCAATACCACAACGGCCGTGCTGGCCTCGGCGCCGAATTTCTTCAAGAGACGGGGGATAATGGTGGCCAAGTGAACCGCAGAGTCCTCCGAGCTATCGCCCCCATCCACACGAGCTTTCCTCCTACCTTTGTCGGCCTCTGATGTAGACGTCAAGCTCAGCTTAACAGCCGAAGCGAGGACCTCAAGGAGGATAGGCTCTTCTCTGTCTTTCGGGGCGATATGCTCTCGCAGAATAGCCTCGTTTGAGCCCCCCTTAGTCTTGGTCTTCGCTTTCGAGCTCGTAGTGTGATCATATAGAAGATAGCCAGACAGGAGCTCCCACGTCTTGACCTGGTCAATCTTTTCGTACAAAGCCTGTGCAGCTAGGGAGATACGGGTCTCCGGTGCGACGGCCTGGACCATCTCGACAGCGACATCGAGGCCGCTAGGCTTTTCCGTGTGGTTCTCATCCTCGAGCTGTGCGTCAAATGAGGCGAGGATTTCACCAAGACACTTGATGGCGACCCAATCTCGGCGAGGCGAGAAAAAGTTGTCCTCGTCTTCATCACCGAAGAGCTCGTTGACTGCTTCCTCGCCTCCCATGTCCTCGATCTTGGTTTCAATTGCGTCATTGACACAACCAGCAAAGAAATCGAGTACTGCTCTCCGGACGCGGAGTTCAGTATCAAAGATCAAACGACCGGCGGCATCAAGCTCTTCCGGCTCAAGCATTCCTGTATCCTTGAGAATCTGAATGACCGCGATAGCGGCAACCCGGACACTAACATCGGAGTCCTTGGTTGCCATCTCGACGAGGCGCGGCCGGAATCGATCAATAAAATGGCCCAGCTTCTCGGCATCCCTTTTGAACACTCTAGCGAGCTGCTTGAGCACCTCCTGTCTTGTTTGCGGCACCACGTCTGAAAGCATCCAGCCCAGATATCGCAGGTACTCGGGCTCCATGAAGACGGTGGGTAGCTGCCAGATCCACGAGCCTAGGGCCTCGACACACTCGGTACGGATTTTGGGGTCGATGTCGCGATACCGGTGAACAAATACTGTCTCAAAAAAGTCGGCAATCTGCTCCTGGCAAATCTCGCGGTTCTTGCCCGCTTCCTCTAAATTCCTCTCAATGGCGGCAAGTTTCTCCTTGTTCTTGCCCTTACGTCCCTTCTCGGTTTCGACCTGCTGGGTCATCTTGGTGATGCTGTCGTCGAGCTTCTTGGCAACTTCGACCAGTGCGGCCTCCATGGCCAGTGCAACGGTCGTTGCCGTGTGGCGGAACGGCCGCAAGGTTGACGAGGACATGGAGGCTACCCATCGCGCAATGTTCTCCATCAATGCCGCGTCCTTGTACAGGACATCAGTCTCGTGCATGACCGTGACCAGAGACTTGAAGAAGCCAATCAGTAGATCGCGGAACGGTCGTGTGGACTTGGCCCGTGAGATTAAAGGGTAGTCTGTTATCCCTTCCTGTAGCACATGCATTATTAGCATGGTCTCGCACTCGTAGAGGGGAGAGCGCGGCTCAACTCACATCTGCGTAGACATTCTGGAGGTCAGCCAGTCTGTTTTGGCAGTTCTCGGGATCTCGGATGTCGTCGGCAGTAACATGCTGATCGCAGCCGGCTGACTGGAGGATGCAGTTGACAAGCTCGGTGACGGCGGCAGTGTCGTCGGCCTCGTACTTGTGATACCACTCTGTTGCTACCTTGTCGGAAGAGTCTCCAGATGCGAAAATATCGGCTGTACATGCACGATTAGCAGGGGTGGTCGATATATTACGCGACGGGCTGGGAGGAGGGGGTTGGAAATGGAGGGGCCGAACGCACCATAGAGGCCATCTCCGTCGCGATGCGCAATGTCAATCCGGACCGTCTTCTTTGGCCTGCTGGGGAGCCGTGCAGCGTGCTGGGCAGGTGCATCCTCGGACGCGACAGGCACATCGCCGTTAATTTTTGGCTTTTTTGCAGCCGGCTTTCTCGCCTTAGCGGGCTGCGACGACGAGGCAGGCCGCTTGCTCTTCTTTCTCGCGGCGCGCTTAGGCTCGTCGGTGGCTGTATCGTCGGCATCCTCGTCTTGACTGGCGTCGTCCTCGTCAGGCGACTCATTCTCTAGGTCTTCGTCATCGTCACCATCGGCCGCGCGTTTGCGCTTGCTTGCGAGCGGCGCATCGGGAGCGAACTTGTCAGGGACCTTCGTGACGCGTCCAGAGCGACGCGCAGTCGAGGTGGGAGCCGGCGAGCTCGACGGGGTGTTGTCTGAGGTTTCCATGAGCGGGTGTCGTGCGGATGGCATTACATTTGGCGTGGTGATGCAGGGACGGGGTTGAGTGGTGGAGGGGGGAAACCGCGGTGCTTTTTGGCAATTGACGCGTCAAGGGGAAAAGAGTGCGATCGCCAGATTATTTTGGCGGAATTCGGCGGATTGGCCCCACTAGCGAACTAAGCCAAGACAGGCCCGGCACGCCTGGGTAGCACAACACTCAGTCCAGCTAGTTATGCATATAAGCGTGGGCTGCCTTATGCACGAATCGGGGTCCGTGCCGCTGGCACCCCCTATTAGTCGCGCCCCCTGCTTCAGGTCCCGTAGGTGCTATCTCTGAGAAGGACACCGTGGGAAAGACATAGGAAAAACGCCGGAAGTTAGAAGGCGAGGCAATATTTAGCGTGCTCATCTATATCCACCACGGCATTAGGCTCAACAAGGTACGTATTCCTGTTATTCGGATGACATCCGGATATGAACATCCAAGCAAGGCAGGTCCTTCGAAATGGACACTGGCCTATTTGTCACGATATGAATCTGGATCTCGCCTACTTCACACACAGCAGCGCATGGTCCCCAAAGGTCTGAGAGATGCTACCCTCCTGGGCAAGCATCGACCCAATCCATTGCCGTCCTGCCTCTACCGCAGGCGCCCCGAACTTGACCACTACGCAGCCCCTAACATCGGCTGCCGACCAGAGCAGCTTGCTCTCCTTCTCCATCTCAAGTCTTCCGGCCCTCCACTTCTCCAGCGGTGAAGAGGTATCGCCCTCTGCCTGCGCCCTGGCCTTGGCCTCGTCGCTCCGGAAGTCCCGCGACCCAAGCCGCGGCAAGGCAGCGAACTCACTGACAAAGAATTCTCCCAGTGACTTTACCAGCGGGCCTCGCAGTAGCAGCGTCCCAACGACTCCCAAGGCACGCATCGACTCCCGCAGTGACTTCAGCTGCGGGTGCCTTAGGCCCCCATCGAGAATAACTGCATCTCGCACTAGCAGCCGGCCAGTGCCAGCTCCCGGGCCATCCCCAGTCATCCACACCTCGTTGCGGCCAACCCAGCGCACGAAGCTCCAGTCCTCGCCACGCGCAGTGCGCCCTTGGGTAACCCAATCCAGGAGGCATAGCGAGGCGTCCGTAGCCAACTTGAAGATTTGCGTCTGCTCATAGACGCTGCCTTCAAACGGCTGGACTGGATCCGGTAGGAGACACAGAGCGGCGCCGCCTGCCACATGGACGCGCATAGTCTGACGCGTGACAATATCGGGCGTCGCCGACTTGAAGATCTTGGTATGGCCCTGCGTCACCACGCTCAGCTTCGCGCCCGCCTCGACATCGATCTTGAGATCCACCGTGTCACCAGCAACGAGGCCGCCGCCGTATGAGAGCAGAAACACCAGCACGCTCTTCGTCTCAGACGGGCGCGAGGGCGCGATGAGCTTCAGGGGGTATTGGTATGTGATTGCGCTCAGCCCTGAGACGCCATTGGGGAGCAGCCGGGCGAGAATCCTCCCTTCTCCCGGCGCCGATGAGGATTTAGGGAATGGTGAGTCCATAGTACTCGTCACTTCATGGCGGCGACAGCTGCTGTGGTGGAAGCCGAGCAAGGGGGCTGCATAGACCTGGGCTGGTTTGTCTTGGTCGGAGCGGGTTGATGGTCGCACAGACGGGGTCAGAGGAAGGTAGAAGTGCTCCCAAGCTCCAATCCTGCGAAACCGAACCCCAAGCTTTTGCCAAGAAGCATGGGGCCCTGAACCGAATGGTTACCTATCCCGGTTAGCGGCCTTTTTAGCGTATGCAACGCGCAAAGTCGTTTTTCGCGTCCCCCAAAAGAAAATGCCCCGCATCAAGCTTTCGTCCCCCACCAGCGACACCAAAAGTTGAAGTCGAACAGAGCCATGACTCGACTCAGCCCAACACTTCGACATTGACATCAATCTCGAGAAAATACGACGGCGCAACTATTTCCAAACTAATCCGCAAGGTTACTGCCATTGAATAAGCCCATAGCTCAACTTCAATGCCGCCCAAAGCAGCTAGAGGCCGCGGCGCAGCCCGTGCTCGAGGTCGCGGCCGTGGAGGGGCAGCCGCCACTGCCGCAGAGCCTGTCGACGATGCGCCGCAAGAACAGCAGCCCGCCTCCGAGGCCCCAGCAGCAACTCCCACACCCTCCACGACCACTTCACAACCCAACCCAGCACCCACAGCTCCCATGACCATGGCACCCCCAGAACTTCCTGCGGCACGAGCCAGCGCAACTATTAAAGCAGAAGCACCCTCCTCCTCCCGGGGCAGAATCAGACCCAAGAACGTCCGTCGCAGCGAGGCCGAGCGTATACGCCTCGCCGAGGAACAGCTCCGTTTGCAGGAGCGGCGCAATGCTGAAGAGGCCAAGCTTCAGCGTGCGGCAAATCGCGGGCGCGGTCGGGGCCGTGGTCGGGGTCGGGGTGGGTTCCTCACGCGTGCTGTGAGAGGGTCAACAGCCGCAGGACCGTTGTCTGCGGGTATATCTTGTGAGTTTCAATTTCTTTTCATTCTGCGTTGTGAATTTGTTCGCTGATGGTTGTGACCAACAGTTGGTGCCGCTGGTGTTTCGGGATACCGCAGTGTAGGAGGTGGTGGTGGAAACGGATCCGGCGGAGGCGGAAGCGGAGGAGGGGGTCATGGCGATGGCTCAGGGGGGGGTTACGGAGACTCCGACGGCGTCGACGACTCCAGAATCAACGCCGACATGCTTTACAGCCATGTCGACTATTCAGACGAGGAGGAGCAAGGGGAGCCCGGCTCAAGAGGACAAACGATGAAGAAGAAACGAGCCCCAATGCCCATGGGCATCCGGCGCGTTGAGCACGAGGAAGAAAAGGTCACGTTGACGAGTGCAGCCGAGATTGAGGCGCAAGAACGTGGAGGTGACCAGGTTGAACTGGACGATTCAAGCTCCGATGACTTGTTCGTCAAGGATGAGCGCAACACACAGGATGACGGCAGCGTCTGGGAACATGCGGTTCCCAAAACACGCGTCAAGATCAAGAATGAGGATGGTGACACCATGGATATCGACGGCATTCCCGAGGGTTCCAAAGCACCTGATTCGCCGGAGCTCAAGAAGAAGGGTCTCACAAAGGACGATGAGGACAAACCGAAGAAGCAGAAGAGCGCACTTGCAGATCCCGAAGAGGAGCTCATTACCCAGGATCTGGAGAAACTGGTCAGTCTCTTCAACATCAATGGCCACGATGCGGACAAAGAAGACGTGCTGGAGAACCACGCGTCTGCTCTGGAAGGTCACATGTTTCTCTTTCAGTTCCCGGCCGTCTTGCCCCCGCTGAAAGTTGTGTCCAATGGGGCCCCAAACCCCCTTATCAAGCCAGAACTCACAGACGATGATGATGCCGTTATGCTTGACCAGCCACGAGGTGCGGCCGTCAGTATCGATCTCACCGAGGCCGAGAAGGTCAAGACGGGAGAGGATGACGAGGACGCTGAGAATGAAGATGCCGGCACGGATGCAGCACAAACCTGGAAAGAAGGTGGCTTTGTCGGAAACCTAGTCGTGCGGAAGTCGGGCAAGGTGGAGCTTAGCTGGGGAGGAAACAAGCTGGTGCTGGTGCCCGGCACACAGTCCAACTTCCTGTCAACAGCAGTGCTGCTTGAGGAGGCAGATGTGAAGCCCCAATCAGGGCAAATATCAGGTGCAGCGTACGGCATGGGCAAGATCCAGGGCTCATTTGCGCTGGTGCCAACGTGGGGAGACGAAGAGGAATGGGTGGTCGACCCGGACGAGTTGATCATTCCTCAGGAGGAAGAGTAGCAACCTCTGCATGATAGACATACCAGGAATACTACACTAGGGGGAAGAGAATCATGTAACATGTTGGGCTTAAAAGAAAGGGGCCGATGTATGTACACTAGCATGCACAGGGGAAAAGAAAGCAGAAGGAGCGCAAACCATGGACGGATGGACTTAAATCTCTAGATACCCACCCACTAGTTCGGTCCAGATTCATAATCGGCTGCCTGCGGCAAAACAGGACGGCAACCTTTATTTTGGTTGGGGTTTGGCGGTTAAGTGAGAATGCCGAGCCGATATCTTTTGCCGGACCCGACAGCAGAACTCCCGGAGGCGCCGATGGGTAGGTCTTCCCCGCGTTTTCACAGCTTGGGTTCCCCCGCTTGGCCCCGGGCGTCCTCCACTTCCCATAGCCTGTCGGGGTAGCACAGGAAGACGCGACCCGGAAGTTAGACGTCTTGAATACAACTTCTGGATACCTTATGGACTTTGATATGGTGCCCTAGTCTCTGCTGTTATCTCGGTGCCGTACCTTGCCCGTCTCCCACCCCAACGCTTTATTTCAGGTGCCAGTTCACTTTCTCGGCACTTATACCCCACGTTGAGTGGCAACCCGAAATCCACCGGAACCAAAAAGACATGCCGGGACAACAGGACGAAGGTGTGCACCTCGTCATCATCGGCGCGGGCCTCGCCGGCCTAGCAGCCGCTCTGTCGACGAAGCTAGCAAACCCACTGCACCGCGTGACAATCTGCGAAACAGTGAGACAGCTGCAGGAGGTGGGGGTAAGTTTTCCGTTTTCTTTCACTCATGGACCAGAGTGGTTCCATTCAGGGGTAACAGCAAAAACTAACACCCACAGGCCGGCCTCCAAGTAACTCCCAACGGCACCCTCCTCCTCTCTCGCTGGGGCATTGCTGACATCCTCCGCCCGGTTGCCGCCATCCCCTCAAGCCTTTCTGTCTCTCGCTATGACGGCACCAAACTCCTCGCCCACGAGCCCCGGCTCCAGGAATCTGTCCTCGCCCGCTACGGCCACCCCTTCTGGGATATCCACCGCGTCGACCTGCGTATGTATTTCCCATCATCCTTTGACCCAAGCCCACACACACACTAACCACCCCCAGAACGCGCCCTGGTAGACCGGTGCACCGCCCTCGGCGTGCACCTGCGCCTCGGCGCGCGCGCCATCGCAGCCAACTTC
Organism: Lasiosphaeria hispida; assembly: GCA_033439745.1. Classification (NCBI taxonomy): domain Eukaryota; kingdom Fungi; phylum Ascomycota; class Sordariomycetes; order Sordariales; family Lasiosphaeriaceae; genus Lasiosphaeria; species Lasiosphaeria hispida. Next base: position 3,914,525 of record JAUIQD010000002.1, on the reverse strand, counting down.
GACGCCGCCACGGTGACGCTCGCCGACGGCAGCAAGGTGCAAGGCGATGTGGTCCTCCTTGCCGACGGCCTGTGGAGCACCATCCGCCCGCAGTTCCTCGGCCGGCCGAGCCCCGCCGTGCTGACGGGGGATCTCGCGTACCGCATCACGCTGCGGGTGGGCGAGCTGACGGGGCCGGACGCGGCGGAGCTGGCGGCCGTGGTGAGGAGTCCGACGGTCAGGTTTTGGTTCGGGCCCCGGAGTCACGCGGTCGGGTACTCCGTGTCCGGGGGGGAGGTGTATAATCTGGTGTTTCTGTGTCCAGACGACTTGCCCGAGGAGGTGGTTAAGCTGGAGGGGGACTTGGATGAGATGCGGGCCTTATTTGCCGAGTGGGATCCGCTGTTGGGCAAGTTTCTGGCCCAGGTGAAGGCGGTGCACAAGTGGAAGCTGATGTGGCTGGATGCCCTGCCCCAATGGGCGAATGAAAAGGGGTCGTTTTTCATGGCTGGCGACTGCTGCCACCCGATGTTGCCGTACCTCGCGCAAGGTGCGAACTCGAGTCTGGAGGACGGTGCGGTGCTGGGGTCCTTGTTGGGGCGGGTTAAGCGCAGCAAGATGGAGGCGCAGTTGCTAAAGGTGTCCAAGATGTATCAGGAGATGCGCATGGAGAGGGGAAGGCGGATCCAGCTCGAGGGATTCCGGCAGCGGGACGACTCTCACATGGAGGACGGCAAGGCGCAGGAGGAGAGGGATGCGTTGATGCTGGGCATGCTGGGCGGCGAAGTCAAGGCGCCGTTTCCCAGTCGTTGGACGTGCCCGGAGATCCAGCCGTTCTTGTATGGCTATGATGCCTACGCCGAGGCCGAAAAGGCCTTCCAGGCTGATCCGTTCTGAGCATACATTCCACATAACGGCTACAAGTCCCACATCTTCACATATCTTCGTATGCTCTAGCGAGTTGCGGTCGGTCCCAGCTGCGTCTCCGGGGCAACTTGCCTGTGGAAAACATGACAGGAGAGAAATCGACGCGCAGAGGGGTCAGACTGATCTGATTGTGTGTCCAGGGGTCATACTGCGGGACCGGGATGTGCTTGCCTTGCCTTCCTGCCCCTACTACAAAAGGCTCGGGCGTAACTCAAAGTTAGGGAGAAGGTGCAAAGCTGGGGGGTGGATGACACCCGTCACACCTGACTGCCACACCGCCACATCCAAGCGGCACAGGCTGAGAAAAGAAGTGACCTTCCATCTGCGGGACGTCTAGGCTAGGCTAGCCCCGCCACGTTCAATGTCCTTGGATGAACGGCAAGAGCACCAAGGAGTTCCTTCCAAGTCTGCCAGCCAACCTGGCCCTTGCTTTCCCCGGCGTACTTTGCGTTCTTCCAGCTTTCCTCGGTGCTTACCCAGGTCCGTGTAGTTTATAAGCTGCCGGTGGCATAAGATAAAGGAGATAGGTATTGTTGCAAAGAATAAGAACCTAATAGATAAGTGCAAGTTTTGGATTATGCCTACCTTAGTATTAACCATTCCGTTTTTCCCCTCTAATACTTCCTTTTGCACTCCCACGCATATCCAATCAATAAGACTTTTTCACCCACCATTTTTCAATCAGATCTTGACCTTCCACTTTAGTCCTGTTGCAGAATACCTTGCTGCCGCGAGGGCAAAAGATCCCAAAACAATAACCAGGCTCGACCATATTTGCGCCCACAAATAACTCCCACCGGACCGGTCGATGATGGCACCGGCTGTTGGCGGTCCTGCAAGTGTGGCAAACGCAGCAATGGTGCATACCATACCAAACCTGGTTCCCATCTTCCGTGGGTCTTTTGTTAGGCTGGCAAGCGAGCCAACAAAGACGCCCTGCGCAAAGCCGTTGGCCAGTCCGAAAAAGACTGAGAAGACGTACATGCCGGCCCGAGTGTCCACCGCAATCCAGGTGAACGAGATCAGCCCCAGAAGCAGGGTGGCGAGAGTGTACAAGTTGATGGGACCTAGATACCGGTCGGCAAGAAAGCCAACAACCGGTCGGCTGGGGACGCTCAGTCCATTCACGATGAGAAGAAGCTGGACCGAGTCGATTGTGGAGAAACCAACGACATTGCGGGCGTATGCGTTGATCTGTGAGACACGATCCAGTCAGCACAAACCAACCAGCAATCGAAAAGGGGGTCGGAGAACAAACTCACAAAAAAGAAGCCAAAATACAAGGCCCAGAAGAACATAAATGCGCCTAGTGTATAAAGCACGTAGGGTCCCTCCTTGAAGGCATCCCACTCAACCCACGGCCCAGCCTTTCTCGGCACCAGCTGCGGCCTCAACAACGCAATCGCCAAGACCGACATGAACAAGGCCACGAATGCCGAGCACCGCACCGCCCAGGCAAACCCGACCTGGGGAATGAGGTACTGGATCGCTGCTGGGAAAACCACACTCCCAATCCCCGTCCCCGTTGCCGAGACCGCAAGGGCATACGACCTCTTCTCCTTGAAATACGAATTGATGACTGCTAGCGGCGGCATAAACATGATGCCCAGCCCCAACCCCGTACACAGCCCCTGAGCGAGGAATATCTGCCAGTACTCGGTGGCCAGGCTGGTCATGAAGGTCCCGAACACGACAAGAAAGGCGCCGGCACCAATGGTCGACCGCACGTAGCCGGCATCTGCGAGACGTCCAGACAGGGTGCAGGTTATGAAGGCGAGGAAGGTCTGCAGGGAGCCGATCCACGAGATCTGCGCCTCGGGTAGGAGGAGTGTGTCGCGGTAGTAAAGCTGGTACACTCCGAATGTCGAAGGGTAACCCCATGAGATCATGTTGACTAGACATCCGGCGAGGACCTGGGACCAGGCGACGAGGCCGCTGTCAGGCGGAGTGAAAGTGTCCTCGAGGTTGGGGTCGTTATCGCTGTCAATGTGTAAGGGGGTGACGGTGGGGCTGACGGCTGCCGCCTTTTCGAGGTCGGGATTCATGATTAAACTGTTGAAGTGAGTCGCAGAGTGTGGTGAAGGAGAAGTAAGTGTTAATTTGAGGGGTGAGGAAAGGGGTGATGTTTTCCAAGACTTATATGAACTCGACAGTTGCGAAGCTCGAACTCGGCCTTCAAAGGCTTAATCCAATACTAAGAAGATGCCATGCCGCATCTGCACCAGACCCTCGCCAGCTAATCGCTAACATACGCTGACTCCCCCCCCCCCCCCCGGGAGTGGACGACCTCCGCCCTGCCGGAGACAGATATCGGCACAGGGTGAATTATTCCCGGCCGACATCGCCTGTAGACAGCCCGCAGATAACGGTAGGGATTGAACTGCAAGAGAAAAGCTCGGGACTGCAGTAGCGGCTGCTCCACACTCGCCCAGTCCCAGTGCGATGCGAGGTTCCAGGCCGCCACTAACCGTCCTTTCCGATGCACAGTCTCCTGCCGCCCGTCGCATGGTGTTGCATGGCTTTGCATGGCAGCGCTCCTTCTTGGTGAGTTCCTCGCCTCCTCCTGCCGCCAGCACGCCGCCACGATGCCGTAAAACCCGGAGCTAGAGACCCGGCGATGCGCATTGGCAGGCTGCGATGCATGAAGGAAAAAAAACTGGAAACGGTAGGAAAATACACATGTGACCCAACATGTCGGTGCCATCACCCGACACGTACCACCGTACCGGACCGTTGCCCGGTCGGATCGTGTCGTGGCGGCGAGTCGGGATCAGGCGTTTGCTGCCGCGTTTGGCCCCGGGCGGCTAAGGGACAGGGGCCGAAGAGGGGGACGGGAGGGGTTGGGGCCGGGGATCGGTGCAGGGCGTGCTTGATGCGGTACTGTATTCAAGTGTCTAGGCTTGCTCGGCAGGGTACCGAGGCAAGGCGGGTTACCTAAACACCACGCTATCAATCATTAGGGTACCAGCAGAATCTAAGTGCCATACTAGTACTATTCCAAGTTCAGTCTTACACACTGCCATCTGATACTAACTCCGACTTGTCACACAGAAAAGAAGAAAAAGACTGGGCCCAGCTCTGACGGACGCCCTTGCAACAACAGCTTATCCACATCAACGGTCAAACTCTGGGCTGGGAATACAGGAATAAATCCTCACCGAAATGTCCATGTATATCCAACCGCCCCGTGCCATTCCGCGGATTGGCACACTTCAGACCGATCGACTTGGTTAAGCCAGGTCCATCTCTTTCTGAGCCAGCTTCGCCTTCTCGGCGCCGCGAGCGGTGCAAGCCTGCGCCGACGCGACGATCATGGCGAGAAAGTGGAGGCAGCTGAGAACGGCAAAACCACCTGTCAGTATACACACGCAAAATGCTAACACTGACGGGGCAAAAGACTCACCCGGCGGCCAAGAGCAAGAAAGTGATTCTAGTTCTCCATCCCCACCTACTACCATACCACGACATGGACTCGTCTTTGCACGCACGGTACTTGTCAAGATCCCCATCTTCAAAAGGCCTGTAGCAACCTGGAAATGACGGGCTTTGCTCGACTGAAAAGTTGAAGAACGTGGTGATGAGCACCAGGCCGGTCAGCAGTAGCTCCACAAGAGCGAACCACCCATCTGCCTTGGCATATGCCGTCTTGGTCGAGACGAGAGCATAGGCTCTCTTGAGGCCACAGGCGTTCAGGGCCATCACGATGGGGATCTGTGAATCTCGCGTCTCTCGTCAGCCGTAGCTCCAACACAAAAGCAAAGCTGCAGCATACGATAATATATGCCACATAGTAGTGGACATTGTATTTGGCGCTGTTGACAAGCAAAAAGATAAAGTTGAGGAAGTGGGCTGCCTCGGAGAGAACTCGCAGGGCCAGCAGTATCGACAGGATCCACGGAAAGCGGCGTCGTCCATTCCACGGCCCGCCATCTTTCAGTGTCAAAGCCTTCCACATCCTCACTTGAGTCCGGTCGCCGGGTGCGAATGCAAATGGACGGTGTTGGACGAGGTGGCGGTTTGGTAATTGGAGATGGAGCTGGGCGATATATATATGTGTTATTCCAGAACCTGGGAGATCGTCGAGATACCCGACGACAGGTCACCACCGCGGAGGCTCCAGGGCACTTCTATCGCGACTTGCGGTTGCTGCGGGCTTCGCGGCGGGTCTGCTTGGCTTTTCGCGGCAGCTTGTTTACCGTAGGAAGCAGAGGGAGTATGGCACGCCTGACCTGAAGAGCCGGGAAGCAATGAGGGGAACGCTTAGGACTGGCCGTGATTGATGGTTGAATGGGGGCAGTTGGCATGCTTGTTATACGGATTCTCACATTGCGGGCCATAAGCTGCCGCGACCAAGCCAATATTGGGTGATAACTGGCAGCGTAAACTGGCCGTGGGAGAATGTGGTCAGGGTCGGGGCGCAGTCTCGCCTCATTGGCCCTGTTGGTCTTAGCTGGCTTGACCAGCGACTAAACCAGCCGCCAAGTTCGTATACGATAGTTGGTAGGACGCCCAACCTCTAAGCCATCAGCAACTCACGAAAGGGCAATGCAGGAAGGATTCTAAAGCACCGCAATAACGATGCATGGTTGTATGCCTTGCCAGTCAGAACTTTTATATGAAGGCCTGGTCAGTCGGTCCACCTACTTGCACCTGATCGCTATCATGTACGCCTTACCAAAAGCATCTCAGACTTCTCGAAAAGAACTTGAAAATAATAATAGGAGAAGAGCAAGGGAGAGAATATGAAAGACGAATGACAGGTAAAGGCAAAAGCAAGCAATTTAACTCGACTCAATTTACGTAGCAATAACTTGAAGAAACGCCTTCAATTCACTTCTGAAGCACGACGTAGCGACTTCACACACAACAGACCGCCAGTACATCGTCGGACCTCTTTTTCGCGCCTGGAGCCCCTGCGTCGGGCCTTCGCTCACTTGTCGAGCGGAAGCACTAACAAACCGTCCGCCACAGAAAGCGTGCGCCAAGATGGAAGAGCGGCAAGTGGATACCTCCCTTTACCCCTCTTATCCACCACCTCCTTATCAGCCACGAAGAACGCCTTATCAGCAGCCCAACTAGCGTCAGCCCCCCCACAGTGCATGTCTCATCGAGCGTAGGTGAGGGAGCACGTCCCTTTTTGATCTTGACCAATGAAACGGCCCATTTTGGCTGTTGACGTCCCAAAAGGGAAGGCGGACAGGGTTTCGGGCGCCGCGGGCAGAAAAACACCCAAACAAGAAACACAACACAACAAGCAAGCCACGAATGACAACACTCCAGGACCCAACCCCGCATTGCCCTTGGCATCTGAGCGATCGATCGCTGCTGTCTCTGCGAGGATTACCCCACTCTCCCGCATGGGCTGGCCAAGCCCGCGTGTTGTGTCCGGCAGGGACTAGCGCCCAAACTTTGTTCGGACACCGCCTTCCACACACAACGTGCACACTCACACCGCAAGCCAAAAAGATGAAAGAATGAGACTGTCGGTGTGTCGTGCTGTCCAGAGCGTACCATCTGCAAGAGTGTTATATGCAGGCGCATATGCGCGACGCGATGTATTTTACTATTCTATTGACACAAATTTTGAATGGTGGGCGCGAGGAACCTTCAGAGCTTCGCCCGCATTGCTAGTGGTGGAATTCCTTTGCTTTGTCGGGATCGCAACCAGCATGAAACCCCCCCAAAAGGCAGGGCGCAAACTTGCGCAAGCCATTTTTGGTCATCGAAGCAGAAGCGACTTGTGCGATGTCTGGCAGCAGGTCGTTTTGGCAAAACTCAAGTATTTGCCGCAGGCCTCGGGCCCACCTGGAATAACTTTGATGTCATGTTCATCTCACATCCAAGGGGCATGAGAGGGAGAGACCAAACACCACGAAAGCAAGGTCAAAACATGAAACTTTCGCAAAAGAAGTTCCATTCATTCGATCGAACAGTAGATATAAGGAGGAGCGAAAAGCCACAACAGCAATCACGAAAGCAACTAACACCAAGGCCCATCCGACCACCGCTATCCGCATCCATCCGTCCCTCCCTTCCCACCAATTGAGACTCGGGACAAACATAAAGTATTCCATCCGATTCGGGAGTCACCACTCGCATCCCGGTTACCATCCCCCCCCCCCCCCCCCGTCCGATCCGAGAAGACAAAGGTAGAACAGACAGAGCAAGCATCGCGATACCCACTCATTGCTTTTCTCCCCCATCAAGACTGTGCAATATTGCGCTTCTGTCGCGTTCAAGTCTAGCCACCTAGGAAACCACCCCAGGCACTTTCCGTAATAAAATGGGATACCGAGACCAAATACCGAACAAGAGCAGAAACACCCAAACCGTAGACCGGAACGAACAGAAAAGAGACATCCCGCCCTTTGCCCCAGACTCCATTGCTCCCCCATTGCGCTTTGGTCACAATATTCATTCCAACAGCAAGCCAGAGACATCCATACGAATCCATCCGCTTGCTGAACCGCCCCTCTTGGACACAAACCCATACACAGCTCTCCTTCCATTGCTTTTAGTCCTTTCCTCGCCCCCTTCCTCTTCGTCTTTGAAAGAGCCTATCCGGCTTCAAGATTTCTCGAAAGGAGCAAGTGAAATTGCAGATACAAAACAAACGCCAGATCATTTCCGCGAAGAGAAAATTTCAAAATTCCAACCCCGTGCGAGAGAGAGTGTGTGAGAGCAAAAGAAAAAGGTTCCGGAAACCGGAAACCAGAAAGCATCCTCTCCCAAGCCTAGATGCTCCCTTCTCATCTAAGAATGGGCGAATTTGTTGTGATGAGAGCATCGCCTCTTTTCGCTCGTGGCCGTTGTCGAACGACGAGGTGGATCGACAGTGGTGATCGCTATCCTCGAATATGTATACCGGCCGTCTCATTGCTCTCCGTCGCTCCCCATAGCCTCTGAGCACTTCGGCCTGTGTAAAATAGCTTCGACTCCGGCGTTGCCGCGATTGGGAGTGAGGCTTGGGCCGTGTGCGTAGCGCTGCGCATGTATCTTCACCTCTTCCGCTTCTTGTTCTTGTCTAGCGCACTGGAAACCGCAGTCAAGGCTTCACTCGGAGGCGCGGCCATGGATATGGGTGCTGCGGGCAAGAGGGCCGTTGAGATTGGCACTTCATCCTTCTTGACGAGCGGCACTCCCATATGCCGACCGTACCGTCCCTTGCGACCGTTACCCTCATCTTCACTGATGCAAAGCTCTGCGGGAATGCCGGCATCCCGGCATCGGCCGCACGGCCGTTGTCTATCACAGCCCTTCTTGCTCTTGCGACAGCGCTGGCATCGGGGCTTGGTAGAAAGGTCGGGTTGGTCGTCCTCGCCAGGAAGCAGGGGAAAAGCAACATTGGAGGCGACCGAGGGCTTCCGAGAGGTTGGGAGCGAGGACGGAGAGAGAGGTCCCGTGCTGCTGGTTGCCTTCTTCACCTTGGGCTTACTTGGCTTTGAGGACTTCAACTTGCCCGACGACTGCGGTCTGGGCTTGGAGCCGTTCACAGACCCAGCTTTGGGCTTCGAGCTCTTCAGTCTCGGAGCAGCCATAGAACCTTCCTCTGCTCCGTCCTCATAGTCAGCGTCGTCGCCACTAGCCTCAACGCTCTCTTGAGGCCCAACAAAGTGATTCTCGGTAGTGTTGAACAGCTTCTTGTGACTTCCTATAGCATCCAGCTTCTGCCTTCGTGCTGCAGGCATCTCCTCGTCGCTCTCGCTGTCATCGCTGGTTGCGCCCGTCGAGGACGCAGCGTCCGCTCTTCCGCTGAATGTATCGTCAAGTGTCGACGCCGAGGTTCGCCCGTGAGAGACATTGGACATTTCACCCAAGCGCATAAGCTGGATGGCAACATCCTTGTCCTCCTCGGACATGCAACTCCCAACTGTAGGATCTGGGGTAGGCATCATGCCCACAGCTGGACCCATCCCTCCGCTTTGGGGATATCCAAAGCTGCCGCGAGTGCGGCGGCCATCGAGACCCGGTGTGGCATACATGCCGGGATGGACATAGCCATTTGTATAGCTTTGTGGAGACTGCAGGGGTCGAGGGTTGCTGAACGGATTTTGCCCGTGCTGGACGAAGGGCAGGGAGTTGCGGTGCTGCTCAATGCGCCGAGCTGGTGAGACGGACGAGTTTGATGTAGCCGCTGGCATTTGTGGTGGGGCAAAGAGTGGGAGTTCCTAGGAAGAGAACGTCAGTTAGAAAGGCCCACTGGCTAACATAATGTTTTAAGCTTGGTGGACTTACAGAGCTTTCGAACTTGGCGCGCTTGCGACGGCCGCCCTCTACAATATTCTCCACACTGATTTCAGTATTGCCAAGCTGCTCCTTGGTTTTCCCAGAAGCGGAGCCAGGGGCGCCGTCCCCGCTGCTATAACCATTCACACTGTCGTTATGGGATTCACCATTTGCCTGCGAACCGAGCACCCGGCTCTTGGAAGACCGGGACCGCCCTTTCTTGCTGGCCGTCCCTGCTGAGGCGCTGCGACGACCGCGCCCGCTGTTTGGAGATGGACTGCGTATGCGCGATGTCCTCGATGCCGGGCGAGAGATGTGCGATACCGATTGCTGGGGTGGTTGCATCGGGAAGGTCTCAGCACTGTATAAACCCTGCCCGCCACTAGGCGAGTGGAAGCCATGCGGGCTGAAATCGGGCTGGGCAGGCTCCTCGATCACTCGTACCGAGACGGTCATGTTGTCGCGGAAGTTCTCGTACCGTGCGATCATTGTGCGACCCTGGTCATCTTCAAAGCTGACGCCCTTAGAGACGGCAGGGCCCGAATATAGGCCGTAGAAGTTCTTGACCGTTGTCACGATGGACTCGGTGGTATCATGAGGGTAAATTGAAACACGCAGGGGCAAGCGCGCTCGGTACTGAGGAAGGTCTTGGAAGAGGAGCTCGAATGAGATAGTTTTGGGCTCCGAAGACGTCCGGGGCGACACACTGCCACTACTAGGGCCGGCAGCAATGGCGGCGGGCCCGTTTGATGATGATGTTGCAGCCATGGTTGCGAGTGTGTATTTTGTAATGCTGCTGGGTACCCTGTCTTGGGTGGGCGACGGGTAATAGTGGTTTGGAAGGTCGGGAGAGGCGTCAGCGCCTGGATGTGAGAGGTTTGGCGGGTTGAGGCTTTGTGTAAGTGTGGCCGACACTCGACTCGACCATTCCATACCAGGCTACGAAGCGCAAAGCACGGCGATGCCTTTGAAGCCGGCGAGAATGTGTTGCGTTGCGAGACGCGGTGACGCCGCGGCGTCTCGGGTTTGGGGTCACCGCCAATGAGCGCCGCAGCGATCGGCCGGATCTTGGAGCTGGGTGCGGAGCAGGAGGTCGAATATTCCAGCTTGGCTTGAATCTGTCTAGTAATAGTGGCAATTAGCACATGTGCGCGCCGACAGAGGATCAAATAGTAGTAGCGGTCTTGGGGATTGGGTGGTCCGGCGCTGGGTAGTGGTCGAGCGGGAAGCGCATCGAGGAATGGCCCTCCCGCTCCGCTCTCTGACCGACCGAAGACGGCTGTGCTCGAGCAGAGAGAAAGACGGGGGCTGATATCGCAGCGGGCTCTCGATCGCATGGTATGAAAGAGGCAGCAAGACTTACCACAATGGCCGGGGAGTGGTGCTGTCGGTCAAGAGATGGCTTTGATCTCGTCACTCTCTGGGTCTTGTCTCGCACACAAACCCGGGTGGCCCTGGACAGAAGGTAATGGTGAGCGACGAGGACCCGAATGTGATTTTCGGATCAGGCGCCGGGGGTGGGAAGAAGGGATGGCTGCAGCACATGGCATGCAGCATGGCAATGACTTACAAGAGGGATATGGGGTGGTTTGATGGGCCGAGTCGAGCAATTCGGAGGTTGTGCGTGAGAAGAGAATGGAGGAGTCGCAAGAATTCTGCATTAAAAGGCAGATGCCGGTAATCGCACACTACCTGACCTTGGCCTGTCGACTCACGGCGACTCAACACTGTGCCACACAGCGCAAGTCCTGCCACCAGCTCGCGCAATCCCCGACCAATTTGCACAGCGCTTCGCAGCATGACGCAGGGAGCCCCCCATTCCTGCTATTCTACCCTCGTCCATCCCAGTCTCTATTCACCTGGCCTGCTCTTGGGATTGCGCATTCATCTGGTCTTTTCTTTTGTTTCTTGCGCCCAGATGGCACCCAGCTCACAGCACAGCAACGTCGGGCGCCCTTGTTCGCACGGTCCAGCATGGAGAGCCAGCGCCTGCATCTACCCACCACCACCATCCCCTGCCCGCCTGCCAGCCGGGCCCATCTGGCATCTGGCGCTCTCTTATCTCGAAATGGACTTGGGGCGAGTCTGCGCAGTACGGGTTTGCAAGCGAGCTGCTGCCATGGCAGCCATTGGGAGGCATTGGCTCGCTGTCGAGCCATCGCAGGCCCGGGAAACATTCTATCAACATGGCAGGACTATTGTGCGGTCGCCCCGTCGCCTCACAGTGCGCGCTTGTTGTCGCAAAGTTCAAGGTTGCGCCGGAACCATGGGGCTCGCTCTCTGGCACTGTGGCTTCTTGACAAGAGGCGGAGACACTTCCACCATGCGTGGAGAGGCAAGATTGAGCCTCCGCTGCAAATAGCAAATAGTCCTCTGTTACAGACGAGCCCGCGCAGGAGAACACGGGCGCGCTGTTGCAGTGGTGGTGGCCCCGGCGGCACCGCCTACCAGAGTTGGGTGTTCCTATTCTTATTCTGCGGTCTGTGTATACATCCATCCCAGGAGCCAGAAACAGCGGCCAGGTCCGCTCACTGGCGGTCGAGCGTTGGTTGTAGTCTCACAGCCGGCGCAGCGACAGCGCCGTCCGGGGCCCTAGCTAGGACAGAGATGCCGTGAGCGGTTAAGCAGGGCAGCATCGGAAGGTTAGGTGCCTCTGCTGCGACCAGACATCGACACGGTGAGAGCGCTGCTTTCCGAGGAGGGGGGTGGGTTAGTTCCGCACGAGAACGCTGTGTTTGGCGCCAAATGCAAAGGGGCCTCGACTCTTATCCGCCGCTTCTGGACAGCCGGACGTCAGTTGAGTGCTCACACACAATGCCAATGCCAATGCCAATGCCACTGCCTGCCCGACTGGGATATCGGGGCCGAGTCGACTTGAAAGAAATGCGCGCTTTTTCCAAGTTGTTCTCGGCCCTCTGTGTCTGGTGTCTGATGGTATGGGTCTCCTCTGGGCCTCTCCAATTACGACCAGAGCTCCCGTCGCGCCGCCTCTGGCTATTGGACAACCTGATCGCACGCACTGCTCTGGTTTGACGGCCTTGGGCACACAACATAATCTCCCCTCACAGGCCGTCAGGGCATTTGGGATCAATAAGCCGACACATCCTATTCAGGACTCCACCAGCTCGCTGCGGTCTGGCTGGGTCACTGGATGAGAGTGCGCCAGACAAGTGAGCGAACACCTTCGGCCAAGTTGGAGGGCCCCTGGCCAATGGTAGCTGCCCTAGCCGGGAGCGCAGGGGTCGAGCTGTCGAACTCCCAGTGCCTGGGCCTGGCATGGACAGGCCACGCAGCTGCCTTCACCCGGGACGCAAGACTGCCCAAGATCGCAGCGCATGCTGTTCGTCTGGGTGCTGCGAAGGCAGATTACCGCAATCTACACTACTCGCCCTAAGAGCGTCGCGACGACTTCACCGTCTTGCGCATCCGGCAGGTAGGTGCTAACTATATATATGAATTTTTTTTTTAGTTCTTTTGGCTCTCTGGGACGGGCGGTTGTGGCGGTACAGGATACCTATGGAAGTGAGGCGCTCAGGTACTCGGCGCCAGAGACACGACCTCCATCTTCTGAGGACAGTAGGTCACAGTAGTTCGACCACAGCAGGGAGGCAGGTACTTTTGCCTATTACCTCTCTCTTATATTTCGAACACAGCTTGCTTTAAGGAGGACGGGTTGATTAACTAGCAGAAATTCCGGGGAAACGACCGAGACTCGCCAATGTCGCCATTGGTAGTGGACGGGAAGCAGGCGGATGGCTGGCCGTCGCATGGGTGTAGCGTCGTTTTGGGCGTGTAAAAAAGCAGGCAGGGCAGGTGTTTTTTGGATTTTATTATTTTTTGGAGATTGGGAGGACCGGACACCGCGGCTCAGGTCGATGCGCTGGCCAAAGTTTCAAATGCATGGCCGCCGTAACAAATCAAGTTGTCAGATGCCCCTAACATCGCCGTGTCAGACTGTCAACAGAGAAAACCCGGAACCCACCCTCTGCCACCATGCTCGCCTTACATAAGGGGCCACGGGCATCCTCGCTCTCGACCAAATCGTCTGCAGCGAGGTGGCTGCTCGCCATCGGCAGACCATCGGCGGGGCATCTGATGAACACCCCCAACTCGCTGGACAAACTGGGTGACTGGGGACTTGTCGTGCCATTGATCCACGCCATCACCCATCACCCATCGCCGCATGCATGTTCGAGCCGGAACAAGGCCGCTCATGCTTGTGTCCTCATGGCTGCCATGGCCCATGGCCGCCCGCCAGCCCCGGGATAGACGGTGACTGGCGATTCCTTTTTCCTTTTGTTTTTCTCTGCGCGGTGGCGGAGGACCCCCTCAGCAGACGGCCTTCACCTTGATGGCTTGGGCGAATCTTTGATTCCTCAGCTGTCGCTCCTGCGCCAGCCCTCTCTTGGCTTCCCACCACACCCTTACCCTTACCCGTTTCGTGCTGCCGATCTGAACCGCCAAACGAACCCGGCTGACACCCCCAGCTTCTGGTCGCAAAACAAATTTACACTAGCATTGTCTCTGCCGATTTTTGGAGCTCCGACTGTTGGCCGCCTGTCGCAGTGTAAAAGATAGCACAGATCACATAGCACGGAAACGGCTCGTCCTGTGACGGAAGTGACGGGTGTGTGGCAGCTCGGATGAAAAGCAGAGAGCATTGGGGGTTCCGCCGATCGCAAGGGCGCCACAACTTCCCTTAAAAACGTTGAATGCAGCTCAAGCCCATTGCGACAAGTGCAGGTGGTGCAGGTGCTCGCAACCACACACATTTCGTGCTCAGTTTTGCCACTGCCCACACTAATGCGATTAATGGTCACTTGTCGAGAGGGAATGGTGCGGTGTGATTTTCGAGCATCATATTAACTACTATACGCCGCAGCGTAGCGAGCCGCGAGGGAAGCCGCAACTTGCCTGCCACCGATCGCGACAGCAGAGTCCCGTCACCTATGCGTCAGGGCGGCCGGTTTGAGAGGCTTTCCCGAACCGTCTGACAGCGCAATCGGCGGACCTGCAAACCACGAGCAGCAGCCGGTAGGTATGTGTTATCTGCCAGATGATGAGATCCCCGGGTATTGGCCGTAGCGTAACAAGGATAGGGACTAGCAAGCAAGATACCCAGGCTCTGCTGTTGCTATCGCCGCCCTTTGAGCCATTTGGCGAGTGAGGGGTCGATTGGCATTTGCGTTTCTGCAACAAGTTTGGCTTTTCCCCAGGTACGCATTTGGCCAGACGGGATGCGCCAAACCGTCCCTTGATCAAAACATCAAAACATTGTGCTTCATCTTCAACTGCGACAGCCATTTTACTGGTCAGAACAGCCGTTTAAACTGGTCGGTCTCCACCGTGGGCCTCGAGCTGAGCCCCCAGTGCTGGACAGCGTTCCACAAGCTCAAAGATGCGCGCAATGCGGTCAAATTACCTGTTGCATGACTTTCTATTCGGATACCAGCCCCGAATCCCCGAATCCCAAATGGTCCTCCATAGTGACGTCCCTGAGGCTTTTTTCGTGCTGGAATCGCAAGGAGTTTTCGGCTCTGCCTAGCAGAAATGCTCACGTGAGAGCGCGAGAGGCTGGCGATTCCTCTGTCTCGCCTTGGCGCGTCAGGGCAGAGGGGTTGGAGCTCGGCATGGGGGACTCATTTCTAGACCAAAACCAGGAATACCAAGCAGAAAAACAGACTAGGATGCCTCGAGAAGCGGTATCGCTGGTTTTGGCTAGTTAGAAAAGTTTATAAAAAGGTTTGTGTCCATGTGCAGACTTTGAGGCTCCCTGCTTTGTCGAAGAGTTGACGCGACAGGCCTAGTCCCACACAGCTTGGAGCCAAAAGGGGCTACGTCATTTTTAGCGGAGCCGGAAGAATGGGTCGCCGTAACGACGCCGTGCGACGTGAGAATGCCAAGACAAGTGCCGCACGGTTCATCTCGCTGGCTGGATGGATGCTACTGTGTTTACACATGCTCAGTCGTCAATAAACAGAGGAGGAAGGACCCAGCTGGGCACAACTACAATCCTAAAAGAATTTGCCCGAGCCCTCTACCTCCTCCACTTTCTTTTCCTGACAACACCAACAGGTCTGTGGAAGAAGGCAATCGCCGCAGCATCACACATAATCGTCATCTTTCCTGATGTATGGATTGAGAGTTTATCTGTGAGGCGCGCTGCTTCCACATCGTGTCAACCTCCTGCACTCGTCGATAATTCTGTGTCGTGCCTTGTGTTGGCGCATCACAAGCTGCATCGGCGATTAGGAGGGCTTGCACGACAGCACGGCTCCTTCCCATCTGTTACAGTGCCGACTTTGTCAACAGAAACCCTCCCTTCATCCTAATTCCACGCGCCGAGAGCTCCCGCCCCGTTCTATCGGTACGCGAAACCCAGGGAGAAGGAACCGGCACCACCTCACCCGCAGCCAAGGTACCCGCCTCCTCGGCAACAATTGTGTTCTGCACTTCGACACACATCCTTCCGTCAGTGTATCCACCTTCTACGACTTTCCCGGGTCGTGATTGCGCGTCAGCAGAGTCAAGAAGTATCTACTTCACCCCGTTGCCGCCAAAATGGACGCGAAGGTAAGCCCAGAATTTCTTTTCAGCAATTTCCTCACCTCATTTCCTCACCTTCCCAACTCGCAACACTTGCACACCAGTTGGCTCCTCCCCGGTCAACGCACCAATTCTAAACCCAGATTATTTCATACTCAACTACACGATCTATCGATCTTTGCTTGACGCGCATCTAATCAAATACTCGCATCAGCCTCAGCGCCCTCTGCGAGCCTTCCAGGCTTCAGGCCAGAACAACGAGAACATGCCTCCGATGAAGCAGGCTATCCATCAGCGCCACAAGTCTGCCGGAAACCTGAAGACTATGGCGATCACCGGTGCGCTGAACGCGCCTCCCAAGCGAACGGCCTTCGGCGATCTGAGCAACACGGCAAGAGCCTTGGCCGACGCCTCCGGCAAGAATGTGACCAAAAACCAGGTCAAGTCTGCCATTGCCACCATCAACTCGCGTGACAACAGAGTTGACGACAAGGAGAACGGCCGCGCCACAGCCGATGAGCATTGGGCTCGAGGAACTGCTGCATCCAAGGCCGCGATCAATATATCCAAGTACCACCCGACCGCCCCCATCACGACCGCGACTCAAGTGCCCACTGTCAAGCCGGCTCTCCGCCAGTATTCGTCTGCTCTTCTCCAGCCCACAAACAACTCGCTCGCTCAGCCATTGATCAAGCAGGGCATCCCCAAGAAGGCCACAGCGGTCTATTTCGACCGAAAAGACATTGATGTGGCCATCCGGCCAGAGATAGCCTCTTCCGCCGACGACCTGGTCAGCTTGGTGGATAATCAGATTAAGCATCCGCGTCACTACAAAAGCCAGCCCCAGCTCAAGGCCGAGCAGCCGTTCCTTCGCCGGACTCAGAGCAAGTACCATATCAAGTCTGACAAGGTTGCCGACGTTGAAGAGGAAATCGATGTGGACGACGACGTGACCGAGGCGGCTTACGAGGACGCTCTCGAGGAGATGTCCAGAGACATTGATATCTCCACCCAGGACGACGATTCTACCGGTACAGTTGAGGTCAACGACAAGCAGATCTGCCGGGTCGATTTTGATACCGAGTCGCAGAACGCCTCCATCCAGGAGTCTGCCAACTATACCAAGGCTCTTCCGGCCCCTCCCGTGACGTCGGAGTCCGAGGAGTACTGGGACGAGGACGAGGAGCAGGATCTCTACGACGAGCAAGGCTATACCACGGCTCATTCCTACCGCTCTCACGGTGACAACACCACGGGCGGCGCGACTACCATGGTGGCGCCCAAGATGACGGTGAATGTTCAAAGAGAGCTCGAGGTCGCCAAGGCATTTGTCCTTGAGAACCAGACCGAGGAGGAGCTTGAGGAGGAGGCCTGGGATGTCAGTATGGTGGCGGAGTATGGCGAGGAGATATTTGAGTACATGCGCACTCTTGAGGTACGACACTTGGTCCCAATTCCGATGCTCTGTAACACGCGCTAACATACACTATAGGGCAACATGCTCCCAAACCCTCACTACATGGATATCCAGACGGAGATCCAGTGGTCAATGCGCTCAGTCCTCATGGACTGGCTCGTACAGGTTCATCATCGGTTTAGCCTCCTTCCCGAGACTCTCTTTTTGACCGTCAATTACATCGACCGTTTTCTCTCGGTTAAGATCGTGTCGCTTGGCAAGCTGCAGCTTGTTGGAGCAACTGCCATCTTCCTCGCCGCCAAGTATGAGGAAATCAACTGCCCCTCTGTTGGCGAGATTGTCTACATGGTTGACTCGGGTTACACCACTGAGGAGATTCTCAAGGCCGAACGCTTCATGCTGAGCATGTTGCAGTTTGAGCTCGGTTGGCCTGGACCGATGAGCTTCCTGCGACGCATTAGCAAGGCGGATGACTATGATTTGGAGACACGCACTCTAGCCAAGTATTTTTTGGAGGTGACCATTATGGACGAGCGCTTTGTGGGCAGCCCCCCTAGCTTTCTGGCTGCAGGCGCCCACTGCCTTTCCCGCTTCATGCTGAAGAAGGGTGACTGGGTAAGTTTATTTGGCGGCCTTTCATTCCTTGACCCAAACACTAACATTGCACAGACCCCTGCTCACGTCCACTATTCCGGCTACACCATGAGCCAGCTCAAGCCCCTCGTCACGATGATCCACGAGTGCTGCATGGATGCCCGCAGGCATCACGGCGCTGTCTTTGACAAGTACTCGTCGCCAAAGTACAAGCGAGCCTCGACCTATGTTGAGGCGGAGATCAACAAGGGCTTCAAACTGGCTCTTCCGTCGGCCACGCATGCTCTCATGTCCAGCGACCAGTCCCTTGAGGGTGACGACTCCCATCTGGTCGAGTACAACTGCATGAACCTCCTCATTCCTATCGAGGGTTAGGACATGCCCCCTCAAGGGCTAGGATGGTTGGCTTCTCTGGTCAGGTCCAACCAAATTTTCTGACCGTCTTTCGATTCGCTGTACATGTTACACTTGCGAGGTCCCGTGGAATGACCTTCGACATCTGCCCCGCCTTCTAGCAATCCACAGCGCTTTCTAGAAGCAAGGCAAATTTCTTGTCCAGATTCTCGGCATAAACTCTGACTCTAGCTCGCGCGGAAACCACTCGATCTCGATGTACTTTCGAGTGCTGATATCCACGCCTGCGAATGTCCGGACCGCTCTGGTGCCGCCAGAAACGGTTCGGTTTCTGTCATCAGGGACTCTACTTGATCTCATCGCTTTTCCCAGGCGGGAGAGGCAGTCTTGGACATTGGAACCTCCAGGATGCCGCGACAATGTTTACGACGGGAAAACAAAAAACCAACAACCAACTTTTAACGACGTGATGAAGCACATGACTTCTCTTCCTGTGGCAACTCGGATTCCCTTGCGTTATTTTCCTTCTCTCATCTTGCCCAGAGGCAAGAATAGGTTTTCCGCATTGATGGTTGGCGAGTTCGTCTTTCCATGGCGTTCGGCAGAGCGATCGTGCAGGGCATTAGGGAGTCATGGCTAGATGACCAGAAGGGGTTCAGGCGTCTTCAGCACGGGCATGGATATCCTCGGAACATACTTTCTAGAGGGACTCATGTATGCGTATTAATTCTGCTTTTAGATGGCGCTGGCTGGGTGTCTGATCTTTTCATTTCCTTCAGAAAATGAGAAATACTAAGCATCCCAGTGTGGTTGTCTCTCGACTTGAGGTAGCCGAAGCAACAATAGAAAATGGTACAAAAAGTTCTTAATAATTCTTTTCATTTTTTCCATTTTTTCAAGGACTGTATCTTGAAGCCAGCCTGCATCTTGGCAGCAGCAAAAGCTGTTTTTGCACTCTCTCAGTGTTCACAACCTCCCCGTGAATGTGTTCATCACAACTCCTTGCTGGCTCTAGCTTTGTCACTCCTTCTCTGCAGCAATCACCACATCGGGTTACATTTACAATGTCGCAAAGGAATATTTGGCTACATTCATGTCTCTGGTGGTGAGCTATGACGAAATTTAATTGGGGTATAAAGACTTCAATCCGTCTTTGTGATTGGCAGCCGCGATCGTCAGGCACAAGGCTTTGGTTCCTGGCTCCATGCCTGCCGGAAGTCTCGTGCAGCACCAAGCCACTCTGGGGCCCCAACGATAAACGCTTGCGCTAAACCCCTTATGGTATATCAACTTTCCTTCTGCCCCACTCCCCGAAGTTGTTTTCGCAGTGGGGTTTCGCTACCCGCCGTCGCTGTCACTGTGTTCCGGCTAAAATTTGGCCTCTGTCAAGCCCCCACAGCACACCAATCACCCCCACTGTACCGCAACTATTACCTCTAATTGATCAGTTTGGCTAGAGTTGAGGCTGGAGAAGGTGCGCGAAAAAAAATCTTGAAAAAGGACCCATAAAAGTTTTGTCTTCCGGTTGCCAGCGAGCCACCACCCCCAGCTATCCATGACTTTTCCAGACCAGATCCACCTCCACAATCTCGTTACGCTACCGACTGCCTTCGCCCTTTGGTAAACTCAAAGTCCTTCGTTCATTGACTCTTCAATCTGCCCGTTGACTGAGGGAAGGCGCGATGTTGTCGTTCTAGCTGGTTGAGTCTCAATCCAAACATTCCGCGCTAAGCCTCTGTCTCGCGTAACAAGCATTGAACTTTTTTTTCTCACTTCTCCAAGACCTCGCGACTTCCAATATTGGCATTGCGCAATTGACTCACTCCTACCGCCGAGATAAAGCACCCTACCTTTCACAACGCGACATCGGTGAGGCTCATCACTCTCTCTAACCGCCGCCGACAACATCGTCGCTACCTTTGACTGTTACCGACAGGGTCGTCCCTTCCTTAGCAATAGGCGACCGTGAACAAGGGCTTTTCGCGCCGCCAACCGAAGCAGCCCACCATGTCGAAGGTCGCAACAGTGAAGGAGGCCGTCAAGGGCACCCTTATCGGCACCCACGAAGCCACCCCAGAGGCTGCGCAGCTGTCAGCCCAGACCAAGGCCCGCTTCAATACCCATGCGATCAAGGATGATGAGACTGGCGAGCTATGCCTGAGACCTGAGCAGTTCATTGCTGCCGTCGCGCCACCTGATGAAGACTACGTAAGTAAATGCGTCGCTGTACTGCCTCGTACCCATCCCAGAAGCCATCATTGCTCTTCCCGAAAGGCCTTTGGCTTCTCTCATGAAGGCCTTTTCGTCACCAAAAAGGGCCTTTTTCCACTTTCCAAACCTCTCTCCTGATGTCCCGGGGGCCTTTTTACACCATCCATATCCCTATTTCGAAGCTACAGAGGCCTTTTTGCGCCATCTATACCCCTCAAAGAGCTAAGGTGGTAGCTAACACACCAATTGTAACAAATAGCATAAGATCAAGCGCGAGCAATATTCGATTCTGTTCCGTGTCGCCGACCGAAATAACAAGGGAACGGTGACGATTGGAGACTGGGCATACTTTGAGAACCTCCTGAACAAGCCGGATGCCGAGTATGAAATCGCTTTTCGCCTTTTCGATGTCGAGCGCCTTGGCACGGTCAAGTACGACGACTTCCGGCAGCTCTATGAGCTGAACAAGGGTCCCGACAGCATCCCCTTTGATTGGGATTGCGAGTGGGCAAAGCTGTACATTGGCAGCAAGACTAGGAGGCACAGCATGGACTACCAGCAGTTTTCCCAGATGCTGCGTGGCCTGCAGGGTGAGAGGATTAGACAGGCCTTCCAGCTGTTCGACAAGGATGGTGATGGCTTCATCGAGCCTGAGGACTTCGAGCGTATCATCATGGAGACCTCGAAACACAAGCTCTCAGACCACCTCCTCGACCACCTGCACACTCTCTGCAATATTTCAAAGGGCAGCAAGATCTCCTATGCCAACGTCCGCGCCTTCCAGAATATGATCAAGGAGATGGATTTGGTAGAGCTCATCGTCCGTCGTGCCTGCTCCAAGAGCTCAGATGGCAAGATCACCCGGACCGAGTTTCTCAACCAGGCGGCAAAAATCACACGCTTCTCCCTTTTCACTCCCATGGAAGCTGACATTCTCTTCCACTTTGCCGGTCTCGATGAGCCCTCTGGTCGGCTGGGCCTCCGTGACTTCTCAAAGGTCCTTGATCCTACGTGGAGAAGCCGTGATGAGGTTGACGCCAGCAGTCGCGTTCCTGCCCAGGCCAAGTCCGGCCTTCAACAATTCCTAGGTCAAGCCCTCGAGTCTGGCTATGGCTTCGCTCTTGGGAGTGTCGCGGGCGCATTTGGGGCATTCATGGTATATCCAATTGATCTCGTCAAAACCAGAATGCAGAACCAAAGAGGTGGGGCGCCGGGACAGAAGCTATATACCAACTCGCTTGACTGCTTCAAGAAGGTGATACGTAACGAGGGCTTCAAGGGCCTATACTCTGGCGTCCTGCCGCAGCTGGTCGGCGTCGCCCCTGAGAAGGCCATCAAGCTCACGGTGAATGACTTGGTACGCCGGCACTTTACCGATAAGCAGGGGTCGATCTATTGGGGCCACGAGCTAATCGCCGGTGGAACCGCCGGCGCCTGCCAAGTCGTATGTATACCCCTCTCCTATTCCATACTTCTGTCGGTGAGCGAGGCTAAGCAGTTCTCCATAGGTTTTCACCAATCCCTTGGAAATCGTCAAGATCCGTCTTCAGGTCCAGGGCGAGGTCTCCAAGAGCGTCGAAGGTGCGCCCAAGCGCTCTGCCATGTGGATTGTCCGTAACCTCGGTCTGGTCGGACTGTACAAGGGTGCATCGGCATGCCTTCTTCGTGATGTGCCGTTCTCAGCCATCTATTTCCCCACCTATTCTCACCTAAAGAAAGACCTCTTCGGTGAATCATCGACAAAGAAGCTTGGTGTTCTTCAACTTCTGACCGCAGGTGCTATCGCAGGCATGCCGGCTGCATATCTCACTACCCCCTGCGATGTGATCAAGACCCGACTTCAGGTTGAGGCACGGAAGGGTGATACAACTTACACCGGTCTCCGGCACGCAGCAAAGACGATCTGGAAGGAGGAGGGCTTCCGGGCCTTCTTCAAGGGTGGACCGGCGCGTATTATGCGGTCCTCTCCTCAGTTTGGCTTTACGCTTGCCGCGTATGAGCTGCTCCAGACTTTGCTGCCGTATCCCGGCAAGGCCCCGGAGCTGAAGTCGCATGTCGAGGTCATCCCTTCCTTGAAGGAGAAGTCTGCGGATAGCCCCTTCTCACGTTCACGGAACGCGCTGAAGATCCTGCTGGATCTGGATGAGGAATTCGGGAGGTCAACGCTAGGCCCTAATGAGAAGGGCTGGCAGGTTTTGCCCGGTTGGATGGGAGGCAAGGGGAAGGGTGTTGGGGCCTCCTAGTGGTAAGTACCCGAATTCCCGGCAAAGGTGATGAGGAGCCGGGTGCATTAAGATTTCTCTTACTCGGCCAGTTTTAATTTTGCATTTGCATATGCGCATGTAGGGTGGCAGCAGCAGGCGTTTTTACTGGGATACAGGGCGGCAGTTGTCTTTGTCTTTTTCTTTTGCTTTTTTTCTTACTCATGGCATCCAGTCATTTGCTGATCAGCACCCCGCGGGCTGATATGTCGGCGTTCCATTGTAAAACGACTTTCATTTGTATTTCTTCATTCGATGTAGATACGACTTTCGCCCATTCTCTCATTCATTGCACCTGCTTGGGAGAGCAGAACTAGGTAGACAAAACGGAACAAAACGGAAAGCCTGGAGGACTTTTTAGAATCTGTTAGACCAGGAGTTTGGAGAAAGAGGTGTCATTGAATTACAAATGTGCCAGCCACCCTGCAGAACCGCAGGCCCTGAATCTCGACCACAGCCCACGTCAATGACACAGTCGATATTAATGGTTCCGATCGAAACCACGGATACCAAGCGATGCGTACTCGCCAGCATACCCTGTCGCGACCACTAGCGCCCTGTTAACGATTGGTTATTAATAACCTACACTCATTGGGATGTTTGGGTCTCCTCGGCAAGAAACTTGGTTCGTGGGGTGGTTCCGGAAGCACATTAACTCATGATAACCTCTCAGGTAGCTTTTAAGCAGGCACTCCCCGCCCGCTACACATTGCCACACCCATGCCCACGCTCCTCCAAGCACACAACTTAACGCCGGGTTAGGCTGTGTAACGCAACCTGCCCTCCGCCTACTCTGCAACATCAACTGCAGACCCTAGCCCATGCTTCCGCAGCATGCCCCTTTGAACCGATCCCCGATCCTAACACCAGCCCCTCAACCTCCTCCTCTCCCCCTCCTCAACACAAACATATCCACCATACCGCTCAAACTCGCCGCCCTCTCCCACCCCATCCCTCTCATCCAGCCCTTCTCCTTCCCCAGTCCGCCCCTCTCTCCATCCGTCAAGCACAGGCATCTTCATAAGCGCGACCAGCCACGCTACATACCCCTCGAAGCCGGGGGGTGTGCCCAGGACCCGCGGCCGGCGCACGCCCCGGACGCCCTCGAAGCGGCGGAGGACGTCGGCACCGACGCCGCCCATGAAGGTGGCTTGCCCTAGTTGGGGTATTAGTCATATATGTCTTCTGTAGGAAGGCCGAGTCGAGGATAGAGTTGGTTAATGATTCAAGCTAGACAGCAACATACAAAGGTCGAGGACGAGCTCTTCGGCATTGGTGAAGGCGGCGGCTACGGTGGCGGCTGGCCAGGGTGGGGGGCTATCGAGGCGGATGCGGATGTGCCTTGGGATGCATTAGTATGCGATTTTTTGATGTTGTGACGGCGGTTGACAATGGTAGGGTCGAACCGGGTTGGGGTTGTACAAACGGCAGGGATGAGTAAGTTTGGGAGTTTTGGGAGTCGGATGGGGATGTTGGGGGTCATATTGATGAGAGCGCCATGTTGCCATGGATGAAAGAGCCGGGGCGGGACAGGGTGCAGGGTTTGGGGTCGAAAAGAGGGACGGGCCGGGGAGTGGCCCCGGGTTTTCAGGGGTAGACCAGCGAGACCGCTTATTGCTGACAAGGAAGAAGGGAATAAGTCAAATACATACCACCGTCGGATCTGTGTGGTCAGCGGAGAGGGAGGGACAGGGGGGTACCAGGAGCGAAGCCGGGGCACGGCAGTGAGAAGAGCGCAGTCGGCAACAAAACGGTTCAGACGGTAGAGAGTATGGACGGCCTCGGTGTATGTTTGGTTGCAGACAGAGAGAATAGCTGGGTGCAGCTTAGCTCCTGGTCTTGGTGTTGGTTCGGGAACCTGGACCTGGATGAGATCCTGCTGCTTTTTCTTGGGGCTGTGATGGCTGTAGGAATGGCTGTGTTTGACAGGTTTTGGCTCCGTAGAGGCCGGTGAAGGGAGGGTGAGTAGGAGGTTATAGACCTCAAGCCGGATCTCCAGAGGCAAGGAGAGGAGTGACAGTTGCCCTTCTTCAGCCATTTGCGACTTGTCTGGAGCAACAGGGGGGAGCAGTGATGTAGTATTGCGGATCTCTTTGAGAGATTACGGGTTGATGGGTGAAACCTCAGCTTCTTGAGTAGAGCAGAGGAGGAGCACAACCAATGAGCTGTAACGTAGAAGTATGTTGCAATTTTCTGGGTAGGAGTAAGAAGGGCGAGTAACTCGAAACAAAGGAAGATGGCGAGACAGCCATCATGATGATCTAAGTACCTTACCCTACCTAGCCCTACTCCACGCCTACAACAAAGAGGTACGGAAAAGAGCTCCCCCCAGCCGAAATTTATTCACGTTTTCCCTGCAGTGGCGAGCTGCGCGGGCGCAAGGATGGATGCTGAAAGCATCAACACCGAAGTGCCCAACTGGGTTGTGGACAACTCGAACCGTGCCTCTTGTCGCGACTCTGCGGCGTCCAACATGGAGAAGCTAGACCCCAACAACCACCAACAAGGCCGACATGAGCAAGGCTGTGACGGCAGTAATGGAGGTCAGCGCTGTCCTTCATCTCCTCACACCGTCCATCTTGCCCATGGACAGTGGGGCCGGCGAGGTCGGCGTGAGGCACGGCAGGCCGAGGGGCTTTGGTTGCTACTTTTCGGCCGGTCATGCCGTAACACCCTCATTCAAGACCGGCGTCATCGATCAGGATCCACCATTGGACGGTGCGCCGAGGTAAGCAGCCAGAGTGGACTGGCGCGAGTGCGCTGGCGAATAGGCCAGAGGCCAGTTGCTTCAGTGCTGGACGAGTCGATGAGGCAGGCAGACAAGAGGGTGTGCTCAGGGGGTTAGCTTCTCGACTTGTCCATTTTGGCGCATCTCGCGACGGGAGTTCCGTCGGCGTGGTGAGACGAGACAATACGCATCGAGATGACGCACCTGCAGAGCCCACATGCCGTGTCTTGAAAACCCGGAAACAGCCCGCGCTGCAACTCAATGATTCCCGAGAAGAAGCGTACCCGCTGCACCTGACACAGCTTGCAGGGTTAGGGTTAGATCGTGACCATAGGTTCATTCCCCGCACTGCAGCCAGAGTCGCGCTCTAGTGTAGTCCTTGTCGGGTGTCGCGCCATTGCGCCATCGCTTGTGCTCGTGATCACCATCCTCTATCCCCATAGGATACTCTGTTGGTTGGCTGGGTGCTGGCCTGCAGACGGCCGTGGTGTGTGACACCCTTTGTCACGGCGCAGGCCAGCCAAGCTCGTTCTAGACATCCGTTCAACCCAAGATATCGGTGTTTTTCGATTATCGGTTCTCAAAATGGTTGTCTTCGGCCCTCTGCAGGTCTTATCCGGCATTTTCGGATGGATCTATTTCTTCGCCTGGTCCTTGAGCTTCTACCCCCAGTCCATGCTCAACTTCCGCCGCCGGTCAACGAGTGGGACAACCGTCGACTTTCCCCTGATCAACTGTTTAGGTAAAGCCTCCCCTCCCCCATCGCTCTTCGTAGCTACGTGCCGTGGGCATTGGTGTTGACGCGTGAGTGCGACAGGCTTCTTCGCCTACCTCGTCTCGAATGTCGCCTTCTTTTATTCACCTCTTATTAGAGCCCAGTATGCGGCAAGGCACAAGGGGCTAACACCCACTGTGCAATTCAACGACATCACCTTCGCCGCACATGGCCTACTATTATCGCTCGTAACAACTTCGCAGTATTTTTTCCCTGGTGTCTGGGGTTTTAGGCCGAGCCTCGGCAACCGGCCCAGTCGAGTCATCCTGGGCATATTCTTTGGCTCCATCGTCGGCGTTGTTGCCGTGCTCTTTGTCGTGCTTCGCTCCCCCCTACGCGATAGCCAGCAGGATGCCGCGGACGCCTGGGTTTGGCTGGACGCCATCTACGCCGTCTCGTATGTCAAATTAGTCGTCACGCTCGTCAAGTACACGCCCCAGGTCGTGGTCAACTACCGCAACCGGTCGACCCAGGGTTGGAGCATCTCGCAGATTCTTCTCGACTTCTGCGGCGGCATCCTCAGCATTTCCCAGCAGGGGATCGACAGCTACGTACAAGGCGACTGGTCGGGCATCACGGGGAATCCTGTCAAGTTCGCCCTAGGCAACGTCTCCATGATCTATGATCTGATCTTTATGACCCAGCACTATGTTCTCTATTCCGGGGTCGAGGCCAAGCCAGAGGAGAGCGAAGCGCTGCTTGGAACCAGCGATGGCGAGGAACAGCGGATCAGCTGAAATTTGTACCAAGTAACTATGATAGACAATCGAACAACTCATCACCAGTTCCTTGGCCATGTCGCTCTGTGGAGACACTGCGGTTTTTCGCGGAAGGAAGGGACCGTGGACTTTCTTCGACCGTACCCTTATGCTGGCAGAACAAGGCAGGTGTGGTTTGAATCAACTCCGCAACATCGCCTGTCAGTTTCGCAGCACCGCCTGTTGGTCACCGCAACGCCCACCACCAGTCGCCACAACACCCACCACCAGCTACCATGTCGGCCTGGCCTAAGGGAGTAGAGCCCCTAGAATCACTACAGGAGCTTCATTACGACCATAATTCTACCCTCCTTAAGGCAGTCCCAAGTCAATGGCCCGACCCCAGCACGTTGTACCCTCTACGCGCACACGTTGTACAGGTCTACGCCATAGCGTTGACTGATAAACCGGACGAGTGGGAAGCCGTCGCTAACAATGTACCGCCCATTCCCGGATTTGACTGTATGTGTCTCCGAATATCTCCTGGGGGGGGAGGGGGGGGGGGGGGGCATAACCCTCTACTGACTTCGTTTGGCAGTCGCTGGCACTGTCATCTCGACTCCCAAGGGTTCCCCCTTCAAGCCAGGATCTCAAGTATAGTACGCCCTCGGCCTTGCTCCGGTAGTTTGGACCTACAAGCTAACAGAACAACCCCTAGTGGCCATACTTCTCGGGAGCGCCCCGGCAATGCTCGTCCATTCACGTTGGCCCTGTTACAAGAAATGTCCCTGCGGCCTAGGCTCCTAAAATGGGAGGATTGCGCAGCCATTCCCTATCCCTTTCTAACAGCCTACCAGGGTCTAGTATGCTCTTCCCAAAATAAATTCCAAGGGGCCCTAGATACATACCCTAAAAAAACCGATAAGAAACAAGCTAACATTGTGTAGTTCACTACAGGGTCGCTCCGAGAGGGAAGACGCGACTCTGATTTCTATCCGCGTCGGTCTCAGCACTCGGAAAATGGAGGAAAGCGTGTATTGATCACAGACGCGGCAGCGCCGGTTGGCTTCTGGGCCCTTCAGCTCGCCCGGCTCCGCGGCTGTGGATGGATCACTGCTCTTGTCCGTCGCGAGAAAGACAAGGCCCGTGTTTGCCTATTAGGCGCCCACGAAGCCCTCAACGTAAACTACAGCGAAGGCAATCTCCTCGAGTGGCGCCGTAACAAGTTTGACGTCATTCTTGATTGCGAGGGTTTCGATACTTTGAGGCGCTGTTGGAATGTCATAGCAAAAGATGGTTACATTTCCAGTACCGTTGAGCACCCCCAATATTTCAAGCCCGATGGGGCCAGTGGGCTCATCAAAGCGGCTTGGGTCCAGGCACGGTCCTGCCCATACCAGCTTGCACGGGCTGCCCATCTCCTAGACTGCGGGATCCTGAAGTACCAACAGCATAACGCTGACCGTACCTTTGAGTGGGAAGAGTATGAGGAGGCGGTTCTGACGGTTTACTCCCTCCCGGTCACTGGCTCGGTGATTTTGAGGGTGAGAAAGGAAAACCCCAAAGAGCTGGTGGAATTCTTTAGCGTGCGCGATAATATGGGCATGGCAGATGAGAGTACCGGCCAGGTCATAACCGCTCATTCCGGGGATCCATCGGTCAAAGTTCACAAGGAGGAGGTTGTCGAGGCATCCCGCATAGGAGGCGTCATGGGCCCCAAAGACGAAGTCGATGCCTTCAAAGAGGCGCTAAACACCTTTCGAGATGCTCAGAGGTCCTATATACAGGCTGGCAAGGTCTTGAGAGAAGCCACCGAGGCTTTGAAAGGCAAGGCGAAAAAGTCCCCCAAGCCCATGTCGCCGTCTCCGAGCCCTGAAGCTGCTAGTAGCTCATTGGATCTCGGGGCCCTTCCTAACGCCGAAGAATCCGACATTGACACCAGCCTCAACGCTAGCCTGGAGGCAATGGTGTCTGGATTACCTGGACCATTGAAGCAGGGAATAGGCAGCGACGATCTTGAGTCCTCAAGCCAGACCGTCAACTCAGAGGCCATGCGATTTCTCAGCCCTGAGCTCGAAGCCCACCTCGACGCCATGATAGGCGCGTCTGGTGACCCCAGTGCTGCACATTCTGACATGGATGAGGGTGGATAGCTTGTAGGGGGCCTTGAAGGGTGGTAAGGGAGGACGTTGCAGGGAGAGCGCCCAGTCTTTTTCGTCCAGGAATAACGAGCATTTACCTAGCGTTGCAATGGATACATAATAACAATACTTGAAGCCATCACAACCACAGGTCCCGCTCACAACCCCCCGTCCCAAACACCCGTACCCTCTCGAGGAGGCTCATCTGTTGTACCGTTGGAGGGGGGGCATATATTGCGGTGTGAGATGAGATCAGGGGCATGATGGGCACTTACGGGCGGGGCATTCGCAAGAGTAGCGGAGGGTAGCTAACCAACACGTTTTGTGTGTGATGGTTCGTCACTTCCCTGTCAAGGGCATCCAGGGAACCGGTGGGATGTGAATTCAAGGCCTTCTCGTGTCTGTTGAATCACTAGTGAACGAACAAGATAGGGGTAATACTAACATCAATAACAAGCCAAAGGGGACCCGCCCATAAAGGGCTTCTGGACAGATAAATCTCATATATATCCCACAATCAACCGCGAAGGCCGGCACTTCAGGGCTGGGTAGCTCCCTTTTATGTAGGCCATGGTCGAACCTACGCCTGCAGCATGCCCCCCCCCCCAAAGCATGAATAGGTATACAGCCTAGCCAGACGCACCAACGCGCTACCCCTGAATGCCACAGCCACGTGCCCGAGGCTGGCTCCCTCGAGGGTCAGAGGCTTGGTGGATGCCATCACGGGCCCAAGACAGCGAAAAGCATACATCAATCAGCCGGAGTGCTTGTATCCACCAGCCTCCCACTCAGTTCGAGGATGCTGCGCGCTAGCCCTCACCTCAACTCGCCACGCTGGCGGCTGGCAGGTTGCAGAGGGCTGGCCCATGCTCGCTGTGGCCTTGGTGACGACACTTTGATCCCCATATGCGTGGAGTTAAAGTTCCCTGGGTTTGGGAGGCGTGGGAGGTTGGCTCGAGGTTGGCTAGCTAACCATGTGGAAGGGCCTTGCGAAGAGTCCCAAGAATACGGGGTAAAGGTTTGAATAGCGCCTTTTACACTCGAACGCCGGCCGCTCTCGGTGTCTTCTCCATTGCCGACCTTTCTGCTACCGCCAGAGCTAATCAAGTACCTCCCCCCCAAAAAATACGGCCAGACTTGGGGACCAACCGAGGAAATTTTGCACTCGTCGACAACTGTTTTTCTTCTCTTTTTCTCCAAGGACAACAGACAAAATATGTACACACACCCTGCACTGATCTCTAAACCCGAGTCTACTGTTTCGTTTTACCCACAACGCCTGTTTTCTGTAGCCTACTCTAATAGCACAAGGTATCCGAATCCCATCCCGACCGCTTCCCATACGCCCGCTCGCCTTTTTCGCTGGAAATACCACAAGGATGAGGAATCATGACATGCTCAATTCAGGGAAATACTGCGCAATCTTGTTGGGATTGCCAAACTCCGTCCTTGGCGGCTCGGGAGTGAGCGGACTCGAGTCGTGATGCGAGTTACATGAGTACGTGTCGACCGTTGTGATGGATGCCCGCTTCTTCTTGATGTTGCCCTGTGCGGGCGGCTGCTGGGCTGCGGACCGGATGCCGTTTGGAGCGGTGATGGCTCGAACGTCGGACGGCGCCGGTTCGGTGTGGGAGAGTGGGGTCCTGACACGCGGAACGGTCAACGGCTCTGGGGTTCGCGAACGGGCCATGTGGATCGGTATTGTCGGGCCCAGAAACTTCTTCTGGGGCTCGACCTCGATGCTGGGCATGCTTGCAGGCACGCCTGGTGTCGATGCCTTTTCGTTGGCGGCCAGACCCCGGGCCCGGACAAAGGCAGCTGAGCGACGGTGGTGAGGGCTGCGGTCGTGGTACCGGTCCAGGATAGGGTGCACCATGACGGTTTGGTTGTGGACAGTCAGGATGGAATTCGTCGGGACATTGACCCAGTTCTCTGCGCCATGGTTAGACCTGCTCGTCCTCTCATCAGCCAGGGGGACATACCTCGCTCAAAAGTCAGGGGCTCGCTCGCCACCAACACTACGTCGGCACCCTTGTCGCTTCGCTCCATATGGTAGTCTCGGCTGGCCGGGTCGGGCGCTTTCGTGTCCCAGAGGGTGCCAGAGGAGTAGTACAGACTAGCAGCCTCATCCTGAGCACTGCCCACGTAACGGGTGCAGATAACGGTATGGCCGTCCGTCAGGGCAAAGTTCAGCAGACTCCGCGTATCGACGCCCTCGGCGAGAATTACGCTATCTGGAATGTCATCAATAAGCTCGTTGATCAGAGCAATCGTCTTCAGCATGGCCTTCCTGAGCACGGTCGGGCCAAAGCCACCAGCGGGCTGCGAACTCGGGTCATAGCCCATGCGCTCAAGCGTGTCGAGGAAAAGGGCAAACGCCCACTCGCTGTCGGTACCGCCCACAACGCCGAGATACCACTTGTCGGCCAGCCGCTCTCCCAGACGTCTCTTGATCTGCTTCCAGCCGCCGAGTCCGCCATTGTGCATCCACATCAGACTTCCGTGGCAGAAGGGATGGCAGTTGTCCTCGCTCAGGGAGCCCTCGGTGGTGGCGCGGACGTGGGCAAAGATCAGGTGCGAGGCCGTCTTGGAGGCCAGGCGCTGCAGGTTGACGCAGTTCCATGCCGGCGTGGTGGATGTGAAGAGGCAGGGTGCGGCGCCCAGCTTGGGCTCGGTGTAGAAGCCGATGCCAAATCCATCGGCATTGTTCTGGCCACGGCGGGTGTCCTGTAACGCAGCAAGACTTCTGGTTAGCCACGGGAAGGGTGAAGGGATGGTGCTATGGGGGGGGGGAAGGTGAGTCAAACTCACCAATCGGAGGCGCGAGTCGAATGACTGCTTGAGGATCGAGTGAGTTGGGTCGAGAATCAGCTTCGAGAGAAGGATCTCATCGCTTCCCTTGTAGACCTGGTTGCGGGCACGATTTGGTTAGTTATCAGGCCCAATGGATGGCGAATAGCAAATCTGTCGTCTTACCAGAAAGCGACACATATTGGACGGTGGCCGAGAATCGGCAGCGCGGGCCCGGGGCGTGGCTGGTCGTCAGGTCGCAAGGTCGTTTTGCTGGCAGTGCTTGCTGTGCTCGCTGCGGTGCTCGATGCGGTGCGCAAGGTGTCCGGGGAGAAGGAGACACAGTGCAGTAGACCTAGACCAGTGGGTGGTGTTGTTCAATGTTGTCCGCAAAGAAAAAGTGGGAGGAAGGGGAGCTCATGCGACCCACCGACTACACGGCAATGTATGTGGTGCCTCTGACTTGGTGAGCCCAAGAGTGGCGCC
The DNA here is from genome assembly GCA_033439745.1 of Lasiosphaeria hispida. NCBI lineage: Eukaryota > Fungi > Ascomycota > Sordariomycetes > Sordariales > Lasiosphaeriaceae > Lasiosphaeria > Lasiosphaeria hispida. The sequence continues at coordinate 3,882,392 of JAUIQD010000002.1, read as the reverse complement.
GATCAACTAATGGTCGGGCGCAAAGCAAGTCGACGCAGGTTCCCGGCTCGCAGGGCTGACGGAATCCGCCATCAGAATGGCGGAACTCGACTAATTTTACTGTATCCTATGGTATCCTAACCTCAAACGGCCCCGTTTTCCGTTGCCAGCACCGTCCAACGTTCAATCCAAGAGGCATTTAATCACGGATGGGCCAAGATACATCATGCACCACATCAGAAGCCCCAAATCCTCCGCCACCTGCAACTTCTTTGTCAAGTAGATGGCGCGGTAGCGTGCAGTAACCCTGGGGATGCTACGACTAACTAGGCGCTGTGGCTTGCCCTCGTGCCTCCTTCGGTATTTGGGCCAGGCAGGGTTACGTATGTCTGACACTATCGGGCTGCATGATCGTTATCTCGATGTGGTGGAGAAGCGGAGGCATTTGCAACACCCGAGTCACTCCTCAAACCCTGCCTACCTAGACAGCTAGACTAGGTGCTGAGTAGTGTAGTAAACAACCTTCAACCGTAATCGAGACTCTGGTTCTTTATTTACCATTCACAGACGCAATAATTCAAGTATGATTGACCCTGTGCCTAATCATATGGCATCGCCCCCCATGGGACATGGCTGTTTCAAGCAATAGTTGCTGCCTATTTGGAGGCCCAACCAGTTCCTCTCAACAAGGCTATCTTTTCATGCTGCCCAGTCCTTAGGTGTAGTATCGTCAGCTCTCTCCTTATGTTCCTGCTCGCCGAACCCGTGTACTAAAATCACACCTCATACGCGAGCTTGAAACCATGGAGGAGCACACAGGCCTACCCCCATTCAGACTGTGTATTTTTTGTCGCTGCCTCGAGCCAACCGACCAGTCATGCCCCCTTCTCCCCTCCCTTTCACAAGGACCGCCCACATCAAGTGCCAGAGTCAAACCTCTGAGTGTAGTGACACCACTCTCGGCCAGCGACGAGAACCTACTCGAGTCCCTTCAAGCGCAACCAAGCAAGCTCTGTCGGCGCTGTTCAGCCTCCAATATAATACACGCCTTTAAAGATGCACCACTCCTCCTCGATTCCGATGCGCCCTGGCTGCATACCGGAGAGAAGTGGGAGATGCCGTTGGGAAAGCTATCTCGTCTCTTACTTACCCCCTCATGCCAATTCTGCCGTCTCATCTATCGTATTCTGCCCCGGGAGCCTCTTCACCCCGACGATGACACCATAACCGTTGTGCCACTCCGGTCGTACCTGCGAGAACCCGGCTGGGAGGCGATTCCCGACGAGGTTAGGTCTCAGACCGCCGTTTTCCTTGGTATACAGACACTGGATCAGGTTGGTGCAACCGTACAGGGCATCGGTCCCGGCGACATTGTGCATTTGGGAAGGATGACCGGGGAAGCGATTGCCCTCGAGACCCCATATCCTGGTCGACAGGTCCATAATGCGCGGCTTGTTGATCCTTTCGTTGACTTCTCCTGGGTTCAGGAGGCTCTCCGGCGTTGCCAGGAAACCCATGGTAGCACTTGTCATGGAGCTTTTTCAAAGGAGTTGCTGACGTCGCGAGTGCTGGACGTGGAGGAGCGCGAGATAGTACCCTGTCCAGATAACTGCGACTATGTCGCTCTCAGCTATCGATGGGGGTTTCATGTCAACCCTCCCGTCTCTGCTATCAAGATGGCACTGCCGCAAACCATCGAGGATGCCATCACCGTCACGAAGCAGCTCGGGAAGCGCTATCTCTGGGTCTTCCTCCCCGCACATGGCTGCCCTGCAGTGCTTAAACTGACCTTTCTCAGGTGGATGCCTACTGTATCGACCAGTCCCCTAATCCGACCCCTGAACAGGCGGCTGAGAAGCAGCAGCAACTCAATATGATGAACCTGATATACTCTGGCGCCTCGATAACCCTTGTTGGGCTGACCGGAACAAGCTCAAACTCTGGGCTACCTGGCGTGTCACCAAAGCTCCCTCGCCAGAAGCAGACGACGGAGGTTATTGAAGGCTGCACTCTCTTCACTATCCCGCCAAGTATTGATGACGAGACAGAGGTTTCTATCTGGAACACCCGTGCCTGGACACTGCAAGAGAGTTACCTCGCCAGACGCTCCCTGTTTTTCTCAGACAACCAGGTTCGATTTCTATGCGCGGCTTCGACCGTGACGGAGTCGACCGATTTTGCATCGCCAATCAACACAAACACACACTTCATTTACACAATGGCGCGAGCCGGATTCTTTGCAGCCGAACCCGTATGTGTCTATGTTTCAGAGTCGTCGAATATGGAGGGTATCTAACACGAGGGGCACGTTAGGGCATCAAAATCCCCGGACTTACGCCTGCCGAGAGTGTTGATGATGGTAGTAGCCTGAAAATGATTGGCTACAATGGCTTGATCAATGATTACACAACCCGGGAGATGACTAACGACTCGGATTCTCTCAACGCCGCCCTGGGGGTGCTGGCTCAATTGAAGCTTCAGGTTTTCCCGGAAGGGTTTATCTGGGGATTGCCACTCAGAAGCAATCCCGAGTCGCTATGTTGGTTCCACACCAGAGACTCCGCTCCTCCGCAACGACGGCCGTCGTTTCCGAGCTGGAGCTGGGTTGGTTGGAGAGGCGCTGTGCTTATTCCTGATATGCTACTCCGACAAGGCGACCAGCGGGGAGAGGTGGGCCTCCGGAGTGACATGACTATACAGGTACTCGACAACAACGGCCACGACCTCGTTGTGGAAGGATGGGTGGTGGACTTGGAGGTCGTGACGGAACCGTTTAGCGAGGCTCGTGTGCCCGGAAGCGACGAAGCCATTGGTTACGTGACAGAGCGAAACTTTTTACACAACAACACGCTGCCAACAGGTATACATAGCTGTCTTGTTGTGCAAAGGGCGGCGTTCAGGCGGGTGGAAGATGGTCCCGAGAAGCAAGTTGTGCACATGGTTGTGTTGGAGTGGACAGGCCAAGTGGCACAGAGGCGGACTATGCTCACATTGTCCACGTTTTTCAGGCAAGACTTTATGCGACTGGTGCCAGTGAGGAAGAGGGTTACTATGCGCTGATATTTGACATGTTGGACATGATGGGTATAAGGGCTGATAGGTGTCACAAAAAAACTTGGGAGAAGGAGACTAAAAGGCACTTGCGTAATACATACCAGCCAATGGGAGACAACAAGACCCACACACATTTTGCGTTGAAGTCTCTCTAACTTCTAGTGGGGTTGAGGCTCTGACGCCCCCTTGCCACCTGCTGCATCATTTCAGTGACATTTCAGTGGGAAAACGAATCCGCGGCACTGAGACCAGCCAATCCCTCTAGCCAGCCCCCAAACGAGTTACTTTACGGAAAGTTACCACAACCTCCACCATCAACCACCCCCTTTTGCTCCCGTTCTCAGATGGTTCCCGACCTGTATGCGACGTAGCATCCGCCCTGCTGGTCCATCATGAGCGCACAGCTACGTGCTGCCGGGGCCTCCGCCCCCTTCGCTCGACGCGTCGCTGTCCGCGCTGTCCGCCATTTCCATCAGCTCCCGACCGGCGGCATCCAACGCGCCGATGGCGTCGCCCGTGCTGTCCGCAGGCCGATGCGCTTCACCGCAAATGCATACCACAATGCCGTCATCGTCCGCAACATCTCGTTCGTCCGTATGCTCCCCAAACTGGTCGTCAAGTTCGCCCGCATCCCCGCCATGTTCGGCGGTCTGATGATTGGCGGTGTCGCCTGGATACAGTACCAGGCCATCCGTAAGATTCCTCCCCTGGGCAGCGGACACTGAGGGGGCCCATGTACTTGTGCTGACTAGGTAGCAGAGGTGAGCAATTCCGCCTCGGAGATGTACGTCAACGTGAAAGATACTTTCTCGACCACCGCCACGAGCTTGTGGGGGAGCGCCCTCGACATTGCCGAACAGACGAAGCGTGGTTGGGTCAGCACCAAGGAGCAGATTGAGGTACCGGAGTGGCTGGAAAGCATTCTTCGAAAGGACGGTGAGAGCGGTGAGGGCAGGAACAGCTCTGGCGGGTCAAGGGGTCCCGAGCCGCCCAAGCAGGGCAGGGCCGCTGCTGCGGCCGCTGCTTCGGCATCCGCAGCCGCCTATGGGTACGACCAGTCGGCCGAGAACGACGAACGGACCCCCGAGGAGATGGCAAAGGACGACCAGATGATGCACATCACGAAAGCGATGATTGAGATCCGGAACCTCCTCCAAAAAGTTGGCCAGTCAAATACCGTCACATTGCCCGCCATCGTTGTCATTGGATCACAGTCATCGGGGAAGAGCTCGGTGTTGGAGTCTATCGTCGGCCACGAGTTTCTACCCAAGGGCAGCAACATGATCACCCGTCGCCCCATCGAGCTCACTCTCGTGAACGACCCGGATGCCAAGGTGGACTATGGCGAGTTTCCCGATCTTGGCCTGCATAGGATTACCGACTTCTCATTGATTCAGAAGAATCTCACGGAACTCAACATGTCGGTCCCCGAGTCCGAGTGTGTCTCTGACGACCCGATCCATCTCGTGATCCACTCGCCGAGAGTGCCAGATCTGTCCCTGATTGACCTCCCTGGCTATATCCAGGTCGCCGGAGAGAACCAGCCTAGAGAGCTGAAGCGGAAGATCTCAGAGCTGTGCGACAAGTACATCCGAGGTCCCAACATCATCCTAGCCATTTCTGCCGCTGACGTGGACTTGGCCAACTCTACCGCTCTGCAGGCAAGCCGCAGAGTAGACCCAAGGGGGGAGCGGACGATTGGCGTTATCACCAAGATGGACCTAGTTGACCCGGAAAAGGGAGCTGCAATTCTGACGGACAGGCAGTACCCTCTCCGGCTGGGCTATGTTGGTGTGATTTCTAAGTTGCCCACGCAATCTGGGCTCTTTAAGCGGGATACGGGCAATGTTCTGGCTACCATAAGCCGGAACGAGAAATCATACTTCAGTTCGCACCCAGATCAATTCGGGCCCGGCGCTAGGGTCAACACTGGAACCGTCACATTGCGGAAGAAGTTGATGCAAGTTCTGGAGCAGCAGATGTCATCCAAACTGCAGGTTACGACGGATGCCATCCACCGGGAGCTCGAGGAGACGAGCTATCAGTTCAAGGTCCAGTATAACGAGGAGCCTATGACGGCCGAGGCATATCTAGCAGCAAGCTTGGATGATTTCAAGCACCTGTTTCACAAGTTTGCATCGTCATTTGGTCGCCCTCAGATGCATGAGCTACTGAAGGGTGCTCTGGACCAGCGGGTGCTAGATCAGCTTGCGGCGAGGTATTGGAACAAGCCCATCGGCGACCTCTCTACTGCCCTTCCTGAGCCTGACAGCATCGCCGACTTGCCCAAGGCAGACCCGAAGTCTCCTTACTGGCACCTGCAACTCGATACAGCCTCCTCGGCCCTCACGAGGCTTGGAGTTGGCCGTCTGGCAACTACCGTCGTTGCATCAGCCGTCCAGGCCAACATTGACCAGCTGGTCAGCAAGTCTACATTCGCCAAGCATCCCTCGGCGCGGCAGGTTATCAGCGAAGCGGCGTCTACCGTCCTCGCTGATCGCGCCTACACTACCAGCGACGGCATTGAGTTTTCGCTTAAGCCGTACAAGTACGAGGTCGACATTCAGCAGCAGGAGTGGCAGCAAGGCCGTGAACATGTCGCCGGTGTGCTCAAGACGGAGCTTGACCACTGCCAAGGTGCGATGAAGAACCTCGAGAATGTAGTCGGGGGCAAGAAAAAGCTCAAGGAAGTCATGACCTTTGTTGACAAAGCCCGCAAGGGCGATATTGCTGTCGAAGGAGAGACGAGAAACGGCGCAGGCGGATTCAGCGCAGCGTTGCTTGCCAAAGGTACGCCCAAGTGCTGCAAAAAAAACCCCTTCTACCAAGTTTTGCAATTTTACTAACCCTGACATCATAGGCCGCGAAGCCGTCTTCCTGCGTGACCGTGCCGACATTATCAACATGCGCATGCTCGCCGCCAAGTCGCGCCAGTGTAAGAGCCTGGAGAACAAGTACTACTGCCCCGAGGTTTTCCTCGACGCCGTCGCCACCAAGCTCACGCAGACGGCCGTCTTGTTCCTCAACGTCGAGATGCTCAACGATTTCTATGCGCGTTTTCCCCGTGAGGTCGAATCCAAGCTTAGCGAACAGATGCATGGCGGCGGCCTCGAGCGCTTCGCCCGCGAGGATCCCAGGATCAAGCGCCATTTAGATCTCGTCAAGAGGAAGGAGCTACTGGAGTTGGTGCTGGCCAAGATCGAGGGCCTGAGCCAGATGGGAAGTGGAGATAGGGGTAGGGAGCTTCATGATGGGAGGTTTGGGAAGAGGGGCGGGAATGGTGGGCGAAGGGGATATCTCTTTTGAGTGACTTGCTTCTCGTTCAGCTGACTATTTGTTTGCATGCCAAGGATGGGTGGGTTTAGAGAGCACTGGCGTTTTCTCGTGACGCCTTCTTCGAGAATTGGTGTTTAGGGGGGTGGGTGGCGTGGACTTTTGGGGTTTTTACAAGTATAAATTGTTGTTTGCGAGGTTGAATTCACTCCCCATCGTCCTCGTTAGGGATTAGAGTCGGCGGTGGTTGGCAAGGTTAGGCAGCTTGCCTGGAAATATATATGTCTGGAATACCCCCCTCGAAGATCATATCGTACCTCTCGGCTACTCTCTAGTGACATTGTTTCATCTTATGACGCGGTGACGCTGTTCTCCGACGACCTCCTCAACAGATATGAAAGCCGTTTGGCACGATATCAAATCAGGGAGCTCTCATCCTAATTCCAAGCGAGTCATCTGGAAAACGATAAAACCTTTAGATGTTGGGCCCTAGCGAAGGCGCCAGACGCCAAATCATACTCCGTTGGCCTTGTCATGCACAGAAAATCCCTGCCCGTAGCGCCGTTGTCTATATTCGGTATCGTACCTGTCCGGAAGAAAACATAATCAACCAAACTCCCCCATCAGCTGCATCACACATGACAATACTCAATTCCCATCTGTACTCATCTGCACCGTCACCTCCCACCTCAAGTTACCGCCTCTCCCATACCCCTCGCCCAGGCGGTTCTGCACTACACGCGTTAGGCGGCTGCGCAGCTGGCTCAATGTGCCGTCATCGCAACCCCTGACCAAACACACCTTCAGGTTGGCCATGGCCAAGCCGTAGTGGACCTGCCAAAATTGTGCCTCGTCGACACGGGCAACCTGTGGCTCGGACTCGATCTCGCGCACGACGGCCGACACGGTGCTGCTGCTACCGCCGATCAGGCTATCCGTTTTCTTCTCGGCGGCGGCGGCGGCGGAGCTGGAGCTGCTGAAATCAGCCTGGCCGCTGTAGCTCATCAGCAGCATCAGGCCCTGGGCAATGGCCAGGCGCGTGCCGAGGACGAACATGCTACCGGCGATGGCGGCGCAGATGACGCGGTCGAGCCAGACGAAGTAGGGGATGCTGACGAGGGGAAGGAGGAGCATCAGGAAGGAGAAGCACATGGTGAGGAAGTGGAACGGGTTGGCGAGGATGCCGGCACCGGGTAATATGCTGGTGAGGTACGGCAGCGGGACACGCATGACGCGGCGGATGCGACCATGGTTACGCAGGCCGTAGGCGCTGACGAGGGTGCTCACGACGGCGGCGAGACTGGCCGTGTCGACGGTGCCTGGACTCACGTAGCGGGTGGTACCGGCATGGCCGGCGTGCGGGTGGTGTGGAGCGTGGGCGCCGACCGTCTCGAGGACGTGCTTCAGGTTGTGCGACAGCAGATCGAAGCCGCCGAAGACGAGGAAGACGGACATGGCGAAGCCGGCAAGGACCTCAGCGCGCTGGAGCCCAAAGGGGTGGCGGATGCTGGACCGGCGCCAGACCTCAAAGTTGCCCAGCACATCGACGGTGACGCAGACAGCGGCCGAGCCGACATCGAAGAATACGAGATGTGACAAAGCCGTCATGGCTAGCGAGCCCTCGGCACTGAAGAAGACGTAGACAGCGACGGCAGCGTGGCAGCAGCACCAGTACAAGCGAGCACGCTGGTCGCGCTGCATGCTGGCCCAGGCCTCCTTGAGGGTCGGAACCGGGAGAGAGGCAGGCAGGACAGGGGGCGGTCGCGGCGGGGGTTCTTGGAAGAACTGGTGTTGTGCGCTGATCGAACTGTGCTTGTAGCGATGGCCGCGGCGCTGGCCGATGTTCTGGACGGGAGAGGCAGAGGAGTCAGTCGGGCCAGGATGCAGAACAAGAGCATAATGGTCCAACGGGACGCATCAAGACCGGGGGGGGGGGGCAAACATACAGACTTGACGGGCGAGGTCGAGATGACCTGAGTCTGGAAATTGAAGGGATTCTTGAGGGCAGGCGCGGATGCGCCGCCATGGGCTTGCCCATCGTCGGAAGCCATCGAGGGAGACAACTCGGGGGTAGGGGGACGGAGGGAGGATGCGTGGTTCGGATGGAGGAAGGCGGCGTGGCTGTTTGGCTCGAGTTGGGGTGTGGCTGCCGAAGTACTATCGCTGTCATCCCGACTGTCGTAGTTGTCGAAGGTAAATTGGAAAGACGCGCCCGCGGCCGGGTCTTCGTCGGGGGTCACTATTGTTGGTGTGGGCAGTAATGGTCCCAATGGTTGTAGTCTTGGAGTGTCAGGGCCAGACGGGCCCGCAGCCATGTGGGTTCGCGTCTTCTGTCGCCGCGGGGCGCTGCCGTAGTCGACTGCTGAGGGTCGACTTCCAGTTGTCGCTGGCGAACTGGAGGACCACTGGGGACAAGCAAGAGCAACGTTCGCCAAACTGCAGCTGCGGTAAAAAGTGCCTCCCCAAGACAGCCTAGCGTTTCCTCAACCGAGATGGCAGACGACCCCTGCAGTATCTGGCTAAGGGAACCCTGCTGGCTCTCAGTTCTTTGGGTGCGCTGGCAACGGAATCTCGAATTGGCAGTTGACTGTCGACAGAGGACGATTGTTATCTTTTGGTAGTTGTAAGGGTGGTTTGCCAAATCCAGAACTCCGGCCATTACGACAGAGACATGGTAGACATGCTGTGCATGCAGCGCGAAAGCTGCCAGCCACTCGTGCCCTCTGTTGGCCAACGACCATCTGCGACCGATTGCGACTAATGCATCATTGGCGAGCGACACGAGCCGGGGTCAGGGGTCTTGTGTTGCCTGCCAGAGCCGCAAAGGTGCAACGGGGCCATTGGGCCTTGGAAGTGGGGGGGATCGAGCCTGTGATGTGATTCAATTCGATGGATCTGTGATGATCGGTTCTGCCGAAGCCGCGTCCACGCACTGCGTCGATGTGCAACGTCCCGCCGCGACTTTCTGTGTCCAGTAATGGCCGCAATGCTGCTGGCAACGCCCTCGCCATGACCTAGACTGTGTCCTGGATGCCCAATTTCAAACAGCCGAGTTCGCAGAGGATAGGATGGAAAAGTAGCAAAATTACCATGGCAGGGTTTTGAATGGCCACGTCTCCCCGTCGTTGAGGGCCGGACCAACGCAAACCTTGTCTCGGAAACTCTCAATCACGTCACTTCGCGAGACCTTATTCTGCAACATACGGCATACAACATACGGCACACGGCCCACGGCGCGCGGCCCACGGCTACATACCATGGAGCTGGCGCCGCCCGCGTCGGCAGACGCGCTGGACCTGGACATCGGCACTGGCCGGCCGCCAGCACCCACGCGCAAGCGGAGCACATCTGGGGGCTTGTTGTCCAAGCTCCCCTTCATGCGCTCGGGCGAGAACTCTCGTCCAAGGTCCCGCCGCAGCACCGAAGAGACCGATCCTCTCACATCCACTCCGAATTCTCTGCCGATACCCTCCTTCCGCACCATCCCTGCAGGGCCACCCCCCCTTTCCCACGCCATCCTGCAGCAACAGACACAGCAGCAGCAGAAAACCCGTCGCCGCAGGGGCTCGCTGCGGAAAGTCGCCTTGCTCGGCCGTGGGGCCCAGCGTGAGAGACGTGAGGCCCGCGGGCTGACCATTGATACCAAGTTTCTCCCTGTCGGCGCCGTTGAACCTGTCGCAACGACCGCCGCCATCACATCGAGCCCCCGCGCCCTCGACGGCACCAACGACCGTATACCCCTTCCCTTGGGATACAAAGAACAAGACCCTGACGACACCTTCGGCCTCGGTATTTCGGACATCACTCCGCGGCCGAGCATGGACGGTTACGCCAGTCGGTCGGCCCCACCGCTACCGACCTCCAACCCCATCACCCCCACAGATGCATCCACAAATATCTTGCGCAGCCCACAGGACGCTCCCGGTAACATTACCGACTCAAACTCGACTGTCACAAGCCCGAGCATCAGCTACAGCACCACCGACGACGAGGACGGCCTGCACATGGCCGGTCCCGCCTCCCGCCCTACCACGCCCTCACTCTCGCTCTCCTCATCATCCAGCCTCCTGCGCCCTGAGCGCACCTCGCTCTCATCCGGCTCCGAGTCATATTTCCCAAACGGCCACGGCCACCTCCGCAGCATCGGGCTCGGAAGCTCTTCAGCTGGCGGCGGCGGCGGCAACGGCAACGGCTCTGAATCAGCGGGTGCCGGCGGCATATCCGGCATGCCTTCGATCCAGCACCGCCGCAGCACCATCCAGCGCGCCAAATCACCCCTCGCGCTGACCAGCCTCGCTGGGCTCTCCACCACCCCCCTACCTGCCCCCGACGCCGACTGGGACTACGCCGAGACGGAGTGGTGGGGCTGGGTTGTGCTTATCGTCACATGGACTGTTTTCGTCATTGGCATGGGCTCCTGTTTTGGCGTCTGGAGCTGGGCTTGGGACGTCGGCACCACCCCCTATGCGCCCCCCGAGCTCGAGGACGACCCGACCCTCCCGATCGTTGGGTATTATCCGGCCCTCATGATCCTCACCGGAGTCATGGCCTGGGTGTGGGTTGTAGTGGCGTGGGTGGGTATGAAGTATTTTAGGCACGCAAGGGTCAGCGGGGACTGACTGACCCCCTCGAGCGACTCCTGCTCGAGAGGCTTTGTATCCATATTTTCGTGGCTTGCATATGTGCATATTGTGGGCGTGATGAGTTTCGGCAACGGACGGGTTTGTATTTCTTCCTGGTGATGAGTATATATATATACCCCTTTTACATATACAACATGTCCTACAAAAAGATCGACCAGTTAGACGACAGAGAAAAGACAATGGACGGCCCAGATTCAGCGGCATGTAATAATTGTCTACAGTGGTGGTGAAATCATACATACATATTTCTCTCATTTAAGTCGCCGGCTGATATTAAGTTGAGGGTGAGCTGAAGTTCTTTTCAGACTGAACAACGTGTCATGGGGGATGTAATATATGTTGACTAATTCATCATGGCTCTCCTGTGTCGCCCGGCCAAACACTTGTGGGATTATGGAAAGAAGAGTGATAGAACAAGATATCAAGTGTCGAGCACAATAATGTAACTCTGGTACTGGTCACTATAACAAGGACGGAGCTCACGTCGGCATGTATGTTATTTAGGTACCAAGGGGATTCCAAAGATATGGTAGGTACTGCTCGTACTGGTCCTAGACTCTCGCCAGTTTTGTCGCACCATTCAAGACTCATACCGCTACGCCAAGTCGATTCGCTGTTGCATCTGTCTCATTGACATGTATCCAAGAAACTTCATTCAATATACCATATGTCGGGCATACCCACTAGCAAGGCAGTATGACCGCGTTAGGGAATGTTGATGTAAAGTTCGCATTCATATATCACAATATATCGACAGCACCCAGATCGTCAGGACAGGCGTGCCTAGGACATCACTCAATCTGCCATAGCCATCACCAGCCTGAGGAACGAAAACAGACACAGACACCTTCCCCCAAGAATCCTTTGTCCCCATACCACCGAAAGAACAAAGATATGGGGTAATGCCCACAGCTTTGGGCGCTAGGTAGTTCGGGAATCGCAGCCGCCCTAGGGCAAGGGGGGCAGGCCGGCGCCTCCCTTTATATCCGCCAGGCGGCCCTACCTGTGAGGACACCCCGGTCATGCACCACCCGCAACACAAATCAGGACCATCGAGGCCCAGATCTAACATCTCGATCCTAGGTAGATTGCCGCCATGCAGTCCGTCCCGTTTCACCAGCCCTAAGATATAGGAGCGCGCTTGTGTCGTACATACATTGAGAGAAGGGATGGGGAAGGGAGGGGGGGAGGAAATGGGCGGGTAGGTACACAACGAGGCGTAGGATATCTCGGTTAGTAGTACAGCCCATGCAGAACCGAGCAGACGAGCGAATCTACGCGAGAGCCGCCGCCTCGGGTCTCTTGCCTTGCCGCACATGGGCGTGGAATCACGAGACTCCTATTGGGTCGGGAGGCGCTGCTGCGAGATACGCAGTCAGATGGATGCGCATACCCGCGGTACAGCGCGGATACTCAGGTAAGGCCGGCGTCGGGGGCGGCCCGAAAAGCGCACCTGTTTCTCGGATGGCAGGCCTTGAAACAAGACAACCTGTGTTTCTCCCCTTCGGCGAATGTCCGCCCCTCTGGTGTTGGGGCCGGGGGGCTGAAATCTGTACACAATGTCATTGCTGCGAATTTGTGTGGATGCGACAGGGGGGCCTTGGACTTGGCCTGCCTGCAGAAGCGTCCGAGGGCGGAGCACAACACAGTTAGATCTGGTGGCTCGGGCGGATAGCTGATTGCGACGCGACCCCCGAACCTGTTGCTGAGAGCTGCTGTGCAGCAGCCAGCAGCCAGACGGGACAGCACGGCCGTCCTCCGTCCGAGCGCGCGCAACATTTGGTATCAAACAGCGTGACAAGACACTCGATCACCACGGAACGGTGAGCAAGACCGGGTTGATGAATTCAGCCGGTGCAACATACTGTGCACCGCCGTATGGCCGTGGCCCCGTCCTGGGTCGTCTTTCGACGGGTGGGAGGTCGCTGCATGTGGCCAACAGCCGGGGACATCGGCTTTCGCATTTCGCAGTTTGCACGTCGCATCCAATGACGAAATCATGTCAGGACTCAGAACCCGTAATAGCTGCGTTGGCTACACTAGCCTGGATTTTTGTCACGAGGCGCTGTGAAACAGGTACTTGGGGCCAAGGAGAGAAAAAAAGCCGGCCAGTCCAGCTCACGTCAGAAGAAGCTTCTCTCAGCTGCACTACCGTGCCGCGAACGACGACAGGCAGGCCGATGACGATGTCGGACGCGGGAGAAGGTCAGGGAGCTTGGTTCGTGCCCTCCCGGCAAGGACCCAAGAGACCCAAGCTGGGATGAGACAAGCCAGAGCAGGCCGGCTCACGCCACCGCCAATTGGGCCCGACTAAGCGCTGCAACTTAGGCATGCAGGGGGGCTTGCTTGGGCTTGGGGCGGCAATTAGCCTGTCACGCCTGTGAATTTGCGATTATGATGAAAGGGGTTTCTAATCCAAGAGCCGCCGTTCCTTCAGGCGTTTTCTCAGTCCTCCAGGGCCAAACAATACGTAAGAATCTGACTCGGATAGTGCTTCGACGGCCGCGCCGCCACAGGAACTGGGTCTACAGTACCAAGGGAGACGCTGAACCAGGTATGACCTTAGTTGCCCAACAACCGTGCTGGTATTTGGTTCATACAATAGCCCCTGTGCAAGGGCCTGACGTGTGGCCCCAGATCATCGAAAGATGCCGCTTGCTTTACGTCGCAATACATGTGTCGTCCAGAAGGTAGTACAGGGTCGCTCAATGTTGCCGATAGCGCAAATCCGGGACTGGCCCCAGGCCGTTTATTGCCGAGACGAGTCTTGCCAAAGGAGGAACTAGAAGCACTTCTATCGACCGAAAATTCTGTTTTAGCTGCATCTTCAGCGGCTCAAATAGCGTACGGTTAGTCGCAGGGGTTGTGAGGCCAGTCCAGCTAGGTTTGCTGAACCTGGGCGGGTGGTTAAGGTGTGGAAGCCATCCCCTCAGTCACGTCGTCAGCAGACACAATATGTACACTATACTTCAGCGCAACGGGAGCGTTCCTCTGCTGCGATTATGGAGGTCTCTGTCGGCTTGAAATCGCGGAGCAGTATCCGTATCATACCGCTCGAAACACTAGGAGGCTGGGTCCTGGCTGCCAGAAGTCCAGGACGCAACCTTGATGCCCGTCGAGGTGCTGGCGAGGGACGGGTGGCGGGTTCGCGAATCCAGCCTTGTCTGACAAGCCCGAGCATGGTGGTGGGGTATCCGTACCCCTCCTCGAGCCCTCCACGCCCTCCCCACCCTCCAACCACATATCGCCTGCTGCTGTGGGTAATGGTATGGTTGATAAAATGTAACTGTAGAGTGCTACATGGCAAATAGATCGTCTCTTGGATAACCAGATGGGACGTCTGCTTGATTTCGCGCTCCGAGGACAGTTCACCTGTGACCCCGATCGACGAGTTGGGAGAACAAGAAGTACAGGGGCGGCAATCGGCATCCAGGGTCGACTGACGGGTTCAGCTTCAATGGCTCAAGTGGCTCGAATGGATGTCGTGCGAAACCCTGCCCCACCGAGACGGGTGGGGGAGGAAAACGGGGCCGTTCCCGGCACCAGCGCGCTGCGAGTGAGCATGCAAGCAGCAAATGGAATGTGGCGGGCCAAGAGCCAAGCACCGGCGCGAGGGTGTTGGGTGTGTTGGTGCGCTCCAAGCAAAGCAACAAGCAACAAGCAACGGCCGCCGTGCTTGTCAAAGTGCCACGCCGAACAACTGTTCGCGGGCGGCCAGTCTCTGGCGCTCAGGTCTGCGCGATCGAGTGGGATTCTTTCGTCCTTACTTGAAACCGCGCGGTCGACCACTCCCTACCTTGGCCTTGGGCTCGACGGCTCTCCACGTGTTGATGCGAGCTGGCCGAGACAAATCCTGCGCTGGGAATGAACGGAGGCATGCCGCAAAGAAAGCGGACAAAGAAAAAAAATTGGAGGGTCCAGCCTAACAGGTAATAGGCACCATTGGCTTGTTATATGACCCTTTGTTCCAGAGGCGAATCTCAGTTGCCTGTTGTTATTCGAGGGCTTGGAGGGCGCGCTTTGCTCAAACCCACCAGAACACCCCCGCGGCGCGAAGCTTGTCTCTTGCGAATTTGCCTCTTCCGGGCAAGCTTGGCTTAATTAAGACTGTAGTTGTGTTGGGTGATGATAGGCACTCCCTTTCCCCCACCGGGCCGTTGCATCTTGGGCCTAGATACGGATCGTACTTTTGTTCATTTCTCTTTCCGAAGCTTTCGCCTCTTTGATAAACTGTATTGCCGTGGTTGTATGCACTTCGAGAAAATTCTGAAATTATTGATTGTAAATAGTAGCATTAGGCTGCCGATGAATAATCGCGTCAGAGCGTGCGCAATGTTGGAGAGTGGGAGAATGGAAACTCATCAGGGCAGGTTCCGGTTAATTATTCGTTCCAGCGTGAAATACAGAGCGCGGGCCTGTGGCCCAGCGTAGGCGGCGCCTCCAATCCGGAGCGTGGGAATGACCAGCGGAGACCACCGGGCTGGCGGCCTTAGGCAGCTGGCCTGTGCTGGGCCTGGCGTGAGGCGATGTGAAATTGAAGCGAGGACCACAAAAAAACCAGCTGCTCCGCCTTCTCGATCGGCTCCCCGTTTCGTCCACCCAGCCTCCAGCCTCTCGCTCCAGCCAGGCACGGCGAGAATTGAGCACACCTTCTCCTCGTGCCGCCCCATGATTTCCATGACTTCCAGCGACTAACCGTTGCCTTTAACTTTTCTCTTCTTTCCACTGTATCTTGACGATTCGCCAAACCCGCCCAGCATCGCATCTCGAGTCCAAGCCGCCGCCGACATCCTCGATCCTCGACCGCGGCTGAGGCATTTGGTCTGAACCTGACTCGACCTGCCAGTGTCGCTTGTCGCTCTTCAATACAGACCTAGATCTTCGACACTTACGATAACCAAGCCAGACGCATCGCCTTTCTCATCCCACCGCTCGCCCTGCCTTATTGCTTCGGCACGCTTCCATTCACGGCGTGTTTCCGAATCCAATTAATCATCGGCACCGCTCCGCCAAGCTCATTCGCTCGCCCACACCGTTAACCCGCCGGTCGCCCATTGACGCATAAACTCCCAAAACGCGTTCATCTACCAAACCCTCCAGATAGGGGGTTTTGATTCACCGCCATCGTATAAACTGCAGCTACTTCTCCTCTATCCACATACGCTATAATCGGCTCTCCCAACTTCCTCCTCTCCCGCCTGGTGCCTACCTTGTGTTTCGTGGAGGTGAGCCAAGATGCGGGAAGTAAACTTTAGCATACCCAACGTCAACAAGGCGTCGGTGGGCATCACCACCGCCTTGTATGACCGACGGGCCCTCGACTGCACATCGACCCTGCCGCTGATCAACTCTCTCAACCATCTCGCCTACCTAACCACGTCCTCGGCACGCATCCGGGACATTCTCACAGTCGATGGCGGCATCGAGAGGCTTGTCTGCATCCTCAAGCAGGGTCGCAGCAAGGACATGATGGACTCGTGGAAATGGAATCTGGCTTTTCAATGTGTGGTCAACATAGGAGTTAGGGGCACAGAGGCCGTCCGGACCCGGGTCGTCGAGGCCGACATGGTTCCTGTCATTGCTACCATCCTCGACAATTACATCAAAGTCATCGAGAAGATACGCGAGAAGGCCGAGGAAGCCGAGCAGAAAACTAAGGGCAGTCACCGTCACCGGCTGAACGGGAGCAGCAGGGTGCACAAATCCTCAAGTTTCTCCTCAAGAGCTGGAAATCTCGAAGTTGACCAGCGCTCATTCCGCCGGCAAGCACCGCCTCCATCCATCGACGTGTCGGCCACTCTGGCTGGCCCTTCTACGACTGTTGTTCAGTCCAATACCGATGCCACACCCACCGCTCCGCAGTTCCAGGTGACGCCTCCGCCTGAGCGCACCCCCTTTGTCACTCAACGATCCCACCATCACCACCACAGCACCAGGTCACAAGAATCACGCCATAGCATGCCCTCTCCTCCTCGCCAACTTATCCAGTCTCTAGCGCCGACTATCGCGTCGATGGATACTGCTGATGGATTCAGGCCCGTCCGTGAAACGGATCGGTTGGCATCGATGGTGCCTTTTCCACCAGTCACATTGGGATCTCAACCCGCCTCACCAACAACCCCGTTGCCGCCCCCGCAAATTCGGTCTCCAACTGTGCGGCCTGCTTCAGTACTCGCCCCTGGCACTAGATCCCGGAGGCGACCATCAATCCGCCATCAACATTCTACATCGGTTGAGGCGGATGACCTGAATGCGGACAGCATGGCGTCCGACGAATCCCCCGATGCCGAAATGTCTGGAACTACGGAAATTCAGCCTGCGGTTGGAATCCAAGACATTACAATGGATGACAGCGACACCATCATCGCCGGTGCGGCCATCGAACTAACGACTCCTACCGTGTCGGAGACCCAAGAAGCCGGTACTTTCAACATTACTCATCAGGGCGCTGTGGATGGTAGCATTGTCAACAACACCCCGACCCAGGTACCCACCATCGGTCTATCCCCCAACCGACCGACCATTGTTAGCCCGCCCCAGCCAACGCTGCCTAACGCCAGCGTTCCGCGGTATCTTGTTGGTCAAGTGACGCCGAACCCACAAATGCTCGCCGCTATGCCCAGAGACGAGGATGTTTTGATGTCCTTGCAGCTTTTGGCCTACGTTTCAAAGTACTGCAACCTCCGGAAGTACTTCCAGAAGAGCCATCTAGTCCCGAAGCTGAAGATCGGCAAGGAGCTTCAGTTGCTGGATGGTGTCGATTCGCAAGTCCTCGAGGCGGAAATGGAGGCGGATGATGACGCGTGCGAGGAAGAATATCTGCTCCCCAACGACCTGAACATATTCCCGCTCGTGGAAAAGTTTACCGTCCGGTACCACAGCGCTGATATGCAGTATTGGGCTGGGGTGGTTATGAGAAACCTATGCCGGAAGGACGACACCAAGGGAGGCATTCGACAGTGTGCCTATTGGCAGTGTGGAAAGTGGGAGGAATTCACTCGACAGTTCGCTAAATGCCGCCGCTGTCGGCGAACCAAATACTGCAGCAAGGAGTGCCAGAAGAGCGCATGGGCTTTCCACCGCCACTGGTGCATTGCTGCAACGTAATAGCACTGGCATTGCGAACACTGGTCGATTTTGATACCCCCCGGCCCCCCTCCCGGGATACTTGCTCTTTGCATGGCGTTATTCATAATGTCTACTGGCAACAAAAAATTTGGTTACTCGAGCGGTTCAGCTGCATGGCGAAGCAGAGCATATTCCCCGCATGCATGGTGTTGCACGATACCACACGACAATCGATTCTCAACCTGGGGTTTTCCCGCAGTTTGGAGGCTTATGATGTTCGACTATGATTCCTTCGTCTTTTGTTTTCTCAGTTTTGATATTGCGGGTTGCTCCCGCTCGGCGGTGGTTCGACATAGCTATTTGCTCCGGGCTTTTCACCCGATCACGAATTGCGTTTCCCCGGTGGTCAGCGAGGTCGCCATTCGACCAGCATATCAACAATTTACAGTGCCTATACCCCTATGGTCCGGCATGATCAAGTTCCGACTGAATGCACGGCCAATGGTATCAGCAAGTTAGACTCCTACCTCGGACTTAAGCCGGGAGGCATTCCCAGACCGACGGTGCAATTGCCTTGGAGTCGGTATGGCATCATCAAATCAGTACGGCGTTTTGCTTTCAACAACTCATGGACTCGATGCGCTTTTCTTCTGAGCACTTACGCATGGGTATAGCGCGTTATGGGGACGTTTGGCTTAAGGTCGTTTCTTGCGCAAAACATGCAATCGGCGATGCGAACACATGGCTTCCCATCATGAACCTTGGGTTTTTTTATACTTATTATTGGTTCCTTTGTGGCCCTTATGAACGCACGCCCTGGGATGAGGATGAAATGAATTCCACATATGCGAAAGCACTCTCACATACGGATTGTGCAGCGGAGTTTGGCCATGACAGAGAGACTGCTGGAGTAGAAAAGACAGTCTGGAGGAGCGTGGACGAGTTGGACATGGGTTACCCTGGAGCATATCAGAGGATTGTGTTCTTTGCAATTCGTAGCGTACATTCGTGGGAAAAGGAGTACGGCCAGGAGGTTGGCTGCAAAGGCCACTTCTACAAGGAGCGGTTCAAGAGGCAGTCGTGAAGAGGATGGGTGGGTCGCTGGGAGGAAGGCAAGGCCAGACAAGGTTGTAAATCGTCCTATGTATCTTTACCATCAATCACCACCAGCTTGAATGGGAATGGTTGCTACTTTCACCACCTAGCGCTTTTGTTTGTGATGACCGTGAATGTGACCGTAATTTCAACTACATCTGATATTGTGAGTGTAGTTTGGGCCAATTTCTTGAGCATTTCGTAAACTCAACACTGTATGCACGCATGCCTTGTAGGTTCTGAAGGTATGTACAGTACCTTCTTGGATGTATTTCTATGAGGCGGCCGAAAAGTCGTCGCCTCCATAAATAGAGCCAGGTTTTAGCTCAAAGGTTTAGCTTGAACAGTTCCTGTGTTTCTAGTGCTGAAGTTCATCGAAGTTGAGTTTAAGTAGCCGCCAGCAGGATGAGATGGTCTGTTTTTGAAATCCACTCATCTTTCCATTTCCAACACGAAAAGGAAACAAGAAGCTGGACAACAGGGCATGACATAACCTATTTACATCTGAGCCAACGTCGCTCTCCCCTTCCTACCCCTATACCCCGACACAGAACGACACAGCTCTTCTACTTCCCGCCCACCTTCCGCCGGCTCTTGCCTAGCCGTGGCTTGCCACCTGGCTTACCTCCACCGCCGGGCTTGCCGCCAGGTCTGCCGCCAGGTCTGCCGCCAGTAGTGCTCTTCATCCGCTTGACGCTGAACCCGCTCACATCGCCCGAGCTAACGGCGTCGCCCGACTTGATGTGCTTCTTCTTGCCACCAAAGCCAAATTTGCTCTCCTTCTTTTGCCTCTTGTTGTTGTTGGTGGAGGGGCCGCCCTGGTCGCCGGCGGAGCGCTTCTTGCCAGCGCTCTTGAGCTCGCTGTCGACGGCCACGTCGAAGAGGTCGTCTACCTCTGCGGTGCCGATGGCCGAGTTGTCGCCTGCCTTGCGCTCTGCGAGGGGGTCAGTATGTGTGCAAATCATATGTGAAATAGGGGTGGGGGGAAACATACTCTTCTTCAACAAGTCAATCTTGTCGAGAGTATCGCGCTTTTGCTTGGCGCGCTCCTGCTGCTTGGCTACCTGGACCTGCTTGCCAAACTTCTTGAGGTCGCGCAGCTTGCGCGCCTCGGCCGACGCCTTCTTGGCCGACGCCTCCTCGACCATCTTCTCCTTGACCTTATCCATGATCTCGTCGCTGCGCAGCGTCTCAGCAAAGTAGTCGGTCGGCCGCGTGAAGGGGACACCCTCCTTCTTGAGCAGCAGGCGTGCCTGGCGCGCCGCCTCGAGCGACTGGTTCATGAAGGCCAGCTCGCGCTCCAGGTCATCATCGATGGACGTGATGGCATCTTCAGTCTTCGTCTTGGAGACGACCGACTGGTGGAAGGAGAAGGAGACGTCGGGGGACGAAACGTCGAGGGTGATGCGGCGCAGGGCAGCGAGGAGCCCCTCCTTGTTGTTGATGGTCTGGCGGATGCGCATGGTGGCGGCAATCTCCTCATCTTCTGAGCCCGACATGGAGAGCTCGTCTATGTCGATGTCGTCCTCCTCGTCGTCCTCGGCGTCAGAGTCGGACGCATTGTCGGCAACCTCCTCGGGGTCAAGCTCGGAGTCGGAGTCGGATTCGTCTAGTCTTGCGAGATCAAAGGTGCCGATGCCGTTGTCTGTGTCTTCGGACTCGTCGTCATCTGCCTGGACGGCCACCTTCTTTGCCTTCTTTCCTTTCCTCGAGACATTGGGGACCTCGGCTTCGGATTCGTCCTCCCAGAGGTCTTCGTCGTTGCCCGCAGCAGTCTCCTCAGCCAGCGCCTCGCCGACCGGTTCGGTGCTCTTTTTGCTGGGTTTTTGCTTCTTCGCCTGTGTGTTGCTTGGCTTCTTATCCTTTGGTGCTACCACAGGGGCGCTGGGGCGGGGGTTCTGTTTCTTCGCCATCTTGAGTGGTGGGAGTGATGATGCGATGGTTGACTGAGATTTTGGCTGGCGGACCGGCTTCTTCTGTCCCTCACCGAGAACTTTTTTCCTGGGCCGCTGCGATTGACCGATAAGATAAAAACTTATAGTGGAGATGGCGGGCTGTTTCCCCACTTCCAGCCAGCGTCTGCGCCTCGCCTCGTCCGACCAACCCTAACCCTCGATCCACTATTGACAAGAGGGACGGAGACTCCCCCTGATTCCCGAGATAAATTTCAAGCTCCCTCTCATAGCTTCCTCGCAACCACCTTTATAGTACCGTCGGTACATTTCAGCCCATCCTTTATTTTATCACTTTGCTCATAGATGCATTGACATGTTACGTTCATATCTCACTCCTCTTTCGTCTTCCTCACTTGGCACTTCAAAACACAATCACCCGGGAAGAATCAAAAGTTATACCAACCGGATGTTTTATTGGCATTTTACCTATTTCTAAAGAATCCCTCCCATAACTTCCCAGGGCTCCATGTTCGAATCCTCCTCTTCGAAATCTAAAACTCCTATGGAAAGCCCGGTCAATGCCAAGCCCCTCCCAGACAGCATATCGCGAATAGCCATCCAAGCGGTGCGCGACGGAGAAGCTACGGGAAAACAAGGGACTGTGTTGTGTTGTCGGAACAATAATGTGTGCAGCGAGAAGCGAACGAATGAAGTTGTGCCGGTTGGTGATGATAGTGTCCTCCTTATCACTCCCACCGTCTGCTCATCTTCTCGTAGCCCAGAGGGGAGACAGGCGTGAATGGGGTGGACTGCTGGCGAAACGAGGGGCTCCCGAGGGCGTCAGGAGACGGAAAGGTTTAGACATCTTGCTCCAAGGGGGGGTTGGGTTGGGAGTGTGGGAGATCGTTCGAGTTGGCTGATCTGAGTCCCCTGGTAGCGCGTCGAGGACAGATTGACCCCCCAATAGAGGAGGTCAGGGATGAGGAAGGAGTAAACATGTTTAGATTCCGTTGTTGCGTTGAGCTCGTTTCGCCGGGCCTCCGGAAGCCATTTACATGACAACGCAGTAGGAGGTGAACTCGGTCTGGGGGACCTTGACGATGGCGGCGTTGGAAGGCATGTTGAAGGTTGGTTGGGTTGGTAGGTTGTGTGAAGTGAAGTGAAGATGATTGAATGTGGGCTGATGAGGAAAAGAAAACCGTGGATTGGGACGAGGGAAGTCTGGTTCTTATACTTTTTCCTTGGTCGATTCCTCCCCTACATTTCCCCTATCATCGCGATATCCCCCTCCCTGCTCAGAGTCTAGTAAAGAAGTCGCCCAAAAGCTGCCAGCCCAAGACGATTCTTTCATCAGAAGGTCCGAGTTCCATTGAGGAGAACAAACATGCTGGAGCGGACTAAGCCATGTTTGTGGTGTCGAGCCCAGCTTGATATTGTCCCTCTTAATATTGTTCTCTGCAGCACAAGGGGTGGCTTTGACAACAGTTGTCGACACGGCAAGGGGGAGACCGCCACACGTGGAAGATGCACGTCCGGACCTCAAGTCATCTGGCTTCTCGAAGCTGTTTGCTTTGTGAATAAAACAAGTTCCTGATTTTTAACCCGTCTGTGCTTGCCTCGAACTAGGATTTGCGTCGTGATTGTTTGTTTGGGGCGGCCTCTAGATACTGTGAGGCGAATTGGTGGTGGGTCCTTAGTATTGTTCAATCCCCTTAATATTGTTCCCTTGGATCCCAACCTCCCAAATCCCCATACGGCAAAAAAGAACGCAAAGCAAAGTAAATCGATATTTACAATAGTTATCCAGAGCCCACGCCTTTCAGCGCCTCAAATACCATGACAAAAGCACGGTCGGATCGTTCCATATCATGAAAGCCAACATAATGGCCGGAATCAGCTCGAAGGAGGAAGTGTTCAAGATTTTTCTCCCCGGTCAGGCCGAGAAGAAGATTCTTCCGCCGAAAGGAAGTTTCTTGGCTCAAAACCGAGAGAAAGGGAGCCTGGTGCTATGTCAGCGGCACAGCCCCTCCCCCAACATTAGACCGGACTTCAACATACCACTTGCCCCTGAGGGTTATGACCGCCCATGTGCTGCCGTCCGCCTCGACCTCCTTCTCCACCTTTGTGGTAAAGCAGATAGCGCTCATGATACCGTCGCCAAACTTCTCGTTGAAGATAGCCTTGTATGCGTAGCCGTAATTCTGTACAATCTCGTACAGGCGGTAGATGAGCGGCTCAACGGGGGGCATAGGGCCGGCCCTGCCCCGATCGGGGAATCCCATCATCTGGGCGGCGATAGCCTCTCTGGGCACACCGAGGAGAGCCGAAAGCTTCTCCACATCCTCGGCCGACGCCTGAGACTGTCCGTAGAACAAAGCGGCGACGGCAACCTCCTCGCGGCCGAGATGCTTAGCAATCGCATCGAAGGTCAGCCCCTTTTCCGTCTTGGCATCGAAGAGGGACTTGGAGTATGCGGGCAGTCGGTCGACGATGGAGCTCTGTGTGCGCATTAGACAATAGTTTTTCAAATACAACTTCGAGTGTCTGATCTCACGTCAAGAGTAGCGAGTCTCTGCTGTTGGGCCATTTCGGAGTTTTTCAGGTTAGGTAGGGGGAAAGGAATGTTTCAATGTGACGTCTTTTCAAATGTTGTTTATGCGAATGCAGATATAACTCAAGTCAACAAATGCTTGCGGGCATGCGAATGAAATTCACCATTAATGGTTTGTAGGCTATGCGCACGTTTTATACCGACTGCCCGGACCCTCGCTCCTACTGCTGACCAGCGAGGCGTCATGACGGTGACCCCGCGTCCGGGCGGCTGAAATTGAGTCCCCCGCAGGAGCAGACTCGGAGACTCGGCAACCTGCAGCGGGTCCAACACTATAGTAAGAGATGTCGGAATTGGGAAGACAAGCAGCTGGACTTTCTGTGTGTCATTGAATCTCCGCGGTCTGCAAACGCAAATCCGCTGCCGGCCGCTGGCAAGACTTTTCTTGGCTCGGGCCAAAGCCGGAGACTCGAGTCCGCCACCTGCAAAGTCACCCGCCAACCGTGATATGGAATTTCTTGTTGATTTACCGCATCCCCGTCAAAATGATTTGGGTTTTGTCCAGTCTCCTTTTGTGGCCCCATCAAGGTCGTCAACATTCAGCATATCGACACCCTCCTGCATGAGTACCTCCCACACACGATTTCTAGTATGGATTGGCCAAGGCGGCAATTCCCAATATCGCGCCTTCAGACCTCTTTGGTGCGCTTCCCGCACATGCTTCCTGATCTTGGCAAGCTGATCGTCACTCGGACCTCCTCTAAACCACACATTCCCAATTGATGCCCAGAACGAGGTACTGGCATAGTACGCGTTTGTCGAATCAAACGTGGAATTCTCGATATGGTCTAGAGGTGCATCGAAGAAGGCATCTCGATAGGTCGAGTTCGCAATGATCTGATCAAACGGCGTGTTCCCTGTCCCAACAACGGTGATGGGGCCCTGATGAATCTCGCCGTCCTGAACATAACTGAGCCAACCTCTCTCACGCAGAGGCTCAAGCTGCTTCAATACCCAGGGCCAAGTCTCCGCGCCATTGGTCTTGAGATCGACCAGCAGGGTTAGTGTCTGATCCGGATCCGTGTCGAAGACGCCCCGTCTCTTCTCGTTGTAATACTCGGTGGATGGGTTTTGCCGTTCAAGGATCTTGACCAAAGGATTGACGTAGAGATTCAAGAAAGTGCGGTTGGGCTGCAGGGCTGCTGTATCATGACCAACGAGCAAGTCTTGCTTCCGCAGCCAGACGTCGGCCTCAACCCCAGTACAACCTGCGTAAATAGCTGAGAACAGAGGCACTTTTCGCCAGTAATCATTGTGAGAGTGACATGCGACAGGGATGACGTCTCTCAAAAAATCGGTTGGGTACCACGCAATATCCTCCGTGCCCGTGCCGGGTTCACCCCATTTCGCAAATGGGTCTTCATCGCCACTGTTCCTCTCAGTGTGACAATTGCCGGGAATATTGCGATGTATGTATGGGCCAATTCCCAGCCCAAGTAGAAGAGCCCTGTGCGGGTTAGCAGTTGATTTGAGCAGTGAACCATTGCTCATACGAGACCGTCAAGCCGAATACTGTTGCATGCGAATAGGGCGGCCGTGTTGGCCGTGGTACATCTCGGGGTCCGGCTATCGAAACGTCTCCATCTTCGGGGTTGTTTGGAACCGGGGCGTAGATATTTGTCTTGTTTAACAGCGACTTGGTCTCACCCCACGAAGACATGGTAGAACGAAGAGCCGACAAGAAACGGGAAGGGCGGGCTTCGTTCTCAAAGCAGGATGTGCTGGGAAATGTTGGAGAAAGTATAGGCGAGGGCGGAATCTGGGAAAGGTCGCTGGACTTTGGGCGACCCACGGACGGCGGCATTGGATCTTGACTAAGCGCGTCTTCGCGTCACCTGCAAGGAGGACTAAGACTCGAAATCAAGTGATTAGGGGGGGGGGGAAGGGGTTCGACAAATAATACTGCCACCTTCATTTGAAGGTCGACTCCGAGAATCGAGTTAGATGAGAAATGAGCAAGAGAACCATGAGCCATCTGGCGGTTTTATAGATAGCAATTGACAACACAAGGCCCCCGCGCTGTCTCACAGCATCGCCCATCGCAATGGAGAGTGCAACCAATTGAGCTCTGTGATGAGTCCCCGTGAATCGGTAGTGGATCGCATGTGCATGTGACCCGGTTTGCAGCCCAAACCCAGGCACGGAACCATGCCAGTGGGCGCCATCCATCCTTATCTTATCGTATCTGTGGGGAATTTTTTGTCTCTGGAAACCACCGCCATTTTCTCAAGCCTCATCGTGGAGGAAGACTTCAGCACAAGACTGGTCACCCTTTCCAGCTAACACCACCATGCCTCACAAGCATACCCGAAAGGGTAAAGATCTGTCGACGTGAGGATGAATATTACCGTGTTTATCACATATCCCTTTTCTAACTCTCGCACAGATTTGACCTCCCCCCGACGCAAATCGCAAAGCCACTACCGGTAACATCTATCTCCAAGAAGAACGCACCGCCGCCGAAGAAGAAGGGGAAAGATCAGAACAATAGCAACAGCAACGATGACCCGAAAAAGAATAGCAAGAGGAAACGGGGCGGCGGCGTAGGCGATGACGTACCACGGGCCTTCAAACGATTGATGGCATTTGCCGGCGGGAAACCCACAAAGTCAGGCCTTGACAATGGCGACGGCGTAAGGAAGAAGGCCAAAGGTGGCAAGGCCACCAAGGCACCCCCGCCTCCCAAAATCGAGCCGCAGGCTGAGCCAAACCCGGATCTAAAGATTCGCCCGGGCGAGCGCCTCTTCGAGTTTAGCCAGCGTGTGGACGCAGCCCTACCGCTGGCCGGACTGGTCAACAAGATGACCAAGGACGGAAAGGACCCGCTTGGACTGAAGGTGAAGAAGACCAAGAAGGAGCGGAAGATGCACAAGCTATACGACGAGTGGAGGGAGGAGGAGCGTAAAATTAAGGAGAAGAGGGAAGAGGAGAGGGAGCTGGCAGAGGAAGCAGAGATGGTGGACGATGGTAAAAAGGTCACATGGAAGCTAGACGGCGAGGAACAAGCCGCCAAGGGCAAGAAGAAGAAGGGCAAGAGGACCAAGTTGATTGGTGAAGACGGCGGCAAGGAGGAGGATCCCTGGCTGGAAATCATCAAGAAGCGGGGAGAGGCCAAAGTTGGCATCAACGAGGTCGCAAAGGCACCCCCAGAGCTGGTTAAGATGACGAGGAAGAAGCTGCTGGTCCATGGTGCCGCGGTCGATGTTGAGAATATCCCCAAGGCTGCGGGAAGCTTGCGGCAGCGCGAGGAGCTTCAGGTCATCCGGGATGATGTTGTGGCCGAATACCGGAAGCTGATGAGCGAGAGGAGGCAAGTGAAGGCCCCGGCAGCAGAGGTTCCTAACTAGGCTGCCATAGGTAAAATATGGGCCTGGCCGGGCGATGTTCTTGCACGGATGGGCTCGAATGCATGCGAATAGGTGTGTGTATGCGGTGCTAACTGCATTATCAATTGCTATTGTTGTTGATATTCCGGTTTTCTTTCACCATGCTTAGCTCCCATTGATTTGCGTTGTCGACAGCTCCATTCCCAAATCCGGGTGTGACATGAAACTCGAACACTAACCTGGGAAGCCTGGCTGCACCTAACCTTATCCACCCTGCGACCAAGGAAAACTCTAAAATCATACACCACAGCGATTGCTGCCCTAATAAGAACTTCACCCAATTCCTCGACCAAGAGTAACTTGTTGTGAGCCTCAGGCATAGAGCATTTTGCTGACCCCCCACCCCACATTTTTGACTCCTCGGCGACTCTTTTGCCCCTCCATTCCTCCACCCCTCTAACAAATTTCGCGCCCGCTTTGCACCAAACGTCGTCTTCCCTTCCACGCTACCACGAGAGCTCAGGTTCATTCCCGATCACGATTTGCAACTATCGAAATTTTGCACATCTGAGAATGCGTCGAGAAGAAGCGCCGAAATGAGCGGAGCTGACCTCGAGGCCCTGCTCGAGGGCCTCATCCACGAGATCGCATATTCCGGAGAAAAAGGTGAGTCGAAGCACCCTCCCTGTCACCCGCCCTGACTCTCACTGGGCCGGGATCTGCAAATTCTGGCTCCAAAAACAACCGACACGTGACCTTGAATATCACCTACTTGACAAGTCCACAATTATACTTGTCGCGGAGCTCCGATGCTGATTATGTTCAATTTAAAGGGGTACCGGTTACCGCGCTGTTGCGGATTGTTCGCCAGTATCACGCGAGCCTTAGCAGCACACAAGATGCGATTTTCCAGGGCGGTGCTGCCGCCGCTGAGGGCTTACTGGGGCAGGGGGCTGATCAGCATATCAGCCTCGAGACTCCTCTTTCTGCTGCCGAGATGATGTCGGCCCGCTGGGCCTGGGACTGGCTGAGAAGCCGTCCACAAATTCTTGTCAACGCCGACCAAAGATGGAACCGTCTTACACTAGACGAGGTCCTCGCCCTTCCGGAACCAGTAGAAACAGCACCCGACCCCCTTGGTCCTCAAGAGAGTGCTGAGACTAAGAAAGAACCGGCGAGTGCGGCGAAACCACTGGATAAAGGCAAAGAGAAGAAGCCGAAAAAGGCACTCACCACAAGACCAAGAATTCATCCTTCCGACGACCTTGTCTGGCAGACCCTAACCCGCCACGGTGTCGACTACAAACGCGTGCCTGTCCTCGAATGGAAGTGCCTACTGGGCATAGCCTCGGTTCGAGGCGAGGGTATCCTGCAGAGCGACCTACGGCGGTTGGTCGACCAAGACAAACGTTCACTCCCCAAGCGGACAGATTCTCTCGCTAGGAAAGGCTACATCGCCAAGAGAACAGTCGTTGCTAAGAAAATGAAGACCAGCAAGCTCTGGCTGATTGACTTTGCTCCGCCAGTTCCCGAAGACGAGAAGGGCGGCCTCGATCTATCACCCGAGATGTTAGTCAAAGACCTGGAGCCTGTGGCCTGGCATGTGCGGTGGACTGCGGGCAATGTCGATGTCGAGGCACATGCCAGAACCCTTGTCGGCATTGTCAGGGCCTGGGGCGTTATCCGTTATTGTGATCTGAGAGCCAAAATGGGGGTTATGGGAAAGCCATGGCAGATGAAAACCCTTGCGAAAAGTGCCCAACGATTTGTTGACATGGGTGTGCTGAAATACACAGCTGCTGCCTTTCCGGGTGCCCGCAAGATCTTCAAAGACTGTTTGAAGTTCATGAGGGATCCTCGGAGTGAGGAGTGGGAGAAATTTTTGGCGACGGGAAAAAAGACCTCTCAGTATTCTAACACAAGCCAAGGCCGAGCACCAAAGCCAAATGCTCTCGCGCTCTACGGGAAATCCGGAAACCCAGGGAAGTCCGGAAAGTCTGCAAAGTCTGGAAAAGGCCAGGGTAGGAAACGAAAGGGCCGGCTCGATGCAACACGGATATCCCCTGGCTGGACGCCTGAGAAACCCTTCGCCCAAAACGTCTTTGAGGTGATAAAAAGCGCTGGGCCCGAAGGAGCCTCCAACCCTCAAGTCAGCGTCGCTACCGTTGGGTATGGGTTTCGCCGACACATGGCAAGCCACTTGACCAAGTTGGCAGAAACGCAGCAACCACCGCACCTCAAGAAATTCCAAGTCGAGAGCAAACTTGTGCGGAAAGGAAAAACGTCTGCCTACATGTTCTCAGTACCAGAAATTGAGAGTCCGGTCACCCAATTACAGAGTGCTGAAGCCGACAGTCAAGCAACAAATGTGTTTGACCCGCCTGGCAAACAGCCAAATATCACTGGGGCAGATGCATTTGGCTTTGGGCCGATTCGATCTAGGGCTTTTCCTCAGGGGCAGAGTCTTTCCCTGTCGCAACTCAACAACTCGGCGAGAAGGCATCATCCGCTTTCGCGACGAAAAGGCCAGCTTATTGCTCAAGCGGAAAGGATGGCCGAAGCTCGCGCTTCCCAGAGTGCTACAGTTGAAACCACTCCGGCTCCAGAGATAACTACGGAGATTTCACAACAAGAGGCTGGTTCTGTCGGCGAGAAGAGAGGCAGGAGGCGACCCTTCGACCAGGTGGAGGAAAGTGGCCCTTCGAGCCCAGTTACGCCAGAGAATGCCGGTTCCGAGACTAGACCATTCAGTGTCTTCATCGGAGTTCCCCGAGACCTAGGCGACGTGGCAGAGGTTGACAACCAAAGCAAATCACTTATCATCACTATCCACTCAGAAAAGCTGAAAGGTGTCAATTTCCCGAGGCCTTTGAGCCTTTCTACATCACAGTTTACCGCGGTCAACCAGAATACCCTGGGCAGTGCAACAGCAAACCCATCCGGACCACCGAGCAACTCTGTCCCTGGGGAACCACACATCGAAAACATCGTCTTGGGTGTGCGTTATAGTGGTATCTCTGGGAAGCTGCAACTCAACCATGCGGACCGGGTTCTTTCTTTCCTCAGAACCTCCGGGAGGCCCAGCAAGGAGCCGCTCACAATTCACATCAACGAAACTCTCGATGATTCATCGATAAGGGACGTCCCAGGTTGCGATGACAAAAGCTTAGTTCTCGCCACAAAGGCCACTGAAGACGGCAGCCCGTCTTGGACCTATATGTTCATATTTGATGATGACGCCGAGAGTCAAAGCAGGGCAATCTCAATCCGGGAAGAGATTATCAGGCTCAAAGAAAAGCCGGTCGCTGTCGAGGCCGCTGAGGGAGAGCCATCTCCTCCTCCTGAGGAGGTGGATGAAGAGGCTCCGCCACCGATGTCTAGATCCACGCGTGGTCGCGGGCGTGGGCGTGGCGGGCGTAGTGGACGCGGAGGTCGTAGTAGTGCTAAAGGCCGGGGCCGGAGAGGGCAAGCAGCAGCAGGGCCAAGAACGTTCAAGTGTGAGAAATGTGGTGGCACTTGGAAGAACGACATTGGGCTCAAATACCACCTGAACAAAGCTCAGACCCCATGCAACCCAAATTTCGACCCTGCTTCCGTCATTGAGCGAGCCAGAAAGCGACGAAGGATGGACCCTGTTCCGCCAACTCCTGTTGCTACCTCGGAAGCCGGTGGGGATGAACCATCAAGTCGTCCACGGCGAACAAAGCGTGCGAAAAAGGGGGTAAAAAAAGGAAAGAAAGTAAAAGGCAAAATCGTCAAGCGCAAAAGACACCTTATTCGGCATGCGGTGCGGCCGCGGCAGGATGTCGAGCATGCGTTCCGAGGATTTTCTTTAGAAGTTACTAATGGCAATGACACTAGGAATGAAAGACGAAGAACCGAGAGCTTAGCACCGCTGGCTTTAGGACTGGCGCTCCAGCCAACGAAGGATATCTCCGTCCAGCCGATTTTTGATGCCAGCATGTTGCGAACCCGTTACCAACCTGGCAGCAAGCTAGTTGTGCCCAAATCGAGTACCTCGGCACTACAGCGGAAGGCCAGTGACTTCAGCATATCAGCGGCCCAGCGACCTACAACGCCAATTGTATCTCCACTCGGCGGCGAGAATGCTGATGGAAACGCTGAGATGGTCGAGAGTTCTGCGCTAGCCTTGCCGCTGCCACAGTATCCATCGCCAAAGACATCAAACTATGTTCGACACCCAGCCTATCAGCCGGTTGAGGATCCTCCATTCCATAGAGGAACCCCAGGCCTGGCTCCTAGTTATGTCAACGAAACACACTATCGGCATGACTCGGAGGAGCTGCCCGAGGAGCTAGTTGGAGCTACAGGATTCGAGGCCCGCCAACAACCTCACGAGGTTTTGTCATCGTCGGAGTTCTTGGAAGAGAAAGATCAGCAGAGCGACGGGTACGAATATGAGGGGACTGATGATATGGACGAAGAGGGTCAATCTATGAACGATCATAATTCGACAATCAAGCCATTTGAGCCTTCTACAGACTACGATCATATGACAACAGAGACCAAGAAGAGAACCGCCCAGGCTGTAGATATCATCAACTACTTGCTGGATAACAGCTGCGGTGTGTTCCCTGGAGATAAGGCCCTGTTCTACGCTCTCACAAAGGTCTACCTAAAGGAGTTCAGAGGGCAGCTTCCTCCTCCGACTTGGAAAAACTTTCACGCTGCGATCAAGCAACTGGAGACTCGCAAGTGGGCGACGCTTCACACCCACATGTTGAGAACAGAGAGGGGGAAACTGCTTACCTGTACCCTGCTCATTCGAAACGATGTTGACCCGGCCGGGATAATCCCTACTCGCATGAAGCAAATGATGCGAGACGAGTACCCAAATCTATTCATACCGCCGGCATTCTCCCCTACCAAGGAGGAGCTTACTCTATTGGGAGACCTAGATAAGCGGCCCGACGATATTGAGAAAGAAAAAGAGAGGGAACGAGGGGAAGAGAGGGGCAGAAAGGATGGCAAGCCCAATAAGAACGGTCAGAAATTCCGCAGCCGACGCAAGATTGACGAGGTTGAGGTTTTCAACGCGCCTTATTACACACAGGGCATGTTCAGCAATACCCCCGACAACATCATCGACCCTGCATTGTCCCAAGAACTTGAGCCAGACAATCAAGCAGACAGCCGAAAACGTGCCTACCCGGACGAGCCTTTGAGCGCCCCAGCACCAAAAAGGCAGAAAAATAACCTTCAGGTTTTGGATGTCGATTCTACAATGTCACCCCTCCAAAAGGGCGCGTTGGAAGATTCACAAAGAAGCTCGCCTTCTCACAGCACTGCTCCATTTGTGCCGGTTGGAGCTAGACGCAGAAGACAGGGTACTTCGGGCCCACGGCGTGTCTACAAAACAAAATCCAACTCGCGTTCGCTTCTTCTCGGTGCCGTCACGGGCGCCGAACCGACGTCGGTCATCGACGCAATTAGGACCTACGGTCTTTTGCCGGCGAGGCCAGGAAAGCGCAAGGCAGTTGACGACATGTCTTGGAGTCCCCGTAAACTGGGCAAACTACCCAGCAAACTTGGAAGAGCTAGAAATCCAGGTTTGTCTAGTTTACCGAGCTCCTTTTTCAGCAACTCTGCAAGTTCCGGTTCTCCACCAATCCAACGAGAATACCGGTTTTTGAAGCCCAACACGGGACTTCGTGAAGTCGGTGAGGAGGAGGATGAAGCACACCATTTTGTCTCTACGCCAAAACGAGACTTTTTTAAAGCCCAGGGGGCCACAGTATTTACCTTTGCTCCTATCTCGACACTTGAAGCCTCGGAGACCAACTATTGGCCCGTCATGGGACTCAAAGAGTTTGAGCTCGCGGATGAGAAGAGCTTTACTACCAGTGGGTGGATGCCTTGTCGTGACGAGCTTCTCCGACAGAACCTCCCTAGAAGCGCCGAAGAGATGGCTCTGAAAAATAAGGGCCAGAAGTTCAAGGTCGATAGCTGGGCCGATCAGGAATGGGGCCAATTCTTTGCTCTCGTTCAGCGATGCTCCACTTGGGAACTCTCAGAGACAGGCACTGAAGTGCTTGCGGCAGGTACTGTGGCGCCGGACTACATCTATATTAATGTTTCTCCCTCAGAGAGGAGAGCAAGCATGAAGCCGGTTAAAGCCCGGTGGGCAGATGATAGGCAGTTCGCCCTGGATACACTTCCGTACGAGTATCTAGACGACGACGTCGATGACGACGATATTCTATTCCCCAGCGTCGCCAAGAAGGTTGTTGAAAAGCCCCCCAAGAAGCTCGAGCAGCGCCCGCTGAAGAGGCAACGAATCGCAAAGGTTACCGAGAAGAGGATGGGTATGGTGGTCAGGGGATCCAAGTTCAAGCTGCCGGCCATCAAGACTGGTCGCGAGCTTTCCTCCTATCCGAGGACAATGGAGGATTTCCTGCGAACCCCAGGCGACACAACGGAAGAGCTCGACTGGGCTACCGAAAACATCAAACTGACGGCTTTTGTCGTCGTAACAACCTTATTGGGCGGCGTCGACAAAGTCGTTGATTGGGGCCTGATGATGAGACTGTTCCCAGATCTGACAATCAGCCAGCTTCGGCGTCTCTGGTGTTCTCTCAAGAAGGATCGGCAGTCAACTATCGTGAACCTGACAGACAAATTCCGGCGGGGGTTTCTTAAAGCCTACGCCGATGGCGAGATCCCACCCCTTGACTTCAACAATACTCTAGCATACGACTGGAAGGCTTTGATCAAATGGGCGGCCAACCTAGACGGGGCTCAGCGAGCTAATATTCCGGCCTCGCGCCGGGATTTGGTCGATGGTTACGTCCTGGACGACTGCAAATACGAGAACCGCGAGTGGCGCGAGTCTTACTTCCACCTCCAGCGGTCCGTCTTCAACAAGTTCCAGGATGCGACTTCAGAAGCGCTTGCTGCGCCTGCCGACGAGAATTCGACCTCTCAGCCAGACGTGGACATGGCAGTTTCCCTGTCGTGGACACGCGCCCTGTGTGTGACGCCAGTCGATACATACCCGACCGACCTAGTCATCAAAAGACGAGAGTCATTGTATCCCAAGTTCCGCAAGGAAGACGTGACGGACATGATCCTCAAGGGTATCGATCAACTCCAGCGCGAGGGTGTCATTTCACGGTCAACAACAAAGTGGTCCAATGGCCGCCGCTGGCGCTTCAACAACCGCGTGCCCGACACGCTCGAGAAAGCGGCGCAGGAGGAAAAGCTACTCAAAGCCGTAGCCTTCAAACGTGAGATAGACCAGGCATTCCGCGCAGGCGAAAAGAAACGGGTTACGTACATCACCAACGACGGTATGATCCTCGCCCTCATCAACCTGCAGGCCAACGGTCGCGTCCGCGTAGAGACGACGGGCCAGCCACACGTGCCCATGGGCCACGAGCCGGGCAACTACGAAACACGCAAGTACACCAAAAAGTACCTCCACTTCCGTCTTGATATCTGCCCGACAGATAAGTACGTCTACGACGACCACCCGGACCTCGTCTCCCTCCGCAACCGCATTCGCGCCGCGGCACCGCCGGTTGAGGGCCCTGGAGGCGCCATCCCTGTCTGGTGCGACGTCTTCGGCAAGGTTGATGCCGGGCGTTGGCTCAAGTACCTGGCGGCCGTGCTGCTGACGGTCGCCTCGCGCGGCGCCATGCGCGCCGAGGAGCTTGTCAAGACGCTCAAGCCGACCATCATGCTATTCGAGGCCGAGCTTGTGCTCACGTGGGCTGAGCGTCTCGGCCTTCTGGCGATGCAGGTGGCTGGGACCGCACCCGCGGCGAGGGAGTGGTGGTGGTTTGTGCTCGAGGCGCAGAAGGAGCGCATGGATGGGGTGGGGAAGCCGAGAAAGATGCTACCTAGTGGGCGGCCTCGGCCGGCGCTGGAGGGTAATGGAGATATGGGTGAGGATGGTGACGATGAGGAGATATATTAAGTCAGGAGGGAAAGGGGGCGGGGATATTTTCCGCATGATAGACTGTGGACAGTCATCTGCAGAGTGATACTTTCACTGGACGAGAATTGCGGGTCATTGATGGATATTTGTGAGAGACTACGAAAAGGAGAAGAGGATGCATGTAAAGTAGAGATCGGGACGCAGGGTTGAGGTTTAGGCATGTGATACCCGGTATAGCTGTATATATATTGTATAAGTTCCGTTGCGTTGGTACGTCAAGGGGGACATCTTGAGAGCCAAAGTTGACGAAGCTTACTGGCCAAACCAAATCTGGCCTTCGTGTGACGAGGAGGGCTTATGCTAGATTTTATTTCGGATGTGTTTACACCGAGAAAGAGCCAATGAGACAAACTAGAAAACGCACAGCTATTACTAGGGAAGAAATGGAGAGCGGCGACCCTCCTTACGGGGGGACAAGAGAGGTATTATTCTAGATTCATGTCTATCCACAGGCAGAAAACCTGCCGTTGCATAAGTTATCGCCAAAAGTAATTGCAATGCCCGGGTTACTCCTATCCTGCAAAACCATTGCTACTTATCCGCTTGTATCTGGCTCTCCTTTCCCTTTGCTAGCCAGCACACATTTCCTCTCCTCCCCCCCCCCCCCCCCCCCCCCCTATGAGACTGCCGCCATGGTCATGTATCTGTGTATAGAGTAGGCGTGCAATATGTAATGCCTGTTTCTCTCTATCTGTATTCCCCGATGAAACGCCGCCATTCTCTGAGCCCCCTCCTCCGGATGGGAACCGTCATCCGTCCATCTTGACTGTTGTCTTCGCCATAGGTATAATAATCATGGGATATTTTGTAGCCACCACCACCCGGCATCCGGTATGTATGCAAAAGAACGCAAAAACACCAAGTAGGACAAAGGAAAGTAAAAGGGGGTAGTAGTCTCGAGAAAGATGAGGCGTGGAGCGGAAGAAAGAGGGGGTTCTTCTAACCCGGCATCTCTCGCCCTCCATGTGCTCCTCCGCCTGGACTGGATTCGGTAGTCTATCTCGTTGGTTTCATCAACCCCCACGGCGTATGCCGCCGATTAAGCCTGCGGCGACTCGGCCTGGGCGAGCAGTCGCTTCCGCCAGCTGTCGCACACCTCCTCGAAGCCGCCGACGACCTCGCCGCACACGCTCGCGCACTCGCGGTTGCGCAGCCGTTCGCTCCAGTTGCCGCGCGCGAGCCAGCGCTCGCCTTGCTCACGCAGCTCCTCTTCCTGGCGCAGTTCGGCCACGAGGTCCTTTGCGCTCTTGAGTCTCCTTGTTGCGGTCGTTGTCGTCTGCCGCGACATGTGGAGCGTGTCGGAGAGGTAGTTTAGTGTCTGGACCAAGTCTGTCGTGATGGAGTGGAGCGAGGCAATCGAGTTGAGAGCGTTGGTTGTGGGGCGCGGCATGTATTCTGAGAGGGTCACGAGCATGGGGAGGAGTGTGTCGATCGTCTCGGCGTCTGGGGGTGCGACGAGGGGCGAGAGGAGGGGGAAGGTGAGGCTCTGGAGCTGGCGGGTTTGGTGGCTCAAGTGTGTCGTGAGGGCCGAATGTGCGGTTATTAATCTAGGAGAAGGTTAGCAGCGTGTTATAGCATTTGATCAAGGGGTTCGCTACGTACCTTGAAGCGCCTCCCTCTACGCCTGATTGTGAGCCCAGATCGCGCAGGCCATCGGTAACTCGCTTGAAGGCCCCGTCTGAAGGCGAATTCTCGGTGCCCCTCCGGGCCAGCGATTCGACCTCATCGATCTTCTCGACCAGCTTTGGCGGCATGCCTGGCGAGTCTAGGTCGGACTCGGATCCATACTCACTCCCGTCATATTCACTTGGCGCGCGGCGATGCCCCCTTGGGCCGGGTGACGGCAGACTGAGACTCGCGCGACCCGCGCGGCCAGCTATCAGGCCGCCGGGAGGGCTCTCTACATCGACGCCGCTGTCCCTAATGGCATCTTTTCCTTCCTCTTCTTGAGCGTCCTCCAGCTCGAAGCTAATGTCGGGGGCGGCGCCTTCGTTTTCGTAGTACTCGTCGTCATCCTCGCCATCGGAAAAGGCGCCGGCCAGCTCGTCGGCCAGGTTCCCGAGCCCGCTGCCTCCGGCCAAACCGCCGCTGCTAAAGACGCCAATGTCCATGACCTCTGCGTTGTTGAAGCTGCTCCGTAGCGGGGTCGAGGGGTCGTGAAAGGATGACTTTGACTGTCGTCGCTCTTCCGGGGAGTAGGATACGGTCTGGAACTCGAGCGACGGGTGCGGCGAGTGCCGCGGTGTTTGGGGGGGTGCGGACATGGTGACAGAAGGACCGGACTGCGACTCGGAGGTGCCGTGTGCTGTGCTTGCTCCCGTGCTCGTGCTGTGGGAAAGCGTGTCGTGTTAAGGTTCGAGGCTCCCGAGGTCGCCTTCTCTCTCCCCCGCAATTCGGCAAAGACACGGGGCGAGGCGATTGTTTTGTTGACGGGGCAAAAACCAGTGCGCTGTGCGCTGTGCGCTGGTTGGGGCTTCTGGGGCTTCTGGGGCTTCTGGGGCTTCTGGGTTGCGTTGACGCGTGGTTGCTGGCCTGGTTACCGTCGGGCAGGGATATCCTCGATGTGGAGGAGCAGGAGGGTCGTGTGGAATGGCATATATATCAGAATGATTAATCTATAAAACTGGCCCGTCAGGGTCCAATGAGACAGGTCGCGCGTTGGCGATGATAAAGCAGCACTGGTGTCAAAAGACGGCCTAGCGAATAATCTCTTGCACGCTGAGTCGTGTCGCCCTTGTTCCCTGCGACAAGGGCATTCTCTAATGGCAGAGCTTCTCGGTTGTCGTTGGGCTTCGCTCTTTGTCTGTTCGTGGCATATGCAAGTAATGTTTTTTTTTTGGGCCCGGCCGCACTGCTGCAAGGTACGATTACGACTTGGGTACACACCTATTGCAGATGCTCGTGACCGCAGCAGGGCGATGAGGTCCTAAGGCCAGACTGTATTGGCCGTTTCAGCACTCCTTCTTGGGCTGTTTATTGAATGTCTACCATCAGGCACTTTAATTCCCCATCCGCTAATTTATGTAACTTATTGTCGACATCGGTTACCTACTCAGAGGCCCCTGATAATTGCTCAATAGTTTTTCGGGAGGATCCATGATGGATGTTCTGAGTTTTCGGGGACCTGCTCACTAACACGCTGCGCTGCTGTGCAGCATCAGGGACGCCAGGGATGGTCCCGCACCTGCCCGAACTTCGGGTTCTTGGCACGCACGAAAGTACTCGCTAACAGATTATCAGCCGCTTTGTTAGAGACCCTGATAAGGTGCGGTATGTACATGCATGTCTTGCTGCTGCCTTTCATTGCCCTCTCAGCTTCAACTCGGAATCTCAGAATCTCAAATCCCGACCCAAAAACGGCAAATTGTCACACAAAAGCTCATACGGGATTCTAGCAAGACTGCGGAGCTCTGCCTCGAGTACAAAACAATGGCCAACTTTCGCCGGTTCCGGCCCGACGACCTCAACAAGCTGTCAAAATGCAACCTCGACCCCTTGACCGAGACGTATGAGTTGGGCTTTTACCTGCAGTACTACGCAAAGTGGCCCTCACTCTTCCAGGTCGCCGAGGATCAGCACGGCAACATCATAGGTTACAGTGAGTAGCTCATCCATTGTCTGGCATTCCATGGTTGACTGACCAAAGGTTGCAGTCATGGGCAAACTGGAGTCTTCGCCCGATGTCTACCAGTTCTCAGAGCACTATCTCCCCTGGCACGCCCACATCACCGCCGTTACCGTGGCCCCCGAAGCACGCCGCCTGGGCATTGGGAAACTACTCACAGAGCAGCTCGAGGTAGCTGCCGATGCGAACAACACGTGGTTCGTCGATCTGTTTGTGAGGAGCACAAACTTCAAGGCCATTGCCTTTTACAAGAGCATGGGCTACAGCATCTACCGCGTCGTCAAGGACTACTATGGTGACCACTCCAGCGACCCTACTCAGTCGAGCGAGGACGCCTACGACATGCGGAAAACCATGAAGAGGGATGTCAAGAAGGAGCACATTCGCGAGGACGGCGACAAGTTTGAGGTAGACCCCAGCGATGTCTGGTGAGCTTTGCCATTCATCGTCTTGGCTACTCCTGCCATAACCGAACCCGAATCAAGACTCGTGCTCGAGGTGATTAAAGGAGTCAAGACAGCCGTAGAGAGACAAGTACCTCGGCCAGTGACCCAGCCTTTTGTCCTGTCGAGGCTGGCCTCGAAAGCAGTAAAACTCGCATCCCGCACCTCTTAGCAGTCTCTCGGCATGACCCTCACCGCTGTGTCTATAGAGACCCGCAAGCGAGAAACCCAAATAGAGGTACAACATGTAAACCAGACTCAAAGGCTGATCTGAAATTATAGCCGTTGGGGCTTCCATTGAATTGCAGCGAGGATGAAAACACTCAGCTGCTACTCCCCAAAACAAATACAAAGTTCAAGGCCAGTACGCCACGCTATGTATTCACTTGGTGCCGAATACTGGTGGCAAGCACAACCTAAAGCTCGGGACCGAAGACATGACCTTGAACTGTATTAGGTGGGATGGATTTCCTTGAGCTCAGACCAACAAGCTCGCCGCCAACAGGGAGGGCAAGCACGAAGCAGCCACCCCCCGCGTATCCCACCCCTTGAGCCTTCCACTATAATGCTGTTTGGAGAGCCAGAGGGATCACCAGTCTCTCGAGTGGCTATACATGTA
Organism: Lasiosphaeria hispida; assembly: GCA_033439745.1. Lineage (NCBI taxonomy): Eukaryota > Fungi > Ascomycota > Sordariomycetes > Sordariales > Lasiosphaeriaceae > Lasiosphaeria > Lasiosphaeria hispida. The sequence continues at coordinate 3,842,801 of JAUIQD010000002.1, read as the reverse complement.
TCTGAAACGCAGCCCGAAATCCTAGTTTAGTAGGCACCCCCATCATAGACAGAGAGTGAACCCACCCCAGCCAAGTGGTTTGTCCACGGGACCGGCAGCAACGGGGCTGTCAACGGCTTCCCCGCTGCAGACGAGCTCGGTTTTCTTCAGCCAAGACCCAGCCAAAAAATAAAATAAAAATAAAAATAAAAAACTACGTGGGCGGCTTGAGTGAGCCTAGAGTACCTCCATCTCCCAATGGGAATTTGACCTACCGTTTGATGAATCGTCCACGATAGTCTAGCGCTGTCTCTAGCGGATGACGAACTCGACAAGTCGAAAGCTAAAGCGCCTATTACACATGCTGACACGCCTCCCTTCAAGCCTGGCTGGTGCCAGCTAGTTGACACTCTCGCGGCCTAGGCACCTAGAGGCACCCAGAGGCACCCAGGCAGTACGGTTGGGGCTTTTGGGCATAGCTGTCAAAGCGACGATACGATGTTATGTCGGTAGGTGAAAAGTCTAAATGTGACGAGATATATAACCAACGTCCTCGTCCAAGAATATAGCTTTGACTCCCCCATCCCTTCCGCCATCCTCCTCCTACAATACCCCCCACAGGCTGATCGACTACCGTAGTTCAGCCTTTCTTTCGAATTCACTTCTGCCACCTACACTTGTCACTCGTTCGACCCTCACTCACAAAGTTGCTATTCTAGTACATACCAACCATGACATCCATCGACTCGGCTGCCACCCAGTATGACAGCCAGCCGTACTTGATCAGAGTGCTCATTCAGTTAACCGTTCTTATTGGGTGGTTCAGCAAAAGGCTCAAGCTTTACACACGACTACTGCAGGAAGCCTCTTAAGAGGCACTCGAAGAAGAGCGCCGGTTGCTCGAGGCCCAACGACCACCGTCCGATTCAACCACCCCGACGACCTTTCCCCCAGTTCGGACGCCTCCAGCCCGAGCTGCGCCATCAAATATAGGCTGAAGCACTTCCTGGGCTGTGTGTGCTCATGCTGAAGCCTCCCGAGTCGTCGGCCTCAACGCTCTCGCTTAGCGACTTCCTTTCGTGGTTCACCAACCCCTTTTCATCGGAGCCGGCAACGGAAAGGCGGCGGCAAAGCAGCAGCAGCTCCAACGTTTGGACATGCGCGGCCGACGTGCCGGCGGTGCTGTACGTGTGCAGCGAGGTGCGAGTCATCGGGCTGCGGCACTATCGGCTGGGACTGGCGCCGGGCAGTAGCGAACCGCGCATCTATGTCGGCTTTACGAGGGACGTCATCAGCCTCTCGGACGAGTCCATGCAGAGCCCGGCGGGCCGCAACCTATGGCGGCTAACCAATGACCTGCAGTATGTGCAGAAGATAGCGCTGGCGAGCGGGAGCGTCCCGTCGTTCTTAACTATGCGGCAGCCCTTCGGATTGGCAAACGTGGAGGAGGTCGCTTTGGTCTATTCGGCCCTCTGGGACACTGGTGTTGTGCCGCGGGCTGTGCAGCTGGATTGGGGTCATTGGATTCAGTGGCAGTGTGGGAAGAATCTGGCACAGCGCTGGGTTGAGGCTCAGGGTGCCGATGGACTGCTTCGAGCTACCGAGAAGGGCACCTGTCAGTAACCGATAACGTATGACGACTACGACTACGACCGTTACAAGGTTATGATATAGCACCAACATTGCGATCTGCATGGGTATTCTTTTACCCTTCTTCTTCTTATTCCACCTTGAGTTATGTTACGACGAGATTATGAAGGCAACGAGCAATTACCCCTTAATGTATCGAAGCCTTTGTGGTATCTTACACCCCCTTTGTGGTATTAGACAGATATATACACAACAAAAAAGCTAGGCATCTAGATAGACAGCAAAACAATACAAACCCCGAGAATACTCATAGCCTGCTGGGCCTCCCTCCGTTCAAATACGTGCCCCCTAGTTTCAACATGTCGACCGCCTCAACCACCATCTCGTCCACGATCTCGCCGGCCGGCTGTATCTTCTGAATGGCACCAGCGACCTGGCCCATCAGATGCGGCGGGTCGATCTCATTTCCCTCGTCGAGATCATACTCCAGCGGCACAATGCCCTTGCCCGTCAGCTCCTGGATCTTGTCTTGCTTTGCATGCCACGCGCGGATGTAGTCGTTCGTCTTCATCCTCAGCGGGCGCCCACTCAACACCAGCGTACGCTCAGTTCCGTCGAACCCACAGCTCACGACCGCCTTCTTGTGCTCCTCGCTACACGCCGCCTCCGCACTGGCCACGAACCTCGTGCCAACCCACACGCCCGCCGCGCCCTGCATGAGCGAGCTCGCCAGCCCGCGTCCGTCCGAGATGCCGCCCGCCGCGACCACCAGCGCCGGCCCACCACCGAGCATCGGCGGCGCATACCGCCTCGCCACATCCACGACGGCCGGAATCAGCACACTGTTCGCCACATCGCCCGTGTGCCCGCCCCCCTCCCCGCCCTGGGGGCACACCATGTCCACGCCGAGATCCAGGGCTTTGACCGCATGCTTCGGATGCCCGACCATGTTCATGACCAGAATCCCCGCCGTGTGCAGCCGCTCAACGACATGCTTGGGCGGCACGCCCACCGCGCTGACAAACAGCCTCGCGCCCGACTTGATCGTGATGTCGATCAGCTCGTCCAGCTTGCCGCCCGTGTAGTCGTGGTTGGTCGCGCGCGCGCCGCCGCCGATCTGGGGCAGCGCGAGGTCGATGCCGAAGGGTAGGTCCGGCGAGGTCAGGTTCGCCTTGAGCTCGGCCACGATCTCGCGCAGCTGCGAGGGTGTGTACATGAAGCCGCCGATGACGCCGAGGCCGCCTGCGTTGGACACCGCGGCGGCGAGCTGGCCGCCCGAGACGCGCGCCATGCCGGCGAGGATGATGGGGTGGCGGATTCCCAGGAGGGTGGTTAGGGGGGTTGTGATGGGGCCGGTCATGGTGGCGGGTTGGGGGATGTGATGGCGATGAGGATGGGGGGGGTGGAAACCAGAGGTAAGCGTTGAGAGGATATCGCTTATGGCGAGACCAAAGGTAGGAGAGGAGGTGAAGGGTTGAAGGAACCCATCAGGAGCTAGGCCTCATATCAGATCAGAGGGCATTGACACACCAAAGGATTTAATCCACACCAGAGGAAACAAGACCCTGCTAGGTGGTTTATCATGCTAGCTTCGTTGCTCGGGGGCCTTGATGGGCGCACGAGCTGATCCCACTGTGGGGAAATGTAGTCGGGGGGGTTGAGATGCGGGGAAGCAAGGGTTGGAATGCTGGGCCGAGGCACACGCTGTTCAGGGGTGTTATCGTGGTCCCGTCGTCTTTGTTGATATTATATGTGGCGAAAAGTGATATACCGTGACATCCATCCTCTCGCTCACAGCCAAGCAGGTAGGGAATGGGTAGGGTGACAAGATACATTGTATTTCCTACCAAGCATCTATTTCGTAGTTGGATCAATCCAAAATGTAGCAAACACCTTGGCGGCTGATAGCCTTGCTGCCGGGACTGCAGTAGAGCCGGACTGTTACTTGGGCGCATACTCGGCCGCCCATCTGTCCTGTAAGCCTGCCACATTATCATACACATCTAACGTACAAACATATATCATCTTCTAAAAGAATAAACCCTAGGGAAAGGCTTTCCCAAACCGCCCCCCCGATTTGGCCTTCTGCCTCCCCTCCTATCTAAGCAGGTGCTTGAATCCCTATATGGGTCTGATGCGTGCTGGCAAGGTTAAAAATCATCCGCTTTCATGAACATCATCGAAAATCATATTATAACAGACGCCATAGCACTGTGTCCACGTGCGTCTGATGGTATTACCGGAAGTTGGGGAGTCTTGCAGGCACGAAGCTGTCCTGCTCAACTTCCCGCGCTTCCACGATGGGAGGGGTTGTAGCAGGTGGAGGTTTGACCTCTACCACTTTCGCTTCCTGCTCGACTTCCCCGCTGCCATCGTCTTCTGCAGGGGGCAATGCCGGCTTATCGAGACCATCGTCTATCCCCCGAGCTTGGACAGCTTGGTCTTTCACCTCCCTCGCCAGGATCACCGACTGTGGTGGTTCGGTTGCGGCTGAAAGCTCATCCTTGCTCAAACCCCGCCGCAGCGCTAACTGGGACGCAGCCCTTCGTCTCCGTTCGATCTCTTCCGCCTCTTCTCTTTCGGCCAGTTGTTCTTCCCTCTGGAGGTCTTCCAGGGAAGGTGTCGGCGGCGGCTCTAAATCCTCTAGCTGAGGAAACGGTGATAAGCTGGAGTTTCCATTGGGTAAAGCTCCCTTGGCTGAATCCCGTGAGTGTGTTGAATCTATCGTGGTTCTCGATATTGTGCGCGACATGCCTGCCGTTTGCTTTCCCTTGCTGCTGCGCGTCTTGGTGCTTCCCCGGTCGTCTACCCGATCCAGGGCCATGGCAAACTCATCATCTAGCGGCACGGCGTCCTCGTCACCCTCTCCGTCACTCGGGAATAGGTCGCCTCTTGACCGATACGAACTCGACGTGCCCCCCGACTCAGCAGTATTACTCCGTGGCCTAGACTGTGGTGATCGCTTTTGGTGCGCGTCCTCGTCCTCCTCGCTGGTCCCCAGCAGGGGCTCGTGCTCTCCCCCATGGCCCTGTATCGGCACACCTGGGTGGTCCTGGAGATTCGCCGCTGAGGGCTTATAGCGTAAAGTTCCTCCAATATTAAAGGGTAGCCGTCCCAAGAAGCCCAGCGGCGCCGTCCTGGGGATAATGGTGGGGTCCTCCTCGCCCGACACCTTCCGGCGCACACCACGTGTGCCGTAGCTCATTCCTCTTTTCCGCCGAGGTTGATCGGCCACTTCGCCAGCTATAGCAACGCCGTTTTTGCTTCGTCCGCCGGCGGTGCCGGCCAAAAGGCGATCCCAGTCCTCGCTCCGACCGCCGCCCCAACCGCCCAGTATGCCGCCACCGCCGGCCGGGCCCTCGTCATCGGCGTCCTCCCAGTCATCGTAGAAATCGAATGAGTATTCTGCCCTTGTCCGTCTCGCACCACGGTCCCGTTCGCGGGCGCGGCGCGCACGCTCTTCTCGGTCGCCAAAGCACACGCCGGTGCAGCTGTCGAGAGCACCTGCCACGACATTCAAGCACGGGTTGATGTAGCGATTCTGAAAAGTCCAGATGCCGGCGGCAGCATTCTCGGTCACCGTCTCTGCATTGTGCGAAATCTGGTTCCAGCGCTGGCGCATGCGGGGGTCCTGAATGAAGGCCATGGCGTCGCAAAGAGTTTAGGTAGGACGAGGAGCAATTGGCGCGTAAAGTCGGCCCCTTGGAGCTCTTATCCCGATCAGTCGGGCCTTGACCGTTCGTCGCCGCGACGGGGCGATAGATGCGACCAGCAGCTGCGTCTGCAAACGGGTGATGCAGCGGATGGAGATGCTGCTCGAGAAGACGGCATCAGGGATTGCGAATCTTGTAGTTATAGACGGCAGGGGCTGCAGTGTTGTTGAGAGTTGGAGATCGGAGAGAGCAAAGGTTTTGCGACGCAATTGGATCTAAAATCTTAAGGTTTGTGGTTTACAGGGCGCGCAGCTGGGATCAAAGGAAGGCCTGGGACGGCGGAGGTTGTGTCTCAGGCTGAGGCTAACAGATTACAACTTGCACCGTGTGCCGGCAGTCAGGCAGCTCGAACCCCCCACAGTGCCCAGGGGCGCAATCGAGTGCGAGGACCAGTCACCCAAATGAGGGTCATGTGCTTGAGCACGTGCATCTTATCGGAACCCGAGCAAGCTGTTGATTGCCCCACTAACCCTCTGAGTTGAGCTCAGTCGAGCTCATTGGCTTGGTGGCCGATGGGGCCTGTTTAATGGGCGACGCGTGAAAACGCGTCTACCTAGGGGGGGGGGGGTCCGTGCCGTATCCTCGACAAACTCGCGCAATTCCCGGGAGCGAAACCTCATCCACCGTCAAGCCACGCCAACATATATTTGACACGATGATCCGACAAGACTTCAACCGCATTGACCCTAAACGACGCAATGTGGTTGACCACCGCAAGAAGCAGTTTGCAGATCCTTCATACAAGGAAACACAGTATCCCCACAGCCTCAGCTTCTACGCCGCCCCGCCAACCGCCGATATCACGCTTGAAGAGTTCGAACAATGGGCTATCGACAGGCTCCACGTGCTCGCCGAGCTCGAGGCCTGCTCATTCCGCAACAAGTCGCCCGCCGAGACGACGTTGCATATGAAGCCCCTGCTTGACAAATACCTCCCGCTCGACACCAACAGCTCGTCCGGTCCAGTCTTCGCCCAGCGCCAAAAGGACCACTATAGCCACTTCATCCTCCGACTCGCTTTCTGCTCAACCAAGGACTTGCGCCAGCGGTTTTCCCGCGTCGAGACCATGTTGTTCCGTCTGCGGTTCAACGCCGACGATACGCGCGAGCGCAACGCCTTTATCAGCAGCTTAAACCTCGACTGGGAGACCGTGTCGGACGAGGAGAAGCGCGAGTACGCCACAGAGTTGATGGCGACAGTTGCGTCCGGTTTCGGCAAGAAGATTCACCAGTCAATCGACGATGAGACCTTTTGCAAGGTGGACTGGATGCGCGTGCCCGACCTGGTGGAGTCGCGAAAGGTCTTCCTCAGGGCTGGCAAAGCATACGTCCCATCCAAGGAGCAGCAATCCTTGGTAGTCACAGAGTTCACCGCCCGACTAGAGAGGGCATTGGAGGTAAAGCCTTTTGCCTCTGTGACATGACATTTGTTGCATCGCTGACGGACCTGGCATTCTAGCTCACAGCCCGCGCCCGCCCCAGTCTTGACGAGGATGACCGGCTAACACCCATCCTCGACCACCTCTCCAAGAGCTTTGTCGCGCCCGACTCGAAGTACGCCGGCGACGGTGCGATAGAGGGTGCCGTGATCACAGCGCGCAACATCGACAACCTGGCGCAGCACTTCCCCATGTGCATGTCACACACACACCGGACGCTGCGCCGTGACGGGCATCTCAAGCACTTTGGGCGCTTGCAATACACCCTCTTCCTCAAAGGTATTGGTCTTAGCTTGGACGAGTGCTTGACATTCTGGCGGCAAGGACTCAGGAGGAAGACGGAGGACGAGTTCAACAAGGAGTATCGCTACAACGTACGGCACACCTACGGCGACGTCGGCGGTGATTCGAACCGCCGTGGCGGCGGGTACAGCCCGTACAGCTGCCAAAAGATCCTCACGGAACACGCTCCGGGCGCCGGCGAGGCCCACGGGTGTCCGTACCGCCACTTTAACATGGAGAACCTGGCTGGTCTGCTGCAAGCATCGGGCGTCAACGACCGGGCCGTGTTACAGGGCGTCAAGGAGGACAAGGACAAGCAAAAGTTTCATCTGGCGTGTAACCGGTATGTAGTCCCCTCTTCTTTTGGTATGTTGTGCTCGCGGTCTAGACCTCTGGTCTACTGTCTCTACCCGAGTCGGTCCATTCTCTCTGTCTTGCTCGGCATATTTTGGCTTCTTCACCGACGTTGCGACATATGAGACAGAAAGAGACCCTTAGACAATTGGTGGCTGTCTTACTTGACTGGTCGAGGCTAACGCGAGACACAGGGTCTTTGAGCACGTACACAGGAATGAGCTGAAACGGGCCAAGGACGACGGTGTCATGACGGCGGCGCAACTTGAGACAATTGTACATCCCAACGAGTACTTCAAGCGAAGCTTCTTGCTCAAGAATCTAGGCAAGGTGCCGCAGTCACAACAACGCGACGGTGGCGGAGGCGACGTCAAGATGGAAGAGTAATGAGGTGGTTGTCAGGTTGTACGACGGCATCACGTACCAGGTATCACTGTGACGAGCGGATGCGTGTGTCTTGCTTCTTTTGGGAGCGTCAGCTGGACCCTTTGGGAAACCCTTTTTGTGCAAGTAGGCAAGGTAGGTAGCCTTCCCCTTCCCGGAGTTGGGCAAGTAGTTTGTTTTGCTTTGGGATGACAGGGACCTAGGGACTTCGCAAAATGTCCCAGGTACATTATGCAGTTAATGAGATATTAAACAAAGCGAATGATGAGGTTATTCAGAAAAAGTGAGGTTTTTGGTGTTCTATGCGCGCTTCTCAATCCAACCAGTATCTTCGCGCTTTTTCCTCCTCTCCCCGCAGTGTCTGCATCTGGGGTAGCAGGGAAAGCAGAGCGGCAGCAGTACACTAGCAGCAGCACGTCACTGCCCCTGGCTGCACGTCAAACCCAGTTTTTGCCAACTTTCTTTCACCCCCTTGGAGCTCCAGCCTGTCCCGAAAGCTGTCCAAGCTGTGCCTGAAGGAGCTGCGAAGCTATTGGTAGGGGGGGGGGGCAATCGGCACCATCCGTTCGCACCTCTCTTTTTTTTTTTCCTTGCTGTCTGCGGGCTATTACCGACGTTACAGGACGTTCGTTGATACCTTTTTTGTTGGGCCTCAGCGATGACGGGCCGGAGCAAATTGTCCGCCACCCAATGGCGAACTTGGGCTAGGCCCTTGTTCTTCGCCGTCAATTCGATTCTCTTAGTTTTCTAGATTTGGATGCAGAATGAAGTTACTCACAATGCTTCCGATCATGGGAATTTGGGAATTGCGATGCATCGGCTCGCTGATTTTCGAGCGAGCGAGAAACACTTTGCCCTGGGGCACACTCTACCTCTTACTTACTGAGCTGTGCAGCGTCCTTTCACACCCTGCGCCATTTGGCTGCACGCATCTCTTCAGCTACTGCTGCTGTTATGTTCCCTTGCTGCAAGAGACTGCGAGATTAGGGGCGGCCATTCTGAACACGCATCTCAGCCTGCATACACGGTAAGAGTAGCCTGCTCCTCCGCTGCAGCGAGGGCATGCAGCATGCATCCTCAACTGCCCAGATTTATTCCCGGCTTGGCCGCTCTCACTCGTTTGAATGCAGCAGACGGGGCGCCAGTGATAAATGGAAGGGGGAAGCGTGAGCACATGCCGGCAGCTGTTGCTATTGTGACTGTCGAAATAAACGCTAAAACGCAAAACCCCACTCGATAGAGACAGAAACGACGGCAGGACGCGGCAATGGCAATGCATGACAGTTGGAGCTATGCGAAGTGAGGTCATGAAAACGGTGGGTTTCAGCTCCACTGGCATTGGGGTTTTGGCTCTTTTTTTTGGTCCTGCCTATCAGATGATAATGAGGGGGTAACCATTCACCTATTGTAATCGTACGTGGTGGGGGGGGAGGAGGGGAGGAGGCAACTCTTTTTCTCTTGTTCGCCGTTCGCCAATCGGCCTTGAATCCCGAATCATGTCTAACCTAGGAAGGGCTCATAGCCAATGATATGAGCCATGATATGACGCGAGAGAAGCGTGCTGCATACATAGCTAAGCTCCATTTTGATAAAGACGATAGCGGCTGGTGGGCTATCGGAGGGAGGGTTGAGGAGTGGTCGAGTGGATAGCCTTTGAGCTGCAGTTTACCACGATGTTTTGTGCTGTTTCGATCGTCATTGTCAGCTGGTGAAACGACTCAGGCTTATCTTCACGACACCGACCTCTGCCATTTACACGGGTACAAGGATGAAGTACCTGGTCACTCGAGCATGTAGAAACACCTCGCAAATCCAAAAATATTACTATTACCTTTATAATGCCTATAAGACCTACGTGCCACAGAATGAGGGTAATGGAATCTAGATAAGCAGGGCATAAGCAGGGCATCTCGCCCTGGTGCATAGAAGCGACTCAAGGCGTAGCTACCCGACGCGACCTGCTGTTGCTACATTACTCCTGACGTAAAGGCATGAAACCATATACCAGAAAGGCACCCACTTCATAGCAAGCAACCCTTATTAGGGTTCCTGAATCCCTGGGTCATCAAGGGCGGGGAGACACCTCCCGCATGTCCTGATATCATAACGAACTATGATGTCGCCTTGCATATCCTCCCCGTCACGGTAGACCCTGGATCGGCAACTGTACGAGTGCCCAGCTACCTTAGCTGGGCTGCCGATACCCAACCACGGACATCACATCCCAAACACCAAAGTAGCTGTCTTTTCCCTCTACCTTGAAATGCCCCCCCCCCCCCTATCATCAACCACCCTCACCCCCCGGGGCATATCGTGACGCCGCCGCCCAGTTGAACAGGCGGGCAAAACTCTCACAAGACCGCCCATCTAGGGATGGATCTACGAAATATGGCCCTAAAACAGAGCGGTAAACAGCCAAACCAAGAGGGCAAAAACTGAGGCTTGCAGACACGAGGCTGCACAGCAGTGGAGAAAGCCTCATTTTCTGCCCTCTCAAAAAAAGGGGCGGCCGCGAGAGAATTGGGAATGGAGGCGACCAAAAGAGAAAAAGGGGCTGTGCAATTTGAAGATATTGAAAGCCTATGGGGTTGCAGCGTGGCTGGAAAGGGAGAGACAAAAGATTGTGAGCAGAAACGTGTGTTAGTGTGTATGCGTGAAGCCTCAGCCCGTCGGGTCGTTGCTGCGAGTGTATGCAGCAACCAAGTTTTTAATCCCCGATGAAACACCACTTCTGGTTGTTTGTAGGGTCGGTTGCTACAGCAGATGCCACTGTCAACCCCAGAAAAGCTGAAAGCCGGGATAAGCTGCCGGTTCATCAAGGTAGCCGCAGCTTCTGGTACCAAGGCACATACACCATGAGCCCCCCCAAAAAAAAACCATCGTCAGACGCACAGCTGTATCGCATAACCCGTGTGGGAATGATTCAAGTGGGAAAGTTCTCGTAATTACTCGCTCTATCAAGTGCTTCACTGCCTCGCAGCGCTAGCCACCTTTCTATCCTGTCCTATTATGCCCAAGTGGCTGCCACGCCAAACTCCTTGCCCGAAATGCACACCGAGCCAAATGCCACCGCGCTATGGTAGTCCGATAAACCCACGTAAATTGAAATCCACAAATATCCTCCAAGAAATGGAGGAAGAAAAAAGCCATTTGAAACACGCGGACCCTGCCACGGCAAATGAAGGATATCCATCCAGAAGAGAAACTCCGAAATTTTGTTTGGGGTCGAAGTGCTCCGCTTCTGTCAAGGTAGCCCCGCGACCCCACCGTATTTAGATCAGCCGGTTGTGTCAGAGGCAGGTCGACGTCAGTGGCTTGGCCAGTGGCAGGCAGGACCGAAAGGGCCTAGAACACCATTGGCCAAGGGCCATCTGACAGTCCAATGACGTCCCGTGCCCCGCAGCCATGTGCGCGTCTCTGTCTGAGAGCCAACACACTGTGATGAATAAGGCGCCAGCGTCGCATCGTATGAGGATATTTGGTGGTTTGACGGAAACTGCGGTTTTGACCATCTGGGGGAATGTAGAGTTTCGTGCCGGAGGCGCTGGATGCAACTGGGTTCTCCGCAAAAGTCTGTCTTCCAAATATGGAATCTGGGGGGGCGAGATAAAGCGTTGGTCTTGGTGCTTCCGTTGGCGTGAACTGTAGGTGCCTCTAGCCGCGTCCAGGTGAGGCGATGAGCCACTCTCGCATTTTCCGACGGACCTGCTTCCGACACATTAGGCCACGAGGTTGCACCCGCGTGGGCGACGTATGCGTTGTCGATGCTGTGCATGGTCGTATCGACCGCTGACGTGCAATCAGTGGATTCCCGTACGCTTGATCGATTGTTGCTTAGGAAGTCACCCTCGATCGACATGTCTCGTCGATGCAGATAGCGAGATGGGAATTTGCAGCCCGGCGAACTCCGGCAATTCCGTGACATCTTTCGATATTTGCTGAAAATGTGTGCGCGTGGTCCGGGGGTGCCGGAAACCCCAGATCTTTGATGCCGCAGCGTGTCAGATCTCACCACCCGCGAGCCATGTGTCGAATGAAGCTTCACTAGCTTCTCATCCGGATGGTGCGGGCCCGGTAGCAGCCAGGCTGCGGCTCCCATGGCATTGGCGGCCGAGAATGGCGCCCATGATGGAAGGCCGAGTCCTTCGGTTGCATGCAGTCATGCAGTCGAGATGCTTCGGTGCTGCGCAGCTGTCGTGCTGTGCTTCGGATTTTGAATACTGTCCACCTCCGTCGGTGTTCAATCTTCCCGGCTCACTTGTAGCCAACCATCTTGGCGCAACGCTTGCAGTAGTAGATGTTTGTCCCAATCTGAACCATGCCCGACGAACTGGGGTCGTCTGTCGAGGTAATCTCTTCAGCTCGCGCGCATCTCAAGCAGCGGATGACGGCTACCTGGACGCGCGGGCGCTGGGGGTCCATGTTGTACCCGGAAGATGATGAAGATGAGAGGTCCGAGTAGGACGACGACGACGAGGATGACGAGCCGTAGTAAGAAACTTTTGGCCGATAGGAAGACGACGACATGGTGAACTCGGTAGTATGTGGGGGGTGAAGGGTGGTAAGGTCACTGTCGGTGACGAGAGCGTGTTGGTTTGTTGTTTGGAACCCGAGTGCAATAATGTGTGTTTGGGTCCAGATAGATATAGAAGAGGATAAGGGAAGGGATATTACGCACTTCTATATTTGAAGGGCGGGCTGTGGGGAGCTACGGTGACGAGGGATCGGCAACCAAGACGTTTTGTATCACTGGTGCCAACCAACAGGACGCACCATGACCATGTCCAGGCGTCTGGGCGCCAGGCGCGCAGTCCGAGGTTGCGCCAGGAGCCCAGGACAGGGCGCCCAGGTACCACCGTACCATCCAAGTCACTCGACATGCGCTTATTGAAGGAGAGCAATTCTCTCCCGTCCGCAGCGCGCCCTCTTGCAGCTGCTGAAGAACCAAAGAAGCACGCAGTCGCACCCGACTCGACACCCAAGCAGCTTCGGGCGACAAGGGCTACAACACGAGCAGCGGTCTGCCCGACTTGCCCCACGGCTTCAGAAAACAGCATCCGACCCGTCGACGCCGAATTGGTGGCTGGGGCACCGCTGGATTGGCTCCTGTGCATCCAGCATCCAGCATCCAGCATCCAATATCGCAAGTATCTCAATCCAAAATTAAACCCAGATGGGTCGATAGCTATCCAGACACTCCGAATGCCGCGTCCGCGGAGGGGCGTCGCGTGTTTCGGCGAGACATCGCTGACTGAACAGTTCGCAGGAATGTGGCTTTGAGAGTGCGTAAAGATTACGCTGCGCTGTATGCTGTATCCAGCCAACCCGAATCTCAGCAAGTGTGGAGAACACAGCGCGTGTTACCCCCCATTATGAGAATAACCCAGGTGTGACTGGTTTGTTTTCCAATATAGTAAGCGGGGGTTCGGCATAATCGGAAGAGTTTGTGGTGTTCGCTTTGTTGCACATTTTAGAACCAATTCCAGAATACTGATCTGACATTCAAATCCCGATCCAGGACTACCAGGCCCACCTCAACGGGATAGCTTTCCCCTCCACCTCGTCTACCAAGGGTCGACACTTTTCCCCTCAGAGGCTCTACCTAGAGCTAGATAGATTTCCAAGGTTACATGACGAACGTAATCACATATAGCCGTAAACTATAGCATTTCAAAGTCAAAGGTCTGCTTGCTAGAAGACGTCGGGTTCAACTACTGAGTCGCTTCGGATTCCTTGCTCCGCGGGGGATGAATGCGTTTTCCTCCTTGCTCATGTTTTCCCGGAATTTTCCGTTGTCTTGAGAGCAATTGTGTGGGACACACGCACACGCACAACCTTGCTATTGAAACAGAAGGTAGTACCTCACGAAATTACATGGATAGTACGGTGAGTGGCGATGCCAGCCAAACGCTTGATGAGTGGGCCAGGCCGTCTGTGCCGCTCCTTGATAACTTTACTCCCTCCGAGCAGCGGATAGGCAAGCAGGGTAAAGTAAGATGGAATTGTTTCACCAGCTTTCAACTTCTCTGTCCGCCCTCGGGCCTCCCAGAGCGTGGAGTGTTGCTCTCTCTTCCAACTGGACGCTGACGGGCAGGGCACACAGATCAGCAATATAAACCCACAGCAGATGCGCCGCCCAACATGAGATGTCGGGGGCGAGTCAACCGTGTCTACTCTCGCAGTCCTCATGGGATTACCCCTCTCGCCTCGTGCTCTTCCCTTGCGGCCAACTTTCTCCATGTCTGCCAGATGGCATTCTCATTTCTCCATCACCCTTCTGCCGCCTGCAGGCAGCACGGCGCTAGCGCCCCTAGCAACCAACCCAAGCACAGCCAAAAGTACCCAGACATGTCTCGGTCCTCTCATCTGCACCTGCCTCTCGTGTCGGCCTTTCTGTCAAGTCTCAAGTCTCACCGGTGTATTTATTATCCCCTGAAGCAACACTTTTGCGTCGGATCATGAACTTTTGTCAGGCAATAAATAAGTCGAATGACTGATTGCATGCATTGGTGGTCGCACTGATCCTTCCGTCCCAGTCGAGCGAAAGCGGGAGACCAGCGAGGCGGCCCCCTCTTTCCCTTCCTTTCTTGGATGATCTCTTTGCTTGGCGGCCAATGAGATTCGATTTCTTTTGCTGCCCAATTCTTGCGCGCGACAAACACCAGGAACACCACTGCAGTTCTTGCCCCCTCCCAGGAACATAACCAAAGTTTGTCGAGTTTAGAGCCCTCACTCGAGAAATCGGGCGAGAAATCGCTCAATCGAGCCGCAGCCGGAGCCTTTCAGATTTAAGCTGGCCCCGCGTCTCCTGATTATCCACTCCCCCGCCGCCCTCTACGCGGTACGCGTCGTCTACTACCTACTTGGACGTAGAGTAGCTATGTGTTGTCTCGTCGCCTATTGATCGACACAGGCCTAGAACGTCCCGCGACGGGTCGCCGACATCTAAGCCCTCGATGCCCTCCCTAGCGTCTCGATCGATGGTTTCATTATCTCTCAAAACGCTCATCCTCCCGTTAGCCTGCATCGAGATCAGACCTCGCCGGGGCTCTCTTCGAGATCTCGATGTAAACTGCTCCTCCCCTCCAACTCGAGGCCCCTTGCTCTTAGCCGCGACTCGATGCTTGACACGTCAACAATCAAAGTTGATGCAACTCTATCGGGACTGCGAGGTCACAAACCCGAACGCACACATACCACCACCAGACTCCCACATGTTTTTTTTCTCTCGCTATCTTAGTCTTGGCACCTATCACTTCCACTGCCACGCTTAAGTCGTCAGCGAATCAACATCCATCTGTCCGGTATCAATATCTTCAAGCATTCGTCTCACTTGCCGTTTGTTTGTCAAGATTGCCAATCGCAGTCAGCTCAATGGCGGCCTGATTCACATGTATCGACTATGGGGAAATATTGGTTCCCTCCTCTGCTCGAGTGTGACAACTGATAGCTGTTCTGAAAGGTATCAGGACATAATCTCCAGCAGGACATAATCTCCAGCAGGACATAATCTCCAGCAGGTACCTACTATGCGTCCTTACTTTGTCTCTGATTCCCTCATGTGAACTTCAGTCAAGGTTTGTCTCAAGCTAGATGACCAGGCTCCGCCCGAAACCATTCCCCTGGGGTTTAGACTTGAACCTTAAAGTGCTCAGATACCTTGACAATTCTAGCGGCCTTGAGGACATTGCTGCTATCGCCGCTCAGCAATCAAAACCATAAGATAATCATTGTAGTCATGTCAGGCCATCGGGGTGCGTTTGCCGTGTTGGAAATACAACAAACCATGTGGTTTCTCGTATCAGGCCACACATACAGTGTCGTCATGGCGTACAAGAGGGTGTACATACATCACACGCCACTCCCGGGCCGTCGCGCTTGGAACTCGCTTCTTCCCTTAGACCAGCCCCAAATCTTGCGAGGTCAACTTGGGGAAACGATGAGTCAAATACCTACTTTTCTTACAGCTAGCACAGGGGCAAAGCCGCTTTCACCCTTCTAAACCAGCTCTGGCCTCGGACGCTCTGGTTTCGGCAACATTCACCGGTAACCACAACAGGCGGGACGGCCATGGAAAAAGCAAGACAGGTATTACATGTTGATAAATTGGGTATCAGACTCTCACCACCTAACGATGTATGCAAGGCTAGGCTGGGATAAAAAACTCCTCTCTGTTCTCCCCCTTTTCCGCCTCTACCTTCCAGCTACAGCCGCGGCCACAACGCCAGCAGACCAGACCCGGAACTCACTTCACAAAGCACGCACCGCTTCCCCACCACCATATCAGTATAGAAAAAAAACGTACTATCCGTTTCTGCTCCTAGAAATTCATATCCACACTAAACTCATTGAACGCCTTCTTCTCCTTGCCACGTTTGTGTCACCCTTGCCGCAACCAGAAACCGAGAACAAACCCCGTCTCGACTCAGAAAACCCCCAATCAAAGTGCGCAGGATAAAGAAAAAACAAGGCAGAAAAAGAAAAAAAAAACAACCAAAACGCAATGGGACCGATATCATGTGGGAGTGTCTCTGTGACGTTGTCTTTGTTGAGGAGGAAAGAAATGTACAGATAAAAAACAGCAAAAGCGCCAAAACACACCATCTTGAATGAGCCCCACGAGAGTAAGCTATCTCTGCTTTAGCTACCCCGTCTGTCCGTCTGTTTTCTTGTCCCTCCCAGCCCCCCCCCCCCAAAGAAGCGACCAACCGGCGGGAGAAACATGAAATTAGGAAGAGAAAAAGTGAGGGTCGTCTGCCCGCCCACGCGCCGTATTGGTATGGCCGTCTGAATGATCGTCGCCTGGTTTATCCCTACCGCGCCAGCTCTACTGGCATGGCCGCAAATGCTGTCATCCTGGAGCCCCGAGAATACTATATGCAGAATAGCATGAATACAAGGAAGCAGAAGAGGAAAATAAAATTGCAAAATGCATGGACTGGTGAAGAGGAAAATATTTCTCCTTCCCTCCCGCACGAAAAGATCACGGCTCCTGGCCTCGCGAGGGAAAAGATAAATCGGGAGTAACCGCTGACTCCTGGGTGCTCAACCTTGCCCACATCCGTATGGCCACGCAGCATAAAACAAGGTCGCTTGAGAATGAAGAGACGATCAGATAAACAAAGGGAACTGCCTAAACCAGCAGATGTTTGGTGTGATGAGCTGGCGATAAGTACGGTTGCTGAATATGTCCTGAATCACAGAAAAAAAACTCATCTCATCGTAAGTCGGAATGGTCTGTCGTCTTTGGGTAATGTCTGGTAGGAGCCTCTTCCCGAGAAATGTAACCGCTAGGGTTGTGGCAGGCCAAGTTTTCGGACAGATTTTGGGTATTGGTCCTGCTCAGCTGTGCTGTCGCCACCATGGCGCGTCTCTCGGGTCAAGGCACATGAGCGAAAGGCGCTCACATGACTATACAGCAGCCACAGCCGCTCTTCTTCTGAGGTGGTTCCTCAGGAGGTACCGGCACCCTAACCACCGGCGATGGCTGACGGGGTTGCACAGGTGTCCTTGGGCTGGGTAGGGGGCTTGGGTTCGGCTTGTCTGAAATCCTCGGCATCACCGAGTAAGCCGACCTCACCGAGTTCCTAGCTTCAGCTTTGAGTGGCCAGTCCGCCTGATTATCCCCCTCGTCCCTGTCGTCCCTTTCAACATACTCCTCCTTCTCATCCTCCTCCTCCTCTGCCGCAGCCTCAGGCTCAGGCTCCGGGGGCTTTAGAAACCCTTCATCCGTGAGCGGCCTAAACTCCCTATCGTAGACATTACCAAATTTGCCCTCTCGCTCCCACTTTTCCTGCTGTAACCGCCTGGCTACCGTTGGTAGTAGCTGCTGGTCGGGCGGTAGGCGAGGATCAGGGCGATATGCAGAAACCATCCAAGGGGGCTCGCCCTCCATTTGTTTGCTTGAACCAATGGATAATTCACGCTCGCCAGACCTTGTAGATGGCCGCGTCGTTCCTCCGCCGCTGCTCGTCGAGTCCTTGCTTGGTCCACCTCGTGTCTTTGGCCGCCCGGCCGCGCCGTTTGCTGGTCTCACCGCAGAAGGTTTCCTGGCTCCCCCAGCTGTCGTGGTCTTCTTGGGGGAGGTATTAGGTTGTTTGTTCGGCTGTGGACTGGGCTGCGGGGTGGTTCCGTTGGTTGACGTTTTAGCGAGGGCGTTGCCCGTGCTGCCACTCCTTGCTCGCGGTTTTGGATAGTTTATTGTGTCATCATCGCCCGGGCTGCCGTCCCGTTTTCGAAGCAGCAGTGTGTCCCGCTCCAGATGCTCGCTTGGGATAGGGACGGGACTGAGCTTTGCCACAGGTATCTTCGAAACCTTTGCGTTGGCGTTGGAAACCCAATATGCGTCGTCACCCTCCTCGGCAATTTCTTCAGGCAACCTCAGATCCCAACCTGGCGGGGATTCCAGTTCCGGAGTCCTAGGATCTGTGCCTGGGGTTGTGGAGTTCTTCCTCGACCTTGTCGCTGACTGCTCGCCGCCAATCGACCTTCCTTGCCCGCTGATCTTGTCCTGACTTTGATCTCGTCTCGCTCGGTTTTGACTCTTCGACCTAGCTCTCTCCTTTGGCCTAGGCAGATAGAAGCCTGCGGCCTGAAGCTCCTCGCTCTCTATCCTAGCCAGCTTGTCTCGGTGAATCCATTTCGAGTTGTCGTCGACCACCGGCTCCACGGGCATCTCTCCGACTGTCCTTTTGTGCGGGTTTTTAGCTCGCTCGTCCCTAGCACCATCGTAGAGGTCCAATAAGCTGTCGGCGGGACTTCCATTCTCGTTGATGCCTCGCGATTTGAGATCCCTGTGGAGGACTGGAGAGAGGTAGCTCGATTCGGTATTCCTGGCGTTCATGTCGCCGGTGCTGTGTTTTCGCGAGACTGGATCTATGCTTGCGGTGGCACCAAACATTGCGGAATTTCCATGCTGAGAAGACAGTGAAGGTCGGTTGGAGGGATATGTGTTTTCGTCATTTACCAGCCCTTTGCTGTCTCGCAAAGCCTTCTATGAGAGCCAATCGTCAACTTGAGGTTTGCAGGCACAATGGTAGGAAAGGCAGGGTGGCTTTGTTTTTGTTTTTTTTTTGTTGCGGCGGCGGCAAGCAAGTGGGGAAAGAAGGGGAGGGGCAGGGTAGAATCGGCACCGTACCTCTGTGTGTCCCGAGATGGCCATGTCCCAAGGGTAGCCAGTGCCATGTGAGCTAGAAGGCGGCGTCAACGTCGTCGTGGTCTGCGATACAGCGGCCATGTTTTCATCTGGAGTGGCACGCTGCGGGCGCTGCCTCTCGGTGCGCGATGATGGAAAATTGATGGCCAATCAGTGGAAATTACGTGAGTCGAGTGCACGATGTCAATCAAAAATGCAAACGATAAGAAAAAGAAGTGCCTGGTCGTCAGGTTGCGCGTTGAGTAGGGAGCGAGGGTAGCACTTGACGGCTTTGTTGGAGAGATGCACCCCAATGCACTGGGGCTTCGCACTTCGCAGCGAATTCGGTTGTGGTTGCGGTTGCGGTTGCGGCTGCGGTTGTGGTTGTTTGTCCCTCCTGACTCTCGCCTCGTTTCCTCCCTAATAGCGTCAGGCGCTCGTAATCTGTGTTTCCTCGGGTTTTCCACGCGCCAATTGAGTGCTTGGCGTGCCTGGTCTCAGCTGGCCTGGACTGGTTCTGAACGAGTGTTGCCGATTTGCCTGCAGCTCGGTCGGGTGGTGGGTTCGGTCGCGGGAGCGTCGTCAATGACGGCCTGGAGCGCGGATCGCGGTGTCAACGCTCTGCTCCCAAAGACACGGCAACACGGGCAGAAACCTGGGCTTGGGCCCGCGAGCTGCTGGGGGTCCTAACTTTTTCAAGGGGGGTTGGCGCCACACGGGCCTCGGACTTTTCTTTCTTCCCCCCTGCTGATGGGATTGCTGGGGCGGCTGTCAAATTTGGTATTTGGAGGTGCAACGGTCACCAGCGTGGTGGGAATGGTGGGGATGAGAAAAGGTGGAAGCCAGCATGTCATTTATTTAGATGAAGTTGAACTCGACTTGGGATGCATCTTCACGATGCAGAGAAGAGCGCGGACGGTCCGAGAGCCTTGGGGCTGCAGCATTCCCCCTCTTGCGAGCAACGACCGCCTTGCCGGCCAAAAAGCAATTCAAACAGCTTTCTGTCCGAGACAATCGACCGTGTGAACTGCAAGGAACTGCAGGGCGCAGCCAATATCCGACCTGCAATGAAGAATGCATCGACACAGCAAAGAAAGGCCAGGCGTTTGGAAGTTGGTCAAGGCCCGTGAATGGCCGTTTTCTCCAGCACAGAGCATTGATTCACCCAGCATGCAAGGCAATTTGGTAAGCGAGCGTAGCATTCGTCGAGCAACTGTGCTGCGAGGGAGAGGCAAAGGAGAAAAAGGGGTTCAAAAACCCTCACGTCACCATTAGCCAATGGCCAATGAAGTTTGAAGCGCAGCTCAGGAGTTGTGGCTTGGCTTGTTTGTTGCCCCAAACCCCTTTCAGTTTACCAGTCACACCAATCAGCTCAAGCCATCAGAACCATCAAAACCACCACCTCTGTTGATTTCAAGTTACCACTCTGTGTTCAATGCAATCCCCCTTTATAATTAGTAACTTCTATCCATACCGTTCGACTCAAATTATTGTGGGAAATCGTGTCTTCCCAAAGCTAGTTCGGTCGGGTCCATTCCACAATCCGATACTTTTACTCTTTAGGCACCGAAAGAGCAGGAGCCTACCCGCATCTTTCTTGATGCTTTGGAGTTTGCAATCATCACTGCATGCTCCGAGTCCCACTGTTCTCAGCAAACACACTTGGTTCACTTTGGGTCGGCTTCATGGCAACACCTGCCTCTCTTTGGGCCGACTTCATTGCAACACCCGCCGCTCTCTAGGTCGACTTGGGTGCACTTAGTACTCAAAGTGCTCTTTTCATTCGCCATGAATACTACCTCACCGTATACCCGCTCGACTAAGCGGACTCGATTCGTCTGCATCAGCGATACTCACAACTGCACCGTCAAGCTGCCTAAGGGCGATGTCTTGATCCACGCTGGCGACTTGACCAACCAGGGGAGCTATTCAGAAGTAGAGCAATCCAACCCCCGGAACCGAAACCGGCACAGGTGGACTCATGGAACTAACCTGCACTTCAACAGCTCTCTAAGGCCATGCAATGGTTAGAGAAGGCAGATTTCGAGGCCAAAATTGTCATTGCAGGTATCAAAGGGCCTACTGTACGGCTTTGGTGGTCTCTGCTGATGAGAAAACAGGCAACCATGACATTACGCTCGATAAAGACTTCTATTCCCAGCATGGTCGCCAGTTCCATAACAAAGAGTCTCAGGATTCTTCAAGGTGTATATCCCTACTCTCCAGCCCCGCGGTTACGTATCTTTGTCACAGCTCAGCTACAATCCGACTTGGTGACACGAGTGACCCTGGGACCGAGTTTACCGTTTTCGGGTCCCCGTACAGCCCCCGAGTCGGTTTGTGGGCATTTGGCTACGACCGTCCGGATGCGACCATGGGCACTCCAGGCACTAAATTATGGGACGCCATTCCACCCAACACAGATATACTTATCACCCACACGCCGCCTTACACTCATTGTGATCGCGGCCCTCTTACCGATGTCTCGCTCGGTTGTGAGATTCTGCAAAAGACACTCTGGCGAGTCCGGCCTCGACTTCATATATGTGGCCATATCCACCCCGGAAGAGGCGCTGAGCGAGTAAGATGGGGCACGGATAAGCCTGAAAACACAAACACAACACGTTGGGAAGACCCAGCTCCGGATTCGAAATCCTCAAAGATGAGTCTTGTTGATCTCACGGCTCGCAACGGAAATCAGCCACTTGACTTTCAAAGGTCAGCGCGATACGAACTTCATGCCCCTGGTAGCCACCCGATTCCAGACACAGCATCGGACCCGGCCCGAGGCTCCCCATGCTGCTCACCCACTCCCCAACCCGAAGAGTCTCAGCCTTCGGACCCAGACGACCGGGTGAGTCGAGACAGCTCCTCTGGAGCCAGCAGCCCCTCCAGTGCTACACCCGCTGCGGGAGCTAATTTAGCTACCGATGCGTTGGGCCCTGCCGCTGACGAAGGCTGGATGGGTCGAGGAGAGACTTGCATTGTCAACTGCGCCATCATGGCTACCAACTGGCCTCACAAAGGGGGCAAAAAGCTCAACAAACCGATTGTTGTCGATTTGGACCTACCCGTCTGGAGATGACACTTGGATGCGCCATGCCACTTGCTTCCACGAATGTGGTCGCCATTGCTGGCAAAAGATGGTCGGCTGACGTATGAAGGCACCGAGCTCGCTGACATGAACAACGTGTTGGACCTACGCAACCCGACAACATGTGCCTTACATGCTCCCAAAAGCTCATGGGAGGGAGGTACCTGTGCCTGTATGGCCTCTTTTTAGTTAAGTAAGTATCATCATTACGTACCGTGTCGTGTTCTCCCCGTTGCTTAGTTCGATGCCTGGGATAATCTATTAAAAGCTACAACTGTATATACACCTTCACGCCCAGGGCGAGCCGTGAGCCGGTTGCCCCGAATACTTTATCGTGTCTATTGGGATTGACATTGGCAAGCTGGGTTCCTTGGACGGCGCTGAGTTGGGGATAGCGAGAGACGTGGCCACTTGTGTTCTTGACTCCCTATCAGGGTAGCAATGATGAGAATTACGCCAAACCTTTGCTAAAGCTCGCAGGCATGGATCGCTGATCAGATGCCAGCTTGGCAGACTTGCAGATATGCTCTTCCCCATGCAATGCCTGAATGCAGGTTGCTCGCAAGATGGGGGGCATCATATCCGCAAACATCCGCGAGTCTCACCCACTGTGTATCCAGGTTGATGGTGCTTCAAGACACCGTCTCTTGTTCTGGACCTTGCTCCCGTCATGTTGCCACAAAGGGCCGTCACTGCTGGGCTCGCGCAGGCACTTCACTTCCCCGGAACGCAAAGGGCAGTCTCTCACGTCGAGCTAAGGTAGTAGACCTGGCGTCGCTTGCTCTTTTGGGGTTTTTGTGGGTTATCCCTGCGAATCGCCAGCGTCAACCCCAAGAAGTGCGTCGGCCTGGAACTCAATTCGCAGGCCAGATGGGTCGGGGAGAAGGTTGTCAGCAGCGGCCCGCTCTTATCCCGCTGTTACCTGCCCCGGTCTGCTAGACCGT
This sequence comes from Lasiosphaeria hispida, assembly GCA_033439745.1. Taxonomy (NCBI): domain Eukaryota; kingdom Fungi; phylum Ascomycota; class Sordariomycetes; order Sordariales; family Lasiosphaeriaceae; genus Lasiosphaeria; species Lasiosphaeria hispida. The sequence goes on along the minus strand of JAUIQD010000002.1, from coordinate 3,819,889 downwards.
CGTTCTCCTAGCTCGGCAGTATCAAGTCACTTGATCGAAGGTTTACTACTGCAGACTCCGGCATTCCATCCAATGAGAAGGGGCTAGACTAGCGGAAAGCCTGCGCTAGCCTCGTAGACAACTCCGGTTCCTCCTTGAGCGCAACTAGCGCACGGAACGCAACGTATTTAGACTGGGGCTCTTCCTACTATACCTTAGGTCACTCTAGGCGTTCCAGCCTTGGAGTCTCTACGTGGTTTGGAATAAGCCCCGGGTGTGGGGGGGGGTATATACGCAAGAGCCGCGAACTTCAGAGGGAGCAGAAGAGGCACAGATAGCAAAAGTCATTGGCTGGTGTTCGGGAGCAGCGCTTCTAGAATTCATAGCAGCCAATCGCCTGGTCCTTTGCTACGATGATGCAAATGCAGGTTGCACCAGCCGGCACAGCAACTCACTCCAGCTTCATGCGTGATGTTTGCGCCATTTTGTCGTGGGGTCATGTTGCGGTCCAATGGTAGCGACATGAGTACGGTACTCTGCACGGGTGCCTTAGGAGACACTCAAAAAGATAAACCAAGTAGACGGCTGGCAATGGATACGACAGAAACGTCCAAGTCAGCTTCCACAGCGGGACGATCGGTTGAGGATCCTGTGTCGCATTTTCCTCGTGTTGTCCGCTACTGCCCAGCCGCTTCCCACTCATAACCCCTCAGTCAAGATGATGTCAAACCTTGACGCAACAGCGAGAGGGAGAGCGGGGCTGGAACCGTAATCAGGGCATTTGCAACCTTTGCAGTATCTGAGGACAAGGAAAGGAAAAACTTGAAGATAACGGGAAACGGGCAGAAAGGAGACGAAGTGTTGGACGTCACTATCAACAGCAGCGCTCACCGCCATGATGGCAACGGCGCACAGCATTGGCGCCATCGTCAGCTCGTCACGGATTGGCGGGCAGAAGAGAGCTTGATCCGTCTTACCCCTCCACGAGACACCGTCCCACCCAATATGATTTTTGTGTTGATAGGTGATATATACCCCACGAAGTATGTGCTCACGAGGGATCACAAGTGTCAGGGCAGGAACGTGACATGCAGCGACAATTAATCCGGTGCTGTGGCAGCTTCAAGGCAGAGGGTGTCCTGATGGGTCCGAATGGGGCATGGCACGAGGAGGGGCTGGGAGGGTCCAAGAGGGGGGTCCAAGAGGGGTACCCACCTGCAAAAGATTGGCGGGGTAACAGGTCAACGGGTTCCCGTCTGGATCGTGACTCGCTGGTGCTGGGCCTCTCCTGAGTGCTGCAGAACCCGACCTAACGCAGAGCGCGGAACGCCAAGCGACAGTCGGAAGAACGGCTTATTCGAAGATCGTGGGGAGCGAGCTTTTGTTTCGCCGTGGTCAGATGGCGAAGATACCCAAGACCGACACTTGATAATGCTGAAACATGGTTCGCGGGGTCCAGAGCCTTTTTGACACATCATGTTGTCATGGGCGAAGAGGCTGTGTGAGGCGTGCGAGGGTGCTGGAGGGATGCTGAACCTAAGCTTCCATTGTAGCCAGTCCAGTCCAGGTCCGTGTCTGGTCCTGGGAGCTAGGCCAACCCGCGACCAGCCTTTCCTCAGGCAGAGATATCTGGCTCCAGTCACAACAAACAGCTCGAACGGATTGATCCGCGATGGGAGGAAGATCAGAAGGGCTGTGGGTTCGATCGGCTGCCGCTCCCTGGCCCCCCGCGGCGGCCGAGACGACTGGGTGACTGGCCCGTGGACTGCCGGTATCTGCAGATTCGGGGTCGAACGATTGGCGGCGACGATTTCCCCACCCCCCCTCGTTGGCCTGCGACGAGACACCGCTTGCCTAGGTCTAGTGGCCCGCCGGTGACTGGCGGGTGACTGGCTGGGGAGGCGAGCGCAGGAGAGACACAGTCGTCGAGGGAGGGGTTTGAATCTTGTCGTTGAATGGTCAAAAGTGACCCTCCATCTCGCGTCATCCGCGCCCATCCTGGTTGGCTCCCCGGCCCTTTCACTTGAAGCCCCAGCGGCGGCCCTCGTGGTCTGTGCCACCTGGGTGGGTGTGTGAACTGCGAAGGCACAAGGCATCTCAAGAGGGGTGAGGGGCTGCTGAGGGCGAGGGCCGCTGAGGCTCACCGCGGATCACGGGCCCCAAGACGCGAAACCCAACGAGCTGGCGCGGGATACGGATACCTGGATACTTCTCCATGAGCAGGTAGCATCTCATTCCATAGTGTTGCTGAATGGCAACACCGCACCCGCCCGCTGAAGTCGGCCTGTACCTGCTTCTCGGTCTTTGATGAGGCCGCAGGCGGTCGGATGGTGGGCGGTTGACAATCACAATGCGCCCCGCGATACAACTGAGACGAGATTTATTCGCTGGACCCTGTCTCTCCACCGGACTTCAACTTGCCCTAGAGCAACCATCCAGACTCATCCCATGTGCGCCGGTCACCCAATCCCAGAGGCACGAACACCACGGCTAATAGGGATGTAACTAGCCTCAGAACCGGAGGACAAGTGCGGCCACATGCAGACATTGGCTCTGGTGTGTCAATCAAGAGCAGTGGTGCCGCCGGCTTCTGGTCTTCTCGGGGGCAGTCGCCAACGGAGGGAGCCAGTCGTGATGGACTTGTCTCCTGCAGGACATCAAAATGGAAAGGCAATGGTTGACGAGTCCACAGAGCCGGGGCCAAGTCGCCTCGCGTCTGCGTGTGCTGGCCCTGTGCCCGTGGCCTCGTGGAGGTCGGGCAGGCCTCGAGGCTCACCAAGATGGCCACGAACCGCTGCAGGACAGGCGCGCCTCGACATGACTGACGGCTTCTGCTTCCAGCTCTGCACCTTTCATTGCTCTGTATTTCGAGTCCCCGGTGATGCCTTGGATGGCGAATGCAAGCACGACTCTCGACGAGGCTTTCGAGCGAATGGCTAATAGGTGGGGTGGTGCACCCGCCATGTCGTTAGCATGTCGTGAGGTGCGCAAGCTGCGCAGGCTGCTGGGAGGTGAGGGACGAGAATGGAACCCGTGATTCCAGCGCCAGGGTAAACATCAGCTCGTCTTAAACCAGCTGTCCAGCCCGCTCACAGCGAGGCATCCGTGGCAGTTCCAAGAGCTCTGGCCCTGCTCCAAGTGCGATTCTCGCTGGCGAAGGCACGCTCCAGCGCAGCTCGACGGGCATGCTATGCTGCCGAAACCAAGGCCCTAGGCCGCTTATGCATCCCTCAGCCATTCGTGGTCCTCCAAGGCTGGCTGACTGAATCCGCGCGCCCCGTCCCTCGGCCCATCGCCTCACTTGATCAGGTCCCCCTGCTCAACATTGAGACTCTCTCCCTCTCTGTTGTCGTCGGGTCTGGCCGGTCGCGGACACGATCGAGCGCCGGGCGGCCCGATGACATACCGAGGGAGTCCTCACGAGCAAAGCATGGCGGAATTACACAGCAGACAACTTCCCTGATGCTCGTTGCTGGGAAGCCTGAGGTGCCCGACTACACCGCCATTGTCCGGTTTGCGGCGCATGAACCAACCAACTGCGGCGTCATACTGCGTAATCGTATACCGGTATCAGTTAGGTTCGTCATGATTCCTGTGGCTTTGCCTGACATAATCATTCCTCTCTTTTACACAATGCTTCCTGACGAAATGTAATCGGCATTGACGATCTCGCGGATGCTTGAACGTTCATGCGCCTACTCGACATGTAGCCGGTTTCTAGCGATGGCACTGGGAGCAGAACTCGAACAGCACCCAACGATAGTGTACGCTCCGTCAGGCCGTCACGACGAATTGCCACAATGGGGAAAAGCTACCTCGTCGGCCTCTTGGGGTTACGCAGTGCGAGAGGGTGCCATCTCCTCGCCACCACAGCCACCTTTCGGAAAGCGGAAAGGGGTCCTGGGCATGCACCTCAGCAGTTGCCCGGGTTTGGAGTGCGAATCGAAGGTCCTCAGGCGACCAAGATGCGGCATTACTGCGCCTCATTGAGGATTTATGTTTCTGTTCACGTCAATTCACAGAGCTCCTGCTTAATTCGCAGTCTTGAGTCACCGGACGGACATAATCCCGCTGTTGTTGGATTTCACTTGCCAGGCGATAATAGTCTATGATTGTATATGATTCACAAGTCGTAAAGTCGTACGCAGAGTAGTGGCGAGCTGCGCCGGTTTGTTATACCGAGCCACATATCGGGCTCTTGCTAGAACTCGTAAAGCCGAACTGGGATTGCTCCGATTGACGCCGCTCGTCCCGGGGAGAGAGAACTTCTTGGGGCCAATCCTTCGAATATACACGTTCTATTAATCCGTAGAGAAGGTGGGACCCTGGGCAATAACGAAGAGGCAGACAGGCAGACAGGCAGACGACAGTTGACGGTTGACAGTCAACGAACACTCAACGGTCAACGCCGATAATCCACCTTCCTTTACCTCCAGCCGCGACTCGCAACACGCGACACCTACATACACTACCCCGCCACAGGTAACTATCGTCGTTTTTTTGTCTGTAGCGTACGGCAAAGCGGAGCGGTGCTGTGCGTGCGTCTGCTGTTGTGGGAGTTCCGGGGGAGTCCCGTGGGCTGAGGGGATTGCAAAGCAAGAGCGCAAAAGCAAAGCTCACAAGCTCTTTGGCCTCAGGCCTCAGCTTTTTGCCGACTCGTGGAGCTGCGTCGTTAGCGGCGAGGGCGACAGCTGAGAGACAGAAGCCAAGAGAAGAGAACGGACGGCCGCGATAAACCCTGGAACTGGCGCAAAACGTCGGATGCCGTAAGCCAACCGAAAGCAGGAAAGCCCCAAGTCTGACGGGCCAGTAGTGAGGGCTGCCCCGGTCTTGGACGACCCACAACACCTTTACCACTCCACAGCGCCCACAACGCCCACCAAGCCCACAGGGGCCCGCCCCTCTCCCCTCAGAGGCCCGCTGCAGTGGCAGGGGAGTGCCCACCTCACACGCTTGGAGGTGCTTGGTTGCCCACACTGCCCACCACGACCCCAGCGGCCAGTCAGGGAGAGGTGCCTCTCACGCAGCGCTCCCGTCGCCCCCCATCACCTAACATCAGCCAAAGCATCAGCCCGTTCAAAGTCCTCGTCCCCCCCCCCTCACCCACCCGCCGTGGCCGCCCGCCCGACAAGTTACTTGCCAACTTCAGGTTGCCCAGCGCAGCTAACTTCATCATCAACCCATTCACTCATTCTCCTTCTCGTCAGCGTTTTTTTTTTCCTTAGCAATACAGAAGCATCCCGTCAACACTGACTTGAGCCTGGCCGGGACCTTGGGCTGGCCCTGACCGTCTTCGCAGCCGGTCGACCAACCTCGACCCATTTCTCCACTCCCCTGTTTTGCTTAGCAACGCTGTCTGTCTCACGCGCAATCACGATCCCGAGGGAACAACAAAACAACCAGTCCACGACCCCGACCCCGACCCTGACCTGACCCCGACCCCGACCCACGGCCTGATCAAGCAAGCACTCTGCTCCATCAAATCGTTGCCGGGTACTCCCTCCTTTGTCGCCACGGATAACCCTTGTATACCTTGGACATCACTCCCTCGATCCCATTTCTTCCCGCTCGTTGCTCCACCCCTTCGACAATACTTCCCCTTCTCATCCCCTCACCCCAACAGGGCCTTTCGTCCAGCCAACTCCTGCCGGATTCCGACCGCTTCTTTGAGCAAGCAACTGTCGACCACTTCGTCCCTTTCCCCTTCAACCGACTCGGATCAACGTCCTGATGCAATAGCCGCCTCGTTTCGACAGCCAGTTGCTGCTCTCACCAACTAGCAGGTCGATACGATTGAGCCGCCCTTCCGCTTGCTCGGCTCCGCTGCCATCTTCAAGTTGGACTTGCTCTTCCCGACAGGTCCTATCCAACATGAGCTCCCTCCCGCCAGATCCGTGGAAAGCCTTAGGTGTCGACAAGACAGCCGACAAGTCTGAGATTCGGACCGCGTACAAGAAGCTCGTGCTAAAGTGTCACCCGGACAAGGTCCAAGACCCCACTCTCAAGGCGCAGAAGCAAGAAGAATTCCAAAAGGTCCAGCAGGCGTATGAGCTGCTCAACAATGATGCCGAAAGGACAAAATACGAGGAGCAGGTTAAGATCATGGAGTTGCGCAAGCAGGCCGCCATGATGAAGAACATGCCCAACTCGTCAGCCACCCGCACTCCTCCGAGGGCCTACGAGATCCGAACTGCAGAACCCAGACATAAGGGCTCAACCCCGTCAAGCGGGGTGAAGGTCTACCCGTATAATCAGTCCCACTCGCGGTCGCACGAAGAGATGCCTTCTCGCGGGTATCAAATGTTTGACGAAACAGAAAAGCATCCTCGGCGAACGACGAGCTACGAAAAACCGACAAGGCGCGAGGACGAGCGCAGGGACAAGGACAAGGACAAGGACGACCGTAGGCGCAGTAAGAGGGAAGACGAAGACGGCTTCAGGATACGAGAGAACAACCGCGAAAAGGAACTTCAGAGGGAAATCCGGGATAGAGAGGAAAAGGAACGAGAACGAGAAGCCCGGAGAGCCGAGAGGAAACGAAATGAGAGAGATCAGAAGGAGCGCGAAAAGGAAAGGCTTCGCGCTACTGACGACAAGGCTCGTCGGCAAAAGTCACCCTATATCGAGGACTACGAGGCTGCCGCCGAGGAGGCACGATTCGCCAACGCCTCTAAGCAAGAGAAGAAGAGGTCGGGAAGCAAAAAGCCTTACGAGGCCCGCGAGCGAGAGCGAGAGAGAGAGCCCGTGGTGCGTGAGAAGTCGACCACCTCCCGCTGTGACCCCTCACCACATGTCGAGACTGTTCAGCCGCCGCCAGCCGTTCCACCAGCCCCCGATCAAAAGTTGGCAGATCACCTTTTCAACGCTGCCAACTATATTGAACGGTCGAGGGGCGCTCCTCCGGCGGTGGCTTTCTCGAGATCCCAGCAAGAGGGCTTCTTTACGCCACCCGTGCCAACACCCCCACCCGTTGAGTTCGACGACGATCGTCGCGCATCGGCCCGTGTGGCTGGGCGTCGCTCCTCCCATGAAGCCTCCAAATCCAAAGAAAAGCTTTCTTCTTCTCACTCATCATCCCACAAGAATTTCAGCGACATGATGGAGGCGGCGGCTCTGCCTCCCAAGATCCGCACTGTGCCGTCACTTTCGAAATCAACAACCTCCCCTCCTCTTGTACCAGAGTCCCCTCCCCGCGTAAGCCGGACAAGCACCAGTGAATTTCCTCGGCCCATTCCCCAGCCGCCTGCTTTCTCTCGCACCCAAACATGGACTGCCGGCAGCGAAGATGTGCGACTAAACCCCACGTTTTCCCGCACGCAAACGTGGGGTGCGGGCGGAGAAGAGCGCCATCACGAGTACTTTGACCAAGATGGTAACTCTGACGACGATCGTGGCCACCGCCACTCCCGCCGGAGCGGTCGACGTGCCGCTCGGTCGCCGGAGCAGGCAGTCCGATACAAGGTGGCCGATGGCAAGTCGTCTCGGGTCGATGCCCAGTATCCGTACGACGAACCTCCGACTTCTCGGAGAGCGTACGCCCATGATGGTATCGATTCTCGCTCACCCGGCACGTATCCTTCACACCTCAAAGTGGCCGAATCCAAGGCCTATGGTTATCACGATGTAAAGTACGCCGACACTTCGTACGGCTACTCGTCGCACGACCAGTATCCCCCAGTATACGCGTGAAGCGGACAACTTGGGGAGACCGTCGTCGCTGTGTAGACATTGCCAGCCGTGGTCCTCAATTGTCGCTGCTGGGGCGCTAGTCGGCGTCCCCGAGATTGACATCGCTCGGTCAAGGCGAAGCCACGGCACGACCAAAAGCCAGGAGCTTCAACGATGGTCATGCACATCTTTTGATACGCACCATCGATCATTTCTGCACCGTGTATTCTGGGCGGCTATAATTCTTAATAGGCTTATGTTGTGCTTCTCCTTTGGGGTCTGGGGTATGGCGTTCTGGGTATATCGTTTTATTTCTCCGGTTTCTTTACTTTTTTGAAGACATGAACGAAACACTTCATGAAAAAACAGTAACGAACCATCTATGTCTTTATATTTACGATTGGTTTGGGGTATTGGAGGAATGCGCGGGGTTCCGAGGCAGATGTCGCTACCTACTAGGCAGCGGCGCAGGCAGCAAAGTCGACCGCGGGTGGGATGAGGCAAGCTTTGTGACCACACTTCACAGGTTTACCGCGCCATTTTCGAGAACACAAACGCCGAGTCGAGTCGGCCGTCTAAAGTTCAAGGGGGCGGGGGGGGGGGGGTCAGATTCAATCTCCTCCCCCCCCCCCCCCCCCCCCCCCCCTGAAGACGGTCCTCGACAATCAGTTTCGTGGACATGAAGGGATATATATCATCACTCCCCAATCCGCCAACTGACTGCGCCAAACTCAAATATGGCCCATCAATCCGCTTGTCACGCTACCCTGCCTGGCCGTCTTGCCTCAATTCGCCTCGCGGTCGCCCTCTTATCCCCTCAGAAGGTCATGCTCTGGAGTGAGACGCGCGGCCAAGTCCGTTGGGGTGTTTTATGATGTTTCTCTCGTCTTTCCGGATGTACTTATGAAGATGGTGGGATCAAACCCATACGCACACAACTCACATACAAACCTATGCATACTCAAGTGTTATTTATTTTACTGGGAGGGCGGGATTCTAGTCGAATCGGTCATTCTTTTTTTTTCGCGCGGGGAATTTGCTTTTCTACAGGCGTCTAGGGCTTGGTTCATGTGTCTCGGAACTGAGGCCTCATAGCTGCGGTGTTGGATTTACGTTCGCTTTCCATATTTAACGACTGTTTGAATCTCATCGAAGATGAACTGGTGGGATGAGCGGGGCAGTGGAGATGGAGATGGACTGGGGTGGAAGAAACGGGCATGCAAGCCTAGGTCGGCAGTGGTCTGGTCCGGACCGTTGGGAGGGAGTCATTCTTGATGGTCATTTCTCGTTTCTCTGGTCGTATCGGCTCGTGAGGAGGGGTATTAGGGAAGAAAGAGGAGGGAACCTGGGTAAAGGGCAAGGCATTTTCGGGACAGACCAGGCAGAAAGAGTTATATGTAGCTGGGAATGAATTATGAGGCTTGATGATTCTATCACACATTTTCTGACCAAACTTTGCAGTATCCTGTGGCGTGTTCCAGTTCTTTGGTTCTTTGGTTCTTCTGTTCTGCCGACTGCCGAGTGGTGGAGATGAGGATGTGGGAGAAGGGTCAGGACCGACACGACTCAAGATTTGGGCATCGTAGACAAACGCACCACGGGGTGGTATATGTCGTATTTTCTCTGCTGACTAGGTACTTTACATGCGTGGTTGATAGATGAGAATGACACGGTCTCCTTTAATTGAGCTCGGTTGTACAGCGAAAAGTGACCAAACAACTAAAACCGATTAGCGATACCAACATCATTGGATTTCATCACGACTCCAAAAATTTCAATCTTAGTAAAGCAAGGCACGATGGGAGAAAATGGCCGGGGTCATCCGGATGTTCTGTGCTAATTGATTACTCGCTGTTTGTATCTATACGCATCGAACTCGATCCACAACCCGGCTCACGAACAGCGGCCGTTTCACCGCCTCCGCTTCGCATATCCTTCGATTTTCCATTTCTTTTCCTTCCCTGCTACACAACAAGGACCAGGCGCTCAGCTTCGCATTGCCCTAGCAAGGTGGCGCCGTTATTTCATGTAACCGTGACTCTTCTATAGGCGATCCCCCCTTCCCCCCCCCCATCGTGAGATCATGACCTGGTTTTCGTCGGTGACAATTGATGTTGGGAGGCCTCCGCTTTTTGGCACACCCCATTTTGCGTTTCGGGATTATCCATCCGCGGCGGGCCGTGAGGCGGTGTAAGCCAAGCGACTAGTAAACATCAAAATGAAACGTAAGGCCGTACCACGTACCGTGCCTCGTTCAACGTATATCATGGCCTGAATGGGTCTCGTGGGATGACGGTTTAGGTGCAGCCCCCCCCCCCCCCCCCCCCCCCCTTTGCTTCTGGCTGGGGAAGACCGGACGTGGTTCGCTCTTCATACCAGTACGTAGAGCGAGCATATCTGCAACACAAGACATAGTCAGCTTTTATCCCTAGCTTACGCCGTGTAACATGGAAAACAGAGAGCCCAGGACCTACCAGACTCAAGCCCAAAATCATACTGCACCAGAAGCAGACGTTATTCAGAGTCTTCTTGCCCCTGACCCAACGGGTCCGCTGCAGCACCACGATGGGAAGCTGTAGCATCTGGCAAACAAAGCCATACCCACGGAGCTTCTTGGTGATGCAGGCCATGACGAGCTCGTGGCCGATAGCGCTGATGAGAAAGGTTATGACGGTGGCATATGACTTGCCAATATGGGGGCGGCTCGCGCTGTAGACATGGCGGCGCAGGAAGCTGTAGACCGGCACGTTCCACTCGCGCGAGAACTCCATCCAGTCGGTGCTGTTCCACCAGTCACTGTAAAAGTGACGGTCGGCAAAGTGCGTGATCTCGGCAAAGGCGCCGAGCACGTACTCGAAAATGACTAGGAAGACGAGCAAGAAGGTCAACATGAAGGGGAAGAGCAGCCACGAAATGGTCTCGGAGAGCACCAGAAGGGCCTCGAAAGCCGTCAGGGGCGATTCGGCCGTACGGAATGATGGGTCTAGTCGCTGGGAAGCGTCCACCAGGGCCGGAAGAATGAATTCTTCTGAGATGATGGTGAGCAGAAAGATGCACCCGAAGGTAGCAGCGATCTTGGAGATGAGATTTTGCCAGTCTATCGCCGCGGTACGTGGGTACTCGATCTCATAGCATAGTGTTGGGCAACAAAGATAGTCAAGATAGTTGGCCCACGTCAGGTTGGCTGGGTATGTGATGTTGCCAATGGGGCTAGTCAACTCGCGAGCCAAGTCCTCCCGTAGCTGAACCACTTCCTCGTCCTCAGGCGCACTATCACTATCCTCATCAGCACGAACCCCGGCCCTCTTAGGGCTCGCTATTGTGCCCATGGGGTTCTCGAGGGTAGGGTAGAGATAGGCTGGTGCGCGCGAGGCCGTGGAGGGGTTATCGAGCGCACGGAGGCGCTTTTCCGTCTCACTCAGGTGGCCGTTGTAGAAGACATAGGAGTGCATCTTCATCAAAATGGCCAATGTGTGGAGCAGAAAGAAGACCTGGGCGGTCCAAGCCCAGCCTAGTTCGAAGGGTACGGCAATCCATATGGCAAGCCATATAACCTGATATATGCTCATGATGGCCATGCCGCCCTTGTGCCATGTCAGGGCACCACCGACGGGCGCGGCGCGGAATATCCTGTGCAGCGGCAGACACACTGCTGTTGTCACGACCATCATAAAGTCGGCAATGGCAAGGTGCCAGAGCTTCACGGTAAAGAGGCCCCATATCTGAACGCGGAGCGGGGAGCCCGTATCCTTGATATTGCGCAGCATGGTGGTGATGGCCATGATGGCGAGGCCAATCCAGAAGAGGTTGAAGAAGCCATGGAAATCGCGGTAGTCGCTGTTTGGGTCGAAGTGGGATACGCGGCTCGCAAACTCGATGGTGGGAAAGATACGGCGGCGCTGCTCAGCGCGGACCTGTTTGCGGGCCGAAGAGAGCGAGAAGACTGAGGGAGGGGCATCGACGGGTATGGGCGTCGAGCGGCCGCTGTGATGGAAACAAGACGGTAAGCGCCCTGCGACGAGTCTGCTTCTTGGGGCATTGGCGCCTCACCTCGTCATGCCTGTGGCATTTCCATTTCCATTTCCATGCCCAATTTCGGGGGTTAGCAAGCCGCTGTCTGAGGCATTGCTAATCTGAGAGAGGTGCGACAGGAGGAGTGGCTTGCGGGGTCGAGGTCGAACGATGTGGTCGCCGTCAGAGGCGTCGGCGGATGTCGAAGACATGTCTCTCGCTGTGTCAAGGTTCGAGGCTCCCCGGATTCACAATCGATCAAAGTTTCGGCTTCGAAAGGGCCATGTGCGGGCCTGGCGTGTGTAGAAGGGGCCTGGTAGCGCTGCTGCAAGGTTCGCCGATGTCTTTGCAAACAATCCACACAATCACGGAGAAGCGGGCATTCTTACTGTCACGGCGACTCAGGGCAAGCGCAGCGAGAAATCTGTCCTTTTTTTTTTTTGTTGCTAACTATCGCGGCGAATTGGCGGATCGATATGTCGTAAGTCTCGTAAAACGACCCGCGCACGTCGGCAGGCACCAGTGAAGACCACCAGTTGCAGACAGGCTACGTCACACCACGTGACAGACTAGGGATCCTCGCTGACAGAGCTCCACGGGCCAATATGCTAATTTTTGCTTTTGGCTTGAGAGGATCGGGATTCTCAATGAGCCTCGCCATGGTGGAGTTGTGTGGTGGTTGTCCCTTGTCACTTACCTGCTGGACGGCTCTGGCCCTTTTCTTCTTCTCTCTTCAATGATTACGCACACCGCATACCTTGCCTAATAGTAGTACATATATGGCTTGATGGCTTCCAAGGAAGCTGACAAAGCAATTGCAGTCGCAGAGAAGAATTTGTAGGACACGGTGAGTAAAAGCAGTCGTAGGGCTTAGCCAGCCTTGCCAGCCATCCACACAGTTTTAGACAGCTTCATCCTTGAACCGGGAGGCAGCTTCACTAAACGGTAATGCCTATCTGGACGGACATCCGAGGATACAGCACCCTCGGACACCAATCGATCCAGTACGCTACCATCGCCAATGGCTGAATTGAGTTTTCAGCCAGATCCAAGCTCAGCCCCCAACTCTTGCAGACATGACGACTATCGTGCAACGCGACGGCATCGACAAAATCTAGGGCATCTCGGCACCCAAAGTATCAGCTCGAGACGGTGGACAGGATGCCTCGAGGGCGCCTCCAGGACGCCCGGACACACAGAGAGTGCGATGAAGGTGCACCCACCTCGCAGGGTTGCAGTTCCTTGTGTTTGATGAAGAAGGGTGGCCAATTGGTTGCGCAGACAGTCCATCGTGGTGCTGAGCGCAAAGCCAATCGAGAGAGACGCACATGTCCCATCCCACGCCCCCCTTGGCCCCCGTTAGCATCGCATAAATTACGATTGCAGTCTTGACAGCCTCGTCGAATCCCATCGCACATGCAGATGATAAGGCCGGGGAATCGATCAAAAACCCCTGCCCCCATCGCCTGTACGGCTGGCCCCGAAGATAGGTCAGCGGCATCGCGGAAGACCAAGGGCAAAGCAGGGGTTGAGCCGATGACGGAGACGTGCCGGTAACTCTGTGATAAGGCAGAGTGGGATGTTGTTTCTCGAGTCCGAGCGATGATATGTCGAGACTCAGTTGAGACTCGGGACTCGGGAGTCCAGCGTTGCAGTAGGCTCTGTGGCAATAGCTGCGAGGGCGAAGGACTACTTTCCTGCAGGGCCCCGAACCTTTTGCCGTTTTCAGGGCATCCTGTTGGCGCTAGTTATTGCAAACCTTGGTTGCAAGGTTGCGGCCCTCAACGAATCGTCGTCCCAGCTTGGCCAGTGGTCCTTTGAGCTTCAGCGTCGTTACATTCGTCCCTGGGACAGGTTCTGCGGATTGCCAGTGGCTACCTGGACCATTGTGTCGCTGTGCCGTTATCTGACTCGGCGCTGTCTTTGTAATGGGGACAGTGACAATTGCCTCTCGCTCTCCTCTCATACATACTATACCACCCACTGCATTCGTACCTTCTTTGTTTCGGCCCGTCGAGTCTGATGCGTCCCTTGTTACCTTACTTGCCTACGGTAGTTATCTGGCCGACCTTGCGCCGTTGCATGCCGTGGATTTCGTCACCGAGGGACCGGTCACCTGGAGACGCTGCCCAAGACCCGTGCCCCCGGGTGAGATGCTGTATTAATTGCTGCTGTGTATTCCGTAAAATTGACGGCATCCCACCCACACTCCAACCCTCGAACCAATTCAACGTTACCTCTGGGCTCTGGCGCTTGTTCCCGAGGCAGCCGCTCTCCGAGCATTGGACAATACCTAATAAGCAGTGGCATGGCCAACCACTACAGCCGCCGGAACTCGTCGCCAGAAAGCGCCATCATGCCCCGATGAAAAACCAACCAAGACACCCGACAGCTTGCTTCCAGAAGCCATCCTATAATCCCGGGATCCTAGGAGACACACACGGCCTCCACGGCCTCCACCGCCTCCACTGTGGACGGGAACCTTGATACTTCCTGACGGGAGACTGAGCCGGATGGTAGTGAAGCAGTGAAGCCGTGAGCACTTGTAAAAGGCGCGAGGAAGAAGTGCTCCGGCTCGGTTGAGGAGGTCCCTGTTGGAAAGCCGCGATCCCGCGAATCGCGGCGGCTGGCAGACCCCGCCGAACCGCAATCCATCGCCAATTCCATCCGCTAAATTTCCCAGGCTCCCTGGGCGGTACGGTACGTAGCTTAGAACGCTACGCCTACTGCGGCGTGCGGGACTGGGCAGGTGGTGTCCGACTGACTGCCCTGCAGGGGCCCACGAGCACGGCGGGCTGTTTTGGCCCCACTCAGCACCCAGTCACCAGTCACCAGCACCAGTCACCAGTTCACCCCGGCACAAGGCAGCACTCCATTCTTCATTCACGCAGCCTCCCTCCGCTGTTCAGTCGCGCGCAGCGTTTCTGGTGCCCAGTGCCGTGTCCCAACATTGGATGCGCGCCGACGCAGCCCAGAGCAAGCGCATCTATCTTTCTTGTATCTTCAACCATTAACATGTCCACCCAGCCTACCCACCCTGCTCCCGCGTCTGCCTCTGCCTCTCCCTCGCTCTTACTACCACTACCCACCAGTCTACCCACCAGTCTAACCACCGCGGACCGCGCCGACGACCACCATGCGCATTTCCTAGACGCCGCAACCGCCATAGCTGCTGCCGAGCTTCTCAACAAGCATAATGTTCAAGCAAACTCAGCCATCAAACTTTGCTCCCCCGCCCCATCCACTCCTCGCCTGACCTCTCCTGGGTCTACCTCGGCCGAGACATCAACCAGAACCTCGACAGCAAGCTCGACGCCCCGGCTATCCACCAGCCACGTCCAATTCCTCTCCCATACGATAGCCCCATCCCCGCCCCCGCCGTCTCGCCTCTCGTCCAGCCCGACTTCCCTACAGACACCCTCTCGCAGCTCCAGGGGCACCGCAAACCAACACATTGGCAGCCCGCTGCTACTACACACCGATATACACCCCGCAACCCCTGTGCTCTCTGATCCGCCCGACGGCTTCACGACGCCCTCGAGACCGTCGAATCGATCATCCTTAACCCTGCAGCACAAGACCTCGGCCTCGTCGCTCAAACCCATCTCAAGGACCCCAAGCTTCAAGACTGGAAGCTTGGCGAGCGTCTTTGATACCGCCTCGGCGGCCAGCTCGACCTACCCGAGCCCTGTCATATCTGCCATGGGCGACGTTACACCACTGCCATCACCTCTACTATCCTGTGATTCACCGGGGCCGTGGAAGAAGCTGGGTGGACGCCCATCGCGCGACACGCCTGCTTTTCACCCACCACATCCAGGCAACAACGGTCACAGTATGGGCACAGGCGAGCCATTGGCTCTCGCAACGCCAACCCAGCCTAGGAGGAAAGGGTATGCGGGTCTGGCCCTGGGCTTGCCGGTAGACGGGCACGGCACTGGGCCAAAGCAATCGGACGGCGATCGCAAGCAGGGGCCGCAGGCACATTCGCGGAGCAGGAGCATTAGCGACTATGTTCCGGACCCAATGGTGATCCCTAAGCGCATGGTTACCGTGTCTGGATCTCATGCCAAACCAGACGGGAAGGGCGCCGAGCCAGGGTTCGAGAGCCACATGCGCAGGGAACCCCATCTATCCGAGGCCAGAGGCCTAACACCAATAGAAAAGCCACCTACACCGCCGCCGAGCGAGTCTTCCCTCAGTGCAAACGAAGCGTCTTCGGTCGCCGATTCTAGCTCCAGTGTTAGGAGTAACAGCAAACCTTCGAGATACGAGTATTTTGAGGCATACGGCAGACATGACAGGAAACGACGTCGCTGGCGCTCCCTCAGAATGCTAGGCCAGGGCACCTTCAGCCGGGTCATGTTGGCCACAAGCCAGGTCTCGTCGGAGATGGACGAAGAGGACTACCAGTCTACCAGTGGGCTACAAACACCAGAGCCGCTACCCCGATATGATCGCCGCACGCTTGTGGCGGTCAAGGTCTGCGAACACGGCCCGCGCGGAGGAGCATCCGAGGACCGAATCGAGATGAGTCTAAAGCGGGAACTGAGTATCATGCAGAGCCTCCACCACCCATCTCTAATACACCTCAAGGCGTGGAACATTGAGGATACGCGGGCCATTCTGGTACTGAGCTATTGTGCCGGCGGAGATCTGTTTGATGTTGCCAGTGGACATCGCGAACTATTAAGTCCAGGGCTCTTGCGGAGGATTTTTGCCGAAATAGTCGGCGCCGTGAGGTATCTTCACGATGAGAAGATAGTGCATCGGGATATCAAGCTTGAGAGTAAGCCCAATCCTGCTTCGTTTTACTGTTGATCGCATTCAAGACGCTAATTTGCTCTCCAGACGTCCTTGTCAACCTCCCACCCTCAGAGCTCTCGTCCACAACCGACTGGACGACGTACCCACACTCGGTGATCACACTAACCGACCTAGGGCTCTCACGGCGCATAGCTGACGACGAGAAACTCGAAACTCGCTGCGGGTCTGACGACTATGCCGCCCCTGAGGTCATCATGGGTCAACCCTACGATGGCCGCGCGACTGACGCCTGGTCGCTCGGTGTGCTACTCTACGCCCTGCTTGAGTCCCGCCTCCCTTTCGACCCCCATCCAGCCGTTGGTGACCACGCCATGCAGATGCGGATGCGCAGCCGGACAAGTCACCGCATCGCCCGTGTCGAGTGGCGCTGGATTGAGTATGGAGTCCACGATGGAGAGGGCGAAGGGGTGGGTGACCACGAGGCAGATGTTGCTCGGTTTGCGGAGAAGGGACTGCTGGGCGCCATGGAGGTTGTCGAGGGCTTGCTCAAGCGGGCAAGAAGTAGGTGGCCGTTAGCCAAAGTGGCGGAGACAGATTGGGTTGGTGGGGGGATTCAGGTGGAGGGGGGTATCAAGTTCCGGGAGGAAGAGGAAGGCGAGGAGGTCCCATGACACCGGACTGCCGGGAAGGGAGTATTAATGGGATGGCGTTTGCGGCTGGCAGGATTACCGCGCTGCGGCGATTTTGGAGGGTTTAGTTCCGGATACGGGCAATGGGAAAAGGGGTTTGGTCTTCCTTCAATGGCCGAGTGAGACCCAAGCAAGGTCCCCTCGGAACGGGTCGATCTGGGTGATGGTGGTGATGCGGAGCAGGATGACCTGTTTCCCCTGGATTTTATCTCACCCGAGTCACCTTCTCGTCGTCGTACCTGAGGGAAGGCGGTCTTCCCATCAGTTCTCGGTTGGAAATGTACTTTAGTTTATACAAAGAGCACCAACATTGATGATATACATGAAAGATGAAAAGTAGATGATAGAAAAGGGGGAGGGAAAACCCCGAGACGAAGAATCAAAAGTGTCAAGAAGTCTCTCTGGCATCAGAAAACGAATATTTTATGTTACAGAAGGCCTTTTCTAACCTAAAACAAGGCAACCCTAGTATCTAGGAGCAAGATCAAGAAATCTTTGGATTGCAATTTTACATATCGGTGGCCGCCACTACCTTTCGGTGTAAAGTTGTCTACGTTGCGTTCCGGCGATGGCTTGCTGTGCCCGCTTCTTTTTTACAGAGGGGCAATATATCGCACAGTGGTCTTTAAACATGCAGCCGAAGCCACTACTATATTAGCTACTATCTTCGAATGTATAGCGGCATGCTACTTTTCCCGTATAGCTGCAGGTTGTGTCCTCGACGCGTTGCTTGTTACTCCACAGATCTCAAAAGTCTTGATATTTATGGTTTCGGTCGTGCCAATCCAAAGTCGCTTTTATTTGGAAACTGGCCCGGTTAGAGCAAATCCTTTTGCCGCTGGTAACATCCTTTGAGATTATCAGCTACGTCTCTCGCATTGCGGCAAAGCATCGAGCAAGTCGTCTGTCTGCGTCGAGTCCGCCGTAATTAGCACTTCGAGGCGAAACTCACCGGGGTCTCGCTGAAAGTCTCTGGCCCAGGTGATGTCTAGCGCTAACGTTATCTTTCTTGCGTCGGTAAGGTAAGGTTTGGGATTTATTGCAGGTCTCTGACGGCGTTCCGCCCCACGAGAAACTTACCATGCGCCCGAAGATGAGGGCTTTTAACAGGTGTCATCTCTGAAAGATACAACCACATGCAGATTCCTCTATCACCCACCAAGTCCCTTGGGTGGCAGCCTGTTTCGGATACGGCCATGTTCTCGCGGTAATCGGTCAGATGACAGCCCTACGCATACCACACTCTCCCAATCTAGAATATCAGCCACCAAAAGCGAACCTAGTTAGAAAGAAGCCTGGTTATTTTCACCTGTCCACACCCCGCTAAGAATTTATACAAGACATAGAGCAAAAGGAGGTGAGCCGTGGAGCCGTGCCCGTTGAAGTTGAAGTTAGACCCCGCCCGGGCTGTGTGTTGGATATCTGTAGCATCTCAAGATGCGTCAGCCGCCATATTTGCACTCACCAAGCGCAGAGAGTTTGGCAGCGCCGTCAAAATGCTAGCTACAGCACAACAACGATATGCTTCACAGCAGCGCGATATGGGGCATTAAACCTTGATATGCATGTGGCAATGAGCGACATGGATGAGGGGGACGCTGTCACATATGGTCAAGATCTCACTTGAAATCGGCGCCAATACTGGAACATTCCGCATTCGGCACATCACATGGCGCAAAAGGACTTCTAAAACCATGTGTATTCGTGTCTAAATAAAGAGCATGATCACCCCTCCATGTCCTAGACTAGAATACAGACCACCGCTTCGTGACTGGAATTAGAGACGTAGGTATGATGCAGATGGGGTAACAAAAAGAGCCAAAGCTAAACCCTGCCAACTCCGTCCCGAAGCACTTTTTCGTTAACCATTCGTTGTCATGACTCAGTCAACCTCCTCCATCGCGCTGTCGCCAGTCTCAGCGGCAGGTACGGCGGGGTCGGCCTCGGGAGCATCATCAGTAGCCTCCGGCTCCTCATCGAGGTTCAAGCCCAGTGAGACGAGCTTGTGAATGCGCTCGGCAAAGCCAGCAGGCTCCTCAATGGTGAAGCCAGAGACAAGAAGCGACGTCTCGAACAAGAGCTGGACAATCGACTTGACTGTCTTGTCGTTCTCGCCATCAGCCTCGACCTTCTTCTTGAGCTCCTTGATGATAGGGCTCTTTGGGGAGATCTCAAATGTCTTCTTGGATGACATGTAGCTGCTCATCGACGTGTCGCGGAGAGCCTGTGCCTTCATGATGCGCTCCATGTTGGCAGACCAGCCGAACTGGCCCGTGCGGATGGCGCAAGGTGCGCCAGTCAGCTTGTGGGAGACAACAACCTTCTCAACTTTGTCGCCGAGAACGTTCTTGAGCGCCTTGGCAAGACCCTCGTACTCCTTCTCCTCCTCTTCGCGGTGCTTCTTCTCCTCCTCGGTTTCCTCAAGCTCGAAGTCCTTGGTGATATCCACCAGCTTCTTGCCCTCGAACTCCTTGAGCTGAGTCATGGCGTACTCATCAATGGGGTCGACGAGGAACAGAACCTCGAAACCCTTGTCCTTGAGCGAGTCAAGGAAAGGTGACTTGGAGACAGCCTTGATCGACTCGCCGGTGATGTAGTACATGTTCTTCTGGTGCTCGGGCATGCGAGTAATGTAGTCGGCGAGCGAGGTCTGCTCATCACCAGACTTGGTGGAGTTGAAGCGCAGAAGCTTGGCAAGGATGTTGCGGTTCTGCGAGTCCTCGTGGATGCCGAGCTTGAGGTTCTTGGAGAAGGCAGCATAGAACTTGTCGAACTGCTCCTTGTCCTCAGCGATCTCGGTGAAGAGCTCAAGAGCCTTCTTGACGATGTTCTTCTTGATCACCTTCATGATCTTGTTCTGCTGAAGAGTCTCACGCGACAGGTTGAGGGGGAGATCCTCCGAGTCGACAACACCCTTAACGAAGCTCATCCACTCGGGAATGAGATCAGTGGCATCATCCGTGATGAAGACGCGGCGGACATAGAGCTTGATGTTGTTCTTGGTCTTCTTGGTCTCGAACAAATCGAAGGGAGCGCGCTTGGGCACATAGAGGATGGCCCGGAACTCGAGCTGACCCTCAACGGAGAAGTGCTTGACGGCAAGGTGGTCCTCCCAGTCGTTCGAGAGCGACTTGTAGAAGGAAGCATACTCCTCTTGGCTGATGTCCTGAGGGTTGCGGGTCCAGATAGGCTTCCTAATTGGTTTGTTAGCACATGGTCAGAAAGAAATCCTTGAAAGGTCCGGGTAGTGTAGAGGTTTCAAAAAGCCAAATAGCTTCGAAAGCGCTTTTGGGCATTTGAAAGGGGGTGGTGGTTAAAGGAAGAAAAAGGGACACTGACTGCTTGTTGAGCTCCTCGGCCTCAACCTTGGTCTCCTTGACCTTCTTGGTCTTGGGCTTCTTCTCCTTGTCCTCTTCCTCATCATCGACCTCCTCAATCTTGGGCTTCTTGTCATCACCCTCCTCGACCTCTTCGGCATCCTCATCGGGAACCTCGGTCTCGGTCTCCTTCTTCACGTGGAGGTAGATAGGGTACGAGATGAACTCGGAGTGCTTCTTGACAACCTCCTTAATCTTGGCCTCGTTGAGGTAGTCGGTCTGCTCATCCTTAAGGTGGAGAATGATCTTGGTACCGCGACCGATCGGCTCGCCATCGGTGTCGGGGGTGATCTTGAAGGTGCCACCAGCGCTGGACTCCCAGATGTACTGCTCGTCATCGTTGTGCTTGGAGATGACGGTGACCTTGTCGGCGACAAGGTAGGCGGAGTAGAAACCAACACCGAACTGTCCAATCATGGAAATGTCGGCACCAGCGGTGAGGGCCTCCATAAATTGCTTGGTGCCGGAGCGGGCGATAGTTCCGAGGTTGTTGACAAGGTCCTGCCAGAGAGGGTCAGCAGGTGATAGGTGGACGAGGGTGGCAATTGGCGACTTACAGCCTTGGTCATACCGATACCGGCATCCTGGATGGTGAGGGTCTTGTTCTCCTTGTCGGGAATGATGTCGACGCGGAGGTCCTTGCCGGAGTCCAGCTTGCTGGGGTCGGACAAGGACTCATAGCGGATCTTGTCGAGCGCATCGGAAGCGTTCGAAACAAGCTCGCGCAGGAAGATCTCCTTGTTCGAGTAGACAGTGTTGATGATGAGCGAGAGCAGCTGAGAGATCTCAGCCTGGAACTCGAAAGTCTCAGCCATCGTGAAGGTATGTCTGGTGGGTTATCTGAAGCGACGCGGGGTTAGCTGGTTGGTCGTTGCTGGTTTTTGGTGGGGTGGTTGAAGGTTGTGGAGAGGAAAAAAAGCAGAATTTTGGCGAGGGGATGCGATTTGAGGTGGGAGGGGTTTGAGCAGGCGCAAAGCGCAAGGCAAAGAACCTGGAAAGTTGCCGCGGCAGCAACAGGCAAGAGCAGCAGCTGGGCAAGGCTGAGAGAAGTGGCGGGGAGAGGCCTTGGTGGGGGTGTGCTTGGGGATGCTGTCAAGACTTACTAGAGGGTGATGAAGTATCGTCACGGGTCGTCTACGCTTCGAGGGTTCCTTGAAGGTAGTTGGAGATGGGTAGAGGAGAGTCTGGTTGGGAGAATGCAGAAGGGAAGAGGTGAGAGGGCGAGCAGAGAGGAGCTGTGGCAGCTAAAATGTCTTTGCGGACACCCCTGGGCTGTGCTCTGGAGTAGATTCGATGGGATTCTATCGACCAAAATTCTGCGGGCTTCGTCTCATTGGCTTGATTTCGCTGTTGCTGCCTCCACAGCAACCATTGCCCCACTATGATTGGCCCAGTTTAAGTGTGCTGTCCTTAGGCATCTCTTTTGAGGCTGCAAAGCTCCCCGCGGCAAGCAACCTCAACAAGGGCGCCAACCGCCTGGAAGCAGCACCGCGGTTCTAGAGTGTTGAAGAAGTGACAACAACAAGCACCTGCCTGAATGAGAGCTGCGCAGAGATACAAACAGCCTCAGAGCCAAGCCTTGGCTTCCTCCGTAGATGGTTTCAACTGCCCTGTTGCGTTTCTCCACTGTCTATGTCTACGGTGCTTTGATGTCTGGATGCCTGTGATCCCCCACCACAGTCAAAGCGGGCAGAAAGCTCCAGAAGCATCCAGACTGGGCAGGCGTCGTTTGCAAGGCTGAACGAGGCTAGTCCCTGCACAACACTCCCGCCCCGAGCGCAGCCTGCCGACCGACCATCTGTGAGCGGTCAAATTCCACGAGGAGTCTGTCTGGGCTGCCATTTTTGGCTAGTATGGCCCCGCCATTTGCATGAGCGCGTACCCCTCCAGTGGCTTCCTCCACGCATCTCACGGATCCCAACTTTAACGCTTCGCCATGGCGGCAATCATATCAAGGTCGACGACATCTCCGTCGGTGTCGGCTTCGTCGGTGTCGGCGTCTACCATACTTACTTCAGTTAAGTCGACGAAAGATAGCGATCCCCCGACCGTGCAATTTACTAATACGCAAGATCTCTTCGATGTCGTTGATTCCACTACTGGGGATTTCCTTACCGTCACAAGTATGATATTACCCTCTTATTTCTATATAACGTACTAATTATTTAGACGTCTCTCCTGATCAATTCACCGAAATCGAGCGTGAGCGAGACATTGGGCGAAGGACTGGGCAAAAGAAACGATACCGAAAGTTCCGTTTTCGCCGCTACAATGCCAATTCCCAGATCTTGATCATCACAATCCCAACCGATCTACACGAGGCCCTTCACCTAGGAATTTATATGCGGTATCGTGACCAGCTTGTCCGGAATGGAGGGAGGAAAGTTGGAAAGATATTGGGTCAGCTACATTTCGAGCAGAACATGGTCATCCTGGAGGAGATGGCGGAGAAGGCGATTCGACAGGCGGTCCATGGCCGGAACGTGCAGGAGCAGGTAATTGGCCAACACTAGTCATTGAGTCTGGACATTCCGGAACATTACCCGAGCTTCACAAGGATATGCAGTGGTGGTTTCAGGCATCAAACCACGAGGTCAAGATTGTCATTCTGGCGAAATTTGACGCCCAGCAACACCACATTTTGCTAGAGAAATGGGAGGAAGAAATCTCGAGTCCACAAGGAGCGATCACGCGGAGTCGGGCTGCTGCTACGTTGCAACAGAATGGTGTTCTCAACCCAGTGAAACGGCAGTCAATCACCATCGCCCGCGATGAGACAACAAATCCAGTGTCGTACAATGTTACTAGGGGGGCATTAATACTAGGATTTCGGCTTCTTTGCGATCCAGGCCCGCAAGAGGGAGATTTTGTACTTAGCATTCAGAACCTGCAGCTGTATACAGAGAAGGTCTGGGCTGAGCTGCCGAGATCAGATTAGCCAATCAGAAATCAGTATTGATGACCAGTCAGAAACGGCAGCCCCGACAGCGACACAGGAATTCCAGCGGGGGGTCAGCCGCTTTGATCTATCCCGTGAGCTTACAGATACTGGCGCCGTGAGCATGACCTTGGTTACTTCCATACACTATCTGCTCCGGTTTTCTCGCTTTCTCGTGGCCTCAAGACTTACAATCCAACCTTTGTTTGTTTGTTAGCGCGTGACTCGAATGTGAGCAATGCTGCGTGTTGCGCGCTCACGGACAACCCAGGGCAGGGGAGTGTAGGCTTTGTTATGTTTCTGGGGAAGTTGGTCCGGTTTTTGTACAACAAGATACGGCGTTTAAGGCCTCGACCTCAGCACCTCGGCCGGGTTTCTCAGGTGGACACCCCGGATTCCTTTCCCGGGATTGGTGACACTAGGCAGAGGCTTGGGTCATTGGAGGGATGGTGATGTAGAATCCTGAACGATATCATATAAACCCGAGTGTGATAGCAAACTCGACAATTCCCTGAGACCCCCTTGATACAAAATTTGCGAGTGTGTCTGAACTGACAGGAAGAGGAGATTTGGGTGGGGAATGCTCTTAAATCTCTTCTTTCATTGCCATGCTCCCTTAGAAATGTTGAGGGAAGGATACACGCCCTATGCGCCTGGTAAAGCTGTTTGGGCTATTCTGGTTAATAAGGACCAAAGCTTCATTGAGGAGTGATGGTCTTTCGGTACGCATGAAGAGGCCAGTTGCCGTTGGCTTTACCGCGGCCCGACAATGTCTTATGTTCGGCTATCCGGGCGACCCCGCCATGTCCAAAATCTTCACCAAGTCCGCTTTAGAATAGCTTGAGAGGCTGCGCGTCTTCCTGCGTTTTGCTGCAATTCTCGGCGCCACATTTTGTCGTTTGGGGTTAAGTGATATGACTTGACGCCCTAGGCCTAGGGCATTAGAGCGCAAGCTATGGTCGTGGTGACCGCCTCTGGTTTGAAATCTCATCTCTAGACACTAGGGATGGTCTTTTTAGATCGAAAAAAAGGACTTTTAATTCACTGAAGATGCCTCTTGAAACACTAGATATGCGATTCTTTATATTCAAGAGGCCTTTTCGAGACTTTAAAAAAAGAAGGACTTGGGGCCTTGCAGACGCAGTGGCAATGGCATGCTGCTGGGTGCTTATTTGACCCCTCATCCACCCCGCCGTATGTCAATGGACAAACAGTTCCACACCATGGTCTGTGATCAAGTTGAAAAGACGCAAAACAGGGACCATATCGCACAAATTCAAGCTATGAGAACACATGGCCAACCACAGGTTCGACTGGATGCACGGAGACGGGACAATTCAAATTGACTTCGCCCGGCTTGCCTAGCCGCAGCAAATTGATACCGCGAAGACGACGATCTGCCCCGTATCCAAGCGCACCCACCAACCCCCCTGCGCCTATGCCCCTCCTTTTGATTTCGTCACCCGTTTTGTCCAGCTCCCCTCCCCCACTTTGCCCACCTTCAACAAGGCTTTTCAACCTCCGCCTCCCCTCAGCTCTCGTCAGCTTCTTTCTCCCTTTCCAGCTGACAATTAGCGTTTCCCAGCACAAGAAAACAACCCCAAAAACACCAAAGCCTCCCGTTCAACAAGCAGTCTTGAACTTCACTACCAATCGTCACAATGACTGTCCCCCAACTTGAAGGTCTTGAGATCGAAGTCCTGGCCGAGGGCACTGGAAACCGCGAGACAGCGCGCAGTAAGCAATTCTCCGCGACCAATTGG
This sequence comes from Lasiosphaeria hispida, assembly GCA_033439745.1. Classification (NCBI taxonomy): domain Eukaryota; kingdom Fungi; phylum Ascomycota; class Sordariomycetes; order Sordariales; family Lasiosphaeriaceae; genus Lasiosphaeria; species Lasiosphaeria hispida. The sequence continues at coordinate 3,794,697 of JAUIQD010000002.1, read as the reverse complement.
TCTCCTCTCGCAGACGGGAAAACACACGGCTGATTCTTTCATTCTCGAACCTAGACGACACAATTTCCGTGCACTACAGGGGTACTCTCACCAACGGCCAGAAGTTCGACGCGAGCTACGACCGCGGCGACCCGCTTAGTTTCACGGTCGGTAAGGGCCAGGTCATCAAGGGCTGGGATGAGGGTCTCTTGGGAATGAAGGTTGGCGAGAAGCGCAAGCTTACCATCGCCCCTGCCCTTGCCTACGGCAGCCGCGCCGTCGGTGGCGTCATCCCCGCCAACTCGACCCTCATCTTTGAGACCCAGCTTGTCGAGATCAAATAAATCACTCGTTAGATTTGGGTCGCGGGATAGGCCGCTTCCGGGCGGCCCTTTTGAATGTGGTTCATTTCCATAGCCATAATCCTTTCGACGGTAGATTGGTTGATATTCTCCACATCCGTCATGGGGCATACCGGCGAGGTACCCAATTTTCTTTAGCGAAAGTCATTTCCTAGATGCTATGTCGTCTTCTAGCAAAGGTCATCGTACCTGCCAATATACCGCTGAGACGTAACCATCACTTTTGATCATTTCCCATTGCATTATTGAAATACATGACCGAATTGATTGCCCTAGGTAGCCTGACTATTTACAGTAAAGGGGTCCAGTCAGATCCCCTGGTAGAGTTGCGCTCTGTCTATCCTTTTCAAACCCTTTGAACCATGGCAGTCTACACCCTCTTATAGCCTCTTATGCATTCCCCCAGGCTCCGAAACCTCCTATCGCCATACAGCAGTCCAAACCGCGCAGCCCTATCCCGCTTCTCCCCATGCCGCGCTCCTTTCCCCTCTTCCAAAATCTCCACCACCTCGCCAAGCACAATAACATGATCATGTACTCTGACCAGCCCCCTGGCGGGCTCATCCAGCAACCGACACCTCAGGACATACAAAATTCCCGGCCCGCTCAGCACAGGGGCCGCCTCCACCCCATCCTCCTCCTCCGCCGCCACCACTTCGCACCCGTACTCCTCGTCGCGGCCCTCGAGGACCTGCTTGGCGACGGCGCTGCCCCGCGAGAGGATGTCGGCGACGCGCGCGCCGGCGGCGTCGTCGCTGAGGATATGGATGTTGAAGCGCCGGCTGGCCTCGATCGCGCGCAGCGTGCGGCTCGGCGTCGCAATGTTGAAGCTGACGGCGGGCGTCGGGTGCAGCGCCAGCGACGCGAACGACGACATGGTCATGGCGCGCGGCTGGGCCGCGTGCGAGGCAGTGCCGGGCTGGGTCGACGTGCAGGCGACCACGGGGTGGGAGAGCAGGCGCATCAGCGAGCGTACTTGGTGGGATAGCGGGGAGGCCGTCGAGGCGTCGCTTTCGGCCGACGCTTCGCTGCCGGCAGCGGCTGCGGGGTGGGGATTTGTCCCGCGGGAAGGGGGGGATGAGGAGGTTTGGAGGTGTCGCCTTGGGGGTGTGTGGATGGCTAAGGGGTGGAGTCAGGGGTTAGCATGTCGTCCTTTGAAAAAAGCGATCCAAAAGGGTCAGTTCGGCCTACCTGTCTCCCGTCCTGCTCTACCAGAAACACGGCATGTCTCCCGGGCGGCGACAGCGGCGGACCGCATCATGGACGGTGCTAGGCCATTTTGTAAAAGAAGCGCGTGCCCGGCGGTCAAGCCCAGAACACGGCGGCTACTCATCTCAACCCCATCAATGGCCGATTGGCTAAATGCGACGGGCAGCCCAACTCGAGGGGGCCTCTTTAGTCTTTGTGAGGACGAGTGACGGCTTTTAGCGGGCCAAAATCCTGGGATGCGACTCCTATCTTAAATCGCGTCCCTAGCTGGCCGACTCGGTCTTATCGATAGGGAACAGCGCGAACCGTCCTCCCAAACCACCGTATCAAATTTTCTGACCCTTTCTGCTCCTGCAAGCCCGAGCTTCAACACCAGCAATTGAGCAACTCGGGGACGCCAAAACGCGAACAAAACAAGAGGAAAAGGACCGCCAACCCACACAAGAGAACCAACCAATTGATCCACCTCCCGCCATTTCTGACCTCCGACCTCCCACCTCCCACCTCCGGCAGTCCATCAAGATGGGGAAACTCCCGTCAACCCTCCTCCGCCGCCCGACGAGCCTCTACACCTCCACATCAACGACGACGACGACGACGACGACGAAAACCACCTCATCCCCACCAAGATGCCTCCTCCAACACCAACAGCTCCGCCACGCGACCTTTGTCCTGCGGCCGCGGCGCCCGTACCAGTTCACGCAGCTGGTACAGCTGTCGGACGGCTCGACCTTCACGGTGCGCACGACGATGCCGTCGGCGCTGTACAAGTCGAGCAAGGACAGCCGCAACCACGTGCTGTGGCAGCCGACGGAGAAGTCGCTGCGCAACATCGAGGTCGACGAGGCTGGCAAGCTGGCCGCCTTCCGCGACCGCTACGGCCGCGGCTGGGACATTGACGAGGTGGTGCCCACCGCCGACGAGGCAGAGGCCGTGGTGGCAGAAGCTGCGGCGGCGGCCAAGACCAAAACCGCCGAGGTCGAGGCCAAGGCGGTGGTGGACAAGAAGGCCGAGGCTGCTCAGGAACAGAAGACCAACGGGGAGGACCCCTTCGACTCTTTGATCGACCTCATCAGCTCCTACTCCAAGTTTGATCCGAACACCAAGGGCGGCAAGTCGGCCAAGGACGCGGCAAGGGATGAGGGCAAGAAGAAGAGGTAGAGGGTGCTGTAAAACGGCATCATCTCAACTCCCAAAGGCGAGGGAAGCCATGTATCTTGTGTATAAAACCAAAGCGTCGCAATGTCGTGACCATGTGGAAAGGCCTACTATGGGAAGAGAGTCTGGGAGGGGGGGCGAATGGTTGAATTCAAGCGCACGCATAAACGGGGCTTAGACTAAAGCGCGACACGGGGCGCGCATGAGGAGAACTATGTACAAATACTGGCGGGCATTATACAGCTTCCCTTTCTGTTTAATAACATCGACAATACGTCGATGGGGGGTAGCGGTGTCTGTTGTGGTGATGGTGATCACTTGGTTGGCCCCTCCCTTGACCTTGATGTGGCTCAAATCCAATACAGCAACTTTTTAACACGATAAAACGAGGTTCAGGCGGACCTGTTGGTACGGTCCGAGAGATGGGCCCTCGATCGTCTCCGTCCAACTTCCTAATCTGAGTCTTCGTCAATCCTTGCCCGGGCCCGGTCGACGGCCGTGTTCCCGGCTGGTTTGCTGCCCTCAATGACAGGGGGCCGGTAAAAGACCGTCTCATCGTCCTCGGCATCCAGCTGCATGAGGAATGTCTCCCATTTTTCGATCAACTAGACTTGCGTCAGCCAAAAGCATTCGGAAAAGGAGAAAGTAGAACATACCTCCTTCTGCGCCTCCACTGCGCTCTCCAAGAAAGTCTCGACCCCAGACTTAAAGTCCTCGACCTTCTCCTTTTCAAAGCGATCCAGCTCGGACCGCATCAGCCGACCCATGTCGTCGAACAGCAGCCGGGCCTGGTGCACCTTTCGCTCGGCATCGGCGACTTCGGCGTTCACCTGATTCAGCCGGTCCTGCTGGCTCTTGCCCTGACGCAACAGCTTATCCTGCGACGTCTTGCGCTTCTGCAACTCCGACTCAGTACTGTGCCAGCTGTGAAACGCCTTTTGGCGTTGTGTGAACGCTTGCTTGACACTCCCGATAAGCCGGATATACTCCTCAATGATAATGCCAAACGTGAGCACATCCTGCTGCGCCTGGCGGTCGTAGACGTCGCGGATAGTAGTTTGCAGTTCCGAGAGCGCATCCAGGGGACCGGAGAGGGTCGGTGAGAGTTCCACTGTTGAAAGTGCGTGCAGCGAGGCTGAGAAATCGCCCGCTGCCTCGGCCATGGCCCGGCGCTGGGCTACCATGCTGTCCATGGCCTTAAGCAGCGCCTTGAGCTGGTTTTCTAGGGCATCGAGATAGATCTTGCGGTCGTGAAACCACTATTCAGCCCGTTAGTAACTAGTCACAGAAAGCCTTGGCAGATGTGAGTTATGCTTACATCATCCTGCTCGACAAACTTGCTCGTGGTGCCGACATTGATGCCAAATGAGCTGAGCATGCTCTTGCTCTCGCCGAGTGTAGGCTCCTTCCTCTCCTTGTGCTTGACGTCAATATTGAACGTCTCGCTCTCGAGGAAGAGCTTCAGATCCGAGTCGTGCTGCAGTGTCGGGTGCGCCGCCGTCTTGTTAAGCATCTTCTCCAAGGCTGCGCGGCGTGACTCCACAAAGTTGCTCTCAAACCGACCGACGGCCTGCTTGTCGGGCGGCGGCGGTACCACGACGCCGGGATTGTTGGAGTGCAGCGTGTTGTACAGCCAGAGGAAGTCGCGATATCTCCTCTTGACTTCAAACTCGGACTGTTTGTACCCCTTGGAAGTAGTCTGCGCCAGAAATGTTAGGATCCGCTGCCCCCCTCTCCCGAATCTCAGACGCCTGTCGCACATACCTTTGTCCTCACCGAGTAGACAATGTGACTGCTAGTCAGATCGCCCACCTTGTGCGGGTCCCCGACGGTGATCTGGAAGTTCGGCTTGGCCGCCTGCTCGAGACTGACGCTCGGCTGCTGGGCGCTGCGCAACGCGCTTGGCTGGGCCGGCTGTACCGGGGGTGGCTGCCTGGGCCCCGTCGGCTGGTCGTAGGCGTCGTCGTCGTCGTCGTCGTCGATGCGGTGCGGGTCGGGAGGTCCCTGGCGGCGCGCGGCACTGGCGGCGGCGGCGGCGGCCGCCGTGGGGATGGTCGTCCGCAGAGGGAGCTCCTTGACGGGTGGGACGGGCGGGCCCAGGGACGGGAGGGCGGCGTCGCTGCTTACGGCGCTAGCGCCCAGGGGGCCGAGAGGATCATCCTCCACGGCCTGCAGACGTGTTGGCTGCGCAACGAGGCGACGGGGCGTCAGGCGCGAGGGCCGGCTGGATGTCGAGGCAGACGCTGTCGCTGGGGCAGCGCCGAGCCGCGAGTCGTCGGGTTGTGAGGACGAGCCGTCTTGGGTTGTGCTGGCGCTGGTGTCGGCCCAAGGGTCTTCCATGGTGACGGGTCCTGTGTCGTTGAAGAGCTCGATTTTTCAATGGCGACAAGTGGCTCGAGGGATGCCAGTAGGTGAGTGTCAACGTCTAGATCAGTCAATCGTGTCGAAGCTCACGGATCACGGATTCGCAAGCTACGTCGGCAGGTTGGCACTGGCAGGCAGGACAGGGCGCTTGGACCAAGCTCCCTCATCGCACTGCAGCGAAATGTGGGGTTGATTTGTTGGGTGACGCCCACGCCCCCCCCCCCCCCCCCCTGCCCACGACGAAGACCTGCTGCGGGTCCGGAACCGGGAGGCATCGTTGAATCACATATCCATGATTTATTGCGATAAAATTTTACACGCACATGCTAATGACACAATTTGCACAGATGCCGAACTTCGCTTTGTGGTGACAGGGCTGATGTAAAACCTCATGTCTTTGTTATGATACACAACACTTATACAACAGGGAGCCGCGCCATCCGAAACTCCAGCGCTCCAGAAATCGAGTCCCAACCCCACCGCAATATTAACTCCTTCGCTCAGCCCAACTTTTCCTAAAGTCCCAATGTGCTCTCTCGAGTGGAGAAAAGAACCAAATGGCTCTGGCACACTCAACGCTCCGGGTCATAACATCCGCCTGCTACAACGAGATTCATGCGCGTAAACTGAACCTTCATCACCGGCGTCTTCTTGGTAGCAAAAGCGCTGATCTGATCCGGTGTGATCTGAACCTCCTTGCCCTTCTTCTTACCGGAACCGCCACCGCTTGTGCCTACGGCCGCTGCCGCAGTACCCGCACCGGCCGCCCCCGGCGCTGCCTGACCGCCGACGGTAATGGAGCGGCCATCTGAAGCCGCAGCCACCGCGATGCTATCGTTAGCCACAGCCACCCCGTCCGGCTGGCCAGGCTGGGGAGGTCCAGCAGCAAGCGGGTTGGCCTTTGCGGGGTCGGTAGGCAACTCGACATCCCACAGACGGACGGTGCCATCCAAACCACCCGAGACAAGTACATTCGACTCGGCGCTAAAACTGAGAGACGAGATGCCACCTTTGCCATGGCCACGGCAGCGCTTGATGCGAGCGCCCTTCTCGATATCCCAGAAGAATATGTTGCCGCCGATGTCGGCACTAGCCAGGATCCGGCCGTTCGGCGCGCACTGCAGTGAGCTGATGTACTCGGTATGACCAGTGAAAATGCGGAGGCAGTTGCCCGTGATTACCGACCACATCCGAATCGACTTGTCAGTCTCATCTGACGCTGAGAAAACATAGGTTCCGTTAGGATGCCACGCAATCGCCGAGATGCTAGTGTCGTGGCCGACCATGATGCGCTGTGCCGATGCGTGGTCTTGGGCAAAGATGCGTATCGTCTTATCCCATCCGCCCGTGGCGAAATAATGGCCATGGGGGCCCCAGAGCACACGCATGACCGGGCCGTCATGTGCCTTGTAAACGCAGAGGCAGGACCACACCTCGAGAGACCACAGCCGCACCTGGCCGTCGGCCGAGCATGATAGGAGAAGCTTGGTGCTTGTGTCGGGCTTCTCGCCCTCCGCGTAGATGTTCCGCTCCAGGTTGGCAATGGAATCCGAGAACGAGACGCCATAGACGGGAGCTGAATGTCCAATCAACTTCCGGTTGTTGGCTTTCAGTTCCTTCTCGCCCTCGAGTGCGGACTTCAGTGGCTTGCCGTCCAGAGACCAGACGCGGATATAGGAGTCCATGGTGCCGACAGCGACAAGCTGGTGGTCGTTCGAAAAATCCATGCAGGATACGCTAACAAACCACCCTGACGTTAGCATACGGCACAAACAACCTCGGTCCAATATCCAGCTTACCCTCCCAGTGTGTTGTGGAAAGTAAAGATGCAGGCAGAAACTGGTATCCCAACACCACCGGTGCGGCCCTCGATTCGAAACCGGTCCCGGTTCTCCCGAACCTTTTGCATCTCCATGACCACATCTCTTGCGCGCGAGGGCGGGAGTGGGAGCTCCGCTCGCGCTGGGGCGTCGGCACTGTCTTCTCTCTTGATCTTGCGGTCAAATTCCTCAACGAGAGTCGGTCTTCCCTCGGCCGGGGGGCGCCGCTGGTCCTCCTCCTCAAGCTCCACTCGGACATCCTCTCTCAGATCCATCTCCATCGGGAGCGGACCCAGCTTGAGTGGCGCCGAAGAGTCAAGAAGATCTTTGTTAGACACGCCAGTGAAGACGCCGGGGATGCCTTCCTGGGCGTCAATCTCATCCAGCTCCATGTTCTGGGTCCGCCGATAAATAGCCTCGAAGCTGTAGGGCTCGATAGGGCCTCTGGCGCTGACATCGACATGGCAGTGGGTTTGCAGAATGTAGGTGGCAACCGCTCCACCGGCATCCGCTTCGCGCTCCAGGAAGTGGAAGAGGTTGCCAGACAAGGATTGGTTGAGGGGGATTCTGTACTTTTGCTCTTGGTACAGCTTCATTGTCTTGTTCTCGCGGATGTGCTGGGGTAGCGTAATGGTGGCAAACAAGTCCAGATCTTCCCGATGAACAGTCTCCAGCTGAGGCCTGAGCACGTCCAGCAAGTTTTTGGCCTCATCGTTGTAGCCTTGAGTGACAAGCTCGATGTACGAGTAGACGAAAACGGGCCAGAGAAGCTTTCTCAGCTCAAACTGCGGCCTGTCAGTAAGCAAATAGCAATGGCAAAGACTCGTGGACTGCTTGCCTTGTAAATGTCTAGGTTGTTGTCGATCCAGTCTCGGAGCAGGATGAAGCCTCTCAGATACTTCTTTGGGCCAGAATCATCATTTCGATGAACTGGACGACCGTCGGGCCCTAGGTGAGCTGTCTCTTGTCTAAAAACAGCTTCGGTCTTTGTGAATCCCTTCTTCTTCAGGTAGTCCGTAACCTAATGACAGTGCAATAGTTAGTGATTTCCTACGTGACCACAGAGGAAGCATATGCAGGCTCAGTCTGACTTCGGCTCGAATTTTTGCGTTCAGTTCCATATCTGTATGATAGGGACGGGGAAAAGCTGCGAGTGGTTGACTGAAGCAAACTCAGGGAAGCTGGGCTGCCAGGAAATGTGTTGGGGATTGAAGGAAATACGCATGAAACATGCGAGGCTGCGTAGCACTGTGACAGAGGAAAGCAAAGCCTGCAGTCTCGGGCACAGCTGACGCTATTGCCAAACAAAGAGAGAAGGTGCAACGATTGAGCCATCGTTGCAGGCAAGCGGGTCTTGGGTGAATCAACTGCAGTAAAGGCTCGAGGGTGCAGAAAGGAGAACTCCGGGTGATTTGGGCCGAGGGGTGTGACAAGGAAAATGGTGCCCTACTATTTGATTCAAGTTCTGCGCCGAAGGCGGCGTGGCGGTTGCTGCCGTCGTCGCGGCGCCGGCTTGGCCTGCCCCGCCTGCGGACGGAGGCGGGGCGCCGCCGTACGAGTTCCCGGTAGCGCCCTGTCCGGCATTATGAGGCCCGGGGTTTGACATGGCGGGTGGGTATTTGATGCGGTGGACGATAATTCACGCCGGTCGCCAATGAGCTGGGTGAAGGTGAGCCCGGATCTCAAGGCTGTCTTCAACGTCTCCCACCTCCGAAATACAAGCTTTTCTAACTTTCCCGGCTAGGGGATTTGCATCACTGTGCTTTGTGCAGGTTAGTGTTTTTGTGATATGAATCCGTCAAGTTGGTGATGTTGATAAAGGCTTGGCCTGGCTGTGAGTGAGCCTCAAGTTTGTTTGATGGAAATGGTTCAGAGAACGTGCACGGCACCTTCCGAGAAACACAACGTCTGGACAACCTCCTGCATGGCGGTGGTGGCCCGTGCCCTGATCCGGCTTGGGTCCCCAGGGATCTTCCCTCCCCACAAGCTCTTAGTGGGGCCATTCTTCAAATGGTGGGGGGACGCGATTCCAGGTGCCCGAGTCCATCCCTCCAACTTCACCTATTTCTGAAATAATGCCCGGTACAAGTCATCTAACGAGCCTCAGTCAACCTCAATTGTAAAACCACCTGTCCCCAAAGCCAGCCGCCATGAACAGTCAACCGCTAGACCCCAATGGAGGTGCTGGAATCGACATCCACGAGCCCTTCACCACGGCCGAGCGCATCCAGCAGCTAAGCGAAATCGACACGGTACACACCCCATGCCCCCCCCCCCCCCCCCCAAACACTGATATATCAACCCCTGAGCCAAACACCTAACAAAACCCCCCTCCCAGGACATCGCCTCCCTCCTCCAACACACAAGCGACGCCCTCCGCAGCATCGCGAAGCCCCCCGAGTCCGAGTCCAGCCCCAACTCGGAAAACAGCCCGCTAGCAATGACGTCAGCCATCGCCGCCATCACCAACTTCAAAGACATCCAAAACGACTTTATCAACACGCTCGACCGCATCGACAAGCAGCTCAAGCGGCAGATCTACGCCCTCGAGGAGGCCGGCATCATCACCCTCCGCGCATCGGACCAACAGGCGGGGGCCGAGGGTGGTGGGGCCGCAGGCGGGGGCGATGGGGGAGGCGGCGGCCGGGCGAAAGAGATTGTGGCCCGGCTGGACCCCGACGGCGTGGGACGGTATGGCTCCCTGGATGTTGGGCAGCTGAATATGGCCAGCAGCACGGTCGAGAGGGACATGGAGAGCGAGTTGTGGGCAAAGGCGAGAGGACAGCTATCCAATGTCGCGGCAGAGCGGGCAAGTGGCGCGGATCGGATGCAGGAGTGATGAGGCGGGTGAGTAAGGCTTTTCACTTTCTGGCGCATGGTTTGGAGTTTTGGACGGAATGGAAAAGGGGGTAAGGTTGCCGTCATATTTGGTATACCCAAGGTATTGCATTGACTTCACCAGGTGCCCAATCACGTTGCACTGGAGTTTTCTGATCTTCAACACGGAGAGTCTTTGAGAGAATTGGCCTCTAATCTAAAATACTTGGGACTTAAACTAACACCAAAATCACCGAGTGTTCGAAAGGATTCCAATCCTCAATTTCATGCCAGAAAGGACCAAGCGACCAGCTGAAAAGCCTAGCATCATACGTTCGACCTCCTCATGGGTCCCTGGATGTAGAGACCGCTGACCAAGCTACTACTACTGCTACTACTCAGAAACAGGATGTGCTACATTTTAGCAAATTTTGTTGTGAATTCAAGACTGACAGAGCTTGTCGTAACCACCGGCTCCAATATTGTCGGTGGACGGTTCAAACTCCACGGGACCGAGACTATGCCTGCAGTTAGCAGAATCCCATCATGGGGATGCTCGGGGGTCACTCACATGGCGTCAAACAGTACGCAGCTGAGATGCTCCGTTCCAGTGCCAATATCTTCTGCAAAGAAACATCCAAATTAGCCCAGTCTACGATATTACGAGGAATGCATGCGACCTACCGTACGAGACAAAGTACGAGTTGCAGTTCGTCGCCGCGTTGCAGGTATACTGACACTTGAAAGCGCCATAGGGGTCGGAGGTGTGGGTGAAAGCCATGTACTATACTCACCGCCATTCACAATCAGTCTCCATAGGCACGGCAAGGCAGACAACAGAGCGAACTCACATGCGGACCCGAGATCAAGTGCCGATCATACCACTCCTTCTTCACCGCGTACGAGGTCCAGTTCGCCGCCGGCGTGACAACTGTGTAGTCGTTGATGGGGTAGCCCGCCGGGTGCTGCTTCGAGGCGGGGACGCCGTTGGTGCAGGTCGCTGCGAGCTCGGCGCTCGTCTTGGTTCCCTCAGCATGCAAATAGACGTTCTTCATGCCGGCCCGAGGGGCGGCAACGGCCGCGAGCGTGACTGCGGCCCACATGAGGCAGAGCAGCATTTTGAAGAGATTGGTGGCCATTGCGATGGAGGACTGGAGGTTTCGCCCAGGTGGATGAGTTTGCTGTAGAGAAAGAGGTGGAGGAGGTCAGGAAAAAGGTGGCGAGGTGGAGACGTGGCGAGCGAACTCTTCAAGGAGATGCTCGCGTAGGTTGGTAGGTATATTGAGTATTTCGAGTTGTTTCTTCAGAATCAAGGGAAGACTAGGGCTAATCGGCGGGTTTCTCAGGGTGTGTGTGGTCCGGCCAATCTAGTTCGCAAGATCCTGCCTCGACCACAGAAGCTCAGCTATGGTCCCGAGGACATAGCTAGGAAGGCGCGAATACGGAAGCACTTACAGCTGACAGTCACCTCTTGCCCTCACCAAGGTAGCTCGAGCAGCAGATCATACCGACGGGGAAGGAACGGACCTCTTGTTATAGAACAGACACAAGACCGTGTCCTTCCATACCTTCCAATATCGGCGGGATTCAGCTTGGCCACTGGTGAGATTTCACTGCGCTGAGAGGCGGCGATAACTACTTTGGTGAAACACGGCATGCGAGAGACTTCAGATACCAAAAATGCTTATCACCCAACCCGACAGGCAACACACTCTGGCGGCCACTTTCTCGGTATTCATCCTGTTACGTACAACCGTCCGCTGTGTTGCCGGTCAATCTGCGGAGTATTTCACATGCAGTACAGGACATGTTGTCCCTTGCATCTGCTATGTTCGTTGCCTCAACCACGGCCCTGGTTGCGGCTAATTGCTTCTTTGCAACTAGACGGCAGCCAGCACCCTACTACCTGGTACCGATTACGGCCAAACGTCACTTCTTACCCCTATTTCTTCACAGCCACCAGGTGTACAACACACCCGTGTACACACCCGAGATTCACCACGTAGCACAAATCAAATCGCCAGAGCATCTCACCCACCAGAAACGGGTACTTGCACAGACGGCTCCAAGCCCCCTGTCCCATCGATCTAACCGTCAAACGAGCCATAGTCGGCCAACATGAAGCGTCGCGATCTGTCTTTCATACAAGACAAGCCAAGCCACCACCAGTCGAATAGAAGAAGTCTGACCATAAGACTGAAAAGGAAATCATATTAGGTATCAGTTGCCTCCATGTCCTCCCTTTCCCGACAATCAACACTCCCAGTATCCCCGTCAGGTAATAGACTCATTCTGGGCTTTATCTCGCCTCCCCGTGAAACCCAAACAATGCCTCCCTCAGCATCAGGATGGTTCGCATGCCACCCTCCTTGCCTACCCGACGGATAATAGCACATTTACTCTGCCTAGACTCAACTTCAGACTTTGAAAGCCTTTTGACCCTCAACCAATCCCACAGCCACCTTGGTAATACCTGCCCATGTTGGCGAGAATGCGAGCGCCTCCTCCAGTGCAGGGATCGTACCAGCGACATTGGCATCGCTCCAGTTGCAAATAACAGTGCCATCCAGGCCCGAGTCTCTCTGCTTCGACTCGCCATCGCTAAGCAGCTCCAAGTTACCGGTCTGCTCGCTAGAACCTAGCGACATGGAAGCCTGGTTGTCGGAATCCTTCCATTCCACATTGACAACCCATGGCTCGTCCCATTTCCTGTGCCAAAGCTTGATGTTGTCTATTCCGCCCTCTGGAAACTGCCCGAACCGGTCATCCCAAGGAGAACTACCCTCAACGGTAATGCTAGAGACGGGTCTCTTGAACAGGAGGGAGCAGGATTTGGTGTTGGCTGCGCTGATTTCAATCTGCGCGCTGTTCCCATCATTCCGGGTGGCGTTTATCGCTATCAAGTCTGAATAGCTCTTCTCGGGAGGCACTCCATCCGGCAAGTCGTTACTGAGCTTGGGCGGCACCGATGATCCATCGTAGCAACACGTCACCAACCCCGATCGCAAGGATGGTTCACCACAGTTAATGTCTCTGCCAGATGCCGACGGTATCTCGGCAATGATAGGTCGGACGTACGCCTCGAGACCGGTATAACAAACCTTGTTCTCGTTAGTGTCGAGGTTGATTGACTGGAGGAAGTAGGCATTGTAGCGATTGTTGGCCGAGAAGGGAAAAACCGCAAGGTTGTAGATGAGAGTGGCAACGAAGAAAACGAGCAGAAGCACGGGTATATGATGAGTGACGCGATGTACGAATGGGGTCAGGGGGAGGATAATCAGAACGGTAAAAGCAAAGACGATTAGATATGGAAGCAGAAGTTTGCTCCCATCCGCGCCAGTTTGGTGAACAGCATCTGTCAGCATCAGTCCAGTCTGCCCCGCCAGGATGATGACGAAGGGACCAAGCAGAAGAAACTGCAAAAACCACACCCATGAGGGTAGGTTCCCGGACCAGTCCTGCTCATGTTCATACGGCTCGCCATCCTCATCGTCGTACTTGCGAGCCCGGTTGACCAAAGCCGAGATAGAGCGGCGGTAGGTGGTTGCAAAAGTTGTCCGAATGCGGTCCCCTGTGGCATCACCACCTACAAGTGGCGTCCGCTCAGTTGGCCCTTCGTCTTCCGAGTCGTGGTCATCTCCGTTTTCCTGATTCGGAGCAAAAGAAGATGTTGCCGCCGAAGCGTTGGAGTCCCGTGTTCTAGGAGGCTTCAGTGATTCGTGGCGGGGTATAGCGGGAAGTTGCGAAGGGTAGTCGGAGTGAGGGACTGCCTGGAACAGATCCCTTGCCTCGTGGTTCTCCCGGACTTGTTGGCCCCAGGCAGTCTTCTTCGGCAAAGCAAAAAGCTCGCAGAGAGAGATAAAGGCAGCCAAGAAAACTGCAGACTGGAGGAAAACAAACATGTAACCCGCACCAATCCTGAGTCGATCTTCAAGGACTGTGGTTGCCACCAAAACTACCCATCCGATGATGAACAGCCAAATGATGACATAACCACGATGGAGCGCGCTGGGCCGCGCAAAGTTGGCACTTCGCATAATCGACCAAAAGGTAAAGTAGAAGAGCGAAACCATCATAGCCCATCTGTTTATGCTGTGTAAGCAACAGGTTTTGGGCCGCCACCAGAGAAGGGCGGGGCACTTACACAGAAAATCGACTACCGTGAATGATAAACGGGTTCACCTTCTTAAGCAGGAGAGCTGACCCGAGTGTCAAAGCTCCGGCCACCGTTATGGCAATGGGGAATCGGAAGAGGCCCCGCCATCCACCAACCGAGACAATTTCGTAGTCAGGCTGATCATAGGTCCTGACGCTCGACGCGAAGAAGTAGTACTTGTCCAGTTTGTGGAGGATATAGGTGACCACGATCAGGATCAGCGGCGTTGCCACCAACACTGTGAGTGACCAAGCGAACATGCCACGCAGGCCGAAGAGCACAAACCCCTTGCCGAATAGATCGAACCAAACGCCGTCGCTTGGGCTGCCGTTCGGTACCTTGCTACGGGCCCCGTCAGGCCGGGGACCGATGAAGGTGTTCCCAGTATCGCTCGAAAGAGCGCTGGAGGTGTGGATAGAAGCAGATAGCATATGCCAGAGGCTGTTTCGGGAGGTGTGCGTGGCATCGTCGTGGTTGGTGTGATATCTTGAGCGGGGCTTGAAAAAGGCCAGATCAAGGCCTCGTTGGCCATAGATGGGGTGAAGGACCGCGTAATCGGTCTCGCTTCTGATGACACCGAGGCCAAACGCATCAGATGCGATCACGGTTCCAAAGGGATCTGATGAACCGGCATATGCAGCAGTGACCTCCTTATCAGTTGTCCGGAATAGAATGGCTCGCCCTCCGGCGCCAGCGCCTTCGAGATTCAGGAATGTGTGGATGAACGGTAGGAGCGGACTCTGGCCTAGCGCTCGGGCGCCGTAAAGATAGTCTTCCTCTCCGTTGTTAAGCATCACCACAATACCCCTTTCCGGCTGGTTTCCTGGGTGAGCGAAATACTGAATAACCTGTAAGCAGGTGACCACGCCCATTCCGTCGTCAGTTGCACCAAAACCGGTAGAGACACTGTACGAGAAGTTAGTCTTGTTTTCTCTTATGTTGATGGGTGGTATGGGGGGGTTATGGGGGCTTACGAGTCGTAATGAGCATTGACCAGAGTGAGACCCTTTTCGTTGCGCCTTGCTTCTTGAACACCATCGGTATGCCACCAGTCTCCCTTGTCATCCTGCTTACCCCTGATGTAAACAAGAATGTTGGTGCCCTCGAAATATGCTGCCATGCCTGCGGGAGGCTTTTGGCCAGGCGCCACCCCCGAAGGACCCGCCCCCATGAGGAGAGTGCAGTTGGATGTCAAATCGTTGAACACAGTGACTGCATAGTCAGAGTCGTCTGTGTCTGGATCAAGTCTGGCTGCCCGGTTAGTTCAGAACAAGCCATAAGGGGCCTCTAGGGGACACGCACCCATCCGTATTCCAGGACACGCCATTGTCGTCTAGGATTGACGCGACTCTCTGAAGAAGAAAGTCGCGAACATCGTCGTTGTAGTGGCTATTGTAGGGGTGGTAGGCTTTGGTTAGGGTCGTGAGATCGAACCAGGCCTGGGTGAGGTTGACCCCGTCGTAGGGCGATTGGGATGGCGCCGGAGGGGGGTTCTCATTGATAATGACAATGGGAATCAATAGGGCCAAGTAAATTAGAGTTGTCCAGAAGGTAACCGGACCCGGCCGGAATGAGATCGGGTTCAGCATTGTGCCGTGAGCAAACAAGCTGCCCGATGTGCCGTAGACGGTAGGCTTCACAGAAGGATGAGCTGGGGGGCTGACTCGAGCGACTCGAGGCAAGCACGGTGGTAGTGGTTTCGCCAATCCTGCTCACAAGCCTAGTAGCGAATACACCAATGACATATAGAAGTGTAATTTGGGGTTCCGATTAAAGTGTCAAAAAGCCGGGTCGTGCAAAGGGCACATAGGAAGGACAGCACAAGCTCAACGCGCTGTGAGCTATGAGCTGTGAGTTGAGAGCCGCGAGCTTGTTTGGCGAAGCTGTCCGCGTTGGAGCAACGGTGTTGGCAAGAAAGAGAACGTCCGCTGACGACGCAGGACGTCTTATCGACTATCAAAAACGAGGCCACTGTAATGGAAGGTCCCAATGAGTTCCTGCCGCTGGCAGCTTGGTGAGTAGGAGCAAAGAGTCAACCTGGAAGGTAAAGAGTAGCCTCAAGCATCCAAGCTTGCAAGGAAGTACAGGGCCCCTCTGGTTTGGCTGGCGCGTGCCGCCTGCACCTTGCCTACCTAACCTTAGCGGCTTCCGGTGTGCCTGGGTACGTCAGCCCACATGCTGTACCCCACCCCACGCAACGACCCCAGCATCCGGTGGAGTTAATCCGTCCCAGGGGTTCCGGGCGGGACGGGAAGGACCTACCGGATACCTACCGACGGGAACTTCCATTGGATGGAGACACCAAACACCCTATTTTTGTGTCTTGTCTCAACCTCATAATCAACAACCTGGGGGACCAACTTGGAGTGAATCCACAGATCCAGAACGGCCGTGGTGAGAACAAACTACAAAGTCCCGACACGCACAAATGCCTCCCTAACAACCCCCCTCATCTCACGGGTAATTTCAGCTGCCACAAGTCCCCCTCCGCCGCCCAGACGCTTCCCGAATGCCTACCCTCACTCAAAACCACCCTCCCACTTCCTGACTCCAACACAACATAGTTCAGCTGATTCGCATGCTTCGAGACGACCTTGCCGTCTTCGCCAAACTTCTCCGTAGAATAAAACATCGGCTTGAGCTCAGCCCTGAAGCCAGTAACCACCAGTTTCCTCCAACACCTCGCGGACGACAGCGTGCTTGATGCTCGCGTCCTCGTGTTCAAGCTGAGGTGGTCTATCGAGCCTGAACGCGTAACCTAGGTGCATCAACTGTCAACGTTCCTCATCCGAACCCATGCGGGGTATGCACGTCCAGCAAGACGCAAGACGCGACCAGCATCGAATAGAAATGCTCCAAAACCAGTCAATGTGGAATCTAGCATTTCTAGCATGTTATTACCTTACTTAATGACGTGAGATAATCTGCACAAGGACATCTTGTAGCGAACCGTCCGGTGTTTGATACCTAGTTAACATTTTTTGCTAAGACGATTCAGCAGGCACCTAGGTACGTTGTTTTGAGCATGAATACAACCATCACCATTATCAAAACACTTAGAAAAAAGTTCCACAACAATTTCAATTGCAGACGCTATTTAAAACAAGACAAACGTGTCTAATCATGTTATACAGTTAGTGCTCATCGCCTACCGCTGCCATACTGCAAGATGCCTCGTTAGGAAGTCATGGTAAGCGACCAGGTTACGCTAGTAGAGTAAGCGGCGAGCAAAGCTAGGTTAATCAAAGCAAGTGCCCTGTCTGTCAGTAGCAATCCTGTTTCCAACGCACCAAACTCAATCCTCCAGTTGCCTATGCGCCAGGAGGGGGTGGCGGAGGTGGCAAGTCCATCGGTGGCGGCGGTGGTGCCTCTCCCGAAGGAGGGGGAGGCGGCGGCGGAACGGCATTGGCGTATTGCTGGATCAGAGCATTAAGTCCACCAGGAAGTCCAGGAGGTGCTCCAGGGGGCGGGGGAGGGAGACCGGGGGGTGGGCCACCCATTCCAGGCGGGGCACCATAAGCACCATAGCCAGCAAACCCACCACCGTAAGCTGGGGGGGCCACCGGGGGGGCAGCTGGGGCTTGATGCCACGGAGCGGTGCCTGGTGCTGCAGATCCTCCACCGTACGAGTTACCGCCACCGTAGTAAGTATCTCCTCCGTCTCGGCTGTCGCCTCCGCGATAGCCACCACGGTCACGGTCACCACGGTCGCCGCGATCGCCACCACCGCCGCGATCGCGAGCCCACGGCGCAGGGCCGCCCGAAGGACCACCCGAAGGACCACCCGAAGGACCACCGGGAGGGCCGCCTTCATTCTCACGATCACTGTTCCGGCTACGCCAAGGAGCTGGACCACCAGTAGGGCCACGCTGCCACGGCTTGGCATCGGCAGCGGCTCCATTGCCACCGTTGAACGATCCCGGGCCAGCTTCGATGCGAGCAGGCGCAGCGCCAGTACCTCCCAGCTCTTGCATGAGTTGCTAGGAAGTGCGTTAGCATAGTTGAATTAGAAGGACCAAAAGTCAACACGTACCTCGTACTCGCGATCGACAGCGTCGCCGCCTCCGCCAATGCGTCCAACGGGTCGGGCACCCTGTGGGCCATCATTGCGCCAATTGGCGCCCCGCTGCCTATCCGGGCAATCGCGGGCCATATGACCAGCATTGCCACAGACACGACAAATAATATTAGCAGTGAAGTTCTGCTTCTCAGGGCAGTCGTATTTGCGATGGCCGATCTGGGCACAGTTTTGACAGGCCTGGTTCTCGTCATCGCGAAGAGTACCGTTCAGAGCTGCCAGCTCGCGAAGCTGATTGCGCTTGAGCTCGTTCTGGCCCTCGGGAATGGATGCAGCCTATGATGGTTAGAATGTGCATCAGCAAAACATGATTGGAGAACTTACAGTTTCGATGATGTTATGGATGAGCTTTTTGGCCTTGTTGACTTTGTCCTCAGTATCGGCCATGATTAGACAATGCAAATCCTCTTCCTGGTTACTAGAATGTGCGGCATCTGATCGTCCTTTGCCCTCCTTGACAGAGCCCTTTCCGCGGATGGCAATTTTGGCACCAGACTCTGTTTCCATTTTCTTGAGCGTGTTGCCACGGGGTCCGATAAGTAAGCCAACTTTAGTAGGGAAGAGCTAAGCGTTAGTAGTCTGAATTAAACGGAAAGATAAATGACTGGGTTAGAGTTCATCAGGACCAGCCTGCAAGGCACAGCACCACGGCATGATGCAGAACTGATGCCTGGCAAAGTTCCAAGGGGGGGAGGGGGCTTATGGATTGTTAGAAAGGTTAGAAGGTTAGCAATCATACTGAAATTGATCTCTGGATAGTCGTTGACTGGCACATAGACCTTCTCCTGAGTCTTTGTGGGTCGACGGTAATCCTGGGGTGGGTGATAGTTGGGAATTGTCTTCATAGCCTTCTCGATCAGCTTGTGACGCTCGTCTTCGAGGCGCTTACGATAGCGGTATTCCCGAGTATTGACACGACGACCATGGTTGTCGTATTGCGGTGCTGGCGATGGCGACCTAGATATCCCTGTCAGTACACTAGTTTGAAGCGGTATTGCTCGAAATTGCATACCTGTCTCCGTCGGCAGGGACGACGTCATCGATTTTCAGCTTCTGGGTGATTTCCTCGATCCGGAGATGGAGGGTATAGGCCTCGAGCTGTTCGCTCGTCATGTTGGCGACGATAGCGGTAGGCAAGCCCATCAGCCCAGCAGCTTTGTTCTCGGTCGCATCGCCCCAACGGTTGCGCTTCTTGCGACGCTTCGGGCCATCGTAGTCGGCTCCTTCGCATCGAGTTAGCAAGTACGGCAAAGAGGGAAAGCAGTAGACGACGTACTCTCGGGGCTGCGACCTCGCTTGACATCACGGTCGGGTTCGTGGATGTGAACGTCGCGGCTGTGGTCGCGATCGCGGTCGCGCTCACGTTCGCCGTTGGAAAAGGCACTTGGCGAGGACACAGAGCTCTTCTCTTCCTCTCCATCGGGGCCAAAACGGCGCATCTTCCCCAAGGGGATGTTATTGGATCCTGTGATCCCTTGGTTACGCCACGCCATGTTGGGCAGTTGTCTTCGAAATGGCGATGGTACAGGTGAAGTTCGTTGATGTGTCGGGGTGCAACGCAAGCGATGAGGTTTGTTGCGGGTAAGTTTTGCGTCGAGAACAACGGCCGAATTTAATTAAGCCTGCCAAGCCTTGTTCCAGCCTAGCCCCACTTATCGGTATGTATCACGTGATATGGAAATACGCTGACCGACAGATTTCTCAGCCCGGTTGCGGGCCCTCTCTCCCGGGAGCTGCGCAATGATGAACCTATTTTCCTGGCGATTTTCAACTTGTGGATTTTGAGCAATCCCTGGCTCTCAATCCCACGTTAATTGGCAATTCATGTAAGACGAAAAAGAACATCAGTAGAAATATCATATTCATATATACAAGTCGAGCTTCATCACTCAACCATTTTTCGGTTTATATGCTCGGTGAGCTGTCTTTCGGTCTGTCCATCAAGACTCACCCACAGCGGCTTCTTCCCACAACTTTAAACCTGGCAGCAAACCCCCGAGTTGGGAAACACTCGTGACTCTAGCCATCTGTGTTGCTTTTTTTTTTTGCTCTTCTTTCTTTTTGGTATTGCACATTTAGCTACGACTGCTGACCTTTAAATAACACAGCCGCTCATAGGTTGAGAAGACAACTAACTAACACACCACATAGTTTACTTCTGAGTGGTCACTGGCTCATTGCTTCGCATGATCCAAGATTCCCTGGCCTCCTTAGCCAATTTGTCTGCCTCCTCGTCCGTCAACTTCTTGCGGCTTAGTACGGTATGCTCGCTAGGCACATGTCTACCCTTCTCAATTCCTGGGCGAGCCACCAACTTCTCAACCCAGGCTGCCAGATGAGGGAATTCATCTAGCGACACGCCGGCCCAATCTAATGCACCTCTGTATCAGCATCGATTCAGGGGTTGGGATTTTTGGGGGGGGGGGCGAATACTTACCATGCGCAGCGACCCAGCCCCAGGAAGAAATGTCTGCGATGGTCAACCTGTCCCCGACGAGGAAGCCCGACTCAGACTTGCTCAGTTGGGTCTCCATGACGCTATATAGCCGACGAGTTTCATTTTGATATCGGGTGATGCCGTACGGAATCTTCTCAGGGGCGTAGCCTAGAGTCGCGTCAACCATTCCATATCCTATCTCATATTTCCATGCATTAACTTACGGAAGAAGTGGTTCGCTTGACTAGATGCAACTGTCAGCTCAGAACAAGTCTTCCATAGTGAACAGGAGCATACCCCTGCATCGGACCTAGGCCACCCATTTGCCAAAAAAGCTACGTCACCCAAGTTAGGACTGCCACGAGGCCAGGGAGCCGGAGTCTAACATACCCAGCTGTTCACCTCATAATACTCGCGCGTCCCATGCGGGTACGAGAGCTTGTGCTCCGGGTCGTAACGGTCGACAAGGTACTGCAAAATCGAGCCGCTCTCAAAGAGGTTGATGGGAGACCCATCAGCCAGCTTATCAGTCAGGGCCGGGATGCGACCATTGGGGTTGATGTCCAGGAACCAGGGCTCCTTTTGCTCGTTCTTGCTGAATGAGATGGCCGTCACCTAACACCACACAAGTCAGTGACCATGCCGTCAAAAATTACCGTTTCGCATGGCAGTACCTTGTAAGGCAGGCCTAGCTCCTCCAGCAGCAGCGAGACCTTGATGCCATTCGGCGTCTGCGCCGTGTACAAGTGGATATCGGACTTTGTTTCAGCCGCCATGTTCACTATGCTCCTTGCTTGGAAGGGGGATGGTCTTTTGGTGAGATGAGACGCGAGGAAATGCAGACGTCGTTGCATTCAGTGAGTTGCAAAGGCCGAATGCACAAAAGTTGGAGATGGGAAGTGTGACGGTAGAATGCGCAGCAATCAACTATTATATATATATCTTGAACGATGTGATTGGTATCTCTGCGGCTTAGAAATCGCCTGTTTCGCGGAAGTCTGCAGACGGTATTACAAATGGGGAGCCAGTGAGGGAAATGCATTGGCCCACGGCCTACCCCGACACAGTTGTAAAAAGGTCGTGTTGTCGATCCATTAGCATCACACGTCGGCCGTAGTTGCGGGTACGAGCTAAAGCCGCAGTATCGCCTAGCTATCCGAGTCCCGGTTCGATTGTGCTGTTGATGAGTAATGTCAGAGCTTTTTCTTGCAAGACACCGAGCGAGGGAACGCAGCTACACAACAGGAGGGAGGGGACAAAGGACCCGGAGTAGGCGGATGCCCTGAAGCGCCTCCCACGCACTTTTTAGATTAATCGGGCCATGGGAATATCTTATGCGTGTAACGGTTTGTTTCGACTTGTTATTTGCTATTAGGGGGTTTACACAATAACGCTACCTCTACATCATTCGACCATCTCCTCGTCACATCATTCAACTGTCAATTAAGGGGCTTTCTCGGCACGCCGAGATCCCCCACCACCAACCCTGCCTACGGCTGCCCCGGTGATATAGCTTAGGGAGGTACAGTAGGTGAGCCTCCAGTATTCACCTCGCGTCGTATGGCTCGAAGAGAGTTATTATAGCCCAAAAAGGTCTCTCTAGCAATGAAGAAGATATTCCAAGTATTTCGAAAGGCGTCTTTGGTATTTCAAGCGGCATCGTTGGCATTTTGAAATGCCTTTACCGTATCCGAGAAGACACCGCTAATGTCTAGGAGAGATTGAGAAGCATCCAAGAAGATTATCGCGCAATAACGAGGTACAATGCTTCTCATATTTACAGCTTCAAAGTCACACACTAACGAACAAACAAGGGGTAGGGCGGATGCGGCTCAACCTAACTCCCGAGCTGCCCCCCCCCCCCCCCGAGCCGCCCCCCGAGCTGGGTCTCGATCTGCCCCCCGAGCTGCCCCGCGACCTGCCTGCCGAGGTACCCACCGAGGTGCCCTCCGCCAAAGTGCCTGGCGATGTGTTTGTCGAAGTGCCCGCTGGTGGCGAGCTGCCGTTGGGCGAGTTAGCATCCCCGGCCCTCTTCTGCCTCTTTAATGGCCGTTCAGCCAGACTGCCATCTTCGTTGAACTTGGGTTTATTCTTAGACCCCTTAGGTCTCCCTCGTCTTCTTGGTATTGGCTGGTCTGGCTGCGGCGGCCGGCCGTCGTCGGCCTGAGCTGGTGGGCTCGATTGTCCACCCACAACAGTCTCGGATCTTTCAGCAACGCCAGCCGTTCCCTCCCGAGCGCTGTTGCCATGTGCCTCCTCGCTGTGGTCTCGGAGGAGAATGTGTCGTGGGTCGACGAACGGCCCCCGTTCCTCGAGGATATTCGGATCATCGACATTGGGAAAAAGGTTATCCTGAGGAGCGCGACGTGACAGCCTAGGATCTCCCAAACTACTAGGCCTAGAACCTCCCGAAATGCTCATCTCGAAGTAATGCCAATCAAGAATATTATAATCCAGGACATCGGTAAGCGTTGGGCCGGAATTCCAACCACACGGGCCGGAGGTTATTGCCGGCGGTGGTGTGAAGGGCTTGGCCCCGTGATAGGGACGCTTGAAAGCTCGTTGTGCAACAGCCTCTTCTGACAACCCCCGAGAACGCTCTAGCCGTCTTCTGTGAGCCATCTCGCTCAGATCGTGGGGTCTCATGATGCGGAACAAAGTCATATCGAAGGTCTTGGAGCCGGATGCCATCTATCGTGTTTGATCAGGATAATATGTCCACGCGATCAATGATGGAAAGCTGGTGTAGATGCAGGGTGTAAGGCTGACAGGGTGCTCGCTCGGAGTCGAGGCTAGATAATCTAGCTAGGAGGCAAGCGTGTCGTGGGTAGAAGGGCGTGGAAAGGGGTTGCAGGTGGTGTTTGAATGCTTGGTTAAGAAAAGGGGAGCGTACCTTTGCTGGAAGTTGATGATACTAGGGTGGAAGGTGTTGTGTAAGTGTGTACTGGTAGGTATGTACTGTACGTATGTACTGTAGGTATGTACTAGTAGGTCTGTACTGGTAGGTATGTACTCGTGGGTATGTACTGGTGAGTGTGTGCTAACAAGATGGTTGAAACTGATATGCAGAGGGGAAGACTGGGAGTTGCAGAAGTGAACGAAGATATAGACCTGGATTTTCAGTTGGGAAGTCAAACGGTGGCCGCCAGAACCCAAAATCTCGGAGAAAGGGCGCCTCTCGATGCCTCCAGCACCCCCAGCCCCAGCAAGTGCGAGAGGGCTACCTGGGCAAGGTAATTAGTCCACCACAGTGGCCGGCCGCGCCTTCCAAAAACCTATGCCAGACCTGCCGACCTGCCGACCTGCCAGGCCCACCAGACGTCCCAACAACGACAGGAACAAGATCCTTTCTCCGACTGCGAGAGTCAGCCATGGCTGCTCAGATGCAGTACTCACATCCCCGACCCAACGAAGACAGAAAACTTGGGTGCCTCTTCGCCATGTGCCAACTCTGGCATCCATCCTGATACCGTGATGGCAACCATCCCCGCGTTTCTGGCTGCTCCGTCACCTGCATTCCAGCTCTATGGCACGCAACTTTCCTGCCCAGCCTCGTCACACGCCCTCCGCTCAGTGGTAGTTGCCGTATCTCCTGAACCCCTTTCGTAAGTTGGCTGGGCATTTCCAGCAATAAGGTTGGTGTCTACCGACTTACAAGCGAACTCCAAGGTGCCCTATGCTGATCCGCTAGCCCGATCTGTTGCCGTCCATCGTGATTCTGATGGGCATGAGGGCATTATGCCAAACCTCGGCCGACTGCAGACATTACAATTTCGAGTTCCCAATGGGTTTGAGCTTTTGCTTATCCATATAGGGTACTTGGTGTTGACACATTTGAGGCATATTCCATACAAAAACGTCGTAAAGTCAGGTGGCTTGGGGATATATGTACTCAGGGTCTCGCCAAAGCGGGTGTACACAGGCTGGCGCAGAGTAAATGGTTCCCGAACCACGTCTGAATCAAAGTCTAGTTCCACAACAAACGTTCAACATGTCATCCTACTGCAACAGTTAAGCAGCTCACCCATACACAGGTCTGATTAAATCTGGTTGTGAATTTACAGTCAAAGCCCGACAGGCACAGTAGCGCAATCACGCCGAGCTCGCAGTGCGAGTTCCTGGTCACCTACTTGCTGGCGCTTCGGAGCACCATCCCGAAGATGGCGTCGACGCTGCGACGTTGAAGTTGACTCTTTCAAATTGGGCTTACCTTGGTTTGTTACCATAACCAAACCGCTAGAAATTGATTTTGTTCTACTCTATATCCCTTTCTTTGGGTGTGCTACGGCACGACCTTGGTAGGTAGGTATCTCGGCGTCCCAGCCCCTATTCACAACAACAACACATTTAGACTTCTATACCTTCGTGCAGTTCTCCGCCTTTTCGCGCCATTCCCGTCAAACCTCTCCTCCCTTGACTTTTCGCCACGGCAATCTCTCAACAGAGCCATTTGTATTTGTACATCCAGTACCCAAGATATGCCAAACCATGTCTAGGTGCGACCAACCCCCGGTGCGCTGCAGTAGAAGTTTCACCCTTTCAGACAACCTGCCCCATCCCAAAAGGAAGCAAAAAAATAAGTCGCAAAAAGCCTAAACACTCCTAACCCAAACGCCCCAAATGCGATCGATGCAATGGATACACAATGCAGCCAACTTCCAACGCTGACAACCCTTCTTCAACACAAGGAGACCCACCTACTCGGGCATCATCGGCGCGATCGCCCTCCCAGCATCGACAATCAGCAACTCATCGATGCGCTTGTCTACGTTCTCGCCGAACTCGACCCGCTTCCAAGTCGTGATGCGCGCCGTGTTCATGTCAAAGTCGAATATCCGGATCTTGCGGTGGAATCCGCCGTAGCCGGCATACCCGCCAAAGCCGGTAGCTCCACCGTAGCACATCCAAAGCGCGGGCTTATCCTCCTTCATCGACAGACCACAGTACTCGTTGACATGATCGCTAGGCAGCATCGTCAGTTGAACGGCACCTGACAAGGTAAAAGGAAATCAAAGAGGGGAAAAACCCACTGTCCACAGCTGACCATAACCACACCCTCGTCCACCAGCGCGTTCCGGAAGCCCGAATTGTACACGGGGGCCGTCGGCGGCTCCTTCCAGTCTCCGACAAATGTGAGGTTGCCGTCGCGGTACTCGGGCAGCGGGATGTGGATAAAGGCCACGTCCATGTGGTGGTGCGTATACTCCTTGTGCTTCTTCTTGAGCCCTTGGGCTGTGTCGCGGAACCAGTCAATCTGATTCTGCTTAACCCAGTCGTACCCCTTGAACTTGCGCTCGTTGGGCGAGT
The DNA here is from genome assembly GCA_033439745.1 of Lasiosphaeria hispida. Taxonomy (NCBI): domain Eukaryota; kingdom Fungi; phylum Ascomycota; class Sordariomycetes; order Sordariales; family Lasiosphaeriaceae; genus Lasiosphaeria; species Lasiosphaeria hispida. Next base: position 3,769,010 of record JAUIQD010000002.1, on the reverse strand, counting down.
ACGCGTGCGTGTCGAGGAGGTACACTGTGATAGCCGAGTGGCCTGAGCTGCCGCGCGCCAGGATCTCAATGTGGTAATTGCCAACCCCGTCGATGTCTGCCGGGCCTGCCGTAGAAAGCGAGTAGGGTAGCGTTTCAATGAGATCCATTTGTGCGGCCCGTGACAGCGACCCTTCGTCATCGTGGTTGCCGAAGATGGAGACGTAAGGCACCTTGTGCTTGATGAGCAACTGCGCATACTTGAAAATTGCCTGGCGAGGGTTCCTTGTCAGCGCTACACTCCTGTATTTCCAAGACGCAGAAAAACTTACCGATTGTGTATCGGGTGCGGTATCCCCGTTGACCTGATCACCACTGAGGACAACCAGGTCCGGTCGCTCCTCGTCGAGGATCTTTGTGACGAAATCTAGCGTCCTCGTATCCGCCTCACACTTGCCTCCGTTCCAATCCTCCGGCAGGGCATCCCGGCAATGGCCGACGCCGGTACTAAGGTGCAGATCGGCAAGCTGCATGATCTTGAACCGCCCGTTTTCGTTGACGCGCGGCGTCGGTTTGTAAGGTGCTTGCTCCGCTCCCCTTCGAAACGTGATGTGCGAGGCCGGGACGCTTGACGCGGCGTCCAACATTAGGGGGGTGCCCGTGACACGCCACCCGGGGCGGGCCTCGACGGCGTCGTCGCCGAACAAGACATCGACGGCCATCACGGCATCCTTGGAGTCGCTGGCGCCCTTCTTGCTTGACCGCTTGACCCACAGGCCGGCCGGCCTCGCTTCCCAGCGCTCGTCTGACGACGCGACCTTGCCCCTGTCCTTGTCGTTAGCGCTCGGGTCGAGACGGCCGACAGTAACGTCGACGACAACTTTGTCCTCGGCCGCCAGGTCCTCCTCGCGTTTACGGCGGATATGGAGAAAGGCGCTTGAGAAGATGCCCTGGTTGAGGTGCAGGTCCTTCTCGACGCGGTGCCATGCCTCTGGGTCGAGCTTGCAGTTGGAGAAGATGTTGAGAGAGGAGCATTTTGTGATTGTGATGTCGGTGATGACGAGACCGGCGTGGTGCGATGGCAGGTATTCGTGGATGGCGTTGGGCAGGACGCGGAAGTTGCGGTCGAGGAAGAAGATGACGACGAATGTGAAGACGGCGGCCGTAGCCACCTGGACTATGGTGCGGACCTGAAGGCGTGGCGGGTTAGCCTTGTTGTCTTTCCCGATAAAACCTAATGCAGAAGCTCATGCTCGGGGGGGACTTGACACTTACAATGCGTCGCGTCATCATGGATATGGGAGGAGGTGTGCCGCCCGACCGACGACGAGGGGGCAACCCGGCGCTTGAAAGTCCCCCTGGATTGTCTCCCTACCTGTCTGGTCGTGCAACGGCTTCGACCCAGGTCGGCCAGGAGAGAGCAAGATGACTGCTTCGATTGGTGAACAAGACTCGCATTCGCGGCTGTATGCCCATCTTAGACCATGTCGCGAAGGGAGGAGCTCGCGCTGGTTGGGGTTCGACGTTCGAGCAAGTGTATAATGATGGATAGACGGATGGATAGACAGATGGATCGCGAGTTGGTTTAGAGTCGATCGTCCAGGGAGCGGTGCAAGAAGGAACCTTGCGAAAAAGTGGCCGCTCCAGTTTCTAGAACAGGCAGGGCCCGCGCGCGCAAATCCGGGGAAATTCCGACTGCTAGCAGCAGCCGTGTCGCGCCAAGACTGCCAGCATGTTTGAGCCGCTGCCCGAAACCGCTGACCGGTTCCGTAACGTACTTGGGTACCTCGGCACTGGCTTAGACACTCGGGCAATACTACGACACAACCCAGCGGCCGAAATACACAAACAACTCGCAAAATATGCCCTACGAAAGGAATTTTAGCATCCTTTTATAACGTGGGAGACTGTTGCACTGAGAATGAGAACTGCTGTGCAAAAATGGAATGAATACAATAAGTATTCTATACGTGCGCTATGTGCGAATATATATATACTCTTGCCTGTTTCCTATTAAGGATCAAAGGCCGGGGGTATCTCTTGGATGCTCAACAACAAAAAAAAGCCAAAAGGAAATAAAAATGCCTCATCAAACGCCCTCGTCCTCTTCAAGTTCTTCGTCATTCGCTGTTCCAGTCCAAGTTCCAGCCTTCCCAAGCATGTTCGAGTATCCCAAATCCCAGATGTAGCCCCAACCAGCGGGTCCCACTTGCAACTCTTCTTTTCTCTCTTCCAAGCAAAGAGAGCACACCCGGGGTCGGGCGTAAACAGTGCCCGAGTGCAATCATAAGTAGACCAGCCGATTGCCTTCCCAATATTAGTTCCCACCACTAACGTATGCATTCAATGCCTCTTCCGACTTCATAAATCTTTCCCGTCAAATTCTTCATCAACTATATTCCAACCCGCCCCCCCCAGACTTCCATTCTCCTCCGAGGGGGAAATGGAACACTATTAAGCCGTCCACTTCAATGGGATGGCACCACCAAATACCGCTAGATCGAGCTCGAGCCTAGCGAGGGGACTCAAGCCGGTTGTCGATTAATCCTGCGTCGAGGGACGAAGGCGGAGAGAAAGAAAAAAGTAGTAGATGATAGACAGAGTCGCCTCTGTCGCTCCTGTCGATCGGATGGCGGAGAATATTAAGTGTGTCGTACTGTTTTACCGACAACCTTTGTACTGATCTCAATGCATTTTAAAATGCAATGTTGTAGTATGCACCGGATGAGAGGCGTCTAGACTCCTTGCAGAGTGTGTTGCGCGCCTTTGGTACACAATCTCGGGCTTGCGCCCTCCTGTCTGTTTCTAGACTTTTTGAATTCTTCTTGACTTGCGGACTGGAAAAGTAAATCATGGAATGAGACGAGATACCGGGTATTAAGGTGTTCCGGGATAGGTGCTCCGAGGCTCAGATGTGTCCGAACCAACGGCTGATGATGACGATTGCGAGGTCGAGGAGCGACGATGGGCTTATATGCTTGCAACACGAGCCCTCCCATCGGGCACACGCGCATGGCAGACCATCAACTTGAGGCTGGTTCCCCATTCCTCGCACTCAGCTAGCAGGGCCTTGTCGTTCCACATTGCTGTGCGGGCTGTTGGGCCAGGGGCAGAGACGGCCGCGCTCTCATAGCATCTGGTGTACCACCAACGGCCGACCTTGGCCACCATTTTTGTGATGCTCTCATCCGCAACCGGACTCTCATCACTAATCAACTCCGGGAGGCTTCGGTTATCCTTCCTGGGTCTACTGGTTCCTCTCCCACTTCTAGCTTCGGTCGAGGCCCGCTTTCCGCTGCTAGCGCCAGCACCGCTACCGGATGAGCGGGGGACGGGGCTCGCGACCGGAACACCCACCCGGCATGTCTTGATATCGGTGAATCCCTTTCTGCCCAGCAGGCGGAGCATGAGATCAGAGGTCGACCCGAGACAGATTTCGGGCGACGAGGAGTGGATGTGTTCCTTGAGGCGGCGGACGGACCGACGTCCCCGGTTCCCCATATTGTTCAGATCAACATCTAGAATCGACAACTCGATATAACCACCAGGCTTCAGGACACGTCGGGCTTCCGAGACGATGTTTCGGTATTGCGATTCAGGAACGGCCGCTGGGAAGCGGAAAACGACCGATGTGAAGCTTTGGGGGCCGAACGGGAACTTGTCGCCGTGGGATAGATATTGAATCTGGTGATGGTTGGGAGGACTCAGCGGGAAGGCCGATGAGCTCCGGCGATCGGCTGGGAGCGGCGCACGAGGCGAAAGATTGAAGAAGGTCGCAGCAGGATATGTCTCGGCGGCGTAGAATGACCAGTCGTCGTTCCCAAGCCCGTCAACAACAAGAATAGACGGCCGTTTCAACGATCCCACCTCGGAAACCAGCTCATCTCGCACGGGGCTGAAGAGTACATGCCCAAAGGTGAGCCACTTGCTGACAGTCATTGATCCCACCCGTAAGTTGACCTGGGAAAGCGGCGAGTTATCTGAGCTTTGGCTACTACCGCTTGCATCAGAGCGCCGAGCCTGATGCTCCGGAATCTTGCTGTCTCGCTGCACTTGCTCCGCTTGTCTGCCAGAGTCAGCGCCGTAGTTTTCTCCGTCAAAGCCAAGGGAGATACCCGGTCCCGAGGAGCGACTCGCGGGAGCGGGGTCGATGTCGAGTGCTTGCTTGATCTGCTCGACCATGTCGACGCTGTAGATGCTCGAGGCCGGATGTTCGTTCCCGGGATACAAGGCCTGGCCAAAGCTTTGTACAGGGGGGGGACTGAGGGTCGGCGATTCCAACGACGGCTCAACAATTCGTTCGGATCCCGACTTGTTGACATTGAGACGAGAAGGTTTTCTTGACGACCCCTCTGATCGCGGCGGTCTTGAGGTTTCATCTCCCAGAAGATCATTGTACTCATCCCAAATTTCATCTTCCGCGAGTGGGGCGTTCGGTGCTGGGACAACAGCCGTTGCAGCAGCGAACGTCAGCAGTCCGCCCGAGCTACTTGAAGATGTTGTGGTGCACTGTGAATTCTTCCGCGGCGAGAAGGACAGGAATTCATGCATGGATGAGCCATGTTCTAGCGGTGACTCGCCAGGCAGAACGTGTATTGTCGAGATGTTGGTTCCGCTTGTTGTTGCAGATTCATCTTGGATGAGCTCAGGCGTGGAGGGCTTGGGTGGCGTCGGTCCCTTTGCCACGAAGTTTGGGTCTTGAATGTCGGGCCTCAACAAGGGGGCTTGCGCGCTGAGCCGGTGGAATGGCCTCGAGAAACTCTTTGGCGAGGTTTGCTCGGCTCGAGCACTGACAACCTTTGGGATGCGACCAACCTGGGGTAACCTGCTTGGGCGACCCGAGGCTTGACGAACGGTAGGCTGCTGCTGCTGCTGAACAGGCAGTAGAGCCGGCGTGATCGAAAGCCTGGTCCGTGGGGCCAAGGACCCCGTAACCTTGTGGGGTGGTGCAATTGTGTGTTTCGCAGCTGTAGGTAATTGTCGACCTGCTGCCCTGAGAGCCACTGGCTCCTCGGCTACAAAATCTTGCGCCACCGACGGCCTCCTTTCTTCCAGACTCACTGCCCGGATATTCTCAGGGGGAGTGACTAGACTCCTCGCTTCACGAAGAACCTCTTCAAGATCCGGTGTATCAGCGTCCTCCTGCTCTGATGAGTCCATCAATGTGTAAAATGCTACCGGTTTAGCCTGAACGACCTTCACAGTGGCAGCAACTGTCTTCGAGGTATCATTTTTAGTCTCCGTAGGGGGTTGACTCTGAGACCGACCGAAAAAGTTCCACTTCCGAGGCGACCGGGCTCTTTTCAGGAGTTTCTTGGGCCCAGAAAGGATTGCTGTGCTGGCAAGCTCTCTGCTGACTCTCGTAGCTTCCGCGGAGGGGTCGAAAAGCGAATCGTCCGATATGATGCTTGCGTCTAGACTTGTTATCGAAGACGAGATAGCTTGGGATCGGGTGACGATGGGTCTCGGGATTCTCAGAGGGTCTTGCTCCCCGGACTGTACTCGCTGCACAGATCGTCTGAAGGCTAGTGTGGACTTCATGGCGAGTGCCTCGGAGTCGCTGCTGTCAGAAGGCCGGCGGCTGCTTAGTGAGGGGGCTTGGGAAGAGTTGCGCGGAAAAGGAGAGGGCCAGAGGGTGTGGCGGGGCGTTTCTCGGGATGACAGCGAGACCTGCGAACTGCTTTTTGACTCGACACTTGGCCTTCCGAGAGTGAAGCTCTGGTTGCTCTCTGTGCGGCTCAACTCCGAGCTCGTGTTTCTGTTTTCGATGATTTCTCCGCCAGCAATGACAACCGGGGCCATCCTTTCCGCCAAAAAAGGATCGTAGGAACGGCTGTTGTCAAGACTTTCCTGCGAAGACATGGTCCCCGGGTTTGCACGCGCAGTATTTGCAATAGTACTGCTCTTTCGGCGAACCGAGCCTAGACGCCCATAGCCCTCGTGCCCAGTTCCGGCTGCGGGGCCTTTTCTTGCCGATTTGTCTCTGCTATCCTGCTGAACGGCTTCCGGGACCGCTTTCGTGCGCCGCCCAAAGATAGGAAAGCGCGACTTGAAAGTCGACACGCTAGGACTAGGCGTGCGGGCAGTCCTGCCGGCATCCGGCTTGGATGTGTCCATTCCTCCACCAAGGGGAGTAGATTTAGGAGTAGGGGTTGCCTCCCTGCCGACGGGTCGCCGTGAAAGGTAGCTCTGTTTCTCGGGGAGAGAGGATGAGAAAATGGGACGGCCGACGGGGGCAGACGCTAAGTAGTTGCTCTGTCGTCTCTCAGATAAGGACGTCGAGGATAGGTTGCTTTGGATGATGGGAATTGGCATTCCCAGTTGGGAGTGCAGGTCTGGGGTCCCATCTCGACTCGGCCGGACAGGCGGCGTGTTCTTGGGGGCAGCAACGGATTGGGCGGGGACAGTGGAACGAGGGAGCGAATATGAGGTGGCTTTAGCTCTTGATGGCGATGCCATCAGTGGTTGGGCAGGCTGGCGGGAAGATTTTGAAGGAGATTCATCCTCATCTCGGCTCTTTTTGAACTTCTGCGATGACTTCCGGGGTGGGGGGCTGGGCGGGAGCGGCGACAGCCGCTTCTTCTTCTTGTCCTTTCTGTCGCCATCGCGGACCGTTGAGTTGGACGAGGACGACGTCAGGGATTCCCTGACGGCTGCCAGGCCATGTGGATCGGCGCTTACAGTGTCGACCTCATTTGATATGCTATCGGTTCTTCTTCGGGTGATTGGTGGCCGGGTCAGGGCCGGGTCGACCTGTCTCATTCGGGACCCAGTTGTGGGGATTCGAATTGGTGCCACGAGGCCCGGAGATTGCGACGAGATCGAGGTCGGCGTGGTGTCTCGGCTGTATGGACCGGGGCCTGGTGACCCTGAAAACCGCGTTGATGGGCTGCCGCTGAAGCCACTAATTTGGCTGCTCGTGCAGGAAAACAAGGGCGTGGGGGGAGGAAGGTCGTATGGTGCAATCTTATACGGCATCTCCATACTTGGGCTGTCGACCTGTGCGAAGGGCATAAGTTCCCGATATCTATCCAGCTCTGGATATATTGTCACCGCATGTGGCGTCGTCTTCGCGACCTCAACTTGCTGCGCTACTCGTATCTCCATCGGGCTTTGAGCTAGATCGCGATCGAAGTGAAGGGCGGCAGGCGCATCCAGCGGAGTCTGTAGGCGGGGATCGGACAAGGAGGAGCTCGTTCGATTTGAATCGTTTTGGGAGTCATTGCGGGTGTTGGTTATATCCTGTGACAGCCCGGATTGCTTCCGGCGGAGCACGTTCCGCTGTTTCGAGCTGGGGCCTGGGAGCTTGCGGCTGTTCGTCGCAGGTGAGGTTGGTTCGTTTGACCCTGAAATCCCCGAGCTTCCGCTGACAGCGGAGTCCCAAGACTGAGGCTGGTGGTTGAGACGAGGCTTCTCAACATCGCCGGTGGAGGGCCGCCGATAGGGTTGCGACTGCGGTAATCTGCTCGACATCCTTGGTTGCGGTATCGTCCGGACGGGTTGGCGACTTATCCCAGCTGCCCTCTTAGCTTTCCAACTCAAATCCAGAGACAATTCCTCTCGGGGAGGCTCAATAATAGAAGCCCTGTGATCTTTATGCCTCGCGTCACCTGACCAAGCAGGCCCTCTCGACCCCGACCTTTGGGACGCCATCTGATTCTATATCCCGTGAAAGGAATCCGGAAGACTCGACCATAATAACCTATAGCTCACCGATCAACGACATGAGGGCGGTGCAAGGACGGCATGCAAAAGTCTAGTGTGGTGGTCAGCGAGGGGATTTCAGGTGGTGGCGATGATGACAGGAGCAACCTTTTGTGTCGCAGAGCACAAACGTCTACTGCGCGTGTTGCTTGGCGCTGGCCCGTTGCGAGAGCCCTGTAGGAGAATGGATGGCCTCTCGGCAAGGCGCGATCAAGCAAATGTCTATACGTAGCTGGGAGGCTCGGTAGGGGATTGGGGCCAATCTCTTGTACCCTCACGGTCTAGCCTGGGGGCAGAGGCGGAAGAAAGCGATGACAGAAGGGGCTGAACAGATGATAACAAAAAATTATCAAATGGGAAAATCGACAAAAAAAGGACAATCAAGGAGACAGAAAGAAGCGTCTCCTGGACCACAATGTAATTATTACTGGTGACCAATATGGCACCCGGGAAGGGAAGGGAGGGGTCGCTAGTCTTCCGCGAGCTCGCGCGTACGGGCCTGATGGAGGGCGGGCCGAGGATGGTGGGGACGGGGATGAGAGTACTGGTACTGGCACCGGTATCAATGTATCTTTTCTCGGTCCCTGCCCGGAAATTCCCAGGTGCTTGGATAGCACTACCGGCAGAGGGGGGGAGGCGAGATGGGTCGACGTAAGCGGCGATATGGTGGGATGCAGAGAGGCGAAGTCGAGGGAGTGAGCAGGAGAGCGAGAAGGTGAGCGAAAAGGGGGGCAAGTAGAGAAGATATCAACAGCCAGGCCCCGGTATACATGTGGGGAATGGGAAAGGGAAGGGAGGCAAGCAGTTTTGTGATGTGTGGAGGGAGGATGTCGGCAACGGTGTCTCTCTATCATCGACAAGTGGGACCGAGAGGCGCGGGAGAGGGGTGTAAGTTAGGAGACTGGCGGACTGGGAGACTCGAAGGCAATTCGTCCCGGCCGCATACGCAGTTCGACTCCTACACCGTGACCAACCCAGGTACGGTCTCGAAGACGGGTGGAAACAGGCGCGCATGTCGGCAGGGTACACTTGTACTGCGTCGACTCTGCTGGTGCTATCTTTGACACGAGTGGCGTAGGCATCGTTGCCCAAGGCCGGGGCTGCGACCGAGACCGATCATGTCCGCAAGTCAGGTGGTTTGGGCCAAAGGGAACGACCGGGAAAGGGCGCAGACAGCTTCAGGCAGGCTGGATTGGGCAGAAAGTCGATGCAGGCTGGGAGATCAGCCAGACACATCCCGCCCCAGTGACTGAGTCACCACAGAATGGGCCACGCATCCGAGAGGGGAACCTGGCCCCTTGGCCCACGCCTGGCAAGCCCTGAGAACAGCAGACTGAAAGCCCCCGACGGGCAGAAGGGCAGGCGGGCGGGCTGGAGACATGGGGCGAGCCATGCACCAACACCCAGCACCTCCACCAGAACGCCATCAGAGCCGTTGGCGTTGGCGTTGGCAACTGGCGTAAGGGTTGGCGTGAGGTGGCACCGTCGTTCGAGGGAGCCGGCTCTGGCGGAAAAGCGGAGGGTGAAAAAAATGGGAACAAGCGCGGGTGCGACAGGGCGAACGACAGCACTGGCAGCTTCAGCGGTCCTGCGCGCGTCTGAGGGAGCACCGGCTCGACCTGTTCGCTAACGAAGCGACTGCGCCGCCATGCGAGAAAAGACAGCCCTGGGACGTGCATGCGGGAGTGCCCTATGAGCGGACAGAGGGCGCCCTCCGGGGCGCCATTGGGCAGCAGACCCTAGACACCTTGCCCGCATTGGGCTGCTCGAGATGCCCCTGGGCCTTCGAGATTCTCGAGCCACGCAATGGGCATTCTGAATTTGCCCGGTGTCGCTGTAGAGCCTGCCATTTCGGCGGATCCCTATCTCTGGTGCCATGGTTAGTAAAGACTTCAGGGGCGGGTAAAATGGGTAGGTCGAGCAAGTTAATGGCGTGTTAATGGATTGTCGTCTGCGTTAAGCCCATGGATGCGATCATTGATCGGTGGGGAGAAACAGTTGGCGGCGGAAATCTGCTGCCCAGCAGTCCAGGGCCGGCCACAAGTGCCATGCGCAGGAGCCACCCATGCGAGCAGCCTCGAGCCGGCCAGCTGGTTGCTGCTCGGTAGGTGGGGGGGGAGCGAGGCCCGGTCTCGGGTAATGGCGGTTGTTGAACCCTGACGCCCCTGCCGTATGTGGGAGCCAAGGAAGCCTCTATCCAGACCGACGGTGGAAGACGGAGGGGAAGGCGGAGTACAGCGAGGTGAGACGGGCACAACAGGCTCGACGGGACAAGCCTTACCAGCGAGCACTGGCCTCCTGTCTTTTGCTCCCCGGACCCGCTGGTTCCCGCTCACCTTGAACTCAATTGAAGAATCCAATACGTCTCTAACATTGAACCTCGAGGCCAATTTTCCCCCAACATAGACCCATCTAAGGCCTGGATCGAATCTCGCGTTAAATAGCATGTCAAAACTACCTTACTCTGAGAGGTCGACCTTTATGTCGGCGCATCCCACTGCCTCCACTATCCTGCAGGTCTCACCCACACAAGGCACTTTTTGAAAGTTCCGGAGTAGCGCGGGCCCATGGCGACGATCCCCCGGAAGCCCCTCGTGCACGCTCCACGGCGCCACCAAAAACGGCCTGTTCACTTCCCAACATCTTGCACGACACTGGACAAAAATACTCGGTTGCAGAAGAGCTTCTCCCTCCTCCAACCACACATCTAACGGTCGACATAGCGTAGTACTCCCAAAGACCCGACACCCCGATGCAGCGGAATCTCACACCCCTCGATTTCAATTCATACCAAGCTTTGCTATACATACCTAGTGTTTCTCGGCCGCTTTAAGGGGGCACAACCGCCTGTGAACATGGGTTCGCAATCTCTGCCAGCTTCCCGGAACCCAATGTATGTTCACTCCTCACATCTCGCAGATACGAGCAAGAACAGAAATCAGACGTGCTCTTGCACTCCCCCCACCCGTGAAGCACCCAACCAAGGCGCCATCGGTTTGAATAGACGCCGCATGGTGCGATCCCTATTCGCCTACTGAGCTAGTTTGGCTGGCAAACATTGCTTCGAGACCGTCTGAATTTTCTGATTCGCCTAAGCACAAATATTACCAGCCAATCAGTCCTCTTGTCGAGCTTCTGGCTCCTCACGACCCCGCTCTCCTTGAAATACAAGTGGTTGATGTTTCCTGACCCGCCTCCTCCTGCATGTCTTTCTCCGTGCAAATGGCTTTGGTCCTTCCTTCTAGGTGGCTGTTCAGAGTGAGCGATACTCACCTGCTCCACCCCTCCTCCAATCTTGATACGCAGTTGAGGCAGTCTGGCAGTCAGCATAGTCACCAACTTGAAGCAGCTACATATAATGGGTTGTGTGATACGGCCCCCATCACGGAGTTCGACACCATCTTTTCTGATCTGCTAGCTGTATGTCTCGCCCGGATATGTGAACCGTCTGCAATAGCGTACCATTCCTTCACAGAGGGTGTGCAATGAATCACCGCACCGGGTTTCTACCGAGAGGCCGATTCTTCCGATGGTTGGCCACGGGTGGGTTGATTGGTCGACACTCCTTACGATTCGCCTTCGAGTGGGGGGTCACTGTTCTCGGGCTTGGTAGGCTTGCGGGTGCTCAATATTTCGGCAGTATCAGATTGAAGCATATTTTGAATAACAAAACTGTGATCGAAACTGTAGTCGGAGCCGTGAGAACTGATATCTGAGCATTATGTAGGACCTTGTCGGCCTAGAATCTCGGCAATTCGTGAATGTCTGTTGTCTGTTGTCTGTCCTGCGTTGTAGATTGGGAAATGCTTTTAAGGTGGTCCAAGGCAAACCCGTATCCGTTCATCAGTGTCAAATCTACCCCGCGTTCAACGTTACTAAACCTAAAGTCTGCTAGTGCTCGATTCTACATACATACTATGACACGAAGCATCAAGTGATGGATGCGGGCTAAATCGGCGGATTGGCCATCGTGATGACTGACCAAAACCGCAATGGAGATGCTAGCGAGAGAGTTTGCTTGCTTTGCTTGGCCTCGGCTTGGCCGTTGAATGGACGGCGCTGTTCAGCGGCGAGGGCTTTGCCTGCAAAGCTTAGAATGGTTACAATGCTAAAATAATCGACAGCTAAAAACGCAGCTGCACCTCAGTTGCATGTGGAGCTGAAAAAATGCGCGTTATCATCATTGCCCTGGCATAAATTATGCGTTGGCAATTGCCATAAGGGAATCGATATCTCAATGACCAGGCACCCGACGAGAGACACAGGACGCCCGTAGCCCGATCGCGCATCCATGCGCGTGTGCTGCACGACAGGCATGATTTGGGAATTGCATCTTGCAATGTCGGTATGTGGCAAGTGCAGCGGGGGGGTCTTATCGACAAACAAGAAGCTGGGAACTAGGCGCTCCGCCACAGCCCGTTTCGGGATCTCTTCGCGCACGCCGATCTGGTGAGGCTGGTGACGTGGCTTCCAGCGGCTGCCTCCCGCGCAAAGTCACACTGCGAACAGCGAACCAGCTTTTTCCTTGATTCTAGAATGATGGTCGCTTAGACGGAAATGTTACGCAAAAACTAGCAATTGCTCGCTGGTTACCCCACGATTTTCCGTACGACACAATCGCCGGATTTTCAATGTAGCGCCTGGTGGGAAGGAGGAAGAGCGGCTTTGAGGAGTCACGACTGGACTCTGGAAGAGGCGACGTCGAGGGGCATGGCATCATTGTCCAATCCCTGATCCCTGCCGACCCACCAACTGCAGCCGCCGCAACAGGGGCTGACTCTAGGTTGACAGGGGCTTACCGCACATCATTGGATATGCAAGTGAGACACCCAGCGGCAGGATCTGCCCTCCTTGGAGTCCTCATCAGTAACGTGATCGCGGGATGGTGTGAAGATATCGTCAAAACATTGAACAAGACGGGCTCCACCGATTTCGCTCCTGCTTCCCAGCTCTCACCCGCCGCCAACCTTCCCGACCCTGCGCCTGCATGCCCTGCCTCATTCTTTTCTTGTTGACTACGGGCCACACCAGGCCAGAAAAGGCGGCCAGCGGTCCAGGGCCCAACCTGATCTTCCCGCCCGCTCGGGATCAAGGATGGCAGGTAAGGCCAGGGCATTCATGCCGTGTCGGCTAGCGCGCTGTTTCGCCACGGCCAGCGCAATGGGCTTCTCTGGCCTGTTATTCCAACAATACCATCCTCTTGCGCTTCCTCGCGGCACATCAGCTCACGCAAAGACGCCCCGCCCCGAGCTCCCCAGATCGGGCCACTGCGAGACATGCTTGTTTGGTAGATCTGCATGAGCTCAGCCGGACAGGCTCCAGGCCCCTCCTCCTCGCCGGGTTTAGCGGGTGGGTGACCTGTTTTGAGAGGTTGGCAGGGCTGGGATGATGCTGTCCCCTCCTCACGTGGGATCAAGGGATCCCCATCCTGCCTCAGCCATTTTCTCACTTTGAGCCTCCTTTATCCGCGCATGGCCCCCAAAACACCCATCCAGCGCTCAGGTTGTTTAGCAGCCACGCAGTGTGGCAGTCTAGATTGTCTCATCCATAGGGCTCTTCCCCCGACGTCGCTCCCTCCAGCCAAAAACACCGACCGCCGTTCACCGTCCAACGAGAGAGCCGTCCGACCCATTCCAGAAGGCCAGAGGCTGTTTGACCTCGATCGAGCCTCCCCAAGTGGCTCGAGAGTTTTGGCCAGTAGACGTCCCTAGCAGCAAAGCCAGGACTACAGAGTTGAGAAAGTCGCCACCACCCGGCGCCGCACCCTGTCTCTTGTCTTTCTCCGCCCCCCCTGAATTCCGTCCTTTCCCTTTCATAGCTAGTGCTATTTTCTGGGCGGGCGTTGCTTGGCCCGGGGCGTGTGACGGCTACTGATTGACTGTCCTCACGGCCACCTCTTTCTCCGTACGCCTTGTGTGTTCTGTTTCTGCTTGGCTGGGATCTCTCTATCTTCCCTCTGTCATCCGTGATGTTTCCTCGGCAGCAGGGATGGCCACACTCTCACAATCTCGGGAGCCCACCTGAACCACACCATGTCTTAGCTTAGGGCTAGGAAATGTGCGGTCGGCTTGGGGCACAGTCACCAAGGGCAAATGAGCGCGCCCTGATGGGGTTGTTCCGTCTGCCTCTGGATAAGGGTAATTCCAGCCAGACGTGGGGATGGCAGATTCAACGGGTCTCACTGGCGGGCCGTTGTTTGCGCCCCCCCCTGGCCTCTCCCAGATGAGGACACCCTCTGATGGGAACGGGGAGTCGCCGGTCTCTTTAGCTCACATGGCTACCAAGATTTGATACGCGACGACGGAAAGTGGGAGATGATGTCAGTTTCTTGTCCCGATAAGACGGCCTCGACGGTGGGCCGGCTCGCCTTAGCACTGTTCAGTGTAGGCTGAACATCACGGACTTTTGGACAACCATGCACCAATCCGGTTGTTTACCAGGCACCACGAGCTTTGCTATTTTCTTCGCGCTTCGACATCATTCGTTATTGTTCAATTCTTTTCCCCTTCTCCTTCATACACTGCCAATGTATGAGTCTGACACTACTGCACCTCTCAGCCAGCCTCTAGTCGGATGCCTCTTGAGTTGAACTCTTTGGGCGACCCATGGGATACCACACCCCGCGGGGTGGCCTTCGTAGGAGTTGCTGAATCCCTGTGATTGCGGGGTGACGGTAGCCCTCGGACGCTGGCCTGCGACAAGCCACAAGGCTTCTGTCTAGTCGCTGACAACTTTTGTTTGGTTGATTGCGGTGTCGGCAATGTCATCATCCACCGGCTGGCTGCCCTTAGCCCCGTTTCGAGCGGGTGGCGTGCTATTGGCATCGTGGCTGTCAAGTGTGACTCTCCTACGGGGTGGATAGTGCTCAGGAGACGACGTGAAGATTTCCACATGAACTGGGCATAGCCATTGGCTCGTCGGCAATAGGAAAGGGCGGCCGCTTGCTGTTAGCCTTCGGGTGACCAAAGCGATGCTGTGACGGTTGTCTGTCACTCTCACGGCTCTCCTCCACGCCTGTGTTGAAAACGTCACCTCTCCTTTTACCCCTATATGTATCGACAACAACGGCGCGTAGGCACTTTCCTGTCCCCGTCATCATCTGGCCTGTGCAGCCACACGTCGAGGCGGGGGGCCGGTCTCTGTGTCTTGTTTCAGTAGCTTGCTTTCCATGGATTCGCTACCATTCATCACATAGCAAGAGGCGGGTGAGTAGGGATTATTCGGTCGCGACCGGGGAGGAAGTATATCTGATTGTTGATGTAGTCATACGAGGGGGCGCATGATGCGTTTGTGTAGACGCTTGGCCCTTGGGAGAGCCAAGGCAAACTTCACCTTACTCAGCCCTAGACCCGAGCGGTTGTGCCTGGCCACAGCCAAGCTCACATCCAGCTCCCATCCAAGTTTCAACATCGTCACTAGAATATCCCTTGTTGCGTGACAGACCGCAGGCAGAATAACAGGACTGGGTATTGCATTTTAGTAAGTATACCATATCAAACTAACAAAGCAAGCAGGATTAGGTATTCTACGCTCGTCCAAGTAATATCCGCGCTTGTCTACCCCATCTTGCTCTTTCGATAACCAGAGATCCAGTCCCGACTCCAATTTGTTCTGTACCCCAAACGCCGTGATGAAATTTTTGCTTGCTGCTGCTGCCATTCACTTCGTTCATCCAGTCTCGTCCCCCCCGCTACCCTTGCCCGCTCCGCCGCCGTTATCAACCGAGTAGTAAAGTAATAGAGTGATAGAATGGGGAATGGTGAGACTAGTTACACACAGATCCGCTTCGTCTCCCCTTCGCCTGTGGGGCGAGGTAGGCAAAATGACGTGGAAACCAGGAAAAAGAAAAAAGAAGAGTGCTAAGTAGATGTGGACGGATCCCTGCAAGGATGACCCAGCAATGACATTCAAGAAGCCTGCGCAAACCTCTTCGCTCTCGCCTCCAGCTTGGCCTTTTCAGCCGGGTCCAGCGCCTTGGGGGGGCCCGCAGTCTTCTTAACACCGTTCGCCGGGCGGCCACCCTCGTGAGGCGACCCGCCACGGCGGTTCCGACGGCTATTCTTAGCGTTGTTGTCTCTAGCATTGCGCGGGGCATTCCGCCCGCCGCGTTCCTGCTGTGGCCGGGCTGTGGGGCCGTCGGCACCACCGGAGCGGCGCTTGCTGGCGCGACCCTCCTCCTCCTTGTCCTCGCCGCCGCGATCGCGGCCCCGCTTGCGCGGCTTGTCAGGTAGTGCGCTGTCGAGCGCCGACACTTGGTCGGTAGCGATGCCGAAGCGCGCGGCGCGTGATACCTTTTGTGCCTCCTCCGACTCCTTGTCTACGACAATGTTGAAGCGTGCAGCGCGGGCGGCGCGCTTCTCGGCTTCGGTTTTGGCGTTGGTCGGGGCAAGGTGCTGGATGAAGAGGGGCTCGGTCGGTGCTGCAGCAGCTTCGGTTTCGGCAGCAGGCTGGTCAGTTATGCCGCTCTCGGCTGTTGACGGGGTGGCGGCCTTTTCGGTCGCAGTGGTGGCGGCCTCAGCAGCCGGAGCCGCAACCTTGGCATCGGCGACGGTTGATGTCGAGGGCGCAGGAGTGGGCGCGCTTTTAGCGACCACGGGCGCAGTGGCAGTAGAAGCAGAGGGAGCGCTGGTCGTGGTCGTGGTGGCAGCTGGGGCCGGCTTTGCGCTCACAGCGGGCGCGGCTGGGTAATCGTCATCGTCATAGTCGATTTCGTCCTCGACGTCGCTTTTCTTTGTCTCTGACTCTGATGGGAGGGAGGTCTCATGTCAGCAGGAAGCCGGAGGTCAAAGCCGATTTCGACATCATCAATGGTGAGTGGTGGGATCGCTATCGCCATGGTTGCGACTCGACAAAATATGGGAAGAGAGTGAAGTGAAGGTCGAGAGTATAGAAACGTGGGCGAGCGCAGCTCAGCCGATGACAAGTGGAAGGAGGAATGAATGTGGTGGAGAGAGTGAGAGACGAAGTTGCTCGGAGTCGCGATTTCGCAGGAAGAGGGAGGAAGAGAAGTGGTTGAAGTAGGCGTCGAGCTTACCGGCGGGCTCTGAAGATTTGGCCTGTTGCTTGTCATTGTCGACGAGGCGGGCAATGAGATCTGCCTTATTGCCAGTCTGGGTGAGGCCGCGCTCGCTCAATAGCTTCTTGAGCTCGGGGACCTTCATGCTATTGTAGTCGGCCATTATGAATGGTTCTGAATAGGCTCTGAATAGGGCCTTGGGCGTAGTCGCCGATTTGCGTTAACACAGCAACAATAGCACCCGCGCACAATAGCACAAGCGATGCGGAGTGGAAGGCGAGCTGAATAGAAAGCTATTTGCAAGTGTTGAAAGGGCTGGCAATCTGGGATGTCGGGTGCAAGATGCGAGTGCAAATGAGAGATGCAGAGTTGGGAGGAAGGGTTTTGCGGTTGCGACACACAAAGGCTTTGGCGACGTTGGAAAACCGGGTCTTTGTCCGAGAAGATTCGCGCGCCAACGCGACTTCCCCTGGCGTCGCGGAATCGACTTAGCGGCTAAGCTTCAAGACTGGTCCGTGCGCCCATTCACTGCCCAGTGCGCACAGGCACTTGGTATTACCAAGGATTGCTTAGCTAATTGTCACAGGGAGCTACGCAAATGTTACCTTGGTGAGCAATCGGGATTAACTATTCTCTATCACCCCCTCCTGCTTGGTGTCCTGTCTGGATCGTGCCTAGTGACACCAGCTCACGGAGAAATATGCCTTTGTTTAACTGCCAGGTGTGGAATCCAGTTTGGCTAGCTCGTTACTGGCCACAGCCTGCCATGCCTTGTATTCTTTTTTTGAGACAATATTGATTCCCAAACGGCTGGGCGACAACTTCAACTATCCCGTCAGGTGCTTGCTGTGCACTCACGTTTTATTTGGCTGGCTTGAGCAGACCGGAGAATATAAACCATGACCTAGTTTCAACTTGCCCGTCCATGTACATGCCTTCCATGATGCCAACCCAACCCAACCGCCGAGACCTGAAACCCCTGCGATCCCAAACCTTGCCTCCCCGCCCAACGTTCAACACCGCAGCCAGTTTCTCCGGCCCTCTGTTTCCCATCCTGTCCCACCGTACCCAGTGCACTCTTACCGAATAGCCTCCATAAACGCCGCCTCACCTGTCTATCCTCATCCTGCTTCTAAAAACACCACGTCCCACCCGGCGCTTTCACCAACCAGCCAACCAGCCACACAGAAACACTCATAGACGGCCACAGTAAAATGAATAGGGCGAGAAATTGTAAAACCAAGTATCAAAACGACAATGGGTATAGTAATGTGAGACATCATGCAAACCGCGAAATGCATCGCTAGAGCAACTCAGTTCAACCCGACCCGTCATAAAATCCCCTCAAACCGATACCTCTCCACACTTTTCCCCCTCCGTTCCACATTACTCCGAACCACCTCCCTCGACGCCCCCCTCCGTGCTTCTGTCCGCATCTCTCTCTCCTTTTCCTCAACATCAGCACGAGGCCAGTCCAGGTAGTCAATGGCAGACTCCTAGTTTCCAATGAGCCCCGGCACTGGCACTTCCGACGTGACCCTGTCCATGATCCACTTGGCTTGCTGTACACTTTTGCACTGGAAGCACCACTTGGTAACCCGCCCGGCGAGCCCGCCCTGCGCCGGCGCCAACCCAACGTTGCCCTCCTCGTCCCGCAGGTTCTCCCACACGCTACACATGATACCCTTAGTACCGAGCATGCTGAAGCACTTGGAACCCAGCACTGCGTCTAAGAGAATCAAGGGCTTGTCACCGGTCTTTTTGGTCGAGTGCGTTACGATCACCCGCTTCTCCATGCCGTGATACAGCGTCAGCTCCTGCCGTACTCCCGGCGGCGGCCGGCTGATATGTAACACGCAATCGCCTTTGTCTGCCCACCTGTTGTTTTGGACATTGAGGTGGCAGCGGATATTAAGTGGGCGATCGGGCGAGAAGGGCTCTGCCAGCCCATTGCTCCAGCGGCTCTGGCTGTTGCCGGAGCCCGATAGTGAGATGGAGAGGCTGCGAGGCGGCGTCGACGCGCTGCCACCACCCGTGGAAGACCCACTCGACGACTCTAAGCTTCCTCCGCCGGCACCGCCGCCAACTGAGCCCGGTCGGGACTGCTTGTCAAGTGTCGATTCTTCAATGTTAAACGACATGTTGTTCCCGCCTGTCAGCCGCCGGAGGAAGCTGTTGGCCGAGATGGTGGTCGACCCGCTTTGCTGCGACACACTTGGAGCGCGTGTCGACCCGCGATAACTGTTCTTGCGCCCGAACCAGCTCCGCCGACGGCTGGAGCTGTCGTCGTCAGCGCTGCCATCCCCCGGCTGAGCAGGCTGCTGCCCAAACGATCTGACACGCGCCTCCTCACTAAGTTGAATGTATCTTGCATTGTTCAACCTACTCCGGTGTACCGCCTCGTAGAGATTCTTAGCTTCGGTTTGCGAGGCTGCTCGGAAACGGAACATGTCACTGTCGATCTTGAGACGAGACTCTGGCGACGCTAGACTGCGAATTTCGAGGTCGAGTGCTGTACTTCTGCGGATCATGACAACGGGAGTAAGGACGAGGCTAACAAGTGGAACAATGCCCCCGGCATCTTTGCCTCGATTGTCAACCTCGGAAGTACCCGAGGACTGCAGGGGATAGGCCTGCTGGTGCGAGTGCGATTCACGAAGGCGATGCACCTCTAAGCTGCCTGGGTGAACCGTAATGGATGATGGCTCGGCGTTGATATCCTTCCAAATCCCCTTCTTGCTGGACCAGTAAGAAACAGACGCAGCAAACTTGAGGCCATGCCTTTCAGGTTTCTTGATGTTTTCAGCAACGATCACCTGAGACGCTGAATGAGACGGTGATACGCTGCTCTCGGAGATAACGGACTCGACCGAAGCCGGCTCAGGCCTCTTAATACTGTACCCGGGTATGGTATCGGGTACGTCGTCCTCGTCGAGTTCGTCGCTAGATGATTGAGAGAACTCCGACTCGTCGCTTGAGGCGCTTGAGCCTTCAGACGAGACATCTGAAGGGTGATACTCGTGCTTGAGCGGGGATGAACCTCGGCGCTTCACCCGGGGAAGTCCAAGATCAACTGGGGGGGCGATATTACCAGTAGAGCCAAGGGTGCGGTGAATAGGCGGAGGAGGAGCACCATCCTCACGGAACGGTGTTGAATTAGGGGGTGATTTAGTCCCCTTAACTGTTTCATGGTGTGAGCTCTCCCAGGAGGGTAGGCTTGGTGCCTCCACATATGTCGCTGGCTTGGCCGGCAGGGGACGGGCTGGCTGAGTCGACTTTGAATAACTCTCTTGCGTTGGAGTTTTGTCAGGCGATGGGCTTGCGGCTGAGACAGGCGACTGCACGACTGGCGTTGATGGCGGATATGTGCGCTGTACTGGTCGATAGCGACTCGGCGTCTTGGATTTCTCGTTGGTTGGGGAAGCTAGTGTTGATTTGCCAAGCCTGCGCTCTCCGACAGGAACATCGACGGCATCTGATCTGGGAGGAGTTGAGGGCGAAGGGGCGATGACAGGCTTGGGTCGAGTGAAGGGGGGTAACGGGTTGCTCCCTAGAATATCCAGCCAGTCTAGCAGTTGCTCTTCGTTGTTCGTGGTGAACTTGATAAGCTCAAACCATTCCTGATGGTTATGAGTGCCCCGAACCATCACCAGCAGGGTCTGTTCACTTTCGCCTCTTCGAGCAGAAAGTCTTTCCTTAGGAATAGGAGGGAAAAGTAGCCACGAACGAGCACTATTGCCAATTTCCCGAACCAGAATATCACCTTTGTCTGATGGGACGTCCGGGTTGTCCCTGTGGATTAACTCAACCTGGCACTCTAGCCGCTGGCCTGTAGAGTGATCCAGATCAAATGCCCAAGAGTCCTTCGCGGCTACTTGGCGATCTTGCGCAATGATAACGCCATCGAGCGGAGCAAAATTCCTGAGGTCTCGAGCGCGAGTAGTATCCGTACTATTGGCATCTTCGTCGGTCATGCGAGCAACCTCCTCTCGGTGTCGCTTACGAGCCTTTTCTTGGAGGGCTTCATACCGCAACAGTAGGTCATCAGTCTCGCGGTCTTCCATCACCAAAACAGCAGCCTACACCGCCAAATTAGCCCATACGGAACCCATGTGAGCCATTCTCGGAATAACGGCTAACTCACCTTGAGAAACTTCGTCATCCATTTGATCCGAATCAATGGTCTCTTCAACAAATACGCGACATCCACACGTTCGCCGTGTTCACCAAGGACATCACCGTCCTCGTTTCGAGGTAGGGCATTTAGAAGCGAGTCTGCGTCGTCGAAATGTCCAGATGCCGGCGCAAGGTTCACAATTAACCCTTGGAAGCCTAGCCGCCAGACATCCAGATACTCGTCATAGACGTAAGAGACGTCTTCAAGCCAAGTGAGGAGACGGCGCATATTTGCGAGAGGCACCTGTTTGTGGAAGTTGCGCAGCCTTTCGAGAGCGACGCCCATGTCGACAACAGCTTTGGCCATGGCATCCTCCTTCTTGTTCCCTGTCTCACGCTTGCGGTCTCCACCGCCACGGACGACATCTTTTAAGAGCACCGGTACCACGCCGTCGACAAGAGTTTTTAGTTCCCTCCCGTAGAAATACTCATCGTCTGAAAACTCCTCTAGCAATTCATCGCTCTTACTCTTGTCCGCCTTACTTGGCTTGCGGTGAAGACTGCGAGAGGACTTGACGCTCTTCGACCGGCTTGGGGGAACAAGGTGGCCGGTATCCGGCAGAGACAGCACAGATACAAGGTCGGAGTGCTTAGTGGGGCGCCGCTTGAGAGAGGACTTTCGGCTACTCTTGCGGCGCGATATATTAGTGGACCTGTCAGTGGACTTCGTGAAGGCAGTGGCCTGTGTAACAGTGGTGTGCGAAATATCCGAAACTGTGTCGGACTCGGTTACGCTGCTGGTTTCCTCGGAGACTATTGTTGACAACTCGTGATGCCCCTTGGTGGGTGGACGTCTTCGTGACAGATACGAGTCCGAGCCGGTTGAGGAATGGCTCGACTCTACCATTGACGAAGGGCCCGGGGACGGCGATCTCTTACCTGAACCCGTGGAGCGGCGTCGTGGTTCTCTGGACTCCCAGTCGTCATCTTCATCGTAATAGTCATCTTCAGGGTCGGAGACAGCGTCATAGTCCGTCTCGTAGCTTGGATACACTGTGGGCGGCAGCTTGATACCGGCAGACTCTCCTCGGAAAGCCTCCTTCAAAGTCTCTCGAAAAGGTTTCTTCCCGCCCGTCTTGATGGGGGACAAGCCACTTCTAGTTGCCCGCCTTCTCTTCAGCCCCGGTGAGAGACCAGCAGGCGTTTTCAACTTCTTGGGTGTCGCATCGCTTTCTTCCAGCTTAGGATCGTCATTTTCGTGGGTTTCCGGTTTTAAGGGTGCCAGGGGAGGTTGAGCAGCCTCCTTGCGCCGAGCCTCCTTCTGTGCTTCTCTCTGCGCCTCCCTCTGCGCTGCTTCCTTTTGCGCTTCCTTCTGCCGAGCCTGGGACACAGAGCGTTTCAGGGGCTCCTGGGGCTTTTCTGGAGGGTTTTCAAGGGAGACTTGCTGGGCCCTTTCCTGGGATCTTTCTTGAGTTTCCCTGCCGGCCGGCTGTGCTTTGGGCGAACCCTCAACGAATGGATCGACTGTACCATTAAGCCAAGACTCAATGCTGGGCGGCTGGTTTACGCCAGGCCTTGGCGCGTCAACTTTTTCTTGGATGATTTCTTTTGCTCCGCTCATAACCTTCTTAAACACGTTTGGCACAGCCTTGAAGCTCGGGTTGCGCTGGGCCTTTGCGGGCCTTTTCGCGCTGTTCCTCGCATCGGCTCCAAGCGGCAGGTCCAAGACGCTAAATGCCGAAAAACCAACAGGGATATCTGCGAGTGACTTATTCCCAGCAAGAGTCGGCGGTCTTTCAGAGCTGTCATCTGAAGGGTGATCTCGAGGAATGGCGTCAACGGTCTCAGATTCTGACTGCTGATCTTCCGAGGGAGCTACCACTTTTCGAGCCGCAGTCTTTGGACTACGGCCCTTTCGAGACTTGCGATGCGAAGAACCTTGCCTTCTTGTCGGGGTAGCGACCTCGGACTCAAATTCCTCGATCACTTGAATCACTTCAACCACGTCGCTTGGTGAACGATCCCGCCTCGTGCTTGGTACCCTCATACTCCTCTCGGTGGATGTCCGTCGAGACGAGGCAGGGCGAACTGTAATCTCGTCAACTGACGTCCGTCGGCCCGGGCGAATTCGAATACCGTCGTCCGGCAGAGTGCTCTCAAGGGGCCGAACTCGGATTCCATCGTCCGGCAAAGTGCTCTCAAGGGGCCGGACTCGGATTCCATCGTCCGGCAGAGTGCTCTCAAGGGGCCGGACTCGGATTCCATCGTCCGGCGGAGTACTCTCAATCGGCCGGACTCGGATCCCATCATCGGGTGGCTCCTTCTTCCTTGTCGGTAGTATCCGAATCCCGTCGTCAACGTCGGCTTTTGACTTTTTCGGCTTCAAAGGTCTGACCCGGATGCCGTCATCGAACGCGGGGGTTGGTTTAACCTTTATTTCCGGCTTCGCTGGTGCGACACTGGATGCTTCTTCTTCAACTGTCACCGTCTCCCCAGTTGTCGCATGATGGTATTGCTTGACCCGTGGGGATTTTGGAGTCGTTTTCCGGGGAGACTCATCGGAGGACATGTCTTCAGGCGCTTCGGGTACTTCGGGCACCTCTACTCTCTTGGCCCAGTCCTTGATCTTGTGTTGAACAGATGGGTTCTGCGCCGTTCGTTGCAGAAAGTCCTTGGGTATCGGTGTCGGTTTTGCCTCAACGATTTTCGGCTTTGGGGGGATTGTTTGTGGGGGGCTCTTCCCCTTACGTCGCTTCATCCAGTTGTCGTCACTAACAATTCTCTTCTTCGGTCGCACCTTGGGTTGTCCGGCTTTACTCGGCCCTTCAGACTCATCCTTTGATGACTTCTCCTGCTGGGAATGACCGGTCTCGCCTTCATCTGGGGTCTCTGTGGACTCGGTCTTCTCGGCCGGGGGCTTCCTCCGCTTTTGTTTCTGCCGGAACTTGATCCGTACACGGTCTTCCTCCGTTACACTTTCAGCATCAATTTGGACGGCGACATCGGTGGGCTCGCTCCGAACATCCTCGGCGTGTGGCACGCCGCCACCCTCAACCTTCATTGCCGTCGTGCTTGTCTTTTGCCACTGCTTTACGCGATCCCGAACTCCTCCAGGCTGTTGGAGTCGCCGTACCGCTGCCGCTCGCATTTCTTGTCGCAGTTCCTCCCGCACGCCAGCTGCGTCCAAGGCAACACTTTTCCGCCGCTGTTTCGATGCGGACCGCTGCCCCAAGGCGCGCGCCGGCGACGGACGACCCAGCAAAAAGTCAGCCAGTAAATTCGGTTCGAGCGGTTTCTTCCTGGAACCCTGGCCGGCGGTCGCCGGGGCGCTCTTCGGTGTCGCGCCGGCCTGCACCGAGGCTCGTCGGTTTGTCGGGGTCGTTGCGCCATTCTTTGCGGCCGAGGGGCGTCGCGGCGGTCCGGTTCCTGGATTCGGGGACTCGTTCGATTTTGGCGGTGACATTGTTCTGCCACAAGGGGGGTTAGCTTCCTAGCCACATTCCTCGGCTCTGGCCACATGGATGGTCGCGAAACATGTAGGAAATATGACGTGAATGAGAAAGCCTTTTTTTCCTTCACTGCCGAAGCAGGAGGGTGGCGGCTGTATTGGAAAATAACGAAATACAAGGCGCTAATCAAGTGTTGTGAAGAGATAGAAGATTTGGGAGGGGGAAAGGGAGCTTGGGCCAAAAGTCAACAAACAAAAGCACAGGGACGGCAACGCACTCACACCTCAGGTGAGCCGCATGGCTGGGATCTGCAGTCGGGATCCGATCTGCCCTACCAGAGGGCTATGACTCAGGGAACCGCACAGGGAAAGACGGTGCCGGATTGCTGTTGATCATGAGAGGGCGGAGCTTCGTCAAGGCCTCAGTTTCTTCTTTTCGGATGACGTTGCGCGGCTCCAAGAGAGATGGCGCAGAACGGTCAGAACGGGAGCACGGGGAGGGACCTTGACCGATCAAGTAGGTAGGTAGACGCGCAGGTTGTGGTGCTTGCGGGCCGTTGCAGCCGTGACTGTGACGGTTGCCAACAGCCGGGGAGCCAACGCTACCAAAGTAAGATGGCACAGCTCGCAGTCCGCAATCGCGCACTTCGCTTGGGGTTGCGGCTCGAAAAGGGTCGAAAGAAAGAGAGGAAAACCACAAACCCGGAACGGCACCTCGGCAGCTGGGGGGTTTTTTTTTTTTTGCTCTTTGCAGTCAGCGGGAACTGTGCAATCTGCAGTGTGCTGGACCTACACTACCTTGATTGCGAAACATGCACTGGCGGCGAGAGCCGTGCAAGCCGTGACAGTTGGAGGGCCTTTTCCGCAATCCCAATTGACGGTGCTGGACCCAATGGCGATAAACAATGGTCTCAGACATCAACAATAGGCCTTTACGCTAGCGCGCCAGCGGAAGGGCCCACCAACCACACCACCCTTGCCGCCGCATGCTCTCTTGGCCAAAAGCCTCGCTCTCAGCGCAGCCAGCAAGGAAACCGTGATGGCATAGGCCAATCAAGACGGCCGGACTGGCTAGGGATTCTGGTGGGGCGCGGCAAGAAGAGGCAAGGAAGAGGCCCGGGCTTGAGAGGGTAGGGAAGGGGTGGTGGGGATGCCCGCTCCAGCCAGGCAAGCGCAGCAGCTGGCAGACAAGGCGTGCTGGCTGTGCTAGTTAGTTCAACGAGCTCGTCAGCTGCGCAGGTTTCCAAGTACAACCTTCGCAGCTTTCTAACTTCCCATTCTGTCGCCTGCCTTTATCAGACAACCTCCCACGTCCCCCAAGCCTCAAGTTGGCAGCCCTTCCTTCGGACCAAAGGTGACATTATGCACGATGGTGGTACATGTACATACATGCAGCCGATGGATGCAGTCGATGGCATTTGAAACCTGGCCCGAGATAGGCTCGAGATAGGAAGGCTGCATCCCATCGCTCGCATAACTGCGGTCGCACTGTTTGTTCTTCTTGTTGGTGGGGGGCTTTCTGGCCTACTTTTTGGTCTGACATCATCATCTAATGTGTCCTCCAAGAGCGGCTCAGAATAGGTACCGAACATCGAATCCATTCACATGGGACTGAGGAGCAGATAGCGGGTCATATCGTGCCGTTGCGACGTAGGCCTTGTCAAAAGGGTTCTCGCATTTTACCTAGGTGCTAGGCAACGTCGGGTCCGGGCCCCAGGATCTAGAAACTCGTCAAGGCGGGAGAGCTTAACTGCCGCTCGCCTAGGCAAGCCGGTGCAGTTGAACGAGAAATCAGGGTTTGGAGCTTGTTCTCCGAGCACCTGAGCCACATCTGATGCGACGGCGCGGGCCATTGGTAGGTACGCATAAATTCTCCGGCCTGAGCTCAGTCAGATACTGGGCCGATATGACGGCCTTCTATCTGCCCCTGTCTACATCATTTATTGGTATCAAGCAAGTAATGTATATATGTAAAGTACATAGTATTATAGGCTTTAGCGTTCAAGTTGCTAACATTTCCACTCTAAGCACACTGAAACAAGAAGTGTATGACCATCACCCACCACATGGCCTAGAGGGAAAAGAAAGATGCCACCGGTAACTATAGTCCGGATGCGATATACTTCTAGCCCACCAAAGTCACGCTATTAGCTGAGCAACTCCCCCAGGGTCCCCGATGCAAGAAATGAAAACAAGAAAGGCAAATATGCTACAACTGACGCCGTGGTATGCAGACCCCGATCAATGAACGAACCCCTCCAAGAATATGTATGTACCCTCCAATGCAGACAATTAGTACTCGTCCTCGACCGGGAGCACGAAGCGAACTTTCTTCTTTGGCTTTGCAGCCGGTATATTTATCCCCTGATTCTTTGCAAACACACCCACATCTCTTTCGATAGCACTGTCGCCCATCTCGCTGTGGAGTTCCTCCTCGGTCTCCTCTTCTATTGACCAAACATCTGGACTAGGCTCGCGCCAGGCATGAGGCGAATGGCGCGATGACATGGCCCTGGACCGTCCCCTCCGAGGGACCCCTTGCAGTGTTCTTGCCGACCTTGCACTAGGCCGAGGCTTTGAGCGCCCTTGGCTCAAGTTCCGCACGGCGTGAACCGATGTTGGCGAGAGCAATGCGTCTGCGCTTCCGCTTCCTTGCTTTCCTGAAAACTTTGTTTTGCTGGCTGTAAAATCCCTGAGGCTAAAGGGCAAGCCGAATGGAAGAGATCGGCTCTGGGCTGCGAGATGAATGTAGGTCTCGTTATCTTCCGGTGTAAGGGGCATGTCCTGATCTACCTCGGGACTTTCCGAGCGCGGCGGCGGCGTAGGTAGCTGTGGTGGAGGCAGGCTGAGGCCACCAAGGCTAGAAGGACTGACACTCCTCACAATGGGAGGTGGGTGTTTGACGTCCTCAATCCCAGCATCAAAGTCCATCTCAAATTCCATCATGTCATCATCATCCTCGTACGCCGGCTGGGCTGGTGTTAGGAAGTATGTGATGGGATCCTCGTCGATTTTAGAAAGGTCAAGGTCTGCAATGTCGGCATCGCTGCCTTCGATGCTCGGTTGGAGCCGGACCTGGGTGGGCGGTGAAGAGCCTCGTTGAGCTCCGGGGTGGAAGGTTCTCGAGGGTGCCATCCCGACAATCGTCTAGAGTCAACTTCTCTCCGAGGACCAAGTAAATGCTTCCCTTCAGGGGTATGGGACAAATGATGGGTGGGTGCTGCTCTGCTCGTACGGGGTCACGAGAAGCGGCTGTGCTAACAAACAGCGGATGAGGTACCACTGTGGAATGTGGTTCACCACAGATGGCTGGCAACCAATCGCCGGCCTTGCCGGCTCAAAAGAATCCTTGCGGAAGCGAATGTCCAAGGCAGCAAGCTTTACTTCCACCCGACGCAGCAATATTTGGGAGGAAACGAGAGGAGACGGGAGTGGCCAGCTGAGTGGTCATACCCACGATATATAGCAAACCTAGAAATTGACCGAGGGAACTCTTTGTTGGACTTTCTGGTTGCCATCTCGGATCTAGTCACCGGTGAGCTCTAAACAGGTTGTGAGGCTGCCTTGGGAGAAGGAAGATGGTGGTCACACCTCGACCGGGTGCTCAGCTTCCAGTCTCGTTTTGTGGGGCAAACGCAGGGCGGGCTCACTCCTTTTGTGATCATGGACCAATCAGCAGTGCCCTCGCCTACCACGGTGAGCAGGTGTAAGAAGCATTCCAAGACCACCACGACTATCACGAGCAGCGTAGTAGGGTGGTAAGCCGGCTGGAAATAGCTGGATACATGGCAAAAGTGCGACAGAAGTTGGATTTTAGGGTCCTCTAGGGCCTTTTAGGGTCAGGAAACCAGCGCTTGATTACCTGAGCCATGGGGATTTTGTGATGGCGACACCCGCTTGTCTCCTGCGCGTGACGAGGCTGCTGCTGAGACATGACTGAGCAAGGCAACCACCACCCACTCGGGCAAAGTGCGAGGCGGATGACTGTGAACCACACCATCCACCCAAGGCGCCGAAGAAGCCGGAGTTTGCTCGGTCGGCAGCAAATCGCGTCATAATGTAGCAGAAAAACCTGCGAGCAAGGCAACGAGGTCAGGCTAGCTCGTCTTGGGTCGTGCAGAATGTCCAAGAGATGCTCAGTTCTTTCCCATACAGGGAAGCAACGTACCTGCATGATGTGTCGTTATAGCGGGTGTTGTCCATCTGACAGATTCGCCAATGACTCGCGCTCGAAACGACTCGGGCCACGCATCGAGTTGGACAACGACAGGTCGCGGTGCGGTGCACAAAGCAGGAACCGTATCCTGCATAGCAGCGACAAACCAACGCGCGGCTGTCCTGCTCAAACTGCTCGAACCGGGAGGTTTGGGGCCGTGGTCCTGGCGTTGAGCCTCACGCGGAAAGCAGGTCGAGGGGGGGATGGCCGTGCAGTTGACACAATATAACAGATCCAGCTGCCTCATCCCTCCCACAGGTGAGTGATGTGTGCCTAAGGCATACCTTGGACACAACTTTGAAAGTTTGACTGGATAACCTTTCGCATCTCCCACGGCTGACATAATAAACTGGGACAAACAACCTTAACGGTTGACGTATGACGCATGCCAATTCCCAGGATCGCGGAAACTAAAAGCGGAAATGGCTTTCAAAGTGGCAGGAGCTTGCTGTTGAATGCTCCCGGAGAAAGAGCATGTGGCGTTAACAGCGGGTCATCTCCCAATTATCTGCCAAATCACCAGCCAAAAGCTACGAATAAGGCAGGCGAAGAAACGCCCTGTAGGCTGTGGCACATCAGGTCAAACATCATATTTTTTCTATTTGGATTTTTGATGCCCAAGGCTCCATGGCCGCCGGACGTCCGTTTCTCAATCCTTCTCCATTTCACCACTGGAGGAATGGTTTATTAAGAAGCGCCCCTCGCCCTTTGGTCATCCTTCATAGTTTGCAGTCCTCGCTCATTCAACCAGTGGTCGAAGCTGACACTCTCTCGCTGAAGCCAACCACCGACGTAGGAAAGCCGCTATCGGAGCACGTTTGCTTTCTAAGCTAATACCCAACCAGCAACTATAAAGATGATTGACTCTTCCGCCAAGCCTGCGGGCCACATTCCCATCCGCCTCATCACCTTGAATGTCCGCTATGCCGCCAAGCGTCTTGCCCCGGGAGAGGAGCCTTGGGCAATTCGGTGCCCTAAGCTGTGTGCTCAGCTCAATTTCATCACCTCCGGCCACACGACCGTGTTCGTCTGTCTTCAGGAAGTCCTGCCCTCACAGCTGCTTGACATCCAAGCCCGCCTGGGCCCTTCCTGGAGCCATATAGGCCACGGCCGAGAAAACGGGCAGAACGCCGGAGAGCACTGCCCTGTCTTTTTTCGGACGGTTCACTGGGAGTGCGAGCGTAGCCGGACATATTGGCTGTCCCCCACCCCTGAGGTGCCGTCGAGAGGGTGGGATGCTGCCCTGAACAGAATCGTCACAATGGGCTCGTTCCGCCATAGAGCCACCGGTACTGCTGTTGTCATCATGTCAACCCATCTAGACTATGCGGGAGAGATGGCAAGAGAACAGGGCGCTCATCTCCTGCTCAAACTCGCCCGAGACTGGACTGATGGCGGTGACGGAGCACCTACGGTACCCCTGTTTCTCGGAGGTGACTTCAACAGCACCTCTAACAGCAGAGCGTACAGGACAATCACTATGCCGGGGTCGGGAATGAGGGATGTGTCAGAACTTGTCCCCGAGGACATGAAATATGGAAACCGAGCCATTACCTACACCTCTTTCGGGGAGCCGGGCGAGAAGCCAAACAAGATCGATTACTTGTTTGTGCAGGAATCTCGAGGCGTCAGCTTTCTGACTTACGGAATCCTGTCCAACAGATTCGACGACGGGGTCTACCTGTCGGATCACAGAGCCGTAGTGGCAGACATGGAGATCCCGGCAAAGGCTGACAATTAGGGATTGGAAGTCCCACATCCGGTGCCGTCTCACCCCACGCGCTCCCAGCACTCGATGCGTCGCGCCTCTCGAGCTTAGCAAGTGCCCGCTATCTTCTGCCTGCCAGGCATCTGGAGGTTGGCCGGCGTCACTTGTGTATGCACCACAATGGACTTGGTCTAGTCCAGGCAACAGGAAAGTTCTCGAGAGCAGATTCGCCTTCGTGGCATCACGCCCTGGCTCTCCTCTGTCTGAAGCACCAGTCATGGCGTGGGTACAGTTCCACAAATCGAGATTGCGGGGGGCAGTAGATATGTGGGTAGCAAGGCATGTTGGCTGCACCTACTACGTTGATTGTGTGAGACGTTCCGCACTTGGCTTGTTGCGGCCGAGCATGGAGGCCTCGGGAAAGGTTTACTCCGAGATGGTACATATCAGCACACACTCCTCTTTTGCGGTTCTTTTCAACAGCAAACCCTGGGTTCGGCCTGCCGGGTGATACGGAGCGCTTTAGCGCCAGCTATGGCGTCGATAGGTTGACGCAGAGTATATTGCTGGCCGGCGAGCGAAGTTATCAGGATGGAGAAAAAAGCGGTGTGGGTCTAATAGCGAGCTAGAATCTCATCAAAACCTTCAATGTGAATTTTGCCGGCAGAATTGTTTCGCAAGTGACCCTCTTGTGCTATCGCGAGTGCCGCGTGGCAAGATATCTGCTATGGGAGGGTGGTAACCACGCGGCACCGCGCAACCAGGGAAATCGAACACTGCCGCACTCCGGGCTAGTCTCGACAGGCCTTCGGAGCGGTCCAACATTCCAGCGTGGCCTTTTCCCGGCTGGTCGTCATGCGGGTCGGGCCTCCGACGACTCGCCCGGCGAGACGGGCAGGGGGTTGAAGCAGGCGACCGGGCCGCGATATCTCGACCACGCTGCCGCCAGCAAGAGCCGATGAACCACGTCACAGCTCTGCAGAATACCCCCTATCGCATCGCTTGGAGAGTCACGGGATCCGTTGCAAGGTCTTACGCCAGTGGATGGATTCTGTGCAGCCTCCACCTTGAGCGTCCGAGGGAGTCGCGTGCATATTCTGTGCGAACGAACATCTCGTCTCAATGCGTTGAATGCGGACTGCCCTCACACTAGCGTAGGCTGCCCATTGACGGTTCCTAGGCCATTCGAGAGGCTTCCCCGCGCCACCGGCCTTGACTCACTTTGATGGGGGGATGCCGGCGCGAGGAGTGACCAGCTCCAAGTCTTGCCAGTCCTGCCAGTCTGCAACGTCCTGACGTCTGGTTGTACAGTGACTAGTGACCACTGGATCGAACCGCTGGTATCGATATAGCATGACATGCAGCTTCTCGCGCAGTTGCGACGGTGTGGAGAGGCGGTACCCTCGAGAGCCAATCATGCTGCATGCACTCAATCGACTCGAGACTCGGACGCTCTGTTTCGTCCAGGAGGGGCGTTTCTGTGGAGAATCCCGCCAGCTTCCTCCCCATCAATTGCCCCTCTTCCCGACTTTGGCTATCTTTATAACCCTGGTGGTAGGGTATAACTAGGCGCCATTGGCCATCGCTGGCGGGCGAGGCCAATGGGGAGAGGGCGAGAATGAAATCGAAACGATGCCATCGACGTTTTGGAGTCGTCCTACGTCGGAATGGCGGGCTGGCGGGCTGGCTGCCCCCAAGATGCGACCGAAAAAGATGCCACTCTCGAGGACACACTGCATCGCTTCATAATATCCCGCATCAATCCTCTGCTACCGAATGCAGACGGGGAGTCGCTGGGGTGACGAGACGCCTGGCGAAATGGCACTATGGCACTAGAAAGGGGGGGGGGGGGGGCAATATGACCAATATCGAGGTTACAGCAGTCCTGTGCGATGCTGTAACCCGCCGTCCGTCATGGCCGCCATGTCTCGATATCGCGGGGCGGCAGCTGGAGCTCTGCGTCAATTGCGACAGTTGCGACAGCTGCAACAGCTGCGATGACTATGACTCCAATGCCGCGACGGCTTGCCTGGCCTGGCTCGACTCCGTCACGGCTCTGCCCTATGGAAGGCGCCTGGCGGGCTTTGGCTGCATCGCGCTGCATCCCAGGCTTCGCCAGCTCCAATGAGGTTCGCAAGCCGTGCATGCGGGACGGGAAAGGTGTGCTGGCGTCTTGCCTGCCTGCCGTTGCCTGGGAGTGGATGGCTGCTGGATAGCTGTCTCCTGTCCACTCGTGTCCAAAGAGCCCAGAGCCATCGAGGATGGGCGTGCGATTTAACTCTTCTCGGTTCTGTCCTGTTCGTCCTGCTCCCAGGCCTGCATTGCGATCCCAAACGATCACAAGCAATCCTCGGCACGCGATCGCAGACAGCGACAGCGGCTTGCTGAGATTGGGAAGCCAAACTTTGTGCTGCATCGCTTGCTCACCAGACGCCGTTGCTGAGTGTGCTGTGTAAGACAGGCTCGCAATCCTGCCTGGCGGTTGATACCCAAGACGACAGTCGGGCACTAAACAACGAAACGAGAGGCCGAAGAGCAAAGGTCGGGACGTCAACTGGTCAGTCAGTCCTTCTTCCCCTTTGGGGTGTCCCAATCCCGGTTCAGCTTGGGTTTGCTGCGGAGTGGCTCGGCTGCCATTGCGCTTGCCATTGCCCAGCGGCACAGAGCGGGTGTCGAGCGACTTTCTTTTTCTCCCTCACCTGCAAGCTGGGACACGCAGCCCAGGTGCCCAGGTGCCCAGGTGCCCAGTCCGTCCTCCCCAGTCCTCTCCGCCTTTCCAGCCCGGCGGCTCCACCAGACACGCAGCACAGCACCACTGAGCACGACCCAGTTGAGGCCTTACCCAAAGCCCCAACCATACACAGGCTCCCAAGTCACCATACTTGCAAGGGACTTGCAGGCTGACTTAACTTGCCACAGCGCACCAGTACCTCAGTTGTCCGAGAGCCATCGTCACCCAGTCTTGAGTTGGTGTTATCCTGCTCGCTTCCATCGCAGCTTTTGCCGTGGTGGTGCCTGTGGTGCTTCCAGGTTGTGCTGGAACTTTGGACGCCTGGCTGGCAGATCTCGAATACGCAGCACGCAGTGCGCCCAGGATCCGAGCAGGGTTGCAGGTGGTGGTCAGGGCGATCCCCTCCAGGGCTTTCCTAAACTCCTAGGCTCTGCCTGCCCTCCATCCCCCCCCCACGATCACCATCACGGAGCGGCCCACAACCCACAACCCACAACCACACCAGTCGACGCAACCCGCCAGGCTGCAACGGCGCAGTGCCGTTGACCAGTTTACACAGCACGCTGTCGCTTTCTGGGGACGCCATTGCTGCGACGCCAAACGGCTGGAGGCAGAAGAATCGCAGAAGAGTTGCAGAAGAATTGCAGAAGCTTTGCAGACTCGCACGGTTGGGACGCGGCGAGAAAGAAGGTGGTGTCAGCCCGTCACCCGGTCGTTGCCCGCAACGCAGCAAAGGTGTCCAAGGGTGTCCCGTCTGGGTGTTTGCCCGCTTCGCCTATTGTCTCGTTATCGATAGAGTGCCCCGTCCCGAGCGACCACCCCCCCTCCCCCCCCGGGTGGCCTGCCCACACCCCTGCCCCTGTCCGGCTTTTGTGTGGTTGTCAGCGCTCGAACGAACGGCCAGCGAGAGCGACATGCTCCTTGGCCCTCCTTACAACCTGGCACTAGGCGAGCGAGACAGCGGCCTTCCCTGCCGCCCGCCCATCCCTCCACCACTCAGAGCACACCCCCCGCAGTGAATAAAACTCATCACTGCCTCCCCATTCCTCCACCTTTTATTTTATTACACAAGCCGTCCCATCTCTCCTCTCTGGACCTCCACAGCCGCCATTCTAATCCAGCTCAGCCGTGCGAAATCGAGCCTCCCTCCGTGCTTCCCTGCTATTATTGGCACCACCACCCATCATTATCATCATCATCATCATCATCATCGACCGTCCCCACTCCGAACCTCGAACCTAGAACCCTCGCCGCCGATATAGTCATCGCTGTTCCGAGCGACAACGAACCCCGAACAGCCATCGACGACCCGCCGGCTGCCTGCCACGTCCATCAACAACTGAGCCCTCACCATCGTGGCCGCCTCAATCGCGAGGCTTCGTTGCCTCCGCTGCAACTAAGTATTCGCTCTTCCCGAATCGTCTGGACCCCATCTGTACGAGCGTGTGCTCGTATCGGCAATGTCGGGGAGGGACCGGCCAGCAAGAATCGCGTCTGTAGAGGACGTTGATGACGAGGGAAACGTTATTGAGGGAACCGGTCGCTACGCAGCGTCAGTATTTACACCATCGATCGCTAGTCCAGCCAAGGAGAAGCCCAACACAGGCAGGACAAGGAAAGATAAGTCGAGAAGAGACTCGACCTCTCTGCTTACCGATTCCGACTCTACGGTACATCCTCACCGAGACTTCCTGAAGAAGTCAACCAAAGACCGAGACAAGTTAGCCGCCAGTAACAGCAAGAAGGCTATGATTCCCACATCTGCGATGCGGCCTCCGGTCAAGCACGCGAAGACGACGGGGAACATCCCCAGGAGAGAACTTGAAGCGTCATACTACGGCGTAAACCCCACTGTCACACCCGCCTCCTCTCGGCCTCGCGCGCAGACATCCAACAGACCTGTGAGCTACTATGGCAACCCATCACGACCACCGCTCGCAAACGCCCGCTTTTATCACAACCAACCCCAGGTCACCACACCTACATCATTCCCGCCGCCATCCTGGGCTGGTCCTGGCGGCTCGGGTCCATATGCACCACCACCATCGCCTGGGCCGGTGGTAACACACCAGTCTCAACCCGACTACTTCTCGCGGCCCCTCGGTGATCGCTTTTCAACCGCTAGGCCCCAATCATCAATGGGCTTCCGCCCACCACCCCAGGCGATCGTATATGACGACTTTGAGGAAGAGCCAGTTCATGAGAAATCGCTGGCACGTCGGCCCTCGACGCATCGAAAAATGTCCAAACCGGATGACGACCGGAGGGCGATGCCGCCTCCAAGGAGGTCTGCCACAGCTCGCCCCACTACCTTAGCATTCCGCCCTCCGCCAACTACCCCGGCGAGACGGTCGGTTGGTTTCGACGAGGACGACTTTGTTGGTGGTGAAGGCGGTCTTTTCCAAGATATTTCACCACATCATACTTATGACTATGGCGCCCCGATTCCGGTGCGAACGCGGTCAAGGAGGCCAAGCGTCGGCGCAACGTCGATTACCTATGACGCAGGGGACTTCCGTACCGAGGTAGCCGGGAGGTCCGGCCGGCGGAATTCTTATTACGGGGGCAAATCGGCATCTTCTGGGAGCGGTTACGAGGACAAGCTTCGTCAAGCTACCATGTACCAAGAAGAGACCGGCGGGCCCGCATTGCCGCTCACCGCTGAGACGCTACGCAAGGCAGGCCGGAACGGTGGTAGTAGCCGGTCCACAAGGAGCTCGGGCAGCCACGATGAGAGCGACTACAGGCAATCGGCTACCACGCGAACCACACGATCGAGCAACAATGACGAAGACGTGACGATTCGGGTGAAGGGTAACACGACGCTGAAAGTGGGCAACGCGGAAATGCAATGCAGAGATGGAGCCGAGATCAACATCATCTCCAGGACCACCCCCACCTTCCGCACAGCGAGTGACAAGTCGAGTTACATGGACCAGGAGGATCGCCGAACACGGATTGAGCGGCCTGCAACACGAGTCCGCTCAAACTCGCAAGCTGGTTCCTTCTCGCGCTCAATTCCAAAGTACGATTACCCTCCGCCTGCCGCCTTGGGATATGACCGGTATTACCAGGACCTACCACATCGGGAGATTCAGCAGCGCGAGATACCGCCATACCCGTCATACCCATCATACCCACGACCCGGGGAGGATGGGTTTTTCTGAAGGGAGCGACAGCCTCCTTGACGTCGGCGCCGTGTTTTTTTATTTATTTTTACGATGAGACGACCATGTTGACGAAGTTGACGAGGGCGATGACGATAGGCGGTGAATTTGGTATTCACTTTGGCGTGCATATATTGTTGTCATTTCTGGCGGACTCTTGAGCGAGCGTTAATTCTCTTTGGTGCTTCAATGGATTTTCCCCCCTGATACCTCTTGTCACCAGCAACACAACGAATTTGCACCGGCGGTTGAGCCTATCATATCTTTTTCGCTTCTGGTTCCGATCTGTATCATGTGCTACTAGCATGGCGGACTTGTTGCTACATCACAGCCTAACGACGGAAAAGTTCATACCCAAAACCGGCATGGGGAAAATTAGCGTCGGCTGTTCAATGCCGACATCAATTCTCAGCGTTTTTCTGT
Source organism: Lasiosphaeria hispida (assembly GCA_033439745.1). Lineage (NCBI taxonomy): Eukaryota > Fungi > Ascomycota > Sordariomycetes > Sordariales > Lasiosphaeriaceae > Lasiosphaeria > Lasiosphaeria hispida. Next base: position 3,732,503 of record JAUIQD010000002.1, on the reverse strand, counting down.
TATTCTTGCTGGGCGGCTCCTGGGCTTGGATGTAACTTTGTATAGGCCACGTTTTGGGATTTGCGCCCATCGCGATGATGAGGGAGGGTCAGTTTTCGAGCGATGTTTAAACAGGCGATAGTCATATCTCGCCGGGCTTGTTTATGGCTGCCCTGTTTGCCTACAACTACGATTTTTTTTGTCTTCTTCCTGTTCCACCACCTCCTCCACCACTCCCTCCTTCGCCAGGGCAAGATTGAACACCCGGACCCGAGTTCCTCGGCGCCTCCGCTTCCTGCTGTCCTCATTGTTGGTTGTTCTATTTCATTTCTACGCAGAAATGGCTGTGCCATGCTGTTGCGAGAACTGCCATCTTCTGTATTGAAGTACCAGTACCTGTTTTCGCATTTGCAGTGGTGTAAAAGAGGTGGGAGGCCTGCTTTGTTTGGCTCGGGAAAAGACCCGATCGAGGATAGATTTCTGTTCGGCAATGGAAGTTCACACTTCTTGTGGGAGTGGCACGACGTTGCTCGTTGCGCAGAAATGGGAGGGGAGCTCATGCCATCTTCTGGTGTTTTCTTTGTTAAGGACGTGGGATATCGGCCTTGGGGTATTACATGGCGTTTTTATATTTACATTTTAATTCACCCCTACTCACGGCCCTTCTCTGGAGGGGCTTGTGGCTTGTTGGAGCAACATGGGAGGGCATTCGTTATGATATTTGCAAGGATAGCAATGGAGCAGGGCAGGCGTTTATACCTGGGTTTTTGGACTGCGGCTGGGATCTCTTTTCCTTTTCTCTCTTGCTGGAAGATGGCATGGTTCTTTCGGGGGAGGTGCTGTGAACCTTTTCATTGTCGCTATAGATATCTTGAAACGACATTTTGGATATGCGCGGAACACCCTTCAGATCCAACTACAGTAGGTGAAATAATACTTGTGAAATCGAACTCCTCCTTATTTGCGATAAGCGTTGTATGATGGTATGTATACATGGCGCTGGTATCGATGGCAGTCATGTATACCAACCCCCGCGGCTTTTCACTTGATGCTCAAGGCATTACAAGGCGATATCAAACTCGGCCAAGAGTGGAACGTGATATAGGGAGCTTCCAGCTCGCGGGGACGCGTGTGCTGCACATGCGCATCAAGGCACGTCGTGACACATCTCCGAAACGCAAGGGTCCTCTCAATGGGCGAGCAGAGAAAAGTGATGTTCTCGAATCCCCGAGAGAAGTAAGTGCCAATCTCTTTCTTCCCACCATACCGGCATATACAGCGATCAATAAATTTAGCGGCTTGGTGTATCCCCATTCACGTCTTGCACAGGGTGAGAAGAGATGGTGTTGCAGGATTTGGGTGAGGAGGTGGAGGCGGGGCTAGAACGTCTGTTCGCGGACCCGGCATGATGGTGGCGACTAGAACGCTTCCGTGGGTGGATGACAAGGACTACCAAGGTGGTATCACTAAGAAGAGAGAAATTGAGCAGGAAAGATAGAAGACCATTTGTTCCTGCCCGTGGTATCTGATTCACGGTGGCCATGGATACCATCGGAGCCGGCATCGCACAGGAGGCCCGCTCATTGGGTGGTGAAGCACCTGCTTGAAAATTCAAGAGGTGGCAAGTCTCGGAAGTGGAGGCTGCTTTCGTGTCTCTGCATGCCTCGAGCATGCATGCATGCAATCGGCGGACGATGGTGATGTGTTTACACTAGTGGGCCGTCCAACTGTCAGAACTGGCACTCGGCTTTTGAGGCAATAATCAATTCCAGACGCAGGCCGCCGTGGAGCTTTCTCGTCGGATGCGAAGCGGCCGAGGAGCAGGGCCCCGCCTTTTCTCATCTGAGGGGATCCCAGGCTTACCAAGGCTTACCAGGATCCGTCCCGTTGGAAGCCGAACCCTAGGCAGGCAGGGCTGGTGGGGTACCGTGAGGCGGGGGGCGGTGGGGTGGGCTGATGAAATCCAGTTGCCTGGCAGTTGCCTGGCAGACGAGGTCTTTTGTTTACCTCACGTCATCGGCTCATTTCCGATCCTCTCTGTCCAGACTCGCCAGTGGCTGGAGTGAAATGTAACACAACGAAAAAACTGTCAGTGGTCACGATCTTTCGTATGGAGAAATTGGTCTCTACCCTCTCTAACAGGAAGGTCCGCTGATGGTACCTCTCGGGCGCAGTGGGCATGGCAGAAAGGACGGCAATGACCGCAAAAGACGGCGCAGGTTCGTGCGAGAGCCCTCAACCAGCCGTTGTCCCATCCTCTGTAACGTTATCCATAGTTGAGTGGAATGCCTGGTCAACAAGGTGCGCGCCAATTGGTAGAAACTTACACGTCTAATCCCAACCCCAACCTCCCTTTTCATACGAGGTACCTCGTAGGCCAGCACAAGCCACCCCCTCCCCAACCTCCCGTTTCTGGGTCAACCGCATCGAACCACAACATCAGACCCGCCCTGCTTTCCCTCTCTCCTGCATCCGCGAGCCATCAATTTGCAATGGATATTTGTCTATCCGCCATTCTTCATCACCCGCCCTTGAATTGGCATCGTCATTTCCGCTGCCGTGGTCGAATTGGACAATAAACACACGACAACAACAAAAACAACACACAGCAGCTGCCTGCTTTGGCAACCACTAGTCTCAGCCTGGCTGGTTGACCAGCTTGCACCAGCCGAGTCAATCTTGATTCTACATTGCCCAAACTCGCATTCCACACCGAGACCGCGGCCATGGCGCCCGCAATCATCAACGCCCTGATCAAATCCGCACTCAGCACCCGCGAGACTCCCCAGTCTGACCTCACCTCGCTGGGACCGCTGCACCTACGGTCCATTCTCGTCGCCCGCGATGACGCCAATCCCGAGGTAGATCCAGGCGCCGGCCTGCTGCATCCCGGGGACATCAACAACAACGCCGTATTCGCAGTGTTTGGGATCCTCGGCGCCGCCTTTGTGTGCGGCGGCATTTGGTTTTTCTTCTGGGCCAAGAATGGCGGCTTCATCTTCAAGGAGGACGATTGGGACGACTACAAGTCGACGGTGCTGCGCCGCAAGGGTCCTAATGGTACAACACTGTCTGGCGCGACCGAGAGCACCATCCTCGGTGGCGGCAGCATCTACAAGGACGTTGATGACGGTAGCACCGAGGATGCTACCACTGTTGTTAGCGGCACTACGGGTATTACGGGAATCACAGGCGGCGTCTCGGACTTTTCAGGACGCGAGAAGCGCCGTAAGAAGCGCGAGCAGAAGGAGCGCGATAGGGAGCGGCGGCGTGAGGAGAAGGAACGGGAAAAGGAGGAGCGCAAGCGCGGCAAGTCGGGGACGCGTCGCAAGGTCGGCGCCGACGGAGTTTTGATCGACGAGCACGCCGAAGAGGAGGCCAAGGAGCACCTGCGCAGCTACCGGCACGAAAAGCCCGCCCGAGTTGGCGGCCTCAACAAGGAAAGCGAGGCCAGCTCGTGGGGTGACTCCACCAACCCGAGCTACTCGGGCGCGAGCGGATCTCGTGCCGACGCCTCGACTGAGACTGGTAGCACTGCCACCTCGGAGCTCATCAACCACCGCGAGCGCACGCCTACTACGACCCCTACCAAGAAGACCCGGGAGGGTGGTGAGCGAAGTGAGAAGAAGGAGAGGACCGGCGAGCGAAGTGAGAAGAAGGAGAGAACCGGTGAGCGTAGCACTGGCGGTATCCGCAAGGTGTACTCGACCGCCGACAAGACGGCAGACCGCGAGGCCGAGCGTCTTCGCGCCGAGGCGAAGAAGATGCAGGAGAAGGAGACGAGTCGGTCTTCGCAGCGACGGGATTTCAGCTGGCAGAGGGCCGATGACATGGCGCTGCGCCGCATCGATGAGAGCGTCGTCAGCGAGTCTGTTGTCAGCGGGTCCCGTGCCCCCGAGTCCCGCATCCCGGGCAGCTGGGCTGAAAGCGACCTCGGCACCGGGAGCGACGTGGGTACCAAGGTGTACAAGCACCCCGTGCACATCCCGGTAAGCAACAGCAGCACGGCGACGAGCGACTTTGCGTATACCGAGGAGAGGCGCAAGAAGCGGGCCGCCGGTGGTGGCCGTAGACGCCGCGAAGGAGATGGTGACAGCGCTGTTTGAGTGTGTCTCATGTGCCGACGGATGAGAATGTGAACGGGAGGGGTGTAGATTTACAGTATGCGATCTTAACAGTCTGACATTCCGGCTCATGGGCGCATGAAGGAGGGACCGGGTGACAATACGGGACGGAAAGTGGGACATCACAACCGGCGTTTTTGGTGGCGGGTTTGTTTGGGCTATCTGATGCCGATGTCAATTATGTAGTATACGACGCGGACTCGGGACGGAGATGGACATCTCGTTACTTTGCCTTTTTTAGCTATGAAACAGATAACCGCCAGCATCAATAGTGCACTTTTGTCGGAATGTGTGGTGTGAGATAGATAGATGTATGCCGGGTCATCTTGCTTACCAACGATTCTCAGAGCCGACAGATGATGAGGTTGTATGCTCCTTCCCCTTGCAGCAATTCTCATGATCAAGTATTGGACTGTCAGATGTCCTGCAACGGACAGCCCACCTCGTGTACTACGTCATACGCGGTTACCGAGCCTTCGGGGCGAGCTGAAATTAAATACTTTCTACGGAGCGTGTGCGTCGTTCCCGGCCGGGCCGGGACGTGCGCGGGGACCGTGATGGGACGAGCCCCGACGGATCTGAGGCATATTTTGCCCATGACTGTCATTTGGGGATTTTGGAGGGCCAGGAGGTTTCAGTTGCCCAGGCCTAGCACTGATCTTTTTCGAGTCCCCCGCCAAGTACGGAGCCACAACCGCCAGGGAGATTATCGCCAACAGATTCCTAAATATCATCCGCACATGGAATGAAATGGCGAATGGTTGCTTCGTGATGTTGAGGGATGGGACGGGAGCGCGAAATCGCCACCCCTGCATCTGGTGACGCACTCGGGACTCGTCTTATTTCCCCTTGCCAAGGTCTCTTTTCGTTTGCCTACCCTCTGTAAGTTTGCCTATTTTAGTCTCCAACAGGCTGGCGAGGCTGGCTTCCAATTCGTACCTGGTGACGAATCCAGCAACGGCCGGGGCTACCAGTTCACCGACGCTTCAGATATTATTACTGAGCACCCATGGGAGGGAGGGACACCAGAGCGTCGCCTGCGCCTGTATTGGGACTCGGTTGTGCCTCCTTTTTGAAACCACTGTCCGGCCCTTGCAGCCTCACAGGGGCCCGGCTGAGTTCAGGCACTGGAGATCTGATGGATCCGATGGATCTGATGGATCTGAGGTGTTGGGCCAGTTTATGCGCGCCGCCATGGGATGTTCGAAATGCCGAGCAGCTGCATTCGTGTTCGTTGAAGACTTGTGCAGATGGAATGAGACGGTGAAGTAGATAAAATAAGGGAGCATCACATGGGCATGTCTCTTGACGGTGCAAATGTTGAAAATCCAAGTGACCGCATTTGACCGGTGCCGCGCTGAGGTCTTGAGCCCCGATCCAACATGTTCCAGGCTGCCCTGTCTGGCTTCGGAGGGGTTGCGAGATCTCCAACCGTTCCGCAGCGTCATCTGTGGCTGCGACCGAAAGAATCCCTGCCGCCCTGATGCAGCTGCAGCGCCTGCATCCTTTCCCCGCCACCGTGATAACGGACAATCGAGCTGGCGTGGTCTGGCGCTTAGCGCAGTGTTAGCGTGCTAGCGCGCCGACTCGTTTTTGGCTGCTGCTTTTGGTGCTGCGTGCAGGCGCATCCCAGCAAGCCCAGGCGCTGGTGCATGGACAGCGACCGACCTGCTCCGGAATCCAGTCTGAACCATCTGAGCATCTGGGGCAGCATCACCCAATCCGCCTCCCGACCATCTCCAACTCTCCCTTCCATACTCGTTCCTTTTTCAATTCTCCCCCTCCGTAACCGCTGTAACGACTAATACCTCGTCCCTTATTGCTTTTCCTTCTTCTCTTCCATCTCGACGAGCCGGCGCCTTGCTCAATCAGTACCAAGTACCTAATTCTAGCCGCCATCGGACGCCCAGCTGCGCTGCGTTGTTATCAGCGACAACCGCCACAGCGTGACGCCCTCCCTAGCCAATCCGCCCGCCAACCAAGCTGAGTTCAGCATCGTCAACCGACCACAAGGACCAGCGACCGTCGCCGCCCCTCTCCTCGTCTCATTCGCCAGTCCCCCCCCCCAACGACTGACCGGCTTACTCGTGGCCACATTCGAGCTGAGAAAAAAAAAATCGAAATCGCGGGGAGAAAAGGGGAACGTGGGAAAACGCCATAGTTACCGAATGCTCGAGGCTTAGGCGGTGACGCCAGCGACGGCCGTCGAAGCAGAACGATCGAGCGACAACGCAACTTGACCGTCAATAACCTTTACAATGTCCGACTATAGCCCCGGACTAAATGGCATCATCATCGGCCTGCTGTCGTCCTTCGGCTCGGCCATCCTCATCGCATGCATCTTCCTCGTCTTCTACTTCTTCCGATTCACAGCATCAGGGCGTATTCTACTCGACCGCATCGGCCGACCAGGCGAGTACGATGATGAGCAGGCGTTTGCGCGGGAAGAGGCCGAGGCCCTCGAGAACATGGATGATATGCAGAGGACGGAATACCTGAGGGCCAAAGGTGAAGATCACACATCCTTATCAGGAACCATATCACATTGACTTGCTGACGCGTGTGATTGTCCCGGCAGCTTTCATTACCGCAAACCCCCCCGAGTCGTTGCAGACCGACATCTCGCTGTCGCAGTACCTGGCCATTCAGGAAAAGGGTGTGGCAGCCTGGGAGTTTGAGCCGGAGCTGGAGATCGCAAACTGCTTTGTTGAGGGCCGCACCGAGATAGAGTTCTTCGACTCGGAATGCACCGTCATGAGTAACCTGCCGGTCCCCAAGCAAAATGAGGTCTACTACTGGGAAGCAAAAATATACGATAAGCCCGACAGCACTTTGTTAAGTATAGGCATGGCTACCAAGCCTTATCCGCTGTTTAGACTCCCAGGTATGAAGCTCCCGTACTATGCGCATATTTGGATGGGGCAGATGCTGACAAGGCACAGGATTCCACAAGTACTCGGTGGCATATCTGTCCAACGGCACTCGCCGCTATAACCAGCCATTTACCCCGACTGCATATGGCCCGCACATTGTGCAGGGTGACGTTATCGGCGTCGGCTACCGACCCCGGACTGGCACAATATTTTTTACGCGGAACGGCAAGAAGCTGGAGGACGTGGTCCACGGCCTAAAGTCTCAGAACTTCTTTCCCGCCATTGGCGCGAACGGGCCGAGCATTATCCATGTCAACTTCGGTCAGGCCGGCTTTGTTTTCATCGAGGCCAATGTGAAGAAATGGGGTCTTGCCCCGATGACGGGTTCCCTGGCACCGCCACCTCCGTACGGATCGGAGGCCGGCAGCATCCTCCTCGAGGCGGGAAGGAAGGACGGCTTCCCGAGTGCACAAGGCCGTGGTCACATGTACAGCCATTCCGTCCAGACTTATCCAAGGCAGGGTGCGGGCTTGGATCCGGGTCACAATCGCTCGAGATCTGGAAATTTCCGGGTTCTGCCGCCAACTAGCCCGGGGCCGCTTCGCAGCCCAACAGATATCTCCCTCGCCCACTTGATACCCACGGACGACGGCGGAGAACCAAGCAGCGCCGCCGCGGCCGCTCCACCAACAAGCGAGCCTCGGTCCGCCGTCGGACTAGGCTTGCGCGACTCGGATAGCCATCCTCCCCCTGAGTACACCAGCCCCGCACACTCGGAAGCAGGCGACGGGGGCAGCCGCAGAAACAGCACTGATAGCGAAAATGCTCCTCTGATCCGCTTCACAAGGACTCGGGGAGACTCTTCGGCCACCGCGAGGGCAATTCCCAGCAATAACAATCGGGGTTCTCAGGGACCACCAAGCCCACCAATTCCGAGCTACCAAGATGCCGTTCAACAAGGTGCCGGGCGTGATAGGAGTGACAGCACTAGGACTGTGCGGCCTACGAGGTGAGCAGGCGGGGCCGTCCAGGGCGCTGGATTTAGTCGTATGAGAGTGATACTACATACATGTTGGGACGGGGCGGCGCCGGTGGTGCCATATAGCAGGCACAGGTGCCTTGGAGACGATTCTCATTGGCAGCTTCTCTGGCCATTTGAAACTGGGCCGAGTATTCGAACCACACCACTATGATACCTTGACGGACGAATTTTCTTTGGCTTTTTCTAACTTGGAGGGACAGGGGCGCATCTCAGCAGCGTCCCGTCACCCCAGAATAACTCTTGTGACGCACCCCACAAGGGAGAGCAAAACGAGATAGACTGCGTTTCGCTGGCCGACGTGCCGAGTTCACATCCACAAACACACACAAACAAGCAGACGCAGACATAAGCGTATGACCGACAGAAAGTACGGAGTTTGAGTATCATCAATGGCAATACCCGGAATCAGACGAGGGAAACGGAAGGGCAAGCAAGGCGGACGGGGCAAAGGCGGCAGCAGTACAGGCGTACAACGGACATTATCATAGCTTTTTTTGTCTTGGATTATTGATAGTTTGGTGTGTTGTCGACTGACCAATTCGAACCGGGATACCGCTTTATACCTTGGTTTTTCGCCGTGCTCTTGTATCTGCCAATTCCGGGTGTTGGTATCTTGTGACTATTCCGCTGGGGTTTCGAAAAAGTTGCTGCCGCCATCTACCATGTCTACGCGGGGCTATCTCAGACGCCGGTCTGTGGCATGAGGTAGTTGTGGTCTTCTATCCTGGGCAAGGGGTATAAAAGGGGCATTCTGCCCCTTATTTGAACCCAGATGAGCCTTTCTGACATCCCATTCCACCCTCCACCAACCCAGGCTACATCGGTGATCGCGGTAGACATTGCCGAGCGATGGCTTGAGGGGGGGGGCTCGGTTTAGCTTCCGAGCCAAGGGAAACCTAACAGCATGTGGCGTGGGATAGACAAGCAGCACACACGGAGTAGTACCATCGAGGCCGGTTTAGTTCCAGTCAAGTCGTTGGATATACCGGGCGCACCGTCTCTACACCTGATAACTTGTATGTTGCATCCATGGCCAACGTTGCGAGCCCATGAGCCACTTACCTGGACTGGTAATAGTCAAAGAACGCCACGCCTTAGGTCAAACATGCGGTGAGCCCACGTCTCTCGACGATTATGTTCTTACAACATCCAGCCATCTCCTAGAGACCCATTCAGGTCCAACCAAAAAAGTACATACGAGCCATAGAGACATACCTCGTTGCTGAGTTTTCTAGTTAGCCGGAACGCCTTGAGCTTACATGAAAGATTGTCTCGCGCTCTCCCAGGGCTCTTTTGTTCGCTACCGAAAAGGTACCAACCGAGTATCTGGTTAGAGCTGATCACATCAGGTTGCTGGCCGGAATAACCAAAACGAGAGGAGCACGCTCGCAAGAGCAGAAATCAAAGCTGCGTAACATGTGCGCAGTGTGTAAATCAGCCACATCATTATATGTATTAGTATTAGACCCCCGACCAAGCCTGCCCTTTTCGCTTCACTTCGTGAACCACCTCCCGTTGAGCTAGCAAAGTGAGGTATACTTCAGCACAAGAAGCCTCCCTCAAGACACGGCACCCGAGCAGAACATGGCCTCCCTTCCTTCTCAGAGAGTAATTAGACAGTCAACGTTATGAGCACAATCTCAACTTAGCATCCGCGTCTCTTTTCCCCCACGCATCATTGTCAAACACAAGATTTAATCCGAGTATGCCACCCAGACTAAAGCGAACAATATCGCTTTACAATAAGGACTCATAGGTCACCAAAACGCCGCCCAATGCAACAGGCTACCACCACAGGTAGAAGCCCAAAAAAAAAAAAATCATCCTTATTTTTCCTAGCGGCCAGGACCTTAATGGTCAAATAGGCTTCCCTTCCCAAAATCAAAACAAAAAGCCAAGTTCAAACAACAGTCGCTATGTAGTCGGGTATCGTGATCATCCAAAAATCGCGTCCGTAAGGAATGTGTGTATATATATATATATATATATATATGCCGATGATATGCCTCATCATTATGCAAAGTCGTTAAAGGAGTGTCGTAAAGTTGGGTATATGTCCGTTCGATCCACAAAAGGAGTGTCTATAGTTGGCTAGGGGACCAGCCGGTGTATGTATAAAAGGAGCGTCGTAAATGGGTATCATGTTGTTCCTGGCGAACAAAGGAGCGTCATATGCCAAAATAGCAAAATATTAGGTTTTAATCGTCGCAGTCGTCAAGGAGCGAAGCATGCATCATAATGCGCGGAGTTGCTGCTGTGGGTTGGATTATGTGATCGTCGAAGGAGTGTTTTGTACAGTTGCGTCTGTGTCGAGGTGCAAAAGGAAAATACCAGCAGGCAACCCGGATGCCTCTGATGGAAAAGGAAATTCGTAACAAAATCGTAAGTGGAGAGTGCGATGTGTCGGCCGGGCTACGGCATCTTGTCCTTGCCCTTGGCTACTTTTGGAACGGTGGAGGAACGAGGCCCGGCGGAATCGCCACGCCGGCTGCTTGGGAGCGGGGTCAGCACGACTGATGGGACGAGCGACTCCGGGAGCGGGAGCCGAGAGAAACGCCCCGAACTCAAAAATGGCGAAGGAGCGAGATTATGCTGCGTGGTCGACAAAGGTGCATTCGGGTCCTCAGGCGGCAGGAAATTAGGGGTGGTTCTCAACAGTGATGATGTCCTGGTCGCCATGGTCAATCACGTTTGCCTCTCTGGTAAGCTGGGGAGCGGCCGATGTGGTGACCAGAGAATCTAGATCCACACAGTCTGGATTGGAGGAACGAACCCGACTCCGTAGGTGTTGGCACCGCCTAGCATCGATGGGGTGGCCGAGAGACCGATGTCAAATGTGCCGTAGTCCTCGTGGTCACTATAGACAACCGACGAGGCGTCCCCGAAGTCACCATAGGTGCTCGAGGCAGGGCTATATCCTCCGTAGGACGGACTGGGAATGCTTAGATACTGCTGGTTCGTGAAAGGCGACGACAGCTGAAGCGGGCTGATGGCGCTGTTCGGGCCCGAATCCGGAGTCAAGAGTGACAGGTCCTCGGTGCTGTAGCTGAAGGCCAAGTTGTCCCCATACGGCAGGTACTCGGGAGCCGTGGTAACGGGAATCGCGACGGGAGAGCCCTCGCTGTAGAAGTTGGGAGGGTTGAACTGCGGGAACGAGGGCGTGCGAATAGGCTCGGACCATCCCATCCGCTGGCGGAACTCGTGGATGGTATCCAGTGGAAACTCCATGAGAGCGACAGGTGTCTGCAAATCCCCATCAACGTCGCGAGAAACATTCATCGACCAAAGACGGCGTGCAATGTCCTCGGCCGGTCCAGTCGTCATACTTCCGAAGTAGGCGGCGCCGATCTCAGGGAAGAGGCGTTCCATGACCAAGGCAACAGTGTAGTAGTGGGCGATTATGACCAAAGTGCTTGGCGACCCGTGAGTCTGCTGGAGCAACATGACCGGCAGGTAGAACAGCCAGGTGCGAAGAGGCCGGAGGCGCTCAAACTGCTGGGACACGGACAGAGTCGGGCTGACCTTGCGGGCACCCTTCAGGAAGCTGATCAACTGTGCAACCGACTTGGTGTCCTCCCGCTTCTGCTTCAGGTAGGACTCGACCTTCTGGAGCTGTTGCAGGGTTCGCTCAAAGGCCTCTAGGTCTTCCTGGCGTGGCTGACTGGGCTTGTGGTCCGGGGTTGGCGAAGGAGGAGCAGTGGGGAACGTGCTGCTCTCGGCAATGAAGTCGCCAAACTGGGACTCGTGCTTCCAAGGATCCATCGCCTCGATGACCTTTTTCTAGATTAGTCCGCAGTTCATTCACAACCCTGCCTGCCTGCCTGCCACTTACCGACGAGGTTCCTTGCATAAGCTGGGTCCAGCTCCGCCTAGAAGTAGGTCAGTTCCTGATTCGTGTAGCCCGGGTAGCGGCAGAATATTGCTTACCAATCTGTGGCTTGCCACGAGAGAACGAGCGAGGCGGCGAGGATGGCGTCCGAGGACTCCCTGGAGAAGCTGCCGATGGCTTCCTGTAGGCCCTTCAACGCAATGCCGCGGTGCTCGTAGCCCATGTTCCCGACCAATGGGCAGTCGGTGAGGAATGCGAGGTGCATCGCCGAGAACGCCAACAGAGCATGCAAGACATAGTCGTGCGTCGCACCGATCTTGATGATTCTAGAAACCGCGTGTCAGCAGACCGCTCTCGGGTTCCGCAAAGCTTTCATCATAAGCAGTCTTACGTCGGGATCTGCCGAGTCCACAAGGTGAAGCCATTGGCATCGATCTCCATCATCTGGTGGCTGATTGAAGCAACGTGGTGAATCAACCTCAGCTGCTCGGTAGTCAGGTGCTGAGGCGCCGGCGCAGGGAAGATGTTCAAGCTCGGGAACGGGAAAACCCCAGTGCGCTGCCACTGGTCGATGGTCGCTTCGATCTCGGGAGTCCACATGAGATCCGGCTTGTCAGGGGTTCCCGCGCGGTCTTCGGGCACAGGAATGTCATTGTACGGGCAACGGATCTTGTGCTTTGTGCAGTTGCGGCTGAGTGGAGGTTTAGTACTGTATTCACGAAGAGACGGAGAAATAAAAGATGGTCATACCATTGAGGGAAATTCTCATCACATCGGATATGACGGCGCTTGCTAGGAGAGAGTTAGAGACATTTGAGACACAGGCCTCGACGATGGGAGAGCTGCCACAACAACTTACCAGGCATCACACCCCTTGCGAGACTTGGTGTGGCTAGGAGAGGGTCAGTCAGAGCGTCGATAACAAGACATGCATAATACTAACCTCCGTCGGGGAGGACCGCCGCCGGGACCAGCCATTGAGAAAGTTTTTGAATTTGATTAACGAGAGAACTGAGTGTGCGTCAGTCCTAGCTTCACCACGGCGAGGGAGCAATGCTAACATGAAACAGAGACACTTGTGTCTCTGATAACGAGGTAGCGAGCGTGGTGAGTTGAGGTGGAGAGAGGCGCGTAACGCCGCGTTCGAGGCTTTTTTGACTTGTATAACTAGATACACTTTTACGGGGCGTGGAGGGGTGGTAGTCAAATAACAGCGAGCGGTTTCGTGGGCACTGGGCAGATGGCCGGTGGGAGATGAAGGTAGTCTGCCTCGGCGAAATGGTGGGACTGGCGGGTGGGCGTCTTCTTAGGTCCTCGATCTCCTGATCCTACACACTCTCTTCGTGTTTCCTTCTGGGTCTCTGCCCTCTCCTGGTAGCGATCGTGGAATGCTTTTCGCGCTTACAACGAAGGTGCGAGTTGAGAGAGCTAGGTCTTGCAGTAGGACATCTACTCCCGGGAGGTAAGGAAGGGGGATGTAGATCGATTTAATAGAGCTTGACTAGGGCGCGAGTGGCACAGAGGCGTTCGCGGAGGGGCGGCTTTTCCGGTTCTCAAGTCTCCAAACAAATAAAAAAGAAATAAGCGAATGACAGGAGTCGACGAGGACTTCCTTGGGTAGTTGCAAAAAGCGAACGTGAGTGGTGCAGCAGCAGCAGCAGCAGGGCTGGATTTTTCTGGCGGTGATGTATGGGGACAAGACGGACGACGGGACGGGCTGGGGGGCGCTGTAGTGTTAAATAGAACCAATGGAGCTTGGGGCAGTGGGTTGGCGGGTGGCAGGTCGAGAGCCACCGAGAGCCACACCTACTCTTCCAGCCCACGCACAAAGCGACAGCACTAAGGCAAGGCAGGAGTGGCCATTGCCTGTCGGCCAGGGCACAACGCTTTTACCCCATCAGGAAAGCGAGGGGGGGGGGCCGAGCCGCCAGTCGCTCCCCCAGGTCCCTAGCAACAACCCGCAGGGCCCGCGGGCACCACAGCGAGCGGAGCACAGCCCAATCCTAATGAGGCTAGGGCTAACGATTAAATCAACGTGAATCCCACTCAACGGCGAGCGCGAGCCAGTGCCTTGGGATCCTGGGAACATGGCAGATGCTTGGAAACAAGGGCCGACTGGCGAGGTAAAAGATGGAGGTCGAAGTAGCAGGGTGGCGGGCCGAAAGAAGGGGATGAGGAATCGCCCTAGCACTCGGCGTAGACTAGCTCTTCGCCAAATCACTATCTCCGCGATACACTCTTGTCCTGGCCCATTCTTCAAGTTCTTCGCCGTGGTCGGTTTCCGGAGGCCCTCGGCGAGGGTAGACCGAGGTATCCTGAGGGTTGAGTGGCGCCAGAGCCCTGAGACATGGCCAAATACACAGCTCGAGACGGGAACACCTGTGTGTCAAGCGTCTTTGCTGTTGTTGTTCGCCTCCGTGCGGCATCTGTCATCTGTGCCATAGAAGCGCCGTTGGAAGCTTGACCCACTGCCTTCCGTGACCAAGTCTACACGTGTAGTAGTTACCTCACCCCCATCCTGCCCCCTCACTGGAGATACCCCGATTACTCCCCCCCCCTGATTCTGTGCCAATCTTGGTTGACGCGCGTGGGTGCTGGCAGGCCGTCTGCGCAAAAGGTTCGATTTGGCACCAACAGACAACAGCAGACCCCAGGTTCTTGAGGAGTGTGTCGACAGGAGCTGCAACCTCAACGGCCAGAGGGGCAAGTGCTTGGCTGCCGCACTGTGCGGAAAAGATGCGTCGTCCTTGCTGGATGCTTCACAGCAAGCACAGTACAGGCATGCCGAGACACATCGAGGGCGCCATGCATGCATGTATTCTGCACTGTGTGGTTAAGTGAGATGGGTGGTGGAGGTGGGATGCAGCCTGTGAGTGGACAGGCGAGGTCGAGAGGCAGGTGCTGAAGTTCTCACTCTTGATTTTGGATTTTTGTGCCTCTGGAATTTTCTACTTTTCGAAATACACCACCCATAGGTTCCTATTCGCCCAAACTCCGCGCACGCTCCCTCCTGGGCCGACGGTATTTTTGCGCAACGTACCTTCTCTGTTCTTTCGCGGTGCGGCAGTGTAGTATATCCGCCCTGTTATTTTTCTCGTACATAGGAGCATGAACTGTGGCTACGTAGGGCCTCCTCCCCCTGGCTGGGATCATGATGGCCCTCGGGCGCTATGGCGGCAATGGGGAACGATGGACGCGATGGACGGGCGGAAACAGGCCGAAGATGACACCCTTGACCAACCCTTGACCCCAAGTCGACTCAGGTCAGCCCAAGCCAAAAAGTGCGCGGGCTTAGACCGGCTTGGGCTAGCGCGTCCTTGCCGCAGAACCACAATTGGGGCGGAGCATCCACCACATCTTTTCCCATGCCATTTCCATGTTGCTTCGCAGTGATGCGGAATCGACAAAGGGCCCCGTCGGCCGTTGCGTTGCGTTGCGCTGACTGACCGCTTTCCAGCCGTTCCACCTCTCGCTCGTCTGCTACTAGAACTGTTTTGTCTGCCCGCAATCAGCAGCCCCGCTTGCATGGCAGTGGCACCCGCACCGGCGAGGGAGGAGGCCATAGGAGCTTTGCCATGGCTCGAACCTGGGAGCATTGAGAAGGAGCATAGACACATGTTCGGTAGACCAAATCGATCTAGAGAATAGAAGCAGTCATCATCGCACGTGGGTCGGTTCTCGACAGCCGGAATCTGCCCGGGCCCAGTGGGCTCCCTGTCGACTAACATGCTGTTGAGAACGCGAGGTATAACCTTGCGCCGAACGTTCTGTATACCGTCCTGCCGAAGAGGGAAATGGAACAGGTGGAAGATGACCCAGCCTCCCGTCGACGGCGAGGTGCTTGAGCTTACTACTAGGCACAAGGGATTCCAGGTTGAGCATCAGATCGGATTAGGAGAGCAGCCCCCAGCAAGATCCAAACATGGCGACATCAATCGCTCCTCGAAATTGCAAAAACGGGCGCAGCTTGCTACGTTGGGAGTCGTTGGTGCGGGCGACTGCTGCTAATAAATGGCCAAACAATACAGCGCTTTACAAAGATCCAATGCCGTGTAATTAGAAGGAGGGGGCGGGGGGGAAAGTCGCTGGGCGTTGCATTCCACCGTGAGTGTCTGTGTCGCGGTTTGGGATTTTTGCAATAGTTTTTTAGCGGCTTGAAACACCACCAATCAAGTTCATTCACAGCATAGGCATGGAAAAACTAAAGCCAGGATCCGGGATTCCACTATTCTCTAACTTGGTTTCACTCTCTTCTTTCTACATTTCGTCCAATGGCTTGAATGATGCCATTAATAAACTGCCATCCATCGTCGACGAATCCACTCCTTCTTCATAACAAGGGCCGTATTCTGCGGCACGTTCAAGCTAAGTGCGGTCAGGATTGCATCAGTCGTTGGCTCTGCTTTTATTAGTACTTTAGATTCTCGATTTATGTAAGACAATACGTACCATTGAGCTGCAGGAGATCCCCAGCTGTATGTGGAAAGTCGGGGATATCTTGTCCCGTGTGGACATTGACCAGGGGATGCAGATTGCTGTGCATGTTCTGCTTCCAGAGTGTAGCGTTCATAACGCTAATTTCCCGATTAATCGACCCATTTTCCAGCTTGTTGAATCGGATTTCCATCTGTTGCTGCATCCCCCCCAGCTGTTGCTGCATCTCCCCCATCTGCTGCTGTATGCCTGGAATGGCGTTTATCTGTTGCTGCATCTCCCCCATCTGCTGCTGTATGCCTTGAATGGCGTTCATGATTTGCTGATGTCCTTGGGCACCTTGGGAATTCGCGAGAAGAACAAGTTGATCCCGGAAGGTTGAACATGCATCGCCAAGAATTGCGGCGTCAATTGCTGCTGGTGGCTGCTGATCCATGCTGAGAAATTGGTGGTAGTTTAAATATTGTGGTTTGACTGGGCGTACGGATTAGTATGTGGTGAACGAGCAAATTCTAGAAGGTTTGAGGTTGGAAAGACAGTGGCCCCGACCCCCGACCACGACACAGACTATGATTGGTGGATGCCGCAGCCAGGTGGGCCGTGGCCGACCAGTCAAAAACGGCAGCCCCGACCGCGACACAGGAATTCCACCGTGAGTGTCTGTGTCGCGGTTTAGGATGCCGTTTTTAGCAGAGCTCGGGCCACTGGCTAGTGCAGACCCCACTATTTTCACAAGCTTCACCCCTCCAGTAGCTTCCCCCACGCATCTCACGGATCCCAACTTCAAACCTCAACGCTTCGCCATGGCGCAATCATATCGAGGTCGACGACATCTCCGTCGGTATCTACTATGCCTACTTCGGTAGGGTCGATGGAAGATAGCGATCCCAAGACCGACGATTCCCAGATCGACGATTCCCTGACCATACGATTCACCAATGTGCGACATCTCTTCAACAGAATTGATCACACTAGTGGGGATTGCCTCACCGTCACAAGTATGGTATTACCCTTTTATTTCTATATGGTATACTAATTTTTTAGACGTCTCTCCTAGTGATTTCACCGACATCGAGCGTATACGAGAGAAACGAGAACAGGAAGGCCGCAGGTACCGCTTTCGCGATTACGACAGCGATTCCCAGATTCTTATTATCACGATCCCAACTGCCCTTCATGAGGAACTCCACGGACGGCTATATGACGAGTTTATCGGGCAGGTTCGCGATATGGGTTTAAAGAACAGTTGGAGAGGTATTCGCAGTACTACACTTTCAGCACAACAAGGCCATTCTGGACGAAGTGGTAAAGAGGGTGATTCAACTGGTGGCCCAGAGCCTCAACGAGCTGCTAAAAGTGCCTGGCCAACACTTGTCATCGAGGCAGGATTTTCTCAGTCGTTGGAGAAATTGCATTTAGCTATGCGGCGGTGGTTTTCTCTATCAAACCACGAGGTCAAGATTGTTCTTCTTGCCAAGTTCAACGGCACCACAATCCTTTTGGAGAAGTGGGAGGAAGAGATGCAAGTTCGCCCGGGAGCTACCACAACACGACACTCTCTTCTTCAACACCCAACGCCTGTGCTCCGACAAAGCATCACCATTACCCAGAACGCCACTACCAATCCGATATCGTACAATGTCACTAGGGGTGCATTGGTACTGTCGTTCCGGCTTCTCTTCCTTAGAGATCCGGGCCCTAGAGAGGGGGACTTCGTTTTCAGTGTTCAAGAGCTAGAGGAGTATGCCGAAAAGGTCTGGGCTCGAGTGTAGATTAGCAAAAGTGTAAATTAGCAGCCAATCAAATTCGGCATAGCCGACCAATCAAAAACGGCAGCCCCGACCGCGACACAGGAATTCCAGTCATTCATTACATTTGAAGAGATCTGTACATATTCATCAAGGTGGTTGGGAAACACTGGGTTTTCTTGCCGAAGGTGGAGGGTCCATTCATCTAGTGTGGTAACATGCATCCACACTGCAGGAGGAGGTGTTTTAATATCATGGATTTTCCAACAAACACGGCAGCCTGGAGGATTGCACAGCGCTTTAGTGTTGATCGGTTCATTTTTGTTTTTGTTTTTTTTGTGAGAGTTACCTCTTTTCTTTCCCTTGACCGGCGGGGCCTGGATTGGATCGTGCTACAGGCGCGGGGTGACGGCCGTTATTTGTTTGTTTGAAAGAGTCCTGACAGAATTTGTGGTTTGACGGTAATTTGCTGACTTCATCTGCCACTGACCTGTAAGCAGTGAGGGGATATCCATCTCTTAGCCCCACTGCAGCAGAGTTCGGGATCCTGTTACGTCGTGAGTGCCGAGCTCAGTCTGATACGGTGGCGTACTTCTTTACAAATGTGACTTCCCTTGATGGGTTTAGAGCGTGGTCCTGGCTTCGAAGTGTGTGTGGTGAGGTCGGTGAGATGTTAAATTTTCACCATAGCCACAGATCCGAAGGTGTTCTGAGCGCCTTGTTTCAAGAGCACAGCAGGGTCCGAGCCCAACTACCACATGTTGCGCAGGACGAAATCGCATGAACATCAAATCTGTGAGCCGTCGTCGGGAGTTCCGATGTAATGAAACCTCTGTCGATAAACACCCAGGACGGGGTTTACTCACAATGAACAAGAACCAACCTCGAGGGCTCTGGGATCGTTTCGTGTTATCAAGTGCGCTGTTTGCCGCATTTCCGGGTCCGGGGACGAAAGGCCCGGGAGGCTCTCCCGATGCATTGAACCTCGGCCTCGCTTCAAAATGCAGGCACGGTACGAACCTGGGTAGACCCTCCCCTGCTGTTATCATCCATATTATGGCTGTAGCCCGCGTATAGCATGTCATAGTCTGTGAGCGGCCAGTCGCCAGAGACCCAAACGCTCTTTTTTCTTTTTCAACTTAGGGTTGGGCAACTCCCGCCTATTCGGCAAGCTCTCAAGCTGCAGCCTAGAGGCCCCATCGCTAATGGAACCCAAGCGAGCATGAGCCCCTTGGCCGAAAAGGAAGGAAGGCATGGATGAATTCGTGCGGACCCGTTCCCGGAGCGGTCGAGCAGTCGATAGCGGTGACTACCAGTGGAGTAAGCAGGACCTATGACAATGGAAGGGGGAGGGCTGGCAGGACGATGGGCGAATTCCCACCCAGCATCAGGTCATGATAGATGATTATTGACCTGGGAAGCGCTTGGGAAGTGGCCATCCCCGGATCAATGGCTCTCCCCTGCCCCGCTCTCAACCCTGGCCTCGCAGCCAGCCCGTGCGGTCTGGCGGTAACTTACTTTGGTTTCTGCGGTTCTGCGGTTCTGCGCGCTCCGAACTACCAGGGTCTTCTGACGTGTCTGGCAGGCCGACGCTCGGTGTCGTGCAGGTCCCTTGTCGGCGCCCTGGTCGCTTCCAGTGGCCCCCTTGGCTGCCCACGTCGATCGGGGGTTTTTGGGCGCTTTTTGGCTATTGAGTGCTGGCCTTGGTTGGATGAAACGACCGTTTCTCGTGTCCATTTTTGGCCGCCCGCCGACAAGTCTCATGCCCCTGTGCTGTTCTGCTCTTCTCGGTGCCCCTTCCGCACTTGTTGTGCCCTTGTCCACTTCTTCTTGCTTCCTTCTCCACTTCTCGAGTTTTGACTTGCAGTCGTTCCATCGCGCGTCGACCACGATGTCTGTAGCATCGCTTTCTCTCTTTGATCTTTCAACTCAAGATGCTCGCTCGAAGCATCGAAACACGCTCTGGACGCCTCAGGGGCTCCTTGTTGCCGTCCTGGGCCAATGCACACCGCGGCCAAAAGAGCACCACAATCTCAAACACGATGTGTAGGACGATGACGAGCTCTCTCGAACAACTCTCTTCAACCCACCAGTGTTAGTTGACTATTTACCACTGCATGTTTGCCCACGTCATGTGAGGCATTCCAGATTCGATCACAGGAGGAGTGCCACCAAGGCGCAGCAGTGGTGATAGCAGGAGTGGGCTGGCTCGAGGTGGAAGCTCCTGACCAGTAATTTGACAGCGGGATCTCCCTGGTTTGCGCCAGCTGCCTGCGAGCAAGCCAAGCACGCCCATGGATGCTCACCCGGGAAATCGCTGCACACGTTCATCCCGCAGTCTTCTATTTCCCGCCATCGACGTACTCGCGCATCTAGCCGTTTCCGGACTAGCTCGTTCTATTCTTAAAGTTAACCTTCTGTCGTTCTGTTTCGCTGTTTCCTTCTGCTAGCCCGCTCCATGCTCGACGCCCCACGCTCCAACGTCGCCACTTTTTGGCCGATTGGAACGAACAAAAAGTAACATGAATCGCAGAAAACTACTGGCTCTCGAAGACCCAGAAACCACACAGCTGCTCGCACCCATCGGCACATCGGCATCCTCAAAACAACGTTCCACTCTCCGCCCATGGCCCTTACGTAGCTGGCAGACCAACCTAACTCTCATGGCCGGTGCCGGCCTTGCCAACCCATCTCCCATCTCCAATCCCATCCCAGTGCTTCACAGCCACGCGCAGACTTTTGATCTCAAACCCCGAGCACAGCAATGGCGACATGGACGATCGATCGTGACTTGCCAAAGATTGTTGGAAGCCACACACCATGAGACAGCAGCGAGAACAACGCCTGCCGTTCCCGCCAATCTTGCCCCAGCATTCGGCTATCGCGCTCGCTCATCGCCGCAAAAACGAAAGAGGGCGCCAATCTGGAGTTTTGTTGGATTTTGGCACGAAAAACCAGACGAACACCGAACAACGCAATCGTATATTTCTTTCTTCGGCCCACCTGCCCCGTGGAAAAAAAGCTTTTTGGTCTGCAGGCCTGCCTTAGCTAGACATCCTTTCCCTGTCTACCCCAGCAGACGATAAGCCGATCTCGTCGCGGAGCCTGATCAAACCACGGCCAGCGAGCCTTTCTCCCCATGAATGTTTGCCGCCCGCGGTACTCGCACACCTTATTCCTGCGGGTACATGCCCCATCGCCCAGATGCCGGCCAGATGGACTGTCGTGCCCCAGTGCCCATCGTAGCGCTTTGCTTGCTTCCTCTCGAGGCGGTGAGCTGCAACACTTGACGCAGGCCAACGGTCATCTTCTTCGCAGTATGCAAACACGCAGCGCTACCTGCTGCACTTGGCTGCATCGATCGATCCCAGCTCGCCTAGGTCTAAGCGTGCAAGCGTCACGAATCTCTAGATTACAGTCGTGCTTCGGAAACTACTGCGAGTTGACCTAATTCCACATATGACACACGAGGTTCATCAGCAGGCGGGGGGCCAAGCCTCACCAGCCGGGCTTCCACCTCCTACGGAGCATAGAGTACAGAGGTACCACTCTTTCGGTCACCTTTAGCAAGGCCTACCCCGTCCGGCCGAGCCCCCAGGGCGGGAGACAACAGAAGGCGATGGTAAAGCCGGGAGGGCTCCACCTCGATACAAAGCATTTTGCTGGTGGGGCTTCTTTGCCTCATGGTACGATGGATGGACTGCAAAGAGCCGGCTTCCCGCGCAGACCATGGCGAACCAGGCCATCCTGTCCTGGGTCGTTGAATATTCTAAATATAGACCTCTTCCTGATCCGGAAATTTTCAGGAAGCCCCATGTGATAGGACACGCGAGAACAGGCCTAGAGCACCACAGGTCACCACCACCATCACCACCACCCGAACATCACCGCATCCAACCACCCATCTTCCCAGGCACGCCCTTGAATCTCCCCGGCCTTGTCTTTGCATCCATAATCGTCGTTGGTATGCGTACATGCCTGACAGCCATCTTTCATGCCCCCACACCAGCCAGCTGCGGGTCGGGACCCTGAGAAGGGATGAAGCCACTGAGAGGTCAAGACCATGAATGGCGCAACGCGCTGCTTGACCGCGCCCCTACTCCCAGGCGTGTCCGATCCGGGGAAGCTTGGATTCTACAGCACGCAGGTTCAAGTGCACAGCAGCAAGGTATCCTCTCCTTGCCCCGCCTGTCGTCATGTCGGGGCATGTCGGGGGGGACACAGACCTGGGGATAGCACGGCCTCGTGGCTTCACAGGTCGTACAGCCTATCCTCCCCTCCCTCTCGCCCCTAGTCCCTAATGTCCCACTGGAAGCCCATGGCAGCCCGGGATTGGGTGAGGGTTGGGATTCATGGCACGGCAGCATTGGTTGTCCAGCAGCTTCAAGTTCGGCATCAGCACTCAAAGCCAGGAGAAGCCATTACGTGCGTCGGGGTTTCACTGCATCCCTCTCCCGGTCCGTCAGACGTCAAATCGCGGTGAGGGCAATAGGGGAAGAATAAAATCGAAGAAAATTATAATCGAGGAACGGGTTGGCCAAAGTTACACAAGAGGGCCGTGCCAACCAAAACATCCTTCCAAGTCACCTGGTTAGTCACCCTTGGGCGAGGGGGTAAGGGTTAATTTTCCGAGGTCCCTACTCGTAATACCACATTCAGCCCTTTCTGTATCTCTTCTTCCCCTTCTCCTGTTGCAACCAAGTCCCGGCTGGGCTTGCGTGAAGACGTCGGTTCCCGTCCCATTGCCGTATGCCGCCGCCCGTGTATAGGACACAGACAGTTCCCCCCCCCCGCTGAAGTGCTTCGGGAGATGGCTTGTCTGAGCTGGCGGCTTCTAGACGCCTAGGGGCTGATTGCTTGTTACTCGTGAGATTGAAGGACTACGTCCACGTGGCCCTGGCGAATGGATCGTTGTACTCATTCCTGCTTATGTCTTTCGTTTGCTTGTTTCATTTGCTTCATGCCTTGTCTCCTTCAGTTTCTCCGTGGTACCTTTTTCAAGGGAAGCTTTTTGCGGTGAATTGATATGGGCTCCGGCGTGTTTCCGCTCCTTGTCGCCATTACTGGAACAAGCAGGCCAATCGGCCGCTGGCTTGGTTGTGCCCTGCTTGGCCCACAACCATCAACCCCGGCAGGTCAATTTCTACTTTACGGTTTGGCTTTGCCTCTGAATCGAACGTGGGAAGCTTCCCTAGTTGGGGGTCGTGCCCGTTTCTGAAAAGGCCCGAAAGTCGCTGGCCGTTGTCGCCCCTGGGTTAGCGGAAGCTGTGCCGCTTCTCGCCTTACGATCGATAGCGCGTCAGCAGGCTAGCCTCGCCTCCTCAGCTCCGAGCTCTCAGCCCCGTCCATCCCCACAGCATCCTTTGTTATGCGACTGCCATAACGTATTCCGTATGACATACTACCAATCGAGACTCCATGACCCGGCTGCTTGGATCTCAGCCACGGCCCCGCACTCCACTCGGCTGGGTCGATGTCGATGTCGATGTCTCTCGCAACTCATCCCCCTTTCTCAATGCTCGCAGCTCTCTCGATGGCGATAGGTGGAACATGCGATGCTCGTTATGGGTCTCACTGTCACCGCTCGGGGGCGACGGATGCAAACAACGCATGCGATGGCCGACATATCCCCGCCAGCGGAAAGGGCCGCCTCGGCATCGGAAAAAGGCCAATGGGCTCCCTCTCGCGGCTCACGATGGCATGGACGCGCTGGCACACAGAGCTACTGCCAGGGCATACTACTGTCGTATAGTTTCAACTCCTTTTCCCCCTGCGCTCTCCCCCGCTCTACTGGATCAAGGGGGAGCATGCTCACTGAACCTGAATAATAAGAGTGCCGACGGCGACCGGGATGTGGGCTATTCTGGGCCATATCGAAGGATACCGTAAACCTCGGGGGTTGGCCACCTGTTTCACGGGATATGGGCCTTCTCGTCTGGGAAAGCTAGCAGCGGCGGCCGCCTATCGCCGATCGACGTCGGTCCAAGATGATAGACAACTACACTAGCTCGGGATGTGGGAGCCACGGGCCTGGGACCCGGTGATGATATAATCATGACTGTTCGTCGACAGGTGGCGCCTGTTCCAACCATCGGGGCCGACGGTGAGCCTGTCTCGTCCCAGCTAGCTCTGGACTTCTACCGAGTGCGAGGCACATGAAGCAGCCCGCGTGCTAGTTACCTTGGGTGTCGAGACACTCGCGACTGAGGTGGTATGCCGTGTTGACTTTGCTCGGATTCAATCTCTAGGGGCAGTTCAACCTCGGGGGCCAACGGTCACTTGCGCGCTGGAGAGTCACGTTGGCGACCTTCCATGCATAATGTGCCTCGAGCGTGCTTTCTAGTGACATTTCTCTCGCTATATTGGGTACCCGAACATAAAGCACATCCAGACTTCAACTTGTCAAGACAATTAGGCTGGTTCTAGAATGGTTCGGAGTGGTGTTCCTCCAGCTAGATCTATGGGTTCCTGATCGGAACGGTCACACGAACTGAAAAATGCCCACCGGACCGACGACAGCATGTGTGACGGCTCGACTAGCGAGCACACCGGCTAGAGTCGTTAGTATTAGTGGTTTCGTGCGTTGGAGCGACAGCGTGACGACGTTGTGGAACCCGACTTGAGCCCAGTTAATATATCTCGGCAAGGTTGATTTCTTGTTGTGCCTCGTCCACAGTCACAGCGCGGCTAGGCAACGGAAAAGGGGTTGGCTGGAGTTTGGTGTGCTTCGAGGCAGATGGCTCGAGGGAGAAGGCAAGGGAACAAGCGCTGCCTTCCGACCAAACTCTCTTTCGGGGAGTGAAGCAGGAGAGCGGCGTTGCAACAGGAATCGCTAGGAATCGTCAATTTAGTTGGTGGAGAATGATTGGGGCACTTGATGGGAGATTCCTGCAGCAGCAGCAGCGAGCAGCACAGCCACCTGCACAGACTCTGCATTTCCCGTCTCGTGGGAGTCTGCTCAGAGAGTCAGGGGCGACCGCCCATCTGGAGTGCCTCGGCAACAAGTGTTTCTATCGACTGCCCAATCCATTCTAATATCTCATGTTAGTCTCTGGCCATGGGGGCGATGCTGTGCTGTGGATAGTCCCGCGATGTTGGCCAAACCGGGCAATTTTTGGTTACCTGGTATCCGAGCGTATGAGGTGCTTCTGTCGACCACTGACCGATAAAGGGTCGCCCCCCGTGACACGCACAATCCATCGGCCTCGGGCCTATTTGCCGCAATCGGATGCCAACCAGATTGAAGCCAGCGCTCTTCAGGCACGGTAGGCATGCAAGCACGGTACCTGATGTCTGAGGTCAGCGACCCCTCCAATCAAAACCACCGAACAGCCACGCCCCGCGCTGCAATTGTCAACCGTTACACAGACGCTCCGCTTAGCCACACGCAGCGCTTCTTTTACCTTCCCACGAGTTTGTCTCCTGCTCTCTGTCGTCGCCACAGACGGGCCCGTGGTTGGACAGCTGGGTGGTGGTGTTGTTGCGGCGGCGACGGCGATTTGCGGGCGGTACAGTATGTGGTTGTAAGCAGGCAACGTTGCCTTGCCCTCTCATGTCCCACAGGCCACGATCGTGCCACTGCAAAACCCCAAGCAAAGGAGACAAAACAAGCGCTGAAGCTAGTCGAAAGGCTATGTTTGCCAACCTACCTTGACTAGCCTCTTGAGACCCCGTGCTGTGCCTGCCGTTCTTGGCTGCGTTGTCATGCTGTGTCCCACCCCAGATGGAATGGAAGGAAAGAGGGAGGGTCCCTGGGTCTGCTCGGTGCCTGCCTTAGCCACAGCTCGTCGCTAATTTTCCTCTTGCTTCGAATTTTTCCTTTTGACCCGGTCAAATGATCCCCAGATTGCGGTCAGCCCTACGCCCTGTGAATCATCGTCACCGCCTGGCCCAGGCCAGTTCCCAGTTCCCGCCATCGGTTCGAGACAGCACACCGTGGGGGTGACGGGGCACAACGACGACGTGGTGAAGGATGCAACTCGGGCGCAGCCCACATCAGGTCCCATTACTTGCTACCTACCCTAGACAGTTGAAAAAAAATATTCAATAAAATAGAGGAAAATAAAATGACAGGAGAAAATGACAGGAGAAAAAGAAGAAGAAAAGCAACACAAACCCAGCTCCATCCCACGCAGGCATCAAAACACCAAGATGAAGCAAGCACAACCCATTGGCTCCCACCCGACACTCCCAACACCCCGTGTCCCCCCCCATTAGAACACGTCCACGCAAGCAACAACTGTCAGACACCCTACCCCCTGAACCCCCTGAACCCCCTGAACCCAACCTCCCGTCCCCGTGTCCCGCCTGCGCTTACTTCCCTTCTCTCTGCGCGGGTGCGGGAACAGCAGGACAAACACACCCCGAGCGTCTACAGCTTGACCCAGACACGGGTGGGGAGAGGCTAGGGGGGGATATACGAAAAAGTTGTTGCCTAGCCCCTAAGTTAGCTGTTTAGCCGGGGATGAGGGCTCAGCTCATTGCTGGCGATGGTGGTTTTGTATTGTCAGCTCAACCGTACGTACACGAACAGCGGTGGAGCATCGAGTAGAGTGTAGTAGTAGTAGGTATGTGCATATCTGAGACCAGTATGTCGAACAGCTTGACCCGTCAACTACGCCTTCACACAGAAGATACAGCATATCTGAAGGGTTTGACACAGTGCCATGCCTTCACCCTTATACCTACGTGTCAAACATCAATTTCTATAGCCCAACCTATTTGTTGCTCTTGGGCCCGTCTTCCCTCCTCCCAATATTAGAGAGACCAGCCCCCATTACTTGATCCGTAGCAGATGGAATGACATATCCAACAGATGAATTCAAAATGAGGAACAACCAGACTCGCCAAACACGCCGGTTCCAAATTCCGCCTAGCTATCTAAGCTAGTCAAGCTATCTACTTAATAATTCACTCGAGACAGCAACCCAACCCCCAATTCCATCCCAACCCCATCCCGTTCGCATGCGTGCCACCTGTCCCATCACCGTCACCCATCACGCATCGCCCATCATCATTTACTTTCCTCCTCTTCGATCGAGATCTTTTCGTGCCGAGCCCTGTACCGCGAGGGCCGCACTCCTTTCCGATCTTTCTTGTTTCCCCCTGTTCCATGTCCCAAGACACCGCATGATTACCGAATGTGGTCTCCGCCTTCCCGACTTCTGTTTCTTGCGTCTTCTGGCTCAAGTAAACAGCCCCCTCCTAAACATGTCTTGTAAAAAACTGCAGCGCAATGTCTCTAGATCATGAATACTCCAGGCCAAGAAGTTCCATTTTTCAGTCACCGCCGCGATCGCATCGTGGCAAGAGACGGTCTGTGAGGCTAGAGTAAAATGCACCCCCAGAGATATTGCCGTGGTAGAAATTGCAAAAGGTATGGTAAGTTGCTCGAGGGTATATCGCCCCAACCAGACTGAAAAGCTATCTATGTTTGTGTGAAATACTCCATGGCTTCAAATTCGACGGTCTCGGCTTACTGAGACTGAATTTTCACCAATCTGACGTCAAAATTTCACCACTATATGACGTAGTTCGTCTTCAGTGCTTCCTGATCCTCGGTGTTTAACCGTCCGATGAACTCGTGGAACTGGGGAATGAGCTGCCGGTATATGTTCAAGACCTGCAAAAGGGCATGTTAGTGCATTCGTTGCAGAACGGGTTGTAGCGTTTCGGCTTGAATGATGGTCCTTACATTCTGGAAAATATCGTGGAGCTCCGACTTGACCGGTGTCCGCAGCTTCAGATCCCGGTATCTTGCAATGGCGGTGAAGAAGTGCAGCAGGACATTCTCAATGGCCTGCGGGTTCTGAGCCACAGTCAAACTGAACCCCTTGAACGCGGTAGCCTTCTCTTCGGATGGATCGACTTCGTCCATGGAGTTCAGGAACTCGTCGGCGAACTTGGATAGATGCGGAGCGAGGAGCTCGTAGTTTTCGAGGCCAAGTCTTCCCAAAGCAATCGCTGCATTCTCGTTGACACCCTTAGGGACCCGAGGATTCGCAATTATTTCGACGCATCTCTGAAGCATCTCGGGGACGAAGGGAGCCATGCCCTTCTTGTACTGGACAGAAATCTCACCAGCACTCCAGCAAGCGTTGTTCACAACGCTGAATCCATTGTCGATCTCCTCATCCAGGATGTTGTCCAGATCGAGACGCTTCAGGAGAATGGGGAAGATGGAGGGCAGAAACTGGCTCAGCTGGTCAAATACGTACTTGGAGCAGTCACCAAGTAGGGCGTATGCCGACTGCTGGACCTCATCGGCGGGATCTTCCAGGCAGAAACCCAGCAGCTCGAAGAAAGCAGGCTGGCTATTGTCGACCAGCTTAGCCGCCTTTTCATTGTCGAGAGCTTGGATAATAGCGCTCAGGAGGTCGAGACTGGTCACCAAGAAGTCCTTGTCGGGTTGGTCAAAGTTCGGGTTGCTGTTTGCGGCGAGAGACTGCTCCAAGTTCTGATGGATAATGTTGACGCATCTCGCGAAAATTGGTTCCGCGAAGGGTGCAAAGGCGTCACCGAGGGCCATAGCCACGTACGACAAGCACTCCAGAAGCGGGAATAACTCGCGAGATTGGTCCGGCACCTTCTGCCAGCGATCGATCAGGGCGGGCATCAACTGGTTGCAAAGCTCAGGACGAGCAAGAACGGGCCCGATATGCTCAGCAAGTGTCTGGACACAGTCGTAGAGAATCCACCTGTTTCGGTCCTTGTACTTGCTGAAGCACATGACGTATTGCTGGATAATAGGCCCGCAAAACGGCTCGAGCTCTTTCCCTGCCTTCTCCTCCAGGTTTGCCATTGCGGAAGCACCAGCCTCCTGAACTTTCTTGTTCTTGTCAAGCATCTTTTTGAGGATACCCTCCATCAGAGGCAAGAAATATGTGTCCTTCTCGACGGGATCTTCCAAGGTGGCAGCCCAGGATGAGTATCGGCCGAGTGTCCAGCATGTGATTTGCCGAACAACTGGCTCCGGGTCCTCAAGGAGACTAACAAGGTACGGCACCAACTCCCGCAGGTGCGGGGTGACCACGTTCATACAGCCCTCAGCAACAGCACCGAGGGCCAGAACGGCAGCCTCCCTGTGCGGCCAGTCCGAGTGCTTCAGGTTGATCTGTAGGTAGGGTAGGATAGATGTGAATACGGGGCCACCAAAGTCGTTTGCAAACACATCGAGTGCTGCGGCCGAGCACTTTCGGAGAGTCCATTTCTCGTCAGGGTTGTCATCGCCCTCATCCGGGTCGTCGATCTCGCCTTCCTCTAAACCCTCATCCATACTGGCGAGCTTCTCGAACGCGTTGCCATTCTGGCTCTCGTCTGTTGATAGCTCGCCACCATTCGCCTTGCGCGTCAAATTCTTCTTGGCAAACTGAGGCTTAAGATCCTCTTCCCGGTCCTCTTCATCCTCATCATCCGAGGCACCACCAAGCATGGCGATATCTTCAGGGCTGTAGACCATGCACTGCAGTAAGACAGGAATGATCTTTTCGACGAAAGGCTCGAGGGCACGCCACAGGCTGTCGTGCTCCCCAACCGAAAGCCAGAACTCGGCAGCCTCGCAGGCAAGTTCCTCATCGTCGCTCTTCTGCTGGGTGATAATGTAATCTACCAGTCCGCTGATATGGGGTAGAAGCTTGTCTGGGCGCGTATCTACGAGTCGAACAAACGCGCGGCAGACTTGGCGCCGCACGTCGGGCACGGCGTCTTCAGCGAGAAAGAACAGATGCTGAAGAAGGTTGTCGATTGAGTTAAGCATCGCTTGCGATTTCCGTGGGGTGAAGACATTGATGGCTGTCAAGGCCTGTGCGCGAACCTTGGGCAGCGGGCTCTTGGTGGCCTCAATAAACTTGGGTAGGAGGAAGTTGAGGGGTCGTTCGCCCCTCTCCTGCCTCTCTAGCACCTTGGCATTGTCTTCGCAGATCTTGGCCATGGCGGACATGGCACCTTCCTGGGCCTCGTTGGAAACCTGGCCGGATTCATTGCCGAGCGTCTTCAGCAGCTCCGGTAACAGCTCCGGCCAGCTGTAAATCCCTCCCCGTCGGATGATCTCGGTCGCAATGTTGCCGGCATAGTTGCGGATTTGCGAGTTCTTGTCCTGGATTCCCAGAGGGACGGCTAGCTTGATGAGGGCGAGACTAGCCTCGGGGATTTGCTTTTGGCCGACCTTGACGTTGTTCTTGAGCATAATAGCAGCCGCTGAGCGGACGAGATGCCAATCACTCGCAGACAGCTCAATTCCGGGGGGCGCCTCCGAAATGGAAAAGATGTAGGCAAGGTAGTTGTTGATATCAGGCGACGCCTTGGCTTGTGACAGCATCTTTTGCGAAAGCGGGGCGTTAGTCTCGGGAGACGGGGAAACATGGCTCAGCGAGGGCGTGTTGGACGTCGCAACTTACAATCTCTGCCTGCTTCTGGACAGCCTTATTGAAGCCGCTCAGTGAGTCCTTGAGACATGCTGCCAGCTGCTTCAAGGACTCTTGGTTGGGTTGCCAATCCATGGCGACGGTTCAGGTGGGGTTGTGCGAGACCGAGCGTCTTTGGCAGTGGCGAGGGCAAGCAGGCGCTGCTTTCGACGTCGATGAGCTTTGCAGCCGGGGCCGGTATTTGGAGGGTGATTGGCACGGCAATCACTGGGACGATGGGCGAGAGGCGACGACGAAAGTACGGCAGCGCAAGGCGTTTAGATGGTGCTTGACGTCGGCGGTGGCATCTGCGAAGGTGGGGGTGGGAGCTGGATGGTTTCTGCTCGACTCGCGCCTTGGCCCTGGGTGCTTGGGCAGTCCTGGTCGCACAGGCACAGATTCAATAAAAGAAAATAGAATCGGCGATGCAGGCGGGTGAAAGCGACTTGACGAACCGCCCTAGCACGCACTCACGAGATCTGAGGCTCGCGTACCGTTGGGCCTCGCGATTTCTTCTTGGTCAGGGGACTGTTCAGGTTGTAAGGTTAATGTGCCCGGGCAGGTGGGGTGTTTCAAAAATCGATGAAGTTGCCTTTTCTCCCTTTGATTTTGCGCCGCAAATGGTCTGAGCGGGAGAGTGAGGGCCACCTCCCAACCTGCCCGGCTACGGGGTGAGTGGGGCGTCAAAAGAGGTCAACCCCACCCAGGCGAGGGGCAGCTAGTATCTAGGCAGCCAACCAACGAGGGGTGGCGCACGTATGTAGGTAGCGGCAGCTCCTCTAATCGTAGGTCTTAGACTCCCGCCAGATTAGCGGCCCAGCCCTGGAAGTATCCCTCCCGATTTCAGTTTGATTTTCTACCTTACCTTATTGTTGAATCTTTCAAGGAAGAAAATGCCATAAAAGGTCGTGCTTCGTCAGCCTGGGATCTTGTAGAATGGAGTTTAGAGGGTGTTGTTCAAAGAGAGCCGGCCAACAAAGACACGCCACGCTTTGTTGAGAGGAAGCACCAGTAGTAACCTGCGCTGCCCATTACAGTTCTCATTGTCATCTGATGCTAAAGCATGAAGCTCCAGACCCATGAACTTGCATCTTGCTTCGCTATTGAGGCTGGCAAAAGCTCAACACCAGAGAAATCCCCGGGCCTTCTATGCCCGCCCCAGCAACTCTTCAATGAGCCTGCAGGGTGTCCGTCCCTCCACCATTCGAAGCAGGCAGTCGAGCAAGCTTCAAGTTTGGTCACCAGCAAGGTCACACTCGATGTAGCACTTGACATATCAGCACCACCTTCAGGCGCCAAATGGAAAGACAGAGTGGACAACATGATGCATGGTATCGGGTAGTTGCACTCGCCGGGATAACCCAGATCCGCTGGAATCCGCCGGGGAGAACAGGAAGCGAACCATTGCTTGGGATTTCTGGCTGCTCGCGAGGAACCCATGTTATGACGCGCATGCGCCCGTTTCTAGATTTGCCTACGAGCCAACACCGTCCGAGAGAGGCTGGGCAGATCCGACGACATGTTGCAACTGTGAAAGGACAAGCCCGGTCACCTGTTTGAAGGCTTCCATCTCCTCCTCAACGGTGCCGCCAAGGCCGGCGCTTGCGAAGCTCATCGAGTTGGCCACGTAGGTAGGCCGCTGCGTCTTCTTTGTTACAAACTTGGCCAAACGGGTTGTAAACTCCAGCGTGGGCTCCACCGTGCAGAGCGGCGTTGACAACGGCTGGGCTGGGTGGTATCTCTGAGTTTCCGAGTTTTAGCTTCTCATCGAGATGAGGCACGAACACGACCAAGGGCCAAGACACACATCTGGGAGGGCATAGACGAATGAGCCCAGTGGCGTCGGCGCGCCTGCTTCTTCGGCCGTGGCTGTGGTCAGAAAGAGCACGATGGCCTTCTCCTTGATGCTCAGACGGAGGTAGATACGAGTGTCCAGCGACCGGGGTAGGGGCAGGGAGAGCTGAATTGGCTCGTCCATTCTTGTGCGAAGCTGAGATGCCCAAGTGACAGCGGTACAAATCCAAGTCTCGGCCCGCGGGTTAAGAGCTTTGAAGAGGGAGATGACTGTTGACAAGGCTATACGTTGAAAGCTTTAAGTTGTCGACAGGGTTGTGAGGTTTGGTGATACGGGGTCGTTGAAGAACTCTCAATCGCTCCCGCAGCAACTAGGTGTGCTCTGCAATGGGACCGGAAATTCTCCGACACATGTCAGATTTCAGTGCGAAAGGCCCCTGTCGGCATCCAGCTTCAGGCGCTTCCAGGCACCTTCAGGCGTTTGGCGCCACCTGCAGGCATCGGGGATGTCCATGTCGGCAGATGGGTTCCTCAGGTTGCCTGGACGGAAAACCCGGGAGCCCGGTCACAGAAGCATCCATTCAACTAGCACATGGAATTTGGGATGGGACGGGTGCCTGCCCTGGCAAATTTCCTTGCGTGTGCGTGACGGCAAGAAAGTAAGCGGCAAGATGTCGCGCATCTCATCCGACATTTGACATCTGACGGGGCGCCCAGTGGAGTTACCGGGAGGCCGACGATGGGAACGGTCCCGCTACCTGGCTGAGGTTGCCTTATTACCATATCCCCGCCGTGACTGCTCTCCAGGAGCCAAGTAGCACAGGAAACCGGCCAGCCGCTCCTTCCATATTGCACCCCCTCTTCAACACCACCTATCCCAGAGTCTTTCGCGATCTAGCCCCTGGTCCTCAGCCTCTCGGATTTGAACCGACACATGGCGTCGGAAGCAGCTGACGAGACGCCATGGAGCGGCGTTGCGGATACCGTTGAGGATCCCGAGGAATCCCGCGTCATATTCAGTGCGCTCGACTCGTTTCTGTCAGTGTTCCCCAAACTGCATCTTGGTTTTGTGCAATGCGTCTGTTGTCTCTCTTCACAAGTCAAATACGGGCGCTGGTGGTCGCAATGCCACCGAGCGAGGACCACGGACAAAATATCCTC
This sequence comes from Lasiosphaeria hispida, assembly GCA_033439745.1. Lineage (NCBI taxonomy): Eukaryota > Fungi > Ascomycota > Sordariomycetes > Sordariales > Lasiosphaeriaceae > Lasiosphaeria > Lasiosphaeria hispida. The sequence continues at coordinate 3,699,118 of JAUIQD010000002.1, read as the reverse complement.
AACATCAAACGGGCGGGATTTTACATGTTATATCAAAGTTTTTCTTCTGCTCAAATTTGTTTCACCACGCGCACTTCGGACTCTCCCAAAGAAAGACATCTGCTAACTGCAATCCAGCCAATATGCCAAGGTCGCACACTTCAACTGCACCCACCTGCGGAGACAGTCGTTCTATGCACTGCCGCAAACGCACTGGCAGATGCTAGCGGCGCCCCCGTTCAACTACCTCGAGACGCTGGACAAGGTCGATGAGGCCATTGACTCCAATGCCGAGCTAGCCCGCAGGATTGTGAGAACGAGCCTCCCCTCTTTCCCGCCCTTCCAGCCCGTGGCTCCCGACCAGGAGCCCCGAATGCCGCCGCAGTGGGCTGGCTGTGCGAAGCACCCAGACATCGACAAAGCCCGAAGCACCATTCGCCAGTTCTACCGCGATTGGTCTGCTGAAGGCCGCCCGGAGCGCGACGCGTGCTATGGCCCGGTAATCCATACTCTACTAGCAGAGAAGGCATCCCGAGACGCCAACGCTGCTCTGCTCAAGGTTCTTGTCCCCGGCGCGGGGCTCGGACGTCTGGTTTACGATCTGTGCTTGAATGGTTTCGACACCGAAGGCAACGAGATCTCTTACCACCAGCTGTTGGGGTCCGCCTATATCCTCAACGGCACCGAACACGCCGGCCAGCACACTATATATCCCTGGATACACACCTTCTCGAACCACCAGACGAGGGCCAACCACCTTCGGGGCTATGCGGTTCCCGACATCCACCCCAAGACGCAAATGAATCTGGCATCTCAACGCGGTACCGTTGGCGAGATGTCTATGGTGGCCGCCGACTTCCTCTGCCTGTATGGGGATGAGGACCACGCCAATACCTTTGACGCTGTTGCAAGTGTCTTCTTTCTGGACACGGCGCCCAACCCGATGCGCTACCTCGAGACAATATTCCACTGTCTCAAGCCGGGGGGTGTGCTGGTCAACGTTGGGCCGCTGTTGTGGCACTTTGAAAACCACGCGCCGGGAAATCATGGGCGCGACGACGATGGGGACGGTGACAATGATACTACAGGGATAGCGGAACCCGGGAGCCTTGAACTCACGGATGACGAGGTCATGGCCTTGGTGAGCAAGATCGGATTTGAAATCGTCAAGAGAGAGACAGGGATAGAGGCGCCATATATACTGGATGCGGAGTCAATGCTGCAGACGGTGTATAAAGTGAGTGCATGGGTCGCTCGCAAACCGGCCGCTTGAAGCTAGGTGCTAAGGCGGGGGGGTTTTTTTTTTTTTTTAACGCAGTGGCTGCCTGCTCTTTTTATTGCATAACTAGCATTGTCCTGTATGAGTGAGACCAGAGAGTACAAACAGAAACGGGATACCCTACACTTTTGCCTAGTATGCTAGTTAGGAACAGCAACTTTAAGCCTAATATAGTGCTGCTGCCTTTTCACACCATTTTTGCCCCTATATGCAGCCCAACTTACAGCCTCGCCTTCCCTGGCTCGAGCAGCTCTCCCCTTTGCCAAAGCGCCCCGCCATCAACCTCTATCGCCGCACCATTCACATGAGAACCAGCCCTAGAAGCAAGATACACCACCACGCCGGCAATATCATCGGGTCTACCCAGCCTCTTCATCGGATTCGCCTCGGCAATCTTCCCAGCGCCCCCTGACAGCTCTAGCAAGCCGTTGCTCATCTTACTCGGGAAGAAGCCCGGGCAGATGCTGTTGACTGTGATATGCCTCGGGCCCAGCTCGACAGCCAAGTTCCTGCCGAGGTGGATCACAGCTGCTTTGCTTGCGGAGTAGCCATACGTCCCCTGCGCCCCCAGAGTACCGAGCCCCAAGCCCGCGACGCTCGCCGTAATGACAATCCGGCTCGGGTCGTCCACCGACGCCCGTTTTTGCAGCAGCGGCGCGAATTCGCGCGCCAGGTTGAACACGCCCCGCACGTTGAGGTCCATAACCTTGGCAAAGGCCTCATCAGGATGCGAATCAAATGGTGCCCCCCATGTCGCGCCAGCATTGGCTAGCAGGATGTCGACGTGCGGCGTGTGCGAGGCGACGGTAGAGACTAGGTGCTTGACCCCCGCGAGCGTGGCCGCATCGGCAGGGACTGAGACGGCGCGGGCACCGGGGGCTAGGTTGGGCAGCGCATTGAGCACTGCGCAAGCGGATTCGCAGGCTGAAGCCTTGCGCGACGAGATGAAGACGAGGGACGCGCCGGCTTGCAGAAGACTAGGAGGGTTAGCTATGTGTACATGGTGAATAGGATGTTGTAAGCATACGCCGAGGCAGCTGTTAGCCCTAATCCTCGGGAACCACCTGTGACGACAGCAACTTTGCCCTTGACGGAGAAAAGAGAGGGAAAGTCGGGGAGCTGTGCGTCGGCCATGTTAAAATATTGCGATTCACTCGAAAAAGAACGGTGTCGGAAAGATGTAAAAGATGAGAAATTGGTCAAGAGGGCACCTTCCCCGGATATACCTTACCTTGCACCCCATGTTGCCGATCACATCCCGTCAGCGGACCCGCTCCGGCGTGCCTCGGCTTTGTTAAGGTCCCCGGAGGACCATGTGCCCACGTGCCCTCGCGCCAACGCGCCAAGACTCCACCGCGCCGAGTCGTACGCGCTGAGGGTACCTTTCCGGGTTCTTTTGTGCGCTGGATTTGGAAGCGACAGCCTGAAAAGTCGGCTGAAATACGACCTCAAGCGAGCAAGGCCGATTCTCGTGTCATTTTCATCGCTCCCTCAATGTAGCCTGTTCAATCGCCCTGGCTGCCTGCGGGAGCATCGACCATAAATGCTTCCTTGCCAAACTTGTGGCACCTTGGGGGTATCCCTTTGATTCTCGGCCACTTCCTCCGAACACCGCATTCGCTTGATTGGATACACGCTCCTGCCATTGTGCACGAATCATGCCCTTTCAATTTTCCTATGTTTGCGACTTGCTGCAACGCCTCGACGATAATCAAGGCGCGCGGTCGGGCGTCCGGACAGGCGCGGATATTATTCGAGTATGGTTTCGAAAACACCAAGGGCTGCTTTATCGTCAAGACCACGATACCGCCGCTTTGTTGTCAACTCTTCTGCCCGAGAAGCGAAGCGACCGTGTTTACTCCATTCGCGAGAAAAAGCTCCAGGCTGTCGTTGGACGCGGCCTAGGGTTGGGGAGGTCTCGGATTGCAGCACTTGGGCGATGGGATCAACCCGGCTCAGGGGTAGATTTGGGCGACTGCGTTGAGAGTATCCTTACAGAGACGGTAAGAATAGCTACCTGGCGTTTGGCTTGATGTACAAGAACCAGCGCATGTAAGAGCTAACACTTGCCAGCCGAACCCGACGCAGAAGGACGTATCGGTTGAAGAAATCGATCAGCTTCTTCATGACATCGCCTCGGCATGTCGCTTCAGCTCTCATGCAGTGCGCAGCTCGGCATCTGAGACGCGGTTAACCAACAAAGAGCAGGAGATCGGAAACATCTATAGGCGATTATCAGCCAGAGACGCAAAATGGTTCACACGCCTCATTCTCAAGAACTTTGAACCGGTCATTCTAGATCCACAACTCATCTACCGCAGCTATCACCCATTGCTGCCAGCAATCCTCAAAGCTCAGGATGATTTGAGTGCTGCCAGCAATGTGCTCGCTTCCATACGACGCGACCGGTCAGTCACGGGGAAAGCAAGCCTTGCAGTATGCCTGAAGCCTGCTCTCGGCGTCAAGATTGGCCGTCAACCGTGGATCAAAGGCAGGGGTATAAAGCATTGCCTGGATATGAGCCACGGTCGAATGGCTTGCGAAGAGAAAGTAGATGGGGAGTACTGCCAAATCCATATTGATCTCAGTAAGGACGCCAGCTGCATCCAAATCTTCTCCAAAAGCGGAAAGGACAGTACCGCGGACCGTGTAGCTCTTCACGAGTAGGTTGCGTCTCTTCCAGGGAAAAGCGTCAGTGTTGACCGTGGCTTAGGTCCATACGAAAGTCACTGCAACTGGGAACACCTTCATGTCCTATCAAGAAAGGCTGTATTTTAGAAGGCGAACTCGTCGTCTATAGCGACAAGGATTCGAAACGTTTGGATTTCCACAAAATCCGGAAGCATGTGTCTAGATCAGGGTCCTTTATTGGAACAGATCAAGACTCCCAGTATATTGTCACCGTAACCGCAGATGGGGCCTTGCTAACAACACACAGGCGCCACTTTTGGGAGCACCTAATGATTGTCTATTACGACCTTTTCATGGTCGATGACGAATCCCTCCTGGCTGTTAAGCAGTCAGAACGGTTTAAACGCCTCAAGGAGCTTGTGACCTTGATTCCTGGTCGCTCCGCTTTGGTGAAGCGTGAAATTATCGATGCTGATAAGCGATCTGCTGCATCCGACCTGCGCCGAGCCTTTGCAAAGTGCATTGTAGCTCGCGGCGAGGGCCTAGTCCTCAAGCCGGATGATCCTTACTTTGACTTCAGCTCCACCGGGCGGCCATACAGCAGTTGCGCCATCAAGCTAAAAAAAGAGTATATCAGCGGATTTGGAGATATTGGCGACTTTGCTGTTGTCGGAGCACGTTTTGATGCCGCCAGAGCAAGGGTCTATGCTATCCCAAACCTGACGTGGACTCATTTTTATGTTGGCTGTCTTGAGAACAAAAACGAGGTCAACCGGTTTGGGAAACAGCCACGGTTTGTTGTGACAAACGTGGTTCAACTCAACGCAGCTCAACTCCAAACATTTATCACTTTTATCAACCCACCTTCCGTGGCCTGGGCAGAGAACACCGCAACGATTTTGAGAATCGAGCCCGGAGTCGACAACGGAAAACGACCTTCTGTGGTCTTCCCAGCGCCTCCCGTCTTTGATCTGCGGTGTTTCTCATTCGACAAGGGGGGCAACACTGGATTCTGGAGCCCCAGGTTTCCAATGGTGAACAAAATACACTGCGACAGGACTTTCCATGATACCCTGTCGTTTGATGAGCTTCAGGACATGGCCAAAAAAGAAAAAGAGCTGCCACCACCAGAGGATAGCCAGGAACTCCTCGGCTGGATAGCCTCTTTAGAAAACTCGGATGCAAAAAAGACAGCTGTTGACTCTAGTAGTCAAACAACTGGCAAATCTACAAGTCAGTCGACAGTGTCGATGGCCGGGGATCCCACAGCACCATGGTCTCAATCGCCGAACCCAAGTCCTCCCGATATCCCGACCACTACACTTCTAGAACAAAATGCTGAGGCCGGTCCTGGTATATCGTCGCCAAGTACAATCCGTGAGCTATTGACGCCGCCAAGATCCTCCACTATCGAAGGCGCCAACACGAACACGAACAGTCTATCCGTGGTTAAGAGCCCTCAGAGAGCCGCCCAGGGAATGAAACGAGCTTCGGAGTCCCTCCCTCAGACTGCAGCTAGCAGGAACAAGCTTCGGCGATGCTCAGATGATCAAATCGAAGTGGCAACCTCGTCCTCGCTGTGTTCCTCGCTGTGTTCAAGCGCGGATTCTTCGAATGGCCGGAGACAACCCCTATCGGATATCAAGTCAGGTTCGTCACGCCGAAATAAGGATTCTGGCGTGCCGGTTCCACGGCTGGTTGGTGTGAGCTCCATGTATCAGCCAAACTTGGAGACTGGAGACCTCGCAACGCCCACGAGAGTTTGTGCGTCTCTGTCGGCCTCGCTGTCATTCCACGGTAGCGTTTCAGGGATGCCGCCGATATCCTCCTCCACTGGCAGGAGGGGCAGCAATTCCTCGATAAACAACACTAGAAGACTTTCCAGTTCCCCAATCCAAGTGGCCGAGACGCACGAGAGAAAATGTCGCTACCTTGACAGCTCATGCACACTTTCTGGATTCACCTTTTTACTTTCCCCGTGCATTTCAGGCTACCTGTTGGTTACGGAGGACCTACTTGGCTCCCATGGGATCGCGGATTTTGCGCGAGATCCAAAGGAATGGTGTGACGGCTTAGATGTGCGAGATGATGGTTCTATCACATCAGGTAGTACCGAGCCTGGAACAACAAAGGGGTTTAAGCGCAAGAAGAAGGTCGTTCTTGTGGATAATCGGCGGAAGGAGGCCACTGCTGCCTTCCTAGTATGCATACGGGAGGCCGGGCTGAAGCACAGCAATGGCAGAAAGGAATACATTCCCGTGTACGACTGGAGGGTTTTGGATACTTTGAAAGAGGAGGAAGAGGAGTCTAGAAAAAGGGGAAAGGTATCCGGTTCTCGGTTTGAGACCATTTGGAGGCAGTCCTTTATTGCGTTGATTTGATACGCCTTTCATATTTTTGGCCTCCGTGTAAATAGAACCAGCTAAATACGATGCGCTACTCGGCAGATGGGCGTGTGCCTATCTTCGTGGGGTTGGTTCTTTTCTACGAAATCAACACGGGCAACAACGTCCCTCTAGTGATTTATTAGACGCCCTCTCAAACATGGCACTTTTCAAACTCACAGTAGACCATACGAGGTGGCGCTCGGAAAGGCATATACACCATGCCACACTGTGTCCCCTGGGAAGCCATGCTGTTAATTTTAATGCAATAGTCTCACCATGCAAACCAACCCAACGTAGGTATCCTTCACATGCACAAACACCGATACACCTTGATCACTTTACCGCCTGTCGTCATAGTACGACTCCTTCTTGTCGTCATAGTAAACATCCTCACTCCTTCTACCATGCCGGCGGTCATCCTGAGACCGGCGCTCCTCGTATCTCGTATCATCATAGTCACGCATCGTATCATGAGGTTGATGGTGCCTAGCTTCAAGTCAGCCTCTCTCCTCCTTTGCCTTTTTTACCGACAATATACTCACGAGCTATAGCTCTCCCGCTCGCCATACTGCGAATCGTACATGTCCTCGACCTGCTTCTCGGCGTGCCTCTTGGCCTTCTCGCGGTCGACAAAGTCGAGCCCCTTGGTCTCGACTAGCCGGTCGATCTCGAAGCCGGCGGCTGCGGCCAGCGCCTCCTTGGCGAAGCCGTGGCTCACCTCGTGGCCCGACTCGCGCTGCTTCCTCTCCCACAGATTCATGGCCTCAAAGGCGGCGGCGGCGCCGATCACCTCGTGCGAGATCTTGGCCTTGTGGTGGTCGTCATACTCGGTCCGGTCGTAGACTTTGTCCCGGGTGGTTCGGGCTTTCTCTGGAGCGGGGTTAGCGGTGATGGGTGGGGGATAGGGGGTGAAGGGTATTGTTTTTGAGGGTGGAAATAGGGGAAGGATTGAATAAGGGTAGGAGGGGGCAGTCGGGGGGAAACATTAGACAGGTCACCTACCAAAGTCGTAGTAACCCATCTTGGATGGACGATTGGGATGTTCAGAAGGAAACTGATGAAATAGGGTGCAAATGTCTGTAGTTCTGCAGTAGCAAATGTATCGCGCAGATGGTAGCTGATGAAGAAAGGAGCTAGAACGACGAAGCAAAACACATGGGTCGGAATCGGATTTATACCCGAGACTAGATGCCTTAACTCGCTGAGTTGACATCGGCAGAAGCGGCGCTGACGGCATCTAGCGCGCCGGCACTGCTGATCGCGATGACATCTCGATTAGTGACCTACACGTAATTATCTCCCTCCTCCGACTTATGCCCGCCGGCTGCGAAATGCCGCGGTTGGTTTCGACCAGGGCTGATTCAGCGACGGACACTCCGGTTGGACGCCAGACCTCGCATCTAAGACCAAGACACGTAATGAAAATACACGGGCTGGGCAGGAAGGAGAAAATAGGAAGCGGCCCCGCCAGTTGGCCTTTAGGGTTTTGATTTCGTGGATCCAAAAAGTTCCGATATACGGGGGGTTGCTGTATGTACACACGCCGTTCCATCCCCTCAGGGGCTGCTCTCCGGGGCATGTTGGGTTCCAACGATCTGCGCCAGGGGCCCCGAAGCCACCCGCAGCTTGGCAAAGGCTTGTTCTGACCGCCAAGACAAAACGGCGTCACTTTTCCCTCCACCTGCGTCCTCCACTCATGCCATCTCCTGTCATCCCAATCGCCAGCTCCTGCGCTTCGAACCTCAACTAAGGGGCCGTGGTCGCGTTGGTGAGAGGCCAGTTGATTCCCTTGTCGGCCGCGCCGGTATTTCCCAGGCCTGCGCACTGGTACAGGCCGACGGGGTTGTTTGCCGTGGCGCGCATGTACTGGAGGTCGATGCACTGCTCTGTTTGGATGTCAGCTTTGCATCACAGATGGCGATCACGGATCACGGCACTCGGGCACGGCTGCAGCGCTTACGGGGCGAGGACAGATCGAGAGCAATCCGTCCATCGGTCAGGGCGTTCCACTTCTGGCCGTCCTCGGTCGCGGAACAGTCCTTCAGCCAGATGGTGCCCATGTCCTTCCAGCCGCTCTTGACGCCGGCGTCGAGGCAGAGCGTGGTGCCTGCCAGCTGGACCTTGGTCTTGCCGGCCGTGATGTACCACTGCTGGTCGGGCTTGCTGGTGAGGGTCTGCACCACGATGGTCGTGCCGCTCTTGACGGGCGTCTTGGGCACGACGACAAACTTGGCGTTGACGGCCGATGTGATGTAGACGGTGCGGTACCCGGCCGGGGCTACGACCTGGGCGAGGCCAGTCGCGGCGAGCGCGGCGACGAGGAACGACGTGGTCAACATCTCGAAAAAATTCGGTTTCGGGGTTTGAGAGGGGATGAGGTGTAAGCGCAACACCACCGGCCCGCCTCTCGACGGAGGGTGCCTGTTTATATGGGCGGTACAATTACATTGCGACTACTTGGTATAGCACCTCTGGGTCAATCTGCGGCGTGTATAGGAGCCTAATTAGCAGGGAATTCTCAGGGGTGGTATCAATAGATCGCGGCCGTCGAAACGAGAGGCGGCCTTCATCTCTCGGGACCTGGGCCACTATACATTCCAAATGTGCTATCAAAATTGATGGGTGCTCGGAGGTCGGCAGATCGTTCGAGAAAACAGGTGCCAATTGAGTTGCGCATCTTGTTATTGCCTCCTCCCTATATCGACGTTGGCTAATTCGCCGTCATCAGGCTAGAGGGGATAAAGTCGTCAGCTCCGCGATAAAACCTGAGTGGCAAGCTACCCCATCTTTTGGAGATTTCCCAGATTTCCTCCTGGCGAGCCTGGGTTGGGGTAGCGGTGGCCGCACCTCAGCTACCCCGCCAAGCCCGCCAGACAAGCCCCACTCCGAGCCACAGCATATCCCACTCAACAACTTGTTCCCCGCATCGACTGCTGGACCACCTAGAAATTTTTCGCTCTAGCGGCAGTTGATCCGCAGATTAATCCCACCAAACGCGTCTTCCCAGCCAGGTTTTGCGCCTCGCGACATTGAGTGCATAGCCAGCCGCCATGGCACCAACATTACAGCACACGGTATCTCCATTCCTGGAACCTGGTCCCCGGACCAAGCCGAACTCCTTAGCCGTCCTCCAGCTGTCGCGCGACAACTTCGTTCCCGTCTATTTGCAAGAGGCGTCTGGCGAACACGATGGCTATGTTGAGGGCGCAGTCATCAACACCCGCTACGGCTCGTTCCCACACTCGACATTGTTGAATGTGCCTTGGGGCTCGCAGGTTCGCGCCTCCAAGGTCGACACAGGATCTCGGGGCCGCAAGAGGAAGAGACAGTTGGACGAAGAGGCAGGGTGCGAAACCTCGGAGCCCATCGAAGACGAGAACGAGAAGGGGAATAGCAATGGCGCCGACAAGGAACATGGCGACGGCGACGAGGCCAAGCAGCTGGTAACCGACGCAAGCGGCTTTATCCACGTCCTCCCCCCGACCCCCGAGATCTGGACGACCAGTCTGCCCCACCGAACCCAAGTCGTCTACACTCCCGACGCCAGCTACATCCTCCACCGGATACGGGCCAGGCCAGGCTCGACCCTGATTGAGGCCGGCGCCGGCAGCGGTAGCTTCACCCACGCCTCCGCGAGAGCCGTCTACAATGGCTCCCCGGTCGAAGGCAAGCGCCAGGGGAGGGTCTTCAGCTTCGAGTTCCACGAGGAGCGCTATCATAAGATGAAGAAGGAGCTCTCGGACCACGGCCTTGATGGGGTCGTGACACTGACCCACCGCGACGTCTACGCGGGGGGCTTCCTAGTGGGTGGCAAAAGCCCCGAGGCCGACGCAGTCTTCCTCGACCTCCCTGCGCCGTGGGAGGCCCTCCCCCTCTTGTCGCGACAGAGGCCTCAATTGAAGGAGGGAGAAGTCGGGGAGGCGGGGGCAAAGCCATGGGTCTCCCCTCTCCACCCGAAGAAGAGCGTCCTCCTCTGCACCTTCTCGCCGTGTATCGAGCAGGTGACACGGACGGTGTCGGCGCTCCGGCACCTGGGCTGGGTCGACATTGAGATGGTGGAAATCGCAAACCGAAAACTGCACACGGCCCGCGACCGAGTAGGTCTGTACCTGCCGGTCGACCGGGGCGTCAACAACTCGGCCAAGGACGTCGAGGAGGCCATCACCAAGCTGACCGAGATCGAGGAGCGTTTCAGGGAGAACGCCAGGCCGAAACAGTCGGCCGATGGCACGGAGCCCGCAAAGCAGGAATCCAAGGCCGCTACCAATGGCAAGACCCCCATGAATGGGGCGGCACTCAAATACCCCTGGCTGGACGGCCGTCTCGTGACGCGGGGCGAGCCCGAAATCAAGACTCACACGTCTTATCTCGTCTTCGCCGTGCTGCCGATGGTGTGGACGGAGGAGGACGAGGCCGTAGCAATGGCAAAATACCCCCTTGGCAGAGAGAGATTTGTTGTCTCGGTCATGGGCAAGGCCTCAATGAAGGAGGAGAGACGGGAGGCGATGCAGCAAAAACAGGGCAACAGGAAGTCGAGGAGGAAAGATAGAGACGAGAAGCTGGCTGAAGTGGAGGGCTAGTAGCGCATCCCAGAGCTTGGCTGTCTCCGAGGGACGAGTCTGGTAGTCACGTCGGCTGCAAACGACTGTATGAATAACCCACCTTGCAATATGGTAGACTTTTGCGAAACTAGACAGTTTGAGATGAGCATGAACGAGAAGTATCAGTAGATACCCTTTACCACGGTCAAGTATCACAGCATGCAGCACATAACCGTTTTGTTCTTGAAACACATTGCCCTCACTCACATTCCTCAACGTAAGTCCACCACCACCAAGCTCACCGCCATCGCCGGCAACACCCCGGTCGACAGCTTCTCCCCCTCCAGCCGCCACGTCACATTGCCCCAGTGCGTCCCCGCCACAACCGTCACGTTGGGCACCGGCACTTCGACCCGCTGCTTGACGTCGACATAGCCGCCATTCACCACGATGACCAACATCTTCTTCCCCACGATCCACCCAGCCGCATCCACGACGTCGGTGCCGGGCACCCGCACGTCAATCTTCCTCGGGCGGTCTCCGCCTACTAGAAAGCCCAGGACCGGCTCGCGGGAAATCACCTTGGCGAACGCGCCGTGGGCGCGGCCGAGGATCTCGCTCGTGGGGTAGACCCACGAAATGACGCCCTGGGCGCCGTGGTTCAGCGCGAGGGCGGCCATGACGTACTCCTCGGCGGGGCTCGGGTCGCGGAACCAGTAGTCCTGGCCGTGGAAGCTTTGGGGGTTGAAGATCTTGGTCTTGGGCCAGCGGCCGAGCCACGACTCATACCGGGCGAGGTCGTCGAAGCGGGCGGGCACGTCCTGCACGGTGCCCTCGCAGTTGTCGCAGCCGCAGTCGCCGAGGGACGGGGTGCAGGCCGTGCCCCACTTGGAGAAGGTGGCGTTGATGCCGATGGGGTAGACGTCGGCCATCAGGATGTCGGCCGGGGCCGAGTACTCGGCGAAGTAGTAATTTTGGCAGTTCAGGACGACAGCGACGGGGTGGTAGGGGTCAAGTTTGCGGAGGAGGTCGTAGGCGAGGACTGGGGCCGAGAAGGGGTCTTGCCACCCGTCGGGTCTTGGGGGGGGGTTAGCTGCCTGCTTGGTATGGGAGGGGATCGAGGAAAGGGGGTCGTACTCGTCTGCGCTCCAGTATGCAAAGATGGCTTCGGCGTCTCTGGAGGCCAAGACTTGCTCGTGCACGTACGTCAAGTTTTTGTATCCTTCTCGCAGGTTGTACATGAACTTGAGGTCGATCTTGTCCATGTAGGCAAACTCATCGGCCGAGTCGCGGTAGATCGTCAAGGGTGTCATGGCGTTGAGGCCGAGGTCGGCATAGTGTTGAATCTCACTCGCGTTCTTGTTCCGAAGGAAGCCATCATATGACGAGTAAAAGCCATAGGCGAGCAGCGGCTCAAACTTATTCTTCGAGGCCGCGTTTCTGAACCACAGGCCACCCTTGAGGTTGTCGATCCTCGTTACGCTTCCCTTCTTCTTCTCCGGTAGATAGTAGACGGAGCTCGTAGCTGTCCAGGTTGGGTCTCCACCTTCAGGCGCGCCGTAGAGGACGAGCTGGATGGGCTCGAGACTCGGTGTCAGGCGGGATAGGTCAAAGCTGAAGATGTTTCCCGTCGTGTTCACCGTCACCATGTTCTGGACCAACGGGTCACCACCCTCGGCCGTGTTGATGGAGAATATGAACTTGCTTGCGCGGGCGGACGTGGCATTGGGCCAGGCGGTGCCATGGAACTGCGAGAAGTCGGCATTCACAACAAACTCGCCCTCTTCCTCGCTGTCCAGGTAGAGGCTGTATCGCGGTTGGAACTGCACGTGTAGTAGGGGGGCGCCTGCGACAGCAGTCGGGGGCACTGTTTGGCCGCCAGGATCAAAGCCCGGATAGCTAGTCTTACATCAATTGCTTGCTCGAGATCATAGGCAGGCCAAAGACGTTCGACTCACCCTGCTTCATAGACCTTTCCACACCACCTGGGCCAATCGACATGGTTGCCCGTCTGCTCCTGGCCCTTAACGGCCACTGCGGCTGCCGCTAGCCAGAACCCGAGCCACTTCATGCCTGGTCAGCGTCGCCGGTGCAGCAGACTCGACTCGGTGGCCGTGTCGGTCTGGTGAAGATGTTTACGCGACACGAGTGAGGGGGGAAACAGCACCCTTTGGGGTCAACGGGAGAGCTGCCTTGGAGGATCGGCATCGCATTGGAGATCTCCCAGCTGCCGTGGCACCACTCAATTCCAGTGTACCTTGCATAGCTCGTCTGATTAAACACTGGCATTTCACTTTACCCGCGCCTGCCGGACTGCCATTGTTAATGTCCAAGCCCAGGCCCAAGACGGAGTTTTGGGTTCATATCGGCCGGATAAGTGCGTGAGTATTGTTGCTCTAGACAGGCGATTTCATATTTGCGAGGACGACTCGATATCCATCCGGGTCCTCGAAGGTCTTGCCACAGCGGTCCCAGTAGGGATTGAAGCTGGCGACGGTGGGGAACCCGCCCTGTTCCATCTGCGCCACAGCGCTGGCAAAGCTGTTGTCGTCGGGAAGATAGAATACGAGGAGGTTATCCTGGGTGGGGGCGCGGCCGGCGTCGTGGCTACGGGTTTTTGTAAACTCCAAATGATAGGCAGCCGACTTGTGGCTCAGCATGACACCGTCGAAGCCCTCATGGTCAGCGAAACTGCCCGCGATTGTGAAGCCTAGGCCATTGCAGTAGAACGGCAGCAGTGCGTCAATGTCGTTGGTCGGGCGGGCAATGCGAAGATGGGCCGAGGCGAGCGCCATATTGAAGACCTGAAATTGATTCTGATGGAAGGAAGCTCAGATGGGATTCAGGGAAAGGGAAAAGTTGCGATTCCCAAGTGACGTCGAGGCACAGGAACACCACCAAAAACCCGTTGAAGCTTGCCCGACATGGGATCGTGCCCGTGGGGAGCTTGCCCCTGGTCCCCTGCCCGGGCGCCGGCAACTTGCCTTATTTGAAACCCTACAGTGGTGTTATTAATAGTGCTGCTGCCACAGCCTCCACGCCCAAGGTCCGGGGGGCCCAACCACAGCCCTGGCTTTGTTTCGGGACGCGCAATCGGGGTTGCGACAACCGACAGCGCCACACTGCCGCACTCTCAAAACATCGACATCTCGAGGCTCGCGGCTCCTTTGTTTGAACCTCCCGCTATCAATAAAAAACAGCATCCTATCTACCGCAAGCCCGACGACACTCGCCAGGAAGACGCCCGACTACTCGAAAGGGAGGAAACAAGCTGAGAAGAGAAGAAGATGGCGCCGGTCCTCGACAGCAGCACGCCCCTGCTGGGCATCGCTCGGCGGTCAGCCGTGGCCGCGGGGCCCCTCGCCGCCACGTACCTCACACGTCGCGCCCTGACCGTCAACGACACGCAAAAGGTGACGCTGGGCGTCATCGCCGCCTACGTCGTCGCCATCGCCCTGCTCTGGAACATACCCTATGTGCGATGGTCCCTGTGGCCCTTCAAGGTGCGTCCCGAGCGCCCCCCTATCCACCCCGCCCCGCCGGCGCACCACAGACTAACCAGCCCCTGAATGTCCAGATGCTTGTCATCGCCTTCCACGAGTTCGGCCACGCCATTACCTGCGTCCTGACTGGCGGCCATGTCAAGAGTATCTCGCTCGACCCTCGCGAGGGCGGTGTTACGCACATGCAGGGAGGAAAGAGCGCCTTGACCTTGCCAGCCGGCTACCTCGGCAGCTCGCTTATCGGTGCTCTGCTGATTCTCTGTGGCTTCAATATTGTCGCGAGCAAGGTCGCCAGCATCATTGTTGGTGTCTGCTTCCTGCTGACGCTCTGGTGGGGCCGGAGAGATTGGTTGACCATTATGACCATCCTGCTGGCCGTTGGCTTGCTGGTCGGGTGCTGGTTTATTGCCAAAGCTGAGGCGCTGCGATATGTGATTGTAGGTTGGGACGGGTTCCTGGGGTTGTTCTGTGGAATGCTAACTTGGCGAATAGCTTTTCATTGGTGTCATGTCTTCGCTCTACAGCGTTTGGGATATCGTGAGTTGCTAGCCTTCGGTTTGGGTATTTTGGGTGGCGGTACTAACTGGCCGTGCAGTGTGACGATCTCATCTTGCGAAAGGTCAACAGCTCCGACGCATCCGTCTTTGCGAAGCGATACGGTGGTTCATCTCAGTGCTGGGGCGTCATTTGGTCCATTATCTCCTTGTTGTTCATGGTCGCCGGGATCATCTCGGGCATCGCCGCGTTCCCTCAGGACGCTGCCCAGCAGAGGACTGACTCGGGCAACTTTATCCCGACGAAGTTCTGACGTTATTTGGCGCAAAACTAGGATACGACTCTGGGAATGTTTTGGCGTTTTTGTTGTGTGATGCGAATTCGGCCTGTATTTGATATGGGGCGTTGGGAGTGGATGTCATGACTAAAAACGACAGCAGATGGATGATACCCGCGATCTCTTGGTTCAATAAGGACCTGAAAATATAATCTAAAGTACGAGAAGCATAACGATAACTCAGGGTTTAGCTTGATCTCTAACCCAACTGCCCAGCACACCGCATGAACAATACGTAGATTGTACCCAAGCCTAGGACGTAGCGGATCTCGGATCTAATCTTGCTCCTTGAGGGCATCGTGTCCCCAATTTTTCAGACTCTTGTAACTCTTGCTGTCGGTATTCTGTTTGGCATGTTCCTCCTGCGCCAAATGTCGCTTGCAGTAGCTGACGACCTGGTAGCGGGATACGACAGAACATCAGCTCGACATCCTTCCGATAAAGAGGGTCATGAACAACTGAAGCTAACCTTTCTCATATGCGGAATGTCATCCTCGTCATAGCCCGCTGTGTAGACCGAACGTTAACCTCCCACTCGCACTTATTACCCCCGCCGTTCGGTCCGGCGAGCTGCTCACCTGGATCCCTATCGGGATTCTTATTCAAGATCTCCACGATACGCCGGCCGCTTTCATGCCCGATGCTCTCGCCCGAGCCATCATCCTTGGCCCAGCCCGAGCTCGTGGATGCTTGAGTCTATGTATTCAAGGTGAGATAGGTTAGCGTGCACAGCAGGAAACTGAGATTCTGGACATTGTCCATGACCAAATGCATGATACCTTGAGCCACTCCTCCAGATCCGGGGCCGTCATGTTGACAAGCTCATTGAACTCCCTGGACAATTGCAAGCGTGGTTAGGACACATCAGCTCTCCTACCCTCCAGCCACCAAGACATACCGAATGACAGTCTTGTTGTCCTTGACCATGTTTCTAGCTGACCCGATGGAAATTTATCTTTGCAAGTACTTGGTTTCTATGGAGCTGCGAATCGCTTCACTGCCGAGATGCTCCCGTCTAATGAATGCCATCGCCACGAGGCTACGAGATGCATCGACGCGTCATAGGTGTTCTTTCGTCATACTAGTACACACCCGGAGAGCTCCGCTTTCAGCACCAGCACATCAAGTTGTCTCAAGCCCATGTATTTCTCAAGAGCACAATGATGACACTTCCCTCTACCCTAATGTGCCTAATTACTCATCTAGTTACATCAGGTATTACAGGGCACCTAGTCTCATCAGGCGATTACCCCTTTCCCAGTGGAAGCAGCCAAGCAGCCAAGCAGCCAAGCCAAACTACACACAAAGTTTGTGCTTTCCTTTCCCCAACCCGCCGATGGCCTCGCAAGGACCCATGAGGGCTCCTAGCCCTCTCCGCAACTTTCTCTTCTTCCTCTATGTGCCACACCAATATTCCCTCAAGGTATTTCTTTTCGTCAAACATCAGGCGAAAATTCCATGTGCAGCCGTCCTTGTAAAAGCCCATTCGCTCAAATGCGCCGATTGCCGTAGTATAATCCTGTTCATGATCCACGAGCATTCCGTGCTCAGTGTCGTACCGCCCCATAAACTTCGTCTTTCATAAAAGAACAAAACTCCGGTGAACTGCAAAACGCCAGTTCAGATATCATCCTTGAGCTTCCACTTTGCGCTCCTTCCCTTCCCTCCGGCGTGCGTTGTCAGCAGATCAAAAGATACTTTGATCTGTGCTCTGGGGCACTTTTCTTCCGAGGCAAAGAGCTCAATGATACCGATCTTGCTGAGAGTCGGCTTTGTCTTCATGAGACTGAGCAGCTTATTGTGCATATCCGAGTGCAGAGGCTGCTGTAATTTCTTGGTACCTGCGGTCCCTTGTGTGAGTGTCTTGGGTCCATTGGAAGTTGCGGATGAACCCATCGGGCTCGGAACAGTATTAGATGTGGCCGGGAGACAGGAAGCGATTGTGACGGGTGCAGACTCGGATGCGGATGCGGATGCGGATGCGGTTGACGGCTCGTTACCTGCGGCGGGCTTCCAGTACAAGTCCGAGAAAGGGTCAATACCAGAGTGGTGGTCAGGAGATTCTATCCCAAATAAGTTAGCCACGGTGCTCTAGACGGCATTACGATCATGGGTGCTTACCAAGTATGAACTCCATCCGGTACTTATAGACCTTTGCAGGGCTGTTGAGTCGCTTGCGGTTCTCCCAGCAGAGACCGGTGCTCTCGGGCTCCATGCCTCCGGAAAAGACTAGACGTGCTGGACCAGCGTCGTCAGAGTCATCCAGGAACCCGTCCATGTCCTCGTCAATTTCCATGTCATCATCTTCATCGTCCAGCTCGTCAACATCCTCACCATCCTCCTCCTGCCACTCAGCCTCCGAGTCATAATCGTAGTCTAGGGGAAGGATGTTTTTGCTGATGGGATTTCTGGCAATACGACGGAGACTTCTGACGCCAGTAGGTAGACCGCTGATGGTGCCGACATATGGTGGTCTGACATCTTCCTTAAATTTGAGAGACTTCACCGGAACCGCCTTTAGAGCTTCCAGGGTGTGCCGAATTTGCTCGTTTTGCGACTTGGTTGTAAGATCGATGGGGAGTGAGGATAGCTCATGGTACTTGGCCATAATCTTCTTGACGCTCGGGTAAACGCGGCCACGTAGGCGCTTGGAGGAACACGGCATCCGGAGAGCCTTGATCAGATCGGTGTGATCCAACTTAACCTCGCCTCGCTTCCCCTCGACATACTCTCCGAGTATCGTTGACTTGAGCTCTCTTGTCGCGTCGTCCATCTCGGAAGGGCTCTTGGCCACCGTGACATGTTCCTTTACAAAAAATGGCTTAAACAGCTGATCATAGGCCGAAACACCTGTTCCCTTTTTTTGCGGAGTCGATGCGTCGACTGTGAACATGTCGGTCAGCTTGGATTGACTGCGCTTCTTTTTTGCATCCTCCTCGGCCTTCCTCTTCTTCTCGGCCTCTTTCTTGGCTGCTTTCTCGGCAGCCTTCTTGTCCTTATCTTCCTGTTTCTTCGCATCGGCTTGCCTCTTGATCTCGCGCTGCTTCTCTGCCTCCTGTTTCTTCATCTCGCGCTCCGCGTCTTTCAGTTCCTTGGCCTTTTCTCTGTCTTGTTTAGAGCGCTTCACTTTCTTGCGCTGTGGAAGAGCTAGTTTCTGTGCTGGCGCGGGGAGAGTGGAATCGCACGGAGCTCGATTCGGGGTAGGGTTGGGAGACGGCGAATTGTCGTCGAAAGGGCTGCTGCCTGACGCAGTCAGGCCTGGACTGCTTTTCATGGGCGAGCAGGCTAGGCGCTCGGTAGGCATCAACGAGACATTGTTTTCCTCTGTAATTGTCGGTTAGCCTAAGTTTCTAGTTGAAAACAGTCGCTAGCGTGTGGCTATACTCACTGTCGCTCGAGGAATCGAGATGGCTCGAGTCCTGGAAACCGATCGGCTCGTCAGCCTCGTGCTCAGCGAAATCGTGGCGAGATCGCTTCCGGCTGGTCGACTCCATCCTAGAAAGAGTTGTAGAAGATGCGGGAAGAGGCGTCGTGCCTCGGGGAATTGTGCCTTCAGGCGCGCAGATATCGTGATGGCCGCAGGTCGAAAGAGGAGAACAGTATTTGAAAGAATACTGTCGGTAGAAATTATGGCATCTGTTGACTGTGGTGAGGATAGCCGACAATGGTAATTCAGCCCGGGGCTTGTTGCTGTGACCGCTGGGTTGAAGGTTGGAAGATGTGGAGTTCAAGAGTTGGGCTGTGGATAGAGGCAGGAAGTGGGAAGATCGATTGGTAGATCCGAGGGTCGGGCTCAGGCCGGGGAAACGCGTCTGGTTCGTGACTGCTTTCCCCCAGCGCGTGGGAATTGCAAGGGTTTCGCGTTATGCAGGACCCCGCTAAGGAAAGTGGTAGCGTGTGTGGCTTAGGATAGAGTTAAAGTGTGGCTGAGGAGAAATCTTGTCTTTTTGGTCATGGCGGGGTTTTGTAAAGAGAGTAAAAAGTTGGATGGCCTGGAGAAAATTTCATGATTGCTGCAAAGTGTTGTGAAATTCTGCTCTTTGGGTTCAGTGAATGCTGGAATACTGTCTGCCTGCTGAATATTGAGTGAATATGGAGTGGGGCTTTAGTCTGTTCGCGATGTCGTGTCGCGATGTCGTGTCGCGAGCGCTTTGGTGACTGGTTGCGCTGCACACAACCCTAACCCTAACCCTATAATCGAGTCAACGACCGCAAAAGTTGGGGCCATTGGAGCGTTTTCATCTCAACTCTTTTTCCTTTTACAGACGCACATTACGATACATTCCTAGCCCAATCTCTTTCCATCGCACTAGGCCTTGTCCCTATGTTTCGGAGCCGCAACGAAAATTCACAGAAATATCCCAGTCCGCCATTGACCTTGAAAGCAGGTCAACAGAACTCCATCGCCCCCAACACCAAGATATTACATATACTACATAATAAGTTCTCGCAGACACAAAAGCTATCTGGTCAATGCCCCCCACAGCTCGCTGCGAGTATTAACCGGAGCGGATAATTGTGCAAAAAGCCGTTGGCAGCCAAGACCCAACATTATACCAAACATCTTTGCCGTCTGCGTCACCCCCTATAGCAGCCATCACTATAGTCTATAGCACTGACCTACTACTGCCTTAGTTCATAATGCCCATACCACAAACTCGCAAAACTTGGTCCCGGGACGGACGGAGTGCCGGAACCCTGTTTCCGCTACGCCGGTTCCTGTTCCTGGTGGCTCCGTACCCTGCAAAGTTCGCTCAAACCTTGAAAGACCACCCCGCACTCACTGTTCTAGCTCGCCATACGCCTTGTGCTGTCAGGTTTTGGTTACTGTCCAGTGTCGTCATGCATGCAGCTAGGGACCTGAGACCATTGAGTAACATTGTGGGAGGCTCGAAACAGGGAGAGCCGTTCAGCGTTTTGTAATGGCATCGTACCCGAACACTCCAAGCTGCTTTCGCATCTCTCACCCACCCAAACAACATAGTCATGAGCGTGACCGTTGGTTTAGCCCCAGGGGTATCCCATTGTATTAGACTAGTAAATCTCCAAATGGAAGAGCTAGCACGCCTAGTAGCAGCCTTAGCTAAAAGAAAATAACGACTGTGCTCCTTGATAAGACGTTTGATCGAACCATGTGAGGTAGAAACAACGGCGCCAAACGACCGAAATGCCTAGGCCTTTGCCATAGCCATGATATGTCACCGAATTGTACCCTTCGCGCCAGAATATGCAGGAGGATTGGCTTCAAAGCCCATTGTTGAACGAGCCCAAGTGAACCTCTTTTTCAAAAGAACCAAAAAACGAAAAGGCGAGCGTATGACGTGATCTGTGTGCCCTTGACAAAAGGCTGCGTTATGTTAATCGGGGTTTGCGATGTAAAGGCGACCAGCAGTGAGTGTCATCGTGCGCTCGTCGACGCTACCTCGCCTCTTGAGGTCTTCTGGATTTCTCAAGCTCTTCTCGCGCGTCACGGTGGCGTGCATTAGACTGTTGGAAGCGAGGCGGGCCGCTGTGTTATTGAGGTCAGGGACATTGTCCAGACGCTCATTGCTGCTCCCGCTGGCAAAACTCCTTGCCTTCGCGCTCGCGCCATCATCGGTAACAGTCTGCTCGCCTTCCTTTACCTCCACCAGAGAGCCCCTCCTCTCAGGTGTGTCACCTGGACTCCACCTTCGGCCCCCACTTTGTGAATTGGACGGTCCGAGTCCCCCGGAGGTGCGATAGCCAAGCCCTCTCCTCCCACTGGCGGTACTGCTCCGGCTAGAGCTCCCTGTCCTTCGATGGTGTAGCCTCTGGAGCGCGGCATCATCATCATCGCTGTCCTCCCCCTCCACTTCGGTTGCGCTCAGCCGAAGCGGAACGCCGCCCACGCCGACCAAGTTGCTGTCGGGGGAGTACCCGATGACAGCGGGTTTGCCGTGATGCCGGATCTTGGCAGCGACCTTACCGCCTGCGGAGCTCAGACCGGTCGATGTGCGCCCAGCGCTGATAGTTGATCCGAGACCTAGGCCGCTATTTGACCCAACCACTTCAAGGTGTGCCCGCATCTTGGCGGCGCGCTGCTGCGCTTGTAGCCGTGGGTCCTCATATTGTGCGCGGTCACACCATACCGTGGCTTTCTGTTTCCTCAGCAGCGCCACGTAGCTGATAGCTTGCGGAGAGCCTGGAGTGCCGCCCGAGCGGCTCGAAGTTGATCGCCGGATGTCGGTTGTGGGCGATGTCCTGTACGCTGCGGGGGGCGCCATAGCGGCGCCGCTCGACACGGTGCTAAAGGTATTGACGCTAGGCGACCGACGCTGATATTGCGCCTGCGGTTGGGCGAGATACATGGTCTGAGGGGCTTGTAGGACTTGAGGGCCTGAGGGCTGGTATGGGGTGAACGGGGTATTTGATGATGTCGTCCTCGTACGGCTGTGTGAATAACCTGTGCTGGCTGAAGGATCCATGATGGGCGGTCGCCGGCGCGAGAAATTGGTATCTATCATTCTACGCTCGGCCAACCACGCATGCGGGGCGCGAGTGCAGTGCACTCGATGTTCGAACGAGGCTTCTAGGACTCGTAAATAGTTCGCAGGCGCCCACTGTTGACTCGGGGGAGCGGCAAGGGAGGAATCGAGGCTCGGTGGGCCAGACGATGAGGTCGGCGACTGAGGAAATCGCAGGGGAGGGAGGGGATGTGATAGCGACGCTAAGTGGCGGGAATCTAATTGGGCGATTGCCGCGGCGTTTGAGAAACGGTTGTAGTAGTAGAAACTTGCCCGGCGCTTGCATCGACCGAGAAATGTAAGATAATGGCAAATTCGAGTACGGAAAACGCTATCCTAAGCGATTCAGAGAGGAAGGCTTTGGGTGAACTGAGCTGAGCGAGGTCGAGGGGAGGTGGGATGCGGGATGCGCGACTCAAAAGGGCAGCACTATGGAGCTGAATGAGATTTGGGCTAAGCTAGTGAAGTTGGCGCCATCCCACGTTGCATGCCCTGTTCGCTGTCGGCCAGGCCCTGGTTCGATGATGTTATGCCTGTGGAGTTGGATCCGTGCGTCGGTTGGGTGCAAGGAAAATTCCCCATCCCCAGTCGGCCCTTGTCTGGGCCCTGTTCACTGTTCGAGCCCTGCGACCCAAGGCGCCGCATGGTTTGGCCGATTTCACTGTTGCATTTCTTGTTTCCACCTCTCCTGCCCGCCTTCCTCTTCAAGCTGGACAACTGGTGGACTTGGTATCTCCCCCAGAGCTCCTCTACACTAGGTCTCAAGACCCCTCGGGAGGTGGGCCCCAAACTATAGATACCTTACGATGGGGTCAATTTAGCATCCTAGGGAATTCACGAAATGGAAAACACCGCAGGCGTAGTCGCCGTCACTGATGAGCACGGGCCCGGTGGGCTTTGTCCTGCGTGGGCGGCTAAAAGCTAAAACCGAAGCAAAAGCCATTCGAGCAACACCAGGGATTGCCTTGTTAGGGGCTGCCCAAAGAACCCGCCAACGGTTGTGCGGCCACCAGTTTTCGGATAGTCCTCAGACTGATGCAATTGTCAGGTGAATTGCCTTGTCCCCCCACTACCACCAACAACACAAGGCTGTTGTTGGCAATGGTATCCATGGCAGTTTGCAAGGCACCATTCACCGCAGGATTCAAGACCCCATTGCTGTCCCACTTTGGATGGCTCAAGGATTCCGGATAGTTAGACTCCCCTATGGCTCGATAAGCCAAGTGGCTCGGGCGTCAGCGTTGCATCAACCACATCCATCCTGGATGAGCAACTGTGACTATGATGTCTTCATAGAGCGGGTGAACAAATCATAACCCTTTCTTACGGCTATTCGAAACAACAAGAGAGGCACGGGTGCAACATGGGCCCCGCGAAACATCATCGACGGCGCATGCTCTCGGCCAAATGGCGAGGAGGCTCAACAAAGGGCAGGCGGCTGGTTAGTTGGCGCTTGGGTTGGCTCATGCCGCACTTGGGCAATTTAGTGGACGTCGCTAACACATTGCGCGCGGGAGCGAGTTCCGGGACGAACAGCCCCGCGGGCAAGTCCGGCGGTAGTCAAAACAGCAACAGCGCCGCAATTGAGTTCTCACTTGCTGAATTGATGAGCTTTGCTCCGGCGCGCGGCCCGCCGCCTGCCATCCTCCTTGGTTGTCCAACATCCGCACTAAAGTAGAGGCCTTTTGCCGCCTATCCCTTTGGGCTCGGTTGTATCTTCTTCAGGCCCGGAGAGCGAGTCGCTAACCAAGTCTCTGGGGTGAGGTGTTCAGACCCTAACAAGCCACCACTCCAATGGAGGAGTGGGCACCCACGAAGACCTCGAGATTTTCACACCATCATCCAGTAGCAAAATGTGTAAATCCATGGTTTACGTACGTAATATGCACGACAAAAGGACCTTGTCCAACGGGTGAGCTTCCCATTGCAGGTCATGACTGCATGGAAGCGCGGGGCAGCAGAGCCCAGCTGCGGGGCAAGTAGAGCATGTATATATGTTGCCTGCCGTACCGCATTCATTGCTCGCCTTGTCTACATGCTCGGGAAACCCCATCTGACTTCGCAGGTAAGCGGTAGTCTAGTGTTGACACCGAACTTCTGCATCGTGAGATTTGGGTGGCTCCGGCTTGACCGGCTTACAGAGCTCAGGCCGGTGGTCGGTGCGCTGCATTCCTGGGACCTGAGATTTGGCTGACGCTGAATTCAACTCTCCAACCGTCGTCCGGTGTTGAGCGAGAGAGTGTGTCCAACTAAAAAACACACAGCTCGCGATGTGTACATTTGACGCGCGAACCTGCAAAGCACGGCGGCCGCAGTCGCGGGGTTATAGTAATATGCGGGCGATCGGGGTGATGGGAGATAAGAGCTGAGAGTAGCAGGTCCGGCTTCCGATGTCAAGAGAAATCTAGGACGATCTCGGGGGGCTAAGACATGTTCAACCGGAGCTGGACCGACGAGATGTGTGTTCCAAGATGAGTGGCCTGAAATACATTACCGAAAGCCACCAAAAGCCCGAGTCTCACGGGTCTCACAGGTCTCACGGTACTCGTGATGTCGCCATCCAAGAGCCGGCACCGCAGTGGTGCGGTGTGTTGGGTGTCTCGATGTCCAACCTCGCCAGCAGCGACCTGTCGCGCCGGGAGCGCCAAATCTATGATGTGAAGGAGAGAGGCTGAAACCGGAATTGCCAGAAAGGGTACGGATATGTGCGTGTAATGCGGAAAGCGCCTTTTTGTTGCTGGTAGCCAACAGTTATCAAAGATTCGATTGCCACTTTCGCTCCGGCACAAGCACACTAGAACCAAAATGCTGGGTGGGAGGAGGCTGGCCAGCCAGTGGAGTGGGCCGCTATCCCCAGGCTTCCAGGTGGTCGCTTTGCCGATTTCCGGGGCAGGCACGGGCACGATACACCGCTTGCTTGTGATGGGAAAGGTAGTGCTAAATTACGTGACTTGGCGCCCGTGTGTGAAAAAAATTGAAAAGCGAAAAACCTGGAACCTGCAAACCGCGCGCTTTCTTCTGAAGATGAACTCCAGCAGCATGCGGGGAGCCCTTCACGTCCAGTAATCCCCCCGACAAGCTTTTGGGATGCCGACGTCCGTCTGATCTTTGCTGGCTACCCATTCGACCGACTTCCCCTCCCGCGCAACACTGCCCGTGGGCTTGACGTCATGAAGTGAGACAGCCTAGTTGAATTGCGATTCGCGCTTTGGGATTGGAACTGACGCCGCGCCAAGGTTTGCAAAAGAGCTCGACCAAGACGCGGTTCCAGGTAAGAATCCCTTTTCTCAACCCATTTGGGAGCCCAATGTGTCTCGAACTATGGACACCAAACGTGCGATTGCGAGTGTGGATGTTGGATTGCCGGAGCGCATGAGACGGGCAAGTTGGGTAGCCAATGCACGTTGCTGAAGCGTCGCGGCGGAACGGGGCGATGATGCATGTTGGCAACCGGGGCTAATCATTGCTGGGCAAATACAGAATGGCGCGTCAAGTATCTGAACTATAAGGCCGGCAAAAAGCACATCAAGGCCGTGTCCCGGGCGATCCATCGTGCCAGCGGCACACCGACCCTGGGAAAACGTGGAGATCCTCCGACCCATACGCCGTATGCCGGGTTTTTGAGTGCCGGTCGCACATCCACTTCGACCCGGGGCGCCAATAGCTCCGTATCCGCCCCTGCCCCCGGCGGCGGCATCAGGTCCGTCCAGTCCAGCCCAGAAGTTGTAAGGCGGGTTCCTGCCAAGCAGTCCGTGTCGGTCAAGGAAAATGAACGCTCCGGCCTTGCTCAGTCCCCGGGGAGTGGAATGCAGTATGGGAGCTTCGTTCCCACTAGCGACAGAAACGATTGGGCTCTCCCAGCTCCCGCCATACGGGTCCCTTCAAGAGCCAGTGAGGCCATTTCTGCCCCTTCGCCGAGTCTGAACCGCCTTACCCTTCAACATAGTACCTCGATGGCCACTGTGCCAACCACAGGCTTCCATTCCCCCTCCACCCTCCAACTGCCCCCTAGCGGCCCGTCCATGACACCCCGCCTGCACCTGCAGCGCATTTTTTCTACCGGCTCTACCCTAACTCGTCAGGCCTCGAACAAGCATGATATCGGTATGCAAAGCTTTGATCAAATTCGCGTTGCGGAACGCGAATTCTTCACGTTCCTGGATGCTGAGCTTGACAAAATTGAATCTTTCTACAGACTAAAGGAAGATCAGGCTTCGGAGCGGTTGGTCAATCTACGGGAGCAGCTTCATGAGATGCGTAACCGGCGCACAGAGGAAATTGCCGAGTCGAAACGGAAACGGGAGCAGGAACATACCACGCAACATGGTAATGACGTAGGGGAGGGGAGCAAAGATGCCGGCCTCGACTGGATAAATCCTATCAAGGCAAGACTTCTCAAGCCCGGCCCCAACTCCAAGGCGCTTCAAAGGATGCACGGAACGCCTGTTATGGCTGGACAGGCCCAAGATGAACGACGCGACTACGTCCGAAAGCCCCCGAGCGACGACGTCCCCTACCGGACCGCCAAGCGAAAGCTCAAGCTGGCTTTGCAAGAGTTCTACCGTGGCCTCGAGCTCCTGAAGTCGTATGCTCTTCTGAACCGGACTGCGTTTCGCAAGCTCAACAAGAAGTACGACAAGGCGGTTAATGCCCGCCCGCCGTACCGATATATGAACGAGAAAGTGAGCAAGTCCTGGTTCGTCAACAGCGATATTCTCGATGGCCACATCCATACTGTGGAGGACCTCTACGCCAGATACTTTGAGCGTGGCAATCACAAAGTCGCCGTCGGAAAGCTTCGAAACCTGAACCGACGTCCAGGTGATTCATCCGATAGTGCCTTTCGCAGCGGCCTGCTCATTGGGTTTGGCGCCGTCTTCGCTGTTCAGGGGTCAATCTATGGCTCTGAGCTTCTATTCGACGACGATCCGAGTCTCGTCGAACAGACAAGTTATTTGATGCAGCTCTATGGGGGGTACTTCCTGATACTCCTTCTTTTCACTCTTTTTACTCTGGACTGTCGAGTGTGGACTAAAAATAAGATTAACTACCCTTTTATCTTCGAGTTTGACACGAGAAACAACCTCGACTGGAAACAACTTGCCGAGTTCCCAAGCTTCTTCTTCGCCCTCTTCGGAGTCTTCATTTGGCTCAACTTCTCGAGACTCGGTGACTGGGAGGCGCTGTACCTATGGTACCCTGTCATCCTGATATGCATCACGCTCGTCATTCTATTCTTCCCTGCTCCCCTATTTCAGCACAAGGCAAGGAGATGGCTCCTGTACTCCCATGTAAATCACTACAGTTTCCAGACTTTTTCCCTTGTGTGCATTTGCTAATCAGTCAACTGTATAGTACCGGTTGTTCTTCGCGGGCTTTTACCCCGTAGAGTTCCGGGACTTTTTCCTCGGTGATATTTGGTGTTCCCTAACTTATGCCACTTGCGTAAGTCGCTAATGCACTGCGGTCTTTTCGCGATATACTAACAAAGCTACAGAATGTCGAGCTATTCTTCTGCTTGTACGCTCACGATTGGTACAATCCGATCCAGTGCAATTCGAACCACTCTCGGCTCATGGGATTCTTCGCCGCCCTTCCACCTGTGTGGCGCGCTCTCCAATGCATCAGGCGTTACTATGATACTAAAAACGTGTTTCCGCATCTTGTCAACTGCGGAAAGTACATCATGTCTATTTTAGCGGCAGTCCTCCTCAGTATCTATCGAATAGACGGTACTCGGGTTAACCTAAGTTTTTTTATCACCTTCGCGGCTCTCAATGCCGTGTATTGCTGTAAGCAGATCTCTATACCAATTACCGAAAACAAGCTAACCGTTCAACTTTGGGTTGCAATAGCAATATGGGATCTATTTATGGATTTCTCCCTACTCCAGGCCCATGCAAGACGGCCCCTTCTTCGGGGCATAACCGCCCTCAAGCAGACATGGGTCTACTATTTGATTATGGTTATCGACCCGATCCTAAGATTTTCGTGGATTTTCTACGCCATATTCACCCATAACACGCAGCACAGCACAGTCGTGTCATTCTTTGTTGCATTTGCCGAGGTTGTAAGGAGAGGAATGTGGACCTTGTTGCGTGTCGAGAATGAGCACTGCTCCAACGTGGCCCAGTACAAAGCCTCCCGAGACATCCCTCTCCCGTACCAACTCGATACGATCGCCGAAGGGCATAGCGACGATTCGCCCGACGCATTTGCCGACGAAGACCATGCATCCCCACATTCGACTGCGATGGGCAGAGCTAGAACCCCGGTTCCTCCGTCTATCAGGATAGCAACTGCGACAGGGACGCCGACTAGCTTGGCAGAGGGACTGCAACCAGAGGAGGGCGGCGGTTCTACGCTGCGGAGGCGTCTGACGGACACGGGGAGACGATCGATCTTGCAGGCCATGGCCGAGGCGCACAAGCAAGACTTTGAGAAGAGGAAGCCGCAGCCTGAGCCCGTCACGGCTGCGCAACTGGAGGACGAGGAGGATGAGCGGAGCGAAGAGGATGATGATGATGATGACGACGACGAAACTGGAAGCATGACAGAGGAGAGGATGCGGGCTCGCGAATCAGAGGCTCTCATGAAAGATAGGGACGAAGGGCTATGAACGGTGCAATTGCGTTATCCTAAAGAGCCGGGTATTATAACGGAGCATTAGAGCAGCATTAAGGGGCATTATTAGAGCAGCGGGAAGAGTATCGCTAGAAGGGAGCATGTTTACCTAGAAGGGAGTGCGAGTCTCGTTGTTGGTTCGGGTTAAAGGGGGAAGCTGGAGGAATAATGGTATGGAGCTTGGCGGAACCAATTAATTCTCTTCGTCAATAAATCATGTAAATCAATGAGTGTCAAATTTGACACTTTTCTTCAGCTTCGTCTTCATCGCTATCCCCGCTTGTGATATCACGCAATTAATTAGTGCAATCTTGCTCTGACAGCGTGGACGGTGCCTGGTAGCAGCGGACCCTCTCACAATGTTTCAGGGACTTTGAGTGATGGACAAACATCTGTTGAGAAGTCGCGCCTGCGATATCGCAAAATTTGTAACACAACATTCTACTCTATAGGATCTTACCCAAGGGTATCCGTACCTTATTTGCTCATTCCGAAATAATACAGCTGGCCATCATTCGCGAGCCAGCCAGACAGACAGACAACCTTGCGCTCTCATCTCATGACGGTCGTACCAGACCCGGACAGCTTCACCTACATCCACCCCTACTTCTTAGGCAACTGACTCAAATAAATAAATCTGAGCCTTGCTTCAGGCATGCCACTCCCTGTCCACCTTCTCCCAATTATCCAAGAACCCCTTGTAGAACTTGAGACCGAGCCCTGGGTCGAGGCTGCCCGTCGTCGCGCGGATGCTGTGCATGCTCAGCTGGGGGATACCTACGTCGGCGGCCTTGACGCCCATGGCGCTACTGAGCATAGGGCCGACGGTGCCGCCGGATCGGCTGTCGTTGCGGATCATGTGGCGCTGGTTGACGGTCCCGGCGAGTGTTGCGACGCGGTCGAGGATGGCCATGGACACGCTGTCGGTCGTCATGTGCGCCGACGCGTCGACGCACAGGGCAACGCCGACGTTGAGGCGCGGAGAGTGGCCAGCCAGGTTGGTCTGGGGGAAATTCGGGTGGGCGGCGTGTGTGACGTCGGACGAGACAAGGAACGAGTTGGCAAAGGTCTGGCCCATTAGGCCGGGTCCAAACGTCGTGTCGGTGTCGGCGCTGAGTGCTTCGACGGCGCGCTCGACGGTGATGGGGAGGAAGTTGCCGCGTGCGCCCTGGCGGAGGAGGGAGCCGATTTCTTCGTCGTCGAAGAGGGCGACGAGCTTGATGATCCCCTCGTCCTCGTCGTCCTTGGAGTGAAGAAGTGCCGTGAAGGCAGCCCAAGAGCAGAGCTTGTCATCGATGCGGCCAGCGAAGATGAACTCCTTGTCGAGGCCGCCAACGGTGGCGGGTTGGTAATCGTACAGCTCAAGCTCCCAGTTGAGAATGGTGCTGTAGTCTGAAACACCGATTTGCCCGGCGATCAGCTTGACCAGCTTGGGGGGTTGTGTGGAGGTGAACGAGCCGATGCCACCAAGAGGTGTCTGGGGCGATGTGTTGGCCGCATCGGCCGAGGGGTACAAGTCGGTGTTGTCGAGCCCGATGATGGGCACAGCCTCGGTCTGTTTTGATCAGCTTGTGTTCCGTATCTTACAGCCTTTGGCAGAGCTCACCTCGCGGTTGTTGTGTCCCATCATGCCAATGCCAAAATGCGGCGCCAAGGTAGGAATCCGGGCAACTGATAGGTTGGTTAGAGACGAAATCAAGACAAGAGAGGAAAGCTTAGCGTACTCGGCCAATCGAGTTTGGCAAGCTTGACGGTCGTCTTGCCGGTCTCGGGATCCCGAACTATGACACGGCCTCCAATGCTCAGATCCCTATCCCACCAAGTTTCGTTGAGGCCACCGGCATACTGGGCAACTCCAAGCTGGAGGTAGCCATTGTTGGTCGGCTTCGTGCTGGTTGGCTTGATCCGGGCCGTGAGGGCGTCGATGTGGCCAGCGATCATGGCCGCACCATTACCAGGCTTATACGCCTTGCCGACCTTGAAAGAGATCACAGAGCTTCCGTTACGGGTGGCAAAGTACTTGCCGCCGGGCTCGAGCTTGCCTGCCCAGTTCTCTCGACTTGGGAGCTGTAATCAAGCACACGATCAGCTATTGCCCAGAGGCAGGAATGAGAGCGATGGGAACAGGCGATATACATACCTCCTTGAAGCCAACCTTGGCCAGCTGTTCCTTGAAGTAGCTGACGGCATGGAAGACGGTAGGGTTCGCGGTCATGAAGTCGCAGTAGGGTTTTGTGAAGTCCTCGGGCTTCAAATCCTTTGCGTCGGTCGTGTTGTCGATGGAATCGAAGGCCGCAGCGGCAGGGGACGCGCGCGATGCCATTGATTGCTCGAGCGCCAGAGAGCGGAGAGAGAGCTGCGAGCTGCGAGCCCGGAGGAACTCAGGGGTGTGGCGAACCATTGCGATGGATTGTGTGGAGGCTGGAGATTTGGAAGACGATGGCAAGTGGAGGACGTTGGAGCTGTAGACGAAACAGAGATTCAGAGAGATCCAAAGATGAGTGATCGTCCAAACACCCAAATGACTGGAGGTGGCAGGTGACTACCAAAGCTGGCGACGATAAGCTGGGGCCTGTTTGTGCCACCGATCTCAGGTCCGAGCGGCCCCAGATACACTAGTTCGAGGCTGGGCGGTGTCGCCTTACACACCTGCCTTAGACGACTTGCCAATTGATTGTTGCCGGGGCTACCCTGCAAGCACTTTATCCCCTGCCATGATCAGTCAAGGTCAATTGCTCTTCTACTACTCATACTCTAACAACTGCAGACTTGCTTGTAGTAAAGCCGGGAACCAGCCAAGCCGAAAGCTATCGTCCCATTTGGATAGCTCCCAGAGTCAAAAGGGCTGCCAATGCTCCTCGACGCCGTGGCCAACGCAGGTACAGCGCCCTGCCCGTACTGCAGATGATGTAATTGGCAGCTGTGCGTCCTGCCCGTTTGAAACCAAAGACCAATTGACACATGTGAAATAAGGTCTATTTTCTCCAAGTCGCAAGCCAAATCACCGTCGCATCAGCCACTCTACCGACTCAGACTGTAACTTGATATGGCAAAACTACGAATAGTATGCGTTGAATAAAAAGACTGAAGCGGGCCTTGGAAGATTACGGGAAAGATGACGTCTCCATCCCGGAAGGTGCACACGAGACCCATTGGGCCATAGGCCCCCGTTCATTGGCTGACGCCGCACAAATCGGGCGCCCCGGCGAAACCTCAGACAAGTTACAACCTGCAAACTAGGTTCGTCAACGTAAATCATGACAACTTTGCTGGCTGTTAAATCACAACAGCTCCTCCATTGAACCAACTTGTTGACGGCACTACATTGTTCTGCAACCTCAGGCAGTCGCAATTGCTACATGTCTTTACTTTCGGAGGCGTAGTCGGGACACCAGAGGTCTCGTGAATGAGCTCGCCACATCACGATCAATTCCCCCAAAATAAGACAATCCGACAGCTCTATTCCAGGGTACCGTACCAGTTTTGGTACATACAACATCAAAATTACGGCTACTCCCGCCTCAGGCGCTACCGAGAAAATGGCTTCCTTTCTCTCTCGTTTGAGCCCAGTGCCGGCCTTTCCCGAATATACAGGACCTCATAAGGTCGGCACAGTCGACGTTGAGATCCCCGTATCTGGGCTTAACGCGCCGAGTCCGACGCCGGAGGGCGCCTCCGACATCCACACCGTTCAGTTCCGCGTGTTTTACCCCGCGGTCCCAGAATCTCATGGCAAACGAATAACATGGCTCCCCGCGCCGCAGCGTCAGCATATTTCTGCCTACAGTCAGTTTCTCGGAGCGGGAAACATCTTAGCCTCCGTTCTCTCGTGAGTATTACTGCCTCCCGCGCGCCGTTGGCCGTGCATGAAAGCAGGGGTTGACTAATGTTGTAGCTTCCTCCCCCGTCACCTCCACTTCACGTCGATCCCAGTCCACAAGAACGCAACTGCCCTTCACCCAGCCCCTGAGGCCCCGCATTCACGATGGCCCACCGTCATATTCTCCCATGGCCTGGGTGGTAACCGGAACGCCTACAGCCACCTGGCTGGGTCGCTGGCATCGCATGGGGTGGTTGTTGTGTGCCCCGAGCACCGAGACGGCAGTGCCGCCTTGTCACTGATCCGAGACCCCAAGAACCAAGACCGCTCCTTCACCCGGTCTACGAGGCAGATGGTGCCTTATGTCCGCATACCACACACGCAAACCACTGAAATATGGGAGGCCCGCGACAAACAACTTCGTGTTCGTCTCTGGGAACTTGGTCTTGGCTTTGAAGCCATCCTCGGCCTCGACCGCGGCGACGAGGCCCTCATCCGCTCCAACCTGAACAATAGCACCCCCGCAACCGCTCTCTCCCAATTCACCGGAATCCTTGACATCCACGAGCCCGGGCGCATCATCTTCGCAGGTCACTCCTTCGGTGCAGCAACCATGGTCCAGCTCTTGAAGAGTACCTACTACGCCTCACGCGCCTCCATAACCTCCATGGCCCATCCCCTCTTCACCCCGCGCCCCTCGTCCGCCCTCGTCCAACAAATCAACCCTTCTTCCCCACTGATCCTGCTGGACATGTGGTGCTTCCCCCTCCTCTCCGCCGCTACGGCTCCCCTCTACAGGCTCCCCCTGCCCTGCTACGCCTCCCCGTCCGCCCCGGGCGGCTCCGCCATCCTTGCCGTTGAGTCTGAAGGCTTTTACAAATGGACCGATCACCTCCACACCAAGGCCCGCATCCTTTCCCCGGAGCCCTCGCACTCCGTCGTCACCCCCGACGCCTTTGCGCGCCCGGACTGGAGCGTCCGGCTGGCGGAACCGTACTTCTTTTACGTGCAGCACAGCGCGCATCTGAACCAGAGCGATTTCGGGGTTCTGTTTCCGTGGCTTACGAAGCGGGTCTTCGGTGCCGAGCAGCCGGAGCGCTGTCTGCGGCTCAATTTGCGGGCGCAGCTGCAGTTTCTGCGGGGGAATGGGTACAACGTCGCGAGGACATGGGTGGGAGATTTGGTGGATGGGGTTGGGCAAGTTGAAAAGGGCGGGGATGGAAGTGAGAGCGAGGGGAGTGAGGACGAGAATAAGGGGTTGAGGGACGGGGTGAGTAATGACCGGACGATTTTTTACCGCAGTGCGGGGGATGATGGTGCACCGGTGGAGGCGTGGAGATGGATTGATATCGTGGGGCTGGGAGAGAAGGCGAGCCCGAGCGAGCTTGAGTTGCTGGCGGGGGCTCGTGATAAGAAAGAAGAAGCCCAGGCAGAGGAAGGGGAGAGGAAGATGGAGGGGGAGATGGAGCCTTCGCTTGCAGGTGCAGCGCCCTTGGCCGAGGGGGCGAAGAAGGCTGTCCATGCCGCGGAGGACATGCAAAAGGATGCTACGGCAAAGTAAGAGGAGGTGGGCAATTGTTGTCTGTGTATGCTTTGGGGTTGCCAGCGTTGAGCGCATTAGAGGGGAACAGTCGGATCTTAGAAGCCGATTGCATACCAAGTATCTCACGACGATAGACATAGATGTTTCTCAGGGATGTCATCTATAGCATTTGCATGTTACAATGGAGCGGGAGGTAGGATTCTCTGCTTGATCAAGAAAAAATAGCTAGGTCGCACGTAGGAACTAAAGCTGGCCGGCAATATCAAGTATAAACATTGAACTCCACACAAGCGGTAAACCAAATTCCTTGATATTTCCTCCATACCGCTTTTGGCGACACCAGCTGTTTCACGGCTATTATCTAGACTTTCCCATTCGCCCCTGACAAGCCCCTGGTAAATAAATGACACAGTAATCGAACACCGAAATAACAAACGGAACGGTTACAACTGAAAACATATGGTACAAAACACACAGTCACATGAAGACCCCATTACGGTCACCTATAAATCAATAACCCATGTTGATCCAACACCTGTGGCGCCGTCTCCGGCTCGACGTCTTTCAGCCACCCCCTGACACGCTTCTTGGTGTCGATACGCAGCTCCTTCTCAGACCGCACCTTTGTCCCCAGCTTTTTGGAGTTGCTGATGTTGTTGAAGCTGTTGTTGCTATTGTTATTTGGCGTCGCCGCCGATGTCGCCGCTTTCGCTGGCGCCTGGCGGCGGGGTGGCTTCGAGAGCGAGATGACCGTGGTCGCCGGGATGGGCTTGGGCATCTTCTTCCGCATCTTGCCCGTCCCAGCCGTGGACCGGGCGTTGGGGCTGAGGAACTGGCTGCCGCCGCGGGGCCCGCCGGCCCTGGCGGGCGACTTGGGGTTGAGGTGTGCGTTGCTGGGCCTGGGTGGTTCCGGTTTGTCTCGCTCCTCGCGCCCCGAGGAGAGGTTGCTGAGGGAGGAGCCTTTCCCCTTGCCGGTTGAGAGGGTCGAGGGGAAGGTTGTTGCCGAGCTCCGCTCGCCGGATATCTTGGGCCCGCGCCTCGCGGTGCTGTCTGAGTTTGTGGTGGAAGTCGACTCATCCTCATTCGGCGGGGGAGGCGTTATTGTAATTGTTGGCTTCGCGGGGGCCTGGCTGCTTGGGGGTGACGCCACGGGAGACAAGGGGATTCCAAACAAGAACGAGGCCAGGCCGCGAGTAGCAGACATGGGCCTCCCGGCTGCTGCCGCCTTCTTCTGAGGCGCGGGTGTGTTTTTCCTTTTGAATTGGTAGTCCCAAGATTCTGTAAGTAGTCAAAATGTTAGTCGTGGTCAGTCCGTGGGGGTGATAAAGGGGCCGGATAGTACCGTTCGGTAGTTGTCTTGCTCTCCAAAGTCGCTTTGGATCGTTGCACGCGTACCATTCTGACCATGGCGCAGGCTTCCTCGGCCCAGGCTCCCTAGACTCTCTCGGGACAAGGGCGGACGTCATGAGGGTGTCGATCGTCTCTTCTGCTATCGGAGCCATATCTATGCGGCGGCCACTGAATGTCGACAACGCTTTCCGCGCCAAGATGGATTGCTTGGAGGGAGTTGATCTTGGTACGGAAGAGGATCTTGATTTTGATGTTTTTTGTCTTGAAGCTGGCCTGCGCGTGGATTTTGGCTGAGCAGGAGACATGTCGGTTTCTTCACGGCGAGGAGGGCTGGCGATGGAACCCCCGGGTGAGAACCAGAAGAAATCCCGACCGGACCGCGCCTCCACAGTATAATAATCACGGCTTTTGGCGGGCATGTTGTGATGGTTTTGGATTGGATCTATGGATCCTCAGGGGTTGAGTACCGCGGTTGGGGTTGAAGGGAGGGATTTGTTATAGGTGATGTGACGGGATGCGCTAGTCAGCCTTGTAAGCAGTACTAGGGCCAAGATGTTGAAACTGCAACAAGAAAGAGAGTGACAAGGTTGAGACGGCATGCAGGTAGGATGGCCGGCATACTTTTCAATTTCCAATCTCCAAGGCCAGAGAAGAGGAGCGAGTCTGCAGCTTCACATATGCGGAGGTGGTGCCGTGCTCAATGTGATGTGTGCGATGATGGGCGATGGAGAAAAAGAGCAGTTGTCTGCGGCCTCATGTGAGAAGCAGATAGGTCACTTCCCAGCACACTGATCCCAATCATTCCCATCAGTACTTCAAGAGGCGTCCATCACGGGCCCCAATAGACGGCAACTTGCGCGACTGCAGATGCAACAGCATAGCCGTCGTCCTCCAGAGGTGAGATATGGGATTTACCCAAGAGTTTGGCCCTATCACTGGTGGGTGCATGGTGCAGTAGTTCATAGGGTGCTTGCTGCCCAACGAGCAACGAACAGCGCAGATTGAAATGCATGACTTAGTGTAAGATGAAGAGGCCGGACTGCCACTGGGGTGCACATGATGCCAGCCGACAAACCGGATTTCTCAAGGCCATGAGAAAACCATGCGAGGACCAAGAACCGCCACTTGCGGACCACTCCCGGACTCTCGAGACGCCTTGAAGTATCTCACGGGCCGCTCCGCAGACGGCCTCCGCACGAAATGACTCCGCAGGTGTCGGAAAGGGACCGATCTGGCCCTCGGAATGCCGTGACAGGTTGCCGCGCCGGGTTTGTGGCCAGGGCTATGAGTCAATCGTGAGATTGTGAGTCAACCCGGAAGCTATTTTGGCCTCTCGGAAGTGGTCGAAGGATTATATAGACTTCGATGGGGGTGATGGAAATCACGATTCGACCATCTGGTTTTTATGGGATATTCGACGCCCTTTCGTGGGATGGTGTCCTTGAAGGTCGTTGATGGACTGGGTCGGGTCGGGCACGAAGGTGAGAGACGGTGGGCGGGTTGAGTTGAGTGAGCAGCCACACGGAAGAGCCCAACCTTGACCTCTCAAGAGCTCTCGACTGCCCGTGTGTTATCCGATCCCAAGTGGCTCAGTTGATGCAACCACGGCCCTGTTTGCTTCCGCGCGATCATGATTGGGCCAGATATCGAACAGAATGAATTTATGGTGATCGATGTGAAATCGGCTGCTGTTGAGTTCCCCGGCCGTTCTGGTTGAGGTTAAATCTACTTGCAAGTGCTGCCCCAAAAACGGTTAGACACTGTCTGCCTAGCTGCATTTTCCGGCCTGTCGAAAAAGTTGACCC
Source organism: Lasiosphaeria hispida (assembly GCA_033439745.1). NCBI lineage: Eukaryota > Fungi > Ascomycota > Sordariomycetes > Sordariales > Lasiosphaeriaceae > Lasiosphaeria > Lasiosphaeria hispida. The sequence continues at coordinate 3,662,339 of JAUIQD010000002.1, read as the reverse complement.
ACAGTGGGACCTCTTGCCGTCGCGAAACCACACCAAAGGCACGCATCTAGAGCCGCATTCTCAAATCGCATCTCCAAACACACCACCTGAGCGCGCCCCCCCCCCCCCCCCCCATCCACTAGCCAATATGACGTCGACAATCGGCATCCCGATCAAGCTCCTCAACGAGGCCCAGGTCAGTTCCCCTGCGTCTTCCACCCCACCCCTCATTCGTCCACCTGGCTGACTTGCGATTAAAATCTCCTCCAGGGCCACATCGTCACCCTCGAGATCACCTCGGGCCAGACCTACCGCGGCAAGCTGATCGAAGGTGCGACCCCTCATTTCGCGCCCCCCCCCCCCCCCCCCCCCTCCCCGACGCCCAACGCGCGAATGAACAGCTGACCCGTGTGTGTGCGCGCACCCACCAGCCGAGGACAACATGAACGTCCAACTCAAGGATATCACCGTCACGGCGCGCGACGGGCGCGTCAGCCATCTCGAACAAGTATACATCCGCGGGAGCCACGTTCGCTTCTTCATCGTCCCCGATATGTTGAGGTAGGATAACATCCCTAGGGTCAATGGTGGGTAAAATAGAAACCCGTCCTGTGTGCTGATAGCTTGTTTGTATAGAAACGCGCCCATGTTCAGAAGTCGCAACGTCCGTGGAAGAGGTGTTGGTCTTGCTCGCGGCAGGGCGACGGTCAGCAGAGCCCGTGCCGGTGGCAGAGGAGGTGGCAGGGCATGAAGCACTTGTTATGATGTTGGTGTCGGTCAGGAATGAACTTGGCGTTTAGGATCACTAAAACAAGTCAAGCGCAAAACAAAAGCAGAATGAATGGCTTTGAGGACGGCTGGGGCATCGTTTTTTCCTGTGTGGAAAGGTGACGGGATGACGTCGTGGGTTTCGATGTTATATCTATCCCAACGCAAAGGTCGCAACGGGAGAGGAGGGGAAAGCTTGGGCAGCGGAAAGGCAGAGTCCCCTGGTTCACACGAAGGGGTACGTATCTACCACGGCATGGTATCTAATCTACCTAAGTCTACAGACGCCGACATGAGAGCGAGCTTTTGGCTTCGTTTTAAGCCCCCGGTTTTTGGTATTCCGGTAAGAGTGGAGACACTTGATGTCTCTCAATGCTGGGTACTGTACAAAACAATGATATACACGGCGAGCCCGGCTTACTTTAGCCTTGCAAGCGCCTCTTCGCCTCTCTGGATGATGTCCCTGGTCCTCCTGAGTTCGTCTAGTTGCTCCGTCCGGCTGTCTTGCGACTTTGTTGCCCTGTCGAGCACCTCAGCAACGCTGGCCTCTGTTGCGCGGATGGCCTTGCGGCCTTCCTCGCGCACTTCACTCTCCCAAAAGTCTCTAGCTGCCTCCCACTTTCTTTGAAGCCGCCCTAAGCTCCAGACGAGGCCCAGCGCAGCGACTGCCCCAGACTCGTATGCCCCAAACGCAGAGAGATATGTAAGCCCGCCGAGGGCAGTGGTCAGGGCCACGCCGCTCGAGGATTGCAAGACTAGTTTTTGTGCCAGAGCCTGCAGAGCCGGGACAGTCTTCTCCTGAAGATAGGTCCTCGTAAAGGTAATGTGAATGGGCCACTTCACCTCTGAGTGTACCACGACTGCCTTCGACTTGATGGGCGGAGGCAATGCCGGGCCCGAGTAGAAGGGATGATCGGTGTGTCCCTCAGCAACCCCAGCTTCTTGGACGCGACCGGACAGGTATATGATGTCCCGTTCTGCCTTTGGAAGAAAACGTTGGGCCAGCATCTCCGATGAAAGCATGCCAACATCATCGGCCCGCCAAAAGAGCTTCCACCAGCCGAGCTTCCGCCAAGACCGGCCAGTGAAGGCAATCTCTAACCGCTGTTGCAACTCTTCGTGGGCGTTCTGTGCCCATTCTGAAAGCCCCTGGTTGAGGCGGGCAATGGCTTGTGGTGAAACACCCCCTGTCAACAAGAGAGACATGTCGCGCGCCTCCTCTGCTTGAACCGCAGCACTGGTGTCCCGAAGGAGAGACGCGATCAGGTTCCGCACGGGGGCTTTTGTTCTGGCTTCATCATTCGCCAGCACGTTTGCCCTGAGCCACTCGCTGATATGCCCTACGTTGGACTTGGTCCACAACGTCTCGTATTCCATCGCATTGCCGACACTCGCCCGGAAGAGGTCAAGACCCTCGCTGCCCGCTTCAATACTGACCCCGAAAAAGGGGCAATTTGCAACATCCTCCGGGCTGGGCTGCTTGAAGTTTACCGCTGCAGCAATCGTTTCACTCCCCTCAAAAATCGGCAGCCCGATGATCGATGCAGCCCCCAGCACACCATCCCCTACCACCAGAGCCACATGCACCGGCGCCGAAATGGAGGTCGATCGTCCTGTGCCGGGTGTTGCAAACTCAACCGTCGGCCCAAGTATGGCGTCCTCCACGACCTGCGGCTCGCTCTCCTGCATCATCGCCCCCGCCAGCGAGTCGGCCTCCATTACCAGGATCTCCAAGTTCCCCCCATCCAACACCGGTGACGACACACGAATCTCAGGGATGACATGCCCTTTCGCCATCGCCAATGTCTCCTCCTGGCCCCCCGCCGCTCCGACCCTCACAATCAGCGGCTGTGAGAGATCATGCTCCTCCAATCGCGCCTCCCACTCCTCGGCAGACCTTAGCGGGTCCGCGAGCGCGAGCCGCAGCAATTTCTTAGCGGTAGTTCCCGAGTCTCGGGATGGTGAAGATGCGGCATCTCTGAGGCCTAGAAGGGCGACCCTTATGGACTCGTGGCCGGGTGGTTGGGAGAGGTTGCGGCGTGCCAGTCGGACGCGCGCGAGGTTGACATAGTTGGGTGCGTGCGCCTGGAGGTCGGCGAGAGCGGTGTCGAGGTCGACACGGGGATTGGAGGGTGGTTCGGTAGGTTCGGTAGCGTCTGTTGACTCGTGGCGTTGTGCATTGCTGTTTAGGGGGGCTTGTTTCCGCCGCGATCGTAGGAGTGAGGATGGGGAGGGACGTTTCGTAAAGGAGCAGAAGAGGCAGACGGACGAGGGTCTGCTGCTTTGTCCGAGAGCGCGCCCGCGGCTGAGAACCTGTCTCAGGGCCAATGTTGGCGGCATGGCTGGCGGGAATTGGCAGCGACTCCCCAGTCGGTCGCGAGTCGCAGGGCTTACCTAGTAGAGGTGCGAATGGAGCTACGGTTGAGGGTTGGAGAGCTTTTTTGCCGCAAGACAACCTAGCTCCCCGGCAGTTTTTCGGAAGACCCATCATTTCGATGGAAGCTCCCCCAACCCTGGACCCGGGCGCGCCAAGACCCCGCCACTCACCCCCCCCTATCCCATTGTCAACCCCTGTAGGCCACCTCTCTCCAACTGCGACCCCTCCATACCTTCAATCTCCACCTCTCTCGACTCTCACGCATCTGCACCACACCCTCCCACATAACAATATCTCACGCCGGAAAACACAACTGCTACAAACAAGACCCACGAGCCAAGTCAAACCATGGCCCAATCCACCGCGCACCGCCGGCTGCTCCAAGAGTACCGCGCGCTGACCAACAACCCGCCCGAGGGCATCACCGCAGGCCCCGTGTCCGAAGACGACCTATTGCACTGGGAGGCGCTGATCCAGGGGCCCGAGGGGACGCCGTTCGAGGGTGGCGTGTTCCCGGCGGAGCTGCGCTTCCCCAAGGACTACCCCCTCGCACCACCGTCAATGAAGTTCCTCGGCGAAGTGTGGCATCCAAACGGTACGCCCCTCCGTTCTATGGTTTCGCGCGCACAAGGGAAGAAGCTGACACGAGAACCGACATAGTATACCCCAGCGGCCTCGTCTGCATCTCGATCCTGCACCCGCCCGGCGACGACCCCAACCATTACGAGCATGCGTCGGAGCGGTGGTCGCCCATCCAGTCGGTCGAGAAGATTCTCATCTCGGTCATGAGCATGCTGGCCGAGCCCAACGACGAGAGCCCTGCCAACGTCGAGGCGGCAAAAATGTGGCGCGAGAGGCGCGACGAGTACGAGCAGAAGGTGCGCGACGGCGTCCGGCGGATGTTGGGGCTTTGATGATACTGCTTTAGTAAGGCTCTGGTATGGTACATATGGGCATGGTAGTTGGCGTGTAGGTTTCGGGGCCAGGGGTGGCAAGCGGCAGCGTGTGTGTATTCTGGCTTTATGCATGGCAAAGGTGTTGATTCTACTGGTTTGCAGCGATAGTTCACGCAATGGTGACGGCATTTAGCATCTAGAATTGACTTGGTTGGATAATGGCTTTTCTTCTCCTCGGTGCCTACGACATTTTTCGATCCCAACACTCCATTGGACCTAGCTTGGACTCTTCATGCTGTGGACATCATCTCTCAAAGACCATTCTCCGCCTTGAACTTATCCCACGCCTCATTGAGGGTGCTGAAGACCGTGCCCGCGATCATGCGGACCTCTGTGCTGGCGTCTTGCGCGATCTGGGATAACATGTCAGAGCTACACCCGGACTGGAATAGAGATCATAAATGCAGGCGCTTACCTTGTCCGGGTGGGTCTTCGCAATGGCCCTCATGTAAATAATCTTTACCTTGTTGGCCATGACGAGCTCATGCAGCCCAACCTTTTTCCACCCACTCCCTTCCCACAGCACACTGTCGAGACTTCCCAGCAAAGCCCGGAGGTTCTCCCTTTTGCCATCTCTCCACGCGGCAATACGAGCATCCACCTTGTCTACGAGTGCAAATTTCTCATCACCCTCCTTCTCAGCCGCCATATTCGCTGCGCGCAACCTCTCAACCGCCTCCGAGCTTTTCTGGCTAGCCGCAGCCACCGGCCTGGGACGCGCCGCAGGGGCAGGTTTTCTAGGTGGGGGTCGCGCCACCGGCTTTGGTGCGAGTGCCTTTTGACAGCGCTGGCGACCCGCCGTCGCCGTAGGGCCGCCCAGCCCGGACTCAACGCATATTTGCCAGACAGTTGCAGCTTCTGCCCACTTCTCCATCTGCTCTAAAGCCTCGGCCTTGCGAGTTAATGCCTTCCCGTAGAGCTCGCTCATGTCGCGCTTCTCACCGTCTCCGCCGTGAAGCTCCACGTGCTCACCCTCCCCCTTGTCCGGACCGATGAGCCGGATAGCCGTGTCGGCATCCTCGACGGCTTGTCGGGGTTCACCCGTCTTCAGAGCCGTCAGGGCACGGTTGCAGAGAAGAAGAATGGTGAGGGGATGGGTTGGCGGGATAGAGCCCAGCGAAGACGTGTACGAGGCGTGGGCAGCCGCATAGTCACCGCGCTTGAAATGCGCAGTGCCATCGAGGCGATGCTTGGTTGAGCTTTGTAGCGCAATCCCTGAGACGTTGGGTATTTGACGCGGTGGGCGGGCAGGCTTCGGTGTTGGGCGGGGGAGGGGCGACTGCCTAGGTGTGGGCCGAGGGGCGGGAGACGGCTGTGATGGCCTCGAGGGAAGCGTTGTCTGCGATCTTGTTGGCGCAGTAGAGTTGGATAGCAGATCTGGCTCTGGCTCAGCAGGCTGTTTCATCTCGGCGGGAGGCTGCGGCGTCTTCTTCCTCCGTGCGGGGCTGACATATGCCTGAGAACTCTGCTCTTCCACTGCCTGCTTGCTAAGGCGAGCCCGTGGATCGAGCGAGGGCGCCTGGCTGGCCTGTTGCCATTTTGGTACCGCACTACTTTGTCCCTGACGCATGGTAGGAATAGCTGGCGACTGGTCTCGAGAAGGAACATCGCGATGTTGCCGACTCTCTGGGCCTGGCCTCGCTGGCTTCCGTCCGGGCCGCATTCCTGATTCTAGCAAGGCGGCTTCATCAGTGACTTCAGGTGCCCTCTTCTCACCCGCGCCAGCTAGATCCTGTTGAGCCGACCTCATCCATTTCGGTTGATTCGGGTCACCATCTTGTTGAAATTCGGAAACTGCTTTCTGGACTTTCTTCTGTCCGGTTTTCCAGAACGTGTTCGCTGTCTTCAACAGACTCGAGCCCACTGCAGCGGCGGTCTTTGTGAAGTCAGCATCTACAGAAGCTGGGGATCGATTATCTCGACTCCTAGCCCCCTCACCCGAAGTTTCATCCCTCATCCAAGCCGGGCCGCCATTGCGAGACTGGCTCGAGGTTCGCTCCTCGCTCCCCGCAGCAGGTTCCCGTGGGCCTGGGCGGCCACCTTTTGCTTTCTCCTTTGCCTGTCTGTGAGCATCATCTAGCAACCAGTTGACGGCAGCCTGGACATCGAGTCCTCCCCCACTCTCTGTCAAGCCTCGCCGTGCATTCTCAGGGGTAAATCCGTAATCCACCAGCTGGGCTACGGCCTTGTCAAAGGGATCGTTTGATGGAGGGGCATTCTCGGGCTCGGAATCCGAAGATGAGTCCTCGATGGCCTTCCCCGGTTCTGGCGACCGAGAGAACCTTAATGGTGGCACGGACTGCGACGGCTGCGGCCTTTTTCTAACTTGTTCGACTGGCTTTCCTAGATCACCCAAGAAATCGTCGTCGTCGATGATGGGAGCAGGGGGCGCGCTCGGCTTCGTTTTGAGCTGGTTCAGTCCAAACGGGTCGTCGTCATCGTTGCCAAATCCCCCGCTGACAGAGACCACAGGGGCCGCCGGCTTGTTCCAGGCTTGCGGACTGGATAGGTCCAGCGCAGGCGCAATCGCAGGTGACGCTCTCGCTGAAGCTACGGGTGGCGGGAAGTAGCTTGCATTGTCGACCTTGGTGCTTGCGCTGAAAGCGGCGAACAAGTCGTCATCGGAGTCGGACGGTTTCCCGTTTTGTACCCCGACCGCGCGTACCGCGGGTTGCGCTATCGCAGGCGACGAGGTTCGCGGCGTGCCCGCCTGACTCCGACCGAGCGACTCCAGGAACTGGCCATCACCATAGTGCGCTTGTGCCTGCCTGCGCCTGTCTTCTTCCTTCCTCCGCTTCTCGGCCTCCAACCTTTCCTGCTGTTCCCGTAGAGTCAGGTTCGCGCCCGACTTGTTGGAGCCGAAGCTCACGAGGTTGCTGAAGCTGTCTTGTGCGGGCTTCGCGGCCGGGGCCTTGAGACCGCCGCCTGCGGAGGCTTGTCCCGAGAGCGGTGTGTTGCGGCCCGAGCCAAGCGGAGACGGAGTCGGGCGCAGAGGGGGGTAGAATGAGCTCGCGGGGTTCGGAGTCGAGGTCGTCGCTGGTTTCCCGCTCGGTGCGGACCAGTTCAGACCCGAGAGATCATCCATAGTAGAGTCAAGTAGTCTAGGAGGGGGGTTACCTAGTCGTGCATTAAATCATCATCATAGGTATCATAGAAATATCGTCAGGAGGTAAGATTGTGTCCCTTGGTTTAGCAAAGAGTGGTGAAGCTGCGCCAGCACGACTTGAGTTTCCCACTTGGTACCTTGCACCTTACCTAAACCATGAAGGCCAACAGCGCGCCCCAACGACATGCATGTGGCGGGGCATGACACTGTGTGGCGCATTACGGCTTCGCGCCACACCGCCTTTTAGCCACGGATTCTCCTGAAGTTTTGGTTCTGCGCCTTCAAGCGCCAAGCAGGGGGGTTCCAGATCAAATCGTTAAATCGTGGAAAAGATCCTTGGAAGTGTCACCGTATGAATTGCTAGGTGCTTATCGCAAAGTAAGCAATTTGTCGTGAGACACTGGAATTGGGGTGTTCCCGCATCTCTAAGTTTATCGCAGCCTCCCCCCGCTTTACGGGGGAATATTTTGAACGTTACAGAACATACTTAGAACTCTCTTTGCTATTTCTAGACGAGGCAGGATTCTGGCCAGAAAGGGAGTCAACATGATGTAAATGCAGTGTCCGTTCCGTGAAGACGGTAGAACCCGAAGGAGATCGATGGGACTTGTCGGTGAGGTTTGACTTTGGTAATTTCTCACCCGCCCGCAAAAATAATTGAGTTTGCAAACACCTATGATTCCACCCTGATTGACCGCAAACTGTCGGGATTTGATAGACATAGCAAACCTGGATTTTGACATCGGGAGATGCGCGCATAAACCTCGCCAGAGGCGCAGGTGGCTTTGATCCCAGATGATCGACGTCCAGTCGTTGTCGCATGGAGGAACTGGCGGCTGAGAAAGGGGAAAGATCAAGAACCTGGACAAAAAGTGGTTGCGTGACTGTGCAACCTGGTGCGATCGCCATTTGATTGGCTAGCGTTTGGAGCCGGCTAAAGCGGGGACCCCTGGAGTCCCTGGGGTCTTCGCGGGAGTGAAACTCGTTTCAGAGCCTTGTGGGAGTGGATTGGCCCTCGTCGTGTCCTGGCTTGCCTGGGGTTCGGACTGGAGCCCCCTTGCATTTGTCTGATCGAACCCCGCTCTCTGCAACGGTGCCACGCTGCAACCACTTTAAGATGCGCGTTTCTGGTAGATCAGAGCGCATCGCGATCCTCGCCAGCTCGCGGGTCTTGGGATCCAGATAGAAAGCCACAAGCGGCAGCATTCGCTAATGAGAGCCGACTTCGCCAAGTTAAGTCGCACCAGGAGGAACCGGCGGGAATCTGGCGAGCCGGATGCCGTGATCAGGGGCGGCGCAGTCTGACATTACACCTTTTTTTAACCTTGTGCGCCGGGAGATCTAGACGAGCTGCTTGGAGTGCGAGAGTGCCGAGAGGGTGTCGAGAGGGCCGAGGTATCCAGTGCGATGGGTTGCGACCAAACCATTTCTGGCTGCGCTGCGAGGCTGAATGAGCTTGCCGTGCCGGTTAAAAAATGGTTCTTTACCAACGGTGAGATCTAGAACAGACGGCATCTGAGTGCAAGAAAGGTTCCTCTCGTCCGCCGCAAGGTCAGACCCGGTCAGGCCTGGCCAGAGTCACCCGACCCAGATCACCCAGAGCCGCGGTGTTTCCTGCTGTGCTCTGTCGCTCCTGAAAACAAAATCGAGCGTGGGTATGGCAGTCCACTACTCGTTCATTAAGGAGCAACTGCAAACCGTCGTATCCTTGTGTATCATCGCCCATCGGTAAATGGAATGGATAGCCACCAAAATACACTGCTGCCGGAGACGCCACTCAGGTTGTCGGGTGAGTCGGGGTCAAACGCGGTCGAATGGGGGGGGGCCATGTTTAGCAGAGCGGCAGCCTCCCACTCGCCATCTTTAGCCCAGGCACAAGCCCCACGGGACCTGGCAGTTGATCCTTGAAGCGTGCCCTTAATCTACCAGCTAAGGCATGTCACACCATTGATCGACCAACCAGGGGCCCGGATTGTGTGGCTGAAAAGCCGGTTCGGGCAAGAACCTCCCTCCCTCCAGATGGCACTGGCCAGGCAAGAGCCCGCCAAGCATCGGCAAGGATAGCCAAGGGGTCATTGCCCCTGTCCGTCCCTGAGGCCCCCCCAAATTCCAAAGAGCAGAAAATGGGATATCTTCAGCGCATGTCTTACCTTCCCCCTCCAGATACTCCCTCCCTTCACCTTTGCGTCTCGTTTGGCCTTCGACCACCCTGTCACTCTCTTCTTCTTCTTGGTGCTTCTCAGTCGCTTTGGGTCTTTCTTTCCCTCGACCGGATACACTCCTTACATTCGTTCAATTCATCAACGTTGACTTCGTCCCTCTTTTTTCACTCTTTCCATCCCAAGTGTTGATCGCACATTCACTTCATTCGACTTCTCATTCGACAGACGTTGCCCACCGCACTTCGATATCAACCCACTGTCCTACCGCGCCATCTGATCTCGAGGCTCCTAGCCACCGAATTTCGAGCCGAAAATCGCCTGGTCTCCCGTGGAAACCTGTCGGTTGGGCTTGCGCAGTTTCTTCAACTACCACCTGAGCAAAGGTTATCTGGTGTGGTGTCACGCGGAAAACAGCAAGCGCGAAAAGTTGGGGATTGTATATTCTCAGGTGGCTTTGTGGACGTGATCACTGCTAGTGAGATTCATCTGGTACTGCTGGAGCTTGCTTGTCATTCCTGACAACTCACACTCGACACTTTCCTGGAAGAGATCGAGCCGAGACGTCATCCGATTTCTCACGACTTCGTGGACTACTGATCGGTGCAATCGGCGGGGTCAAGTCACGGTACCGTCTGGCTCTTCGAAAGAGTGGGTGTGAATTTGCGATTCACTGAATCTGGTGAATTCTTTGCACAGACACCATCACCCAGGCCTCGCACAAAATTACCTGGGGCAACCAAACCACAATTCACGAAGTACTTGTCAACCCTTCCACTTGCTGGTAAAACACCACTTGCTGGTAAAACAACCCCCGCTTGGAAACCTCAGTCTCGAGAACAGGCGCCTTCGATTTTTGTTCTTCCCACCACCACTCTTTTTCACGACCACTTCACACACTTTCTACACATCTCAACACAGCTTTTTCAGTCTCTCTTTCCATCATTTCAGAATGAAAGCCTCCACCCCTTTGGCGCTTCTCGGCGCCGTGAGCGGCGTGTCGGCCTTCTGGCGCATGGAGTGTCGTGGTCGCGTCGGCGTAGCCCGCATCGATCCTTTGGTCAATCCCGGTGAGGTGGCACAGCACGTTCACGCAATCCATGGGTCTTCTGGTAAGTTCTACAATTGCTAAGATACCGATCCTGAAGCAAAGTCATTTCTTGGCGCCTCGGTGAAACTTGCTGACCTGAGCCTCAATCAGGCTTCAACGAGAATGTCAGCTTCGACGACCTTGTCAACGCAGACTGCACCTCTTGTGCTGTCACAGAGGACAAGTCGTCCTACTGGGCCCCGGTCCCGTACTTCAAGCACGCCAATGGTTCCTACGAGCTTGTGGAGCAGGTGGGCGGAATGCTTGCGTAAGTGATCCTTCCGTGTTGGAGAGACATTTTATATGGCAAGGTACTAACTAGCAGCCAGCTACTACTTCCTTTTTGGGGATGCCGCAAATCCGAACGGTCAAATCAAGGCGTTTCCCGAAAACTTTCGCATGATTGCTGGCGACAGTCTTCGACGCAACTTCTCTATTGGTGGGCTTGGTGCTAAGATCCCAGACCCTGAGAAGTCGCTGTGGAGTTTGCTTGGTCAAACGTCCCAGGTTGACCTCGCTCAGCGTGCTGTTGGGTTCAACTGCCTCAACTATCAAAAGAACCCAGAGGGCTCACTGCACCGCCACTACATGCCGGAGAAGGACTATCTTGATGCCAACTGCCAGGACGGAGTCAGAATAGAAATCATGTTTCCCTCCTGCTGGAACGGCAAAGACTTGGACAGTCGCAACCACAGGGATCATGTCGCATACCCGGACCTGGTCATGAACGGAGATTGCCCCAAGGGCTTTGATGTCAAGATTCCGGGCCTCTTCTACGAAACCATTTGGGCAACCAACGCCTTTGCTGGACAAGAGGGCGAGTTTGTGCTCTCGAACGGAGATATCCAAGGTATGCCCCACTCCTTCACCCCTATCAGTAGAGCAATCTGTGATCTAATGATGGACTTACAGGCTTCGGGTATCATGCCGACTTCATCAGTGGCTGGAAAAACGATTTCCTTCAGGAGGCTGTCAACACCTGCACCAACCCTTCCGGCAGGATCCAGGATTGCCCCATTTTCTCGATCCAGGACGAAGACACGCAGAGAAAGTGCGGAATGAAGAAGATGCCTTCTGCTCTCACCAATGAGAAGGTTATCGGCTCGATTGGCAACTCCCTTCCCGGGAATGTACAGATCCAATACGGCCCTGAGCCTGCGACAAATCCGAACCCGGGCCCGCAGACAACCACTGTTCCCGTGCCAACTGTTGGCTACTCGGAGGGTGTCAAGCCCACCGATACAAACTACCTTCCCGGCCAGATTTTCAAAGAAACCACGTCCTCCAGCCTAGAGTCTGCCTCCGCTACCTCAACTCCTGCCACTTTGACTCCTGCCGAGGAGTCCGAGGCTGCCTTTTCCGCACAGGCTGAACCCGGTATCACTGCCGCTCCGGAGGCCCCTGCAGCCGTTGAGGATGGCTACGAGGTTATTCGCACCGACTATGTCACTGAAGGCCATGTGGTGAAGATGGTCATCGTGAAGGAGAAGGTGGAGTATGTCACTGTGACTACCACCACGGCGACATTGACCTCTACGACTCAGCTTCTCAAGGCGCGCCACGACAGACATGCCCACCGCCACCAGCACCGACATGCTCGCCCCTGAGCTTAGAGCGCAGACGGCATGATTTACTTCTAGCAACCAGTATTTGTCGGGACATGGACTGGAGCATATACGGAGAAAGGTTCATGGTCATTTTTTTTTCTTTTTATTCGCTTCATCGACGAGGATCTTTGATTTGAGAGGGCGGGGCTTTTACGCGAGGTTTGAGGATGACGGGTGGGATTTTGGAGGCCTAACTTGAAGGATATGGGGGGCTCCAGTGGAAGCTATGATCTCGATGAATTGCATTGCGGCTTCGCATTGATTGCTACCGCATCACTTTCACATCATGGGCGGCGTTCAGGTGCCATGCTCACTTCAGGCCAGGCGGTTAAGATACCTCGGGCGTCTTTATGCAATGATTTACGACTACCTCTTCTTTTATGCGATTGTATTATGTGACAAATCGGTGCCTGGGTGAAGGATGCCTAGTGGTGTGACAAGTATTGTGTCTCGTCCACGCTTAGGAGCTCTAACCCATTAGTACTATTTGGTTCTGTGAATGATTTGTTAAGTATACATGCGGTAGCTTAAATCACAACCTGTGCCTTGGCCAACAAAACAATCAGGTTGCTCATTCTTATGTGCTCGTAACTGCCTCTCTACCCAAGGTAAAGAGCTTAGTAAACATCTCGAAAGGGGTATTCCTCAGCCCAGGCAAGTGCTTCTAAGTGATGGTATTCTGGGACATTGTGATATCAAACCGCTCGGCAAGTTTGTTGTTCTCCTGGTGCGTATTTTTTTGGCTGCTCTTGAGCTACCGGCGAGGAGATGTCGCCGGCCCCACATCCCAAGTGTCCCACGACTGCCGGCTGGAATGGTGTTGCTCCGCGCGACACATTCCACGCCGGGCGGCCTAGTGAGAGTCTCGGCCTACCTTCAATTCACCTTCACGACGGGCGGGCGAGAGGTAAATTAAACATTTCCAATTTCCCGCTGCTACAGCCCGTTTCCCAGAGCTGCAACTCGTTTCCCGCGGTCACAACTTTCCTCCTTCACCCCATCTTCCTTCCTTCAACCCAGACAGGTGTTGCTGCTCCTCTCAAAACCTGTGGCGAGATTGCGGCTTTGGCGTCCTTCGGAATCCATACAACACCCAGAGCAACTCATTTCCTACGGCCACAACCCGTTTGCCTCCTCGCTCGTCTTCCTTCAACGAAGGCAGGTGTTGTTTGTTTTTCTTAAGACCTGTGGCTCGACTGTGGCTCCGGTGCCCTTCGGGATCAACATAACATCAAGAGTGAGAAGTTTATGTGTTCCCATGGCCTAGATATCGGGATCAACTGAACATCAGATGACGGGGCGGGGATTTCGTTTCCTACAGCAGCGGCAACTCGTTTCCCTTTTCACACCTCCTTCCTACCTTTGCCCTGCGGAACCAATACAGCACCTAAAGCGAGTAATTCCTATATTCTCACGGCCTAGGTACTGGGATCAATACAACACATTGAGCGAATATGTTCTTGTCATCTTGGTCTCAGGATCAACATCAGACGACGAAACAGAGGTCTGAGGCCAGCAGAATGGACGCGGGTACCAAGATGGAGATGCCACTCGGTGCCATCATTGGTCTCATCGTTGCTGGTGCTCTCGCCGTGGCTGCTTTCCTCGGCTACCTTGCCGTCTGGCTCTCGCGGCGGCGGCGGGCAGCGCATCGTGGTCGCGAGCTGAGCGACGAGGCCGTCGACCATGAGACAGAAGCCTCGATACCAGACCGACCCCGGAGACTTCGAAGGGGCGGGCAGACAGCGACAGAACCCGACGACGACGCTCCAATCCCATACCACCGGTCTCTTCCCATCCTCCCCCGAGTCTTGACACGATGTTTCGGCCGCAGACCGTCCAACAACTGGCCTTCAGACTTCCCCCGCGGTAAGAACGCATCCTGGATCGACGAAGATGCCTTGCATGGCCCCGAGGTTCGCACGCAGCGGACGAGGTCTCGGCGGAATCGGATTCGCGAGTCGTGGCCGCTCGGAAACATGGCGCCCACACTGCCGAGAATTCACAATACCATACATGGCACTTCGTACGAGGATCAGCAGGAACAAGAAAGCATTCTCGGCAACAACCATATCCATTCCCCATATGGCCAGCTTCGTATGTGCACGGCACTACTCCCCCAGCCTCCTCCGCCGGCCCATGTTGGGAACAATGACAGACAGCTCGTCCGAAAAGGCGCCAGTATGCCGTATGCCCCCGGAAGCCAAGACTCACAGCGGCAGAAAATTGGTCCCATCGCCAGCCAGGTAAGGTCTTTGCCGAGAACGCCCTCGAAGGCAAGAGGCCGAAACCTGTCAACAGACTCTACTCTGACCGAGATTCTGAGATCGACCGAGAAGAGACTCCAGGAAGGAGCGGTTTCGAGGCAGAACACATTGTCGAAGTCGCCGAACAAAATAACAGAGACCAGTAAAGAATGTTCGGTTGAGTGCAGCGAGTCCGCCAGAGCATCACCAATTCCGAGCCGACCGGTGTCGCAGCCTAGAACGCCGAGCCCGAAGAAGGCCACGCCTCGCCAGTCCATCGTTTTTGGCCACAAGCGTGAGGAATCGATGGGGTCTCTCACGTCTGACACAGACAGTTTCTTCTTGGACGAGCTGCTGCACGAGACACCGGAGAGTCCCGGTGGGCTAACCAGCCCCAGCCGGAGCCTGCGAAGCCAGCAGCCAGAGCGACAGGTCCAGCGGCAGGCCCCGCCAGCTCAGTCGGCGCGTAGCTCGGTTTCGTCCACTCTGTCGACAGTCTACAGTGAAGATGAGCGGCTTGAGGGAGCAAAGTCGGCCAAGGCAAAAGCGGCTAGCCACGTTGAGCCATCCGATCCCTTTGCTTCGAGCTCGAATGTATCTTCGACCTCGGCGTCGGGGTTGCCAGCTCGGCCACCCTCCAGTCTCGGATGGCACCGACCCACCAACGAGGAGACCCTCCGAGACAGCCGGCGACAGACTCAGTGGATCCGGGATCTGGCTGCTCACCCGGTGACGCTACCGCCCGAACTCAAGCTTCCGCCTAACCCAATCGTGCCTGGACGAAAGCCCCAGTCCTTCTCTCAAGTCGGCTGGTACGACTATTCGAGTGGAGGCCAGCGCGGATCCATAACGTTCCACTCCCAGGGCGCCGCCAGGCAGTCATCTCCGGCGAAGTCGAGCATCCCCACGAAGAACTCTCAGTACCCGCTTATCCTCGGTACGCCGGCTGCCTCCAGACTGAGCTCGATTGTGTTAGCACCACCGACATCGTCTGGCCCGGTGGGTCTCGGAATATTCGTACCAGAGTCCCCAGAGCCAGCCAGCACCCCCAGCACGGCCGCCTCGCCGAAAAAGCAGCTCTCCCGCTCACCAAAGCCGCCGCCGCAGCCGCAGCAGCAATTCCGGGCCAGCAGCGCAAGCTCCTCGGTCTACTCGCAGGACCTCAACGACGCGCTGAGCGCGGCAGCCCGCAACGCGGCCAACCTGCAGGCCAACGCGCGGCTGGGCGGCGCCTCGCCGTCGCCGTCGCCGGACCACGCGGCAGCCGTCAAGAGAACGACGGAGCGGGCCTCGTCGACCCTCGCCGCTACCGTCGGCGACCTGCGCCGCATGGACAGCGGCGCCAGCACGGCGACCACGGCGTCGGCGAGGAGCGCGTCCGTTGCCGGCGGTGGCAGCCCGACGCTGCCGGCGCTGCGGGGCGGCGGGTTCAGTCCTGCGCAGCGGCGCAGCGGCCGCGGGAACTACCTCGCCCTGGGTAACGCGTCGCTTCGCGACCCCGTCGGGCCGCACACGAGCGTGGCGGCCGCCGGGTCGGGATCACCGCGCAGGAAGGTGGCGGCGGAGGGAAGACGGGGGAGTTTGCTGCGGGTGGCGGTGGATGTTGGCGACGAGGGCGACGATGCGGTGGAGAAGGAGAATCAGACGGAGGAGGAGGGCCGGCGGAAGAAGACTAAGACGGTGGAGTTTAAGATGCCGACAATCGATCTCACGGTCGAATATGGGCGGGGCGGCGGCGCGTCTTCGAGCCCCGCGGCTGGGTCCGGTCCTGCCGCGACTGAAGGCGGGCTCCGCGAGGGCAGTGGCGGCAATGTCGCCACGCCCGCGTCAAAGCGGAGATACTGGGAGAGCGGCGTGTCTGCGCAGGGGTTGGCGGGCCCGGATGGGAGTCCCCGGTGCCGCAAGCGGGGGAGCCAGGACAGCTTGGGGCTGTATGATTCCGATGGCTTCCTCATCGCCACACCAGTGAGGAAGAAGGAACCGCTGAGCCCCCGCTTGCGGACCGGATGAAGGGATGGGATGTATGGTGTTTTGATCTTGCTTGTTGGAAGCGATTTGTCGGGTTGGCTGGGAGGGAGTTTTGCGGGTTGCCACGGAAGGCGAAGGTGAAGATGAATACCCCCTCGGACCTGGGATTATTGAGAATCGCCTAATGGTTTCCCTTTGTTAGAGTACCTACCTAGCTTACCCTGTAGCACGCACATTACCGGTGCAGTAGAGTCAGTAGGGCCAAGGTAGTGTCATAATACACTCCATCACCTCATGTGCCTTTCTTGGCCGTCCCTTTCCTGTAATCGTCTCACCGTGTTGAAGAGGGAGATGTGAGAAGGGTGTGATACTCCCTTGCTCTAAAATACATACCCATCTCACTCACCAATTTAAGATGGCACTTTATTGGTACGGATTTTTTTTATTAAAAAAAAAAACCAGTCGTTAGTGAATTATACCAGGTTATCTTATGGGTTTTGCTGTGTGTCGTGATCAGGTTGTAGTTAAAATTGAACGACCTTAATTAAGGCAAGTGTGATCATGCAGGCAATCTGCATGTCGGGCGCACCAATATGCGCTTCCAAATAGTTAGTTATCCTCCCCTGTAAATCGGATAGTAACTTTCAGCTGCTGTCAGCTGTCGCTGAACAACTGCATGTCTCCTGCCCTCCAACCACCGAACCCCTCCACCCCGCTGGTTCCCACTCTCTCGCGAGGTCGTTCACTAACTTGCGTTTGGGAGGCGGCAACTTTGATTAGTCGTCCCATCCACCTGCCCCATCATCGTCTCACCTTGTTTGCCCACCTCGCCATTTGTGGCCCCGAGCAGTCCCTCGATGCCTCCCCTCCCTCCACAGCCGCATCAACCCCGCATCATTACCTACTACCGTATGTTTTTTATACCAACCCGACAAAACCCCCTTATCCCCTGGCCGGGTGTTTCCCTGACCACCTTGACACCTCCCGAGACCGTGGCAAGCATTGAACCACTGACCCCCCTCCAGAAACCCACCATGACCCCTCAGGCGCACACATCAGCGTCCTGCCGCTACTCAGCCAGCCGGGCATCCAACTCACCCACCTGATCCTGGCAGCCATCCACCTGAACGAGGACCCCTCGGCCCTAACCCTCAACGACCACGCCCCGTCCCACCCGCGCAACACGACCCTCTGGGCCGAGCTTCGCATCCTCCAAGCCGCGGGCATCAAAGTCCTCGGGATGCTAGGCGGCGCTGCGAAGGGCAGCTTTGCGCAGCTCGATACGGACGACATTGCATCCTTCGACCGGTACTACCTCCCACTGGCCGCCCTCGTGCGAGAGCGCGCGCTCGACGGTCTGGACCTCGACGTCGAGGAGCCAATGTCGCTGGCCGGCATCGTGCGGCTGATCGACCGCCTGCGCGCCGACTTCGGCCCGGCCTTTATCATCACGCTGGCGCCGGTCGCGGCCGCGTTGCTCAATGCGAAGCACAACCTCAGTGGCTTTGACTATGAGGCGCTCGAAGTCATGCGGGGACGCGACATTGCCTTTTACAATGCTCAGTTCTACTGCGGATGGGGCGATTGTTCTAATCCCGTCATGTATGAGTTGTTGCTTCTGAGGGGGTGGGCGCCTGAGAGGCTGGTTGTTGGCCTCGTCACGAATCCTGAGAATGGGTCTGGCTGGGTTCCCTGGAACGCCCTCTCGAGCGTGCTGCCCTTGCTAGTTGGGCGGCATCCGCGCTTTGGAGGCGTGATGGGATGGGAATATTTCAATAGCCTACCAGGCGCGAGAGAGAGGCCGTGGGAATGGGCCCAGACTATGACTTCTCTCTTGAGGGGAAAGGGCTATCATAAGGTGGTGCCGGATGGCGTGGAAAGGCTGGATGGTGGCGAGGAGGAGCAAGCCTACGTGGTGGACCCCGACCAAGGGGCAGCGGGCGGCGTCGCCGTGCCGGTGCCTCATGACTTTGAATACCACTCGGACGGGGTGGAGGAAGACGAATAGCTCCACGTTTTCTGTCATCTCAGGGGCACAGCATGCGTGCGCGGGAGTCATCGGCTCGGTGTATGCGCGTTAATCCCCGAGCCGCAAGCTATGGACCGAGGATAGGTCGGCTCGACATCAAAGCCCAATGGGCTAATCCCGGATTACGCCCCGGCCGGTGCTCGAAGGTGGAACCATTCGGCTGCATAGAGATTCCAAACAATTTTTTTCAGGGCTCAGAGATCGCGATGGCTGGACAGGTCAAAACACAGACGCGGGGCCTATCGCCGCATGAGACTAACGTCAGGGGCGCGACTGTGTACATATGGTAAAATTGGTATGCCATGTGTTACGGGGAGCCCGTCTTGCAATCCGCCCTGTCAATTGGTCTGTGCTTTTTCATGACCAAACTGTCATAGGCCATGCAAAATGGGGGCTTTGCAGCGTCTGCAGACATCAGCACAGGCGATAGAGGCGGCAGAGCCTCTTTGCCCTTTATAGACGGCCGGGAGCCTGGCGAGCCCTCGTTGGTTGGGTTATTGTCCGTCGGTGTGTCGTAGAGTCTTGAGCCGCAATTGACAATCATGATTCGTGCTGTGTAGCGCAGATGCGGTGCCGCGGCTTCCGCTTCCCTCTCTCACATCTTTCTGTCGCATGGACCATTTATGCATCTAACCATCCACATCGTGTGCCCTCGCACGCACTGGTGTACCTATGTACGGTAATGCAACGGAGGTATTATGATGACCGTCAGCCAACCTGAGCTGTCAGTCAAAAGTGGCTGCGGCAAGAAATGGCTCGTTCACCATGACTGCCGTCAAATTATAAGGCGAGCTGGTTCAATTGCAGATTCCATCAACGGCTAAAACGTAAGAGAGGGCACGGCTGATTCCTGACCAAGTGCCTTGGATGGCGATAGTTCCGCCGGTTGCTGCTCGACAGCCGGCCCGCTTGTCGGGCCGTCTGCTGTCGGCCGCATTCCGGACGATGCGGGTACGGTCTCCGTGTCGCTGTTCGTCGGGCGGTGACCTTTGAGGTGGTACACTAGATCCAGCCGCCGCGCAGGGGCCATTGCTTTCCAATCTTCAGGGCCCAAATCAGGGCACATTTTCTATTGGCCAAATTAGCCGCCAGATTGTGCTAATTTTGACACTCTACTGATAGTCATGTGACCTTGTTGAATTCAGTCGAGGTGAGGGCTTCCACTCCAGCGCAGCACCTCCCGGTTTCTTGCAGCCATCCCCGCAACCTCAGCGCTCCTGTAAATACTGCAAGCAGCACTCCACTCTCTGCGAGAGCGATTACTGTACAGTATTCCGCAGCATGGCGCCAAATCTTTCGCTCTCTCAACATCATCAGATCCGAGACATGATCCTGAGTAATTTGCTGACCTGGGTTGGACGCCCCAAGAGCATCACGCCGCCTATGCTGCGCGTATTATGCGACCGATTGATCGAGAAGCCGCAAATGTACCAGGACGAGATGGTTGTGTTCCTCTGGGACGAGTTCGACATCTTGGTAACAACACACAGCATCAGCGGAGCCCTAGAAGGAGTGGGTTGGTCCAAAAAAACCGCGCGTCGCGTTGCGCAAGAACGAAGCGCGGATCTGCAAGACCTCTACCTCCACAATCTCTCCGAGTTTCGCTCTATTATCTAGTCTACATTGACGAGTCTGGTTGTGACAGGAGGGTTGGATTCAGGCGCACCGGATGGTCTCCCTTGGGGGTATCGCCGGTACAAACTGCTCGATTCCACCGCGGCCGAAGGTACCAGATTCTCCCGGCATATGTGCAGGACGGTATTATTCTCGCTCAGGTGTTCCAAGGCTCCACGGACAATTTTTGTGTTTGAGCAGTTTATTGAGCAGCTCCTTCCCCATTGCGGGAAATGGCCCGAACCGAAGTCGGTTCTCATAATGGACAATGCTTCGTTTCATCGCTCTGATAGTTTTCGCAACGCCGGGCTTTGCATTGAAGAACCGTAGTACACAGATCGCACAGTTACATAGATTACCTTATCTCTAAACCAAGTGCCAGGACGCGTGTAGTGGAAAGATACCGGATCGATCGCGGATTGCGACGAAGCGGACAAGCGGGTGGGCGGGGCATTGGGCTTGCGGACAGTTCAGCATCCTTGTGGCCACGTGACGACCAACTGCCAAATTTAGCCCGTGCCAGAATCAGGGTGCTTGGAGGCATGGAGGGGGGTCCTGGAAGTTGGACCGCACTCCGACTTTGCGGACCCACACGATCATCGGACCAAGCAATATGACGGACTGAGACACTGTTCCTCGGCGGAATGCGGCGACTCATCTCCTGGCGAGGGAAGCCGAAGTTACAGGAGGACGGGGGCTAAACCGAACCCACTAGAACGCCCGCCTCACCTCAACGTCGTCGACGAAGAAAGACCGGTTCCATCAGCCCTCCTAGCGGCCCTCGTTGTCGAGTGCATTTGTCTACGGGCTAAGCTAAGTGGGATCGCGAGAAGATTTAGACCGCCCATGACGCGGTCGAGCCATAGCCAAAGACCCTCCATCCGAGTTCCCATGCGTCCGCGTCCCAGGTTGCCGCCTCCCCACCACCGTCAGCCAAAGGGGATCTCGGCACATCATGGAACTCTTCTTCTCGAAGCCCGTGATTATATGCACGATGGACTCGGCTCGCCGCATCGTCCGCAACACCTCGTATAGAAAATCAGACTAGAGAATTGTGTCGCTAATCTTCACGGTGAACGCTGCTGGGTTGGATTCACGTTATCTCGCAGCGCATGAGAGAGGATCATGCCATTCGTCAATAGCCCTGCTACTGTCGTGGGCAATCGACAGCCAAACAACTAAACTAAAGTTTTCAGCCACCGCTGCCCGACAACCCCGCAGAATGCTGCTGTCAACTTCGTCGTCACAGCCGTCGTAATAGCATTTCTCCTTCCCGACAAGTATTATTATTCAAGCGAGCTCTGCCGAAAATATGCTGAAGATGTTCGGCGAGCGGTTAAAGCGGCGCTTCCGGCGGCGTCGTGCAGAGTCGCCGGCTTCGTCTAGCGCGCGGCCCGTGGGTATGTTGAGACTCGGCGCTGTAAACGCAAGACTTCTTGTAGCTCACATTTCCCGGCAGACGTCCAGTCCGAGCAGAAACCCACGCAAAATGGATCGAAAGCGTCCTCAATCATTACAGCAAAGCCATGCGCTCCTCTCTCCTCGTCTGCCGCCGACCCTCAGGCAGCCCGACCCAGCACGGAGGCGGCGATAACAGATTGTCACCAGCCAACTGCAGCATCACAATCTTCGTCTCTAGAACTGACCGCCGAGCCCCAAAACAAGTCAACGGCGGCCGAGTTTACAGAGCAGCCAACCCCTGCCATTTCCACGTCCGAGAGGCTGTGGAACGCCGCGTACGACAGCCTTGAGTTGGAGGATGCAGAGCTTGTCGGGTCGTACGTGAAAATTCTGGAGGAACTTCTCAACGACGAGACCAGTGAGCTTTCCACAGCCGACGCACGAGCCAAGCTGAAAGATCCAACCGCGCGACAAAAGCACATGAGAGGGTTGGTTGAAAAGGGCCAGGAGAAAATATCCAAGGCATCCAGGATAAGTACCGGGATTGGCGACCTTGCCGATTTCGTTCTGTCCGCCAAGGCGATGGTCGACTTAGTGCTCCAAAGCGTGCCACAAGCTGCGCCAGCTGCACTCCCATGGGCCGGTGTTTGCCTTGGGCTGCAGGTAGGTAATCGCCCTTCTATCGTATCTCAGATTTGCCAACATACGCCCAGATGCTGCGGAATCCTGCACAAGCGACTCGAGCCAACGTTGCCGGTATCGCCCACGTTATCTCCAGAATGGACTGGTATTGCGCTTTGTCCGAACATCTCCTAAAGAAGGATCACGTCGACGAATCTTTGGAATCGATCCTGCCCCAGCTAGAGGCGAGAATCGCCGCGCTTTACAAGGCCCTCCTTTTATACCAGATGAAAAGCGTCTGCTCCTACTACCGCCACCAGGTTCTCGTTTTTTTCCGTGGTCTTGCCAACTGGGACGACTGGGACGCCGACCTGAAGGTCGTCACGGACGCGGAAGACGCCCTGCAAAGGGACTCGGACCAGTACAACAAACTCCAGGCGAAGGAGACATTGGGCCAACTCGTCGAGCATGCCAAAGGAATGGAAACACTGTTCAGGGATCTCACTCAGAATATTCGAGAGCTTATTGCTCAGAACAAAACTGACAACGACGAAAG
Organism: Lasiosphaeria hispida; assembly: GCA_033439745.1. Lineage (NCBI taxonomy): Eukaryota > Fungi > Ascomycota > Sordariomycetes > Sordariales > Lasiosphaeriaceae > Lasiosphaeria > Lasiosphaeria hispida. Next base: position 3,639,862 of record JAUIQD010000002.1, on the reverse strand, counting down.
GTGCCTCCAAGACCTCTTCGTGGTGGATCCTCAGGACGACATGGAGAAAATTCAGAGAAACAAGGACGCGCTACTCGACGAGGCATACAAGTGGGTCCTCGACACGGAGGAGTATGCGGCATTCACGGATTGGAACTATAAAGGGTCCGGCCAGTCTTCGTGTCGACTGATGTGGATTAAGGGCCATGCCGGCACCGGGAAGACCATGCTTCTGATCGGCATCATCAGTGAGCTCTCGAATCAGCCTGCCAAGATTGCACCCAGTCTCTCGCACTTTTTGTGTCAGGGCACAAACGCAGCGCTAAACAGCGCGACGGCCACCCTACGGTCTCTGATCTGGCTGCTTCTTGTTCAGCAACCGCATCTCGTCTCTCACCTGCGGTCGAAACACAAAAATGCAGGCTCTTCGCTTTTTACAGGCGAAAATGCATTTACCGCTCTGTCCAGCGTGTTTAAGAGCATGCTGAATGATCCCGGTTTGTCCCCAGTCTATTTCGTTCTCGATGCCCTTGATGAGTGTGAGTACGGCTTAGCGGATCTCGTCAAACTTATTTCAACCTCTCTTACTCTTTCTCGGAAAGTGAAGTGGCTGGTCTCGAGCCGTCCGACCGTCGAGCTCAAGATTCCGGACACGGTAGGTTCCATGGTCGAGCTGGACGCTCAGAGACTGAAAAACCCGGTCAATGCATACATAGACCACAAACTCTCCATCTTGAAGATTAGAGAGGGATATGATGACCACGTTTTGGCGACCATTGCAGCAGAAGTTCGCCAACGAGCCGAGAACACTTTTCTCTGGGTTGCTCTCGTGTTCAAAGAACTTGACGCAGAGGATGGAACTCTCAACTATGTGCATGGAATGTACGCTGCTGACATTATCAAAGAGATGCCTCCTGGGTTGTCAAAGCTATACAGTTATATGATGGCAAGAATCGAGAAGGGGATGAGGAGAGATCCGCAATATTGCAAGAATGTTCTGGCGACTGCGACTCTTGCGCTCCGCCCCCTCGCTCTCCCCGAGCTTGCAACACTCGCCGAGCTGCCACCCCATATGGACCCTCGGATAATCGTCAAGAAATGTGGCTCGTTCCTGACAGCTAAGGAGGAAACGGTCTACCTGATCCACCAGTCCGCCAAGGACTATCTAGACGAGAACTACACGACCAGACTTCAGCCAGCCGGAGTTGCCCAAGGGCATGCAGACATCGGCAAGCGCTCAATCGAAGTAATGGTGTCCGACTTGAGGCAAAACATGTACCATCTTGACTTCGGCTCCAAACCAAACGATATGAAACCCCCCCATGCAGACCCATTGGCACGGATACGATATTCCTGCTTATTCTGGACTGACCATCTCTGCTTCCGGAATGATGAGAACACTGGCTGTTTGAGAGAGCTGATGGACAGCGGAAAAGCGTTTGAGTTTCTGAAGGAATGCTTTCTCCACTGGCTTGAGGCTTTGTCTCTCTTGGGAAAAATCTCAGATGGGGTATCGTCGATAAGAAAGCTTCTGCACGCTGTCCAAGTCAGTTAGTGGCACTGTTATAATGCTCTACAGTGACTAATTATTACTAGTTACAGCAAGATACAGCTTCTAATTTTGTTGACTTCCTAAACGATGCAGAAAAGTTTATTTGCAGTCATGGATCAATTATGGAACGGGCTCCATTACAGATATACGGTTCTGCACTTATCTTCAGTCCAACCTTAAGTAAGGTCAGAAAGCAGCAGTGGAAGAAGAGGCTGTCATTTATCAAATTGGCCGCAGGCATTAAGGACTACTGGGGTGCGCACCAACAGACGCTTGAGGGGCATAGCGATTCCGTCTACACGGTGGCGTTCTCGCCAGATGGGAAAACGCTTGCGTCAGGTTCAGGGGACAACACCATCCGGCTCTGGGATGCGGCGACGGGCACGCACCAACAGACGCTCGAGGGGCATAGCGATTCCGTCAACACGGTGGCATTCTCGCCAGATGGGAAAACGCTTGCGTCAGGTTCATGGGACAACACCATCCGGCTCTGGGATGCGGCGACGGGCACGCACCAACAGACACTCAAGGGACATAGCGATTTTGTCTACACGGTGGCGTTCTCGCCAGATGGGAAAACGCTTGCATCAGGTTCAAGGGACGACACCATCCGGCTCTGGGATGCGGCGACAGGCACGCACCAACAGACGCTCGAGGGGCATAGCTATTCCGTCTACACGGTGGCATTCTCGCCAGATGGGAAAACGCTTGCGTCAGGTTCATGGGACAACACCATCCGGCTCTGGGATGCGGCGACGGGCACGCACCAACAGACACTCAAGGGACATAGCGATTTTGTCTACACGGTGGCGTTCTCGCCAGATGGGAAAACGCTTGCATCAGGTTCAAGGGACGACACCATCCGGCTCTGGGATGCGGCGACAGGCACGGACCAACAGACGCTCGAGGGGCATAGCGATTCCGTCTACACGGTGGCATTCTCGCCAGATGGGAAAACGCTTGCGTCAGGTTCATGGGACGACACCATCCGGCTCTGGGATGCGGCGACGGGCACCCACCAACAGACACTCAAGGGACATAGCGATTTTGTCTACACGGTGGCGTTCTCGCCAGATGGGAAAACGCTTGCGTCAGGTTCAGGGGACAACACCATCCGGCTCTGGGATGCGGCGACGGGCACGCACCAACAGACGCTCAAGGGGCATAGCGATTCCGTCTACACGGTGGCATTCTCGCCAGATGGGAAAACGCTTGCGTCAGGTTCAGGGGACAACACCATCCGGCTCTGGGATGCGGCGACGGGCACGCACCAACAGACGCTCAAGGGGCATAGCGATTCCGTCTACACGGTGGCGTTCTCGCCAGATGGGAAAACGCTTGCGTCAGGTTCAAGGGACGACACCATCCGGCTCTGGGATACGGCGACGGGCACGCACCAACAGACGCTCGAGGGGCATAGCGATCCCGTCTACGCGGTGGCGTTCTCGCCAGATGGGAAAACGCTTGCGTCAAGTTCATGGGACGACACTATCCGGCTCTGGGATGCGGCAACGGGCACGCAGCAACAGACGCTCGAGGGGCATGGCGGTTATGGCGGTTACGTCACAAGGCAAAGCGATTACGTCAAAGCGGTAGCGTTCTCGCCGGATTGGAACTCAGGTTTGGACGCCTCTCGAAACCAGAGACTAGTAGGTAATATTCTGTTTGTCAATGGCGAATGGATCACCAGAGGTGGAAAGAATCTTCTCTGGCTTCCTCCCGATTACCGGGCAACGTGCACATCAGTGTATGATCATACACTAGTCCTAGGGCATGCCTCTGGGCAAGTGACGTTCTTCCAGATTGATTCCGCTCAGTAATGCAGTAGTGTTATATATTTCTTATATGTTTGTCTAAATGAAGGGTCTGGGAGAAACGTTTGCTTTATACTACTTAGTTTCGCCACTTATGCAAATGTTGACAAATACATCTTTGCCACTCACTGGCGTCTCAGATGATTTGAGGTGGTCAGCATCTATAACCCGTACTGCTATAGCAGGCTTTTCTTCCCACGGCCACTTTTGGCTGGACATAGGTCTAGTTTGGGCGGAGAGTTAACTTATGCGGCATGTGCCTGCTATACTTAGGCGCGTGCGAGATCGCAGTGTAGGCGGAAAAGGCCCGTGCGCTAAAAAGATGTAGAAGAAAAAAGCGGAAGCCGATTCTGCTCGTGACTGTAATGACGCTGGCGAATGACGCAGATAAATCCACCTACGCTGGTCGTCGAAGTAGTAATGCCATGACGAGAATCAGAACAAGCAAACAAACAGAGAAAGGATCCGTCGCAGAGGCCTAGAGCGCATCGCCAACATTGCATTTATGGCCACTAACCCACCAACAGCGGGATGGATTGGGGTGCATGGATGGGCACTGCGTTCTAGACCCAGCTGTCACATCATCGTGAGGTCCAGACCTCACAGGACAAGCTTATTTCTTTTGATGGATGGTGTCTACGGTAATCTTTTCCAAAGAGAAGCAGGGAGGGTGTCAAAAACGACCGGTTGGCTGCGACGGGAGTTGTTGATTTTGGGCAAGAGAGATGCAAGTCAAAGATCGGGGGGTTTTGTGGAGACATGATGTCGGATCTCGCAGGGTCGATGCGGCTGATGTCATAGGTCGGTACAGGACATCCCCGGCGCATTACCCAGTGGCGGGATATCGGTCGCTAGTTGCCACAATCCACTTGAGCTCTCCTAGGTTCTTTTGCCCCACGCAATTCAATTGCTTTTCTGGACATCATAGTGAGTGCGTCATCAGAACGTCGCGACTCGCTCTTCGAGGCCATTGCCTGTTCCTTTTCAAAACCTCCCGGCTGTGCTTCAGAGATGCGAATTCGTGCTGCAGTGCACACGCTCTTGGCTCGTGGCTCTTGAGACGGGCTGTGGACCCTTCCTTCCTCGCTCTGGTGAGGGAGAGGGCCAACCTATACTCGCAAACGGTAATTTTCTAACTGCCGCCTAATAGCGTAGGGTGTAAATAACCTCAGACAATCATGGTAAACATGCAAATGCCATGCTCTGGGTGCACCCCCGGGCCGGGGCTGCCAACTTTTTGTCCCGACCTTCAACCTCGCGCCAACTTCTCTAAACTCCTTTTCGTTGGGCCCCTGCCCGTGCAAACCCTCCCGCAGCGAGACCAGCTCCCGACCAGCGTTGCCAATGCTCAAAGGGGACACAAAAGGTTACTGTCTGCCTGTCTGGGTATCCTGTTTGCCTATCCAATCTGCCTGTGGTGCCCGTTTCTTGCTTCTCGTCTCCCTACGTCCAGGAAGTGTACCTGTACAAGGTCACCCCTGCTCCATCCTTCTCAGCTCAGTGTACGCGATTGCATGCGTCCCGTGCATGTCTGCAGCCGGAACAAGCATTCAAGGAACCAAGGGTCCGCCGCGTTTTGTTTCAACCAGTGACATCATGGCAAACCGCTCATCACTTTTGCGAGGGGGTTCGAGACCGCCGATCATCTGTCTGGCTAGTAAATTCAACAAGTACAAGTTAGCCCTGGAGCGTATCTCTTATTAGTGCCACCCTGCAGCTAAAAACGTTGCCCCGGATCAGCCCGTGGTCGCCGAGACCACCGTCATAACTAGTTGACAACGACATTTGCCGAATAAGCTTCGAGGTGATGTCGTCCGTCACCTCCGTCACCACTGTTGATCCATGACGGAACACAGCGTCACGGACCTTACCAGACATGACAGAGCACGCTAGGTGGCTAGGCAGACGGTCGCGACGGTTTGCGAGCCTGGCCGCTTTTTGCTGTCACCATCCCGCCTCCGTTTATCCACTTGGACCCTGGACTGGACCGGGTGCGTCATTCAAAGTACTGAGTACCGGCGCCGTGGCCGTGACCTCTAGGCCCCCCTCATGATCAGCAGGGTCTTTTGCCCTTCCCGGATCGCTGCTCTAAGTCAGACCCTCTTTGGCGCTCGAGTGCGCTTTTTCTGCCCCCGCTCCCATTCGTTCCGCTTCGGGACACTTCCCAACTTGAGAGGAAGGGCTTTTGATCGTACGAGTGTCCGGCAAGGCATGTCTCTCCTGCTCGGGTAGGATATACACCCCAGACGGCAAGCGAAGAAAAACCACCAATGTCAACATCGGCCATAGGGGATGGCGTAGGGCGTACAGAACACGTCCAGCATCGGCACCTCTTATAGCAAGCAACACGCTCATCGGTTTTGGCTTAATTGGTTCACCGGCGGGTACCAGGAATGTCCCCCCCTCTATGGCAAAAGCGGTACCTATTAGCGTCGATCAGCTATGAAAGGAGGCAAACGTGCAGTCCAAGGTAACGGTACGTTGTCAAATCAACTTTGAACGCCCACGTCGCTTCGAGCAGCACCTCGCAAGTCGTCGGGGCGCCGGCGTAAGTTCCTTCTTGCCCTCCTCTCTGTAAGTGACGGGTGGGGAGGGTAGTGGATAGAAAAGAGGGGAGGGGGGGGACAAAAAACAAGGGTCCAGTGCAGATCTGAGTGACGGAGGGTACTTCCAGACCCTTCAGTTTTCTCACCTTGGTGCTCTCCGCTTGTCAGCGCGAGCTTCTTCAGGCCGTCTGACGGCCCTACACGTTTCAGAGCGTCAAGACCCCCGTCCGTCGCCCCCCCAGTCCACCACACCATTGCCGCCTTATATGAGATAAACTTCCTGGTGCTCAGCTCCGGCTTATAAAGCGTCTTCCCTCCCCGATCCCGACCCCTTCTTCTTGTCTATCATCGGTTCTGCAAGGAATACTCATCACCATTTCCATTCCATTTCATCCTATCATATTCCTCCAGGAGCCTTATTACCAAGAACCCAACAACCAAACATACTTTTCACAGCAATTTTCTGTATACCTCTCCCCACCCTTTGCGACATCACTGCGCCCTCTATCAACCAACTCAACTATCCCGCAAACAACATCATGTCGTCTTCTCAAACCTTCTCTATGGTGTTCTCGTCACCGCCGCCACCCGCGGATATCGGCACATACTCGCGGTCCATGCATCAACACACCAAGCGTCAGATGGAGGCCGCCTCACAGTCGTCCCCCCGGAGAACGAACAGCAACCAGTCGTCCAATAGCGGCGCCAGCGGCGTCGGTAGCGGGCCCTCTCCCCTAGCCAACGGCTACAGCACGTCGAGGAATCGCAACTCGGGCGACTACAGCTACCACTCTTGATGAGGCTCAGAAGACAAAGAGCTGAAGACTGGAGAATTATTGCGAACAATCGCTTTTTTGCCTTGTTGCGCCCCGTGTGTGTGACGACGAAGTCCGAGGGTGGGATGGCCATATACGAGCATTCGACGGAGAGATTGCTAGAGGAAGAAAATCGACCGAAAAGGCGGCGAGCAAGCAAAGGCAGGTGGCCGCCGCGGGAAAACAAGGAGCCAGGCTTGCAAACAGGGAAGCTGATGGAGAGGAGGAGCAAAGCCTCATGACGTACGCACGCTCGTCGAGGAACTTTTTCTTGGGGGTAGTGGGTGGTGATGACAGGATGCGGTGTTGGGTGTTCTAAGGTATTATCCGTCTCATGATCATGGCATTCATATATCCTATTGCTAGATGGGCGGGAATTAGGACTGTTGGGATTGGGACTGGTATGATGGAAATAAGCACGGCGTTTAGGGATGGGTGGTAGTGGTTTTTGGGGTGTTGACATGGGTATGATTTGGTTTTGCTGGGTGGCCATGAATATAACAACCTGCCAACCCATGATGATTCATGACAGTTTGCCTTCTCCTCTAGCGTATCAATATGGCGGGGTGTATACGCAGATGGGTGCCCTGTTGGTATTGCGTTCAGTATGAAAGGCTTAATTATGATCTCTTAAGAGACTCGCTCACCAGGTGGAAAATGTCCATGGCACATGATTGATGTATGGTGTATTAGTGTGAACATCCGTCGTTCGGTTCTGTTTTCCTGCTCTTTCTACCTGCGTGGCATAGTGAAATGCCGAAACTCAAACAAGAGGCTGCTTCTTCTTGATGCCCAATAATGCTGAGTGGTCCTTTTTCTTCTTGACCTGCCGCTTGAAGCTGGGTGGTGGCATGTCCGTAGAGATAACTGGGGCCGGTTTTGTGATAGGAGCCGGTTTGGTCTCAGCGATTGACGCTAAACGCCAACTGTCGGGCCCGGAACTTGGCCCAGCTTCCGCAGTTGATGAGCTCCCAACCCAACCGGCCCCCTCCACCTCGACATCCTCCTCCAACATCTCATGCGACCTCTGAAATGCAAACGCCCTTCTCGCCGCCTCGGCATCCTCCTGCTCCTGCCTCCTCCTTTCCTCTTCCTCAGGTGCAACGGGCACGACAACCTCCACCTCCACCCCATCGCGATGCGCCTTTTCTATGCGGGCGTTTCGACTGCGGATCTCGTCGAGCGCATCGGCAACGGCCATCTCGCGCTTGGCGTCGGCCGTCTTGGCCTCGAGCTCGGCCATGGCGTTGCGCTCCTCCACACTGCCGCCGCCGGCGCCACCACTGCCGCTATTGCTCCCGAGCCCCAGCATGCCGTAGCCCTTGTTGGAGCCGTCGTCGGCGTTGGCGGCCATCTCGCGCTCGATGCGGTCGAGGCGGGCTTCGTCGCTCTCCTCGAGCTCGCCCTCGAGCCCGCGCCGCCAGGGCTCCGTGTTGCGCTTGGCGCCCTTCTCGACAATGTAGTTCTGGTTGCGCGGGTCGGTGCGGAAGACGATCTCGGCCGAGCAGCGCGTGCAGCGGATGTAGAAGCGGTAGATCTGGACCGAGAGGTAGCGCTCGTCGACGGGCGTCTCTTTGCGGGCGTTGAACTTGCGGCCCCGGTACATGTACTGGATAACGGGGTTTAGCGGGACTGTTTTTTGGGGGGGGAAGGGGGAAAGGGGTTCGACAAACCTCACCGCAGGCGGTGCACCGTAGGGAAAAGGGCGCCATCAGCCGGACTGTTTGTACCTTGGGGCCGACCTGCTTGGGGCCGCGCGACCGGCCCAGGAGGGACGGGTCCCAGTCGGGGGGGTAGTATTTCCTGGAGGAGGCGTGTTAGAAGGAGCTTATAGGCAGCTAGAAGGGGACGGCAGGAGGGCGTACGTTAATACTTTTCGCTCAGACATTTTTTCTGAATAAGCTCTTTCAGGGTATCTTCAAGATTTGAGGCTGGGGAGGCGCAATATGGATGTCGCTGTGATGTATGGTGGATAGTTGCCGGATGGTCGATGTCGAATTGCTGGCAGGCGTTGGCGGTTGGAGGCTGGAGGGGTCCTCATGTGGCGCGACTTGAGGCTGAAAAGCTAGCTCGCCCAATCAACAGCCTTCACAACCTTTTGGAAATTCAAGATTGAGGGTTAGGGTTCAGCTATACTGTTGAGCAGCAGCCTTTGGAAAACTTTTTGTTGAGGCGTTCACGACACTTCCAAGTTCCCGAGCAAATGATTTTTGAGTCATCATTTTCATCAATCGTGTGCCGACGCTCATGGTAGCGTTATGCTATGTACATGCTTGCTTGCTCCCGGATGCCGACCTCGAGCATCTCGGCCAGCAAATCCCACTTTCCAGCGGCCTCCTCGCGGCTGGCTCTTGCCACACCCCGCAGCCCTCCCGCAACAAAGCGCAGATATCTCTCGAAATCAGTATGCATATCCTTTAGCACCGCTGCGTGCGATTTATGCCCGCCTGCGTCCTTGGCACCGCCCTGTTTGGGTGTCATATTCCCCCAGTCCGCGCCGTCCTCGTCCTCATCATCGTCGTCCCCCTCTTTCCCTTTCGGCTTGGGTGCATACAAGGCGCTCTTAGCCCTTCCCTGCGACTCTTTGAATGGCGACGACATGACGGACAACCTAGATATCTCCTCATCTTCTTCAGCGAGTCTCTCCATTTCGAAACGATGCGCATCCTCAACCTTGATGGCCAAGTCAAAAATGTCCAAGATGCACTCGCGGATCGGTTGCAGTTTTGGGCTCTGGCAAGATTCGCTGATGATGCGGTTGATAAAGCTTGAGTGCGTCGAGATCATGTCATCGACATCTGGCGCCTCGCGCAAACCCTCCCGCAACCTTGTCGTGTTCGGCGCAAGAACAAGCGAAGTCAGGTATGTCATGATGGTATTACAGAACCACAAAAGCTTCGTCCTCAGAAGGTAATATGTCGCGAGGTGAGCGGCCGCGCCGGCTTTTTCAGCATGGGAAAAACCGAGGATGGGGTGTGCAAGAAATGATATCGCCCTGCGAGTTTGGAGGAGGAAAGTAAATATTGTCTGGTACCCCTGAACCGCTTCTACCGGAACTATGATCTGGACCGGCCAGTTCAGGCGGTAGCTGAGACGAATGGCGGGGAGACTAAGACGGACAGAGCTCCGAGAAGCAGTTCCGCTATGAGCTAACCCGCGCGGGTCGACCTCTGCGGACAGCCGGTATCCATCGACACAGAGCGAGAATGCCTCCTGAGCAATCTCGGTCAGTGTGAAGCGGTCCTTCCAGCTGGCGCTGAAACTGTCCAGGTGCCTGAAAATTGCCATTGAAAGTGCGTTGGACTTTGAGCCATCAGACATCAAGTAGATGTACTGGAGCGCATCGAGTCCTTGCGAGAGGCCATACGAATTGAATAGCAGCTCACGGAGCGTGGCGGACGCGGTGTGATGTTTGCTCTGAATCCATGCTCCGAATGCAGCAGTGAAAAGTTCGGAAAAGGGGGCAAATTCAAGATCTTTTGGGCAAACAGTGGCAAAGTCGATCCGCGGCTCGTCCTGGTCCCGCCGATTTCTTACTGACTCATGGTGCTTCAGGTGCTTCAAGACAACAATGCTCTTGCCGGTGGTGAAGATACGATGAATTGCAGGTCGAAGGAACCGCGGGGCGTGAAGCTGTCCTTCTGTGCTGCGAAGGAGGTTGAACTGGCTCTTCCAAATCTGGGGCAAGGCGAGTTTCGTTGAAGATTCCGAAACGAAGAATGTGCGGTCACCTGGCACAAGTCTCCCGTCTTCCATCCAGAGCCGTATGGGCTTCAGGTAAATCTGGAAGCAGTCGAAGAAGATGTTGCCGAGAAGGTTGTAAGTGGCAATGTTGCCTTCTAGCTGAGCTATCCCGACGGCGTCGAACAGAAGTTCGAGGTAACGGAATGCATGGGGGTTCCGTTCCTCCTGAAGCAGCCGTACAATGCCCGAGAGACTATACAACCGTGATAACGACGGCCCCAGTTCGACCAAGATACCCATCAAGCTGACAACCGCATCTTGCTCTATTGCAACGAAGCGACCCTGGATCACGGCCAGATCTTGATCGAGCGAGCGAAGTGCCTTTTGCAGTGAGTCCTGGAAGACCTGTAAAAGAGGTATCTTCTCTTCTCTTGCCACAAAACTGCGCAAAGGCGCAAGCTTCCGACCGCACTCGGCGAATGAGGTTACGAGTGACTTGTATGTGTCCCATGACACGCCGGCGAGCTGGTAGCTGTTGACGGGGTTGCATTTGGAGTCGAAGACTGTGGTCTCCAGCCCACCGAGCATGAAGAGGGCTTCTCGAAGCAGCTGGATACTCGAAATAGGGGTTTTCTTTGCTCTACCTTCCCCGTCTCGTGCAAGGGCTGTATGTCTCCAAGCTTGGCCATCTCGTGCCTGCTTAAGAAGTAAGTCACCGTCGGCCGGACCGACCGTCAAGTCGTGGGCCGTTCGCTGGTGCTCATCCTCGGCCGATGAGGCGGTGGTGAGCGACTCTCCAGAGGTGGCCGACTGCGCATCCTCTTCGTCCTCGTCTCCAGAGCTGGGCGAGAAGTCGACATTGCGCCATAATGCTCGGTCCTCGTTCCAGCCGTCCTCTTTTGCAATCTCCTGCCAGGTCAGATTGGGGTGGGCATCATTGTCCAGTCCAGCGGCGAGGAGATCCAAGTCACCGAGATTAGATTTGATCGCGGGCTGGTCCGAAAGCTCTAAAACAAAGCGAAAGACATCCGGGGTCCACTTGTTGCGGTGCACCTCGAGGGAGTTGAGGCTTTTACAAAGTTCATCGGCAAGGGGGTCCCGCCCAACCACGCGGAAACGCTCTTCGAAGCCCTTAAGCTGGTCTTCAATCTCGAACTGGTTTGTGCGTAGAAAGTTGCCAGTATTATACCGGAGCGTGCGCAACGCGGTCTCACGGCATGCATCCAATTTCTGGCGATCGGTCTAGGTGCGGGTCAGCAGGGAGAAAGAGAAATGAAAAACTTGAAACGAAGCAATTCACACGCACCGCTGGGATGACCGTGATGGCATCGACGAGCTCGTCGATCAGCGCCCCCAATTCTGCGAGGTATGCCATGCTGCCGCAGCCTGGCCGAGAATGGGCATCCTGCTAGCGGGGAACAGCGCCTCGTGTTGATGTGTATTTTGCTGGAATATCTCGTTGCCCGTGAGAGTCGCGCTACGCGGTTAGCCTCACGCGTCGTCCAAAGGTAAATTCTAGGCTCGGGAGGGCCACTGTGGGGAAACGCCAATGCCGTCCTTGCGTTGGAGAAGTGGCACGGGGGCATCCTGGCTTGGCTCGCCGTGAAACAACGCGAGGCACAGCCACAGGACCTTATCGGAGGCTTATCAAATGACATCAGCCGCCCCCCTATTTGCTGAGGACCTCTCAAGTCGCCTCTCTGAATTTTTCCAGGGGTTAGACTACCAATTGGCGTTTTGCCAGCACCAGCAATCCGACGCGAAAACAAATCCCCGTCGACTGCATAACGACACTCCATCCGGCAACGTCCATCCGTCAGCAGCGCAGCCCCCGAGACGACAAACCGTAAATGAAGTAGCCCTCGACGGTCGGACGCCGGCTTTTTCCGTGCTGATAGCAAAACTTGTAACGACGGAAGCGACGATAACGAGTACACAGCACAACACTGCGACCGGCAAACATGGCGATCGCACGCCCGGTCAGGGCATTGGGGCTGGCAGCCGTCGTTATGTGGTGTTTCTTTCTTTATCAGATATTTGCGCCCTCGGCCCCAATAAGGAGGCCTGGTGAGGTGGGATGGGACGAATATGACCCCAATCTGGAACGTAAGGACGCGGCACCCTGACACCGTTTCCACGATCGTCCCTTGCATCATGGCTGACACGCAACCACAGCGACAGACGAACCCGAAGGCATCCTGGTGCACGTATCCGACGAGTATGCACCAGGCATCGCAAACTCGGCGCGAATCAACGCGACGCTTCTGGCGCTGGTGCGGAACGAGGAGGTGGACGGCATGGTACAGGCAATGCGCGACCTGGAACGGACGTGGAATCACAAATTCAACTACCCTTGGACCTTCTTCAACGACGTACCCTTCTCGGAAGAGTTCAAGACTAAGACACAAAACGAAACAAAGGCTGAGTGTAAATACGGTATGCTACACATCATGAGTGGATGCCGTGGTTGCGACAGGCGCGCATATGCTAACACTGGTTGCAGAACTGATTCCAAAGGAGCACTGGGAGATGCCGTCATGGATCAACAAGGATTTGTACGACGAGTCAATCAAGCTCTTGCTGGACGAGAAGATTCAGTATGCCGACAAAATCTCGTACCATCAAATGTGCCGGTGGAACAGCGGCATGTTTTACAAGCACCCAGCCCTGGCTGATACGCAGTTCTATTGGCGGGTGGAGCCCAATGTGCACTTCTTCTGCGACGTCGACTACGATGTCTTCCGCTACATGCAAGACAACAATAAGACGTACGGCTTCACCATCAATCTGTACGACGCGCCACAGTCGATCCCGACACTGTGGCCCGAGACCTTGAAGTTCCTTGCCGAACATCCCGAGTACATCCACGAAAACAACGCCATGGACTGGTTGACAGATAGTATCCGCCGCCCGGACCACAACAGGAAGGCTAACGGTTACTCGACCTGCCATTTCTGGAGCAACTTTGAGATTGCAGACATGAGGTTCTGGCGGAGCAAGGCCTACGACGACTACTTCAACCACCTGGACAGGGCTGGTGGTTTCTTCTACGAGCGATGGGGCGATGCCCCTGTTCACAGCATCGGGCTGGGGCTGTTTGAGGACTCGAGCCGCATTCATTGGTACATTTATCTTCCAACCCCCCCCCACTTCTTCCTGCAGCCTCTAACTCAACTTTCTAGGTTCCGCGATATTGGATACCAGCATGTGCCCTTCATCAACTGCCCCAACTCTAATAAATGCAAGGGATGCACCGCCGGAAAACCGTTCGAGGGGGAGTCTTTTCTCCAAAAAGAGGACTGCAGGCCCAACTGGTTCAAGTTTGTCGGCATGGGCTGAGCTACCTTTGGAGCCAAGGAACCAAAGGACAACCGCGCAGATGTGTTTGACAGACCGTCCTACGTGAACATGGCGGTCATCGTCTGTATATCAACATGATTAATTATGCGACAGGGTTTTGGGATACTATAAACGCATATGGGAAGGACGAGGGTGTCTGGCGCAGGCGGTAATTCACCATCAATGATGCTGTAGATTAATGACGGGCTCCCAGAAGGAGATTGGCCCCGGGCAAGCGTTGCTTTGGCTTTACTAGAAACGATGGGAAATAGGGTCGCATGCAGAGCATGTCCGGTATATGGAAGCCTAGGACGATGCTTATCTCAACTAGATGTTATGTGTTCTTACGCATGCATCGGTGCTTTGCTGTGATTGATCGAGTGTATAGTAGCCACTGGCGGATATCAGCCTTTCCCAAAAACGGTTACCGCACCCGAGGTTCCTCCCACACAAAACTGATTTCCAAACCCCCCTTCTTTCCAGGCGATGCAGCTTACGACGTTCTTGCGCTCCTTTTCCTTGCCGTCCCGCCCTACGACCCTTTTCCTGCTTTCACTCCCACCCGCGCCCCACGGCACGGAAAGCCTAGCCACGAGCTTCCCCGTCAGCAGATCCCAAGCCCAAACCCTCCCCTCATTGGCAACTCCCGATGGTGTCGCCGGCACTTCCACACTATCCCCCGACCCGGCAGCGGGAGCGGGACTCGTCATTTCGTCCCCGGCCACAACAAACCTCTCCTTTCCGCCCAAGACACTCTGCACCCGCAGCTCCTCGTTCCGCCACCCAGCATCGGCATACGCCTTGAGACACGCGCCGTTGGCGCGGTCCATCAGCCGGACTTTGCTGTCCAGCGAGCCGACCAGGACCGTCTTGGCGTCGCGCGCCAGACACAGACTCGTCACGCTGGCGCCCAGCACATCTGTCGTCGCGCGGCCCATGCGCACGTCGTAGCTGCGCACCCGCCCGTCCACGCTGCCCGCCACAATCTCGGCGCCCGCCACCACCACGGCGCTCACGGCGTCCCGCGCCTCGCCGAGCACCTGCACCGGCTTCCCGCCGCCCGCCCGCGCGTCCCACACCCGCACCGTGGTGTCGAGCCCGCCGCTGACGACCAGCGAGTCGTCGGCGCCGCCGAACGCGACGCAGTTGACGCGCCCCGTGTGCCCGTGCTGCGACCCGCCGAAGCGCCGCGTCGTCTGCGCCGTCGCCACGTCCCAGAGGAAGACGGCGCGGTCGCCGCCCGCCGAGGCGAAGCGCGCATTGTCGGCGGCCACGGCCAGCGAGAGGACCTCGTAGCCGTGCGCCGCGTAGGTCTGGATGAGGCGGCCGGCGGGGAGCGCGGGGAGCGCTGAGGCGGCGGGGCGCGTGATGTGCGACGAGGCGGGCGACGGCGTGGGGGGCAGGGGGTTGTACAGCCGGATGGAGCGGTCGGAGGAGCCGGTTAGGATGTAGGTGCCCGGGGAGGCCGAGTAGCTGACTGCGTGGATAGGGCCTGGCCGGGGGGGGTTAGCGTTGTTGGGTTTTTGGGTATCAAGGCGAGTAAAACTCACCATTAGACCCCAGCAGCTGGGCGACCGCGCTCTGGGGAAATTCCGCGCGTTCAGGCATCGCAAGTGGTAGGTACCGCGAATGTGTGTGGCTCAGTGCAAGTCCATCATGCCGCGATCACGTAACGATGGACGCCGATTTGCGCGCGGCTGTCCTGATGGTGTTTGAGATGGCGTGTCAGTGGCATCCAGCAAGGTGGTCCAGCAGGATACGGTAGTGCTGATAAGCTATTTTCCGAGCTTTGGGTTATCGAGTTTTTATCGTTTCTTATCATGCGGCCCGTCTCACATACGGTTTCCTGCGTTTCCTGCGTTTCCTGCGGGAAGGGCTTGTGTGATGAGCTCGATGCAGCCTTGCGGAACGGTCGCGTCTCAATGTTCTAGAAGGAAGCTAGAAGTCACCGCGACGGGTCAACGTCCCGAAATTCAGATGAAAATGCCGGGGTGGTCTCAGCCCAGGTGGTGTCGTACTGCCCTTAGCGCAGCAGCCTGCAGCCAATCACAGCCAACCAGATCGATCGATGCCACAGCGTCGAAGAATGATACCGCTTAAAGGAAAGCGCCAGGAGCTGAGGATTCAACGACATCCAAACGAGTTGGGAAATGCTACATGAGGGCGAGAGAACGGTCTGAAGCCGCAGATGGGGTTTCGGCAATTCACAAAATCAAATGGAAACAGGTATTTTGTCTTGAATCCTCAATTGACCAAGCCAGGCCAGCATCGTGGCTGCCCGACTGGTGCTTTGCTCTCCATTGCTCTGTCTTCGTGGGGACACTAGCCCCTTACACACGGGGTATTTTGTATCAGCTCGACTATAGGTAAGACAGCAGTCCGCTGCATCTCCGCCGTCTCCCGACTGGCGCTTCTCTTTCGCAAAGTTCTGCCTTGCTTCCAAAAAGGCTCTTTAGACTCTTGCTCGTGCCCCTTGAGATTTTCGTGAAAGGAAACAAAATCAAAACGCCACCTTGCAATGCATGTTTGAATCCCATCCAGCCCATCCCTATTCCGTAGCGGAGAAGAAAGAAAAGAATGTACAAGAAGGTGTGAGTAGGGGAGAAGAAAAAAAAAAAAAAAAAAAAAAAAAAAAAAAAGAAGAAAAAAAGACATTGGAGAATGCACAAGGTCCAAAATAAACAAGAACTGTAAAACCTTGGGTAAGGTAGGCAAAATGTCGCCCGTCCACCCGTCCACCCTTCCGTCTGCAACATCACTTCGTTACCTCTCGGTCATCATGGATACCCCAACGCAGTGAGGCCCATGTACACCAAGTCCATCTCCCTCGGAAACCTCGCCTCGAGCGCATCCGCCATCTGCCACCCCAACTCCTTTTCTCCCCCCCCACCCGCATTCTTTTCAAAGACTCGTAACCCCGCAATCTGAAGCTGCCCCGGTGTATCGAGCCCCGCCGCGGCGCGGTCCCTCAGGCTCGCCAACCGATCCAGCCGATGATCCATCGCCATTTGATGAACTTTGGCGTCCTCCCACACCGTGCCCAATATTTCGAGTACGCTCCGTGCCAGCGCCAGTCCGTCGACCAGCCGAGGCAGCTCGTGCATCGCACCCTCGGCAGATAGCACGTCGGCGGCCTCGAGAATGGCGAAGCTTGTGAAGGGCGGTGGCATGCCGATTCGACCCATGCTGCCATCTTTTGCGACAATACAGACCACGTCAAGCAGCTTGCGCGCGTGGTCGCGGGCGATGTGGGCGTATCGCGTCCGAAGGGGAATGGTGAGAAAGCGGGCGTGGACGTGGCGATGGAGTTTGGTGATTGTGAGGTGGTAAAGGATGTGCATGAGGATCAAGGTTCCTTGGTCCTCGCGGGCGATGGTGCTTAGGTTGGCGGGAGAATACTGCAAAAACACGGGGAGGGACGACTTCCAGTCGTCGAGGCGGGATATGGTGGTGCGGTGGAACTTTGAAAAATCAAAGTTATGCTGCGCGCCGCGGTGCGAGAGCCGGTAAATCGACGCCATGACGTCCCCCCAAATCGAGACGAGTTGGATGAGGTACCCCATGATGCCGACTCCCGTACTCGACTGCTCAAGTGAGGAGAAATACGGCTCAAATGCAGGTGTCACCGTCGCCCTCTGGTCCTCAAAGCTGCGCACGTCAGCCGGGAGGCGGGTAAAGATGTCCTCGGTGTTGACTATGGCGATACGCGTGGGAAACAAGCCGTTCAACCTTTCGAGGATAAAGCATGACCAGAATGTTCTAGTCCTGCACTCGGAATAACCCGCCCTCGTCAAGCCGTACGGAAAGCCCGTAAGAGACCCGTCCTGAGATCGGTCGAGGTCTAGGTTCAGCTGCAAGCATGTCGCCGCCGAGATGGCCCCGCTGGTCATGTCGTTTGCGTCGCTCGGCCGTGTGACAGCCAGGTAGTAGAGCGAGAGAAGTATTCTGGCTTGCACAAGCTGCAGTGATAGGGTGCCGTGATCAACCGCGTAGCGTGCCACTTGCGAGTATTCGTGGGCATTGCTCCTCCCGCCCGTCGAAAGGGCTATGCCGACGGCAAGGATGCTATAGACGAGCATCAGGTCTTCTGGGGACTTTCTGTGAGCGCTATTCTGAACCCAGGACTTGAACGCCTTCTCGGGGAGGAAGCGGAGTGCCGTAGCATCGGTGTGGGCGAAGAAGGATGTAATGATGCTGGTCACGGACTGAGGGTCGGAGACATACGGGTCTGTTTGCCAGGCTCGGCACAGGACGTCCTCGTGTATACGAGGCAGCTCAGGCTGGTGCCACGACAGCGTGGATCGGCTCGTATCGGGCGTCTGCGCTGTAGGCGATCGCGGCCCGATCGTCGGCGTGAAGTGCTCGTAGCCCACCCGGATCCGCTTCGGCGGCATAGGCGCTACCAGGTCGGGGCTCCCGGGACGGAGCGCCGTCCGCGGCGATATCGAGTCGCTCGAGTGGCTGCTGGGCCGCATGTGCTCCGGTGGAGGTCGAATGATGCTGCCAAGTCGCCGTGTATCGTCGAGCTCGGCTGGTGGAGTCGAGGGAGACGTGTTGTGGCCGCCTCGCGGGCTATATAGCATGAACCACGGTATTAGATTTGATGTTTGATATTGGACATGGGGTACCGCCCCCTCTCCTTGCTCTCCCCTCGCCCGGGATACGCCATTTGGTGTTCCTTCATGACTTACGCATTCTTGAATTTGCAGACGCGGCCGAACTTCTCGCACTGGATGCACCGCGGGTAGTCGGGATCGCACTTGATCTTCTTCTCCCTGCACGTCACACAAGCGATGGCGAGCCTTTTCCTCGGCTTCCCGGCCTTTGTCACTCCCCAGTGCGCGTTAACCGCCTCTCCGTCGATAACCGTTTTGCAGTGGCTTCCGTCATCGTAAAAGTAGCACATCCCTTCGCCTGGCACCTCGGCAGCTCGCACAAATCGGGGCAGAAAATGGGTCCCCGTCCAAATCTTGGGGCCTAGCCCATCCTTGGCCAAAACAACCTCCGACGGTACGGTGCTCGTCGGTGTAGTAGGAAGATGCTGTGTTGAAATCTGCGGGGTTAGCTGCTCCCGATAGCTCATTCTCGCATCTTCCTCACGACCCCCCCCTGACAGCTGGGGATGAAACGGCTCTGGTGCCGACCTATACGGTTGAGGCTCCCAGCTGCTGCTAAACGAATACTCCCGGCTGCCCTCAAGCTGCGTTGACCTTTTGCTGTAGTCTGACCCACTCCGTGGCCGTTGCTGTTCAAGCTCTCTCGGGCGGGGCGAAACGGGTCCTGGGAAGCCCCGGGATAGCGAAGGAAGGGGGGCACGCTCCTGAAACCGTGGGTCTGGCGCACTGCGAGGCTGTTGTGAGAGCAAAGGTGCCGTTGTCGTTGTCGACGCAAAGTACGACGATGACGACGATGACAGTGACCTTTCTAGGCTCGTTGCTGGCCCGTGTGGACGGTCAAGCGGCGAGGGTGACGGGTAAGAGCCTTGGCGGTCCGACAAGGGCGAGTGGAAAGGTCGAGTCTGGGAGGGAGGCCCGAAGAGGCTGCTCAGGGACGGGAGCTGCTGCCTCGAAACTCCTTGGTCGGCGGCGACATCTCTGCGAATCTGCGTCTCGTCCGAACCCTTCCCCGAAGACATGTCGCTTGCCTTGGCGGACGGGTCATAGTTGGACATAGGCGGAGAGAGAGGAGCAGGCGGGTTCCAAGACCGCTCCTCGGACTGCCTAGAGGAATACAAAGATGAGTCTGGGGTGAGAAGCTCGGGAGGTGTATCCGGGATGGCCAAACGGTATCGAAGGTCGATATAGGATGCAATCCCCATTGAGAAGAGCGTTGTTGTGATTTGAGTAGGTCCTTTTTTGTGTCCGTCTCATGGCCCTCACAAGGAGGGGGGGGGGGGTTGTATTTGGGCGTATCAAGGCAACGAAATGTTCTAGTTGGCACCGAGCACAAGAGCACGACGGGTTACCGAGGGACAAAGAGGTCGAAGGCGACCGGCAACTAGATATTGTCCGGATAAAGGTACACACACAGGCGGCGCAGTCGAAACTCGGGTCCAACTTTCGGACGGTCGTGCCGCCAAGGTTCAGCAGGAGGAGCGTACCGAAGCCGGATAATTGAGCTGTGAAGCGAGACGCGCGGGCGATCCGTTGGTGGTCTTGAAGTGCCTTGGGACAAGTGGACGGTGCCGCAACGGTCATCTACGGGGCACACTGGGGTTGATGTGCGTCTGGGACGGTCTCGACAAGTGGGAGACGCAGGGCTAGGAGATGGGGCAGCCGTGGCAGAGGGCTGATATTGTATGCCGGTCTAGTGCGGCAGTAGTCTTGAGCACAGGCCGGTCGTACTATCGGCCTCACTCTCGAGCAAGGTGCCGTAAGATACACCGAGGCAGAGGCAGCGTGGATTTGGAAAGGAGAAGGGGATTTGGGGTAGCCTGGGTAGACAGGGGGTTTAGGGGGGGGGGGAGGGGGGAGGCGAGGAAACGGGAAGGGCACCGATGTGTATGTATGGATGTACGTTTGAGGGAGCTGGCCCTGCTGCGTCCTACACTACCTACCCTAGGTTGTAGGCCAGCCAGCCCGGCTCAGTGGATGGATCGTGCTTCCTAGTCTCAAGGAGCACCCACACGTGCCGTTTTCGTAGGCTCTCTCAACCCCTGTCGACTAGTGTAGACGAGGCAGGGCTCTCTGGGAAGGACAGCAAGCAGCACCAGACCGATGGCTTTCGGCAGCGCGGCATGGGCGTTGCTCTCTTCGGACGATGCATGTACAATACAAGCACTTACCCTGCAATATGAGAGCATCGAGCATCCCGAAGTACCTGGACGATGAAAGCGTGCAAGCAGGCGAGAGAGCTAAGAAATTTGGCTTGAGGTCGGCGCTGCCTGCATTCATCCCATTCCCCGTTTGAATGCTAGCTGCATGGGTGGCCATGGGTGGCCCATCTTGGTGGCTTGGGAAGGAAGGGGGGGGAGATGGTGGGGTGTGGTGAAAGCGGCCATGGGGTGTCGTCTGAGAGGAGAGGCATGGGTAGCTACCACGCGGCGAAGAGGGTTCGGGAAGATAAGGAGGCAGGGAGGACGAGTGTGATGATTGTGTGGATGGACGGGGGATTGGGACCGGGACTGGCAGCCAGGACAGGGACAGGGGCACAAGACAGGCCCCGCCAAGCCGCCAACCGCCAAGAGAAAGCGAACGGCTTCGCAAAGACCGGGAACGAGACTGTCTACGGCGGGGTGCCCTCGAGCTGGCGAGCTTGCGAGCTGACGGCTGATGGAGGAGGTTGTTATGAAAGCGGGCGGCTCGGCTGGGGTGGACCAGACATCAGTGACAATAGGCGAGGACGGGGCCGACGGGACATCAGGTGCCTACGGGTTGACAGCCCATATGCCAGAGGCCAGAGCAATAAGATGCGCGAGAGTCAAAAGAGCCTGCTGCTCACGTCAATGCTTAGCAGGCGGCCGGACACCCTTACGGCATCACAGCTCAGCAACTGTTGCAGGAAGCCTCACTGGCTGGCCGTCCCGCGCCATTCTGGAACTCGCCGCGCACTAGGTACGTAGCGTGTCTCGAACGTGTGTGTATGTAGTGTATGTACATACGGGGTTAGACTATGTTCTGCCACGGGCTCGCGGGCGCGTGGGAGCCACACCGTGTGCGTCTTTTCGTGGTGGCCCTGTCTGTGAGACCTGACGAGACTTGAGACCTGTGAGACCTTTCAGACCTGCTCAGCAGAGAGGACTTGGGGAACCCCTGTACAATGAGGGTAAAAGCCAAAATTACAGCTGGTGGGGGTTGAAGTGAGGTACGGATACCTAGGGTGGCCTTTGGCCACCATCACATCACCTGCACCCGCTGTGAGCTAGAGATGCATAAATATTGAGGAGAACTGGCTGGGCACACCGTGCTGTGGCCGGCTGTATTGTACAGTACGCTGCTCAGCACCATTGGGAACCACTCCACTGCGTCTGCATGTGCTGTGTGCACTGATGTAGGGGTAGGCCGAGTGTGTGCTCAACACCGGCGATGCCCTGCCACCCTGGACCTTGCCCTGGTTGTGCATTTTTTAGGTCTGCTTGCTGCTGGGTTCCTGACGGGATGGAAATTCTCCGTGGCACCTCGATCCGGATCTTGAAGGCTTGGGAGCCGATTCCGTCGCTTAATTGGGAATTCTGGGGAATAATGGGCTTGCTGTATTTGTTGTGTTTCTGATTTCTTGTGCTGTTCGCTCGCATGTCGAGTACGCAGTAGTTCTTGCTGAAGCTCGGGATCCAGGCAGAGAAGCGACACACTCGACATCGCGCATTGGATTTTCCTGGAGCTGAGCTGCACTGCGAGATTTAGGCGGGGCGCGGCATGCGGGCCAGCATTGACAACACGGGAAACTGGAAACTGGCAATTACAATGGCAACACGGCATGGCATTGGGTGATTGCCCTCTGCGCCTGCCTTCAACCAAAGCTGCCTCTTCGCCACTTTTCGGTTTTGACGACGGGAACTCGTTCCTAATAACGCCCCTTCACTTTCTTCTGCTGTGCTGTTGTTTTTCTGCCGTAGCATCCGCCTCGACTGTCTCGGTCTGCTGTAGTCACGCAGACATGCTGAGTGAGGCTGCGGATAAATTGCCTGTACTCGGACTCATCTGACCTTTCTGTTGCTCGAGGGCTGTGCTAAGTCGAAGCCCAAATGGATCCAACCCGTCCTGCCTGCGTCCTGCCTACCGTCCTCCACAAAGCTGCCGACATCACATCTGCCCTGCCCTGATTTGCACCCAGCACCCTCTGACTGACACACACAAATTCTCCGACGTTGTCCAGGACTGGAACTCCAGCTCCCAGTTGTACAGCTTAAGGACAGGCACAGCAGGACAGTCTCGACACCCGACTAGCCTGCCGTCTCCGAGTGTCTAATTTAGCGCTCATATTTCGCACACAGAGGCCACACACACACACACACACACACCCACGCGACACACGACAGGAGCACACCACAGCAGGATACAGCATGCGCTGGTGCTTGGCCACCACCTCGATTGTGCGCGCCACGGAGTGCGACGGCAACCCTGCAGCGTCCATGTATATCAAAAGACTAATATGACGGGCTCGGCATGTCGTCGTTAGCTCGATCCCAGTCCCCTGGGATCTGTGATGTGGAACTCTGGACACGCAGCCAGCCGTGCACGGCTGACGGCGTCTTCCCTTTTTCCCCTGCGACTGGCGTGAGACCCGCTGCAGCATCCGTGGATTGACAAGATGGAAGCCGGCGAAAGCCCCCTCCGACTTCCCCACTGCCCTCCCCGACTCGCAAATCCCGTAATGGCGCATAAGGGATCGCTACGGGCGGGTATATGGACGGAACATGGTGCAATCAGGTTCTGCGGCCTGGCATCGCCAATTGCCCTCGCTGGAGCCACCTGCTGACGGCAACGGGTGCCGCTATGAGCCCGAGTCGACCGCCTTGCTACGCCGCCTGCTGGTAGCGCAGCAACGAAGATGAAGCATCTCTTATCCGTACGGTGCAGCAAAGACGGCCCGACAGACCAACACGACCGCAGGTGGTCACAGCTGCCAAGGCCTGCCACGGCGACGTTTATTTTTGATATCTCGAGTTGGCCATGATAGACCTCGAGTGTACACGGCGGCGGGGGACTCTAACCCCGCCAATCGTCCCATTGTTGCGATTGCCGAGATAATACACTACAGGCGGAACAGAGCGGTTCCGGGTTCGCAGGCGCTGACTCTCGCCAGGTCAGCCCTGGCGAGAGCCTGGGTAATCACCCGGGCGGAATCTAGGGTAATCTGGCCGCCTCCAGCAACGCCTCCTCTGCAAGCAAACCGAACAAGCAGGCAGGCAACGTCTTTTTGCTGTCCTCCAGAGCCAACAGTATTTTCATGGCCAGCAAATATATTGTGCGACACAGCCAACTGCTCCCGCCGCCTCAACCGCCACGAAGCGCGTTGGCTCGTGAGTCGGATTCATGTGCCGAGAACGTCCAACAGTTGCATCCCGCTGCAAGACGGCAACACGACAACAGCGAGAAGCGGCCTGATCACCACCCTTTCCCCCATGTTCCCTTGGCCCGTGCTACACGGACAACCGCACTGTGACAGCAGCGGCTGAGATTGCTGACTGGCAGCGCAACAAATCACGGCTGCAACGGCTGTACGAACACACATCACGGTGTGTGCAATGGTAGTACAGGCGTTGGCTCTGGTCCCGCAACACCGCCAAGACGCGAGCTGGTGAACAATATGCCTTGCGAAGAAGACGAAGGGCCAGTCACAGCCCCACGCGTAGTGGCTTCAAAACATGCGCGGCAGATGCTTAGGGCAAACACGAAGCGCGGGATTATTAACTCTGCGCTTGGCGAAGGCCAACAACCAGTCCTGATTTTGTGAGTTTTGTGAGACAGTAGCAGTGCCTGGAGAGAAAGCTGTCTCGGGACCGGCTTTGTATTTTCCTGTTCCTTTTCCCGTGGTGATAGCCATGATTGGCCATTCCTCGCGAACTTCCGGATGGCGTCAGGCTCTCAGCCGAGTCATCCTGTTGTGCAACTTGAGCCTCGGAGGTTTCTCGAGACGAGACACGGTGATCTGCCAGTACGCAGTAGTTCTTGTAGAATATCTTGGTGTTCGAGTGCTGAAAGGAAGCCAATTCCACATGCCGCCCGTCTCAAAGGTCTCTCGCTAACGTTGCGCACACACGCCAGAGACCCCCCCCCCCCCCCCCAAGGCGCAAGCGTTGCACCATTTCTTTTGTTGATCGGGAACTGAAGTCCCCCTTAACTCCATGGGTCCTCTGAAGTGCTGGGGGGATCCCGGTCGCGTCCGCCTAGCCAGTCAACTCGCTTCCCGACACTCGCCGTGAGACCAATGTTGCATCACCAAATGCGCATCTTCTGGGCAGAAAAAGAAAAAGAAAAAGGGACCACGAACTTCAGGGTTTGTGGCCGCTGAAGCTAGGTGCCAGGGAACACGGCAAACAAGGTCTCAAGCTTGAACCCGATAGGCTCGCCTAAGGGACCCGTTGAGGCCTTTCCGTTCGGGGAAGCACTTGCAGATGTTGGCCCTGGCATGCAGGTAATGGCAACGGGGGACAAACCCCTGTGGCATGGGAGGCTGGGGCCTAGCGTCTGGGGGGCCCGGGCGAAGCTGTTTCACTTTTCAACGCAACGCAACGCTACGATAGCGCTACGATGGTATATGAAGAAGAACAGGACAGGCGCCGAGCATTGGTGTTGACTAACGCTTGCGGGAGTATACGGCCAGCAAAGGAGCATTATACATACCCCCCACACTACAAAACCCCAGACAGCGAGCAGAAATGGGGGCAGCATGTCTTGAAAACCCTTTGAGTGCGACTGACTGCTAATGTGGGGGTGAGAGGGGCTTGAGCATCAACTTCTCTCATGGAGGATTCGGGCAGGGGACGGCGATGGGGTGTTCGCGTAAGATGAGATTCGATTCGATCTCCATCTGGTGCGGCGACATCATCTTTCCACCTCCTGCGCCAGACCATCAGATGCCGAAGGCCCAGGGATGTGCGAGAAAGAGGGGCGAAAGGCGCACAGATGCAGCTTAGCGTGCTCATCAAGACTTACCAAGGTCGTCGTGATGTCCTGTTCGGTCGTTTACGAGTCCCTGCTGGGACTGGTAGCCGCTCGCCGGATCAAGCGTATTGTCGATCCGGAGACTGGGCGTTAGAGTTCTTGTTAAGTAGCTGCGCAGGCCCGGAAGGACGGGCGGCTTTGCCTATCGACAGAGTCGCAACCGCTGAGCAGAGACATGCCCATGCTGCCAGGGCTACAACACCCCCCTTGAAACTTCGTGCAGACTGTCGACGCTCTCACGCCATTCGCTCATGGAACCGAAAGTACGGATCCGTAGTCGTTGAGGTTGCGCGCCGCATCGTGCCGCATGCAAGAGTGTACGGAACAGATGCCGTCATGATGTTGTGCGGAGCAGCATCACATTGGAGCAACCCTTGAGCTACGGGTTTTCAATCTGCCTCGATTGCGTAAGTATGTACCTTGTCATATTGTTTTTGTTGGTGACGGTTGGTTCCCTTTCAATAGTTTGGGGCAATTAACATCAGACAGGGTCCTGACCAGAAAAATAATCCGGCAAGACAATATTCATGCATTGGCTCCTGTTATTGGGCAGGGAAGTCGTGATAAGATCGACGTTTAGGTCCTGGGCCGTGTGGCTGGGTCGCGCAAAAGATGGGATGTTGTTCACCGGTGAACCCTTCAGAGCCCCTCACCTTGCACCCCTCCCGTTTCTCCCGCCGTCATCTTCCCTTCCGATCGAGCAGCGCCCTTTTCATGTTGTTCCTGCGGAGCGTTCGAGGCACCTCGGGCTCGGGCTCACGATATCTATCATAACACACACTGACAATACATGCCACGTAACTGCTATTCAAGCTGACTACCGACGCTCCACAAAATCTCCAAGTAGGCGGAAAGGACACACACCTCTCCCCACCCCCCATCAAGCATGGAACTTCTTAGTGAACCCCCCCTGACGCAATGTCAAGGGAACCTGCAACTTAATAGAGACAAGCGCCCTTCCTGCTGGTCAGACACACAGGGCCTGTTGCTGGTCAGAGCCCTCACAGGCCACAAACTAGGCGACTTGGCAGCCGGGGTTGTGTGATCCTGGCTTCTAGAAAAAATACTAGCGACGAGCCATCGATTCGATTTTGACGCGCGATGGCACCTTGTTGCAGGGCCGGGCCGTCGTCTGGGACTCAACTTCCACTTATGGGAGGAGTTCCGGAGGAAGGCGCTTCGCCTTCCGACGCCTTTTGTCGCAGCCAAAGAGGCGCTCGGCATCCAACGTCTTGGCCCTTCGCTAGCATATTTTATACGAGGGCATGTCTCTGTCAGCAAGAAGCTACTACGTAAGTGATGCCCCATGGTGCTAACCAGAGCTCTGGGGGGGGGGTGAGGCGCCGCCGCCCGTCCCGCAGTCGTGACAACCGACCAGTCGTCGTTTCTCGTGGAACGGTCGACTAGCAAACGATATGGGCGGCAGAACAACAAAAACAATAGAGTCCGACTGCTATACACCGTGCCACATATGTTCACAGCATCATTCGGGCTTGGGGTGGGGTAGGTTCATCGGCGCCTAGAAATTTACTGCAAATTGCAGACAGCCCCTGGAGCCCACCGCGGAGCAAAGTCAACAAATGACCAAAGCGGTGGGTGGTCATCTGGACAAATGCCGCAACCCCAAAAACCTTGCCAACAGATTGGGGGAAGAAGAAAATGACTGTCTGGAAGAGGGAAAAAAAAAAAAAAAAAAAAAAAGCTCGGTCACCTCAACCTGCTGCTGCCCCCCCCGAAGTCCCGCCAAAGAGGGGTGACAGGGTGATAGCACGCCGCCGCCATCGCGGGTGAACCGCTGGCCAAGGGTATTCGTAGCGTGCGGAGGCGCTACCAATTACCTATTTTTAGCGAAAGGACCCGGCACACATTCAGGGCTTAATCTACCTGGCCGCGCCTTGGGTCAAATCAACGGAAGGCGGCTCTGATGTTTAGGCGAGGTGAGGGACCAAGACGACGACCAAGATCGCCCTAAGCTTTCGCGTCGTGTAGGAATCGCATGTGGCCTCGGCTCGCCACTAGATCTCGATATTTTCACTAAGGCGGCGCCGTTGAAGTGGAGGACACAAACATGCAACGCAACGTCTTGCGAACATTGAGCTCGGTGCGAGTTGCAGAGCTCGATGGGCACATTGCTGTCCCTTTCCGCTACCCTCCGCCCTGTTCAATAACAACCTGTCACTGTCTCACGCCCCGATCTACAAGTATCTTCCGGTGACGCCTGCAGGCTACGCTGGCCGTACTCCGCGAACATGGTTTCTCGGTCGCGAGCAGCATGGAGAAGGCGCAGGAAATGAGAATTGCGTGTTGCTCTGGTCGCAAATCATGTGGGACTAGGGATCCTGCACGGGAAGCCGTCAAGCCAAATGCCTTCAGTACCCTCAAGAGCTGGTCGGCAATATCACCACGGCAATTAGGCTGTTCACATCAAGTATCGACAGGGAGGACTTGGAAAAAGAAAGAGTTGACCTGGTCAAGTTGCGGATGGTCAGCACCCCTCCCCCTCCCCCCCAGACTCTCTATCCCTAGTCCTCGTGTCGGGCAGGGATACTGATAGACCTGATCCACCGCCGCATGCATTGGACTCGGCATTCCGCTCCGTGAGGGGGAGAGCGAAGTTGCGCCTAGCTCTCTCCAACTCTCCAACAGCATCCCCCGCTCGCTGGTACTTTCCAGCCCATGTCACCATCTCATTTCGTTGTTCCCAGCACGATGCTCGCGATGGGGGGCGCGGCTGCTGATGACACTTGCTCGGCCTTCGCCTCCCTTTCGGCAACGCTAACCCAACCCCAGGCGTCAAGTCTGCTTGGATTGGGACGAAGGAATCGAAGGGCCCAGCCCAGTTCCGTTTTGTGCTCAGTCCTAAGCCGTGTGCTGCATGAGCAATACCGACGCAATTTCCCACCGCAGTTGTTCAGGAGCCAGGAGCGGAACGATATATGCGTGGCAGGGAGAACCAGTTTGGCCCAACCTGGGGACCGCCTGGGGAATATTGCGCCGGGAACGCTGGCAGGCTGGATGAACTGAGGTTCCTGCAGGATCCCTGTGTCTGGTACTTTCGGAGCGGCGAGGCTGCCCAGCTCATATGAATTGACCACCATCTTGCGGACGCCTCGTGGGAGTTGACAGCGGGTGTTTTCTTGCGAAGCACGGCATCATGAGGCCAGCCCTGCAGCTCAGGACGCCATCACATCATGCCCGGCTTCTAATAAAAGAATCTGGGCCGCCCGCGGACGGATATCGAAATCTGGGGACGGGATGGACGAGCCGGACAGGTCGGCAGAGCTGACCCGGCGACCTTAAATTCGGGTGGTTATAGTCGAACCCGGATCTCCCCTCCCTCCGCCCCAACCTTATCGGACGAGGGTTCCTCAATCACCAGCTACCCAGACAGTGACTACTATTACGAGTCGATGATGACATGTCTCCCCCCCAGCTGAACCCGCTATTATCGGTTAATCAATCCCAAATCTGGTACCACCCTGCGGCAGATTCCAGGGCGGCACGATTATTATCGTCACGGTTCGCTTGTTTTCAAGCCGCGGCGGTAGCGTTGTGACCCCCTTGTTTGGGGGTTTGCAGTTCTGTCGCTCAAAAAGAAAAAGAAAAAAATATCACAGAGGGCGGGCAATTCTTTTTCGGGTCGATGTACGCACCGTTCAGGGGCACCAGAGCCCCAGGAAGTGGCAGTCAATAATATTACTGACCAGCTTGCCCGTTGCTCCTTCGCAGCGCTCCGCGGCGCTCCTGCGGGAAAGAGTGAGGATTGTGCCCCCCAAGTTCCCACGCCTGGCGTTGGTGATTCCGCGCTGCACACCTCTTATTTGCCGCGAGATAGTCGTCTGTGAGAACGTCGTCTGCGAGCTCGGTAACACGCGCGCGTGCATTGGATAGCTAGATCTTCGGCAGGGACAGCGCGGCCCTCCCCAGATTGCGATGCGTGTGACAACTGACAGAACCTTGGCTTGCTGAGGTGTCAGCGTCGATAGGCCTGCACATCATCACACTGTCTCGGACCGGACGAACCCATTCCTGGTTTGGGAAGAGTTTAGAGTCTCTTTCAGTCAGTCTTCTGCGGTGCGGAGTAGTTCCGTCGAACGGCTCCGGCTACCGTGGCACCTTGTAACCTCAGCGAGAGTGAGCTGAAAATAGACCCACCAATGGTGCTGTACCTCCCCCCTGGACTCCTGGATTCCCCCCCCCCCCCCCCCCCCCCCGCTCCCAATGGCAGGTCATTACTACGCTATGCGCAATAATGCTCGGCAGCACAAAGCGCGACAAGCAATGAAAACGCGAAATGGGAGAAGGCTTTCCCTCAGCGCTGGAAAGAACACCATAACGGGTAAGATGGCCAGAAACGTTCCTCTTTGCGGCTGGCTTCTTCTCTCTCTACCTTCCCGAACCGGCGACGCTGAGACGATGAGAGTAGCTCGAAAATTCCGGGTCCTTGGACTGGTATCGACGGCTTGCGCAGGTCGGTGCTGCCGCACTGCCGTGATTGGCCCACTGCTCACCTTCAGCTGTTGTACGTAGTAGGCCGTAGCCGCATCAAAAGGAGAGTCATTCAGATATCACCACTATAACGTTAGTACGTACCTGGCCGCGACGGCGGAACATCGTGTGGCACTCCCGCCCACCCACCTAACAACCGCTGGAGCACCTGGAAGCACGCAATTCTGGTAGGCTCACTCGGGTTCCACAGCAGCTGTGGGCCGTTGGCGGTGGCCGCGGACGGGACACCTGAGGAGTCGACTCCATCCACGCACAGCATCCCGTCCTCCATAATTACTTGCCTCGTGCTAGTCTGCCAGTTCAGTCGAGAGCCGACGGCAGTCGTTCTGGCCTCCGCGCTCTGCTTGAGGCAGGGATCAACAATGCATCCTCCGCAAAACGTCGTTCGTGCTCCTCTCTAAACTCCCGGGCGTGAACAAGAAGAGCTGCCGGGCTATGGGGCAACTCAAGCGCCCGCGTCGACTGACAGATGGCAGCGCAGGAGCCAGGATCGTCTCACCGGTCGGTGAGATATTTGCCGCCATATCGAGTTGTCATGTTGGTCCAACCACGTGCTGGTTTTGCCACGAGGGCACGCCTGAACAACGCACACGCACTCTCTCTCAACAAATGTTGCCGTCGCAGTTGCAAATGTTACACAATACAGACAGCTCTGCCGATGATGGTGCTCACGCTGCTCGGCTCACCCACTCTTCCCCTTGTTTGGGGGTAGGGGGTAGGAGGTAGGGGGCGGGCTTCTGGGCTCCCCTCCTCTAGGCAGACGTTTAAGAGAGTACCCATCCACAGTGATAAATTGGATGACGAATGCCAGGCTAATGCAGAAGGCCAACTTGGGTTGGGTCGATCCTGGTCGCACTCGCGCACCGAGGTCGTCTTTTGGGTCTTTGACGGGTTGCATGCGGCACTTTCGATTCCATGGCTGGGTGTCATCGCTGGGTGCCATCAATGGCTCGACGGGACCATCAGTGGTTGCTTAGCAGGCTAGCAAGGCTTCAGCTGGTACGAGCCAGCCCGGCTCGGGCAGGCTATGGTTCCATCTCGGGACGTTGGGAACTGGACGCAGTTGATCGGAAGAGCAGATCCAGGAGGCGGAGACGGCACCCGTTACATCGCCCAACTTCCCAACTTCGCCCCAAGTCTCGACATCGTCAGAGACTCGGAGACGGGCGACACACGTGGCAGAGAAGGAGCCGAGGGCCCGAAGAAACGCCAATCGCCTTGCTAAGAGCCGCCGAGTGCGCTCCGAGCCTGGTTGCTCTCTGCTACGGAGGGGCCCTTCGGCCAATACTGTGTGGCATCGGCCGGCCGTCGGCCGCTCCAATGAAACGCCCCGAGTTGTCGTTCTCGAACAATTCACCAACCTTCTATCCACCTCAATTTTGCTTCTGACACCATGCGCTCTGCTGCAGGCACTGCAGGCACAAGCATCTACAGGCATTCCTGAGCGCGCCCGTCGGCACATGTCTCGGGAAGAAAGCAGGAAAAAAAGACTCACGCAAGTTTCGTCCTTGCCTCCCCTCACGCAGGCGCAGACGCCGTGCGCCAAGCACCTCTAACCCCCGGGAGTTCCATTGCACTAGCCCCCCCCCTGGTACGTCTGGGGACGAGGACAGCAAAGGCCCGTCGTTCCCACATCCCCGACTTCACTCCACCGAACCGCCGGTCTCCTCCCCGGTTGAGCAACCCGCTCACCCAACCAGTTTTGCCAACGGTAGCTTCTTTTTCTCACTGGCACTCCTTCAATCGTGCTGGCACTTCGCAGCTTTATCCACCATAAGCCCGTAGCCTCGCCGGAGTGGGCTGAGATGGTGAGATGGTAACGAACCCAACCCCCCCCCCCCAATCCACTATTCCCCACTTACTTACACTTACGCTTCAACTACCACATTCAGACTCCGCAGATGGGGAGGTGAGAGCAGCAAGGCAAAGCTGGTCTATCGAGATGAGATACCTACCTGTACGACCCCCCTCCTTCTCTCAAACTCCGGAGAATAGAACTAGACTCCTCTCTGCTGCTCCTCTCTGCATGGCGCTTGTGTCACGTTCACTGCTCAGGGATTCTCAGACAGATGTGATGCTATCCTTATCGCCGCTGCATTCGTCTTCCAGCCCCTATTCTGCAAACGAACCAGAACGGATCCTTCTCCCTCTTGTCCTCCTTTTCCTCGTCCCGTCTCAGCCGGGGCTGGACTGGATTGGACGCCTCCAGTAGACGTTTTTTTGCTGCACCTGCGGCCCGAATTGGCGTGTAGAGACAGGCGTGGCGGACTTGTCTTGCAGGGAGGCTTGCCACCATAACCTTCACCGGTTGTGACGTCGGCGGCCGGAGAAGGTTATCGCTGCGGGCAAAGCCGAGATCTAACTGTCTTGTTTTTGGGGGGGTTTTTTTTCTTTCCTTTCTTTTCTTTTCGCTTAGCCTCCACGGGATGCTACGCACATGTGCGTTGTGGAAGCCTTGACCCCCATTCCCACTACATTCCCACAACTACCATTCAGGTTTGGCGGGTTCATCTCCCATAAATGTCGCCCCGTAACTATGCCTGTCATCATGGCAATTGCTGTTGAAAACATAATAGGATATGCGCATAACTACTCGCCCGTTGACGGCTGTGATAAACATGAAAGCTCAAATATCTCTCCTTCTACCCTCAGTGTAGGGGGAAGGGAGGCCCGTCGGCATTTAGAAAAGGGGCCTGATGAGACGTGGCTGCTGGTTTGGGAAGGTCGTCATGGTTTCTTTTTCCTGGATTTCTCTATCTCTCTTTCCAGCACTCCGGGGCTGGCTTGTGTGCAGATGCGATGTGTACATTTGTGGGTGAGGGAGTGTGTGGTGTGTGTGAAAAGGTAAAGTCCGGTCAGTCCAGCCCAAACGCTCTACCGCTAGGAACGTCAGCACACCCAAATCTGCTTTGTCAACCCCCATCAACCTACCTACAGACCAGATGGAAAGGCGGGGGGGTAAGGGCGGCAAACGGTATCCCAAGGGCGAGTAAATTTCCCAACCCGATGGGAGCCGTGACGTGACGTTGGGCTTGCCAGGCCAGGTTATGACCGGAGATATGGGATTGTTATCCATTTCTCTATCGACAAATGTTGGTTGTCGGTGCCGTTTCGCTCCGTAGTAGCACCAGTGTGCTTGATCTCGTCAGGTTAGTTGGAGCTGAACTGAGTTGAGCCGAGCGTGACTGAGCTGAGCTGAGCGTGACTGAGCTGGACCGAATCGATACACATGTGAGGCAATGTGAGGTGAGGCGCTTCAAACTGGAGTAGGAATTTGATCAGTATAACTGCGCATACAGCAGTGATTCAATTGCCCATTCCCGACTGCCCACCTCGGTATCATCTCATGCCAAGTGAGGGAGGGGGGGCGTTGAATCACAGCCGTGACCTGTGCCACTCACTGTCCGGCCCGTATTCGCTTGTCATACCTCAAAGCAAGAGAGCGAGAGCGCAAGGGGGCTTGTGCGATACCTGCATCCTCATTTTCTGCAATCCTCCCACCCGAACAATATCTTACAGCTCTCTCTCTCTGCATGTAGTTGCCGACGGCGTGATGACCGGGAAGGCAGCGTCGTGCTTGGCAAAGGCACAGGTAGGGGTAGGTGTTGACGAGCTTCGCCCCGTTCTTGGGCCTCACCTCCGCTCGAGAGCTTGGAGGGTGCCCTGATGCTTTTTGGCTTGCATAGCTCAATCGAGTGATAATGCCCAGACAGCGCCTGCTCCATCCGGCCGTCTCTATGTCTCCCTCCTACGTTGCATCGAGCCGACTCGGATTGTGGGGGCACGGTCCCTATCTGCCCGGATGCCGCTCGACAGGGACCGAACATGATGCATCAGTGACAACTATGCTTTGCTGCGCCGCAGGGTGGGTGGACCTCTCGATCTGATGGGAGACACATGTTGCCCGTCAAGGCTCGAGATCGACCTCAGGCAGAGGCGGGGATTCGTGGGGAATATGTCGCCCGCCTGCAGTTACTAGGACCCGTCGGGGATGCTGCCGCGTGGCTGTGTTTCCTTTTGTTCATTCCACATCTGGATGGTGGATGGAAACGAAACTAGGAGCAGTGGTGATATCCAAGATTCGGGAGTCTTTGGACTAGACATAATCGACTATCCCATGCTACCTTTGAAGATAAGGCAGCCGGTTACGAACTGCTGGCTTTAGAGAGCGCTCCATACCAAGGATACAAGCCCCAATAGGATGGTTCACCAGAGGTCTCTTTTGGGCTCATTCGGGCTTGTCCTCGAGTCGAGATGCTTGCTGTCCTCGCCAAGGTAATACCAGAGCCGAGCTGGCGGAGCTGACAGTCTTGGGCCGACAGCGTGAGGATTGACCTTATCCATGTGGCCGGTAGCTGCTGTGGCTATCGAGGGTAGCTCAACAATAATAAGCCTGCACCTGTGCTCGCGTTTCTTTTGGATGGTCACAAGTACCCTATTCAGACCTGCGACATACGGCCAATCTGTGAACTGTCAGCTCAAATACACACTAGGCCTCGGTCTGCTAAATCTCCTTGTATGCAAAACAACTTAATATATCCACGACGTCTCAATACCCAATTCTCTCCCAATAGAAGACGATACAAGCCAATACTGAAGGCGGTTGTTAACCCAAATCGGACCATTAGCTTCCATATCTTTGACCGGAAATCCTGGCAACTGTGGAAAGAAACATAGAGCACAACGCAAAGTAGCGAAACCAGAATAGGGGTAAGATGAACCACAACTGAGTCGCGTCGTCCGACACCGAAACATAGAAAACACATTGATATCCCATAAGATACCCAAGTCTCCGCTTGAAGATCCAGGCGCATGACCTGTTCTAGCCAAAGGCTATTTCCCACTTCCGAGAGTTACTTCTCAGCCATGAGCAAGACAAGCTGCCGATGTCTCTAAGTGCCCGCGTGAAACCCCCATTCGTGGATACCCTCAAACTCGATCCACTCAAATCTGGTAAAAAGACGATTGTCCACTCGTTCAATCACCAAGAAAGCTAGCTCACTGGTGCTTTGTGGCCATGTTTCCCTCGTGCTCGAGTGGTTTAGCTTTGTTCTTGTCGCAAAAATCTGGACATCTGTAAGTAGCTCCGGCGACTATCTTGAGCGAGCCGCCACTGACAAGCAACGCCTGCGAGGTGACAAAACGGCCACATCGGCCGTCGATCAGCCCATCAAGAGCTCAACTCACTGGCAAGTACCTTATTCATCAAGGAGCAAGGCATCGACGAGCAACAGCCCATGACCACGCAGCTGTGTACTCCAAACTGGGCCGGAGGGACAGCGGGCAAGCAGCACCACTCTGTCGAAACCCGTTTGAACGCTTGAGTCGCTGTGTGGGCGGTGCGGTAACGCCCGGTAGGGCAAGTACGGCATACGCCCACATGTGTCGAGGTATTTTGTCCCTTTTGCAATGGGCCACTTCATGGCCGCCGTCTAGATGTGAATAGCAAACAACAACAACAGCTTTGAGCGAACCCCGCCAAGGGCCGAAGGCCATAGCTGGCCACATGTTGGATTACCTGACTTAACCATATTTACCCTAGCTAGCCTCCCGAATGATGGAAAGCGAGATTAAACTGCCCTGTAGCAATCATCGGCAAGGACGCTGGACTTGGCTTTGTTGCAGGGACACGGCCGAGGTCTTCAGACTGTCGGCTGTTCCTTGGCTCATAGCTAGGTTTGGTCGTCAACTCTGTTGTTCTGGGTCTGCCAAAAGCAGACGCGTTATGCTGCTGTAGTCTCGCTCGAACACACGCTGGTTTTCTTCTGTCGATATCGCTCCCCCCATACCCGCCTCTGCCGACGGGTCCGGATCAACAACGGCACTCGCCTCGACTAGCCCGTACCGGCGTCGGCCAAGCATGCAATCAAGCGACAATTACTTCTTGCTTCGACGTCAGCATGCCAGCAGGAACCGCGAACAAAGTGCTCAGGCGAGATTGGTGGTAGGATTCTGCTCGCACAAGACCGCGATAGGCAACAGCCTCGGATAGGCCAGCTTGGAGTCTCGAGCGGTCCCAAGGAGCCCGACCAGAGAAGCATGAATCTTGAAGTCCAGTTGTAAGTTGTGCCAAGGTCTTGTTGACTAGTGCTCGGATTAGCAAGCTGGTTGCACGTCCAATCTGGTGGCCTGTTGATCAAATCCACGGCTGAATGCCGACAAGATAGGGGTTGGTCTAGCGAGCGGAGACACTGGCACCGAACGAAGAGAATTGGGCTCAACAGAAGATTTGACAAAGAAGAGCGGGCCTGCTAGCGATCTTGGAGAAAGATGTTTTTGCAAAACCAAAAAAACTCGCGTTCCTGCCT
This sequence comes from Lasiosphaeria hispida, assembly GCA_033439745.1. NCBI lineage: Eukaryota > Fungi > Ascomycota > Sordariomycetes > Sordariales > Lasiosphaeriaceae > Lasiosphaeria > Lasiosphaeria hispida. The sequence continues at coordinate 3,603,710 of JAUIQD010000002.1, read as the reverse complement.
CTGGTGTGAGTCGAGTTGCACTGGATCGCACCTCCTATATTAATTCCGCTTACATAACAAGACGCCAGGACTAAGAGAAGCTGCTGGCCTGGCGGCTGGGAGCAAGCGGGTGCCAGCTGCAAGTGGCCTGTCAAGGCACTGCCAAACTGCCACCTAACCAGCAACGATGCTGGACCTTGTCAGATCCATCCAGGCCTTCCGGCGATCATCACGTTTGGCCGTTCCGGCATTGGATCTACCGGCTTCGAGTCTCCGTCTAAATTTCACGACCCAAATTTTGCGGCCACCTAGTTTTTTGCAATTGGCACCTTCTTTTGTCGTACCTAGTTCGCAAGCACGATTGTGGATAGCTCTCCCTCGAAAAATGGCTGGCGTGTGACGCGGCAATTCTCCGTTACTCCTTTTACTTTATTTATTTTAGTTGGCGTGCTGCTCTCCTGCGCTGTCTGCATTCGCGACCTCGCCCCTGTTCTCCGTCTCGCAACACCGCTCCCGAAGCGACGATCGATACGTCCCGCGCCGCGCGGTCGACGACATGATGGGCTGGCTCGCATCATTCACGGGTTACCTGACCCCGATCTTCCTAATCCTGTCGCCCTTGCTGTCGTACACGGACCAGGCCTACTCGATGCACCGGGCGCGGTCGAGCGCCGGCTTCTCTCTGGATATTCCCCTCATCATGCTCGTCGCTTCAATCCTTAGGTCAGTCGCCTGGTCCCGCTCGATCCTACTTGCTTACACCCCTCGATCGGTGTTCCTAACACGGGTGCAACTCTAGGATATTCTACTACCCCGGCGCGCGATACGACATTGCCTTACTTATCCAATCCCTTGTGATGGTTGTTGTCCAAGTCATCCTGCTCAAAATCGCCCTCGACCACCGGCCGTCGCCGTCTTCCAAGGGTGGCGAAGCGGCGGTGCCCTTTGCTCGGGCCCAGGATGGGCTTGGCTTGTTCCACGGGGAGCGCCCATATACGTTTTGGCAATGGAAGTCGCCGAAACCGTACGTTGAAGCAGCCGGATGCATGCTCGAGAGGGCCCTGGAGCTAACATTTAGAATAGATACTGGCAGTTCCTGCTGACCCTGTTTATTGGCCTGACGGTCTGTGAGCTCATCCTCGCCCCCGTCCACTCGCTCTACCCGATGTACTCTTCCCTCATTGGATATATTGGTCTCGGGATTGAGGCCACCCTCCCGATCCCGCAGATCCTCTCGAATGCGCGTTCGCGGTCGTGCAAGGGGTTTCGGGTGTCGGTTCTGGGGAGTTGGTTGGTTGGCGATACGATGAAGATGGCCTGGTTCTTTACATCGTCGACGTCAATCCCAGCGGCATTCAAGGTCTGCGGCGTCTTCCAGGCTGGTTGCGACGCCTTTCTGGGCGTGCAGTATTTCATGTACGGCAACGGAAATGGCGAGGCGGTGGTTAAGGACCACGCCCTGTCGGATTGGCCCACTGCTCAAGGGTCTTATACCAACACTCTGGTGACGAGCGGGCGCGACACCCCTCCAGGAAGGCGAACATCGGTACCTGAAAAGAGGATATAGAGTAATTGTTTTAAACGGATATGGGAATAAACACCAATCATGGTTAGGATGGATCGCTCGTTGGTCGGGTAATAATATCAAATCAGAATTCTTCGATGCCATTTATCAGCAGACCGCGGAGCTGAGTGGCAGCCTGGCAGACCGCTTGAGGTTGGTTGATTCTGGGCGGGCGCTGGGGTTGCAGGGGTCGAAAACGACTCTGGATGGCGGTGTCTCGCCATGAAAAGCTGCTAGCGAGAGACTCCCAGCCACATGGCCTCCCCTATCAAGGAACCGCCAAAATGAAAATGAATACATGAAAAGACTGTGTCAGATGTTCAGATTCAGACCTCAATTAGTTGCCAGCTTTATTGTACGTGAAATTGAAAGGGGCAGGGCTGTTGGGGGCTGTTCGGCTTCCCAACCCAGGTCGAGCACTAACAACGACGCACTCATCTTCACAGTGACGAGGTGGGCAAAAGAGAACAGTCGCTCCAATCTTGGGGATTACAATCTTTCTCCTCTTCATTTTCTCTCTGCAGCGCGAACATGTTCCTTCAATCAGAGGCAGTCAGCACTCTTACTTTCCTCGTCCCAATCCAAGCCAACATTGGACCACTTATGTTGGTACGACTATGACATGATCTCACCCCTTCCCACTCCTACTTTTGGTGTATCCTTGATAGCAGAGCGACTGACCGAGTGGGTGCTCCATGGTAGGAACCACACTCAGACTGACTGACTTACGCTGAGAAGTTCCTTTCCCTGGGGACCTTGACAGCAGGACCTGCTGGGATTCGCGATATCATTAAAGGATTCCTATCATTAAACAGATTCCTATCATTAAACAGATTCAGTTCGGCAAAGCTCAGCATTTGTCATTATCATTTTCCAACAAGGTATGTAGGAGGTTTTGTGCTCGTTTTCCGAAATCTCCATTCTTTCATTTTCCCATGATACCAGCCCGAGTTGGCCTGGTCTCGAAACGCCATCCTCGTCCCACGATTCACCCATGCCCTTTCATACAAGTATAAGGGGAGCACTTCCAAGGCCCGCACTGTTTTCAAATGTGCACGGCATATTGTTTCCTAGATGAATGCATAGTGTGCCAGGGACGTCACCCTGTGAGTCCGATCCAGCTCCAGTCAAGTCAATGCAGCTCTCTCAGTGAAGCACTGAACCGGGGGTTGGATGGCGTTAAGTCTCCACGGGCCCTGTGCCCCGTGCCAATCTTTTCCCAGCATTGTCTACAAGGCAGGCACTCGCGAGGCGAGACCCGCCCACTTTGCTTTTGCAAGGTCAACAGGTGCATTTTCCTGGCGACAAGACACTGGCAGATGTTGGGGACTCTCCCAAGGCACCTTGCACCGCCAGACCGCCATACTGCCACACCGCCACACCCCATTCTCGGGCCTCTATACTACTCCCCTTCCTTGGTAATGCGCCACCTCCTGGCCTTCAGCCACCTCCCTTTGTTTTGACGCCACAGCATGTTCGGGATCAACCTCGCGGGCTTTCTCTTGTACCTCTCAATTCACGTTGCAGCCGAGCTGAAGCACTGGTGGTTTGTTTTGTTTTCATTTTGTATTTCAAAGATTATCTTGGGATTATCATACGGAGCACCCTCGTGGACTTGGCCGAGCTAATTTTGATTTCTTGTTTGAAGGCTCGGCGGAGGACTCCCAGGCCGTACCGCCCATCAAGACTCGGTATGTTGATACTCTTCTTTGTGACATGAACCTCCGCCCACGGCACCTTCTTCCCCTCGCCTACCTGAGCATAGGTTGTAATTCCGCTCTCTTTTCTCGTGGGCGAGTTCTCCCCGAGCTTAACTTCCTTCCCTTGAGATCAGCTTGTTTCAATTCTCGTCGTGTGAGTGTGAGTTGAGCTCGCCTGCAGTGCCATAGCTTGCCTCTCCCCGGAGACAAGCTTGGTCCTCATAGCATGCTTCCCATGAGACGAGCTAGTTTCCTTTCTATAGGACGAGCTCGTTTTCCTCTGCAAGACGAGCTCCGAGTCCTTTTTTCCATAGCCCGTTTCATGCGAGCTGGGTTCATTGCCCATGGCTTCTGTGATTCACAACACCAGGGCCCAGCCGCCGTGGTTTGAAACAGCCCGCCTCCTTCCCGTCCCCGAGCATCCTCCTTACCCCGAGCCGCAAGGTCCTTGCTCGGCATCTTTTTCTTCAGCTGAACCCAGCCTTTTCAACGGCGGCACCTTCCCCGATCGTAGCAGCTCGAGTGATTTTGTGAAGCTGAGCATTCTCGCTTTTTAGCTGCGCCCCCAGACCCAACGAGCAGTGGCTTCAAAAACCACGGCTCGCCGCACCTTCTCTGCCCCCCGGCCAGACTCTCGCACCAGTCTGACCTCAACCACAGCACTGAGACACAGCCTGGTTAGTCCCGACCAAGCAGGTATTTCCACTTCCCAGCCCTCCACCCAGACGCAAACTTGCCCTCTTCATCTGCTGGCTGTGCTGCGAGACCAAAGATTGGATTTCACCCATCAGCTGTGTTTCGAAACCAAAGTCTGGCACCTTCACTCCCCAGCCGTCTTTCAAGTTTGGAACCAAGCACTGGCCTCGAAAACCCCTGCTGACGGTACCTACCTTCTTCACCTCGCTCACCTCTCCCATTTCCCCTCGTCTGCTTTCTCACCCACAATAGCTGCCTTTCAATCACAGCAGGCCCAAGCTGACAACACCTTCTTCACCTAGCCCACCTCTTTCATCTGCCTTGATCAGGCTTCTTTCTCAACCTGCCACCTGCCACCTGCCATTCAAGTTCCGGTATCAACCAGCTGCCTTCAATCGCAGCAGGCTCAAGATATTCTGGCCCTCCCAGTCGGTGGAATACTCACATCTTCCGTCTTCCAACTATCTCCGAGGCCCAGCAACTGCCCGAGCTGATTCCGAGTCACCTCACTCAATCATCCCGTCGATCAAGGTATGTCACATCCTCATCCTGTCACTTAGCCTGGCCCTTCCCTCTCCTCTTCCTCTGTCTTCATTTTCCCTTTCCTCATCTTTCCCTCTTCCACCTGCCTTCTCAAACTTCCATTCAGACCACCCAAGGACACCCGGGACACTAACGGGAAACCTGCTAGCTTTGGCTGACCATCAATTTATCAGCCTGTCAGATTGAGTTGCAACAATGTCGGGACGAAAGCCGCATAGCTTCCGAACCTACGAGGCTCAGTCTCGCCTGGTTGCTGCCATGTTGGCGGCCCACCCTGATTTTAAACCGAATTACAAAGGTAAGCAAACATGACAACGTCCGTTTCCACGTCTCCACCAGTGCTTTTTTATTTCCCTGGGGACCTGGTCGCGTCTGTCGACTCTCGCTTGGCTGTTTTGCCGACGTCCCTTATGCCGCTCATTTCTTGCATTTCCCCCATACCGCCCCGGCCATTTCTGTCGAACCTCGTGGGTTTCGAGTGCCTCTCGCTTGTCTGCTTTCGGTTTGGGGCTCGGTAGCTGATGATGATTGTTGGTTCTTGGTTCCCAGTCGTTGCTCAGTACTATGGTGGTTCTACTACTGCCTCGGCGATTGAGCACCGATTCCGACCCCTTCGTCAGGTTAGCGAGATGTTCCGACAGGCTGTCGACAATGGCTACGACCCTGAGAAGCTGGACATTGACAAGCCGAGAGAAGGTATGGCTGCCGGCAGCTGGGGCCCTTGTCATTGTTCCCTTTCATTGCAGTTTGATGAGCCACTTCAGCTGCTTGCTTCCCGATCAAGCTCAAGTTTGCTGACGTCGTATGTCTCAACAGAGATCGCCAAAATGTATGGCGAGAGTACTACTGGTGGCATCGAGTTTCATTTCCGAGGTGTGAGAGCCAATGCCGAGGTGCTCAAGCAGGCTATCGAGGCGAATACCGATCCCAAGGAGGCCTACACGGCCTTCACCGGAATCGGTGCCTCGGTTGGTTCAGGTCCGAGCACCCCCAGCGCGGGCTCTGCCCGCAAGCGAAAGCCGGCGGCAAGTACTGCCAAAAAGCCCAGCATCTCCAAGCCAGCAGGAAGAACTAGCTCGGCCAAAAGTCGCCGCACCATGCCGAAGCCGACGGTTGCGGAGGATTCGGACGTGGACTTGGCTTCGCTGGACCACAGTGGGCTTGGCAATTCGTCCCCCACGCAGCCCAAGAAGCGGGCACGTGTCGCCGATGGTTTGCCCGAGGACCTGAGAATCAGCCCCCCGATCTTTGATCTTAGACAACCTGAGAAGATGGCCGCCCTGAAGGAGGCACAGCGGGTTGCTCGTCTCGCCAACGCGTCGCGCGAGACAACCGTACCCACTGAGACCGAGGCTTCGACGCCCTTCTCCTCCTCCGCCGAGATGTTTCCAAGCATCAAGAAGGAGTTTATGGATGACCACGAGGCCTTTCCCCAGTTCTCGTCACCCATCACCGCAGGTCCTGGCTCCATGGCCCTTCCCCAGTTCTCGTCACCCATCACCGTAGGCCCTGGCTCCATGGCGCCCGGCCCCAATAACCCTTATTTCCAGCTACGCCTGCGCCCCACGGGCAACGGTTACGTCCAGGACTCGCCCCCCCCGGCCCCTGCCGAATCCTGGAATGCCGGCATCTCCCCAGTCTTCGACGGATCGGGCCAGCACCAGAACGGCCAGTCGTTCGGCGGCCAGCACTACGATGGCCACCGCGGTGACGACCCCAACTCGGGTGATATCTAGCTGCCCCCCACTACTCGACTCTTGGCGCTGATTTTCTCGCCTCGGGGAACGGGCTGGGACCGGGGGAGCGAACCGATAAACATTCATCGTCCCGCACCCCTCACTTTCCCCCGCATTTCCACCCCATCGTCTGAATTGAAGCCATTCAGACATCTATCTGCAGACCAGCCGAGAGAGAGTCCAGTTCTTGCTGACCACCTGTTTTTCCTGTCATCGCACATGTACGAGTACTACTACTGCCTGGATTCTTTTTCTTTCTTTTTTTCAAAAGATACGACACGATACGGCGCAAGACCTGCCTGGTCTGCACTCGGCCCTTTTTCTCTGCATTTTGCCCATTTCGCCAACACGTATTTTCCGGATTTCTCAACTGGCATTCTCCCATTGCTGCTATCTGATCCTACGACATCTCCCACTTTCTTCTCTAGTCACAGGCGGCAAACACGCCCGCTGGGATATTTGGCAGACATCAAGGATAACGAGCTTGGAATTGCATCCCCCTCTTTGGGACTTTGCATAGGAGAGACTATCGGACTCAAAGAGAGTTCTACAGACGAATGAAATGATGGAAGGACTATTGGGCCATAACGGAATCGGATCGGATTTGACAGGCGTTGTGCACTATCCGAATGGAAAAAAGGGAATGGGATTTCACTACTTCTTCCTGCATGTAGTGTATTTGGTCTCTCTTGAAGGCTGCCAGCCACACCCGGCTACCTTAGTTTGTCGTAGATAGACGACACAGAGATAATGCACACATTGCCTTTTAATCACTTTCCTTTCGCCGTGATACCCTAGAATGTGAACATCCCACATGCAATGCCATCGCCAGAGACTCAATCACACGCAGAGCAGGCGAAAAAAGGTTTCAATTACATAACCCCCACTATGTTTTGGCTGCATGTGGTGACCTTACCCCCCTTTTGCTTCCCCCAAACCCCATACCCCATATCACGGTATCTTCACCATCTGCAGGTCAGCCTCCTTCATGCGGGGTGCTCATGGAAAGGAGGGAGGGGGGGGGGGGGACCATTAGCCAATGAACCACCTCCAAATGCAATCCGCCAGTCTAGTGGCATATTATCTCCTTGCCTGCCGTAGAACCATTCGTTACTCCATAATCTGTAATGCTGTGCTATCTAGTCTACTCCAGCAGCAGCAAATCCCACAACGCATCCTTCTCGACAAAGTCATGATGGATGATATTCACCAACCACGCGTCGGCGCGCACCGCCTCTAGCAGCTTCTCGCTTTCCGATCCCTTTCCGTACACCTTGGCCCACTCCCCCCAGATGCCAAACGCCTCCTCGCTCCACGCCCGGAAGCTGACCTCCTCGATAATCGTGGGCGTGACAATCTCCTTGCCCGGGAATACGCCCCACGTCACCGCGTTGGTGCTCGCCTCCCGCACCGCCGCCACCGGCCTGCCTTGCCCATCGACCTCGGCTTCCCGCCCGTCGTCCGAGCTGATAAAGTCGCCCGCCGTGTTGGTGGCGTAGAAGCAGATGCGATCCCGCATATCGGGCCGCTGCAGCTTGGCCAGCAGCACCTTCCAGTCCGCCGACGGAATGAAGAACTCGACAAACGCCTTTTGAAACACAAAGCCGTTCTGCGGCCCCCACCCAAAGGTTGCGTCGTTGGAGCGTAACCCGTTGACAGCCGGCTGCGATGCAAGCGACCACCACCCCTTGGAATTGAGCGCCACCAGAGACTCTCGGATTGCATCTGTCTCGGCATTGAACCCCTCTTCGCTCCACGGGATGGCCGAGAGCTCACCGCGCAAGTGACGGATGAAGATGTCGCTAACATGACTCGCCGTCTTGGGGCTGCCCCACAGCCGGAGCGCCTGCGCTACCGTGACATGCAAGCTGACGCCGTAGCCGTCGATTTGCCCGTAGGCCGGCGAGCGGGCGTCGCCCCAGCGGCCGTTGGGGAAGTCGTCCCACGTCGCCTCACGCCCCAGCACGCCCTCGCCCTCCGAGATGGCGAGCGTGTTGGCGCGCGTGTTGACCGGCTCGGCCGGCATGCTGGCCTCGAGTGCCGTCGCCTCGTAGTCTGGGTAGGATGCCGGGCGGCCTAGGACGATGACACGGTTGCGCGGGTCGGAGCCGACCGACGACTTTCGTCGCTCCAGCTCCCGAAGAGCGAGCGTTGGGGAGACGCCATTAACCTGGAGGAGGGGTGGAGAGGCGAGGGAAACGGGCCTGTCTATTTCGGGTGTGCTGGGAGGGATCAGGCCGCTCCGTTCTAGGATGAATGACACGGATTTCTCCAGGTTGAGGGTGTAGAAGTGGAAGCCCTTGGGGCCGGGAGTCCTGCTCTTGACCTCCTTGATTTCTTCGACAAGCTCGCTGAGGATGTCTACGCCCACCGACTTCACCTTCTCGTCGTCTCCCTTGACGCTGTCCAGCCGTGCCATCAGAGGTTCTGGCATTTTGGCATGGCTGAGCTTGGTTGTCCTCTTGATCATCTGGTAGCCCTGGATTGGCATGAGACCCGGGATGATGATGATATCTTGGAATGCTCCGCTGGGGTGCCCTCTCAGCGTCGTCTCAAAGCTTTCGTAGGCCTTGATGTCAAAGAACAGCTGCGTCATGACAAAGTCGGCACCGGCCTGCACCTTTTCGACGAGGGAGGAAAGGTCGTGCTCGAGGCTTTGGCCCAGGGGGTGGCTCTCGTCGGCATGACCCTCGGGATAGGCGGCGACGCCGATGCAGAAGTAGTCGCCGTGCGTTTTCCGGATGTAGCGCACCAGGTCAATGGCCCACACGAACTCTTCCTCCTCGTCGGCCGCGTCGGGCTCGTTAGAGTCGCGGTACTCTGCCCTCCTTGGCGGGTCGCCCCTTAGCGCGAGAATGTTCCGTATGCCGAGGGCTTTGGCATCGTCCAGGGCCTTGTCAATGAGCTGGCGGCTCATGTTGGTGCAGGTGAGATGGAGACATGTCGTGAGGCCCAGCTCGCGCTGGCATATCTCGGCGAGCTCCAGCGACTTTTGCGCCGTCGAGCCGCCGGCGCCCCAGGTGACGTTGACAAATAGGGGACGCAGAGCTCTTGCCATGCGGTCGAGCCGGTCTCGGAGGTTGGAGAAGCCCATGGCGGTCTTGGGGGGGAAGAACTCGAGCGAGAAGTAGGTTGCGTCGGCGGGCAGGGCCGCGATCTTGTCCGTGATTCGCTCCATGGCGGGGTCCTTCAGACTCAGCGCGTCAAGGCCCAGGTCTGCGAGGTACTCGCCCATCGAAGCCGGGGATAGCACCCTTCTCCTGGTATCGAAATCGTCTCCGCGCGTGGCCCAGCGAGACGATGCAGGGGCATTGGCAGACGGGTCCGTAGCGGGGTCGGGAACAGCGTGGTCCGTCGTCGTCGGCATCGTGGTCAGTCAGCGATCAGCAGCAATGGCTGCCCCTTTTATTAATCTGGGCTCGAGGTTGGGGCTGGAGATGCTGGAATCGCTTTGTCAGGACAGGCACACTTCGGGCACATCGTGCATTCTCTGCGGCCGCACAATACCCCACCTTTTTACGTATGACGTTCCGTGCGTGGGGTTGGCCGCAGTTCGCCGCCGTAATGAGATCGCTGGGCGCGGGGCTCGAAATTGTGGGGACGGCACCTGTTGGTGGACGCCCTTGACGCTACGGTGAAACGACCAACCATAGCGCCTTTCACCACCTCCAACAGTGCCCTCCCCGCGGCGCCTCACGGTGCTCACCGACGCGCCACGACGCTAAACGACACTTCCTGGAAGCTTTTAGGGCCCGGCTTCCTGAACTGGGTGCGATTGGGGTCAGGTGGCTCACAAGCCTTGGCGTGCTCACTGCCGCACACATCTACTACAGCAATCGACTGGAGAACATGGTACAGACTGGACGAACAGTGAACCCCCCACACTCCGGCTTTCAACGACGCTTGCGGTTGTCTATATCTCAATTCTTGCTACCGGCGTGACTATAGGACGGCAACGCCGACATCCCATTGGGGGACGCGCCTTGATATCTTCAACATGTGCTAGGCAAGGATTGACCCTTGGGCGAAAGAAAAGCGAGATTCTCCGGGCTGTCGGGTTCGGTTGAACCGAGCCGTGTCCCTTACCTCAGACGTGAACGCAGAGCCTCACTTGAGACATCTGATGTCGCGCAGACGGGAACGGAAAAGGAAAGAAGAAAAAAGAAAAAAGGGGAGCCTGCAGACACCACAAGGGTTAGCCCTCAAAACTGGCAAAGACGCAGACTGCGGCTGTGGCAACGGTGAAAGGATAGCTCAGTACTAGGCCACGATATCGTCACGCTCAACTCACGACGCGGGAACCTCCCATGCTCCGAAGGACACAAGTGGCTCTGTCGTTGTTGAGTAGGCTTACCAGATTGTTACACGTCATCAAAGCAAATGACAAGGGCAATTGGAAGCAGACAGACTTACAAATTCAGACTCGGTTGGAGGCTCTAGCTTCTGTGCGCTGGCACATTTTCCATGTATCGATGTCACGCGCAATTGGGTTTTTACAAAACCAGGGTCCCTCTTTCCCATTTAACGGGTAAGAGTAGCCTGTGGCCTGTGGCATGTAAGGCAGTGAAATGTCCGGATCTTGCTTCAGGTCATCAACGCATCATGGACGCCGCGCGAATGGGGCACTCGTGATGATGGTTTTAAGCAAGGGCAATTTAGAGGAGTTATTCTCGACACACGATCGGAAACGTCCAGCAGCGTGGAGGTGGTTGCAGCTAGCTGGCGATGAATTTGCGTTTGTGGTCGTTGTTTTGAAAGAAGAAGAAGAGGAAAGGAAAAGTTCTAGGCCTGGGCTACTTTGTAGCGTTTGCGGCCAAAAATTTGCGCCGGCCCTCACCGCCCGGCACGTTTTCTTAGGGCGTGGTGCTCGGCACACTGGTGTGCTCCAACCGTGGCACCTGTGGGCACCTTCGCGCTCTGTCGCTAGCGGTCCCAGTCCCCCTGCAGCGCCTCAGGGCGGGCCGTGGCCAGTCACGACTGGCGTTGGCTGGTCTCTGTGGAGCACCAGACCCGCCACGGCTCGCCGCTGGGGCCCATTACGGTCAAAGATTTGTCTTTTTCACGATTGAATCGACGTCCCAGAAATCTCCATCTCGCCATTCTTCCACGCCCAACGCCCCCGACTCTCCTCCCGTAGCCCAATTCCGACCAGCACTTACTCGATATTTCAACTCATGAGCCATTGCACGACCGCCTCGACATCGTCAAGACCGCGCCTCTCCAGACTGAAGACTGCCCGCCCACTGCCATCGCGCTGCTGCTGCCGCTGCCCTTCCTGACATCATCCGTTACTACTGTACCGTACGCCCCCGCCAGCTTCTGTCGTAGCGGTTGCTTCGCCAGTCCTGCTAGTGTCGCCCTCCGCAACAGCAACCAAATCCGTCGCCGCTCTTCGATTCCCCCAATAGCCGCCGATCGCTTCCCTGCAGATACACCACCTGTGAGACTCCGTCGCTCGCTCACTGGTGCAGCACCCGCCGGGTTACACGCCTTTTCCCGAATCGATTTTCGTCGAGGATTCCGGTTCCGACTTCTTCATGGATAATCTATGGAGTCGCCGTGCTAAGTGGGTTCATCGTACCCCCCCGGCCCTATCCTCAATCGTTACTAACACGAACGTTGCCGTCGCAGCTCGAGCAACCTTTCCCTCAAAACCCCGAGCTCCAGCGGCCAAGGCGACAGCTCTTCGGCGCGCAATCAACCCTTCTCCAAGCGATTCGGCGGTGACAGCTCTTCGCATGGAGGAAAATCCAATCCCTTCAATTCCATACCTACTCCGGGAGGCGGCCTTGCTTCCCCCACCGGCGGGGCATCAAGCGCCTTCGGCCTAGGCTCGGGTGCCTTTGCATCTTTTGGCGCCACCTCGGCAAAGACGCCAAAATCGCCTGGGAATCCCTTCGAAGCATCGCTGGGAGCTGCTGCCAAGACACCCTCCGCCGAGAAATCTGCGAAGGAGGGCGGCCTTGGCGGTAACAGAACGATCGGCAAGCCTCCATCCAACGCTTCGTTGGCCGAGTCTAACAGAACCGCTGGTGGATCGTCTGTCTCGGTGGTACCAAGCCACCAGCTGCGCAACAGCTGGGTGTTTTGGTTCCGTCCGCCTATCTCCAAGGCGAACGGATTTATTGAATACGAGAAGACACTGCACCCAATTGCGACGTGTGAGTCTGCCGAAGAGTTCTTCTCCGTGTACCAGCACTTGAAGCGGCCCTCAGCTCTACCGTTGGTATCCGATTTTCATCTCTTTAAGAAGGGAATCCGCCCGATATGGGAGGACGATGAAAACAAGCGCGGCGGGAAGTGGATTGTGCGCCTCAGAAAGGGGGTTGCGGACCGGTACTGGGAGGACCTGCTGCTTGCCATCGTTGGGGACCAGTTTGGCGAGGCCAACGAGGAGGTCTGCGGCGCCGTGCTAAGTGTGAGAAATGGAGAGGACATCCTTAGCATTTGGGCTCGGTCGGATGGGCAGCGGGTCCTAAAGATTCGGTATGTTACCCTGCTGCGTGATTGTTAACCGGCTGTACTAATTTTTCAACGCAGCGAAACCATGAGACGAATCTTGTCCTTTCCTCCCGAAACGAAGCTCGAGTGGAAGAGCCATGACTCGAGTATCCAGCAGCGTACTGCTATCGAGGAATCTCGGCGTGAGAAGGCGGGGAATCACCACCACCATGGTGACAAGCGGTCGACCAAGCCGCAACATCATCAGTCGGACGACCAGAAGAACTCGCTGACCACATAAACCCCCCTCACCCACATTATCCACAGCCCCCGGCGCGAAACAAAACAACAAAAAACCAACCGCAATGTAGGAGGTCGGCCAATAAATAAGCCTGACCTCTCTACATATGTATAGTATCAGCAGCAAGCATGCAATGAATTCAGCATCCTCCCGTACGGAAACCATGGGTCTGTCTATTTTGCCTCATGTCCTTGGACAAGTGGTCTTTTTTATGAGAAGGAAGGCTGGGCAGCGTTTTTTGTCCTGGGTATCATTTGATTTTGCTATTGAAAGCGTGGGAATGGCGGCGGCAGCCCGGAGGGAGGGGAGGGGGTTGGCGGACTTGGGAAACTATTGGGAGGCAGGCCGTTTTGCTTTGCTTATTCGTCATTTCTGATTGCAGTTTATGGATGTGTAACTGTAGTACTTGTAGCTATAACTCGCTCAGAAAACCCGCAACCAACAAACCCAACACCAAACCCCTCGGGAGCGCGGCTATGGACTCGAAAGCTCGGGAGCAAATGGAGAGTAGTGGCGGTTGGCCGGGATGAATCGTACATTTAGGGGCGATTGTTTTGCCATCGAGTCCGTTAGGGACAAGCGCAATGTCACCCCCTAATTGATAATATCACAAAACACGTCATTAGCGCGTGCCCCAGTTTCTGCTTCTATACATAGTGTGCTTCATGTCCGATTTCGTGGACGTGAGTTTGCTCTCGGCCTTCTTAGGGATGGTTGTCCTTTATGCGGAACATCCCCTCTGGTTGGTATCATCATCTCGTTCATTCTCTTTTGTTTTATCCTAGCCCCCTTCCCACTCAAGCTCTCCCCTTCCCCTTACTCCTCGACGGCAACGACGTCGACGTTGCCGGCGGGCCCCCCCTCCTCCGCTCCCAAACCTGCAGATAGGTCTCCCCGAGATAGAGCAGCTCGCTGCGGATCTTGTCGACAAACAGGTCCTGGGCCACAACCCACTCGTCCGTCGACTTGTCGCGCACCTGCACCTTCCACGTCTTGCGCTCCTCGCCGCTGTCGGCCACGTCGTCCTTGGCGCGCACCGCCTCGTGCACCACGTTGGCGACCAGGTCGTACCAGATGGGCTCGCCGGGCGGGTGCTGCGCCGGGTCGGGCTCGACGTAGGGCGCCACGTCGAGGTTGCGGGCGTCAAAGGTGACGATGGTCGGGTTGCGCTCCGAGACGAACTTGTTGTGGCTGAAGCGCTTGACGTGCAGCACGAGGAAGGGGGGCAGGGGGTGCACGAGGCGGTAGCGCTTGCGCTGCGCGTTGAGCTCCTGCGCCGTCACGCCGTTGTACTTTGCCAGGATGGTGGTGAGCGGGACCTGGGGGATGATGTTGCGCTCGCGCTCGTCCTGGAAGAGCGGGGCCGGCGGCAGGTCGAGCGTCAGCAGCAGGAAGCGGCTGATGTCGACCTTGACCTCGGCGGCTTCCTCGAAGCGCAGCCGGTCCGAGGCGTCGGCTTTTGCCGTGATGGCTTGCGACTCCACCTTGAGCTTGCCCTGGAAGACGCGGTGGATCATGCTCGAGCCGGGCTTGGTCTTGCTGCCGCCCAGGCCGAGGTGGAGGTGGTTAAGGAACCACGAGAGGAACTCGACCGGGTCGGACTGTGCTGTGAGGGTGAAGCGCTTGTTGGAGCGCAGCGAGATTTCTTGGAGCAGCTCGTGCGGCGACACGTGCGACTTGAACGCGCGCGGGTTCCAGATCTTGCGGAAGAGGATGGATGTGCGCTTGACGAGCTCGGGCGCGCTGCTGAAGTCCTCGAGCAGGAAGAAGTTCCGTAACGGTGACACGTGCGATAGCGCCTGAACCACGACGTTGAGATAGTCGTTCTCCTTGATGTTGTTCATGCCCACAAAACCCGGCGTGTACTCCTTGCCGGCCAGTGTAAACGAGTTGCGCGGTCGGCGGTCAAACTCCATGACCTCCTGGCGCGTATATCGCGGGTCCGACACGTACTTGATGTCGTCGAGCGACTTGCCTGTGACCTCGTACCCCTCGGGCAGCACATAGACTTTTTGGGTGCCCATGTTGATGTAGACGTGGTGGCTCTCGTCGAGGGCGTGAAAGTAGGCGTGCGACTTGGGGCCGCGGCCCTGGAAGTACTTGCCGCATACCAGGCAGGCGTACACGTTGATGTTGGACAGGCTGATGGAGCAGAGCTTCTCGAAATCGAAGTCAAGCACGTTGCGATCGATGGTGTCGAGGTACAGGTCGTCGTAGCCCTCTGTTGGCGCGGACTGGCGGATTGGCGCTTTCTCATGGACCTCGTCCCCAAAGCCATCCTCGTCCTCTTCCCTTATGCCATTCCCAAGCCCGTTCTGGTGTGTTCCCTCTCGGCTGTCGTCTCCGTTCTCGGGCACGCTGGCCGGGGTCAGGCTCTTGTTGTAGTCGTCGAATCGTGACCTCTTGGATGCGGGCGAGTCTCGGTCTAATACGTCGTCGAGCGCCTCCGACGCCTGTCGTTTCGACATGATGGAAAATTCGCTCCTCGAATGCCCCCCTTGGCTCTTCTGCAGGCAGGTATCAATCGGCGGGCCAGGCAGAAGCGGGTGGTTATTGAAAGCTGGGCGCGTGTTGAAGTCTAGAGATGTTTTTTCTTTTTTTGCTGAACTTGGAGACAAGGCGTAGGCAGGGGCCTCAACCGTGACGGTGGGACACATCCGCCCCACCAATAGCTGCATACCGAAATCTTGGCACTAGACTAGGAGCAGCTTTCGGCTTTACATGGTGTTAAGGGGGAGGTTCTTTTTTCGCAATTCAATCAGATACATTTCACATACCTCCTGTCGGCCTCTAAGATAGATCCCATGAGCTCTCAGTCGGTTGATGTATTTCCTGGAGTGGAGTCTAGCAAACTCGCAGCAAAAGAATACTGCAAAAATAAACGCGACGTAACAATGATGGTTATGTTCACTAACATGGTATATTGACCGCCCCTATTCGACCTCGGGATATACAAGTCCAACACCCAACACCAATCACCTCGCCTCCACCATAACTACATCCTGTTCCAGCGACGGCACAAGGCTGTCCATTTCATGCAGTGTGTACTCCACCAAGTAGCTCTCATCCACCAACTCTTCTGTCCGCTTGTAATGCCTCTCTGTGTACACCTTAAGCGCATTAAGCACCTCCTTCAGACTCTTCTGTCCCCTTGCGCCCTTAATGGAAAGACTCGAGAACTTGTTTGCGGGGTAGCTCTTCACCAGCGTCCACAAGATTCGCTGTGCTACCGGCGCTGTCCGGGCATTGGTATTCCAATCACGCAACCTCAGCAGCAGCATAAAGATCTGCTCATCTGAGAGATTGCCAAGTACCTGGTCGACAGCCTTCAGCCCCGAGAAGCTACCCTCCTCGGGTGCGCTCGTGGTAACCACGTTGGTGAACAGGCTGAGAAGGCGGCCAGGGTGGTTCAGTTGCAGTGCCAGTACAATGGCATCACGATACGCGCCCGCATGGATGTAGTTCTCGAGCTCTTGCTCCTGCTCGACCAGCTTAAAGGCGGCGTCTGTCGCTGCCGCCTGCGTCTCTGACGTTGTGTCCTTCCAGAACGTGATCTTGGAGTCACTGCCACCCGAAACCATGGTGTTGGTTTTGGGGTGGATGGCGAGGGTCCAGAGCCGGTCCTCGTGGTTGTCCAGCGTACACTCAGTCTCGCCAAGGTTTGCGTCCCACACCTTGACCAAGCTGTCGGCGCCCGCGCTCGCAAACTGTATCCGCCTCTTCGTATTGTTGTCGTCATCGTGGGGCAGGTTCAGCCACACCACCTTTAGAACGTTGTGTGAGTGTCCTTCAAACGTCCTCAGACATGTGTAATCGGACAAGTTCCAAAGTTTGATAGTCTTGTCACCACTTCCAGTCAGGACAACGCCCTTTCCGGACACCGAGCCCGCCTCCCCCTGAATTGTTGGTGTGTCTTGAGGAGCAAATCGGACTGTCCACACACCCCTGCGATGCCCTTTCAGAATGCCTTGCACTTCCAGTTTCTCCACATCCCAAATCTTGACCGTCTTATCCTGAGACGCCGAGGCGAATAACCGACCCGAAGGGCTAATGTCAATCGCGTTGATATCCTTCTCGTGGGCTAGCCGGCGGAGACTCGAGGATGCTCCAGCTTTTTGGGCCTCCCGTGGAATCTCTCGTTTTTGTACGAACCGATCTTGGGAGCCACTAATAAGAAAAGCTGGTGGGTGGTCGAGGGGGTTCTTATACGCGTCGGAGTTTTCCGGTGGCGCATTTTTGGGAAGAGCGACGGCTCCAACCGACTCAATGTGACCGGTGAAAACCGCGTAGCAGGTGTAGGAATTGTTTGCAGGATCAACACGCCAAAGGCGCGCTGTGTTGTCTTTTGCACCACTTGCGATCCAGTGACCAGACCAGTCAACATCCAGTGACATTACGATATCCTCGTGGCCCTTCAATAATGCAACATCGTTGCCGAAATAGGTTGAGCCTTCTTCTACGCTGGCCGCAGAATGCGAGTCTGCTACGGAAACCAGCCTAATGTCCTCGGAGTTTGTCGCCAGAGCCAGAAGTGACTGGTCGGGGAGCACGTACGTGAGATCGAGGATCTCATCGTGCGTTCCCGAAATCCGCCTGAAGGGTTCCATCAGGACCCCTGAGTCGGCAAGAATCCCCTTAGGCGAGGGTATTTGATAGAAGGCGAGGGTAAAATCGGCTTGAGCACACAAAATCAAAGATTTGTTCGGCAGCGAAATCGCTGACAGGATCGACTCTGCTTCTGTTTTGGCCTCTTGCTTCTCGGTAATCTCCTGGTGTGTAGCTGTGTCCCACAGCCGGAGGAGACCGCTTGTGCCCGCCGAGTACATTAGCTTCCCTCCGTCGAGGAAGCCGACGGCCTCAACAGATTCATGGCGCAACATGGGTGTCCCACTCCATATGCCATCCTTCTCCAGCCACATAGTCATCGTCTTATCTCTGCTACCGCTCAGCAGAGCATGCTGCTCAGGAGAGTAGTCTATGCTCTGGACATTGGACTCGTGGGCCTCTTTCTTCTTCTTGTGGTCAGAGTACACTGGGAGAGTGGTGCGCCTATGGAGATCAAAGATACGGATTTTGCCGTCCTGGTTGCCGTATGCGAGTTGGAATTGGGCACCGGACTGTTCGTCTTGCGCCTCGTCTTGCGCTTCTTGCCCCTTTCGCGCGATTTTTTTCGATTTGCGTGCCAATGAGGCGCCTCCGTCTGTTTTCCCCGTCGCGAGGATCTCAAAAAAATGTAGGGCAGATACGAGAGCACTCCGGCCACTGACTGTGTGCGTGACGAAACCGCCAACGATGTCCCAGATCTTGATCGCGCCGTCTGCGGCGCCAGTAGCTAAAAGGGTGCTGGTCTTGTCGACTGCAACCACCACGACGGGTGTTTCATGGGGCTTCGTGGTTCGCACAAGTGTCGCCTCAACTGTGTCAAAATCTGGGGAGACCTTCAAGGAGTAGATGCGCATCGTTAGGGACCGCGAGCAGACGATCAGATGGGATGCCGAGGGGGTGACTATGGAGCGGCGTTAGTAGGGACGCTACGCAAAAACCCCGGGGCAAGGAGGGCACTGCATACTGGTTAGGGTCGAGATGGGCTCCCCGTCGCCCTCAATGTCGGCGAGCTGGCGCCCTGTGGCCAGCTCGGTGAGAAGGGCATTTTCGCCCAGGGTCGAGGCTAGTATCCGTGCGCCATTGTCCAATGCAACAGAGCCGCCGGTGAAGACGGGCTGGATGACATTGCTGACCTCGAAGGTCGTCTTGGGGGCTGTTCGCGTCGCCATCGGAATTATAGTTGGCCTCAAAAATGAGGGTTGCAGAAGATTGCAGCACTTTTGCTCCCCGCGATCCTAATTTTTTTTTGGAGGCCGTCACTGCGCACGACCACAACCATCTATTTGCACTACCATTCCCATGCATAACCCTGGCCCAACCCTGGACCTGGCAGAAAGGGTACATGGTACATCAAGGGATATTGCCGCCCTGTCCAAGCCACCCCGACCACTTCAATCTTCAACTTCCATCCCTCAACCCCACCAAATTCCTTCAACACCTACAACGCAACAAATCCACG
The DNA here is from genome assembly GCA_033439745.1 of Lasiosphaeria hispida. Classification (NCBI taxonomy): domain Eukaryota; kingdom Fungi; phylum Ascomycota; class Sordariomycetes; order Sordariales; family Lasiosphaeriaceae; genus Lasiosphaeria; species Lasiosphaeria hispida. Next base: position 3,584,686 of record JAUIQD010000002.1, on the reverse strand, counting down.
ATCGAAACACCTCCAACGCAGTCAAAAAGCGATTTCTGCATATTTTGACGGCCGTAGTAGGCTTCATTCAATTGCGCGCGTTCAATAGAGCTAAACAGCTATAGCGATGGCTTCCACGCGCGCGCGCACAGGGCTAGGAACCCGACTTCAGCGACAATTCCGATTTTCCGTTCCATTTCGACGACGACGATCCCCGCCATGGCGAAGACCCCGCACCTCTCGCGAACCTCACCCCGCACTTCTCGCGAACCTCCGCCCACACACAAGCTTTTCACAGTGGCTGGCTCCACGTGCCAGTTGCGCGCGGGCATCAACTGCGCGCCCTACAGCCTGCCACCCGGAGGGCCAGGGAGCTGCGCTTGACACAAGTCAAATCAAGCAAGCCTGGCACCAGATTTGGCACTAGTGTCTTGGGCGTTTGATCAAAGTGGTGATATTGCTTCCTGTATATGATCGTGATCAGCTGCAGGTTCTGGATCTGCAACTGGGGAGGCTGGAGCCCATGACTGGCCCTGGCGCCAGCGATTGACTTGAGCGCTTTGCGCAAGGGCCCACCTCTCTCTCAATCCCAGACTTATAACACGCTCTATTACGCGTTACTTGATGAATACGCCTGATACCTAACAGTTAACAGTAGTCTTAGCCGCTTAACAAAGCCATCGCCAATCAATCCACGATCAGATCATAACCTTGCTGACACAGAATGCTATCGCCAGTCGAATTACACGACCTACCTTCCCAAGCATTGACAGGCGCCTAACAAAGCCCAATGTGCCGTACCACCCACACCAGCGGAAGCAGTGCGGATACCCCCAACAAAGACACAAAAGACTACATTGTCTGTGGAGTAGACATTTCCCTTGACAAGGAATTACATCCTAGCGCATGAGCAAACCGTCGTCTGTGCGTGTCCTCTTGGCCGGGTTAGGTATCCATGCCAAGTCGAAGTCGAATACCATGAGCCCCCCTACCTCATCATTCCAAGCGAGGTTTTTGTCCTTTACATCATAGTACTGAATACCCGAGGAGAAGAGCGCATCGACTGCTACGTCAACCTCACCATCCAGGTCAACGCTAGCTGGTACTACCCCATCGTCGACCGTCGGACCAGCCCATGACATGAGCATCATATGGTGGATGGTAGCGATGCTGCGGAGGGGGTAATAGTTGACGAGATCAATATTCCCTAGGTGGACGGGGATCCGGGTGCCTTGGAGTCCTCGGCAATAGGAATAGATGCGTGCCTCCTTCGCTAGGACGCCAGCGTCGACTGATTGGACTCCCTTGGCGACAAAGGTATATCCGTACTTGAGGGTGGTGATCTTGAACAGGACGCCTGTCTCGCCAAACATACCATACTTGTCTAGGCACTCGCAACCCTGATCGAGATTTTGGGCGAGCTGGTCTCGGACAAGTAGGCATATCTCGGCCGCCGAGACTGGGTGGCAGGTCCGGTAGCCGTTTCGGCTATGCACGGGCGTATTGGGGCAGGCAGGGTCGAAAGTACCTTGGCGCCCGCCTCCGAGCCGACAAACGCCGAGCAGGCAAGCTTGTGTGCAATACGGTGCCGAGTTCCTCCCGGAAGCGTGCATCCCGCCGCCCTTCCGGGACGACCCTGATGGGGCTGCCACCGCCACCGCCACCGCCGCCGCCGGCTCCTCCCTCTTTCGCTTGGGGATGCCAGGCCGTGGTCGTGCTGCTGGGCCATCATCGTCGGGATCATCATCACGTCGGTGGTCCTTGGCCGCTGTGTTGTCGCGACAGGGAGACGGGGAGCGCGAAGGAAGCGACGGGGCGCTGTCATGTTGGTCGTCCTCAGTTGCTGCGTCGTCGCTGTGATGGAGAGAGGGAGGAGGGAGTAATAGGGCACCCCCGGTGATAGTAATGCTTTGCGAACCATCTGCCTTCTTTTTCTTGGCCGGCCACCGTGAGAGAATCCGCTCGGTGTCTAGGATCCACTGCGCAGGCGGGACTTCGGCCCCGAGGGCCAGGATAACTAGCGTTGCTAGCTGCGCTGCGTATGTTTGTTTTGCTTCCTGGATGCTTGAAGGCTCGTAGATCAGGTGGGTGAGCAAGACGTCTGGGGTATCACGAGGGATGGCAAGCAAGATCATACAGTCCCCTGATGTAACATATCCATACTGCAGACCACTGATGACCATGTAGTGGTACGCCTGGCACAGAACCTTGGCTACCATCATATTGTGGTTGTTCCGAACAGGTAGATGTTGATTTTGATCTTGAACCTGACCCTCAAGCTCAGCTTCGGAATAACAGCTGGCACAATCGGCAAAAAGCGTCTCGGGGAGAGGATCATTGCCTAGGACCTGTCGGAAGCACTGTCCTCGAGCCTTGTGGGCCGCCTTGTACTCGCCGACCAGGGCGGTTGTCTCGGTATCGTCTGGGGAGTTACGGATCCCCCACCGGTCGGGAGCTAAGCTGGTAACCCGGTCAGGAGACCTCTTTTTTGCTGGTGGGTTTTGCTCATCCTGGGGTACCACCTTGGGATGAAGACCGTAAGCGTTGTTACTGAAGAGAAACTCAGTACCTTGGAGGGACGGGCATGTATTTGCGAACGCATTGGCAATGCGCATGGCGGGCCCTTCGGCATATGTACGAATGAAGAGTCGGATATCCTGCTCGTCTTTTCTCGGAGTTGGGGAGAGCTCGTTCTTGTTTGACTTGACGTCGGATAACGACGGGAACTGCTGCGTAACCCCCAATGCACTTGTGAAGGCGTCGAATTGCTTATCATGAATGGCAGGAAAGTCAGTCCACCGATGTAAGGCTTGGGGGTACACCTTGCCGGAAACGTCCGTTACAGCTCCGCTTGCCTGCTTTTTGCGGTTGGTCTCGATGATCAGATTAGGCGCGACGATAGTCTGCACATTGTGCACGTATTCGAGGAAGGTTGTGGCCCGGACCTCGGCGTTCACACGGTTGAGCTCGGTCTCCGTGAGGTTGAGCTGGGCTTCTGCACGATTCGCTCGTTCTGTCTGCTGCCTGAGCGCCACCCGGAGCTTCTCTAACTCATCATCCATCGCTGCATAAGGTAGCTGCGGTCGGGATATGGTGAGTGTAGAGCGATGATTCTAGATTGATGATTCTGGATTGTGGATGATTGATGCTGGATCGTGATGTTGTCGAGAGCGCCGCGTGAATTGCAAAGTGGGGAAATGGGGCGGCTGGTGTCAGATTACATACGCACTTTCAGGATCAGGAGCACTGCCAGAGATCTATGTAGCCGGCCCGCGGCAACGCCACGGAATCGCTGCTCGCGGTCGTGCTGTGAGCAACCCTAGGGCGGTTGGCAGGGCGGTTAGTCGGGCCGCTAGGGGACAGCAGCGTGTAGCTGTTGTGTTGATAAGCTGGCTGGAAGCTTTTATTGCGTTATTGAACGATTTGAGCGATTCAAATCGCTGTAATAGTGTTGGATTGAGTGTTGTTTAATTGACTGCAATTGACTGCGACTCGTAGTTCACCTGCAGCTTGGCTGCGCTGCGAAGGCGGTGTAGGAAAATGGACTATTTGGGCAGGCGGTGTGGAAAACGTGGGGTACAGTGACGGCCTCTTTTTTTTTTTTTTACTGAGCTGCGTTGCCTGTCCCGATAAGCCGATGCAAATAAGGTTATCTTAGCGTCATGCGGCTTGCACACCCCGGACCTTGAGCGGGACAAGCTGCACTTCCAATTCCCAACGCTGTTGCTGTCAGCAAGCCTCTCGCGTTCTCCAACAACACATAGCGACAGCGACTAGCAACACAAACAATACTCATGCATCCATTCCCCACAAATTGGATTACGGCAACACAACCAAAATCAGTTTGATGCTATAAGTCGTTTAATTGCGGAGGCCTCATGCGGCACTTCGCACTCAACATTCGGACTCACCACTGCACTCGTCTTACCCTCGGCGCTCACTCGAATCTCACACCTCCATCTACGCCAGCCGCAGATCAAGATGGGAATGTTAGGGCCCCTGACATCACAGGCCCTGGTAAGGCTCTCTCAACCCCTTCGTAGCCCTGGATGCATTAGCACCTCGAATTGATAAATATCGGAGCGAGTTGACAAGCGTCAACACCTTTCCTTGCTCCTCCCCTCAGTGAAGCCAGCGCCTAACCTGTGTGTAGGGTCGGTCCCCATATGATGATGTGGTCTTTGGAGAGGGTGAAGATGACCCTCGCACCCTCGGGCAAATATATGATGAGCGAGGCCGTCCAGTGAACCCAGAAACACGCCGCATCAACCGAGATGTGATACGGTCACACAACGAAGTCATGCTCGTCATCGGAGTCGCCGAGCCCGAAAATGGCATTCCCGAGGCCCAGGCCGAGGCAACTGTCAAACAGTACGAGTACGAAAACTACATAGGCCGAAAGCTATTCGACATCCATCGTCTTGTTGACACTGCGAATGTATGGGGTGTCAATGGCCTGCGACAGCGCGTCTTGGTGAGCAATGCACCGTCGCCCGCCTTATTGTCGACGTTAAATGTACTGATTTCTAGGAAGCTTTACAAGCAGTATGCGAGAGTCCCGTTCTACGATCTGTTTGAGTTCCATAGAACCCAGCAGTCCGCCGCCTCCTCTCTTCTCTCTGGGCTGCCCTCATTTTTAGCAGGTATTGCTATCAGACAGGCGCCTATCCCCTACACAAGATTCCCCTGGTGAGTTACTTGGTCCCTTGAGATCTCATCCACCTAACTTGCCTAGGGCCCGGTCTCTCTCAACATACGTCCAGCTACATCTTGAGATATTCACCTTCCTGCAGCGCGTTGGCATTGCTTCGTCGACCGCCGTTCTTCCGAACTGGAAGTTCTTTGTGCCCGGTTCCAGCTTGTCACCCATCTTAATGCCCCCGCTTCCTACATCGTTTACCCCAGGGAGCATCATCCAATGGCTCGGTGGCTGTGCTATCGGTGTCGTGCCATTCGCGGCATATTATGCCTTCTCAAGAACCTCGCACTTGATCACCATGTATGCCTGCGCCTACGCGTTGCACAAGCTCCCCCACCCTCGAAACGCTGAGAGGCGGGCCTTGAGCCACCCCCAGTCCTCTTCCAATTCGAGCAGAAACCCATCCACCGCCGAGCCCGCAGCCCGGCCCGAGGAGGAGCCACGCAACGGTCGAGATATCAACCGCGAACGTGCGGATGATCCTAACTTTCGCGTACTCGAAGGCCAGCCGCAGAATGAGGCCCTCCCCGTTGGTGCCGTCCGCCGGCAGAGCACCATTTCGGTACGAGGCGATGAGTTCGCCAGCGACGACGAGGAGACCGAGGTTGTCAGCGCCACCCTGATAAGTTTCGATGTGGAAGCCACCGAGTCGACCGACACAACGCCCGGGGTGTGGTCGGCCGAGCTGCGCCCTAACGTTGCTGACAGCAGAGCTGCCGCCGCCGCTGCTGCCCAAGACCCCGTGTACCGTGAGACTATCTTGACTAGTCTGCCACCAATATTAGGGGCGGATGCCATCGGAGTGGCAATCGCGCGGATTGTGACGGCGCCGTGGGAGTCACAGGTACTGCTGCGTCTGGCTACGGAATTCATGATACGCCAGGGACTGCCACTTGATGTTCTCCATGACACTGGGATGGGGCAGGATTGGTCATGGGCGAGAATGAGGAATGCGGTAGGGATGGAGCTGGTTTTCTTGTTCATGCAGGGTGAGGCCTGGGCAGTATTCATGATGATTGCGGACAGGTTTCGGTTCAGCGAGGAGGAGTGGAATAGGCGGGTAGGGTTAGCCGAGAGTGAGGAGAATTGAGCTGGAGATATGCTCTATGGGCCTTCGAATAGCGAGATAGACAGCGGTCACTGGGCGCGACTGAAGGGGTGTATACTTCTTATTGGTGTAGCGCACCTATCAAACATGAATACCCTGATTTTAGGAGTCCTGATGTCTGGTTCTGAAATGCGACCGTTTCCCGTCCCCAACGCCATCATGATCGCTCAAAGCCACACTTAATCTCCATGCCTGCGCCAACTCCACAAGGTACTGTCCTTGGCGTATCTTAAAATCTTTTATGCATTACCTCATCGTAATATGAAAAGACGGTGGAGTTCTCCTGTCGAGGCAAGCTAGGCATCGGGAATGCTTCAGTTACCGTTTTGCTTTGCCTTTGCCCTTCACTTTAGCAGCCTTTTGTTGATCAACCGTGTCTTTGATCATGGCATGCAAATCAATGTTGCGTCGGGCGAGGAGTAGTACATCGTCCGTCGTGACAGTGGTACGGCCGGCATGACGGCTAAAGGTCTCAAGGTCGGTGGCAACGTTTTCTATGAGACGGCGAAAGAAGGGGTGGGTTTTAGTTATTCCCATCTCCTTTCATGCCCAAACGCGGCGCAATTTGTCTTTATTTTTGGTTGAGAGGGGGCATTGGGGGCTTACCGATTTGCGCCCAAACCATCTCGGTCAGAGCACCGATGAACTGTGGTGTCGCGTTGCGGTTTCTGCGAAGCGACTCCTCATCTACAATCTTGCCGACCGCGAACCACAGCGCGGCTTTCAGGCTCTGGGAGGAACTGTTAGAATATTCGAACGTAGTAAGTTAGAATTAGATATTCATTGATTTGAAACCATACCTCTCTCACGCCTCCTTCGTCTGCATCAGCCATCTTGTTTAGTCTAGGGAGAGCTGTAAAACCCGAGATGGATGGCGATGGTTAGCTTCGGCGACGCGAACAACCGCCGCGTCGTGAGATGGTGGGGTCCAGGTTGTTTGGAGTTCACCTTACCCATGGCCGTTCTTCAGGGTTGGTCAGATATTTGTGTGAATTATGACGCCAGCTACTATTCGCACGGTGACCCTCCAAGTTCCAAGATGTATCTCAACTGGCAGTTCTTTTGACTTTCACATTCTCTTTAAGTGGCTGTGGCAGAGAGTTTACAAGACAATTGAAGATGAGATTCTGTAATATCGTGTGAAAGCAAATGAATCCTCCATCGCCATTCGCAAAGAATGATGGACGTATCCAGCAACTTGTAATCACAGTGTGGGAGAAAGGTATAGGCACTTCATGCTATCCCCAATGTTAGCCAAGCCGTGCGTCTGCATGGTGGGGTCCAGTGCCAGTGCTACCGTAACTGGGGTGCGCAGTGTAAAGGCCATCTGCGTCACAGATTTTCGCGCAGAAGTGCGGCGTTTCCGGTACGCCGATCTTCTTTTCGCCCCCTTGCATCCATTTTCCTTTGCAGCTCTCATTTGTCTGTCGCATTTTACGTCCGCCCACCTCCGGTGCCTCCGACACCTCGTTGAGCATCATTAAGTCTCCGATCGCCCTCCACCGCTGCCGAATTGGCTGATACCGTGTCCTTACTCTTACACCGAGCTCCCCCCCCAGCTCTGGTGATCCATCGTACCGCCGCATCCGCGACAGCTTCACCTCGAGCTCCCAATTCCTCAACGCACCTAATCACTCACTCACCTTCACAAACCGCCGCCATCATGGACGAGCTCATAACCCTCGTGTCCACGCTGGCCAACCGCATCACGGCCAACCTCCGGGGCTCGCTCGAGAACATGTCCCCGGAGAAGTGGATCCGGCTCGTAATCATCGCCGGCGCCTGTCAGTCTCTCCCTCCCTCTTGCCCCCTTCCCTCCCCAACCCCATCCTCCCAAACTAAACCTCTGCCCCCCCGCCCCCATTCCCAGACGCCCTGCTGCGGCCCTACATAATCAAGCTCGGCGGCCGCGCCCAGATGAACCTGCACGAGCAGGAGGCCGCCGAGGAGGTGCTCTCGCCGGGCAAGAAGGCGGCCATCTCGCCCAACGAGCTGCGCGGGCGCGTGCAGCTGCCCGAGGACAGCGACAGCGACGAGGACGACGACGAGGGCACGGGCACGGCGACGGGCCACTCGTCGGCGGCGGACTGGGGCAAGAAGGCGCGCAGGCGCCAGCGCGACATGATCAAGAGGCTCCTCGACGCCGAGGAGAAGCGGCTGCAGGAGACCAAGGACGAGGAGGAGGATAAGGATATCGAGGAGTTTCTGGTGGGATAGAGGGGGCGGGGATTGGCGCAGAGCGGCCGGACGCCGGGCGTTTGGGGAGGGCACGGGTTTTCGAGGGGCGGTGCTCATGGGGGAATGCATCCTTGGGTTGTTTTGATTCGACTTTGTTTTTCGGTCCCAAGGCCGTCCGGTGCTGCGCCGCAGCTGCCGGCAAGGCGCTTTCATGGCCTGGAACATATTCAGGGGCGAATGGAATGCCGGCAGGCTGGGGACTTTGAAGTCGGTCGCCGTTTGGGACTGGCCCGGTTTGTGGGCCCGGCACTAGCTGTCGCATATTGGAAAAGAGCATGTCTAATAGGGGCATGACCGGCGCTAAAACCCACGTCCTAAACGACGTCCTTCTGGAAACCGATGTGCATCTGTGAGACAGGGCAGACAAAGACGTATCTGTCTGCCTTATTAGCCTAGAAGCTCCGGGGTTCTCTACCAATTGTTACCCCTCGATTCCACTCCGCAGCTGCCCGCTTGACAATGAAGGAAGAGAAAAAAGGCGGACAGAAAGGCAACCAAACAGCGTCTAACGCGAAGTAATTAGTGCAACCTCAAGCTCCAAGGAGCCAAATCCTAGCCGTTGACAGCCTTACTTACCCTGAGCAGTAGCGTACATTTCAACACCCATACATGCGGCTCTGCGGACCCCATTTTGTAAAACGCCCAGATCTAAGCCAGCCATCGTGGCTAAGGCTGGGCGTTCTCCAACTTAGGCACCATGTCTGCCTAAGGCAATCAACCACTTACACCCAAAGTCAACATATACGAAGTACGAAAAAGATGCCGCGGGAAGGATTTCCATCCCATTTCTCCACGTGGACAAGTCTAAACATAGAATTGTCAAAAGCACCTGACAAGGGGAAGGGAGTGGGGGGACGTTTCAGTGAGGAATGAGTGTACGTCAACCCGATGATGCGGACGAAGGCTTAGACATTGGTGCGTCGCGCCACTCAATAGGATCTAAGCGAGGCAGCTAACCAAAAAGGGGGAGCAAAATTGCAAAGAGACATGTCAAAGTGTTGTCAAGTTATGTGTTTATGTTCTATGCCCACGATATTGTTACATTTTTGCGAGTGGAGGAGGTGGGCTCCCCGCCTGCCGAAATCTCCCTCATACATGTCTCTCTATCGGCCCAGTTCATTTACACGCCCAGTTATCTTTGAGAACAAATGAAAATAAAAAGGAAAAGGGTGTATGTCCGCACTCCGCCTCGGAAAGTAGAGGCTATGCCGTTCATTCCGTCATCCTGTAGCCGAGTCTCATTGTAGACAAATAAAATAAAATAAAAGTGGAATTTCGAGGCATGCAAGGCGGAGAGAGGTGACTCTCTCCCACGATGTCTCAGCATCATTGCTCGGATGCCAACCATTTACCTCCGTTTGCCGTCCGCCGGATGTTTGGTATCCCCCCATTACCTTCCCAACCAACGCCATGAAAATCCCTCCCAAACAAATTATGAAAAAAAAGAGGCGCTAGCCAGACGTGCCTCGTATCCCATAGCAAAACTCCTCATCCATGCAATTCATGCTGACTTGGCGATTTATCCGCCCAAACAAAAGAGGCCATAGAGAGCGGGGGAATCGTATGCTGTGCTGCAAATGCAAATCAGAGTGTGAGGAGAGGAAGATGGTGGCAGTGTGCCAAAAGGCGAAGTATGCCGAAGGCGGAGAACCCCTCCGGCAAGGCTGGTCGTTGCCCCTCGCCTTGTTTGCCCGCCTTGTCGACTCTATCTCTCAGGGGCCCGGCGGGAGAGAGTAGTGTTGTTGGGGCTCCATGCCGTAAATGTCGTAGCCCAATGTGTCATTTGTGTCGTCAATCTCCTAAATCATCGACGCGTTCGCCATCGGAGTAGGCGGTGCAATTCGCGGCTGCAAAGCTTCCGTAAGCTGCGCAATTTTTTGCATCATGGCAACCGTCTGCTGATTTTGCGCATGAACCTGCCGCCTAAGTTCCTCGTTCTCCATCCGCAGTTTCTTGATCTCTTCGCGCGAATCGCCACTGTCCTCGGGTTCCCGCTTGCGCTTCTGGCCCGCTGCCGCGTCGCTAGCTGCGTCATCGGTTTCGCCTTCTGCCCCGCTCGCGCCGTTCTGGGTGTGAACGCGGCGCAGGTGCTCGTTGAGGTTTTCGAGCCGCGAGAAGCCCTTTCCGGTATGTCGCTTGCAGTTGACGTGAGGACAGTTGAACGAGTTCTTCGGGCCGCCGTGCTTGTTGTGCACCTCCCTCTCGTGCCTGAGCAAGCCCCCGCTGTAGGTGAATCCCGGCAGCTTCTCGCAGCCCTCGGCAGCGCACTTGTATGGGCGGTCATGTTTGTCCATATGCTTGCTGTGATGTCATGTCAGCTCCCAGAGTCTCTAGGCGCAGGGGTTGGGTATAACGTACTTCCACTCGCACTTGCGGCCAAACTCCCGAACATCCTCCGTGCATCCCTGGTAAGTGCACACAAACTTGCCCTCCACATTCTTGGTGACTTCGCGGTCAGGCTTGGGTATCGCCTTGATGCGCGACGGCGTTGCCACTGTCGGTGAATCCTCCTTGGGCAGCGACGAGGTGGTGAGGTCAAGCCGGGTGTCTGTTGTGTCGACGAAGGTTGGTGGGGGCGCATTGAAGGTTGCGACAGTCGCAAGATCGTTGACGACGGAATCGTTCGGATCGGCGAAGCGGTCGGCATCTGGTGTGGGATCATGGTGATCGTCCATGGGCGGATAGCTGCCATCATGTATAAAGTTGCGGTGCTCGTATACCACACTCATCTTGGCAGAAAACGCGTCGTTTGGCACGACGCAGAAGCCCGCGACCCCGTCGAGGGGGAAATTGATGTGGTCGTCGATGGTGAAGGTGTTGCCGCAACGCGCCACAAGGTCCCGAGGCCCAGCGGTAAGCTCGTGTCGTCCAAGTCGGAAAGCGGAGAAAAAAGGTACGTATAGCCAAATGTCGGCCCCTAGAGGACGAGGCCGCTGGTTTTAATGCGCCTGCAGATATTCGTGAAGGATCGACAAGACAAGGGAGTCAGGGCAGACGGTTGTGGCCTTAAAACTGAGGTACGTAGGCAGACACCTAGTGGCGCAGCTGTTCGCCGCCCGACGCGCTGGGACCAGAGTGGGGCGAGCTTTGTCATTCACACGTGACTGAAACGGACGGTGAGGCAGCCGCCTAAATCGACCCAGATCGAAGTCGGATGGCTCGGTGTGTGTCTCACTCCAAAATTCCAGATATCGGATGCACTGGCGCAGTCTACAATGCCCTTCTTTCTTTGCCGTTTCGCGCCCGTTCCTGGTGGCTGCACCCCATATTAGTATTCTTTTTCTTTTGAGGACTTAGGCAGATGGGATGGCTGCAATGAGTCGACAGGAGCTGCCCAACTTGTTACGGACCGGCAAACCAGGTCAGGCAGCCTGAGGATGGGTGACTCACCAGGCCCACGGTTCGGGCTGCTCAGGCTACAGCGTCTGTCCTCCACCCCACCCCCTCCATAGCTCCGAAGGACTACGGCCATCAGCCTCCAATAGTCTATTTCGTCTTCCATGTCCTCACTCGCACTGCATCCCGTGTGAGCTTAAAGGCGTCTGTTGCGCAAAATGCCCTGCAATACTTCAACGTTAGCCCCTCGCGCCCTCTCAGCCAAACTGCACTTTCAGGAGCCGGCCACGCTCAGATGTGCAACGTCAGGGAGAAACTGAGCTTACCTGGACCCTAACCCAACCTCCTGAGGCTGCTGAGCAGTCATGTGGTGCCCCCATCGTGGTCAGGGCTGGAGGCCGGCTACCTCGACGGAGAACGTGGCGCGTCCTTCATGGCATCTAGTCCTTGCCGGGAGGACTCTTCAGGCCTCCCGGCAACTCGAGACGTGATGGTTCTCTCAGGAAAACACGTTGCCCTGATCGATTTTTGCCCAACGACCATGGCCAACAGGCTGCCTTGAGATGTGGTAAGAGAACGCGCGTGAACTCGAACTCCCCGAACCTTCGCACCGACACGACGCCCGGGTCCTTTGGCCTCCAAGTTGGCAACCTATCGGAAGCGAACCACACATTCCATTGGTTCCAGAAGTGCGGGATCTCGTTCCCAAAGAGCGGCAGATCTGAACAACACATGCTGATGTGGAACCAACACCCAACTACGCGGGCTCTGGATCTGCCAGAGGACGTGGGGTCCAGGCAGCTCCCATCAGTTTGGAGCTAAGTCTGAGGCCAAGAAACTTGATTCCTAAACACATGCCAAGAAACGGTTGGATGTCCATCGTGAACCCCATGAGTAGGGAACTGCCCATGAACAATACCCGCGAAGGCGTGGCACCTTTAGAGAGAGTGCCTTCAGAACAGGTTACACACGCATGGGGGTCGTTGATGAGTCCAGGTGTGATGGAAGGTGAGCGAGGAGAAAAGGCTTCAACGACTCCCTATGAGAGGCCTCGCGCATCACATACCAAGCACAAACCCATGCTTGTTCACCGTGGCGTACTGACGCCGGTGAGTCACCGAAGCCATAGACTCCAACCCCAGGATGTCAAGAAATGAGAAATGGGAAGAAGTGAATGTTGCCTCGAGTCTGGGTGCACTGGATATCGATGCATCCCCGGTGAAACGTCGGAAGGTGAAGGCAGACCGGACGCTACTTGCGCCGTATCCCAGACTTGGTATCGTGCCGCGCACCTCTGCCTGGTCATCCGTTCCGGAGCCTAGCCAGGACACGACCTTGGGTAATTGAGGCGATCCTCGACCCCTCACGCTACTGCGCGCCATGCCTAGGAGCAAGAGGCGAATATGCGCTTCACGCCCTTGCGGAGAGCGGTTATCGAGGCCCACGGTGTGCTGGAGTCGCGTCACCGGCGACTATCCGAGTGACACCGAAAACCGACTCAGCCAGCAGGCAGGGCAATTGTGAAGAAAGGGTTGTCTTCAACTGGCGTCTTTCTTGGTGCTCGGGTTTGGGATGGTCCACGACTGACAAAGATGGTGGTTTCGGGGTGTGGATTGTTTGTGTGAGATTTTGAATCACCTGGGCAGTCGAGTTCTCTCTCTGTTCCAGCTCTGACAAACAAAGTTGCTTCCTTGATTTCGAGGCCGTGAGGCCACAAGGCTGCACCCCCATCTCTCTATCCCCGTGCATCGGTCTATGCATCGAGGGTTCCGGCAGGCACATGGCAGATCAATAGTTCCCGGAATCGCTGTTTGTGAGAAACAAAGCCGCAAATATGCAGCTCTAGAATCCCATTCGTCTTCCTGCCTTGAACCTCGACGACTGCCGACTCCGTGTTTAAGCCGCCAGTCTCAATTGACTTCGAGCTCAACTCTCTAAGCTTCCTCCTTGTAGCGACAGTAATATTGTACACATCATTTACCAATTCAGCACATCTCATGCAACTATCTTCTCACATTCGCCACCTCCTGTGCTATCCCCCGCAGTGTCTTGCAATGGCGTTACCCAAGAACTCGTTCGCCGAGGCAGATACCCGTCGATAAGCATCTTATCTTCGCCCCGGGCCCGTCGAAAGCCGAACCAGAACCCCGCGCTTACACAAGTCTCCAACGCACGCGTCTGACTAAGATGATGATGAAGCAACTCAAAATCCGCAATTGGGAGGATGTGTGCTGAGCGCGTCTTGACTTGCAAGGTGATTGTGGCTAAGGGAGCGCCGAAGGTGCGCTCTCGCTCACGCCCGGCACCGGAGCTACGAGAGAACATTGAACGCATATATAAGAGCTTACCATGTTGCCGTATAACTATTCTGTCGGCACCATCAGGTGCCTGGTAGAGCTGGCAGCCGAGTCACTCCATACCATTCACTTACTTTGTTTGAGTAAACATGGCTGTTCTTGCGCTCCCCGAGCCGTTCGCCAGCATCCCCCGTGAGACGCTGACTTTCGGCCCCTCTCCGATCCAGCACCTGCCCCGCATCTCGGAGGCCCTTGGCGGCAAGGTCCATGTCTACGCGAAGCGGGAAGACCTAAACTCCGGTCTGGCATTCGGGGGCAACAAGACCCGCAAGCTTGAGTGAGTAAGCCCCGTGCTTCACACCTCCACTGGTGTCAACCCCTAACCAGCACCCGTCCAGATACCTCGTCCCGGACGCCCTGGCCCAGGGCTGCGACACGCTCGTCAGTATCGGCGGCGTCCAGTCCAACCACACACGGCAGGTGGCCGCGGCGGCCGCTAAACTGGGGCTCAAGGTGGCTCTGGTGCAGGAGCACTGGGTCGACTGGACAGACCCGGGCTATGAGGCCGTCGGCAACATCCAGCTGTCGCGGCTCATGGGCGCCGACGTGCGGCTCGACCCTTCGGGCTTTGGTATCGAGCACAAGCCGACGCTGGCGCTGCTGCGCGAGGAGCTCGCTGCCAATGGCTCCAAGCCCTACTACATCCCGGCGGGCGCGTCGGACCACCCGCTGGGCGGGCTAGGGTTCGCGCGCTGGGCGTGGGAGGTCGCCGCCCAGGAGGCGGAGCTGGGCGTGTTTTTCGACACAATCATTGTGTGCGCCGTCACAGGCTCGACCATGGCCGGCATGGTGGCGGGGTTTAAGTTGGCTGAGAAGTTTGGCGCGCACAAGCGGCGGGTGGTGGGGATTGATGCGTCGGCAAAGGTGCAGCAGACCTTTGACCAGGTGCTGCGCATTGCCAAGCAGACGGGAACCAAGATTGGGCTCGAGGAGGGCGATATCACCGAGGCGGATATCATCCTAGACGACCGCTATCATGCAGGAACCTACGGAATCCCTAACGCGCAGACGATTGAGGCTATCAAGTTTGGAGCCAAGACGGAGGCGTTCATCACGGACCCCGTCTATGAGGGGAAGAGCCTAGCGGGCATGATTGATATGATTAGAAAGGGGGAATTACCGGACGGCAGCAATGTGTTGTATGCCCATCTTGGTGGGCAGTTGGCGATGAATGCCTACTCGCAACTCGGGTAGGGTTATGTACCATCAAGGTGGACCTCGGTCCGTAGCTGTAATTGAGTGAGCATTGTCAATTGATTCAAGTTTTGTGAATACTTGCTGTGGGGTTATTCCTGATGGTGAAGCTGTCGCAATCCACCGTTTCGCTTTCTCGAGATTGGTAAAAATGGTGTCATCAAGTGAGGCTTGTTGAGCAAATTTTGTTGACGGAGCTAAAAGCTAGCATCTCAGTAGATGCTCTTTCCTTTTTGGGGGCTACCTCCAGGCTCACCTGCATACCAAGGGTTGAACTCCACAGCTCGAAGCGAGGTGCAGCTTCTTTGCAAATCTTTTTCTCCTCGGGCTCTTCCAATCTCGATATTTACTTCAATCCATTGAGCCCCTCTACATTTCAACTACACACTTTTCCTTGCACTTGTCAGCTTCAGCCTTCATAGTATAACCGCGACCGACGCGGGCAGACTTTAACCTCCTCGAGCAGAGCCAAAGTCCGATTTCGGACCCGACCACTTGCTTTTGTAATCCCTTCCTCAGTGCCGCTATCTGGTGTTGGAGCAAGCCTGTGGCCAGAAACGACCGTTAGCACGCGTCTCCATTGCTTCTCGGTCAAAGTATGGCTCAGAGGACAGACGACCCGCCAGTGGGAGACGAGAAGGGGACACTCGCGGCAGATGTGTTTGATGATGGCGACAAGGCAAACCAAGTGGGGGGGGGTCAGGGGCCCGTCCAAGAATTTGACATCGAAAGAGTCGAGAAGGTGTACAAGTGCGCGACCCCCTCCCGTTCCCATGCTCGCGGACTCAGACTTATGCGGCCAATTAGGAAGCTCGACTTGCGCATCATCCCGGCCTTCTGGGTTCTGTACTTTCTCAGCTCTGCTATCCGGTCCAACATTGGTATCGCCCAGACCATGAACCGGGACGTCAAGCATGATCTGATCTCTGTGCTGGGCTTGACCCCCAAAGACACGTCAACAGCCCTCACATTGTTCTACGTTTCGTATGTCCTGTTCGATCTCCCGTCCAATCTTGTCATGAGCAGACTCGGTCCTCGGGTGTGGATGGCTCGCATCGTATTTGCAGTGGGGGTTATAGGCACCTGCTTCACTGCAGTCAATGCTGCCTGGAGTGTGAAGCTACTTCGCTTCCTGTTGGGTGTCGTCACTGCGGGCATGTGGCCCGGCATGGCATACTACCTCACTCTGTTCTACCCACCTTCCCGCACCGGCAAGCGGATTGGCATGTACTTCACTGCATCGCAAGTATCGGCCGCCGTGGTTGGTCTCGTATCTGCTGGCTTCCAGCAGATGGACGGCCTTGGCGGTCTAGTCGGCTTTCGGTGGATGTTCTTGATTTATGGCCTTCTCGGTGCTATGCTTGGCGTTGGCCTGCTCTGGTGGTTGCCTGACCGGCCCCTGGCACCCGGCGAGACGCGGACCAGGAGCCGGTGGGCAAAGTGGCTCCCCGCAAGTCCTGATGCCCTCACTGGTGAGGATGCTGTGGTTCACTACCACGATCTCCGAAGAGTCTACCATGCCCGGCCATGGAACTTTCGAGATCTCGGCCATGTCCTTCTTGATTGGCGCCTGTGGCCCCTAGTCCTCATGTACTTCGGTGTGGTGGGCGTTGGCATCGGCACACAGCTATACGGAAACGTGATCATCGCCTCCATCAATGACAAGTTCACGGGCGTGCAGATCAGCCTGCTGTTTGCACCGATATGGATGGTAGGTACTCGGTGTGCCATTAGTGAGAACTTCACTAACCGCCCTACTTAGATGGACTTCTGCGCCATTCTGTTGGTCACCCCTATTTCGGACAGGTTCCACCAGCACCGTGCCCTATTCTTCTCGGCCGCTGTATGCATCCAGATTGCCGGTCTCCTCACCGTAACTTTTGCCTTGTCCAATCCATGGGCGAGGTACGGTGGCCTTCTGCTCATCGGCTTTGGGCTTGGTCCCACAGTTCCAATCTGCATGACTTGGACCAACGAGATCTTCCAGAAACGCCATCGAGAGGTTGGTGTTGCGGCTGCGTCTGCCTTGGTGTCTGGCCTGGGCAATTTGGGCAGCATCACGACCACCTATGCTTTGTACACCGGATGGCCTGCGGACTCGATCAAGGGACCGCACCAATACCGACGCAGCAACTTTACCATGATTGGAATCCTTTGCATCAGCATCGCCAGCAGTATCATCATGACAGTCCTGCTAAAGATATTTGGAAACGAACCCAGCAAAAAGATAGCCAGCAGCAACAGCTCGGTGGCTGGTTCCACATACGAGTTCCAGGACGGCGCAGCTCGCCGTGAAATCCGCCAGCGTGGTTTTGGCCGCATGTGGTGGAACAAGCAATCTTAAACTCACGCATGGGGAGAGGGGGAGATGGAGAGAGGAATCGGCTGGGCTGAGCCTGCGGTCCACGTCATCAACAACCACACCGCCAACCTAGACGAAGAGGTTGCGTTCTCTCTCAGGCACAGGGCACCGAGTGCCCTGCAACTTCACTTCACGACATTCGCTTGATGACATGTTTCCAATATTAACTACACTTGTAGAATTGTGTTCCGATCTGGCGTTCACGTATGCCTTTTCATCCGAGGAAAGGCGCCAAAGTTCCCGCCCCGTCCCGAGGCGAAGGGCAGGCTGGGGATACCAGGAACCCTCGACCGACGAGGCAGGACTCCTCGACAGCGACAGTGCCGCTGCGCCATCGCTGGGAAATGGCGTTATGGAGAAGTTCAAAAGGGGGGCGAGGCGACAATGCCACTGCGCTATCGCTCCTTGGCCCAGCTGTTGGGACTGTAGGGGGAGGGAAAAGGGGAGGAGAGGTGTATTTTGTGTGGTTTTCTTTTGGTTTTGTCTTGTGTGTGTGGCACCGTTGCCTTTCTATGATACCCCATCCGTGTTTAGATACGCTGTCGCCCGAGGTGTTTGCCCCTCGACAGCGAAAGTGCTTTTACGCCATCGCTGGGACGGCGTGTTAGGCCGAGACTTTGCTGGCGACAATGCTTTTGCGCTATCGCAGGGCCAGTCTCGTGGGCCTTTCTTACGGTCGTCGAGTCTTCATGACCCTCTCTCTCGACTTTGGGAGTGGGGACTTGGAGAGCTCAGAGAAAGGGTTTGGCTAGCCGCTCGTTTGTACTCATGCCTGGCCAGTTCTGGCGCAGAATGATAATTCAGTCTATTCCTAACACCGTTTGCCTCGTTTTGCTGGTGATAAATGGGCAATCATGTGGCCCGTACCCCATGTGGTTGGGATAACAACATCTTTTGCGTGAGGTTTGTCTCCACAGGGTAACACAAAAGTTGCCTCATTTTGGCAACAGATCAAGGATAGCAGGATATCTAGCATCTCCACCAATCAGTGCTATAAATGGTCACACACACAAAGCCTTCTTCTTCGCGTCTCGAGCCATAGCCCAGGAGCACAATGAAAAAAAGATAAAATGGATGCCGGTCAGACTTCCATCGATACCCACCCCGCCCGAGCGCCCGAAGGCAAGACCTCGAAGACGGGGTACAGATCATCGCCCACTCTCTATACAGCCGCAGCCCGAAGACCAGCGACCGCCACCTTTGCAGGCAGATCGAGAGCAAATAGGTCCTCACTGTAGGGTGTCGAGGATATGAATCATCAACCCGGGTGGGATTTGTGGCTCCTTTAGGGAACACAAAAGAGGACGACTACTATAGAAATGATTCTCCTGTTGAGGGGAATGGGTTAGCAAAATGATGCTGAGACAGGCGCTCGAGCGAAGGTAGAGTGTTTGTATGATAGTAGGGGGTGGCTTACTGAAGTATTGTCGACATGAAGAAAAAAAGAAAAAGAAGAGGAAAGGGCAGTGGGAGGAAGAGATTATATAGGGCAGCAGATGGACCGTGCGCAACTGCCAACTGCAGAAACTTTTTGCGATAAGATCTTGCCTGCAGACCCACAGCTGGCAACACAGGTGTGGGGCTGGAGACCAACATCGAATTCACCATGAACTTCGTCCAACGAAAACGGGGGCATACGGATGACCACAATCTGTTTGGGTCTGGTCTTCACCTGGCGGGAGCATTGGAAGGCCTGGGTCTATCATTTATTTGGCAGATAAATGTCACTTCGCCCGCGATTCGTTGTGGTCACCCTCAATTGTAATCTCCTGTTTTCCCTTGGCCTCGTCCAAGATTGGCAATCCCTAGCAACACTGCACAGGTTGCCGTGGGAAAGTGATGGCAAAACCAAGGACTCCGGTGGGTTTCTGTTGCGCCTAGTTTTTATTATTATTGCATTTTCGAAGCATGGGGGCACTTGGAAACCGCGACAGGACTGTTAAAAGACCGCCCTTTTTTTACTGCGAGTGTCCTGCTCAAGCTTCGACTTTATCTTCTCACCCTACTTTTGCCAACAAAACTCTCAGCAATTAACGTGCTATTTATATATTTCCTTCCAGCAGCGAAATGCTTCTGCCCCCTCTATCACTGCGAGGAAAACATTCGGTATCTGCCAAGAGCACTCCAGAACTTGACCTACCTAGGAGGTATCCACCAAACAGATACAACTTGAAAGCAACCAAAGTAGAACAAATCAAGGGGTCTAAGATCTGAGAGAGTCATGATGACCTAAACAGCAGATATATGTAGAGATTGGGATTCTCATCAGACCCCACGGGCGTGTTTGAAGAACAAGCATCGGATAGCATGGTAGGAAGGAGCTTGGAAGACAGTGAACAATGGTACGATGGTGAACATGGGGCCATGGGGGACGCGCAGCTTGGGCAGGGGAAGCATGAGAAACTGCTGTAAAGGCCGGTCGGAAGGCACGTTGGCAGAAAACCCGCAACAGGGTAGTATAGCGCGCAAGATATCGTTGAGCACTTAAGAGTCCTTGGGGGAGGGCGGATAGAATCAGGGAGACTGATAGCGGTACTTTTACACCTTGAACAAGGCACTCAATTTGTGTTCGTCAAATAGCAAAACCAGGATGGTAACCCCTTCACTCTCAAGGTTGTTGCTTGTTGCACAGGACGATGATCCGATGTGTGGCATACCTACGCAATGAACAGCAGCGAAATGCTCTTGCCCGAAGAGATAGTGCTAGCCCACGGAATTAGCTCCCAATCACAGAGCTCCAGGATTTGTGCCAGCAGGTGATTCATTGTAGACACCTAAGGTGAGGCAGGCGCTTTCAGTGTCATGAGTTGACCGTGATAGGGCCCCCCAATCAAAAATCACTCCGCAGTCGCTCCGAGAAGAATTCCATCATGGGCAAGACCTCTTCGCTGTTCCTCGGCGGGCCGTCGTCTGGCCGCTTCCACTCGACCATCTTGACGTCAGCAAACTCCTGTTTGAGCACATCGGTGGCGACCTCGTCGATTGCCTCGCTCTTGCTTCCGTGACAGACCAACAGCGGCGTCCGCGACTTTTCTCTGGCACTGATACTCGGGATTGTCGATGCCGGCAGCGCTCCTCCAATGGATACGACGCCCTTGAAAACTTTGGGCCTCCTCCCTACCGCTCCTTCCTCACCATCCCCCTCCTTCACCTCGGTCACCCGCCCCTCCCCCTCCCCCCCCCCAAGCCTCAACCTCGACGCCAACCCCAAGGCAAGCGACCCGCCCTGACCGAACCCGAAAAGCAGGATATCTTGCGTCTCCCACCCACACTTGCCGATCAGCACCTCCCCAATCAACCGCCCCAGCACCTGGCCCATGGCCTTCTCGAACCCCGGGTCCTGGTCCAGCTCCCCGTCGGACCCGAGCGTCAGGTCGTCACCCCAGTGGAAGTGGTTCGCCGGCCCCGAGTCCAGCGGCAAGCCGAGCAGCGCCGGCGGCAGCGGGCTCGTGCCGCGCACCGAGATGGCGAGGACCCCCGGTAGCGCGAGGCTGCGGGCGAAGGAGGCGAAGGCGGGCTCGGCATCGCCCAGGCCGTGGAAGAGCAGGAGGATGGCGGTGGTGGACTCGGGCGGCGAGGCCGGGACCAGGGAGAGGGTGAGGTGTGGAAGGAGCGGGGTGAAGTCTTCTGAGGTGGGGATGCGGGTTGGGGGCATCTTGACGGTGTTTTTTATGGTGTAAACTTTGGTAGCGTTGGGTGTGGATTTTGAAGGAGTGATTTGTTAGTGACCGAACGAGTGATGTTCAAGATGGGTGATGGAATTTGACTGTGGATGCGGCCGGTTCCGTGGTTGGTGTCGGAGTATGGTCGCGGAGACGGAGGTGGGCCCCGCCGGCGGTAGATGGACCGGTTTGGAAAGAGGGTTAGGGTACGGGTTGACTGATTACCTACTTGAGGATGCTATCTTCTACCTTCTGGCGTGTCAATCAATCAGTCAACTTTCCGGTGTCCTCGCGCGGGCAATGCCTCGGTAATTATTAGTAACTGGGCCTTACTGAAACGGCACGCCATTGAAACCACAGTTCGGCCAGCAAAGTCGGGTTTTCCCGGTTCCACGCATGAGCAGGAGCTTCCGAACCGCGGGTTTCTGGTCATGTTCGCCACGGGAAGCGAGATACAGCGGCGTCCAGCCTTCATCGGTTCTTACATGGACATTTGCCCCGTTGGGGGGTAAAAGCTCTACCGTGGCGACCCTCGTCACAAGCGGCAACCAGTGGCGTCCAACCTCGATTATCTTTGGAGTTGATGTTGGCTCCGTATTTGAGGAGCAGTCACATGATTTGAATCCAGCCACAGGAATGAGCCATCACGAGGGCGTTGCTGTATTCTGTCCAGTCTAGGTTTCCGATGTATTTTCTCCATGCCATCTCATTGCTTTCTTCCCACATTCTCCGGTTTTCTTAAAGGATCCCTGTCGTCGGAAAGCACACGCTGGTCTAGTCGACATGCATTGACATCCGCA
This sequence comes from Lasiosphaeria hispida, assembly GCA_033439745.1. Taxonomy (NCBI): domain Eukaryota; kingdom Fungi; phylum Ascomycota; class Sordariomycetes; order Sordariales; family Lasiosphaeriaceae; genus Lasiosphaeria; species Lasiosphaeria hispida. Next base: position 3,562,951 of record JAUIQD010000002.1, on the reverse strand, counting down.
CCTTCCTGGAGCAAATGGCGGACTGCTGAATAATGACCCCCCCAGTACGGCCGCAAAGCACCGCATTTCCTCGAAACTCGTCCTGTGCGTTTACATCTGCGCCTGCTTCAAGTAACAGGCGGATGGTTGGCTCGTGGCCTTGGCTAGAAGCCCCGATCAGTGCATTTCGATGCAAGCACCGACTGTGGTTTGCGAAAATGTGAGCGCCAGCCTCCAGTAGCCGTTGGACGACTTGGTAATGCCCATTCGATGCTGCTGCTACCAAGGCATTGCCATATTCGCCTGCCGGCGCGTTCACATCAGCCTCGTTTGCTAGCAGCAGCTCGACGATATGGTTGTGGCCTGCGGTTGATGCTGCTACCAAGGCAGTACCACATTCGCCTCCTGACACGCTGGCAAGAGCGAGCTTCTTTCCTGACAGATGATCTATCACATCGTCAATCGGGTAAGTTGTGGCCAATGCAGGGCGCCTTTATATTCACCGTGTCCATTCCTTGAGTCTATCGCTAGTAACTTATATTTTGGCGGCAACCCATGGTGTTGATTCAACCCCGGCCTCTACCAAGGAGATGCTGGACGACATGGCCATGGCCATTTCTAGAAGCGAGCTCCAATGCTGTAACTGAACTATCCCTGTCGGCCCACGCCGCATTTACGTTGACCCCCCCCCCCCCCCCCCCATCGCAAGCAGGTGGCAAACAGTATGCTCACAGCCACCAGCTGATGCAGCCAGCAGGGCATATTCAAACGGCCTATCGTGAGTTCCGAGGTCCTGTCTGTTGCCGAGTACATGTTGAACAACACGCCTGCTGCCCCTGTTCCAGCTCCACGATAAATGGTAGTGGGCATCGTATTTTTACACGCGTGATGCCGTTGCACCAGCGCCGTTTTCCAACAAGTACTGAACGACCCGATCACGGCCCTCCAAGTTCCAGTTGACCTGGTGGGTCGTCAGCCACATGTGTCCATTTTCCGCTGTCCATGTCTTTTCAGCATAGAATTCCTTGTCGGTAGGGTTGAGCCCGTGAACGGCGATGACGCCATAATAGCTATCAGCATTTGGCCCGATTCGTCAAATCTAATCAGCATCGTTTGGGTCTTGCAAGACCCTCGGAAAGTCACGGCTTGAACACTTTGAGTAGAAAGAGTTTTCGTTTTGGGTGAAATACCAATCCTAACTACAGGGAAGAATGAGTACTTCATGGGGAGAAAGAAATCAAAGACGCCGTGGGCAGGACGCTTACCTCTTATATCTCATTTACATTGTTACCAGCTGCCATGAAGCATTGAACATGGTGGGAAGAGTCAAAGACGTGAATCATTGATATTATTTGCAGAATCAAACATCGCCCGGGTCTCAAATTCCGGGTCTGGATACTATCAATGGCTGCTTGAAGAAGAAAAAATAAACCAAAATAAAGAACACGTCATGTGCTGGATTTACAGACCTAAGCAGGATTTGAATGGCAAGGGAGTAAGCCTTAGGCAACTGCGTCATGAAGGCAAGTGGTTCTTTCAACCACGGCCGTGTTGTGAGGCAATAGGTACTACCTTTGGTACCTCAGGTTGGCACCGACGTGACTTCAATGACTACTATGATAAATCCGTTTAGCAAGTAAAAACAGGGTGGCTCTGATTAGTCGCCCTATTGCCTTGACGCCACCAAGATTTACTGAGCCATAACTGTGTAACTCCCATTTCAAAGAGATGATGTTCCCCGTTGTGGTCCCGAACTACAGGTGTGTGTTTCCAGGGCCCTATCTTACAAAACTTTTGTCCCATGCACAGCACATACCTTTTTTTTTTTTTTTTTTTTTTTTTGCTCACATATATGAATAGATATACGAGGTACTTCACTTCCGCACACACTTCTATCTCTTGTTGACGCCTTTGATCTGTTTTCCTATGCAAACTGCGTTTTAAATCGCCCGGCCAAGCAACCCCTCCCAAGGCCGCAGCTCAAGACCCCTATTACTAACCTCAGGCACGACGTCGCACTCATCCGAAAAGTAGTTCCCCGCGACCCACTGCAACTTCCCGGCCACACCCTCCGGCAAAGCCCACTTGGCATCCTTACCGGTAAAGTTGAGCACGGCAAACCACTTCTCCCCAGCGTCCGCGGTCCGTACATAGGAAAAGACATCAGCATTGCTCTCGTCAACAAGCTCATAGCCGCCGTAAACAAAGACCTCAGGGTGCTTCTTGCGGAGGGCGAGGATCTTCTGCCAGAAGTGGTAGACAGACGGGCTGCCCGCGGCAGTCTGCACCGCGGCGTTGACCGTTTGGTAGTCGTCGTTGACTCTCATCCACGGCTGGACACCGGGCGGGCAGAAGCCGGCGTTGGGGGATGCGTCCCACTGCATCGGTGTTCGCGAGTTGTCCCGTGCCTTGGCGCGCATGGCCTTTCTTGCCTCTAGGAGTTTGGCTTCGCTGCCTGGGTACATCTCGTTGATCCTGAGGTGGTGAGATTAGCATCTATCTGACGGCAAGCAGGGGGCATGTGACCTCACTTGTTCCAGTAGTTGACCGACTCGATGTCCTTGTATTCCTCAGCTCCCCACTCAAGGGGGACATTTCGCATCCCCAGCTCCTCCCCCTGATAGACAAACAAAGTGCCGCACAGCGTCGCCTGCATCAGGCACAATAACTTGGAGCTGTACTCGCGATACTCATCGCTGTCATCGCAAAAGTGGGACGCGGACCGCGGCTGGTCGTGATTCTCACAGTACACCGAGTTCCACCCCCCGTTGTCGATCATGAGCCGCTGCCAGCGTGTAACAGCACGGCGAAGGTCCGCGACACTCCAAGGCCCTACCGACATGCGGAAGTCTCCCGGGACGTCGCCGCGCTGGGCATCAATCTCAACAAGCTCAAAGTTGAAGATCATGTTCAGAAACCCCTGCTCATGGTGCACAATCTTAAGAATCTCCTCCTCGTCCAACACGAACGGCATCTCCCCAACCGTCATGACCCCACCGTAGCAGTCAAGCACCTCCCTCTTCAGCGCCTGCAAGAACTCGTGCAGCCGCGGCCCGTTGGCAAAGTGCTTCGTCCCCGGCTGGTACCTTGCTCCGGGGATGAGGACATCGCCGTCCGGAAACGCCTGGTCTTTCGAGATCAGATTGATGACGTCCATCCGGAACCCGGACACGCCGCGGTCGAGCCAGAAGCGCAGGATCTCGTGCACCTCGGCGCGGACGTCCGGGTTCTCCCAGTTCAGGTCGGGCTGCTGCGGCGTGAAGACGGCCAGGTAGTACTCCTGCGTCGCGTCGTCGAAGATCCAGGCGGGATGGCCCTCGCCGAGGATCTGGCCCCAGTTGTTGGGCGGATGGGGCTTGCCGTCGGCGTCGTAGACTGGCTTCTTCCAGATGTACCAGTCGCGTTTAGGATTGGAGAGGGATGAGCGGGACTCGAGAAACCAGGGGTGCTGCTCGGATGTGTGGTTGACGACTAGATCCATGACCAGCTTCATGTCCCTCTTGTGCAGCTCCTGGACGAGGCGGTCGACGTCGTCCAGGGTGCCGTATGGCGGGTAGATGTCCCTGTAATTTGACTTGGTGTTTGTAAGTGGCCAAAATCTGCTTCTCTGCCATCTGGGGGTTCACACACAATGTCATATCCCATGTCTGCTTGAGGGCTGTCGTAAACTGTGTAAACCTGTAAGTGGCGGCCGTAGTCTGCACAACAAATCATGGTGCCTCACTCGGCGAAACCCATATTACATCCGCTGCATCAAGTTAACGGGTTATCGCCCTTGGCTGAGCACTTCGGAGGGCATTGCTCACCCCCAAGCGCCTGCAGGTAGTCCAGCTTGGCAGTGATGCCGTTGACGTCGCCTCGGCCATCGCCATTTGTGTCGTTGAACGAAGCTGGGTAGACCTACACTCAGCTTGTTAGTCACATGGAATAATGGTGACTAGAGGTGGTGAAACGGCGTGTGCTTGCTTGGTACACAACAGCTTCCTTCCACCACTTGCGGACGGCTTGGCTATTGCCCGCCATCTTTCCGATATTGCACAGTTATGTCTGGCCAAGACAGTTGCTTGTGAATGGTTTACGGTCCCACATCCTTCTCAGTACCCCTCATCTGCTCTTCTTATCTGGCATATCAAGTGCGGCATCGGCCAATGCTAACAACACATGCCAAGACCTGCCCCTGAGGCCGGATGGATCAACACTCATCCTCGGACAATGTTGATAGCCAGGCCCCTACCCACCGTGCTCGAAAGCAAGGTACCAAGGGAGCCAACTTCCACCTCCGGGATGAAAGACTCAATATTTATTTAATCGCGGTCTATCGATCCAGGTATGTACCATCACCGTGTCCAACCGCATAAACCCACTGCGTCATTCCCGCATACCATAAACACAAGCCCAACCTCGGGTATCCATTGCCTTTCCAAATAAAAAATATGGTAGCTAACCGGCCACCAGAACGCATCACTTCCCCAAAACATCTTCCTGTGTTACCGCCCTGGCCCTAACCCTGGACGGCCCTGGCGCCATGTCAACCCACTCCCCTTCTGCGCTCCACCTTCCCGCCTTGGTATAATCCTCGCTGTTACTCCCCTGCATCCACGCGAACCGGAAGTACTCATTCTCAGCTGCGCCCTCTTCCTTCTTGCGGGTCCAGGTAAAGTTGGGCGCATTGTCGTACTCATCGGCAAAATACGTCCGGAACCGCTCTACATCGTTGACGAGAACGCTGATGCCGTCATACTCAGCCGCTGGTGGGGCCCTCCATCCGAATGTAATGGTCGATAGGCTTTGGCCCAGCGAGATGGCGGGTGCCTCGATGGACGGGAGCGGCGAGCCCAGCTGGGCATCGCCCTGGAGCGCAAACGCTGTTTGCAAAAACGGATCCCATCCCCAGCGAGCGATGCCGTTGATGAAGAACCCAACCAGGAGGCCTTGATACAGCAGCGACGGGCGCGTCTGCATGCTCGTCCCGGGCAGGAGAAGCAACGCCAAGATGTAGTGGTGAATCCGCAGCTTGAGGTCTGGCAGGACCAGGCAAATGATGAGCCCGATGGCGAGTAGACCGTAGAATCTGAGGTAGCGGATTAGGCGCGCTTCTTGGCGGAAGAACCAAATCTGCGAAACCACGATTACGACCAGGACAATGATGATGATGGCCAAGGCGGCCCGCGCCCCCGGCTGCTGCTCCAGGTCGTGCGGCGTCAGCCGTTGAATTGGGATGAAGTCGAAAGTGTAGTTGGTTAGAGAGCCGGTCCAGCAGGCCCCGAGCCAGAGAACTGTCTTTTCCACCTGAGCAGTCAAGCCCCGGAGAGCCCGTTTCACGCCCATTTTTTCGTACATGACCCAAGCGGCGAACATGGCTGGTAAGAAGTTTCCGATTTCCCGCGAAATCAGCGAGGGCACATTCGTGTAGTTCGGTGGGTCAGTCGCGAGGCCGACGGTCCAGTAGAGCCCAGTGAAGATGGAAAAGAAGAACAGAGCGGGGGACGTTGTAAACAGGGAGAGAACCGAGGAGAAGACAACCGAGACGGCAAGCAGTGGCCATCGCATATCCCGGGCTGCGCATTTGGCGTTCTCAAAAGTGAAGGATAGGGGGAAGTGGGAATCGAAGCCCACGCTCTCAATACCATGTCTGGACGAGCTGTTGAAATTCCTTTGCGTCCCAATCAACTTGACGACACCGCAACCGCCAGATGTGTCCGATACAACACCAGCATGCACCGCCGCTCCGCAAATGAACGAATCGCCTCTGTAAATAGCATCCTCATTATTGCTTGGTGCGATTGGCGGGCCCCCAATGACTAACGGCTTGTAGTTGACCTCCTGGTCACCTACGGCGTGGGGATTGAGCACCTGATAGCTTGCGCAGCTCGCCGGACACCTGAAGGCAAACCCGCTGTCGCTGAATGGGCGGCAGAGGTTTCCGTCCAGCCCACAGCCGTTGCCCGACGCCCAGTAAGTCGTCCCGCAAGAGATGGTGGTGGCCGTCCCCCAGCCCTCGATCTCGCTCTCTGTAAGACCCTTACGCATGACCAAGGCGAAGGTCACAATCCACATGGACAGATAGACAAAAAGCAGCCATATTCTGTGGATCCGTTTCGGAATGAGCCTGGCGAGCAGCAAGATAGGAAAGTGCTGGATCTGGGGGAAGAAGGGATCGATCTTGAAGTCGCGCGGGGCGGGCGGCCCCTTGGCCCATTTGAAAACAGCCTTGCTGAAGCGACGGATCGGGTAGGGGACCCATTTGAGCCTCTTCCATGAGCTCTCGTCTTGGATAAAACGCGGGGTTGGGGGCGACGAGTCCTCCTCGAGCTCTTCGATCAGGGCATCGGGGTGATCGCCGACGTCGCCGACGCCGACTGTGGTAGTGCTGGAACTAGCGCTGGCGGGGTTGTCCTGCCTCTCGACATCGCGAACCTGCGTGCGCGCTTCGGTTGAGTCTTCGCCCATCGCGGGGGGGGGGGGGCGGCCGCTGCCCACGGGTTGGCCCGATGGCTGATGCGAGTCGCTGCGGGAACCAGTTTCGCTTGGCTCTTCGGAACGGCCGGATAGCGTTGAGGAGGGATTGAAGACGGTGCTGGCGCTGGCGTCAACAAACGAGCGTGTTCAATCGAGACGAGCGACGAGAGGGAGAGGGAGAGGGAGGCGGCAAGAGGGGATGAAATGGAAGTGGAACTGAAAATGGAAACAGAAAAGGGAAAAGCCAGGCCAGCCAACAGAAAGAACGCTGCGCAAGGCAGGATAAAGAACGGATTCAGGAACGGTGTCGCATTGATCCCGACCCTCCCAGCCAAAGCCCGCCCAGGAAGGACAAGCCAGGCCCGCCAGGGCAGTGGTGTCCACGCGCGAGGTGGGGGATTGGAGTTGGTACACCCCGCCAATGAGCTGACCAGCTGAGTGAGTTTATTCGATCTCTGCCCGCCGCTTTTTGGTTGCCACTTGCCCAGACTTGACTTGCGGCCTTGCCACAGTTACTGCACCGGCTCTTTGACGTTCAGTACACGGAGGCACCGTACGCACTCAAATTATCTGAAAATCTCTAAAGAAGGATGTAGCTTGCAGCTCGTTATGTCCTTGTATTCCCACGTTTCTTGCCCCATTGACCAAAATAGGGGACTCAACCCAATCAATGTATAAGTCGGGTGCCCAATCCATCTCAGCCAAACAAAATAAGCCCTTAACTATCCTCCACTGAACGGTAGCGCAGATGCATAAGGACCGTTGATCCAAAACCCTAAGAACTTCATCGAGGATGGTCTGGGCATTTTGTCGAAACCTACTCGCGCTCGAGGCATATCTCAACAACCCGAGGGGAAAGAAGTTGAGAAGAGAGGAGAGGGGGAGATTTCTCATTCCAGGAGGGGGTTTATAGCATTTTGCTCCTGCCTTTTTTTTTTTTTTTGGCTCGCTGCCACGCATAGGTGCACCTGCCATGGTTAAGTTTATGACAGACTGGGAAGGGACGAACTTCCTGCCCTATAGCGGTTTGCTTGTTCTTACAAATGGAAGTAACGGGTGGTTGCAATAACCTATGTTCGATGTCTTGCTCATCAAGTTACGAGCTTAAAGCAGCGATGACGCAGGAGGCCGGAGTCCCAGTTGCAGCTGGAGCGCCCCACAAACAAGAAGCTCATGAGACACCCGGCAGGCACAGTCCCAACGGCGTGGCTTGGCATCCGCAGACTCAGAGGCCCAACCGTCAACGGAGAAGGGTCGAGACGAAGCAAAAAGGATGAGAATGTTTTAATAATGCAGGAATAGGGAATCTAAGAGGCTCAGATATTGCTTTCACGGTGTCCTCATTTCTTTGCTATTTCCTATACGACGTAAATCCCATCAAGAGTTCTGCGAGACCCTGTTTCAACCCTGGAAATATCGGTGCTTTTCCGACCTAGCTCGGGCTTCTTTTGGCACAAAAATCCAACCCCAGTGACCCGAGAGTCGACTGGTGCCCAAACAAACAAACCCGCAGCCATGACGAATGACGGCCAGGAAGAGCCCACAGCAATGGTTTTCGAAGTCTTAAAGGCCGCCATAATAGATGGGTCGGCGGCGAGACTGGGTCGCATGGCACTTGCCGGCCGTCGAAGTGTCGACACGCCCAACTATCTTGCCGTCACCTCGCGTGGTGTCGTGCCTCACATGACCCCTGACAATGTCGGCAAACACTTGCATTCTGCCGGCGTGTACATGGCCCTTGAAGACTGTGAGTACGCCATCATAAAATCTTGATGCACTCTTCATCCCGGATAGACCCTGACACAGACAGTCATTGAGCGGCCGCAGCAGTACTCCAAGAGGCCAACCCCTATTTATGACACGCCTACCTCACAAGGCCGCAGGCCCTTGCATAGCTTCACAGCCATGCCTCCAGAATTCATGACCGTCCTCGGTGCGCGGAGAATACCAGCCGTGCTCTCCCCCATGGGCAACAGCAACGCCTCTATTTCCATCTTCACCTCGACCGGCTACCAGGTCCTGACAACCAAGGAGTACCAAACCGCCGTCGAGACCCTGCGGCCCGACATCGCCATCCCCCTGGCGGACCTCACTCACGGACCCATCACGCCCACATCCAAGCGCGCCCTGCGCATGGCCGAGCGCACCGATGAGTGGCTCAAGAACTGGTTCGCTGCCGAGGACGCCTCAGCCGACGAACTCCGGCAGCGCGACGTCGCCATCTTCGCCCCGGTGCTCCCCGTGAGCTATTCCATCCAATGGGAGTACCTCGAGCGCCTCTCCGAAGACCTCAGCACGCGCATCGCCGGCCTGGCCGTCTACGACCCCGACGTCCTGCCAGACCTGCTATCCGACTACGCCAACCTGGCCGCCCTCCCGCGCCTCTCCGTCTCGGCCCCGACAACGCCGCACCACATCCTCCGGCAAATCTCCCTCGGCCTCGACGCCTTCATCCTGCCCTTCGTCAACCTCGTCTCCGACGCCGGCATCGCCATGACCTTCACCTTCCCCCCCTCCCCAACCGCCACCCCCTCCCTCCTCCCCCTCGGCGTCGACCTCTCCTCCCCTTCCTACAAAACCTCCCTCGCCCCCCCGTCCCCTGGCTGCACCTGCTACGCTTGCACGGCCCACCACGCCGCCTACATCCACCACCTGCTCGCCGCGCGCGAGATGCTCGGGTGGACACTGCTGCAGACGCACAACCACGCCGTCGTGGCGGCCTTCTTCGCCAGCGTCCGTGCGGCTCTCGCCCAGGGCGAAGTCGCCTTCGAAGACGCGGCGCGCCAGTTTGCGCTGCGCTACGAGCCCGAGTTCCCCGCTGGCACCGGCGAGCGGCCGAGGGCTCGGGGCTACCAGTTCAAGGGCGAAGCTGGGGGCGAGGTCAAGCCCAAGTTGAACAAGCCCGCGTGGGGGAAGCTGGATGGGGAGGACGGCGGGTTGGGGTTGACGAGGGTCAGGGCAAAGAAGGAGGTGGCGCCTGCTGTTGCTGTTGCTGCCGCTGCTGCTGTTGCTGACAAGGTTGTGGAGAGTGCTGTGGAGGGAGGAGGCCGACTGGAGACACCCCCTTGTCCCGGATGACGTGGCAGACGTAAACGCACAAGGAGCTGGACCATGGAGGGTTATTTGCCAAGATAGTGCGTATAGATGACGGAATGGGTGCATAACATCAAAATTTTCAACTCACCTGACACCACTACTAAGAACGGTTCGTTGTGAATTTATTGTATTCATATCTAGGAGCTGGATATCTCCCATGCAATCTCCAGCTGCGCCGCCCAACGCACCACAACCTCCCGTCTACAAGTTGTCCACTGCCCCGGTGCCATCGGCTAACTGCACTATCCTCTTCGCCTTCTTCTTTTTCGCCTTGACCGGGTCGCCCACCGCTACCCCGCCGCTCCCCTCCCCTTCCACGGCCTTCTTCTTTTTCACCTTTGTCACCACCAGGCCACCGGCCGACTCCCCCTCCCCCTCCACCTTTGCCTTCTTTGGCTTTGCCTTCTTCTTCTTGACAATCACTCCCTCCGCCGGCACGCCCTGCGCAACCTGTATCCTCTCATTGGCGCGTTGCATTTCGAGCCGCAGCCTCTGCACCTCCTTCATCGCCTGCGCCATCTCGGCCTCGTCGCGCTGTTGCTTCTCTGGATCGTACGCAAGCTCATCGCTCGCCTGGCCGCTTGCATCAAGACTGAGGTGTCCAAGATGGCTCGAGTCGACCTGGAGGAGCGACTGCTTGAGCTTCTTAGCCCGCGCCTTGGCGAAGCTGTCCGAGTTGTTTTCCGAATCGTAGCCGCGCGGCGTCGACGGCCCGCTCCCGCCAAGAGTCTCGTCAGCCGCTACCATTGCCCTCTGACGAGGCTTCGAACTAGGGAAGGATGGGGGTTGCTGTCTCGAGGATGCCGAGGCCCCCCGGCTCCCAATACTCGTGCTGACCGTCTCCAAGTCGAGCTTCATGATGGGGATGGAGTCGATGTCCAGGTCCGGCCCATTTTCCTTTTGCAGGATGTTGTGGATCGGGGTTGATGTGCCTCTGGACCTGCCTGACTCTAGGATATAGAATGGATCGTCCCGGTTGCGTTCTGCCCGTTCCGCTTTCCTTCTCGCGATAATGTCTGCGTCGAGATAACTCTCTTCACCAGCCTGCTGATAGGACCCAGACACCTCTTCTGGTGCTTCTGCAAGTCTGTTGATTGCCGGCTCGTTACTTGCAATGGCAGTTACAGGCGCCTTTTGATTGTAGTAGGCTTCAAACTCGTCCTCGTCTTGCGCTGAGAGCATTAGCGAGTCCGCCTGGGCCAAAAGTGCGCTGAGATTTGAATGAATTGGCTCATCCAAATCCAAACCCTCGGGCATTGGCACGTTCTTTTGCGCGCCAAGGGCCACCGACTTCAATTCCCATCCATTGAACAAGGATGGAATAGCCTGTGTTAGAAGAAGCGGTGGATCTTGCTCAAGAGCATCTATCGACGGTGCCTGCCCGGACGCCGCCTCTGCTGTGAGTTTCAAAAGCTCGGTGAACTCAACGCCACGTTCCTGAACCTCTAGGTACGGATGGAGAGCCAGCGGTTCTAGCACGTGGATAACCCGAGCCATCAATAGCGACATGCTCGACTTCCGCTCGGCAGTCCACTGTGCTCGGTCGTCCCCAGAAATAAACGAGAATAACTTGATGATAGCTTGTAAACACGTCGCGAGAATCTCGGGGTTTTCGATCCAGGGCAGAAGCTGGAGTAAATGTCCCAGTGTATCATCCGGAGAAGATAGCTGGAAAGCGTACTCTCCTGCAATCCATGCAATGGGCTTGAGCGCCCCTGAGACTACCAGATGCGAAGACGCAGATTCTGAGTTAAGTCGGAAAAGCCGGGTTATGACAAGTTCGGCTGCCTGGACGGCCGCGGGTCTCATGGCCTTGACCTTGACGGCCATATTTCTGATCTCGTTGCCGATTTTCTCGGAAATATCAGTCGCAAGATACTTAGGTACGGGTGCCGGGAACTCCGAATCAAAGTATCTGGCCCGTGGGACTGGAGCGATCCGAACAAGTTGCGTTAGGACGTCAATATACCAGTCGAAATCCGACAAACTGGTGTAATTATCGTGGGAGCACATGTACAGTATTCGGCCAATCACATCAACCGTGTAGTCTTCTGGGAGAGGGGGCGCATGCTCCTGCGATTTGGATCTTCCGGTTTGTCCGGCACTTGCCTCATCGCTCGAGTCCGTTTCGGGGTCAGGTCGTGGAAGGCCATTTTGTTGATCTGAAGACGCTGACGACGCTTTAAGCTGTCTCATCAGGCGACTGACAATGGATACCAAATTATCACTGCTAACCATGCCCTGCACCAGATCCAAGGCTTTTATCCTGATGGATATATCCTCGCTGTCAATGCACTCGAGGATCACATCCTCCTGCTGGGCGACAAGAAAGGGGTGGGTGACAACAATCCTGTTGAAGGCCAGCAGCGCCACATATTTCACTACACGCATTGCATAAGTTAGACACAGCCGTATTGCAGTGATGGAAGTCATCACACTTACGGTTTGGGTCGCTGTTGATTGAGATCATGCCTCGAAGCTTTGAGACGCACAAAGAAGCGATCTCCTCCCTCGCAGAGAAATCTTCTCCTTCCCCAAGAATGCCACCTTGAATGATGCCATTGATACATTCATAAAGCAGCGACATAGCAGGTGTTGTGCGGATTAGGTCGGTCAGTGGCGGCAGCAACTTTCGAACAAGTCGCGGTTCAAGAGGTGTTAGGGTAGCAAACTGTGACGGAGTCAGACTTGAGCTGTGATCTTAGAGGGAGGGTAGTTTCTACAAGTTTGATAAGCTTTATTGCCATCCAATTGTTGCCGCTGTCAACCAGGAGCTCAAATAACCGGGGCGCGAGAGGGAGAAAGTCGTTTGGCCTCCGCCATCCGAGCTCAACGACAACATTGACAATTGCAGCTGTCACACTTGGGTCTTCATTTTTGTCCATAAGACGTTCCTTAATTTTGGGCCATGCTGCCCGTAGTGTCTCAGGATAGACCAACGCCAGCCTGTACAGCGTAACAATCGTTTTCTTTCGAATGGCGGGATGCGAGTGGCTGAGACGAGGCAGCAAGTCGGCCAAGACTGACAAAGCCAAAGACGGTGTGATGATATGGGGAAGTGCGGCTATCGGGAGAGAAATAGTGGTCGCCGGTGTCGCGCTCAAGTCCTGGGAGCCAAGTAAGCATCGGGACCGGGGAGGGTGGGGGGATCGATTTTGCCGTACCTTCTTTAGCAGGTTTGTTGCCAGCATGAGAACCTCAGTATCGGGGCGGAAGCTTTGAACGGCACCCAGGTAGCCAACGCGCTTCTGGTGGTATTTTGGAGACGACATGACCTCGAGGACATGGAAGGAAGCCCAGGACATGTCGTGCCCGACCATCTCAAGGTAGATGAGCTTGAGCAAGGCAGTTGCCTTGACATCTGCCCCTGAAGTGTCAGCATCATGAACAAGCACTTGGGAATGGGGGGATAGTGGACACACACCCATGTCCTGGTTGCGAATCTCGGAGCGACATTCTTTCAGGCAGTTCTGGATGTACTCCTTCTCGGTGCCTTTATGATTGCGCAGACCCCTAATGAGGTCGTAAAGCGATTTCTCAAACCTAGGAGTCGTCAGCGCAGCTGGCCAGGGCGTCGACAGGCGCTAAGATGGGCGCACATGGCGGCAACACTTGGTTGTGCCAGAGCTGATGTAGCTCTTCACTCCTCTTCTCAGCCAGGGAGTCTCGAGCCCGAGAGCGCGGGGTTTAGCGGCAAAGCGATTTGGTCGATGTGGGTGTAGCACAGGCCGTTCCGGAGCGCATCTTGTCGCAGGTAAGGCTAGATCAAGAGCGTGTTTGTGCTAGGAAGCTGACCCTGAAAGCACTTAGATGGACATGAAGATGGGATGCATTTCCACCACCCCAGTTCCAGCCAGTTGCACAGCACGTCACTACACAGTATGACAAACTGTATTTCACTGTCCCCGGGGCGGAACAACCAGCCCCTAGCGCCGGCTGGCAGGCACTGACAGGATGGGGGCCTGTAGTGTAAACGTGGGGAGTGGCGCTTGCTCAATGTGGTAGAGCTGGAGCTTGGAGCTCCCACGGATTCCATCCATGCCCACGCGCCTCCTCCGAATCCGCTTCAGTTAGCAATTTAAGCCAGCAAACACCACGCAAAGCGGCCGTGACATATCAGCCAATTGCCATCTTCACCGAGTCGACAAACGCTACGCGATATCCACGACAGGAAGACAAATGGCACCCTCACTGCTTCATCCCCCAAGCCAGCTGTCGCCCAGCTCGGCACTTCAACTGTCACAGCAGGCTCCTATTGTTCTACGAGACTCTCCCAGTACGGTGTCATCATCGCCGTTTACCGCCCTATTCTCGGCATCAGAAACAGCAGACCTGTGGATAAAGTACGAGAACCTGTTGCTATCGTGCCTGCGGACCGGAGATGAACGGGCCGCGCACCAATGCCTCGAGAGGCTCGTCGCACGCTTTGGGGATGATAACGAACGCATTATGGCGCTCAAAGGCTTACTGAAGGAAGCCGACGCCCAAAATAACGACGAGCTGGAAGTGGTGTTGAAGGAGTACGACCAGATCCTGAGCGAAAACGACACGAACATCGTGCGTCATGCCCTCTCCGCCATTGAGTCTCTCGCATCAGTACCAGCGTCTTGCTAACTCCCCATAGCCTATCACAAAGAGGCGTATCGCGCTGTTGCGGTCTCTGGGTCGCGTTTCCGACGCGGCGTCATCTCTGGTGCAGTTCCTCAAATTCTCCCCCACCGATGCCGAGGCTTGGTCCGAGCTGGCCGATCTCTATCTTGCTCAGGGCATGTATCCCCAGGCTATCTACGCCATGGAGGAGGTGTTGGTATTAGCACCAAATGCATGGAACGTACGTACTCCCACCCTACTGGTGGTCTAAGCCCTGTGCTAACGCATCTGTTTCAGATACATGCGCGCCTAGGCGAGATGCAGTATATGGCCGCTACCGCTCCCGGTGGCGGGGGTCCATCTTATCAGAAGTACCTGGTCGAGGCCCTCAAGCGATTCTCCCGCAGCATCGAGCTGTGTGACAACTATCTGAGAGGCTATTACGGTTTGAAACTGGTCAGTGTTATCCCCGTGCACACCGCAAGTTGGTTAAGTCCCTGACGCTTCTGTAGGTAACGACAAAGCTCATCAAGGACCCGGCCAAGTCGACCAAGCAGACTGACGAGGGCGAGTTTACCTTGCCCGACTCCGACACCGTTGAACGACTCAATGAGCTGGCTACGGCGAAGCTGTCGGAAATTGTCCGGCGCAGCATCGCGCAGGAGTCAGGCTGGCGTGGTTTTGATAAGCTCGAGGTTACAGCAGCTCGGGAACTCCTCTCCGAAGATGCGTCTGCAGCATCTCGAATCGAGAGGTGATGAGTGTTGCGGACAAGGTAATCCCCGCAATGGGACACGGTCCAGTGACGTTTCTGGCATGCCCACAGCAACGTGAGTCATGAAGGATTTTCTCGAGACTGAGAAGTTGAGCAGTATTGCGGCGGGCTTACCGATATTGTCGGAAACCATCGTCGAATTTGGAGGGTGTTTGAACGCGGCCCCCGGCCTCATTGGTGCCTTACTGCGCGTGTTCGACCGGCGAGGTGGGCCTTTGGGCACAAAGACGTAAAGCAGGCGGCTGCACGTGGCTCCAGTAGGAAGACGGATGACGCTCTGTCGTACAGGTGGAGAGTAAGGGTGGAGTGGACCTTGCGAGCCCAACCAGATTGCGGCTCAGCCGCCTCGCTGCGGGCTGGACAAATCCCGGATCGCCTGGGCTTCGCCTAGGTTCTCTTTGGGCAGAAAAGTTGTGCGTTTTTGGGCTAGCTTCCGCAGAGCCGGACCTGACTGGCTCCTTGGCGTTCCGCAGAAACAACTCCCGCCTCCGATCTCTCTGTTCCATTCCGTCTCGTCGAAACATGTCATCCCCCGTACCTGGGCGCAAGGCAAACCAGAGGCCATTCATGATCCAATTATGCAGAGCGAGCAAGGTACTGAGAACGGTCTCCGAGACCACCGCTTCTAGCTGGGAATACCTCTGCAGGGCTGGTTGACGTGTCGGTCGATAGTGCCCGGCGGCGCGACTGTGTTGTCGCCGCCGAGGAACAGCAGAGTTCTTGATACAAAGAGGACTATATTGCGAATAGTCGAGACGGCCTATATTTAAGACCAGGCTGTCCGCAAGAAGCCGTCCCGTGTCTCCACATTCCGATTGCTTTTGCTCCAGATTGATCTGGCCGTGTTCCTGACCATCTTGATCATCCTGACCATTCTTGCCTTTGTTACCGCTTCTCGTCTTTATGCAGGCTGCTTGTTGACGTGCTCCAACTCTCCAACTGGTCCGCGCCCTGGATCACCTTCGAACACCTGCTTCCTCCTGCGGGACAAAAGAAGAAAAGAAACAAGATCATGTGGGATTCCCTAGGATGGACACGGCTACTCCCAGACCACCACAGCGCAGTAAAGTTGCATCAAGAGAAATATATTCGCCAGTGGTACAGAGCAGCAGGCGGGGGCTGAGCGGGAATCGAGATTGTGCCGAGACTGCTTGGCCGTGTTGACAGCGCTTCCACACCCTGCCTACTCTGCCTGCCTGACCCCCTTGTCTGACGATATCAACTGCCATCCATCCTCGCCCCGGGTTGGTAAAATTCGCAGTCCTGCCCCCCTGACAAATCGCCTTGGGTTATTGTCGCGAGCTGGCATCAGGCTGCCAGATCACATCACACCAGATCACCGGGAGCGTCCAATAGCTGCTGGTCTCGGAGTGTTTCTTAGCACGTAACATCCGATAGGAACCTTTCTATCTGTGAGTTTAACTCCTGCTCCTACCTGGCCGTTAAAACCCCCGTTTGGCCATCAGAACGGATATATATAAAGAAAGTTAAGGGTAGGTCGCTCAGACGCTTTTTCGAGCTGGGGCTGGGACTTGATTGCTGATGGACAACCGAAGCCCGGGCTAATTGGCAGACAGAGAGAGGATACGGCAGACACTGCCAGCAGCGCTCGTCCGGTCGGATTCGGTTCCTGTCGTCACCTTGTTTTGTGGGTTGGCAAATTAGGGTGTCTAGAAGAATCTCTGAGAGGTGTAAGTGCATGCATTTTCTGTAGGCAGGACAGCACTTGGTCTCCTGTTGTTGCATCTGTGCAGGACCCGCGACCCACATGCTCCATTTCAGCCTGCATCCCGGTCCCCGCTACATGATATTCCCCATCGCCGTGCCTGCAGTGCATCACTGACCCAGAGCCGGGGCCTTCCGCTCTGCCCTTATAACAACAGACACCGACATTTCCATTGTGCTTGTCCCCCTCAGACTACCTTTTGAGCTTTCCCGCCCTTTCTGGACCTGACGACCTCCACCTAATACACGACAACAACGACAGCTCAAACACATTTCGAGAACCGGCACCACTCCGTCAGGCTTCGACACACCGCCACACGCCAGCACAAAAGTTCAGGGTTCGATTTTCGCTGCGCATTTTGGGCAACAACAGCCGGCCAGCAAGCTGTTTTCCACAGATTAGAAAAGACCGCTTGAGCCATCCCATCCCGGGCCGGCACCCCACCATTTCACCACACACACGCACACACACACACACACACACACATACTTTCTCACCGCACACCACAGCTGCAACACACAAACTTCCCGCCGGCTGCTCCCACACTCTCACTGACAGGAGACCTGGAGAAGACAGGGTTGTCAAGGTATAATACGCCAAAACCTGCCAGGTACGAGACGGTTGTTCCTTTTGTCGTTGGTGCCCGCTTATCCCCTTGCACCGCGTGGTTCCTCTTCAGTGGTTACCGTTCCCTTCATCCCCATGGTCCCTTGACTCGTTTTGGTCGCATCCGTTCAATCCCAGCGCGTCTCGAGTTCGGGAGCTGCATTGGAAAATACCGCCCCTCGGCTCGGGGGATCGTCTGCGAGCAGCATGGCGAGGGGGCGGACAAGCCGTCGGCAGCGGGGGGTGTGGCCACCCAGTCCAGGCTATCCAGCCCGTCCAGACCCGTCCACCTAGCTAGTCCCTAGCCCGTTGCCAGCCCGTTACCAGCCCGTTGCCAGCCCGTTGCCAGCCCGTTGCACAGACGACATGGCAACATCATTCGGCGACACGACCCACGGCCCACGATGGCCGTCTTGACGCCAGTCAGGCTGCTTGATGCTGTTGTTGGACAACCGGTCGTCGTCATGACCTTCGTGTCGCGCTCTCCAGTGTTTCGCGCGCCCAGAAATACACTACAATACACAGCACCGCTTCCCATCTCCACACCTGCCTGCTGCTGCTTCTTTTGTCCTCCTGCAAATTTCATGTTTGGAGGTGTGCAGCCCCTACTGACGCTATGCCAGTCCCGGGGCGTATATCAGCCGTGCTATGACAGCAACCCCTTGAGAGCCGACCGCGTCCCGATCCTCCAAATCGAGCCGTCCAACCCATCGTCTCGTGTCGTGGGTCACGAGGCTCGTCCGATCCCAAGAAGAAATAACAGGTGCGACTCTCCTTCGGTTCTCTTTGCTTCTGCCCCCTTTTCCAAAACGCCGCTTTTCATTTCCCATCTCGTGATTGAAGGACGGCCCAGCCCAGCCCAGCATGGCGATCGAACTGGGCTAAGGTCCGTTTCCCCGATCCCCTCGCGTCCTGGTCGTCTCGCCACGGCTCCCGTTGCCCTGTAACATGGCCTTGCCTCACGATTTACCCCTCATGTGGATCTGATCTATTCTGGACACCCCATATCCCACTGCTGCTGACCACAGTGACCCAGACAGCCAACCCAATTCGACGCTTTTTCGCTCCCTTGCTTTCCGCGCCCAACACGCCGGGGCCGCACTCTTTATTCCTTGCCAGGAACTCCCGGTCTGCAAAACAGGGCTTTTCTGACCTTCCCAGCAATTGCCCTCCCTTCAACCACACCCCCTGCAAATCGACGACAGGATTGCCCTTCCCCTCAAAAAGCGCCTAGCACGAACCCCAAGCCCGAATTTTTCCTGCAGCCGTCTGACCGTAGATAAGCGCCGACACACACCGTGTTTGGCCGATTCCCCTCTCAGCTCAGGAGCCCAGCCCAGCGCAACTCAGCCACTTTCCCTCCCTTTGCGCAGACGCGGCACACACACACTACACGCACACACACACACACACACACACACACACACACACACCGCCATATCTTCTCCTCCTTTTTACATTGACGAATCTGTCTCCGAACGGGACAGACGCCGGTGCTTGCTTCCCTCCAAACCTAATCTTCAGACTAGCACTACATTCGAAGACGCCTTTGCTCCGACTCTCTCCCTGCAGATTGTCGCGAGTGGAGGGTGACTTTACAAACCATTCCCAATGTCGTATGTTTCATCTCCAACCCTGTTTTTGACTGTGCATGAAACTGCGCCGCAGTTCCCGTCCTCTCAAGGCTAGCTGCTAATATACATTTTCCCTCTTGCGACAGAAGACGAACAACTGTTATCATTGACAACACCGGAACATCAACAAGTTCCTCGAGTTCTTACGAAGACGACGAGGGGGAATCATCATCACAAGAATATAGCGAGTCGCTGGCGGACCAGGACTGGGGCGGTGATTACGGGGAACTCGACCCGTCGGATTCCGCATCGACCCAGGAATACACAAGCCAAGACTACAAACAACCACCCCGACCGCAAAGCGCGCGACCACATCGCAGTGGGTCGCGCCGTCACATCATTCCTCCCGCACGCCAAAGCTTTGCCTACCGCGCCCCCGCGCCTCCGTCAATGAGCGCGGACCCTTCCGACGACTACGTGCCGTCATATGGGCGCGGCGGGTATGGCCCACCTCCTCCGCAAAACCATGGCGCCTTTTATGGCGCTAGAGGTGGCGCTCATCAGCCCAGCTATCCCCAGAGCCATGTAGGTGGATACATGCCAAACCACTACAACGGCCAAATGGTTCCATATAACGACTTCCGCAATCCCTTCGCGCCAATGCAGGGCCAAGCCAACCACAATGGCGCCGAATACTTTGGAGCCCCCCCACCCCGTCCGTATGATATGATGCCGTATCACGCCCAAGGCCAGGGTCAGCACCAGGGTCAGCAGGGTGGTGCCTACTTTGGTCCCAATTCAGGTAACGGCCCGAGTCCCTATGGCGGTGTTCCACAGCACCTCCAACAGTACATGTACAATGCCCCTCCCCCGCCGCCGACTGAAGCTCCCGGGCCGGCCCCTCCAACACCGGCCCCTCCCGAGAAGAAGATAGATCCCGAGGTCGAGGCGATGAAGCATCAGCTTGAGCTGTTCAAGAAGGAGCAGGCAAAGAAGGAGGCAGCTGAAAAGCAGCGGGAACTCGAGGAGAAAATCCGGAGAGACACTGAGGAGGCTTTCCACAAACGGATGGAGGAGATGAGGAAGGCACAAGAGGAGGCCCAAAAGGAGATTGAAAAAGCAAGGATAGAAGCTGAGAGGATGGCGCGCGCAAAACTGGAGGAGGAGCGCAAAGCCGAAGAGAGGAGAAGAAAGGAGGAGGAGGAAGCGCGCAAGAGAGCTGAGCGTGAAGCGCGGGAGAATCTCGAGGCCGAGCTCAAGGCCGAGAGAGAGAGGATGGAGAACCAACGCAAAATGGACGAGGCGAGGAGAAAGGAAATTGACGAGCAGCTCAAGAAGGCTGAGCGTGAAGCACGTGAGAAGCTCCAGGCTGAGCTGAGGGCTGCTGAGGAGGAGCGCAGACGTAAGGAAGACGAGAGGATCCGCGAAGAGGCCATCGCCAAGGCGAAGCTCGAGCAGGCAATAAGAGAGCAGCGCGAAAAGATGATTGCCGAAGCCAAGGCCGAAGCGGAAGCTAAGGAGGCCGCGGCGAAGAAGGCCGCCGAAGAGACTGCAAGGCTTACTCGACTCGAGGAGGACACCAAGGCCAAACTCGAAGCGGCCCTCAAGGAGCAGGAGCTCAAAATGGCTGCAACCCTGAAAACCGAGCAGGAGAAAATGGTAGCAGCGGCAAAGGCTGAGCAAGAAGCCAAGGAGGCTGCTGTCAAGAAGGCCGCCGACGAGACCGCTTGGCGGGAGGCGCTGGCAGCCGAGGCGAAACTGAAGGCTGAGATTGAAGCACGAGAGAAGCTCGAGAAAGAGAGGAAAGACGCCGAGGCCGCCGCTGCCGCTGAGGAGGAGAAGAAGAAGGAAGAGGAAGCTATGAAGAAGCGGATAATGGAAGAAGCCAAGATCAAGATCGAGGAGGCCGCCAAGAAGAAGGAGAAGGCGCCCATCAAGTTCAAGGATGCCGTCGGGCGCAAGTTCAGCTTCCCATTCCATCTTTGCCAGACGTGGCAGGTACGTACTTCTCAAGTTTGCTCCTTCGTGAAGTTATCTCTTGCTAACCGCATTTTCCAGGGCATGGAAGAATTGATCAAGCAAGCATTCCTCCACGTCGACGTGATCGGCCCCCAGGTCCAGGAGGGACATTACGATCTGATTGGCCCCGACGGTGAAATCCTTCTTCCAACCGTCTGGGATCGGGTGATCCAGCCAGACTGGGCCATTACTATGCATATGTGGCCTATGGAGAAGATGCCGCCGCCGAGAATGCCCCCACAAATGATGCAACAAGGGGGGATGCCCCGGCCTGGCCACCCCGGTGGTGCACATGGCCACCATGGCCACATTCCCGCTCATGGTCGGATGCCTCAAGGTGCCTTTATGCGACCAGCAGGTAACTTCCGGCCGCCAGGGAGCGGTCAAGGTGGCGGTCAAGGCCCGCCGCCACCGCCCATGGGCGGCCGTTGGCCGGGACCAGGCGGCCCCCCTCCTATGCCCATGGGAGCCATGGGAGCCATGGGGGGGATGGGTATGGGGGGACGTGGTGGGCCCGGGAATGGCATCAACGTTGTCGAAGTAGCGCCAGACAGGCCTCCCAAGAGAAGCTCGAGAACCGGCGGTGCCTCTGTCCTGGGGTGGATGGCCGGCGCGGCTGCGAAGCCCAAAGCTGGCGGGAAGAAGTATGTTGACCCTTCTCCCTCCAAGCCCCGTTCACCATATTACACCACGCAATATGTCAAGCTCGTGCCCTACAAGTCGGTCCCTGCCCCCAACTTCACCCTCAACATTTAGCATCGTAAGAAGGAATTACACTAACGCTTGAAACAGGAAAAAACATGGCTGAGGCTAAATCTTCTTCGGACGTACACAACAAGGCTGCAACCGCAGTGTCGCACAAAGGATATTGCCCGCCCTTGTCGGGCTATAGGGCCGCCCATCGCCCGATAAAGATCGGCGGTGGCTTTTCCTGCCCTTTCGACACACGGTCCCTCTTCATATTTGCAAACAGTATCTACTTTTGGCTTTTGATACCTTGTCGCCTAGTTTTATGTTTTTATGTTTGTTTAGTTTCGTTTGCTTTTGGATTATCTTCCCAGCCCTTGTTTTTGGATTCGGCCTTACGAAGCCACCGATCCCGTCTGAGGGGATAATGCATTGGCGGTGGAGTATGAGGCATGAGATGAATTGGATTTGGTGCAGGGAAGGGTCTCTTTACTTGCTTCTATTTTGCTTCCGGGATTGCGCGGATCGTTCGACGCTTCTCGTGATGTCTTTCATGGGGGTTTGGATTTGCGGGCGCTGCAGTGTTAAGGCGTGGTGGGTTGGGCTGGCAAATGATGATTGTTTTTCCACAACCCTGGGTCCAGTACTGGCGCAAAAGCAAACAAGACTTGGAGAGATATACAACCATGGTTGTTGTTGTCAGCACGGATGATGGGGAGGGAGAAGATCCGTTTGGAGTAGTTGATACATTGTTGGTCGTCTAAACGTTTGGTTTCGGTGTTCGCCGCTGCCCCTGTCTAACATATGCCAGGAAGACAGAAGAAAAAAAAACCTATAAAATGTACATGTGACATAATATGTCTAGGATAACGAACCGTTGTTCCCCTTAAATATAAATAAGCGATTGTACAAAGGCGCTGGACCCATCGTGATATGACCTAGACCATCTATTCCATTACCTACAGAATCTCATAAGTCTAGTTGTCTAAAGCCTGTCTATCCAGCTCTACCTCGATTATTACCGTACACCGGAAGGGAGATAGCCGTTCCTGGAGACAGCCCATTCAGACCCGTCCGTAAAGAACCCGTGCTCTGTCTTCAAAAGCCTGAATCATCTCCTCCACCTTATCATCGGCCAACCGCCCTACCGCGTATCCCAACGCCGGATTTGCGAACCGGAACTGCACACTCAGCGACACTTCGGTCCACTCCCCCGTCTCATCCACCGAACCCGATCTGCTCCGGCCCGCCGGGACCGCCTTGACCGTCCACCGCGTGACCAGACTCTCAAATACCCCCGGCGCCATGCCCCCGCTGCCTCCCCCACCTGCGGGCGTCTTGGCGACGTTGTACCCGTGCTGCGCAAGCGTGTCGGCCGAAATGGTCGTCCGCGCGGCCCCACTCACCGCCTCCACGATGGACCCGGGCACGCAGTACACCCGGCTGGTGTAGGACTGCGTCAAGGGGCCCCAGCCGACGGTCAGGTCCGCCAGCGCGGGGTACCGCCGGTCGCCTTGTTGTTGTTGTTGTTGTTGTGGGGCTGGGAGAGCCGTCCAGGCCGTCACGCGCGAGGCCGTGCAGTGCGGCAGGAAGACGCGGTACGAGTCGATGTCAGCAATGATCGTGTAGAGCTGCGCTGGCGGGTACGGGAGGATGCGCCGCGCGCGGAGAGTTTGAGGCGGGGTCGGGTTGTTGGAGTCTGTTGGGAGGAGGGAAGAGAGGAAGGACGTGAGGGGTCGGCGGGTGGGGGGGAGAAGTGGTTGTTGGGAGGGGAGGAGGGGGCGTCGAGGGGTGGTGGTCGACGGTGGGTGGAGGGCGGTGGTGAAGGGCGCACAGCTGTTCGAAGGAGATGGGCGCCATGAGGCGACGGAGCGGGCAAGCCGGTGCGCTGGTGTCGTTAGGCGCGCCATTGAGACCGCGGGGATCCTGATTGTTGAGTTGGCGCAAAAGGGGTTGTGAATGTTGTTTGTTTGCGGTGGTTTCGTGTCAGGGAAGGTGAGGTTCGGATCGTCGCGGTCGTCATAACAAGACCATGGCTCTTCTTCCTTGCCTCCGGATCCTCCAGTGACGGGCTCAGACGCTACAGGCGCAGAAAATCCATAGTAAATTAGGATATTGAGCTATGGTGGTTTGCCTTGTAAAATACAGCCTTGAATGTGGATGCAAATGCTGTCGCGAATCGCCAAGTTCTTTTCGGCAGAACTTACCAAGCGATAAGCTATTGAGCCACCCCGCTATCCAGACTTGGCTGTCAATTATCAATCTTGGGACTGCACTGCACCCGCTAAAGTTGCACCACAGTCTCCGAAAACGTGGTACAAGCTGGGTGCTTGCATCTCGCTTCCACTATTGTTACAGTGCCCAAGCTAGTAATAATTGAGAAATCAGGAGTTGCGTCTCCACGTTGTCTCGACACAAGGCTGTGGAATCACGGATGGTCGCAATGAATCATGACAAACCAGCCTGAACCGCCAATCTCTATTTTTAAGTTACTCCTTCAGTATAGCTTCTAGAGCAAATCAGTAGTTTGACAGTGTTGATGCTGTTGGTTCATCCATGGAACAGGACGGAAAGACAGGGCATTTTGTAAAGGTACCAAGGCCCATCCTGGAACTCGAGTTCACTGGATATTTAACTCAAGAAGACTTATGAAGAGCTTGAATTTTGGAGACGTTTTGCTGGGGCATTCACACTTGGTCTTTTACAAGATTGAAGAACTTATCCAGCCCCCCTCTTCTGTTAATTAAAAAAAAAAAAGAAAAAAAAGCGCCGAATGACAGCCCATTGAAGTTGCGCTGGTCTGGAACATTCAGAGGGAGAAGTGCCAGCTTCAAGGTGGAGGATGGGTCAGCTGTCATGCGGATCTGACAGCTGAAGACTTTTCAGGTCACCACGCAGAAATCTCGGCCACCACGGCGCCACGGCGCCGAAGTAAACCCCACTTGCGCCGAAATAATTTTTTGTTGACCTTGGATAAAGCGTCGCTCTTCCTTTCTTTTTTCTTTTCCTCATCATTCTTCCCAACAGTCTGCACACCTCAGCAGCTTCCCACGATATGCTGCATAGGACTCGATTCTCGGAAAACGCCATTCAGTGACCCGTGGCCACCGTTAGCTGCACCCTTCCAGGCGCACTAACGTGAAGCCAAGAAATCCTCTTGCCATGGCGTCAGAAGCTGTCGCTGTGCCGGTCGCTGACCAGGCCGATGAGCAACACGACCTGAAATTGGCTGCCGAGATATCTCTCGAGATCACGCTAGAAAACGAGCCCCAGCCTGAGCAGGAACAGCCGCACCGATCCCACGATCCTGATCACAATCAGAAGAGGAGCGATCCATTTCAATTTGGCTCTCGACTCCTCCAGCAGACCGACGACGTGTTCGAGTTCAATGCTTGGGACCATGTCGAGACTGACGACACATACAAGGAGTACGCTGAGCAGCAATACGCCATGCAGCGTGACTCCCCCGTTTCGGATTTTGATAAGTGTAAGTACTACTTTTTACATTTTTTTCTTTTCTTTTGCCGCCCCTCGCTTGAGGGCCGGTGGCTATTGTGATGATTTACAAACATAGCATAGTTCATCTGATCATAAGTGATGAAACATTGTAGCACAAATGTCTTTCGCTCCCATCTGAATAGCAACCTTCAAATCCTGTCATCAATTACATACGAGACAAATCTCCAGATTGCTAACCTGGACACAGATCGCTTCAACTCAGACCCTGCGAAATGGTGGAACTTGTTTTACAAAAACAACACTTCCAACTTTTTCAAGGATCGAAAGTGGCTACAGCAAGAGTTTCCTATTCTGGAGAAGATTGCAGAAGAGGACGCCGGACCTATCACCCTCCTTGAGATAGGAGCAGGTGCTGGGAACACTGCGTTTCCCATCCTGGCCAAGAACAAAAACCCACTTCTGAGACTTCACGCATGTGATTTCTCCAAGAAGGCCGTGGAGGTTATGCGCGCTCACGAGTCGTACAAGACAGACATGATGCAGGCCGACGTCTGGGATGTAGCTGGTGATGAGTTGCCGCCGGGCCTGGAAGAAGGGTCCGTTGACGTGGCGCTGATGGTCTTCATCTTCTCTGCACTCTCCCCATTGCAATGGAAGAGGGCGGTCCAAAATGTCCATCGGGTTCTCAAGCCGGGTGGAGAGGTCTGCTTCCGCGACTATGGAAGAGGAGATCTTGCCCAGGTCCGATTCAGGAAAGGACGGTATCTCGATGAGAACTTCTACATTCGCGGTGACGGCACTCGCGTCTACTTCTTTGACAAGGATGAGTTGGCCGATATCTGGTCCGGTCAAACCGACGAGCCTTCGGATGCTGCCCCTGATACCGAGGGAGAGGCGACAATCCGTCCCTGTTTTGAGATTGAGGATCTCGGCGTCGATCGTAGACTTCTCGTGAATCGAGCCAAGAAGCTGAAAATGTACCGCTGCTGGCTCCAGGGGCGGTTTAGAAAGAAGTAAACACAACATCAATTTAAGTATACAAACTGAATATCTCATTGCAATACGTCCACTCTGTTGGAACACCCGTACTTGACTCGAAATGGGATTGTCTTAGAGCGCGCCAGCGACATTGTGAACGAAAACAGTATCTGCTGTTTACTATGTAAAATGTTTTGAAGCACGGGTCACCCTGCCACCGTAAAAAACTGGGCTCGCGCCACGACGTGGGGCTGCCGCCGTTGTGGACCAACCGCCTGACCGCCCCCATTTTGAACGGGCAGAATTTGGATTGCGACAAAGGAAGCAGGGACGTGCAGACTGCAGGGGACCTCCATCTTGAACAAACCATTTCCGTAGCTTAATTCTTCCCCATTTAACGACGACATCGACAAAAACGGACACTGCGAAAAACCGCGCCCCCGAAAGCCTTGAGCTCACGCGCGCCTGAGCAGCTCGAAAATACCCTCTGCTCCCGAGCTCTTCGGCATTCCTGGTAAATCCTCATCCGCGTACCTTCGATCGAGCACCGAACGCGACCACCATCCTCCGAGCCCCGATCCCCTACGAGCCCACGTCCATCCCTCCAGGCCTTCATCGCCAATGCTTTACCGCGACGACCATGGCGGCGCCAGCTAACAATCCCTTCGGGGCACCTCCGCAGGCCATTGCGAACCCGTCCGGGGTAGCGACCTCAGCTTCAGGCCAGCCAGCATCCGCCTTTGGTGCACCGCCAAAACCTGCAACCGGGACTCCAGCTTTCGCTGGTTTTGGCAGCCTCCCATCTACCGCAGGTAATTCCTTTAGCTCTTTCAAAGCGCCGCCTAACCAGGCGCCTACATTTGGCGCGTTCTCCGGCTCCGCGACCTCAACCCATCAACTATCACCTGCGGTTCAGAATCCATTTGGAAATCCTCCGGCACATAGCAATCCTTTTGCGACTGGGTTATCTACGAATGGAAGCGCGCAGCGCCCATTGCCTTTCGGGTCCCAGGCACAGTTAGGTAGCACGCAGCTTAATGTGTCGAATGCGGACGAGATGGCGCGCCGCAAAAAATCAAAATCGCCGTTATCGAAGAATGGGAATGCGAGTGGATTTGGCAAGCAGGGACAAAGGAATGACAGCGAGGGGCCGCGCAATTCACCCTTCGAAGCTGGGGGGCCGAGGTCGACAAGTACCCGTCAAGACAATGGCCCCAACGGCTTCCATAACCAAGCAAAGGAGCCAGTGAAAAAAATTCAGCCCGGCCAGAGAAATAGAAGCGACCGCACCGACATGAGCAAAGAGCGCAGCCAACCGCGCGTTGTCAAGAACAGAGCACAGAATGGCCCGACTCGGGAGCCTGGCGAACGAACCAAACAGCTCTCCCCGTTCGCCTTCAACTTTGCCAACAAGCTCTATGCTCAACTGCAAAAAGATGGCATTAAGCCGCCGCAATGGCTGCCAGATCTAGGAGACCCTAACAAGCGCGGCGCTGTCGAGACTTTGAAGGAAGCCTACAAAAAGTATCGCCTTCGGGTTTATGACTCTTTGAGGAAGGCGGAGCTCATCGACGACCCGGAAAAGAGACGGAGGCTCGAGGATGCTCTTCCGTTCAAGGGCATTTGCGAGGATATGTGCCCCGAGTTCGAGCAAGTTTCTCGCGTAGCAGAGTATGATGTCAAGTACGAAGAGAAGGTGACTCAGTCTGATGGATTGAACGCCTGGCCGGATCCATCTAAGATGGTCAAGAAGTTTGGGCGATCAGCTGCGGGTCAGGACGCGCCTCTGCCAATGGACGTTCGTTCTGTGGCTGCCCTCCGACGAACCACCGATTACTTGTTCAACGACCTTCTTCAGTCTGACGATAACCTGCCCTCCATGCACAATTACCTGTGGGACCGCACCCGAGCGGTCCGGAAGGACTTCACCTTCCATTCACAGAAGTCGCCAGAGGAGATGAAGGATATGGTGTACTGCTTCGAGACGATAACCCGGTTCCATGCCACTGCTCTGCATCTGCTATCGAGAAAAGGATATGCGAATGACGATTTCGACTATAAACAGGAAATCGAGCAGCTGGGCAGGACAATATTATCTCTCATGGAAGCATACGACGCCTGTCGCGACAAGCATGTCCACTGCGAAAACGAACCTGAGTTCAGATCATACTATCTCCTCCTTAACGCGCACGATCCCTCTATAGGAACGAGGATCCCCGCGTGGGGCAAGGAATTTTGGTTCGAGTCTGAGGAGATCCAGACTGCCCTTTCTCTCATTCAGGCGATGGAGGATGTTCGTGAGCCTAAAGGACCCATCAAACCACGGCGGATGACGACTTTATCGGACACCGCCTTTGCCAATTACTTCGCCATTGTCGAGGATTCGAGGGTATCGTACACGATGGCTTGCATCGCGGAAGTCCACTTTACATCTGTGCGCCAAAACATTCTCAAGAATCTGGTTAAGGGCTATGCGCGTTACCGAGACGCGCCGAGAACCATTTCAGCACCGGACCTCAACAAGATTTTGAGATTCGACACCACCGAGGAGGCTGTTGAGTTCATGGGGCTCCATGGTTTCGAGTTTTCAACCTGGGTTCCGGACGGAAAGCCGGCTCCTCCCGCGCCGTATCTACTTCTGAACTCAAAGAAGAAGTATGTTCCATCGCCAAGAGTCCGGCAGTCATACTCGGGTCAGCTGGTTGAGCGTAAGCGCAAGTCACAATTATTGGCCCATCTCATCTACAACACCGTCTACGAAGAAGCGGGGGAACAACAAAAGCCAAAGGCAGTAGACGACGGCTCCGACAGCCTGTTTGTGTCTCAGTCAACCGATTTTCAAGAGTCTTCTCCCAGTTCAGCATCTTCACTGAACCTCACACCAAGTGATTCGCCCTCTTTGCCATTCGGCTTCCCAGCCAGAGACGCGACAGCCTCGAATGGAACAGTCGTCGACCTGAAGCCGCTCGAGGCCCCGAAGCCCTCATCTTTCTCATTTCCGAATGTTCAAAGCTCTCCTGTGAGCCAGCCGGGCATATCTGGCGGCTCTAATGCGTTCTCCACCTTCGGTCAGGGTGTACCTCACGCTCAAGCGACAAACAGTCCGTTGTCAGCCTCCGGCCAGCCCTCCTCAGGCTTCAGTCAACCCCTCAGTACCTCCACGACCCAAGGAGCTCTCCCATCATCGAACGCAAGCACACCCCGGCCGCCTGTCTTCGGCCAGTCTCTCCAGTCCCCACAAGGGACAGCAGCTCCCTCAAGCTCACACACGCAAAAACCAGCCGAGACACCCAGTTTCTTTTCTTCGTTGAGCAAGGACCCGGGTACAACACAAGCATCCGCTCCACCACAGACACCACAAACCCCAGCCTTCTTCTCGAGCACCTCTGCGACCGAGATCAACGGAACACCCAAGCCGTCTTCCATCTCTCTGGCGCAGGCGCAGGGTACCAGTATTCCCAAAACAACCTCCCTTGGGTCATTTGGTCCTTCCTCGTCCCCTTCGGGATCTTCGATTTTGGTTTCAAGCCCTGGCTCTACCACTTTGTCTTCAGCTGCCACCACTCCAGCGAAGCCAGCGCCGCCATCTATCGCCTTTAGCTCTACACCTACCTCAGCACAGAGCGCTCCGTCCGTAATACCACCGGTTTCGGCAACAGGACCGACTCCTCAACAGCAGCAAGCTTTACCAACAGCAAGCGGCAGTTTCAAATTCCAATCCACGCCATCCTCAGCTACAACACAACTTGACTCAGCGCCTTCTAGCTCGACATCGCGGACTCCCCCGCCTCCTGATTTGGGACAGCGCAGTTCTACAAGCTCACAGCTACTACCACCACTGCCTGTCCAGCAACCACCGCCTACCAAGGACTTGATGGGCGGATTGACAAATTGGTTTGTCATGGGAGATCAAGGCCTCATGGAGCAGTTCACCGAGTTCTCCATTCAAAATCTGGTCGCCCAGGCATTTGAGCAGTTTCAGCAGGAAGAATCTGAGCGGAAGCGAAAGGAAGAAGACGACCTATCATGGCAAGAGGCCCGAAAGTTCCGGCAATACAGCCTAGGAGTCAAGTTCTTTTACAGGTGGCAAGAAAATGTGAGGGCACTCGCTACTCAGCGTATTCTTCGTGAAGGAAAAGAGAAGATGCGGCGGTACCGGGAGGCGGAGCGGGTTAAGCAACAGAAGGCCAAGGAGGAAGCCGAGAAAGCAGAAAGGGAGGCGAGGAGAGTAGCGAGACGAAAGCTGGAAGCGGATGGCCAACAACTGGCTATTTTGGCCTCATCACAACGGCGATCGAGCACCGAGGACCAGCTGCTTGCCAGCGGTATCTTCTCTGGCCTACGGGATGAATTCGGAGCAGCACGCCGTGTTGTGAGGGAAGTCAACGGCATCCCTTGGGGCGGCGCGTCTAGATCCCAGCGTTATGCCGAGTCTGATTTGGAATTGGAGCCGCGTAGACTATCTATTTCGGCACGCGAACCAGCACAGACACCAGATAGCACCATGAGCAAGCCAGAAGGGTGGAAGACGCGTTCTCTGCGCGAGAAGTTCGGTATCGAGCCCAGGAGAAGCGTCTCGGCTAGCAGCTCGATAAATGGTACATCCTCGAGACCCCGGCAATCCCTCCCGGCAGCTCCGCGGACAACAAACTTCACCCGCAAACGCTCGGCAGGCGGGTCCGGCAATGACCATGATTACGATGATCGAGAGGCGAAGCGCAAACCGACCACGAGCAAGACCAACGCGTTTAAGTCACAGCATTGGGACATGCGCGCGCGAGGCTTTGTGCCAATGCCCGACGGCAAGTGGCTCCCCGAGTCTATCGCCAATGCCATGCGAGCTGGCAAGCGGTTCGATGGTCTCGGCGACTGTGGATTGGGGCCAGGAAAGGAGGATAGGGCAGGGGGGCAGGATGGGCTCCTCGGAGTGGCTGCGGTGGACACGGACGATGAATTATCATCGTCAAAACTGCAGTTGCGGCTCGTGAAGCTAAGGAATAGGCCTTTTCAAAGCCATGGCCACGGCCATAGCAAGAGCGTGAACCATAGCAATGCTGGGTACATGTTTGAGTCGCGGAGCGGGTCGGAAAGCTATTTCGAGTCGCCACCGCCGCCTCCGCTGTGGGATGATGCGGGGGTCACTGCTTCGAAAAGGAAAAGGGCTATGGAGGAGGATGAGGAGTTTGTTCCAGGCACGGGCGAGTCGTCGCCCTCGGCGGCGAAGAAGACGCATGTCCGCAAAGAGGAGACCAGTGCCATGGTGCAGAACGTGCAAGACATGCTGCGTGAGTTGAGAGAAACGATGGATCGCCTGGACGAGGATCGGCCGTTCGCGAGGGAGCAGTCAGCCATATAGGTTCCAAGGCGGTGGGCATGTATTGAAATCAAAGGAGTGGTCCTCGATGAGGGGGGGGGGGGGGGGGGTCCTGGTGTCAATGGGAGGGTGCGTTTTATGTAGGGTTGGACAAAATGATACCACTAAAACGATGAAAGTACCTAACCAGTCCTCCTGGGCATAAAATGCCGCTTGGGGATAGACAGGAGGGTCCTGATTTCTTCTTAAATGTTTTGATATATACTGCATGGAAGGGCTGCACCAATATGGTGGGCGCATCACGGCGTGGCGTTGTGATTTCATGAGTTTTACTTTGCTCCAGATGAATTTGGTCATGAGTTGGCGCATGGCAGGCCTAGTTAGGGTATATGGGGTTTTGAAGCCTCCCGGGATGAAGGACTTTACACTCTTGTTATCTTTTGCTTCAAGATCCCCAATGCATGCTCGTCCCCTCGAACAAGAGTGTGCCCTAAAAATAGGGGTCATCAGCACAAGTGAAAAGCTCGCTCGCGCCGTTGATTTGCTTTTCCTCATCAACCAGTACAACTGCCATTGTGTACGTTCCTGGCACTGGTGTCCATATGGGACAGCCGGCAGGGCAACATAGGACGCATCTTCCATGTATACATGGCCACAAGCCCTCCGCTACCCTACCCCCTGTGTAGCTCTCAGTCACACTGCGGTTGTGCGACAGCCCCTAACGAGAAGTGCACTCGCTACACTGGAGGAATGTCAAAGGGTCTATGTGTCCAATGCATATATAATCCGAGGACGACATCACTTTTGATACATACTTCAGCTGACTCGGGGGGGGTGGAATGCATGAAGTTCAATGTTCCCACGACGGGCGCTTACAGCACCACGACCATTGGCATGGACCACCCAACCGCCGCCCGCCTTCTCAGGCCGCCTCACCTCTCCACATGATACCAACTCCCAGTAGAAGGATATCTTTGGTGTACAGGTCAATGTTGGACGAAAACCATAGACACGAACACCAGGCGAGCTATGAGCCGTTCGGGTTTCAGTCACGCGAAGATCAAGTTCGATCAGGCAAGGTCGTGCAGCTCCACAGCGCACACATCTCTCTCCAGGCCACCAGCTGTACCAGTGCTACCGGTCCTACACATCACATCTACCAAGAGTTACAACGGGGCCAACGCCCTAGGATTGGGTTGTACCAACATCCACGTCGACTTTTATTCATAGGCTCAATTTGCCTTGCATCGGAGCTGCACCACCAGTTCAACTCACTGCGGGGAAAGAAAAAATTGTGCTTCAGACAAGTTTGATATACGGGTATCTCCTATATCTACATTCTGCTTCAGACTCTTGTCTCTATACACTTCTCGCCAGGACCGTAGCTGTAACAAGCTCGGCCCCGATTCCCTCCCAGCCCAAGACCCCTAAGCCAGAGGACTGCATCGGTATTGTACACACAACATATATATAGTACAACAAGGAAAAGCGGCATATCGACATCGCTCGCCGGAGTCAAGGGGTATATATCACATACATAATAAGCATCGCGGAAAAATAAAGTAAAGAAAATATGGACAGGTGACCATCTCATCACCGCTTCTTTGGTGGTGCTGAGAAGGCGGTCTGGATCTCCCATGACTCAACAGGGCTTCCGTTCTGTTTGATGGGACTGCTCTTCGTGTTGATGGGGCTCACTTTTAAGTTGGAGTTGCTCTTGGAATTCTTCTTGACCGGGATCCCCAAGCGCGGGCTCTTGGGTGGCGGCGGAGGTGGGATTGCAACGGCCACGCCGATTCCGGCACCGCTACTCAGCCGGCTCCGCGGCTGGTATGGCTGGATTTGCTGTGGTGGACGCTGGTCGGGCCATCCGTAGCTTTTCAGCAATGGACTCACTGTCGCACCAGACACTGGGCTGCTGAAGGCACTGACCGCCTGGCTGCCAGGGCTACCGTGAATTCCGTGGTCTGCTGGGATATAAGGTTTGATGCCAGGGAGGAGAGCTGTCGTGCTTCGTGCCGACTCTGCCGATAGGGGTGTCGTGAGATCTGCTGGGCCATGGTACATGGCGGCCGAGGACGGCGATGCGTGGACGTGAGGTGGGTATGCCGGGACGCTGGTTGTTATGTGATGCAGCGGGACTGTGGAGGTGATGCCACTCTTTTTGAAAGTGGGCGGCTTCTCGTCGAGGGTAAAGTGCCCGGGCTTTTCGTCATAAGGGGACTCCCATTCCTGGTCTCTGATGGGCTCTAGCGTCTTCTCATACGACGAGTTGGAAATGTGCGGCTTCCACATGGAAGATCGACGGCTGACGTCGTCCGCATAGTGAGTTGACCTCTTGTCGTCAGCCAGTCCCTCCTCGCCTCCTGGCCAGAAGCGTGGCGACATGGAGTGTGTCTGGCACTGAAAGGACAGTGATGACCGGTGGCGATTCCGGAATCCGCCGTAGGGGTTAGCCTCGAAGCTGGCTCGGTCGCGCTTGTTCCTGCGCTTTCGGCAGCAGACGAAGACAACCGCGACGATGATAAGAAAAATAGCCAAGACTCCGGCAACAATTCCGGCGATACTAGTTGCTGGCAAGCTGGTATCGGAGCTAGGGCCTTTGATAAGTGTCAGGGGGTCGACAATGGTGATCGGGTTGGGTGCGAAGATGGTGTCGTTTAAACCGAGTATCTTTCCCGGACCGGGTTGTTGCTGGCAGCCAGCTTCGAGGGCCACAACATCTAGGGGGTTTGTCTTAGCACGCTGGCTTTTCCTTGACGACATGGTTTGCTTACAGTTGGCCTGATACTCAGTGTTCCCCTCAGCGCTCACGCAAGACACACACCTCTCGTAGGTAAGCGTGTCCTTAGCATCGCCGCCGTCTTCGCCATCAACCGCACAATACGAGTATGCCGTCATGTTCTTTTGGTTCAAAATGCCATGCTGAAAACTGGTGCGTAGTGGCCCGCAGGCCATGGATGTACTGCATGGCGTGGATCCAGCATCACTCGCGTTAGGGTAGGCGAACACGCAGTAGGAAAGGCTGTATCGTAGGTTGTCTGGAAAACAGGGTTAGTCCGGGGAAACCCGAAGGATAGACCGCTCTCAACTTACAAAGAAACCACATCTGATCACTCTCGGCGCCCTGTGAGAACGTGCTGTTCTGCAGACAGCTCATACAATCCTTCCACTTGGACCCGGAGGTGCCAGTGTGTGCCATGTCTTGGCAACTGATGTCGGAATTCCGCGTGTTGGATGAGTTGGGGTCTGACAAATCTAGCTCGGGCGAGTCCTGACATGTTTTTGCACATGGCGAGTTGGGCGTCACCTGCAGTGTGGAGGCTAGTTGTGATGATATTGAGAGGACGGCGAGAATCGCCCATGGAAGTCGGGAGACCATCTTGTTGGTTGGAAGTGAGTGTGGTCCGGGGCCAGCCTAGAACTTGGTGATGATGAGGGGTATTAAAAATCTAGGTAGATAGACGCCAGGTCGCAAAGGTAGGTTCAAGTTGTCGGTAAGAGGTAGCAAAGAGAAAGACCGTCTAGGAGCCACGAGGAGCGTGCTACTGCTCCGTGTCAACGTCGTCCTAGCGGGAGCATGTAGAAGGGATATAACTATGGGGGCTAAGAAGCGAAGGAAAACGACCGTGCTAGACGTGTACGCAGTATATGGGAAACAGAAGCAGAAGCAGAGATAGAAGCAGACGCAGAACACAGACCACCGAGGGAAGGGAATAAGAGAGAAGGTAAGCAGTATGGATGTTTCAAATACCCACCGTCGCACCGCATGCTATCTATGTATTGCAACGGGCCAGGAGGGAGGGTCAGGCACGCAACACGGCGTCACACAGCGTGGGAAGGCCGTGGAGAGTCCAGGCCAGGGGCAATCCCGTGCCGCCCGTTGCTCTCACAGTATTTCTCCGATGCAGATGGGCTATCGACGCGGGAGGTCGCTAGCACTGCGTGGGAACTGCGTAGCATGGCGAGTATGGCGAGTAGGTATGGCGAGCGTCGCTCGTATCTCCAGCGCAAGTGTGATACTGCTGTGTACATCAACCTGTGTGTGTGTGTGTGTGTGTGTGTGTGTGTGTGCAAGCAGCTGCAGCAGGGGGGCCTGAGCAAAAGGGCCAGTCGCCGAGAGAGCTCGGACGCCGTGTGGCTGGCCAGGCCGCCGTGGGGTGTGACGAATTGACGTGCTGCCGCTGGCGATCTTCGCGATTCCTCGATTCTCGACAGGGGTCGCCAGGGCCTGCCAGGGCCTGCTCGCCGGGCGCCAATCATCGAGACCAACGGCAACCCACCGGCAGATGTGTCCACGATGCACACGATGCGCTGCTGTGGGGAGGACAAGTCCATTTCCAGGGCGAAGGATTCGTGCTGCACTGACGAGTGCTAAAAAGAGAAAAAGAGCAGGACAAAGAGCACACAATAGCACATGATTTGCCATGCCTACTTGCCAGGCTTACTTTTTGCCTCGTCTTGCTTGGCTGATCTGGTGGCGTGTTTGTCAAACAGCTTGCTGTCTGTCGTTGGGAGTTGGGGAAGTTGGCGAGGCGAGAGGTAGGACAATTTAGTGATTGTGGGCTCGCGGAGCGCTTTTTCTGACATGGCCTGGGGTGCGGTCGCATCATCTGCGACACGAAGGACGGGAAACGACGAAACAAAGTGGCCCAATAGGCCAGAGAAGTCGAGAACAGTCCCAGCAGCCCGGCAGAGGAGCTCCTTCCCTCTGCGGTCGCAGCGTTTCGCCCACTGTTTGTTTCGAGGGCCATGACGAAGACCGCAAAGACCAAAACCCGCTTGGTGGGGTGACTGAGTGGCAGGCGGGTCGCTGGTTGACGGGCGCTTCCCTGGTCGCTTCCAGGTCGCGCGCAATCACAGGCGGACCCACAGGTCGCCCAAAGAAGACGGCCAAGATACAGGCTAAACTGCAAGCGGCTAGTCAACACAAAGCTTACTCGCAGCACACTGTCTTTGTCCTCGACTCCCATTCGCCCTTCGTCGCGAGTGCGCTGTGACGATGCAGCGACGCAAGCGACCAAAGTCGACGTCTACCCGCCGGGGCGTCATGTCAGCTGGCGGGCGTCTCGATGAAGCTACCAATGCTCCTACCTTAGTCTACTGAGGGAGGTAGCGAGTGCAATATTTCTGAAATATCCAGCGGCAGCAGCGCCAGAGCTTCCCAATTCATCTTTATTTCATTTCATGCCCATTTCACCTAGCTCCCGGCGTCCGTTAGCGGCGCGTGGTAACCACCACCATCGTGAACATTTTTGTCATGGTGTTGCTTTTCTTACTCCCAATTTGAAAAGACTCGCAGAAATTGAGTGGAAGTGACCATGGATCAAGGGTCTTCAGCCCGAACTGTTGGGCCATGATTCGAAGCATTCCATACGTGAATACGTGACAGTGCTTCTCGCTATGTGCCAAGAGACTGCCGTTGCTAAATTTAACCAGCGAGATCGTGATAACAGCCTTCTTCTAAAAAACCCGCGTGGGATATAGATGAGGTCTGAATCCTTCTTGTGAAACAATCGCTTCCATTCCCCAATTGCCGACTCGATTCAGACGGTTACATATTGCCTGAGCCCTATATGGGGCCAAACATGTGCCCCATTACCACTACTGAGGTTGAGATAACGTGGCCAGGCACATCGCGTGGCCGAATCGGCTTTCCACCTTTTGGGCGCGCTGACTGTTGGGATGATTTGGGGAAGTCATCCACAAAGTGCATCCTCTACACTTTCGGCCGGCTGCGTCGTCCCAGCATGCAGGACCAACTCACCTGACCAAGACACTCTAGAGGAAGACTTCGAGACGCTTGGTACTTTACCTTGTCTAGGAAGCTACAGGTAGCACTAGCGGCGGCCACTCCCCAGGGCGGGGCGCGTATTCTGGCCGCGGTCTCTCTCTCTCGGCCATCATACTGACGATTGATGTGTTCCTTGCAGCTCGGCGGCCCAGGGCTGAGGCCCGGAAAGCGCGACTCGGCGTCCCGGAGCGGCCAGCCTCAGCAGCCCATTCGTGCAGGCCTTCCAAGCCGTTTCAGCGTCTCCTATCACTGCAAGATATGGGTTACAGAGAGTCTCTATCACCGACAAGGCGTTGCATCTTCATACTCTTGAGTTGCTAGTGAACTCAGGGGTACATGGCCTGGGCGTCAACGAACAAGTCAAGAGTCAGCGTTGAAGGCATACACGCCAGCAGAATATGTTTCATGTTTTGGCTTTATCACACTCTCTTCTTTGGAGCCTTGTGGCTCTGGTGTGGTGATGGCCCCTGCCAAGCCAACCTGGATCACGGCCTCACCGTCGTCCGATGTCCCATGTAGAGACCAACCTGCAGCCCACCCCAGCGGCCTGAATGGCGGCAACAACCTCAGCCCACAGTAAGTGTTGTGCCCGCCTGGTCAAACGAGGCCCCAAAGAGACACCTCCCCTGCGGACAGTTCGCGTGAAACACCAGGACCCCGTCGGCCCCTGAAGTGGTTATGGTATTCGTCGCCCCGCCCGGTGCCGTCGAGGTCTTGGAGGAGGGAGGGATCGGGGAGGTCGACGGGGCAGGAGCGGCGCGAGCGACGTTTGGACCGTGTCGAGGGAGGATGATGGGGATAGGGATGTGCAGGAGGATGCCGCCGGGAGGAAGGGCAGGGCGAGAAGAAGACTGGGCGAGGGGGGTGGAAGTCGCATGCCGCCCTGGGCTTGGTCAGCTGGGTCCCTGGGATATGTTGCTGTTCTTGGTGGCTTCCTCGTCGGACCGGCATGGAGAGTAAACAGCAAGTACGGAACCTCAAGCATTGGTGGTAGCCACGAGTCGAGGATACCTGAAACTTCACTGGTAGTCTTTCTTGTCGAAGCAAGTAGCGGGTTGGGGAATGCACAAATGACAACAAAAAGCGCCCAGCTCATATCTTCACATCACGCGTGCGCATCGCTAGTATCTACAGTTAGTTCAAGTTGGTATTCAGCGTTCTTTTATGCTGAGGAGATTACTTTACCGTAGACGAACCTGGTTGGAGATGAAGGTGGTCATCCTACCCTACCAACCATTATCGCATCGCGAAAAGAGGGAGCTTCCTGAACCGCCAACACACAGACAGCTCTGAACCCAATCTTCTTTTCCTGAGCCCTCGGCAGAGGAGTCTGCCCACCCATCAGACAACTTGAGGTCGGCAAGTGACATCCAACAACCGCCGATCCCCCGAGCCAAAGTCCTTGTTCAAATAGCTGATATGCAAGTCCAAGCCAATTTGAATGCCCCTCTCGGGCTTCAACGGTTACGCTAAACAATCTAAACTCTCCCGCACAAAGCAGTAGCGGCTGTGGCGGCACTGGTCACCAACAAGTTTCCGTCGTAACGCTCTGAACTTGGACCACCAGCATTTATGAGACTATGGATATAGAGGGCCCATCACTACACGGTAATGCTTCATCAGTAGGGTAAGCATTATATTTCTACCAACACAAAGGCCTCACTTGATATGTCCATGAACCAAGACCTCAACGCCATTTTCCCAGTCCCTTTTTGGACAAGACCACAATGCACAACTTAACGCCTCCGAGTGAGAAGAATCCAGATTGAGACAGAATAAAAAACACAGCCCTAATCGCTGTCATCCTTGTCATCCGACTTGGACTTCTTGGCTTTTTTCTCCTTCTTTTCCTTCTTGGCCCGCTTCCGCTCTGCCTTTTCCTCGGCTGTCTCGCCGTCGTGCTTCTTGCGCTTCTTATCCGATTCGCCAGCCTCTTCCGACTTGTCCTCGGCCTTCCCCGCCTCTTGAGCGATGGCAGCCGCCGGGACAGCCGGTGTCTGCGCTGGTGTGGGAGGAGCAGCATCGCCCGCAGGGGCGCCGAAATCCTTGTAGCCCTGAGTCCACTTGGCTGGTGTGGCCTCATTTGCGCGTCCGAACTTGTCGAGCTTACCGTCCGCCTTGAGCTTCTTCTTCTCAAGCGCAACGGGTCCCAACCCCCAGCGACGGGGGTAGAGGTCGCGCTCCATGATGCAACGCTTGACCTTGGCAACGACACCGTGGTCACATGTGGACATCCTGTGGTGGGGGGTTAGCCAGGTCCTGTTCGCGCAATTGGGTTCGGGAGGATGCATACTCAACCGTGCTCATCTGCGCAATGCCAATCGCAATTGCCTCACCCTTGGTCGTCATGAGAACAACCTCCTCATGGGCCTCAATGCCAGCCTCATATCTGAGAAGACCTGGCAACATAAGCTTCGCGCCGTAGCAAACGGCATTGACAGCCGAGTCCTTGACAACAATGCGCTTGTAGGTAACAAGCAGTGTCTCTAGAGGCTGGATAACCTTGCGCAAAAACGTCTCATCGCCACCGTTGTCGTATTGCCACTGGGCATCCAGCACATCGTGAAGAGTGACCAGGCTACCATTGGACTCGGACATGACACCACTGCGTACTCTGCGGAGCTCCTGCATGTGCGCGCCAACACCCAACAGCAGTCCCAAGTGGACACACAGGGTTCTGATGTAGGTACCGGCTTCGCATGATACCCAGAAGACACCAAGATGGCGGTCGTTGTCGAACTCGATCAACTTGCTCTCGTGGATTGTCCGGATACGGAGTTGACGCTTGACGGCCGAAATGAGAGGGGGTCTCTGGAAAAGGGCACCGGTGAGAGTCTCGAGAGCCTTGGCAAAGACGGCCTCGCCTCCCGGAATAGTGTCGTGGAGTCTGATAACACAGACGTACTCCTTGCCCGCTCCCTGCTGGGCCTTCACAAGTCTTGTGGCGCGATCGATGCAGACGACTATTGACCAGTTGTTAGTCTCGGTGTACTTTGAAATCTTGGGAAAGCTTAGAATCACGTACTCAGGCAGCCTGTGACCTTGGGATCCAGAGTACCGGAGTGTCCAGTCTTCTCAACACTGCAAAATTCAAATAGATTAGCGCCAATGGCTACTTCCAAAGCAGCAGGTCTTAAACGTACCGAAGCATGCGCTTCATCCACGCGACAACCTCATGGGATGAGGGGTTCGACGGCTTGTCCTGTTTTTCTTGTCAATCTTCCCGAGCTTTTTTAATCCTACCCCGCCTAGCGCAGAACGCGCTTTTCGAGGCATTGAGCAACCTGAAAAATACATGGTCATCGCCACTGTGTAGGAGGAGGAGGAGGAGCGGAGGAGAAAACGCACGAGGTTGATCACACCGCTAGAGACATACGACTTAATGTCGCGCTTCAGGGGCGACGAGCCGTTGGGGATCGGGGTAAAGTGACCGGTGCGGACGAGGAGGTTGCTGTAGTTCTTAAGAAGGAGAGGCCATGAGCTGGTGTCAAGAGCCGGCGTGGTGGCCTGCGGTTTGATCAAGTACTGATCCTCAACATCCATCTTGTCGTCGACCATTTTAGCGGTTACTGTCGTGTCGACTGTTGGCAATTATAAACTACTTGTAAAGTAGAAAACCACAGGCTCGGCAAGCCAGGAAAGCCGTCGGGGGGGACCGTTGCCGAGAGAATTCACGCCGTGATCGCGTGTCACCGTTCTGAAGTTCTTGCCAAATATTTTTGGTCGGTGCTTTTGAACGAGAAGCTCCCAGTTTTTTTTTGCAGCCAAAGAGGGCCCGTGTGGGGAAGCGACAGAAAAGTGCAGCCTCGTGCCGCTAAGCCTATTATGAGTTGGGGCTCACGTGCAGCCCACGAGATCCACCCACCCACATCACAGGGCAAATCATTTCGATAGGAAGGTTGAGATAAGCACCAACCAAACTTGAACGATCCCCAAGTTCATGTTCATACTCAGCATCTCACGGCCCACAGTCCGCTCTGGTAGTCTAGACAAAAAGAAAGCGTGAAAACAACACACAAATTCACAAAACAAGGTTGGCTAAGACTTCAAACCAGCATTAACGGCCTCAAGTCTCTCAAGTGGCCATAGTCAGACGTCTTGAGTCAGCGGCATTGCGAAACTCTTTGAGAAACTGCAGACCTGAAGTGATATCAGGCGAAATTAATCCTCTCGACAGCAGCGCTCTGCTATACTCCTCCCCTCTGACCACAAGTAGCTTCTGCGCAACTGGCAATGTAATGTACAATGCACACCCACCATCCTGCGGTATCGACCTTCACTCACCACTCATATATACCCGATCCGATACCTTGCAGTATATACAACATAGCTTCCCCGCAAAGGCACCTTGACTCCCACCACACGACCCTCCTCCATCCCAGCTGAGAGTGTAGATACACCTAAAAAGGAGGACCACTTCTCCACAGCGCCATGCGCGAGTAAACACGCTCCAGGTATCGTTTCGTCTCCCTTACCAACTCCAAGAACTCCGGGTATAATTCCAAATCGGGAACAAGCCAAACCCAATATTAAAGGACCAAAAAAAAAACCAAAAAAAACATAGAGGGATATAAAGAAGAGTGAGGAGAGGAGTGGAAGGCATTCCATCCCGCGGTTTGCATCGAGAAAATGCAGGGCGAGAGGGCTGTCAGCCAGTCCTATAACGCATTTCCATTCCTCATATCCTGCTCCGTAAGCCCCTGTATCTGGACGCCTTTCCCGCCTGATCCCGTCGTGCCACCCGTCCCGGGCCTGGAGCTCTGCCTTCCGTACCCGGGGTGATGTAACACGGGCGCTACAGGCTCGACGGGCAGCTTTTGTTGGTGGTGGCGATAACCGCTCGGTTCGCCGCTGTTACTCCCGTTGTACGGGCTTTCCACCTCGTGCATTTCATAGACCTCATCGCGGTTTTTGCCTTTCCCCTCGACGGCGTAGGGATTATTACTTATGCTTGGGTTTGAGCCTTTGGACCGTAGACTTGCCTCATCACCCCCGAGGGCAAGCCCGATAGCAATCTCGTTCTGCCGCTTCTCGTGGTGCATTTGTTGCTGGTACAGCTTTTCTTGGGTCGGGCTGGGCCATTGTGTGAATGCATGCGCTGGAGAGCCATGTGCGGATGACCCGTATGCTGGGGATTGGTCCTGCATTAGCTGATCGATTTGCTGTGGCGATAATGCCGGCCAGTTAACGCTGGATACAGCTCCGGGGCCGTCAGTAGCGCTGACGGGACTATTATATTGGCTGTTATAGGGGCTGAAGTAGCGAGGCAAGGGTGTTGTTCGCTCCG
The DNA here is from genome assembly GCA_033439745.1 of Lasiosphaeria hispida. Classification (NCBI taxonomy): domain Eukaryota; kingdom Fungi; phylum Ascomycota; class Sordariomycetes; order Sordariales; family Lasiosphaeriaceae; genus Lasiosphaeria; species Lasiosphaeria hispida. The sequence continues at coordinate 3,520,608 of JAUIQD010000002.1, read as the reverse complement.
TGGCCTCCGTGATGGCGCTGATGGGGCTCTCGTCCCAGTTGCGCAGCGGCTTTTGGCTGGCCGGCGTCTCGAGCATGTCGCCGCCGTTCCCAAATCGCGATTTAGGATGAGGCCAGCCCGGACCCCCGTGGCGCCGCTCGAGATCGCGTAAAAAAGCCCGCCGTCTCCTCTTGCCGTTGCATACGATGCAACAGCCGACAATAGCGAGGATGAAGGCAAGACCACCAAATGCAATGCCAACACGGGCGCCGAGGGATATCGGGCCATAATCGGGGGATGGGACCGATGCATACGTGGGTATTGGGGCCGTGATCACAACTGGCGTTATGTCGAAGGGGTTGCCCTGGATCGAGATGGTGGAATTGATACCGGGCTTTTGCTGGCATCCTGCATCAAGCATGGTGACATAATTGCTTAGAAAGTAGCCGTCGGGCAACCTCACTAAGCATGTCGTGCATTTCTCGACGTTCTCGGGATCCCAGCCTCGGCAGTAATCGTAAGGGCCGAGGGACTTGGTGTAGTTTCCAAATGAAACCGCGTCCTTGAGCGGTTCGCATGCCATACTGAGGCGGTGTTAGCTGGGGAGGATGCCCATGTGTGGTACAACCCGTGTTCGAGTGCCACAAAGTCCATAATGGACGGAACTTACCTGGTGAGGCACGGATTACTTCCCGCGTTGGTGTTGCCTAGATCGCCCCATAGGCAAAAGCCCAAGTTGAAGCGGAGGTTGTCTGGGTCCCCATTGTTAGTTTGGTCGGATCTCGTGATGGGATGGGAGACAAGATGAGGATAGTATTTTCTCGACACGTTAAGCCAGGGCAGACTTACAAAGTAACCACTGGGTATCTGTCTGGGTCCCCGATGAGTAGGTGCTCGCGGTTTCACACTTGATGCAGTTCTCAAATACAACGCCTGCTGATTTTCCTGAGTATGAACCTGCGTCGCAGACCATCTCGTCCGGGCTTGTTGACCCAAGGACATTACCGCAAGACGTAGAACATGGCGACCCAGGTGAGACTATCAGAGCCGCCACCAGGCGCGCCGAGACGGATGCCGCGACGGCGATTCGGGGGACAGAGATGCGCATCTTGAATGCCTTGACGTAGTTGATAACACCCCTCCTTTGATGATATGCTGGCGCGTGTGCAGCGGGCGACCTCGCCCGCAGGCTCTCTTCTATCTCGCTCTCTCTGTACGCTTCTCGCGACCGGTGGGGGCTATTGATGGTGGCGGTTGCGTGGGCTCCCTAGGACGAAGCTGCGAGATGCTTATCGCCAAGCGCACCTCCTGTACGAAATAACCATGGCGTCTTGGTATCCAAAAGGGTCGGATCACGTTGTGTCTCGAATCGGGTGAAGGTTGTGAGATATACTTTGGGGAGTGTTCGCGCTCTTTGAACTGGTGGGCGCTATTGAGGTATATGGGTAAGCGCGCACACTTTAGAAACCGAAAGCCGTCGGTGATGCTGCAGATAATTGCAGAAACGAGGGTAGACTTGGGCAATGTGCAATGTGCAATGTGATAGTGACAAGAAGGGGGGGGGGGGGGTGAGGGTGGTAGCAGCAACACGGTAGGTAGCAAGGTCCCCTTTCTGCGTCGGCGACCCAGACCACCTGAGGTACCTTGGCTGAGAGCAGCTAGTTACGGGCAGCTTGGCAGGCGGGCTAACGAGCGAACATCACAGTGGGGAGTGTACGGAGCGACCTACTTACGGATGGCGGCGCAAATCAATCAATGGTGGTTAGGTGAGTGGAAAAGGGAAGCTCGACGGGCTGTGTGGGTGTGAGGTTGCGTGCCCGTGTGATTGGGGTCCAACCATGATGGCAGGCCGGCGCTGGGGATTTGCCAGAGTCGACTGCGACCAAGCCAAGAGATGGGCCTCTGCCCCCAATGGCGTCTCCGCACTCAGCCCTCCGCGGCCACAGAGGGGCGGGATCATGCCGCCAACTGCAACCAAATGGCACAGTGAGCCACTAGGTCCATGCGTGTGCTCACCACTCAGAGCTCGCGAGCCTGCTCCCTGCAAGGGCTCCCATGCATGTCTGCAACCTGAGCATGCATCTCACCGCTTATTGGCTGCTTCTCTTTTACCGGTGCCCCACGTTTAGCCAAACTCGGCAATGGGCTGGCCTGTTTCCCAAGCAGCCACAAGCACGACCTGAACTGACCTGAAGCTTGCCCGTCCGAGCAGCCCGGTTTGGCCGCTGCTGTCGTTGCTTTCCCTGTGAGCAAGCCCCGCAGCAAATTAACCAGACCCCCAACTCAACCACATTATGCGCCATCGCAACGCTCCCGTTGCCACCCACCCCTACGAAGTAGAAGCTGACTTGGCTGACAGACCTTCTGCTGACCTGGCTCCCTTGCTCTGCTCCCCCTGGTGTCGCACGGCATTATTATTCTGATGTCGATGTTGTCTCTCCCCGCTTGTGCTGGCAAATCTGCCCATGCTCGGCTCTTCTGGCCCCCTCCGATCGCCCAGATGTCATCGGCGAAGGATTCGAGTTGCAGAGAGCCGACAACCGTGCCGCCATCCGCAGAAGCAAGGCACAGCGCTAGCATCGAATGGCAAAACAAACATTTCAGAGACAGAGGCTTGGTCGCAAAGCTATTTACACGTGTGTGTGTGTACGTAAATACGTACTTCAGCACCCAACACCTCCCCTCAGCGGAAAAAGGTCCGGTCCACTCTGGTTCCTTTCCATAGTTATCAAGAGCGGCGGTAGGATAGTTAAAACCTGGTCTGGCCGTGTCTGCCAGTCCCGAGCAGCTGGGACCCGGACGCGCCGAGGGCTGTCTGCATGATTCAACAACACAGCAGTACCATCTCGCTGATAATTGCCCCCGACTGTGTAATCTCGCTGGGCCGCATTTCGCGCGCGCCCGGATGATGTCCTCACAGACAAACAACTACACCCTCTCCCGCATTTGGTACAGGACCGGTTATCGAGTCACGGCCGTCGGTCGCCAGCCACCGGCCGACCGGTCAAGAAGGCCATCGCAATAATCGCAAGACATAGGGCCTTGCATGATGCTGCAGTCGCAGTAATTAACAGTTGTATGGCAGTTCTAGATTCTTCCCTGCCTTCCACCTCTCCTTAGCCCCCTTTGCCTCTTTTCCACCCCAAGGGGGGTTAATATCGAAAGGGAACCGAACCACTCACCAGCCCTCATGAACCGAAGCCTGGGCTAGACCTCTGTCAGTTCTAGTTCGCCGTAGCGCCCACAACATCTCATCGCCGAACGGGCGGGCGGCAAACCCCAATTTTCCCTCCCTTCCCTTTTCCCTTTTCCCTTTGGCCCTGCCCAACCCACCTCCTTGGTCGTTCCACAGTCTGCGATCACGTAACAAAACGGCTCCCGGTCTATTCGCCACCGCGATGCCGACGTCGTACTTAATATCGCCTTTTAATCCTCTTGAAAGACTCGTGATAAACCATGACGGCGTTTCATCTCGCTCTCCGCCACACAGTCCAGCACATCCCTGGATGCAAGGTGCTTGGGGTTGTTTCGTTTCGCCGCGCGCTTTTAGCAAGTGAGGATCAGGGCGGCAAGGCCGAAAGGTTGGCCGGCGCCAACTAGTAGATGGACAGTACGGTATGATGGTCTGACGACCCTACCAGGCATCCAGCAACTCCCATTAAAAGAAAGATAGCACCCTCCCTTTTCCTCCTGCAGTCTTCGCCAACATACAACCGGAACAGCAGAAGTTGGGGTCATCATGCAGATGATGCCATTCCATTTGTGAGTTTCCAGGCCCCAAGTCAATATCCATAGGGAGACACAACACACCCCTTCTCCCTACCGATATCACCCCCCGCGGCACACAACTTCCAAATAAACCGTCAAGGCGAACCACGGCACAGCAGACTACAGCAGGCAGTGCAGCAGACACGGTCGGTAGAATCCACGTGAAAAATAAAAATGAGGTGTCTCATTATCCCCTATCAACACGGGCACGGAAAATACTTGGTATAAGCACCCAAACTATTGCAGCCAGCGACCGCGTTCTTAACCCCCAAAGCCTCCTTCCGCGAGAAAGGGGTCATATATGCAACAAAAAAGCTAAGTATTGTAGAAGAAGAAAAAAATGAATCCGTCATTATTCCATCAGAGACGAAGGAAACACCCCCCAGAATGTCACCACGTAATGTTCGGACCTATCTTATGCGCCCCCATCAAGTCGTCTCGCGACTTCAACACCTGTGGCCCGAACGTCTCCATCATGCCTGACTTGAGGTCCGGACTGACTGAGCTCATACCGGAACTTCTAGGTACCAAGATCATGGGCTCGGGCGTCGTCATCTCGAATTTGGGCGTCAGCGGACCCGGGCTGTTGTCGGCCTCGACAGAGCTGCTCGCCGAGAGCAAATCCCCACTGCTGTTGACAACGCTGCTCCCGTTCGCGTTCAATGCCCGTATCAAAGGCGGATTGGTGAACGGAAGGAGCGAAATGTCGTATTTATTCCCCCGACCCGACCCTTGTCGTGCTACTCGTTCGTGTCTTTCGCTGCCTTCCCCTTTGGCTGGGTCCCGGTGATTGTTCTCGTCATTGGTGTGGCTATGGTTGTGTTCGCGATTGTGTATGCTGGGGCGTGGTGAGTTGGCGCCGTGGTGAGGACAGGATGGCGCGATCCTGGTAATGTTTGCTATGATCTCGTCGTCACTATCCTGCGAATCCAGCCGAACGTTCCGTATCTCCTGTCCACTAGCGGATAAACCATAGGGCAGAGTGATTTCGTATCTCGGTTGCTGCGCAGATGGTGTCCGTTTCTGAACTGACCGTCGCCGTGATACCTGAGTCCGTGTTTCTCCAACCGAATTAGACCGTTCAACCGACGTCCCTCGCGCACCTGGTTGTCGCCCACGGCTCACATTTCGAGGTCTGGGATCGGTACTGCTGGCCCTCCTGTTATGTCCAGGCCTCTTGGATGTGGCCTGATCTTGGTTGTCTTCAATGTCAGACTCAGCCCCGTCCGTGTTAGAAATCGAGTGTCGTAGCAGAGACCTTGGACGGCGACCGGTTTGATCGGGGTATCCCGCCACGCTCGAACTCCGAAGCTTGTATTGAACCTCTTGGACACCAGGAAGAGACTTGCTTCTGCCGTCACTCCCAACGAGCGAGCTCCGACGTATGGCACTTGGTGGTTTGCCCAGCTTGTGTCCCATGCGGCTTGATGGCCGCGCAATTCCAATCTGAGATAGATCGTAGGGATCCCTCCTGAAGACGCTGGGGCTCACCGCGATTGGGATAGACTGGAAGTAGTAATCTGGGTTCTCAAATATGCTCGGGCTCGCAACGATTAGGATAGAGCCCCGGGAAATGCTTGCCTCCCTTTCGCGCGCAACGGGGTCGGCGAGATGAAGCAGTCGCGAGCGACTCGTATTGCGAGAGACGTTGAGTGACTTGGGTGAGCATGGTCGATCTGGGCAAGGACTCTGAGCTGGCGAGTAGGATCGGGGCACGTCGCTAAATGCCGATCCTGGACGCCGCTCCTCGACGGCCCTCAGGCCCTCCAAGACAATGGCCAAGTCACCCCACTCGGCGGTACGCGATGCCTCGATTGCTTCATCTTCACCTTCCTCATCTTTCCCCTCTTGTTCATCCTCAGTATCCGTCTCACGCTCTGTCTCAGCTTCTGTCTCATGCTCTGTCTCGGCATCCGTCTCTTGCCCTTCTGCATCTTGCTTCGGCTGCACTGTTTTCTCGTCTTTGGCATCTTTCGCGCCCTTCACATCCTCCACCGCCATATCCTTGTCGTAAATCAAGGCTTTGGGTGACTCGGGAGAATAAACAGCGCGATATCTCCGTTCAACGGACCGCGAGGGAACGCGTTTCGACTCTTGCACGACTTCTCGTACTCGAGTCGGGGCAGCAACAGCACTTGCGGTGGCTTGAGGCTGTCTCCAAAAGAATGATTGCTGGGCCCCTGCCCCTGGCGACATCATTGCTGACTGTGGTGCGCTATCGATATCGAAGGCTGTTATTGGCGTCATGGCCACCTTGCCGTTGAAGACGTGGGACTGCGGCTTGTCTGGTAGATGCCAAGGATGGGGGCTCGCCTTCTTGTGGAATCTCCATGGCGATGATGGGATGACAAGCCTAGGAAGGGCGCGTGTTTGGATCGGACTGGGAAGGTTCGACCCATCCGGACTCTCGATAATGGTGTCTTGCATGATCGCCCCATCAATCGAGGTTTGGCCATTACTGAAGGACCGGACAGGGATTTGTAATCGTATCGGCGACCTTGGAGATACGATGACCTCTTCCATCTGTGGTGCAGCTGCTGGCCACATGGGAGACGTAGGAGACACTGGCGAGAATATACCAAGGCCGCGCTCCTCATCCACAGGCTCACCAAGGTCGACCAGTAATTCGGCAATCGAGGTCTGCGGTTTATGGCTGACTGGCGATTGACCGTGCGCCCCAACATCCTCGGCCATTTCTTCCACATAAGAATTTTCTGCCTCAACGCCGTCGGCATTGGTCAGCTTGCTGATGGGTGGGTTGCTCGTATCGACCACAAGAAGCTCCTTTACTCCACGCCCGAGGAGTCCATAGACAAACACTTCCCCCCCTTTGACACCAAGAACGGCGCTGGTGCCGGTGTACATGACATCGTCTTCGATACCGGACCTATTGCAGAAGATGACGACGACCTCTTGTTCGTTTTCTGCCTTGATCAGCGGTTCAAGACGTTGCACCCAGTACACGAGGGTCTCGAGGTCGGGCTCCTGCGGTCTACGGCTGAAGATGCTTATGTCCTGGTTCGTGTGCCATGCCATGGTTAGGATGACGACGTTGGCTTGTACCTCCAAAATGTGAAACCCGAACTCAAAAGTGTCCCATTTGGATTCAAACTTATAAGGGCTGCATCAAGTCAGCGCGTTGGGTCAGGTTCGGCCATGCAGGAGAGTACACACTTGATATCCATGCAGATTCCCAAGGCGACATTGCCCAGCCCAGGAAGGTTGCCTTCGAAGAAGCCCTCCTTGCCTTCCAGAGCCCAAGTCTCATCGGTATGGTACAGGAATGACTTCCTGTAGTTGCCGATGGTTTCGCCATCGCCATTGACGATGAGGGCCGAGTTGTAATACTCGGGGGAAGCAGGCCATCGGGCAGTAATATCTACCTTTTCGGGATACCCCACAATAACAACACAATCGTGTTTGAGGGCAGTAGTGCGGGCCCAAAGGGAGCTGATACCTGAACCCGGGGGTTCTAGATAGGCTGAGATATGCTGCAGTGACCGATAGTTGTAACCTGCGGGATGGTGTTACTCGACAGCTCAAAATCACCAAATCGAAGGGGACATGGCTGGTGTGGCAGCAGAGGTGTGCTGCGGTCAAATACATACCACTAAAGGCAAGTTCCGGGAGGACGAGCAAGTCGAGACCCTCGAGATCCTCGGCTTTTGCCCTGTTGAGGACGGCATCGGCGCGGTTGAGGTTGTTATCAACGTCGCCGACCTGGGGGGCGAACTGCAGACAGGCGATCTTCATGGCGACGTCGACCTGGTAGCCCCGTTGGTCCCAGCGGCTGTTGAAATCGCTGGTGTATGATTAGGCGCGGGCGGCCTGTTCTTATGACCGTCCGTGTCTGTCAAACACAACCTAAGCCCGTTCGCGTTGTCGTTAGAATTCCCTAAAGCCCAAACTTAACGGCCATGGCGTAGATGTGTATACGCTGTTCGGCATGGAAAAGTGCTGTTATCAACCGACGACTCCCGTGACATGCAGAGGCGAACAAGCAGAAAAGAAAGAAAGGCCGCAAGAAGGGAGCGGAGACGCAGAAACGGTGAAATCCTTCAGCGCGGGGTGGAAGTCCAGATGTACGATATTCGATTCCCCTAGCTGAGCTGGATGCAGTGGTACAGGGAGGAGGGACGGGGTGACCAACAATGGCCGGCTCCTAAGCGCCCCCGCCATTCCGCCCTCGCCCAGTGGTTCGTGGTACCGTACCTGTCACCTCCTACGGACGGTCCTGCCTCCTGTGGGGCGTTGGGCGGTGGGCGGTCCGCTCTGAATTGGCCGCTTGGATGGGGCGCCCTGCATTTTCCTCCTGCCCAGCCCTGTCTTTGTGTGCATTCGACCCAACAATAGCGCCTATCCGTGGTCCGGGTGCCATGTTCCCGGGTTTGCACGCCATGCCCGCTCGAGGGCGAGGACATGGCTCGACAGCCAAGTGCAGCTGGACGGAGGCAAGAAAACGAGACCGAGAGGGGCAACTACTCCTAGGAGGAATACAGGATGGGGAGCGCTCACAGCTGGACGGTCCAAAGGAGGCCATCACGGTGCGGCGGCCGCAGTGGCCGCGTCAGGCGTGCATTTGGCCCTTGACTCCAGGTGAGCTCTGGAAGGAGCTTGGGTCTCGACGGCAGGGGACGGGGTCTCTCCCAGGCTTCGGGTGGGCGATCGAAAACCAGCACGACCCACGCATGACCTGAGCGAAGAGAGTGTGGAAGATGCTCACAAACCCGAATCAGAATGTCAGGCTCTCGCTTCTGGCCACGCCGTGGGAGACTCCGGGGAGTACTGAGAGGGAAAGACCAGTCTTGGGCTGCCTGCCAAAATTACGCGCTCTGCTGGGATCTGCCCCAGGTCCGTGGGCGACACGGCATTTGGCACCAATCAAACGCCAGCCCCTCGCCCTTTTTGGTGCAAGTCGCGAGCGCTGGTTGGTCCAGCGGGCAAAGCCAATCGATTTGGGGCTAGGTGCAAATATGCAGTGACGCAGGTCGAATCCTGCAGAGCGAGCATCGAGAGCGTGGCAGGCTTTGGCAGGCAAGCACGCCGTTGCAGCAACTTTGCGAATGTGATGGTCCATCCCCTCCGTCCAATCCGGGGGCGAGGGGAAACTGTGATGCAGCAGCCACCAGCACTTGGCTCACACCAATTGAAGTCATCCCTCGGCTGGCCTGTCCCCAGGTCGGATCCTGAGCTGGATGCTCGTCGTCTCAGAAAGGTGCTGCATTTTGTCCAAAATCTGTATTTTTGCTTGATTCTACAGAGGAAGAGCAAAGGAGAAAAGGAGCAAAGGGCCAGAGGAAGGAAGAAAATGGTCACACTCTTTTGACCACTAAGCAGGTCACAACGGTCGCATAGACGGCGACCTCGAAGACGGCCTCTCTGCGAGGATGCCAACCGTACGGAGTAGACCATGATCCTGCCGGGCCTGTATTCTGACAAGAGCACACACATGATATGGCTGCGCTGCATTGTGGTGCACAGCAATGTGGTCGACGCTAGCCGGTGCGATACTGGGCCGCCGGTGGATGGAAAGTGGCCGGCCACTAGACGGCCGGGTTGTCAGGTTGTGGAAGGTCGACCGACAATATCGCCAGGGAAAAAGGCCATATCACCATCAAGAAGGATTCACATGAATGCGGTGCCAGAACATGGGGGCAGGCCGCATTTTCCGAGGCCCGCCTGGCTTGCATCGTCTTTGCAAATTGCCCGTCATCGCGGCCTTCCGGGGCCATCCTGAAAGACCAACAGCCGACTTGAGGTGGCGACTTGAGGTGAGCCTGAGGGAACCGTTGCTGATGTTCCTCTTCTGTAGCCATCATCAGCTTCAACGTTCAGCCATATGGAAAAGATAACTTCCTCAAAGTCTCGAGTTGTCCCGCACGTAATATTTGATCAGAAGCCCACATCCCGGCTCGCGCGCCAACACCCCTTGTCAATTCACGCCAGCGCCAAAACACCCGCCGTGACGCCCAGCCATTGCCCAATAAAACCACATCTTCATATGTCGAACATGTCTTTGCGTGGTGGAAGCCCGATAGCAGGCGGCGATCATCGACTCATGGTCAATGCCCTAAGACAATCCTTCAAGCCGCCGTCTTGGAATCAGCACACGTAGATCCTGTAGAAACCTGAGCTCCTCCCCATCCTCCGCCGGCGACCTCTGCTTATAGTCACACTTCTCCTCTTCATTTCTTCCGAGTCAGGTACTGTGATGGGTGCTGGCCGCCGCGGGACCCTTGCCAGCCTGCGAAATTGTTGACTGTCGCTCGATCCCTGTTTGCTTCACATCTTGAATGACGTTCTGGCGCATGAGCATACACCTGCGAGTCCTCCTTTCTCCCATGCCAAGTCCCTCAAGTCCAGGCCCCCCCTCCCCTTTTGCCCCTATCAAGGGGCCTCTCCTTTCACAGATCACAGATATGCTTCCAAGCAAAAGGAGGTCATTTGATCGAATACTCCTTCTCACCCATCGAGAATCGCCGCTTCAACGCTTCGACTCCCGTTACCTCTTCCCTAATATACTAGGAAATACCAAATTCCATACAGATATCTCAGGCAAGGTATTGTGAGAAGCCTTGCAAAACCTTGGCTCAGGAAACAACCACTGGCTGTCGCAAACGGCCCATATCTACCCAACCACCCCCCTCCCGCGCCTTCTTTTCCCCCTTCTTGCACATTTCTGGTTAGCATTTGGTCCAAGCCATTGTTAACGCGTCTAGTCGTCCGGTTAATCGAATCGCTTCGTCGGTTCGAATGGGCGGGGACTAGATCCTGAAATAGTGGTTATTTCATTCTATCTAGACTACCCAACTGTTTTCCCCTGGCTCAAGAAAGCCGAGGAGAAAACATGTGAAGGGAAAGTGAGAGTATTGCTTTCCATCAGTACACCCTGGAAGAGACACTGAATCTCATCCTCTTCTCCCCGGTCGACCCTGCGCTTAGGAGAAGGAAGCAATGACCCGACCCCATTCACCCCCATCCAGCATGATAACTCCTAAAGCATCAACCCCCTAGTAACCCAAGCCTGGTATCATATCCAATCCATCTACCACTCATCACTTCCAAGGCGTTTCCCTGCAACTCATTCAATCGTACATGCCAGAATATCCACATGACCGCATTACATTCGTCAACCTCCACTTTTGTCTTTAATCTGCTCAGCGAGTGGTCAACTCCATTGAGAATACAGGAATCGACGAGTAAGCAACAAAAGAAACCGAACAGCGAGTGACCAGAAAGATAAAAGGAAAAGGAACATCAAATCGAAATGGGCGATCGCAGGTCCTCGGCTGTGAAATGGTCTCCCGCTTCACGGCTAGCCGAGTGGCGCCTCGCGCTCGGTTTCCTCCCCCTGCTTTCGTTCCTCGAAATCGTCCGACCGTACATAGCCTCGTCTTCCGTGATCACCAGCGCCTGTATTTCCGGCTGAACAGTGTTCATCAAAGACGAGGTCGAGTTCGATGTGGCATGTCTCAGAGGACTCGGGTCACCCTGTCTTGAAGACTGCCGCCCCCTACTCGGCCGGCCAGAAGGCACGTTGGAGACGGGGGAAGGTCGGGGGATAGTCGGCCCCTGGTATTGAAACAGCGGGATTGAGTTGGAAGTCGACTTGCTCCTTAGTCTGCTATAGCCTAATCGCGAGCTGGGCCGCTGGATTGCCGACTCGGTACTCGATTCGCGATGGGCAAAAGTGGTCTGGAACACACTTGGACTTGCCGCGATGGGAATTAGTTCCTGAAAATCAACACCAAGCCGACTGATTGCAGAGTCGACCGGCCGACTGCGGCTTCGTCTGCTGCCGCTTTCAGAACGCGATGTACCGCTCCGCCTGCTGGGGCTGGAAGAAATCGACCTCGAAGACTTGGGTTGTATCCGAGGCTGGCTCAGATGTTCATCTTCTCGTGCCCTGCTAGGGTTTCGAGATTTATGCGATGCGGGTCTCGACAGAGCTGCTGCCTCCGCATCAAGCCCCTCGCCCGCAATATGTACCACGGGTGTTTTCACATCTGCTGTTCGGCTAGCCGGTCTCGACGGAACACCACGAGAAGGTGTCCGCTTGAAATCAATCTTGGTCGATCCCTGAAAACCAGGCCAAATGGGCTCCTCAGGCGTGTACATCTTAACTGACGCGAGGAATTCAGTTGGCTGATTCCAAATGGTGGGTCGTTGTATTGTTGCGGACATGGGGTAATCGTCAAACGGTGTGATCGGGGGAGTGCAGAGGTCGCGGCTGGTGAAGAAATTGCCTGGCTCCATTCCGGCTGGCGGAAGCTTCGTTGACAAAGGAGGAAGTGTCTCGGGTCCAGTGGAAAGGGCCAGCTTTGGTCTCATGAACGTCGGGGTTGGGCTGGGACAGACGGGCGTATCAAGTACTTCAAGATCAGTGAAGTGCTCATCACACCCTCCGCAGTCTCCTTCACAACCTTTATAGCATTCCTCGGGCTCCTCGGGCTCCTCGGGCTCATCGGATTCACTGCACTCATCATCACAAGGTTCCAGAGGGTTCTCACTCGGGCGAGTTGACGCAGCATCCCCAGCAGCCGGAAGTTCCGCCATTGGATTATGGTTTTCCAATGCCCTATCCGTCTCTTCGGTCCTCCTCATCGTCGGCGAGGGTTGGGGGGACACAAGCTGGTCCATCGACGGTAGCTCAGACGGTGCTGGCGCAGAGGTACCCGGAGCGGTTCCGCAATCCGTCGGTGATTCTGGCACACTTGCAAGTAGTCCTGTGACTGCGCTTGGATCAGAGGGAATAGACGTTTCCACCATATCAATCAAGTCATCGGCCTCCTGGTCGGACTGTGACGGCACAGGCCTAGCCTCCACCCCCGCCCCCGAGGCGGCAGGAATATCAGGGCGGTTGACAAGTTTTGCAAAGGGCGGAAGTTCGGTATTGACGACCAACAGCTCCTTAACACCACGGCCAAGAAGGCCATATACCGAGACCTCTCCGTTCTTGATGCCGACCACAGCGCTAGTGCCGGCATAAACAGCGTCGTCTTCGATACCACAGCGGTTGCAGAATACTACAATCAGCTCTTCGTCATGCTCAGCTCGGATGACGGGCTCGAGTCTTTGAACCCAGTAAGTGATGGTCTCCATGTCGGGTTCTCGGGAAAAGGGGGTGAAGGTCGTGCGGTCCTCAAGCGTAAGCCAGGCCATAGACATAATAACAAGGTTCGCTTTCACCTCGAGAATGTGGAAAGCAAACTCGAAGGCATGCCAAGGGGCTTCAAATTTGTACGGGCTATGTCGCGTTAGCGCTACGCACTTGTAAACTTGAATTGGACTTCGTCGCATCATACTTGATGTCCATGCCTGGGACATGTTAGCAAGTCTCGATCAAGACGTGTCAAAGACAAGGGAACGTACAAATCCCCATGGCAACCTTCCCAAAATCCTCGATTTCGCCCGCATAAAAGCCCTTCCCCTCAGCCGCCCAGGTCATATCGGTGTAGTAGAGGAAGGTCTTGCGGTAGTTGGCTACGGTCTCGCCATCGCCGTTGACGACGATGAGTGAGTTGTAGTATTCTGGAGTGGATCGTTGGCGACGGGAGCCGTCAACCTTCTCGGGATATCCGACAGCGACGGTGCAGTCGTACTTGAGCGCCGTAGTGCGCGCCCACAGGGAGCTGATACCGGAGCCCGAGGGTTCGAGATATGGCATGATGTGCTCCAGGGACTTGAAGTTGTATCCTGTCCGACCATTAGCTGTCTACGCCGGTTAAGCCGGTTGCGCACTGGCGCCCGGCGATATTCCTGCGACGATAGGCAGCTTACCGCTGAAGGCCATCTCGGGGAGGACGAGCAGGTCGAGGTTGTCAAGCTCTATGGGGTCGGCCTTGGACAGAACTGCATCGGCGCGATTGAGGTTGTTGGAGACGTCGCCCACCTGCGGCGAGAACTGAAGACACCCGATCCTCATGTTGGCGATGTTGGGATGAGAGCGACGGGGTGTTTGATTTGTGTCGGCGCGGGTGTTGCAGTCGTGCAAGCCGAGTCTCGACCGTGCTGACTGACTGACAGCAGCCGGAGCTCAGTCGGGGCGCGGGCCTCCGAGCTTCAAATATCAGACCGAGGTCTTGGGGGCCAGACGTTGAGGCGTGCGCTACGATCCAAAACAAGACAATCTGTCGACATGACACAGAAAGAGTTGTGGTTTCGGTGATTCAAGTCGCAGTCCAACGTAGTGTTCCAAATAAAGCGACGAAGATGTTGGTGTTGTGCTGAGAGGCTTTCCAGGGACCCAAAGCGGCCAGCAGAAGGTAGGGATATTTTTATCTTTTGTTAGCTGGACGGTTGAGAGGCGTGGTGTTGGTGCCACCCCATGGACAATGAGGCACAGCCCAATGTCTGTCTCGCGAAGGGGGGTTGGGGGGGAGATGGTATGGAGGGGGAGGGCCTTGACGAAGACACGCCCATCGACAGGGCTCCTTCCACTGAGCGAGAGAGGAAGAGGGGACCTCATCCTGTGGCCCGCGGTCGAGCCATGTGCTTGTCCGGACAGCCAGTCAAGTACCCTGCAGCGGAATTTCGCAGGGATGGTACTTTCGTAGTGGGGTAGCATCGAAGCTTTGGGTCCGAAGCTGCGCGCCCCAGCCAACACACGTCTTTCTCTCCTCTGCGATTTGCGGACTCATGGCCGACCTGGTCACAATTTGTGATTGAGCCCCCATCACGCAGTAGCACACCTATGATGAGAACAAGGCCGGAGACGGCATTTTCGACCGTGCCACGGCCCATGCTACAGCAATTCAAATCCACCATGCCACAGTGGGTTTGGCTGATAAGGCGGCCTTCCTGCGCGCCTGTGAGCCCATCGACGATGTAGAATACTGCGAGAATGGCACACTATAACAATCGAACGGACATATACTCCGTAGCAGACATGCATAAAAAAAATAATACCAGATTCTCCCAACTACGGATATTCGATAAGTGGCGTCCCGTTTGGAAAAATTACAGCTCTTCAAGAACTATTTTAAATACATAATCTAGAAATGGTGGATGTTGGACCGCAATTTGCAATCTGCATATTCCGGCGCGAAAATGTTGCTGCGTCAGTTACACTAGACTAGACGGGCTGAAAAAGTGTCGAGATTGTCGAATGCACGTTCTAGTCAGATGCACAAATGTCGACTTCTGGATCTTCGAGGGGTTCCCTGCGGGAAATGTGAATCATGCCCCGCCAGCGATTGGCGGGAGGGTGGGGAGAGCGGACAAGACCGCCGCTTGACGACATCAAACGGCCAGTGCGACCCTTCAACACGACAGCATCTCATCTGCCCCGCTTCGACCTGTTGCAACCTGGTCACGCTCGGGTCGGGTTTAGTTCCCGTCGATCAAGAGTTTCAACAACAACTTTCCATCACCGAACCCCTTCAAGATTTCTCCCGTTGACGCTTCGTACTCGCCAACTGTAAACGCAATGGCCAATACAGCTGGTCGGTCACCTGGTTTGATGCCAAAATAGTCTGGCGTTTAGAGTTCCACAAGTCAAAATATCCGAGTCTCTGAGTAGCTGTAGTTGCGTTTCAAAGCTTTGTACGAACATCCAACACGCTCTTCTCCGTAGGATTCCCATCTTGCGGCATGGCTTAATTTGGGTGGTGCACCAGGTTGCGTTACCCCCATCGAGAACACTGTCGGCAACCAGGCGGCTGGAATCTGCCGAACACCGCCTCCCGCGAGGCCTGCAAGTCATAATCTGCCATAAAACCATAATTCTCTGCCGTCGTGTGGAAATCGACATAACAGCCCTATGAACACACGCTATGTACACCTCCAGCAGCTTCACCCCCGTTCCCGATCCCGACTTGACGTTGATCTACAGCATGCGCGGCGTGGAATGCGGTAAAACTAGGTCACGATGGGTAGTTGGCATTGCTCAAGCAAGCGCTTAAGCTCAATTTCCTGCTTAACCGCGCTGCTATCATCAAAGGACCGAAACAGTGATATCTGTCACGGATCGAGATCGCTTTGAAGATCAACAACAAGAGGAAAACCCGAGCAATTCGCACTAGTTTCCCCTCATCTGGGGGCATCAAATTCTCGGCTGCCGCCTCCCTCGAGGTTGGCAAATACGGCCATCTTTCTCTTTATTTAGCAAGACACCCACCACATCCAACGTAGTCTGCAGCGTGGATGGCGCCGCCAATTGGTGGTCGGGGGTTGTTGGACGCACAACACCGGCGCGGTGACTCTCCAAGCTACCGCATTTGGAAATCTGGCTGTCCTCATACACCTCCAACTCGCAGCCACCCCGCCCAACTGCTTACCCTTGCCGCTATCGACAGCCTCCCGCAGCACCGAGGAAGCGTGCGCGCCTTCAAACTCACTCTTTAGCCCTACGATCGAATTCGTGGGGTCTACCAGATCTTCACCGTGACTCAAAATAGCATCCTCTGGCGCTTTCCAGAAGTGCCGTTCCGTTTTCTCGGGTCTCGTGGAGAAGGTCACATCTGTTGGGCCTCCTATACGGGCCTTGGATACCGGGACGAGTCGAGCAAGCTACATATCGCCTATGCTGCAGCAAATTGTCCGAGTGGGAGGGATAGTGTGAACGCCTCTCGCATTCATGTTATGTGGGGATGGCGAGTTAAAGCCACCGAGATCAGTCACTTCGGCGCCATGGACTCGCCCCTAAGCATCCTTTGGGCAGCGCTCCTTGGACGGCATCGTTAGCCTCGTATTGTCCCGCCCCTATCATTCTCGGCCCCCTGGGATTCGGGCAGTTAGGATCATTCCACTAGACATGATCTACTTGGCTTTCAGAGCAGTGACACATTCTTTGAGTGGCCTGATACAGAGTAGTGGCGCGGCTTGAGGAACTTTTAATTCCCTATCATGAGTCAAGGGAATGGGATAGGATCGGGAAGCCTTTGGAACTTCTCATCGCTGGTTACTAGTAACTACCGGTGTTTGGATGTTATCAAGCCCTTCATTCCTTGATTTCATAAGGCCAGCCCCAAACATCCCCCTCTTTTCACCATCCATCATTTCTCCATACCCAGCGAATCCCCCCTCGCCACTCGGCACGAGTGCGGCCCAGCACGCTCCCGACTTCCGTGTACTCGCACTCTCCGCTTACCGCCGAGCGGGACTACCAGACGATTATCACTCTCCTTCATGTGCAGCCAGTCTCTTGTAAAGGCTCCCAGCCCGTGCTCCCTTGATAGTACGAGCCCTCGCCAACGTGGTCGAAGCCAAACCAGGCGTCTGTCCCGTTAGGGGTGCTTGAAAGGAGGAAAAGGGGGGAACTAGTCAGCCCATGCCAGCACAAAGGGAGCCAACGACATGAGCTGCCCTCGGCATTGGTGTCGCCAAGGATACAGAACAGGAACTCACTAGCAAACCGTCATGACCGCTCCATCCGTGTCTGTCTTGTACCCCCACGATATCGTAAAGTCGCCACACGGACGCCCATACCAGCTCGCCTTTGGGTCAGTATCGACGATCCGCATCTCGCACGTCTGTATCTCCGTATTGCCTTGGTTGATAGTGAACGACAAGAGGGTAAACCTGAACGATGCGTCCCAGACTGGTTGGGGTAGGGGTGTTGTTAGTCTTGTTGACAGTTGTGGAGCCGAATAGGGGGGTGTGGGCCCTTAGGAAGAAGTCCGAGGGAGCACACACCGGACGAGTGAACCGATCTGGGGGATTGGATAGAAGCGGAGGCGGGCTTACATCGGTTCAGACGCAGGATCTGCAAGCTCTTTTGCTCCCTCGACGTCCGTTCAGCCGGATCAGCTGTCTCCAGCGCTCGCGGCGCAAGGTTTGGTACTGGGAGCGTAGGCTGCGGTGCTATTGCGAGCAGCCCGTCAGGGTCGCCAAACGTTCCAATTGTGAAGGCCGGGCTCGTCAACTTTGGCGCTTCAGTCTTGAAGTCGCCGATCTGGTCCTCGCGATACGCAAAGAAGGCGTGCGCATGAAGTGCGAGGTCCGTTACAACAATGGTGATGAAGCTTTTCGGCGTGCTCGCCCCGGTTCCGTTGCCCGGGCCGTCATTGTAGCTCTTGTCCCAGCCCGCGTTAACAACGAAGCGTGGAGTACAAGGCCGGTTCGAGAAATCAGTCTCTTCGGGGCCTGTCACGTCGATGAAGCAGGTCACGCGGTCGGTGTCTGAGCCCGTGTTCTCGTCGACGTCGAAGGCGTAGGTGCACATATTGTCAATTGAGGAGCAGCTGCGGTAGAAACCAATCATGGTCCTGGATGGGAGATCAGCTAAAGCGTTCAAGTAGGACCGGTGGTCTTTATCAGGGGGTTGGGCTTGGGCCGGTGTGCCCCTGGGACAGGTGTTTCGGAAAAGAAGGGGGAAAGGGGGGGTAAACATAGAGGACCCATACCAGGAGCCAACGGTTTGAGTTGGGGCGGCGAGTACTCCCGAGCCTTGGAAAGCCCCGATAAGTGCCAGAAGCCCCCAGACAGACATAACACATCGAGATGTCATGTTGTTATGGCTGCGGTGGAATCTCTTAGGTAGGGGCTGAATTACGGCGTCCGTGTGTACAATAACGGCCCCTTCAGTCGTTGAGGCGCAATACAAAGTCAAGTGTATGACAATCGGCAGCTAGCTTTGAGAAAAACCAACAAGTGTATCTGGAAATCTTCTCGCAGGGGATATAGAGCCTGAGAGCTACCCTTATAGTCTCTTTCAGCGCTTGTTTTGGTCGGGCCGGTCGATGTGGCAACATTGAAGGTGGAAGGAAATACACGAGTACGGAATCCCACAACCGAGCCATGCTTTTCTCTTGTCGAGGTGACATGGCCTGAGAGAAGAAGCGAGACAAAGTTGAGCAAACCACGTGTTGCAAGACGCACCTAGCCGACGTCGAGATAGGACAGAGAGGTCATTATCCTGATCTCTTCACTGGCTTCCCAAGTCTTTTTCTTCCAGGCTTCTCGTCGGTCGAGGCACCGCATCGCTGATATGCTAGGAACATAGAGCGCATTGTTTGCCACCGACGCCGAGTGGTTGAACCCCGTATCACCATGACCAGCCAGATCTTGACAGCCCCAGGCTACCTGGAGCATGTCCCATGTGTCAGCATCCCTCGATCCTCGCATACACCTAATGGTATGCTTGAGGTGTGGTTCTGTCCTGTGCCACTTGATGAGCAAACTCATTGACTCCTTTTCCTGCTGTTTACCTCCCGAAGCAGTCCGAGGACAATGAATTGTTTCGGGCGAGTCATAACAGGACTTCAGGTTTCTGGACAGGGTCGTTTCTTAGCCCCAAATTACCTGCGTCGGCTTGGCTTGGCTTCATTTCTGATATGTTGACCGAGAAGGCGTCCTGACGGATGAACGTTTGGGTTACGCCATATATTGAGGGTAATTTTGGGACGGGAAGCCACCGGATAGGGACGAGGTCAAGCCAGCGGCGGAAAGAAGGGAATGTATAATCAGTTGTATTTGGCCTTGTTCCAGGCCCTCATCCCATCGCCCTGTGCCACCACATCGAGCAGATTCCCTGCAGCAGTACGGTTTCGGTTTTTGTGCATCCTGTCATGGCGATTACGGAGATAGCGTGCCTTGGATCTGTTAGCGAACGAAGCAAGCATGTCACACAGCGACGGCTCCGACGTCAAGGAGGCATCCCCTGTGGGACTATCCGATGACCCGGGTTAGGGGAGGCTGCCGGGGGTGTTGCAGGCGTGAGGTTTAGGTGGTCAGTGGTCTTGGGTGTCAACCCAGGCGAGTTCCATTCTCGCCAACACATTGGGTACCTTACCTTGGCTACCGAGGCCGGGAGCAGATCGACACGTGGAAAGGGTTATGTTGAACGGGAGTTAGTCCAATTGATGGAGCAGTCCCACTTGATTGAGAAAGCTGCTAGTTACACCTACCCCGTCAGCTAATTTGTTTGAGGCAGTGGAACAAATGGTCCAGAGCTGGATTGCAAATGATGGATGACTCGGGACTTTGGAAATACACTGGCGCAGTGTCAAAGCACAGCAGGCTTATCTAAATGCTCAAGACCGTAATGACAAGGCAACCTGTAATAGGGGGAGCAACATATGTCAGAAATGCCGTCCCTCCAAGTGAGTTGGTCTCATTTCCAAACCGCCCGAGACAGGTCTTAGGATCCAAACCTTCGCCTGCAGACTCAGGTAGCAATGTCACCGTCAAGATGGAAGCACAACGCCGGCATATTTGTCGCCGGGTTTACTGTCGCTTCCACCAATAAGTAGATCTAGTCAAGGTACGGCCGCATGGTGTCGAGAAGGAGCGAGTTACACACCTAGGAACTGCGTGGAAGCTGCCGGGTGCCATGGACTGGGTAGGCTGTTAGAGGCCGACGGGACGCTTCCAAAATCCGTTCCATGCTGGAGAGAGAAAGTAATATTGATGGAGCCAAAACTGCCTACGCCACGGGAGCTGGTTCTGGGGCCATTGGTGGGTCGCTGGGAGGGCTGAGGTGGCGACGACGGCCTGGCCTGCTATGTCCGACATGCTCCAGCTGTCTGTCATGCTTCGGCTACCTTTCCCCAGATGCCTTGCCACTTGAGGTTGGGCCGGTAAAGAACACCCGTATCCAGTAGCTTTTAACTCTGACAAAGAGTGTCAGCCTTGATGGTGTTGACAGGGATGGTAGGCGTTGTGGAATAGAGCCTGATAGTGGAACGGCAGGATGCTGTTGGCTACTTGTTGGCAGCTGTTCGTAATCCGGTTGGCCAATCCGAGGAGGGGACGGTAGAGTAGTGAAAGGATGAGAGGAAAAGAGCGATCGGGTGTGGCTGTGGAAAATGCATGCCATCCCTGCAGGTACGTGCCTCCCCTCATCGAGCCTTCTCAGTAACAGCTTACACTGTGCAGGCTGCAGAGACAGCACGTTTGCTTGCGGAACCGACCTGGCCGATGAGGGTCCTATGCTCTTATGCCTTTTAGATTCGATAAGCACTGTACAGCGAGGACTGAAGAGGTAACTGCCGTCGTAACCTTGGAGGTTCACCGGGGCCAACAGAAGAGACACCGCATGAAATGCCACCCTCCTCACCTCCCTCCTGGACGGAGTGGATGGCGGTGCTGCGTTGTAACTTGTTGGTGGTTCCATCGTACGCGGCAGCTGCCATAACGGCACCCATGCCGGACGTAAAGAGGGGCGTGAATAAGCTCAGATCATCCAGAACTGACGGCAGCAGGAGCAGAGCGCTGCCAAGTAGAATCGCCAACGATATAAGAAGGATGAGGGCCAGGCGCTGCGCTGTCGCCGTCACAATGCGGAAGGTTGGCATGTAGCCACATGCAGTAAGTATCCCATGAGGCTGACAAAGGCATCAGCTCGCTCGAGATTCGCTGCTGCCATGACTGCGAAATCAAGGTGAGTGCGCGGTGTGAGGTTTCCTCGCAAAGGCCAATGGGGGGGGCTACATGTGGGCCTGAGGGAGCGGCCTAGGACGTTTCAAAAGCGATGACGGCGGGTGGTCGGCGGGTGCTTGCCTCTTCAGCCCCTGGGGAACCCCAGGGCAGATCTCGAAAGCTCGAGCCAAGCTCGCCTCTTGATCCACCCAGGGCCCCACGGGTCAATCCAGACCCCACCTGTACCAAGGTTACGTGCTGCTTGCCAGGTCGATTGACGCTGGCCTATCCATAGTACGCGCCCGCCAAACGAAACAATGCAGCGCTGCCATTGGTCAGCGGTGAGTGCAAGCCACGACTCCCCGGCTTCCCAGCAGCCTGTCGCTCATCTGTGCCGTGTCGTGTGTCGTGACTGCCGTCCCAAGGTCGCCCAGCTTTCCTGTCCACCCTCTCCACGAGCTCGCCAGCGAGGCCTGCGGGAGGCCAGGGGAGAAGCCTAGGCCAGTGCTCGCCCATTCTCGTAGCCCCATCCCGCAACCAGGCAGGTCAATGATTGGGTTGCAGCCGGCCGCTCGTGGACGCGCCCACACATTCATCAGCGCGCTGCAAAGGCACCCGACCTCCCACAGAGCGGCAGCGAGCGTGAGGCAAACATCTGGCGATGGCACTTGGCCGACAATCTGCTTGTGCCCTCATGTCCTCAGCGCCCGGCTCCTAGCTCCCGCCGGACCCCAGCGCGCTGCCCACCGCCCAGCGTCTGCGCAAAATAGAACCGCCCGACTGAAATCCGCGCGCGAAAGGGGGCAGAATGGGCAGAGAAGGCGGCATCCTTCGATCCAGCGCCTGGATATATTCGAGCGCATGCCCAGCTCGAACCGGCTTTGGCATTGTGCTTGCTTCCTGCTTGTTTACCTTGCTGCCATTCTCCTAATTCTTCTTTTTCCTTTTTGCCTTGTGCTTTTCCTTTACGGCTCCCTGGAGGACCGTCGGCACACGCTTGGCCCCGATATTGTTTGCTCGGCTTACACGTTCGTCTTTCCACTGTACCGGTGTAACACACGCATGTAGTACACACAGCGGGAAAGCGAGGATACCCAAAGCTGCATATCACCCACCCATTTTCATTACCGTATACTTTTCCATGCCCCGGTGGCTTTCTTTCCTTTCGCATTTGTGCTTCTCCAACCTCTTGGGAGCTTGATATGTTTCCTATCTTCGGCCATCAATACACGACTGTTCTGTGCTTGGCAGCTTTGAAACTACAGCATCCGGGCCAGTTTGGGCTTGGATTGTATAGGTGGCAGCAGACGTCTTGATCCCTTCAAGCCGGACAAACCACTCAAAACCGGCCGCGCTTGGAGTACATACAACCAAACCAAGCAGCTCAAAACCACACAGCAACATGGCACCAGCGTGGTCTCATCTCCTCCACAGGGACGCCTCCCCCTCCGGCTCGGGCACGACAGCAACAGCCGCCCTCGACACAGGGGCAATCGCTGGAATCTCGTGTGCTGCCGGCGCGCTCTTCCTGGGTAGTGTCGGTCTGTTCATCATATATTGGCGCCGGCAGCGGCGGTATGACCAGGCCGAGCAGGTCTACTACCCCAGGGCTGCCGAGGAGAAGAGCCTCTTCCCCAAGGCGTCCCCCGTCTACACCATGGACTACAAGATGGACCCCGAGACATCAACAAACAGCGGCAGCTCCTCGGCATACACGTACTCCCCCGAAGTCCCCGCCTCGGACCCCTTCCCTCACGGCGGCATGGTCGGCGCCATGCCCGCACACCCGGCCTACATCCCACGGGCTCTTGTGCGCGGCGTCACGCCCACTATGATCTCGGCACCCAGCGCGAGCCCGACCCCATCCCGAATCTCTAACCAGGCCCCGCCAGCACCGCGCGCTGCGCGGTCCAAGTCTCGGCCCGACGACTACGTGATGCAGGCCTACCTCCGCGCCGCCGACGGCGAGCGAGTTGCCAGCTCCGTTTTCCGTCTGGCCTCCTCCCCCCCCGAAGGCGAGCGGGAGTCCCGCGGGCGGACACACTCCCGCGAGTCGGCGCCGTCTTCACCCGTCGCCACGCAATCTCACCCACACCACCCGCACCCCCAAGCTCAGCCGCCACAGGGCAAAACCCAAGGCCCGGTCCCGTCCATCGCCGTCCCCACGCGGCTCGCGGCGGCCCGGTCCAAGCAGTACTCGCCGCCGCGCATGAACCTGCTCGACAGGGCCATCATTGCCAAGCGCGAGACTGAGGCGGTGTCCGATATGGACATCTCGGCGCCCATGGAGGTCTCACCCATCCAGCAGCAGCAGAAATTCGAACAGGCGCGGTCCACTTTTCTTCAAAATGAGCAGCAGCAGCAGCAGCAACAGACCGTTGCCATCATGATGGATCGCCGCACCTTCGCCGAGCGGTCCCTGTCGCGCGACAGAGAGCCACAGCCTCAGTATCAGAACCGCTATATTCACCAGGTAGAAGTACCGAGGGACAGCGACATCTGGTGATGCGGAGGCTATCTCCATGAACCCAAAATTTCCTTTTGTTTAATAGTTCTGATTAAACTTCTTCGGATGTTTCCATTGGAAATTGAATTGTTGATAGGGAGTGACTTTTTTGTATTTAGCGGTGTTGGGCATCTGTCCGGGTTGATAGGATCAACAGCCCCGGGGGTAGGCTTCCACTTTCGGAGTTCAGGCATCAGGCTGGGTGACACAGATTGGATATACCTACTTGTTTTTAGGTCTTGTTCAAAGAATAGATCTTTCGATAGGGCCTCGGTGTTAACCCGATCCTATTAGGAGGTCGATTTATTATGTCGACAACAGAATCATACAGCTAATCGTATCCTCATGCATCTGTTCGCCCTTATTCAACCCCATTGTCCTACTCGCCACCTAGGCGCTGCCCCGAACCCCTTGTTCTCCACGAATCAGGTAGCACCGATCCAGTAGAAGCGCCAGTGCTACTCCCCGATGTTGGGGCGGCGGGGTTACGAATTGCTGTGCCGTAATCCCGCTTCAAGATTCTCGGCGTCTCGACGAGCCGAGACATAAATGCTGGTGTGGGCAGCCAGTTGGGACCTCCTCCAAACTCTGGCCAGAGGCGCGTCAAGAAGTCATGCAAATGAGCAGCCACGATGCCACTGACTTGAAGCGGAATAATCCCGGGGTTCATCAGCATCGACGAGAATATCATACAGTAGGGGATCAACTGAGCAGGCACGGTAAAGAAGAAAAAATTCGCCTTCGCGCCGCGCTGATCTTGAACCACAGTATAGCACATCGCGACGATGAGCCCCTGGAGGAACATGGCGCTGTCAAGGAAGATTCGGTTTATCATCTGTTCTGTATTAGCACCTCGCTCGTCGACCAAAACGACAAGTTGCCCAGAATATCCCCCTGTTGTTGACGTTGGAATGTAGGGAGCTAGAAACCGCCCGGTGCGAACGGTGTAAATCGCCCGAGTCATCCATAAGACTGCCCACCCATGTCTGCGCCCCGGAACCGACCCTGTAAAGCGAAAGGTGGGCCGGACAAGAGCGCAGGGGTAATCTTCCTCGTTTCCAGGAACCGCTATAGTTGGAGTGCTTGCACTACGCGGGCAGATATAAGAGGTGTGTGAAGTGTATATGCCGTGGTGGTCGCGGCGGGGGGGGGGGGGTAGAAGAGAAAAAGAGAAGAGAGAAGAGCCTACAATAATCAAGCCGCCAACCGTGAACAAGTACCAGAGAACATCCTCCTTCCTTGCCAACTTCGGGACCGTCGTCTCAAGCTGGCTCAGGTACTGGTAGGCAAAGTATGGGTCCATGATAATGCCGAGCTGCGGGCCGCTGAGGAAGAATGACGTCGCAAACCGCCATATCTCAGGCGGGAATTTGAACAGTAGGCTCTCATGGAAATAAACCCATTGGAAGGGAAGGAAACCAAAGTAGACGCCGATCGACGTGACAAAAATAGCTGTCGCTAATGTCCTGCGCAGGCATTGTTAGAACTTGATGATCGATCTTGATGACGAGGTGCTGTTGGGGCTTACCGAGCCATCGGCGGCGCCCGCCAGTAGCTATCCATAATCTCCGACATTTTTGGTCTTATGAGACGAATAAGGAGTGGGTATTTGAATGGTTTGCTTCGGATTTTTTCATGAGAAGCTCCCAGTTCCAAAGCTCGGCTCATGGAGGCATGGTTGGGGGACAGGATGGAAAGGGGAAACGCCAAAACTGGCCGTGAGGTTCCCGCAAGGCACGCTTGTTGATTCGTGTCTTTTCGGGAGCAAATGGAAGTGGGGAGAATTGGCACACAAAAACGTCGCCTTTTCTAGCTGGGGCAGCTTGAGTGGGGAATTGGGAGCTAGGGCCGTAGATTGGCACGTTCCTTCACGCTGCGTCCCGCAGGCACCCCCGCTGTGGCGGACTAAAACCTGAGGCAGGCATGACCTCAAAATATTTCTGTTATCGTTATCAGACGGATGCAACAGGGAGATGAGATGCCTGGTGACTCAAAAAACCAGGTGATAGAGCTCGTCCAGCCAGTTATGCAAGTGATTTCCCAGTTTCCTAGACACGGTAGAGAGCAAAATAAGAGAATCATCTAAATCAAGGGCAATAATCTTCACCTTCTGTCTTCAAGTCAATCCTTCCCAAAGCTCTCCAGTTTCGTCGCGTTGACCCAAGACCGGGGGCTGCTCCGGTACCGCCCTCTATTTTCGAATCGGCGGTGGGCATCACCTCTCGACTTCGGATTGACATATCATCAGCAATTCTCCAGATTCACGGGCCAGCAGTCACAAGTAGCCATGGGGGGTTTCAGCGGAGGTGCTTTGAGCCAATTGAGGCAATCGCGGGTTCAATTGGCCCGTTACGCCCATGCTAGTCGCGTCTCGGTCCGGTTTTACTCGGCGCCCGTCAACGGCTCCATTCCGGCGGCCAAGAAGAAATATGTGCCAACCAAGGGAACCTACCCTATCGGCTTCAGTGCCTCGGGCACCATAGTCGGAGTCAAGCCGAAGAACACCACAAAGCCTGATCTGGCATTCCTAGTATCAGACCGGCCCTGCGCGGCTGCTGCTGTCTTCACCAAGAACAAGTTTCAAGCGGCGCCCGTCACTTTCAGTCGGAGCCTGCTTGAGAAGAAAGAGAACCAGGGTATCCAAGGTGTCCTGATCAACTCGGGATGCGCCAATGCCGTCACCGGTAAGGGCGGCTTGGAGGATGCGGCCAAGATGGCCCAGGCTGCCGATAGCTGTCTCGGCCAGACCGACGGAACCATTGTCATGAGCACCGGCGTCATCGGCCAGAGGCTGCCCATCGACAAGATTGTCAACAACGTCCCAGCTGCGCACAATGCTCTAGGCTCTTCCCATGAACACTGGCTCGCTTGTGCCAAGGCAATCTGCACTACCGACACCTTCCCGAAGCTCATCTCCCGCACCTTCACTCTACCGTCCTCGTCGTCAATCCAATATCGGATTGCGGGGATGACGAAAGGAGCGGGGATGATCCACCCTAACATGGCCACTCTGCTGGGAATCATCACCACCGACGCTGTCATCTCCCCGGCTGCACTCCCTTCGCTGCTCAAGCACGCAGTCGACAGGTCGTTCAACAGCATCACCATTGATGGCGACACTTCAACCAACGACACACTCGCTCTGCTGGCAAATGGTGCGGCTGGAGGTAGGGAAATTGTGAAGGGCTCGCCAGATTATGACGCCTTCCGTACGGTCCTGACGGGCTTTGCGATCGAGCTTGCTCAGTTGATCGTCCGTGACGGAGAGGGGGCAACCAAGTTTGTTACTATTCATGTGGACCGCGCTGCAAGCGAAGAGGCTGCCAGGAGGATTGCGAGTACCATTGCTCGGTCTCCCTTAGTCAAGACTGCCCTGTACGGAAAGGATGCAAACTGGTGAGGACTCTGCGTCTGTTTGTAAGAGTTCAGGTACTGATACTTCGCAATAGGGGCCGCATTCTGTGTGCAACTGGATATTCGCTGATTTCTGAGCCCGGTATGCCCATCAACGACGTTGCTGATATCATTCCGGAGAAGACAAACGTGTCATTCATTCCCAGCGATGGCTCAGCAGAGCTGAAGTTGTTGGTGAACGGCGAGCCTGAACAAGTTGATGAGGTATGTGTTCGGAAAACCACCTCGCGATGTGATTAGTGGCACCGGCTAACGCTATCACAGGCGAGAGCTGCTGAGATCCTTGAGCTGGAGGACCTTGAGATTCTAGTTCGACTAGGCACCGGTGACAAGGAGGCGACTTATTGGACATGCGACTATAGCCACGAGTACATGTAAGCGAGCCCCTTTCTCCCAGACAAGTTGGCCCTGACACTGACATGTACAGCACAATCAACGGAGATTATCGGACGTGAGGGGCAAGCTGAATGAAAGCTGGATTCCTGGAAATGTACCTAAAATAATACATAGAGTTTCGAGACCTTTGCGAAATGGGAAATGGCTGATGAGTTAGAAGGCTATCCTAGTCTTAGAGAAAAGGGGGAGGGGTGCGTTGTTGACTCTATCTTCAGTTTTACAAGTCCTGTCAGCTTGGCCTTGGACACTACGTCGGTATAAAGTGGTTGCAACTGTAGTGAGATAGCGAGGCAAACGATTGTTTTGTACCCCTTAAGAGCCAGAATTAACCATGGCTTGTGACTTACCATGTGCAGAGCTTGTGATCACGACTTTATTCAGAAATTGCATCGATGAGCTTGGAAAGGGGACCGTCAGTCCAGACCTGGCCCAAGCGTCAAAACCACTTAAAATCCAAAAAACGCGACTGCCCAACGCAACGCGTCGTCGTCGCGCACCGTGCCCCTCCAACCGTCAAAAGCTCCCTTCGCCCTCTCTTTGACGAGCAACAAGCAGCAGGCAAAAAGCAACGTAGCTGCAACGCCTTTCACTATACAACAACGCCTGCGTACACACGATTTTCCGTGCACACTGCAAGATGCCGACCGCGAAACCAGAGTCAAAAGGCGAGTCATCAAGCGCCATCACCAAGGCGCCGACAGCCACTTCAACAGGGGCGCCCACATACGAGTTACCATGGTGAGCAAAGGCCTAATAGTGCAAGGGCTACAAATCCTCCTGTTTTTCTACCATTGTTAACATTTTCTTGCTATAAAGGGTGGAAAAGTACAGACCCGTCTTCCTCGATGATGTCGTTGGCAACACAGAAACGATCGAGCGGCTAAAGATCATTGCGAAGGATGGCAACATGCCCCACGTCATTATCTCAGGCATGCCGGGTATCGGAAAGACGACCAGTGTTCTCTGCCTAGCAAGGCAATTACTGGGAGATTCCTATAAGGAAGCTGTGCTGGAGCTGAATGCTAGTGACGAGAGAGGTGCGCAGTCTTCCTACGCTCAAGATAGGACACATGGGCTGGTGGAGGGATATTGACTCTTTTTGCCCCGATAGGTATTGAGGTTGTGCGACAGAGAATCAAGGGCTTTGCCCAAAAGAAAGTTACACTCCCCCAGGGACGACACAAGATTGTTATTCTCGACGAGGCGGATAGCATGACGTCGGGTGCGCAGCAGGCACTCCGGCGGACAATGGAGATATACTCCAACACAACGCGCTTCGCATTCGCCTGCAATCAGTCCAACAAGATCATTGAGCCTCTTCAGTCGCGATGCGCCATTTTGAGATACGCCAAACTCACTGATGCACAGGTTGTCAAGCGACTCCTGCAGATCATCGAAGCCGAAAAGGTCGAATACAGCGACGACGGCCTGGCAGCTCTAGTCTTCAGTGCTGAGGGCGACATGCGCCAGGCTATCAACAATCTCCAGTCAACATTTGCCGGATTTGGCTTCGTCTCGGGCGATAACGTTTTCAAGGTGGTCGACTCACCCCATCCCATCAAGGTGCAGGCCATGCTCAAGGCTTGCTATGAGGGCAATGTCGATTCTGCGCTTGACACATTGCGCGAGCTCTGGGACCTGGGTTATTCAAGCCACGATATCATCAGCACCATGTTCAAAGTAACCAAGACGATTCCGACTCTGAGCGAACACTCTAAACTCGAGTTTATCAAGGAGATTGGCTTCACCCATATGAAGATCCTCGAGGGCGTGCAGACTCTACTGCAACTGAGCGGGTGTGTTGTTCGGCTATGCAAGCTAAATATGGACCCCAAGAAATTCCAGGCGCCGAAGGAGTGAAGGGGGGAGCACAGTGATGAAGAATTTAGAGATACCCGATAAGGGGCTTCAAATAGCCTGGCTGGCGTTGGCTTCTAGGAAGGGGGATATCTGACATCAAAACGGAATCCGTCTGGTATCGTCTATTGAGATGTTGTTACACTGTATCTTACATACAGCTCATAGCTGGCGGATGGATGGATGGGTTATTGGTCCCGCGGCGCGCTGGTCCCATAATCCCCAGAATCATACAAAACGGTACGCCGCGAAATGAGAAATAAAGGGCGGTAGCTGTTTAGTCTTCCTCGTCGTCCTTCCCGTACTGCTCCTCAAAGCTCTTCCACATGGCCTGGTCCCTCATCAACCGCCGGCGCATTCGCATGCTGGCCTCGTATTCTCGCAGCCTGGCGTCCGCCTCAAGCATACCGCCCAGCACCATGCCCGACATCTGGATGTAGCTGTCGCGCAATGTTAAAAAATGAAGGCAAAATCTCGAAAGAAGCAGCATACACTTTGAACTGAATGGTCAACCCCCTATAGATAGGCGAGAACATGTACCCCATCCCGCCCAGCAGCGCCGCCGCCGCCCCCCATTTCGTGCCGCCGCGCACGGCACCCCGGACCGCCTCCCACGAGGCCTCGGTCGCCTCTTCCTGCCTCCTAATGTCGTGGGAACGCATGTCTGGCCGGCGCAGCTGCGGTTATCTGGGTGATATCGACGTTCATGGGCGAGGTTTTCATTGGTGGGGGGTTCGTTCAGATGCAGTACTCCAATATGCCAATTGCTTTAATTATTTTGGGTCAATCGCCTCTGATGTTATTGACCAGGAAGCCTCCGTGTAATCGAATTATGGGCCGGGAGGGTTTGGCTTTACAAGTCGCGTCCGGGCATGCTCTCGTGAGGGCGTCATTGGGTCGTAAGTTGCAGTCTCGGGGTGGAGGGTTTTCCAAGTCCCGGGAGTGGGGCTCTTTGACGTATGATAAGCGGGACTGGGAAGATTTGCGACTCGAACATGCGGCTATATAACAACCCATATACTAGAGGGCCATATGTTAGTTCGGACGATTATGTTTCAAAGATAGAGGTCCTTTTTCGGTATATCGTGATATCATTATACCCATTCTTATGCCAATCCTGGAGCTTTTATTATCCTTAAAATGCAGCAATCCAACTCGCAACAGTCCATGATGTCTACACCAACAGCAAAAGACATATATATTGGCATTTCTTCGTAAGTCCCATAAATATATTCGATTCCTCCACGCTACCCTTTTGATTCCGATTTTTACACACTCAAGGTCCCCTTGGTGCTAGGTACCTCGCCCTCTCTACCTGCAACCCGGCTTGTGGCCTGGCGGATCGCAATGGCCAGCGCCTTGAATGCACTCTCAGCGCGGTGATGGTCGTTGTCGCCCCGCAGGCAGTCGACGTGCAGCGTAACGCGCGCGCCCTGCGCGAAGCTCTGCAGGCAGTGCGGGATCATCTCAGTGCTGAGATCGCCGATGCGCTCGCGCTTGAGGCCCAAGTCGATAACGCTGAAGGGCCGGTTCGACAGGTCAATCACGGCCCGGCTGAGCGCCTCGTCCAGCGGCGCATAGGCCGACCCGAACCGCGCCAAGCCTGTCGGCGTCCCAAGTGCCTGCGCAAAAGCATACCCGAGCGCGATGCACACGTCTTCGGCCGTGTGGTGGTCGTCGACTGTTGTTGGGGGGTAGTGAGCATACATGGTTTGTCGTATTCAAGTATCCCATGTAGAGCACATAGAAAAGAGGCCGTCACTAACTGTGCAGGTCGCCCTGGCAGGCGAGCGCAAGACTCCACCCCGCATGCTTCGACAGGGCGTGCAGCATGTGGTCAAGGAAGCCGATGCCCGTGTTTATGCTGATTGTCTGCGACTTGCTCGCCTGGGTCGCATGTCCCTCGGTGCTGCTCCCTACCTTGAGCCGGGCGTCTGTCTCGGCGGGGAATGCGCCGCCGTCGAGGTTGATCGCGAGCTGAATCTTGGTCTCGTTCGTGTCGCGCGCAAAGGCGGCCCAGCGTGTCGCGGGGGCGGGGGCTGAGGAGCTCATGGTTTCGATTATTTGGTGGTAGACGTGGACTTGTGATATGAATTGACAGCGCAATGGGCTTAATTGTTCTTATAACCGATCGTCTTGTTCTCTCACTGCTGGCAGGAAATTTTGGGGTCGGAGGGCAATCGGCGGCGATAATGCGATAACATTGACCAAAAAGTTGACTGACCCCGCGCTACCTACCTACCAGCGCTGGCAGTTGCCAGCCGGGAACCGAACTGAACCCCAGGCCCCAGCCACCCTGGCAGGCAACTGTCGGTGAACTTTGCCCCACCACCCGGTGGATTGATAGCGTGGATAAGAAAGTCTTGGCCAAAATTTTCCGACGACGGATTGATTTGACAGAGAAACTTCGCGAAGCTGAACCTACGTTCAACATCCATACGTATTTTTGTCGAGAAGATACCGATCGCCACACTCAATGGCGCCAACACGGACGGTCAAAAACAAGCATGCCACCAATGGCAGCGGCATCCGCAACAGCAAGTCGGCCAAGAACCCGCAGACCGACAACGTCATCAAAGCCAAGAAGAACCAGCCAAACAAGTCGCATATCGCCGCCACAGGCCTCAAGGGCCGGCCCAAAATCTCCGATATCCTGAAGAAGAGGAAACAGCGCGTGTACTCGGCCAAGGAGCTTGGAATCCCGGAGCTTAACAAGATCACGCCTGTCGGCGTGGAGAAGCCCAAGGGGAAAAAGAAGGGCAAGATCTTTGTCGATGACCGGGTGCGTCCTGCTCCATTCTATTTCCATTATGACTCTGTACTATGCTGACATCCTTGATTTCGTGTTGCAGGAGAGCATGACAACAATCTTGGCCCTCGTAACCGCCGAGAAGGAAGGCCAAATCGAGTCCAAGATGATCAAGGCGCGCCAAATGGAGGAGATCCGCGAAGCGAGACGGGCCGAGGCCGAGGCAAAGGACCAAGAGCGCAAGGCAAAGTTTGACGAGACAAAAGATCAGGTGCGGAAGAAGAGGAAGCGCGAGAAGGGCGTTCGCGACGACGACGTCAACGGCTTCAAGTCCGCGATGGAGGAGGGGACCAGGGCGATGAAGCCCAAGGGAAAGAAGAAGAAGGTGTCGTTTGCTGCGGAGTAGAAGAAAACCAAGAAAACCAAGAAAAACGGCGGTGTTATCTTTATAGTAATCATCTGCATGGCGTTTGGCGTATTGAAAACTTGGCAATGGGAAGGAAAAGGAGGGATGGCCAGAAGTAACAAGATACCACTAGGAGGTCGCAGCACGGATGCTGTGGCTGATGATAAGATCATGGTTGACATAGGAGTAACTATATGCAGTTGAGCAATATGAGCCAATTGGCAAATCTTATAAGCAACACTGATTTATCTGTTGTTTTGAATGACATGCCAAAAAACAAATGCTTCCTGACGCCATACCCAGCGCTCGCCGTCTTGGAATCTAGTAGTAACTTCTTAGGTAGTATGGTGTCGGAATCGACGCAGCCATACCAGTCGCAAACAAAACCACAAAGGCCACTTCAGGAGCAAAGGACGCACCGCCATACCAGTCGCAAACAAAACCACAAAGGCCACCTCAGGAGCAAAGGACGCGCCGCCGCGCCGCCGGGGTTAGTCCTCGCGGATCAACAACTTACGCCTGACTGGGTCAAAGTCCACTGCCCAGTCGCTGGCAGGCACTTTCTCACTCGTCTCAGGCCTAATCGAATCGAGATCTATGCCCGATACCATCTCATTGAGAAAATTGCAAATCTACCAGAGTGTTAGCGCTCAACGGCCACAGGAGAGTGCACCAAGTTATAACGTACAGGACGAGCATGCCATCTCGAGCCTCCAATTTCGAACCATGAGAGATGTCCACCCAATGACGTTGTGCAGAGTACTGTGAACGGGTTTTGCTGGAACTCCCCATATGGCAGTGCTTCTTGAACCGCAATCTGTATTGTGTGAGTGGAGTATTATTTTCGTGAGAATTTGTCTTACCGGATCATCCTCGGCGGCGATGGCGAAGAAAGGTATCCTAATTGCGAGGACCGCATCGGAAGAGGAAGCATCGCGATAGTAGGCAGTTTCGGTAGGATACCCCCATGTCACGGTTCTGTCATAACCTATCAATATCTATATTTCGACCGATTACAGTTTGAAGAGACTTACTGGACTTCACGGTCAAACTCAAATAGGTATGTGAGACGCCGGATTTTGTCTAGGTCTAGTTTGGTGTGTTTCTTAACCGACTCTTCGTGAGAGTCAATAAGTCTTTTCATGTTTGCTGAGAGAAATGTCAGCAACGAAACCTTGATGTGATACAAACCAGCACTACACTTACAGCCCATCACCCTCTGGTACACATGCTTTCCTAAAAGTGACCTTTGGAGAGCTTTGTTGGAAAGCTCCAGGTCGAACGGGTTTCCTACGGATATAGCCCCTTTCAGAAGACAGTTGACACCCTCCTCTCCCACGTACTGATCAAAACATGTCAGTTCCGAGTCAGCGACTGGGTTATGAAAGGCCATGCTTACATTCGTCAGGATATTCGCTCCAAGAGAGAAACCGAGGCCGAAAAGGGGCCGGTTGGGGAAGGTTTTCTTCGCCCATTTTACGACCTGAATCAACTGCAGTCAGCTAATGAAGGATGCTGGTATGCTGAAGTGTCGTGTTTTACCTGGCGAATGTCCCATGTTGCCCTGGCATTGAAGAAGACACCGCTCGTCACTTGGCTGTTGGCACATCCACGAGCATTGACAACGCAAGCCTCCCACCCACCACCGTTGGTCACAAGTGGTTCAATGGCGTATCGGAGATACACTTCATGAGAGCCACCAGAAAGACCATGGAGTATAATAAGCATGGGCTTAGTGTCGTCGGAACTGAGATTTGTGAAGCTCTCATCGGCAAAGTAGGCCGTCCTCGGAGGAAGAGACTCATTCACATCTTTGTGCGGATCAACTACGAAATCGACAGCAAATGTACCGTTGTAAGTTTTGTGGTCGGCATCAAAAATCTTCCTGCGATAATAGATCTGTGGCCCATGTTCTTTGACCGCCGTCCACATCGTCTGAACATGACCATTGAACAATAACGGATTCAGCTGGCATGGAGGAGTGGCCTTCTTGCAGACCTCTAAGAAGCTCGTAGTGGTGCCATCCTTCTTCTGCAGGGCCAATGGTGATTCCGCATGGGTGAAGGTGGTACTGGCACGCCCAAGCCAGTCCATTGCTCGGGAAGATGCCGACCTTGTCGCCGTGGAGATAAAGTGTCGACACGGTGAAATATGACTGGGCTCGGCCGAGAGATTCTGGGCGATGAAACCCGGCGACTTACGGTATGGTATGCAAGGGGATAATGGGCAATGGAATCGGAGCGAATCGGTTGATGGTGGCAATGATCAAGGCTAGGTCACACTCGAAGCAGCCAACACAAGGCAGAAAACTAAAGTAAGACCCAGGTCAAAGGCGGCTTAAGAAAGCGTGCGTTTGCAAGTGATGACAGCCTAGTAATGCTGGAAGCAGAGAATCGATCAAGAAAAATAGGGAAAAAGGCATCCATCAATACCTGCTAGCAACATGAAATCGATATCAAGAGCCAAGGAACAATGACATTCAGTCGGCTCGGCAATCTGCGACTGCCGAGGCACGCCGTTTGTACAACCATGCATGGAGCACATATGTGGCGTTTCTACTTCTCAATTCGCTCACCAGCCACACCCCTCAATGCAACCGGCTGGCCGCCAGCACGTCAAATGCTCAATGAACCTTGCACCTTCCGACAGCCAAACGGACGCTTCTTGAGTGTTTGCCTGCACCACGATTCGACAGTACCCTGATGTTGATATTCGCGCCCGTGGTTGTCCTGCTCGGATAGGAGGGGGAGGATATAATTCTTTGACCAGCAAATGCGATGATATATCGAGGCACGATGCCCCCAGGGCCCGTCTACGACGGCCAGGGCCAGCGGCTCCCGCAGTCGCAACATCCCCAGCACCCTCAACACCAGCACCCGCACCAGCAGCAGCACCAGCAGCACCAGCAGCACCAGCAGCACCAGCAGCATCATCAGCCCGTCTCTCATCCCGTTTACCCCCAATATGTTAACCGCTACTCCTCCGACGGGAACCTGCAGTACGGACACCAGGTTCAATATAATCATTCCGCATATTCCCAGCAACAGCCCCAGCAGCAACTCCAGCAGCCCCAGCAGCAGCAGCAGCAGCAGCAGCAGCAGCAGCAGCAACACGCCCCATTCTACCCCCCCGCCGCTCCCAATTTTCAAACCTACGATGGGGCCTACAGCCGCGCTCCTCCGTCCGAGGCTGCCCCCGTGCAATTTGTAAACCCTTCTTTCCTTCAGCAACCGCCCGCCCCGAGGCTAGTTAGTCATGCCCCCTCAGCGCCGGCACCTCTTTCGACCTCTGTACTTGCACCTGCGCTTGCACCTGTACCCACACCATCTCCTGCCTCGCAACCGACGCCCGCTGCCATGACCCCCCAGCCGTCGCGTGTATCCCGGCCGGCTCCCGCGCAAAATACCACATCCGCAAGCAACAGCCCGGGGCTGGATACTAGGCGGCTTCCCTCCCAGGGTGGGTCAGGCAAGCTGCCGGGAAAAGATTCTCGACGATTTATATCCGGAGCAGGTGTTGCGAAGTCGCCCACCATGTCACAGCCATCGCACTTCGAGACTCTACCTCTCCTAATATCAATTGCCGAGGATTGCTTCTCCCAAGCAAATGCTGCAGTCCAGGATGTTGCGAGGTCGATGTTCACTGAGGAAGTGGCCGAGCACCACAAGTTGGTTGCCACGGGGCTGGGCTGTCTCGAGATTGCCATGAAGTCCAACAAACTTTGGCCTCGTCTCGAGGCGAGGCTGTGTTTGCGCTATGCCAGCATACTGGTCGACGAGACCAACAATATCATGGAGGCCGAGACTGCCCTAACAAAAGGAATAGCAGTTTGTGAGAAGGTAGTGCCACCACGCTCGTTCCATGGGCTTACTTTGAAGCTAATTCCGAGTCTAGCATCGCTATGTGGATCTGAAGTATAGCTCGCAGTTTCTTCTCATGAAGACACTGTTCCAGCGGAGTCAAAAAGCCGCCTTCAAATCCATTGATACTCATATTGCGGACTGCACGACATATAAACATATTCACTGGATTTACGCATTCCGATTCCTCAAGGCTGCTTTTTATCTCCAGGCAGGAATATCGACCGATCATCATGCCGTGGAAAACCTGCGGCGGATTGCGGCCATCGCAAATCAGCGCGAAGACAAGGCGATATATGTCATGGCTATGCTGCTCGAGGGACTCGCTCACCTCAGCTCCATGAAGGATGATTGGGGCACCCGTGTACAGACATGCATCGCTCAGGCGTCCAAGCTGCAACTTGATGACTCTGTCCACTTGCCCCAAATTGATGTCCTCAGGCTGCTTCTCGATCTGGCATGCAGTATCCATCAGAAATCCCCCGTATTATGCACGCAAAAGCTGAAGGCCCTACAATTTCGATTGGAAGAGCTGAGACATTCCCCAGATTGGGCCGCCCTCACAAATGAGGTGATGCTACCCATCAAGCGCATGCCAAACTCACCATCAACAATCAGCAATGATACGCGAGCGGTTCTTCGGCCTGGCGAAGGCAACGTCGACTATCTGGTCTTGTCAACATTGGACAAACAAGAGGCCTACGCATTGGCGTGAGTTCAGTCCGCTCCCTTTCCCCTATATTCTTCTGAACTTCCTCTAGGTATGTTTTCAACGGTATTGTTGCCTTGTACAAGTCCTCTACAATAGGGAGAAGCTCAACTATTTGGAACGAAGCCGTGAGGCTACTGGAAGGTGAGCATCTATTCTGCTATCGGGCTTGGTGTTTACTGGCTAACCGACCGGTAGAAAACAAACCTGGATCGTCACTACAATCTCTCCCCGAAGCCCTGAAGCAGGCCGACTGGGCAAGGCAGCTTATTTGCTATACGCATCTACTTGTTGGTCTACAGGCGGCAACCCTGTCTGACTGGGCAACAGTCAAAAACTGTCTCGAGACAATTCGGGGAATCCAACCACCGGCTGGGGTTTTAGATGGAATGATCCTGTACTTGTCAGGCGTTTTTGAGCAAGGCACAGCAAAGCTATCCGAGGCCCTCGAGATTTTCAAAGATCCGATGTTCGAGATCGACTCCAACGGACATATCAAAAACACCTCGAATCACATTGAAGTTGAGCTGTCGATCCTAGCTGCGCTCAACCGGATGTGGATCATGCAAGATCCGGGATTCCGGGATGACGCCGAAACAGCCAACCTCATGGATGTCCTGCGACCCTTGTGCGAAGACAACCTGGACCCGGAGATTCGCATGGCGTACAATTTGGTCATTTCCACGATGTCGATGGATGCGCCCCAGGGGTTGTCGATGCAAACAGTGAAGCGACACATCCAACTGACAGTGGGTGGGGCGCAGCAAATGTGCAATACACAATGCTTGTCAATAGCCCTCAACGTAATGAGGTACAGGCTATTTGAGAACGTTGTTGGTGAGCAGACAGTAAAAAGCGCCAAGGCGGGTTCAGCACAGGCCAAGAGGAGTGGCAATTTGTTGTGGATGAGCGTTGCCGCAGGCCTGCTCGCGGAGTCATATGAGATGCAGGGCGCTCTGGCTGAGGCCAAGGCGGTCAAAGTTTCGGGGGTGAATTTGGCCAACGAGGCCTTGCAGAAGACGAAGGTCTAGTATTTTGGTGTTTTTCTTCGCGTGGGAGCATGGCTATGGCTGGGTGTGTCTTGGTTGTATGGCGTATTGGCTGGGGTGGGGTTCAGTCTCCATGGAGAGCAAACGGGCGTATTTCTGTGCTCTCTAGCTCAAGCATGTATGGATGTTAAAAGGGGGGGGCATTTACGGCGTATACTCTTGATTTGCCACAATTTTCACCATGAGCTCATACTTGTTGCTTGGTGGTCATGGTTGTGTGAGGGTAGCATCAGGTTGGGCATGGCCTTTTTGGTACGTTCAGCTAGTTTCAACACTGCCGTGGTTGTTTATTTGTTTCAGTCAGGGGGGGCTGATGAACGGGATGAGCATGTGTAATGCCAAGAGAGAAAAGGCATTGCTCGTGCACATGTACAAATGTACCTTGCTCGGGTGGGTTCACAGCCTTATGATCGTTATCGATAACGAAACATTTTGCTCGTCATTGATCAACTCGTCCGTCTTGCCGATCCACCTCACAGCGCAAAGCCGCTTCCACGGCTATCTAATCACCTCTCGACATTCACCGACGTCCTCACTTAACACGCAAAACAGACGCAAAACCGCCCACAATGGCGCCACAGGAAAACCCCCCACCAGCCCCCGAGGCATCATCCCCCCCCTCCTCCGAAGAGCCCTCTTCCTCCCCGGCTATCCCTGCCGAAAAGTACTACGGCACCCCGACCGTGTTCCACAACGCCGCCATCGCCGTCGCCATCCTGGGCCCCGTCGCCCTGCTCCTGCCAGGACGCACCCGCGGCGCCTTCAACGTGCAAAATGCCATCCTCTCGTCGAGCTCCTTCTGGGCGCTGAACCAGCTCGCCCACGACTACACGGGCCAGTCCATCATTGTGCGGTCCAACGAGCGGTGGACGCGCCTGTTTGAGGGCGTTGCGAGCACCCTGGACCCGCTGCCGAGCGACCGCGCGCGGCGGACCAAGGCGCTGATGGAGGCCGAGCGGGTGCGCCGCGAGGCGGCGATGGAGGAGGGGGAGCGGCGCAAGGCCGAGGAGGCGAGGAGAGAAAGGGCAAGGGCGGAGAGGGGCGTCATCGGCCGGCTGTGGCTCGGGGATGAGGAGGAGGGGTGGCAGAAGAGGAGGCTGGAGAAGGAGAAGGAGGCGTTAGAGAGTGGGAAGTCGTACTGGGATCTGATTGTCGAGCAGATGGCGGAAGTTTGGGGTTCTAAAAAGGAGGATGAGGGGTGCGAGGACAAGAAAAAAACAGAGGGAAAGCCGGAGGAGAAGAAGTAAGAGAAAAGGAACGGGACTTGTACGACCATATCGAACGAACATTTGTATAGGATGGGGGCATAACCCGGTATCTCAACAAAGAGGTGCGTGTACACCACTGTACATTACTCCTACCAATTAGGGCCAACGCTGCTCTGTATTCACCTTGGCTACGAAGCCTGATGTTTTGTTCCTCTCGACTTGATATTTACTATCCCGTTCGAGGTTTGGGAAAAAGCAAATCCACTATGCGTGGAAAGTAGCGATCTTCCTTTTGCCACCCAAAGCCTCGGTAAAAGTCGAGCCATTTACGCCGACCGACCAACAAGGAACATGTCTACGTCGAGGTGCTGGCTGTGGCCTTGGCCTTCCTCCGTTCGGCCTTCTTTTGTGAGACCCTCGCTTGCTTGGCTGCCTTTTTGCTTTTACGATCTTCAAATCGACCATCAGCCCTAGTCTGGACCTTGGCTCTTCTAGCAATCCACACTGAGAGCTCGCTATCGACTTCTTTATTCGGCTCCTCAGAGCCTGGCTCAATACCCAGACGTCTCTGGATGGCCTCCTTCTCGCGAGCCATTAGGAGCAGGTGTCGGCGGGCTGCCTGATTAAGACCACCATGGGCATCTTCGATATTTTGCTTGTTTTCGGCCTTCTTGGATAGTTTGCGCTTCCTGAGCTGATTCCCATCCTCAGAATCGGAATCCGGACTCGAATCGGAACCTGAGTCGGAATCAGAGTCAGGCTTCGGCTTAGCCTCCTGCTTCTTGTACTCAACTGCTGTCGGTTGAGTGTCAATCACGAAAATCGGCTTCTGCTCCTTGTCCATAAGCAGCTTGGCCTCTTTCCTCGCCTGCTTGCTCTTCTTCTTCTTCTCAAGGTGTGTGCTGACCTTCCCAATTGTGGCACTATCGCTAGAGGTTGTGGATGGAGCGGCTTTTTCGGATTCCGCAACGGCTGCTTTCCGTGCTGCCCTCTCCGCCTTCTTGGTCTCCCAATTAAGGGGCGTTTTCGGCTTCTTTACCCTTGGCGGGTTGGGCTGTGGCTTCTTGTCGCCATCGCTATCAAGAGCGATGAAGTCTTCGGCATCCTAATGTTACGTAAAATGGTTAGAGCCGGGAAACGCCTGATATAATTTTCCACAGTAGAAGCTAACTCACATCGGCCTCAATTGCAACAGAACTGGCAGGCTGAAGGGGTGCGGGGGCCGCATCATCGTCGACAAGCTCTTCGTTGAGCTTCTTAGCATTCTTGTCCTTCTTCGCGCTTCTTGTCCTTGATATCCTTGTGCTTGCTGGACTTGACTACTTTGTCCTTGGAGGACTTTTTATCCTTCTTTGCTTTTGCCTCAGCTGAGGGGTTGCGGGTCCGATCTTTCGCCATGGTTAGTTTGGGTTGTTGAGGGCTGACAATGTGCTTCAGAAAGCACAAAGATGAGTGGATTTTCAAAGACGGAGTGCAAAATTATATCAGCCTTCAAGTCGCTTGTTGGAATTTCTTCCTAGTCCAGGGCTTCAAACAGCACTGTGAGCCAGGACTAAAAAAAGGTTCTCGTCTACTATTATCTTATCGATAAGGATGGGGTGTAATCGGACCTACCCTACCCCATATTCTCCCATGTCTCCCATCTCATTGCCAAGGGTGCTAGGGTATGCTGCTTCCCTCATGTCAGGGTCTAGATTCTCAGCCGCCAGGAACGGTGAGTTCTGCCTGATGGGAGAGAGATCATCACGTGAAGGGTATCGTGCCACTTTTGTAGTGCAAACCAATTCGCACCCAATTGCGGCTGAGGGTTACACAGCCATGAGCATGACAAGAGGAGGAAAAGAGGAAGACAACGGACACAGTCTCTCGCAGCTTGGCATGATGCATGATGGAGCGTCCAGAGCCGGCAACGGGAGCTGGTAAACGGGTCCAGCCAGGCCCGGTTGGTGCAGAGGCTGCAATGACGTGAAACCCGCCCGCTTCATAGCCTGCAGTTCCAAAAACAGCAACGCGCGAACGGGCTGTAAAGCAAGGCTGCCTTGGCTCGATTTGCCTGCCTTTGCTCCGGCGATCACGAATCCATTCATGGCGGCCTCTCCTTCTTACAACCAGAATCATGCGATCATGTCTTCCCCGCTGATCTTCGTCTCTGTGCTGCTCTCTTTGCGGCGAACCTGGAAAACGAGGTGCGCAACGTTGTACCCGTTGCGTTGCGCTGCTCATCTTGTAGAATACCACAAGATTACTATGCAGACGCGTTTGGGAGGCAGAATGGAAGAGGGCTTTTAGAACCGGTGATATTGTTCGAGTGTAGTCATTCATGGTGTACTAGCCCCGGTCGGGGAGACGTTAGCTTTCTGAGGAGTAAGCTGGGATGCGCCACCAGCCCAAACGAGGTTCCGAAAGCTGAGCCCGAACGGTTTGCTCTGCGTGCCTGCGTGCTGCCTGCCTCTGTCTGGCTCGGGGATTTCATTGCGGCTGTCCCTTCTTTCTCTTCTTACACCACAAAGACCTGCGACTCCCTCCAAGTGTTTACCCGTCGCAGTCTGTCTCGATCTGTCTCAATCTCTGGCTGTGTCGACAAGCGCCACCAGTTCGACGCCTCATCCAAGGGCGATTCGACGACGAGCTAAGCATAACGACCGCAACGACGTTCCCGGTTTGGGATTCCCCTGGAGTTCCCCTGGCTTAGCGCAGACCCGAGACAGCCCAGCGCATTCTCTTTTCGCTGCAAGGAAATTGGAGACGCTGTTTTAGCCCTCGGCCGCCGGGAATTGGTTCTGGCGTGTTTGCCACTGGACGCCCGCAAACCCGCCTGCACCAGGTCTGCAACTGGCAAAGGCCCGTCGCAACGTAATCTCATCGCCAAAGGGCAAAGGGCCAAAGAGCCAGAGAGATCCGGCAAAGTCAGGGATCCCTGCGCCCGCCGACGAAACATCAAACCTGCAAGCCAACCTCCCACCACCAACCACCACCACACCACCACTGCCGTTTGGGGCATCCAAAAACCCCGATCCACCCGCGCTCCTGGGCCTGCACGCCTTCCACTCTCTTGGTTCCGATTCCCGCCCGCCCTCCGCTCCCAGGGCCCGATCTTATTTTTGTTTACTGGGCAAGCCCTCTCGCAAGCATTCCACATTCCACGTAGCTCCCCACCTGGGAGCTGTCCTCATTGCTTTGCGCGCAACGACTGAATCCGAGTCCGAGTCCGAGCCCGAGCCGCTGTGTGCGAGCCGCGAACATGGCCGCCAACGACTACTACAACCCCAAGCCCGACCCAACCTTCCCCCCGACGGGGTATTCAAGCGGCGGCGGCGGGCAGGCGCCCTCGATCTACTCGTCTCACTCGGGTGCTCCTCCTTCCTACACATCACAGCAGCCGAATGCCGCAGCCGGCGCCCAGCGTCCGTCCCCCTTCGAGACCCCCTTCGACGACCATGTCTATCCGGCGAGCACACACCAGACGCCATCGTCAAGCCAGCATGAACTAAGTCAGCAGGACTCGGACTACCACCGTCTATCGCGACCCTCAGAAGAGATGGCTTACAATCATCCTGCAGATGACATTCCCCTTCAGCCTCAAGGTCAGGGCCGCACCAATTCGGTCAAGGATACCGAAATGCAAGACCACGTCTACGAGGCCCCCCAGCGAAAGAAGTCACGCAAGGGCCGCGTGCGCTTTGGTGAGCTAGGCATGCTAGGCTCCGACAGCAAGAGGATACCGTTCGTCGTCTATCTATTCACCCTCATCCAAGTCGCCGTCTTCATCGGCGAGATTGTCAAGAACGGTAAGGCTCAGTTCCGCCCTGTCGATGCAGGCAGCTCCCAACTGACCTACTGCTAGCTACCACCACTGGCTCCCCGATTATGACACAGCCTTCATTTAACCCCATGATCGGCCCATCGCCCTATATCCTCATCAACATGGGTGCCAGATTTGTGCCGTGTATGCACAACACCAAGGGCGTGCAGGACTCCAAGATAGTTATTCACTGGCCGTGTCCTAACACGACTACGCTCGATCCCCTGAGTCCTTCGCAGCACTGCACCCTCTCAGAGCTATGCGGCTTCGGCGGTGTTCCTGAGCCCTTTTATAACGGGACCGCCACGATAGACCAGAAGCCCGAGCCCAATCAGTGGTTCCGCTTCATCGTCCCCATCTTCCTGCACGCCGGACTCATCCACATCGGCTTCAACATGCTGCTCCAGTTAACCATAGGGAGAGATATGGAGAAGTCGATTGGCTCCATCCGCTTCTTCTTGGTCTACATTAGCTCCGGCATCTTCGGTTTCGTCATGGGTGGGAATTTTGCCGCAACCGGTATTTCTTCGACGGGTGCATCAGGAGCCCTATTTGGCGTTATTGCCTTGACGCTACTGGATCTTCTCTACTCGTGGAAGGATCGGGTTAGCCCGGTCAAGGATCTGATGCTCATTATTTTGGACATTGTCATCTCGTTCGTTCTAGGCTTGCTTCCGGGTCTCGACAACTTTTCCCATATCGGCGGCTTCCTGATGGGGCTCGCGCTAGGTATCTGCGTGCTACACTCGCCTAATTCGCTCAGGCGTCGCATTGGGGAGGACACGCCGTACGCGCATGTCAACAATGGCTTCCTAACACAGGGGGCACCACCCTCGTTTTTCAAGAACCCCATCGGCTTCTTCAAAGGGCGGAAGCCGGCCTGGTGGGCTTGGTGGCTGCTCCGAGCCGGCGCGTTGGTGCTTGTCACTGTTGTGTTCATTTTGCTGCTCAACAACTTCTATATCTACCGTAACACGTGTAGTTGGTGCAAGTACCTCAGTTGCTTAGTAAGTTACAGCACAATCGTCTCCCTTTTTTACTAGGCTATTCACTAACCTTGGATATAGCCCGTCAACAATTGGTGCGAAACGGGCAATCTACAGATTACGGCAAACCAAACAGCCAAGCGTGATGTTCTCCTCACGACTTTTGAGCATATGGCGAGATTTGGCGTTTGAAGTTATCAAAACGGCATGCAGGGGTAACTGCGGACTGATTGTGGTGCACTGAGACACCAGATGGAGGAGAAGTGAGGTTAAGATACTCGCCTTGATCGGTTACGACCCACGAAACGAAGCAATACACTTCCCGTATCGTTTCTCTATTGCATAGCATCGGCGTTAAGGGGAGGGGATCAATTTCATGAAGGTTTTGTCCAGTTGTTTGCAGGGTGGATGGGGAACGGGTGGTCATTTTCTTTTAGTAATTCCTTTCTCGGGCTCATTAACATCATGGTTGGGCTAGCTGGGCGACAAAAATGGTCATGCAAATGGAAGGCTGTCTGTCTGTTTGAATTCGTGGTAATCGAGATGACGAGGGTGTTGCTCAGCGTGGGGCGTTATAAAGCAAGTGAAGAGCAAAGTTCCGCTTGTTTAAACAAAGCAATGGGTAGTTTTTGGATCGGGAGAGCGTATTCCAAGAGCTGGCATGAGGTTTCATCCTGTTGGGGCTGCTAAGGTTGAGGTTGAAGCGGGAGTAGTACGATTAAAGACGTGAAATTGAACATGTGATCCTACAGTCTCAGGTTTCTGTTTTGCTTTTGCTCCTTTATTTTTGTGTACGTGATGCCACAAACGATGAAGTGTTTGTTTCCAAAAACAGTTATTCCGTGCTTATATGAACCCCTTTTCTCTATTTACCCAAGAGGCGAGATTTCGACATACATTGCCAATCGTCAACATCGGTCGACAACGACAACATCTAACGAC
This sequence comes from Lasiosphaeria hispida, assembly GCA_033439745.1. Classification (NCBI taxonomy): domain Eukaryota; kingdom Fungi; phylum Ascomycota; class Sordariomycetes; order Sordariales; family Lasiosphaeriaceae; genus Lasiosphaeria; species Lasiosphaeria hispida. Next base: position 3,475,676 of record JAUIQD010000002.1, on the reverse strand, counting down.
AACATCTAACTGTCTGTGTCCAGCACCGAAGCAATTTATGCATGATATCACAATCTTCCCAACCCTCCCCCCCAATCTACTAATACTGTACATTCTTACATGACCAACTCAGACACTCGTTACGAAACAAGTTTATATATACAAGTTTTCCCCCATCGCACCTTTTCCGCATCGTATCCCAATTCATTTTCACTTCTTATTCTTGTCAACCACCGAGGGCCACGGCCAAGACGCGAACACACGTCCCGGCCCGGCCTCTCCACCTGGCTCAAAGCTCAACTCCTCCTTGGGTGATGGAGCCTTGCCTGAAGTGTCTTCGCGCCTAGCCCCTCCTTGACGGCTAGGCTCTAGGTTAGGCAGTGGCGGACTATGGGCTTCCTGACTGCCGATTTCCATGTTCCATTGGCCTCGAGTCGACGAATGCGCCCAGTCCTTGCCATCAGTCCCGACCCAGGTCTTATAGTCATGGCCGGCCGCACCCTCCTCCCCAAACACAGAGTCCCAGGTGTAGGGCTTCTCGCCGGTGACGAAGACAGGATACTGCTTGGCGAGCGCTGTCTCCTTGGCGCGGCGAATGCGTCCCGCGGAGCTATACTCCTCCAGCTTCCCTTTAAACATAGAACGCCACGTTTTGTCTTTGTCCTCGTCGCTGTCCCCGAGCACCTTCCTGCGGCGCACCGTCATCATTTTGTACAACCTGTCGGCGCGCTCCGCGGGAATCTCCTCAATCGCGTATTCGACAACCCATTTGTCACGCTTTTCGAGGTCCTCGGGACGGTCGACATAAGATTCATTGACCTTGTTCTTCGAGGTGAGGATCATGCCAAAAATCTCGCCCCCCTCCTCTGGTGGCTCCTTCGCTTCCTCGGATGCTGACTGTTCTTGTCGGCCTTCTCCCGCTTGTGTCTGTTCCTGGGTTCCAGAAGTGTCGACCGGGGAAGAAGCACTCTCTTCGACGCCCTGGCTGGATTCGCGAGATTTGCTTATCAACTCGAGCAAAATGGTTTCGAATTTGTGAAGCCTCGCGGCGTCAGCCGTGAGTTCATCTTCAGCTTGCTGCTCCGTCTTACGGACTGAGATGCGCCGTTCACTAGGCACGGCCTGAACCTGAGCAGCCAACCTTAGAATAAGGTCTTTCAGAGTCGGCTCGTCTGGAGGCGACTCCTGGGCTGCAGGCGTATGCGTACCCTCATAGCTGCCGGCTTGCTCAACCTCGGCATGTTCGACACCAACCTGGTAGGTTGGATCCTCAGCCTCCTCGGTAGTCAATGCCGGCCGATTGCCCGCGTCGATTTGTCCATCGGCCATCGATACCTCATCACTATCAATAGTTGAGACCGTTGGATCTTGGGTTTTGTTTGTCTGTGCATCTGCGCTCTCTACCACGGCAGTGTCGTTAATCGATGATTCTTCCGGCTCGTTGCTGCTCGTCAGTGCCTGTAGAAGTGAATCGAGATAGTGGCGCGACTCATCCGGCGTGCTGGGATGGAGAAGTCCGCTCTGCCAGAGTGCGTGTTCTATAGCTGCCCGAACCGTGGTCACTCCCTGCTCCTCATTCTCGAGCGTATCCTCAACCTTGGCCATCATGTCCTCCCAGACGTCCAGGTTGGTTTCCTCCTGACCCTCATCTGCCTCGACGGTCTCCTCCACGCCTTCTTCCTCGGCTGTCTCCACATCATCCTCCTCAGCGCCCTCCTCTTCTCGACCTATCAGCTGGGAATCTTCCGTCTCTATTTCAGGTCCTTTACGAAGACCAAGTATATTTTGCTCAAATTCTTCGATTTTGGCACGGCTAGTACCCTGCACCTTCTCAATTTCCCCGGGCGTCACGGGCTTTGCGAAGATATACATGAAAGGAGGGTCGGAGGGTCTGGTCTCGAAGAAGAGGCGAAGGCTCTGGTGAGGGAACTTTTTGGTCGCCTTGTCCAGGACTTCATTAAGGATGAAAAGGCTTGCCTTAAACTCCTGGTTGCCGATGCACGAGTTTGTAGTTCCGTGGAGCGCCAAGTCCATCTCGGCCAAGGGAACATACTGGAACCCGAAGATGCGCTCCGTGTTATGGAAGGCCACAAAGATGCCATCCATGCGGCCCATGCGAACCTGAAGAGAATACTTGAGGAATGCAGACCGAATCATGTCAAAGTACTCGCGTTCAAATGACTCCCACTGGCCGAAACGACCACGGATCTCGTACCCCAGACCCTTTTGGAAGTCTTTGGAGTCCATGCGTATAGACACGACAGCCCTAGTCTTGACATCAAACATGCCTGTCCCGGGAATCCTGGGATCGTAAGCGTCAAGCTGGGAGCGCATCATAAAGTCGCCCAGTGTGGTATAATGGAATGCTTCCGGGCCATTTCGCTCTTCGTCCGTCAGCTGGTCCGACTTGGACTTGCGGTACTTTTCAAACTCGTCCTTGGGCAGCGTGAGCAGTTTCTCCATTGATTTTCCTAGCATGCTAAGGATGTTGGCAGTATCAAACTGCTTGTCAGCGTCGATTGCGTAGGTGCCATCCTTGTAGTGCAGGAAGGTTGCGGCGGGTGCGCGCATAATGCGGGTGAAGTTTTTCGAGTCGGGTTGGAAATTGCGAGATGTAAGAGCATCGTTGACAGGGCGCCAGGCGGATAGGAGGAAGTGAAAATGCGCCAACATGGCTGTCATGCTCGACGTGGAGCCTGTATATTTCTTTTTGCTCTCCTGTGCGATACTGATGAGAGCCAGGTCCTTGGATGACGTGACGTACTGCTTCAACGCATTGAAGTCGAACTCTTTAATAGGCATGATGCGAGCGAGATAGGGGTCGAAATTGAACACCCTGGATCGGGGATCTTGGAGATGGTAGACCCCAGGATTGAACAAGACTCGGTCTAGGCCGTATGACAGCCCAGGCACCGGGGGTTGTTGCTTCTGGACGGGAACAAGAGCTAGCTTTCTCGGATCCACAAGCTTGACAGTGAACTCTTTCGTCTTTGTGACCTTCACCTCCTCAGTCTTGAGTTTGGGTTTTTCGGCGACAATTTTCTTTTCTATCACCGGCACAGTCTGCTGCTCGGTCTTGACTGCTGACTTGGACATGAGCTTAGGCGTCGGCTTTTTCTTATTTTTTGTCTTCTCCTTGGGCTCTGGGTTGGGCTTCTTGGGTTGGGTTACATGAAGATAACCCTCATCGTCTTCATCAGCGTCATCAGCCGCGCTTGAATTACGGAGCGCACTGCTTTCTTGTCGAAGAACCCTCTTCAAAATTGTCAAGGCCCCTGTGAGCAGTCTCCCCTCAGGTGAATGCTGAGCGGATACGCCTTCGCCAGCAGGTAACTGTTTGCCCCCACTGGCCAGTTTCTCAGCGCTGGGGACGGCATTAGCGCCGGGGTCGGAAGCAGATGGTACGGGCGCGCTTGCGGTTTCCAGAGCGGTTGCAACAGGACTTCTGGCCGTCGATGCTTGGATATCCTTCAGGACGGCAAGCGTATCCTCCCAAAGCTGTATTCTCGATTTGTTCAATGTGGCAGACGGTGGCTTCTTCGTAGACGGCCTCCTTTTCCGCGAAGGGGTCTTTTTGGGGGTTGCTTTCGAGGTCGAGAATTGGCGGGGAGCACAACCGTCTACAGGTGCGGAGAGCCTTTGGGTTGGCAGATTAGTGAGCTGATGCCGACATGCTGCGCAAATGGATAGCGGCTTCACTGAGCGGCGGGCCTGGCTACCCAGTGTTATCATTTTGGTGATGTCGAGGCCAGCGCTGCTGTGGCACTCGTGATTGCTAGAATCAAGGGAAGCAAAAATGGAACTTCTGCTTCAAGGTACAGCAGCGACGCGGTCGCGAAGCGTTGGCGCGCCCCTGTCTTTTTTTCCTGCCATCCCCTAGTCTCTCACCGCCTGCCGTTTTGGCACAGCCTTGACGATGCGCCCGACTTAAGGCAAGAGCGCTCGCCTTACACTGCCTTGGTCAATCTTCACTGCTCGTTTGGAACTACCGAAACCATGGAGTTGTTATCTACATATATTTTTTAAAGATTCCGGTGGAGAGAAATACTCCCTTTGCTTTCACCTTGAACTAGCTACCAACGGCTGTCTTGTTCGCACTGGGTTTATAAGGAGCAACCACCACTGAAATAAGCACCAAAGAGGTTCCCAACACCAAAAGTTGCTGCATCGAATTTAGTGTCAAGGGTATTCCATCTACAACCAGGGGCCATTGCACCGTGTTCTGTTTGCTACATCCTCTGGATCTTGCTGGACAGCCGCCTTATCGGCGGTGGACCGACCCCTCCTCGCCCTCCCATGTCAATCACATACATGGTGGTAGTCTGTGCTAGGTAGAGTGTCGACACAATGACTCCAAGGCCTCATATTTCCAATGCTTGCCTAACAGTAATAAAGTAAGGCCCAAGAGATAGCCGGGGCTCCCCTGGATTTGCGGCTTACAACTCTTCAACCACTGGTAGGGCTGGGAAATACCATGCCTTCCGTCTTTGCCGCGCCATGGAGACCCGGCCGCGATTACAGTCTACAGTCGCCACCCTCCTACACTCTCGCGCCGCTTTTAGATCCTCCTTATCCGCCGTCACATTGGTGATAAGACTATCTATCACTGTTGCCATGCCCGTGCGGTGGCATGAGGTGGGCTCGAGATTGGCACACCTCCCGGGGCATTGCTGTCTTCGATACGGCCTGTACTCGTTCTTGGAAAGATAGGCATGCGGCAGCCCCTCCATACGCACGAGATCGAGTCTGCCCCGCGGCCTATCTAACAACTCCATGACAATCTTTGGCGCGTAGATAGCGAGTGGCACAGCACAGCGTGGGCTCCCAACGTCAGTGGCAGAGAGAGCTGGGGGGGGGGGGGGTCGGGATGCCACGAGATGATCGTCGATATCGAACCGCGTCTTTCATGGTTATCTCGTGGTGGAGCTTGGACGGTCGAGCCATCCTGCCATGAGGGGCATTGGGCAACAACCATCGGGTACTCTTCACATACTTGGGCTCCTCCGCTTGCTCAGCTACGGCTTGATACTTGGAAAAAATGCTTCACCCATCGACCTCTACCTAGTTAGTTAGCAACCCCTAATAGCAACCGACGAGGTGCATATGGTAGGCAGGTGATGAGTCTTAACGTAACAGACAGTCCCCGATCGAAGAACTTAATCTACCAAGTCCAAAGAACTGTACATGAGGTGATGCCCTCCAGCACAATCCCTAAGGCATACATGTCCACGCTTCTAGGTGATTCCCCGAGGTATCTCAATGCCACCAGCCATTTCGCTCAGCTAAAAGCAAGCGTGAAGCGCTTGAAGCGCTATTTATAAAGGCCAACAACCCGAGATAGGCTAGCTTTTGCCGTTGTGCTCTTCACCAAGCGAGCTGGTCTGACTACGATGTGTGCACGATAGATCCGCCCCGGCAAGAGCGGTGAGCTCTCCCATGTCGTGTCTATGTATGTCGGTGAGCCGAGGATGATCAAGATCCTATGAGGGTGGTACCATGCGCAGTCCGTCATCGTGCGAAGGGGTTCCGACACGGGCTCTCCCGAGTCCTCCCTGCAGGTCAAAGCAACTCATGTTCGCTGTTGCCGTAGGCTGAATACCAACAGAGAGCAGAATGGCGGAGCCGATCGGGGGGAGCCTTATAACGCCTCGATGCTCCTGCCGGAAAACTGCGTGTATTGAGTGAACAAGATTCGAATCCGATGACCTATACACAACCCGATAAGAAATAAGCAAGGGATAGGCGACGGAAGAAGAAGGAGGAACAAACTCAGATTCAGCTCCCCACGAGCCAAGACTCACGGGGCATTTATCAACAACGCCAATGAGCTTATTCATACACTGCGCAATGCTATTCTCCTAGCGTGGTAGGCTGGAGGGTGTTTGTTATCGAGCTGGGCACTTGAAACCCCCATCTCACCACGCAGTGCGGTGAGGTCAAGGCTACGCCTCGACACCTTCTCGTCAGGGACCAAGTGAGTGGGTCTAGTGGCGTTTTTTTATACCCAAAAGTCCCGATGGTAGGTGGTGGGCATGCGCTCGGCTTAGCCTGCCTACGACCCGGGCAAACATGGTCAGTCCCCAAAAAGCACCCGCGTTTCCTTATCTCAAACATACCCAAGCCTTCTTACTGTGCACACAAACGGCGGGCGAGTAAAAAATAGGAAAACCCCAGCGGAGTGGTCGAGATACGAGGCATGAGAAGGGGCAGCGCAGGGAGAGAGAGGGAAGAGGGCTGGCTGGCTGTAAGACGGAGCAATCGGTTTGTGGAGAGAGCCTTGTCTTGGGGGTGTCGTCAACCAGTCCACCATCTCGTCATCTCGCGAGGCTGGCTGACAGGAACGACATCGACACCGACGGCCGAAATCGTCAAGAGCTGAAGACGGGCTGACGGCGCAGGCGTGCAACAAGGGGGATCCAGAGATGCAAAATTAAAGGTGAGTGTGGGAGCAAAAGGGGGGCGGGAACCTTCCCAAAGCAGCCAGCAAGTTGATTCTGGCTCTGTGCTGTCTCATGTGCACCCCATAACACTATACCCAAGCATCTGGCCTGTGCCCGCCGGCTTATCAGATTTGTTGCATCTCAGATGGATTTTGTTTTTTCTCGTTGCCTTTTTCACTCTTGGCTTATTCGGGACCTGGTCCGTTGACCGCGGCAACAGTGAAGTGCATCCGATCCGCCTTGGGCTCCCACCTTTGGAACTCCCCACCTTCAGCGACATTGCCTCTGATGTCGTCTGGTCCGTGTCAATGACACCCACGCTTTCATATAACGTTAACCACACGTGGAGCGTTGTGAACGGGCAATTCCCGATCTCGCGATCCATGTGACGGGGATCTCTTGAACCATCCCGCGTTGCTTCGCCCGTTTCGCCGTGGGGCGCGTTATACCATTATAACTGTTTTTGTTTCCTCTTGATCATGTCATGAAGGGCGGCTGCGACCATCGGAATCTGGGGAGCCGGGTCTTCCTCTGGCGCGCTGTAACCATGGGGAGCCAACACATTCCCGTCAGGTGTTCTTGACTGTGTGATATTCGCGGGTGGATAGTGGCAGGGGATGGGTCGGAAAGGGCTCCGGGAGCTTCCGTGTATGGGTTTTATTGTGATAAATCATATTCCTCTCATAATCTCGACGGTTCTTGGAGTCGCCAGCTTCCTCCCACCTGCGCATTGGAAATCGGCGTTGCAGGTTTTGGAAGAATGCGGTCGTTGTGGGGGGTGCGGTCAGCGGAACCAGCGGGCAATGTAAAAGCGCAGCGATTCGTCTAAAGTCGCTACCCCACCACAAGCTGCCCTACCATTACCTAATTGATGTGCTGAGGTCTGCAGCTGGCCGCCACCACCGAGCGGAAGAGTGAAGAGACGGCGGGATGTATCCGTCAAGGCTGAATTGCCATGTGCTTTGCGATGCTCCCCAAAGCTACCGGGTATATATGGAGGGAGAAAGAAAAAAGAGGTACTCCAGCGGGCTGCTCTCAGAACAATGGGGGGCATCGCTCCCGGGATCCATCCCCCCCAGCCCGGCGATGAGTATTCGCAGGACACCGAACGACGCTGCCCTCAGGGCAGCGCTGCTGGTGGCGAGTCATGGTCTTTTCGCACTCTGGCCCTTATCGTCGTTGCAATGCAGCTTTCCATCCTGAAGAATATTGTTATTGCAGGGTGTGTGAGACATGCCGGGTCCGGTTGACGCCGAGCCGTGGAGAAGGTGTCCGATGCCTGCTTTGGCCAACCCGAAACAAAAGGCCCACCAAGGAGGCGGGCAGGATAGCCCGCGGCCGGGCGGGGAGTGGGCAGCAGCATAACGGAAGGGCCGAACCCACAGGCGGGGGCCCCTTTCGAGAAGGAAGGCTCCCGAGGTCCTGTCATGACCTGTCTTAGACCAAAACGGGCGCATTGCGAGAACCCAAGTCGACGCTGGTCGGTACAGGTACCCTTTTAATTTACGCCGTGTGTGAGCTGTCGGTGGGCATGATGGGCGGCAGACAGTTGTGGGTATCATCCGGGCGCTGCAGCGAGCATTTGGCAGCATCCAGCGTCACAGGCTTTTTTTCGACTTCCTGGCGGCAACTAGATAAACATGCGATTGGTGATTTGCCGTGTGGTTGCGGTAGGTACGGATTATCCTACCCCAAACCCCTGCGAACCAGAACCACGAACTATTGCGCGCGCAGCCTGCGTCAGCACGTAATCCTACTCCCCAAAACTCTGACTCGTGGGATCAGTGCTTTTCGACTGGCGTAGCGGTGAGGTAAGTCAGCAAGAGATCAACCAGTGAGCGGGCACCCGATCGCGATTTGACGATTGTGCGAAAAATGGGCTTTGTGGTGCGACTGCACCAAGAACCGCCAGACGCCAAACGCAGTCTTCCCGTCTGTGACACCATTCCGACCCACTATCGCGACGGTCGAGCTCGGATGCTTGCACGACGGCAAAATTCTCACTGCCTTGCACCGCAGCTACCCTACCAAGCGGTGTGGGGGCGCCTTGGAGAAGACAGCAGGTACCCGGCAAGATCGCACGTTGTGAAAGTGCCTCGGCGACCAACTTGGTGGCCACTCTCCGTTTCCAGCCCTTGACCACAGAAGTAAGGAGGGTGATACGGAAATGTATCCCGTTGATCAATGCTGGGAGGGCCTGGCGTACGTACGAATACGTACGGATGACTAGCTAGCGTGATCCCTATGATAGCATGCGCGGAATTGCGCATCAAGTCATTCAGGAGATATCACAAACGGTGGTGCTCGTGTCAATAAAACCAAGGTCGGGCGGCGCCTCCGTACCTCATGCCAATTGTCACGATGATGTGGAGCCCAGTGAATGCGGGGAGCAGAGAGATACAGCCCATGGCTGATGCTGCTGCTCCTGCTCGACATCATGCTTCCCAACAGGCTGAGACGTTGTCGATCGTAGCAAGTGGGAAGAGCTGAATCGATATCTGCTGGAAACCGATTGCTTCAGATGCTGTGCCACAAACTTGCCGGCATGTCGGACGACATTAATCTATGAGGGAGAGGTATGGCTGCCACATGCCCTCTACGGACAACCATCAGATGTGGTTGGGGCCGTGTCTATGCTTGAGGGCCAAGATTTCGAGAAGGATACCGTGTCCGTGTTCCGGACCGAGGGTGGGTCCCAGTTTCGACAAGTCACAACGGCGAAGCTGCGAGATAAGGTAAGGCAAAAGAATGCGCCTACGCCTGCGCGAAGAGGGATGCGCGCGCGACAACGCTCGGGCGGCAGGACAGGCGAGACAGGGCAGCTGCCTGCTCGTCAACATGGTTTGACCCTCTGTCCTCGAATCGCAGGGCTGTTGTGCTGCTGTGCCACAACGCAGAGTGGCAGCTAGAGACGAGGCTAGTAAGCTCACGGAGTCATCGAGTGGTGCGAATACCAAAGGGGCAGAACAGATCATGGCCGAATGGGAAGCGTTCCAGGGCGCCGCATTGGATCGCAAGTGGGTGGTGGTTATCGCGAGCCGGGGCCGTTTCGAATCTCTTCAAGGGCCACGCTGGCCAGCAAGGGGACTGGGCGCCATGATGCCTTGATGCACTGATGCAGACTGCAGGCGCTCACACGGCAGTCGCCCAGCGCGGGCACCCAGCTCCCAGCTCGGCTCAGCGGGCCTGAAAAGCTCATGCCTCGATGGGCTCGATGGCATGGGATGACATGGGAGTCGGATTCGAGTTGGATTCGTGGATCGGGGATCAGATGGTCCATGGTACAAGCTGGTTCAGGTGGTGCAGCAGTGCCAGAGCGCCTTGAACGCCTCAGGCCGAAAACGCTTATCTGGACCCCCACACGCAGCCCTCGTCATCCATGTGGCTTCTGTTGCGCTCGCTGCAATTCCCACACAAGATCCCTGTCCGAAAAGGCCCGTCCGACCGCCGCCCCGTGTCACTCGCTGATAAAGTCGCAGATTCGCGGCCTCCTGTTCGCCAGACGCGACAGGGCCCGTTGGGCAAGCACTGACCAACCGGTGGGTCGCCGCTTGTGTTCAACGGGCGGATGGGGGGTTCGAGGGGGGCAGCAGCCAGAGGACCCTGTATGGTCTCTTCCAGACTTCCGTCGATTGTGAAGCGAGAAGCACATGGGTGAGAGGTCTCTTGCTGCCATTATGAGCGAAGCGGGGGAGGATGGAACGCGGCGGATAGAAGAAAGCGATGAGGGGACAGTGGTAGGCTGTAGCCAGCCCTCCACGTTGATGCTCACCCGCAAACAAAAAATTTAAAAAAAATTTAAAAAAAATGTACCCACAAACCCACTTTGTCGCCCACCTCCCAGCGTCCAGGCTCCCACGACATTCTCCACGTCCCGCCCACGCTTGCGAGCACCCCGAACCCCTTCTCAATGCGCGGCATCTGCGCTGCTCCGCAATGGGCTGCACCACCCAGCAAACAGCAGTCCCCAACCGTCAAAGCCGCCAGCATCCGAGGCAGAACCACTGGGCCACTGCCCGGCATCGCCGTTCAGTCAGGGTCTATCAGGGTCCCCTGGTAGTCGTGCGGCAACGATTGGTGAATATCGATTGCATCGATCGTCAAGCCGATGCTGCTGCTGCTCACTTTCTACGCTAGGCACTATATGGAAGTGCAGGTCGATGCGGGACGAGTTGACGAGCGCCGTTTCCGGCCCGGATGAGGTGCTCGAACAGGATCCTATCGTCACCTCTAACATCCCAAAGCAGACACAGACTGGGGGTCAAGAGTGTCAAGAGTGGGCGAGACAAGGTATCTAATACGTTGCACTTGCCGAGCTATCTCGTAGCGTTGCATAGGCGGGAACCTCCCGCGCCGTATCAGCCCTGGGGGCGAGCCGGTACTTCGCTAATGGCAAAAACTGCTGCACGCGCCTATCAGCACCTCTGGTACTGAGGTACCTGGTGTCGCAATTTATCTCCCTCAAATCCCTGCCGCGGGCGCTATCTCTTCCCTCCTCTTTCCCTCGTCTGTCCGTCTGCTGTCTCGCCCGCAACCCGATTCTCTATCCACCTGAGCTCTCATCACCAAAGCAGAGGCCGGCCGTCGTTCTGCTTCCTGTCGCCCTGCTTCCCTCGTCTTCTGCCACACGCTCACGCACATTCCCACGCCTGCCCGCTTCGACAGCTTCGCGCAGGCTAGTCGACCCGTCACCCGGACCGTGTGATTTTGGGTTGCACCTTGTCCCCACCGCACTGCTGGCTGCTGCCCGCCGCTGCGACAAACCGCAACTTACATCCCCCGCGCATATTCCCTACGGAATACTGCCTACTTATCTGCGCCACGACGGGAAGCAAACGGTTCTATCCAGCTCCCTAGCCTCAGGTTGCAACCTATCGAGCCCCCCTCCCGGACTGGCTCGCTGGGCATGTCGACTTTGCGATATTGCACCACTCTCACCTATCAACAGCTGCCATTCGCATATCTCCCAACCATATCAAATCCACGGCCAGATTTAGGACGCTGTGCCTGAATTCCGCCGAGTGCCCCCCCGTTCCGTCCTGCCCAGTCAACTTGCCTGCCTTTTATCTCTGGCCCCCCGGTCCCCCTTGCTGCCTTGTTTTGGTATTCTCACAGCACATGGGCGTCTGATACCCAGCCCACAAGCGCCCTTACCACCAATTCCCGTATTCTACATATCTTTGCGCAGAGCCGCCCTTAGCACGATAACGACTTTCCACAAAACCCCCCTGTTCTCCCACCTGCCGCCCGCTCCCCTCATCTAGGAGGCTTTGATCTCTCCATCCAACACTCGTGGATGACCGCCAACGCTCCCGTGTCCTGTCACCCTCTTATGGACGACTTCTCAACCACGCCCACTCAAGTTCTTGCTGCCATGCATAATCTCCGGTAGCTGTGGTGCTGTCGCCAGGTAGCAACGTCTCTCGCCAACGAGCCAGCTGCTTTATTCTTTCAGGTCGCCAGCAAGCTTCCTGTTTTGTCTTCCCGCTATCATCTGTTCCTGGCCCAACAGTGTGCCACCCCTCACTCGCCAGAACTCATCCTGTCTTGACATTAGAGATGTCAAACCAGTCTTCCCCTTCGCCGGCCCAGTCGGCGACGACAATCCAGGGAGACGACTCCAAGATGCCCCAGGGGCATTGCCGGTACATTCTCCTGTTGCCTGAAATCAAGGGCCAGCGGTGTGCCTGCGTCGGCTTCGCGCTCAACAAGGGCATTCCTGGCGCCACGTGCGATTGTGGTCATCTGGCATGCTTCCACAACAAGAACCCTGAAGCGTCCAGCGACTCGAAGCAAGAATTGGACCTTCTCAAGAGGCGGATTCAGCAGCTTGAAGATAAATTGTCCAGAGAACAAGAAGACGTACTCGACGGCGTCGTCTCGAGATTGACTGAGGTGGAGGACCACCTCGAGAAGAGCAGGGAGGAATTCAGCGACCAGATCAAAGGGACGTACCGGAACGTCAGTATCAGTTGGCGTTCCATCGAGCAAGCGGAGCGCAGGAACCAGCAGCAGGACGAGCAAATTCGACAAGTCTTCGATAGACTTAGTGCGCACGACGAACAGCTTGGCAGGCTGCGGGCCGGGCAGATGGAACTACAGGACGCTGATCTCAGCTTGGAGGAGCGAATCGAAAACCTAACCGAGACCCTGGAGGAGGAAGAGATATATTTCCCCAGGTCCAGAGACCGGCAGCCGCGGAGGAGATCAACTTCAGACACTTCACGCCCAAGAATCCCTTTAGGCCCTTTAGGCCCTTTAGGGGCTGGGGGGGACGCCTTCGACAGCTATCAGCGTCCCCGTCGGTCGGTCGAAGACAGCCCCCGCGCACGAGAGTTTGGAGACGTATTCGCTCGCGACGTCACTCCAGCCCTCCCGAGGCCAGTGCCCGCGTCTGCGCGGTCCACGGGTGCGTGGACAGTCCACATATCACTCCTCCCTCATGCTTTTGTACCCATGCCGTTCGAGAGGAATACCAACGCGTACCAACGGTGCCTGTCACGAGGACTCCACCAAATGGTAGCTGTCCACGGACGAGACGCCGAATCGTTCACCACAGCCGTTGAGAAGGCATTTGGGCAGTTTCTAAAGGACCGCCAGTGGATGCCACTCCAGGCCAAGCTGTGCGACGTCGAGACACTCCAAGGACTACCCATGTTGCGGCAACTGGATCCACACATGGTAGACGCACCTTATGACCACGAGTTTCTGCGCCATCATGTAGCCGTGTGTGACAATAACGGCACGATCGACTCGCTCTATATTGCCATGAGACGCCACACAATCTCGTGGCACACGCTGAGACACTCGCCCGTCTTCATGGAGGGCCTCGAGGCTGCTTGGGCTTACGATGGCCTGCTGGACACAGATCCTTTCGATGGCAACATGGCTATTGATGACGGGGAACGACCGGCAGCTGGTGAAATAACAACGGCGCTGCCCATTCAGCCGTCACTAAAGAGGCCGTTAACACGGTCGGACAGCTTTGGGGCAGGTGGGGCGGCGGCGGCCGAGCCCGATGAGGCAAGGGTGAAGCGGGCGTGTCCGGTACCTCCGCCGGGCACGATTGTCGATATGAGGAGGCGAGGCGTCGAGACGGCATGAAAGCAGCGCTAGACCGATGACATTGAACCTTCTTGACGACCTTGATGACCTCACTACACATCCTCGACGACCTGGGCGATAGGATTTGAGATAGTATGAAACCAATGATAAACTGTGACCATAGCGGTGGATAATTTTATAGACGGGGCGGGAAATGGGCGTTTGACGGAGACGGGGCGTATAACGATACAGCGAAGGGAAACTAGGGCATCACAAGGTGCTAGGCTGGGTCGACATGTTGTGTTGCATTGTGGGCCTCTCCAGTTCTTCCATGTCGAAGCTTTTTTATTTGCATTTCGTTTTCCTTATTCTTCGTTGAGAGATGTGTGACTGGACGAATGTTCCACGAGATAGGGGTTTGCAGATAGTGGGAGACAGTTAGGGCTTAGAGCCTGGGCAGTTGGGGTTTGGTTCCAAGTTGGCGTCCCTCTGTCCTACGGTGTGTTTTCTCTTACAGAGCAAGGGGCCGCTGAGCCTGGATCGCCTCTTTCGTGGGAATTGGCGGGTTTTTAATGAGGACGGGTGGTCGAATAGAAGTTCTTCCCAACACACAAAGCATGCTCCTGCTGGACTCCAGTAAAAGTTAAGGTGAAGGGATTAAAGTGATAACCCCACAAAGAAAGGGTTGTCGATGCTTTGGATGATCCGATCCAATATTATACATACACGTCAACGGAGACGGTTTACCATGCTCTGGGTACAAGGAGGGAGTGTGTTTGCTCGTTCAGGCCGCCCTCGTAGTAGTTTCGAAGTCATTTTATTTGGATGTGATCCTGGCACGGTCTGAGATGTTCGACGGCATGATCGCGGGGCTGCAAGGCATTCGAAGGCTGCAGGGCATTAAAACGTTGGTGGCTTGCCCCGCTCCTCACCTTAACATGAGGCTGGGCCTACTTGGTAGGTTGCCGAAGATTCGCCGGCGCGTAGGTCGCATAGGTAGGATCCAATGCGCGTGTCGCCCAACCCAACAAACTTGACCGATTTCACTACCACCACCTCGACTCTGAACAGAGATCAACGCAAACCTCTCTGGTGCGGGCAACCACGAGCACTTTACAAGGAAAATCTTGCCTGCTTAATTAACGAATTCCTCAATACCACTGCCCGCGCAGACTCAATTTCCCCAACTGCAGCCCGCCCCAAAACTGCACCGACCTTTCTCGTGTGCCTGGGCGTGATAGCGCCAACCTGTCACCATGGATCTGGACATTGAGATGGATGTCGATGTCGACGATGCGCCTTATGTCGCGCAGATTCCCGAGGCATATACCCAGGATATCATCACAGGCGAGGAACAGGTACGAACGCACACCCCGGCGCCCGCTCTTTTTTGCTTTGCCAATTCGCTGATCAGTATCCCTCCCCCAGGAACCTGGTGAAGTTGACGAAGACCCAACCAATTCTGGGGGTGATGATGCACACGCGGACAAAATAGTCACGCCACACAAGGTGCACATCCGGGGATTAGACACTTTCACTCCCGACGATGTCAAGGCCTATCTCGCCCAACACTACAGCGCCGGGTCGTTCGACAGAATTGAATGGATCGACGACAGCTCTGCGAACATCGTATTCAAGTCAGAAAGCATGGCGCAGGAGGCTCTCGTGGCGCTCGCGGCGGTAGCGATTGCCGATGCCACTCAACTTCCGCCCCTTGAGACTGTTCCTGCAAGGGATTACGCCGCCAAGCCGGACAGCCGCCTGCAGGTTCGTTTCGCTGTTACCGGCGACAGAAAGGTGGTCGGCGCAGCGCAGCGCAGTCGTTTCTACCTCCTACACCCAGAGTACGACCCGGAGGAGCGCCGCCGTCGTGGCGATTTCACCCGAGGCAAGTATCGCGACCGCGACGAAGGCTACAGAAGGGATGGGAGGGGCAGAGGGGACAAACGAGACGGGCGGGATGGCAGGAGGAGAGATCACCGTGACGAGGAAGACGACGAGCCATTTGACGTTAATCTCTACGGTGATGACCCGGTGGTGTTGGCACAGCGCACTCTTGGGCGACGGCCGCGGTCTCGGCGAAGGTCGGCATCTAGTGGTTCGCTCGAATCCGACCATTCCCGGTCATACTCGCAACGGAACCGAGAAAAGGAGCTTTTCCCATCCCGACGTTCTGGTAACGGCTATCGAGCTCGTGCCCGATCGGCGTCCCCTGTCCGAGACCGTGATGGTGACGCACAGATGGATGAAGATGAGTCTGCACGGGTGGCTGCTGCATTACGCACCCGCGAAAAGGGCCGGTCGATTCAAGAGCGTCTCACCAAAGACAATAGCACCCGAGAGCCTCGGGAACCCCGTGAGCTGTTCCCGACAAAGGAAAACAGGGTCAAGGAGCTTTTCCCCACGAAGATCTCTTCAGTTGCAGGCAGCAAGGCGCAGATGGATCAGGTAGACGACACCACTGTCCTGGCTAGCGGTATGTCACAACTTCTCCTCTCGGGGCACCCCAATGCTGGCGGCACAGGCCTTGTGGCGCCGGCACTGAAAGCCACAATCCCCCCTACGGCTGTACAGCTACAGCGATGCGCAACCATAACCTAACCAGAAATATGTCGTTAACGTCAACACTCAGCAAAACTAGCAGATCGAATCACCCCGCGGAGTGCCGCAGTGGTCTCCAGCGGTCTCAACATTCGCGGCCTAGCGACCAAGCGTGCTAATGAACAGGGGCTTACCATCAAGGGTACCGGGGCAACTGCAAAGGAGCTGTTTCCCGACAAGTTTGGGGGAGGTAATTCGGGAAAAGAGTTGTTCGCGGACAGGTTGGAAGGCAGAGGTCGGAGGAGGCAGAAAGCAGAGGACTCGTTTTACTGATATCACATTACAAGCCGGGCACTATCATGGCAGGCGAATCCCCCCTATGCACAGCCAGCAATCGACGACGATACGGGCAGTGGAAGCACTCGCGCTCACAGCCGGATCCCCCATTTCCGCCGACAATCTTGCCGGGTCTGAACGTGATGCTCTCTGGTTGAGCCGAGGTGGATTGCACGAGGTGAAGCACACGAATAGGGAGGATCGTCTGAGGACAATCCGGGTGCTGAAGGTACGGCGACTTCTCCTATCATCGCCTGAAAATTGGTTGCGTTTGATCATGACTAGAACGAGACAAACAGACAGGCAGGCAGCCCGGTTTCGCACCTCACTCGAGTTGACTGTGCAGAACCTCGGACATATTGGTAGCGCTTAGTAAACCCCCAGGAGCCGAAGTCACTCCAGACATGTTGTAGAGCAAACCAGGGCAGTACCGTTCCATCAAAAACTAAATAGCATTGCTTGCCAGACAAATTTCTCTGCGTCCCTTGTCTTTCCGGTCCCTCTCATCTGCAGTGCGATGCCCACACTAAAGCTCTATATTCCACTTCAACGTCAGCTAGATATCAAGGGAAGGTGCGGTCCTGTTTGCCTTTGGCCGGCGCAGGGTCTGCTGGTTTTTCATCTAAAGGGAAGTCACCCCCGCTAACCATATCTTTCCAACGGACGAGCACACACATTTATGCCTGTAGTGCTACTGTGACACCTCTTTGCCATTTCACGTTTACCATTGCGACAGTGAAGCAGAATGTGGTCATGGTTCTATCTGTTCTCTGTCTTTATCTCATATCTGCCAGAGACAGTCAACTCAACGCCACTTCAGACTTTGGTCAAACCCCAGCCTCAAAGGTCAAGCCGCGTATCGTATTCCGCCCGCCAGCCCAAACATCCAAGCAACCCTATCTGTATTGGATCGAATGTCCGACCATCACTGGCTCAGAGGCTTGCGGACCTCCCGCGCGCAGCAGCCTTCCTTCGGGCCCGGATCTGGTTCCTCACAACCACCGCCCGCGAACGATGCCCCTAGCGATACGGCAACAAGGACATCCATCCACGACCCTTTGGCATCCCAGCAAAATCCCCATGGCTCTCCAACCCGCCACCGCGCCGTCCATCGTGTCTCAAGCTTACTGAACCTGAACTTTGGGCTCGGTGCTGCCACCAACAGCAGCGGCGAGCAACGATGGACGGCATCAACCTCGACCACGTCGCCACCACCACCACCTCCTGAACCGTCGCCACGGCATCGTTATAGGGACAGTTTCGACCCAGAGCGGGATCTAGAGGCAACATGGCACAACCCGAACTTGCTGCAGATGGCCGAGTCGTTGCAGGCAGTGATGATAGGCAGACGGGATCCCTTAGCATCAATTCCTATCATGTGAGTATGGTCTCGTTGTCCTGTCTAGTTATTGTTTCCTTCTAACCCATTCTTGTCGTCATCTTCCAGGTATAACTCATATGTCTTAAGGCTAATCGAGGGCTTCGCGGACATGACCAAGAAACTGCGGGAGAAGGACGAGAAGATGGCAGAGCTTAGTAGCCTGCGGGAGAAGGAACTGGACCAATTCCGTGGCATCAGTGAAGAATGGATCCAGCGCGAGAAGGACTACAAGGCCGAAATCAAGAGACTTGAGCTACTCTTGGTGAAGGAGAGCAAAGACGGTGTTGCATCGGTCACCTTGGCGAGGCACAACAGCCTAGTGAATCGTTCCGACACCAAGCGGTTCCAGGCAAGGCTGGGTAGGATAAGCAATTCCCAAGATGAGGGTAAGTATACTCCTATATGTAGGATGGATAGGGGAGCTAATGCTTTCCCAGCAGGGCCGACGAACTCGGTTCCTGCGCTTAAATGGGAACTCGAAAGCACAGATCTCACAAGAGCGGGGAGTTATTATCGAATAACAGGCATGCCTATTCCCCCCCAAGTCTCGAGAACTACTCGATACTGACCGGCCGCCTGTCTCTAGAACCCCGCCCCCAAATGGTCGACCCCAGTAAAGATGTGTTGATGAGTCGCCTTGTAGAAAAGGATCAAGGGCTCCTAGCAACAGCGGTCCCCGTTGAAACACTCACGGTACGGCAAACACGCATCCTCGACGGAGTATCTCAGGCAGAGCAAGAAAACCAGAGCCAGCAGTCATTCGATGACTTACCAGAAAACCTTCTGACTCAGCGAGATCAGGCTCATTCAGGTACACCAACCATAGTTCCGGCGATCATTAGCTTCCCTGTGGCCCGGCAAGGGGCTTTGATTGACAAGTCACGGGAAAGTCAAGTCCCATTCAAAAGCTCTCGTGATTTGTCGAACCACGGCAGCACCAAAAGCCCCCGCGTTGGGAGTGGAGGTTCGCCACCACCTGCTGAGAAGCCCCTGAAGCATCGCTACTCATTTATCGAAGGCGACGACGAACTCGTGCTCACCATCCCCATCGTCTCTGCCTCTCAAGCGCCGCAAACAAATCCTAAACAGCCAAAATCAGTTAGCAGTCGGTCCGAGTCACGGCTGACCAGCATTCAGCCCGGGACGTACGGAAACGACGAAGCTTCGGGCTCAACTACAGCATTTAGAAAAGGCGATGGGCTACATTCATATGTACCAGTGGGTGCTTCCTCAAACTCATTGCACGGGACTACATCCGGGCCTGATCTTGATCCACTCTCAACATCTGTTAGCTCGGTGATCTGGCGGGGCGCCGACGACAGAAAGCTACTCATAGCAGACGGAAGTCAAGAGTCTGCAAGCAGCAGTGCTAGCAGCGGAACCGAGATTCTAAGAGATCCGGAAGGAGGCACTACCGGCGAGGAAGCTACCACACAGCATCCCTCGACTGCACTGTTAACTCCGAGCCCCATGAAAACTACGGAAGCCGCAGATTTTAAGAATGGAGCTATTTTGATTTCGAATGGTAAATTTAGCACACCCACCGTCCCAGTCTCAGCCGTGGACAAGAAACCAAAAGAAGAGACACCAGCGCCTTCAGGGGTCGACGCGGCTCCGAGGCTGCTTTCTTCGAACAAACCAAAATCCCCAAAGAAGTCCAAAGCTGTGACCCCATTGGGGACCGACGATCTGCCGGATGTTGTGGGAGGCGCTGCGCGTATCGTAGTAGCTAGGGCTGTGTCGAGGGCGGACAAGCCCTATGGAGGGTCTGGTCCGTCAGACGAATAAGGCGACATGTCTCAGTATTGACTAGCCCAGTCGATTGTTGTTTGGGACTAAGGTGTCGATGAGGTTCAGCCCTCGTTGGACGAGGGGAATCAATAGTAGCACGTTGTATGACTAGATGTATTTGTGTAACTTGTACTTGAAGTGTAGCTCCATAAGTGGTTAGTTACCCTTTTGTGGGGGGATCCTCCGCTCCGCCGTGCTTCACAACTTTGTGATGGAAATGGGAATGGAATATTATGCTAGATCCGTCTGAAAGCTTCCACGGTCTGAAGTTTATATTGCAAACGTTCGAAATGTCGAGATGGTGGCACCATGATACCAGCACCACAAAGCCAAGCTATCATGATACCACCCCACCCGTCTCCTCGTGTTGAAACAGCAGAACTCGGACGGTTTGGAGTGGTGTACGTGTCGATGCACAGGAGCGCAATGATATGAGAAAGCAGAAACTCGTGTACCCGTCAAAACCCACACGCATCCCTCGCCTGACGAGTCATATTGCCACACGTCGGAGCTCATGGGTCCTCATCATGCCCCAAAGGTGTCTCGAGCAAAAACATGTAGCGCCACGGCTTCTGCTGTTGGACCGTGCTAAGTATGGGAGCATCGAGTAAACAGCCTTGGCCCTCAGTATTCTTCCCTCGGGGTGGAGGGGCCCGTTGACTCACCACGCCGAGCAGCAGCCAGCTCCGCTCTGCAGTATGTATGCATATTGACCCGTTGACCGGTGGTTGTTAGGAGTTCTTTCTTCGGCATGTTTCATATTTTCTCCCTGCAGAGAACCTCGGAGAACTATAGAGGACCTGAATTTACCACGAAAAAAAAAACAAAAACAAAAAAAACGTTAAAGAGCATTGGTGGTAGCCACTGAGTTAACGTTAGATACATTACGGATAAAATGAAACTTGAAGATGATTGATAATTGGTAAGTTCTCACGTGACCCTGCTTAAGTCAACTTCCCGAGCCCCTTTTTATATCAACACTCAATAGCGCCAGTGGTTTAGTGGTAAAATCCATCGTTGCCATCGATGGGCCCCGCGTTCGATTCGCGGCTGGCGCAATGTTGCATTTTTGTCCCGCCTCCCATTGATGCATTCTCATGCATATACGAATTTTTTGAGCTGGCTCATTACTCCTTGAAAATTTCGTATGGTATTTATTAAGTGATATATGTAACTGAAGTTCATCTACCTTATGAGGCTGCCGAAGTTGTCGTGTATCCTGACCAACCCGAGAAGCGAGTTAGTCCAAACGGCGCGGCCCAGATCCCCGGGTCCTGATTAGATTGGGCCCTAACGGTGCACTTGCACAGTGCTCCCCCCCTGCCCATTCCATCATTTTCAAGATCGGCGCAAGGGGATCGAATGGTAGTGTATAGACACGGGTACGTTTGTCTCAAAGCACATACATGTTTATATACTCGATATTATTGCTAGGGTCGATCGAGTATCTTGGATATCGTTTACTACCCTGCCAGCCAACGAAGACATTGCAGCATTTCCAATGACAGACAGACTCAACCCAAGGCAGGACCGAGCGAGCCAGGCAATGAAGAGTGCGCTGACCGTGACGGAGGACGCAAAATGGATTCAGGATCCAGCCGTCATCTCCGCCGAAAGGAGTTGGAAAGAGGTTGGCCCATAGCGACAGGCCGTGACTTTTTGCGCAGCCCGCAAGCAGTAGCTGCTAGTGTCTGTGTTGCTGCTCTAGCCCACCAGCTCTTTGACAATATAGCGTTCCCGCATGCCTACTAGCCGCTGCGGATGTAGATGAACGACCCAAGGACTCGGCTTTGGACGCTGCATGCTACAGTGATAAAAACAAAACCACGACCCGTCCTCGGCCCCCGCCGCCTCATCCGTTCCATGCAACCTACCCCCCCCCTCCCCTACGGGCTCGCCCAAACACAGCCCATCCATTCGGAACTGTTGTTCGGCTCGCCGCCCACAGCCGGAACACACCAGCCAGGCTCGCTAACCTTTGCAGAAACGGGCGATGGACTACGACATCTCGCCCGCACTCGCCTCGCCCCGACCGCGCACGCACACGCACGCACCCGCCCGCTCGACACCCCCCCTTACCAACACATCGGGGTCGGCCTCGGTCTCGGCGACCCCCCCAAGAGAAGTCTCAGAAAGCGGTAGACGACGCTAGCGCGTTACGGAGAGAAAGGAACCTAGAAAAGAGGCCCTGCCGCGGTCTTGCGTTACGGTGGATGTTTCTTCTTCCGCGCCTCTCGCTCATCTCTCCCATCTTCCCTTTCCGGACCCTCAGGCCCTCCCCCGCCTCTGTTCCTAAAAGAACCCCCCGCCCTCCGCCCCGCACCGACGACTTTCGGTGTGTCTGGATCGCCAAGGAAAAAAGCTGGCTGCGTCGGCGTTGGCCGCTGCACAACACCCCCTTGTCGTGCTGAGGCTCGCATCCACCACCATGCCATTCCATCCACTCTTCCACGCTCCCACTGCTCCGTAATTCTTTTTTCTCACTTGTGGTGTATGGGCCGTATGTATGTATGGGGTTGGGGGGAAGTTGCTCCGGAAGCCGAGCTTTTGATTGAGGTAAATTCACAAATGGTGGGGGGATATGGGGAACAGGTCGCGAATGGCTCAAAACGGCGCTCCAACATTTCTCAACCACCCCCCTGGCCCCCAGCCTGCCGCGGCCTGATTATCGCCGCGCTATTGACGGAGATGGATCTTTGATAGGATTGCGCGCGTGAGCGTGAGCAAGCACATGGCGGGCAAGGGTGACATGATTGTTGGTGGTCCTTTCGTCCCATTCTTTCTTTTTTTGCTCGCCGTCTGCTGGGGTGCCATGAGTGGTCCGCAGTAGTGCAGATAAACCCCAATAACCTTTTGCTGCGCGGGGCGGCCTGACCGTTGAGCTTCAAGACGTTGTTTCTTTAATCGGACAGGCCATGGGTACGGTGTGGATGGCTGCGTTCTGGTAAGAATGTGTTGTGCAAAGGCATATTGCACAACCTTCTATGCACAAGACTTTGTATGAATATGATTAGATGTACCCGATGCAAATCATTTGCACCCGAAGCCAACGGCACGTATAATTGGCGGTTGGCGAATGGGATTTGCTTGGCTCACCGTTCACTCTAACCGCAGAGATCGACAGACTGCACCTCGAGTCTTATTGAGCAGGCATTGCAATAAGCCGTGAGGCTGGCCTGAGCCCGCCCTGGAAATGATAATACCTAATATGAGAGCTCTTGTATAGGCCAAGGACATGGGTTGTTATGTGATTTTCACCAGGTAACTCCTCGATAGGATGGGCATAGAGGGATTCCCTTACCGTGCTCTCGGTTCAGTACGACATGGCATTCTTGTCGATGCCGTCGCCGTCGGTATATTGCCTATCTTGTCTTCTGGGGGTTGGGCACCGGACTACGGACCATCTCAGTCCCTGGCCAGCTGAGTGTTGTTGAACATCATATCCTCCGCCTCTCCGGGATCGATGGTTATGTTTCCGTAAAGAAGCTCCAATGCAAGACGTGTGCAGCACGGCGGTTTCTTTGCTGGGGAGAGGGGTTTCCAGCATTTGCCGTCTGATGGCTGGAGCACATCACTTTCCTAGTCGCCTTGTGGTGACGTAGGACGGGGCTGTCCTACGGTTTGTTTTCCTCCCATCTCGGTCTGTCTCAGTTATCTAGTGCGGGGAAATCGAGACCGCCATGTACTGCGAGTGTACACTAGGGGTTAGGATCTGGCGCCTTGAGGACGTGCACCATGTCGGTTGCCCGTTGGATAAATGTTTCTGATCTCGAGCAGGATGGCAAGATGGCTGTTTTGTTCGCAATGTGCGACGCTCTTCGTTATCGTTATTTCCCCAGAGGTTGGTTGGTGAACATGGGGAAGGCTTTTCCTAAACAAGCTTAGCACAACGGACAAAAAACGATTTGGTGTTCAGACATATCTTCTCAAGCATTCCTTGCTCGATGCAGACTAGACTAGGCTAAGTTTTGTGGGTAATGATCTTTACGGAGGCGACGTCGTAGATGTTGATGGACATGCAAGCATTGCGAGGTCGCCGACCTAACATGGGCATAAACCTGGTCAGTGATCACGCCTTGTGCTTTTTTCGATCAATAAGATACTTACGGATACCTCCGTCTATTGGGCTAGGTGACATCGCGGGCGCAGAGACTGGGGGCTTTGCTGGGGTGAGCAACAAGAGAACGCGGAGGGTTGTGGGTGCGTGTTTGGATTCAGGTTGACGAAAGGAGATCATCGTGGGAATCCTTGCAGCAAAGTGACTTACCGGGGGGGGGGCCCGCGAACTGGGTTCAACCCTGGAGCCGGGGGTTTCTGGTAAGTCCCAACCACTTGCATCACTCCCAGCAGGGGATCCCGCTCTGCGATGCCCTGTTGTCCCCCAGCCGTGGGAGGACAGGGTAACATTGCGGCAAGGATGGCTCGGTGCTTGGCTGAGACGGAACCACAAAAGTGCCCGAGGGGCAGCGGAGAGAGACTTAAACGTCGATCACCCAAGGCGCCGCAAAGTTGAACAGCTGGTCCGCGAACATGACTCTGGCGCTTGTGGCACATCGAGGAGAAAATGTCGCAAATACACTCCGTAACAATGTCGAGTGACCCGACTGTAGGGATAAAGCCATGCTCTTCGCGCAACAAAACAGTGTTACCCGTGTTTGCGTATACCTGATCACTCTTTGCTTGGCAGGGGCTGAAATTTCAGCCTTGGACTCTCGGCTGGCCGAAATCCATCGGGCCGTGAGGGGTCCTAGTCGTGGAAGAAGGATCGTCGGTTATGACGCCGTTGCAAAATCCATGGCGGGGGATCTTTGAAGATCGATCGGAGCGTGTCGTTGTTGCGTCTAGGATCGAAAAGTGAAGCGTCAACATCGCGAGAATCAAGACACGGACCGTTTGATGAAAATTTCAAGGCAGTACGCTAGTTGCCCTCATGGGCAGGAACATCCAACAAGTATGGTGTGTGTGTGTGAAGCGGGGCCGTTACTCCTTTGGTCCTCAAAGGGCTGCTTTCTTTCCATGTTTTTTCCGTCCATGCCCTCTTGGATCCGTGCCCTGCACCTACCTAATCTGCCCCCAACGGCCTGCAGGACCAGAAATTTTGCGATTCTCGTCACTAGTCTCAACAGGAGCGGTAGCAGAGGCAGCATCATGATAGGCAACGGCAAACAAGATGCAACCTGAGGCAAAGCATTCATAGCTAGGTTAACAGGTCTGCGGCTGTTGGCGCAGGCCAGCTTGCGCGAGGGCTGGCGCGAGGGCTAGCAGCCAGCGACACCGTTGCAGCGAGTGAGGTACTCACTCGTAACGGGTCAGTGGTTCTCACATTTCCAGAACCTAGGTTCCGTGTCTGGACCCAGCCGTTTTGACTGATCTGCAGACGGGGACGAGTGCCTTACCCTTTTCAACCTGCGACTGTAACCCTTTGTTTCATGCTCCTCGTTGGCTGAATGATTTCAGCTCTGCCAGACTGCCGTTTTCTTTTTCATTCTAGCTGCCGCCGCTTGCCCAGAAGCAATGCTAGCATTTATTCGTGCTGTCTTTTCTCTCGGCCCGTCTGGTTTGTGATGTGAAAATCATTTTTTACTGCACAGCATATCGGCCTCTTTTTCAACACATAGAACGGCCGGCACTCATTACGATCTGCCCCTGGTACCCAGCCTGCCATCCCGGCCGATCATGTCGCGCACGTCGCCCGCCGCACGCTTTCGAGCTGACGGTGCTAGTCTGGGGCAGCTCAGGGAGCATGGGGAGGCAGACGCCGTCTGATTCATGAATGGTCCTAGTGAGAGCCGAGACCACCCTCATCTTTCACTACTACTATGTACCATTACCGCTTTTGCAGGAGGCATGGAATTTTGGGTTCTTCATGAGTGATTTCTTTTCTTTTTCGGCCCCCCCCCCCCCCTCTCTCATCGGGAAACCCGCTATCCAGCAGTCTGTCCGTACCAGTTTTAATGTGTCCCCCCTACCGATACAACTGTGTGGCCCCCGGTTTGATACCTGGCTGGGTTGGCATTGCACTTTGAGGTGGTGCGGGAGTAGTCTGCCCTCGTAGTCGCGCAACAGCCAGCAACATCTTCCAGCTGCGGTATTCGATCAGTGACGTGGCGGACGGTGCTGTTGTCCCACAAGATGCTGGTTTACTCGTGGAAATAACCCCGCCAAATCATGGTGTTGCAGCTCTCAGGTCCCCAGGTCCACTCATGTCAATTGCCCCTTACTGAACAAACAATCACGGTAAATATCAACAGCCAGTCGCCACAGTAGTCGCATTTTATTGCTTGGCTCAATTATGTTCTATTATTCAGCACGAGATAGCTCGTGCCATAGATGGCTCACCAGCCATCTCGCCCAATACAAGGGGCTAATTTACATGCGTAGTAGTAGTAGTAGTTACTGGTCCGTTTAGTGGTATGTTCGTCATTGACCCTGGCCATATCGCCCGCCCTCCACCTTTGCTGCGAGGAAAGTTGCTGGAAAAGGACAAACATATGAAGAACCGCCCCATTTTAAACGCCAAACTCGCACACAAACTGCCTCCACCTGCCTTATTTCCCCGGCAGCCATGATACATTAGTAGTAACCCGAGCAGAAACTAAAAGGAGAGACTGCCGTCGACTGGGCAAACACTCCCATCAAGTAAAGAAAAGGGGTATAATCAGCATAACTTGCTCCAATCGCCATTTGATATCTATATCCAAAACTTGCATGCCAACCACCGCCCATCATTCAGTTCGTATCTTTGTTTTCTTCTGCTTTTTCTTTTTCTTTTTCTTTTTCTTTTTCGCTTGTTGAGTAGGGCAAAGTGAGTGTGGTCCGGCTCAGTGAAGCAGTGATGCGACATTGACTCTGTTGAGTCTTTCGTCCCTCGGTTGTTCCATGTTCATAGGCCGTAGTTGTATGCCAGTCATGGCGACCGGCGAGCTGGGAGCGGTGGGAAGATGTGACTTGGCCGAAAAGTAGTCGGTCTGGGGCGTCATGGGCGGCAAGCGTTGTTGTGCTAGATCTGCCTTGACATATTCCGGGGAGGTGGCGTACGTGGGCGAGCGGATCGAAACCATGGCACTCAGCGAAGGGAGCTTCGTGTCTGCGGGTGAGAGGGAAGGCCGCGGAGAGATTTGCGGGCCCCCGGACATGATCTTGAGCGGCGGAAGCTCGACTCCGGGCGACCTGACGCCGGGGGATCTCATGTCCCACCTCGGCGACGTCGAATAGTGCGAGCCGGAATCCGACATGAGGGATGGAGCCAACTCCGAGACTGGCGAGTAGGCTGAGGGGGAGGGCTGCGGGGTTTCGACGCTGTAACGGCCCTCGTGAAGACTCGCCGACATGAGGGGCGGCGGCAGCGGTCTCGCACCCGGCATGGGAAGCGTCCGCGGGATGGTCATGTCGGCTCTAGCATACGACTGCATCTCGTCCCTCTCGTCATAGTGTCCATGGGGCACCTTGCTGCGCCGTTCCGACCTTCTGCGGCGGTTTTGGCTCCCGTTCCACCAGTTCTTGACAGCGTTGTCGCTGCGCCCGTTTAAGCGTCTTGCAATCTCGGCCCACCTCTTCCCAAGCTCATTGACAAGTCTCTCGATCTGGGCCCCCTCTTCCGGCGTAATGGGTTCGTGGTTAAGCGTGGGCTTGAGGTTTTGATGATACCTCTCTCGGCATTGCTTGGGGGTCCTCGAACCCAGTATGCTGGCTATCCTGACCCAGTTTAGTGCACCTTGGGAGTGGACTAGCGACATTAGGTAGTTGTCCTCGGATTGGGACCAAGGGCCCCTCCTGTGGTGTGATGCCATGGTGATATGTAGTTTTCTTGGTTGGTGTCTCTGTCGTCGAATGTCCAGCGGTTGCCGTTCCGAGTCCACCGGCTTTGCGATGCTTTGCGATATATGATCGTGAGGCAAGATACCTATCACCGAGTTGAATGGCCAGGCCAAGAACGGGATCGCGGGGAAGATGTGTTAGGCGTGATGATGGCGACTGCGTCTCGCACTCGTCGATATGAAAGCAACAATAAAGACCGCCTGTCTGGCGTGTGCTAGAACTATAATACGAAAAGACCACTGGCCGCCGGTCGGAATACCTAGGGGGTGGGTGTTGGCGTGTGGCGTGATGTCACTGATGATGTTGTTGATCCTGAGTGGATGAGGCCGTCCGGAGGGGGGGGTGGGTGGGAGAGGGCTGGTGATATATAAGTTGTGCTCAGTGTGAAAACGAGGAGGGACCGGGACCGTCATCCAGGCTGTGCGTAGTTCGGCAGTCTCAAGCACAGAGCCATCGGCCAGACCACAAGCGAGCAAGCGCAAACGGACTGGGTCTTGTACTCTGGGGTATGGGAGAATGGGGCGAAAATGGGGGAGAGAGCTGAGCAGAAAAGCGAGTGGGCTACTCCGTAGCACTTGGTAGGGGGTCATGGAGCAGCCCGGCCCTGTCAGGTTCGTGGCACGACGATGCCCTGCTAGCCAGTGGAGGATGACGGGCTGCAGTGAGGGGGGGGGGGGGGGTTCTTGGAGACTGACACAGAAACGTCGAGGTAAGGATGGTCAAGCGTGGCCAAGGGTGGCCCAAGACGGTCCAGGGTGACCCATATAAACGGGCCAGGGGGCCCATGATGAGCCTGCGACAAGTAACCTCCCAGCCAGTTGCGTGCCAGGGTCCAACAAAAAAGGCCAAGAGCAAGAGACAAGGAGCGAGGAGCACGACGGGACTCGGCCCACTCTCACCAAAGACTGAGGCACCCCTTCTCTATCCGATGTGTATCCGTACTGGACCACTACTTCGTACCCAGCATGCCCAAGCAGCCGCCAAAAGCCAAAACTGGTTGTCCTGCTCCCACAAGTACCACTCAGGTCCATAGGCTGGTGCAGACACCTAAGTGCTAAAAGAAGTATTCACCAACAGAAAAGTGACACTTTTCAAGCCGCTGCAAAGCCCAAAGCATATCCTAGGCCGATGCTTTCGGCGGTGCTTCGCTCCTGGGGACGCCGGACGACTGACACGAGGAGGTGGAAAGCTAGCTCTCCACTTCACCAAATCTTGCTAATAGCTACCGGCTCGCCATCTCAAAGCTGCTGCGTCTGCGGGTTGGCAGCTGCCCTGGCATTTCGTCTGACAACCGAGCTCAAGATGAAGCTACCTGCTATCCGTACACCAGGGCTACACTGTATGGAACCGCTGGAGCTGCGACAGCATCTCTCTGCATGTACGTCGTAGTAGTGTAGGAGCCCAGAGCCCAGAGCCCAGAGCTTCATGTGTATCCCTATCTGCCCTTTCGGGAAGAAGTTGGACAAGACAGCTTTGAAGACTAGCTCGAAGAAGACGGAAAGGGACGGAAAGGGACGGCGGGAGCTGGAAGCCACTCAGGCCTACCAGCTGGGTCTCATGGCATGTTTTTGTGTCAACGATGAAGAAAGTGAACGCCTCGCGTCGATTTAGCTCCAACAGCTCTCACTGTGGCAGCAAAGTGGGCGCGCCGACCGAACGGTGCTCCTGCGATGGCACTTGACAGACATGACGAAGGCTATCGTAGAGGCCCACCGCTTTGTAGTGCTTGGTACCTCGGCGACATTAGAGAGGGGTATGTTTGAGATGTCCTGGGGCTGCAACCTGGCCCAGAGCTCGAGTGGTTGCAACGAAAACCCAATGCTTGGCAGCCCGTCGCGCTAATCTCCTCTGCTCGGATCCTGGCCTCCCAGACCAGATCTACGCTAGCCAATTGGGGGCAGACAGGCGCTGCTGGCATCCCGAATCGTCAATCGATCGAAATAAAACGTATGGAAGCGGAAGGAGGGCGCTTCTTAGTTGGCGTCTGAGCAGAGCAGACAGCCCTACTCCTAGGCGACCGCAGACCGCAGACGACGCCGCTGCAGAAGAGAGGGAGGTGATGATGCTGCTCAAGCAGCAGCAGGCCAGCGGTGACCAACAGCGACCAGCAGCAGCCTGGAAGCGTGGCTCGGGATGTCACGTCATCCAATCGATAACAGGGCAACGTCCAATTTCAGGACGCATCGGCTGGGAGCCCAGCGGCCTGGAGCTGGATACTCTGCAGGCCTGTGGGCTTCGAGTCGGGGGTGTTCATCCCAGGTCCAAGGTCCCAGGGTGCGATGCAGACAGCAGAGGAAAATTGAGTAGCATGTAGTACCGCAGTGCCGACAGTGCCAGCTGGAAATTAATTGGCCCAGAAATCCCAACTTTTCGCTGGCTGCGGGCTGCTGGCTGCTGGCTGCGGACTGCCCTGCTGGCAGGCGGGTGCTCGGGAGCGACTGGCACCGACTGGCAGTGATGGACAGCGGCGGCCAGCTGCAGCAGCAGACGGGAACGACAGAACGGCACGGCTCCGCAACGTAAAACTGTAAAAATGGGACACCCGCAGGA
Organism: Lasiosphaeria hispida; assembly: GCA_033439745.1. Taxonomy (NCBI): domain Eukaryota; kingdom Fungi; phylum Ascomycota; class Sordariomycetes; order Sordariales; family Lasiosphaeriaceae; genus Lasiosphaeria; species Lasiosphaeria hispida. The sequence continues at coordinate 3,445,796 of JAUIQD010000002.1, read as the reverse complement.
CGATTGATTGCTTGACGGTGTGGCTACACATCAAAGTTCTAGGGTCCATGGCTCACCTCTTCTCTCATGACAACGTGCTCAAATCGGCGAGCGACGGTCAAGCAGGCTAACGGCTTAGCGGTTATGCTACATATAGTAGCGCATCCACCTGGACGACCAAGCGGCCCATCATCAACCATTGTCAACTGCTGTAGCTGCACCCACCAGGCTGTCGAGCTGAGGTCATGATCGTACGAACAGGTGGTACTACGCCAGCCGGCCAGCTTGCTTGCTTTGCGGCGCATTGTCGTCGTTGACGCTACAGCACGCCTTATTGCTCTGCATCGACGAGCGAAAGTAGAACTCTCTGACTCTCGTCAAAAATGCTTAGTGGCGTCCTGGTGGCGCGGGCTGCTGTGAGGAACTTTGGGTCGCTCTTCGGCAATCCTCGCGAGCCTTGTAAAAGCATTGATCGAGAACCGACATGGCACCTAGCAATCGCTGCGCAGGGTTTGGGCACACACAGAGAGCTTGTCCGTTAATACGGGCGCTATAGCTGGGGGTCCGCAGCGCATCTTTCCAGCTCGCGCGCACGGGACGAGCCTCTCAAAGCCGCCCAAAGCCTCTCTCTTCCCTCCAGCCCTCCATTGCAGTACGAAGTCGTGTCCCGAAGCGTCGACAAGGCCCACGGCCTTGCCCAGGCTACGCCACCCATCGGGGATGGCGTTTCCGGTAACTTTGCAAGATCAAGAGCGGAACGAAATGTGGGTGTGATATTGGAGAGGAGTCAGGAACCCACCTCGGGGAGAGCGATGTGACGGGGCGGAAAGAGGCTCCAACCTGGCGGGGACCAACAGGAGCGCCGGAGACAGGCGGGACAGGGAAGATGGCTGCTTCCATGATTGCTACAGTTCCTTGGGGTCGAGGGGAACTCGTCCCAAAACGAAGATGAAAAGCGAAAATAGAAAGGGTTGCTAGCATGTCGCCTCCCATGTCGACATCAACCTGGCGATCCAGACTGTCGGTCTCCCTAGTCCCGTTTGACACTCTCCAGTCAGCCAGCCTCTCTCCATGGCGTCCGCAAAGCGTCTGCAAACACGTCCAATCAACGGCGAGATATCTACAGTAGATGGACAATGCAGAGCTGGAAATCACCGGCTCGCTTGAGTCTCCTGGGAATGAAGTGTAAATCCCGGGCTTGGAGACCAGCGTGCGTGCCTTGATTTCCCGCAATGGCCACTCAGCCCAGCTGGACCTGCCGTGGGCTTGCTTTTCCCGAAACCGCAGAGTTTCTTTTTGAGCGAACATGCTGCCCTTTGCGCTCCTTTTTTTTTTTTTGGTTGGTGCTTCACGGTGGTGGCTGCAAAAGGAAGAAGAGGGTGGTATTCGCTACGCAGGCAAGAATGGGGATGGTGAATGGCTTGTCACCAGCTGTCGTTATTGTTTGAGATCTGCCCTGGGGGTTTAAGCTTCAAACCCACCGCTGCCACCTCAAGAACCCAGCCAGCCGGTCTGTGCTGATCCCTTGCGGGTGGCTTCAGCGTGATCCAGTAACTTGGGAACCCGACCGGCTAAATGCATCTTCAGGGGTACAACGGCGCTTAGCGCTATGTAGCTTTCCAAACGGTTGCACACGACAGGGTTGTGTCAAATCCATTCGAGGTCTCCAGTGAACTCGAGGTACTTCAGGTACATGGCCGCATACCCTACGTGCCCAGGATATACACATCCGTATCGACGGGGCTTGCTGAACACCACCTGCCGCAGCACTCCGTCTGTACTGTAGCATGTATGCTTGTACCGCAGAACGCATGTATGTACATCACTCGCGACGGCCAGCATCGCCCCGTGCCGGTGTCGCTCGACTCGTCGGGTTCCGCATGGTAACTCGACGTTGCATCTAGCAACCAAAGGGACATGCGAACAAGCCAGGCTATCGAAAACCCAAGATCCATTTCATGCTGCTGCTTGCTCCTTCCACGGCAACTGTGAGTGATGGGCAGACAACAGGGCGTCGGGTAGCAAGCATCATGCGCGTTTCATTTGCAGTGTAGTCACAAAACAAAACCATCTGAACTTGAGAATCAAGCTCCCCAAGCATATTTTCTCGCGGCAGTGAGGACGGGAGCACTGGTAAAAGAGAGGCGCGTTAACCAGGATTAAGCTTATCATGCTCGCGGTGTACTATGTAGTGTACAGTGTACGGAGTATGGGGTGCTTCGAAATTGTTGCGCTCGTCACGCTGGCCATCGTGTAGGTGACAGGGAAGCCGCGATCTCCCCGTAGTAGTAGTAGTAGTGGGTTGGCTCTCCCAGGTTGGCTCTCCCCCACCTCGCCGTTCCACCTTTGCAAGCATTGCAAGATCAACGACGTCCATGCCTCCCATCATGCCCCGCCTCGAATGGACATACACTGCGCTGCCGCGCGAACTTGCCTGGTTGCCCATTGCCAATCTCGACATGCTTTCGTCTTCGCGTGCTCGTCAGGTCGCAGAGCAGCAGTGCAACGACACCGTCGCAATCTCGCTTTGCCCCGCTCTCTTCCAATAATAATACATCGTTGCAGCAATCCGCATGGTACTCCCACACAGAACCCCGCGGCCGAGGACCAAGCAACATATGAAATACCGCCCAGCAATCGCTTTGGACGGTCACCTGGACGCCGCAGAGCCCTCGCCAAGCAGCGCGAGGCCAAGATGCCCAAGCGCCAGAACGCCAGGACAGGGTGCAAAGAACGACATCCTTGTCGTCCGTTTGCTGTTGGCCCGTTCTCAGCGATCGAGCCTGAGCTCCATGGCTCCCAGGGCTCCCAGGGCTCCCAGCCCTCCCAGCCCTCCCCACGATGCTGGCCACCCTGACCTGAGACGGCCAGATCGTGGCCGTCGAAACATCAAACACACCGTCTCAGCATCCTCCGTCTCGACCGTATCAAGCCCGCTGGACGGCGGGTCGTGAGTAAGCACCGCCGCGGTCACGTCTTCCTGAGCCCATCAAGGCTCTGATATCTCAGCGCTGATATATTTGTTGCCGGCCCTTGTGCATGGCAGGTGCATGATCTTCCCGCGGAAGCTCGCGGGATCCTATTCGTGCGCGGCAGCAGCAAGCAAAGCAGCAAGCACCAGCAGATGTGTTCCGGTTTGCTGCGCGCCGTTTCCTCGCTCCCGTAGGCTTGACTTGATACAAAACAGCATCAGCATGCTGGGCCCCAGCGAATAACCGGCCCACACGTCGCTGTCTTCCCCTCCGTGGGTCGGCCCTCCGTTTCCTGCTGGCACTTTGCAGGTTGCAGGACCGGCCTGTTTGGGGAATGCAACGGTGCAAAGGTGATCTGCACGGGCACGGGAGGATCCCGCAGAGAGGGCAAGTCTGGAAAGGGTCATGATCGCTGCTCTGACGGACGAGCAAGACGCCAAGGCCTAACAGCTGGCAGCGCCGCCGTGTGGTCGCTCGCCGAGACCTTCACTGGTGATCAGGGCCAGGTTGGTCCCCGGGGATCAACCACTGCTGGGCATCACTGACAGCCGGCAACACCGGGGGAGGGGTTTCGTGCCATCGGCGGCTCGGGCACCATCCTCCTCCACGATGTGGCTAAAGCCCGAATCGGCGACCTGGGCCCCAGAAAGAGGAGCGATCCGCCGCCAGAAGCCTTAGCGTTGACGCAAAAAACCGTTGTCACACAGCGCTGGGTCAGAGGCGCCCAATAGCACCGGGCAGATCTTCACCGTGGCGCTCAATGCCTGCTAGCCCCCCTTTGCCTGCACACCATGAGCCATTTAACCCTTCCAGGACAAATCTAGCGAAGGCCTTCAGCTGAGGCTTGGACGCCCCAATTCCCCAAACCGGAACTGTGGAGTGACACCCCAGTTACCGCAATCATGGCCGACATCAGTGCCCTAAGTCCTAACGCGAGGCATGTTTGCCCTGAAGGGATCTAAAGAGGGCCTGAAAGGGCACCAGGTACCGCCGAGCAAACGGCGCTGCTGGCCCTTGGCGCTTTCCGCTTTGGTGCCGCGCCGCAACCCTCCTGCCGCAAGTCGACAAGCCATCACGATGAGGTGATGACAACCTTGGACCAAGAAGACGCAACATTTGAACGATACTCCGTAGTCCCTAGCCGCGTCCGTAGTGGTAGCATGCACTAAGGGACGGGGATGCTGGGAGGAAGCAAAATCCTTCGCCAGGAGTACCAAATGTCACTCAGCTCTTGAAATAGAATGTCGAATACGACACCTGATGTGACGACGACCTTCATGTCTGGAGGTGAGGCGCTGAATGAACAACGACGTTTGGGTCAGAGCTGTGATGACTGCGATGCCTCACCAGGACCGCATTGGGCACTGAGACGTGACAGGCCGGCAGCGCAGATTCGAACCCCTTTCCCACGATCTCAGTGGCAGCAGCATTTGGACCACCTAACCCATAACACGCAGATGATAATACTCCGCAAGCAGATTCGGGTATCCATCCGCCAGCGTCGAGGTACGAGGTACCAGGCTAGGGCATACCTGACTTGCTCAGGGCCAACGGTCGGGACTCCAACCATCGCTCAGTGTCCATCGACCATCGACCCATCGTCAATCGCGTGTTGGGACTCGAGACCCCCGCGGCACCGTCAGCCTTTGAGAGACCGCGATCCCCACCGGAAAGAGGGCCGCAAATTTGTTGGTTGCGCCATGATTCCGCCGCTAATTCCGCCATCCCCAGTCCGCTGGCCGTTCAGCCCAATCTATTGGACCCGTGCTAAACACTCTGACCCCTGTCCAGCTCAAACCCCCCGGAGCCGCGTCGACAGAGTGCAGGCTTCGCATTCGTCTGTCGGTCGTCTGTCGGTTGCTCCCACCCGTTCCCGCTGTGCGCTTTGCGCTTTGCGCGTCTGATATGCCATCTGGGCTCTGGCATTGCTTGGGCAGAGAGCATCTCAGGTCTCAGTCTGCCAGGTCTCCGATGCATGCGCCAGAGCCAAGCTGGGCCAAGCTGGGCTGAGCTGGATGCCCCCCCCCCCAACCCGTCTTCAAAAAGTTCCCATCCCGACCTCCCAGGCGCCGCCCCGAACGCCGCGTGCGTAACTTGGACCTCCACACATTGCCTCGCAAGGACCACAGAAGCCCATCGCTTCTTTGATATTTTGCGCCCCGAGATGGCGACCGTTGAAGACGCCAGACACTTTAGCCACCTAGGAACCCCATTGGCTTGTATACGAGCCCCCTAGGATGTTTACCGTTCTGTAGTGTACAAAGCAACAAGTCTCTCCTCTTCCGGCCAGACAGAGGCGCCGCCCACCTTCTCCGAGACATTGGAGCGGGTGTTCTCCTTCAACGGTCGGCTGTTGTCCTCCGAGTTGGTCGTGGGTAGCGCGAGGCTGGCCTCTGAGCTGAGACACCCCCGGTTCCTTGCCACCTATTTCTTCCGCCCATTGAGGAAGTACCTCCTCGGGCGGCGGTGGCAGCTGAGACGGGGCGGCAGCTGAGATGGCGTTGGTTGTTTGTTTACAAACACTTGATTATACATACACACTACAGTACGCCATTCTGAACCACAAGGCCCGGCACTTGACCAGGCGTGTGTTGTGTGTTGGGGATAGAGCAACTGATAGGGGTCCAAAGTTCCTCGGTGTGTCAGTTGCTATATGCTGCGAAAATATTGACGTGGCTCGCCTCGTGAATTTCACAATGGGCTGACCCGCAATCCAGGACTGAAGGAGACGTGTGTGTCCTGCTTTGCCCTTTCTTGCCATTTGCTAATCAGACGATTAGAGATGGGACTGCGGCCTGCATCAGGGACAGCTGCGGTCTCACAGCTGCATATTGGTCTTGTTGTTTGACCTCTCCAAAGCCCCCTCCCCCTTCGCCTAACTCTTCTTCCCTCACCCAGTGGCCCTCTGGCTGCGGATTCCCCCCCCCCCCCCCCCCCTTGACTGGCCGTGAAGCCTCTCCCGGCGTGTCGCCACTGCCCCTCCAGTGGTCAAGGTCTGGAAGTGAGACATTGAGACAATGCGCATCTGCACGAGCCGTTGATAAGAGGTGGAGAGGGTGGGGAGCGAGAACATAAACGGGGGGTTACTCCTCCTCCACGCTCTGCCTCTGCTCATCTTCGCTTTTTGGGCACACCGATCCCGATAGGGTCTTAGGCGCACGCATCCTAGGCCGCGGGTCGGGGGAGAGAGAGGAAGAGGCCGACTAAACATGTTTGCTGTTTTGTTGTGAGCACGTAACACGTGGAGCTGCGTCAAGGTCTGTCTCTGCACAAGATCGAATGGGAAGCCCCGGTAGATGGACGATGAGATTACGATGTTCAACCACCAAGTACATTCATCCCCTGACCATGGACAGTCATGACTCCCACATATCAATGTGGTTGGTAAGTGACAAGCAAGACGGCTGGCGAGCATGTCATTGACAATCCTCTGCCCCCCCCCCCCTCCCCCCTTACTTGTTCTTCTCCTCCGTCTGGCGACTCGTAACCGAACCCGACTACCGGCTAGCTGGCCGGTTGGGGACAACCAGGTCATGGCGACAGGCGGGGAACGCAGATTCGATCGGAGAGCTGGCGTATGTGCACAGTACGCACATCACACACATTGGACTCGCTGTGTCTTCGCATGGACGGTGGTGCCGGGGAGATTTTCTTCTTGTCTAACCCACCACCGCCCTAGAAGGGCACACACACGCACACCCGGCTTGTTGAGCCAACCGCTCTCTTCCCGTCCCCCCTCCCCATCCCATCAGGACCTTTTTGCTATTCTGGTTCGTTTTTTGGGCCTTGCTTCTTGCTGCACTCCCCCCCTCCTCCCTCCGTCTATCGGTTTCCCCTCCTTCGGGCGCCGGCCTGTTCATCCTACTCGCTGTGCGTCCCGCTGTTCTTGGCTTTGTCACTCCCTATTCTGCATGAATCGTGGACGTGGATCATGGTGCCAGCACCGGCACCGGACAGCCAGCCCCGTAATAGGGGCTGGGGGAGGCGACACCAAATGCTAGTTTGCCGGCGAATATTACTGGCATTGCACGACATAATGGCCAAACGGACGGGTCAACGGACGGGTCAACGGACGTGGCGCTCGGAAAATAAAACGTTGCTCGCGAATCCAATATTTGTTATAAGCCCTCGCCGGAGTTGCTGGATGGCTGCCTCCTATTTGCCAACATTAAGATGAAGGGGAGACACTATCATCACCGAGTACAGTGGATACATTCAATGAAGCACGCAGCCAGCAAGCTGAACTTCTATGCTTCGAAAGGGAAAGATGACGTGTTTTACTCGCTATATCATGTCATGATAAGAGCTTCGTGTAGATATCTGCATGTGTTTATTTTGTGGAGGCCAGGGGACCGAGAGGGGGTTGAACCCATCGCCCATCTTCGAGGATCAGGTGGCGAGGATCAACTCTAAAGATCGGGTCAGGGTTTTGCAAATGCCATACCCTCTTTCGCCATTGTGACGCGAGACCGCCTTATGACGGCCAAACGCTATCGGAAACTGAGGCATGTCTCAGCAAGGGGAAGAGGAGTCGCGTGTCTCAGTTGTATCGGCAGCGAAAGGTGGTCAGGAGAAACATGTTCCCATTACGCAAGTTTCCTCCTGCTTGGCCAAATGGAAATCCCACAGATCAACTGAAGGCGGCGGGGAGGAGGGAGGGCGAGGTCCAGAAACGAGAAGGCAGAGAGGATTGGGGGGGGAGGAGAACCCAGTCTGCTTGCGCTGTGACACTCGTCTCTTCGCTCACCAACCACCTGATCACCCACGCAGACTAGAGAAGCGAGAAGCATGAAATCGGGGGGGGGGGGGGGGGGGGGGGGAGGGGGAGGCGGCGGTGAAGGCCTATGTTTGAGGGCGGCAATGGGCAAGCAGTTGCAAATGAAGAAGGGCTTGAAACAAGAGACGGGGGAAGACAAAGTCTCCTTTTCCCCTTCCCCCTTTACCCCTCGGCAAAAGCACATCCATCATGGCCCCTTGACCCGATAAACAAGATTCCATTGCTGTCGGGATCACGTAGACAGATGCCATGCCCAATGACAAAATCTTCCCTCCATGTTGCTAGTGAAAACCGGATGTGCGTACTGTACTAGCCCACCCATCTCATGACCAAAACGGTAAGAGAAAAAGACAACAGTCATCCTCTGGGCAGTACAATCGCACTTGCCTGCATTTCAGCTATCAATCCAAACCACAAACGACCTTGAAATCTGCTACGTGTCTAGGGCCATACGTGGTGGTTGGGCAAGTGTTGAGAGAGCTTGAGGACAGCTCACTCCCCCCTACCTATCCGCGAACATCGCCGCAACGCAGCCAAATGCCACGACGATGTATCAGCTACACAGAAAACACATCTTGGATTCAGCCTGGATTGTTCCCAGAAACCAATAATGTCGTATAATGCAACCCCATTTGTTCTGTAGTAGCTGTAGAGCCCCTGACGCAACCCCTGAAGCCAACCTTGAAGTTACAATGTATGTACACTCTGGGACCCTTAACAGAACAACATGTAACCCATCCCATGACCACTTTATCACATCACAGTTTCCCAACGCCTTCTTCCATTAACCGGATGCCCTGGCCTGAGGCCTGACTTCATGATGGAGACTCTTATGTACCTCCCGAAAACAAAAAAGCAATACTGAATGATACAACAAATACAGTCACAACCCAACCCGGCTTCGTCGAGTTCTTCCCGATTTCGATCCATATATCTCTTTACACCTGCTGTCTCGACAGACTCCATGCCAAGTATTTCATCACAAATCCTATCATCCATCCCTTCCCAAAAACATGCCCCCCCTATTTATTTGCCTCGCACTTGGTATCCCATCATTAATTACCCACGGTGACCTGGGTTGACGCAATAACCGCGCCGGGTTTGTTCAGTCCGTCCCGTCCAGTCGTTCCATAAAACCCATGCCAATCGTCGTGAGAAACTACATCACGGAAGAGCGAGGCAAGGGGCCATTCATAATTGCAGTTGCGGTTGGCCACGCCGGGCCATGATATCTTGCAAAGTTCCAATCCCACGCAAAGCAAACACAAATGCAGGCCTGATACCAGGTGTTAGCCCCTCCCACACACAGGGAGAATGGGCAGTAAAATGCATAGGTAAACAACCCCCCTGCTGCCCAAAACCCAACCAAAAAGAAAAGAACCGCTGACCCGGGCTCGTAGCTCGCGCACGAGACCCCCGTATTTTATGTCTTTTGTCGTCATAAAAGTGAGAAATTACAACCTCGTTCGCCGTCATGATTCGAATAGAACAACGCCAAAAAAACGTTCTATCATCAACCGCCCCCACCGTTCACGTCACGTCATCATAAATATATATCACCACCCTCGCCCGAGACCCATCGCCTCCAGGCCTCTTCAAATGCATCTTCCAGATCTCTCACCCATCTCCGGGTATCAAAGAGCGCGCAGGTCCACTTGCTCTTCCACAACAACTTCCGCAGGTCTGCCAGCCGCCCAGACCCCTCGCCGTAGCCCCTCGAGGTATCATACCTCAGACTGGTTGCCAGCCTGACGGCAAAGTCCTCGTACTCGGAATCATCAGCGGCAATGAGCTCCTCGGCGGCTTGGTCGCCCTCGGCATTCTTTGGGAGCGCGCCCTTGAGTATCGAGGCAGCCATGCGCGAGCACATTTTGTACTCGTATCGGGGCAGAGTTAGGAGCGGAGTGCTCGACCACAGGATATCGGCTGCTGTCGTATGCGCATTGCACTCAGGCGTGTCGAGGAACAAGTCACATACTCGCGCGCGCGATATGTGTTGCTGCTTGGGGGCGACGTCGGTAAAGACAATCCGGTTTGCCACGCCCTCGCCCGCCCACAGCTTCGCCGTCCTTCGCAGGTGGGTTTCGCCTAGCTCAGGGAATCGGAGCAGCCAGAGGACGGCATTGGGGACGGCGGCTAGAATACGCAGCCATGTTCGGAATGTAGTTGGGTCAATCTATAGATAGTTGTTAGCCCAATACTTAGATGGCATGCGTCGCACGGCATAGAACATACCTTGTACAACTGGTTGAAGTTCCCCAGGATGATGACGTCGTCGCGAAGATTGGGGAACAGCTCCTTTCGCATCTTCCAGCGTCGCTGCTGCTCTACCTCCCACGTAATATCTCGTTCGTTGGATCCGTCGGCGGACTGTGCATGATCGCAGCAGAAAAACGTGTCGCGGCAAAAGATGATGTTCTCGGAGTACACCCAGTCGTCCGTCTCGGCGTCCACCTCATCTTGAAAGACATCTTGCAAGGTCAAGTTACTGCGATGAGGCCGCAGAGTCGACGGCGGGATTGCGGTGGCGTCAGCCAATAGATAGTCGCACCACTCGGCCCCGAGCGTGCCGGCGAACCCCATGAAAGACATCTGGATTGGCGCTGGACGTGCTGCGAAGATCTCGTTGCGGGCGCCCCGAGTGTAGCCGTTCAGATTGACCAGTATGTGTATGCCATCCTTGGTGATCTGATCCACCAACCGGTCAGATGTCCAGGTGCTGACATCCCGAAAGACTGGGGCTTCGTGCTCAATCTGTTGCCTATGGATAGACTTGTCGCTGGCTGTCGTCGCATAGCAAAACGCCTTCACTCGCGCCTGGTCGTGGAATCCAAAGACGGATTGCATCCTGATACTGTCAGCCGCACCACTCGCGGATACTGCTTGCTCAGATAAAAACTTACAAGTGCGCCAGGGGGTGGTTGTTGAAGTCCGAGGACACGTAACCAACGTTGAGATGAGGTCTAGGTGGATCTGGAGGCTCGTATACCGTCGCTGGTACCCACGGTGATCGGAGTGTGGAGCTGGAGATCCGCAGCGCATTACGCTGCGAAATTATACGAATGTCCTTTGCCGTCAGGGGGCAGGTAAACGTATGGAAGGGCAGAACCGTCGGCGCAGATGGGATCGAGAGACTGGCTGGCGGTCGTGGTCGGCGATATCCAGCGGCAGATCGAATACCTTTGACATGCTTGTCCTGGTACCAGCAACGCATAGCAGCTCGCGTTGAGCGCTCGATCAAACGAATAATGCGAGTCCCCTCCCACGGCTTCCCAGTCCACTTCCGAAGTTCCGCACCCACGTTCAGCGAACGGTCGGTTAGACCGGAGCCCGCGTCCCTGAGTTGCGAAACAAGGTGCAAAATCGTCTGTTCTTGCAAAGCCCCGGATCCCCAGGAAGATGATTCCTTCAGCTGCCGACCAACAATGTCGACAACCCGCTTCATGAGTCCTCCGCCCTGACCCTGTGTTTTCACATCCCGAAGCATGCCTTCCTCGTCAACGTGCCACCGGTCGTACACGCCACCTGACAGGAGAACACCGCCGCGACCTCGCCAATCACAGACGGAGCTAAGTGCCGTTGACAGACCGCAAACAGCTTCAGCAAAATCGGGGTTGGATGTCACAGCCCGCTTATAGTAGTAGATGGCATCACTGATACGCCCCCTGTCCTTGACCGCATTCGCCAGATTTGTTAGAGCAATGTCGAATGACCCATCGCATGCAACCGCCTTTTCGTACATTTGAATGGCCAGGTCGAGTTGCCCAATGTCCTTCAGCAGGCTGCCTAAGTTAGTGTGGAGGTGCACATGCTTTTGGTCAAGTGAAAGGCCGTATCTGTAGTATGCCAACGCAAGAGCGAGACCACTGCCCGGAACGATTCCAGGAATGGTCGTTGGGGTAGTCTCTGGAATCGACACTTGCTGCGAAGAGGATTGCTGGACACTCGCGAGAAGAATCCCCACGTTGTTGGCTGTCGATGGGCTCTCTTGGAGGGATAGGGACAAGTAGTAAAGAGCTAATATGTCCCCAACTCCCGAGGCCTGTCGTATTAAACCCGTACTTGGTCCACCATTTGACATAGAATCCTGAAAAATCTTTGCCAGAGAGAGCAAGGAGTTGCTCGTTGTGGAAATTGCAGACCTCCGGTGGCTTCCTTCTGGAACATGTTGAAGTCCAGGCAGTTGGCCGTGGCTGGGAGCGAAGACTAGATGCGCGGTATTCTTTGCCCTGTCGGGCGGCAGTAGCAGGGGCATTGCAAGATTCTGCTGGACCACGTTCTGGGGCAGCCCTGAATGCGAGTCCCTGGGGGCCAGCACGCTCTGTATCCTCCAAATGAGAGACTGGACTCCCTGGATTTCCCGCCCTGAGCTAATCAAAACCGCCTCCTCAAAAGCCTCCGATGCGCGATCAATGTCCTTCAAGGCATACATCATATTGCCCTTGGCATGAATGAGGAGGATCATACGTCCATTTTCGCTCCCAGGGATCGCATAGCCGCTGGAGCCGTAACCTGGTTGTTTGCTGTTGCTCTGGCTGGCGCCGGGAGAGGACTGTTCAGGAGTCTCAAACCCATCTGCACCCGGGGCTACCGTGTTGAGACTCAGACCTTGCACTGTTGGTGTTGTCGTCGGAGTTGAGTCTGAATCACTGGCGGCCTCGCCTGCGTGGTCGCGAACTGCTGCCGCCGAGGACCCTGGCAACCTCAGGGCACGTTGCACAAAGTCGATTGTGTTCACTGCCTCTTGGCTCCTGTGATTTGAACACAAAAGACCCACTAGATGTTCCACTGCTTCCAAGTAGCTCGGTCTTATCTTGACTGCTTGTACCCAGTGCTGCTCAGCCTCTTCTTGCCTGTTCAAGCAGTACAACGTCGCGGCGATATTCGAGATCGCCTCCACGTGACTGGTCGCGGAAAAGTCAGCATCCACCTTTGAGGGAAAGGTTGCCGTGGTACCCACCTGTCATCGAGATTCACTATTCGCTTGAACCATTCAAGCGCCTGCTCATAATGTTCGAGGCCGTAGTGCAGGCAACCCCCGAGCAACATCCCATCCACCCATTTCCAACCGCTCTGCTCACACAAAGTAGAGAGCATTTCCAGGGAGGCCTTTGCATTCAACAGGGGTGAACCTATTTCGTGGTACCCACGATTGGGCTTGTTGTATGGGTTAATCTGCAAACTTGAGTTCCCAATAACCTCTGCTGAAATGATAGGGTTTCCAACTGCTCGGTCATGAGCATTCCCTAACGACATGCCATAAAAATCGGTTGGACGGCCACCGAAACCGGCTGCTCTGGAATTTGCCTCCTTTTGGGCAAGATGCTGTGAGTAGCTTGTTGTTGCCTCCGCATAAGTGGGCGGCCGGGTCTTGACCGGGCTTGAAATCGTGGCGAGTGTCTTCGGGGGTTTGGGATATACAACCATCTTATTTGATGGTCGCGAACCAGACGCACTTCTTCCATGCTGGCTTTTTTTAGAATGGCCAAGGTAGACAAGAAGATCGTTGTAGGCCTTGTGGGCGTGTTGCAGCGCCCGCTCCTTGAACCGAGCTGGCGAAGGAGCCCCCCCGCTGGCACCCTTGTTCATGGACGCAGGGCCAGAATTTAGCGAAAGCGCCTGCAGTCTATGAAGGGGAGCTTGGTGTGCCGAATGGTTGTGGCCATACCGAGCAAAGCCATCATCAAGCGGACGACTAGGTAACGGCGATCTGAATGGGTGGCTTTGACCCAATCCCGCACTATTCGGAAGACCGTGGTGTATTGTGTGTTGGGTAGGCATGAAGGCACTGTCGACAACAGCATTTTGGGGGCTATACCCGTTTGCAAGCGGGACAGCGCTCCGATAGTCATTTACTCCCACTTCTCTCCACGTGCCCGGTTGAGGATATCCCGCAGGGCTATAAACCGCTGGGGTTAATGGTTGTTGGTAGCCTTGGCCCATCATGGAATGGAGACCGGACATGGCCTGGTAGTTCTGCTGGGGCATCATGTGAAAGAGAGATGCGCCATCAACCGTACCAGGGCGGTCCATTAACATATTTGAAGGTCCGGTTCCCCAAACCGCTGGTGTCGCTGGAGGAGTATTTAGGGCATCCACCGAGTGATCCATCTTGGATATTTGCCCTGTCGCCGAATACTGCCAAGATCCGGTGTGGAAAGAGTGTTGGTGGGTGCTCGCAACGGAGCCAGAGACCCGGCGGACCACGGCGGTTGGGTAGATATCAGATGAAGCTGGGAGAATCATGTGTTTCAGCGGCGGAGGGCCAGAAACCAGATGAGACCCATCATAGCCATTGTCAATGGTTCCGCTCGGTGTTTTACGTCGTAGAGAGTGTTCCGCGCCATACTCGTGCGCGCTCGGGTGACTGCGCGTGAAGGTGGTGGTGATGCGGTGCAGAGAGGGGGGTTGGTTGGCGGTGCGGATGGCAAATGTGCGCGGCGTCGATCCGGCACCGTGGGACGATGGGGAAGGTCGCGAGTTGCGCTGGTAGTGGAATGTGTAGTCAGGCTTTCCATGGGGGGGAAGAGGCCCGAGGGAATCGTGGTGTGCCTGCACCATTTGGTGCGTTTGAACTAGTGGTAACATTGGCGGGAGTTCATGAAGTCGTCGTCGGGGGGGCAAGTTAAATCAAGTTTGATCGGTTCAGAGGAGGTTGAGGTCGAGAGTGTCACGGATTCGAATCGGGAGCTGCGTGCGAAAGGAGCGACAGCAAACAAGCGGGGCGAAAGGAGGTGCCTGTGATATTATAGTTCAGGCTGGACTCGTGATTGCTCGGCCGTTAGAGCATTGTTGAGGGTGCGTCGAGATGTCGTCGGGGAGTGGGCATTTGAGCAGGAGAGCGAGGCGGGACTCGTCCAGCACCGCTCGAAAGCTCCAATCATGCAATTCGCGGGTCCGTCAATCAGTTGCCCTCGGCGATTGTTAGTGCTCTCGTGCCAGCACCCGCGCCGGCAAACAGCTCTCTCTCCTCTTTCTCTCGTTCTCCCCCCCGATGCCGTCGTCCTGCGGGGTGGGCCCTCGACGAGGATGCGGGTGGGGAAGGCGGGGGGATCGGTGTCCTGGGATGCGCCTAGGAACGTGGTGGGTGAGGGGCGAGGCCGGGATCGCGGTTGGGAGACGGCGATGGTGTTGAAGCGATGGGGTGGTTCAAAGGTCGGCCTGGAAGTGTGACGTTGGATGGGGATGGCTGCGGGCCCTCTCTGTGTCCTGCGAGTTGCTGCTCAGGGTAGGCCGTGGGCGACTGGCGACGACTGGGGACTGGCCGCCTAGGATTGGTTCAGGCTTAGTGCCGTCAGGCGGTGCCCTCACAGCTGCGGGCGTGCCCGGGCTTGACGCTACTGGGAGAAGCTAGTAAGGCGTGGGGGATGCGCTAAACCTCCCTCAGACCTCCCACAGGCTGGCGGCGGGCCGGATCACAGCAGCAAGCGACCGCGCACGCCCAACCGTTGCCGGTCATGTCACCCTCCAACGTCCCCCATCAGATGCAATCTACCTTATCCCGTTCCTGATTGATCCGTACAATGGGGCCTTACTGTTCCGCCGTTCCAAGTCTACCCTGCCTCGGACTCGTGCTACTTGACAAGGCAGATAACGGCATCAGGAAACTTTGCTCATTTGGCTTTCGCCGACTTTCAAGGGAAAAAGCAAGCAGGCGATGGACCCATTACTATCAATCCATGAAGGCGGCCAGGTCAGACATGCATCAACCCCATCACCACCCCGCCAGACCACGCCATGAGCACATCAGATCACAGATCACAGACCGCAGAGGGAGAATAAAAGAAACCAAAATAAGCCACCGGCAAACCCGGGGCCTCGCTAGGTCGGCAACGCAACAACGACGCACACCACGCCGCTGCAGCGCAGTACGCAGATGCAGCAGGGCACGCGCATGCTCACACTTACACCGGGCAGGCAGGCGGGCAGGCAGGGCGTTCGCTTCGCACGTTACAATCGCCCTTCTGCCATCGTGGCAGCAGGATTTGCAGATCAAATACACCGGCCGTGGCCAGTCATCCGGCTCCGAGGCGTCCCCTGGCGCCTACTGGTTGGCCACGCTTCATCTTTTAGCCTCTTAGGTTCGAGGCGCATCACCCCAGGGCCACCACCACGAGCAAGACAAGGCCCACAGGGCCACTCACCTCAAGCAGTAGCTAACGACCTTGCATCTTTCCGCTGACAGGCCTCATAACCGCCCCGGCCTAGCCTACAGCCTCCTCACACCAAACCCACACACGTAACAACCCACTCACCCCTCCCTCCCCCTGCTCCCCTTCCCCTCGTCATCCCTCCTTTATGGTATGGGGGAATATGGGAATCGAGTGAGGCCGTGAAGGTCAGCAATGGAATTCGTAGCGAGGTCGCGTCTCCATTCGTCGTTTTCGTCGGCGTGTTGTTTGTTGTCCGTCGCCTCAAAGAACGGTAACCTAAACAGCCTGCCCTCCCTCTCACCCCTCGCTCACACCCCCCTTTCCAATCCACCCCTTGTCTTGCAGCGCCCGCACATCTCACATCCAGGAATCCTACCCTGCAGGCGTTGCAGGGCCAACAGTCCGGGCCAGATATGATTGAATTGGAGGGGAGGACGGCAAGCAGGACACCAGCAAACTTGCAAAAACAGGCGCGCCCGCCAGTCACTCTCACTCTCTTACTCTCTACACCGCCGCCAGGGTAGTTAATGATCTGCGCTTCCAATCCTCGGGACAGAAGCCGGCATATGGCACAGGGTGTAACAGGTTCAATAACTCTCAAACCCCCAAATCTTTTTTTCGGAACGTTTGGAGGGAATGGTCCACTTATTCACTCTCCCCTTTTCACAAACAAGAAGAAAAAGGACCGCATGGGCAATTAACCATCTTAATATGTGACAGACGTGGTATTCCTCCTGGACTGACTGAGACCGACCGAGGCTCACTAACTGCCTTGCTTTTTGCTCTCCCCATACTGGCTGGCCTCTCTCATCACTTGCGCCGAGACCCATTGCTGTCATGCATCCCTATCTGTAGGGCGAATCTGCAAATGATCTGGAAACGGGTGATCAACCTGCGGCTACCCGCCTTGTTCATGCGGGACACCAGAAATGCTTTCGACATGAGAACGTAATGCGGGACAATGCCAACACACGAGCCATGAAGGATAAGCGGAAACATTTTCGGCCTGTCTGACAATCAATTACGAAAATACCCCAGCCTAGGCTGTGCCTCGTAAAGGGAAGGATGCGAAGCGGCGCCATCAAAATCCCGGTCATCAAATCATTATGACGGAGGGTGGCACAAGCACAAGCACAAACACAAGGACGCCGAGCTATGCTGAGCTAAGGGTTTGATATTGGTAATAATAAAAACAACGAAACTTGCTTCAGCTTGATTTGGGAACGGCCTGTCACTGCGCTAGCAGCCTGCTAAGTTCCCCTGAAGAACCGCGGTGTCTGACAAGCACCATTTCGCCTTTCTTCATAGTCGCCCGTATAGCCACCACTACCAGCAGTGAACTAAGACCTTGTTTGTATGGAAGTCCGTTTGGAAACCATGTGAAACACGGCTGCTGGCAAATATTACGGGGGTTTGGGTGACGGGAAAGATGTAGACCAAAATATGGACCTCGACTTCCACAGCAAAGAGCTAACGAAAGCCGTGGTGAGTAATCGGACGAAGATTTAATCTTCCTGAACAATAAAATAACTGAATGAGACCATGGAGGTATTTGGGTCAAGCTCAGGTGAACGCCAGGGTCTTGGGTGTCACAATAAGGTGGGGGGGTAGGCAAGATCGCTGGGATTGTTTGCGGGTGGTTTCATTGACAAACCCGTATTGCTGGATTCATCGCACATATCGGCCATGAAATCATTTCTTGATTCGATTTGCCGTTATCTGGCAAGCCTGGTGTAAAGCAAGCCCTGAACTCCTATTCACATGCCAGAAATACCAAATCGACCTTCCAAGTTCGTGGACTTTTTTACTCTTCGGGAACTGTTAACAACTTGTTAGCAACGGGGACTCTTCAACGTAAATTACAACGCCGCCTGGGGGGCGATGTCCGTCCAGGGAAGCGGGGATGGTGTATGCTTTGAACCCGGCGTGGCTGTAACGTACTGTCGATCTCGCCCTCCTCAATCGCGTCGCTGACATCTCTGGGGCTCTTTCCATCAACCTGGCAACCGACGCTGAAAGCGGTGCCGAGAATCTCCTTGACCACACCCTTCAGGTCCTTGGAGAAGGACTTGAACCGCATCGTCCTCGCGATGTCAATGACCTCATCGAGAGTGATGGACTTGTTGTGCTTGATATTCTTCTCCTTCTTGCGGTCGCGGGGGGGCTCCTTGAGCGCGCGGATGATGAGCGACGAGGCAGTCGGGACGACGGAGACGGCGGCTTGACGGTTCTGGATCGTGAGCTTGACGGTCACGCGGAGACCCTTCTGTATAGACAATGTTTCGTTAGAAATTGCCCGTTTCCCAGAGTGTCCACTGCTGTCGTCTGCAGCCATTTGATGGTTTCCATACCCAGTCACCAGTCGCCTTGGCGATATCCTCGCCGACCTTCTTGGGCGAGAGACCCAGAGGACCGATCTTGGGAGCCAGCGCGGAGGAAGCGCCGATCTCGCCACCGGTTGCCCGGAGCGTGCTGCACAAAATAGTCAGTAGCTGCCATCTTGCACGAAATGCCCTGGAGGGCCTTCCTCTAGAAGAGTGGGTTTTTCCTTACATGACCTTTATCTCATTGGGATCGAGCTTGGGAGCTGCACAAGATGAGACATTTAGCAACCTCTCATCAATTGCGCATAGAAGAAGGCGGCGACTTACGCATGGCGACGGTTCTGGATGTCAAGATGCGCTTGTGTGGTGTTCGTGGAATGGAGGGCCGTGCCGAGGATCAAGAACATCAAAATCAAAAAAAAAAGGGATTTGGCAATTGTGGGATGCAATCCTGCCTGCCCTAAGAATTTCGGTGGTGTGGCTGATTGTTTCGCCGGCCAGCCATAAACTTTGCGGGGCAGTGGGGCTGGACCTAGCCACAATGGCGGCGGGCCAAGCTAAGGGGGGGTGCTCGAATTAGAAACAAAGTAGAATCGTCTTGCTATATAGGGTTAGGGTTCAGTATACAATTGGTCGGAAGCTGAGACATTCAAGATCACAGCCAAGCTCTATCCCATAATCCACCCCGTATTATACAGGTATTGGTGTGAAACATCTATTCCTCAAGAAATGGGCTTTCATAAAATAACGCTAGGTAATCACAAACCCCCATCACCGACCTGTCCCCTGCGCCCATTACATGCCGGAAGGCGCACTGTATCAGTTTGTACCACTAACCGCCAACTTCATCAAGTGCTCCATGAACGTTTGCAACGACACATCGTCAGTAAATATGGTCTGGGCGCTCTGAGCGCCAACGCCGCCATACGCCCCGGCACCTGACGTGTGGGTTGTGGACGGGTTGAGCTTCGACAGCAAGAAACGGGCTTGAGAACCACCGTGGTCACAAACAATGAATCGCGGAAGGGGGAACCGGTCCGTAATAAGATCCTTTGGATGATTGTTAGTAATTTTTTCAAGCGCTGGAAAGCGAGCTGTATTCCAGGACTTACCCTGGCATCCTCCTTTGGCTGCTCCAAGAGAGTTGCAAAATTCTCGTATCCCTCTTGATCCTGATAGCCCGCCTTCCTCCATTCTGCGATTGTCTCACCGTGGAAGATGAGAATGTGGAAGAACGTGTCCAGGAGCAGAATGTGGGTTGGCTGGATGGAAGACGAGTCGAGAAGCACCGGTTGTCCGCCCTCCTGGTCAAACGTATACGAGTCGAGAGTCGGTTGAATCATGATGAGAGAATTGCTGACGTCCTCATGATTGAGTACATGTCGATAGAACGCTGTCTCGTCTGGGGAGTTGTTGAAGACCTGCAAGAACTGACTTCGCCGTAGGTGGAACATGAACTGTGGATAAAGGGTGAAGTTCTTCTCCAGACGGAAGGATGATGGATCGTCTTTTCGGTAGTCAGCAAACCTCGAGCAAAGTCTGATGAGCATTCTGTCAACCCAGCGAAGGACATCAGGCCCATCGTCAACTTCTGCCTTAAAGACGGCAATCCTGGACATGAGAACCGCGGCGGCTTCTTGGTCAAAAGACTGCGCGATGGCCGGATCGCCGGCCGGACCGCTGAGGTTCCGAGCAATCGTGGTGACGCGGAGGTGGAACTGGCCTGATGAGTGTTGGTAGTAGGTCAAGAACTGGATCATGCCCTTCTGGGGCGTTTGCTGGTGCTGAGTTGGGCCGCCCTGGCTGGCGATTTCGAAGTAGATTCCGTAACTGGCATTGGGATCGATTCCGCACATTTTCCAGGAGCAGGTGTTGCCTATACCACACTCAGTCTCGGCCACAGAGGTCGACTTTTTGTTCAGAGAAACGGCATGGCCAATCAAGCCTGTGACCTTCAGCTCCTTGGTGGTGAGAACCTCGAGCACGGCATTAAAACCCATCAGGAGGTTGTCGTCTCCGTCCTTTTCGAAAATGCGAATAAAAGACTGCTTGAACATGGACGACGTAAAACTGTCTGTCAGGATCATGTGGCCGCCAGTCGAGTTGCAAAGGCCCTTCATTTCAAGCAGACCAACTTGGTCGAGACAGCCAGCAAAGATGTCGATAGTGTGCCCATTGTGAGCGGTTCTCTTTGCGAGATTATCGTAAAACTGGCGACAGGTCAGTATTACTTCTGATGCTCCTGGGCCAGGATGAGTTCCGTACCTTCAGAGCCTTCTTATAATACTTGATGTTGTCACGGTCAATGTCGTGGTGCGATCGAATGGGCTCCCGCAACTCGGGCCCAACAACCATGCCCGGACCCTCGGTCGCGGCGCCTCCAGCAAAGAGCATGATGCGCCCTCCGGCGTTCTGAAACGACGTCTCCATCAGGCCGACAGCGACGGAGAGCGCAACGCCTGTGCATCGCAGGTTTCTACGGTCGCTGGATACCGGCCAAGGATCCTTCTGGAGCTGCTCCAGAGCCTTTGTCAGCTGGAACTCGGCCTGTTGGACCGGGAGCAAGAAGCGCGAGGCAGGGCCCATGGGCATTGGCCTGCCCTGCTGGACGGGCACTCCAGGGCGCATGGCGGGCTGGACAAGGCCCAGCATTTCCTGGACCTGCTTCGCAGCATACTCTTTGCTGCCGCGGAAGACATAGGACTTGGCGCATTCGGTATATCCAATCTCATGCACCTGGGCCATAGTACCATATGTAATCAAGCCCACTAGAGCATTCTCGGGCAACAGGCTCAGGCTCATGATGAGCGACTCCTTCAGGGCGGCCAAGCTATCCTCTTCCTGGCATGTGTCGACAACATAGAGGAAGATGGGGGTGCTCGGGGCAGGTCGCGAGAGCCTGTACTCGATGGTTGTGTTGGAGGGGTGGAGCTCTGGCGGGATAGCATTGGCCGTGATGTCCTTGTAGTGCGCCGGCAGGGGGTTTCGCGAGAGGCAGAAGGGGCAGATCCAGAGGCGGGCGCGCACGTCAACTTGGCTGGGAAGCTCTTAGTCAGCCGACTCGGAGGAGGAGAATCGGACACGTACCAGAAGGGGTTCAAAACGGAACGGCAAGGCGGCTTGCAAGTAACGGGCTCGAACTGCAACAGAGGAGTATCGGGCTTCTCCTTGAGGGGGGTGTATAGGGCGCCGATGGGAACGACCAGCCGTGAGGCTTCCTGCAACGGGGTTAGCCATCGCAACATGGTGCGGCGCAATTGGGCGAGAGCTGACCATGCGAGAGCTAGGGAAGACGTTCCAGCTCAAACGGACGCCATCGCGGTCCTCAACCTCACCCCACGACTCCTTGAGCGCCTCGTAGTCCATGATAGCAGATGTTTGGTGGCCTTTGGTTTGGGTGATTTACTACGAGAGGCGGTGGCTCAGGACAGCTAAAATATGAGTTTGTCGGACCGAACAAGCGGACAGGTTGTCTCGATGCTGCGTGCGGCCAGGTGTCATTACCTAACCCAAGGAGGAACCCAAGGCAGGTGCGAGTGGGAAGCTTAGCAATGGCGACAGGAACTTACCTGGGAAGGGGTTCCTTGCGAGAGTCTGGCGTGGGCCGCGGTGGGAGGAAGCTCAACGTTGTGAAGGTCAAAGATCGACTTGATGACGGCAGCCTGTGAGCAGGACCGCGTTGTCGTTGGAGAGCTAATTCGTAGAGGTTTGACGGCGGCTGGGATGTGATCGGTGTGCCCACCTTTGCTTCCAAGTTTCCCACCAGCTCTACGGATACGGTGCGGCTTGGTGTCCCCTCAATGAAAAGGACAAGTTCCCCAAGCATGGGCCTAGATTGCACCAGCCATAAGCTGCTGTGGCGTAGATACTTTGTGGCTGGTGCGCTGGAGCTGCAAGCTGTCAACTTGCCCCACCACGTGCGGCCCCCCCTGTTCTCGCCGCTCCCACCACTGGCTAGGCTCCTGGCTGGAGCCGCAGTTTCGGCATAATCGAACACGAAACAACTTGAACCTCTTCTTAGGTCTCTCTTCACGCCTGTGGTTTGCTTTCGTCTAAAATATATGCTTCTGCTCCAAAACTGGCCAATGCTGTGCCCTCGACCAACACTACCTACCTAGATACACTTGACGTCAAGAGAGTCAAATCGGCAATTGAGTCAGCATCGTCACCATTATTCGACTGATTCCCCAAAGCCTCAAGACAATGCCTACTCGGGGTAGCCCTTCGTACAACAAGTCCAAAACAATAATCTAGAATCTTGAGTTTGGTTTCTAGAAAGTCACTCCATGGCCTCGTGCCTGTCAGTTGGGCAGCTGCCCGCATAATGACCGGCTTCGGTGAGCAAGTTGACTTTTTGGAGAAGAAGGGCACATGTCCTTCTAGGCATCCCGACTTTCCAACCCCGACGTAACCAAGGCACTTACGTAGCCAGCAACCTGCCAGCGCCGGTATCGGGCAGCAAACCTATTCTATTATCATCTAGCGATATGTATTGCTGTTTGCTCTTTCTCGGAGCCCCCGAAGCTTCTTGCCGAAGCGGCTTCAAGTTCTGGTCTTGTTGTGTTTGGAAGGCGGCACTAGTAACATAGTTCGCATTCCGGCCAAAATCACCTAGCTGGCGCGTGGGCTGTGGCTTGTTTTCCGTCATGACCATACAATCATTGCTGTGGATCAAGTATCCAGGGGAGCAGGCTGGTTACGGGATCTGTCACCAGCGCCTCGCCCGAGAAACAGCCACAAAGTCAACTCTTAATGAGAAAGGCTGCCCATCATCAGTCTCCCGCTCATTATTTTACTCTGTTCTTTTTTATGGCATTTACCCCTGATACTTTCTGTGTGTTACTGGCAGCCCCTCTGCAACAATGGTGAAAGCGAGGACAACCTCCCTACTGTGTCTTTCTTGCAGGGCAGCGCCATGCGCTCCTCTCATTCCCTCACTGGGAGACAGGCAGACAGCGTCATTGACGATTCTGTCTTCCTGAGAAGGGCGTGCCACTCTTGTAAGCTCGCCAAGAATAGGCCATCGCTTCGAATCTAAAAGTCGGAAGCTGCCGTCCTAGATAAATGGGTGTATATCAGCGGCGGAGAGTTTTCATACTCGAGGAGAGGTCGTACCACTCATCAGTACTGTAAGACTCCAGACCAAGCACCAGTGAAAAATGTATGTTTCGTGCCTCATAACTCACTGGGAATAGCGGACACGTTGGTATCGATCAATTTATCCGAGGGCTGGAAGAATGTATCAGTCACGCTACACGCGACCTTTGAGTCCTCGGGAGTAGGCAACTTGAGGAACGGCGGCATCTAGGTCGACGAGAAAAAAGGTACCTTATATACTGGGTTTGCTGGTACCGGCTCGTCCTTTGGGAATGGGGTCATTTCTCCACAGAGTCTTTGGTCCTTTAGCCCCGACACTATTGGACGTGGTTTGTGGCAGAGCTTAAATGGGAGCGCCGACGAAAGCTTTCCCAGTTGGCCAAGGGCCTCCAGGGGACAAGTAGCCAGCGGTGACGGCTCAGGTTATTTTCTCGATGGTATGCAACCTTGCAGTCGTTGTCGTGCTTCGGAAATTTGTTGATTGTTTTAAACAGGTCTTGTAGGCAATAGTCTAACGCTCCAAAATTCGGTTAGTAGTCTTCTCAGCTACAACTTCTCATCCAAGAAGCTGAGGAACATGACGGTCCCCGGCGTATCAACCCAAGGGAGCGAACAGAACAGAGGGATGATGTACGTCACTAATTTTGGAGACCACGGGATCCTAGTTTCCATGGGGGGGTGAACAGATGGGCAAACAGACACCGACTCCAGCAACTTGATCCCCTTCGCCAACGTCAGGATCTACAACCCCGAGCCCCGTGAATGGTTCGAGCAAGAAACGTCTGGTAATATCCCGAAACCGCAGCAGGAGTTCTGTATCGCTAGCGCAGCGTCAAACCACCGAACGTACGAGATCCTTGTCTACGCTGGCTAGGGTGGCAATCTCGGCTCAACAACTCTTTACGTATGACGAGGCATTTGTGCTCACGCTGCCTGGCTTCCACTAGGTCAAAGCAAACTACCCGGCGTTTCATCCGCAACACGGTCTAACATGCAACGCAGTCGGGGGTGGCCAAATATTCACCATCGGCGGTGTCGACACGATGCAGAAGGGGTCATACTCGGCTGCCTTCGACACCCCCGACCCCCTTGCCCAAGGTCTAGCCATCTTCGATCTCACAAACCTAACCTGGAAGCACTTCTACTCGGCCAACCCAGGCAGCTACGCCCCCGCCCCTGAAAGCCAGACCTACTACAATACTAAGTACGTCACCCCCCCTTCCATCCCTATCTAACCCAAGCTCACCCCCTTCTAGCGGCCGTTCCCCCACAACAGGCTTCACCTCCCCCGCGCTGGAATCCCTCTTCGCCATCGAACACTTCACCACCCCCACACGCAACTCCCACCCCGAACACAGCCAACAGCCGCGTCCCAGTCGGCGCCATCGTAGGCAGCGTCGTCGGCGAATCCGCCGCCGCTACCAGGAGAGTTATAGGTCTATGCGGAAGCCTCCGACATTAGCGGCAATGAGGTGGAAGTGGAAGCAGGAAGAGGAGCAGGCGCGCAAGTGCAAATGCAAGGATTTGTAAAGGTTGCCGCCGCCGCCGCCGGCCTGGGAGAGTGGGGGGAACGGAAGAGTGCGGTGGATGGGTGGGGTGGATACGACGGGATTGCCCTGATGGCGCCCTATAGGGGATGATTGACGTCGGAGAGTAGTTATCTTTGCTGGTATACCGTCTTGTCGTAATTAAATGGCAAGTTGAGATACAGTGAAGCAATGTCGGAAAGATATGTGAGCAAGGGGAAGATGCGGTAACAAGTAATTCACCTAACATAAACACTATCATACACGAGCCCATCTAACATATTGCTTTTCACCACACAAAACCACCGAGACTCCCTACTTCTCAAGCACAAACTGAACAGTGCCGTAAATAGCAAGCAGCTTAAGGCTGAGGTCAACGAGGGAGGCAAAAATGCTGAACCTTCACCATAGCAGTTAGCTGGGCCGCTCCGTTAATCTGAAGCAGATCGGTAACTTACTTGCTACGGCCGCTGGGGCCGTAGGCGGTGTAGCCTCTTGCGTACCCGATGCGAGCAACTGACCAGCTGGTAAAGACGGAAGCCGCAATGAGGGGGTGACGCAGGCCAGCAACGAAAAGAGCAAGTAGGGCGGGTGTTAAGTTCTCAGTGTAATTTGCGTGAGCGCGCTGAGCTGCCGCAGGATTCATATCAGTAACATGCCCGGTAAACCATTCCGTCTAACTTCCCTGGGACGCTGCTTCCCCGTTTGGGATGGGCGAATGCCAACGGATTGACAGAAGAGAAACTTACCGCAGTTGAAGGTGAAGGCCTTGGGGTCTTTCTCGGCAACCTCGTTGGCTGCGTAGGCAGCGGGATACTTGACGCCGCTGGCCTTGCGGTACTTGCCAGTGAGGATGCCATGGAAGGTGTTGACAAAAAAGGTCGAGGTGGCCGCAAGCAGGACCCAGCCGTATTCTGTCGGAAGTGTGATGGCCATCGTGTGAAAATTCGCTGGGATGAGCACGGTATTGAGTTTGTGTGAGGTGTCGACGGTGGTGATGATGTGTTGAGGTAGCAGCTTTCTTATATGGGGAGTCGGAGACAAAGTTATGACCACATCATCTCCGTTTCTTCTCCAATCCCAAGCGGGCGGGTTGGCTGATGCGCTACCCTAGGGCCGTTCCACCGTTCCTCGTCCCCCGTCCCTGCGCAACCCGACTCCGGCGGGGCATTTTTGTGTCCGAAACCCAATAGGCAGAGGCGTCGCATCGAGGGACGGGTTTCGATCTATCCGACTGCCGCTGCAATTCCACTGATGCTCTCCGGTCCTCGACTCAGCTCAAGGTAGCCCTGTAATTCGACAGGTGCCGTGTCACGGCCCCAAAACATCACAAGAGGGAAGTCGCGATGTCAATTTTGAGATGGACATGGATGCATGCCGCTGGATCACATGCCGCTGTCAGATATGATATGCATGACGTTAGAACGTTGGCTTGCGTTGTCGGGATTCTTCAGCGGGCATTCCCGCATCCCCACGACCAAGCAGCACCTCACAGCCAACCGTTCCACGTTGCGGTGTGTGCTGGGATGATTGCATCATCCCCCATTCTGGTCTCTGCGATCCGCTATCGAGTGCATCGTTCCTCCGGCGGCCGGTACTCTAACTCCAAGCCGGCGAACACACGGCGTTCGGCTGTCAGCATGTCGGGCGCTGGCTGGCCGTCCGGACCGCTCTCAAAGTCAACCCAGGACCCGTCGACACGGCTACGAATACCGCTGCTGTCGAACTTGAGCGAACGCTGTGTTTTGCAGTACCTGCGCAGGTCTCGCTCAAATGTGGTACCACTTGTCCAACCCAAAACTGCGCAGCCTGCGGTTTTCCACGGGCTGATGATAATGTCGACACGTCTGTGTGGGCTTGGGTTTTTTGCTTCGCCTGTCGACCACTTCGGCTGCTGCCAAACCACCAGTGCCTTATCTAATGTATCGAAGCCGGAGCCTCTCTTCTCATTGCCCTTCCAGCTGACAGGAGTCTGGCCACGCTCGCTATTTGCCGTTCCGAGCGTCAAGGTGTGTGTGATATACTTGTCGCGCTCGAGGCTGACGACAATGCGCTCCACGAAGCCTTTGGTAGCGAATTGCGATGGGTGGCTCAACACCACGTCGACGTCCCCGCTTTCGGTTTTGCCTCTGCGATAGCCCCCTACAATAACCATATGGAACCCGCTGCGGATTTTGTTCGCATGTTGCAGAATCGTGTCGGAAATGGACTCAACTTCGGCTCGCGGTATCTTGAGTCGAAACTCATCGTAGTACTTGACCCCAATCTGCTGAACTCGACTCAAGCTATCCCAGCCATATTCGACGACGTCGTCTAGATCCCGCCAGCCTTTGTTATAGAACCCGCGAGCTGTCTTTTCTCCGACGCCCCATATCTCGTAAAAAAGTCTTAACACATCAAGCTTAGGATCAGACTCGCTGTCTTTGGCCTCTTGGAGCTCGCCTGTGTTCTTGAACTCTTGGTACAGCTGGGCAATCTTGGCACCACAACCCGGCAACCTTTCTACCTCTGTGTAGATTGTTTAGTAACAAAAGCGTGAGAATGCTGCCTTCATCATGATATTTACCTTGGGTGCTGGAGAGAGGATGGGGATAGGCGGCAAGAGTGGCAATAGCACTCGAGTATGCTCTAACACCAACCTCGTCGCCGATCAATGTTCTTGCTGTCCTTATCTTTGTGAGCTCCTCGATGAAGGCTTCGTTGGGTGGGTGGATGGGAGTAGGGCGCTGGCAGGAGTACGTGGTGTGCAGGTAATCAGGGATTAGCGGGAGGTGTTTCTCTCTGTCGTGCTCCGACGTTGTTTGCCTTTGCAGGTTGGGCCTCTTGGGGGTATAGGCGTGCTCGTGGTCTCTCCCCCTGAGCCCACGAGAAGATGTCGGCCGTGCCTTCGCCAAAGAGGTAGATGCCGCACCGCCCATGGCGCGCCTCAAGACCTCTGATGCATTCACTGCAGGCTTTGGTGGTGATTTTATGGGCGTTGCTGTTACCTTGTTGCCCTCATAGACAACGTAATCACCCAGGGGAAGAACCGCCCCTTCCTTTAACGAGTCGGTAAACCAAGCAAGCTTCACCACTTTGACAGCAACTGAGGTAGCCGTGGTAATTGGTGAGAGCGACCTTTTGCGCAATTCCTGGACCACCCCATCGGATGCTGTATCTGATGCTGTGTCCGAGACGTCCTCAGCCGCCCCTAGAACCCTAACGCGCTTCGCCCTGGGAGAAGCCGTCACTTCATCATTTTCGGCAACTTCTTCTGTTACCAGTTTGTGTTTCCTGAGCTCAAACAGCGCGCGCTCTTTTCGGAAGACTTTCCCCAAAACAATTTCGGTCTCGTTGATATCATATGTGAGGGTCGGTATCTGCTCCTCTAACTCACGAAGCTCCTCAGACCCTAGATGCGCGGGGAGCAAAAATATAGCAGGAAACTTGAGCGCCATGGTTTCGATCTGTCTCGGTGTTGAAGCGCGCAGGAAAAAGAGCTGGCATGCTGAGCAAGATGTGCAACAATGCACTCAAGTCAAAAAGAGCTTGTATAGCAAGCGAAAACAAAAGGATGGCTTTTGATTTGATTAGGCGATATAAATGACAAGTAATCCGATAGATAGAATAAACGAGAATGAAAATGGCAACTACAATAGTGAGAGAGTGAGTGTGTGTGGTGGTGAGCAAGTAAGTAAGGAGCATCGCATCATCTTCAACGAATGGCACTGCAGTTCGTATGACGACTTCCCTGCTAGTCCAGTGACGTGCAGTGAGTTGCGCCTGTCAAGGTAAGTGGCAGGCGAGCACACGGGAGCACTGCGATGAAATCCGGGACCATTTTCTTGGCAGCCAAATGTCAATGTGTCCTGCAATGCAAACAAAGCTCGGATGGGGGCCGCAAAGAAGTCGCTTACTGGTAGCGTTAGGACCGTGTGAGCGACGCTGCTCTCTTCGGGGTCGGGGCCTCACGCACTGTGTTTAGCTGTTTTCGGCGACGCTTAATCTAGCGAACTAGGCGGATCTCGAACCCGCATCTTCATCTTCAGGCGACAATTGCGCCTCACCGACTGACTTGCTTTCTCCAACCACACATTCCTAAAGTCATCCATTAACTGTCCCTCGCTTGTGGCCTTTCCTTTTCCGTCAACTTTGCAGCTTAGATTTGGAGACATTTTGGTACCAGCCTTCGACAAGGCGACAAGGCGTGAAGAGAGCGGCTCGGAGCAAGGGTCAACTTTCATTCATTGGCATCGACTTCGGAATTCGGATTCCAAAAGGCAGAAACTAAAACGCTGCCTGGGCTCGGGGGAGACCCGAGGCGGGAGCAGGATGGACGTCGCCCAGACACTGGTCCGGTCCGTGATGCGGGCCTTCTACTCGACGCAGGAGATCCTCGTCGTCGAGGCCCTAGTGACGCACTCCGCCCTGCGCGACGACGAGCTGGCCTACTTGATGAAGATGAACCTCAAGGATCTGCACCGCCTATGCGCGACGCTGCGTGACGCCCGTTTCCTGACGGTGCACACGCGCCCGGAGGTCCAGGCTGGCAAGACGCGGCCTATCAACCGTACCTACTACTTCATCGACTACCGTCAGACCATCGACGCCATCAAGTGGCGCGTCTACAAGACTGACAAGGACATGCAAGGCATCGCCCAGCCTGCCGACGAGAACAAAGAGTACTCGTGCGCCCGCTGCAGCGCCCAGTGGACCCAGATGGAGGTGCTCGACTCCGTCTCGGCTGCTGGCTTCATTTGCCAGCGCTGCGGCTTCGTCCTCGAGCGGTCCAAGGAGCGCGAGGCCCCAGGCCACCAGCAGCTGTCGCGCATGAACAACCAGTTCAAGTTCATGACAGACATGCTGCAAGAGGTCGACAAGGTCGTCGTGCCCGAGTGCAACTTTGACAAGGCCATCCAGGTCGCCCGCCCCATCGTGCGCGAGGCCACCTACGAGGTCCTTGCCAGCGTCCCCGTCGATACCGGCCTGAATAAGCCCTCTGCCGTCAAGGGCTTAACTAACACAGGGCCTAAGACTATGTCCGTCACCATCTCGCAGGACAATGACGAGCTAGAGGCCCAGGAGAGCAAGAAGAGGAAAGAGCGTCTGCTACGCGAGAACGCCTTGCCCATCTGGATGACGGAAAGTTCTGTGCCAGTAAAGTCGCATTTCACCACTGGCGATGGCGGCGGCGATGAAGATGGCGCGCCTGCCAAGAGGGTGAAGCTCGATACGGCTGATCCAGGGAGTGACATTGGTGCTCCAGGTGTCAAGATGGAGGCCGACGAGGATGATGACGACGTCGAGTTCGAGGATGTGGTTTGAAAAGTGTAAGAAACTATCAGTGTTGATACATTACAAACCTGGTGGCTTGAGGCTCCGAGCCAAGTCTACAGAACCGGCGCGGAGGTGACTAAACGGTTGGGTATGCTGATTCCGGCCTCAAAGTCGAATCATGGCTAGAAGATCCAGTGCAGGAGCCGTAGGATAAAAAGGGCGAGATGCACTTAGCGAGCAGCATACCCTTAGCTTGATCGTTGAAGGACGGACATCCTCTTCCATGAAATCAAAGATCGAGGAACGGCGGCCGCAAAAGCCATATTTAGCAATATCTAACGGTAGCTAAAAAGAGAGCTGCCGCTTGCACGCGGATAGGAAGCTTTGTCAAATAACGCCGGCACGGTCATCCATCATCAAGGATACCACACAACCAAAAAATAAGCTAGACACACCGAGCCAGGCCCTATATAATTACATAGAGTGAAATCTCTCATCAGAGAGCTTGGCTGTACGAAAAGCATCTGTCATCGCTGCCCGTGTCAAGTCAGTTCGCTAAACCGTAGCTCCCCCACGCACTCCATACACCAAACCAAATACAGGAAACCTTGTCGCACACCCGGCTCTTCATTTTCTGTACATTTCCTAATCAAGCATATTTCCGAAGCTGTGTAGTTTGGTAGCGTTAATAAACTATGCCCACTTGACGTCAGGATATTTGTAAAACTCACATCCAACGTCAACGCCCGAGAGCTGTTGACATCCTGGTCGCGGTACACGCCTACCAAGCTCTCGCTGTCCTGGAACAAGCCAGCCTTGAGACTGATGACAATGAACTGCATGCCCGGCCCGGCATGCTCGCGGATGTACTTCTTGATTTTCTCGACATTGGCATTGTCGAGCGCCGCGTCCACCTCGTCGAGCACGAAGAAGGGGCTGGGCTGGTAGCTATGGATGGCAAACAGCAGCGCTAGCGCCGCCATCGTTTTCTCACCGCCCGATAGGTGCTCCATGTCGCGGAAGCGCTTGAGCGGCGGCATGGCATGGTACTTGATACCCGACAAGTATGGTGTCTCTGTGTCCTCCTCGATGTCGAGGTACGCCTGGCCGCCGAGTGGGTATGCGTCGGACCGCGTCAACTCCTTGTACACGTGCGTGATCTGCTCCTGGATGTGCGTAAAGGCCCTGCTGAAGAGATCGAAGCGCTTGTCCTTGACATGGGCAAAGGCCTCGCGCGCCGCCTTGAGCGTTGCGCGCGAGTCCTCAAAGTCCTGTTCTGTCGACTCCAGGCGCGACTTGACCGACTCCAGACGCTCAATCGCGCGCATGTTAGGATTGAGCTTCTCGAGCTCGGTTGTGAGAGACGAGATCTTCTCTTGAAGCTTTTCTTCGATTCCCTCGTCATCAGGCTTTGTTTTAGATCTGTTAGCGTGGACTCCTTGATCAAAGAATTGTTGACTTACGTTCTTGAGGTCCTCTTTAAGACCTTCAAAGTCAAGCTCAATGCCATAATCGTTCATGGCAGCTTCAAGTACTTCGGCTTCCGCATCCTCGTCGTCCTCATCATCGAGGTCCATGGCATCCTGGTCTTTTCGGAGAAGCACGTCCTCGTTGGGGATATCGTCGAGAGAACCCTCGACCAGGGGAATCTGAATCTGCTCGAGCTTGCACCTCCTCAGCAGGGCAAGCTTCCCTGCACTGTTCTTCTGGACTGTCGCTTCTAGGTTGCTGATTTCTTTCAGCCGGCTATCAATGTCTTTGCTTCTTTTCTGCAGCTCCTGTTTGACCTCGGCTACCTTTTTGGACTTTTCAGCATGCGTCACTTTGATCTCTTCCAGCGTCTCCTGGAGGGCCTCGAGCTGGTCCTGGTCTTCGCCCAACGCTTCCTCAATGTCAGACTTCTCCTGTTGAAAGGCCTGGACGTCCTGCTCGTGGCGGCGTAAGGTCACCTCCATGTTTTTCACTCTGTCGTTTAATGTATTGTGTTGGGAAGTTTCCCAGGTCAGATTATTTTGGACCCGCTCTTTCTGTAAGTTGAAGTCCTGGCGTGTTTGGGCAGCTTTGGTCTCGTTCTCTCCCTGCTGTTGCTGGTAGGCACGAATGTTTTCGTAACCTAGTCTCTTGCAGAATCCGGCAAAGACCTTGTCCTCGACTTCGGATATCGCTTTCTCAAACTTGGCAACGGTCGTGCGTGTACGCTGTAGCTCCTCCTCTTTCTCTTCGTACTTTGGCTCGTACTCTTCAAGCTGCCGCTCATGGTGCTCGAGTTCCTTCTGTTTGCTCTTGAGGTTCTTCTCAAAGGCAACAAGTTCATTTTGCTGAATTCTCAAACGCTGCTCCAACGCCGCGATTTCGTTTTGCAGAGTCTCCTCGGCGGCCCCTTGCCGGGCAGGTCGAGTCAGCTTAGCGAGTTCATCCTTAAACTCCTCGGCCATGCGTTGTAGATTCTGGACATCGTGCTCCTCAAAGCGACGCTTGCCGCCCTTATCCTCAGGCAAACGCCCACCTGTCATAGTGCCGGCTTTGTGAATCACATAGCCGTCGACAGTTACGGCCTTGACCTGAATTTTTCTGCCATAGACGATGTCCTTGGCAATATGGAGTGCGTCGCAAACAACAGAGCCACCACAGGCGTAGGCGATGGCGCGCTCCAGGGAAGGGTCAAAGTCGATGGTATCGATCGTAAGTCGAGCTCCCGAGATACCCTTCACTGCAGAATTCGAGGTGTTGACCTTGATGTTGTCGAGGGGAATGAAGGTCATAGGCGGGAACCGTTGCTCTTTGAGATATTGGACGCAATCCATGCCGATTTTCTCAGTATCAACAATGACTGCGTCAAACTCACGACCTATCGCTGTGATAATAGCCTCGTCGTATTTCTTCTGCTTGGGCTTGCAGAGCTCACCGACCCGACCGCGAACGCCAGGATAGATACGCTTGAGATCGCTTATCATATTCTTCGTCCTGGTCTCCTTCTCGCTCTGCCGTCGGCCCCTGTCGGCTTCGTCCAGCTTCTTGAGCACGACTCGGAGTTTCTCGTCAATCTCGGTATACTTGTTGTTTATCCGAATCCGCTCAGACTGAACGCTGCTGAACTCCTTCTTTTTGCCTTCGATTTCGCTAGAGATCTGCTGAACAGCGTCCTTGCTAGTATTCCTGCGATCCTGAATTGTCTTAACGTCGGCGTGTAGCTTATCGACTGCGGATTGGAAGCTGTCTATCTTTCCCTTGAGACTGTTCACTGTTACCTCATCGCTCTTCAGTTGTCTCGAGAGGTTTTGCAGCTTCGCCCGATTATCTGACGATTTCCTCATCACCTCAGCTTGCAGAGTGGTGAACTCCTTCCGGTCCTCGTCGGTAAGCTCCTTACCCTGCTTCTTTAGTGATTCGGCCAAATCAGTCTCAAACTTTTGCCTAGCTTTTTCGACTTTGGATAGTTCTTCCTTTAGCTTCTTGATGCTGGCAATCTGACCATCCCGGTCTTTTTTCACCTCGGCAATCCGCTTCCGTAGCGCCGTCATGTTCCGCTGGCTTTGCGCAATCTTCTCGTCGATTGGGACCAGACTGTTCTCTCTCTCCTCGATGCTCTTCTCTTTCGCCTTAATGTTTCTCTCGATTTTGTTGGCCTCACGACTGACGGTAGCCTGGTCTTTTCGGGCGGCCTCTAGCTTCTTCTCATAAGCCTCGACATTACGACGAAACTCCTTGAGGTTCTCCTGATGCTCCTGAATCTGGGCGCTGGATTCGTCCATCACGCGTTGGAAGTGGTACAGCTTCCATAGAATATGAGTGATGACGGCGTCATCCCTTTCCTCAGTCTTCTTCTGGAAGTTCTCCGCCTCCTTCTTCTGTTCCTGATACTGTTTGATTTCCGAGTTGATGCCTCTCCTCCGGTGAAGCTGGAAATTCTGATTTTCGGCAGCTTGCTCTGCATCCGCCTGCAGTTTCTCGTACTCGGCCTTGTATTCCAAGCTGCCGGAAATCTGTTCTATTAGGCGAGTGAGGTCCTGCGGGGATTGCGCTGCGATGGCCTCGACATCTCCTTGGAAGACGAGGAAGTTGCGAGCCTTGATCAGGATGTTCTCTGTCTCGAGGGCTTCGTTGTATTGCAAAGCGGTGACGACACGGTCGTTGATACGATACTCGCTAGCACCACTGCTTGTGATACTACGCTTCCACTTTTGCTCGTCGCCTGCATCATCTTCGTACACTGCCATAACCCAGGCGGTCTTGGGGTCGTTACGAGAGGCCCTTTGCGATGGGTCTTCGTCGTCCCCATTTTCGAAGCCATTGACATGACCGTTCGT
Organism: Lasiosphaeria hispida; assembly: GCA_033439745.1. Taxonomy (NCBI): domain Eukaryota; kingdom Fungi; phylum Ascomycota; class Sordariomycetes; order Sordariales; family Lasiosphaeriaceae; genus Lasiosphaeria; species Lasiosphaeria hispida. The sequence continues at coordinate 3,411,405 of JAUIQD010000002.1, read as the reverse complement.
CGCCGGTGCTGCAGTCCCATCGTCTTGAATCTTTGAGGTTTTCATCACCCGGCCACGGTAGACAAGGTCTCGCAGATGAGTCGATCGGAGATGCGAGGACTTGATGCCTAGGACGAAGGAGATGGCGTCCATCCTGGAGAACAACAATAAATGCGCCCGTCAATACTTGGACAACCGAGGTAACGCGAAGCGCGGCGAAGACTCACGAGTTTGACTTTCCCGAGCCATTTGGGCCAATGATGGAGGTAAAATAGGAGTCGCCAAACAATAGGGTATGGTGGCCCTTGTAGGACTTGAAATCTAGTGTTGAATGTCAGATGGCACACTGCGCGATCTAGATATTGGCGGGACGCACTGAAAAGCTCAAGGCGAATGAGCTTCCCCATTGTCGCGACTGGTCGTGAACGTGGGGGATTGTCGTTCGGCAGTCGCGTGGGGATAAGGGGCAAAAAGGCGAGTTTACGCGATCAGCATCAAGGAGGGGATAGTTGCGCAACCATAGAGCTCGGAAACGCGCGTGAAGTTGATGTGTGGGCGAGGTTTTGGCGATTCGGACTTGTCAATCGCAGGTGGGTTGCGCTTTGCAGGTTCGCGATCGACCCTTAAATTTACCAACGCGAAGCAACGATGGTGGGGGAAGCGGTACGTACGAGCTGATGCGCCAAAGCTAACTGGGGCGGCCGGGCCAAGTTGCGTTGTCGGGGTTAGGGTTGGACATATGCACTTCATCTCGATCCTTTCCTTCCCAATATCGGCTGGCATATACATATATATATCTATTGAGGTGTGCAAATTCCGGCTGTATGTCCTTGCGCAAGAATTTCGAGTTCGAGAGAGCCCTCTGAGATCCAAGAACGGATGAACCGCCTGAACCCGAATTTCCAAACCTGAGGTCTCCAACTAGCAATTTGGGGTCGCCAGTGCTGGAAGCATTGGCCCACTTAAAAATGAGAACAAGGACACGGTCGTTGGCTGCGACCAGTTACAGGGCTGGCACTACTAGCACCAACGTCAACACTGTCGTCACGAGCCAGATGTTGGCTTTTTGAATCACAAGCTTCTGTCCTGTGTGTCAGTGTTCACCTACCACAAAAGCCTTCCACCGCCCACAAAAAATGACGCCGTTTCGATACCTCGCCGAAGCCACTAAATAAACCATCACCGACTAGCTTTTTTCAACGTGTTTGACCGTTTTGTCGTTTTGCGCAACCGACAACCGCGTCCTGCTACCTGTTCTGGGCTAGAAACTCGCTGGTCGAAGTTTGAGGCGGGCTTTGCAGTCGCTAAACATCTGACAGGCCTTGTCTAATGTTGATGGGATCGTATTGTTTCCACCCGCGGCCTGTTGCGACTCCTCAAGCTCGACACAAGGGGATCTTACGCAGCTAAGATTTCGAGGGAACTCGTCTTGGTGTAAGTCGATGCCCCACTTGATGACGAAACGCAAATTCACAACAGCGAGCGTCTGTCAAGGCCTTTCCCCCTTCTACACTTCGCAATAAAGCAAATCGCGTCATTTTTACGGGGGCTCTCTCTGACGCTGCTTCTATTAGCAACGCCCAAGCCGTCCATCTCGCTTCTTTGTCCGGCACCGAGAAAATCACACTTATAAAATCATTGCGAAGATGGCAGATCGCGACACCCTCGAACGTCCCCAAATACCCGTCCCGAGCCATAAATCTGAAGGCGCATCTACAGACAGCGAGGCAGTCTTGACTCCGGACCCTAGCGGAACCCCCGTCCTAACCACGTCTGCTCCCGAGCATGCTGCCGACACTCCCACGTTGGGGCCTACCACCCCAAAGAGCTCAAGACTATCCCGAAACCCGTCTTTCTCGGGGAGCAGCTCATACCATGAAGATTGGGACGCTTTCCCGCCATTGGACCGGCTGACGGTGCTCGACCTTCTCGATAACTTTGCTCTCCCACAGCAGCTAGAGAAGCTTCAGAAGGGAATTTCGGCCCAGACAGAAAAGGTACGGAAGTCTCGCGAGGCTTTAAAGAATAAGAGCCAGGTAGCCCGCGAGCGCATGGTGGACGAATGGCGAAGGCGCGTTCCCTCGGCCGACGAACAGCTCGAACGGTACAGGAAGCGGATGCGCTCAAGCGTTGAGAAGTTGGGTAACCGATGGAATGACACCAAGGCCATCACGTTGCGCGAGAAGATATCATTCATCTTTGGAGTACTCAACATATTCATGAGCGGTTACCTGATCGGGGGATATCCCGAAAGATTTCACCTGTGGTACACAGCCCAGGTGTTGTACTTCATGCCGATCAGGTTCTACACGTATCACAAGCGAGGATATCACTACTTCCTCGCCGATTTGTGCTACTTCGTCAACTTTCTACTGCTTTTAAGCATATGGATATTCCCCAACTCTAAGCGCCTCTTCACGGCCGTCTACTGCCTAGCTTTCGGCAACAACGCCGTCGCGATTATCATGTGGCGTAACTCGCTCGTCTTCCACAGCTTCGACAAAGTTACTTCGCTCTTCATTCACATCATGCCGTGCGCGACGCTGCACTGCATCGTGCACCTCCTTGACTCTGAAGCCCAGCGGCAGCGCTTCCCTGCCATCTGGGCCGTCAAGACGTCACCGCCGGGCTCTCCGACGGCGTACGCCAACGTGTTGTCAATGCTTGCCTGGTCGACGATTCCCTATGCTTTCTGGCAACTCAGCTACTGGTTCTTCATCACAGTGCGCCGCCGCGACAAGATTGCCGCCGGTCGACCGACCTCGTTCACCTGGTTGCGCAAATCCTACTCCAAGGTTTGGATCGGCCGTATCGTCCTCTCGCTGCCGGAGACCCTGCAGGAGATGGCCTTCATGCTTATACAGTACATGTATGCCGTCCTTACCATGCTCCCTTGCCCGTTGTGGTTCTATAGCCGCTGGGCCTCAGCCATCTTCCTGATGGTCGTTTTCGCCTGGTCCGTCTACAATGGAGCGACGTTTTACATCGACGTGTTTGGCAAGCGCTTCCAGAAGGAGCTCGAGGCGATGAAGGCAGAGGTCGCCAAGTGGCAGAACAGTCCCCCACACGACGGCGGACTGCACAGCCCACTGTTGGCACCACACTCTGGCGCTGAGGGTGGAATAGGAATTGACGAGGGAGATGCAGGCAAGGGGAAAGCCCTGGATGATGGAACGAGCAGTGTTGGGGACGTAGAGAATATCCCACTGTTGAGTGACGAGCGGCCGGCGGCGGTTGCCGCCACAGGCGTAGACCTAGATATCAATGTGGATGGCGGCGCAAGGGATATTGCCCGGGAGCGCAGGGTGTTTCTGGAGCCGAGGATGCCATGACTTATGATTTGCCGACTATTTCTAGCATGTTGTTTGGTATTCTTATCGGGTGGCTCGAGCGAGTTTTGACACGAAATCGACATGGAGTTCTGTTTAGTGTCTGATGGAGGAGGCTGGGTTTCTTTTTCTTTCTTTTTCTCTCAGTGTGGGTGCGGACTGGCATACAATCGCTTCAGGCTCTGCAAGGGAGAAAAACAGACTCTCGTTTACCAAATGAATACCGCTTTGACGGCAGACGAATATCCCGTGGCAGCGGGGATCGAAAGAGCATTTATCGTTACCAAAGGCCTGAGGATAGAGCCCTGCGAGGGGGGTTCCTAGATTCAACGAGGTTTTGTTTGCCTTTTCCGTCATTTCTTCCTCCTGGTGGCTGTTGTTGGCTTCGCTGTATACCCCCTTTTATCTCTACATATAGAGTGGTTAGCTAGCTAGTGCTGCGTGGTATCATTCTGGTTTGGCAGGTATGATCGGGAAGTGTTCGTCCTGGGAGTGAGCAAGAGGGTCAACTTCAAATACCGTCGTTCCACACGTCCGCTTGGAACGGCTGACCTATTGTCACACTGACGTCCACGTCAAGGTTACGCACTGTGATAAAGCTGCTACCGTTGACTCCACACCCAACCGCATCACAGCATCGAGCCGAAAGATGTTATTTCAAACCCTCATCGTTCGGAATCTGTCATGATCCTTGACCAGAAATCGGCATAACCCCATTTACTAGCTTACAGTGAAATGCATAGACGACACAAACGCTAGCAAAAGGCCCAATAATTGTTGGTCAAAAAGTGCCAAGGTGTCAAATAGTTTCTATCTGACTACGCCCCCATGAAGTCAGACGAACCCTCCCAGCCCAAAAACACCTATAGAGCCCAGGGCAGGATACCGCCATTGCCGCTTTGCCCACTCCCCAATGCAACGTCCAGTGCTGGGGTCCTTTAAGTGCTGGTTTATGCCACCCAAACAGACATAAAAAACGCTTTCCCCTTGCCCCAAGCCAAATAATCAAACAAGTAAATAAATAACGCCCGTTCCAATGTCGCCGTTGATGCAAGAATACAGTCAATTCTGTCAATTGCCTCCCTGGACAGCCAGAGGGTCAAACAGATTTGGGGTATTTTGTTCCTGAGTTGGTCATATGAGTCGTGTCCCCTCCTCCTCCTATTTTCCTCTTTAAGGGGAGATTTTCGCTGCTGTCGTAATGAACAGTGCTGGATGAGGTGTGATTTCGTGAGTCGTAGAGTTGAGATTCGACCACCATTTCCGTTTCTTTCACGGGTCCTTCATCGAATAACCCCCCAGTCCTGGAGTCGAATGCTCCCTCCACCCTCGCTGTCCTCCCTTGCTCCAGGCCTCTTGCCGAACACGTTCCAAAAGCGCAAAGTCTCGTCTCCTGCGCCGGTGACCACAACCCGGCCATCGGGGCTCATGGCCAGATAAAGTACCCGATAGGTATGGCCGGTCAGGCTGGCTACTTGTGTCATGGATGGGTATTTCCATACAACGATCTGGTTCTGGCTGTAGCCGTGTGTCGAAACAATCTCGTTCGAATTCTTCGACCACGCAAGGTTGCACACCTGACTTCCTGTGTCAATCTCGTTGACCACCGTGCCGCGAAGGGTGTCATGAAAGATGATCCGGCGGTCGGCAGTACCGCCACCGGATGCCAGGAGTCCGCGCTGGTGTGGCGACCATGCAATTGCTTTAACGGCAGCCGTGTGGTCCGAAAACTTGAAAAGCGGCGTGTCGGACAGCTTGTCCCAGACCATTAATTTGTTGTCGTTCCCTCCACTTGCAAGCTGCCCATCCTCGCAGTTCCATTTCAAGCCACAAACCTCTTGCTTGTGGCCAACTAGCTTCTTAAGCCATTGATCGGGTGCTCGGACGTCCCGGTGGTATATCGACCGATCCCGGGATCCAGAAGTCAAAATATGAGTATTCCATGCCAAGGAACCCACCCGGGCGGTGTGTCCTGTCATAGTCCGCAATCTCCTCGTCTTCTCCGCGTCCCAAATCTGCACCAAGCCCTTCCCCGTGCCAATTGCAATATGGGTTCCCTTCTGGATCCAGGATACGCTTGTGACTGTGTCATCCTCGAGCGTGCAAAGCTTGTTGACACGGCTAGTTTGGGCATTCCACATGTAGACGCTTGACCCCAATCCAACACCGAGAACGTTGGCACTTCCCCAGTCCACCAGGTTCAGGTAAAAGTCGTCAGCCAGTTCGGGGGCGTCCAAGACTTTGTAAGGCACTTTACTGACAGCCCGCGGTTGCCGTCTCGGACTGAGGAGCATTTGCTGACTGCCAAACCGGACGGGTGACAGGCTGTAAATTTCGGATCGGGTGTCCAAGTTGGGGCCATGTCGACTCTGAGGCGTCCTTGACGGCGTCGGATGACCTTGGATGTTGGCGTGGTGTCGTGGAGATACATAAGAGAAGAGGTTTTTGTGCGGCGTTGAGGGAGTCAAATTTACCGGAAGCGAAGACACCGGGCCGTTGTTAGGAGGCGTATGGGATCTTGTGCCATCATGAGGGTGCCCACTATGTGAGCCTGTTCTGCCAGTGTCTGGAGACATGTTTGGCGGAGTGACCTGTGGAATCGAGTTTTCGAACAACTCGGCCCGCAACAAAGTCGAGAATGTCCGGTTTGCTTCTTCGGCTGTGAGATTGTTAGCAACACTCATCAACTGCCGCCTATCATTCCGACTTACTTTTCTGAAAATGCAGCTCCCCATGCGGGGTCCGTTTCTTCTGGCGAGAAGGCGTCGCGGGCGAGCCATCTTCATGCAAAAGACTGAAGCTTGCTTGGAGATCTTGGCCAGATCTCGTGGGGATGAAACTAGGCGATGGCGTCAGCATGACTTTGAGTGCTCGAGAGTCCAGGCTCTTAATCGAGGATAAACTAACCGATCGCCGTTGATACGCTGTCGCTTCCTATGCGGACTTGCACCAGGCGTGCTATCCCTTGAATGGCGAGGCTGTAGCGCACTGGCGCTGCTCCCAGCATCGAGATCCAAACCTCCATGGCGACCAATCTCGGTTGGCCTCGAGCTTAACCTCCCACTTCGGCTGCTGTCGCTTTGCCTCGACTCACCCCGCAGACCCCCCGACGGTTGAGGACTCGCAGAAATTCTTGCCGGCGTTGAGGCCGCCGCGCTATTCCCATCTACCATTGGTCGTTTCAAGATGGCCGAGAGCCCGGCCACGCCTGAGACGTCGCCGTTGATCCCCATCGCAATTTTTCTACCTGCCAGCAATCGAGTCGCCTACCCGGATGTGATGGCGAAATAAAAACTACCAATTTCCCCGGGGTATGAGGATTCCTTCGATGATGCGAAAGTGACGTTGAAATTCCGGATTTGAAGAGTTGCAATCGGGATGGGTAGGACGCGGGGTATTGTGTCGAAAGGGCGGTCGCAGACTCCAAATCTCTCCATCAATGGGATGAATGGGATGTCGCCGCTCGCTATTGTGGTCAATAGTCGTGGTCGGCAATGTGGTGTTCGGGTCAATAGCTCAATAACAATCTGGGTGGCGGGGCGACGGAGCTGGCGTCCAGCGTTGGGCGATCGAGTAGCAAATAAATATTAAGATGCACGACAATCGCTTGCAATGACACAGCTCAGTGCGACAGGAAGATGCAATCGTAGGGAATCGTTAGGTAAATGAGGGGTGGGTGTGAATGAGATCGCGGGTCGGAGGTGAAGACGGAGGCTGTTGAAGGGTCGAGGTTGGACGGCGGCGGAGGACGGGAGCATTGATGGAAGGTCAGTGCTAGCAAGGTGCAGGTGAACTTGGCTGTGGTCGCGCGCACCTCGCACGCTCACGCTGTCAGACTCAACACTGCCAGCCTGCCACCCTCGCGCGCTAAGCCGTTGATTAGCCGGACGGACCGACCACCCTGGTGGCGCACGGTCGACTCAAAACATTGCTGCCCTTTGCGCCCCTGCGCTTTCCAGCCAGAAATGGCGTGGGAAGCGCCTCTGAGCTGTGAAACTTGGCGGCGCCTAACCCACACGACCTCGCCCACCTCTACCCCGCCAGCCCCGGGAATGCAATCGACGCTGCCTCATACCGCCTCCAGCTCAAGCCTCGTGCCTCATACCTGCCCGACAGGCTGGATCTCACCTCTCACTCGGCACTCATGAACCTTCCATGCGGTGCGCTGCTGTCGTGAACTCTGCGTTCCTGGTGGCTTGACTTGCCTTACGCACCACATCACTTTCTACAGAGCCACGACATTTCACTAGAGGGTCACTGTTCCGTCGCGAGTTTTCCCCCCTTCCACCTATCCGTTCGACGCGGGGCAGCAAACGAACAATAACAACACATTAGGGTATCCGTGGTAGGAGTGGGGAGAGAGCGACAGTGGGCTCAGTCCCAGGGAGCCAGTACAAAAGCCAGTCCAGCCCCCCCCCCCCATAAAACTCGCTCTCAAGTGGAGACGCGGTGCAGCGCAAAGCTCTGGAGGGACAAGGGCCAGTGCTCATTTCTGCCTCCGTAAACAACAGGTACGAAACGGTTGGCTCCCTGCTGGAAAGGGGTCAAAGGGGGGCGAATAGATTTTCGCGATGTTTGTTTTTGAAGGCCACCACGTCGGCCCGCATGGGGTGTGCCGTTGCAGGGTCCCTCGTTTCCCGTTCGCCGGATTTGGGACTTGTTGTTGTTTTGGTGTCTTGCCCGCCGCGCCCGCAAAGCTCCGACTGGTGCACCGCTCCCATTTCAGGGGCCTTGCACGCGGCCCCACAGCCAAGACAGGCCTCGCTGTTGGGCGTGTCTCCCAGGCTCACACTGCGCGTCTGGTTCGTGTTTTCCCATTTAAATTTGCATCCTCCGTACCGCGCCGCGCTAACCAAATCCATGTGGTTCCACGGTGAATCTGCATGCTGACGCTGTCGAGCGGCGCAAGTACCATCCATCCACTCCCAGACCCCACCAACTCCATAACCCCATTAAACAATTGACATGGCGCGCTACTACGTAGACGCGTGGAGGACTCCCAGCTTTGTTTTCAGGACGTGATCCGGTATGCCAGTTTCGCGACTGGTCCATTTTTGGTTGCCGACGTCTGCTCTTAGTGGCGTTTATCACGACATGGCGACAATCGAATTCAACCTCGAACTTCGGTGTCGAACCCTCGATTTCTTTGCCACAGGAAGGCCGCAGCACTTTGCATGTGGAAGCCGCGGGGTGAGATGCTCCTGCAGAACAATAAAACGATTCAAGCCCAGATTGCCGCGGCTTCCTCCATTGGACTCCCCTGTTTCTTGAGTCCTCCGGCACCACAGCAAGTGCATCCGTACCGCGAGACAGCTTCCAGAAATCCAGGCCGCCTGCCGTTGACAACCAATGCCCGCCTAGCTACCCACCAGGCACCGCCCAAGCACTGCAATGGAAACAGACCCCAACGACGGGAACGCAACTGATGGGCTGCCCTAACCAGGCAGTGCCACATCACTGCCGAACCCTCCTGCAGTAGGTCGAGATGTCCGTCATCAAGACAAGCCGGCTGGTATCACTTGAAAACCAGGTCCCAGATGAGATCCTTTCCCGATCAATCACCCCACTACTCTCATGGCTTGGCATCAAACTCGTATCTTCGTCACACAACGACCCGACTTCCATAATTCCATTCCCACCGCCAACATCGGACTGATATTGAGATTATGTGATTATTCCTACCAGCATGCTAATATGGTTTCACGTCGTAGCAATCTAAGTTTGGGTTGGGATACCTCTCGCAGCCACGCCCTAGTTCAGCGGCTAGGCATCCTAATGGTGGCGAGCTTCGAGCTACCTCAATACCGGTACTTGCCAGCAACCCCAAGGGCCCATAAACGGCCTCATTAGCGTCATACCATCGTTTTTACTCCCTTGTTAAATGAAAGGTACCTTCCTGTATTTCAACACCCGAAGCATGAAGGGCGATCGTCTTCCTTCTACCGAGCCCTCCATCTTGCGTCGAGGACCAGAGCCCAAACAGCGGCGATCTCGCGGCCATTTTCCAGTGAACGCGGCCGCGGTGGGTAGATTTTAGGCCATATCCAACAGCTAGTCTAGGTTGTTGAACAAGGAAAATAGCACCAGCGTGGTTAGTCCAAACTGTGTTCATGGCGAAATCCAATAAGATACCCGATCAGGTTCACCCACTATCTCAATGTCTATTTTGCCTCTCTCCTTTTGCCAAACCACCCCCTTCCCATTCACCATCAGTCCAGCCATCTCACCAGAAAAATGGGCAATAAATTCAAGCCTACGAACACGCCTGGCATACCCCCATGAAGTTCATCCAGGGTAGTTTCGGGAGGCGGACAAGGCGGTCAAAAGACTTCCCCGAGACTCATCATTATGGAGAAATTCCCGAGTATACAGCAAGAGCCCACTAGTTCCCGACCTGGCCGCTATAACCCCATCCCAATGGTCCCATTGAGGATTGAACGGGAGTAAGAACGCCGGTCTCTCTTCACATAATATCCCCAGCAACTGACTTGCTCCGCAGCGATATGGGTGGTTGGGATGATGCATTGCATAACCCGAGATCCCTTGACACGCTACCCGAGCCATTCACGTTCGCGCGATCTGCTCCCACAAGCACAAACAGCCAACGGACGAGATCGAGGCCGAGTTCCAGTGCCTCGACCTACCAGACAAACGCCACCTTTTTGTCTCCCCTGCAAGCAAAAGGACCTCAATGAAGTAGAGCCAGACGAGCTTTGATCTGATTGCTCCCACCTCTGGCCCGTTTGGGCAGCATTTCCTTGAAAATCCGTCCTGACCAGTTGTTTTCACGAGTATACCTCAAGGTCATATTCAGTGATCCGGGCTCTTCCCGTTCGTTTTACCAGCTTCATCCGAACCTCTCGGTGTCTTCCGTTCCGCTCTTGGTTTATTACTTTGATGCACTCAAAGCCTCAAAAGCAATAGACTATTCGAATTATCTCGTGAAGTGCCTAGGCACCCTCGATGGTCATCCTTCACCGAGTCCACAACGGCACCGACAACGAATTATTTGCTTCAGGAGAAAGTCGAAATGGCCTCTGAGGCGCTTGTTCGGGAAGAGTTACCGGCTTTCATCACCCACACATGGATCCGGATAGCCAGCGTTTCGATCAGGAAAGGAACTACAGGTACTCTATCAGCACATCCCCGACAAGTATCAGAAAGGCTAGCCGAGGTGTTCTGCTTAACAGACCCGAGTCGTGAAGATGACCCAGTTGTGTTCGCCTCAGAGGGTATGCCATTGATATCTCATGAGGCTTCTCGTAGCCAACTACAGGCAGCTGCTGATAGTCGGGCAGGGTTTTATCGCACTACTCAATACGGCAAAAACCACGCAATAGGTCGAAACTGTCGTTTTCTGCAAGGGCCCAAGACCAATGCCTCTAGCATCGAGAGACTGCACAAGAAGCTGACAGCGGGAAAAGAGCACTACGAAACACTACTCAATTATCGAAAAGATGGGTCTCCTTTTACAAACTTGCTAATGTGCGCGCCACTCCTGGATAGCCGCGGCATGATCAGATACATGATTGGTGCCCAGGCTGATGTCTCGGGACTCGCCAAGGACTGCGTGGCATGGAGTCTCTACAGCGACTTATCGACCAAGAGCACACGAGGGGCTTTGAAGCAGTGGGGAACAACGAGTTCCCCGTCAATGGCGGTGCTCGCCCAAAAAATGGGTTTCAAGAATTGAGCGAAATGTTCAATGCCGAGGAAATAGAGACAGTACGAAACCATGGGGTTAATATGCAACCTCTTCAAGATGAGGGCATCAAACACAGTGAGGCGATCTCGAACTGGCAAGAGCCACGGGTTGTCATACAGGACGGTAGTTCGGCCGACTCGGAGAACGACAGCATCCCCGACTTGTCCGGGGGCCGACTGGCCGGCATCTACGAGAACTATCTGCTCTTGCGACCGTGCCCGAATCTACGGACTCTATTTGCGCCACCTCCCCTCCGCGTTCCGGGTATTCTACAAAGCCCCTTTCTGTCTAGGATTGGAGGCTCAGATCGAGCACGGGACTGTTGTTACGGCACGAGTTAGGTGGATTACCAAGTACGATCATGATGTCCGGGCACGTTGGTTTCACTGCACTCCCCCTTGTTAGTACTAATGAGGCTGTTGGCGTCTAGGTAGTTGTCATTGTAGGCGATGATGAGGAGTCTCGCCGGTGATCATTGGGCCGCGTAGCACCTCCTGTAGACCCTCGGACGGGGCGGGTGGAGAAGCCTATTCTCGATTATGGGCTTGATCTGGACGGGACGTTGAGTTTGGATGTTGACGGAGAGGCTGTGACGGGTTGAGCCTTTATGCTCCGGTGCGAGTGTTTTGTATGATTGTGTTCGATGTGTGTTCATGTTCCAATCTTTCGAGGTTCTGTGTCTTGGTGTCATGGGGGCATATTCTACCGCCCACTCCAAGCACTAATATGTGATCTGTTGATGGATTCTTGACGTAGTACGTTAATTTCGCCAGTGACGTCGGACGCACACATTTTGTGTCATCTTGTGGACGAGATATAGACTGTGACGGATGCCTTATGCGCCCAGCTGACACCTTCTACCGCGAAACTTGGTGTTCCAGACGTACAAGAAGGGTCTACACTTATTCCGGCTCCCGGTCTGAGATAGACACATCTGACACAGAAACATATGTCTGCTCTCCACCATGTCAAGGCAAGTTTTCGGTTTGACATCAGATGGTGCTATAGCCCAGCCCATCCTGGGAACTAATTTTCTGCGCAAGCTACAATACGTATCCTGGCTCTGCATTTTTGTGTCCCGTCGGGACTACCTCGAACTCCCCTTTTCTTCGTGATATACTCACTCCGTACCCAATGCCTCTACCCTCATCAGTTGGCTCAACATCCTGTTCTACCCACCCAGTCTACCCCTCTTCGGAAAAGACATGTTTCCCAGTGCACCCCCTATCCTCCGTGTGGTCTTGCGCCAAGGAAAGGGGCTTGTTGTTGTAGCCAGCATCATCGCCCTTTTGTTCCTCTTCTATCAAAAAGCTACCCCCCCAGAACCAGCCCGAGATGTTACCCTTATCCAACCAAACTCAACAGACTATCCCAGCTTCACCAGTAGCCAAACCGGCAGAGATACTCTCAGCCCCCCGACACTCCTCCTCAATCCCGCTGCCAGTCACATCCTACATCCGCCAACATTCACCCCCGGAACGCCCAACCCTCCCGGCACACCCTACACCAAAGCGGTCGTCATTGCACGCACCAGAAGCGAGGAGGTAGCCTGGATCAACGACCCACTTGACGAGTCCTCCCCTTCCCAAACCGTCGCCGACGAGTGGACAATCTACCTCTACACCACCGACGACACCCCTTCGTCCCCTACTACCACTGACAGTGCCTCCTCTTCTCACCCCATCCACCACCTCTCCACCCCGCTCAACAAAGGCCGCGAAGCTATGGCCTACCTGACATACATCATCGATCACTACGCTGCCCTCCCCGATATCACACTCTTCATGCACGCGCACCGCTCCTCGTGGCATGACAACCAGTTCGGGCTCGACGCCGTTGCCGTCCTGAGGCGGCTGCGGATACCCTATGTTGTGAAAAGAGGTTATGTAAACCTCCGGTGCGACTGGGAGCCGGGATGCCCCGATCATATACATCCAAAGGATACTGGGTATGATGAGTACAAGCCGGAGCAAGCGGTCTTTGCTGGCGCGTGGAGGGAGATGTTTCCGCTCGAGGGGGTGCCTGAGGTATTGAGTCAGGCTTGTTGTGCGCAGTAGGTGCTTTTTTGCTTGGGATAGGGGGTTTGTATGGTTCTCCTGGCTGCGTACCCTACAGCGTCAGCCTCTCCTTTCCCAGTCCCGTGGTATTTTGCGTAGCTTCCAGGTCTTGACTACACCCCATACATTTAAAGAAGATACTGACTGTCACTACTTGCCGCTTAGGTTTGCGCTGGCGGCGGAAAGAATTCGGGCTAGGCCACTGGAGGAGTATGTAATCCTTCGAGACTGGGTTTTAACAACCGAACTGGAGGACCTTATCAGTGGGAGGGTGCTGGAGTATGTTTACCAGTGAGTTTGCCTTCTTCGCCAAGTTCGAACCCATTTCAAGCACATCCCTTTCATTCTACTTCCTGGCGACAGGGTAGGAACGAAGTCTAACTTGGATTTCGGTCCGAGATAATCCATATACTAACTTGCAGTCCGCCAGGTGTGTGTCAGTCCTTGCATGCCCTCAAACCAGCACCTCCGTCATGCTAACTCCCGCGAGACATCTGGACTGGTGAAGCTGTTCACTGCCCAGATGAGCATGATTGCTACTGCAAGGGGTACGGCATCTGCTTTGAAGGGAAAGATAAATACCAAGAGTTTTTGGACAAGAAAAATGAGTGGAATTTCTTGAACGACCAACTAAACGAGTTCGTCGAGGGTGGGAATAGCATGTTCAGCGTCGCGGATGTTATGGCCCTGGTTGACCGACTGGAAAGGGGAGAAAAAATCGACGAGGAACCGTTGAAGGATAGTAAAGGAGTAGACCGTCAGTCGGGACCCGAACTCCAGCATATGAAACCTCTGAGCAGAAACTTTGGGACTTAAGCGCTGACGAACTACTGTTATTTGCAGATGATGGCATTGGCCCAGACGGAGGCGAAGCGAACGGAGGAAGTGACGCGAAGCAAGGCGAAACCAGTGCAGGTACGGCCATAGACCAGGGAAGTAGCGATAAACCCCCTGGCAGTGGGATAGACCAAGAAGGCCAACGAGAAAAACCAAAGTCAGAACTCGAAGGGGGAGGAGCCGGGGACCCGATACAGGAGAACAAGGGGGTAAGCACAGCCGAACTGCTTAGCATTGTGGAAGCATCTCGGAAAATGCGATCCCTTGCGACTTGGCTTATCGAGCAAGAAGCAAAGGTAAAGGCGGCAAACAATATCCAGAACAGCAATTCGGGGCTAAAGGGTTAGACTACAAGAGAATAGAGATGGCGACGAAATCCGTAATAAGCGCACACACTATAGGAATTACTCGACATGGGATGGTGCCCAAGAAGATTGAGCATCCTCGGCAGCTTCGTAAGGCTTCTTAAGAGGCCGCATTGTTACCACACACTGATCATCCGGGAGGCAACATGTTGGACACCCCACCCTTCTACCTATAATGAATCGCCATAAAACCCCCCTCATTATGTTCGCCGTGACATATCGACTCTTTCGGTCTTGGAGCATGTTCACCGCTGCACTGCGTATATGCCCGCCATACCGCAGTACTTGTTGTAGTCTGAACGTGCGGCCCGATAACCCTTGCGCGACACGACAGACATCAAGAAACCGGTCCAAATCCGAAGCCTTACATGAACTTAGCGGCGTAGTCGACCAACAATCGGGCGCGGTTGATTCCTCCCAAGCTGAGTCGCACCGCATCAAGCTTTCACTGGTATGTAGGCAGGATGGGTGTCTATTCATGAATTTGGGTAGGGGTTGCTACCACTCCAAGATCATGTTGGTAATGGCGCCCGGCAGCCGAAATGCGTCGGTAATTGAACCGGATCCTGCCCGAGTCCATTGCCATCGCTACCCTCATCCTCCCACCTCGGGCGTGTGGGAGTTACATTCGACGGCCTAAGCCGGAGCGGATGAGCAGGGCGGGTGTGGCGAGTGTAGTACATGCATGCAGTCCTTCAGGGCCGTCTCGGCGAGTCTTTTTCGCTGTCGCCCTCTCGCGGAAGATGCACCAGTGGGTGTTCGCGTGTAAGTGGTCGCCTTGGGTTGTTGGTGGTAGCCTCACTAAGCACGCCGATCAGGTGAGCCGTGTTGGGTTCGCTGATCCCTTCTCTCCCAGGACATTGGTGACGGGAGGATTTGTCTAGTTTTGACTCAGGGGCATCCCGTTCAGCTGGGAACTGCTGTGAGTTCCAAGAAATTTCCCGGAGGAAGCCTTGCGGGCGACGGGCAAAGAAGCTGGCGATGGGAATGGTGTTTGTTTTGAGAATCGGCTACACCAAGGCACCCCGTCATGGCGCTCTAGGAGGACTACACTAAGATGTGGTCAAGCCACAGATTCTCGGCTAATCCACCTACACGTGTATGGATACTTAGTAGTACTACTATCATGGTAGAAGAAGGAGACTCTGCACTACTGTACTAGTATCCATCTCGCTATGGAGATATTTTGAGATGTGACATATGTCACGTCAAAAAAGTCCCACTCTCTCAGTCCCCTTTCCCTGGGGTCGGTCGGCCCTCCTGTCGTATGGCGGGGGATTTGCAATGGCCCCGTTTGTGTCATTTGTTGATCCATGGTTCTGGATTTTGTCTCACCAAGCCTTGCGACGATCAATGGGCCGAGGGATGCAGAAGAGGCGGCCGAATGCCCTCACTTTCGCACACCTTTTAATCGATGTCCCCTTCATTCATTTTCCATGCCAATCGCAGTACCCCAGGGGCGAGAAAAGGGTGAGGCGGGGAAGGACAAGACAGAATGCCACCCTCCAGCATCAAATTGCTAGAGTATTGGGTTGTCGGGTGTTGTGCTGGTGTCGTCGGGTGACTGCAGTGTGTCATTATCGAGCAGGACCCGCCCTAGTAATTGTGTACCACTGCAAACATCCGCTCCGCACAGCACAGCCCAGTCCCAGCTGGTGTCAAGCAGACACCACAGTCAAATTGCTCATTGTTGAGACACTTCGCACTGCGCTGCCGCATGGCTCACTAGCTTGTCTGTTGGACATGGATCTGGTTGGACCCAGTTCGAGTGGAGGAATGGGAGAGAAGGTCTGCCGCGGCTTCTTGATTCACCTCAGCTGGTATGGCCGCCTCGATGTCGATCACGCTCGTCGGTGAGCATCCTGGGGGTTGGCCGTTTTACGCGGGGATGGCGGGAAAACTGTCCACGGTACGTACTCCAACTGCAGGGAGGCCGGTGAAACTGCAGTTGTCCGTCTGCGCGGCCGAAATCGAGATATCGAGATGCCACAAAAAGTCCGAACAGTGGCCGTTGGATTTCTCCATATTCTCCATTTGGGGGCGACAGGGGCGGTTGGGTCCCGTAGTAGTACTTGCAAACCCCGATCGGCTATCTCGTGAGATCGGGCTGTTTTATTGTGAGGCGGATGCCCGAGAGTCTGTGTGTGCAGTGCTGCTGTGTGTGCAAGGGAAGATGCAGCCAGCTGGCCAAGTCGCAACGCAAGGTGCGATGTCTTGCAGCAGTCGGCTACCCAGTCGCGCAGGGTACATCCCTATAGCACGCCGTGGTATGTATAGTATAACCCACGATCCACTCCCACCTGTCAAATGCCGGATCGACCATCCGAAACAGATCTCTGCCCTTGTTCAATACTAGTGTTAGTGTCAATATTTCGACAGCTTCATCACCTTGACGTCAGCCTCAGCCGGTGCGACAGGCGGCGAGACAGTCTCACGGCAAAAATAGATCAGAGAATAAATGAATGAATGCTATTGTGTCCATGGCATTGCTAGCCGCTCGCACAGCACATCGCCTCATTCAGCTGCAGAAAACCTGGGTGTGGTGCATTGCAGGGAGAGAGGGTGGGGCGGGCGTAGCAAGACGAAGAAAGAGCAACCAAGTTGGCAGGCGCTGGGCACTGAAAGGCAACATGATATCACACAACAAAAAAAGAAAAGAATTTGGGCACACAAAAACAAAAACGAAATATCCTCGATTGGTCGAGACCCCGGCCGGGCACTCGGGAAGGGAAGGTACAGGCGAGCGACGACCAAGGCGATCAGAGCAAAGTATTTGACCCAGCCCGCTGGGTATGTATAGCCGTCGCCGCCCTTCCCGCCTCCCGATTCGACCCCAAGGCGCAAGCCAGCCGTGACCAGAGCCATCCAATACGGTGTGCCGAAACAATGTCCCACGAGACAACGACACCACGCCAAGACCCGCCTATGTTTGCGTGTGTGTGACATTGACTGGCATTCAATATGCCACCAGGCGACAGCGGGCGTGATCCCAGCATCGTGCCTCCATTGGAATGATCCTCCACCGGGCAAGGCAGTTAACTTCAATATCACCAACACAGCCCGCCTCGCTCTCTCCTATCCACAGGGTGAGGCTGAGATATTCAAAATCCTTGGTGATAACCCGCAGCAGCGGCACGACCCGCCCGAGTAGCCACCCCGTACACCCCTTTTTCATGGTAGATGCCGTCTCATCATTCGCTGCCGTATGTGACTGACTGTCTGTCTGTCTGTATACATTGGAACGTCGTCCCGAGGTCTTTGTGAAGGAAAAAAGAACCTATGTGATATGTACATCGTGAAGGGGGTCAGACCAGCCAACTTTTTTGCTTTTCTCTTCCAGACCCCAGACCAAAACCCATCCCAGAATATCTCCTTTTAATGTATCCAATCATAGCCAAAATTCACCCCCATTCCATCCCGGTCCCTTAGGTGACATGTCTCCGTGATGTCTCCCATTCCGTGACATTGTTGCCCGGATATTCGCGTGTGTTCGTGGTATCCTATCCATCCGCAGTCCCGCTGGCGTGATATGAATGAAGTGGCGTTCTTCACCAACATCTAAAAGAAAAGAAAAATCGTCTTTCTTGATTGGAGCATCTTCTCCCCTCGCAAATAGCCTCCTTCTCGTCGTCTCTCTCCGTGGCGTTCCTAGTCTGTGATTTCGAGAGCCCCTAATAGGACCATCACCATTTTCCCCTTTCTCTTTTCGCCTTCCTGCCGCCAAGCCATTCTCATCTAACCAAAAACACGCAGGACTCCGTATCGCTTCCTTTACGCCAGGCAGAGACGATGGGCAAGAAATATGAAACAATGGATGCCTTGGCGAACCCACGAGAGCCACGCCTGGCGCCCTCTCTTCCCATGTCCAGCCAACTCCGGAAGGCCGTAGAATTGAAGGACCCGTCTCCCAACTCCTTGCTGGAGGACAAGAACACTTGACAAAGGAAAAAAGCAGTATGAAACGAGGAAAGGACAGTTCACGAATGCAGAACCACATCGGCCGGCTGCTAGTTAGAGACCAGTTTCCAAGCCAACTCAATGTAAATGCCCTCTGCCTTGGCGGGATCGGGTGCTTTGTGTTATCGTCGATGCGAGCTCGAGGTAGAACCAGCACCACCTGACGAGGCTGATGAGCCGTACAGATCCAGGCATTCTTCAAGAACTAGACGTAAGCAAGTTAGCAGCTTAGGCATCATGTCGAAAATGTATCAATGACGTACTGGCAATGATCCGCTCCTCCCACACGCCGTACTCGTAATCAACGAGACCATGACGCTCGATGGTGTCGCACAACCTCACCAGCTCCTTGCCCATCTTCTCCAATCCGTCCTGCGGAATTGGGCTTTGGGATCGCTGTGACTGCTGGCCTGACTCCATCATGTCCTTTTGAGCCTGGAGAATCGACAACCACGCATAGTTGAATTCATTCCACAGTTTAATCCGATCTCCATGCAGATTCTGATCGTCAGACGTGAGACCTATTGTATCGTTTGTATGTTAGAATGCCATGTTTAAATCAAGAGCAGGGCTTAGAAACAAACCTAATTCCGCAACATGTCCCAAGAGCCAATCCGAGACATTGAGGAGGGACTCGCTGGCCGAGGCCAACGCGCCATCGTGTATGCTCTGGAAGATTGCTTTCAATGCCGACTGATACGACGCATATGCTGCATCCAACCCTTCCGGCGCGGGGTACTCTTCCTCCATCCTGACATCTGATGTTGAAGAAGACTGGCCGGCCATCCCTCCCATAGTAGCCATACCGCTGGTTGAGTAGTTTTGCAGCCCGGGTTGCTGATATACCTGGGGCCCACCCGAGGACGCCGTCTGCGCTTGCATCGCGGATGCCGTCGCCGGGTTGGTTGGCTCGCTCGAGAAGTAAGGGGCAGCGACATCCGTTGTCATCATCTGCAACCCTGCAGGCTGCCGCGAGGAAAACTGCTGGCTCGTATCGTACACACCAGTGCTCTGCGGCCCGGCGGCTTGTGGCACGTTATACATTATTGCTGTTGGGTTGTACGTGCCGGCAAAGCTTTGCGTCTGCCGGGAGTCCGTCTGTCCGTAGTCCGTGGGGGTGTGGTGATAGCCCATCCCACCCTGCGGCATAGCGCTCGTAGAGAAGGCCGTCGCCGACGGCTCTTGGTAGTATGTGCTGTAGCTAGCCGAGCCGCCACCCATCCCTCGGGCTGCTCCCGAGGACGATGTGCTGAGAGGCGCAGGCCGAAATCTGTCGCCATGAGTATTGGTAAAAGACCGCCGCTGCTGCGATGGCTCGTGTAATGGTTGATGGTATCGTTGGTTAGAAGAAGAATGGATGGGCGGTTCATTCTGCCTCCTCTGGCCTCTGTTGTCGTCCATACCCCCTGAGATGGAGGAGACTGCCGTGAAGCTCGCGTGGCGAGTCCACTCGGATTGCCCTAGGAGTGGAGCTTTCTCAAAAGAACAAAAAGGGCCAAGCCCAAAGACCGTTATCTTCACACCCTAATCCCTTAGCCTGGCTCTTTGATCTTGAAAGAAGCCCCCAGCCAGCTAAAATTAACTGTATGTGTCTCGCTCTCTCTCGCTCTCGTCTCGGGCGAAGACAAGGGTGCTTTTGCGGCACGATTCGGTGTAACTGGTGGTGGAGGCAGCGGCTCGGAAATGTCGGGAAATGTATCAAGCTCCCGGTACAATTTTCTTGTGGTGCCCGAAGGTTGGTGTGAAATGGCTGTTGTAGGATGACGCGAGAAGGAGCCCCGGGACGATGCGGGCGCTGGGTACGGCTTGTATTTCTAGAAGCAGCGGCAGTGCAAAACGTTGTCTCGGATTTTTCGAGGGAGGGTCTCTCAGAAGAGTGGTATCCCAAGACAACAGAGACGCTAACGAGACAGAAGGCTTCGTTTCAAGTGGAGATGGTCAGGTCAGCCAAGCTATTGATTTTGTCTTCCAGACCCGGGAATGAGTCTGTAGATAGCAACGGTGAGCCGAGCGGGCCGGGTTGAACAGTCCTCCCGGAGTGGATGACGGTAGTAAGTGGTTGATGCAAATCTCGACTAGGAAGATCCTAGATGCATAGACATCGAAGCACTAGGCAACTTTGGACAAGAGATATCTTTGGTTGGCTACGTTTGAGTCTGGGCGGGAAATTTCATAGAGAGCATCGAGAGAGTCGAAGAGCCGAAGATGTCGTCGCCGCCGCCGTTGTAGTCGGGGCCGATCTACCTGCTGCCCCTTGCTTCGGTTGCCTCCCCTGGTGCGTCTAGCCTCCTGTCTTGAATCAGAACAACGTGGTGGATGGGTTTTTGCTTAGTGCTGAATATAAACGGAGGGGTACTCTGTTGGAAAAGGAAGCGACCAGAAAGGATTGGGGACAAGGGAGGTCCGGCTCCGGTAGCGCGTGGGCAGCGTAATAGACTTTATACTGGACCACCAAGTCCGCCAGACAGAGTCGATCGCCGGTCAGATCGAGTGACGATTCAACCTGGGGAACCCTGGGGAAACGCGGGTCAAGCCGATGAGAAAACAACCCTTTCGTCCCAACTGGGTGGCAGGAGCGAAGACAGTGGCGGCCGCGGTCGGGTAGGGGGCGAAGCAGCAGCTGGACCAGGCGGGGCGCAGTATCTGAGTCTGTTTCTCTTCGGCTCCAAGACACACGAGATCTCGAAGTCGCGAGGGCAGAAGACGGCAGTGGACAGTGGCGGACAATGGTGTATTCGTACATGGAGGCTACACATAATTAAGGTCGGCGAACCTTATTAGTCTCGAGCTAAGTCGATCGGGTAGTATTGGTGATGCTCCACAGAATCGACCGGCCATTTTAGTCGGCGGACTACGTACCTGAGTAGTGTCGTAGAACACATGGGCGTGGATCGAGGGCGTGGGCCGAGAGACGCGAGGGACAAGTCGGTGCCCAGGCAGCGAGAGCGAGACAGGGCGGGGGGGGGAGATCTACGGGACCCCAAAGGCCAAACGAGAGACCCCCCTCGGATGCTCTGCCGACAGGGGACAACGAGAGTGATCTTGGGTCTTGGGGACTTGGGAGGGCTGACCAGGCCGATGGAAACGTGGCGCGCGGGGACAATGACGAGACGGCGAGGGTTGAGCGAGGCGAGCCAGGAGGGAGCCAGGAAGGGGCCGGGGGTGGGCGAGAGACCCGGGTGTCAACAACGAGGGGGTGGGTGACGCTCGACCAGACGGTCCGCGACGCTGGCAATAATAAACAGACGGGGCTAAGAAAGGGCGCTGAAATGCTGGTGCTGGTGCGGGTGCGGGTGCGGGTGCTGGTCCTCGGGATGCAGCTCCGTCTTCCAGGTCATGATTACAGAAACGAAACAGAATGCCGATGCTGGGCAGGCCGAGCAAGCTGAGCAGTAAAGCAGGACGAAAAATAAGGAGTGACGGCAGTGTGCATCCTCGGATTGCGAATGTTGTTCGAGAGAGGAGTGTTTGCAGTCAGACGCCGGGAGCGGTGGATGGCAGCCAAATGCCTCCCTCTATCCCACTCCTCCGTGCTAACGCTCTGCCGGACCGGTCAATCAGAGCCGCGCAACAACCCCAGAACCCAGACCCGGCTGGCGATATGTTGGCCAACGCTCCACGCTTCCAATGCCAGCACCCTGCGAAGAGATCCCTCCGCCGGCAGGTGTGCACTTCCTTTGCTTGGCCGTCCGTTTTCGCGAGAGAGGCGGGGGCCTTTTTATTTGTCACTGTGGTTTCCCCTTCACTCCTGTTCTTTAATGTTTGTTCGGCGTGTATTCGCCTGCAGGCGGGGCCTAGTCGGGCCGCCCCTCGGTCTGGCTTCCGTGCTCTGGATGGGAGAGTTGGCAAAGGTGGCAGAAGCGCGAGGTGAGGAGAGGGAATCAAGTACAAGGGTTTGGTGGAACGGCGGGAAATCCTGTCAGCAGCACAGGGAAACATGGAAGCAGATGGGAAATGGCAGGTACAGGCCTCCCCTGGGCATCCGGCTGGAGGGAACAGAAGTTTAAATCGACCCGTATGGAAGGAGCCATGGAAGGAGTGCCAAACATGGGAGCGTGGGAACATGCCAAACAAGAGACGCAGCAATACAGAACAGGCACCAAACTCGGCCCCTCTTGGCGCGCTCGCTGAACATGGAATTCTTCCATTGCCCCTTCCATCCTAGAGCGGCGACCAACGATCAACATCAACGACTGACAACAGACGATAGACAACCACTAATCGCTACCCATTGTATCTATTATTTGAGGCTTACTGTGCAGTGTCGCCTCCGCCCTCGGTCCGCAGGCCGTCCCTCATTCACCGCACGGCCCCATCTATATGGGCACTTAGCCCGGCGTAGGATGTTCAGGTTTGCAGGTATGGGGTTTCTTTGCTCATCTGGGTCAAACGGCCGGAGTCAGCTCGTTTGGTCTGTTCCCACTGCCCGAACCAATGCCCAGGTGCCAATCGGCCCTGGGAAACCATCCGCACCACCAGACCGGTGGCGAGGTGTCCTTGGGTGTGGAGGTTTGTGCTTCATCGCTTTTCCCACTTTGGTGTTTGAGACCACGAAGTCGACTTGTCTGGCCGGCGCGCATTTTGGTGTCGCCGACTCACCCTGCCCTTTTACCTTTGTACCAAGGGAAAGGGAAGACAGCCAATGTTTCACCGTCAGCCGCCACAGATCTGAGAGAGTGGGAAAGCGAGAGACAACAAAAATGAGAAAAAGCAATTGATGGGGGCTAACTAACAATGGCGCAAATCAGCAGCACCACCTGGTCAGCACCAGTACGCTCGACTCCGAGCACCAGGCAATCCTCCCAGACGGCAGGATTGGACTAGCCCATCAGACGGTCTCTATGGGTGCTCAGGCACAGAGGGGACACAGCAAAAGCCGTTGCCCTTAATGCTCGGCGACCTCAACCCCACAATAGCTCTCTGGCATGGAGACCGAGATCGCCTTCGGCGTTTGAAGGGCGCTGGAACAGGCCCTCTTTGCCTGCCAGGCCGCGCACTCGAATTTAGGGCCGGGCGGATCCGATGCCCAACCAACGGCCTAAATAACAGGCGCGAACCCACTGTCTGAGCGTTGGAAAAAATTGTCCCACGAACACCGCTCCCGTCGCTGGCTTGCATCGGCGCGACAGGCTGGCAAGGTAGCCACCACAATTGACCTTTGGACCCGGACGGAGATACAGCCGGCACTTAGTTGGTCGGGCCAAGTGTACAGGTACTGCCGGGCTGCGGGTTAGTATATTTGTTATGATGAAGGAGGTGGGCTCGATGATCCTAGATCCATGTCGTCGAGTTAAGCTGCCAGGGGAATCGAGGCATGTCGTCAAGCAGAGGCCCAGAGCTGCGAGGTAGATCCCTGTCTGTGCTTGGGTGGGCTGCGTCGTATTGACCGGGGTTCTGGCTCGAGTTTCCAGATGGCCAGGGTCGTCGAATCAGAGGTCTGCCACCGCCACAGCTTCTGGAACCATTTGCCGAGGCCTCAAGTAGCGGTACTTTGACCATACTAGCTGACGCGCATGAGGGACGGGGTCGACGGGGTCGCGGGGGTTGCGATACCCAGGGGCCCATGATGGGCTGGGGTGGACTTGGGTGCATTACATTAGCCGGCGAAAAAAGTACCTGTATGTCAAGAGACGCGACGCAGCAGCCTTGGGGGCCACCTCTTCAAGTCTTTGGCGCGGATATGCTTCGCATCTCACCCGATTCAACAACTGCGGTCGTCCTGCAATTCTGCACCCTCCAGGAGCACCGTCATTGGTCTCGGTGTGTCTTGGGTTGCGATGGGAACTCTTCAGAGTTTGGCACAGGGCGGGGTTATTGTTTTGGTGCTGCTGCTGCTGCTGCTGGTTTCCAGTTTTCTTGATTCCCTTCGGCCGTTGATGAGCCCTGGAGCGTCTAGCGCACAGCTTTCTGCTGATTCGGAAGCCTACCCACTAATGCAAGACGCCGGCCGCAGCTTGACTCGGTCAAAAAAACCTCAGCTGCCGTGACGCAGACATCCCCGAACTGTCCCAGAGACAATGGGCTACTTTTGCCCCAACCGCATCTCCCTTCGCCGCTGCAGATGCGCCAGAAACAAGGATGGTTGCAACATGCATCTCGACGAAGAGCCACATACCAGATCAATGGCGGGCTTGCCCTGGCTTGCCACATCCAATGCCAGAGTCTAGTCTAGCGCATCGCATCGAAACATGCAACATGCACGTCGGTCGGGCGATTGATCACCTGTGAGATCAGAACATCTGAACAAGCCCATGGCCAAATCGACACTGCGCCGATCTTTGCCTTGGGGGAAGCTGCCAGCTGTAGATCAGCTGAATTGTCTTCACCCACGTCGACCAAGACAATTACGTGCTTTTCAGCTGCCATCGACCTCTGTGGCGAGCTTGAGGACTCGTTACGTGATTTGAGGCTCTGTCTTGCCTCCTAGCCCCCGGAGTGCAGCGAGCTGTGAGTGGAACAATTGCCACAGAAACCTGCAGCGGGAAAACACCACAGGGGCTGGCGGGGCTTGCAAAACTGGCCATGATATCGAGACATCAGGCGAGATATCTTTTCCCCTATACGACACCTTATTCCCGTCAGGTACAGGTCTGTTGTTTGTCACACATCTCTGTCGAGACATCATTTGCCGAAAATGCACACGGTACCGTGCCCCGTACTCCCTCACGTCCCTTCCCCTCAAACTCACGGTCCTCACCTCATGATGGACACGGCGCGCCGTCCCTTACCTAGCACATTACCATGTTCCGCGTTGTGTATCGACAATGCAACCCGAAGGTGCTGGTCTGAACCCGCGGTGTCTCCAGTCTTGCTACGCTCGACCACTTAGATACCACCTGCCTTACAGAGCTGCTTGAAGAGTATCGCAACAACTGCCTTGGGGGAATAATTTTTTGTGCCTTGCATGGACGATTACTATACTGCCTTGGCAGGGAACGCTTCTCCTTCTCGAATCTTTCTGCGACCGCCAGTGAGGCCATATGGGGTCTGTGCAAAGACGCTGCCGTGCAGATACTGGAAATGAAACGGACTCGAGTATGCAGCACTCTGCAGTCGAGCCGGGTGGGTGGTGGATACGCAAAAATAGCAAAAGGGCGACCGAGTTCGCGACAGTCGCGCAGATTTGCCGCTTGCAGGGAGGCTTGTTTTACGTTTTAGAGCAACAGGCCATGAATGATTGCGAGGGGGTCACCATCCACTGGGGATGGAAGGCCCAGGAACGAAGGCCGAGATGATGGAATGCGCAACCGTGTTTCCACGAGCAAACCAAACGCCGTGTTTGCGCGTCTCAATTCCGGACGGGTAGCATCGTGGAACGGTCGACAGCGCCCGCGACATGGGACCGCACGTGCGCTTCTGGATGCGGGTTCTTCGGATGAGGTTGCATTGCTCCGCGTTCGAGTTGCGGCTCATTTCCTGAATTCCTTGCCTTCCCACACACGCTTTTCGCCGGTCGCTGGCGCACCGGGGTCGAAGAATGCCTCTGAACGAGCCGAAACCTATGCTATCGACCAGGACGCGGCGAGTATAACCACGACGTTTCTGCCTTACCCGTTTCCCTCTGCCCGGGTCCCGGTCCTGGTCCGTTCGATCAACTTGCGACAAGAGATCACGAGTTCGCGGCTCTGACAGGCCCTCTGCGGCCCTGTTTCGGCCGCTTGTGAGGGCTCATTCCGCAGCCGCAACTGTGCAGTCAAATCCTGGTGCTCCGAACTTCATGCCGTTCAATTCCAGCCGTCAACCCCAACCACAGTCGTGACAACCGGGGGCCCAGGGAACAATCGCTGCGTAAGTCGGCAAATTCCGATTCATTTGTAATTGTACAAGAGCTCCAGGCACCCGTCTGCGAGCAGCCAGTGCACCTTTCGCCCTGTGGTTCATCTGACCCTGCCCTTTCCTAAGTGGCAGCTAAATTGTTACGGGAAATAACGCTTGTACACTTAAAAAAAACATGGTGGGGGTAAAATTATCTCAAGGACCGGCCATTCATGCGAGGCTGAGGGACTTAATGCCTGGCCGAGTCTCGAACTATCTCTTCACCCATGCGGGCATCTTTCTGGCCTTTACACGGCCATGCTTCTTCCTCTCCACTCTTCTCGGGTCGCGTGTTACACAGCCGGCTAGAAGAGAAGAGAAAAATGGGTTAGCAAAACTTCCCTAGAGTCGATGGCATCAAGCCAAGAGAATGATCACTTACCTCGTCTCAATGCGGGCTTCAGTGCAGGCTCGTGAGCCATAAGGCCCTTTGCGATGGCAAGCGTGAGAGCCTCTGCCTGCCCGGTAGTACCACCTCCATCTGCCAGCGCCCAAACGTTGTACTTGTCCAATCGGTTGGTCGCGTGCAGGGCCCATACCGCACTCTCTCGGTCGTGAACACGCCCAAAAAAGTCGGCTAGACTCTTGCCGTTGATCTGGACCTCGCCATTGCCCTCTACAACCCACGCACGGGCCGTCGATGACTTTCTCCTGCCGACTCCTATGGCACGCCCGAACTTGTCAACGGCAACTGGCGTGGCCACGTTGGTGAAGGGCTGGATGTCCCGCTTGAAGGCCTCCAGTGCCTCCTTCACAGGTCCCGGCTTTAGCTTGGGGTGAATCTGATGCAGCCGCTTCACCAGCCCGACGCATCTACCATAGTCGCCTGCCTTGACCTGCTCGCCAATCGTCTGCCTGTAGTCTCTCAGTGTCTTCCAGGCAACGCGCTCAACCTGGCTCGTCGGGATCGTTGGCAGGTTGCCGTAGGTCCGAATCAGCTTTTCGAGGGCGAGGTAGCTGTCGTTAAATATTGGGATGCGTGAGAAGTAGGATGGGGACGCGGGCACCGGGCGGGCACGGGAATTGCTGCCGAACTGCTTCAGCGCGTCTAGGTTGACCTCGGCTGCCGCCTCGATGGAGAGAGATTCGCTGGTGGGTTGGTTGGTCGTAAAACACCTCCGGCTGGTGCTCCTGCTGCTGGCGGTGATCCGTAGTGCTTGTAGTTGCTGCTCAAGTGGCTGCTGCCATTGTGTGGTGCGCCGTTGGCAGACGCCCCGCAGCGCGGTGAAGCACGGTCTAGAAGATGCCATCATTGTGTGCCTTTGTCTTGGGGCATTCTCGCGCGACGTCGCGGGCGGGTGGTCGTCGGCGTCGGTCAAACTGTTGGCGATGGGGTGCTTTTCTTGTCCTGGCTCAATCGAAGGGTTCCGCAACGGAACAATCTCGCCAGATTTTTCCAGGGAGCTCGGGCCACCGAAGCGTGCCTGACATACAACTTGGCCAATCGAGCCCAAAGGAGTCACAGCAAGCAGCCACTTTTACTTCCCCGCCACGTTGCCCCACCAGCGTAAATTTTCCTCAAAACCACTCCGTCTTCATAGCTCACAGCCCGCATTTCTTGCTCCTCAACACCATTCACTTACCACTCTCTCAACCTCTCTCCCAGCCCTTTGCATCCTGCAAAGCGAGCCAAGATGGTGTTCGGAAAGCTCTACTCATACGAGGTAAGCCAGACACCGCGCGCTGTATGACCGTGCCAACCAGGGAGTTGACTTTTGCGTTTGCGTCCAGGCCAACCCCCGCTCTACGGCTATCCTTGCCGTTGCGAAGGCCAACAACCTCGACATTGAGGTTGTTGAGACTGACACGGCCAACCCGACCGAGGAGTACCTCACGTACAACCCCCTCTCTAAGGTCCCGACCTTTGTCGGCGCTGATGGCTACGTGCTTTCCGAGTGCATCGCCATCGCTGTCTACGGTACGTGTTCACAAAGCTCGCCCAAGGCGTGCCCTGCTTGCCCCGCTTTCCAGCCCGCGACGGGCTGGACTGCGCCCGTTGAAATGATGACCCAGACATATTCTATACAGTTATCCCTATCTGAAATTATGGTGTTGACTTCGTTCTAACTTCTGATCCTCTACCCTCGCTCCCAAATCATGGCTGCACATATTTTTACGTTGGGCACGGGGCTAACGTAAACACAGTCACCTCCCAAAACGAGAAGACCACCCTCCTCGGCAAGACCAAGCAGGAGTAAGCTATACAATCCTATCCGTGTTTCGAATTGCATCCTCTGACAAGTATACTAGCTATGCGTCCATCCTGAAATGGATGTCCTTCTTCAACTCCGAGGTCCTGCCCAAGATGGGTGCCTGGTACCGTCCTCTGTTGGGCAAGGACCCTTACAACAAAAAGACCGTCGAGGAGAGCCAGAAGGCTTCCCTCAAGGCCGTCTCTGTTGTCGAGGCCCACCTCGCTGACAACACATACCTCGTTGGCGAGCGCATCACCCTCGCTGATCTCTTCGCCGTTGGCATCATTGCCCGTGGTTTCGAGTTCTTCTTCGACAAGGAGTGGCGCCAGGCGAACCCCAATGTCGCTCGGTGGTACGAGACCGTCTACAACCAGCCCATCTACTCTGCTGTTGCCCCCAAGTACACTCTCCTTGATACCCCTAAGTTGAAGAACGTCGCCCCCAAGAAGACCGATGCCAAGAAGGAGGCTGCCCCCAAGAAGGAGGCTGCCAAACCCAAGGCTAAGCCGGTTGAGGAGGAGGAGGAGCCCGTCGAGGCCCCGAGACCCAAGCACCCCCTTGACCTTCTCCCCAGAGCTACCTTTGCTCTTGATGAGTGGAAGCGCCAATACTCCAACAGCGAGACCCCTGATGCCCTCAAGTGGTTCTGGGAGAACGTCAACTTTGACGAGTACTCTCTCTGGAAGGTTGCCTACAAGTACAACAATGAGCTCACCCTCACCTTCATGTCGAGTAACCTGATTGGCGGCTTCAACAACCGCCTCGAGGGGTCCCGCAAGCACATCTTCGGCTGCGCTTCCGTCTATGGCACCAACAATGATTCGATCATTCAGGGTGCTTTCGTCATCCGTGGTGATGACTACAAGCCCGCTTTTAGTGTCGCTCCCGACTATGAAAGCTACGACTTTGTCAAGCTCGACCCCTCTAACCCCGAGGACCGGGCTTACGTCGAGGCCGAGTGGTCTTGGGAGAAGCCGATTGTTGTGGAGGGCAAGGAGTACCCCCATGCCGCAGGCAAGGTCTTCAAGTGAACAACCAACAACAACGAAATGCTAACACGGTCGATATGGACGGAATGCGCATGACTACGGGATATGACTTGATGAACGGAATCTGACGTGGGAATGGCGGACGAGCTCTGAGCCCGTGGTTTATGTACACCATCGACGGTCACAGTTGAGGACGGATGAGTCCGAAAATAGAGACTTTACTATTAAAACCCGCTTCTGAGGATCAGCCATTGGAGTTATTGGTGCTCTTGCGGTGACTTGAGCTTTTACAACTTAGATTTCTCACAACTTATCGTGACATGAAGCATTTCTGTGTATCCCCCCCTCTTGCGATTGGTAAAGTAACGCTATTTCCGTCTTTGAACAAGACGAATGATGGGTATCATGCTGAGTCCTTCCTGACTAGTGGGTACGCCGTGTTTGTAGCGTTTGAAACATTGAAACCCGACGAGTCGCCATGCAGGCCATCGATCTTGAAAGGGTGCGCTCTGATATAGGTGCTGACATCTGCTTGGTTGGCGAGGGTGTTGAGGTAGTCATGCACAAGGGGCAGCACCTCTGGCTGCTCATTGAGCTCGCCAACAAACTCGGGGATCGTGATGGCGTTGTGCGGCTCGCTGCGCGCCTTCTCAGGGCTGTCGTCGATGAGCACCGTGTTGCCCTGGTTCCAAGGCAAGCCGTTGGGATGGGCGGCCGCGATGGCCGGGTCCGTCCACAGCCGCGTCAGCCGCTTATAGCACTGGGTGCGCCGGTTGTAATCCTCGGGCGAGAGCCCGAACTGGTCCCGCCCCCATGTGGCGAGGACCCGGTCCAGCTGCTCCGGGGTGAAGAGCTGCTTACACATCTTGCGCACGTTATCGGGGCGCGCCGACGACCAGATGACGACGTAGAAGGTGTCGAGGCAGTAGCTGACGAAGGTGCGCGCGTGTGGCCGCTCGACGAACTGCGAGGGTGCCTTGCGCGAGGGGCGGTGTAGGAGGGTGCCGTTCAGGTCGATGATGACGAGCAGCGGCCGGGTTTCTGGTGCCGGGAGAGGGAGGAAGGAGGCGCGCAGCGTGTAGGCCGGCGTCGGCTCGGGGACGCCGCCGGACGCGGCGCTCGGCGGGGAGATGGCGTCTTGCTCCAGCTGCCTGGCCGGCCAGCCTTTCTTCGGGGGGGCACCGCCGTTGTTTTCGCTGTTGCCGCTGTTGATATTAGCTGGCCGCCGAGGTGGTGGTGATCGCGGCTGCTGGCCCTTTCCGCCGCCGCCGCCAACCTTGGGTTGTTGGCCTTGGGAGAAGTGATTTCTTGCGTCCCCGCCACGGCCTGGCTGCCAGTCGCCTCTGGGCGTGGCCGTGGAGGACGTAGCCGCGGATGGGGTGTTGCTGAAGCGCTGCTGGGTGTTCAGATTGAACTGGCTAGCTTCGAGCTGGGCGCTGAAAAACTCATTGGGATCAGGGGTGGGAACAGCAGGAGCTGAGAATTGCTGAGGCGGTAAAAAGTTGTCGTAGGGGTACACACCTCCCACGAAGCCAGACATGGGATTCTGAAGATCTGGTAGCGGCTGGTTGGGAACTGAGAAGCTCGGCTGTTGGGGCGCCGGGGACCAGCCTTGGACGGGTGTGAAAGATGGAACGGCGGGAACCGAGGCATCGTTTGGCAATTGCGGTCTCCCAGCCAGCTGCTGTTGCTGCTGCCACCGCTTCCTCGAGTTCTTCTTTTTACCCATGATGGATGTTTGATCGCGACGTTCGAACGAAGGAGCTTCTCCTTCCGCAACTTTGGACGTTGATAGGTTGGCGGGTTGGCGATGTGTTGGTGGCTTGGCGTGAAGTGAGTCCTCTTTCGTCTTGGGCGACAGCTGTGTCCCCAAAGATGGGGACTGTGCAGGAGCGGATTTTCTGGGGGACGATGGATTTGGCGATTTCTCGGGCAGATTTAACCTCACGGGTAGATCTGGAGGCCCAGTAAGGGCTTGGGAAACTCTCAAGTGCCTAACTTGTGAGTATCGGAGAGAGCGGCGAGACGAATATTTTTGGCTGGCAGGAACGCGATGCAGGCTATAACAGGCCTGAAGACCAAGACTTATAGAGACCCGTTTTTGAGAAGCACGAAAGCATGTGTCCAGTAACAGATGTCCATGATAACTCATCGAGCATTTTGGTCTTCAAGGCTGCCAATGAGGGTTTTGAGTTCTCAGACGGCTGTGGGTTTTTGTTTTTGGGACGTGATGAGCCACTTGGCAGCCTAACGGACGCTCTGCCTGCTTTCTCGGCGGCTTGAAATACAGAGAATCAAAAACCAGAATCAATGTGTTGGCATCGGGTGCGCAAACGCGAGGATTCTGGAAATGTGATTTATAGAGTAGAGCCTCGATCAGTTCGACTCAGGCCTGTATCAGATGAAATTTCGCTGGTGTGTCTGAAAAAGAGTGGGTCACCACCCATGCACTTAGCCGAGCATAATCCCTGCAAGAACTTTTCGTAGTCCAGCATCACAGATTCTGGCTTTCATCATCGACGCTCAAACACACCGACAAGCCCATTACCATCGCACAGTAATCTGTGCTTCGTTTTCATTTCTCTCATAACGCCCCAGAAATTACGGAATACACAGGTGTTGAAAATGTCATCGGTCAAGCGCAAAATGCCCATTGTGGGTCTGGGACTGCAAAGAAGAGTGCGGCCTAGGTTTGAGCCAGAGCCCGAATCAGATATTGAAGCCCCCAGTGAAGATGATGTCGATTCTGGTAGCTCTGATGACGAGAAAAGCGAGGGTGCATCGAGTGACGCTGAATCAGTGAGAAAAATTTTCACATGTTTTAGCCTGCACATTCTAATCACTCTCCTAGGAGGAAGATGACGAGGATGAAGAGGCATCCTCAGAAGACGGCGCTGTATCTGCCACTCAGCTGTCCTTCGGCGTCCTGGCGCGGGCCCAAGCATCCCTGCCTCCAGGAAGGAAACCCAAGAAAGGGGACCCCGAGCCCGAAGAGCCGAGCAGGGGCGCCGCTGCAGAATTCAAGAAGCCGCTGTCCGCCGCCGAGCGGCGGGAGAAGCTCAAGCGGTCCAGCAAACATGCGCCGGCCGAGATGACCTCCAAGAAACAAGTCTCACGGCGGCGTGAATTCATCGAGGTGCCGACGGCGCAGGCGCGCGACCCGCGCTTCATGCCGCTGGGCGCGGGCAGCAGCGTGGCGAGCGGCCTCGCCGTCTCCAAGCTCGACGAGATCAAGGCGCGCAAGGCCTACGCCTTCCTCGACGACTACGAGAAGGACGAGATGAACGAGCTGCGGGCCGCCATCAAGAAGGAGCGCGACCCAGCTTCCAAGGAGAGGCTGCAGCGGGCCCTGTTGTCGATGGAGTCGAAGCGCAAGGCCCAGGCCCGCAAGGACAGCGCGATGGCGGTGATTGAGGAGCACAGGAAGAAGGAGAAGGAGTTGGTCAAGCAGGGCAAGACGCCCTTCTACCTCAAGAAGTCGGAGCAGAAGCAGCGCGTGCTGGTGGAGCAGTTTGCGGGCTTGAAGAAGGGCCAGGTCGACAAAGCCATCGAGCGGAGGCGGAAGAAGGTGGATGGCAAAGAGAAGAAGAAAATGCCATTCGCGAGAAGAATGGTGGGGAATGAAGAGTAGACGTGTTTTGTACGAGATATCCAACAAGAGTAGCTGCTGGCACTTGTGTCTGCAAGCACAAGTGATGGTACATATGCATTTCCAACTGACGCTCTTCCGCGTCCACTATTGGTGTTAATATGTGCGGTCAGGCTTCTGACATATACACAATATATATCGTCTAAAGCTTATCGGTACAACGATCCCTATGTTACAGCCTCCACCATTACAATCAACATCACTTCCCCAGCACGACCTCTCTCCTAGCCAACGCCCGCTCGAACAACTCTCTGCACCTAACTTTACTCCCCAACCTCGCGCACAGCAAGAATGCGCCGCTGAGTTTCCGGTGCAGACTGTACGTCTCTTCAGGGGGCGGGGCAAGGCGCTCGTGAATCATGACGGGAATCTGCGCCTTGACGCGCTCCGTGATAGTTTGATCATTGAAATCGTACGTCTCGGGCGCCGACTGCAAAAACGGCTCGGCTAGTGTCATCACCGACGTGGTGTGCGCGTCGAGCATCGCCCGGCTCTCGTGGCCCGTCAGGTAGCCCAGCTCCTCGGATAGCACCTTGACAGCCTCGCGGTCGTTGCGCGAGGCGGCCTCGAGCAGCAGCACGTACTTGGTAATGAACTCGTCCGGGTACGCGCGAGAGGCGCCGAAGTCGAGGAGCTCAAGCTGGTTGCGGTCGGTGTTGTACAGGAAGTTTGTCCAGTTGGGGTCTGTCTGCATGAACTTGAACTCGGTGATCTCGCGCAAGCAAAGCCGCAGGATCTGGGTACCGATCCAATCACGCTGGGCCTGGGTGAACGAGTTGATCCGCGTCACACCGACGCCGTCCATGAATTCCATGGTCAGCACGTGCTTACCGCTCGCCTCAGGGTAGATGTGCGGTACGGCAAAAACAGCTTCATCTTCACCCACCAGCAGCTCGCGGTAGCGCGCCGCGCACTCGGCCTCGCGCTCGTAGTCACACTCCCACGCCAGCTCGGTGCGGGCGTTGTCGATGGTCTTGTTGAGGTATAGACCCTTGGGTAGTAGCTTAGCTGCAGTTAGCAGTACGCTAAGGTTGTCAAGGTCCGAGTTGATCGAGTCGGCCACGCCGGGGAACTGGACCTTGACTGCTACGCGAGCGCCGTTGGACTTGAGCGTCGCACGATGCACCTGCCCGATGGACGCAGCCGCAATGGGCTTCTCCTCGAACTCGTCAAACAGGTCCCGCCACTCGGGACCCAGGTTGCTCGTCAACACGCGGTCGCGTTGCCACGCCGGCATGTAGTCGGCCCGGTCCTGCACGCGCTGCAACACCTCCTGAATCGGGGCGGGCAGCATCTTGGCATCCTGGAAGCTCATCATCTGCCCTAGTTTGAGGGCCGCGCCACGCATCCGCGACAACTTCGTGACAAGTCGCTCCATGTTAGCCGCGCTGAGCATGACAGAGCCACTGCTGTTTCCGCTTCCACCAACGGCTCGGCTGAGGCCCTCTCCAATCGCGCCGGCGAACATGCCGGCTGCGAGACCGCCATAGTTCCACAGCCTACCTATCCGCGAAGATGGCACTCGGGACTCCCGGAGCTCGTAGACAGGAGAGGTTAATGTTGCGCTGGAAGCGTTGGGGGTTATGGTGTCTGCCGGCCCGGCAAGGACATCAGCGTCCTCTGGTGTGGTCGTCTTCGCTGCTGATTCTGATTCCTTGGCCCCGGCCGATGGAGAAAAGGCATCGGACTCAACAGTTGGCTGAGTTTTCTCCTGTCTCACGAGAATCGTTTCCTTCTCAGCAGCCGGCCGGACCAACGGTTCCTGTTGGGTCCGGCTACTACTCCCCACTCCCTCATCCGGGGCCACCTTAAACTCTTTCAAGACACTAGAGCCTCTACTATTCCGAAAGACATTGACGTCGACTTCGTCGGAGATAGCCGTGGTGCCGCTGGTTTGCTCCCCTCCTCCTGCCACCGTCGGTATTTCGACCGGGTGTCCCCGTAATAGTTCCGTGATTCCCAAATCCACCTTCTTCCTTGGCATCCCAGGACTCCGGTGGACGATTTCTGCCCCGGCGATGCCACTCGCCCACGGCGCGGGCACAAACCCAGGTTTGCCGGCCTTCCGGCCGCTAGCCGGCGGAGCCGCAGCAGTCTTGACCCCAGCCTCCGCCCTCCCCTCCGCATCTTCAGCCCTCCCATCCCCCTCCAAGTCCGGCTCATGTCGCTCTTCCCGCCGTTCCTGCTGCTGGGGCTGCTGGCCATACGCCTGGCCCTGCCTCCCCAAGTTCACCAAACTCGACGTCTTACCATACCGCTCAACCTGGCGCGCCCGCAGCGCGACATGCTTAGACGCGACCGATCTCGACGCGCTGGCGACGGCGGCCAAGTCGACGAGCAGGTCGGCGAGTCTCATTGGGACGGTGAGACAGCCAATATCACGCGTCGGCTATTCATCTCCCACCCACCCTGTTATGCAATCTCTGTGACGGGTTTTTGGCGTGGGGGCGAGATATGGATAGCGTGTGTGTGTGGTGGGTGGTGCAATCGAGTGGGTGGGTGTGAGCGTGAGTGAGAGTGTGACTTGAGAGGTCATCAGATCATTCAACCTGACATTGAAGTCACAAATTTCGAGGGTTTTGGAGGTAACAGGGAATCTTGGCCAGGGTCCCTGCTAGCGCCTGCGCGAGCGACCCAACGGGTGGGAACAGCCACCAAACCCCGCAATCACTCACTAACGACCAACAAAGTCAACGTGGAAAGTAAAGCATGAAATGAGCCGAACTGATTTGAGGTGGCAAAAGCAGCTCATTCATACAGGTCTGTTAACCAATCGCGCTTCCGTGGTCTAACACCCGGGTATCTCAAATGCAATACGCCCTTCGCGCCTGTTCATCGATCCAATATAAGTACATGTAATAACCTTCGTGACCGTCATCGTGGATTCAAACTTCATTCTTCCCACTATCCTTTCGCCACGTTCCGTAGACCTGAGGGTTTTCCTCTTGGCATGGCTTTCAACCGGTTCGCACCGCTAAATGGTGACTCGGATGCCTTCCTCCCCGCGCTATCAATCTTCCCCCAAAGTCTCTGAGCGGCCGGCGTCAAGCCCCCCGAAACGCGCGGACTGCTCGGGAACTTTGGCACTGGCGTCCGTTCGACTTTTCCTGTGACACCCAGCCTCGCGGACGTCCGCTTTGACTGCGAAATCCGCTCCACCATTCGGTGATGCAACGCCTCTCGCTTCCCCTGCTCTTGCAGCTGGAACGGATTGGGCATCGCGTCTCCGGAGCCCAAGTCGATGATTGGCGCCGGGGCCCGGGCGGGTTCGGGTTCGGGTTCTTCGTCATCGACAAACGCATACCCGTTGACCCGTGGCGTTTCATCTCCACCCGTCACGCTCGTTTCCTGATCATAGGCCCGTCTTTTTCCTGCGATCGCGCCCCGGATTCCAGAGAGCGACGGGGATGTCGCCCTTGACCCGTTCCGTGTAGCCATATCCTGGGTTGGCTGGGGCATCCTCGTATTGGTGTAAACGATGGTCTTGGGCGCAGCGCGGGACTCGGCCTGTGCGCGCTCGGCCACTGTCTCGACCATGCCGTCGACGCCGTCGGGCGGGTACATGAGCTCATTATTTGGCTTCGAGCGCCAATGTTCCGGCGCCGCTGGGCGGTGGTCCTTATCCCGGATAGCTAACCTATTTTTCTTGAACCCATCGTCAAGCAAAGTTCCCCTTGTCTTGGCCAACTTGGCCTCAACTTCCTTTTGCTTCAGCTGCTGCTTGGACGGCAGTTTGTTCCCCGACCACAGCCATGCGTATTTCTCCATCTTCTTCTGATTCTGCTTGTCCAGCAGCTTGTAGAAGCTTTCATTATCTTCGCTCGTATATTTGGCCTGAAACGCGCCCAGGGTCATGTTGGTGTCGATCACGACCTCCGACCTTTGTGTGGTAGTAGCGACCGAGGCGATGGACAAAGGCGTGTCGCCAAGGAAGCTACCGGTGGGCGTAGCCAGGCTGCCTGGGCCGCCGCGAGGCGTCTGAAGTAGCAATAAAGATACGCCGTGTTTCCTCCTTCCTGGAGTCATGACATGCTGCAGCCGCCGGCCCGCGCTGGAGATCCAGTCCTGATCCTTTGAGTCGAGCGCGTCGAGGTATTCTTGCTGAGTTTCACTCTCGAGTAGGCCCGGGAAGAAGTCGCGGGCGATTATTTGTGATAGGGCCTCGGTGTAGCTATCCTCGTCGAGGATCTTTTTGGGTCGTTTTATTCGCTTCGCGGGCGGCGGCGGCGGCATCAGCTCGGTGTCGGCCCGTTTGCGGGTGAGGGCCGTCGACTGGGGCGCCTCGGAGCCCATGGTGAGATAATTGCTTGCCGGGAACCGGTTTGGAGGATGGTGATTTTTTGGGTGGTTTAGATGATGAGGATGTAGGGTGGGGGCTGCCAAGCTAATATTATGATTTACCCAGGATTTAATACGGGTATTTGCACATATGTTATTCTATTATAGGGGCTTTTATGCCCCTATCTGCATATCTAGGAGCACCAGGTTTGAACTGTGAAATTGCTGAGGCTCGTTTTACCCCTAACATGTTGCATTGTTTATTTTATCAAAACCTAAACGACCTCAGCCAATGCTTGTTCTGAGGTATCAGTGTCCGCGTTCTAACGCCATATCTGTGGTCTTGCCCGTCTCTTCGCGCCGTTGAGTTACTGAGTTGAAACCAACCTTGCCCCGCTTGGGTGCACTATGCACTGGGATACATTGGTGGCATGTGAGATGTGAGTCTGCCCCCCCCGGCCGCCCACCCCCCATTCTCGTCAGAAGTCCATAAGTGATCGTCAGCGCGACCAGTTTCCCACGAGGCTCATGCACCACACTCGATCTCGAACAAGAGTTCCTTTTTGTGGAAGCCATCGCCGACAGGGCCTTGCAAGCCTTGCTACTGCTGGCTACGGAGAAGAAAAATAGAGAATACCCCCTCAGGCCGATTCTTCACTATTTCCACTATTTCCACAACTCGGCTGCCCCAAAAGGAACAAAAGACGCAGTGCAACGCAATGCTTCAGGACAGTCGGTAGCTTCCTGCTCTGCCGGCCGCGCGCGCGCTCGCGAAACATATTGGCTAGTTGAGCCCACCCACCTGCAGGCAGAACCCGGTACTGCGTCCTGACTGCATCTGTATTCCTGCGCCTGGCCAAGCTGGGTTCCCTGCGCCCAGCGAGCCAGTCCCGGAGTCCTACACTGGCAAAGGTCTGGCCGTAAATTAGGCAGTCTTGCGTGGGCGAGATCTGAGGGCGAGGCCCGCATCCTAAGTGAATGTAGTTGCCACCATGTCTCACATCCCACTGATTGGACCATGTGAGTTGGCTTCTCTCCCGCGCCCGCCTGCACATTCGAGGAGCTCGCCGGCTCGCAGGACTGGACGGTAGAACCACCGAGGTTCAGCTGATCTTTTAAACTCCCGGTTCGGCCGCCAGAGAGCCGAATTGTCTTTCAAGTTGGTGACCGGGAAGGACTCGCTGCAAGCCTGTTCGTGCTCCCACCAAGACCCTTATCTCCCATCTTGACAACCTATTCGTGCGCCTTGCTTCCTACTGTTCAATCACCAGCCCCGGGTGTGGTAGTTGAAACAACGTAGCCTGCCCATCTGCCTGCCGACTGTTTACTGCCTACCTACCAACCCGCCACTTCTGGATCTCTTCGCTCAACCACTCCGACCGGTAATCCGCCATCCGTCATCCTCCCATCCTTTCCCAAATTCGCTCGTTCCTCGGCCCCAACGAGAGAAACAAGCAACCTAAGCCGATCGAAACAGTTAGATGCTCGGGCTCGTCCTCCGTGTTGCTCATCGATATCTCTCGCCTCTCATAGCCCTCCTCCGCCCCCCGTTCCATCTCACAAAGAAATTCTGCTACCTTGCATGCATCGCGGCGATGAGCGTGATAATGAGACGAAAGGCACGCCGCTCGTCCTACTTTTCAGACAAGAAGGACTTGGTTTTTGGCGGTGGTAGCAGCAGCGGGAAGCCGAGCAGCACCACCAAGATCCAGCAAGTCGAAGCGTCGTGCCCCATCTGCCAGGAGCCCGTCGGGTCACGGACACCTGAGGGCATCACCGAGGGCTGGAGCACGCTGCCGTGCGGGCACAGGTTTGGGAGTTACTGCATCAAGCACTACCTGCGCATCGTGGCCGACGACCGCCCGTCGTGCCCCGTATGCCGCCAGGTCGCCTACCACTCGTGCGGCCATCCCGTGCTACCCGTTCTCGTCACGTCCGGCATCAGCCCAGAGAGCAAGACGAAGCTGCCACCGGGCACCATGCTCCACGGCATGGACTCGTTCGAGTGCGGCTACTGCCGCCAGGCGAGGTGCGCATACAACAGGCCGAGGGCGAGGAAGCGGCCAGACGCCAAGTGGAAGGCTGCCGTCACCTGGGTCTTTACGCTGGCTACACGCCCGCGGAGGCTACTGCCTGGGGGCAGCAATACCAGCGACAGCAGAAGCAGCAGCGGCGCCGGGGCCGGGGCCGGGGCCGAAACGCCCGTCCCTCGCGATGCTCGCGGCTACTTCTTTTGGCCGGCGAATAACGGACCGTGGATCGATCCCTTCCCCAGAGCGAGGGATCCAGAGTGGGAGAAATGGTGGGACAGACAGGCTCCCAGCGGGGCATAAGATAGAGGGGCGGTTTCTGGGTACCCGTGCGGACAGGGGGCAGGATAAGGATTGGAAGTGGGGACTGGATGGAACGGGGGCCTTATTTATGTGGCGGCTAGCATTCCCGTTTCTGTTTGGGCATCTTTTCGCATGGTTCAGGGTACCTTCCATCGTGTTTATATCATCATTGCGGATAATCTACTGCGCGGGTTGTTTCCCCGATGCTCTTTCCCTTTTTGTGGAGAGGAGAAAACGTATCATCGGTCGAATACCCCCCGGGCCGTGAACTCGGTTTGAGCCCAGTGAGAGCTGCCATACCTACTTGTGGAGCGCGCTCTGCGGGGAGCTTCGACGGCGGGGAAGCTCTGGAACCTGCCTGCCTTATACAGGGGGACCGATTAGCAGCGTAGCGGGGCGACCCCCAAGCTACCCCGCACTAGTGCTAGCATCGATTTCATATCGATTGTCCTTTCCGCTACCTATACATTCCTTTTCTAGAAAGCCGACGGGTGTTCCGCCAAGGAAAACGGAATAAAGACCGGGCATCACCATGAAACCTGGGGGACCTGCAAAATGCGGTTCAAGACAGATCTCAAAAACATCCGAACATTTTCCAGTAAGCTTGCAGTTCATACCATTGGCTTCTAGAACACTTCCGGATTTTGACTTTTAACATG
The DNA here is from genome assembly GCA_033439745.1 of Lasiosphaeria hispida. Taxonomy (NCBI): domain Eukaryota; kingdom Fungi; phylum Ascomycota; class Sordariomycetes; order Sordariales; family Lasiosphaeriaceae; genus Lasiosphaeria; species Lasiosphaeria hispida. Next base: position 3,371,258 of record JAUIQD010000002.1, on the reverse strand, counting down.
ATATCCCCGTGACAGAGCTCGTTGCCGCCCTCAACTCTCTCGAGAAGATTGCCTGGGTGCGCCTTGATGACGACACAGTCCGGTTCACTGTTATCCCGGACACGGGGTCCCAAGTATGGGCGTGGGTCTACTCTCCCTCACCCAGGCAAAAGTGACGGCCTCCTCGAGACTAAACCTTGACTTTGGATCCTAGCTCCCTCTCGGTCGATCTGATCTTTGACAACTACCACCTCCAATCAAACGAGGCCAACAACACCATCAACCTCGAGTTGCCCCTGGGCCCCCTTCAGCGCGCCCTCCGGTCCGCCCAGGGCAGCAACCAAGCCAGCCTGCGTCTGACCAAGCGCGATGGCATCCCGATGCTCTCCATGACCATCCACGCCATGACCAAGGAAGGCGCCCAAGAAGCCCGGGGCGCCTTTGGCGCCGGCGGCATGCGGAGCCACAACGGCAACAGCGACCCGGACCCGTTCGGCGATGACCTCTTCCACCAAGAGTCGCTCGAGCTCACGATGAAGCGCGAGCGCGAAAAGGTCATCACGCAGGACATCCCCGTGCGGGTGCTGCACCCGGACACGGTCGAGACCATCATGCAGCCCAAGGTGCGAGAGCCCGATGTCAACATCCAACTCCCACCGCTGCTCCAGCTCAAGGCCATCTCGGACCGCTTCACCAAGCTCGCCCTCACGACCTCAGCCGGCCGCGGCGGGTCCGGCCCGGGTGGCGGAAACGCACAGAACCCCAAACTTGAGATCTCGGCCAACATGCACGGGTCGCTGCGGCTGCGGCTGGGGGCAGAGGCACTCGATATCACGAGTGTATGGGACGGGCTCGAGAACCCGGACCTCGATCCATCGCAGCTGACCATGCCACTCGAGGAGCACCCCAGCACCAAGTTCAAGGCGGAGGGGCCCGAAAAGTGGGCCACGGTGCGCGTCGACGGAAAGGACTGGAGCAAGGTGCTGAGCGTCGGCCGGCTCGAGGGCCGTGTCATTGCGTCGTTTTCCGACGACCATGCCTTGATTCTCTACGTCTACATACCGAATTACGATGATTCGTCAACGGAGGATGTTGTGACGGTGAGTAACTTCGTTGCGTACATTACCACGAACGAGCATGGGGTGGTGCTAATTTGTGGCAGTATTATGTATCATCGTACAGTGCATGATATGAATTGGTAAATACCCCTTTTGACTCCCATTGCATCGCTCTATTGCCATTTGCAATACTGCATTTTTGTTTCGACATGGACCAAAACAGGCTAAGGAATACAAATCCCCAAGGAGAAGAGATACCAGAAGTCATACGGAATTCATATCTCAGAAGAAAATGAGTTACAATTCATTCCGTATCAAGTTGAAGGCTACAATTGTATTTTGTTGTGTTGATCTCACACCGAGCCGTGAAAGCAGTCACCGATATCCTAAGCAAGGTGATGCACTCGTAGTCCAAGCTTTGTCCAGCTTACCTGCCGTACTTCACATTTAATCCACAATATGTATCCTACCACACTATCCTGACTCGATCCGACCTAGTCTGATCTACTCCTCTCAACTCAAAGCTTGCCCTCCCAAGCTCAACACACTGACAATAATACCCAACCATACAACCGTATAATTGTTGACTGAAAAAAGAGTTGTACAATCCCCCAGCCGAACCAAGCCCAAGCTCAGCTTCCCAATAACGAAAAAGACAGAAAAGAAATCGAAGGCCAACCAAGCCGTCCCTATCCATTCCTACAAAAATTACATTGCTAAAACAGCAATGGCAACAGTCAGGACGGGGCAAACAACCCAGCCAGACCTCCGAAATAGCTATTAGAAGCATATAATTATATGATACAAGGTGGTGCAAACAGACAACAGCAACCAAACACCCAGAACCCAACAACTCAACCAAGACAGACAACAAACACACCATAACAAACCGTGCTCAACCCGTGGCGCCGCCAAATGGGGTTAGGCGGTCTTCCGCCCCCTTTTCTCTGACTTGAGTCATCCTCCATTCTTTACAACTAGATGGGCGCGTCTGGCGCGCCTCCTTCGTGTCTTCGTGTGTATATATCCTTGTGCATCACGTTTCGTCTGCTTTGGTTTCTTCTTATCACTTGGTCATGACATCCACATAGCGCGCGCTCTTTCTGGGCTTCTTCGCTCCCGCCTTGCGCGGTCCCGCAGCACTCAGCAGGTCGTCGATACTACTTGAGTGACTCAGGCTGGTAGGCGGCCGGCTTGGCATCCCACCGCTCGCGGTGCTGGTATTGGATACCGACCGGATCATGGGCGGGGGTCCCAGCATTGGCGGTCCGGGAAGGTTGGTGTCGGACGAAGGGCCAAGGCTGGACGGTGGAGGGGTCATGGTAGACCGCGGAGGCCCACCTGGGGGAGCGCTCGCACGTCCGCCATCTGGGTTGGAGGTAGGCCCCAAGCTTCCCAGAGGCGGAGCAGGACTGGAGTTGGTCGAGCGAGGCGGGAGGGAGCTGGAGGAGGCGTTACGAGGCATCCCTTTTGGCGGGGGTGGCGCTACCTTCTTGGCTTCGTTTTCGCCAGGACTAGCGTTTTTGTTGACCCACCGCTTCTGCTCGGGATCATAGTAAAACGAATTGGCCTCTCCTAGCTTAGCCCTGATAGGCTTGTTCGGATTGGCAGCGACTTCCTGTGCCTCCTTCTTAGCACCGGCTCCGAACCAGCTAGTAAAACCCCAGCCTTTTTTGCCTTGCTTTGCTTCGGCAGCGCGTTTGGCTGAAATATGTGTTAGCATGGATGCAGAGTTGCTACAACGCGGGGAAAACTCACCATCTTCTTCAGCAGCTTTGCGGAACATTTCAGCATTCTCACGATCTTTGTCCTCTTTGCTTTTGCTCCCACCACTGGATTTAGGCGGCGCTGAGAACTCATCATCGTCGTCGTCGTACATTATGCCCTTCTTCTTGGGCTTTGGTTTCGACTCTTCGCTGTTCTCACCATCGTCGTTCGACGGCTGGGTGTCAGGCTCATACGACGGTGGTTCATAACCGTAGGGCTGAAATGAGGGTGGCTCATAAGAGCTAGCTTCCGCATTGCCATCAGGGGCAGCGTTTTCTTTTTCCCCAGGGACTCCGTAGGGAGTGAGCGGCGGGGCTTCAAACGCCTGCGGTTGGTAGCTACCTGCTTGAGGATGTGTCGACCAACTCCCCTTGGAGTCGGGGCTGGAAATGATCCTGTTAACATGCGCAGGAAAGAAACCGACATGTTCATGAGCAGAAGGTGCGGTAGGGGTCTGAGGAGCTTGTTGTGCTGGCGGAGGTTGAGGAGTCGCGTGTATCTCGTGTGACAATCCTAGCCCAGCGCCGTATGGTGTATAGCTCTGGGTCGGGGATGAAATCATATTTGGGGCGTAAGGGTTAGAGTACCCGCCCTGCAGCTCGGAAGATTGCCGGTGGAATTCTGACGAAGTCCTGTTGAGTTCGCTGGAAGTACGTTCCATCGAAGATCGGGGCGCATATGCAGGGCTTGACTCGGTTGTTGCGGGGTAAGCTGCGGCCGGCGCATAGCGAGATGCAGCTCTGGTCGGCGGAGCAGAGGACACCACTGGGCCGTTTGCAACGGGGGCCGGGACGCCATAGTTTGGTATCGCGGCCCCGAACGTCTCCAGGTTATTGGTGGATGGCGGTCGACTGATTGTTGGAGTGCCACCCCCTGCAACACGCGCAAACGGCCCAGACGCATCGCCCTCCTTTGGCGAACCTTGTCCTGAGCCATCGTTGTCTTCGCCAGCGACAAACTTGTTGAACCGATTCCATACACTGTCCGACACCTTGTTCATGCTTGGCTTTGGGATCCATGAATTGGATTCCTCCTTCGGAGCCTGCTTCAGCCGGGCCATGAGATCCTCGACGGCAGCCTCCAGAACGGGGTGGTGATACAACGATCGCTTTGTTTGGGAAGTAATTGCGGTAGAAATGGCTTCGCAATATTGCAACGCCTTATCCCTGTAGCCATACTCGGCTAAGGCAAAGGCATGCTGCAATTTGTAGGCAGCCAAATGGGGATTTGTCAAGGCAACATTTGAGCCGCCAGCAAGGCTCTGGCCGTATTCATAAACTTCGCTTAGGAGGAGAGGCTCGATCTCCTTTGCGAATTGCTCGGCCTGTCTCTTGTGGTCGGAACCAACAAGAACAAAGTTCGAGGTGGGATCATCCAGTCCGCCAAAAATGGCTTGACTTTTGGCGAACAAGAAGCAGATGTGAGCTGCTTCTGCTCTTCCATAACCTGAAAGCAGTGTTCCGAGAGAAGCGATCGCCCGGGCGTCACTAGTGCTTCGATTGCTGAGGACGAGACTGAGAGTCTCTCGCCATTTGTCAAGGCCCTCCATCGCATCCTTGGAAGGACCCGATGCGGCATCTTTCGCCAGAAGCTGAAGCCCAGCGCGAGCATGAACAGGCACAAGCTCATCAACGCTCTCTTCATGATTTCCGGAGAGCACGCCGTAGAGTGCAGCCAGAGACTCGTTATTGTGGCCGGGAAAGTTGACTTCCTTCTTTACAAACTCCTGTGCGACTTGCTTGTAGAGATTAGGGGCAAGCGCATTGGCAAGTAGAAGGGCATGTCCCCACAGGCGCACATCGGCTGCAGCCCAGATGGCTTTCTCGCTATCACCGTTTAGAAGGTGCCGCTGAATCTGTTCAACTGTGGAAGAGTCGACCGCATCCGTTTGCAACCGCGTCGAGCGGGATTCGTTGAATCGCCCAACACCCGCTCCTGCGATGTATACGGGCGCAGCTGCCGAGGCCTCGGGATTAGGTGACAAAATCTCTCGAACTGCCTTCTCAACTGCCGGATTCCCCTCCAGAGCCCCGTCGTACTCAATAAAAAGCCGCAGAATCTTCCACAGCAGCAATCTTTCCGTCACACGCTTCGCATCGTGAGACACATGTTGGTGGGCAAAAGCATTACTGGACGCGTCACGCTCCAAACTTTCGATACCAGTCGTCAACCAGGCGATGGTCTCCTTTTTCTTAGATTTCCCCTTTAGTGGTCCTGGGAATTTTGCGAGGCGTTCTTCCATGGGCTGAATATCCTTGGCGTTCTGTACCTTGACCTCTCCAGGGCTCCTAACAATCATCGGCAAGGCTTGGTTCATGCCATAGCGGGGCACATCTTTTGGAAACGTGGTCACAATGGTTCCTCCGACCCCCCACGAGATCAAAGGCGACCCTCTCCATCTCTGAAGCGGATCTTGCTCTCTGCCATCAGTTGGGGCAACGTAGTTGAGGTTCTGTGAAAATCCGCGCGGACGCGAAGTTGTCGGTGCAACAGCTGCATAGACGGGCTGAATGGTCGCCGGCATATAGGCTGTTGCTGGAGGCGAAGTTGGGTTATGAACTGACGATGGCCGAGGAATAGGATCTAAAGCTTTGCCGTTGCGGTTTCCGAACTGTTTGCCGGGAGACTGAGTCTGGGAGCGAGGCGGAGGCGCGAAATCGTACGATGGGGCGACAGCACCGTGGCTAGACGTCGCCCTCTTTGGAGGAGAAAGCATACCTTGCCCGTGATACGCGATGGGTGGCGGCGTCTGTTTCGGCCTATGCGGCACCTGGCTGTACCTCGACTCTGGCGACGCTGTCAAGGGACCTGGTGCGTATCCTGTTGTGGGAGTTTGAACCGGCAGCGAGCCTTCCTCTTCCTCCACTTCTGTTGTTGGTGGCAAAGATGGTACTCTTTGAAGTCGTGCTTCATACATCGAACTGGTGCTTCGCTTCTCCGCCAACCCAACATCATGGTGGCCATTTAGCGCGTGCCCTCTAGATCTCTCGTGGGTAATCTCGAAATGTGCCAGTGGACTAGAAGTCCGGGGTTGATGAGGCAAAACAGGTGGTGCTGAGACTGGCGGTGCTGGTGTGTATCCGGCACCAGCCTGTCGTATAACGGGTGGAGCAGGAGAATACCGACTTGTAGGAGCTGCAGGAACAGGGCCGCCGACAGCCGGAAATATCGGGGGTGCAGGAGAATAGCGAGCTGGCGTTGCAGCAGGAATGCTAGGGGTGAGTCCGGCACTGGGTTGCAAAGGACCATACGGATTGATGCGGGCCGGCGCGACTAGCTGAGGAATATCCGATATATATTGGCTCGAGTGGGGAGCTACATGTGGCGGCGCCACTTGCGGGACCATCGGAGGACCTGCCTGTGACGGCGGTGCGTATGGATTCGTCTGCGGTGGCGAAGGGACGCTCTTGTTGCTATGCCGGGATGCAGGACGCGGTTTCGCCATAGGGAGTTCCTCGAAGAACTTTTCTTGATGTTTGGTATCAGAGGCTAGCGGCTTTGGCAGCGGCTTCATCGAGTGGTTAGACCCAGGCGGTGTTACAGCCGAAGGAAACGTGCCGGAAGTCGGAGTGAGAGGGGAGTTCATACTAGTGCTCCTCGGCGGGGCTGGAGGTCCTGGAAGTGGCGCGTTTGGTGTTGATATACTTCTCTGTACGTGGTTAACGGTTGCCCGCTTTTTGGGTTTGACGACCTCCATAGGGAGGTCGTATGGCGATGTGTACCCGCCCTTGGCCTTATCCACAAAGCTCTGAGGCTTGTTTTGCTCTTGTACTAGGGGAGGGGCAGTATACCCGTATCTTGCACCAGCTGGCGGGACAGATGCCGATGTCATATATGGCGCGGCTACGGGCGGCTGCAAAACCGGAACCGATGCTGATGGAAGATACGGGTTTGCCGGTGCTAGCCCCGGCAACGGTGCCGCTGGGAGATACGGATTACCTGCCGATGCAGCAGATGTGTGGGCTTGACCTGGTAAGTACCGTCCGTTTGGTGCCTTTGTTTCGGTGGCCGAGGGGGGTTGGACGATGGTAGAGGGGATGTTGGATTCCGCTGCTGGCAACTCCGCATCGTCAAGAAAGCCCTCGTCGTCACTGCCAAGAAAGCCCTCGGGGTCAATTTCTTTTGTCTCAGTGGCATCATCTGGTAGAAACTCGTCCAACTCGTCGGCCTCATCCTCAGCAAACATGGCCTTCCATTTCGCATCCAGATCTTCGCCGTCCTCTTTGGGCTCCTCAACAGTCAACGGGCCGGCGTAACCATACCCTCCATGTGTGGCTGGAACCGGCATGCCCCCGTCCTCGTCGACGGTCTCTTGGATAGGCGAGAAGCTGGGATTCGCGGCGCCGCCGTTCAGGACACCCAGCACTTGCATTGTCGACTTGCGCTCTGGGCTCTGTAGCAAGAATTCATCGGGCTGGCTGGCCTCGCTGTCTTGAACTTTGCTGAAAAAGCTGTCGTTTTCCGCAGCGTCTTCGTCCCCAAACAGGTTGTTAACTTCCTTGGCAGTATCCTGGCCAGGTACAGCATCAACGCCCGAAGGAATAAGAGGCATGCCTTCTTCAAAACGAGCTTCCATAGTCTCCTCTGCCGTTCCGTTGAGATCCCCTCCTATTGACTGGTGGAAAAGGTTGCTGGATTCGGCTTCTTCATCAAGGAAGCCAGATCCGAATGCGTCGGGGTCAGCATGAAAGCCGCCGGGTGACTGATGGTTCTCTTCTTGCTCAACTTCGTAGACGACCTCTTCTGCTTGAGTGGGGGCAAGTGGTTGCTCCAATTCGTTGCTGGCCGGGTGTTCCGCCGGTGGTACGGCTGGAAAGGAGTTTGTGCGGTCGTTGGGAGGCATGAACTTGAAGGGATCGGTCCCACTCCTATTCAGGTCCCACTCGGGGTCGTCGTCGTCGTTCCAGTTCACCTCGTGAGGCACGGTCCGAGTAAATGACATTGTGCTGAAATGCTTGGAGGCTGGGCTTGTCGGGCTGACAACCTCCGGAGCTCGATGTTCAGACGCATCAGCAACATCGGGTTGGGCGGGGACTTCGTCCGCCGCGGCGGGATTACTCGCATCTTCGGTCCAACTATTGCTGCTGTGGTAGTTTGGGAACCACTCATCGGGCCCAATGCTTTTGTTATGGGTCTCGTTGGCCACGTCCTCGTCACCTGCATCGGAGCCTGCGTCATCCTCTCGATCGTTATGGTTTACTGGCGGGGGCGAGTTGTGTGGCTGCAAGATCTGAGGAAAGTCGGAGGTCGTGTTCGGCCTCAGGGCTGGGTGCCACGATGCGTTCGGGGCATCGGACAACATGATTGATGTATTAGAGCGCACACTGCTGTGCGATATCGCGGCGAAAGCGCCAGGTGGAAAGGAAATCAAGGTTCTGCAGAAAAGTAGAAAGGGTTAGCTGGCAGGCCCAAGCCGAAACTCGAGCAATTGCTGAAATCGTGTCGCGCATACCCCTTGCCCCTGTCGCAAGTGCAATTTCCAACGTGATGAAGAAAAAAATGCCTACTTATGATACACGAATATTAGCAGCGACTCATCTTAGATGGGTCGGCAAGGGCTGGCAAATGCAGTCTGGAACTCGAATCCTCCCAGGCCACACACGGAGAGAAGGGCAAGTTGGCAGAATGGCAAGACCGATGACAGACAGCCAGAATGGACCAAGGCTCGGGCTTCTGGACACGCCGCTGATGATGAGTAAAGGAGTGCCGGGAAACCTGTCCTTACCAGGTCTGCTAACGGCTGCGGCTTATCGGCGAGCGGCCTGTTAGAGAGCGACTTAGCCTGATGGCTGCCAAGGAGCCAAGGTGCTGAAAAGGAGCAGCCCAGACCCAGGCAGGTGCGACCAGCTGGGAAGATGGAACTTGCCGCCAACGGGTACAAGTCGAGGCCTAACCGATAGTGAAGAGGTGGCCTTGGGATCGAGCTGCAGGCGTCATGCGTCTAAGCCCCCGGCAAGCCGGCTGGCCAGTCCCCAGCAGACCCCTGACACTTTGGACACGACTTGTCTGGGTATCTGTTCCGCAATCTGTTTCTCACATGTGAACCCGACTGCTTCAACTTCACAACTCCTCAAACACCGCGATATTGATTTGACACAGCATCCGTCCATCCATCCGCATACATATACGGCCCCTTCCCTGTCATGCAAGGCTCATCCCAACCGACACCTGCGACACGTTGAGAGGGCGAAGAAGGAAGCTGGGGGGCGGGATTGCGCGGCAGCAGTTGGCAACATAGGAACGGGACTAGAGAAGGAGCGCATAAGTGAACTCTAACAAGAGCTACGAGAGCCACGACACCCAAAACTTCAGCACTAGCCCAAGGGGTCGCACGCTTCGACGGCCTCGTCTAATGCGGAATGCCTTCTTCCAACGCCTACCACCCCGCGAGGCCGCCCGACTCTCCCATCGATGATTCCGATTCCGATCTTGAGATAGATATAGAAGAGCTCGACCCTCAAACCACCCCCAGCGCACATCAGGGCCGCACATACGAACCCGAACAGCGGGCCCCCCGCATCGCTCTGCGGAATCTTCGCATGGGTGGGCTACGACGAGGCGCGAAACGCAATGGATACGGCGAGCTGGGCCGTAGCCAGGACGGGAACGAGGAGGATGCCGAGGCTCTGCTAAGAGACGGAGATACAAATGAGCCTCGCAACTCCGAGGGCAGTGCTGCCGGTGAGGATGATGCCCCGCTTCTCAGCGGGAGCAGGCAGGGCAGTGGCGGAAAGCGGCGGCGCCGGTCCTTTGCAAGCGACAGTTTGCGCAACCTTAGTCTCCGACTACCTAGTTTCATGTCAGGGACCACCGCAGCAGATACAGGCAACGACGATGAGGACCATGTCAAGGAGGAAGACGACCCGTCAGCATCGAGACAGGTTGCTGTTGGATCGCTGCAAGCTACCCGCTACCCGCCAAACAGTGTGTCCAACGCTAAATACACAGCCTGGAACTTCTTACCGATCACACTCTACAACGAATTCTCTTTCTTCTTCAACATGTACTTTCTACTTGTGGCCCTCTCTCAGGCGATACCGGCTCTGAGGATCGGTTACCTCACGACATACGTCGCTCCATTGGCCTTCGTACTACTGATCACCTTGGGGAAGGAGGCTTATGACGATATTGATAGACGGAGACGAGACAACGAAGCCAACTCGGAGGAATATGCCGTACTACGATTCGACGAACCTGGGCGCAATTTTGGAAGCAGCCGGCCTAACAAGAAGCTCAAGTCGTCTACCCAGGCCCGAAAAGGCTCGAAACGCCACCTTTCAAGCAGGGACAGGCTATCTGATATCCAGGAAGAGGAGGAGCAGGTTGAAGGCCACGGAACTCAAAAATCGCCATCATCATACGTCACACAGATTAGCAAAAAGTCTCGCGATCTCAAAGTCGGTGACGTTCTGAAACTCACAAAGGGGCAGCGTGTTCCGGCCGACGTTGTTATTCTCAAGTGCCTTTCCAACGACCCGCCGGTAAATAGAATATCAGAAGAGGTGGAGCCCGAAGTCGAGGCGCTACTCCTGGATCATGTCGACGAGGTTGGCCAGGGAAGTTCGACAGACAGCAAAAAAACCGTCAAGGGTGATCAAGGGGCCTTAGAGAATGGCTCAACCGGAGAGACTTTCATTCGCACTGACCAGCTCGATGGTGAGACTGACTGGAAACTGCGGCTGGCTTCCCCTCTCTCACAAAGCATAGCGACCGAGGAGCTCGTCTGCCTTCGCGTTACGGGAGGGAAGCCCGACAGGAAAGTGAATGAGTTTGCAGGGACTTTGGAACTGTTACCTTCTCGACAGGAAGCAGCCGATTCGACCGCCCATACCGAGAACGATGATGACCATATCAAAGCTGCACCGCTTTCTATAGACAACACCGCATGGGCAAATACCGTTATCGCCTCCCACGCCACAACGCTCGCCGTGATTATTTACACCGGGCCCCAGACCCGTTCGGCGTTGTCTACCTCGCCATCCCGTTCGAAGACAGGTCTTCTTGAATACGAGATTAACTCACTCACCAAAATTCTGTGCTTCCTCACATTAGCCATCTCTATCGTCCTTGTGGCGCTCGAGGGCTTCAGCAATACCAAGGGGAACGTCTGGTATGTCAAGATCATGAGGTTTCTGGTCTTGTTCTCTACCATTGTACCTATCAGCCTTCGCGTCAACTTAGATCTCGGGAAAAGCGTATACTCTTGGTTTATCCAGAGAGACCCCGGTATGCCAGGCGCAGTTGTCCGAACGAGCACGATTCCAGAAGACCTGGGCCGAATCGAGTATCTTCTTAGCGACAAAACAGGAACCCTAACGCAAAACGAAATGGAGATGAAGAAAATCCACGTGGGTACTGTCTCGTACGCCAATGAAGCAATGGACGAGGTCTCGGCCTATATAAAGCAAGGCTTCCACGTTCCGCCGTCGGCTGACTCGTTGGTAAACTCCATCCTTTTGACTCCATCCTCATCATATACATCTGCTGCCAACATCGGTGCCACAAGGACCCGTCGAGAAATCGGATCTCGTGTCCGCGACGTCGTCTTAGCCCTCGCGCTGTGTCACAACGTGACGCCAACCACAGAGGAAGAGGATGGCAAGATGATCAATTCATACCAGGCCAGCTCACCGGATGAAATTGCCATTGTCAAATGGACCGAGTCGGTTGGTCTGCGTCTATCATACCGAGATCGCAAAGGAATGGCGCTTGAAGCCCCTGACGGCCGGACTGTAGTCAAGGTTCGGATTCTGGACATATTTCCTTTTACATCCGAGGGCAAGCGAATGGGGGTTGTTGTTCAGTTTTACGAAAAACTACACCAAGGAGTTCCCAGTCTGGAAAACGGCGAGGTGTGGTTTTATCAAAAAGGAGCAGACACGGTGATGGGCTCTGTCGTCGCTGCCAATGATTGGCTGGACGAAGAGACGGCAAATATGGCACGCGAGGGTCTCCGGACCCTTGTTGTGGGGAGGAAACGTCTCTCGACAAAGGAGTACCAAGAGTTTACCGCCAAGTACCAGGATGCATCCCTCGCAATCAACGGCAGAGAGGCTGGCATGCAGGCGATCGTGTCACAGTATCTCGAGCACAACCTGGAGCTCCTTGGCGTGACTGGCGTCGAGGACAAATTGCAAAAGGACGTCAAGCCGTCGCTGGAACTGCTTCGCAATGCCGGCATCAAGATTTGGATGTTGACAGGCGACAAGGTGGAAACGGCACGGTGTGTCGCCGTAAGCTCCAAGCTTGTCGCGAGGGGACAATACATCCACACAGTTGCGAAAATGCGTCGGAAAGACGTTGCCCAGGAGACCATCGATTTCCTCAGGAGCAAGCCCGATTCGTGCCTGTTGATTGACGGGGAGAGCCTCAACATGCTGTTGACACATTTTGGGACAGAGTTCATCTCGGTCGCTGTGTTGCTGCCGGCAGTGGTAGCGTGCCGATGCTCGCCCACACAAAAGGCCGATGTTGCCAAGCTCATCAAGGAGTACACCAAAAAACGGGTCTGCTGCATTGGTGATGGTGGAAACGATGTTTCCATGATCCAGGCGGCAGATGTCGGTGTCGGTATTGTGGGCAAGGAGGGTCGTCAGGCAAGTCTTGCGGCCGACTTCTCCATTGAGCAATTTCACCACTTGACGAAGCTGTTGGTGTGGCACGGCCGGAACAGCTACAAACGCAGCGCCAAACTGGCTCAGTTCGTTATCCACCGTGGTCTCATCATTGCCGTGTGCCAGACAATGTACAGCATCGCTCTCGACTTTGAGCCCGAGGGTCTCTACAAGGTGAGCTATCCCCGTCTCGCACTTTTAGACTTGTGCTAACCGATTCCAGGACTGGCTTCTCGTCGGCTACGCAACAGTCTATACTGCCGCGCCCGTCCTCTCCCTCGTGTTGGACAAGGACGTGGACGAGAATCTCGCCAGCCTCTACCCGGAGCTGTACAAGGAGCTGACGTCGGGACGATCGCTGTCGTACCGCACCTTCTTCGTCTGGGTTTTTGTCTCGATATACCAGGGCTGTCTCATCCAGGGCCTCTCGCAGGTGCTGACCGAGGTAAACGGGCCACGCATGGTGGCCGTCAGCTACACGGTGCTCGTGCTCAATGAGCTGCTGATGGTGGCTATTGAGATCACGACGTGGCACTGGATGATGGTGCTCTCCATCGTCGGCACCTTCTTGATGTATATCGGGTCGATACCCTTCTTGGGAGCGTACTTTGACTTGAAATTTTTGTTGAGCATGTGAGTTACAACCCATCCCGAATATTATTTTACCTTTGGGCGGCTGCTAACCACCGGCAAAATAGTGGGTTCCTATGGCGCGTCGTGGCCATCGGGGCTATCTCGTTGATTCCGACGTATGCGGGCAAGCTCATACAGAGGACGATGAAGCCACCTTCGTACCGGAAGGTGCAAGGAATTTGAAGGTGTTGATTTGGTGGCCTGGGGCGGCTTGCTGCTACTGTGAGTGTATAATTGATGACATGCCTAGGTTGCATGGGATATGGAGTTGGATGGGCTGGCTTTTTTTTTTCCGGGAATGTTTATTCTAGAAATGGATCTTGGGTGATTCGAGCGTCGTCTTAACTACAGGGTATTATTGCCATCATTCTACCCACGTACATCTCGCCCTGCATTAGTTCCTTGAGGGTTCAGGTCTTCAACTGTGTGAGATACCTGCCGCCAATGTCGCTTAGACAACCCCCCGTAGAATCCATCTCGTTGGCCTCGAACTTGGACAGGAGCTGACCTTTTTGTAAATTCTTTGAATTGCTCACGAATATATTGCATGTACCGGCAAGTTACCACCTCCTCGTCAACGAAACCCAAATACAAACAGTACTTGCCAAAGAACACGCAAGGCAAAGTGTTTCACAGTATACTACCTATACAAGGCTGGCTAAAACCCCTTCTGACCTCAAAGCTTCAAGGCCAACCAACGGCCCCAAAACCCGGGATCCCTCTTCTCCAGCGCCCCAACAACACCACCAAGAGCGCCCTGCATCTCGATGCCGTCCCCCCACGTCTTGGCGCCGGCAAACGTCGAGATGAAACCGTCCGGGCCCGAGACCATGAGCAGATTCTTGCCACCCGGGACGGGATGACCGTCGATGTCCTGGCACTTGCATTCGATGCCGGCGCTGTCGTGTGCGTCTTTGGAGGCGAGGAGGGGTTGGGAGTGGGATGGACAGGCGGCGGTGTCTACGAAGGGGGTGGTGGGTGTGGTGGTGATGGGTTTCTTGGGTTGGGACCAGAGCCAGGAGGGCCACTTTGAGCTGGGGGCCGTGGTGGTAGAAGGGGAGTGAGTGGCGTTGGTGATGGCGGCGGGGTTGATGAAGGTGTCTTCGTCGTCGACGGTGCATGAGATGTTGAGGTTGTTGCCGTGGCGGTGTTTCATTTCAGCGAGGAGAGAGGTGATGGGGTTGGCGAGGGGGGGGTCGGTGGGAAGGGTTTGGCTTGGGAGGGATAGTGTCTCGCATCCGGAGCAGTCGGTGCGGTGGCGGTTCGCCCAGACAATGTTGATCGATGGCTTCGGTGCTGATTCGGGAGTCTCGTGGTCCAATAGTGCACGCGCCGTCTGTAGCGCCGGGGCGATGCCGGTACCTCCGGCGAGAAAGACGACCCGGTCGGCATTGCCAAGTCTAGTCCGAACGTCAAAGCCCAGATGTGGGCCACGTAGCTCGACAAGTTCTCCAACTTGGAGTTTGCTCAAGTACGTCGACACCTCGCCGCCGTCCATCTTGCGGATCAGGAAGCGAAGGTAGCCGTGGTCGATATCGGCCCTTTCTTCTTCGCTTGGTGAGGACGGGAGCGGCGTGTAGTTCCTCGCTACCTGCAGCTGCGGTTGCTTGATCTCAACAGACCATAGGCCGTGCTCCCAGGCTTCCTCGAGAACAGATATGCTGGCGTGGAATGGCTGTTGCCACCGGGAAGGGCGAATCGACTTGAGGAGAGATTTGAGCCGTGCGTCATTTCCTGTGTTATTCTCATCACTCCGATCCTCTACCCTTCGTTTATAACGGGGCTCAACGGTAATAATGAAGCTTGTGGGCGAGACTTGCTCCTTCGAGACTATCTTGAAGGGGACAAATGTGGTATCGTTCAGAGGGGCACCGACGGCCCATCGTTCCAGCTTCTTATCAAATCCCGACAAGAGCAGGCCACCCAGTAGAACATTGCCCGCAAGCATGGCCAGGAGTAGTTTCGCTACAGTCCTCGATCGCTTAGTTGTCCCCACCCCAGGCTCAACACCCTCTGGAGCCTCGTGAGGGCTGCGGCCATTCGATTTGATTTGCTGGGTCGAGTATGAGGTACCATATACTGCTGGAATATAGGCTGTCTTTGGTTGTTGCTGTTGGTGGCGGCCTAGCGCCTTTTGCGACAGCAAAGCAGACACGCGATGGGGTGTATCTCGTGAGGCTTTAGACAGTTGGCGAATACAAATGGTGACAGCTGGATAGCTCTTCCCACGCAATTGCGTAGGAAAAGAGACACACTGCATCATTCTGCCAACTCTTTTTCGGCTTGCCTGAACCAATCAATGTCCTCCACAAAAATTATATATGTATGAAGGAAGTCGAGAAGTAAAAACAGGTGTTGATGTTGACATTGGAGCTTGGGCTACTGCTGATAATCCTTGTGAGTTGCACAAAAGCTCAGACCACTCTATATGTATTTATCGAGGCACAACTCCCTCAATAGCATTGATGCTTTCAAACCTTCATGTTGTCATAAACTTCCGAGTCTTGTCTACTAAATTACAAATGGTATACATGCTATGTTACTCACAGCCTCAAGATCTTCCCGTCTTGGCTGATACCCCCTCTGAACAGTTCAGTGATGACTTTTCCCTTGAGGACCGTCTCAGTCACAATGCCCTCGACATGCTTCGGTTCCACTCTGCCGTACCAAATACCATGTCCAGCCAGCGGATGAGCCTCGCCTCCACTCGTCTTTAGATCTGGCGGTAGATAGACAATGACATTGCCAGCAAACTTGTGCCCGCCGATGTGGCTGATCAGCCCAACGCGAGCAGAATGCACCCGACCCGAAGTCTGGCCCGAGAGGGCTTCGGCTGTGTCGGGCATATCCGCTTCGACTGGTCCTGACAGCACCTCCACGCCCGCCTCAGGAAGCTGCCTCTCGAACTCATCCTGCAACAGCGGGCCGTAAATGCCGCAGCGCTTATCGCGCCCTCCGTGGCCACACACGAGCACCAAAATGTCGTTACTGTCGCGCACGCCAAGCAAGAGGTTCTGATAAGCGGGCTTGCGCAGCAGTCTGTCCTTGTGAATGGGCGACAGGCCGTCGTGCGCGGAGTGAAGCTTCTCGGGCAGTAAGTAACCCTTGACCAGAGCCTCGACACTCTCAAACGAGACGCGGGGCAGAAAGGGCACATATTTGAACGAGGGAAGCAAGTAGACCGACGTCGTCTGCAGCTCGGCGCGCTGCGGCTTCGACGACGGAAAGGACGAGTTCAGGACCGAGATGTTGTGGAAGGGCTACGGCAACACCGGACTTACCGTCAGCAACGGCTTCCCGCCGAGTTTTACTTTGTTTGTGGCCAGCCCCTACTCACATCGCTGAACACACCGCCGCGGCCGACGAGCTCGCGCAGGTCGGCAGCGAGGTTGTCTCCCGAGTTGTCTTCCTCAATGCGACTTGGCCAATCGGGCTTGCCCGTACACACAAGCACATGCTGCGCGTAACTGGATATTAGGCCGCTTATCTTGGTCTTATGGTCGATCTCGAGGCCTTCCGGCAGCTCGGGCGTCGGCGCGCAGGCGCATGTCGGCGACGGACAGTTCGGTATTGTGGGAAACGGCGGCGTCTTTGTCGCTAGCGATCGCCGTGTCGCAACGAGGAAGGGCGTCACACCCGCCCTTCTTAGTATGCTTCTCGGTATCATGGCGAAGGATGTGTGCAAGACCTCGGCGTGCAAGACCAGGAAAACCGCCGTGGCATGGTGACGGAGGTGGAGGGTGAAAGCAAGTTATCAGTGAGTTACAGATGGGTGGGCTCAAATGCTCAACCGCCTGGGCCACACCTCTCAGTCAGCATGCCACTCGGCGGCCGAGTTGGCTCGCTATGCAAACTCCGAGCTAATACAACGCTAGTGGGTCATGCATCAAAGAAGGCGTAGCCCCGTTATGAGCACACCTGTCTTTTTCGTCGTACTCATAACCGATAATGGGTATCTTCACTAAAAAGCAACATCATAAATTGCTTTCGCATTTGAGGCGATATGTATGCTTGATGAGATCTGAAATCCCAAGAAGAGGCTGTTGGGGTTATTAGACCAAGGAACATTGTTGGTGCTGAGAAATATTGTGTAGCTCTCTCACCTCAAAGAGTCGAAAAGAATGGCGATGCACAGCTCACCTAGCTTGAGTCATCCATCATAGGAATGCCTCGTCTCCGGCCCTCGCTGTTCTGGACAGCCCGGCGAGATATATCGCCCTTTGCTGCCCTCCTGCTCCGGGTCTGTAGAGATGTACCCTCGGCCGCAAACGAGCTGCGATGGATCCGCGAGCACATTGCCTTAACTTCCTCGCCGGCCCCTCCCAAATTTCGTCTCTGGAAACTGTGCGAAAAGCGAGCAAAGGGAACCCCCCTCCAATACGTCCTCGGCACCCAGCCCTTCGGTGGTCTCGAAATCAAGTGCCGCCCTGGCGTCTTGATACCCAGGTACCACCTCAGCCCCATCCCCCATCCCCCATCCCACCAAGGGGGACAAGCAACCTGCACTCACACATAACCACAGACACGAAACCGAAGCCTACACAACTGAGCTCGCCCAGATCCTCGTCCGCCACCAACCCTCCTCCAGCACCCCGCTCTCCATCCTCGACCTCTGCACCGGCACCGGCTGCATTGCCCTCGGCCTCCTCTCCCTCCTCCCGTCCCCGGTGCACATCCACGGCATCGACATCTCCCCCACCGCCATCTCCCTCGCCAACACCAACCTCCACCACAACACCCGCCTCGGCCTCCTCCCGCCGCAGCCCTCCTCCATCCACTTCACCCCAGCCGACATCTTCTCCCCTTTTCTCCTCCCCTTCCTCACGCAGCCCACCTGGGACCTGCTGATCAGCAACCCGCCGTACATCTCGCGCGGCGCCTTTGCGCGCGAGACGGCGCGCGCCGTGCGCAACTACGAGCCGCGGCTCGCGCTGGTGCCGGACCGCGACGGCGAGACGGCCGTCCTGGGCTGTGCGTCCGAAGATGTATTCTATGCGCGGCTCCTCCAGCTCGCCGGCATCCTTGCACCCAGGCGGGTGTTCTTCGAGGTTGCAGGCATTGAGCAGGCTGCTCGGGTGGTCGATATGGTGAGGGGGGATGCTCGGCTGAGTGGGTTCTATCCCCAGGTTGAGATCTGGCGGGACAGCCCTCATGAGGAATACGAGATGCAGAGGGTCAGGAACTATGAGGTTCCTTTCCGAGGGTCAGGGGGAGCGCGCGGTGTTTACTTGTGTCGGCATGACCAGCGTTAGATGCATCTGTGCGAGAGATTAGACAAATATAAATATCTAGACAGACGTGCACCGTATTTCCCAAGAAGATGAGCTGGCAATGCAAACATAAATCGGGCATCAAAATCTGTCGTAAGAGTGCACCCTCGGGTCTGGTTCATCATGCAGCTCCCCTATGTTCCTCTACAATACAAAGTTAATAAGCTTCCCCTCCTTGATAACAATCACTTTTCTGGCCGCCTTGACATCGACCGAGCCATTCGTTAACTTCACACCCCCTTCCTCCGTTTTCAGTAACTCAGCAATAATCCACCTCCTAAGCCCCTCCCCCTTCAACCCCGCCGGCGGCTTCGGAATATCCGCCACAAACCGCAGCTTCCCATTCACCTGCACCGCACAAGTCTGCTTCCTCGGCTGGAGCAACTCCAGCGTCCCATCCACGACGGGGAACAAGGCCCCCTCCCCCTTGAAAATCGAATCTGCCCCGGGCTTGAGCACGCCCCAGCACTCCTCCGCAAAAGCCGGCGTGATCGGTGCCACCATCCGGACCAGGGCCGAGACGGCCTCAGCCTGTACTCCCACGTTGGCCGCGGCAGCATTCGTCCCGATGGTGTTTGTCAGACTCATGAGGTCAGAAACGACCGTATTCAGCGTGTACACCTTTTTGTACGACGCGGCTACCGAGACAACTGTCTTCTGCACGTCACGCCAGATGGCGCAATCAGCATCCCACTGCGCCAACTCCGCCGGGCTCTTTGAGTCCAACTGCTTGGCCCCGTTCTCGAAGTATGCCCTTGGCGACCCTGACAAGGGCTCTGCCGATGTGCCACCAAGTCTGACCACCAAGTCGTAGAGACGTCCCATCCAGCGTGTGACGCCGACAATCTTGTCTCCATCCCAGTCGAGAATCTCGCTCACGGGAGCTTGGAAGAGCATATGCGCTCGGGTGGCGTCGGCCCCGTGCTGGGCGATGACTTCTGTAGGGTCGATCCCGTTGTGCTTCGACTTGGACATCTTCTCGTAGCTGATAGCAGCTGACTCTCCAGTAGCGACCACCTTCGGGTCTGTGGGGTTGCTGAGGTCGACCTCGTCTGGCTTAAGGAATCGACCAGTTAAGGGATCGCTGTAAGTCTTGCCATGCACCATGCCCTGTGTGATGAGCCGCTTGAAGGGTTCATACGCATCGGCTCCTGCCTTGCCCTCGTCAGAGACGGGGGGGGATGTCATGAGGAATTTGTAGATAAAGCGGGCATAAAGGAGGTGCAATATGGCATGTTCTATTCCTCCAATGTACAGGTCGACAGGCAAAAGCGCCTTTGCCTTTTCCGCAGAGAACGGAGCATCCTTGTTATGAGGGTCAACAAACCGCATGTAATACCAGCTAGAGTCCACGAAAGTGTCCATGGTGTCCGTGTCCCGCTTTGCCGGGCCAGCGCATTTCGGGCACGTTGTGTTAACCCATTCAGTCAACGACTCTAGCGGATTGCCAGTCTTTGCTTCGGCCCAGTGGTCGTCGACCTCAGGCAAGACAACTGGAAGTTCTTCATCAGGCACGGGTACAGCGCCGCACGGCGAGCAATGGACGATGGGGATAGGGGTACCCCAATATCTCTGGCGACTGATCAGCCAATCCCGCAAGCGCCACTTCTCAGTCTGCTCCGCCAAGCCGGCTGCCTCCAGCATCGACACCAGTATTTTGCCAGCCTCCTTTGATGACTTTCCCTTGTAAAGGCCGCTGTGCTGAGTCATGATCCCATGGTCAATGAATGGCTCATTTAGAATGGCCGTTGTGGTCTCGTCTTCGGAGGCCGCGAGGACAAACCGGACCGGCTCATCGTAGTGATGCTGTTTCCAGAAAGCGTGATCACGGACATCGTGCCCCGGCACCCCCATTACAGCTCCCTCGCCATAGTCACCCACCACATAAGGGGTGACGTATATAGGAAGCGACTTTTTAGTGTCCTCGGGGGTTTCTTCGTGGTATGCCAAAGGGTTGACGGCGCGAATGTGTGGCAGCATATAGCCGACCTTGGAGTCAGGGGGCAGTCCAGGGAGCGTGTCCAAAAAGGCCTGCAGCTCGGGGTCCTGCTTCGCCAACTCAACAACAGTCGGGTGGGTCGAAGCGAGTGCCAGATATTGGACCCCGAAAAGGGTGTCCGAGCGACTTGTAAAGACTTCAATGGCGGCCTTGACATCTTGGTTGAAGGCCAGGATGGGAAACTTGATTGTAGCACCAACTGATTTCCCCAGCCAATTCTTTTGCATGGCCAGCACCCTTTCGGGCCAGGCGCCGTCCTTTTCGAGTGTCTCTAGATCACTCAAAAGGGATTCCCGGAATTCCGAGATGCGGAGGAACCACTGCTTCAGGTTTCGTTTTTCGACCTTGGCACCAGACCGCCAGGAGCAGCCGTTCGCGTCTACTTGTTCGTTTGCCAGCACCGTCTTGTCAACCGGGTCGTAGTTGACTTCGGCTTCTTTCTGATAAGCAAGCCCCTTGGCATGAAGACGAAGAAATATCTTCTGCGTGTGCTTGTAAAAGCCGGGATCGCACGTGGCAAGCTCCTGTTAGATGCATCATCAGTATACAGGATACCACCGAGACGGGGCGAGAAGTGTGCATTGGTATGTACATACTCGCGACCAATCCCACGACCCGTTCATGAGGTCCAGTTGCTCCTTCATTTTAGCAATATTGGACTTGGTCCAAGTCGCGGGGTTGATGCCCCTCTCGATGGCGGCATTCTCGGCGGG
This sequence comes from Lasiosphaeria hispida, assembly GCA_033439745.1. Taxonomy (NCBI): domain Eukaryota; kingdom Fungi; phylum Ascomycota; class Sordariomycetes; order Sordariales; family Lasiosphaeriaceae; genus Lasiosphaeria; species Lasiosphaeria hispida. The sequence goes on along the minus strand of JAUIQD010000002.1, from coordinate 3,350,225 downwards.
GAGCCCGAAGGCATCCCAACCCATCGGCAACATGACGTTGCTGCCCTGGAGGGCGTGAAACCTCGCGATAACATCGGCGATGGTATATACCCGGAGGTGGCCGAGATGGAGGTAGCCTGATGGGTACGGGAACATGGGCAAGACGTATTTGGTCTTGGAGGTATCACTAGTTTGTCCAGGAGCTCCCGGAGCACTGCCTAGTCGCATCGAAGCCCATTTCTGCCGCCATTTAAGATCGAGGGCTGGAAGATCTAGCTTGTTGTCGGCATACCCTCTCCAAGTCGTATTGCCGAGTGCAATCGCTGGGCGATAGCTTGGGCGCGAAAGAGGTAGACAGCGACCCAAAGCTGTTGTAGGACGCGCCGCGCCGAGCTTGGGTAAGCAACGGCCAATGGACCTCCCGTCAATTAATGGCATTGCAGTCGATTACATTGCAGGTGGTGAAGGGAATGAGAGCTTTAAAAGGCTGGGCCTGTGGTGCTCAGGATTGTTTGCTCATCATTAATTACTGCGTGAGCTAAGAGGTCTCAGGCAGGAGCTGTGGTAGCTTAGGGGAGCTCCTGCGATTACGATAAGATCGGAAATATTTTTTTCATCTGCACCGTCTCCAAAGAAGTCCAACACATGCAGGCACTGTGGAGGAGGGTGGGTCGTAATGAGGCTGCCAAGTGCCATGTGGGGGGTAACGGCTAAGCACGGGCCATATGCCAGGTGTTTCGACTGATGGCCAAGCGTCCAAGATCTCTTGGTTCATTCATCACTCATCACCCGCAACTCTAGACCACTTTAACTTTGGCATTTTTCTTCAATTCCCCCTTCGCGCGCAAATTTTTTGGGTGCCATTTTTCTATGCGGTTTCCACGGCGAAAGCTACGATTATACGATACAAACGAATACTAGTCACCCTTTATTATCTCTCTGAAACGGTTGTGTCGTTGCAGTCCTCGACCCTCGGCCGCGGCCCGACCACGAGGACGCAAAGATCTTTGACGCGCTGTGCTCAGCTTGCTCACCCTTGGCCACAAAGCGCTTACAAAAGCGTACCGACACCAATCACAGTGACAGCGCGCCCGAGATGGTGGTTATCTCGTGACGAACACCAGGGGCGTAGACAACGCCAAAACTCGATTGCGGCTTGTGACATCACCAGATCCCAGGGGTCAAGTAACAATGCCGCCTCTATACTCCGCCAACCTGCAGCCCGATGCGCGCGACTCCCTAGAACTTGCTTCGCTAGCAAGCTCCAGCCCAGGCGCTAATACTACCACCGACACCGATTCCCGACCCAGCATATCCTCCTCTCGAAAACTCTCGCTCGAGCAGGATGACCCACTAGACAACCTGAACCCGGCTGCTGGTGGCCGCCCAGGCTACCACAGCCGCTCCTTCTCTGTCTCGTCTACCTACGACTTTGCGTCAAACCTCTTTCCCCTGTCGTCTACTGCCAGCGGTGCCGGATATGCGCCGCTCGGCGCGTCTACATCAGGAGGGCACCCGAGCGGCGGGCTGGGAGGAGCGTCGTTGGAGAAGCACAAAACGTTGACGTATATGAACGGCCTATCGCTCATCGTCGGCCTGATTATTGGCTCGGGCATTTTCTCGTCACCGAGCCAGGTCAATGCCAATGCTGGCTCGCCTGGTGCCTCCCTAATTATCTGGGTGATAGCGGGCATCCTAGCCTGGACTGGTGCCGCGAGCTATGCCGAGCTTGGAGGTGCCATCCCTCTTAATGGAGGAGCGCAAGTGTACCTCTCCAAGATTTTTGGGGAGTTGACGGGATTCTTGTTCACCTGGGTGGCCCTCCTGGTTTTGAAGCCGGGGAGTGCCGCTATCATTGCGATCATCATGGGCGAGTACCTGGTGAGGGCCTTCATTGGGGCCGAAGCGGAGACAATCAACCCCTGGATCAACAAGTCGGTCGCGCTAGCGGGCTTGTTTCTGGTCACTTTTATGAACTGCGTTTCGACACGGCTGGGGACCAAGGTCAACGACATGCTCATGTTTTTGAAATTTATTGCATTGCTTGGGGTTACAATTATTGGTATTGTCGTTGCCGCCACTGGATACTCCTTCGCGGGCACGCCAAACCTGGACTGGAAAAACCACGAATGGTTCGAGGGGACGAAGCTGGATGCATCAGCCTGGGCCGTAGCATTGTATGCTGGTCTCTGGGCATTTGACGGATGGGACAATGTGAGTTGCGCTCGCCGAACGCGAGCCGCCCGCTCTCCATGCACCCGCTGACTTGTCCCTTTAGACCAACTACGTTGTCGGCGAGTTCCGCAACCCAAGCCGTGACCTCCCCCGTGTAATTCACACAGCCATGCCACTTGTCATAGTGAGCTATCTCCTGGCGAACGTCGCCTACTTCCTCGTGCTGCCCCTAGCGACCATCAACTCTACCAACACTGTCGCCGTTATGTTCGGCGCCAAAGTTTTCGGTCCAGCAGGTGCTCTGGTACTCGCCCTCATTGTCAGTGCCTCGTGCTTTGGCGCCCTCAATAGCGCTACCTTTACCAGCAGCCGCCTCGTCTACGTAGCCGGCAAGGAGGGCTACATTCCGGCCATATTTGCGCGTATCGGCACCGGCGAGTCAGAGCACACCGCCCTCTCCTCAACGCGCACACGCTCGTGGTTCGCCAAGAGGCTCGCTCGTCTCGTCGGCGACGAGGACACAGGCCTCTTCTACACCCCTATCCTCGCCCTCACCCTCAACGCTGTTCTTACAGCAGCATATGTGCTAGTCGGCGAGTTCGGCACGCTCATCACGTTCTACGGCGTCGCTGGATACACGTTCTACTTTTTAACAGTCTTGGGATTGATTGTGCTGCGAGTACGCGAGCCGAACCTCGAGCGGCCCTATCGCACGTGGATCACCACGCCGATCATCTTCTGCTGCGTCAGCCTGTTCTTGCTGAGCAGGGCTGTGTTCGCGCAGCCGCTGCAGACGCTAACAGTCGTCGCGTTCGTTGTTGCAGGTGTGCCGGTGTATTACTGGCGCATTCACGGGCGTGATCAGGTGGTCAAGAGGGAAGCTGGCGGGCCTGCCGGGAGGAGGGGGGGCCATGATGCGGGAGATGGAAGGCCGTGGTGGAAGTTTTGGGAGAGGGGGAGGTGATTCTTATAGTTGGATTTCCATCTATTGAAGAGGAGACAGGCCGGCCGAAGCCTAGCTGTTGTTTGTGTGCTGTACATAATCCCATATACCCATTGCGAGTAGGCAGTACGAAGAGGCGTAAATCTTTGTTCTTAAAGTATTGATAATATCCTGTGCTTTCAAGGGGTCTGTTGTGTGTCTGATCGGCTGGATGGTATCTGCTGTGAAAACAGGTCTTGTAACTGATTAATGGGAAACAACACAGGCTTGGCAGGAGTCTCCAGTGGATACCATCGGTCAACATCGGATACCTTGTACAGCTGCCCTCAAAGGACCTGCTTGGGCCGAAGTCAATTACAACTCGGACTAAATTGCAACAGAATCAAGAGCGGAAAGCTTTGACTTGGTTCAACTTGAATGTAATTTTGGTGTAGCTTGGACTTTGAGAGCAAGCTATAGAATAGTCAACCCGGCAATTTTCACTCAGATTTGGCACACCGAAAACAGCTTGCTTGGTTGGTTTGTTCATAATATTCATGTCTTGACTAGATTGTGACTATACTCCCCGAGGTGTACATACAATATATGATGGTCCTCCGCTCGACATCCAGGTCATGGAATACATACAAAGTCTCGAGGAGCGGGCTTCAATGTGCCTCTCGCGTCCCTTTGACCAAAAAACAGAAAAAGCCGGGTGATAACCCCGTGACATCTCCTCTGTCCCATCCTCTGTCCCATCCTCTGTCCTATCCTCCACCCTACCAAGGGTGTCTACTTCTTGCGCTCGCCGTATGCCTTGGTAGCGTAGTCGCCACCGGTGACAATCAAGTCCTCGGGGCGGTAGTCGAAGCGGCCAGACAGGTAGCTGTCGAGGATGGCCTTGGTACCGTCGGCGTAGCGCTTCTGGGCGTCGAGCGAGGTACCCGACATGTGGGGGACCATGGCGTTGCCGCCGCCGAAGGGGTTCTTGGCGTAGCGGAGCACGTGGTCCTCGGGGGCAGGCTGGGGGAACCAGACATCACCACCATATCCACGGAGGTGGCCGGTCTTGAGGGCCTCGGCGACGTCCTCCTTGACGACGATGGCGCCACGCGCGGTGTTGACGAGCCACGAGCCTAGGGATGACGGGTTAGTATTATAAAATTCTGGGCGGGCAAGATGACGGAAGAGAAAAACATACCGGGCTTCATCTTGGAGATCAGGTCCTTGTTGAAGAGACCGCGGGTCTTCTCGTGCAGGGGGCAGTTGATGGTGACAACATCGCACTGGGCCAACATCTCCTCGAGGTCTGTAACGCGGCGGCAGCCAATCTCGGCCTCCTTCTCGGGGCTCAGGGGCTGGTAATCATAGTAGAGGAGCTCCTTGCAGTCGAAGGGCTTCAGGCGGCGCAGGACGCGCTCACCGATACGGCCCACGGCAACGGTACCGACGACCTTGCCCTCGAGATCGAACTCGTTCTTGGCGGCCTCGGCGACGTCCCAACGACCCTCCTGGATCATCTCGTGGGCGGGCACAAAGTTGCGGACGAGGACGAGGATGGTCATAACGACGTGCTCAGCCACCGAAACGACGTTGGATCCAGTGACCTCGGCGACGGTGATACCGCCGTTGGTCTTGTTGGCAGCGTTGAGGTCGACATGATCGGAACCGATACCAGCAGTGATAGCAAGCTTGAGGTTCTTGGCCTTGGCGAGACGCTCGGCGGTCAGGTAGCCGGGGTGGAAGCTAGGAGCCCAAGGATTAGTCTTCTGATCCTTCTCGGCCCGGTCTCCTGTAGCTTACGGGGTGGTGATGATAATCTCGGCATCGACGAGCTCCTTGTCAAAGGCAGAGTCCTCGCCCTCCTTGCTCGAGGTGGTGACCAAGGTGTGGCCTTGGTCCTCGAGCCACTTGCGGATGCCGAGCTCGTTCTCTGTGGTTCCGAGAAGCTCAGGGACCTATTGCGGAAGCAAGAACAAAAACTGGTTAGCTTTGTGTTGTTTTTTCGGCTTGGTATCCCCGACGTTGGTGCTGAGGGGCTGCCCCTTGACGCAGAGGCGCTAAGACGGACCCCCCTTTTCAGCCCGCCGCCCCCCCCCCCCCGGGCCCCCTAGGTCCCCTGGAATTCTTTACCTGGGCCCCACATTCCCGAGAGGCACCGAGATGCTAGCATCCCAAGTGCCGTCCCGTCTCTGAGCGAATTGGCACCATTGACGTGCCATCAGCTACCCCGCATGAGCAGCACTAAGAGTGTGTCCCCACGCGGCTGCAATTGACAGCAATAGCAGCCCACTCTAGCTCCAACTGCTCCCCCTCGTTTTTCCATCGACCACATGGCGGAGCTGGGGGAGCCATGCCGGCGCAGATCCGGAATACGGGACGGGATAGAAGAGCAAAGAGAACGTCAACTTACTTGCTCGGCGTGCTTGCCACCGTCGTACAGAATCAGCAGTACCTTGACCTTTTCACGCTCCGTTGTTAGCAGCCGAACCGATGCTCGCTGAGCTTGCAAAAGACCCGCAGGAGTGCTGAGGACGGTCTTGTTTGGGAGAATCCCGCCTGCGCTCCTCCGGCTGCTGGTGGCGGCCGTGGTCCGCAACAGCGTCGAGCTGCTGTGGATGGCCCGGTAGGAGGGGCGCGAGGACAGGTAGGGGGTGAACAAGGACCGGGACGATGTGGCACGGGAAAAGAGTGAGGAGGGAGTAGAGCGAGCAGCAAGAGGAGGTACCATTTTGTCGGCTGCGTTGAGCAAAGATGTGTTATGGGTGAGTGGATGAGAGAGCTGTCTGAACTTCTTCGAGAGAAGGGACAGACGAAAGCTTATCGGGGGGAGGAGGGAGGCTTTAAAATGTATGGCCAGTCGGTTCTCCTGGAGACGGCGGCTGGTCTATATGGGGAACGGGATGGGGTGCGGCTAGGTGGATTATGTCCGAAGTCTGTCAACAGAGCAGTTGTGATGATGAGGAAAGAGACGGGACGGTTTCGCCAGGTCCCAAGCCGTGGTTATTTATGCCTTGCTCGCTGAGGAATGGCTTGCCGTTGCTGCTACGAAATCCGGCTTTGGTCCTTGTTTCTCCTCCCTCGACTCCTCTTCGTCTGTACAGTGCCCGTCTTGACAGACGGAGCAACAGTCCAATGCGCTCTCCGCTCGGGATGATGCCGCCGCCCTCACCTGTCCACTCTCTTCTCTCCACCTCAATCATTGGGCAGGGGCCAGGCGGGGTGGGTGTGAGACAGCTTGCCCAGGTGGCCCAGCCCGGAGGACGCCCGGCGATTGGAGCAAGGCCAGGCGGAATGCAGACAGGGTCGGCCACCCAGAGTTCCATTGCCATACCCCTGTCTCCCTAGAAGACATGCTCATGCAGCACTCGGGATCTTGACCTCGGAGGAGTCGTTGCTTGCTGTTCTGCCTCCCGCAGATCAGAAGCGCCTCCTTGCCGCCGTTACACCGAAGACGTGCATGCACCGTGTCAGGTGGGGACGAACTCCAGAGGTAATAGAGCCAGATGGTCTGACAAACCGAATGCCGGCTGCTGTGTAGTCTACTTTAGGTGGCCATCGAGGTACCGTGCAGCACTGTAATGGGTTGCTCGCAGAACCCAATTCCCCCCAACGGGTGGCCATTGACCCCTCTACGTCTGACACGAACATTTGCCTGCTTTGCGGCCGGCGCCAGGACGAGAGGAGAGAGCCTGTCGAGTGTGTTTAGCCGGCAGCATGACGCCGAGGAGACAAAAAAAAACACTGTCAATTTCAATGGTGCATGTTAGCGCTTGCGGATGGGAGAAGTTGATTTGGCAATTGAACTACCCAACTGTGTAATATGTTGGGAGTAGACCGGCTACTTCGGGGGGAGATCGGTCAGTGAGGTTAGGCAAGTGGGGGTGAGCTCAAAAGGCCAGGCATCGCACTTCTCAATCCACGCAGAATTGCCCCTCGAAACCCCTCTCCTCGACACGACACACACCCTCACAAACGTGACCAAAACAATACTCAGCGCAGTGTAAGTACAAAGATACTGGTATCACTAAACTAGCTATCGTCCAGATCCAGACTCCCCGGCCACCAGGCTACCCTCGCGGGCTGGCCTGGGTGGGCCAGCCTGTCGACTGGCTGTGCAGAAGTGCCTGCTTTTACGCGGTACTGTTTCGGTGTTCGCTCGGCATCTCGCTCCCCTCCTCATCTCCTCCTGTACCCGGGCCTTTCGTTTTCGCATGCGTCGTTGCTTTGGGATTGGAGCGGGGTAGACACCAGACAGCTGACGCAGGGGGGGTCCACGGGTCGGAGACGGCCTTGGCTTGCAGATCCCGGCCTGCGACAAACGTCACCCAAACCAGACAGGGCGGGGAATACCTTGTAAACAATGGCAATGCTATTAATCTTGACTCCCTCTCTATCGATCTCGCTGACCGCTGTAAATACATCGCAAAACACGAACCCGTACCAACCCTTTGCTCTCTCTACCTGAGCCTCTATCGAGTGAACCCACGATGCAAAAGCCTTCATGCTGAATCCGTGTCCCGTACCCGTGTCCCGTACCCGTGTCCCGTACCCGTATCTTATGCATCCTGTCCATGACTCCACTGCTTGGTATCAACCAGAGCAGCAATAGCAACCCCAAAACTAATCAAGACTACCAGTCCAACCCCAGAGTAGTCAGCCATATAGTCAGCCATACACACAGCCCATGTGCCTCAGTCCAACAACGACGGATATCCCGCTGCTCTCGAATATGGCGGGGGCGGCGGAAGCGGCCGCTGCGTGTGTGTCTGCCTTTGTGTAGGGGAAGCCGGCGCTCCGGGCCCACCGTCAGGCGTGGCCGAAGGCGCATTCGCTACCCCGAGAACTCCTACATTGGCCGAGGAGCTGCTGCCCCACGCCGCCGCCTTGGTCATCATCTTCGGGAAGTACTGCTGTATAAACGATTCCCTGTAAAACAAAATCATGAGCGTTAGGTCCGATCTATCGCCAGGAGAGGCCGCAATTCCGAGGAGGGATGGGGCAACACTTACGTGTAATAGCTGTGTTCCGCATTGTGTACGGTCACCAGGTTATGTGCGAGTTCGTGAGCCAACACTACCCACCACCACGTGGCCGCCTCGACCCGGCCTTCGGTTCCCTTAAACTTAGCCGCGTGTAGCTGCTTGAACCAACGTAGGTTACAAAAGATGCTACCATTAGTGTTGAATGCAATCGTGCCGCCTTGCTCGTCGTAGAAGATGTGAAGAGACGTAGTCTTCAGCCCGTATACGCCGCCCCCGACATCCTTAAGCAGGGTCTCAAACTGCCCGATCTGCTCAATGTTGGCCATGAGGAACTTGCCCGGGTCAACCGAGAGGTCCTTGGCAACAAAGACCCGCATACCGCCCGGCGCCTCCGCCGCGAAGTCGAGGTTGGTTGCCGGAGTCGAGTCGCAGTACGTCGCTTGCTCCTTGACTTCATTCTGTTGCGGAGGCGAAAATACTTGGCTGGAATCGTGTGCTCGCGTTGACTGGATAGCATTGAGAAGGTTCTGCTGAACGACGGCAGGGCTGGTCACACGTCCGTCCTCATTGGGTTTTTGACCTCCTGAGGTAGGAGTTGGGGCCGCCGCGTTGTCCTTGGGCCCTGGCTGGGGAAGGAAGTTGTCTAGCTGTTTTTGCGAGGCTTCATCTGTATCAAACAGACGCCTAGTCAGATTGGAAAAAATACCCCCCTTCTTAGGCTTGTTGTGTTTCGATGCTGCCGCAGGTGCCGACTCTTCCTCGGGCGACTCATCGAAGCTACCCGGCATGCGATGCTCGGGCGTTTTAGCGGCCTCGGCGGCGCGGGTTTGGCGTGTCCACTCCTGTTCTCGCTCCCGTATCTTCTTTTGCTCGGCTTCCAGCGCCTTCTTCCTCTCTTCGTCGGCAATTCTAGCCTCGGCCGCCTTGGCGCGGAGAATCCTGTCGACGTTGTACCCGCGGGCCCGGAGATCCAACAAATCAAGCTTCAGGAACGGCTCAAAGAAGAAGTAGGCCTGCTGGCCGGGACGCGCGAGGAGCAGCTGGCAGATGGCTTGTCCCACCTGGTACATGTCTGGCCGGCCCTCGGCCGCAACATATAGCACCCACGCACCGCCCGTATGGGCACTAGCCGCTGACCGTTTCTCCGTGTGCGATTGGCCTTCGCCCTTGAGAGACCGCCGTAGCGCTACCGAGCGCACCGCTTCGACCTGCAGGTTCTTCTCCAGCCACCTGGCGTCATGCTTGATCGCGTCCCGCTTGTACTTGGAGTACTCGTACAAGAAGATCTTGGAGCGCTCGAGTACGTGCCTACGCAGCCACTCCGCACCCTCCTGCTTCTCCGTGTGCGGGCCGATCCTAACGTCTTCCTGCACCTTGCTTCCTAGCGTCTGCGAGCCTAGAGCCATGTAGAAGTCCTCTAGGGCGTCTTCCTCGGGCGCGCATAGCAGTGACTGCTTGAACAGTCGATAGCTAATGATGTCGTCGAGGATCACAATTTGGCTGGCTGGAGCAAGCTGATATTGCTTGATCGGTGCTTCTTCGTCTTCGTAGGAATCGCCCTCCCTGCTTTTCGCCGAAGACAGCTCCCGAGAGCCAAGCAGCCAGGCAGAAGTCGTCATCTGCTTGAATAGGTCCCTGTCTTTCTTCAGGGTCGGGAGATCGTCGGCAAGGGACCGGAGAAGGTTGAGGTACTTTTCCGAGCTCTGCAGCACACTCAGAAGCCGCGCTGGCTCCCCGCAGGCCAGCCGAGCTATCTCCGTTTTTGTTGGCTCGGTTTTTGCGCCGCACTTGAAGAGAAAGGTATTGGCGTCAGGAGTGAAGTCGACAAAGTCAAATATATCCCCGTATGCTGCGGAGGACCCCAAGTAGCAGTTCTGTGGTCGAACATGAACCAGTGTCGTTTCCGACTTCTCATTCACGCTCTGAGACAAACTATTCTTCCTCATTACGGGCACAATTGCGGCGTCCTTGAGGCGAGTGATATCGGCCACCCCAAGATCACCTAGCCGGGAAGCAAAATACTCGAAGAGCGTGATCGCCATGTTACGGTTCTGTGGCGGATTTGTGACGAGCCTCTGCACACACCCCTTGATTGGGGGGTCGCGCAAGACCCCGAACTTGATGGCATGTTGGTGAAGGTCTTTCTTTAGAACATTGTACCCAAGGACCGCGGCCTTCTCATTATAATAACAGGCCGAGGGAGGAACCAATTGCTTCTCGTTACCCTCCAGGGGTAGGATAGCCTTGTTGGCGGATGATATGTCGAAGGCCGCGTAATTATTGAGGTGGTGGTTGGAGATGAAATATGTCATGGCATTCTTCCGAATGCTGATATCTGAGGAGCTCATCATATCAACGAGCTCAGGGACAGATGGGTACGGGCGTAGCCCCAGCGAGAAGAGAAATTTACCCTCCGCGCTGCTACTTCTGAAGCTGCCAGGTGGGCCCGGCCACTGGAGAATGGGTAGCTGCAGAGTTCGAAGCGTATCTTTGGGCTCGAAAAGCTCCGACACCTTGTATAGACGCTCAGTACCCTTCGTGGGCTCCATCCCGGGTGGGCCGGCCTCAGCAGGGCATAGCTGCGACTCCTTGAGCTTTTTCATGTCCGCGGCGGGGATATCCTTCGTCACCGAAGCCAGGTATTTGATCAACTCAACGTGACTCCATTTCTTGTGTCCAGGCTGTCCATCCGTGGGCGTGGAGTTGAGCAATCTCGTGAATATCGTCTCCAGATCCACAGTCTTTCTGACACCTAATGCCACCAGAAACTTCTCTTTGAGATTGCCGGTTCCTTGAATCGTCGGAAGATCATCAAACAGTTTCACAGACGGAAAGAATGATTCGTCGGGTTTCCTCATGCCCATTTTTGTCGGAATGACGGTGATGTTTTGCAACGACGATATCACATAGGACCTGGCGTCTGGACCCATATTATCCCAGTTCTTGGACAGGATTCCGAGGACTTGGGTAGAGAATTTGTGGGATTTGGTGAGGTTGTGCTCATCGTCCTTGCTTGGGCCGGACTCGATCAAGAACTTGAGCCAGTCCGAGAGCTTCAATGGCTGCCAGCCAAGGGCTTGCAGTTGAACCTGTGGAACGCTTGCCGTGAATGCGAGGGGCAAGGTGGTGGGCGGAATGGGAAGATTTGCGGGGATGTTATTGTGGACATAGTTTGTGATAGACCCTAGAGCGATGATATCGCCGGAATCCCCTTCGCCGTCGGTGATGGTGGCCACAGCGACATCCATAAGCTTTTGTTTGCCGGACCTATCGAGTTCTCCGGAGACGGCGCTTTTAGCGGCCCACGTAATGAAATGGTGAAGCTGGTCCTTATCAAGAGCCTTGGATGAGAGCTCGTTATAGACATCATCCACCGTGATATCCTTGATTAGCCCAAAGTCCATCAGCTTCTTTATGAACGGGGCATCCTTCATGTCTTTCAGAATCACAGGGATGCCCGAAACAAACTTCTCGAGCTCTTCAGATGATGTGCGGACTTTAGTGCTCGGAAGTACACCTCTCGAGGAGTAAACCTCGATGGATGCGTTCTTGTACGCCATCCAGAAAGCTTCCTCAATTATCTGAGCCACATGTCCACTTGGGGTGGAGTCCTCAAAGGTGTATGTTTTGAGAATGTGGAGGGCTTCAGGAATGCACTTTGCCACATCCTCCGAAGAGATGCTTAGCCCCTTTTTATTTCTGGACTCAGACAACCGCTTGAGCTTGTCGTTCAAGTCCGACATCTCGTTGGCAAAGGCGAGCCGCGACATGATGCCAGCCACGCGCAGCATCTCCATGTTCCAGTTGCGCACCCAGCGCGCATTCAGGTCGATAGCTTCACGTTCAACTGTCGGGATGACAGAGGGGGCAGAAATGTGCATCCCCGCACCGGTAGTTTGCGTAGTTGGAAATCCGATGAAGATGCGCCCCCCTGGCTTTCTGCTTGGCAGGACGGTTGAAAATACATCGGCAGCCTTGGAGGCCTTGCTTCCGGAGGAAGACATCTCCGAAGCTGTTGTCTCATCGTAGGACGATGTCAAGATGGCGATCTTTGTCATTTTCGGAGGGGGCTTCTTGGTTGCTCTCTCGAGCTCAGCCGCGAAGACAGCAGTCACTTTGGTTGCTATTTGCGCCGATGTGACACGAAGAAAGATGCTGCTAGTGGATGTTGCGGTGAGATCTTCTGCTATTGCGTCCTGTATTGCTTTCTCTTCTCTCACCACCTTAGCTCGGGCCGCCCCTTGGGTCGTGCTTGATGTGAGCCGCGAAAAAAATGACCGCAGGGATGGCATTTCTGATGCACTCGAGTTGTAGTAGGAATCGTTAGTTTTGCCTGTTGAAGCTGCAGCCTGTGGTTTCCATCCGAGGACGCTCATGAAAGTTGCATCTATCTGGGCGCTCGTTCTATCTGCCGAAACAAGCTTCATGAGGCCGTCCTTGGTCCTGGTCTCCAGGTCTCGCGGGATAGGGATCTCAATACTCGGGGAGGATTTCTTCTGGAGAGACAGTATATTCCAGTCATCTATCCAGAACTCAATGCTTTGTAGAGCAACAAAGGTCAGACTAGTAGCTAGGAACTGGGCGACAGAGAGCAGATTCGGCAGAGGTGTGGTTGTGTTCCTGTATTCAAGGAAGAAGGCCGTATTGGGGCTTCCCTGCTCCGGTGGAAGCATCAACTTCCTCGTGAACAGGGCATTGCCCTTCCAGTAGAACGCCATCGCTTCATTGCCGGAGCTGACTAGGGGCTCCTCGCAGTCTGCAAAGACACTGTAGAAGCCAACGCCAAAGGCACCGATCTTGGTCTCATCCGGATTTCCCTCGGCTATCCGCTTCAACCGCCCCCAATCTGTTTTTGTGAAGGGTTGTCCATTATTCTCAACAACGAGCCGGCGGACGGTGTGGTGGGTGATGGAATGCTTGAGGATCTCGGATCGGTTGGTCGTAGGCGGGAGCGGAACCTGGGTAGAGGGCACCGTTTCCCACTTGATCTTGACCGTTGTGGCCTGGGCATCCGCAGCGTTCTGGATCAGCTCCCTCAGGGTGGTCCAGTCTCCCGAGTATCTCGCCAGAACCTTGTCGATGAGTGCCCGGGTGTCGACTGTGACGGCTTCTTCGTCCTCGCCATCTTTCAGCGCAGCGGCGCGAAGCCGCGCGTAATCCATGTCGCAGTATCCAGCAGGCGAGGCAGTTGATTGTTATCGATAGGTTTTGTGACGGATTAGCGGGCCTGGGTTCAAGTCTCGCTTGTGTCTGGCTTGCTGGGGATGACTTGACTGCGGGCCCAAACACGAATGTCGAGGATGCCGAAGGGGGGGAGGGGGGGGGGCGTGTCTATGTTGATATCCCACCGCTGCACAAATGTCACCGGGATAAGAGGCAAGAAGTAAAGTTTAACTTGCGTGGTCACCAAATGATGGTTCTAGAGGAGTCCAATCTGTTGTTGGGGGGGCGACTGCGGGTCCAATGACCTGCTGACGGGTACAATAAAGGCACCTGGTTTCAGCGGCAGGCAGCGGTCTAAAGCATCATGCCACAGGGGGGTGGGGGGGGGGGGCCTGAACCACAGCCTTGTTTGGAACACGCGAGCTAATCACACATCACGGGCCCGGCCGTAGACCAAACCCGTAAATCCGTTGAAGTCCGACCAAGCTGATTACGCGTAAGTACAATATTACATGCGCAAATTGCACTTCACCAGCACTTCGCCAGCATATCACTAGAATATAGTAATGTATGATATTTAACATACGACAAAAAACTAGAGATGATAAGCCCCTCGGGCCAAACTTGATTTCAGTATCTTGGGATGTGCACAAGAAACTAGGTACCTTGGTTCAGCAACTTGGCTTAAAGTCAACCCTAGCCACCCGTGATAAGTTACCGAGCTTCCGCCTCATGCTGCTTCTCTCGTTGCCCAGTTCTACTCCGGCTCCGTCGTCGGTCTTATTGTCTTGGTCTTCGGTCGTTACTTCTACTTCGGCTTCGTCTCCTCTCGTCCCGCCTATGGTGGTCCCGACTTCGACTCCGCTCATCATCCCTCTTTCTCTCGTGCCGCCGAGAGTTCTGCTCCGGGCTACGGCTCCTGCGCCTATGGTGGCGATCTCTCTTATCCCCCACCGAAGTAGCTCGCCGCCTCTCACGGCTCCGGCTCCGGTTCCGCTCCCGTTCTCTATCCCTGCTTCTGTGTCTCCTCCTATGATGTCTCTCCGAGGTTTTGTGTTTCTCTCTCCGAGACTCTTTTGGTTGCGCCTCTTTCGATACCGTCGCGGCGCTCTCTGTAGGTCCAGCCCGACTTGGCACCTTGGGGTTATCGACCTGTATGGCATTTGCACCTGAAACATCGCGTGGCGTAATTGGCAGGCCGAGTGCGCGCGACATGGCATCCTCCTCCGCCTCTTTGATTTTCCGTATTTCTTCGCGGCGTTCACGTGCCTCCCTCTCCTCCTCGGTCTCGTTCGCGTCCGCGGCTGAAGTGTCCGCCTTGGTGTACCATGTCAGGTCGCGACCCTTTGCCCATCGCCCCACGGGTGCCTTGACGCTGTGGCCTAGGTAGTTTTCGCGGTGCGCGGACGTGGCAACATCGTCCCAGCTGAAGTTGACGCCGCCGCGGGAGCCTGATTTACGGACGGTGGAAAGGAGATCCATGATGGGGTGGTGGGCGATAATGCGTAGAACTTGGTTCGCTCGTAGCGAAGGCTTTATCGGGGGGGGGGGGGCGGTTGGCGACTGAGTTTGGGAGATTCGGTGGTGTAGGATGAAGGCTCAGGCGATTGCCTTGGTTTCCAGGTTTGGATTGCGGCTCGCTGATATGGCGATGGCTCCAAGGCATGGAACTGGAACTGAATCCTTGTAGGTGCTGCGTTCGCTGCTGGTACGCCCCCACTTTTAAAATGTTAGTGGGGCTAAAGCTAAGGTACCTAATGATGCGGGGGTGGGGGTTTTAAAGATGCGTTCGTTCATTCATGAACTCAAACTCAATGTGATTTCTCCAACGGCTAGGCACATCGACTCAATACCTCCATCCTATGCGCCCCCAACCTCCGACATCGACAACAACGAGTAAATACGTTGAGGTCGCTTTTCAACGCTAGCCCTCAAGAGCAACTAAACAGCGACAATGGCATTCGACCCGAACGCCGGCCCTCCTCTCGACGAGATCCAGTGGAGGGCCCCCCCAAACTTTGAGCAGGGCATCCACGCCAATAGTGTGTTATACTATTTTGCGCAGTCGCCCTTCTTCGACAAGACATCAAACAATGAAGTCGTGTTTCAGCAGGGACTGAACAACCCGAACATGGCCCAGTTTCTTGCGACCCGGGAGTTATTCGAGGGGCGCCTAAGAAGCATGTCTGGGCTCGAGTTTATCGTCGCCCAGGAGCCTGGAGAGTCGGGACCCGGCGCGGGCACAGGAGTATGGGTTATCAATAAGCAGACTCGGCGAAAGCGCCAAGGGGAGGACGACGAAATTGTCGTGCATGCAACATACTTCATTGTGGGCGAAAATATCTACATGGCCCCGAGCTTGGCCGATATTATCAGCGCCAGGATCGTACGTTCCCTTGTTTTAGCACCAATGTGAACCGAGTCGTGTATGCAGCGTATTGACTTTTCTTCAGGCGACCGTTTCGCAAACCATCGCCAAGATACTGCCCATCGCAGACGGCGTACAGACATGGTCGCCGGCGATGGGTCGCGTGTATCAAACCCCAACAGCACAAGCCGCTCCCGCCAAAGACGCCAGAGAGAGCACCCCAATGCCCGAAAGCCTAGGCAAGTCATCCACAGCCGCTACATCCAAGGCAACCAACTCAGGTCTTGATTCGCGGCTCATCCTTCAATCACTCATGATCCACGACCGGTACGGTAGCGAGTACATGGATGAGAACCCCATCACTGGTAAACCTGGCGAGTTCCAACTGTCCTCCACCGGCCGCAAGGAAAAGCTCTCGGTTCCAAAGCCGGGACCGTTGAATCTTAAGGACCTGCCCCTTCCGGCCCTGAATACCAAAGTGGTGGAAAGCCCCTTGGCAAAGAGCGGGAAGGAGACCAAGAGTCCCAAGACTCCAAGTCTGCAAAAACCCAAACGGCGGAAGAGTAAGGTTGCCACAACGCCTTCGTAGTCGGCTAGGGTATTATTATTGCGGGTGGTACGGCGTGTATTTCTTGTGAAGTTTAGATTTTATAGCGGCGTTTTTCAAGGCGATACCCAGGATGTATAGAGAATAAGGGGCGCATTGGCGGGAGATTCTACATAGCTTCTCCTGTGTAGAAACATGTGCATCAAAACCCGATAAGTATCGGGATCAGCATGGCCAACTCTATCTGCTCTATTATCAACAACTGCATTATTGTCTCCTTTAACATAATGAGAACCAATCAAATCAGCGTCAACCCACATTTCCAATACACTTTTCCTATATGTTCATCTTCTGGTGGACTACAAAACCGTTACTCAGTAACCCATCCCTTCCCCGCCACCTTTCGCTGCGTCACCTTCCTTGCCGGCAGCGGCCACCCCATGCCGCCGCCCATTTCCGCCCTAAGATACGGAATAGCCCAAACCTCTCTCGTCTTGCCATTCGCCGCCGCACTAGCCTCCTTGATAGGCTTGCCGTACGTGATCAGCGGCGTGCCCCTGGCCAGCGCCGCAACCTGTCCTGCCGTTAGATCCGTCAGGGAGTGCATCCGCGTCTTGGACTTCTTGGTGCCGTCGGCACCCGTGTTGCCCGCCCGCTGGAGGTACGAGTACACCACGTACTCAGGGCATTCGCCGATGCTCAGGTGTGACAGTGAGGAAGATGGGTGTATGTAGACGAGCCGGTCGGCATAATCTAGCTTCTGCTCGCCCTCGAGCGGGATCAACGGTAGATAGGGAACTTCGATGGCCCTGCGTGGCTTCCTGTACATCTCTGGGGGGTTGGGCGCCTTGTCGGCTCGGATGGCTACTTGGTCAATAAAACCCGATGCGACCATCTGCTTCAGGGCTTGGATCTGCTTGGACGTCGGGGGGTCGAGCTTGTCGGCAACCTTAAGGCTAGCAAAGGCGGGGATGTTAGTTCGCAGGAGGTCGGCTATCTGGGCCCGGAGTTGCTTGATCTCCTTGAGGACCTTGAACCGCACGAAATGGCTGGCGCACCATTCCTCTGTCGGTTCATGGGCGAACTCGCCCACTACTTGCAGAAGCTTGATAGCGTCAGACTTGTCGTCGAGGAAACAGAAGTTCTTGTGAACCTTGTTAAAAGCCTGCCGCAACTTCGCCCGACGCTCCTCAGCTGCCACATCCTCGTTTGAGCGGTAATCCTCAGTTTGCTCTGCGGCCACGGGAATAGCTTGGTTTTCCGGAATGAATATCTCTCCAGCAGATAGGCCGGCTACCAACGCAATGGTGTACGGCAAGCATTCGTGAAGGTGTCCAATGAGCAAAATCCGCGCGAAACGAGGCGATAGAGGGAAAATAGACATGGTTGATCCGATTGGCGTGATTTGGCCGCCGGAAGATATAGCAGACAGATAAGTCAACAACTTCTCCGCCTTGATCAAGCTTTGCCGCTCAGGAGGGGTTGGGAATGGGAAGTTGACGACATGTTGGAGATTCATCGACTTCAGCTGCAAGACGATTCCCTCAATGGGCATCCTCAGCAGCTCCGGGTCGGAAAACTCGGGGAAGTCTCTCTCGTAAATAGCAGAGGAGTAGAGTCTCCAACAGTGACCAGGGCCAGTACGACCCGCGCGACCCGCACGCTGCTTCGCGCTGGCCTTGCTGATCCAGCCAATCTCGAAACTCTGAACACCGCTGACGGGATCATATCGACGCTCCTTCGACCTACCACAGTCGAACACATATTTGATACCTGGGATTGTCAAACTTGTCTCGGCGACATTGGTCGCCAAAATGACCAGCCTCGAGCCATCAGAGGGAGGGTCAAATACTTTCATCTGCTCCTTTGTAGGGAGCAGGGAGAAAAGCGGCAATATATGCATCCGCAACGGACCAGTACCGGATTCCTCGTCCTCAATATCGAACTCGCCCTCTTCCTGCTCTTCGTCCGAGTCAAACATTGCCTCGTCGTCCATGCTGTCCACATTTCGGTCATCAACTTCTCCAAAATCAATATCCTCGGCCTCTATAGGAGCCTCACTTGCAGAGACCCGGACTTTCGGCCCAGTAGCAGAGTTGAAGCCACCAAATGCGGATCTCAAGCGTTTGCTGAGCTGGTTGATCTCGCCCTGACCGGTAAGAAAGACGAGAAATCCTCCTGGAGGAAGCTTTTTGTGGCCTCGGCTTATCTTGCGGAAGGCCTCTCCAACATAGTCATGTTGTGATTTCCGAGAGAAGTGAACCGTGACGCTGTGCTCCCGACCCTCCACCTCGATCACCCGCGGTGATGTTGAAAACAGGGCGGGGTTTTGTGTGAGATCCTCGATCCTCAATGTGGCGGACATGATGACAAGTTTTAGGGGCGATACAGTGGGATCTTCCTTCGCCAAATCTGCTCTCAGTTTCACCACCCTGCTGAGCATGGCGATGAGAATATCGGTGTTAACACTCCTTTCGTGGGCTTCGTCAATAATGATGGCGGAGTATTTTCGAAGAGCAATATCTTGGGCTGCTTCACGAAGAAGCACACCATCCGTCATAAACTTGAGAGCCGTTTTGGGGTCAACATTGCCCTCGAACCGGATTTGGTATGCTACAACGTGGGAATAATCTCCCATTTCCTGCCCGACACGCTTTGACATGCTGACGGCTGCGACACGCCTTGGTTGTGTCACACCAATCATGCCGGGCGTTGGCCCATCGGGAGAGCCGTAGCCAGCCTCAAAAAGGAATTGCGGCACCTGGGTAGTTTTTCCAGAACCGGTAGCGCCACAAATGACTACGACGTCGTTGTTGTGTATGGCCTCCATAATATTTTGTTCCTCGGCTACCACAGGTAACCGGAAACGTGTCTCCTGGATGTCCGGTTCCCTCGTAACAACCACAGCATAGGATTTTCTGCTGTCATTTTCTGTCGGCAGCAACTCCACAGGTAGCGGTTCTTCTTCCAGGGGTCGAGGTTTGAAGTTTTTGGGCTTCGGTATTTGAAGCACCAGGGCTGTTGCGTCGACCGGTTCATATCCCAACGCCTTGTTTCTTTGTTCATGGGCCCAGGCCTTGAACGCAGATCTTCGCTCGCTCAATCTTTGCTGTTCGGCCTCGTCCATGACCTCAGGCTCAGATTCCTCCTCTTCTGAGCTCTCCTCGGCTTCACTAGAACCCTCGGAGGACTCTGTTTCATTAATTTTGCTACCAGATTCGCCATCAGTAGACTCGTCGGCTGAATCCACACTATCGTCATCCTCATCTGATGGTTCTTCGTCAGATGGCTCCTCATCCTCAGAGCTGATGCCACCCCACTCGTCTGGACCAGCTTTGACAAGACCCATAGATACCACGGGTGCCTTCGCCTTGACACCGCCCCGTCTTTGCCGTTTAGCAAGAACTGGACGGCCGGAATCATCAACCTCCAGCGGCCGCTTCAAGCCAGACCCGACTACCTTGGCAACGGGCTCTGCTGGTGCAATGTCTTGCTCTGGCTCCGCGGACGAAGAAGCTTTCTCGGCGAAGCTAGCCTTCGGCTCATCCTTAGAGGTTTTTGGCCGGCTGTCGTAAAGCCGCCCGTCCACAGCAGGCCGTCGTTCATAAAGGAGTTCTACCGTAGACCTGTCCAGGCCAAGTCCAGCATTTTGCTCCCTGAGAGCACGACTTACGGCCTCCTTCTTAGTCTCCTTGGTCTGGCCAAGTGAACTACTGCGTGAGAACAAGCTGGTGTCGATCTTGTTTGCAGCGAGTTTGGCGAGCAGCACTCGGTTTTCGTCCTTCTTGAGTTTGGCGTCGATGTACTTTTCAAGCCGCTTGGCTTTCTTGCCGCTGACTTTGCTTCCATCAGGCCTCAATGCCTGCCTTAGCTCGGCCCTTTTCTTATCAACCTCGGCCTGCTGTTCTGAGGTGATCTCAAGGACGTTTGAGTCCTCGTTGTCTGGTGCTCGCGTTCCCCGTGCCTCAGCCCTTTGCCGGTCAAGCACCTTGCGCTTGCGTTGTCGAGGAACAAATGTTGGCGCCATTTTGCCTCAGTAACAGAACTCAAAGCACTTGGCAAATTCAGTCGAAATTGACGTCAGTCGTGAGTCGATTTCATGTCAACTGATTGTATGCAACTCTCAAAAGATTTCGAGATAAATCTTGTCCGCCTGGCAGAATTATGGAGCTAGACAAGGGTTGTGGCGGGGCAAGTCCCCACCAACGCCAATCCAAGGAGGGCTACAGTGCGTGTTCACAGTGCAAATGCTACATCCAAAGCATTTGGGAGCCTGCAGCAGTCACCTCATTCAACCCCGGGCCATCTCACTTCGCCCGTTCCTGGCCCCAGAACCTACCAGCTCTTATATCGCCCCAGTCTGCTTATTACTACGATGGCAGATATCAGGGCCAACCAGGACCTTTTTCCAGCGCCGTCTAAGCAGGCGACTGGCCTCGTCGGGGGCGTGGAAACCGAAGTCGTGCGGACGAGCTTCTCTGACAAGATCTTGATCACCGTCTCCCAGGGTGGTCGTCTCGCCCAGTGGGTGAGTGCAGACAGCCACCAAAAGCCCTCACATTGTCACTAATACCGTGTCGAGGTCCAAGTACCGCTCTCTGCACCGTCATCGGCGTCTGTCGAGATGGCTCTCCCTGGCGCCGGTCTGAGTGGCCTACCCTCAACACACCTCACACCAAAGACTCTCCTTGGTGGTGGTAGCGAGGAACGGGAAACTCTGGGTCAGCTCTACGCTAGCCAGGTTGCAAGTTTCCTGACACTCCGCGATCCAGAGGAGAAGAGAACATTGCTGCTAGGTTTGGGTCTGGAGAAAACTGAGAGCAACAGCGAGTCCTTCTACGACATAATTGAACTTATACAGCATGTCGTTTGAGATCAGACTTCATTGTCAACCCGCTCTGTCAATGAGCTGTGAGATGTCAAGAAGGCCCCCAGGCTTCCTTACCAAACCATTGGACTGGAAGCATAATTTTCCAATGCGAGGCTTAGAACGTTGTATCAAGGCTTTCCTTGAAGTCTTTGTGAAGGGACAGGGGAGGAGGCGGGATGCCACAAAAAAAAAAGAAAAAAAAAGAAAAAAGGACGTAGCAGAGTGATGCGGCCCAGGACTATGAGAGTGCACTTTCGCAACCCTGACGGGAGATAAGGATGGGCAAATTCTATTCATTCGTATCTTGTCATAATGAAAAAGGCATGATGATGGAAGTGATTTGATTCGTGACGAAGACGTATGACAGTCGATTCGGTTAGCGAGCAGAGTGGCTGTCGTGAGTTTGCACTTCAGCATTCTGTCGTTCGTAATCGTGTCAATTCCAGATTCATTGTTTTCGCCTAAAAATTAGTAGAAGGGTAATGTAATCATCAGTATGAAGAATAGTCGAGTAACTTGTTGTACATTTAGCCCAAGTCTCTAGAAAATGCCATTCAAATTCCAGCAGGGCAAGAGTGCCGCATGAGAAATACCCTAACCCTGTTTCCTAAACTTGGTCCGTGCTTTTTTTTTTTTCCCTGACCCTGAGCGCCGGCCAGCGAAGTGTGCGCCCGGTTAATCCACGGATTAGGACGATTTCCCGTGCCCACCAAAAAAACTAACCCAGCCCTAAAATCCGTCTGGGTGACCCGAAAAAGAGCATCTCGGAGCATCATCGTCGAGGAACTTCGACCTTCATCGAAACCGACAGTAGCCACCATGGTATGTTGCTATTACCAGATATTTGCAAGAGATGATACTGACAATAGCAGCCTACCCGTTTCTCGAAGACAAGAAAGCACCGCGGCCATGTATGCATTCCCCTCGACCCCTCTGTTCTCTGCGCCAGAAACTGACTTCACTTTCACAGGTGTCCGCCGGTAAGGGGTATGTCGCGACAATTCAATCGATGTCACCGAATTTGTATTGATGGAATTTCTACAGACGTGTTGGCAAGCACAGAAAGCATCCAGGTGGTCGTGGTATGGCCGGTGGTCAAGTACGTCAAATCGCTTCCCCGGTTCGATACACTTATGCTAACCCACTGATAGCATCACCACAGGACGAACTTGGACAAGTGTACGCAATCATGCCCCGGGTGCGGTTTGGACATGCTCTGGGAGGCTGCGAGGGATCTCACACCTACAAGACATGCTACCAAATCGCACCAAGCTCTCTTCAATGGCCCCCACTGACAATCTGGCTAGACCATCCTGGTTACTTCGGAAAGGTCGGTATGAGACGCTTCCATCTTATGCGCAACCAGCAATGGGCGCCCACAATCAACATCGAGAAGCTGTATGTCGAAACATCCGATCCCCCAATGATGAGGAATGATCTAACCCCCCTCTAGCTGGTCGTTGGTTCCCGCCGAGGTCCGCGAGAAGTACGTTAGCGGCGCCAAGACCAATTCCGCACCCGTCATCGATCTCCTGTCGCACGGTTACGCCAAGCTCCTCGGAAAGGGTAAGAGTCGTATCTCCCTCGTGGGATTTCTTGCGGGACGACAATGGACTGACAATAAATAGGTCGACTTCCCGAGATTCCGTTCGTTGTTCGCGCCCGTTACGTCAGCTCGGAGGCTGAGCGCAAGATCACTGAGGCTGGTGGTGTTGTTGAGCTTGTTGCTTAAGGTCGGGACGCGACATGGTAAAACAAGGACTGGCGATTTGGCATTATGGAACGAGGATAAACAGGGGGTGACCCCAACTGCTACAGCCCGGGCATATGGACGTTCAGCTATTAGCAAGGTCCCGGAGTCCCGGACGGTTCTCGAGGTGAACAGACAACACCTCTTCGGCAGCATAGGGAATCAATGTTTATTGGCACACCAGTTGGGTCGTTGCGTCTTGCGTGGTGGGAGACAGTATGTGTTTCATGTCATGAAGACACGCCCAGCGACGCCATCCGGAACCCACAATCCGTTCAGCTACTATTTGCTTGTCTATAAAGGAGAATGTGATGACGAGGTTATGTGGTCTTGATTTCCCTTGAATATGCTTGAAAACCGCCTAGGCATGATATCCGATAGCGAACAGTCTACCTCTTTTAGGGATGCTAGTTTCGGGGACACCATCAGAAGCGTCAATTCACGATCAATGCTCAGGGAACAGTGACAGGTACGCCATGCAGCCGATGGACAGACGTGGTAATCACCAGCAGCTACGAGGTGGTCTGTTGGGTGATCTAGAGTCATGTTCTATTTTACTGCTTTATAAAAATCGGGGATCATACGGTGTGGTTGATGCATTGTGTGGCAGCTAGGGAGTCTTTGTCCTATGTCAGGTGTAGCAGAGAATGCGCTGGAAAGAGGCAAACGAACAGTTGCTTTACTTACCTGCCTGTTTTCGTTTAGACTGGTTGCCACACATGTAGCATCATTTCCCCGCTCCAGGAAGCACTTGCTCTGCTACATTTCATCATTGCATTTCCCTCTCCAAGCTTGAGTCTCACTGAACTGTCGCCATGGCAAACCCCGAACCTAAAGTCAAGTTGGGCGAGAATGGCATCCCAACTTTTGACGATCTCCCGCTGCGGAAGGGCGACCCGATGCACGCTGCCTGGGGCCTCTATGGGCCAAATGACCAGCTTGGGACCTTGAACAGGCTCACTGACGAGAGGGTTGTAGCGGCTGCGAGGGCTGAGATACAAACCGGTGCCAGGTGCGCGGACGTACACTTGTTCTGACTTACACGGACTGGTTGTTGCTGAGTTTCTGATGTCTTGATTATTCGAAACTTACATCTAATTGTCTGTTGTAATCATGGCCGTAAGGTTGACTAACAGCCCGCCGCACGTCTTAGAGTGTCTATGAACTGGCCCCTGAATGCCCAGGTGAACGGCACCTTCTTCAACCGACGGCCGTTCCACCAGGAGCTCTACTGCAAGCCACCCAGGACGGTGAACGACGACATCTGGACGTTCAACTCGCAGGGTTCGAGTCAGTGGGACTCGCTGCGACATTTTGGCTATCAAAAGGAGAAGCTGTTCTACAACGGCGTGACCATGGAAGACATCCACGGGGTTGACGAAAAGGGGCAGAAGAACACCGTCAACGGCATCCAAGGTCACCCGTGCCTTCTCAAGCGCATGAAAAGGCCCCAGCTGACATGTACCTCATAGCCTGGGCCGAGCAGGGCATCGTCGGCCGCGGCGTCCTGGTTGACTACCACAGCTGGCGCCAGCGGCAAACCGACCCCCGACACAAGACCTTCGACCCCTTCACCACAACCCCGATCCCCCTCTCGGACCTCCTAGCCTGCCTCCTATCCCAAGGCACCACCCTCCAATTCGGCGACATCCTCCTCATCCGCTCCGGCAAGAACCCCCCCCCCCCTCCCCAAAAATCTCACCCCGTCCCACAATCCCTAACCCAGATCCCAGGCTGGATGCAATCCTACGCAACTAAAAGCCCCTCCGAACTCGCTACTCTGCAAGCCGTCCTCCCGCCGCACTTCGCGGGGCTCGAGCAGTCAGAAGAAATGCTACGGTGGGTCTGGGCCAACTTCTCTGCCGTGGCCGGCGACCAGCCGAGCCTCGAGTGCTGGCCGACGCAGCAGGCATGGTCGCTGCACGAGGTGCTGCTTGCGGGGTGGGGGTGTCCGATCGGCGAGCTGTTCCATCTCGAGAAGCTGGCGGACAAGTGCGCGGCGGAGGGGCGGTGGAGTTTTTTCGTCGCCAGCGAGCCGTGCTGTGTCGATGGGGGGGTTGCGAGGTGAGCTTTCTCTCCTGAGGGAGGTTCCTAGGGGAAACGGGCTGGTTGAGATGCTAACGTGATTCTCCGCCGTCGTATAGTCCACCGAATATTTTGGCCATCTTCTGAGATAGGGCGACGGTGTTGTTGAAGGGACTAAGTGGCAGACAGCTTGTTCGGCAACTATTCAAATCACCAAGGCCTTTCGTATCACAAGATGAGAATAAAAGAAAAAAAGCCAGCTTCCGCAATTGATATTTTCAGTATTTTTACCTCTTACCCCTGCGAGCTATCAGTCCGTTGTTTTTCATCGGTCAATTTGCATGAGCCTCAGTATGTAGTTGCGGTAGCAGCAGCAGCAGCGCGAATGTTTCAAGCGAACGACAGACGGCAGTGACAAAAAGGAATTTGAGTTGCATTTCCCATCAGCTTTTCCCGCTGGTCCGTCAGAGACAGCGTCTCTAAAACCCCTTGTTGGCACGATACCCAGCTTCAATCCATGGGGTTCCTCCCCTCAAGGCTGTCATTGGTTTCCTACTCCCCGAAGTGTGTGTGTGGGTGATGTCTATGTGAAATGACCACCACTCTGTATCCACAGCCACGCGTATCCATTTTCAGCTTTGTACACCTCCAAATCAACGCTTGCGATCGCTAGTAGCACAATTTGTTAGCATCTTTCAACATCCTAAGCAGCTAGGACATCGGCTTACGTGCTCAGCCTCCTGGAAAGACTCTGCAACTTCTTATCGTTGTCAGCCTCTCTCGTCGCTCTCTCCAGAGCCTGTGCGCGCTCCTCGCCTGCCTGCTTCATAACCTCGTCGTGGCTTGGCGGCAATCTCTCGTTCTGGATATCAACCTTTCTAGCATCCTCGAAGCTGCTGATGGCGTTTTTGATACCTTCCGCTCCAAGCATCAGCGTACCCGCGGGCAGGCGGCCGCCGGAGACGGTCTTGAGCTCTGTCACCCTCTCCGACTCCTCTCTCAGCACCTGGAAGACACGGGATAACCGGCCAATTGCGAGGATCTTGTTCTTGATCGCCCGTCTCTTGAACTCGATCGATTCGGGATCCTGGCTCGAGCCTGCGGGAAGGGCGGGAGAAAGAGGGCCCGGGGACGTTGCCGAAGAGGAGTCCTCTCTAAGTTCTTCTTCCGAGCACGTGCTCAAAATAGCAATGAGCATGTCGGTAATCTTCTCCCCGACGAAGGGCAGGGACCAAGTGAAGACGTCCATGAAGTTGGGAAGCCAGTATGGATGAGGGGTGCAATTGAACTGCCGGATATTCATGACGTTGTTCTCGTACTTCAGAACCGCGGCTTTATTGTTATAAACGTCGAGGTAGTTGGGCGCCGAGAAGATGGTCATGACACTGGGGAATCCAGTGGTACGGGTCTTGCGGTACATGCGGTAACCGGCGTCCTGGGCCTCGTGGGCGCGGATGATGGAGAGCAGGTTATTCTTCTCCAAGAAATGGCAGGCGGCAGGGTAGGAAAAGAAGTACGAGCACCCTCGCACGTGGTTATGCAAGAAGTAGTCGTTGGTCTTCTCCTGGCCAAAATCCTCCAAGGGGTCGGCCCATAGAATGTCACACATCAAGCCCTGGGTGGGAGGCTCGCGGAACCGGTCAATCTACCCAAGAGTGTTAGCAAGGCAGGAAAGGCTGCGCCGTGACGTGCCCACTGGGTGTGAACACGCCAGGGTCCGAGGAATCCAAACAAACATTTCTCAAATCATCAAGCGTGTGCAACTCGGGACTCAGACCGCCGTGGATGCAGAGGAACTGCTTGTTCATAACTGCCGCCAGCGGCAGGCAACAGAACGACTCCATGCAGGCCTCGTATATGACCTCGGAGTACTTGTGCTTGCACTCCAGCTTGAAGGTGAAGTAGTCGGTCAAGTGGCGGCACTCGTGGTTCCCGCGCAGAAGCCAGAGCGTCTTGGGGTAGTGAATCTTCAGGGCCCAGAGGTAGAGCACGCACTCAATGCTGAAATATCCCCGATCGACGTAGTCGCCTAGGAAGAGGTACCTCGTCTCAGCAGGGTCGCCGCCCACCTCAAAGAGCTTCATTAGGTCGTAGTATTGCCCATGGACGTCGCCACACACGGTGATGGGGGCGTCCATTTCGAGTAGGTTTGGCTCGGCTCGGAGGAGCTCGGTGCCCTTTCGGAGGATCCATAGAGCTTGCTCCTCGGTGAGGCGGCCCTCGCGATAAAAGTGTTGCTTGAGAAATTGAATGTTGGGCTTCTGATGAGTTTCATCCTCAAAGAATTGCTCGTCTGTGGGCTTGAGCATGGCGGGCGCCTGCACATCTATAGGGTAGCGACAGGTCAGCGCCAGCACGATCCAACCATGACGATCTGCAGGTACTCGGCCCCTGCGAGATTCCTCTCCATACCTTTGCAGACGCGCTCCATGGTGCTAACCTGGGAGCCGTCCTCCATGACATGAATGGTGAAGTCGATCTCTGGGCGAGGCTTCTTCTGTTGGATGGCGCGAATGGCATTGTCGACCTGCTGGTTGAAGCCAGCAGGCTCGCCGGAATCGCTTTGATCCATTCTCGACTCGTTGCTCTCAGCCATGTTCTCGGTATTCTTTCGCTCGGACCTGTCGCAAGGCGAGATGTGTGGGCGGCGGCGAGGGGCGAGCGGCGAGACAAGCGGTCGGCGTGGGTGCAGGTCGAGGTTCAGAGTATCGCAGCGAATAGAAGATGCAATATGAGACGTTGGCCAAATGTGTGCAGGATGCTAATAGGTCTAGTCGCCAGAGTCGCCAGGGGCAGGCGATGTTGCGAAAATGCAGGGCCAAGAAGACGGTGACGGTGTAGACTACTAGGTAGGGCTGACAAGTTGGGCGGCGCAGAGTCGAAGTCGGAGGAGGCGACTTTCAAAAGATGGGGAGCTCAGATGGAAAGCGGGATGAGGGGGAAGGTACCTTGAGCCTCACCTGTTTATTACTGTGAGGCGAGGTACCCTGGGAAATTGAGAGTGCACGAGGGGTCGAGGGGGCTTGAGCCGATCAAGAATGGCGGGGGACTCCTTGGGACTCGTTTGATTCAGCGATTTCCCGACTGGATCAGTAACACCGAAGAGGTGCTTTTCTCCTCGAGAAGGAAGTGTGGGAGTGAAAGCGGCTGAGAGACAAACCAGCGCACCCCTAGGCACCTCCAGGCATCCTCGACCAACAGCTCCCATGCATTACATTTTGCGTGCTAGCATTGAGATACCTTGCCTATTTGGACCGAGGAGCGATAACGGGTCCCCGCCGCCCAACCCCTCCTTGATACAGAGTATTCATATTCAGCATCCCCAGCGGATCGTGCAGGACTTTTTGTACAACCATGAATACCTCCACTAAAATGGAGCGAGCCCGTCGTACAAGCTCGCAATTCAGGCAGTTGTGTTTTAAAGGACATTTGTATGTAAGAAACGTGAGATTGGGCTCCCCCTCAGCCGCCGTCAGCTGGCAGATAGCAGTGCCATGCTTTCCACTGACTGCCCGTGCTTTCTCAAACTTTGACAACCAACATTCAAACACTTATTTAAACACCACGACTTATTCCAAGGCATTGCCACTCTATGCCCAATTGAAGAATATCCAGCTATGCTCTCCTAGCGTGCCATACCGTTACTTCCCACCACTTTAGGGGCCCGCTCGACTGGTCTTCCTCAGGAAGATAGCATTCGCCGGCAGAGGCGGAATACTATCACAGGTCGAAAGACGGGCATGCCCTTGAGCTCATTGGCTACCCACCAGTTATCCTTATTGAGTGACCTGTGACGTATATCAAAATCCCGGAATACGAGCTGCGCCGCCCAGTCTTCCTCGCTCTCCTGCGTTTCTGCGTCGTCCGTTGGCGACGCTAGCCAAACCTCATCATCCGCAGGGAGATTGTTGCCGTATCGTGCTAGCGAACAGGTCCGCCAAATACATGTTTTGGCAATGCGTTCCTCCCAGTCGCGTACTCGACGGGCGAGAAGGTCTGGGTCGCTGCCAAACGTGAAGAGGTTGGTGGTCTCGGCGTCATGGTGCGAGGATGTTCCATCCACAGGTGATGAAATTTGGCTAGGGTAGCCGCATCTGACGGATCGACCAGCTGAGCGGACGCATCGCAAAGCAAGCCAAGAGGCCCGAGGCGAGTCCGGCGGTATGCGGCACGTGTATATGACCATGCTCAAGACAGCCTCGTACTCCTTCCGACGCGAGAGGAAGTCGAACTCGCTCGACTGCCTCCCATACAGACGGAAGTTGCCGTCGCTGAAGGAGTAGATTAGCCCATCCATGACGGACGGTACGTGTTTGCTGAGAGCCGCTGTCCGCTGCAGAAGCGGGATAGGATCACCAATCTGGTCGTTGCAGAAAGCGCCCTCGTAGTTTTGCGTCCAGTGGAGATGGACACGATCCAGGCCAGGTTAGAACCACGGCTCTACCGCTAGGTTCACTGCCTCAAGTTCCACCCATTCTTCCTCATCCGCCACCTTTCCGTCCTCGAGCTTGGCAAGGTAGTCCGAGAGGTCACCTCCATTCTCCAAAGCGACCTCGCGGGACTCGCCACAGACTTGCGCGGTTACAGGCGGAGCATAGCTGCGAGCAGTGGTCGGTTAGAGCCTGCAGGTAGTCTCAAGGACGTGTTGCGACGGGCTGTCGATCTCAACAACACGCTGCGGGAGGCAAAACCTCCAAATCGCATGGCGGAGCTCGGCAAGCAGCAAGGAGAACAAGGGGAAACCTCCCGGTGACGCCATCTTTTTGCTGGAGAAGTGACTTTTGTTTTGGCGGTGGGGCGGCCGGGTTTTGAGCATATGACTGAATTTAAGTTGTGCAGTTGTGATGCGTTTCGTGTCGGAGGTTCAACATCTCAGATATGCAAACAGCAATGCGGAAAAGGGGTACACATATCCCAAGACGCCAGCCATCTGCCTAGGTCTTAACTAAGGAATAAACGGCGCATGTACCACCGCAAATTGCCAACACGACCTAATAGATGGGTACGGAATTACCCAGCATGCTACACGCTCCTAACAAGCTTCAAGCATCGACTAAGCATCAACGCTTCCCCCCTACTACCTACAGCTTCTTGCTACGTCACTTGTCTAGGTAGGATGTGATTCTACCTTTTTTCTAACTACTATGATCCTTCTATATTCTAGCTCCATGTGATACACGATAACAAATCCGTGACTTAAGCCAAGCCAAAATAAAATACTATGCGGGAATATATAAGTTTAGTTCGACCAGTCGATCGCCGCCATGCCCTGCAAAGAGTTATCCGAGAGGGCCCGACTCATGAAGTGCTTACTTTTTCTTGCACGCACGAAGAATCGTCTGCAACACATCATCGTTCCCCTTGAAGGCGTTGCCCATTTTCGCTATGCCTCCATTTTTGCCCATCTCAAATCTCTTGACAGCCATATCCCTTAAGCCCTTGCCGTTTCGAAGGGCCTTTGTCACGCCGGCAACACCTAACAGCATACCCATGACGCCGAGCAAAGCTGACTTCGGGTCGTCTACCAGAACGAGGCGGGTGTTGCGATCGAGAGCGATTTCCCTGTTGGCAGCAGCTTTTTCACGGCCTCCCGACTTCCCCTCCCATTCCCAGGAGCCAATCCTTGGCTCCCGGGAGCCACTCCCACTCTCACTCCCAGGAGGATAGGGACTCTGCGTGCCCTGCGCGCCCTGTGTGCTCTGTATGTGTGGCTGCTGGGCGCGTGGTTCGGCGTGGGCGAGACTGCCGCGAATCGAGGATTCCCCATCGAGAGGCTCGTTTTGGTGTGTGACCGAGCCGGCGGCAAGGCAAAGAACAAATAGACCCCGAGTCAACTGTTGTCGGCAAGGAGCTTAACCCTGACTTCGAGAAGACGGCAAACAAGCTCACAGTCGCGATATCTGGGTACGGAAATGAGCTGGACCCTGGGGCCGTCCGGCCGGAAAAGTGTATGTATTCCTTAGTTTGAGTGTGAGGCGGCCAAGTTTAACAACGCCATCATCGATAGAGCCGTTGCCGAGTGGCTCACCGCCTACCCGGCTGGTAGCAATTTTTTGAGGCATGACAGTGCTATCCAGTACGTTGCAAAATATGGGAGTGAGGTCAAGGACCCTGTACCTGTGGATTGTTAACCTGGTTTTCTTTGGCCGTGATGTAAGCGGCAGAACAGGGCGGCTGGTTGGAATGAGTTGAGTTGGAAGTGTTGGACATTTAGGTAGACATTGGGGTATCGCCAGTTGGCTCAGTTGGTATATGATGCAGGATTTGCTATACATATGAATTGCTTCTCACAAGTACAAGTACAGCAACGATACCCACACTCACCTTGGCCACGGCCGAACCGATAGTATTTTCACATGTTGTCTCGGAACTCAATGTTCAGAAATGAGAGTGAAGGATTTCATGTTTCAGAAGCACTGAGAACCATCACCCACGCTCTGCCTGCATTACGGAGCACAGTAGCCACCGTCAACGAGAAGGTCGGTACCAGTAGTGTAGGATGACGCATCCGATGCTAGATACAGGTATGCGCCCTTTAGTTCATTCGGCTCGCCCTCGCGGCTGTCATGATGATCAGTATGAGGTCAGGATAGAACACGGCATCACATGACTCACCCCATCGGTATCTTGTCCTTCCACGCCGCCTTGACCTCTGGCGAGCAAAACAGCGATATATCAGTCCGGATATAGCCAGGCGAGACCGAGTTGGCTCTAGCGAAGCCTGTCCACTCCACGGCGAGGGACTTGCACAAATGGATGACACCGGCTTTGGAGGCGTTGTAGGCTGCCTGAAGCTGGGGGATATTGGCAATATGGCCGCTCATGCTCGCCGTTGCAATGAAAGAACCATAGCTGAAGCCCTGGAGCGGCTCGCCAGTGACCATGGTCCCTTCCCTCTTCTGCCTTCGCCAGTGGAGGCCTGCAGCACGCGCGCAGTAGAAGGTACCGTCGAGGTTGGTGCTGACGACTTTTCTGTAGACCTCTGGGTTGCCGTCAAGCATCGGGCCGTCTTCCCATGCCACGCCAGAATTGGCGACAAAGATGTCCAATCGGCCGTTGAACTCGCTTACAATCTGGTCAACTGCAGCCTGCACGGCATCGTACGAAGTTACATTGACTTGGTATGCGCTGCCTGGTAAATGGGGTCAGCCCGGGTCCATGCTGCTGGGTGCCGCCTCAGTAGGGGCGGGGTGCATGGTTCTGACACTTGACGCCAAAGGTTTTTTCTATTTCGGCAGCGCGTTCCAGCGCCAGTTTGTTGCTGTTGTACCATATCGCCACGTTGGCGCCGGCTTCCGCAAAGCCCTGGGCAATGGCGTACCCGATGCCGGCTGCTGCGCCCGACACAATCGCCGTTTTGCCCTTCAGGGAGAATAGGGGCAGCACACGATCGACGGCTGGGGCCTCGGTATTGTTGTGGGCAAACTTGCCGTCCTTCATATTTTCCGCCATTGGGTCGTATTTATAAAAGGAAGAGCGAGACACAAGAACAGATGGCGTAGGGGATAGAGGATGGGCAAACAGAGCAGAGAGAAGCACTTGCAATCTCTCTTTATGGACGCCAGACAGCGACGAAACCTAACCAACGATTCCCCTCGGCGCGTGCAGCCCAATGGGCCGAAATCATCCCCAACGGAGACATGATGGCAGCACGAGGGTGCATGGCAAAGGTCCTGGGCAGGACACGAGAGGGGCCAGAGGGGTCCACGGAGCCGATAGAGCCAGAGGGGTCCAAGGCCCAAGACCAAAGGGTTCCTGCACCATGACGGGATGAAATGCCAATGGAGCGGGTAACTCGACCGCGGGAACCGGGCGACAGGCGGCAGGTCAGTAGCACCGTCCTACCCAAAGCATATAGTGAGTCGGGATTAGTGAGATTACATCGTCGACCCAAACTTGTCCGCGGTCGCTCTCGGTGTTGGATCTGAGGATGCATTCCGATGCCCCGGGAGGAAAGAAAAGGAAACCCAAAGGATTAGCGCACGGCCAATTGCCCAATTTAATTCTCCCAGTTCCCTGCCGAGGCGGCCTGCTGCCTGCCGCTATAAGGCGGGAATCTTGGGATTTTGGTATTTACCCCCCTGACGGGACCCCGCCAATTTCTCGTCGACGCTCACTGCCCCTCCCGCTCCACAAGTGCTGACTCTGCCACGCCGAGGGTCCCCGGGCACTAATGTGTGCACCGAACGGCAACACGTGTACTACTCATTGCGACTTACTCCTTCACCTCCCATATTACCATATTATCTGGACATGCGCAGACCAAGCTGCCGCCCTTCGCTCCGTCCCCCGTCCGCCTCCACCTGACACCGCCCTGGATCGCTCATGTCGAACGTTGAAATGACACAGGCTCAGACACATGATGTCCCCCGCACAAACGGTGTCGCGAAGCTTGCCTCGATATCCCACACGCCCCGCTCCCGAACGCCCCCCGCTATTTGCTACACCTTGCGCCGCAAGGTGAACGCCTTTCTCAACACGCACCCCGAGACGAAGCTGCTTAGGGATACGCAGGCCCAGGTTCGCCTGGCTATGGGCATTATCGATGAGGCACTACAAAGATATGGGTACGTGAGGCTTACCCCTGGAGGCCGGGGAAGCTCCAGCTACAGAGCTCGAGCAAAGTAGATTAAAAGGGGGCGCCTTCAATATACAGCCAGCAGCTAACAACCCGGCCCTGCTCAGACGCGAAGAATTCTCCCTGGCATACAACGGCGGCAAAGACTGCCTCGTCCTGCTCGTCCTGATCCTCGCCTGCCTCCCTGGTCTGGCCCCGACACCCCCCTTC
Organism: Lasiosphaeria hispida; assembly: GCA_033439745.1. NCBI lineage: Eukaryota > Fungi > Ascomycota > Sordariomycetes > Sordariales > Lasiosphaeriaceae > Lasiosphaeria > Lasiosphaeria hispida. The sequence continues at coordinate 3,316,653 of JAUIQD010000002.1, read as the reverse complement.
ACCTCGTCCCCGGCCCCCTCGGGACCGGCCGACACCACCACCGCAGATGAGCTAGAAACCTCGGAAGCACAACAACAACCGCAAAAAACAAACCCCAACCCCGAACCCACAGAAGACGAAGAACCCCCACAACCGCTCCAAGCGATCTACATCGCGCCGCCGGATCCGTTCCCCGAGGTCGAGGCCTTCGTGGCGACGTCGACGAAGCAGTACCACCTAGACCTGGTGCGGTACTCACTACCCATGCGGCGCGCGCTAGAGGCGTACCTGGGGGACCGGCCGGCGGTACGCGCTATCTTCATGGGTACGCGGCGGACGGATCCGCACAGCGAGTTCCTGCGGGCCTTCAGCCCGACGGACGCCGACTGGCCGCAATTTATGCGAGTGAATCCGCTGTTGGACTGGCATTACGCCGAGATCTGGACTGTGAGTGTTTTCTTTTTTCCTTTCGGTATTCTGATATCTGTGTCACATGGCCTGGATATATATGTGTGGAGACCTGTGCTGATGTGAGAAATGCTCCCCCTCCCAAAAGTTCATCCGCCAACTCGACCTCTCCTTCTGCTGCCTCTATGAACAGGGGTTTTCCTCGCTCGGCGGCATGACCAACACACGCCCGAATCCGGCCCTCGCGCTAGATACCGACGCCAAGACGTTCCGGCCCGCGTATGAGCTGGTGCGTGACGACGAGGAGCGCTTGGGTCGCGATAGGTAGCGTGGGTGGTACCTCAAGGTAACAGTAGATTAATGGTAGTAGCCGTAAGTAGTAGGATATCATCGTACGTTACCTTGATCAAGAACCTGCATCAGCTTTTTATTTTTAACCCTGTTTTCTCTTCTCTTCGGCGACTTGTCAGCATCTGCCACTTTAAACATGTGTATTCGGAAGGAATAAGGGGTTCGCCATGTGATTTTTTGGATTGGTTACGAATAAGTAAATAAAGGGGGTGGAGAGCTTGGTTCATTGCCCAGTTAGGAATTCCTCTTTGTAATTTGGTTTAGTACGCTAGGTACTGCGAGAGAAGCATAGAGAGAGCACCATGGCGTTACAATTCGGCAATAGATAAAATATAAGAATATACAGACAGCCACTGGAACAGTATAGCACTGACTTATGCGTTAGTATCAGAGTGTGTAGACAAGATGTTAATGACATTGAAAAAATTTCAAACTCTCTCATAAGGATGATTGTGGCATTTTAACTGTCAAACGTTGAACTTGTGTTGATGTTTCAGGGTTACTTCACTCACTGAGGCAAGTTTACAAGCTCTGACACATGGTACTCGATGGAACATGCTACACTCACCTTCACAATATAGAACCGTAAACACTGCCGTGCAGGTATATGCTACCCAGATATGATCACCCCATAACCTGTGCCAGAACCTCTTCTTTTGAGAAGAAGTTGGTGGTCCGCCATCGCGAGTTGAAATCATCCATGGAGACTAAAATCGGCAAGGTCAGTAGCAAACAGTAGAATAGCGCGTTACATGACGGCGCCAAGAGGGGAGGGAGGCATACTATATCCTCCGCAGATTCTCCTGGTGCCAGTAAAGGCGGTCCGACCATGGAGAACACGCCAGTTGTCAAAAACTACCACTATGTTAGCCAAACCACAGCCAGCACATCAACAAGTAGGATTAGATGCATTCATACTGAGTACTGTTCCAGGTTTCAGCTGAAACTTGAATTGCATATTTTCCCTCTTGAGAATCTCATCCCACTTCCTGGCGGCGTTATACCACGCATCCCCGAGCGGCACGATCCCTCGGTCGTCGTTATTCCATCGGACCTGAAAGACATTACCGTTTCGCGCCCGGAGCACAGAACACGCCCTCTCCGGCGCGATTGCGATGCCCTCGTTGCCGCTTGCGTGCCAGTGAACTTTTGTAGCACGCAGTATCGCGAACGACCAGGGGATTGTCATTTTTAGGATCTTTGAGGCGTTGAACCCGTCGATGAGGATCGATTCGCCGCCCGAAGCCGCCTCAGGGTCAGTACCAACTTCATCCCCGTCTGTTTTAGACGCCGGAACATGCGACAGGAGGTGAAAGGCCTGTAAGCCTGCCGGGTCGGTAAAGTAAGTTGTGTCCGTGTGTGGTGCTAGCGCGAGGTTGGTGTAGGCAGTATCGGCAGACGCGAGATCGGGAATGAAGTCGTAAAAGCCGCCGTAATGGGTATTGCGGATAGGCCCGATACGCTCCAGCAGCTGTTTTGTCGGTTCCGGGCTGTCGTATGGCGTGTCGTGAACAAACACAAAACCGTTAGTTTTCTATACGGTGTACAGACTCTGTTAGAAAAGGAGTATCCTGCGATAGGGAGGTACTGACAATCAACATGGTCAACTCCGCCATCCATTTTGGATCCGTGTCGATGCTGAGGTAGCTCATAGCAGACGGTCCCGGTGCAGAGCCCCAGAAGTTGACCCTTCAGAGCATCAGTAAACAACAGTTATAGATTACCAACAACATGGGTTCTCATACTTGGGGGTCACATCACGGTGGCCAAAAGCATAGCGACGGAGTGTGTCTACCGGATACACGCTCTCATGCTGATCGGACCCTGGCCAATTCATGTCAGCAGAAAAGTCACCATGAGGCTGGTTACCACAACTCACAAGTTATTTTGAGGGATTCGCCGACAGCCTCAGCATGAGCAGGGCGGATATCTGGGTCAATCTGAAGGAGCAAGCGTGGTAAGCCGGGACTGGGCGAAACAGAAAAAGTGGGTAGCTACGCCTATTGACATACATCAAAGGTGTCGAAGCTTCGTTGATTTGTATCTTGGTTCCTACACTTGGTACATGCGCAGTTGTCTCTGGTTGGCAACATAAGCATGAAAAGGGGCAGCTTGAACCAGCAGTGTTAGCAACTCACCGCAGCCACAAATACGGGCTAGGATCAGAAACAGTTAACGAAAGTCAGCTAGCTGGAAATATATATGAACAAAGAGGGACTCACATCGAACGAGTCGAAACTGGGACTGGACCAATCTCGACTTCAAGCCCACGTCGATGGACTTCAAAGTCTAATTTGCCCCCGCTCCCAATCTCAATACTGATGACATTAAATGGCTTTTCCTCTACCTGCGCGTTCTGTGATAGCAGTCTTTCCTCATGTTAGGCCTGGAACTGCAGCATCCAAAGCGAGCATCACAGCTTGGCTCGGATGACGACTGACCTGAACAAATGAGTCGGCTTTGCGACTGGCCTTGACGTCAATGGATACAGCCTACGTCCGAAGACGGACGGCCTCAGAAAAACGCGAAAAGACTGCATTGCAGCGATTAGCTCAGCTGAACATATATGCTGCTGCGCACAAGCCGGTGGAGGATGGTGGACGTCGATGTGAGCGGGAGTCCTGGAAGTCGCAAGCAGCTGACAAGGGCCTATGCGTTCCCCGTTGCCGCATCCACCATGGATCCATTCAGCCAGGCCCCACTGCTCCGGGAATCGAACCATCCAGTTGCTGGGAAACCATCAACTTTATCACTTGCGAGACAAACTCGAAAAGAACCCAGCCATATATATTTCCTCTATGGGTGTACAAAAAAAAACCTAGTAAACGGATACTTTTTGTTCACCTTTATAATATCACTGAAAACAAGTTACTTCAAACAAGTATCCTGACACTAACAGCATCACTGTACATCGAACCCCACCTCCCGCTACCCCTAACCCACCTTCAACCGATTCCAAAATGACCTGCTTGACCTGCCCTCTGTTGCTGCCGGGGGCGACAAGACCACAGTGTTCCAAACCTCAGCACCATCAATAAATAAACGATATTTCAAGCTGCTCTGGTCGCCTTGTTCAAGATTTTCAATCGTAATAGCCCCAAATTTGGAATTTCCCTCGTTGATATATCTGCGAGAAGAGTCAGTCCAAGGCCGAAGCCGAACCAAGTAAGTCGGTTGCGAAGCACTCACTTGATTTTCACGTCCTCGTTGTCCGTTTGCCAATATGTCGGAACTGGAGAATAGAACTGGGATAGGGGACTCGCGGAGAACTCCCACACCGCTGCTGTCTCGGGCCACCTAGAGTCGAGCGGGGGTGGAAATTTGGTCGCTGCGAATTCGTGTCTGTCGCCAGAGAGGACAACTACCCCGACACCTCGGCTGGCAGCACCCCACATTGCGCTGAGAACCTTCCTCCGCTCGACGAGGAAGCCGCCCCAAGTATCCTGCGTATTGACGTGCCAGTTTTTGGTGAAAGGAACCGAAGAAGCGATGATCTTCCAATTGACCCCCTTTGGCTCGGGGCGACTGAGGTATGCCAACAAGTCCTCGAGCTGCTCGGGCCCTAGCATTGTCTTCCCCATATCCGTGGCGGGTCGGGAATTGCTCGAGCGGTAAGAGCGGGTATCGAGAAGGAAAAAGCTCGCCGGGCCTTGAGTAAACTCGAAATATGTCGCCCCATCGCGTGCCGTGTTGGCATTGGCTTTCATGGCAAGTGGTGGGTTTGCGGCCACATGGTAGTGTTGATACGGGTCGACGGCCGTTGCGTAGATACCCGTCGAGTTGGCCGACCAATCGTTGGCTATTTCATGGTCGTCAATTACATGAATCCAGCTGAGATTCTGCCCAACTGCCTGCCAGTCGGGCGAGGCATACACTTGGCGATACTTCTGGCGATAGTCTTCTACATCCTTGCCCCACCAACGAGGAACATCAACATATATGAAGTCGCCCAGGAAAAGCATGAACTGGGCATTGAGAGAGGGGAGGACTTTGGCGAGGTATCTCATCCCCGGGATGGCGAGGGGATGATCGAACGGGCTATATGGTAGCCGACTGACAATGCAAGACGTCGACAAAAACGTAAAGGGCCCTTCCTTGGTCTCCTCAGCATGACCGACGGGTGGTGGCGTGGTAAACTCGCCCGAGTGGTTGTTAGATGTCTTCCACTCATATGTCCGCGGCTTAGAGTGCCGCAGTGGGATCGAGAGTACGGCCGTGTAATCTGTGTCATTGGTAGTCCACCGTATCCCACCGGCTGACTGCCACAGAGGATTGTCGAAAGGAGGTTGTGGATCTTTGATGTGAATTTCCACGGTGACTGGCATTTTTGACTGGTCAGGTTCTCGGATTAAGAGCTTAGCTTCAGTGTCAGAGATAAATCCCGGCCTAACAAAGGACAGATCTTTGGCAGTATGGCCATGCTCTCGGAAGAGACGGTCGGCAACAAGACCAACCAACACAGCATTGACAAGAAATGTGGCGGCTGACAGAAGCAGACTCCGCGGGCTCGGTGCTCCAGTTAGTAGATTTCTCAGGGGGTTGAGCGGCCGGTTTTCGGTAGAAATGGTTTCTTGGATGTCGACCTTCTCCGTAACGAGATCGGATCTCTTGTTTCCGGTTGGAGCGACTACATCACAATTCCCAGGGACGTTTCTATTCTCATAAAGGGGCTCTTCCCTGGTCGTCTCTGTCACAGTGACCTCATCCACAAGCTGGTACTTTGGCTCCTTGATGTAACCAGAAACAAAACAAGGAACATAGACAGCAAACAATGCGAAGATGACGGCAGGGATAATCTGGTAAACGTTAGTACGATATCGTTCCCCTGAATGAGATGGACCTACAGGGAGCAGCGCCTGGAAGCTATATGTTAGCACAAGTTTCAGGAAAAGGGATATCCATTCGGACTGACCCATCGCAAAAAGAAGTAGCTGAGCGTCCTCAGTGCAGCAGAGGACACCGTTGCGAGTCTCGTCTGTGGTATCGTCATCCTGGTTGTTTGTTTTATTCTCGTGAGAAGTACTACTGTGGTGGGCAAAGCCGAGTAACGAAAGGGTCTCGTGAGGTCTAAAGTATTGATCTCAAAGCTATAAAGTCATAGCTTTTGGCGAGAAAAAAGGTGGTGAGTTTGGTGATTCACATTCGAACCCAATATTGAATCTCAAAAATAAAAGTCCACATATGGATTAGATGTCAAAGTATGCGAAATATGAAATTGAGAGAGGGAATACTCAATCGATACAGTGGATGTCTGGGCAAAATCTGGTGTCATTCCAAGGTCAGTGTGTTGATCGGCCCCTCGTCGTACTGACGCAACCGATTGTGCGGGCAGGCAACTGATGTCACTGCCGGAGTGCAGCCCCTGGACTCTAGAACATCCATGGAAGCTCGAGCCACTCAGAGCCCCTAGGTTTCCCCTGGTGTAAGGTGGAGCGATTAGATTGGCTGCAGGCCAGACGGCCTGGAATTTGGATGTTCCGCCTAAAAGTCTAGTCCCGTCCGCTAAGGTAGGCCTGTTTGACCCGGCAATTGTTGTCGCGACTTCGTGAGCTGTCCTGAAGAGCACCCAGAATTCAATCCCCAGACAATTCTCGCAACGCCACAACCACACACGATGCAGCTACCGTTAATAGCTTGCGGCCTTTTGGCCTGCCTTGCGGCGCAGGTTTCGGCGACAGCATTGACATACAAGCTGTCTGCCAACGAGAAGGCATGCTTTTACACAGCGACGAAGGCCAAGGGCGAGAAGATCGCCTTCTATTTCGCAGTGCGTACACCTACCTCAACAGCGGCCCTGCATCGCTGGCGACGTTGATGCTAATAATCACTCAAGGTGCAATCTGGAGGTTCATTCGATATCGATTACGAAGTGACTGGCCCGAACGGAAAGTACATCATGGACGGCCAGAAGGAGCGACAGGGCGACTTTGTCTTTACTGCGAACGAGGCCGGCGAGTACAAATTCTGCTTCAACAACGAGATGAGCACCTTTGCCGAGAAGTTCGTTGACTTTGAGATTTCGGTTAGCACGCACCTTGCCCGCACCAAGCGCAGTACTCTTCCTGCTAACACGCGATCCGCATTCAGGTCGAGAACGAGTCCCGTGTCAACCTACCCGCGAAGCAGGGCACATCTCCTGAGCAGACAACAGCTCTCGAGGAGTCGCTGTTCAAGGTGTCCGGCCAGCTGTCAACCATCACACGAAACCAAAAGTACTTCCGAACCCGCGAGAACCGGAACTTCAGCACAGTCCGGAGTACCGAGAAGAGGATTATCAACTTCAGCTTCATCCAGATTGCGCTCACTGTCTGCATGGCTGCGCTGCAGGTTTTCATTGTCAGATTCTTTTTCCAGGTAAGAATTTCCGAACTCGACTGAAGTTGTCTTGTTCGACGCGGAATCGCTGACAACCACCTTTACAGGGCGCAAGAAAGGGCTATGTATGAAAAGGGATCTGTTGGTGATTGAAGCTCGTGGAATCTTTGGCCAGGCGTACTACACAAAGCGGGCAGGTGTTGCATGTGATGATGTACCATAGGGAACGGCTTACGGCTCGGATGGGGAGGGTATTATAGGCAGACTCCCTTGCATTGGTTTGGCACGGATACAATGATTGATTACCTACTTCAGCGTTGCGTTGTCAGCGTGTTTGCACTTAAAAAGTGCCCTGTGGTGTGCTTCTGGATCGTTTCAAATTGGGCGCGCTTGCAAAGCTTTTGTAACTGCTGTCATTCTTTGCCAATGATTGAATGCCGAATTGCAGCACGCCAAGAGGTGCGATACGGATAGCTTGGTATCCATGTTGCTGATAAGGCCGATAACGAATGCCCAGATTTTGTCGCCTGCATAGTGCAGCGCGACTCTGCCTACGCCACAGATGCGCGCCAGCCACTTAAAGTTACCTGGAACTTTTTCGCCGAGGTCCCCACTTCCCAAACATCACACCTCGCGACTCCTTGATTCAAGAATCAATCGGCGACCATGACCTCGATAGCGACCGGCCTCTCGCGGGCCTTGCCCAAGCCAAAATTCAACTCGGAACATGAGGAACAACGAACGCAGCAGCGCGGCCCGAGGATTGTTGGCGCCGGCGAGCTGGACGAGACTCAAGTCGTCTTGAAGGTGGGTCAATGCTGCCATCGCGCATTTCCTTGTCGCAGCTCCGAGACTGACATTTATCTTTTCTCTCTCTAGAGGACAGGGCCACCCGAATACCCGAACCGATCAGGCTGGCGCCCGCGTGGACCGGAGGACTTTGGCGACGGCGGCGCGTTCCCCGAGATTCCCGTTGCTCAGTATGTCTGGGGCAAGACTGGGCCGTCCAGCTCCAACGCGCTGGTTGTCCAGGTGGATGGGGAGGGCAAGGTTGACTACTCGGCCATTGCGCGCCAGGGCCACGGCGGTGACAGGATTATCCACACATCCTTCAAGGACCTGATTCCCCTCCGCCAGCGCGCCGAAGCGGGCGACCTCGACCTCTCCCGACCGAGCCAAGAGGAGGTGTCAGCAACCGCCGAGCGGACGAAGAAGGCGCTGGAAGCCCTAGTCAGCGGCGCCGTGGCTGCGCAGAAGCCCAAGAATGTCAATATTGGCGGGAGGCGGGACCCTACCTTTGTGCGATACACGCCGTCTGCCCAGATGGGTGATAACTCCAAGAAACAGGACCGCATTATGAAAATTGTGGAGCGTCCGAGAGGTGAGTTGCTCGGGTTTTGCTCTTCCAGCGATCAAGCTGACCGAAATGTCCAGATCCGATGGAGCCACCAAAATTCAAACATAAGAAGATCCCGAGAGGACCGCCTACCCCCCCTCCACCGGTATGTCTATTCTTGCCCCGAAACGTTACGGGGCGCCTGGAAGTGTAGCTAATCAAAGCGGTTTAGGTGATGCACTCACCCCCTAGGAAATTGACCGCAGAAGACCAGGAAGCGTGGCGTATTCGTGAGCATCCCCCGTTTCCACATAAGACTGGCAAACGCTAACACTTCTCAGCGCCCACTGTTTCACTGTGGAAGAATCCAAAGGGATTTACGGTGCCACTTGACAAAAGATTAGCGGCAGACGGACGGGCCCTGCAAGATGTCCAGATTAACGACAAATTCGCCCAGTTTTCCGAAGCTTTATTCATGGCCGATCGGCACGCCAGAGAAGAAGTTAGGCAGAGAGCCATGATGCAGCAGAGGCTAGCGGAGAAAGAAAAGGCCCAAAAGGAAGATCACCTCCGCCAGCTGGCACAACAGGCGCGGGCTGAGAGAGCTGGTGGCGGTAGGAGGTCACATTCTCGCTCTAGCAGATCTGGATCCGAATCGGGCTCGGAAAGCGACGATTCGGAGAGGGAGAGGAGAGAAGCCCGGAAGGAGAAGCTACGGGACGAGGAGCGGAAGCTACGACAGTCACGCATGGGGGCGGAGAGGAGAGCCCAAGTTCTCGCTCGGGAGATGGACCGCGACATCTCGGAGAAGATTGCTCTCGGGCTTGCCAAACCAACACAGTCGGCCGAAGGCATGTACGATTCCCGGCTATTCAACCAATCGAGCGGCTTCGACAGTGGTTTCAATGAGGATAACCACTACGACAAGCCGCTCTTCGCCGCTCAAGATGCCATCAGCAGTATCTATAGGCCGCGGGCGAATGTGGAGGATGACGAGGGTGACGGCGAGCAAGAGATGTCTAGAATTCAAAAGACGAGTCGGTTCGGCGAGGCCCTCGGCCGCGGAACGTTCAAGGGTGTCGAGGAGGCGGAGGCACGGGAGGGTCCCGTTCAGTTTGAGAAGGACGTTGCGGACCCCTTCAATGTGGACAAGTTTTTGTCCCAGGTGGAGCAGAGTACGTCGTCTAAGCGGGGTTATGGACTGGGCAATGACGACTCCCGACAGTCGAAACGGACTCGGGTGGATGATGATGAATGAGAGGGGATAATTGCGACGAGATGAAAGCATGTAGAATAGTATCAAGGGAACCTGTACCCAGTCTAGAAAGGAAGATTGGAGCTTTATCAGAACAATCAAACATCGAAGAGCCCTTCACGGGGAAAGGAAGGAAGAATGTCAATAATAGTGTGTTTGGTTCCGGCCAAATTGTAAATTATGTGTATCTCTGGCGTTTTTGAATGTCTTTTCCAGCGATTCAGGGTGAATACGTTTAGTTACACGTGTCTCTTAAAACATTAATTTTATACGGTCATCCCGGACTCCTGCCGTAATGGGCAGGGCGGGCATCAAGCCCCCTTCGTCCTGAAGCCCGTTTCCCTCTATTCATACAGACATCGCTACATAGAGCAACCTTTCCATCGCGACCAAAATGCGAGTGGAGATCTTTATCGCCCCTTTTCTCCCCATGATACATGCCCACCCAAGTCTATATATGTATATCCCCTTTTGCGGCAAAAATGCAGGTCGAAAAGAGCTCCTCCAGCCTCCCCTTTAGTCATGCATACAAATGTTTGAGATCTATACGACGGACGTATGTATACGTGTGTGGCGTATGCTTGTGTGTGTAGTGTAATCGATCCCCCAACGCCGGTGCCATGTCGTCGTTCCATGTTGCTACGCCCTCTGCTGGTCGAAGGAGGCTCTGGTGAACCCAGAGCGGCAGCAGGGTGCTGTTGTACAAACCCCTCCCATCTCCATCCCCGAAAGAAGGAACGGGGGCTCGGTTCCGAACCCTCTCTTCCAGGAGATCTACTCCTCCTCCTTGGGTTGCCTCATCCACGCGTCGATCGCGGTACTGAAGGCCGCGAAGCCGGCACACCCGACGGCGGCGGCCTGGGGGCCACCGCTGCGCGCAAGGATGGCGCCCGTTAGACAGCCGGCGGCGGCGCCGTTGACCATGTCGTTCTTGGCGCGGAGGCCCTCGATACCGCACTCGATGCCGCTGAAGAGGGCGCCGACCATGCCAAAGTTCTTGGCCGTGCTGAAAGAGCGCGCGCCCATGTCCTTGAAGCCGATCTTGAGCTGCTTGCGCCAGGGCATCGAGCTGACGGGCGTCTTGTCGGCGCCGGCCGTGTGGAAGGGCGTGTCGTAGGCCATCTGTCGACACACACAAAAATATCAGCAAGCTACCCCCCAATGGTGGTGGCATGAGGGGGGCATGTGCCAGAGAAGACCTACCGACGCCATAAAGATACCAAACAACCCACCCAGCCCAAAGCCCGCGCCACCGCTCAGGACCGTCTTCGCATAGCACGACTCCATGGCATTCGTCATCTACACCGTGTCCAGTTAGTATCGCCATACTCCCCTCGTTTTCCATAGAGACGAACCCATTTGATATTCGGATCATTGGGATCATAGCCGCCAGGCGCACCCGCTCCCGTCGAGGGACCAACGCCGGGAAAGTTCATTTCTTCGAAGCGCACACGCCGTCGTTGGGTATATCGTCACTAGGAAAGAAGAAGAAAGCTTGCGCAGGTCGTGGGTGTCTAACTTAGGTTTGTCGCGGAAGGTTGGTTTATCGCGCCGCCAGCTTCAGGGTCCCAGGGCAAGAGTCCTTATCGAGAAATATTTCTGCCGCCCCTCACCGCCATTATTCACCAAGCGACCCCGTCGGGCGGGTTCCCGTTGCATCCAACTGGGTGGGGTACGTACGTAAGGCCGAGCAAGGCAAAGTCTAAAGCCGCATAAAGGGGTGAATCTTGACCTGGCATCGCTAGTCTAGATATTTACAGGACAAGCCACAAAGCATATCAATGTCAGAACAGTGGCAGTATTCCTTCTTGCTGTTATCTAATGGACCCTTTGCTCTCCTCAAAACATCAGATAACCCCCCTCCCCCTAGAGCCAATAACAAAACAAAAACCTGCTCTTAATCATACCATTCCTACAATGCCCAAGCCGTCCGTCCTTGTCCTTGTAAACGACATGACAGCGAGCTCCTTCCACCAAAAATCAGTAAAACCCAGAAGCTGCCGGTCGCCCAGTTCCAGCGAGCCCATTTTGCCATACAAGAGCCCGCCGAACAAGACCCCATGCGATGTAGCCCAGCCTGGGCCTAGACGATACATGCAAGAGTTATGAAAGCCGCTGAGCCGTATCCAGACGTCTGTTGAAGCATAGCTGCCAAACGCAGAACACCATGTACCCGCGTCTAAACTAACCCTTGAGAAACAAATCCCCGACGCCGTTTCGCAATGACCTTGTCCGGTCTGGGTGGTCCAGTCCTAGGTAATCATCCTCGTTTGCAGCCACATCCCAGAGAACATCGTCTACTGCCTGTTAGCATCCTGGCCTAGGTCGTTATATATGGAACTCTTCGACTCACCATCCGTCAAATACTGTGGTCTCGAGAACTGCGCCCTCCGGACGACGGCAAACTTGATCTTCTCAAAGCTCTTGCCTTTAAGACCAGTTCGCTTCTCCAGTCGCTTCTTGGTGTCAGAAAACTTTTCGCCCTGCTCTCGGAATTAGCATCCCGCTTAGCTCGCTTCGCCAATCGATCAACCTACCTCCTTGAGCAGGAATCTGAAGGGCATTCCATGCGCCCTGCTCGATTCACCCTGAAAGTGAAAAACTGAGATGAACTGCGTGGTATCCTTGACTTCCAGCTCTTCTTGCGGTATCCGCTCTGCTACTACTGAAGTGTAGTCGTTGATGCTGATGACCGGATAGGTTCTGTCCAGATCCCGGAAAAACTTGTGGTTACTAGTTTCGTACACACGGATGCGGCCTCCCTCCTCCTCAGAAGGCATCTTTGCCTTCTTAACCAGCGCCTCGATGAGGTCATCCACCTGGCCGCTCTTGGTTACTAGAACATCAAATTGTTCCTAAGTCTTCAAGTCAACATGATGCAACAAGCAGGGCTAGATACATCTCTTTGGGACTCACCTCTTTGGTAATGCCCTCGCTGAGGTACGTGATCTTGATGCTCTTCTTGGTGTCCAACTCGGCCAAGCTCATATCCAGCACCTCAAAGTACAAGGCATCGTTCCGCTGATTCATGTTCAGCTGGCCATAGCCAACCGGGTTGAGGATGGTGAGCAGGGTTTGATTTGGTCCTCGTTTTACGGCAGTCCTGGGGTTGCCCGAGCTAGCGTTGACGGTATAGAATCGCAGGTGCGTCGCGTTGACTCCTAACCGCTCAGCGACCTTCTCTGAAAGCTTGTCATAGCTCATTTTGGTGTTAACAACCAAAGAAAATGCGGGATATTTGTCTGGGTCGCTCTTCTGCGTGTGCGCGTGAAACTTAACCAGCTTTTTGTTGAGTAGGAAATCGTAATATTCCCGGGCGTCTTCGAATCGGTCCAGGTTTTTGGTCCTTTGGTAAACTGTCAGAAATGCCCTTGACAATGAATGACAGCGACACTTACGATTCCTCGGGAGACTTGTCGCCCAGGCCTAGTCTCGACTTGCGCTCGTGCGTTCGCTGGAAGCAAACAATGTCTCCGTCCTGGAGCTCGGCAGCTTTGAGTGACTGTTTGGCTTTGAGACCCTCGATCATGTTAGGTTTGATTTCCTGCAAGAATATTAGCACACCAGTACAGCTCTAGGAGACATATCGGCTTTGCCTACCTCCCACAGCTGAATCTTCTCGTCGCCTGGCAGCTTGTCTCCCCAGCCCATTTTTTGCATGATGAGCGGAACCAGTTCTTCCACCTTCTTCTCCTTGCTGATATATGTGTGGCACACTCCCTTGAGGCTCTGGGATTCGACATCAAACCACTTTAGGAAGAGTAGAATAAGGTCATTCTTAACAATGACCCCATTGGATTGCCCTTGGTAGGTTGGCCAAATAGCTTCGCCACTTGCATTCACCTCCTCCGCCACCTCCACCCACACGCGGAGTGCCTGGTCTCGGTGAGCCGCGGCCCTGTTGTACGTCTCCTCTATCGTCGGTCGTAGATCCATGACTGGCTGGTCTGGTCGGATTGTTTTATTCTGGCGATTCACCATAATCCATACCCGGATACGCTTAGGGTCTTGGTTAATATCCGCTGCGATGGTAGTCACTAGCTCCTGCATGGTTGCTGTGCGGAGAAGGCGGTAAAACCGTGGGGCTGCTGGATCTGCCTCTGGGTTGGCGTCAAACGAAGTGAGATCTGTGCCCTCATGCTGCTGGAACGTCGCCTCGGTAATGACCTTGACACCAAGGTACAGATGTTGCTCCTCTCGCTCTTTCCGTCGAGCCTCACGAGCCGCCACCTCTTCCTCAAATCTTCTGTCTACAGAGCTGTTAGTGGAGAAATGGCTAAAACAGGTTCGAGAAAGGGAATCATACGCAAATGCTCAGGAGTGTCGTCTCCGGTGACAGGTGTGAGGATTTTGTCCAGCTTGCATTTGCGGATGTACACCAACATGTATGCACTATTGGGCCTCATGACTGGTGTTTTCTTCTGGCTGGGGTTGCGAGCGTGCCCGTTAGGTGTTCGGTAGGGGCCGCCAAAGTTCTCCTCCAGGACCTCACGCTTCGTCGCCTTCGTGACCTTGTCGTCGTCATACTTATACCACCAGCCCTCTTTGTTCGGCTTCAGGAATGCATAGTAATGACCGGCGTTAAGATCACCGCTGTGCACCAATACACCATGCAGCTGATATTCCCACGATTCCGACTTGTCAGCATCTTTGTCCAGGTAAAGAGAGGCATCGAACTCCTCGGGAAACTCATATCGGTCATTGATTTTCATCATGGTGTCTCGTTGAATGTCATACTCGAACCGCTTGAGTTGCAGGTGCAAGACGTCGGGAAAGCTCTGGAAGATGACCCCTTTGTTGGCGTCCTGGAGTGTATACTGCTCGCCGGCAAAGTACTGGTTTTCTCCATCCAACTTTTCCACGTTGATGTAGTCCTGGAAACTCTCCAGCAGATGCTTGTTCCCGCTTACGTTGAGCTGGACGTCCCAGAAGTCCTCAGTGCGGCTCGATTCATACGGAACGTTGATGCATGAGATGTATGTCTTGATCTTCCCGCTGAAGATCTCCTGCAGGACCTTTTCGTACTCAGTGCCCTTCATCTTTTCTTCCATGCGCTCCATGAGCTTCCGCGAGAGCTCCTGGACGTCTTGCTGCTCGAAAATGTGGCGCGTTTCCCAACCAAAAGATTTGGTCAATTCGTTGGTTCCCACGGCGATGTTGGATGTCTGGAGCTGGTAGAATAGTCTCTGCAGAGTGTATGCACTGTTGCTCATGCTCTCCTCTTCCTCTGTGGGAATCTTGTATATCGCCTTGCGGAAAGCATTGGTGAAGTATAGGGACTGCAAGAGTGAGTTGAGATAGCAAGTAGCGCCTTGATTTTTGAGGCCCACGTAACCGGTTTCCTTCTTCGAGTCGTAGTTGTTGAAGTTGTGCCAAAGAACGCCAGTTTCATCCTCGACTACTCTGACATAGGCGCTGATGCAAGCTGTATCGTTCTCAACGAGGGGTCTGTCGGCATTCTCCCAGGCGACATTGAACATCTTCCGGACTTCCAAAAATCTCGTGAACCCCCAATCGCTTTCTTCCTTGGTGAAACGGTGATGCGCCGAGTGGTGATAATATATCGACGGATTGTTAGGGTTATACAGCACCAGGGCGAACTGGACGCAGCAGCTCCAGTCGTCGGGAATGCCATTCGCCTCGAAGCCGTGTTCGAGATAGATGGAGCACTGATCAACATTGTTACCGAAGGGAAAAAGGAGAATTCGCCTATGGGAGTATCAGAGTTAGTATCAATGTTGGCGAGTTTTAGTTTTTGTTTACCGACCATGGATAACCACCAGCCTGGAAAATCGGGCCATGCTCCTTCTTTGCGAGTGACCTCCAAGATTCTACAGCCCATGTGTGAACTTGGTCTTCGAGAATTCGAGGTTCCTCAACTAGCGGCGGCAAGACTAGTTCCCGCATAGCAGCATCTGCGCAGGAGTCAGCAGAGGGAGCGGGAGTGAAGGGGGCGGGGCATTGGACTGACGGTCGGTTGCCTGCAGAGCGTCGCTCTCGGGTTCGATGATGGCGACATCTTCCGTCTCGGTGCCATTCGGCTCGACGATATGCTCCTCGGGAGGGTCCACTGCCATTGCATTCGGTGAGGGAGCCTCGGGAGTGTGAGTGTCCTTGGTGACAGTTAGTTGAGCAAAGTTGCTGCTTGGCGGGGTAGACCTGGGGTTTGGGGTGGTGTCGGTCATTTTTTGCTACGGCCAGGCAGGCCGGGATAAGAGTACGACAAGTAAAGCGGCTGCGGAGGGTAATGGGTGTAGAGTGATGTCTCGCGGAGCAAAAGTGAATGATGATCTGGAGCAGGTCGAGCGGGGCGGCGGGATCAACTCACCATTGTCACCAACAGCCAGCTTCAGGCGGGAAGGTACAGGGCAAAGGCGGAATATGACAGGAGCTCCTGCTCTCTCTGGGTCCGACGGGGGCGACTACCAGGGTCGGCTGCTGCGCGAGTCGGTCACGGTTCGCAACGGCGTCGGCAATGCCAGGACTGTCCGAGACAGAAGGGGGCAGTAAAAAAAAAAAAAACACCACTGGGGCGAGTGTGGTGTAGCGCAGGGTGTAGCAGAGCAGGATATAGCGAGGGCTGAGGAGGGAGAAGCAGCATTCCCAAATGCCAAATGCGCGGGAAGAGTGGTGTTCCAGTGTTCCAGAGGCGCAGCAGCACGGCTTTCTTTTAGGTGAGCGCACACTCCAACCAACCGATGGAAGGTCGCTCGAGGCCACGCCTGTCAGCACGTTACCTGTATATTATCGGCCGTGTGCGCCAGCCAGATGCCTTGGGAAGTAGCCCCTAGCAACATAAGTGGGGCGGGGACTTGAGGTGCCTTTGTTGCACTTGTGGAAGCCCCTCCCCCAATGACGCATGCCTAGCAAACCACAGCGGACAGGCCCCCTTTTCAACATCTAGCAGCATCGAGGCCATCGAGGCTTCCAGTACCGATCAATACTCGAGGCTGCCGAGCCAGCACTTCGCACTGATCCTCGACCGGGACCTTCCGCCCCCTTGCGAGCTTTCCCAGCGACAAAGCTGTTCTAGGGGTCCGATGGGAAATAGCATCCAGCCTACCCATGACCCATGTGAGTTGACTGCCTATGGCAATAAAGGTCCTGGTTCGCGACCACCCACGGCTAAGGGGTTGGCTGTTTCTCTCTCATGGGGATGGAAGGCGCTCCGCATCATCGGATCCTGCTCTCGCTGGCTCTCGTAGCTCTCAGGCATCCCACATCTACCTTAGCGCTGGGTAAGCAATGGAAGGCCCAGCACGTCGTCACCAACATACTACTACTACATCCATTAAGACAGCAAGTATACACTACCCATCTGCTGCAGATCGCATTACACAAGCACATGAATAAAAAGCGACATGTCTACACTGCCTATGTCTGCTGCCCTGTATTGGCGTCTTCGCAGCCTCGGCACCAGACGGGCACGGTGTAACCCCATCGTGGGACACAACTCAGAATGGTGAAAGCCCACGAGACTGAGAACGGCGGGCACTGTGAAGAGCCCCGGCTTCAGCGAGTCGAGTGCTGATCTCCAGAGGCAGATACTGTGCAAACAATCGTTCAATCAACACTGTGACGCCGTCATTCCACTCTGGGGTATGGATGGGGCTTGCACGGGCGGGCCGAAGGTGACTGGGAAAGTCAAGCAAGTGTGGGGTAAATACCTTAGCAGGTGAGTTACAGCTCGGCAGCGGCAGCGCGCTGTACTGGATTTGGAGCTGCGAGACATAGAGATACGGTGGGCAGCTTTCAAGTATCCCACCTTAAACTCCGATTCCTCCACGATCAAGATTCTTTGTCTCCTAAGCTTCCTATTGACCACTGTCGCCATACCACGCCCCCCAGCTCACTGCCGCAAAATTGACGTGGAATTGGCCCTGAAAAGCCGTCTTTTCGCATGGCACGAACAGCATGCCGCGCCTTTCGCTCCAAAATGCCACAGCGCCCATCCGGCTGATGAGGAGAGCGGGGGCGCTGGGCGTGGTGGCACGAGGGCAACCGCAACTTCTAGGCCGACAGCCGATGCGCTTTTCACACAGTCATGGCAGTCCGAAGTGGCGGCCCGTCTCCGTTCTAGATGAGTATGCTTCCGGCCCTCCAGCCCCCCTTCCTTGCCGCGCTGTTCACAAAGCTCACCACAGCCTGCTGAAGATGGGTAGCAAAGGAAGCACGCCCCATCAGCTTGC
Source organism: Lasiosphaeria hispida (assembly GCA_033439745.1). Lineage (NCBI taxonomy): Eukaryota > Fungi > Ascomycota > Sordariomycetes > Sordariales > Lasiosphaeriaceae > Lasiosphaeria > Lasiosphaeria hispida. The sequence continues at coordinate 3,298,820 of JAUIQD010000002.1, read as the reverse complement.
GCCAGCTGATGGTATTTGGTCGTTCCCTGACCGAGGCTCGGCTCATCAGCTCTGCCAACTATGTCCGGACAGAGCTACCGACGAGGCAAGTTTTGAGTGGCGGGACCTGAATCCTTATTAACACTCGGTCCTGTCCATCAGAATTGCCCACCGCATCCGCGACATGCAACGATTACCCTATGTTGTTGTCACCAATTCACACGTGAACGAGGTCTATGACCTGTACTACAATGCATTTGATACGTTCCGGAAGATCAGGGAAATCAAGACACTCGAAGACAATGATCAGCTGTGCAAGACAATCCGCACTACACTCAAGGCCCATTTGACCGTTATACCAAAACTCGCCATGGGCATCTTGGAGTGCTCCGGTCTGATGGAAGCGAAGGAGCTAGACAGGTTTATGAACACCATCTTGAAATCCGTGAGAAGACACTCCTGTTGTCCCTCTGCCTCGTCACCCGCTAACCCGTCAGCCAACAGCGCATATCCCGCCGCGTCATAGCCGAACAGCACCTTGCCCTAACCGACACCTTCCACGCCCCCTGGTTCTCTCCTGGCGCCAAGCTCTCCGAGACCGAGTTCATCGGCGAGATCTTCCTCAAGTGCATTGCCAAGGATGTTGTCGAACGCTGTGGCGAGGCGATCCGCGAAATTGCTCAGCGGGCATATGGCCCTGACGTCGCCATCCCCCAGATCAAGATCGACGGCCACCTCGACGCCAGCTTCCCCTACATCCTTAGCCACCTTGAGTACATCATCGGCGAGCTGCTGCGCAACTCCGTGCAGGCTGTCGTGGAAAAGCACCAGCACCGCAAGGACAAGGACTCCAGCCCCGACCGGCCACCACCGCCCATCGAGGTGACTATTTGTGAGAGCTCTCAGCATGTCATCATCCGTATCTCAGACCAGGGCGGCGGCGTACCCCACGACATCCTGCCGTACATGTGGTCTTTTAGCAAGGGCCCTGCCAGCGGGCAGCTGTTGGCAAACCTTGGGCAGGTGCCCAAGCTGGCAGCCACAATGCAGGAGCTGCAACAGTCGGAAGATGGCCGCGGAGGTATCAACGCTGAGGTGATCAAGCCCTTCCAGCCTTCAAGCCACGGTAACTCTCTGGCGTCCCTATCAAGCCGCCCCCCGAACCTGCGGCTCGGGATGGGCCTGCCCCTGAGCAGGGTGTACGCCGAGTACTGGGCCGGTAGCCTCGCACTACACAGCCTAGAGGGTTACGGGGTGGATGCCTTCCTACAGATTTCAAAGTTGGGCAATAAGAATGAGCAGCTGACGACACGGGCAACGATGGATGCCGTTTAGTGGGACATCATCTGGACTCGGGCGGGCAAGGGATACCCTGTATATAACACGCATTTTTGAATAGACAGCAGCAATCCAGTTAAGCAAATGAATTCCAAATTCCAAAGTACAATCAAGCTACTTGTAGGGGGATATGTAGTGTGTTCTTTTTCCGGAACAGTGGCAGCCTTTCTCATTATCTGGTATCATGAAAGGGGCGGCTGAATTACATCGTGACTAAGACAAAATAAAATAGAATAGAGGATAAGAAATATTCTGGGTGTCGAGGTAGTAAAGTCGGGAATATCGGGGGTTTGCTCCCCTCTTGCAGCTCCGAAGCTAGCCAGTCGCCTTCGAGGCCCTGCGCCTCTCCGTCGCTGTCGATACACGGTCAGGAATGAAGAAGAAAAAAACGAGAAGCGCCAACCCAGGAATATTTTCTCCACTCAAGCCCAGATATCGAACCAAACCTAGCTAACACGCCGCAGCCCTTGGGACATATCCATGAAGCAAGTTATTTTTCCTTTTCCGGACGGCTCTCCACAGCCAGCCACCTACGTTGGTGCACTTTTTGAGGGCGAGCAACAACAAGGCGATGAAGTGGTAGGTGATCGCGAGACTCGGACCTTAGCGGCGGCCGTGGCTGCGCACAGCACTGCCTTGCATCTGCTCCAACTCGCCCTCGAGCTGCTTGATCTGGGCATGGGTTTGCTCGAGGTCCTTGTTGAGGCGGTCACGCTCGGCGATGAGTTTCTGCTCCCATTGCCGGAAACGTTGCTCCTCGATCTTAACCTGCTCGGTGAAGCGCTTGCGGAGCGCCTCCTCCTCCTCCTTGAACTTGGGGTTGTCAAGCTTTCTTGGGCGGGCCTCGCCAAACTTGCGGGTCTCCATCTGTTGTGCGCGATACGCCTCGTAGTGCAGCTCTTCGGTTGTGTGGATCAGGTCCAGCATGTGAGTACGGATCAGAATTGACCGGAGCTTCTTGAAGTCGCAGTGGTCCTCGTTCTCAACCTCGGCAACACCCCAGGAGTATTGACGACCCTTGACAATACGCCCATCTCCGGTCTTCACATCCTTCTCTGAGCCAATGACGGCGAAGGGCATGGCAGCCATTAAGCTCCGTGCGTGCTGGGCCGCGGCCTCGTCATCCTCCTCGATAGGTGGCTGGTAGATCTTGATGCTCTGGGCCTCAATGACAGCGCGAATCTATACACGTATTAGTACAGCACGGTCAGGCAGAGCAGGGGTGCCGATCTGCTGCTCACTCTCTGCTTGAACTTTGCCAGGTCTGCAGGGCTCAGGGTGTCGGCCTTGGCGATGACGGGAATAAGGTTGACACGGGAGCAGAGCCTCTTCATGACCTCGATATCTAGGGGCTTCAGGGTGTGGCCGGTGGGACGGATGAAGTAGAGGCAGGCGTGGACACGGAGGTCGATCTTGTCCTGGCGGCGGGGCTGTTGCTCTTGGAGCATGTAGGACTCGTGCTGGTCGTCGAGGAACTCGATGATAGGCATCCAGGAGTCCCGGTTGTTGACATAATCGCCGAATCCGGGGGTGTCGATAACCGTCAGGCGAACTACGACAGAGTCAGAGCCGTTTACCATATGGGGCTGGTTGGTGGTACCCTTGAAGAACTTCTCCTCCAATTCGGCCTTGGTAATCTCGATCTCCACCGTCTTGTCAACCTGCTTTTGGTGCCGACGCTTGTGGTCGGCATAGTTCTTGATGGTGGTGGAGAACAGCGTGTTGATGAAAGTCGTCTTGCCGAGTCCGGACTCGCCAGCAACCTAGAAGGGAGGTAAGAGGCAGGCTTGGCAAGCTGTGCACATGGGATCTGACCATAATAGTGAAGGCAGCGCCCCTCTTCGCGACAATCTTGTGTCGCTGGTTGGGCAAATTGGCAATGCCAATCGGTGAGGCGCTCTCAGCGGCGGCAGGAGCCATCTTGGAGCTTTTTATCGGTCGCAGTCAGGGAAATATCTAGGTGTGAATCGGGGCCTCGTTGCTACGACGGCAAAGAGGACAATTGGGGGTGAGAAGATGGCTGAAGAAGGACGTGGTTTTGGGTTTGGTGTTGACAAGTTGACCGTAGGAAAGACGGGAGCTTGGCTTCAGGGGAATTTGCCTGTCAAATTTCCAGACCAAAGAGGGTGCACGGGGCACATCACAGCAAACGGGGCGGGAAATATGGGCCCCCTTATCCCCTTTTTCCACCTTTCCCAGCCCTGACAGCTCCCGCTCCACCTCGCAGTCCAGCCCCCAGAATGAAGCATGGGCCTACGGGCTTGGGGTTGCCGGCGACGGAGGAAGAATTGACCGGCCCCGCTAAAAAGTTGGAAAAGCCCAGAAATTTTTGGCAGTAAAAGCACGGGCCATACAGGCTTGGCCGTACATCCCACTTTGATTCCCAGCGCAGAATCGCAAACCATCGTCGTGTAATTCGACTGCGCAATGGGCCAGAGGTGACCATGAAGACAGATTTTAAGGTGGGATATACCTGCCCTGCTCAATTGGAATCGCAGCTAACTCTGGGCTCAGTTCTCCAACCTTCTGGGAACGGTGTACTGCCAGGGCAACCTCCTGTTCAGCCCAGACGGAACCCATCTCTTTTCCCCCGTCGGCAACAGAGTAACCGTCTTCAACTTGGTCGAGTAAGCTCCCTCTCCGCCCTTCCGTCTGCACCGCCATGCACTAACTCTCCCACCAGAAATAAGTCATACACCCTGCCGTTCTCCCACCGAAAGAATGTCTCTCGCATAGGCTTGACCCCCCAGGGCAACATCCTCCTCTCGATCGACGAAGATGGCCATGCCATCTTGACGAACGTACCCCGGCGCGTTGTATTATATCACTTCTCCTTCAAGGCGCCTGTCACTGCCTTGTCCTTCTCGCCGTCGGGGCGACATTTTGTTGTCGGAGTGGGCCGGAAAATCGAAGTATGGCACGTACCGTCGACCCCGGACTCGGGCGCCCAAGGCGAGCTCGAATTCGCGCCCTTCGTGCGCCACCACACCCACACACAACACTTCGATGATGTTCGCCACATCGAGTGGTCAAGCGATTCGAGATTCTTTCTCAGCGCCTCCAAGGACCTGACCGCGAGGATATGGAGCTTGAACGCAGAGGAGGGCTTCACCCCCACCGTCCTGTCCGGGCACAGACAGGGCGTGATAGGCGCCTGGTTCTCGAAAGACCAAGAAACCATCTATACTGTTAGCAAGGACGGTGCCGTGTTTGATTGGCAATATATCAGCAGACCACTGCGGGATGACGATATGCACGACGACGACGACGATTCAGATATGCGATGGAGGATAACTAACAAGCACTACTTCATGCAAAACAGTGCTACACTTCGTTGCGCTGCCTTCCACCCGGAGTCGAACTTGCTTGTAGCCGGATTCTCTCACGGTATATTTGGACTGTACGAGATGCCCGATTTCAACATGATTCACACCCTCAGCATTTCTCAGAACGAGATTGACTTTGTAACAATCAACAAGACAGGAGAGTGGCTGGCATTCGGTGCGTCAAAACTTGGTCAACTGCTGGTATGGGAGTGGCAGTCTGAATCATACATCCTCAAGCAACAGGGCCATTTCGATGCCATGAACTCGCTGGAGTACGCCCCTGATGGCCAAAGGATTGTCACCACTGCCGATGACGGCAAAATCAAGGTGTGGGATGTCGAGTCCGGTTTCTGCATTGTCACATTCACAGAGCACACAAGTGGTGTGACCGCCTGCGAGTTCGCAAAGAAGGGCAGTGTTCTCTTTACGTCAAGTTTGGACGGATCGATTCGAGCGTGGGATTTGATTCGGTACAGGAACTTCAGAACGTTTACCGCACCGGAGAGGCTATCTTTCTCATGCTTGGCAGTCGACCCCAGCGGCGAAATTGTTGCGGCAGGGTCTGTTGACTCGTTTGACATCCATGTATGGTCCGTCCAAACAGGACAGCTCCTCGACCGGCTTTCAGGCCATGAGGGGCCAGTGTCGTCTCTCGCATTTGCACCGAACGGTGGACTTCTAGTCAGCGGTAGTTGGGACAGGACAGCTCGGATATGGTCCATTTTCGACCGGACACAAACCAGCGAACCCTTGTCGCTTCAGTCAGATATTCTAGACATCGCGTTCAGACCCGACTCGTTGCAGATTGCCATCTCTACGCTCGACGGACAGCTCTCATTCTGGTCAGTATCAGAAGCTGAACAGGTGTCTGGCCTCGATGGCCGGCGAGATGTATCTGGAGGGCGCAAGATCGGTGACCGGAGGACCGCTGCGAACGTATCAGGAACGAAATGTTACAGCACAATCCGTTACAGCACAGACGGCTCATGCCTGCTTGCAGGTGGAAACAGCAAGTATATATGTCTGTACTCTGTCACCACCATGGTACTTCTCAAGAAGTTCACTGTGAGCGTCAATTTGTCACTATCAGGCACTCAGGAGTTCCTCAACAGCAAGCTTCTCACCGAGGCGGGGCCTGCTGAGCTCCTAGATGACCAAGGCGAGGCATCCGACTTCGAGAGTCGGATAGACAGATCCCTCCCTGGTTCCAAGCGGGGCGACCCCTCGGCGAGGAAGAGGATGGCAGAAGTAAGGGTAAACGGAGTAGCATTTTCGCCAAACGGATCAGCCTTTTGCGCTGCTTCAACGGAGGGGCTGTTGATCTATAGTATTGACAGCGCCGTTCAGTTCGACCCCTTCGACCTGAATATGGAGATCACTCCAGCCTCGACTCTGGCGGTGTTGCAGCAAGAAAAGAACTACCTGAAGGCCCTTGTCATGGCCTTCCGGCTGAACGAGGCGCGCTTGATCCAGCGGGTGTTCCAGGCCATCCCACACAAAGACATCGGCCTCGTTGTGGAACAGTTCCCAATTGTCTACGTTGCGAGGTTGCTGCGCTATGTTGCTGCCCAGACGGAGCAGTCCCCTCATGTTGAGTTTTGCCTGCTATGGATTAAGGCACTTGTCGACAAGCACGGCGCCTGGTTGACGGCCAACAGAGCCAAGGTTGACATTGAGCTCCGGGTCGTGGCACGGGCCGTGTCGAAGATGAAAGATGAGATCAGACGACTTGCCGACGAGAATGTCTACATGGTGGACTACCTCCTGGGCCAGGCCGGCGATAAGAAGACTGATGCTTCCGCAGCCCAGAAGTCGCTAGAATGGACCGCGACTGATCAGCTGAAGGCCGAGGCACTGCCCTCTTCGGCCGGCAACGAGCTGAGCTGGGATGATGTCATGCCAGACCAGGTTTCCCAAGGCGAAGAAGAGTGGATTGGGTTGGATTAGAGAGATGCCCGTAAATATACATGATTTATACCACTTCCACAAATTTTAAATTGCTAGCCTCTGTGTCTGCCATTCGTTCCCCTGTGGGGGGTCGACAAAGCCCCTTCTACTTAGCCCCTTGATATCGTTGAACAGTATTTCACGTTTTCATCCTTCAGCTAGAGTTTTGCGTCTTAGGAATCCGGAACATCCTATCCACCTGTTAGCCGTAATTCGTACCGCGCACATTACCGAATGAACTTACCTGCCAGGCCTCATCCAGCCCGCAAGTGCGTACCCAGTGCGGCCCCGGCGCCTCGACCGAGTCGACAATCAGATGGAACACCTTCATCCACTGGTTGTCGCCTTTGATCTTCATCCAATCCCTGTCCGAGTACTGTGCGGAGAGGTCGCGGCAGATGAGGGCTGCGCGGGCGAGCTTGATGGCGTGCCCGTCTTCGGGGAGGAAGTGGAGGCGGGAGACAACTTCTGTTTGTCTGGTTAGCTTGGGTTAGTGTCGGGGGGGGGGGGGGGGGGGGGGGGATTTACCGATAGGTGTTTTCGCCGAGTTAGTCTTGGGTTGGTAGGAAGCTATCTTGTCGAGAGAGAGGGGCGGGACGGCGCGGGCCGCGTACTGGATCAGGTCCATTCGAATCTTCCACTCGAGCAGGCGGGCTTTGGTCTCGACGGGGATCCAGGCCTGGGCGTTGATGGTCAGGAATATGGGGCTGGCGTTGACGTGGTGCCTGGGGTGGTTAGTCTCGCTCCTTTTAGCGGTTTGCTTTCTGATGGGGACAACTTACATCAAGAAGAAGTCGTACTTGGGTATCTTCCCAGGGTGGATCGCAGCTGCGGATGCCATGTACACACACGCATCGAACATTTCGGCCGTCTTCTCCTCGAGCTCCTCTGGCAACACCTTCACCCGCGCCGCCAGGCTGATGATCTCGTCCTTCGCACGCTTCAAAACACCGTCGCGAAGCTTATTCCCGTCCTCATTCCTCACAGCCCCAGCCAACTTCTCATCCCCCCTAACCGCCTCAAACAAGTCAACAATCGGCCCGGTCCCCGGCCCTTCCTTGGCCGCGCTCTCCGCCTCGATCAAAAACCCCCGGATATCAATCCCGTGCACCGCCGTCTGCGCCAGCGCCTCGGCCACAATCGCCGGCTGCCGCCACTCCATGCCGAACATGAGCTGGATGAGCGGGTGCAAGAAGCCCGAGAAGAGGCGGACGAGCATGTCGTCGGCCGCGGCATCGCCCTGGAACAGCCACTCGCCCACCACATGCTCCCACCCGTGGGCGTCGATCTCACGCTGGAAGAAGCGCAGGAAGTCGGGGTAGTACTGCTCTTTGCCAACGTACTTCTTGGCGTGGTCCCGCGTCTTCAGGTCCGCGAGCACGCGGTCGTGAGTCGGCAGGACGGGCCGCTGGTAGGCCGTGTTGCCGTCCCAGCCTTTTTGCAGCGCCGCGGCGGGGGCACCAGTGCCGTAGAGTGCGAGGATGTGGTGGGGGATCTGGGGGGGGGGGGGGGGGGGAGCGATGAGATTCTGTCTGGGGTGAGTTGGGAGGGGACTTACATGATTGTGGAATCCATCCTGGTTGAAAAAGACATGGTGTTTCTGTTCCACAGCATACAATCAGTCGAGTCCCAGCCAAAAAGGGGGGGGGCCAAAAAGGGGCTCCCCCTAAATCAAACAAAACAATCACTCCCCACTCACCTCCAAATCCTCCTGCAGCAGCTCAGACGCCTTCTTGGCTACCGCCTCGGTCTGCTTAACCTTCCAGAGCCCACTATCCCCCGCGGCAACCTGCACGCGATATGGAGAAGCCGCTGCGGCACCCATGGCGGGACCAAAACTTCGAAATCCTCGGGCCGGAATTGGAGCGGAGGTGCCAATTGGCTGCGCTCGCTTGAGCGCTTGTAGGTTGAATGCTGTCGCCCTGGCGAAATGGCGCATCCGTCTATCTCTGTCGGGTCCCAGAACCCAACTTAGACTTCTGAGTCACAAGTCCTCCCGGGGTCGTTCAATGCTCGATTTAGTCCAGCCAGAATTATTGTCGTTTGTGAGCGCAATGTTTGGATCAGATTGACGACAAGCTGCTCTGTTATTTTGCCCCTTCATGGTTGATTTATAAACACAGCCAGCCACAGTCCAAAAGCGTTCAGCGCCCTACGTCATGACAAAAAAGGGTGCGACTGAGCCAATCCCGTGTAAGCCTCAGCTTTCACCGTCGGGCCTTCACAACTAGCAACGGAGAACCTCGTAATACTTCGTAATACCGAGCCGAGCAACTACTGGATCTACAAGACCAGCACATCTCATACCAATGACTTCAAAGCCAGAAATCCAACTTCAACCTAACCCCAGGCCCCAAGCTTGCGTCCCCAGTCAGCAGCCCAGCCCGTGTATTTCGCTACGTACCTAAGTGCAAGGTAAAATGGACCCCATAGACTATCACTTGGCACATTTACCTTCCGAGTCCTTCACTCCTATCTCAAGACCCAATCCTATCTAGTAGGGGCGAATCTACGCATGCAGCCCATTCTTCCTTCTACTTGTCAATCCCCATGAATTTTTTAGACCCCCTTGCCCCCCCCCCCCCCCCATCCACCGAATCCAATGGACACCCACGGCAGTTTTCATATCAAGTCTCCCAACCCGAAAGCAACGAAAAAAAAAAAAAAAAAAAGGACGCCCGCTGGTCTAAGGTATGCATCCATCCGTAACACAAAAGCCCCACCCTGTGAAAGGCCACCGGGTTGCCTTCCCGCTTCTTCTGTGCATGCTTGTGTTGTGTCCCCGGGACCCTGCCTCGCAGAGCCCACCTCGCAGAACTACATCTAATATTATGATCCAACCACACCCAGTCAGTCCCTGTGTCGACTCGGGCTCCGGTGGACTTTAGATGACCGCTCGCCAATGAGCCTTTGCGCTGTCGCCGCATCGTACCCAATTATATTAGTCAAATAAAAGAGCCTATTTTTGAAACCAAAGTTAGCTCATCTCTTCTGCCCTGCCCCAAGAAACAATGGAATCTGTGCTCACTTCTCCGCGCCAGCCTCCCGCACTCTCAAGTCCTCCCACTCCTGCTGGCATTTCATCCACGCAACGGCCCTCTTCTTAGGATCGATGCGTTTCACGACAAACCGGAACCGCCCGCTCACCGGCCGGTGGTCCGATACCCGCACCTCATGCCGCCGGTAGTCAAGCTGCTCTATCCTGCCTCTGCTGCTGCGGTATAGCAGCCGGTCGCACCACGCCGGGCTTCGCTTTTTCTCGCTCGAGTCGTAAGTATCTGTCCCGACATCGTACTTGTACGTTGGCGCGAATGTGATGGGCAGCTCTTCGAATGCTCGTAACCTAAACGCCGGGTTCCGCCGCCTCGCAACCAGCAGTTGGTCGCGTTCGAGCAGCTTACTCAAATTGCCCGATTTGACAGCCGTCACCACCGTGTCGCGGCTCATGGTGTCGATGCGGTAGTTGAGGTCACCATTCAACAGACAGAGCTCGTGGTCCAAGATCATCGTGCCGTCCCCACCACCCACGTACGTGTCAATCCGAGTCGCCGGATCGCGTTCTCCCGGGAAGACAGGGGCTTCGAGTATGGCTGCGATATCATTATGCCGATGGTTTGCGCCAGACTGGCCGGCTGCGAGATGGCAGTTGATAAAGCAGAGCGACGTGTCATCGATTGTGAAGCGCACGACAATCGCTCCCTTATTCCCGTGCAGGCCGCCCATGCCGCGTTTTACTTCGGCACTGCTGAGGTTGCTGATGCGGCCCCGCAGATCCGCCTTGACGAAGATGCAAGTAAACAACCCAACGAGGGGGGCAGTGTGAAGGAGGTGGTACAGGTCACCCGACATATAGTCGTCGAGGCAGCGGATAAGAAAGTCACGCCAGTCGCGGTACTGGTGGCTCATCCGTTCCTGATCGGAGCCCTCCTTCTTTTTAGGTTTTAGGAAACGTTCTATTTGATCAGTTAGCGACTTTTCATCAACCAAGATAGACTCCTTTTCCATCCGAGGGAGCGTATATCGGAAAAACATACTAGCTGTAGCCGTCTTGTCCTCCAGGTCCACAAGCTCCTGGAATCCAAAAACGAGAATGTCAGGCGAGTCGCTGCCCTGGAGGAGGTTCTGAAAAAAGCTGGCGTCGCTGTCCGAGTAGCGGAGGCTGTTTGGTGTTGAAGCCCCCGCATTCCACGTCAAGATAAGCGCCTTTAGCTTTTCCATACTGCAGTACGACACGTCCTTGTTCTTCATCTCGCACGACAACCAGTCCTCCTGCAATAGACCATCCCAGCTGCGCAACATATTATCGGCGCCGAGGGAGACGACTTGACATCGGTCCAGCTTGTAGACGCTCGACCGATCGGCAATTAGCTTTACAACAGGGTTATCGTGGGCCTGCCAGTCCTTCTTCACAGCCCAAGGCATCTGTCCCATGTCGTATACGCATATCTTGCCTGTGTTGTACCCCGCCCACATGTACTGACCAACTCCAGCGAGAGAGTTGATCTTGTACTGGCTGATGCTCATCACGCCCACGCAGGAGTAGTCGGTTCTCGAGTAGATGCTTACTTTTCCGTCTGTGTGGCCAAAGTAAACCTTGTCGGGTTCTGATGTTATTACGGTTCCCGAGGTAACATCACCAGCGCTCTCTTGAGAAAGCGGCCGGATTAGCACCTGAAACTGTGCCTTCCCCTCTACGGTTGGCAGAAACACGCGAATGTCTTTACCCGTGGCGTGCCACAGCTCATCGCCCACGACCACGGAGAACAAATGTCCTTTGGGTACGCGAAAAGATTGGCTAGGGTTATTAAGCAGATCAGGGACGCCGCTCTCGCCAGGTCCCCAAACATGAAGAGTCCCACTCTCGTCAAGGGTCCAAAGCTCGGTGGAATGCCTGTAAATCTTGATGATTTCGTGCCGGCCGTGGGCGTTCGGTCTGCTATTAACGATGCTCTGAGTGGCGATATCGGCCTCCATGAGCTCGCCAAAGTTGTTCCCTATCCACACGCGCTGGCCTTCCTCGCTCACATTCGCCCCGGGCTTAAAGGTCACAGACGAGCCCTTCATGCCTTCTCCCATGGCCAAGCTCATCAGGAGCTCGCCGTCGAGTAGGCTCCACACCCGGGTGTAGGTGCCGGTTGTGCAGACGAGCTCACCACACACATCGAACACCCGGCCATCATATTTTGTGGGAATCTCGTGCACGCCCTTGCTGATGTACGGTTTGCTGCGGTTGGTATTTGACGCATCGGGATACGTTGTTGTCATGAGTGGCGCCGAGGATTCCGTTCCCCCTACCAGGGCAGGATTTATATGTGCATCTCCCGAACGAGTATCACCGACCCCCGAGATGGGGGTCAACGGCATGCGAAATTCGGCTGGGACCCTGCTAGACGTCCTGTCTACCGTCATGGACCTAACATGTGTTCTTGTGGCAGGCGCAGGCAACTGGGATGTAGGCGTGGAAGCAACTCTCTTCTGTGGCGGGGTGCTAGCCGGATTCGCTTCTGGGATGGTTGTACTAGCACCCGCCCTTGGGGGTCGTGGCGGCGGTGCCATCAGTATATTCGGGCCGCGGCTGGACTCCAAGATGCTCTGCGGTCGTGCTGGAAGCGCTGGTCGTTGCTCGCCAGTACTTTGCGGTGAAATGAGCCCCCTTGCACTGCCAATAACATCGTCTCTATCACGCCTCCTGCTTGCTAATGAATGGTGAATAGGCGGAGGTTCGAACCCGACATGGAACGTCTTCGCTCTACCAAGTCCAAGTCCTTCCGGGTTCGGTCGCGGTCGGGTAGGGAGCATGGGTGGAACCTCCTCTTCCTCCTCAGGGGTGCCGCTACTACTACCTGGCGGGCTGTTAAAAGGCGAAATCTTATCGTTGTTGAACCGGCTCTTCAACTCGAAGGTCTGGCTAGCCTCGGCGATGTATGATGAGCGAGAAGGGATAACCGGCTTCTCTGCTCTATTGATTGGAGGAGGGATAGGCCTGGTCTCCTTGACCTCTCGCTCTCGTCTCAACTCTGTCGACCGGCGTGGAGGAGGAGGCGACGGGGGTTGGGACGGTCCCAAGCGGGGTGACCTTCGGGGCTCAAGAATAGGGGTATGTGGACGGCTGGGTATCCGGAAATTCCTGGGCCCCGCGGCAGGGGATGATGGCTTGACCAGAGAGTCGGTGTTGAGAAAACCAGCTCGGTCACCAACGCCCGGTGTGTCCGGGCCTCTTTTCGGCGGCGAGTGTGGTGGCTCGACCAGGAGCGATGGGGGATGTGTGGGACGCGGGCTGGCAGCAGGCGGGCCAGGGCGGGTGGGCGAGCTAGGCCCACTCGTGTTGGAGCCATGGGGATGCAACGTCGAGATGTTCAGCTTGTCCTTGGGCCTCACCTTAGGCACTGCAGGTGGCTCGCGCACCAGGGGGGAACTCGCAGCATCTCGTAAACGGTCGGGCTTGGGGGCGGGGGACACTGCTCTCGGTGGAGGAGGTCCAGTCTGGGTCTGTGTTGGTGTTGAGAGGTCGGATTTGTTCAGATTCTCAAACTTGGCCCGCAGCGATGACACTGGTTTCTAGACTGGCCATTAGTCCAGTTCCTCTTTGTGCTTCCTCAGCTTCTTGTCCTGCTGCGTGTGCTTACGATGGATGAGCCGTCAAGCCCGTCTCTGGCCGGCGAATTCATGGCGGGTTAGAGTTGAAAACGGCAGGTTGTGGGTTGCTGGCGAGCAGCCCATTACACGCGCGGCCGCCGGCGCCTCTCATGGATCTCGGGTAGGAAGACGGGCGGTGTGGACGGCGAGGAAAAGCGAGCGGACGGGTGTTGCAAGGCTTCGCATTGGCAGACGGGCGACAGGCGGTGGCAGCAGAGCCGGTCTTGTGCTGAATCTGGGACGGAATTTAAGGTAGTGTTTAATTCACGTTTCCGGCGCGGAAATTCCAACAATGCCAGCGGAGGGGCTAGTCGTCGGTTGGTGGGCTGGGGGCTGTGTGAACGGGAGGATGACGATGTCCTCCAGGGCTACTCCTGGCTGGAGTTATAGTGCTGTGGCAGGCGCGAGGTACCTGTCGGGTACGACTGGTTTAGTCGGGTTGCCCCTCTGCTCCTTGACACACCGTCCCAACACGCCCGGGCCCCACCTTGCCACACCACAGCCAGGGACGCCGACTTGCCAAGTTCCGCCATGTTGGATCCATCAACGATCACCTGCAACCAGTTCCGAGTTTGCTGTGCACCACAACGCACGCCGCACGCCGCACGCCGCACGCCAACACAAACGGGACAGGGGACACGAGAACATGCAGGCCACCTGAGACCTGGGGAAAGGAGCCAGGGGGACAGCCTAATTTGTCCCGAAATGTCTTCCAGAAGAATGGGCTCGCTTCGAAATTAGGCGCAGTACGGCCCATCATCCAATATGAAATATGCCCGGAGGCTACGGAATTGGATGGGGTATCTTCTTTCCCAGGATGTTCGCCCGGTGGTTCTGGGTTACCCGTGTTGAACTCAAGGCTGTCTTTGCCCATCTCTTGTTGATACCTGTTTCGACTCTTGATGCTGGGAATATTCCTGCCAACCACCTGCTCTGGCCATGCAGGTGAAACGGGTACCTTCAAACCAGGACTGATGAAGGCCTTCTAGAAAGCCATGTCGGTGCCTGCTTCAGCAGCTCCAGCAGACTGAGGGCTCTACCTGCCGTGACACAAACGCCTGATCTTGCGGGTGCATTCGTATACGCTCTGTTTGTCGAAAAGGGCGAGAATGCCCTCAATTCCTCATGCAAATTTCAAGGTCTACATTGAGAACCCAATGGGGTATGTCAGTGAAACACGCCACGATCTGGTCCTGGAGCCCTGCCTTGCACGAAAAGCTCTCAGGAATTGGCTACGCTAGTATACTACTAGAGGAACCCGGCTAGTAGCTGTGGGGGTTGCGACCGGTAAGTTCCTTCCAATGAGGGCCCCCAATAGCCGAGGCCCTCGAGCCAAACAGCAGACGCTGGCCAAAGCTCTTATCAACGCATCACCCCATCTCCAAAAAGTTGATGGCCAAAGTCTTTGATACTGCTAATTATCCCTTGCACGAACTTTTCCACCTCTATCTGCCCAATTACCGTTTCGCCATCACCCATAGCAGAGAGAAGCTGCCAATTGCCGCAAATATGAACACCGTAGGCTTATTCACCCACTTTGTGATTGATCGCTATGTTCTTTACTTACCCAAAATCTACAGGTCAAGTCATTCTGGTGAGGACCTGCATACGTCACTGAGGCGATCCTGTTCGAAACTAACCGACGGTTATCCTGTAGGGTTGGCTGGGGAGCACTGTGTCTCGGTGTGTTCACCTCGCGTCCCAATGGGTATTCAATTCCAGTGGCGCTAACAAATCGCGATTTACACAGCGGGCGGAGGCGCATACGTATTTGCGAAGCGCAGCATCGATGCCGATCGTCGGACCCGATTAGAGGAGCAGCGGAGGAAGAAGAGCATGGCCGAGTCACTCGAATATTCGCAAAACGTCCCGAGCCGACCGCTATCATCGGCAACCATGGGCGGCACGGGCACCATTACCAACGGAGGACCGGCAAGGACGGACACAGCTGGGTCTCCCAGTCAAGAGTCAAACAACGACCCAGCACCCACGAGACATGCACCAGCCACTGAGGGCGAGCGGGTGATAGAGAAGAGCAAGTACGAGAGTAGCGTGCCATTTAGAAGTCCAAAGGGCGACCGGTTCTCGTAAAACAACAGGGGTAGCAGGATAGCTATATGAAGGACGGAAATTACGGCTAGGATCCGACGGTGGCATGGATATCTGCATACACCAAAACGTTAATTGTGCTCTTTGTAAATATGCTATGGTTATGAAGACAAAACATAGGAGCTCGGCTATGGCCACCACTGGACTTCGACACCCGTTGCGGGTGGGGAGGGCTGCCGATTCATTCCTAGGTAGCTAGCTAGAAGACACATCCCTACTCTCGCTCCATGTTTCAGCTATCATGTGTTTTAATGGACATTTTCCACCGGGATTTGTCAGGCACGTCCATTTAGACTTGTGAACTTTGCGCAACTTGAATACCTTATATATGCTTATACGAAGTACAGTAGCTAAGCCTTGATAAACGCATGTCAGCAGCTTCCCCAACTTTTTATGCATGAGCTCTCCTTCCTGCAAGGCTGGCTGACTTGCAGGATCTCGAAGGCCTTGGCGCGACAAGAACAAGACGGCACTCTTCGTTCTTGCCAGAACACTGACAGAACATCGTCAGAGCGCAACTACTGAATGCTGCGACAATCCTCCGCGCTCCCGCCTTTCCTGTTTTACCTTCTCTTTTGTCTCTTGAACATTACACAAAAAAGCGAAACACCAATTCGACAAAACACATAGCTATCGCAGCGGCGCCGAGGCGCCATGGCATCGGCAGAGTTGACGGTCGCAAAGGCGGCGCTCTCTGGAGCGCTGTTCCGCGCTGATCCGCGCTCGTGCTCACGGGACGAGATCGAGTCAATGCTTGCCCTTCTCAGCTCAGCCGTCAACGAGTGCTCGCCTCCCAATGTCCAGGTTTGACAACACATGCTTCTTCATCTGCGTCGCTTCGCTGTATGACCGATGGCTAAATTCTGCGTAATGCCTCTTCTCGCCTCGTGTAGAAATTCAAGCATTGGGCACTCAGCAACCTTGTTCCGTCGTCGGCTCGCGTTGGGCCCTTCTGCAAATATCTTGTAGCCCTGGTCGGCTCTTTTGAAGGAGACGCCGACAGCGCCCGCGGCCTCCCGCTACTCCCGCAGTCGAAGAAATCACGCGTACCGTCTACAAAGCGCAGGCGCCTCCACGTCCTCTACATCCTGAACGACATTCTCTACCATGTCAAGTTCCGTACCCGCGACAAGTCCTTCGCTGAGAAGCTAGAACCAACCCTTCCGCCCCTCGTCAGGAGCGCCGCCTCGTTCTCCAATAGTCCCAAACAGATCAGGAAAATTCAAGACTTGATCGCATTATGGGAGGAACAAGAATACTTCCCCGATTCCTTCGTTGCGAAGCTTCGGGCAGCCATCGACGAAACTCCGTCACCAGGCAACTCGGCCCAGAATGACCCCCAAGCCGCCAACATAGCAAACTCGATTAGCAAGGCTGCCAAGGCTGTGCCCTTCGTTATGCCGCATACACATGGAGACCTGTCGACGCCGTGGTACGATCTGCCGGCTGGGAACTGGCTTCCGGTTTTAGAGCCAAATTCGACCCGGCCCATAAATCCCGCCATGATAAAGCCGCTCGTGCTATCAGCAGGTCCTGCAGACAAAACCCTTGTGGAGGCGGTGAAGAGGCTTCTCGTGGATGTGGAGAAGGTCTTCACAAAAGAGGCGAGCCTGGATGGCCCGCCATCCGACATTGGCCAGATGGGAGAGTTCGTTGAAGTCAATGAGATTGACGGGGAGGTAACCGGAGGCGATACCTATTACGGCTGGTCTCAGGCCTTTTGCAAGAAGATGAGAGCTCGGAAACGAGGCGACAATGCCAGTGACATAGGCCACGTTCGTGGCAGGAGGTCTGCACGATCGCAGCGATCTTACAGTGGATCCGCGAGCCGGTCTCGTTCGCCTCGCCGTGGCCGGAGTGACGACCCCAGGAGTCCAGCCCGACCCGCATTCAAGCGCACACGGCGGTCAGACTCACCAGAAACCAGAAACCGGACGCGCAGCCGCAGTCGAAGTTGGAGCCGAAGCCGAAGCTCGAAGCCGGACGAGAGCTCCAGTCGCCGCAGAAATCGTAGCTATCAAAGATCGCCAAGTCGTTCTAGATCGAGATCGCGGTCTCCCTCGCGCGCCCGAGGATTCCAACCAAAGAGTCCAAGCTTTGGTTCCCGCTCTTCAAGCCGATCTCCTATATCTCCTGGTCGGACTCCTCAACACCATACCGGCCTACCGCCTCGTCCCCCAAATAGCGCCTTCATGCCGCCAAACTCGCAACCTGGCAACTTTCATCAGCCGCCACACATGTCCTACCCTATCCCCCCTCCGCCAATACCACCGCAGGGAAACTTTGGGCATTTCCCGGCCCCGCCACCCCCTCCGCCTATGAATTACCACGGACAGTGGCCACCGCCGCCACCCATGCCGATGAGTGAACAGCCCCCGCAGAATTTCTTCCCAGGGGGGAATATGCCCCCTCAATTCATGGGAGGATGGGCCGCGCCCCCGCCGCCGCCGCCTCCGCAAGAACAGAATATGCATCACTCTGGTGGCCGAGGGGGCAATGGGGGTTGCCGAGGACCGTCTAGCGGGCGAGGCGGGGGGTATGGGCGGGGTGGTGGAAGGTGGTGATCAGCTGGTAGCTAATTCTCGACGAGCCTCACCCAGACATGCGAGGTCGCTCCCTGGTTCTGGTTGTCATGTAATTGTATAGTTTATACAATCGTTGAGATGATTAACGGGGTTTGATCAGACCGATCATTCGATAGTGGAATATATGGCTGCTGTGGCAAATATTGTCCATTGACTGTTTGTGAGACAGCTGTCGTGGTGTGGTGATTACCTGCTCCATGGTGTCCCTAGGTATCCAGTGCTACCACTGAGGTGCATCGTCAAACACCCAGCGTACCACACAATCAATATATAGATGAAATATATTTGGCCGTGGTTTTTTTCAAGCCAGTTAGGAAACCCTCGGTATTGATCCGCCAACATGATACCCATATCCCTCCGGTCCTTTCATTGTACAAACAAAGGGGGGACAGCCAGCCAAAACCACATCAACATCAGCGTAATGATTTAACCCACAACTGATTTTACTCGTTTCCATTTCGATCATCCTCATCCCATAGGCGTGGCCTTTTTTTGTTGAATTTGTCTTTCATTTCATTTCAACCCCAGGCCGTCCATAGCGAATCAGAAAAAGAAAAACTAAAGATTCAAAAGCAACAAAGTCAGGCTCCGTATCCCTCTATCAAAGTGATCACCGTGAGAATAAGGAAAAAAAGCACCCTCCAATCTCCCTTTCGGGATACCAACCCGCGAGGGGAGGAATGGGACAAGTAAATCGGAACTCGCTCCCAGCCCACGGAGGTTTGACTGCTGTACCCCTTTTTTTCTCCACACAAGTCCAACAATAAATACCAACGCTCCTCTGCCGCCCATCAATCATCCTTCCTGCCAAAACCCCCGCTCCCCCGCTAGCAAATATGCCCTGACACATGTCATGGAATCCGCCCCATCTGGCAAAGCGATTCATTGTAGGTCCGACTATGGAAAGACGAAGACTGGGAAAGCAAATTAGAAGGTCATCCTCAGGTGTACCCCTCCCAGTCTTTTACACCAGTTCAACGATGACAAGGTCTGGCGTGTATGCCTTCGATTGATACCATCGTGAACCTCCCCTTCAACCCCATACCCAGCCAGCGGGTCCCCGACAGTGGCAATGAAGCCTCCATCTGGCAATACGCAGAATGGGTGTCTCGATGCCGTATGTAATCCCGTCGAAACCCCCCAAAAATATCAACAGTGAAATCAGGATGTATACGTGGTTTGTGCCTTTTGCAATTTTGACGGACTCCCCGGCGAATTATCCCAAGCTTCCGGTACGAGACCGATGCCTGATATTTTCTTGATCATGCCGAATCCCATCGCCGGCCAAAGTTGACGACAATGGGCTTCAAAACTCTGATGCATGCCAAGCTAAAGTGCCGAAGCCAAATGGCAAATGACGACGGTCCGGCGAAGCGCATAAAGCCAGACGTTTATCGGAGGCAGTAACGGTGATGTCATCACCGCCCACTCCTAGAGGAGCCTACCGAGTTTTGCCTTTCGTGGAGAGTCGGTCGGCGTTCCCGGCGGTCACCATCTTGCAACTTCAGCGAGTCGAGCCTTTTCTGGTTGTCCTCAGCGGTGTCTACTTCGTCTAGCCGAGGCAGGGCGTTCGCGGTGGAACGGGCTGCGCCCGTTACCGATCCATTAGCAGATCCGTTGAGCTTCCTTTTGTTGGCCTGGTCCGTGATGGCGGCCCATTTCCTCTCTCGGAGGGCTTCCCTTGCAGAGGCATTGTTCTGGTGCTCTGTGTACTCGTGCGAGCAGTCGTCGAAAAGTTGAGGATTGATCTCCATAAACAGTTTCATGGCATTATAGACCATACCATGGATTGTCCTGAAAGAATTGTGAGCTGAAGCGCCATACTTCCATCAGCCAGTGCCTACGTACCTGTTCCAGTGTCCCTTCGAGTTCTCATACAGAGGCGCGAACATAATGGGTAGGATGATGTCTACGTTGTCGCTGACGAGATTGCAGAAGTACTCGTTATTCCAGAAATAGAGAGCTCTCTCGGCAACCTGAAAGTGAGGGCTTGCGACTGACTTCGCCAGTTGGTGGAACAGCGGTTCCTGAACTTTGGCAAATTCAGCCGGATCCATGACCTCGAAGATGTCTTCCACTTCGTTGAGGAACATGACCTCCTTGGTGCTGTTGACTTTGGGCCAATAGCGCAAGAGACCAAGCACAACCTAAGAGATATATATTAGTAATTTCTCAGTAATGTAGAATAAGTAGAATGAACGTACCTCCTCTGTCAGAGACGCGTCCTTCTCGAGAAACTGCACAATGCAGTACGCTAGCTGAGGATGGTACATGCTCAAGCTCTTGACCTTGTGAAGGGGTATCAAGACTCTCGTGAGAAAGAGTTTATGTTCTTCCTTCAATGGCAGAGCGAAGCCGTTGATGATAGAACCGAGAATCTCTAGAAGCTCAGCAATGCCATTGAACCTCTCAGTTTCATAGGTAAACTGGAAGAAGACATTGTTGATAGAACGACGAATGAAAGATCTGAGGTTCAAGAATTTTCCGTAGATGCGGTGCAGGGTCGTCTTCAAGAAGTCCCGCTCCCTAGGATCCTCCGAATCGAATAGCTCAAGGAGCTGAAGCACGAAGCTATGGTCAATATAGGCCTTGGCAATGTTAGTGTTGAAATCCTGGCTCTCGATAAACCGGAGGAAGAATTCGTAGACAACTTGGATATGCGGCCATGCAACTTCCAAAACCGGCTCATCCTCTTCTGGGTCAAAGGCCTCGCCTTGAGGATTCATGGGCGGCGGAATAGGGCGGAATAGATTCTTGGCAAACATTTCGACGACGCGCGGATACATGGGCTCCGTAATGACCTGCCGATTGTTGGCAACATAGTCGAGAAGCTCATGGAGCGCCAGCCGCTTGATCTCCTTCGACTTCATGTCGGCGCTGGCATCATTAAAGTCAAAAATGACATTGCACTGCTCAATCTTCTGCATAAAGAGCTCCTGCCGGCGGTTAGGAGGCACCTCGTGAAAGCCAGGGAGCTTTTCGAGCTCGCGATGAGCAGATATGTCAAATCGGGAGGAATGCTGCCGTCTCGGAGTCTTGGGCCCTTCCAGCACGTCCTTGGGTGTTTGGTGCAGACGGTCATACATCAAAGACTTCTGACCAGCCTTCGGGGGAGCGAGATCGTGCGGCATAGTCTCAGCAGCACCAGGAGGGGGAACGTGCTGCAGCAATTGCATATTAGCTCAATTCTAACAGGACATCCTTTTACACTCAAGAGGCCTTACCGGAGCGCTGGGGCTGATTATGACGGTCGGGGGCAGAGGTCCGAGCCTAGCGGTCGCGCTGCCACCGTTTGCGCCCTGCGGCGACCCGCCCATGCTGCTGAATCTGTCCGGTACACCTGGGTTTTGACCCGAGTTTCCCACCTGGGCAGCAAGCGTGGCATTTCCGTGCTCGCCGTGGGCCGCATTGTTGGGCGGCAAAGGCTTGTTGCGGATGTCATTCAAGGTCGAGGTCGATGACGATGGGGTCAAAACTGGCGATTGATTGGCTTCCCTAGAACCGAGAGAGTTCGGCGATGCTGTCCCGTCTTTCGAATCCCCCTTCTTCTTGGAGGACTTGCTCGGGTCCTTTCCTCTCGAGAGCTGTTGAACGGCAGAGTTAGCACTTTGGCGGTTCAAGTATTACAGGGAGAGGATGATAGAGCTTACGACTCTTTGGCTGAAACGCTTCATCTTAGAAGACAACAGCCTCTATTGTAGTGGGGCGGTGGGAGACGCCCGACTCGACCCTGGAGGGGTAGCGAGGCGAGTAACAAAGCAAGATGGTATTTTGACTGTCGGGTTCTCAAGAGACTAAGATCTGCAAGATGGAATTGATACCGGCCGCCGTTTGATGAAAGGCTAGTAGTAGGCGACTCGTGCTGTTGAATTCCGATTTGTGCATCCACCACAAGCGAGGAGGGGGAGGTCGGGCGGCGCTGAGAGTGCGTTACGAGACGGGGTTTTCGTGAAGGTGGTATCGAAACACCGTCGTGCTGATCGCGGGGCTACAGCGGCGCGGTCAGAGAGGCCGGTCGTCGGTGGTTACTCGGTATGGAGAGTTGAGGGCCGTAGGTTGACGAAAGGGAGACGAACAACCACCAACGCGGGATGGTTTTCGGGTGTGGGTGAATTTGGTTGGTGCGGATCAAGCAGGACAGAGCGGGGCGATCGAGACTGGTCGCAATCGCAGCATCAAGTTATTATCTGACGCGGCCGGCAATGGTTCCTAAAACACCTTTCGATGGTGTTTCGGCGCCGAGCTTTGGGAAATAGATGCTTGGGCTGACGTTCCAGGTCGCAGCTGTTTTTGCGGGGCTCGAGGGTCAGGTCGCGGGTCCCAAATCCGAGTGTGGCTGTTGCTCGAGGCAGCAGGACGAGCCCTGCCTGGTGCTCTGCGTGAGGCTCAAGCGGTGTGGAGCAGCTTTAGGGGATGATTGCCGCAGTGGATTGCCAGAAAGCCGCAGTCCAAGGCTCTCAAGGGAACAACAAAGAGCTCCAGTCAAGTTTCGAAATGCGTCCTGCTAAGCCGGGCCAGACAGGGCAGAGACAGAAGGCACAGGGACCGGGACGGACGCGCCTCGAGATTAGTTGGCTGGGTGTCGGCACCGTTGAAAACGTATGGCGAGGCTGGAGGATGCTGGGCTACTGAGGGTAGGCGCCCCTCTCACACGCAACGCCAAGGAGGGATGAGGTGGATGCAACAACAAATTATTGATAACAATCTCACGCCAACACACCCCAATATACGGGTAGGCGGTATCAGGGAAAGCTCGCAAAACACAGACACCGGTCAGAGGCTCACAGGTTTGATGTCGCGATAAATAGAGCAACACGGTGCATCCTTAGGGTTGTTGTCAGGAACTAGGTCGGGGGAGGGGATGGTGGAGGGGTTTTGGAGGCCAATGCATCAAACCCACCAGCTGTCGCCCACCTGTGCAGTGACCAGTTGGCGATTGTTAGCAGCGGGCAATCTTAAATGTCCACCCCAGCTTTTGAAATGTCGTTAGTGTCATGCAGGGCATCATCGCCCCAAGTTCTGGCGCTTCACACGGGCTGCATCTTGAATCTACAAGTGATTGTTCTGCTACCTTGTGATGCCAACAGTTTGTGTTCATCAGATCGCTGCTCAAGCAAGCAGACGACAGAGCTGTTACTTCGCAGCGGTGGCTCGGGTCGCACCAAAGGCAACAATCATCCGATACTTTCCATTTGTTATTCCAGTTAAATTATTGAATTCTCGGGAACGGCGGGAACGGCGCACTTTCCATCTCCCCATTGCAGGTTTCCTGGGCTGTTTTCCAGAGCGCCATGCACACTGTGCTGACAAGGCGCATGACAACTTGTGACACCGCCAGCAGACCCAACAGCACTTATGAGGCCCGTGCACGAGCCTCCTGGTAGGGCTGCGCGACAATGAGCACTGTGCGGAGGTACAGCCGGGTAGCCGCAACGAATTTTGAGTGCATCAACTGCCTATTATGCTTGTCAGGGAGGTTTACCGTAGCCGTTGAGTTGAGTGAGCGTTCATTCTATGTGAGCCACAGCCTTTGGGATGAACCAAAATTCACCCTCAGAGTTTCACCACCAAAATTGTACGAGCTTATCAAGCTTATCAGAAACTTGACTTGAAACAATACGCTCTGAGGCTCTTTCCTCGCTCGCAGCTCCCCTCGACTGAACCCCCAACAATCTTGGACCTCAACGAATCACATCACAGGGCACTATGGCAAGCTTCCTTAATGATAACAAGCATGCGCCGAGATATCCCATCCCCGCCAGGAGACTGGGTGCTGTCGAGCACCCCTTGATTGTCAAGGATATCGAGAAGGGCATCAAGACATTTGGGGCGAATGCCCCTCTTCAAGCAGTACGTCGGATGAGATTTAGACATCGTCCCAGTACACACATTCATATGACTGACTGGTATGCGATTAGATTTTGGATTCGGCCAGCCCTCAAATCTCTGTTCCGCTTTACCTGCGCCCCGACAACCCGACCGTGAGGCCACTGACCTCACACAATGCATTGACTCACAATGTAGTCCTAAAGATTACCGTCCCGAAAAGGACGGGCAGGAAGCGCAAACGAGGTAGTAACGATCCCTTTGAGGGGGAGATCGACCCACCCCCTAGTGCCTCGGAAGATGTCTGCTCAAGGGAGAGACTCGATGCACCCAAGGTGTTTAGGCGTAAACTCGGTGACAATGTGGACAAATACAGGATTGAACCAGTGGGTGTCATATCAAACACCCATCGGTACAGAGGTAAGCCGCGCCCCTCAACGTATTGTCGTTGAGAAGCTTTAACAACTATGTTCAGGCCTTGCCGATTTCCAGTATGCCCTCGGAAACTCCAACTTTATGACCCGGTTTGTTGAGAAAGTCCTTCCCGGGGACGTTACGAAGCTCAAGGACTTCGCCCTCCAGCCTGGCATCGAGGCTGGCTCAAACATCGACCTGATGCCACCGCCCAACTTCACCCCCATGACCCTACCCTTCCAGTACAACTACTCGCAAAATCCGTACACCAAAGAAGTCAGCCCCGGCGCCTTTTCGCCATCAGGCAGTATGTCTGAAGAGGACGAGTACGGGCGCGTCGTGAACGTCACGTCCCGTATCCCAGCAGCTGGTTACTTCATAGCGCACGACGAGTATCCCGTACCATCTAGACCCAGCCGCGAGCCCGACATGTCCGACCCCCAGGTCGCCCTGATTATAACCGAGATGCGTCTTGCCATGGAGGAGCGGCCCATCTGGACACGACGAAGCATGTGGAACAGGCTGGGGTCGAAGTTTGCCTCCCTCCCTAAGAGTGGCAGCTTGGTCCGCCACTGCTTGCAGTACGCCGGATACCAGTTCAAGGGCGGGCCATGGCGCGACGCGCTGGTTCGCTATGGGTTGGACCCTCGAGCCGACCCCAAGTATCGGATTTACCAAACTCTCATCTTCAAGCTACATAAGACGCGGATAGGAACCGTCGGGCGCTCGTGGCAAGCAGTGAGACGGAACGAAGTTCGCGTCACCAACTTTGGCAAGTACTGGCGCGAGATTGGGGACGATAACGGGCCCATTGATACGCACGTCTTTGACGGCGAGGCCTTCAGCACCGACGGCAAGGTGTGGCAGGTGTGCGACATCACAGACCCCTTGCTCGCCAAGCTCTTCGCCGACGCCGAGGTGCGGACCGAATGCGACAACGAGATCAGCGGCTACTACCACCGCGTCCTGTGGTCAGTGGCCAAAGCCATCATGAAGTGCAAGATGCTGGCGATCCGCTTCGGCCGCACCCTGACAGACGACGACTTCAGCGCAACGCTCGACGCAGTTAAGGGCCCCAACGACGGAGGCGACGGCGGCGGCGGCACAAGCATCGGGATTAGTTTGCCTGATCTCCAGCTCACCTCCGCCGAATGCGAGCAGCTCAGGGGCCGTAAGATGAAGCCTGGCCTCCGTCAGGGCCGCGACCGCTGGGAGGAGAAGAGGAAGCGCACGCACTACCGCGTCCGCATCCCGCTGAAGGAGAGCGAAGCCAGGGAGGCTGAGAAGATGATTAGACTGCTGTCAATGACAGTCGGCGGCGCGAGCAAGGCGAATGCCGGCGCTGGCGGGGCGCAGCCTCCGCCGGTAGAAACGGCTGTGGATACAACCGGTGGAGTTGTGCAGAGCATAGAGCACCGTCCGGAGGCTGCTGCGGCTAGGGAGAGGGAGGTAGAAGAGGAGGCGGACCAGGAAGGATCGTTCCAGGAGTTGCTTGACAATCTCGACGAGGAAGATGATAGCGAAGACGACGAGAGTGAGGAGGAGGAGGAAGATGAGGAAGACGAGGAAGAGGAAGACTATGGCGATGAGGAGGAGATGGCGGACGACGAGGACGAGATGGACAACCTGAACCAGGCCTCCGGGAGCAGACAAATGCCTAAGCCTGTGCTCCAAGAAGAGGAGGAGGTTCTGGAGGAATATGGCGAAGGTGACATCCCAGCCGGGTACGAGTATGACGAGCAGGAAGAGGATGTCAGCTCGGACCGTGATGATGAGGATGAGGATGGGGCTACTGGGGATGACGAGTATGATAGTGCTGAAGGCTACAGACTTGAGGGAGAAGGCCACGATGGGGAGGATACGGGAGAGGCCGACTGATGCTCGGTGCCGTAAATACCTCGCCTAGGTGTTCGGGCCAATAAGAACAGGGTCGGAAACGAATTGAACGTTGCTCTGGCAACCCCCCTGAATGCATCATGCCACAAAATACCAAACGAACGAGGGAAATCACGGCAAAGTTTTGTAATACTCTGTGAATTCCACCTGTTTTTCGCGGGGGGGTATTTCGCTAGTAACAGATTTAACCAGCCTTCCCAATTCCCACCTTCCCCGGAAAGGGGGTACCATGAACGTTCATTTTCTATCCACCATGAACCATGAAGATTCAGCTTTTATCCCCCAATGCAACGTAGCGTAGCAGAAGATAAATGGAACAGAGGACAGCAGAATAGGGAAAGGGGAGGGCCGAAGGAGAAAAAGTGAAAACCGCTGAGCATAAACGCCATCCTCCCCCTCCTTCGAGCTGATCATTATGCATAAAATGCCATGCATCCCACAAGGAGAAAACGTAGTCACCGAAAAACCCCTCCCACTTGCAGCTAGGATACTGACTAAAAGGGGCCTCAAACCCACAAGGAAAAACCATGTCTAAATATGCACCAAATAATAACGAAAAAAGACTGCCACGCTGCCTTCACCGATACGACCACCGCTGCCACAGGCGAGATACCGCAGCAACATCTCCTCACTACTCATTGCACGTGAAGGACTTTAGTTTTGCTGGCTTTCTGCTCCACCAGCGCCTTGACCCAGACATCGACCTCAGCGAGCGCGCGGCGCGGCGTCTTCTTGCGCTTGAGTAGGAAGCCTTGGATCTCAGCGGGCGAGATGACCTGCTTGGAGGGAATCTTGGTGGCAAAAGCAGCGGCGATCTTGGTGAGCTCATCGGGGCTGACAGGCGCCGTCTCGCTCTCCTCCTCCACCTCGGTGGACCCGTCGCTAAGGTCTCCATCTTTTGGCTCTGTCGCTGAGTGGAGGAAACGTCCACGCGCAGTCACACCCCTGCTATCGGCCTCGTACATGCGGACAAACAGCTCCATGGCCTGCTCTTGGGTCGCGTTGGTGAAGGCGACTTGCAAGTCGACGCGGCCGGGGCGGATGAGGGCCTCGTCAAGGGCCTCGGGCTTGTTGGTTGTCATGATAAGCACGCGGCCCTCGTGTGAGGCGACGCCGTCAATGGCGTTCAGGAGGCCTGACAACGAGATTCCCTTTTTGTCTTCAGGGCCCGACTGCCTCTTCAACTCACGGGCGAGGTCGGACACACTCCAACCATCCTTGTTTTGCGCCTTGTCCTTACCGTCGCCCTTCTTATCCGCCGGCCCACCCTTTTTCTCGTCAGATTTGGGCGCATCGGGGGCGCGGGCGAGACCCGCCGTGTCAATGTCCTCGAGCAGAACAACGCAGCGACGGGGAAGCGAGTTGAAAAGTGCAGAAAGATCCTCCTCTGTCAGGGAGGGGTCCAAGAGAGAAATAACGTAAATGTCTAGGCCAAAAACACCAGCGAGAGCAAAAGATAGCGAAGTCTTGCCCGTGCCGGGAGGGCCGTGGAAAAGGTAGCCTCGGCGCAGGGGGATGCCGCGGTTAGCATACCAACGTGGGGTGGCTGGGTGGAGGTATTCGTTCATGTCCGAAAGCACCTGAATCTTCTGCTTCACATCAAGGACGACGGTTGCCATGGGGCGAACTGGCCGATTAGCTACCTGAAGCCAGCTATGACGGCCACCATAGCGGCGCATGTTCTGAGGAGCTGGCCGCTTGATCGTGGTCTTGGCATGGTGATCGGCATAATACTGTTCCTTCGCATGCTGGAGGAGCTTCTTGATGGGTTCCGGAGACCGACCAAAGCAAGAGATAACCAGCTTCTCTTTGTCCTTAAACTGGGGGGTTCCACTAGAGTTTCCATCGTCGTACAGAGATTCCTGCTTTCGGTGGAGTCGGAAGTATCTGGGACCAAACCAGAATCCATGTAGCCCGAAGGCAGGAGTGAAGCGAGGCGGGGCCTTTGCCTCCTGGTTGGAGAAATTCAGGTAAATGCCAGAGCCGTCAGGAGCAATGTCAGTTGTCGGTATCTCCAGGCTCTCCTCTCCTTCCCACATGGTTTTGGAGAAGGTCTCAGCGGTCAGAAGGCGGGAGTTGACCAGGGTGGGCTGGGACGAAAGCCACTTCATCATGTGCAGGAACATCTCATCGTTGTTGCTGATACAGATGCTGGCAGTGAGGTACTGTTGGATCAGGCCGTAGATGGTCAGGTATAGCTGCCTCGACAGCTTATTGGCGGCCCAGATGAAGCCAAAGACGCTGAGGATGACGGTAGGATCCAGGCCAAGACTGCTGCCCACTATATTCTGGAGGAGCATGAAGGTTTTGAGCAGTGGATTAAACTGCGTGCCGAGGAGGGGGCCCAGGCTCTCCATGATGCCCTCGGGGATGCTCCGCTGGGTGTCGTTGCCTGACCCATTGGTCATGTTGGCAACGAAGGTAGGCAGGGCGCCCCCGAAAAGTGTGTTGAAGTCCATCATGGGTTCTTTCTGGGTCGCAAACAAGAGGAACGATGCTGAGCACAAACAGCAGTGCGGACGAGATGACACGATGTAGGACAGGAGGAGAATATTGGGACCTCGGCGAAACAACTTCCGCTGGCCAACGGATGTAGCACGGGGGACAAGTGGGACCAGAGTGGGATGAAGATTGGGAGTACAGGGTATTTTATAACTAGGTAGAGAAACCGGCGAGCAAGCGGTTGTTGAACGCGGCCGGTTGCTGCCTCGAGCCTCTGCATCAGCCTTGTAAAGAGTGCGGCGTTGGTCTTTCACCATTCGGGGCCAGGGATGTACTATCGTAAAGGATAAGGACGTGGCAGAACATGGATTACAACGGGACCGGGGGGGACTCAAGGCACTGTGGCGGTAACCACTCGCCCGCCCATTCGTTCTTGCCCTTGCTTTGCATAGGAAACGCGGCCTAGGACGCAAGAGACACGATGGAGCAGGTGTTGCAGAGCTTGCATATAATACTACGATATCACCCTGGCCCTCTCACAGCAAGTCATAAGCCATTCATGATGCCTCGCATGCGAGACTGCATACCTGTGTTGGTGTGCAGCTCGATGCAAGAGGAGCCATCCATGCATTGGGATTGGAGCAACCGCCGAGCTCGTTCACATCTAGGGCGTCCACATGGGCACTGTTCCCACTCTTTCCATCGCTTATTGTCCTTGGATCGATTCCGGTACCCTGCCATGCGAGAGCGTGGGACGCGATATGGGTCATCGGGGGCCTCATGGCCTCATGGGCTGGCAGGGCAGTGAGGCAAAGAAGAAGGCGTCATCCATCCGACAGGTATCTAGATGCGGCTTGCTCAAATGTGCGTGGTAGCATTGGCTTCTTCCCGCCCGCCCCCTCCCCCCCCCGGCTGAGAGACATATCGGAGTACTAGTAGTACCTCTGATCAATCCTGGCGGGGATCCTGCGGCAGGCAGGTCTCTCACCTAGCCCCTCCTTCCTCCCCCACAATCGAATCGGCGGGCTGTTTGAACAGCATGGGTTGCCTGCAGGCCGCCACCCTTGGATTCCGTAGCCCTGCAACTCCCACCTCTCAAATCCCCGGTGCCGATCCGATCGGACTGTCCAGGTGCGACTCATGCCACATGCAATAGCGGAGAACTGAATTCTGGTGGCTGTGTACTAGCTCTTACTAGGCATCCAAGCAGCCAACATCAGCGCAGCCGACAGAAGCCGTCATACGCGGGCTATAGAAATAGAGTGAACCGTCGCTCACCGAACATACTTCGTGGGGTGGTGCGGTGAGTGCTAGGGGAAACCCACCCTGCTGCGTATTCGTTGACATCGGCATCAGCGACACATCTAGGCATGGCACCGCATCTGGCTTTATTTTGCTCACGAGGCTCGGAGGGGCGGGTCAGGTTTGTACACTTTATTCATCTCAGGTCTACGCGCTGCTTCCGAGGAAATAGGTCTGGCGAGCGGCCCAAACAAAAAACCTCGTGGCTTTCTTTGTTGTTGTTAGCATGGTCCAGCAGTTCATGGCCGCATCTGCGGGTTTCCCGTCTTGGCCGCCTCCGAGTGGCCTGAAGGCCCCGATAATGGAAATCTCCCAATCAACCCTTCCTTAGGTTGTACAACACACCCATGCACTCCACCCAAGCTCCGGCCAAGGTACACCTAGGACTGGCGAGTGTACGTAGTCACGTCGTCTAGCCAGCTAATAGTCAAGGGATGCAACCATGCAACCACTTCAGACGAACTGCGTGACTCAGCCATCCGTCAAGGCAAATTTATGTGAGTAATTAGCGCGATCCACACCTTTGGGCCGCGGTTGAGTCCTGTCTGTGTTATGCGAGGCGGTGAAAAATTGGCTACTGCAAACAATCACACGGCATCTCCACCGTGCAGGCAGAAAACCCAACTGTCTATGCAAGACCCAAGTCTCGGAAATGCCAAAAGGGGCATCCTGACACTGCAGGGTACAGCATCCTGGAATGCTCATTGGTTATCTTACAAAGAGGAAGAGGCACTGTGGGCCGGCAAACCTTGACGCGCCATGGCCAGGACATCACCACTTTTGCTATCAGGTGAGACAGACAGAAACCAACAGCAGATACACACCTGGGCAAATAAGCAGAAAGGGTCTTCTTTTGGCTGTCCCGTTCGGGCATGTACATGCGCCGCAAGTTTTGGAGAAGCCCAGGAATGAAATAGGAGAGGAAAATAAGGGTGATGTTTGCTCCATGAAACCTTTGTCGGTTGTGTCACATAGCGCAGAAAAGCTTAAAACCCACAATACCGTTAAGCTACAAGCCAGCTCGAAAGAAAACCCATGTTGTATGACTCTAGGTCCTACCGGCACGGGCGCGGCCGGCCAGCGACGTCCACTCTGCACTGAACCGTTCCAGCGAGGTACACAGCATGGACTGGCAACCATTATTGCTTCTAGTAGCCTTGCCACGAGGAGCATCACGTCCCACTACCTCGGAAGGGTGCGGGTCAGAGCAGGTATGAGCTGTGGAACGAAGTAGCCAGATCCGACGTCGGTGGCTTGACTATCAGTCAGGAGTACCTGCAAAAGCAATGCTCGCATTTAGTCGTCTATGTGGTAGCCAAGTCATGTTCGCCAGCAGAAGCATTCGCTTCCCGGTGTTTGACATATTCGGTAGAGATATTTGGCGTCCGACCATCGGCCTCCAATAAGACAGCCTCCTTGGCTTCCACGTCCGGAGAATCTGTCTCCCCATCGGCAACCGAGGCCGATGCAATCGATTCGATAGGCTCAACACCTCTTTCATCGCCGTCAACCTCCACAAACCCATTACTTGCCAAATCACCCATCTCTGACGTCTTCGCCGACGACTCCGCCTGCCATAAGTGGGCGCCGGCCTCTCTCAGCAGTCTCACACACTCGTCGTTACCCATCTTCTCGGCCAGATACAGGGGCGTGTTGTTGGCACGGTTACGAGGATGGACACTCGCACCGCGCATCAGCAGGTCGCGCATGACCTGCGGCCGAGGCCCAACAGCGGCAAGGTGTACCGCCGTGTTTCCCGCGTAATCAGCCTTCTTCAGCAGTTGGTGGTTGAACTCGTCGCCCTCAAGGATCTCGCGCACTGTGTGCAAGTCACCATTGCGGATCGCGTATCCGAGCGCCGTGAAGGCGGAATCTGTGACGAGGTAGGTTGGGTTAGCCACGGTCACAGCCACCCAACGGGAGGGAGATAGGTATAGGAAATTACATCGCTTTCTGGTCGCATGCTGCTGTCTCCGTCAGAGGTTAGGAAATCCGACCCCGAATACTCACCTGCCGAGGTTAAACGGGCGACAGCAGAATCGATGCTTCCTGCCGGGTGAGAGAAGGACGGGAGGGTCATCTCTGTCATCTCACCGCGCAGAGAATGTGCCATCTGCATAGTGACCTCCTTGTACTCCAGGCCGGGAAGCGCCAGTAGATACGATAACTTTGTCAGGGCTCCTTCCGTCGTTAGGTCGTGGCCAAATACCACACCAGCTCTTCCCAGTGCCGTACCTGGGGCATATAGCGGAGAGACGAAGCCATTGGTGCACTGGCTGACGTTGACAATGACAATCCCTCTGTCAACGGCCTCCTTGATCACCTTGGTCAAGCTACCGTCAACGCCTCCCGGCGCATTTCCCATGCCAAATGTTTCCAGAATCAGGCCGCGGAGGTTCGGCACCCTAAGCACAGAGTCCACCATTTCCGGTTTGATACCTGGGAAGATGCGCAAGCAAGCCACATGCGCCGTGTCGAGGTACTTTGTCACCTGGAATTCCGCAATCTGCGTCGGCCTTCGTACCAGAGACCAATTGACGTCGACTCCTAGACTTGTCACCTTTGCCAAGGGGTCGCAGTTTGGGCTACCAAATGCCTCGAAGGAAGACGCCGAGATCTTGGTTGTCCTATTGCCCCTGTACAGGATATGGGAGAAGAAGAGGCAGACCTCGGGAATCACAAATGTCCCGGCGATAATCAAGGAGCCTAACAAGTTATCCACCGCGTCCGACTGCAGCGCGAAAATAGAGGCCTGCGATCCTGTGAGGATAACGGGCTTCCCCAGGTCAGACATCATAAACGACAAAGCCGAGGCAGTGTACGCCAGCGAATCTGTTCCATGGAGGACGACGAAGCCATCAAACAAGTGGTAATTCTCCTTGATGGTCATGGCGATCTCTGTCCAGCCAATAGACGAAATGGAGCTCGAGTCCAGTAGCGGGTGGAATTCCAGAATCCCATATCGTATATGACGCGAGTACGCGCTGGGAGGAGTCCTCAGGCTGTCTAGATGCATCTTGACCCCATTCTGGAATGCGTTTATCTTGACTAGTTCGGGTTAGCAAGGCCATTTGCTGTATATAAGGAGTACCAAGGGCCAGGGCTCTTTTGATCAAAATATGGTGAGTCTCTTGCATACGACGCCCCTCTGGTCCCTTGGTCTGGAAGGTGAAAATGCATTGACTCAAGATGAGGCCTACGAAAGTAGACCTGGCTTACCTGCCGGAGCGGAACTGTCGTTGAACGACGGGCGAGGCGCCATGGCATTCTCCAGGAAGCCTGTCATGGGAACCAGTCCATCAGCACTGGGCTGCATGCAAATTGTCCCACCCGTCATGATGATGAGAACCCGCGACTCGGGGTAGAGAGACTCGGGCCCATCCCGCTCCATGAAGGTGACCTGCCCCATTTTCTCGACAAACACAGCCCAGACCCAGGTATCGGGGCCGTACCGTGGGCTTGAATGAGCACACTGCGCAGTTCGGTGGTAGGGGTTGGCTGAAGGGCGTGTCACAAGTTGCCTGTTTCGATGCCGCTGGGTTTGCTGTTTTTCAGTATTGGAAGCGCAAAGGATTGTCGAGTCCACAAGGTCCTATTTTTGTCGCTTGGAAGGTTTCCCGGGTCATTCAAGTACTCCAGAGCGACCTTGGCTCTTTGGAATGCTCCCCACTAACTTATCCCAACAAACAGTGACCAGAAAAAAACCAAGACAGATGACGGCCCCTTTCCACTTGCACTGGTGGCCACCGGATCAGAACCCTGGTGGACAAGGGCGAGCAAGAAAAAATATCGGAAGAGACACTGATTCTTTAGTCATGTGCTGTCGGGTCTCAAAGTCTGTTACTAACAGAAAGTCAATTGCGAGAGTCCGACTGGACAAATAATTCAAAGAACCGCTAGCAACGGCAGGCGAGGAGACTGCCCAGTCTAACCAGGGAGCGACAAAGAGCGACAAGCCCGACTTCGGGCCTGTCGAATGGCTCGATGCATTTTTTTTTTCTCCTGGCCCGCTGGGGCCGCCCGTGTGGGCTCTGGGTTTGGAGATAAGAGAACCGGCAAGCCATGGTCGGCATTTTTAGGAAGTGAAACGGAAAGAGCAAGTGTGCACACGAGGTGGCCGGGTCATCGGGATGAGGTGCTGATAAAGCAGGAGCCGGCAGCACCCCCGCCATCAAGGAGAACCCGGACTGGACCCGATAGCGGAGACTGTGTTTGTGCAGTCCACCATTGTGCAGTCATGGCCGCTGGTGCTGGTGGGTGGGTGGGGGGTGTGGACTGGCTGGGAGTATCTTGAACATAATGGGCAGTTTTGGTTGTCGTGAGAACGTCATTGCGAGATAAAACGATAGCGTGTATCAAGGAGGTTGGCACATGGTTAGGTTGAAATTGGAAGGCGAGATTACATGGAGGAGTTAACAGGTTGACGAACAAAGTCACGGGGATTACCATCATGTTTTAAATCGTCAAGTGGTCAGCCAGTTCGTACCTTAAGCATTACAAGAGGTCCTTCCACGATGGATCTTGGCTTTCCCACTTTCGGAAACGCGTTCCCCCAGCTTGGGCTGCTGCCATCACGACTGGTTAGTGTGCGCTATGTAAGGGGAGGTGCG
The DNA here is from genome assembly GCA_033439745.1 of Lasiosphaeria hispida. Classification (NCBI taxonomy): domain Eukaryota; kingdom Fungi; phylum Ascomycota; class Sordariomycetes; order Sordariales; family Lasiosphaeriaceae; genus Lasiosphaeria; species Lasiosphaeria hispida. The sequence continues at coordinate 3,264,410 of JAUIQD010000002.1, read as the reverse complement.
GGGTGCATTTGCACTAGAAAATACGGCGGTTTCTAAACAGGAGGGATCCATGTGTGAACATGGCTCACTTTGAAGAACGAGGACAGTTGAGAATACGGATACATAGTCATCGCGTTGAAAAGCAAGGTATTTAAACTTCAATGTCAACTTCCCATGACCAGAAGTAGACTGCTCACCTCCCATTTTCGTGCTTTCAATCACAGGTTGGGTCCAAGACCTTTCCCGACGGGAGCCCCGCTTCAGCCCTAATCCCCGGAAAGACCCAAAGCCCGGCGTGAGAGCGGCCGGAAGTTGGGTTCCATCCGGGTGGTACACACGCACGCAACGGCACTAACCGAGCTCTCCACTTTGCCTTCTCCGCGCGACGGGCAGTTGGGGCTGCCAAGGTTAAGGTAAAATAACTTTTTTCTCCCCACGACTGCACCGTCCTAGGCTGGAAAAAAAATTTATTACTACGACAGTGTTCCTTCTCTGCCATCCCCCAGCAACTATGGCGACAATTCAGGAAGAAAGCCCGATTACCTATCAGGAATTGGCGGACATTGAGAGAGAGTTCGACGATGTTGAGACAGAAATCAGTAAGTTATACTGCTACTATTTACTTCCGCGCACCTTGAATTTATGCGATTGGGATCTCAATGGATTCCACCGGTGACTAACGTGCCGTCGGCAGTTCGCCAGCAGGTCCAACTGACAAAGTCGCTATACGAGAAGCGACACGCTGTCGTCTCCCAGATCCCAAACTTTTGGCCCCTAGTGATCGAGCAGGCGCCGCCCGACATTGATGAGTACATCCAGCCATCTGACTCGGCGCTCCTGCTCTCATCCCTATCATCCCTCTCAGTATCTCACTTCGAGGTTGAGAACGGTGGCGGGGGAGACCCGCGCAGCGTCGCAATCAGATGGGAGTTCACCGAGAATGAGTATTTTGAGGACTCGGCCATCGAGAAGAAGTTCTGGTACCGCCGCGCAAAGGACGGGTGGACCGGACTAGTCAGTGAGCCGGTGGACATCAAGTGGAAGAAGGGCAAGGACCTCACGGACGGTCTGTTGACCCTGGTCAAGGCTGTTTGGGACGAGGAGCAGGCGGCAGGAACCAACGGAGCGAAGGCAAAGGCAAAGGGCGACAAGCTTACCGCCAAGCAAAAAGCCCTCAAGGCGAAGATTGACGGTATTGGTCTAGGCGGTCTAAGCTTCTTCGCATGGTTCGGCTTCAGAGGCAACCGGATCTCGGCCGAGGAGAGCCAAACGGCCACACAAGAAGAGAGAGAAAGGCGGCAGCGCCGTAAGGCAGGTGAAGATGTTTCGACACCAGCCAGCGAGGCCGAGTCCGGCGATGAAGATGACGATGACGATGATCTCGAGATCTTCCCAGGTGGAGATATGCTGGCGCTCGCCATTGCAGATGATCTGTGGCCTGGCGCTATCAAGTACTTCAGTGAGTTTCGGTCTATGCTAGCGGCCGATAAAGATATTAACGATTCAACAGCCCAAGCCCAGGAGCAAGATGCCCTCAGCGATATTGACTTCGAGTCTGATGAAGAGCTCGATGACGCCTCTCTGGGCGAGAGTGCCAACGAGAGCGAGCGGCCCGCCAAGAAGCGGAAGGCTTAGATGGCTAACTGGTCCCAATGTTTTTCGTTTTTCTTTTTCATCATATCAATAGATTTGTTTTCTGAAACCGTGTAGATTATACCCATTATTCTTGGAGTTGCGGTTCGAGATTTTGACGATAGACAAAATCTGGCTTGCGGCTAGCTGCTGAACGCTCGGGCTACTCACGATGCAGACACCAAGCTTTGTTTCGTGTTCCAGAATACAAGGGGGGTGCCAGACCCTGGTGAATAACAGCAACTTACACGGGCGCTGCATAAACAATACCTTATTTATAGGTACCGATCTACTTGATGACGAGCAGTCAGCCCTCACCCATGGGTAACCAGTCAGATGGGGGTTCGTGATGTTGTTCTAGGGTTCCGTTTGGGCCTCAAGATCGTAACTTGATCCTGTTGAATTCGCACCGCGCCTGATAGGCGCCAGGACGAGGGGCAGTGTTGCCAATGACTCTCATCCTCTCTAATCATCCAAACTCCTCTCATACTATGTAGCTCCCCTTTCGCGCGCCTACAGACAGTAACACGAAAACGTTTGTACTGTGCATATGATTGTTCTTATATGCCAGGTGGCCAGGTACATGATGAACAACCTGCAGAAAGTCGTAAATCCGCGGCTGCAATTAGGGAGGTGAGGCGAGGCAGTGCAGGCCCCTCCTGCCAATTCCCCACAGTGCAAGACAGCCCAAAGACAGGGGTCTTCCCGCTTCGCTCTGGATGAGACAAGGGTTGACGAAAGCTCCAACTCAACGCGTTTCACCTCCTTCCCTTCGCCCCTTCCTCCCCCTCAGGCATCGCCTTTCTCTCTTGACAACCACGCACGGCTGTGCTGCCACCCGCGACATGCATATGATCAATTCGAGATTGCAGTGGTCTGTATTCCTTGACCGAGCAATGGGAGGGGGCAGAACAGTGCTGTAGAGGTAGGGGGCCGAGTCCGGGAGCCTCCCTTCGTCATCCAACCCCCCAGGGTTATGGACTCCCGCCGTGCATGCAACCTGGTGAGCCGGGCTGTGGGCGTTGCGGCCGCTGACGTTGACCTTGTCCGATGGGGAATAACCACCTTTTCGAATGGTTTCATCTCATCCCTTCCTCACTCTCACTACTCTTTTCTTGCAGTTCCTTACTTTTCATCCCCTCTTTTTCTTCCGCAGGACTGGAGGAGTAGCACCGATTCTCTTGCGATTGGGGCGATCTTCCTGTTTCTTTCGTTTCTTCAAGTCCGTATATTGTCATTCCTTTTCAGATACCGCCTTCGCTGCGCTGGTACCCTCGACCTTATCTCGCCTTTTGATCTCCAAGGCATTTCATTCTTTACTCCTGGCCGAGTGTTTCATACTCTATTCTCTGCAGTGGTCCTGGTGACAATATCGTTGTTTTTTGCCCTTCGAGTTTCGCCAACTGTCGGCGATCCACCTATCTACCTCGCTCTACTGCTGGACGGTCGACTCGGTTTTTATCGACCGGCCCAGGTCTTCCATGTTACGACTATCCTGGTGACGACAACAACGTGTGCTGTACTTCCAGGCAACTCTCGACGTAATGAGGTTGTCATTGGGTGTCGCAGGGGCTGTGGGCCTACTGGTGCGATCAACGATAGCGGTTGAGTTAATCGTTGGGAATGATGGTGAGAATGGACCGACATGTTGATCGCAGAAGTTAGATTACCTAACACTTGGGTCTAGCGTCCGTGAAATCTGCTGCCAGCACGATAGCCTTTGGGTTGATGAAGTACTACACCGGCAACAACACTGGTGATGTCCCGGGGAACCTGCCTGATCCATATTTCTGTAAGTTCCACACCGCTCATATGACGGCATATCTGCCAGGCTAACGTGCGGATACAGGGTGGGAAGCGGGAGCCATGTTTGGGACGATGATAGACTACTGGGCCCTGACCAGAGATGATTCATACAATGATGTGATAACACAGGCTATGCTTCACCAAGCAAGCGACACCGCAGACTTTATGCCGCCGAACCAAACGAGGACGCTGGGGAACGACGACCAGGGGTTTTGGGCCATGGCCGCCATGACGGCAGCCGAGAACAAATTCCCCGATCCTCCACCGGGCGAGCCGCAGTGGTTGGCACTCGCACAGGCGGCGTTCAACCAGTGGGCTTCGCGATGGGATCCAACATGCGGAGGCGGTCTAAGGTGGCAGATATTTACTTTCAATAACGGGTTTAACTACAAGAACTCGATTTCGAATGGTTGTTTTTTCAACGTTGCCTCGCGTCTCGCCCGCTTCACCGGCAACCAGACTTATGCAGACTGGGCGGCCAAGATCTTTGCTTGGGAGGAATCTGCGGGACTGATCACACCGCAGTACGACGTCTACGACGGAGTCACAATTAAGAATACGAACCAATGTGTCGATGTCGACCGGATTCAGTGGAGCTACAACCACGGCATTTTTCTTCACGGAGCGGCCGCTATGTACGACGTCACAAAGGGCGACGCCACTTGGAAGCGGCGCGTTGACGGTATTCTTACCTCGACCGTCAACCTCTTTTATAACAACAGTATCATGATTGAGCAATTCTGCGAGGACAATGTGCTCTGCGACATCGACCAACAGAGTTTCAAGGGCTATCTCACCCGCTGGATGTCGAGCACGTCACAACTTGCACCACATACCTTTGACACCATCCACCCGCTGCTCGAATCGAGCGCCGCCGCCGCCGCCAAGGCATGCACCGGTGCGCCTGAGACGGGATTCAACGGCATCCCCGGTACGGCTTGCGGATTCCGGTGGACAACGGGCGCTTTCGATGGGCTCGTCGGCGTGGGCGAGCAGATGAATGCGCTATCAGCCGTCATGTACACGCTTGTCGACAAGGTCGCGGTACCGGCGACAGCCGATACGGGCGGTACATCGCAAGGAGACCCTAGTGCTGGAACCGATGGAACGTCAATCATCCCGTCGCTACCGCCCATCACGCTAGGAGACCGCGTGGCGGCGGGATTTCTGACAACGGCGATTGTTTTTAGTATTCTCGGCGGCAGCTTATTGGTGATGAAATAAGTTATTCTTGTGGTGGAGTCGTATGCTTCATTTTTTGGCATGGTCTTTTTTTGGGCGGGGCGAATATTTGGGTTATGAGATTTTGGATATAGCATCCAATGTTTGGCGTTACTGGGCTGGTATTGTTTCTTGGTATTGGAAGACATGCATACAAATCTTTCACGAAGGATCGTGTCCATACAAAAGGGGGTCGGCGGTGTTTACTTACGGCATCCACAGCAGGGGGACATAACCCCAGCCTGGGTCACAATTGTTATGGAGAGATGATGTCACACATTGAGAAGGTGGACATGCACGCCGCAAGAGTGTCATGACACCCACGCACTACATATTATTAAAGAGGATAGCTATTCGGAACGCATTCAGATGTTTCCACTGCTGTCCGTTTGCTTGTTAGCCGGACATTGACTCGTTTAATACGGCTGGGCAGCTTCACTAAACGTAAGCAAGAACAAGAAACGGCGGAAACTACCTACTTGTGAGATGAGATACCCGCTCCGGTCATCGCTCTTATCGTCTCAGCCAAAATTTACTTGAATATAGCTGGTTCTCCTCATCCAATTCATGGCAATAGGGTATTGAGATAGAGGCAGCTACCCCTCCACCCCTCCACCCCCACCTTGAGTTGCCTTTGGTGGGTGGCAAGACTGCCGTTGCATGTCGGGCAACCTCTCCCGACCGTCATGGCTGCTGATTCCCGGAGGACTGAGCCCAATCAACCAGCCGCGGGAAGGGGCCGCTGGACGCGCCGTTGATCCTGGGCAATTGCCCAAGCAGACCGTTCAATCGAGAAAGCTGCATAAGTCGGGCGAAGGACCAGTCTAAAAAGGGTCCGCCCAACCTAGCCACCTACCTTATAATAGAAACAAGCTGCCACGGACATCATCACGAAGTCTAGACCCTTCATCCACGCGCACCATACCTTTCTCTTCCAACCTGACAAGGTACCCAACGCATCCATCCAATCTACGGCATTCCTTCCTGTACCGCCCCCGTGCAGCTATATACCTCAGCTGTGCAACTCCAACCTCACAGCCCACCTCACCCCCCTCGGGACCTACAAACCCTCCCTACACCATCTGCTCCCCTTGGACCCCATCACCATGTCGGCCAAACACTTCATCAACGACCCAATCCACCTGGTCAACACGGCCCTCCACGCCGTCACCCTCACAAATCCCAGCCTCGCGCTCGACCCCATCAACAAGATCGTCTACATCCGCCCCGGTAGCGGCCACCACAATGCCTCACAAAAACAGCAAGTCTCGCTCATCAGCGGCGGCGGCTCCGGCCACGAGCCCTCGTTCGCCGCCATGGTCGGCCAGGGTCTCCTGAGCGCGGCGGTCGCGGGCACCATCTTCGCCTCGCCGTCGGCGGAGCAGGTGCGTGCGGCGATCATGGCGCGCGTGGACAACAACGAGCCGGGCGAGGGGAACGGGCGGCCCGGCGGTGTGTTGGTCACCGTCATGAACTACACGGGCGACGTGCTCAACTTCGGGGTGGCGGTGGAGAAGGCGCGGGCGGCGGATGTGAATGTGGAGATGGTGGTGGTTGGGGATGATGTCGGTGTTGGACGGGCCAAGGCCGGCAAGGTCGGTAGACGGGGCATTGCGGGGACCGTGCTGGTGCACAAGATCAGCGGTGCGCTGGCGGCGCAGGGGAGAAGTTTGGGCGAGGTTGCGAAGGTGGCGAGGTTGGTCGCAGCGAACCTGGTCAGTGTCGGCGCCAGCTTGGAACATGTCCATGTCCCGGGGCGAGCGGCGCCGGATGTCAACTCGGCGGAACGGCTGAAGGAGGGCGAGGTGGAGATTGGTATGGGTATTCACAACGAGCAGGGTTCGAGCCGCGAGGTGATTGAGCTTCCGGCGATGGTGCAGCGGATGTTGACGCAGATGCTGGACAAGAACGACGAGGACCGGGCCTTTGTCAATGTCAACTCAAATGAGGTCGTGCTCTTGCTGAATAACCTAGGCGGCGTCAGCGTGCTGGAAATGGGCGGCATCTTGGCCGAGGTTGTGACGCAGTTGGACAAGAGCTACGGTATCCGACCGGTGAGGATCCTGAGCGGGACCTACATGACGAGCCTCAACGGCCTCGGCTTCAGCATTTCGCTGCTCAACGTGGTCAATACGGACATTGGTGGCCCCAGCATGATCGAGCTGCTCGACGACCCTTGCGAGGCCACAGGATGGTCATCTCCTATTTCCAAACTCACATGGGAGGAGAAGAATACAGCGACGCGGGATCAAGATCCGACGATTGAGGGCGATGTTAGACCAAGTGGTCTGACCATGGATGCCAGCGTTGCACAAGTAGCGCTCAAGCAAGCCCTGGAGAGCGTCATTTCGGCCGAACCGGAGGTAACACGCTATGATACCATCGTAGGGGATGGTGACTGCGGTATTGGGCTGAAGCGAGGTGCAGAGGGTGAGTGATGCAACTCTTTTTATTCGCCCCTTTTTTGACCAGCTGGCTCACATATAAGCACAGCAATCGCAAAGCACATTTCTTCAACTCCGCTGTCAGGTGACGTAGTTGTGGATGTTGCCAACATAATTCCGGTCGTGGAGACCGGGATGGATGGCACGTCTGGTGCACTCTACGCCATCTTCCTCAACTCCCTCCTCGCCGCCCTGAGATCGCTCGCGCCGGGAGAGGCAACTCCTAAAGTATGGGCGACGGCACTGAGGCAAAGCTGCGAGGCCCTTTCTCGGTATACGCCTGCCCGGCCCGGAGACCGAACTCTCATCGACGCGCTGTACCCATTTGTCGAAGTGCTCGAAAAGACGGGCAGCCTCAAGGAGGCCGCCGAGGCGGCGCTTGAAGCGGCTGAGGGGACCAAGGGGATGAAGGCCAGTTTGGGGCGGACCGTCTATATCGGCGGGTCCGGCTATGAGCAAGTTCCTGACCCGGGCGCTTGGGGACTGGCCTTCTTCTTCCTTGGACTCGCTGGTGTTTTGCTTGGGCAGGCGGAGGGGAAGAAAGTGGATGAGGGTTGGGAGAAGATTTAAAGAGCGGGCTTAGTAAAGCGAGAGGCGTCGATAATGCACGAGAAGGAAACAAATCATATGCTCTGGAAGGTGGTGGTAGTCCGGCGCTTGTTGGATCTCGAGAAGCTTTCATTTCAAGCCCTGTTTCGTATTTTTTTAAAAAAAAACCACCATGTAAGCTTTTACAATAATTGGCAAGTGGAAGGTTGAATGTATGATTGAGTTAACGAGTTGAAGCTGTTATTGTTGCGGAGTTGAAAGCTCCCACGAACTCACTTTGCTGGCACCTGGCCAGCTGTACTCAGCTGAGAGGTGCTGCCGCTAGTATTGAATGTGGGCCTCGATGCGGAAGGCTGATTGATCCGACGTCACTTGGTGCCGGCCAGCAGCTTACTCGGCAAGTCTTGGCATGGTCTGAAAGAAACCGCTGGGAACAATTCTTTAGCAACAGCATCCGCCCCTACGCATTCCCCGGGCTCCTGGTGCACGACAATGGTCCATTGGTCTCGAGCATTTACAGTATAGATACTTAGATGTTCTCCAAGGCCGTCGCAAGTCGAGCCGCACCGGCACTGACTGCGAGTCGCGGCTGCAGTCGGAGCTTCGCCATGCCGCTCCGAGCTAAGTTGCTGTCGCAGCAAGCCCCTCGCGCCCACGTAAGCTCTACCCGGCTCTGGCTTCGTCTCCTCTCGGCGCCTGTCTGCCTTGGAATACTAACAGCCGCTTTCTAGATGTCGACCAAGACTGCCGTCGAACTCTTCAAACCCCTCGAGGGCGACGAGTCCGAGGACGTTCTCTTCAACACCCTCTACGGGCTCCGGACCATCGAGCTCAATAGGCCAAAGAAGCTCAACGCCCTCAATGGCTCCATGATCCGCAAGATCGCCCCGCGTCTGCTCGAGTGGTCCAAGTCGGATATGGCCAACGTTATTGTTATGAAGGGTGCTGGCGAGAAGGCGTTCTGCGCCGGCGGCGATGTTGCCGCGCTAGCAAAGTGGAATAAGGAAGGAAAGGAGGGCCAAAAGAGATCGACCGACTACTTCGCGTTCGAATATATGCTCGACCACCTGATTGCGACGTACAACAAGCCGTACATTGCCTTCATGGACGGCATCACAATGGGCGGCGGTGTTGGACTCAGCATGCACGCCCCCTTCAGGATCGCGACCGAGCGCACCGTGTTCGCTATGCCTGAGACCACCATTGGCTTCTTCCCAGACGTTGGAGGCTCTTTCTTTTTGCCCAGGATGGCTGGCGCAACAGGCACCTACCTTGCTCTAACCAGCGAGCGCCTTACGGGAGTAAACGTCTTTTACTCGGGCGTTGCTACCCATTACCTCCACTCCACCAGCCTTCCGAGTTTGGAATCTCGGTTAGCCGAGCTCCGGTTCAGAGACGACAACAGCATGCGCGAGCGATGCTCTCTTATCAACAGAACCATCGAGGAGTACTGCACTGGTTTGCCATACGACGAGCCTATGCTTCTCGCCGGGGAGGTGCGCAAAGCGATTGATCGCTGCTTCAGCCATGACAACATGGACGACATCATCTTTGCGCTTAGCTCCGAGGAGGGCCTCACGAAGCAGTGGGCTGAGGAGACGATCCACACGCTGCACCAGAGGTCCCCTACCGCCGTTCACGTTGCGCTCAGACAGATGCGCTTGGGCAGGAACTGGACCATCACGCAGACCTTCCAGAGGGAGTACCAGATGGCGGCGAAGTTCATGGAGAGCCATGAGTTTACCGAGGGTGTGACGGCACGCCTCATCGAGAAGCGCGTGCCCAAGTGGCAGCCCGAGACGCTCGAGGACATCATCCCAGATGATAACATCACCGAGCCCTTCTTCAAGGTGAACGAGAAGCTCCCGGAGCTGCAGCTGTTGACCAACCTGGACTATGATAGCACTCCCTACGCCGACTTTAGTCTTCCCACTGAGAAGGCTGTGGAAAACAAGATCCACGAGGGCATGCTGACGAAGAAGCAAGTCATCAAGCACTTTGTCAATGAGTCACGACACAAGCAGGGTGTGCAAGAGGTTGTCGAGGAGATTATGGCGAGGAGGTCAACCGTCGGTCCCGATGGTATGGCCGCCTGGGTGTATGAGTAGCGGAATGTACATGTCAAATAGTCAAAAGGGGGGGGGTAGAAAATGTATGATACTTGTCTTGTTTAAATGATAAAAATGAACATGCCTGTATGGAGCGGCAGCGCTGCCTATTTCAGCTGCTTTGCATGGATCTCAAGTTCTAGATAAATACAGTATTATTTTCTGAGCATTACAAATATGTACTTTGAAGGCTAAAAAACAAAGACCTCGATAAACACAGGGACCCTTCGAATTGACTCCTTGCCGTCTTTAGCCCCAAGGTAGGTAGGAACGCTGATTTTAAAAACCATGTGTTTTTACAACACGATTGAGAGACCTGGGACTCGAATAGGGGTTGTCGGATGCACAGTCTTGGTATTGCTACAAAATAGAAACCAGACATAAATCGATCGAGTAAACAATACATTCTGTTTTGATAGACCACGTTGAAAGTGAAGGTTAGGGACAACCAAAATGCTCGTCTTTCGCGTCTCTAAATTTGCAGCCAGCGGGATCCTTGATCCTGTATCTTTCAATGCTTTGATAGTAATCGTGTTCCACGTCGGCTATTCACATTCATTCATCTCTATATATTATATCAACAACCAGACCGCCGCGCTTCTTGTCAAGTCGGCCATAGCCCCCCTCTAGGACAGCTGGCAATTACTCCAAGATAGGTATATGCATCGCGGGTAGGAGGCCAAAAAAACGCCTCAAGTTTTTCTCTATCATGATTCATACCCCCATAGTTTTAACACACGTCCACAAGACCACCGGCACCACGACATTATCATTACCGCCCGTCAGGACCGCCTCCGTCAGCGACGCCATGGAAGCGCACAGCGCCGTCTTCTGCACCGACGTCGACCACCACAGCCAGGACCACAGGCCTGCAAGCAGCCCCCCTATCCCGGTGCCCACCACCGGAGCCGGGCCAAGCACACTCCCACCGCCGCCGTCAGGACTCAAAACCCACCCCCCAACCCTCAGCCACACATTGGCCGCCATCAAGCCCACAAACACTGCCGTTGCAAACGCAAGGCTGCCCTCGACACTCTTGCCCCCTCCCCACAGCCACTTGCGATGGCCCCAGCGCCGCCCAATGAGCGACGCCGCGGCATCACCGAGCCCGACACATACGACGCCCGAGACCATGCTCACGTCGCGCGTAGGTACCTCCCAGCCCAAGAGGGTGTCCGACCCCGTGCGCGGCAGCGCCGCGAGGCTGAGCCACAGGGGAATGGCACAGCCAATGAGCAAGAATATGTGGGATATGACGACAGGCCCCCGCAGGTCACGGCCATCGACGTAGGGGGTAAGAAACGAGGCGATGGGTTTTGATAGGGGTGGGAGCTGGCTGGTGCGGAGGAGGTCGAGCAGCAAGAAGATGGCGAGGACGAGGGACAGGGCTAGGGCGACGTAGGCCGGGTCGACGAATATCGTGGGGAGGAACATGGCGACCATCATAAAATGGAAGACCTTGCGTCGCGTGTCAACCTCGTAGATGGGCGAGAGGCGAAAGACTATGGCTAGGCCGACGACGATTACGGCGAGCCAATAGGCGCTAAGGACCAGTCGAGTGTTTGCCTCGCCGAGTGAGGTGATGCGGACGTGCTGTACCCAGCCTGTAGAGCAAACATCGGCGGACGACTCGAGGCGGGCCGGGAGGCAAATCCACCGCTCTAGGTTTGCTTGGACGACCTCGAACCGGAACCGCGGGAGGTCGCCGAAGAGGTAACCCAGCGCCCACCCTATAGGCTCATAGCCCTGGAAGGCGTATTGTTTGACATACTCCCTAATTCCGATAAATATAGTGGCGAAGACGCACACGTAGACCCAACATGCATAAAGCCACCTTCTCAGGGCAGCCTGGGCTGGTGTCAGAGAAAAAAATGCTTGAACGCTGAAGGAAGCGGAGCGTTTCCGGCGGCCTGAAGAAGTCTCCCCCTTTAATCGGTTGCCCAGGTTATGAGCTACAGGCAATGTGTGTCTTCGAGGGGAAATTTGCGGAAGCGGGTCCAATAAGCTGAAGCGGACGTCGTTTGTAAGTGGCGAGGGTGGCATGTCGTGGTCACTGTCGGGCCTTGCCGGCTTTTTCAGTGACAGGCGGGGGCTAATCGATTGTTGCCCATCTGGATGTTCATCTGTAGAGTTACCCGAGTCGGAAGAGGAACCATTGTCACCTAACACGGTTCCATGACGTGGTTGACGCAGAGACCACAGATGCTTCAGCAGTCGGGAGGTAAAGCCGCTCTTGGGTGAAAGCGGAATGCGCCGGAAGCGCCATTTTGGGACCCTAGCCAGGGAGATGGCCCATTGTATTACCTGACCGCAGAAAATGATGAGACTGAGACCGCCTCCCCAAAGGACTGCCTTCAAAATGACTGCCTGAGGAGAGTACGCGAGTAGGAGAAGGTTGATGAGTGCCGCAGAAAGCAGTTGTAACTCGGCGATTAAAAGGCTGGTTGTTGTGAGATGTTGTAGCAACAGGCACAGTGTCTGGTGTAAAGGGTAGAGTAGGACCAAGACTTCAGGGGAGATATCTTGCCCTCCTGAAAGCTGTGTCGCTGGGAAATAGCTGCCCAAGAAGCACGGGATGCATGAGAGCAGCCAATGGGCGTTGCTGTATACCTCCCAGTATCGCGCGCCAGGGATCAATGGTCTTGGCAGGGCACATATGCTCAGGACCACGTTCAACGGCACGGCGGACTTGACGCCTTGGGCGACGAGCAGAGACACAAATACGGGGATTAGAGGCGGGTAAAGTAGCGGAGCCGGGTCGAAGGAGGCTGGGATGCAGACCGGTATAAGGTCCGCCGGGCTTTTATGTCTGTAAGCCCAGCTTGCCAATCTCAGGGGGTAAACGGCCACGAGTGCAGCAAACACGGAGGAGAGAGTGAACAATTCTAGGAGAGCAGCATTAGTAAGGGGGAGCAACGGAAATGTTGGGCTTATGACACACCTCTTCGATACGACCGTAAAAACGGTTGCACATCCCGATTCGACGCAAGTAGACCCCCTTGACAAGCGAGAAGCAATACTTCGGCAGCCCTTCGGATGAGCTCCTTGCGCCGGCGACTCTTCTCGGCGGCACCTCTCTTATCACGCTCGAACACGCCGTGGCTGAGACCTAGCGATTTCCTGCGACCCTCCTCTTCTAATATGGCTGGCGAGAGTAAGGGGGTAGAGGATCCCGAGAGCGACTCGTTCTTTCCGCGGAGCCCCTTGTGCAGCCGCGCCTTGGGCGCAGGGAGCCCCTTAAGGAAGTGTTCATCATCGGCTTCTGTACCGCTCTCGCTCGCAGGAGTCGAATCTTTGGTGTACGAGGGGCCGTCTAGCGCATAGCTGGATGCCTGGACGCTATCGATATCGGCACCTAAGCCATCGACATGGGCGGTGCTTGCGCTGTAGACAACACGGTCTGAGGGCTCCAGGAGCTCGAAGTTTTGGCGGCGGTACGGTTTCGGTGTTCGAGATCGAATTCTCAGGTGTTCGCGATCGCCCTCGACATCGCTTTTTGTGGATGGGCCGGGCGGCTGAAGGTGCTCAGGCATGGCCAATCGTGCAAGGTAGGCTGGCGCAACATGAATGTGAAGGGATTCGTGCCGGTGTAGAATGCGGAATTGCGGAACACTAGGCGTAGTCGGTAGGTTGATCGCTAGCTTCGGACATTCACCGATTCACATCTTCATCTCGAAGCGCAAGGAGCTGCATGTTCGTCTGATCGCGAGCGTGTTCAATTACAGACAGACATTGAGCTTTGGCCAACAAGTGGATGTTGAATCCTCTGTCCTTATCACATGAAGATGGCGTTTACGTGTGCGCATCGGGCCCTGGTCATCCCTGGTTCAGGAACATGGCAGGCGGCAGGGCGCAACTGACAGGCGCCACTCAGTCCAGCCCCAGTGGCTAATGCTGCACACGGGCAGACTGCCCATGTTTCTCATTCGCCCTCCTTGTCCCATTTGGGCGAGGACACACGCAGCTCAATTCAGCCCTTCTGGGCGGCTACATTACCATGTGAGGAGACGAGCACACGAGCTGCAGGTTTTGGCGCAAGCAAGGCTCAAAAGTAAGAGGCCGGTTGACGCCGAGCGCTTCTAAATGTTGTCACAGTGTCCACAACGAACCCAACTGGCAGACGCCACGCTGCGGCAACCTGAGGCGTCCAGGACATGCACTTGCAGCATCGACAGTATTCCGAGGTAGGGGAAAAAGGACGCGTTGCCTTCCCATCCATTCTTAGCTTGTACGAGGTAACTGTGTGGTCTTGGGAGTCCGACAACACCATCCCACCGAAATTCTTGCAGCATCCCGCATTGAAGTGCATCGCGACCCGTACAAGGTCGTCGCTAGCAAAACTCCGCCGCTCCTTCTGGCCAAGACCGGGAGCATGACGCGGCTGGGCAAGTGAGGAGAAATACGGGTGATCCACTGTGATTTCCCTCGTGTTGAAGATGGCTGACATCCACAAAACACTTGTCAACAACAACACCTCCATTAACCATCAGTTGCCAGACGGAGTGAGGCCGCGTTTTGTGGACCGATGACGTTTGACAATGAACGTCGCCAAATCCGGGTCTGGCGACAACAATAATCCAAAAATGGATCATTGATTCATTGGTCTCGCGCGGGAAATCGTCTCCCATCCACTCATCCTGTCGTTGTGTTTCCGGCAGCATTTTCAACGCCACTGCCGGTCTCATCCCATTTGCTACCGTTCGGTGGGAATGCGGGGCATTCGTCAAAAAGTTGCAGTGCGGACGGCTGGAAGCTGGAAAATAACGGACCGAGTATTGAAGTCGCGCAACAGGGAACACAGGAACCTAGCAAAGTCTTCTTTGTCTTCAAAAAGCCCCAGCCCGTCCTTCAATGGAGAAAGTTGCCGTCACAGGCTCTAACATGGCGTCGGGACGAGACGAAGCCAAGGTGGCTGTCAACACACAGCTCCCTCAGCTCGGATGCAAGGCGTTGGATGCACCCCCACCGCTGTTTCCAATCACGAGTTTTGTAACAAAGGGATGGGTGAGGGAGCGCTGAGGGGGACTGCGTCAACAACAATCGTAAGCTACACTCCTTGGGGCTTAGGTTGTTGGTTCTTGGCCCCCACCCCCTTTTGCTCGGCGACGGAAAATGAGGGTTTGTCCGATCACCGCATCATGGAAATATCTAGCTTTCCCAAATCCCCAGCAAAAATGTGTTTCTTCCATCAAGCTTCCTTCCCCTTCCTCGGCCTGATGGTACACAGACACAGAGAACTCTGTCGGCTGCTGCCAGCTCTTATGCAAGCCCGGGCAAGTCGGGTTGAGGGCAGCATCCCTGTTCCCCAACTCTGGGAAATGGTGTCTGTGGGGTGAGCAGAGAGCTCTTGGCATCCGCAGCCGCTTTAATCCCTGTAACACAGCGTCATAATCCCTGAAAAGCTGAGATAAACCTGCACTTCCCCTCCAGCAGCCGGGGTCTGGGAGCCTCGACGCCTCGACGCCTCCTGCCCGGTGGTTGGGGGTTGACACTAGTTATATGCCCGTCAACCCGCAACCCAACCGGAGAGAAGAGTCTTTCTGCACTTCACACACATCTTGCTGCATCGAGTCTGCCACACGGGGAAGCTGAAAGACTGCGCCAGTGGACTGCTCTTTGGAGGGGGAATAGTAGGGTCTGGAGAAGGAAAGCCGGAAACGTCGTGGAGGTCAGCTTATCGCTCTTTCTTTTCTGTCCAGTCGTCGCAGCCCACTTCGTATCCAAGGGCTGCCTGTACTGGCCCGACAAGTCACACCACCACGCTTGTATGCCTGTATGCTTTGCAAGTCCCGTGGTAAAAGGGCCTTGTTGTTGTTGGCCAAGCTTCGCATCATCCCTCACACAGTCGAAACACCAATACTCTCGCGTTGCACACTACTATCCGGGCCAAACCACTAAACTGAGACTTGTCTAGGTTGTGTTACTGTTACCTTGCAGTGACACCAAGGAACTGGCTCATTGTTCTGACCATCCAAGCACAAAAACGTACACAAACTCAACATCGCCTACATTATATCAGCAGTTGGCATTAAGACCCTTCTCTTGTCTTTCCGAGCAACCATGAATCCCCAACAAGGCCTCAAGCCACCTTCGCCGCTAGATATCCACACAATCGATATGGATACCCAGGAGAAGACCTCTCTTCGGCGCCACAGGAAGCAGTCGATGCCTCACAGTCAGCAACGCCTAGCCTCATCAAGGAGGCTATCACCCATCCAGCGGATTATTCTATCCGTTTCGGTGTGCCTCCTGATTCTGTTTGGGCTTGCCTTGACTCCTTCACCTCGGGATATTCGGCGGATGGGTTGCCATCAACAGCAGGTTGCGGATGAGATTGCAGAGGTGGAATCGTCGTCGTTCTCGTCTTTGCTCAACACAGCCTCGCCCGAAGGGCTCCGAGAACTCCTTCACAAGAACTTCCCAGAGTGGTTTCAGCCTGGGGTGGCATCCGACCGACATGCCATGGAAGCTATTCATCGTGCCGACACCCCCCTTGCGACCACCATTTTGACATTGGCGAGACGGGCCGACAACTCTACCACAACCAGCACAACCTCAACTCAAACCACAACCTCCAACCCCCCCGAGGATACCACCTCTAGCAAGTCTACCACTTCACCAAACACAACACCCTCCTCCACGTCCCCTCCCGCGACCACAACATCAAGCAAGTCCACAACTCCTGGTACGTCTACGAGCCCAAGTGCGAGGACCCAAGTTCTAAACACCTCTTCTACTTCCGAGTCTTCCCCCACATCCAAGTCATCATCCTCTGCCTCCCAGGAGTCTCTTTCTACCACATCTTCTACCACATCTTCTACTTCTAATTCGTTGCCGCCCTCCTCGATTGACGGAGGTACGTGGGCTCCTGTTCAAAATATGCTTTATGCTTTACTCCTTCGAAATGCGAAACCGCGGTACTAACCAAAATCAGGTACGACTTTGACAACCTCAACCACGCTGGATCCGACGACAACGAGCTATTCGACCTCTAAGTTGACGACACAGACGTTTACATCGACATCCAATGGAGAGGTCATAATTGTTACGGCAACGTCATATGTGGGAGTTGATCCGGTAGAAACGTCGGCTCAGACGACGACTAAGCCTCCGCCGAGCCTTCAAAACAACGCGATGCAGCAAGGATACAGCGGGCAGCTGTTTACGGTTGTTATGGGGGTGGCTGTGGGCATGCTATTGCTTTAAAGGATCTTGGAGACGAGGGGCATATCTCGTCGGCGCATCAACGTTCATTTTCTGCATTCTGGAGTTATTTGGGAGCCGAGCTATTCTCGAGGCATCACACCGGCACGGTACATACATGCATGCATCTGGGTCACGACACAGATAACTGCATTGATTACGCGGTATCTACGAATTTGGGGGAGCCTTGCATATACATAGGGTTAAGAGGACTTCATCCACTAATCGGTTTGGTGGGAGTACAAAATAATTTGCTATAATGTTATAGCATAGCAAAGAAGAATAGACTCAAATGGCTTAGGTCATCAACTTGAAATCGGTTCATACTACTCAGCAGCATGTGCTTGAATAGGAAATTTGGGTGAAGCGAAATATGTGTTGGGCATCGTGTTAAGCATGAATCATATCCTGGAAGTCCCTCCGCATCAGTCGGTCGGACGCGAAGCCTGCAAAGCTGCGGATGCCGACCTCACAGGAATCTCTATCAACTTTACATGGGCACAGTCTCTTTTCTACACTATTACGGTCTAGCCGGGCCCAATCTTGGGCATGTCGTGATGCTCGCTCAGCCTCGAGAGATGCGAGTTTAAGTCCTCAACTCGCTGCTTGTGTGTCTTGAGAAGTTCAGGTCGCACTCGTCCGGACTCGGTCAGCTCCTTCAGCTGTGGTGGTGGGTTAGCGTCGCCATAAAAGAGAGTAGTAGTTGGGCGGGAAGGGAGTTGTAAGCGGTCAGACATACCTTTTTGCGCTTCGCCTCGGCGAACCTCCTCTCAGCCTCCGTCTTGGTGTCTTCTTCCGCGTCGTCCTTTGGGCTTTGCGACCCCCCCCCTGTTTCGTCTGCTGCTTCCTTTGTCCTCTTGGGGTCTAGCGGGGTATCGTCGCCGTCAGTTGTTGTGGTGGTTGCTGTTACGGAGAGAGCCTTCTCGAGGTTGTCGGGGTTTGTCTTGTCTTTGTCCTTCTTGGACTTTTTTTTGTGTTTTGTTATCTTGGCACCCTTCAGCTTGAGAGGGCCGCGGCCGACAGCGGCGTAGTCTTCTGAAGGCATCGTGGGTGTGGTGGAGAGATGTTGATCGCAAACGGATGGCAAATGGCCGGCGATGGGGCGTAATCAATGCGCCCACTTGCGGCTGTCGGAGAATTGATTATGTAACGAGTTGGAGATGGAGGTCTGGGCTCCTGTGGTTGGTTCGTGGCGAGTGCGGCCCCACATATCTGGGCCCTATATATTTAGAAAAAAAATCCGCCTTCTCAGGCTTCTCTTCTTTTTTTCTTCCTTAGATCAAAAAGTACAGGTGGTTGCCACGACCTTCACTAGAACTTCTACGGTGTTGCGTTGCCTGACCTCAATTGAGGTCACACCTCCGAGATGAATGTCGAATCTCCCTGATAGGAAGTCTTGCGCTCGTTACCCTGTGGGCGTGAGATGCTGATTGATAGGAGACATTTCTTCATGCCCATACGTGATGCTGTGTTGCCGTTTTATTTTGCCTTGTGGTGCTTTCCGACGAGTGTTGCTACACCAAAGTGCATTATGCGTTGCATATGTGGTTTCCTTGGCGTTGAAATGCGCTGCCGTCCTTGAACAATGGCAGGTGCGCAAACCCGCGTATTAGATGCAAGTAGTCCTGATGTCGACAGACCTCCTCGAGTGTTTTGGTTTCTGTCGAACAACATGAAAAACACAGCCCCGTTAGTGAGGTTCTACGCTCGGTCTGGAATCCGTGTGTCTCTCAAGCAAATCTGCCATAGTGGAGATGCCCATGGTGGTCTGCACCAGCACCTGGAATGCGGCAGGGTCTCAACCATTCCACACCGCGGCATTTTGCAGCGACCGGTGCTTTTATACTGAGACAAGCGACTGTCCCGTATGATCTCGCCCATGATGGATACGGGATGCATGCGGCGACGTGAGTTCGTAGGTGATTCTCTGGTTGGTATAAAGGGGATAAGGTGATGGCCGCCCCTGAGGGACGACTCTTGCTCAGGTTATCTTTTGTCCACTCATTTTTCGCGTTTGCGCAGTCACTCGTTTGAGTTCGTCACTCTTTAGTAGTATAGTTTTCTATTCGAGAACCGTCTAGTCACCTTCAACTGTCTATATCCTTCGAGAACAGGCACAATGGGGTTGGTATCCTGTCTCTTGACGTTGTCATCGTTGGTGTTACTAACACTTTCCTTCCGACAGACTTGACACGCATCAACTCATGAGCTCGAACTTTCTCGTGTGCAGACCCGCACACCACAAGACAGGCGGGCCGGTCTTCACGACGACCTACTGTGTCACCTACCCTGCGGCGGATCACACCAGGGAGTGGCTAGCAACGTACACAGTCAAAGAGACATGCCACGGCAAGTGCCACGGCCGCCCCCACGACGACCACGATGACCACGACGACAAGGACTGGGACAAGAGCCCGGCCATCCCGCCCAACTTCGTCGTGACTACCGTCTACTGCCCCGTATGCGAGCACAAGACCAAGACCATTACATGCCCCAACGCCTCGGGCACCGGCGACGCCGTTATCCACGGCAATGGTATTACCGTCACTGTGAAGCCGACGCCGCCCCCTGAACATGGATGGCGCCCTGACCATGACGGCCCGGATCGTCACGAGCCCGACCACGAGCCCGACCACAAGCCTGACCACAAGCCTGATCACAAGCCCGACCACGATGGACCTGACCATGACTCCGACCATTACTCTGGTCCCGAGAAGGGCCCCGGAAAGGGTCCCGACTCTGCCCCAGGCTCGAGACCCGACTCGAGGCCCAATCTGGGGCCTGGCCCCGGAGGCAAGCCCGCTCCTGCATCCGGCTCCAGACCGGCTCACGATGTTCCCACCCAGACGGGGGGCAGGGGACCGGTCGTCACTGGAGCGGCACCGCCGTCGCTGAACCTGAAGAAGGGGCTACTTTTGGGTGTCAGCCTTTCTTTGGCCGCCAGCAACTTTTTCATATTCCCTTGATTTTGCCGAGGCAGTGTTTGGCTTGCTTCACCAGGGATGATCTTCGTTTGGTTCTTCAGAGGTTCCTTTCCAAAGCACTTCTTTTCGTATTGTGATATTTGAGGGTGAACAGGACCTTGGGAGAAGGAGTACAAGGAGTTGGATGTCGTGGATATTCATATTGTGGGCGGCGCTATCATGCGCATTTGCCGTCTCTCGTGATACGAGAGGTTGATGATCAAATTGCCATAAGTCTAATGCGAAAACCCAATGCTTTTTCCCGCCCTGATCACACCTGCTGTCGTGCTCAACGAAACACCATGTCCTAGCAAACGAACCAAACAACAAGACACGTTGGACACTGTTTACGATTCCTCCGTCTCCAACACCTGCGTGCTCCTGTGCTGGTCTCGGAGGAATCCCTCGATCTGAACGTCGTGATCTGGCCGGTTCGGTGGTCCCGTGTTCGTCTCGGCAGGCCTCGGCGACGCCTCAGATTCCTCGTGTCGGCCGAGTGCTCGGCCAACAGAGGGCACGTAATGAGACACTTTGCGTACCAGTCAGTTAGGAGGGCATGGGACGGTGAGACAATAACAGCAGTGGCGAGAAGGGTAAACAACAAGTAGGGCAGGTGAAAGCACGGGAGAGGTAAGCTGGGGAGGATGCACTGATCACTGCGTCGTTGAATACCTACCCTTGTCGGCCAAGGCGCTTCCCATGCCCTCGCTTGTTTGGTTTGGTTCGGGGTTTTTGATGTAATCGGCGGCGTCGTCTAGTTGGGTTTTGTAGTCTGCTGGCTGGTCATCTTCGCTGCTCCCGGGAGTGTTGTTGCGGTGCTGGGTCGATGACATGACGCTTGAGTAGACAAAATCCCGAGAACTCAATTCCGTTATTCAAGTTGGACACGAAGAGCTTGCAGTGCACGGCGTCGGCGCGCATGGCCTTCAAATACTCACGCTCTTGCTGTTCTACGATGACGTCACGGGCTATGCGGTGATGATGATGTCTACACTGCACAGTATGTGAAGGAGGAGCTCTTGATCGTCCAATGTTTCTCCAATATCTTCCCTTGGCAGCTTTCTTTGTTTGGATACTAGTATGCCTAGTACGCCAATGACGGAGTGGCTCCTGAGATCGGATCGGAAGTGGCTGGTAGGTCCCCATTATCGATAAGCTCCTACGGACTTGCTAGGAATACCTGGCAATTCAAGACTGGCTGGGCTGTTGGGAAGGGGAGGAGGGTAGGTATAAAAGAGAATGAAAGTACCAAAAAATATTCATTTGTTTGCAAGCACAATTACGCTTCAAGAGGAGATTATGTCCAAAACAGCGGCCAAGGCGGGGGGGGGGGGGGGTGTGTTGTGTGGTGGGAGTTTGCATTCTCAACACAAACATCGAGGTGATGTGTGACACTCGTGATGTTGGGATGGATAAAGCAGCAAAACTGACCCCCTGTGGCATTTGGGAATATACTGGCAATACAATTGAATGGGAATTAGTTTCAAAGTGCATGAGCTTTAGGTTGAGGGTAGGCAAGGCCGCACCCACTTACACCATAAGGCCCATCAGAACCAGGCATGAGCCAGGGTACCCCACCAACCATAATCCAGTCCATCTTATCGGCTTCAGCGACGTCGGAAATGGTGGGGGGGATGTGAGGTGGGAGGCGTTGTAACTTGTCAGTTGCTCGCGGCTTTTTCTGCTTCGTTTTCTACTCTTCATTAAAGTACTCTCTCACTTGATCTGCTGCAAGATTTATTATCCGCATCTTCGCTCATTAACCCACAAGCAGTCTACAAAATTCCCAAGCAAAACCACGAATATCTATCTCCACAAACATCAAGGGGCCCCAACCCCTCGGCCAACAAGACAATGACCACACCCACGGCACCCACGTCACCCCCCACTACCGCCGAGACCAAAGGCCCGATCCCCATCACCATAATAACCGGCTTCCTCGGCTCGGGCAAAACGACGCTGATCCTCAACCTGCTCCCGCAGCTGCGCGCCGCGAACCCAGGCTACCGCCTCGCACTCCTCAAGAACGAGTTCGGCGACGTCGCCGTCGACTCGCAGCTGGCGGCGTCGGGCGCCATCTCGGGCGTGCAGGAGCTGCTCGGCGGCTGCATCTGCTGCAACCTGGTCGGGCAGCTCAGCACGGCGCTGGCCGAGCTGCGGGCCACGGTCGCGCCGGACCGCATCGTCGTCGAGACGAGCGGGTCCGCGTTCCCGGCCACGCTGGCGCTCGAGGTGAACCGGCTGGCGCGGGAGACGGGCGGGGCGTATGCGCTGGATGGCGTGGTGAGTGTGGTGGATGTGGAGAATTGGAAGGGGTATGAGGACACGAGCTACACGGCGCGGCTGCAGGCGCGGTATACAGATTTGATTGTGTTTAATAAGTGGGAAGAGTGTGAGGAGAGGAGGTTCGATGAGTGCTTGGATCGGCTGGGCGATCTGGAGTTGGATACCCCGTGGGTGCGGAGTGACAAGGGGTGGGTGTCAATGGATTTGGTCTTTGGCATTGACGGCGGACTGGCGCGGGGATTGGATGAGCATGCCGTCGGGGGCCATGACCATGAGCACAAGGATGACCACAGCCACGATCACCAGTCCGAGGTTGAGGTTCTGTCGATAGAGTTGAAGAGTTCCGAGGGGGGTGCTGTCGACGTTGGCAAGCTCCACACCCTCCTGAAAACCGCGCCGAGGGAGGAGGTGTACAGAATCAAGGCCGTTTTGTCGGCCGCGGGTACGGTTCGAAACTCGGACGAGGACACAGGAATTCCGACACCGCCTCCTGATGGCCCACTACACAGCCGATACATTCTGAACTGGGCCTTTGGAAGGTGGACGTTCACACCTGTGGGGACCGATGTCAAAGAGCACGAGTCTAGTAGCGACTCGATTCTGCGCATGACTATGATACTAGCAAGATACGAGAGCACCAAGTGGAAGAAGAGGCTCGAGACTGCTGGTTTTCTGGCGATTGACGGGGGCGGGGAGGCGGAGCTGAGCGTTACTAAGATCATCTAACGAGGAACGAAATGTGCAGCGATGTATTTGAGCATAGGATAGACAAACATAGAGGAGAAAGCGGGAGTAATTGGTTCTTAATCTGCCATAAATATTGACACTACAAGATTGCGAAATCGAACGTGATTGTGATAGTGTGTTACCTGACAATGTGGTAAGTAGGTAAGTAAATAATCAAATAGGGGCAACGGTAAAACTCCCTAAATCTACCAATAGTAACTAGTTACCTTACACGTCGAAGCCCCACTACCCAATAGACCCCCATGACCCCAACATTAAACACACGCTTAAACCACCTTATTGTTCCAGATCATAATGAATTCGTAAAATACTCCCCTTCCTTGTCAGCATAGTCGTCATAGATATCCACCAACACATCGGCAACCTCGCCGTCTTGGTCAAACTGCCCCTCCACCTTGACCCTCTGCTCCGGCAACTGCCACCGATGGAACCTGGATAGGAGACCTCCTGTTTCGAGGTTTCGATCTCTGCTAGGTTCGGCATCTCGGACAATTTCTGTGGGTACGGCTTTAGGGGGCTTGTTGCTTGGTTCGTACCCGTCGCGGCGAGCCGCGTTTTGTATCGCCTCGGCGATACTCTCTTGTGAGACTTTCCGCTCTCGCCTCCCTTCGTCGTCTTTCTTCGACGGGGGAGTTTTTGTGGGTGATAGGGGCAGCGGGATTGCCCCTGGATCCGGAGACATGCCTCTCGGCGGCGTTGCGTGCCTTGCCAGCTGCTGTTCGATACTGTCTCTGATGTGAGGATGTTGTGTCTGGGAACTCGTCCGCCGGTGCTGTACCTGGTGGTGGCTTTCCCTCGGCGATTTTAGATACCGACGTTCCCTAAGCAGCGGCGGCGGCCTCGGCGGAGACCGGGGACTCGTGGGTGACGCTGGTGTCCCGGCCGCTGCGGCTCTCCCTGGCGGACTCACTTCTCTTTTCCTCTGCTGAACCTCGTTTGGCCGGCGAGAGAGTATGCTGCCCGACCCGCGATCTTTGCCGCACTGGCTGCAGCGCACGGTATCCGTTTTCGCAAGAACTTGGGCGCAAGGGAGGCAAATCCCCCGTCGGTGCATCAGCTGGTTCTTATCAACCACCTGTGCCTCGCATACCTGCTCCTCGTTGAAGGACAGCTCGCTCAGGCAGCTGAGACTCACAATCGACGGGCTGGTCGGCCGGTGCGAGACTGAATGCCGACTCGTCCGTTCCGGGGGCGGGCTCGGGGGCAATCTCGCCGACCCCCTCGAGGGACTCTTCTCGCCGCGCAGCGACTGAACTTCCCACTTCCCGGGCCCGAAATAGCTCTTGCTCTTGGTAGGCGACTGCGAGAGCCTGTTGAACACCGGGTTCGGGGTGTAGCTCAGGGGCGGGTAGAACCGCAGCGACTCCTCCGAGAGACCCGCCCCCGTTGCCACATCCTCCATCACAAACATCATCTTGCGTCTCTTGCCCTTGATGTTGCCGCCATCGCTGTGGCCGCTATCGTGCTTCTCGGGTGCCGCAGCCGGGGGGGGATCTCGCGTCTTGGAGCTCGTCAGGGAGGGAACGTGTTGGGACTCTTCTTCCTCATCACTGTCGCGGAATCGGTATCTGTCGCTCAGGTCTCGCTTCCCTCGTCCGCCGCGAGTCTCGCGCATAGCGTCGTCGTCGGTTATCATCATGAGGGACTCACCGGATACAGGCCGCCTTCGCGCCTCGTCTGCGGCTCGGTGCCAGTTCCTGATCTCCTCGCGGCACTCTTCGGCCGAAGGGGTTGGTCTTGTCGGGGCCAGACGATCAGGTGTGTGGATGATTTGAAACTTGGGCTGCAGCGGGCGCTGTTCTTTGTCTTCTGCTCCCAGTCTCAGACGTGTGAGATCCCGGAGTTTCTGCGAAAGACGGGCAGACCGGCTTTGAGACCGTTCGAGCTTTGCCGACATCTCTCTGGTCACGATATCGGGCCTATCTTGTGGACAGTAGAGAAATGCAGATATCTCACGCGAAGTATCACGCATCGAGGTATGAGGGCGTGAAAGAAACGCCGGCTGTCTTCGGAAGCGGCGAGGGGATGTCTTCATTTCTTTATATCAAATACATGTATGCCTTATGAAAAGGGTATCACTAACTTTTACTCATGTGTCAACAACAAAGATTGGTCAGCTCGAGGTCTTCCCTCGGATAGCTCTTTGTTGTTAACCAATCTTGGGGTATCAGTCTCTCTCCGTTGCATACCATGCAAAGTCCCACATGCGCCGCCACAATAACATTGTCGAAAACAAATTCGGCGGCGTTGGTTTTTCTTGCATTCTTGGAAACATCTCGACATTCCAACAGTCCCGCCAAAGACAATCGCCGTGGTCAGGTTTATAAACTTACCGTGACGGTCATGTTGTTGCTCAAAACGAGAAGGACTGGCGGTAAGTCTTTACAGAGCACCTCGACATCTGAAAGATATGTTAAACTGGCCTCCTCGCTTTGACACGTATTTTCTTCCGGTATAGGCAAAGTCGTGAAAAGAACCGCAGTGTCGCTGCTGTTTTGACGCATGACTTCGTTGAGTATCAAGTGCTGTGCTCGGCTTGGGAGGTCATTGAAGGAAAGTGGGAGGCCCTGAGTAGAGTAACTGGAGCCGCCCCCATCATCGTCGTGATGCGGGAAGTGGTATGATGATAGTAGCTCGGGTATGTTGAGCAAAGCATCCCCACTGCTGTTGGATTTCTTGGACGCCGAATTCTTGCGAGACCGAGCGGGTGTTTTGCTCCCTTGGCCGACCTCGGCAAATGAGACAGTCTTATCGACTCTGCCGTCGTCGCTGGGGAGCTTAGCAGGAGAATGTGCGTAGGGCAGCCGATCTGGACGGCTTTCGGCCTCCGCAAACATGATCCTTGGCCCCGAGCCATCTTCATTCGTAATGGTTGTCTCTGGGACTAACATGCTGGAAAATCTAACAGCCGTAGAGCCTTGCCGCGACAAGGGTGGCCGCTCAGGCTTTAAACTTCCCTGCCCGGAACGTGGGGGGTCGATCTTGGCCTCTCCCTTGACACTGCTCGTCGGCTCGGCCTCGTGCCCATCAATAGTTTGCCTGCGGGGTGTAACCGTGCCATATGAGCGTGGAGTCGCTGGCCTCGAATGCTTCGACTTACGCTCCTCCCTCCGGAAATTTTTGGGATGGGTGAGAAAATCGCCGTAACTCTTGCGACGCCGGAGGGCGGCGAGCAACGGGCGGGAAGACGGATCCGCTTCCACATCGCCTTCACTCGCAACACTATCCGCATCGTTGAACGGTCCACTTACCCCTTGTTCCGAAGAGCCGCTGTCACTATCACTACCGCCTCCAACGTCGGTGTCGGAGCTGTCGAAAACATCGACGGGGAGATTTTGCGTGTGAATCCCCATGTTGACTCCTAATTTAACCAACTGGGAAACCGTCGACTTTCTGGGGAGCTCAGAGAGTTGCGCCCAGCTAGCGCGCCGTCTCTCAACCGCACTCATCCCACCAGAGTGCGGGTTAAACAAACCAGGTCGCCCAGATGTTGACTCCACAACGTGTGCCTTCGAGGCCAGTTCTTGGGAGGCGGTCATCGACTGCGATCCTCGAAAATCCTTCAGCTCGTTCCACCATTCTTGATCTCTCAAACAATCATTGACGAGATTCTCAGTTTCCGAGTTTTTGACGTGACCGTGAATGATGGTCTCGTACGTTAAGAGATCACCCGAGGCCAGCCAAAACACCAGAACCTCGGCTTCAATCCTCAACTTCTCTAGCAAGGCTTTGACTCTTCCTCGTTCTTCGCCAACTTCGCTTTCATACTCGACGAAGACAAGCACGCGCAAACTGTAGACCTTCTTCCACGTTGGAACTGTGCGAAGAATGTATCCCAGTTGGAGGATTAATGTATCTGGATTACATTAGTACTCATTCTCTTCGCGAGTATGGAAGTCATCCGCAGTACTTACAGGTATCGAAATTTGTAGTGAGAACGTTTTTACCGTCTGCTGAAAGTTCTGCCGACATTTGGATAGGCCAAAGGTCAATGTACTTTTTGCCATTGCCACCACTAGCTCTTGGTGTCTCTAGTGCCTCGAAACCTTTGCCGATGGCTACATTCAAGCGATATCTCAAAGCAAGATCTTCCAGAATGGTGAGGTAACTAGTCACCGACATCATATCCTCTGTTTTTATAATGTCCGTAGGCAAAAAACCCTCAAGTAGGCGGGATGATGTATCACCTCTCCGTGTCCTTGAGGTCTTGGCTTCAAAATCCGAGACCGTGATATGTTGAGTGGTAGTGGGAGACGAGGGCGGCCTTGGGGTGCCTCCAGAAGGGCGAGAGAGGTGAAACTCGTCTAAATTGTAGAATCCCATGATGGCAATGTTTGGCCTCATCCCCCCAAGACCGGCTGACAGAATCAGATTTCTTACCCCCCAGACTAAGGAAGGCGACATTGTGAGCTGCACAAAGGCCTTAATTCTCGAATACTCGGATATGTACTTGGTCCAAGCAGCCTGTTGTAGTTTTGCCTCTGCAACTCCAGCAGAAAAATCGTCGGTGACGATGACGTGTCCAAGGATGTAAAGTGCCCCCTTTTTCATCGAGTTGCAGAACTGAATGAGACGGGTTTGCTTCCTGGGGTTGTTGATGAGGAGAATGATTTGGGGCCTCCAAAATTTGATGTGTTCTGGTTTCAATCTCAAGAGATATTTCCGTACTTGGTGGTAAATGAGATTCTGCGAAACATCACCCCAATGTTTCGGCGGACTCAAGTAGTGTATCATGAGAAATAAGAAGACTAACATGCAGACAGCGGTTGCGGCGTATGTTTCGTCAATGAAAAACATGGCTGCTGCTGACAAGATGCTGCCTGCAAAGGCAGTCTGCCAGCTGAAGAACTTGAATCCAGGGCGGAAGTTCGGGGCAGAGCCAATCTTTAACAGAAAGCAAGCGAGGTTCATGACAAAAAAGGTCATCTAACAACAGTCAGCCCTTCATCTCCTCAAGTATGACGATCGCATGCGCGCCTCACCTGATAGCCCATGGAAATAAGTGTTGCGATCTGATTCAAGTTGGCGAACATTGCTAACTGGGTCACCAGGTAGGTTAGGAAAACGGCGAGTACAGGTTCGTCACTTCTCTTGGTACCCATGCCGAAGATGCTCAGGCCTGGGAGTAGCCTATCTCTGGCCAAAGCTTGCATGAGCTTCGCAGATCCAATTACGCCCATCAAGGCGGAGAAGAAGGTGGTCGCTAGCTCTCCGGCGAATATGATAGGCGGCCATATGTTTGTTTCTTGGATGATATTTGCGTTGTGGATAAATGACGAGTGCTTTGTGCTCGAGGCCAAGGAGAGAATGACTACCAAGTATGCAATCAAGGTCGACAGCATGGCCCAGAGCGTCCCGACGGGAATTGCCTTGCTGGGATTCCTCAAGTCTCCTGACATGGACGCGCCAGCGAATATTCCTGAAGTCGCCGGGAAGAGGACACCGAAGAGATTCCGAAAGCTCGCTAAACCGGCAAACTCACGACCAGTTGAATGAGGGTAGAGGTTAGACCTCAAGGTAGTCAGACTGACTCCCGTGAAATCGATACCCCGAACAGGATCTGAAAATGCTGGCAAAAACAAGGCAGACAACGGAATGCTGACGATGGAGGTGGCGAGAATCACCAAAAGAGCATTGCTTGCTTTCGAAAAAATGGAGCTCCCGGCCATGCAAAGGACGGTGCAGATAACCAGAGCGATGGTTTCAAAGAGGTAATCCCACCAGTATCCATGCGGCATCGTGTGTCCGATGTTGAGCTTGAGGCAGTCGATGAGGCCGACGACGTTCAGGGCAGTGTTCAATACTTGAGCGAGGTAGAAGAGAAGACCGATAGAACCGCCGAACTCAGGACCCAGCGACCTCGATATGAGGTAGTAGGCACCTCCCCCCTTGACCTCTCCATTCGATGCAATGGCAGATAACGACAAGGTGGTTACAAAGTCCACGGTGTAGGCGATGAGCATGAGTCCTAGGGCTGTGTAAACAACTGTTGGGCACCAAACTGAGCAGATAGTCGTACCTAGAAATCCGAGCAGACCAATTTCACCCAAAATGAGACCGAATCTCAGGAACATGAGGATGCTGAGAATATTCAGGCAGACGGGGATGAAGACGCCCGACACCAGGCCCAGCTTGTGCCTTTTGTGATCCTGCTCCATGGCGGCCGTTGCTGATGCTCCAGATAGTCCATCCGCACCGGCACGAGGCATTGCTCTCGAGAAGGTTGGCAGGTCATTGGGAGACTGCACACACCCCTTAATAGTCAATAACAAGAAGTTGGATAGTAGAACTGCTACTCCAGGGCTGCAAGTCAGCGAGGTGGAGGCAATGGTTCTCAGCTTCTGACAGCTGCATGCACCCCACTGCACCCTGAGCTGGCATTGGGCTGCCAAAGATGCGGATCACTGATCGACCAGCTCAAGTTGTGGGGGTCAACTGAGGTAAGTTGGCGGGTTAGGAGGATTGAGCTGTGTGTGTGTGATATCCGTACCAGGTTTGCTAACAGAGACCATCCGAAGTGAAAAGATCTGAAAGAAAAGCCGTTGAAAGACGTTGTCCAATAATGGGATCCGACGTCATCTGGCAGGCAACGGATTTTGCTGCGTTCAAACGGCCAAGCAGCAGATCCCACTGGAAAAATCCGCTTCTAATCTTCAAGTGATTGCTCCGATTATCGCGCCGGCGGATTGCGTTTTTCAGGGTCGCAGACGCCCTGGTTGGCCAGCCGAGAATCCGCCTTCAGCTGTTAGCCAAGCAACAGGCAAGCGCCACCGTCTCCTAGCGCGGCTGTTGAGCCATTTCGCTGACCTCCCCGCTCAAGAGAACCATTGCGGTAGCCGGGGCCAAGCGGTAGAAAAACCAGCTGCATACTGCTGCATCCTTCAATCCGGGGGATTGAGTCTCCCTGGGGGATAATATGTGATGGTCAATGGTGTCAGCTCAGAGGGTGTCGGTTGACCAAGGGAATCCATCCACGTTTTGCGGACTCGTCACCTGAAGTCTGGAACCTGCTGAGGCCCTTCTTTTTCAGTCCGCTTGTTATTGGCCAGATACCAAGCTTCTTAATGCTTCAAGAACCGGAAGCAATGCGCTTTCCATACCTATGACAGATCTAGATTAAAGTTTATTCTGGCTGGTTTGCACTGGTGAACTGGCAGATGGTTTCCCTGACCAAGTCAACCGTCCCCCGTTTCAAATGCGTCCACGGGTACCTACCTAGTGTAGGCAGGAGTGGGGGTACCGGCAATGCCCACCAACCTCTTGAGTCCAAGTCAGCAGGACGACCCACGTTTGGAGGCAGCTGCATGGACGCCCGCGCTTATCAACCGCTGCGAGCAGTGCTTTCGCGGTCACAAGCCCAACCAAAGCCCTCGCGACGGGAACCAAGTGCCTGCCTCACTGCCTCATTGCCTTCAAGAGAGTGAGGCTTGCTGGAGTTTCCCCTTCTTAATCTTGCTGCTCATCCTTTTTCTCTTTCGACTCCACCATAGACCTTTTTGCCGCTTGCCGATTGCGCTGCTCCACGCTCGCTTGCTCTCATTGGAGAAACCTCTGTGGGTGGTGCTGCAGTCTCGGTACAAGCTCCCTCGACGTCTCTGCGACAGGTCAACACAACAAACCGGCAAATCAACGAGCCAGCGAGCCAACGAGAACCATTGCAAGCTGCCTCGCCTCGGACGAAATATGAAATAGAATCGAATTCCATCTCAGCACTCCTACGAAATCAACCATGTCAGCCTCGGGCAGAAACTCGCCGGCGCCAGCGCTGCCCGTCTCAACCCCACAAGGTTCATTCCGAGCCAGGTCCTACGGCACATCGGTACCTCGCGCCGAGTCGATTGCTCGTCTAGCTTCTCCCGTTCCCTCACAGCAATTCGGCACTTCGTCCCCAAAATTCCAAGTATCCACCCCGACCGCCGGCGAGGAGGGCGAATCTAGCCCATTAATACCGCTTCCTGGCCCGGGGTCAAATGTTGCCGGTCCTGGCATCTCTGCCCTGGCTGCCGCTCTCTCCCACTCGTTTGGCACCTCGCCACCCCGATTTGGCACTCCGCCAGTCCGTCCGCTCTCTCCCGCCGCATTCGGTGCCCAGCTTCCCGCCTCAGCAACGCCCACCAACTATGGCTCGTTCGACGCGAGGTCGCGACGTGCCCCGAGCGTTTCTGGTGGTGTCCCGGGGGCTTATGAGGACCCCGAGATAGTCAAGAGACACCTGGTACAACCCGGTGACGGGGCGTTGGACGATGAGGGCTGGAGGAAGGTGAGCGATGGGACTAAAGGCAAGCAGCCTGCCGCTGGGCTGCTGGATGACGATGACGAGGAGTTCTCAAGTCTAAAGCTTCAAGGCGGTGACATTACGCGACCGATCTACAAGTGGACCGAAGAGGCCGATCAGCGGAATAAGGTCCAGCGCAGCAAAAGCTTTAGCGTTCCGCGCCCCGAGCCCGAAAACGAGGTGCTTGACATTCACACTATCAAGGTGCCTGGCGGCTTCAGGCGTAATTTCCTGAGGCGAGCAGCAAAGGATTCATCAGCAAATTCGGATGATATGGAAGCCGGCGAAGGCACAAGTCGGAACGCTCCTCAGTCCGCCTTGTTTACAAGCAGCTTCCTCGAGTTCTTGTCTCTATATGGCCACTTTGCCGGTGAGGAGCTCGAGGAAGATGACGAGGTGTTGGGGCCCGGCGAGTATTTCTCATCGGGCAGCGATGCCGGAGACTTCCACAGTGACGACGAGGGCTCCGACGATGACCGAGAGCCAATGGAAGAAAGCACACTGCTCACCCCATCTAGGCGGAAACGGAGGAGGAAGGAGCGTGGTGGAAGTGGGCAAAACAGTCCGATGAGTGCCGCCCTGCTGCTTCTGAAGTCGTTTGTTGGCACAGGCGTCCTGTTCCTCCCTCGTGCATTCCTCAATGGTGGTATGGTTTTCAGCAACTTGGTCTTGCTGTTTGTCGCCGGCCTCAGTTACTACTGTTTCGTTTTGCTGGTCACCACTCGGTTGAAGGTCGAGGGGTCGTTCGGTGACATTGGAGGCATTCTCTATGGCAAGTGGATGAGGAATGTCATCCTCGCATCCATCGTGCTCAGCCAAATTGGTTTTGTCGCCGCCTATATTGTTTTCACTTCCGAGAACCTGCAAGCGTTTATCCTTGCGGTCACGGGCTGCAAGACGGTAATCCCCATTACTTGGCTGATCATCATGCAAATGGTGGTATTCCTGCCGTTCTCGCTGCTTCGCGACATTGGCAAATTGGGGTTTACAGCCCTTGTTGCCGATGCCTTCATTGTTATCGGATTGGCCTACCTCTTCTACTATGATATCCTCACGCTGCACAACGAGGGTTGGGCGGATATCATACTCTTCAACAAGAAGGACTGGAGTCTCTTTATCGGCACTGCCATCTTCACCTTTGAAGGAATTGGTCTCATCATTCCCATACAGGAGTCGATGAAGCACCCGGAGAAGTTCCCCAAGGTCATGTTTGTCATCATGATCATCATTACCACCCTGTTTATAGTAATGGGCGCTGTCTCGTACGCCGCCTATGGCTCCAAGACGGAGACGGTGGTACTGCTCAACCTGCCGCAGGACAACAAGCTTGTCAACGGCGTCCAGTTTCTTTACTCTCTTGCCATCTTGCTCTCGACACCTTTGCAGATATTCCCTGCAATCCGCATTACGGAAAATGCATTCTTCACTAAGAGTGGCAAGTTCAACCCCTACATCAAGTGGCAGAAGAATGGATTCCGCTTCGTTGTCGTGGCAATTTGCGCTCTTATTGCGTGGGGCGGTGCCGACAACCTGGACAAGTTTGTCGCCCTCGTCGGTAACTTTGCCTGCATTCCCCTGGTGTACATCTACCCAGTAAGTCTGCCCTGTCATCTCGAGTTTCATGGATCCACTGCTAACATCTATTTCAGCCGTTGCTGCACTATAGGGGCGTGGCCAAGAGCAAGCTGCGAAGGTATTCGGACATTTTTCTTTGCATTTTCGGCTTGGTTGCCATGGCGTACACGACCAGCTTGACGGTAATGAGCTGGGCGAACAGCGGGGGAGGGCCAAAGCTACCTAGCTATTGTGATGTCAAGGGCATGTAAGAGGAAGGCAGGATAGCTCTCCATGAGCGGACTTCTTGTTTCCTTTGTGGACTAGCGTAACTATTAGCACTGGACCTTGCATCATGATTGCTCATGGGGGATCGGGCAGCTGTTGGAGCTACTGGTTCTTTGAGCGGCTATTGGATTAGGGAGTTAGATCGAAGAGCGTTGAGAGACAAGAAGAGGCTCATCGCCGCTTGATTGCATGCATGAGATAGTTTTCGATATTGGGGGCAGGAATAGACAGTTCATGGCTGTCCACTGGAAAAGGCGTACCTAGCAAGCTTGGATAAAAACCTATTGGTTGTCAATAAAGGTTCCGTCCCATGGGACAAAGACGGTCCATTCGCTCAACATTGTGACTTCTTCAACATGACCGTTCATTCCAAGTCGTTGTGGTGGGGGGGTGTGAACAACAGGGCACAGACCACCAGCTGTGGGTACTTGTCTTCCTGCGGCTCGGCGGTCCCTTCCTTGGCCCGAACCTAGAATAGTCACCACATACAATCCGACCGACACCAGCCTCGACCACAAGCAACGGTTTTATTGCACCCTGAATTTTGCTTGCATCAATTTAGCCACCGTTGGATAACTCCTGGATTTTATTGTCAACGTTGCTCATCCAACATGAACGCGCCTGATCGGTTAGTGGAAACATTTCATTAGTCTATGTCTCCAACTGTCGCAGAGAAAACTTGGAGCCGATAATTCGCAGTAGTTCGTGATGAGCCGTCGGCGCGAGTGCACTAGCGGTTGGAACACTGGGATTTGACTGGAAAGCAAACATCGCCGATGAGCAGAGCGCCGAGACCATGGCTGTTCATCGATACCTGAGGTTGCGAGCGGGCATGTTGTTGTCGGCC
Organism: Lasiosphaeria hispida; assembly: GCA_033439745.1. Classification (NCBI taxonomy): domain Eukaryota; kingdom Fungi; phylum Ascomycota; class Sordariomycetes; order Sordariales; family Lasiosphaeriaceae; genus Lasiosphaeria; species Lasiosphaeria hispida. Next base: position 3,230,508 of record JAUIQD010000002.1, on the reverse strand, counting down.
ATGTCAAGACTCGGCAGGTGTGGCCTGGAGCTCTCTCGTTGTGGTAGCCGCACACCGAGCAACCCTCCTCGCCTCTTTCCTTCTATTCCCTTCAGAAACCAGGCATCCTGAAAATTCCTTCCACTCTCCCACACTCCAAAAGCAAGCCTAGCTTCCCGGCGAGAACCACTGCAATAGCAACAACAAGTCAGCCGAGACGCATATACTCCTTCCTTTTCAGCCAGGATGGCTTCGACCAACATCAAGCACGCTAACATTCCCGACACTGGGTTGGACATCTTGGCGAATCTCTTGCGTTTGGACGACCAAGCTAACCAGATTCCAGCTTCGAGCTCTTCCTCCTTGGAGATGGCGAAAAGAAGATCACAGAGCAGGTCTTCACGGGTAAGTGTGGCCGGCGCGATGGGGCAGAGATCAGGATCCGATACTGATGATAACAACCAGGCATGTCCAACACGTCCGACTTCATCATGTTGAAGGAGGACCACACCCTTGGCAATCTCATCTCCGAGCACCTCAAGAAGGCCCCCAATGTTCTGATGGCCGGATACAAGAGTAAGTCAAGAACCAAAACCAACGAATGCGCAAAAGCCCGAGGCCCTGTGAGACTAACGATTACAGTCGCTCACCCCAATGTCCCTGAGGTCTTGATCCGTATCCAAACAGATGGATCGGTGACACCCCGCGAGGCACTTCTCAAGTGCTGCAAGGACCTGGTCCAAATGTACGCCAAGCTCGGCCGCGAATTCCAGAAGGAACTTGCTCTGCGCCAGTACGCCGATCAGGGTGATCAGGCCAACAATAACGGAAACAACAACAGTGGCCAAGGCCATGGAGGCTTTTAACTTCTTCTGTTGTGCAACGACATGAGTCTCGGTGGTGCGGCATTGGGATATGGAAATAAGGCGTTGAGGGGACTGGCTGGCTGGCTGCTTTGTTTTGCTACCCCGTCTGGATTTCCCTTTTCATCTGGGTTCTCGATCGCTATACGGCGTCCCGGTTAGGTGGTCATGGCTTCTGCGGGGGTTTGGCATGGACAGCCGGGGCTTATGTGGCAGGGCTGGAATACATCCGTCAATGCAGATGGCGTTCTTATGACTTGGTTTTGGTTTTGTTTTGTGGATTTCTTTTGATGCGAAAAGTTTTGTTTGGTATCATGAAGAGAGGCGGTAGAACCGCCTCGTTTCCATCAAAACATAGACCCTACTGAGCCTCATGGCTGGGTTGCCCCAAGCTACTATTCACCTTGCAGTGCTTAACCCCGCAACAGCTACCTATGGAGATGCCGACGTGGCAACTGGTCCCTCGCCGCCGGGTATCAACTAAGCTCATATTAGGCAAGGACGGCAGAAGGTGATATTGAACAGTATTTACCATGCAAATGTTGTTTCCGTTCAGCAGGATCTTCTTCAGCTTTGTATGGTCACCAGAGTAGTCACTGAGGAAGTATTAGTGGGGATTAATACGAGAAGGGCGTGAAAGGGAGGTCTGTGTCATACAACTCGGTCACATCCTCCAACACCATGTCTGTCAAGCGGCGTTAATCCAGGATATATCAAACGAGACTGCATAGGCTTGCACATACTGACGTAGTCATCGAATCCGACCAATGTGCCAGAGAATTCTAGAACAACGGGTTAGGACGGCTTGGGCTTGAGAGCTTGGAATGGGGTGTGGTGAACCCTTGTCTCCCTTCATGATGACCCAGATGCGGGACCCGACGCATTTGTCGATGAGCTCTGCATTGCAAGTTAGTTTGGGCTCGAGGAAGGGGTATATATTTTAGCGGGAAATCTGGCGAATGAGGGACCCACCGAGAGGAAGGAGTTGGGATGCCATAATGTTGTGCTGGTCTGTCTGTTTAGCGATTTTAGGGAGGCAGTTCTATTCAAATCATGAACTCGCTTGTCCTTCAGCGATGTTGGTTGCGGCGGAGGGCTATCCTGTGCTTGGTGGAGCTGATGTCGCGTAGCACTGGATGCCGGTTATCGGTTATCTACATATTTATCTGTTGTGGCGGGGTCCTGCGCTGGCGCTGGCAAACCTGTCAGGCAATTTTACTCCCCGCGACGCGTTCTGCCTGCCGTTGCGCTGTAACCTTTTGAACCTAATTTAGGCCGCCATGTTGACAGCGAGGTTATGATACCCCCGAGCCATGGCGCATTACGCTCGCTACGCTTCACCAACTCAATGAGATTGAGAGCTTTGCATGGCGTGTATGGTGTTGGCAACCTGCTGCGATGCCGGTGTTTCTGCGCATCGCCACCTTCGTCTGCCCCGTCTTCACTGTTTGTATCGTAAGTGAGCCCTCTCATGCAGGCCAGGAACCCCCCCCCTGATTTCAGTGCAGATACATGAGTTCCTCTCGCCACGGTCTCAGAATGGATTCCCCTAAGCGAACAACTCAGAACACATGGCACGTTAGTCGCGGAATTGTATTCGCTAGCGACAATCAAGTTGTTTACCCTCGGCTACCGCTCTCGAGGTATCTTAGCACACCGTCACTTGTCATACATGAAGATGGCCCACCCGAACCCTTGCCTGGGGAACTACTTGACAAAATCGAAGATCTCCAAACCGCTGCCAGTGGTCAGGACCTCGTCCTCAATGTCTCCGCCGCCGTCGATGAAACGGCCCATGGTCCTGAGCCAACTACAGTTACAAACAATGTGCCCGAGTCTGATAATCCAGATCCCTGCAAGCCGCCCTTCACGCCCCTAGAATTCAGAATTCCGGATGAACTATTCCAAGCTGCCAAAAATGCCGCGGAGGGGACGCCCGAGTCCTTCTGGTCCTATGCGCTATACCGAGGGCCGGAAAAGGACGGCGTGCCTGGTGAAAAGCCCAAGGTTCACTATTGCAAATCTAAACTCACGACCGAGCGTGTTATTCAGCAATATTTCATGGACGAAAAGGTCCTCGGCTTCGACCTTGAATGGGAGGCCGAGGCCAACAAATTGTCGGGCATTCGCCGGAACGTATCCCTTGTCCAAATCGCCTCGCCGAGTCGCATCGGTCTATTCCACCTAGCCCGGTTTCCCAAGGCGGACAAGACAGAAGATTTCGTCGCGCCGTCGCTGAAGAAGATAATGGAGGACTCAGAGGTCACCAAGGTCGGTGTCTGGATCAAAGGAGACGGTACGCGGCTGCGCAGTCATTTGGACATTCATTCGCGTGGTCTCTTTGAGCTGAGTCATTTATACAAGCTCATCAAATACTCGATCAGCGGCGAGCATGAGCTGGTTGACAAGAGGCTGGTGGGCATGGCGAACCAGGCTTCTGAGTATTTCCAACTACCCCTTTTCAAGGGGAAGGATGTCCGCACAGGCGACTGGTCGAAGGAGCTTAAAAATGAACAAGTCGTTTGTGAGTATTCCCCCATAACTCAACGGGCAATCCGCGGTACTAACACCAAACTACAGACTCAGCTTCCGATGCATACGCTGGCGTGCAGCTTTATGCCATGATGAACCACCATCGGGAGAGTTTAAATCCCACACCACCTCTACCTCACCACGCCGATCTCAACCTGCCCATCAGGCTCGCCGACCGGACCATCCTCCCGGTCACAGACGAGGAGCCAGAACAAGAACCCATCGTGATTAGCAGCAACACTGGTGTGAGCGGGTCTGTCGCGTTTGCCAAGTACCTAAGCTCCCTTGGCATGCGTTACAACGTCAAGGTAGAAGAAGACGAAGACAGCCCTGCAGAGCAAGAGCCTACCATCACCCCCGCTCCTACAAGCTCCCAAAAACCATCCAAACAAATAACCAAGCACCCAAAAGTTGCCGAGGCAGAGGCCCTAGCCGCGGAACAGCGAGAAAGGCCTCTACCGGGCAACAAGGGTCGCGCCCCGGCCCATAGCCTCCGGGCGTATTACCTATGGCACGAAAACAAGGACCTAGGACCCGAAGAGATTGCGGCGCTGTTGCGAGATCCCCCGCTCTTGATAACAACGGTGGTGTCATACATTGTTGAGTCTATCCGGATCGAGAAGCTGTCGTTCGACAAGACTCGAGCACGGGAACTCCTTAACAAGGTGCCCAAGGAATCGTTGAACAGCTGGAAGTATAGGCCGCTGGCCAAGGCATGTGAATACATCGGGTGATGGACAGGGAAGGCTGGACTAAACACAGAACATAGAAAATATCCGTACCTATATAAAACAAAAATCATCGAGGCAACAAAAATCATGCGTTTGGGCCCTCGGAGCAGTTCACCATCATATGCGCTGATTATATCAAGCAGATCCATTTTATCGCTTAAGGTATCCTGGGTATTGTAACCTCTAGCGCCCTCCCACCTTTTGTTTCGGTTTTCTTTTTTTCAATTTCGTACAAATTCCCTCGCGACTACATTCCTCCCGCTATTCACCTGGACCTTCTTGTCCTCGCCACCGCTGAAAATACCCAGTCCATCCCACGCAAGCCCGAAGACCTTGTACCCATCGCCAGCCATGGCCTTCTTCCTGCCCTGGCGGCCCTCGCGCTCAATGACGCAGACGGGCTCGCTGACACTGCCGAGTCCGCCCTCGTCCTTGGTCGCGGGCCGCACACTCCGCAAGTCCCAGATGCGGCATGTGCCGTCGTGCGACCCCGACACCAGCGCGTACTCGTGGTCTGGCGACGGCGCCAAGCCGACGACCTTGTTGGTGTGGCCGCGCAGCGTCATGACCGACGTCGTCGTGGCGCTAGCGCGCGGGTCCACCAACGTGATGTGCCGCGCCGACGTGCCGGCGGCGAGCAGCGGCGCCGAGGCGCGCGGGATCGCGCAGAGGGACAGGAGCGGGTGCGAGGTGGTCAGGGTGCTGACAACGGAGCCGGTGGTGAGATCGAGCGTGCGGACGGTGTGGTCGTGCGAGACCGAGTAGGCCACGGTGCGGTCGCGCGGGTCGAAGACGGCCGCGCTGGCGGGCGCGCTGTGGACTTGCATCATGGACAGGGGGCCGCGCTGGGCTGTGGTGATGGAGGTGGAGACCTTGCGGCGCTTGGACATGTGCGCGCCGGGGAGGAGCGAGGCGTCGGCGTCGGGGGCCGAGGCCTTGGAGGCGGTCCAGAAGCCGATGGCGCCGTCGGCCGAGGCGGTCAGGATGCGCTTGGAGGATCCGTCTACCTCGAGCGAGTCAATGGAGCTCGTGTGGCCGTACAGCTCGAGGGTCGGCTTCATCCCCCCCGTGAAGTGATCGCTCTCGGTGTACTTCCACACGCGCACCGTCCGGTCCATGCCCGCCGAGGCGAGTTGTACATTGGACAAGAACTTGGCTGCTTTTATGCTCGACAAGTGTCCGCCATGGTTGGCCGAGGGCGACGTCGCGATGACGTTCCCGGAGGCGTTCCATATCCTCAGCAGGCCATCGTAGGAGGCCGAGAGAATCCTCTCCTGGCCGCTCTGGAAGTTGTCGCCCGACCACCGGCCGGCGGCCGAGGTCTGCGACAGCACATCGACAGCGCTGACCCAGTCGTCATGCTCGAAGCTGGTCTCGTATTTTGGGGGTATTAAGCTGCGGACGTACTGCAGCGTGACGTTGGACTCGTGCGAGAGGCCGTTGGTCTCGAGGTACTCCTGGAGGTTGGTACGGAGAAAGCTGCCGTTGACGAGGAAGTCGAAGGGAACTGAGGCGGTGTCGAGCATAGACTCGGCGTTGAGGATGCGGGAGAGGCCATGGCGGCCGATGTCTGCTGGCACGAGGAGTTGGCGCTTGGTCTCAGGCAGCTGGATATCCTCTTCGGTTGTGGTGAAGGTCACCTTGACCTGGACGCTGGGCTCGGCGTCGGTTAGCTGCTCCATTTTAACGCCAGGGTAGTGATTTCTAGTGGGAGGCTTCAATTGGGTATCGGAATCAGATATCGAGTTCGGAGAGCGTGAGGTTGGAATAACAGCTTACTGAGGTTGCCAATAGAGCTGGCTCGACAGGGGTTCAATCCCAAGTTTTTTTTTTCTTGCCTGCCCCACGCCTTATCTTATCGCGCGTTAGCGGGGCAAGCAGCTCCTGCTTGCTCTGGGCCAACAGTGTCGCGCAACTACGCCCCGTCTCATTAAACAAGTCGCGTCTGTATTTTTGCAGAACGCGTCACATCGCTTCCCGAACCCATGTTGCTGCCCGCAAAAGACGTCAAACATCTCCCATCGCCGGCATAGACAACCGCCAGGACATAGTCACCATGGTGACACTCAAAGATGTCCTCCACTCAGGCCTCCTGCAAAAGCCCTCGTACGGTCAATTACACCCCCTTTCAAAAACGTTCAACCGCTAACAGCTCAATTGCAGAGGTGACGAGCCTAAGGTCCTGCAGCGCAGCGAGTCCAACTACACGCCCCTTCAAACCTTCAACCTAGGCAAGGACCTTCAATACCAGCAACAGTTCGCCGATATTTACTTCCTACGGTTAACCAAGATCAAACCTTCGCTCGAAGAGGTTGCGAACAGCGCATGGGAGGGTACCGTCATTGGCGACGAGACGGCCAAAAAGGTTGAACGGGTCCTCGATGTTCGCCAGGGCGAGCTGTGCTGGGTTGTCGCCACCGTCTACATGGACATGCCGGCGAAGCCCAATATTTTGGAGGATGTGTCCAAAGATGTGAGTTAGGGATTAGGGGCTTTCGGAACTTTGCACTAATGTCCCTTCTAGCGTTGGATCTCAGCACCCAGCACAGTCCAAAAATACTATTCAGAGGATGGCCTCGATTCCGTCATGCTAGAGGACGAATCAGGTCGTATCCGCCTTGTTGGTAACGTCCTCAAGAAATATTTTCTGGTTACTGGCTGCATTATCGCTGCAATGGGCACCGAAAATGCCAACGGCGAATTTGATATTATCGATCTTAAGTTTGCCAATCTGCCGCCGCAGCCTGAGCGATGGGAACTATCCAAATCCTCACAAAAGGGTACCAAGTCAGGAAGAAAGGAGACAAAGATCAAGGATGAAGATGTGGAAATGATAGACAGCGCCCCGTCTACACAAGGGAAGAAAATAGCAATCGTCTCAGGGCTTGAATTCTCCGGGTCAGACAGTTCATACGCCATGGAGCTGAATCTCCTACTGGAATTCCTCCTCGGCGACATTCTTGACCCCGCCGCACAGAGTGAGACAGCACAAATCAGCCGCCTCGTTATCGCCGGAAACTCAATCACTTCTGAAATCAAGGCCGTCGAAGAGCCCACGGAAAAGAAGTTGCACAAGAAGTACGGCTACGACAGCACAGCTTACAATGCCCAGCCATCTAAGCTCTTCGACGACTTCCTCTCTGAGCTCCTCCCAACAATCCCCATCACCCTCCTTCCCGGCCTCCTAGATCCCGCAAACGCCAGCTACCCCCAGCAGCCCATTCACCCCGCCATGTTCCCCAAGTCAAGAGCATACACATCCATTCCTGGCGCGGCGGAGCCGGGGTGGCTGGATACAGTGACAAACCCATGGGAGGGTGAGGTCGAAGGGTGGAGAGTCCTCGGGACATCCGGGCAGAACCTCGATGACATATTCAAGTATGTCGACAGTGATGATCGGCTGGGCATGATGGAGGCCATGTGCAGGTGGCGCTGTTCTGCACCGACTGCCCCTGACACATTATGTAAGCTCCATCCCTGACCAAACATTTCCGATCATGGACTAATGAAGACTTCCAGGGGCATACCCGTTCCAAGATGACGAGCCATTCGTCATGAAGGAGTGCCCTCATCTCTATTTTGTCGGCTGCCAGCCCGAGTTTGGAACGACAGTTATTAGTGGGCCGGACGGACAGATGGTGAGGCTAGTCTTGGTCCCCTCGTTTTCAGCGACCCGTGAGGTCGTCTTAGTAGACATGGAGACGCTAGATGTTTCGACAGTTAAATTTACTGCGTAGGTGAAATATCTGCCGTCTGGCCATCCAAAGCGGCACTAGGACGGGATTATGGAGCTACAGTTTCCTTTTGGGTTGTGCTCAGGCAAGTTCACAACAAAATCATGAAAGCGCTGATGAATTAACGAATTGCTATGAAATCAATGCTACTGCAGCCTTTTTGTGCTGCTATGAATTTCATGCTACTGCGGCTGCTGTGCTGCTATGATTTCCAGTGGATTTCATGTTGCTCCTTATGCCATTGTTGCTTTTGATACCCCTCCGGTGTAAATGCCCAGCCAGTCCTTTCCTTCTTCCCGGTCCCAGCCAGTGGCTGTTGGTGAATATGCGTATGTCCATATACTCGATCTGTATCTCTGACGCGTCTGCTAAATGTGTCTAAGAGATTGATCGAGCGAAGAAGTAGTCGGTAGTGCTGATGCTGAAAGTGCTCGAATATCCCATCGATCCGTGCCCAATTATAGAAACAAAACGCCAAACAATACCCAGGATGTTCCTTGTGTATGTTATGCTCGGGGTATCATGTTAAGATCTTCCGCGAAAAATCAAATCGTTGGGCCTGCTCTGAGAGCTGCTCTCAAGCCCGGAATGAGCGAAGCTGTCCATCAAACCGCTGGATATGGATGATCAACGACTTGCGGGGGCGAGTACGGCGCTTGTCTTCACCGTCGTCATCACTCTCAGAATCGGAATCGGAATTGGACTCGGAGGAGTAGAGTTCGTCCTCTTCCTCGTCAACACCCTCAAAGAGGGCAAGATCGCGGGCGCGATGCATCTCGCGACGCCGCTCCGCTGTGAAGTAGTCTTCCCACAGGCCCTGACGAACGGCCTGCTCCGTGTCCACGGCGGCCATGCGGATACGCTGATCCAGGGCCTGCAGGCTCGCCTTGGCCAAATGGCCCATGTCGACGCGGCGCTTGCGGATCAGCTTGTCGTTCTGCCACATGTTGCGGTCGATCTCGTTGTGCCGCAGCGTCTCCAGGTGGCGCGGCAGGAAGCGCATGTCGATGGTGGTCTCGAGGTGGCGCGGGACCATGTCCTCGTCCGACTCATCTTCGTCGTCGGCATCGTCGTCCTCGTCGTCCTGGGGCTGCGCCTGCGTCCCCCGTCTGCGCTTCTTGGCCGGCCTGGCGATCTTGACGTTGATGTTCAGGAAGTTGGTGTCGATCTCGAAGAGCGCCCCGGCAATTCTGTGGCCCTCGGCGAAGAACGGGACGACGTTCATGCCGCCCGTGCGGTTGTTCTCCGGGGAGATCGTGATGCTGAGGGTGTGAAGGTAGATTTTGCCACGGGGAAACCAAGCTGGGATCGCCGAGCCAGCATTTCGGGAGTCGTAGTTGACGAGGGACCAGAGTGCCGCGACCATCAGGTCTTCATACTGGCTCTCGTGACGGTTGGGCTCGAGCTCAAGGCTCACATGGCGAAGAAGGTAGCCGTACTTCTCAACGTTAATTCCGCGGCCGGAGTGTACGCCATCATCGCGTTCCCTCCACTCACGGATGGCTCTGATGATTTGGTTGTGGTTGTGCCGCCTGCCAAGGTTGAGACTTCTGAAGCTCAACGCCGAGTCACGCAGCATATACCGGAATTTGTTCTCGGAATAGAGAACGCGTGTGCCTTCAACGGCAACTTGGCGACACACACGCAAAATCCGCGTGTCAATGATGGTGTCAGTTTCAGCAACTTGTTGTTGTCGGAGACATCCGCGCGAGCGACGTGAGGTGCTACGGACCGCTTCAGTCCAGAGCTTAGTGACGTTGATGGGGTTCTTCTTCACAAGCAGATAACGGTAGATCTTGTCGCGGATCTCAGGGGCTATGGTGAAGAAGTAAGCCTTGGGCTGAATGATGTCAGTGGCTTGGGATAGTCTCTGGGTCAAGTTGGTCTGAGGCACAGCATTTCTTGCCGGAGCACAAGACTGGGGTACGTTCTGTACCCGTGGTTGATGGGGGGAAGGGTGCAAGGCAAACGACCGGCCCTGTAACTGTTGCTGTCTCTCCTGTTGGGGGGTTCCGCGTATATGAGGACGGTATTGAGCGGTATGAAACATCTTGACCCTTTTGGCCGATGGCAAGACTACCTCAACGTCCTTGACAAGGTCCTCATCGTCCTCGATCAGGATGCTTCTGATCTCCTTTCGGAACATCCCCCGCGGCTGCTCAGGCTCCGCAACATCTTCATCGCGGTTTCCCATAAACGATGTCTCGCGATTCGAATACCAGCTTGGTGTGTATGTGGGGTAGGTGCGGCGGGTCAGCTGGACGAAGGAGGGCTTGGGCGTGCGACGCTGGGCTGGATTTTGGGATGCTGAGTCGCCCTCGAACTTATCGAGTTGGATGACTGTTCGAGGCTTGCTACGGTTCCTGATGGTGACATTTACTTCGCCCAGCCCATTGCGTGCCTGGACTTTCTCCTGGGTTCTCTCCTGCATTCTCTTTTGCTCCCTGACCCAGCTCTCGGTATGGGTAATAGGCTGCTCACGGTATTGGGACTGCTGGCTCAGCAGACCAGAACCACAAACTTGGGACTGATGGCTCAACAAACCAGAGCCATAAACCATTTCGGCTGGCCGCTTTCGAGTCGCCATTTTAGAAGGCATGTTGGGCGAATCCTCTTGGTCTCCTAGTATTTATGTCAATACGCGACCCTGAAGAATTAGAGTAGGGTTGCCTTGTGGGGGTTGAAGGTTGGACTTCCTATGTGTATTGATGAAATGCAATGCGGCCGAGTGGGTAGCAGTACGTCAAGTGCAACCTTGGCTAGTGTGTGAAAGTGGAGGTAGGTAAAGGATCCCGGTTAGTACAACCGAAAGTTCGCTGTTGGATGCAGACCAACGGTAATGATATTCAAGAAATGTGTTATTGAACTGGGACGGGAGGGACGACTGGGCCAGGGAAGGTGTTATTGAACTCGACGTTAGAGACGACTTGGGTTCAAGAAATATGTACTTGAACTTGACGGGAGGGACGACTGGGTTCAAGAAAGGTGTTGTTGATCTTTGAACGGGAGGGACGACTAGGAACATACCTCGACTCGTGTGTTTGAAGGAGATCCAGCGCACACAACACGCCACGGTTAACAAGGGCGAAGGAGTATAGTTCCACTGCCTCTGCCTCTTTGTCAAGCTAATAACGCATGCTGTTGTTAGTGGTACGCATGAAGCAATGAAGCAGGAAGAGGAAGAGAAGAGGAAGCAATGAAAAGGTGAAATGTGGAAGCGAACGGTTGTAGGAGAAAGAAGGTTGAGGGGGGGTCGACCGGGAAAGAAAAGCCGCGAAGAGAATGCCGTGGAAAAAACGAAAGGATAGAAGAGAGTAGGCTCCCTGAGCGACCAGCTCAACGGTTAGCAAAGCGGCGGGAGGGCGAAATACTTAGATGGGGGTGGTAAGATGAAGATCCCAGGCCGCACAGTTTAGTGGGGAAACCCCATCAGGAAGAAAAGACCCTGAAGTGTGAAGTTCGCGGCACGAAAGAAGAAGAAATGGTGCAAGTTAAAACTCACATATATTTTCTAGATAGGGTAGGTAGCCCGCCCCAGCTTTGCCCGCGGAGGTTGAGATCAGGGAAGGAGCAATCCGCTTCTGGGCAAAAACCGGCGGCGGTGATAGTGACAATTTGCAGATGCCAGGATGAAGAATGTTGCAAAACCTTGTCTTAGAAAGGTGTGGGTAGAGGAATCAGAGCGGCGAAAACTCCCCCGGGAACTATGAATACGTCGAAGAAAGGGCCACCATGGAACAGAAAACAAGATGTCTGAAAATCAGCGAGCGTTCCTACCCATCTATTGACCTCGACCTAGAGTCCAAGTTTTCCCTCCAAGATTCTCCAAGATTCCTCAAGACAGCAGCGATGCATACCTACCTAAGCTACGCACTTGACTACACACTTAACTACACTCATACCTGGAGTAATCGAGGTGACCCCAAAGTTAGTAAGGTTTTTACATGGAGTTCGGACGGGACATATCTCATCTAGCGTTCAGATGGCATACCAGTCTAGCAAAAGACAGTGAGTAGTCAGTGGGTTACCTCAGCCAAGTGCTATATGATGGACAATACTTCGACCTACTACTCCTAAATTTCGTGATAATGATGATGCACCCTTTGTGGTTTCTCGAGTTCCATGTTGGGTAGGTCTGAGTTAGGAAAGCACGATCAAGGAACTACGACCGCCATCCCGCAATGCCAGCACCGCTTATTGAATCCCACCGTCAATTGATATGCGTTCCTTGGAAATTTGAGATGCAATGGACATTGTGTTGTAAACAGGGTCAAGCTGATCCGAAGCATGGCTTACGCACAAGAACCTGTCCACAGCATCCGACAGACCGAAAGACTCGGACCATGTTTCCCAACTACACCTCCATGAAAATAACCTATGATATCTGTCAGAATCTAATTCCATCCACAGGCGCCTCCCCTTCGTGCTGATTCAGCCTACGTTCCTACGCCTGGGTTTGTGGTGGAGATGCATGCGGTCAACACCGCCAAGGCGCAGGAAGGCAGCAATCCACACTCGTACCACGCATCGACGGAAGATAACAGCCGGGAACAATGCCCCAGAACCTTCCACTTTGAGATACGATCAATTCACAATTCGGCATAAACACTGCAAGAAGGCGGAGATGTCCCGCTCCGGTTCTCGGTCGGGAAACTAGCCGCCCTCGTTTACCATCGGGTTTACTCTAACAACTCTAGCCGCTTCAACACCGCTCCCGTTCCGCGACAACATTCGACCTGAGCATGGCGTACGCTGCGTGTGATCCGCGCTCCCCGGCAGATAAGACGCGCCCAAGTCAAACCCGCCAGTATTTCAACGTGTCAGTCCCCGGGCCACAAGTGTGAATGTCGTGGTCATGCGTGTGGATTTCCTGGCACTTTTTATGTAATACGCCACATCACAAGACCGTTCTTCCTTCCTCGGCCGGTTCAACACCTAAAGCTGTCGCTTGCTGTCTCAAAAATTACCATAAGATCTGCCCGTAAACAGCCACCAAACCCATTGATCAAAGGCCTTCTACATCGTCTCAGGGCCATCCCATCAACTTCCCTGCTCAGCTCCACATTCCGAGAAAAGAACAAAAGGCAAACTCTGTCACAATGGGCTCCATGACCCCGTCCCCTCCCAACCCCTGGATCGAGACACCGCTCGTCTATTCGGCTCCCCTGTCTCGGGCAGCCAGGTGCAACATCTATCTCAAGCTCGAAAACCTCCAGCCCTCAGGCTCCTTCAAGTCACGGTAAGCATCCAACCCCCCTCCCCACTTCAAACGCCCTCGCTAACCCACACCAGGGGCATCGGGAATCTCATGTCCCGCGCGGTAAATGCCAATCCCTCGCAAGACGTCCACTTCTACTGCAGCTCAGAAGGCAACGCGGGTCTCGCCTGCGCCACGACCGCCCTCGGCCTCGGCCGCAAGGCGACCATCGTGGTCCCACAGACGGCCTCGCCCCTCGTCATCGCGCGGCTCCGCGGCCTCGGCGCCTCGGTCGTCCAGCACGGCATCAATTGGCCCGAGGCCGACGGCTTCCTGCGCGGGACCCTCCTCGCGCCCGAGCGCCAGGAGCCCAACACCCGGGCCGTGTACGTGTCACCGTTCGACCACCCGGATGTCTGGGCGGGCGCCGCGACGCTGGTGGATGAGCTCGCTGCGCAAATGCAGTCGAATCATGGGGAGAAGCCGATTGATGGGATTGTGTGCAGTGTTGGCGGTGGTGGGCTGCTGAATGGTGTACTGGAGGGTGTCCAGAAGCACAAGGGGTTCATTGGAAGACAGGGGCGGGCGCCCAAGGTCTTGGCTGTCGAGACCGTCGGCGCGGATAGCCTGAATTCCAGCGTCCGTGCCGGCACCCACGTTACGCTGCCGGGCATCACGTCGATTGCGGCGTCCCTGGGCGCGACACGCGTCTCGGCCAAGTCGTGGGAATGGGTTGGCATCTGCGGCGAGGATCTCATCAGTGCGACCGTGACGGATCCCGAGGCGGCGATGGCGTGTGTGCGGTTCTTGGAGGAGGTGAGGATTCTCGTCGAGGTGGCCTGTGGTGCGACGCTGGCGACGGCGTATAATGGGGATGTAAGGAAGCACCTGGGCAAGGGGTTGAGTGAAGAGGACTGGGCGGAGAAAAACGTGGTTATGGTGGTTTGCGGTGGGTCCAACGCTAACATAGACACCATCATGAAGTACAGAGAGTTGTATGGCGGGAAATAAAAGGCTGGAACTGATTTGTGGGTACTCGGGTATGGCCGCATTCTATCTTTCGTTGTTGGGTCTGGTATAGACAAACTCGGTGTATCCTTCGGGAACGGTTGCGGATATCTGGTGAAGATCTTGATACACAAACTTGACCTCCCCAAAGTAATTGACGTCGCCTTCTTGCTCGAACCCTAGGCTGCGGAACAGCGCAATGCTCTTCGAGTTGTCTTGCTTGATCTTGGCCATAAACATCTTGAGCTTGGGGGCCGCCTTGTTACTCCCGCCATCGGAGTTCGCCGTGTACTCCTCCATTATGCCGCCCAAGTTGCGGCAAATGTAGTGCAAAAACGCCGACACCACCGCTCTCCCGATACCCCTGCCCCTGTCTTTAGAACCGGCGATCATGATGTCAACCTCGCCGACAACGGAGGCCTGATCATCACTCCCGTCGTCGCTGTCGTATGGGTACAGGAAGAGGTTGACGTCGCCAACCATCCTGTCCGGGGCATCCGCGGTGCCAGCCACGACGGATACGGCGCCCTCTTTTTTCTCTTCGACGGGCAGCGGCTGGCACACGATGAACGTTAGCTTGTCGTGCGAGGCGCGCCATGACTCCTGGTTCTCGTATTCATCCTCCAGCGTCAGCCGCTCAGATGCAGTTGCTTCTTGGATGGACTGCGGTCTCCTGTTAGTTTGATCACAGAGGTGTGAGGTTGATGATATTTTGGTGGGAAGCTTACAGGATCTTCCATCCATGCATGATATCTCAACACATGGCGGTGGTCATAGGGGACTAGAAGAGCATGCGCCGTTAAGACGGCTTGGCGTGGTCAGTCAGTCTGGAATGTGCGATCAGAGGATTATCGTGGAGCATACCTGCAAATTCATTGAGCTTCATTTTTGACCCTGCAAAATGATGTGCGTTCGATCTGCTAAGTAGGAGGTTAAGGTGTAAGATTGGTGAATCGGAGGTGTCAAATTAGATGGGTTTCAATGCGGTCGTTAGGTGGGGCCCCAGCCGCCCAAGCAAAGTCCAACAATGGGTTTTCCAGTAGCAGCAGGGAAAGACAACATTCCCTAGATTCTTCAAATTCTGACAGGCCACAATGGTACAGAGAGAATCTAACAGGGTATCTTAAATCTAAAGCCCATTCGGCACGCAAAGCCAGCTCTACAGGCACAAGAGCAAAGAGGAGTCGGTGTCGTTACAGTTATTATACACATACATATTGATACATCGTCGACTTCTGATCAAGCAGCCCAAAGTATGTTGCCGCTGAGTTGAGCGATTAATTGTCCAGACCCCTTGGAGGGAAAAGACCGTCCGGGCCGGGCATGTAGGCGGGAACGCCGTAGCCAAAATCGCTGTACGGAGTCGCATTCTGGATTTGCCTCTTGTCTTTGGCAACGCCCAAGATGTCGAGCAGTTCGGCTGACTTCTCAGGCATGACTGGCTGCAGGAGAATCCCCGCGAGTCGCAGGCTCTCTGCCGCAAAGTAGATCGTTCTGGAGAGTGAAGCCATTCTCCATGGGTCATGCACATCCTTCGCAATACGCCACGGCTCGGTTGCGGTAATGAACTTGTTTGTCTGTGTCTGTGTTAACATCATGTTTCGCTTCAAACCCGAACGTGGCATACCTGATTGAGCAGTTCCATGACCTCACGTAGAGCGGCACTGGGATCAAGGTCCTCCATATGCTTCTCTACCGCCGGGAGAACGTCCTTCAACAGGTTTTCTTGATGGTTGAAAATGTCATCCGATTCTGCACTCTGAACCCGACGCAGGCCGTTAACACCGACATCGGCGACGATTTTACCAACATCCCAAGCCTTAGCTTTGACCACGCGACTCGTCAAGTTGCCAAGGGTCCGCTGGAGCTGCTTCCGATACCTTTCGGCGATCATGATGTTGTTATAGTCGGCATCGTCGGAAATACCTCCGTCATGGATCATATAAAATCGCATCATGTCAGCGCCCCATTGCTCAATGGCAAAAAAGGGATTGACCACGTTGCCAACCGACTTGGACATCTTCTTCCGGTCCAAGGTCCAGTGAGCATGGCTAAGAACTCTCCTCGGCAGCGGCAAGTCCAGGGCCAGGAGGAGGGCAGGCCAGTAGACACAGTGGAATCGAAGAATATCCTTGCCAATGACATGCACGTCGGCCGGCCAGCCACCCTCGTGCTCCTTTCCTGGAGGCAGCATTGGGAAGCCTGCCATAGTCATATAGTTGACGAGGGCGTCAACCCAGACATATATTGTTTGCGCCGGGTCGTCTGGAACTCGGATTCCCCAGCTCAGACGTTCAACGGGCCTCGAGATGGACAGATCCTCCAGGTGGTTCTTGACCCAGTCCACGACACTGTTCATCCGCGCGGCGGGAACGACCCAGTCGGGATTCTTTTCGAAAAATTCCAGCAGCTTCTCTTTCATCTCCGTCATCCGGAAGTGGTAATTCCTCTCCTCCGTCCATTCCACCTTGCTTCCCGTTTCAGTTGACGCCATGAACACATCGGACGTGAAGGGGTCCATCTGTTTCGACACCTGGCTCTCGGGGTAGAAGCACTCGTCGCCCACGCAGTACCATCCCTCATGGACGGTCTCGTATATCAACCCCTTCTCCCTGAGCAGGAACCAGAAGTGCTCAACTGCTTTGACGTGGTCCGCATCCGTTGTCCGAATGAAGCGGTCATATTCGATATTGGTGCTGTCGGCCAGGTTCAGAAACTTGGCCGCGGTCTCGTCACAGAACTCCTTGGGTGACATGTTTTCCACCGCCGCAGCTCTCTGCACCTTCATTCCGTGCTCGTCGGTCCCCGTGCATAGCAGTGCCGTGTTCCCCTTGAGTGTTTGCCATCGCTTCAGCACGTCTGCCAGGACCATCGAGTACATGTGGCCGACATGTGGCGCTGCAAAGGCGGTCAGCATACTACAGAGCGCCGACCATTGGTCCTACAGCATACCGGCATTGACGTAGAAGATTGGCGTTGTAACATAGTAGGGCTTGGGGGAGGGCGACGTGGACTGGAATCGCCGTGGTGCGGATGCGGCGCTCTGGCTGCGGCATGATCGACATACCCAATTCCTCGACCAGGTCGGCGCTGGAGACCACCTGACGAGGCGGCGAGCTGAATAAGCTCTGAGAAGCTCCATCGGCACCGCTAGTCTAGCAATGCGCCGCTTCCGTCGGTTGTGATGAGCTCGAGGATGTCTTGCGTTGGCAACGAAATTTACGGAATCGCGAGATCAATAATATCCTTCTGCCGGGGACATACTAGAGAGATCGTTATATGTATTTAGCGGGGCTCCATTAGCCGACCTCAACAGTGGTCGTGGAACATGGAAAACCTCTAGAAGTAAGAACAAGGTAAAGAAATCGACCTCAGGCAGCTTAGAAACCATTCAATTCCCAATCAATAAGTAGTTCATCAATCGAACAAGTGCTCAAGGTGTCGAAGTATTGAGCATGACACATTTGACAGGGCCCGAGTGCTGACCTCCCAGGGACCCGCTCTGAGACGCTAAACAAAGCCCCAAAATTCGCAGTGGTGCACAGACCATTGCAAAAACCAATATATACCTCGCGAACCCCCCATCCATTTTCTAGCTTTTTCTCTTTCCTTTCTTCGCCCCCCGCAAGGGGTGGCATTTGGTCAATTTGAAACGATACAGAGAAGATTAGCATGGCCCCTGCACTAAGGATGACACGCTACTCAAAGAGACGCTAAACAATTTTTTTTTTTCGCCTTGTTCATGGCCAAGGGTCGTGACATGGAGGAGAAACGTCTTGTTTGGGATTGACTGGTGTTGTCGGATTGGTGGCTGCTTCAAGCCGCTGCATGGGAGGAAGCCCATTAGCCATCTGTGTCGCGCGGGTTGTTTGTGTCCTCCATTGGCGTGTTGAAGAGGGATCGCCATAACAATGTGTGACGTCTGCATCTGCAATGAGCCTTGACATATTGAGCTACAATAGCTTGACGGGACTTGATTGGCCGTGCGTGGTACAACATGGCGGCATACTTCGATCATAATGTCTGATGATGAGCAGGTGAATATAACGTCTCTCTTGTCTTGTTCTCAGACCCGTCCTTACGGGCTGTTCCGGATCACTAGGCATCAGAAGGCACAGCCCGAATATTTGGTAGTATGATCGAAGTTGAGTCTTCTGACCTGGTATGTGCGAGCAAACTCTGATATAAATTCGAAATAGTATGTGCAAGTCAAATTTCGGTCAAGATTCTGAAGAGAGTCACCGGGCAACCATATATCCGCCTATTATTCACTCGTCTGTAATGTGTCCCCATCTTTGTCCTTTCAGGCCCGTGGGGCTGCCAAGGCATACACGACTCTCCTCTTTGCCTTACAGTTTGGAGATGTGTATATGAAGCTGCTGTGGCCCATGTACACGACAGTCATGTCAGTAAATAGCTACAGTGTCTTCAATTGTCATTCCGAACTTACTTGGCGTTCAACAGCATCCTGCATGGACTAAGGTACCTAGCTTGGACGCTTCACTTCACGTCCCGTATGGGCAAAGACTATATGAAAGTTGTATCTTGTTACCGTGAGAGAAGGCGTTGTCCTGGCAGGCCGTCTTTTTGCAGACAGGGGCATGTTCGTTGGTCCTCGTAAACGCTAGCGACATCCTGCAGCATTACTGACGCTGGGCCTGCCGGGACCGGTATGATAACGCAAGAAAACAACCCTTACCAGACTCCCTCATGGGCCAGAACGAGAACAGGCTGCAGAACCCCCACGCCGTAGAATCACCCAGGTAGGTTGGGAATCGAGCAGGAAAAGGGTGCATCGGCACCTCAAGTTCGTTGTGGTTATCGTGTTGAGTACGTTCTGTCGAGTCATATGTATAGTCCCCCGATGGGATGGGGGTACCGTTGGCAAGAAGCTAGATCGGATGTTAAGCCTTCTCCCGTAGCGTTGAATCTTTGGGTGCGAGCTGGCCTTGATCGCACACCGAACACCTGAGCTAGCTTGGTGCTGAATGCCGCCAATATTGGTTTTATTCTAACAGCCCGGTGGACATATCGTGTATTGTTTTTCCAAAGCTGTACTTGCTGTCTTGCATGTCATGTCATGTAGGAACGCAGGACTGGCATTGGTAACGCAGCCGAAGCCTGACATCAAAAACCGATGAAGAGAGTGGGGCGTTATCTTCGGTGTCCAACTCGATCTTCCCGTACCGACTTGTAGGTGCGGTTGGCCTCTTCGAAGTAGGCGTGAAAATTTTGCGATTATATTCGCGATCGACTCCCAAAGGGGGTAGCTATCGCACTGCAGTCGGGCAAGGCCATGCGAGACATGGTACCACAGCCTCCACGAAAGGGGTGAGGCTGCCCCTGAGTCTTGACGGGAAAAATGATTCAAGACTGAAAGTTTAAGTGAAGGGTGGGTTGGTCCGCATGAATGAGATAATACATGGAAATTCATCATAAGTGCGGATCTGGCGGCAGAAGCCTAGAGGTTGATCGATGTTGAAATGCCGGGCATTGATGCATTGCTGTACCACCTTGGGCACTGACGCAGACAGCCCGCTCCCTCTCAAATGTGATGATGGTGCAAACGACGAAGGAACCGTGAAGGGCAGTAGCGATGTATCTTCTCGGTAGCGAGTCATCTCAAAAAATGGTAGGGTGGCCTCGGTGCAAATAATGGGCCAGGCAGTAAAGCCACCATAGGTCTGGCGTGTCATCTAGCGCCCGCAGCCGTATCCCTCCTCAAGGACCACCAACACCACAACACCACGGCAGGTTTCATGGAATGTCATCGGGAACCAACGCCTCGGGAGCTTAATTCCGGCTGGCTGAGCCTCTGAATCGCGGTGAAAGCCGTGGCCCTTCCTTCAAGATTATAAAGGGAATGGTAAGAATGTACGGTACCTGTCTCCTCGGCCAAGCAGTTACGGTGTGGCACACACAGAACAGCGATCACAGTGCCCTGCTTCTGTAGGAGCCGAGAAATAGACGAGAGAGGCAAAATGTTGTGTAAGGGATCCCAGTCCCCTGACCTCGGCCTGTGACTTGATGAGAAGTTGGTCAAAAGAAAAAAAGCAAACGGAACAGACAAACCGGAGGCATTGTTGCAGCGGGAGAGAGAATAAGAGGACGAAGGGGAAAATAGGACGGCACGGACGGTCATTGGCTGAGTCTGATGGTGGGCGTGATTGCCTGTTGCAAATCTCATGTTCAATTCATTCCACGTAAACCAACAGTGGGCCCTGCAATTTGGATGACGACGGGTGGGTGTTTTAATTGTCAGAGTATGGGCTAACCCATGATTTGAAACGAACAAGCGCCCTTTCGCACTGTTGGATTAGCATGAGGAGGTCGCACAGCCTTGCGGCATAGTGCTAGGCACTTCTTCCGCTGAGCCTCACAGTCTCACTGACTCTCACCAAACTTCCAGAAGCGCCGGACGGCCTGAGAAACCCGATTGGTCTTGGGTTACATTGGGTGCTTGACCGTGGCCCATGGGTCGAAGGAGCTGGCGCGCTAGTTGCGACCCCCCCCCCCCCCCCCCCTTCGCACGCTTTCCTCGTTTATAGGTATGCAGAATGTACCCGGCCTCTGGAACTGTGCTCGAGTTGGCCGCATTTCATTCATGAGGTGGTCCATCCATGTTTCACAGGTCCGTCTGAACTGCCAACTTGCAACTGTCCTAGGAACACCCAAGATTATCAGCTCATCTGCTCATCAGCTCATCTGTTCATCTCCCACCAATTATATATTGAACGTGTCCTCGGTTTCCTGCGATCTGAACACCAGAAACTAGCACCTTAGTGTCCTGGTTTGAAGGGCCCCGCTGCGCGACACCTGACGCAATCACCCCCGCAAAACCAACTGCTCCCCAGTGCCCCGCCTCCAAGGAACCATGCCCTATGGACGCCCGCCCTGAGAGACTGCGGTTCGAACAACCAGCATATTCGACACAACGTCGACGCCCCAGTATGGTTGAGAGAGACGACGTTGTTAATCTCCTGCAGACGGGCTCCTGGAAGACTTCGCGGGCGAGAAGTCCAAGGCCGTGAGCACAACCCCGCCAAGCCTTCTAACCTGGATTGTACTAATGCAACGAGAAACGTAGTGGTAGCTACGACCAAAGCGACCAGTATAGACAACATGACCAATACGACCGATATGACCGAAGTGACCGATATGATCGAACCGACCGCTATGATCGAACTGACCGATATGATCGGTCGCCGAGGAGACCGGCCGGGTCGGGACAGCGCGCCCAACGACCGCCTCCTCCCAATGTCGAGGACGAATCAGACTCGCTAGCCAGAGAATACATGCCATCGATTGTGCCCAGCACATCTGATGATGAGGTTCGACACCGCGGCGACATCGACCAGCAGCCCATCATATTGCCGATACATGATCACAACCCAGAGCGTCGCTTCGTGATTGTGACGGACTCTGAGGCTGGCGACGACGGCGCCGGAGAGCCCGCCTACCGCGATCAACCGCTGCCATCACCTACTAAATCAGTCTATGATGACAACACGTGCAGGCAGTATGTTTTGGTGAATTCGGACGAGGCAGTTCCCCCGGTCGAGGTCGTTGTTGAAAGCAGGAAGCCTGGACTATCGAAACGAAAGAGCCGCCAAGACCTACCACGGTTGGATACCCATAGCACAGAGTTTCAAGACCAAGAAGACTCTTCAATTCGGCGATCGAGCAGCCGAAGGAACAGAGAGAAGCCTGTCGTTGACCAAGCCCCCGGGGAGAGTCGAGGAAGTGCAAGACCTCCTGACGATGTCTTCCTCTCGCCCGTTGTTACCCATATGGCTGGAGGCCGTGAACGGGCGTACTTGGACATCAATCCAGGAGCAAACAGGTCGCCCGCGGCCAAGTCGCCAGGGAGAGAAGACTCCAAGACAGCGAGATCTGGTGATCGGCGATCTGCCCATTCTTCATCCCCAATTGCTCACAAGCGCATGTCATCCACCGCCACAGCGCGCGAGGCTCGGGCTTCCGAGAGACCAAGCCAACCTCTTCCTGACTGGGCATACAACAACAACACAGATGACATCTTCGCTTTTATGATGCCAGGAGGCGAACTGCCTATCCGAGAAAGAACGAGTACAAACTCACCAAAGGCTCGGCAAAGCGGCTCTCCACCATACCCTAACTCATCAAGGGACAGGCATCCCGATCGATCTCCCAGTCAAAGAAGCAGGCGTCAGTCCATGTCTCGGGAGCAAGGTGAATATTACGGGAGCGACAGCTTCAAAGGCAGCCGCTCTCATCGGACCGAGAATCCTCGTCCGCGCCGGTCTGGTCTTGAGCCGGATGTATCATCTCTCCTGAGCCCTGAGAAGGCCAGGCCAATTGCGATCAGTCGACCGGGATCCAAGAATCCTTCTCCCGTTCCGTCGCCTCGGGCCGTTCAAGAAGGCCAGTTTCTGGAAAGTTCCCCCATGCCGGTTCCCAGGAGCCCAAGAAGCCCAAGAACATCGTCGTTCCCTGTTGAACGAAGATTTAATGATGATTACCCATCATCGGCGCCTACCGTATTTGGTGATTCTCCACCGCGAAGGTCGAACGACAACGATAGAGGCTCACGGCCCCGTGGCCCTGGCCGGACGACGAGCAGCAGTTCTATTCCAAATGGCAGCGCGGCAGGGCCTCTCGTAGCGACCCCCGCGGAGCGGAGACCTCCGCCTACCGTACACGAGGAGCCACAGGATCTAGAGTCACCTGGGTCACAGTGGCCACCAGCCGCCTTTGATCCAGGGGCTTACAGGGCATTGTTAGACCGCCCCATCACGTCGTACCGACGCTACTCCGAGGATGTGCAGCAAGGTGTACTTCCCCAGCTTCCCGAATGTCGCTGGGCAATTCCCCGAATTCCTCGAACCAGGGCCGAGAGTGCCTCCTTTCTTGCTTTGTCTCGAGCAGAAAATTTTGTGATCTGTGCCGGTTGTTATGAGGGTGTATTCTCCAACCTTGAGGAGTTTAAACATCTCTTCGTCGACGCTCCTCCTTGGCCGACTGATCAGCCCATATCGTGCGAGTTTGGATCCTCTTTCTGGTACCGCATGGCATTCCTTATGACGCTGAAATACCGATATCCCGACTTGCGACTCCTGGAAGGTGTAGCTGCGGTTGCGGCCCGGTACCAGTCGTGTCCCGGGAGCAAACCAGCGAATCGTGATTGGCATACCATGATGGCCCCCAACTCCAAACTTCCAATCACGAGATTCACCGTTTGCCCTAGTTGTGCTTCCATGATCGAGGTTATCTTGCCAAGCCTAGCGGGAATATTTATACCACTGGACCTTTCACACACACCGGCAAGGGGCATTTGTGCACTTCACTTTAAACCAGAGCGCAAACGGTTTCTCGATTATTTCGACGCAATGGAAACTACGGCCGATAGGGCGTTGAGTCGGAGGAGTTCACCTAAAATACTGGAACTTGCTGACCGCATCCGCACCATATCTCTGATCGACGAGTGCCAGCGAAACACTCCTGTTTTAAATCATCGGTGGTATGTACGCTCTGCGCTCTCGATGAGGATTCCATTTTGAAACTAACGTTCTTGGATAGGCATGTTCTGGACGGCTTACCTGAGTTTACAGTCTGCGAGGAGTGTTATGACGCGGTAATCTGGCCAATGCTTGAGGATGATGAAAGAACTCGGAGTGATATTCCCGACAGATTTATTAGGACTCGACAGGCTAAGCCAATAGCTACATGCCAACTCTACAGCAATCGCATGCGGGAGGTGTTCAGAAGGGCTGTCAAACGCGACGATATGAGGTATCTCGAAACCAGGGTATTGGAAAAACTTGAGGCAGAAGCTGAACTCAAAGCCCAATACTCCAATCTGATGCAACAGGACCTAGAGGATCCACAGGTCCAGAGGGAGCGGGCAATAGTGCTAAGGAAATTGAAGGAAATTGAGTAAGCAGCCAGATATGGGGGGGATCTTGGTTTCTATGTATTTGCATACATACCTCTCTCTACCTACGGTGGAGGCGCAGGGAAGAAAAACTGTCGTCAAATTATGCAATTAGGTGGACGATCAAAATAACAAAGGTTATCTTTCTTAGTTGAAGCAGCGTGAACGTACTCTACGTTCCCGACATGGACGGCTTCAAGCAGGTGGGTAGGCGATCGGGGAGCTGTCTCCGAAGCCCTGGCGATAAATTGAGTTAAACGGACGAACTATACCAGAGTTTCTCCGGCAATTCTACCCAGACTTTTCATTCTCCGGCTGTAGCGAGATGCCGACCAGCCGGATCTACTCGGCAGAGTGGCGGCCAGTCCAAAAAGGGCTCGTCTGATACCCTCCATAGGCAACTCCCCAAATCGTTATTGTGGTCCCCGGCTTGCAGGGCAACTGGCGAGCGCGGCGAGACCAAAACCTTGGGTCTGTAGCATGCAATATTCTCTGCGGGTGATGATATGATCACTGATACCGCCTTGGCCCCGTTCGCCGGAGCAGCATCGTGAGCCGCATCGACTTCTTGGCTCCATCGCTCCATACACTTGGCCCTTGTTAGACAACGACTAGACAACGACCACAGCGACCCTGGTAAGATGCGCCTTCTTTCCTTGGCGCTGGTGCTCGCCGCCACGGCCTCGGCGGCCATGGTCAAAACCGACTCGACCTGCGTCGTGACGCCCCTCAGTAACACTCCCGCCCGCAGCATCGGCACTGTTGCGCCTGCAGACCGCGACGTAGATCCTGAAGCCGAACCTGACCTTTGGGCGGATCTCGGCCCCTTCGCGGACCCCCCGCCCGGGGCACTAGGCGCGTTGGGATATTATCCGCGCCCCGAGCCGTCGAGGGGAAGCCGCCCATTGCCACCTCCGGTGGAGATTGGGGTTCAGGGGAACAGGAATCACCATGTCCCCAAAGACGGAGCGCTCGAGGCCCGCCAGACGAATACTGATGATACACCGCAGATGCTGGATGCGTTCAAGCAGTGTGGCAAGGATGGGACGATTATCTTCAAGGAGGGGACGTATAACATTCGACAGGTCATGAACACGACGGATCTGAGGAACTGTAGCATCGAGATTCACGGGACATTTGTCTGGAGCGCGGATAACATACAGTACTGGCTCTCGAAGAGCTTCTCGGTGACGTACGCGGGTCGG
This sequence comes from Lasiosphaeria hispida, assembly GCA_033439745.1. Classification (NCBI taxonomy): domain Eukaryota; kingdom Fungi; phylum Ascomycota; class Sordariomycetes; order Sordariales; family Lasiosphaeriaceae; genus Lasiosphaeria; species Lasiosphaeria hispida. Next base: position 3,205,346 of record JAUIQD010000002.1, on the reverse strand, counting down.
TCGACGGCGTGGTTGTTTGGAGGCCGGGACGTCAGCATGCGCGGCTTTGGGAAGGCGCTGTTCAACGGGAACGGACAGGTCTGGATTGACCAAAACCGGAACAATGCGAACCAGAACGGGCGGCCCATCTCCCTGACGGTGTGGCGGGGGACGAATATCTTCATCGATGGCATCACCTGGAGACAGGCGCAGTTCTGGCACACGTTTGTGGCTCACTCGCAGAATGTGACCATGACGAACTTGGACATGAACACCACGTCCAACTCGCAGTGGAAGGCGGTGAATACGGATGGGACGGATACGTGGAACTCAAAGGACGTTGTGATTGCGAACTGGACCGTCAAGTGCAGTGATGTAAGTGCCTAGCCGTCGTTAGCCCCTGAAGCTATTTGTTTCCGAATAACCTCATCCACCTCATCCACACTCACAGATTATAACCTAGGACTGCATATCGGTCAAGGGAAACAGTACCAACATCTACGTCAACAACGTTACCTGCTATAGCTCTGGCGGTATGTGTGTAGGCAGTATGGGCTCCAACACTGGCCAGCCCGACTACGTGGACAACGTTGTGTTTGAGAATGTTCGATTGTTTGACAGCAGTAACGCCGCTTGGGTCAAAACATATCCCGGAACGGGGCATGTTAAAAACATTACATTCCGCAACATACACTTTGACAACGTTAACCAGCCCATATATGTCACATCCTGCATTTGTACGTACCCTCAGACCATAATTGCCCCTCGTCGTCACTAATACCAAACCAGACTCATACCCGAATTGCGACAGCTCCCGCCTCGGCATTACAGACGTACGTTGGGAAAACATCACGGGTACAAGCCGCTATAATGTGGCAGTGGGAATACACTGCAGCTCGCAGGCCCCATGCGACAAGCTCCAGTTCTCCGGAATAGACATCAAACCACTGAAGGGTGGAACGTCCAAGATCCTGTGCTCCAACATAAGGAACCAGGCATCGTCAGGTCTGCAGTGTACGGGGCCATGTCCAGGGTCGCATCCCCAGCAGTTGTCAGGGAATGTGTGATGTAATGGAGATCGCATCGCCTCATGTAGATTAGCACTCGAGGTATATATGAGTTTTGTGGACCGGCTGATGCATTGATGGACTGGTGGTTGAAAGGGCCAGCCTCGCTGTCCCAAGCTCTGCTCCCACCACATCACCAGCTCGACTTCGGCCCCATACCGAATCTTAGGACTTAACATGGCGCTGAGACGTCGAAGTTTAGTCAGGCCCGCTGCGGCAGCTGCGATGACTCTTTCGGCGACGACTTGAACTGGTGTGCAAACCTGCTGACAAGATAACGCCTCACGTGAAGTAGGAGTGTTAGTGCGGGCTCCAGGACTGGCGGCTGAACAAATGTAATGAGAATAAAGGAAGTGCCAATTGCTGCCAAGATCATCCAATGTAGAAAGCAGCTGCCAGCTGTTGAGCGCACGGCCCAGCTGGCCGTTGGCGAAAAGCTTTGGCCAATTCAGTGCTAGCGCAGATTAGGGCCGAGGGGGTGGGTCCCGCAAAGCCCCACGAACGCACTTCAACACCAAATATTCCAAAATTTCAATTGGGGCTCCAGCTGGTCTCGAACTTTTCGCACAACAATACTAACCAGCAGTCAAGGTAAGCGCTCGCACGATTTTCAATGCCTTAACGATCTCTGGATCTCTATCTCTCGTCGGCAGTTTTTTTCAGAGAGATTACTCGGTGTCAGCTGCTAACCTCGATTCTCGAGTCTTCAGACCCGACTCTTGGACACAATGGCCTCCCGACCTACCGTCACCATCATCGGCGCCGATGGCAAGGCCACCGGCGCCACCGAGGTCCTTCCTAAGGTCTTCGCCGCCCCTATCCGCCCGGATATTGTAAGGGACGTACACACCGGCATGGCCAAGAACAAACGCCAGCCGTACGCCGTCAGCGAGAAGGCTGGTCACCAGACTTCTGCCGAGTCCTGGGGTACTGGTGAGTGAAATCTGGGATTGGTGGATGGGGTCTAGATAGGAGGGGAGGAAATGTGTAATTTTTGGAGATTGATTGCCTCGAATTGCTCGAATTTTCGACCTAACAGCTTCGCGAATGGGGGACGGAAATCACGACATTCAAAGGTCTTATGCTAACCACAACGATACCAGGACGCGCCGTCGCCCGTATTCCCCGTGTCTCCGGTGGTGGTACTCACCGTGCTGGTCAGGCTGCCTTCGGTAACATGTGTAGATCCGGCCGCATGTTCGCTCCCACCAAGATCTGGAGAAAGTGGCACATCAAGATCAACCAGGGCCAGAAGTAGGTGGCACTGAACTCTGCAGGTCTAAGGATACAACTAACATTCGCCATAGGCGTTTCGCTACTGCCTCGGCTCTTGCCGCTTCCGCTGTCACCCCCCTCCTGATGGCTCGTGGCCACAAGGTGTCCACCGTTCCCGAAGTTCCCCTTGTTATCGACTCGTCGGCTTTCGCTGGTGCTGAGAAGACCGCCGCTGCCCTCAGCCTGCTCAACTCTGTTGGTGCCGGTCCCGATATCGAGAAGGTTAAGCAGTCCAAGAAGCTCCGCGCCGGAAAGGGCAAGCTCAGAGGTCGCCGTCACCGCCAGCGCCGTGGTCCCCTCGTTGTCTACAGCATCGAGGTTGACGGCAAGGATCTCATCCAGGGTTTCCGCAACATCCCCGGTGTTGAGACCTGTCCCGTCGATGCGCTCAACCTTCTCCAGCTCGCCCCCGGTGGCCACCTCGGTCGCTTTATCGTCTGGACCTCGTCAGCCATCAAGGAGCTCGACTCCGTCTACGATAGCAAGAAGGGATTCTTCCTCCCCTCCAACGTCGTCTCGCAGTCCGATCTCACCCGTCTCATCAACTCCTCCGAAATCCAGAGTGTTCTCCGTGCCCCCAAGGGCGAGGCCCGCACCAAGCGCGGCCACGTCCAGAAGAAGAACCCGCTTAAGAACAAGCAGGTTCTGCTCCGCCAGAACCCCTACGCCGCCACATACGCAAAGGAGGGTCTTGGCTCCATCAAGGAGACCGGCCCCTCGCCTGCGCTTAAGGCTGCGTTCAAGGAGCTTCTGAACGAGTAGGATGGATGCGAAAAGCGATAGGAATGGATTTATGGTTCTTCCTTGGCGTAATGGATTAGGGATGTGTTAAAACCCTTCACGTTCACAATGAAACTCTGATACCGAACTTGCAAGGGCCTTTGCGTGAACCAGTATGCAGTCGTTGATAGATCTCGCCTAGTGCAGGCGGGCTCAAAAATCGATTTTCGCAATTGAACAAATACAGAACTCAGTGCCCAGCCGGAGTTCTCGGGTGGTCGATGGCCAATGTGACAACCTATGTAAACTTGACCTTGTGAACCCTCCAGGCCTTGATGAGACACCGAGAGTCCTGCTCAGATACCACAGCCCTCTTCAGAACTTCAGAATTTATCCAATTTACAAAACCAAGGGATGATGAAATTATATTTTCTCGATTGTAGTACATGTGCTACATGCCCTTTGTACAGCTCGCTGTCCCGGGCCGGTGTGACCCAAAATGGGTTTAAGTTATTGAGAAGGGACAGTATTTGGTTCCATGGCTTGAAAACACATTCTCCAATCATAGGAAATGACATAAACTACCAACCAGCATGTGTCTATATGACTTTATACACCATAAAGTCATATATTGTTACTCACCTGCTCAAACGTCCCGCAAAAGTCCTTTCGGGTCGCTCTAGCAGCCCAACCAGCCCCCTAGATTTCCCACATCCTCGTCAGCATCGTTAGCATCCAGGGTATGCGGAAAACTCTCCAGGAGCTTATCAATCTCCGCCGCGCTCGTGACCCGCCAGAACGCATGCAGCCCCTCGATGAAGCGCTGGGTGCACGCGTCCACGTTCTCCTCGCTCTCGGCCGCAAAACACATGCGGTAGTACGCCCAGCCGACCTCCTCGCGGATAGCTTCGGTGGCGCTGAAGATGGACCCGTTGCCGACGAGGACGAGGAACGGCTTGGTCGTCAGGAACATCATCAACGCGGTCGACAGCGTCGGGCCGTCGATGGCGGCGCCCGAGGTGCCCTGGGCGAGGTAGAGCGGGTGGTGCTCGAGGTGGACGCGCATCCAGACGAACATGCCGCCGCGGGGCCAGTGGTATGAGAGCAGCCTGGTCTTGGTGACGAGGTTCCAGTCGAGGGGAGGGGAGGGGGCCACCGTGTGGTTGAGCAGGTACGCGCCGCCGTCGAGGATGGTGCACATGCGGCTCATGCGGCGCTCGTACATGCCGCGCAGGCCCTCGAGCCAGCGCACCCAGCCGTCCATCTGCCAGCCGGCGAACTTGGACTTTTGGCGGGCGGTGCGCAGCAGGCTGAAGGCGGCCTTGGCTTCGGGTTGCGGGCCCATGACGAGCTCGGCGACGAGGCTTTGCACGAAGCCTGACGGCTGCTGGGTCGAGGTCTCGCTTACCCGAACTAACCGCTCAATTAGATCGGGCTGGGCCGTCACCCAGCCTAGACGGCAACCCGGGGCAATAGTCTTGGAGAATGTGTCGAGGCGGAAGACGCGGCCGTCAGTATCGATGGTGAGGAAGGACGGAGCCAGAGAGTCCAGGAAAGGATATCCAGATGACGATGCTGGTAGGTATGGCTGTGCTGGATCTGGAGTTGGCTCGCCCCTGGATTTGGCTTCTTCGAAGGAAGCGGAAGGGAATTGAAGGTACCAGTACGGCTCGTCCTCGACAATAACTACGTCGTAGTTGCTGCAGACCGCGTATATCTCCTTCTTGCGCTCAATGGTGAGAACAACTCCGGTAGGGTTGTGACCCAGTCTGTAAGTCAAATTAGTGAACCTCATCAACAAACATTATATATCGGGGATAACACACGTCACCATATACATAATATGCGGTCTCTTTCCCTTTGCAGGATCCCAATTTGCCAACACATCCTCCAGACCGCCAGGGCCTGCCGCGAGCATACCGGCGTTATCCGCTTTCACGGGTGCGACTTGCATGCCCAGAGGCAGTGCTTCGCTCAGGACATTTCCGTAGACAAATGTCTCACACAGCAGCCCCGGCCGATCGCGAACGTCGTCGGTATTAGCATTCCACGGGTTGACAAATAGATGAAGCGCCTTAGCAAATCCGTCCGTCGCTCCGCAGGTCATGGCTATATCGGGCCCGCCGCTATACGGGACGCTCGGGTGGAGATGTTCGCGCGTGAATTGGCGAACCCACGAGAGCAGAGGCGGGTAACCCTGAGATAGGCCATACTGGAGCGCCGATGCGAGATCAATCTTCTTTAGAAAATCACTCTCGGTAGAGATCTTTGGCACAGCAATGTGCGCAGCCACATCAGGCTTAGATGGCGCGGGGGTGGCCGGCTCGCCAGGATAGTTTGGCGACGGAGTCCATCTCTCTGGGTTTGCTGTTTGGGCCTCTAGGGTGTCAAAGGGGAAGAACCTGACATTTGGCAGACCTTTGAGTGATCTCGGTCAGCATTGCGATCTGGACCTAAGAGGTCATGGCGATAAGGACAACACACCGCCTGCTAGATTCCCAATGCCTGGAATCTCAAAGAGTTTGTATACTGCCTTGATCTTGCTTGGAACACGACGCTTGGTGACCTCGGAAAGATGGTGGCTCAGGTCAAGGGGCGGTGGCTTCCCTTCGGCGAAGGAAGCAACGTTCGGGCTCGAAGTTGAGATGTCCATGGTGCTCAAATTTTCTTAGTCAAAGGTGGGATGCAAGGTTCTAATGATTGTGCCAAATAACTCAATCGTCATTTCTGCCAAGAAAACACAATGGCTGGGCTGTGGGATCACAGGAGTCGGACGCCGGTGAGGTCGAGAAGCGCCATCGTCACTGATTACCAATGTGATACCGAGGCCGTACGCTACTGATAAGTCGCCGGCACTGTACCGTATTGGTAGGGAGTAGTTACCTGTCAACTGGCGGAAGGTAACTACCCCCCACCAATCCCCACGCGGGTTCAAATCCCAGGTACCAACTTCCTGCTCGCCCTTCCTAGGTCCAACCCCGCCATCGCGCCTTGTGAGTGACATATTAATGATGCCGACGCTTTGCGCCGGGCTTAACCTCTGGACGAGGTCTTGCGGTGCCAATCGGTTGCGGACCGTTGAATGGTTCACAGAGGAGACTCTTCGTTCCAGATTCTTGTCTTAGTTGATGACATAAGACACATCCCCTTCCTTGTCTTACCGCATCCACTGAAGCTGACCAATTTGCGGCCGAGCAGCCCGTTCAAATGATTCCCAGGCTGGAGCTTGTTTCCTGGCCCGGTTCGTACTTGAACCCCAGTTCTTCAAGTGACTTTGCCGTCCGGCCCTCAATCTCAAACTTCAACTTGGCGTCAAAACAGATCTTTCTCTCCCAAGCCAATTCATCATTCCAGTAAGGAGCCTCCTTGCCAGGACTTCCAGATTGGAGTAGTAATTTGTGAACCGAATTGATGTACTCAGCGTCGCCGCCCTTCGGCCACACATGAAACGAGACCCCTCTCTTCTTCGATTCTTCCTCTTCCCAATTCCGCATCTCTGCTGTCGGGGGCAACGGCAGCAGGTTGGCCCATGTCCGCGAGAAGATGGCAGCCTGGCTCTCTGCCAGCGAAAAGGGCACCACCTTGATAGGCAGCCCGGGAAATACGAGTGTCGGGTGGTCAATATCAAACAGGTCTTGATACAGCCCGAAAACTCTTCGGCCGCTTGTCACCAGAGGGGGTTTCAGTGAGGTGAGGAAGGGGAATGTGAAAAGATATCCAGTAGCAAAGATCACAGCATCGATGTCCTTTTCAATCCTTCCATCTTGGAACTTGATGCCTCTTTCGCTGACCAAGAACTCGTCGATTACCGGAACCTCTTCGGCATCGGCAAATGCTAGGCTCTCTGGCGGCGTAACCGTCCTCACTGATAACAATAACGGCTTTTGGCAGACACGGCTTATTTGGGCGGCGATGTCAAGCCCAGATGCGGCATTCCCAACAACCACAACCTTTTTGTTTGCAAACGGCTCGGGGGTGCGGTATAGTTTGGCATGCGATACAACACCAGGATGAGCCTTATGGAACTCGCCAATATTTTTGAGGTCGGGCAGGTACGTGAGAGCATAATGACCAGAGGCCACAACGACAGCATCGTATGCAGCCATGGTGATTTGGCCCGTTTCCACAGACAGTGTGTCTACGTCCCACTGGTCATTCCCGTCGGTTTGTCGCAGACGAATGTCTTGCACCTGCCGAGAAAACTTGATGAGGTGTCGGAGATCCTTCGCGTACGTGACCAGATACTCCTGGACAAGCTCCCGCGAGGGATAGATGAGCGAGTCTTCCGGAAAAGCTAGGTCGGAGAAGCGCATCAGGTTGCGAGGGATATTTGTGTGTAGCACCTGATACATCGGGGAGGGGAAAACCGGGGGCGTGTCTTTGGGCCGGAGGGGCGGGTCAGGCTCGGTTTGCGCGCTCACTTGAGGCACGTGAATTGTTGACGACGGGTTTTTGCTGTAGTTCCAAACACCGCCGACCTCAAATTGCTCTTCGAAGATGTCAATCGCTTCAAAGGCCTTTTGAGCAACCAAGTATTTCGCGGCTGCAAGGCCACAAGGGCCGGCCCCGACAATGGCAATCCTCTTCACATTGAAATGCCTCTGCACCTGTGAGCCCATATTTGAAAAGCGCTAGGGTTCAAGAGTGAAAATGGGAAAGCGTGGATATAAACTTTGGGGAGAATGCCGGTATGGTACCGTTCTAACAAGAAGACCAAAAGTTGCAAACATGGAGAAAAAAAACAGAGGTCATGAGTAAGGGAATAAGGCAACTTGATGACCACAACTGAAGCTGTTGCCGATCATCGCTGCTCACCGCCTTCCGCTTTGAGACAAAGCGCGAACAGCACGAAACCGGCCGGCAACGAGGCAGGCTCCACCCACAGCGCGTAGCGTACCGTCATTTTGGGGAGCCTGCATCCGACAACCGCTTTGCTTCTTTACACTTTCGATGAGGTGACCTCACAAAAGTCTAACGTCTCAACGTCCTTCCCACCTTCTTTCATATCGGCGTCATCCAACAAATGACGACTGGAAAATGTGCTCCCGTAACCCTCTTTCACAGTAGATGATTTGAAGCAACCATCTCGACCGCGAGTCCTCCTTTTCGCCAGCTCGTACAATGGTGTCGGTCGATGCTTGGGCCAGCCTGCTTGCCTCTGGCACGGCGACGCCCATTGCGCAACTCAATCCTGACTTGGCCGACCAAGCCTCGCGTGTTGTGCGCGGCGAGGTCACCATCACATGGCCCTACAATAGGGTTAAAAACACCATCGCCTTTCTGCTCGCCGAGCCTGATGTGCGATTGCGTCGCGCCAAAGGCCAGGTCCGCATCGAGCTCCATGGACCGAGCGCGAAGGCTATTGCCGACTGTGGGCTTGGCGGAGGGGACGAGGTCTTATTCAGCCTCGATAGCGTCGAGTATGCCAAGGACGAGTCGCCAGGTCGCATACCTGGGGCACGGTTGGACTGGCAACTGCAGTTCACCAACAAACTTATCCTCCAGGTCTGCATGACAGACAACCTAAGATGAAAAGGGGATGAGCTAACAGCATCTCAGGCCAAGCTGGGTGATTCGAACGAGCCCAAATACTTTAACATTGATCACCCACAACCCGAGCCGACAGTCGCTATTGAGACCGAGCCTCAGCCTGTGGCTATCGACATTGAGCTCGGTGCTTTCGACGATGAGCCAGCTATTCGAAAGGTTCCCGATTTCCCTGCGAACGAATACCCATCTCCAGCCTTCATTAAGAGGGCTCGGATATCATATGGAGCTCTATTTGAGGGTGGCCTAGACATCTTCGAGGAGGATGGCGGGGTACCAGGAAAAGGCCGGAAGAAGACGCGCTTTGGTCTGGACAGCAGTGCTTGGAGGTACACCAGCCAGTCGCCAAGCCCTGAGCCCGCTTCGCCAGTCCCGGATGCAATAGAGGAACACTTAGCCGAGGAGATACAGTCATCACCTTCGCCTAAACCCCATATGACGGATGAGGGTTGCCAGACCATCGAGCTAGAGGTATCACCAGTCGCTCCAGAGCCAACAGAAGCAACCACCCTCAAGGGTGCTCCACAAGAGATCAGTCTATCTCCCCCGGAACGACGGGAAGAGCAACCCACCCTACAGGCTAGCGATGCCACCGGCAATGCCGGAGAAATGATGCCGGAGTCTAGCCCAAAACCCGCCGCTGTTGTTCAGGAAACCCCCAATACCTTATTCGGTACTCCGAGAGCCGCTGCCCCTTCTTTTTCAATGTTTGGGACAACAACACCAACTCGAGTTGGAACAGGCGTAAGCTTGGCCGACCAAGTCAGGTTTGGATTCTCCCATATACCACAGCCCACGCAGTCTTTCGCAATGCCAGACACGCACCCTGTTGAAGTGTCCGAATCCCACAAATCTCAGGACTATCCGGAATCGTATCTTGACACCCCTGGCCCCGCAAAATTCGCCGACATGACATCCTTTCTCGGTATTGCGGCGGAACACAACCCAGAGATGGAGTCTGTTCATGATAACGGCATGATACCTGAAACTTCAACCGTAGACCAATTTGTACATGGGACTTGGGATGTGGCTACACAGTCCCCAAACTACAACCAGATGGAGGGCGGGCATTTTGGAATGGATGCTCTCAACGAGGAAACCAGAATAACAGCCGAGGCGCCATTGATTCACTCGGATGATATCGCGCCTGAAAAGATCCCGGAAGGGTTTTCTAGCTACGGTAACCAAATTGGTGGGGTTGTCGTCGACGATAAAATCGAAGAGCAGCATCCAACCCATTCCCCGCAATATGAGGACCCCTTAAGGCAGGAAGAACCTGCGGAAGAAAGCAGCTCAGAAAGCAAGGTCGGGGTTGAAGAAAACGACGAAGTGGCATATGATGAACTCGGTGAGCGACTAGAAGAGGGCGATTACGACCAGCGCAACTACAACGTCCCCGCAGATGACGACGAGGGAGTTTCAGATGAGGATGACGAGATCGAGCAGGAAGCAGAGGACCGCTACGGCGAGGGAGATCTGTTTGGGGAGGAAGAGGACGGGTATGGAGAGGAATGGGAAGAAGAAGACGAGTATGAAAGTGAGGAAGAAGAGGAAGGGGACGACTTTCCTTCAGAGCCTGAAAGACGGCCAGCCGCAGAGATCGCAAAACCCCCAGTCGTCATCAGCTTGTTGTCCGACTCTGAGGACGATGATGAACCTCCCTCAGCGCCGAAAAAGACCGAAGCGCCACTGGGAGCTAGCCAGCAGGAGGCGTTGTCAACACAGCCATTGGCGAAGGAGAGGGATGAGAATATGAGCAAAGTCATTGACCCGATGCTCGCGGAAGCCGCAGCTATGGCACACGCGGAGAACATGGGTCGAGCAGCGCAAAACACCGATGCCACCAACATGAGCCAGGCCCAGGTTCAGGTGGTGGATATTGCTGCTGGGCCGAACAAACGTGCGCAACAGCAAGATTCGCCGCATGCAACCAAACCAGTCGAACCCAGCAACCCAGTTGGAGATTCCGACAATCACAATCCTCAAAACGTACCCCAGGAAGCTAATAACGATGCCGAATTTGAGGCCAGCTCGGAGTCTGAGTCTGAGCCTGACAACGTTGTTGAGCAATTTTCTAGCGATGGAAGTCTTTTCGGTGAAAAGTCTGAAGCCGATGATATTGACGTGGAGGATGAGAATATGGAGGACGAAGAGGTATACTCATCAGACGAGGACAAGGAAAACGTCAAGCAAGATGCGCCTGTCAGCTATGAGTACGAGCCTAACGACGACGGTGACTCTGAGGATGGTAATGTCGAGATTGAGGAGGCAGGGGTGGAGGATGTGAGAGGTGCGGACGAGATAGAGAATGTCAAGGAGGTGGAAGTCGAAGAGGCGGAGGAAGAAGATGCGACTGGTGATGATGTGGACATGGTTGAGACGTTCGACGATTTGATGGACATTGATAACGAGAAGCCAAGCAAAGACGAGAATATGACGAGGGAAGGTACACCGTCAAAATCTGATGAGCCCAGGAATTCGGTTACGCCAATCCCAGAAGAGGAGCAGGATGCAGTCGGTGATGATGATACAGAGATGGTTGATGCCGGCGCACCAGCCGTTGAGACACTACCCCAAGAGCCTCAGCCGGTGTCAGATCCCGATAGGCAGGCCACCGAAGACACAACTGTCAGATTAGAGACACCGCGGCAGTCTAGCAGCCCCGAGGACCGCGTCTCTTCAGACTTCAAGCTGGCGGGCCATCACGAACAGCCATCACCGGTATCCGTCTTCAAGCATCACGAACGAAAAACTGCCGGGGTCGTGGAGCCGGCGACGACCACTCATCAAAGTGGCGAATCTAGGGCTCTCCCCTCATCACCGCCCACGACACAATCGTTCGAGACTCAAGTTTTGGATGACTTCACCCCACCCGTGGCAACTCTAGCAAGTTCTCGTCCAACTTCAAAGCAAGAGAACAACACACGACAACTTCCAACCCCGATGGAAAGTCAGGTAACTGTCGGGATGGTATCTCAGACTATGGTGGTTGAGTATGAGGAAGTCGAGTACGAGGAGATCGAAGCCAGTGCCACAGTAGAGACTTCCAGCCCGGATCATATCTCTCATGAAATGTCAGAAGCTGAGGCAGGATTTGAGCCACTGCCTTCACAGGCTGAATCGGAAATTGCCGATGAATCCTTTGTTGAGCAATCATCTGAGGATTCGGGCAAGACACCAGCCGAGTCTCTGCCCGAAGATGGGGGCCCATACGATAAGGACGAGGGTGCCGATGAGATTGAGGAGGCTCGTTCACCAAAGAAACCCGACGATACAGTGGAGATTGAGACGTTAGACGATGATATTACAACTGACTCGATTGTCTCCTCTCAGGCCCAGGCCGGTGTCGACGATCCTCGCCTAGAGGATCACACCACGATCAGCGTGTCTGCGAGTGTGGATATGGACAAGATTAGGGAGGACGACGAGCACCTCGTCCCATCTGGGCAATCACGTCGTTCCCGAAAGAGAAGCCGCCCAAGCTCAGGTTTTGCAAAGGAGCCCATTGAGGATGAAATCACTGTGCAGACACGTAGGACTAGGTCTCACGATGTGAGCTCTGTCCTGGGTCGGCCAGAAACCGATGCTCCCGATATCAGCGTCCATTTGGCACGACAGGCCGTGGCGGCGAAACGCCCCAAGAAGGCCCCCGAACCTCTACGAACCAGCCCGAGAATGATAACTCGCGCCCGTTCAAGTAGTCTTCAGATGAGCGCCACTCCTGAAGTGGACGAAGATACCAGTGTCAGCCTCGCAAAAGCCGCCTTGGCCTCGCCGTCAAAGTCAACCTCAGGGCTTGACTGCACCACATCCTCGCTTAAATCAGAGCTCACCAAGCGCCTACGGTCAGACTTCCGCGAATGCGTCACGCTCAAATCTCTCCGCAACCACGTCGAAAAGTTCCCCAACGTTGTTGCCATCGTCACCACCCAACCGCCCCCTCCAACACGCGCCAAGGGTGGCCCCCGCGAGTACATGCTCTCGTTCCACGTCACAGACCCTTCGGTCGCCCCAACCCAAGTTGTTGAGGTGCAGCTGCACCGTCCACACAAGGAGTCGCTGCCCATAGTTAACCCCGGCGACGCTATCTTACTACAGCGCTTTCAGGTCAAGGCGCTGAGCAAAAAGGGGTTTGGTCTACGCTCGCATAGCGATTCAGCTTGGGCCGTCTTCGACACCGACGAGGGCCCCCCGCAGATCAAGGGCCCGCCCATTGAGGACTATGCCGTGTACGGCGACTACATGGATGTCTTGCGCGCTTGGTTCCGATCGTTGGACGGCGGGGCAAAGGGGAAGCTGGCCAGGGCGAATAAGAAGTTTGAGGAGCTAAGCGTGGGCAAGTGAAGTGCCGTTGTCTATTTTGTTTCTTACTGTATGTTTCTTGCATTTGGCAAGGCCTTTGGAGGCCAAAAACGGTGGTAGAGGGGATGAGGCCGGTATGGGCCACGTCGACAGAGGTTCTGGTAGAGGGCGCATGCATTTAAACCAGCCACCTCGTTGGAATAGGACTTAGGGGGGTATTCAGCTTGAGACGCATCCGCGAATCGTGAGCGTGGACACATGCCATAAGATCCATAAGTAGACACGAATGAACAAGCACTTGCAGTGATACCATGTGTGAAATAAAGATTGAGAATTAAGCCAGCAAACCCATCCAAAACGAGCGTGGCCATTCCATCCTCAGCCGGTGCTTAGACCAGCCATCTACCTCCTCTGTATGTATGTAGTAGTGTAGCGCGTACTTGGTAGGCATACATTGTATGCCCTTTTGTCTATTCGCAGTTCCCTTTGCAACAACAACTAACCGAGAGTATCCTCAGCCGCGACGAGGCGAACTGCTCCCTCTTCCTGCATGTCCCTTCCCACACGATACCGTTCAAGCTCTGTAACAGGGACTTCATCTGCTGTGCACGAAAATCAATCGTCTTGAAACCCCAATCCAATCCCAGATGCAAATCCCACGCAAAGACCGATCGACAGTGATACCTTGATAAGCAAAATGACGGTGCGACAACAACAACAGTAAGACCCAAAGGTTTTCTTTAGGGGGAATCATTAAAGGAAATAAGGTATGGCGGGTTAGAGGGCTCTTCGGTCCCCGGGGAAAAAAAAACTAGTCAGAGAGGAAGAGCAGGGTTTGTGCCCTCCCTACCATGGCTCCAGAACTTGTCTAAAAGACGGGGTCGTAGACGTGTTCCTTGATGTACTTGGTGAGGGCCGGGTCACCCCACTCCTCCCACTCAATCCACTGTGCCTCCGGAAGCATGCTGACGCCATCACGGCGGGCAGCCTTCATGACCTCCCGAGCAACAATGATGTTGGCGTCGCGGACGCGCTCGATGCGAGGGTAGATAAGACCCTTGTGAATCTCATCGGCGTTGAGGGCGCCAGCGAGGGCGGCAGCCGATGTGTAGATCATGTTGTCAGTCACGCGGCTGGCCTTGGCGAGGATGGCACCGAGACCAATACCGGGGAAGACATAGACGTTGTTGCCTTGGTTCGGGTAGTAGGTGACGGCATGGTCGCCAGCCTTAACCGTGTAGTTGGCAAAGGGCGAGCCCGAGGCAAAGAGGACGGTGCCCTCGGTCCAGTTGATAGCCTGTTCAAAGGTGCACTCGGCCTTGGTGAGGGGGTTACTGAGAGGGAAGAGAATGGGCCTGCGGCCGAGACCGCCAGCGTCGACTGAGGCCTTGAGAGCGCGGATAACCGACTCGGTGAAGACGCCAAAGGTGGCGGTCAAGCCGACCAGGGCAGTAGGCTTGACATACTCAATGACCTCCTCGAGGGTGCGGAACTGGTGGCCATTGTTGTCGACACGGGCGAAGTACTTCTTGTGCTCGGCAAGCTTATCGCCACGGTCCTTGGTCACAAGACCCTTGGTGTCCACCAGCCAGAACTTGTCCTTGGCGGCCTGCTCCGAGAGCCCGCGCTTGGTGTAGTACTCCACCAATTGCTTGGCGACACCCACACCTGCGGAACCAGCACCCATAAACACGAGGCGCTGCTCCTCCAGGGGCACGCCCGAAAGATTTACCGCGCCAATGTAGCTGCGGAGAAAGATGCGTCAGAAAAAATGGGCCGCATCACGTGGGTGGGGGTTTCCCCAATAACTCCAACTTCAACTTACCCTGCCAAGACAACTGCGCCAGTTCCCTGAATATCGTCGTTAAAGCACTTGTACTTGTTGCGATAGCGGTCGAGGTAGTTAAAGGCCTTCTCGCTCTCAAAGTCCTCAAACTGCACCACCATGTTGGGGAAGACCTCGGCGGCCGCCTCCATGAACTCGTCCATGAACTCCTGCTGCTCAGGAACGGGGATGCGCTTGGAGCGCAGCCCCAGGTAGAGCGGATCCTTTAGGTTGGTCTCATTGGCGGTACCGCAGTCGAGAACGATGGGGAGCGTTCGCTCGGGGTGGATACCAGCCGCCGCTGTGTACAGCGATAGCTTGCCGATCTATTTCCATGTCAGTGGACTGTCCACAGTGCTGGGAAAGGCCCACCAGTTTCCACCTCAACCGCACATTGCGGGAGCTGAAGCCGAGTGCACTTACCGGAATGCCCACGCCATTTACTCCAAGGTCGCCAAGGCCGAGAATGCGGGACCCGTCTGTCACGACACATATCTCCGGGTTGGGATACGGCCAGTTCTTGAGGATGGTGCGCATCGACTTGCGCTGCTTGATCGAAATGTACAGAGCCTCGGGGCGCGTGTACAGGGTCGAATACTGCAGGCACACATCGCCAATGGTGGGTGTGTAGACCAGGGGCATCAGCTCCTTGGCGTGGTCGATGAGCAGCCGGTAGAAGAGGTCGACATTTTGACCCTTGAGGGTCGACAGGTAGAGATATCGGTCGATGTTGGTCTGGCGCGACCGAATCATCTTGAGCGCGCGCTCGCACTGCTTGTCGGCGCCCTCCATGACGTGTGGTATCAAGCCGGTCAAGTTCTTGGACGCGCGCTGCTCTGGAGTGAAGGAGAGGCCTTGACGAGACCCATTAGCAAACAGCGAAGGCAGCTGGGGGGGCAATGGCGGTGGTGATGAGGGTGATGATAACGACATGTCTCTGAGGCGGGAAGGGGAGGAGAGCGAAGAAAAGGAGGTAGCCGGGAGCGTGGCAGGTAGCAGACGGGAACGCATGACTCTCGAGCTTCGGGAGGAGTTTGGGCGGGAATGACGAGGGATAAGAAGCTTCATGACGGTGATAGTGCGAGGGCGTGCCGGACAAGTGAGACGGCGTTGAGCTTACCTTTATTCCAGAGGGGTTCGTTCAAGACCTGGTAGCCGAGGGCCTGGTTCTGCGAGATGTACTCTGTCGTGGCATACTGGCGTACCTCGCCAAAGTGGTTCTGGGCGTAGCCCCGCAGGGTATCAAGGTTTGCCATTCTCATAGCTTCCTCGATGGTGGCGATATCGACGGACGACATTGGGTTTGCGGCGGAGATTCTGCGCGTTGAAGAGATGGACATGCGCTTGTTACTACTAGATATAGACGACTGCGAGAAGCGGCCTGAGACTACTGACGATGATGGGGAGATTGACCGTGGGGTTGAAATGTCGGAACTGGATGCGCTGGTGTTTGTGCTGTACGAGGCCATGGCATATGTAAGCGGCGGGGGGAGGAAAGCTGAGGTCCAAGGTGCGAGGGTGCGGTCGATGAATGATAATAGTGGCTGGGCCTGGTAAAATACCGGGAGGGTGAATCTGGTCTTCCTGGTATTATTAGAATTACGTCTGGAACCAGCAGGTATTCGAGCAAGCGCAGCTGCAGTCTTAGACCGAGCCACCAGAGCCTTTGACAACAACAACGACAGATGGGTTGTCCGTCCGATCCGTTTATTCGCGAGGGCTAGCCGACTTAAGACCTCGTTCACACGCGCCCCCATGGCCAACCTCGCCCACGCAGCAACACTTTTACCCATGCGAGATTAGTTGCCGCACACGCAGCAACCTGGTCTGGCAGAGGCTGCTTGCTGGGAGGGCTGTGACAGAGGCCTGTTCTGCCCGTTTCGTTGCGTGTTTCAGGGCCGCCAGCGCCGTGTCCTCCCGCTGACGACTGGGTAGCGAAAAACGGGCTGAGTGTGAATACAACGTAATTTAGGGGCAAAAATGAATAAAAACTTTGGTATTCTCGTCAGAGCACCCGAAAGCACCCGGCGGGCACGCCGTGTTGGCCTGGCAGGTACTATGATGCAACGAAACTTTACCGCACCTAGTAGGGCAGGAGCGTGATGTGTGAGTCAAGGCGTTCCTCACGATCCTGCCATTCCTGGAGAACGGGGGACCTGAGACCTGCTGAGACTGTGGACTTGGAATTGGTTCTGGAGATGGAACTGGGGACACTGAGAGGGCAGAGCTGGGATGAACAGGGCCCCAGTCCAGGGAGTCATCAGGTAGCCCAGAAGGTGGGAGCCCAAGGGGTTCAGATGGGGAAATGTCAAATGGCAGAAATTGTCTACGGGCAGGTGACAAGCTGCCCCTTCCGTTCTCGCTCATCTCCATTATTTTCGTGCGCTTCTCGTTCCAATTGCACCTTCAGCCTGGTGTGTATTTTTTTTTGGTTGGGCTGACCGCTCTTGCATCGGCAAAAAAAAAAAAAAAAAAAAAAAGAACATTTTTTTCTCTGGTACTCGGACTCCCTGTCTGTGCCGTTCGGGAGACGTCACGGTCTCCGGTGAGGGCGTTGTGTCAGACCCGAAGTACTCTACACCGTCCCGCTGCACAATGTTGAGGGGCGCGAGGGGTACCGTCACATCTGCGCTACAACTTGTACTTACAGGGCCAATGCTGCCGCCCTGGCAATGTCCGGGACTCCCATCCGCCGCCGAGACCTGCACCCAGTGGATATGGCGCATGGCGTGGAGGTGCACTGAGCGGATGTCCGCTACCGCAGCACCATTGTTTGCAACCATGAGAATCCTATCAGCTTAGAATATCCACGTCGTTTCCGCGCTCGCGTCGCGAGCAATTGGAACACAATATTGGGGTGAAACGGCAAGAAAGTCGCGGCAGCACTCAATTGATGGGTTTCCCATCTGTCTGTGTCTCTCGGCCTTGAACACAGCTGAGCTTCGAATCACCATTGAGACAAGGGGAGCTTCCTCTCGTTCAAGCACTGAATCACCCTTCCAATGAGAGGCTAGGCATTTGGTGTTTGGCTTCCCGTTCGGGCTGGGAGCTCAGGACAGGCCTGTCCCAGTCTGCTGGTTGGGCGAGGTTAAGGAGGGGCAGCTCGCAGTGACGATTTGCCCCCGGCAGGCATTGAGACGCCGGGTCGGTTGTCGGAAAGCTGGGTGAGCTGTGAGCTGCAGTCAGTGTGCTGAGGTCCCACGGTCCATCCACATGTCTCGCAGCAGGAGATGCAATCCACTTTCTTCCAGCTAATTACCTAAAATGTGACAGAAGGGCTTGGGGCGTCTAGAGCTCGAGAAGTCGCACCCCGCTGCACCCCTTTCAGATGGATCGAGGCCGAAAAGGGCAGACAGACACGGCAACGCCAACATCCAACTCGACCTCAGCAGCAGCCACCAGCGCTTCACGCCATATCACTATCACCTCACACAACCACACCACTAAATAAATCGCTATCTGTTTTGCCTCGCAGAGGCATATATTGTCCATACTGTGAGGGGAGGCATATAGATAAGCAACACCCATAAGCGCGCAGATTATGACATGGTAATTATAGCCTCAGTAAGCAAGGCAGCAGCTGTGAGGTACCGATACCTCAGCTCAGCGCTGCGACTTGGAGCCAGAGGGGAAACCCCAAACACTGAGATGAGGAGCTCCAAGCTGCTGGTGGGGTCTCAGGGGCCGCGCCCGGGGAAGCTCCACACCCACACGAGGAAGCTTGCATGGATTTGCCAAAAAAATTTGCCCGACTTCTTCCGAATCACGACAGGGATGCGACGCCTCCTGCAAGACAGACAAGACATAGGAGCCACGACAGGGACCAAGATATCAAGATACCAAGACAACAAGGCAGCAAGACAGCGAAGCCGGGAGCTTGCCTGGTTCAGGTGAAGTCCGTCCCAAGCGGTCCCAACGGGGAAAGGGGGGCACAGGCAGCATTCGAGAATGAACGCCCCGATTTGAAACCAGGCCCAGTCCCGCATTCCACCGCTCTCAAACGCATCTCTGGCTCACTCATCAGGCCGACCCATTATTGGCCCGTCGGGCTTTTCGTCCCATCACAATTGCCAGACCCCCCTCATCCCTATCGGACGGGACCAGCCTTGTCTCTTTGCTGGATTCAACGGGGACCGGCGGACTTGATAGAGTCCAATGCGACGTAATCTCAATCTATACATACACCGCAGCACATTGGCCGCCCTGACCTCGGAGGTCTCTTGATATTGATGGCCTTTGGGATGGGAGCCGCCGTTCCCTGCCCGGAGAGCCTCTACGCCGAAAAACGTGTCCGCCGTCGAGTCCGGTTTTTCGCGATGTATTCCATGCAACAGCCACTCATGCGACGCTTTACGAATTAAGTCTTCTTCGATTCGGCAGGCGAGCGTCTGATCTCCTTCTCTCCCGCCTGCGGTCCCAGAAGTTTCTCTCGTTGTTTCGCCGGGAGAGGTTGGTTGCATTGACATCCGGAGATCGACACATTCCCCGCCTCAGCTCAGAGAGAGCTTCAAGCCACTCCCCCTTCTCAATGTACTTCCTAGTGCAGAGTGAGGACTGCTGGACTATACTCTATACGTAGGTAACAAAGCCGCATTGTAAATACACTAGGATTCAATACGCAGGTAGCGGAAACATCGGATTGATCGAATATGACTCTCCCAATGACGCGACTAAAAAGGCCGGGTATGGGCCGGGGCCCCTCGGCCGGTGTGCGGCCCCCCTTTTTCGGTGGTCATCGGGGCACATGACAACGACCCGCATACGGAAAACACCAGCTAACAATCAATTGTGAAAGAGCTAGCGCTTGGGAAGCAGCAACACTACATTAGGTCGCCCTAGACTGGTGGTAGACAGAATTCAGCACGGGACGAACCTCGTGCTAGTTTCGATGTAGCCCAGCTTGCCCAGGCTCGACAGTGCACTTTTCCACAATGAGGCTCTCAGCAGTTTTGGGACCCCGCACTCAACGGCATCACAAGAAAATGCCAATCCCTCGGCGGGGGACATGAGAATCTGTGGGGGAGAAATGGACCGGGCTTGCCTGGGTCCAGCATCTGCTCCACCTCCACATCGATCCAAATCTCACCGCCCTCCCGAAAATACCGGCATGTCCCCCCCTAGCGACCACCGCCCGGGCGAAAACTAGTGTGGGCTGACCCCGGATTATATGTAGTAGAACATGGCCGGGCTTGTGACGGCGCAGCCTGCGCCTGCGTCTGCCCTGACGTCGTGTTCCCTTTTCCCACCCCCCGCCTTCCCCTGACTTGCTTCCCTCTCGCTCCCTTGCAAGGTGGAGATGAGCCTAGGTAAACAACACGTAAGAGTAAACATGTCGGGTCACATGAGGTCTCCAAAACTTTCGCTGTAACTAAACTACACATCTATTCGTACACCAACGCCGGCCAGCACCGTCAGAGACTCGGAGCAGGCACGCATGTCTCGGTCGGTGAGCATTGTTTACCCTGTTGACGAGATGCTAACCTCGCCTGGCGACATCTGAGTCAAGTTTGTGCCGACTCCTCCATTACCCTCTTGCCCGAAAGAAGGAGGAGAGCCTCTTCCCCACTCCGCACATGTAAGTGGTGACATGATGACACTTTTCCCAAGGGGAAGCACCCGAGGCCGCCCGACTTGAGCGGGTTAATCACAAACAGAATGAGTCGGGACCCCAACTGGTGAAAGCCACGGGTCGCCGGCATGTGCTTACACCTGACATTCGACAGTAGACAATGAATGAAAAGAAGGTATTTCGTTACTATTCGTACAACACAGCAATCATTTGGGGATACAGTTCTCTGCCCAAGTTATGTTCATATATATACATGTGCAAACAGCAAATGTTCAGATGCCCACAGGTTACCAACCCCGAGTCACCTCTTCCAAGACCACCTGGCTTTCCTGCACAAGACTCCCGCTGAGAAGGAATACACCAACTGAAAGGAATGTAAAGTGCAAAAGACAATACTAAAACACCTGCCAGTTGTTATGCACTCATCTAAATGACCCAAAACCTGCTGCTCCCACTCAGTCATCGCCGTCTATCACCATGCCATTGGCCGTCGGCACGCCCACGAGAAGTTTGCCATGGGGTACCTTGATGTCCTTGACCTTCATGCAGCCGAAGACATTCAGCTCGCGCAGGTTGGGGCAGCTACGAAAGATGCTGCCGACGACGAAGTCGGTCACCTCCTCGCAAAAGCTGATCTCAAGCTTGACCAGGTCTGGGTAAATCTTCTCCTCACTGAAGACCTCTTCAAAGGCCGCCGCCGAGATGTGGCGGCAGGCATGGACGTTGAGCTTGATAAGCTTTTTGCCCGAGTGCGCCATCAACGCCTTGAATCCATTGGAACACAGGCCAATGTTGTCCGGGTTGCTTCGCGGCTGTGCCGACTCGAGATGTCGGCATTTCTGAAAATCAATGAAGAGCAAAGGCTTGTTCTCCCAGCCAGTGAAGAGCCGGACGAAACCCTCGTCGGTCATGAGTTCGCTATCTGTGATTCGGAGCTTCTGCAAAGACCGGCAGTGATTGTGAATAGCATCCAACACCGTGTTGTCGGTGTCAGGCACCCTGGCGAGAGAAAATGTCTGAAGACCGACGCCAATGCCATTCAGCAAACTGACATAGACATCGGGGTGCACCTCTAGGCGCAGGTCGAGGCTAATATGCTGAAGAGATTTGACATTGGCAATCGCCTTGACACCCTCGCCGCTAACTCTCTGGTTGTGTGACACCTTGAGTCGGTTAAGGTTTGGGCAAGCCGTCGCAAGATGCGAGAGGACTTCGTCACCAAAATGTTTATCCGTCCAGTAAACCTTGAGGGATCGCAGAGACTGGCCTTTTTTCTCCAGAAACTCCTTCCACTTTGACTCTGACAGCAGATTTGCGCCATGGAGGTAGAAAGCCTCCAAGTTGATGTGACGAGAGAGCATGTAGTCCATGATATCGTTCTTGAAATGGATGGCGTTGCAAATCTTGAGCTTCCTGAGACCTGGCACGAGCTGGAATATGCGGATAAAATCATCGCCAGTGAGCTTGGCGGCATCGTAAATGAAGACGTCCTCAGCTGAAGGCTGGAGGAACAAATTGAGGGTCGTTGAGTTGAGGAGGCGCTGCTTCGACAACTTGCGAGCAATCTTGTCGATGACTTGGGGTGCCAGATTATTCAGGTCCTCGGCGAGATGGATGTTCTTGGCCAGTGTCTCGATACATAGTGTCATCAAGCTCTTGGCGCCAGGGTGGTAATCACCATCCAGTATTTTGCTCTGTATCTGCCGCCGCTTTCCCGCCCCAGCACTGACACGTTTGGCCTTCTTCTTGGGGGCTCCATCATCTGGGTCGAGGTCCCTACCACAACGACTGCAGAGCAGACCCCCATCGGGCGCATTGCGGGAGTATGGCGTCACAGTAAATCGCTTCTTGCAAAGGGCACAGTTCTCCATCTGGCCTGGGAGTGGCGCTGAGCGCTCCTGGAAAATGGCGCGGGCAATGTCGTCTTCGTCGTCTGCGTCTCCATCTTTGCGCTTCCGCTTCTGGAACTTCTTGCTTGCCTTGATCTTGTCAATGACCTTTTGTGCTTTTTTCTGTTTCTCAGTTTGGGAATCTGCGCCAGTACTGTGCCGTCCTCGACCCAGCTGTTCGGTGCTGGCAGGGTCGTCTTGCGTGTCCGCCGTGGCAGTGGCAGCCGCAGTCTCTGCAGCCGGGACTGTGGCTTGTTCGTCTTGCTGTTCGCCCGATCCACTAGGGTTGTTCTCCGCTGCTCTCCGCCGAGCCTCGGCATCCAGCCGAATCTGGTTCGCAGAGATGTTGTGCGACTATGCACCCCGGTTAGTTACAATATCTTAAGGACTCAAGAGGTTGAAAGGTGTAAACTAACAGCCAAGAAGTCTGTCAGGGCTGACTGTCTGTAAACACAATATTGTCAGTTCCTGGAGGTAAGCATGGTCGCTGTCGCTAGATAAAACTTACGGGCCCACAATACCTCCAGCGGCGCGGCGCTGTGCCCGACTCTGTCGAGAAGACCTATACTTGGATTAGTATCCGAGGCTCAACTAACATGACTATTAAGGGGTGCGACAAACATTGTGGAAGTAAATAAACACAGAGAAAAGCGAAGCGCGGTCGGCAGTTTGCCAGTGGCGGAAGGTCAATGGAAAGGTCGGTTTTGGCAGCAACAGCCAGACTGGGAATGGTGGTCGGGGAATGGCGACACGTCAAACGCGAGGAGGGGCAAAATCCATTCAACTGCTAACGCCAAAGCACATGACTCAGAATAGGGGTCCGTGCGTACGAAGCAGGGAGAAAGGCCGCCTGAAATAGGAAGTCGATTTCTGCCTGGCATAGCCAGATGGTAAATCAATTAGATGAAAACCCCCAGGTCATGTGCCCTCGCGTCCTGAAGAAACGCGCCCTTTCCCCCCTCCTCGTCAACTCGATAAGCTTGCAAGAGGTGGCAACATTTCTACTCGCCCCAACCTTCCCTTGTCCCTCAAACTTCTCTGTCATTGTCAATCAGCTTTCCCAACAAGGCGTCTTTCACTTGTTTGACGCTTGACTTCTCTCTTTCTGCCTCTTTCAGCACCTTGACTCTTTCATCTTTGGTCGCAAATCTTGCGCTCAGGCCAACCGAGACTTGGGCCTGACTCTCAGGATCTCCTTCGTGGGCAGAAAATTTGCAAATCCCCCCCATACATCCACTTTCCGGCTCCGTCTTGCGCCACCATTTTCTCATGTCATAACTCACATTTCGAGACAGTATTTCGGTATTCGAGGAAGATGGTGCGAACAAGAAGCTCACTGGCGGCAGACGCTGGAGGTCCTGGTAAGTTGCCTATTGCCAAAATGCTAGCCCATTCCAAGATAAAACACCACCATGCTCGCCAAAAGCTGGGATGCCGCTGTACACCTCTGTGTGGTATTATACCATTATAGCCTCGCATCAATCCGAAGATCGTACCTGGACAGATTGCGCTAACGGTGACAACGATGAAGCTGCAGCTGCAGCTCAACAGCCAGAGGTGGTCGTGCCTGCTAAGAGACCTCGTGGTCGGCCAAGCAAGGCATACACCGAGAGTCTGAATTCGTCATCTGCACCAACACCGGCAGCTTCAGTTTCGGGTAGCGACTACACAACCCCCCTCACCAGCAATGTCGCGACTCCCGCACCGGCGGATGCCCCGCAGCCTTCCGCAAGGCGGGTCAGCAGCAGACTCGAGGTACACCTACCAACCGTAAAGCCCTCCGCCAGGAGCCAGAGAGCACTTCGTCAAAGCATATACTCGATGGATTCCAAGCGCAAGAGGGATGTCATAGAAGACAGCGAAGATGAAGATGCAGACAATTCGCTGGATGTGAAACTTGCACGGAAGCTTCAAGCCGAAGAGAATGCTGCATCGCCATCTATATCGCAGGCCCGCTCTCGCAAGCTTGCCGTTCGTTCTGGTCACACTCAGCAAGATCTTGAGGTCTCGATCGTCACTCCTTCAACCATGTCAACAATGCCCATGGAGATTGATGAAATAACCGTCAATCCTGCGCCAGGTCGCCCAAGGCGGAAGAGTACCATGGCCATCCACTCAAAGAAACTTGGCATATCAGAGCAAACTTCGATCCCCGATTCTCAGGAAGACGACGACAGCAGCGAGTTATCGTCTTATTCTGATAGCATGAAGAGCGATGATTCCGAGTCACAGCCTTTGAGTAGACCACAGCGCCGAGCCAAGCTCAAAGCTGCCAGCGCCACTCACATATCTGATGATGATGATGAGCCTGTGCTTGGGGATATTGATCTTCCGTCAGACTACAGCGGTGACGAGGCTGACGAGGCTGACCATGCTGGCGACGATGAAGACCAGGATGGCGATGAGCCTGACGCTCAGGATACAGCCGTGCAAGCAGCTGTGAGAAGCCGGCGTGGCTACAGGGCTTATCGCAGCAAAAAACGAGTGAAGGGTGACAGAGGCCGCCTCGAGAAGCACCACCCGGAGCTCAAGACCATGTGGTCAGACCTTGAGAACATGCCGGTTTTGAAAGCCGGGAAGGCAGATCAACCCAAGTCTATCTCACGGCAGCTCAAGCCCTTCCAGCGTGAGGGATTGGCTTGGATGAAGCAAATGGAGAAGATGAAGTGGAAAGGGGGTCTGCTCGGTGACGAGATGGGTCTTGGCAAGACAATTCAGGCAGTATCCCTGATCATGTCTGACTGGCCTGCCAAGAAGCCGTCCCTGGTACTCGTTCCTCCCGTTGCGCTGATGCAGTGGGTGACTGAGATTGAGTCCTACACTGACGGGACCCTCAAAACACTTGTTTACCATGGGACGAACTCCAAGTCCAAGAACCTCACAGTCAAAGACCTCAAGAAGTACGATGTCATCATCATGTCATACAACAGCTTGGAGTCTATGTACCGCAAGCAGGTGAAGGGATTTACACGCAAGGAAGGCTTGTTCAAAGAGCAATCTATCATTCACCAGACCGGGTTTCACCGTGCGATTCTTGATGAAGCACACTGCATCAAAACCCGTTCAACAATGACGGCCAAGGCATGCTTTGCTCTCAACGTCACCTATCGTTGGTGTCTTTCAGGCACCCCGTTGCAGAACCGTATTGGCGAGTTCTTTTCTCTAGTTCGCTTCCTCAACGTACGCCCTTTTGCGTCTTACATATGCAAAGATTGCCCATGTTCGACCCTCGAGTGGATTCAAGTTGAAGACAACCGCTGTAAGGACTGCAAACACGGCAACATGCGGCATGTATCGGTCTTTAACCAGGAACTGCTGAACCCAATCCAAAGATTTGGAAACGTTGGCCCCGGCCGTGAGGCCTTCAAGAAGCTTCGCGTTCTCACAGACCGCATCATGATGCGGAGACTGAAGAAGGATCATACCGATTCTATGGAGCTTCCCGTCAAGGAGATCAATGTCGAGCGCCAGTTCTTTGGTGAAGAGGAAAATGATTTCGCCAGCAGCATCATGACCAATGGCCAACGGAAATTCAACACGTACGTCGCAACCGGAGTGCTTCTCAACAACTACGCCAACATCTTTGGCCTGATCATGCAAATGCGCCAAGTTGCCGACCATCCTGACCTGATCTTGAAGAAAAACAGTGAGGGCGGTCAAAATGTGATTGTCTGCAATATTTGCGACGAACCCGCAGAAGATCCTATTCGGTCTAGGTGCAAGCACGACTTCTGCCGCACTTGTGCCAAGAGCTACTTGCACTCTTCAGAGGAGCCCGATTGTCCCCAGTGTCATATCCCGCTCTCGATTGATCTCGAGCAGCCCGAGATTGAGCAGGACGAGGTGCTTGTCAAGAAGTCATCGATCATCAACCGGATCAAGATGGAAAACTGGACCTCTTCGTCCAAGATTGAGCTATTGGTGCACGAGCTTCACAAGCTTCGCTCTAATCATGCCTCCCACAAGTCCATCATCTTTTCCCAGTTCACGACGATGCTTCAGCTCATTGAGTGGCGGTTGCGTCGTGCTGGGATCACCACTGTCATGCTTGATGGAAGCATGACTCCGGCTCAGCGGCAGGCCTCGATCGAGCATTTCATGACGAACCCCGACGTTGAGTGCTTCCTGGTTTCCCTCAAGGCTGGAGGAGTAGCCCTAAACCTCACTGAAGCATCGCGCGTCTTCATAGTTGATCCGTAAGTCTATCCTTCTCTTGCTGCCTAAAACTTGGGCTTTGGCTAACAAATGGGAAATCAGATGGTGGAACCCTGCAGCGTATGTATCGTCTTACCTCCTCGAACGAGAATCCTCACCACTTAATATTCAATGTGCCGTGATACTAACCTGAGCCAAACAGAGAATGGCAGTCTGCAGATCGGTGCCACCGTATCGGTCAGACTCGGCCGTGCACCATCACTCGACTCTGCATTGAAGATTCAGTCGAGAGCAGAATGGTTTTGCTGCAAGAGAAGAAGACCAACATGATCAACTCCACTATCAATTCGGACGATGCAGCAATGGACTCGCTCACCCCCCAGGATCTTCAGTTCTTGTTCCGAGGCACATGATGATCCGGAGGCCACAAGGAGGCGCCGAATACTTGGTAGCCGAGCGTATTTGCCTTTACTGCATGCAGCGCATGCCCTAAAATTCTTTCACTCCTTTAACATTTTCTGTTCGTGTTTTTACTCTCTTCACAAGACTTGACCGGGCTCTTGGTGGAGCAGGTCCTGTCTGGTTTCTGGTTTGCGGTTTGCATGCTCGCGGTATGACCGGGGGGCCGCGAGCCTAAACATGGGGTAGATGGTATGGATGTATTCTAGCATGGACTTGGTTTGGACGAATTCCTGTAAGTGTGGCAATGACAACAACGGGAATGGGAGCTGCACAGAAGGCAGTATGTATGCCCATATGTAGACAGCTAGTGTTATTAGTCTTGGGCAAAGCGTAGGTCGCTTGCTGGGATACCTTAGCTTTCCTGGAGACCCAAAAATGTCTTGATCTTTTGAAAATCTGAAGGGTCTTTGAACTCTCGATGCCAGCCCGGCACCGCCAGCCCAGCCAAAGTGATTCATGCGTGGAGACAAGCTACGGCAAGTATGGAGATATGGAAATTGTATGGAGAGATGGGGGATATGCGGGGTAGACCGATCATGCCGCCATCCCATCGCCAGCGGGCTCACCCCTGCAGCGGGGCGCATGATCACAATGTATTGGGCGAGATCGTGGAGAACCCCTGTCTGACACTCTCGGACAACAGCGAGGGAGGGGCACGATGACGGGCCACGAGGACGCTTCAAACCGGACTTTACCTCTTGATCGCCCATCCCCGCACAACCTCTGGCTGTTGCTTTGTTTCATTGTTTTTGGTGCTTTGGTTATGACTGCCAATTCCTCTCATATTCTCCCTCGACCCTCAATTGCACGGTGTCCTCCTTCTCTGATTGAGCTCGTCTGCGTTCCTTCTTAGCCATACCTTCTGCTGCTGGTTCAGGCAGCCGTATTTCTCTCAGGGTTGCTGCGACCATTCCTTGGGAGTGATGAACTTTAGCTCTGATACCTTGAATCTCGAAGCGCCTCGAACTCCCCACCTCATCCATAGCAGGGTTATTTGAACTATATTTCATTTTCTTCCCGTGCCCTATACTACCCAAACACGCTCCTCGACTGTGTCGCCGCGATGCGGTTCGCCTTCCTGGCGCTGGTCGCTCTCGCCAGCGCGTCCACTCTCACCCCGTCCGTCTTACCGTTGATCGTTCGAAATCCGTACTTGAGCACATGGCTTGGTCGTGCTCGCGAGGCGCCATGGGAGGATTGGCCCCTGTTCTGGACCGGCTCACATGTAGGCTTGGTAGAGGCGGCGTGACTTGGGTTCAGGGGTAGCTGACAATTTGCTGGCAGCTCGGCTTTTCTGTCATGGCATCTGTGCCCAGTGAAGGCAAGGTCTACCCCCTCCTTGGGCGACCTCACGACTCTCTCCCGCGGAATAGTCGCTTCTACAGTGTCGCATTTCCCGAGTATCTCGGCGCAACTTTCGATGCCTCCACCACCAATTTGACGTATTTGGTCCCCGGGCCGTCGGACAGCGAACCTGTGCGCGTGACGCTCTCCTTCTTATCACCCATTACACCCTCTTCTACCCTGAGACAGTCAATTCCTGCTGCGTATCTGACCGTCTTTGCCGAGGGCTGCTTCGACGTGAGCGTGTATACGGACCTCAATGGAGAGTGGGTCAGCGGTAATAGGGGAAATGAGATCAAATGGGAGCTGCATGAACCTGCAGGGAAGCGTAGCGCCTCATCCCCGGCCATCAAGACGTGGAAGGTCTCGCGGAAGAATGCGCAGCTTTTGACCGAGTTTGCTGATCATGCAGAATGGGGAACGCTTCACTTCTCCGCCCCAGCAGATGCTAACCACCAGGGCGGAACCTCCGCGGTTCTTCGCCAGCAGTTTGCGGGGGAAGGGTACTTGAAGAATGAGATTGACAGATACTACCGCCGCATTATGGAGGACGAACCAGTCTTCGCCTTTTCAAAGTCGTTCAAGCTGAGCGGTGGCAAGCCTAGCACTAGATGCTTTAAGAAGACAGATAGCGTTGCGTTCACATACGCCCTGATCCAGGATCCCGTGGTCCAGTTCGCATCAGCCAGGGGGCTAACATTGATGAAACCGCTCTGGACGTCGTACTTCAGCTCGCCCGATGACCTCATTCGCTATCATTATGACGACTTTGAGACTGCCTCGTCGCTCGCTAGGAACTACTCCGACTCGGTTGCTCGTGATGCGTTTGAGTCTGGCTCGCAGGACTACCAGGATATTGTCGCCCTTTCCGCCCGTCAGGTCCTCGGAGCAACCCAATTCTCGGGGACTCCAGACGATCCTATCCTCTTTTTGAAGGAGATCTCGTCGAACGGCAATTTCCAAACGGTTGATGTCATTTTCCCAGCGTTCCCCTTCTTCCTGTACACAAACCCGCAATGGCTAGCTTATCTTCTTGAGCCGCTATTGGAGCACCAACTGAGCGGCCAATATCCAAACAACTATAGCATGCACGATCTTGGTTCCCACTTCCCTAACGCAACGGGCCACAGCGACGGCCGAGACGAATACATGCCTGTCGAGGAATGCGGCAATATGCTTATCATGGGTCTTGCTCTAGCTAATGCTCTCAAGTACGACACCGAGCCAGCTTTCATGGCGGCTGCCCCTGGTGAGCATGCACGGCCGATCTCTGCCACCGAGAACTGGCTGGAATCTGTCGACAAGTATGGGATTGACCTACGACGTGAGATCGGGGCCGCGACGGGACCTAAGGCGGCGGAGAAGTGGCTCTCGCGTTCGTACACGCTTTGGGAGCAATGGACCGGATATCTTGTCCGAGAGTCGCTCATTCCTCACAACCAACTTTGCACCGATGATTTTGCTGGCTGGCTGTCGAACCAGACGAACCTTGCTTTGAAAGGCATAATTGGTATCAAGGCCATGAGCGAGATTGCTATGATCGTCGGAAAGGAAGATGACGCCAAGCATTATCGGGATATCTCAAAAAGTTACATCGAGAAGTGGGAGGAGTACGGAATTTCAAGGGACAAAACCCATGCCAAGCTGGCCTACACATGGTATGGCTCATGGACCACCATCTACAACCTCTATGCCGAGTCTTTGCTCTGCTTCCACATATCTGAGCCGGCTGCCCTCGCACTTCATCAGGAGACCGGCCAGCTCGGACAGAAACCGATTGGGGGTAAGGGCGACAAGGAAGGGCCATTCATCCCCGACAGGGTGTACCAGATGCAGAGCGATTGGTATTCAGCAGTTCTCCAGAAATATGGACTGCCCTTGGATTCTAGACATCTGTACACCAAGAGCGACTGGGAGTTCTTCGCTGCTGCCGTAACGAGCAAAAAGACCAGATCGGAGATTCTTGGCTCCATTGCGAAGTGGGTGAACGAGACAGCGACTGGTAAGACGACGCCCTCCCTAGCCAGTAGGAAAAATACCCTTCGAATACTGACTATGACGTGGTATAGACCGCCCATTCACAGACCTATACGAGACAGAGGGAAACGGAGGATACCCGGGCATCTACTTCATGGCGAGGCCTGTCGTCGGCGGCCATTTTGCCTTCTTAGCGCTGGAGAGAGCATGTGGGGGCAAGGCAGTGGAAGCACTCAAGTTCCTCGATAAGAAAGCGCCAACAAAAGTTAATATCGAGGAGGCACTGCGTGCCGATATGCCGAGCTGGGAGCCACCGGGTGAGGAACTTTGAGTTGCCAACAAAGGCGATATATTGGCATTCCTAGGCACTTTGCGCTTTTGGGTCAAGAGTTTGGGATACGTTGCATGGAATGCACACGGGTCTCGGTGACTTCTGTAGCATCGAGTCGTAGGATACTAGCATAAGGTTGAATGCATCAACATTTAACACATTAACACAAGCCAACGATTTCTCTGTATCCACTCAACCACTCAGAGGCTCGAAAGTCTTGACGTATGTTTGCCGTCTGCCTGTCCAAGGCCACCTGCGAGAAGTGGGGCAGGTGGTCCACGTGAGCGAAACAGGCTAGCGTGATGAACAGTCTCAGCCGGAGTAAATGCCTTATGCAATAAAACGAGATTGGCCAGAAAAAACGCGATGCGACTCAAGGCAAAGCTCGCTGGAACACATCGTCGCCTCTTTTGACGCACCCTCCCTCACAAAAAATTCGCCTCTTGCAACAGACTTCCCGCCTTAATTCTCCCAGGCTTGTCACCCGTCGCCTGTTTTATCGGCGAATCCAAACCCTCCATCCTTCATACCAAAGAAGGACTTTTCTTTTTTTCGTTTCCCCTCCGTGCGAGCCATATTTGGGTCGCGCTTTGATTTTTTCTTTCCGCAGACTGCCCCAAGGCGCTCGTCGCTCGTCACCTCATTTCTTCGCGCTGCACCTCACCTTCTGCGCCAACCCTCAACCTACTCAACAAACCTTCCCCAAGACACAAACCATTTCTCGGTAACCACGTCTACCACAATGGCCACCACCGCCATGGACTACGAGAACGCGAACGGCGATCGCTTCGACGGTAAGTTCTTCCTCCAACACGCGCTGTCAGTTCCGGCAGGCCGTGCGCGCTCGTTTTTTTTCTTGTTCATTTCCTATCATCAATCGCGATACCCTTCAAGAGCATGCAGTGCTGACACGCGATATATAGAGGAGGCTCCTCGCTACGACCGCGACCGTAGTGCGTCGCCGCGTCGCGATGACGGCCACGAGTCGTCGCGTCGTCGCTCGATGTCTCCCAATGGTCACGACCGGTGTGTTTCGTCCATGCATCACCAATCGCACAAAGCATCAATGGCTAATTGGATACCGTAGTGCTCCCACCAAGAATGACAACGGCAGCAAGAATAACGGTGGCGATGATGATGGTGCCATCAACCCCGGTTCCAACCTCTTCGTCACCGGTATCCACCCCCGCCTCGAGGAGGCTGAGGTTACCCGCCTCTTCGAGAAGTACGGCGAGGTTGAGAAGTGCCAGATCATGAAGGACCCCCACACCGGAGAGTCGCGCGGCTTCGGCTTCGTCAAGATGGTGACTTCTGACATGGCGGATGCTGCCAAGGATGGCCTGCAGGGCGAGGTCATCGAGGGACGCACCCTCAGCATCGAGAAGGCTCGTCGTTCCCGCCCTCGTACGCCCACTCCCGGAAAGTACTTCGGCCCTCCCAAGCGTGGTAAGTGTCCCATAGCCCTTTGAATGGTATACAGCACTAACTGTTCAATGGAAGCCGAGCCTCGTCGCGGTGGCGGCTTTGATGACAGACGCCGTGGCGGCTACAGCGGTGGCTACGGCCGAGACGATACCTACCGCAGCGGCGGTAGCGACAGAGGAGGTTCTTACCGTGGATACCGTGACGATCGTGGCTACGACCGCGGCTACGACCGCGGCTACGATCGTAGCTATGACCGGAACTATCGGGATGATCGAGGATACGATCGCAGCTACCGTGAGGAGCGCGGATATGATCGCCGTGAGCGCGACGAGAGCTATGGATCACGTATTGACCGCTTCACAGGTGGCCGAGAGGCTGGCGGACGCGATGACCGCGGTGGCGGCGGCGAGCGCTATGCCGGTTCCGCCTCCGGTGGCCGTGGTGCCCCCGACGACCGTCGCGGCCCCAGCTCTGGCTACGACAGAGGCGACCGCTACGAGCGCCCCAGTGGTGACCGCGATGCCCGGCCCCGCGATCCTCCCCCGACTGCCGGCTACGTCGACCAGGCTCCTCGTGGCGAGGCCCGCGAGCCTTATGGTAGTTATGCCCGGTCCCCTTGACAATCCCAGTCAACTAATATGTTCAGTAGCCCGCTGAGGATGTGATGTTTCGACCCGGGTAGGCAAACTTGGTCTTTTCAGGGACATTCTTCCCCAGGCTAAGTGGCGGCACGACTTCCTTCTTCCTATTTCTTCTCTTTTCGCGTTTGGCATGGAACAAAAATCGGATATCCTAAAATGCGTTCGGCTGGAGTTACGGCAGATATTGGGGGTGGTATTTGGCCCTGTTCGTCTCGGCACATCGCCCTGCACCATAAATGCACCTAGATCTTAGCCATTGAAGGTTGCGACATCTCGACTATGGCAACGGGGATCTGGGTCTTCAGTCTGCGGCATTAGTCGACATTTATCTAGGCCTCCACCTGCCCCTACTTTCTCCCCGATTGGATCAGAAACACGGAGTGGATGGAGCCTCGCTTGTACGATTATTATTTCTTTCGCCTATTTACGGCTAACGGCATCTCTCCGTGACGACTTTGCGCAGCCTATTTCGACGGGGGGTTTTCTTACGTAGCCGACAAGCATGATACGAAACACATCAGCATTCAGCAGTTACTCGTGAACACCAATGCCTCGAATGGTGGCAATCAGTCAGTTATAAGGGTGCAGCTCACCGAAGGGCTAGCCCCTTCGACCCCCCCGTAAATGCCTTCCGCAGCATCACCAATCTCCGCTCCGCCCTTGACATATCTTACCCGCCATCCCTGCAACATGCGACTTGACCGTGATGATCTCTTGACGATAATCGCCATGGCCACACTGATGCAGATGCCATCTACGTTCTCGCCCAGTGAATGGTGAGGAAGTCGATGCTAAGCCCTTGACAACTCCAAACAATGCGGGAAAGGTAACTCTTTTTGTCAAAAATCGAGCACATATCTAACTCGAGTGCTTCATTTGCAGATTGTCCAGCTTCCGGATCGCTTTGTGCGAGTTGTTAAGACGCTGCGCAACAAGCAAGTACGGCTCGCCATCTGTTGGTGCTTTCCCGCCACGCAACAACAAAGGAATAAGCGACAGATCAGCAATCTCCCATAGCAAGGGTTTATTTACGGCCACAATCATTTATCGCGCCAGTCGCACCTGGCTTGCGAAGTGTTTTGAGCTTTGAGTTAGCAGTTGCTTCAAGCTCAAGGCTAATTTTCTTTCATAGAATTTTCGCATCCCTTCAAACTATCCATTTCAGGCCGTTCCTCTCGTTATTCACTCGGAATAACGTCGAGTCTCCTTGCTCTTTATGCTTGCTCACATTTCTCTCACCTATTACATATTTTTTGGTGACATTGGCGCGGCATGTGACATTGGATGGACTCCTTCGTCCCGGGTTTATGAGATCTCTTTTTGTGTGGTCTCTTTTCTTGTTTTAACCATCTACACTGCTGCAGCAGGGGGAGCCCAGAGCAGCAGTCGTTCGGCTCGAGCTATAACTTGGACCCAGCCGTTTTCGGCTAGGGACACTTCTTCCACAATTTAACAGCCCCCAGATACTTTATTCAGCTGAGAAGTTGTGGGGATCATGTGGTTCTTTGTCTTCGGGTGCTCCAGAACAAACCACATCGGCTGAGTCGATGCCGGATGCATCAATTTATTACAAGCAGAATATACACTAAAATAATACATGTAAAGTTCCCAGAAAAGCTACCGTGTTCATCGACCTCTGTCCTTGATTCTCCTTCTCCCAGACTCAACCAAGACTGATTCTCGGCATTGCATGTATTTTGCGGCTATCGATAACCCTGGTTGACTTGCCGGCACTGGACTCGCCAAGATGTCGTACTTGGATCGCGAATATGCAACTCTCGGAGACCTGGTGAGGGCCGATAGACAGGCCAGCCTCGAGGCGGGTTACCTGAGCGTAGAGACGATCAGGATGCTTGAGGATGAGTTTGATGATCCCGAGGAGTTTGCACAGCCTTGTTTGACTGCGGGTAAGTGTCAACGGGACTCGCAAGATGGATGGACTGGGCGTGGCTGACATGATGCTTCGCAGCGCGTGACGTGCTGAGAAGCGAAACGAGAGCTGCTCGGTCGAAGCAAGCTACCGACTCGAAGAACGTGGATGAGGAGAAGGTACTGGGGCGGGTGGATGCGCCGACTCGGCGGGAGGTGTGGTTTGCTAGAGCTAGGGCCCGGATACCTTCCAGTCCTGAGGAAGAAGAGGACAAGGTCGAATACGAGAAGGACACGATGGATACCGACGACGACGGGGAGGATGAGGAGAATGCGTTTGCGGAGGATACCGACGACGATGGCGAGGATGTGGTTGGGGAAATGCCTCCGCCCACACCTTTAAGTAAAGGCAAGAAATGGAGCATACTCGACAGTGATTATAGGGCAGAGGAGCGTGATGCGAGCGAGGTGGGGGAGCCCAAGGGAAAGCGAGTTAGGTGGGAGATGGATACCCGACAGCCCAAAGTCATCACTCCCAGATCCAACGGCTACCCCGATCCTTGGGATTCGTATAAGCACCGTGAGTTGCTCAGTGGGCTCGTGGAAGAGATTAGACGAAATGGGACCCTAAGATGGCCGGTGGCCTTGGAAGCAATCAGAGAGATCGGGAAGAGCGAGAAGGTTCCCGACAACATCCTTAAGATCGCACGCTACAATCCGGAACGTCACAAGACGGAGGAGGCTCTGCTAGGGAAATATTGGACGGATTACAAGGCCTTTCGCGCGAAGTTGGCCACGGGTGACATGTATACGCGTGAGCAGCTAGACTCTCATCTCAAAGGGTGGTGGAGGGTACAAAAGATGCTGGCCGTGAGAGAGGGGGTCGCGCCTGCGCACTGGGCAAGATGGAGATGGGACGAGCAGTTGAACATGCGGTTCCCGCGACAGGAATGGGCGGCGTCAAACGCGCGGGGGGGCATGGCAGGGACCGTACCCCCGAGGCGGACGGGCGGAGTTGTACCCGTGGCAGGCTTAGGGGACGCTTGATAGGTAAGTGTACCCGCGACGGGGACGGGCGGCGTCGTACCCGTCAGAAGCACGTACGGCGCCGGGGCTACGGTCGCCGTTCCAGTGGAGGCCTTCGTCCTACGCGCGTGGGAGAGGTTCGGCGCGCGGCGTTGGGTTTAGAGGTGGCTATCGCTCCGTGTTTGTTTTACCTTTCCATGGCCCAGCCAATAGGAAGATAAGTAGGTGTGCATGCTGACGCGATTTACTAGACGGCATCCTCGACGAGGCCAATGATAGCGACGATAAGGCCACCGATGGATTGGAGGATGTTCTCAATGGACAAACGGGAAACGATGATGCGAAAAAAGAGCAAGAAGCGGAACACCAGCCAGCAGGCAACTAGCGTCGCCAACACTGAGGATGAGCACCTTCCGAAGGGGAAGAGGGCGAAAAGGGCCACTTCAAGTATGCCTCCAAGTTTCAGAGCCAAGGGGAAGTCGCCGATCGACATGATCCGCAACGCTGGTACGGGCTCTACGAACCGGAAAAGGAGAGGTGCTAAATAGTAAAGAGACGGAACTTGACACGGTGGGATTTTCCGGGAATTCTTGAAGAGGACTGCGATGCTCACGGTGAGTTGGATCTAAGCGACATCAAATGGGGGTAATCGGCTGACATTTGCCCGCTTTTGACATACTGACGTCTTGTCAGCAGGTACTATGAAGTAGCACTTGGTAAATGGGGCGACCCGACGCTTACGGAGCAGGCTTGGCATTTCTCCTTCCCAGTTCAACATGCACTTTGCTCGCCCATCTAGACAATAGCATCATGTATTCCGCGCGCTCGTCCTGAATTCCCACCGTTTCCTCAGCAATGCAGTTTCTGCGTGTTGCGCGACTACACTCCAAAGGAACATCTGATGCACACCAGCGGAAACACCACCAATGACGATGCTTCGAATTATGCGCGGTTGTCTGCCCTCCAGGCGCCAAGACAATGCATAACATGCGGGGCTGGGTAAAGGCAACACCTTGACGACAACAGTAACCACCTTCTACGCCCTCAATTAGACCGACCGAGATCCACGCTACGAATTTCGACAGCTACTTGCGGTAGGTAATTCTCGTCTGTCTAGCAGCTACCCCAGTTTCCCCTGCTGATTTACTGTGCCTCCAGTCCCGCCAACATTAGTCGTCCTTTCGCGAACCTGCTCACCTTTTCCCACCGCCAAACATTCGTATGGACAGCTGCCGAGAGAGTTAAGCTTGGCGGTCTTGCGAAATGCGACTCCTGGAGCGTGACAATACCGGTGAGGTCCGTTTGACGGAGGACCTCCCCGACAACAAGATTCCGCCGTATGCGATACTTTCACACACATGGGGCGACGGGGAGGTCCTCTTCAGGGACCTGATGGGCGGTGCAGGCAAAAACAAAACAGGCTACTCTAAGATTCAATTTTGTGGAGATCAAGCCTGGCGCGATGGGTTGAGATTCTTCTGGCAAGACACATGCTGCATCGACAAGTCCGACGCTGCCGAGCTTCAGCACGCTCTCAACTCCATGTTTCAGTGGTACCGCAATGCGGCCAAATGCTACGTCTATCTCTCAGACGTCTCGAACTGCCAGCAGGACGCCGATGGTAACCCGAGTTGGGAGTTGGCCTTTCGAAAATCCAGGTGGTTCACCCGGGGATGGACCCTCCAAGAACTCATTGCTCCAGCAATCATTGAATTCTTCTCTGTGGAACGCGTGTGCCTAGGGGATAAGCAGTCCCTGGGGCATCAAATTCATAACGCAACAGGCATTCCCCTCGGAGCTCTCCAAGGCAACACACTGTCTGATTTCAGCATCGAAGTGCGTATGTCGTGGGTCAAGGAGCGCAATACGACACGTAAAGAAGACAGGGCATACTCGCTATTCGGTATCTTTGGTGTGTGCATACCCCTCCTCTACGGCGAAGGAGAAGATAGAGCATTTGAACGACTGCTAGAAGCAATTAGCAAGCACGATCGCTACCTGGCCAACTTACATTCCACCGATCCACATCTTGACAAGAAGCGCATCGAAGAGGCAAAGGGCGGGCTGCTTGCCAACGCTTACCGCTGGGTTCTCGACAGCCCCGACTTCTGCCAATGGCGTGATGAATCTTCAAAAAACCGTCTCCTCTGGATAAAAGGAGATCCTGGCAAGGGCAAGACCATGTTGCTCTGCGGCATCATCAACGAGCTGGAGCGAACCATTATCGCTGACGGGCACTGTCGCAATTTGGCCTATTTCTTCTGCCAGGCTACCGACTCACGTATTAATAACGCCATTGCCGTGCTTCGTGGCTTAATCGACTTTCTTGCCCACCAGCAACCACGTCTTATCTCCCACGTGCGTAAATTCACCGACGCGGGTAGATCACTCTCCGACGCAAATGCGTGGATCATACTGTCGGATATTTTGAGGGGAATGCTAGAAGATCCGAACTTGAAGGTTACCTACTTGGTGGTTGATGCCCTCGATGAATGTGTGGTCGATCAACCGCAGCTTCTCAAGTTGATCGTCCAGATATCATCTATGTCTGCTCCTGTCAAGTGGATCATTTCCAGTCGCAATTGGGTGCAGATCGAGGAACAGTTGGCGATTGTCGCGCAGCAGTCCAGACTCAGCCTCGAGCTAAACGCCAAATCCGTCACCGCCGCTGTCGAAGCATTCATTCAACATAAGGTTCTACATCTCTCAGGACTAAAAGGCTACGACAAAGCAACGGAGAATGCCGTACATCACCACCTCTCTTCTAACGCGGATGGGACCTTTCTCTGGGTGGCCTTGGTTTGCCAAGCACTTGCCGATCCGAACCTTCGCGGATGGCAGACGCTCGATAAATTACATGCATTCCCCCCAGGGTTAGATTCTTTATATGCGCAAATGATGAAGCACATTAACAACTCGGACAATGCACACCTTTGTAAGCGAATTCTTGCCACTGCTACTATCGTTCGCCGACCCATCAGCCTTTGTGAATTTATCACTCTTGTTGAGATGCCAAACGACATCGGAGAGAATCCGCAGTATCTCGAAGAACTTATAAGGCTGTGCGGCTCGTTTTTGACTCTTCGAGAGCAAATTGTCTACTTCGTCCACCAATCAGCCAAAGACTTTCTACAGGGAAAGGCCGTGCACCAAGCTTCCATCGAGGCTTTCAACCAGATCTTCCCTCGAGGAGCGGAAGTTATCAACCACACCGTCTTCTTAAGGTCGCTCAATGCAATGTCGACAGTATTGCGGCGCGATATTTACGGCTTAAAGGCGCCAGGGTTTCCAATCGACGAGGTTCAAACGCCATCTCCAGACCCACTGCACATAGTACGATACTCGTGCGTCTTCTGGGTTGACCACCTCTGCGATTCAATTTCCGACAAAAGCACAACGCAACACAACATACAAGATGCGGTCCAGATCTTCCTTGAACAGAAGTACCTTTACTGGCTCGAAGCTCTCAGTCTAGTCCGAGCGATGTCGGGAGGCGTCATTGCCATAAAACGGCTCGAGCGCCTTCTGGTACGTAAAACACTATCAACTGTCAGAGTTAAACTAAACATATGTAGGTACCTACCAATCGAGGCCAACTAATAGACCTTGTCCGGGATGCACACCGGTTTGCTCTATCTTGCCGATGGATAGTCGAGCAAGCTCCTCTTCAAGCGTACGCATCAGCGCTCGTATTTGCACCAACTGGTAGTTTGGTAAGAAAACAGTTTAAGGCAGAAGAGTCTTACTGGATTAGCACGGCACCAGCAGTAGAGGCGGAATGGAATGCATGCCTACAGACACTTGAGGGCCACAGCAGCTGGGTTCGGTCGGTCGCCTTCTCACCGGATGGCCGGCGGCTCGCATCGGGCTCAGACGATAATGCAATCAAGATCTGGGATACGGCCTCGGGCCGCTGCCTAGAGACGCTCGAGGGCCACAGCAGCTGGGTTTGGTCGGTCGCCTTCTCACCGGATGGCCGGCGGCTCGCATCGGGCTCAGACGATAAAGCAATCAAGATCTGGGATATGGCCTCGGGCCGCTGCCTAGAGACGCTCGAGGGCCACAGCAGCTCGGTTCTGTCGGTCGCCTTCTCACCGGATGGCCGGCGGCTCGCATCGGGCTTAGGCGATAAAGCAATCAAGATCTGGGATATGGCCTCGGGCCGCTGCCTAGAGACGCTCGAGGGCCACAGCAGCTGGGTTCTGTCGGTCGCCTTCTCACCGGATGGCCGGCGGCTCGCATCGGGCTCAGGCGATAAAGCAATCAAGATCTGGGATACGGCCTCGGGCCGCTGCCTAGAGACGCTCGAGGGCCACAGCAGCTGGGTTCTGTCGGTCGCCTTCTCACCGGATGGCCGGCGGCTCGCATCGGGCTCAGACGATAAAGCAATCAAGATCTGGGATACGGCCTCGGGCCGCTGCCTAGAGACGCTCGAGGGCCACAGCAGCTGGGTTTGGTCGGTCGCCTTCTCACCGGATGGCCGGCGGCTCGCATCGGGCTCAGACGATAAAGCAATCAAGATCTGGGATACGGCCTCGGGCCGCTGCCTAGAGACGCTCGAGGGCCACAGCAGCTGGGTTTGGTCGGTCGCCTTCTCACCGGATGGCCGGCGGCTCGCATCGGGCTCAGGCGATAAAGCAATCAAGATCTGGGATACGGCCGAGGGCCGCTGCCTAGAGACGCTCGAGGGCCACAGCAGCTCGGTTTGGTCGGTCGCCTTCTCACCGGATGGCCGGCGGCTCGCATCGGGCTCAGACGATAAAGCAATCAAGATCTGGGATATGGCCTCGGGCCGCTGCCTAGAGACGCTCGAGGGCCACAGCAGCTTGGTTCGGTCGGTCGCCTTCTCACCGGATGGCCGGCGGCTCGCATCGGGCTCAGACGATAAAGCAATCAAGATCTGGGATACGGCCTCGGGCCGCTGCCTAGAGACGCTCGAGGGCCACAGCAGCTTGGTTCGGTCGGTCGCCTTCTCACCGGATGGCCGGCGGCTCGCATCGGGCTCAGACGATAAAGCAATCAAGATCTGGGATACGGCCTCGGGCCGCTGCCTAGAGACGCTCGAGGGCCACAGCAGCTCGGTTCGGTCGGTCGCCTTCTCACTGGAAGATCCAGATAGGTATAAGTATGACTTAGGGAGGGAAAAGACCTGGATTATTTGTAATGGCCAGAACGTACTATGGCTACCACTGGAATACCGTCCAGAATGCTTTGACGTCCAAGGGCGGATGATATCTATCGGCTGTAAATCGGGACGAGTTCTCACGATTAGCTTCTCGCGATATGTTTAATACGTTTTAAGTCTCTCTCACTCCATCCTCTATATTTCTCTTTTCTAGTTTAACACCAGAAGGGTCTGGGAGGATAGGTTATTTTATAGATATTATGGGAATTCTAGTGTTTTCCATTAATGATAAGTGCATTACGTACTCTACTTCGAGAAGGCACGATTATCTCTTCTTAAACCCACATGTGACGTGATGGAGGCGAATATGCTGGGTGGCGATGGTGTTGATGTGTGGTGGTAGTCAAGTGCGTTTGCACGTGACTGGTGCCGATCACTCTGCATATTTCGGGCAATGGATTCAGACGACTCCGCAAATGATTGCTCAAGTGGCGATGAGCCGCAACGTGAATAATGCAATGTCGCGAGTTCCCCGAGCCAACGTATTTGTGGCGTGATAAAGCGCGGCTAGTAAGCAGGAACAAAAACCCTACCACACGCTACCGGACCAAGCAGCCTACCCTCCGCGTATCTGGCCACAAAGGCCAGATCAGGGCCCCTGGAAGGGCCGCAAGTGAGTCTTGCTCCATGGATTTCCATTGTTCGGTCAGGATGTTACAGTCGGTCGGATCAGGAACGTACGGTCGGATCAGAAGCATTTGGTCCTTCGGATTAGAGGCGTTTGGTCTCCGAGGTTCGGGGTATTCGGGGCCTTCTGGAAAAGGCTGTCAGGGTGCCATCCCGGCTGATCGGAGCACTTCCCGGTCGGAGCCTCCAGATCAGAACAATTCAGCGTGTTTTTTCCGTGTCTGAGGGACGATGTCCCTCCTCCTTAGCTATCTAATTACAGTACTTCTTTATACCCCTGATCCGCGTCATTCATAAGGAAAATGATGCGCAGCTCTATATCGAGCGAAGAGTGCTGGAGGGCGTAGTACGGCGTTTTGTTCGGGACATAAACGCATTTCTTGATCAGTACAATGCATCTTAGATAGTATAGCTGCCAGATTGCAAAGACCGAAATCAGTGTTGCATTTCTGAACCTACTCATCTAAGCGTTTGGCTGTGCTGAGCCGCCTATAAAATTAAACGGATATTTGGAACTATCTCTCTAAAGACATTGTGCATATACTCTTCGCGTTCTGTGCTCACCAAGGCTATCTCTCCTGGAGTTGGCGACGAAACACACCAGTATCTGCCCTTTCACAAGGCTAGAATTACAGTGATCCAGGTGGCTGCAGCAACCGGGCAAGCAACCGCCGACGTGGATGGTGTCAATCCGTGCCGGCTTAGCATGCCATAGCATGCTAAGCGGGATCTTCTAATGGCTTATCAATCGAGATCCTAGCTTGATGGAAGTGGCCCCTAGCGCTTACCTTTCGGCTACCCACAACCTTAACACTCTTCTTAGAAAGAGGAAAAGTCGGCCCTGATAAATCCTACACGTTCATCCCAAACTTGCCTAATATATGTCTTCAGCTCTCTAAAAAAAACTCCTCGATTGGGTTCAAATCGGGCAAGGCGGCAAGTCGAGCAGTACAACACCTACATCGTCACACATCTACTACATTTTCTCCAAGTGGTAAAATGACGCATTATCCATAACCAAGACAGACTTAGGCTCAGGCCGCTTGCCACAATATGGCAGCAGTGTCTCGATAAAGCATTCGAACATCTCGGCATCAGTCGACCCTTCATATACCCAGAAGTGTATAACGCCGTCTTGAGTATAAGCGGGGAGGATCTGGAACCTCCGGCCTCGGTGAAGGCGCTTGATCTGGCGGGGCCGCTTACCCTGGGGAGCCCAGCCCTTCTGCTTGATCCCGATGCTTCTGTCCACTCCTGACTCGTCTATAAAAACGAGTTGGTCGGCACGGAGAAACGATATCTCGTGCATGTATTCATCGCGCAGATCGGGGTTACGCTCGCGCGCGACGTTTTGCGTGCATTTCTTCGACCACTTGGCCTCCCTTAGCGCTCTGCTGATGCTGAAACGCGTCACATCGGCGTCGAACTCGTTTTGGAGGAAAGCGGCCATGTCTTCAAGCCTTATGCATGGATTAAGGGAGAGCTAATCGTATAAAGCGGTCAGCATGGGAGCGACGGTCTTCGGTCGGCCGGCGCCGTTCGGTGGTGCCGTGGTCGTTCCGAAGCGGAGCACGTTCGATCGGATGCGGCGTACCGTGCGGGCGGTACAGCCGGTTATTTCTGCTATTTCGTCATCTTTTGGGCCATCGTCAACTTGTAGCTTACTGCTGATTATGCTCTGAATCAGAACTCGCTTGTGGAGAGCGAGATTTGGTGCCGTTGTGAGTTGCGGTGCGGTTGATGGTGCTGCTGTCAGCAGAGGAATTGTTGCGATGACACATGGCTGCCTTGGTCCCAAATTCGGGATGACTCTTTCGGATCCATGACTGATAAGTACCGCATGTGAATAAATATAATCCATACTGTCGGCAGGGAGGTCTGTGCGTCTATCTTACATGAATGGAGAGTGTAAGCGACAGGACGCCAATTTCGCTCCTAGCTGTAGTGAGCGGCTAGACGGTTGCATCAGATTCTGGTGTGCTTGTTTGCCGACCTTAATCTGACTCTCGCCATGATGCCCAAAGTGACGACAGGTGACGAAGTGGAGTTTGGATTATTTTGTCGTCAATCCCGGCCCCGACACGGAGGCGATGATTATGGACGCCGAGGCCGGTACCGAGAAACGAACTAATTGGACAAAGAGTTGTTTGCGTTGTTATGGCTCTCGGGCTAGTTTCCGTAAGTACGATGGATTGCGTGTGCGGGCTTTGCAACAAGCTTCGCATTGGGTCGCACCAGACGCACGCCAAGACGGGGCAGGAGCTACACTACAACCGCACTGCAACTGCAACGGCTCCGGGGGCGGAGGGCTGGGGTTAAGGACGTCATGGATGCTGCTTTCATTTCTTCCTACTCGGCCCTAGGGTTGGTTGCACTCGCCTGCAGCATGCTCCGGGGTGCAACAGGGTGGT
The DNA here is from genome assembly GCA_033439745.1 of Lasiosphaeria hispida. Taxonomy (NCBI): domain Eukaryota; kingdom Fungi; phylum Ascomycota; class Sordariomycetes; order Sordariales; family Lasiosphaeriaceae; genus Lasiosphaeria; species Lasiosphaeria hispida. The sequence continues at coordinate 3,161,720 of JAUIQD010000002.1, read as the reverse complement.
ATTCCTGATTTGTTGGTGTTAAGTCGGCAGTCGAGCAGACATTGGAGACGGCGTCGGCATGCAGCTCAGCGACCTGGAACGCATTGACATGGGGCTCCTTGGCAGCAGAGATAGGGGATGGGGAAAAAGCTTGTCCAGAGTCGAGACCCCCCCCGGGCAAGACCCGACGCGAGTTGCGGTGGTCATATGTCTCAGACACAGAGAACTGCGAGAACTGTGAGGATTATCCTGAGGATGAGTTGTCGGGCCCGAACGGTGGCAGTTCCGATGTCCGCTGACCGCCTCTCCCGTCGGTCTGCAAAGTTCCTCGGCGTATGGCCGTGGGCAGCTGGCTTATCAGCAAACAGGCGGCATTTGAATGTCATTGCCCGTTTGTCAAGTTTGCGCTGACCCGGCATGATAGGTCCGAGGGGCTGTCCTGGAGCAGTCAGCGGGCAGTCGGGTGGGGAACAACGCCCAGCCCAGGTCCATGTGCCGATGTTCCGGGGTGTTGTCGAACACCGGGCACTGGGGCACACAGCAGGGCCTGGCCGGGCTTGGCGATGCCAACTGCGGGAGATGTGCCGCAGGCCATGGCATGTTTGCTGGCTGTGCCTATTGGGTCGACTGAGCTCTGAGGCTGGGTGGATGGATTCGGAGCTGAGCGCTGATATTCCTGTTGTCCAGGGCCGTGGGACTTGTCCCGATGGTAGGTTATTCTGGAATTGAGACATTAGCCGGATACTATCTCAGAGTCAAACATGCGCCGAATGCCGGGCCGAGTTTATCGCAGGCCGTTTTGTGCGACTTGAGAAATTGAGACACATGTTGGTCTTGATTTCCCACATTCGCCCAAGACTTGTCGCAACGGGAAGGCGACGCCAAAACGTGGGCGCCTCTCCCAATGTCTTATCTCCGACTACTGGTCTCGAATCCCCGATTCACCGACTGGTTCGGCTCCATTGTTGGGAAGACGGGCAAAAGGGACTAGTCTCTGGTAGGGCTGGTGCCCGTGGGCGTCATCGGCGCCGCCTCCTGCCGTGCCCCGACCTCTACTAGCGCAACGCGATAACTGCCTGGGCGCCGCCTGGCCCCTCCCCAATGTCCGCCCCTCTGCTATCCTCTGTCGCCTTGTCGCCCTCTGCCAGTTCAAAATGCGCGTCGTGACAGAAAAAAAATAGTTGACGCAGAGTCGCATACGAAGTGGGTGGCCAGACGCACATAACAAGACCCACGTTGTGTCTTCGCTGCCTTCCGCTTACAGACATTGACTTGGACTAGAGCTAACAGCTATTGGATTTATCTTACACCATCATCCTCCCCCTGCCCGCCCTCACTCTCTCGTTCGACTTTCGTCATCCTTCTACATAGTTTCCCCAAGGGCACCCCAACTTTCGCAAGCTCACAACAGCGCTGCCCACTCCAGCTCCTCACGTTCTTTTGAAGCCGTCCGCCTCGTTAGTTGCCCTCACTAGCTGCAGTAGTGTGCTGCCCGCCTCGCGGTTTTTGGCACCCGTCAATCGTCTGCTTTAATTAATAATCATTGACGTGTGTCGCCCGTCGCCCGTCGCCCGTCGCCCGGCGCATTCTTTACCACCGCGCCCCTCGTTCCCTTTTCCGTTGAGAGCCTGATCCGTTCATTACGCGCGGAACACGGCTCCAACCATGGCACAACCACCCTCAGAAAAAACCAACGAGCCCATCGTATCAGATCCTCAAGCGCTTGCCAATACAGAGGCTTCGCCCGTAGAGCCAATCGAAGACGAGAGGGAGTTTGAAGATATCAAGCCGGCGAAATCCGCTGGCGCCGCCGCATCCAAAAATACGACCAATGTCAACAAGAGGCCGGACTTGAGCCTCATTGAGAGCCATGCAACGGCCACCAGTGTAGCCACCACGCCAGCCTGGGAAGCCAAGCAAAAACCATGGTACAAACAGCCAAACCCCATGCGCTGGGGTGGGATTAAGCCCGTACCAGGAGAGCGCCAAGTATCGCCAGAGTATAAGGCTGGCTTCTTCAGTGCTCTCTTCTTCCAATGGATGGCCCCCATGATGACAGTGAGTGAGACGGGAATCTGCGAGACTTGAGGGCTACAGCTAACACCGAAGTAGACGGGTTACAAGCGCCAACTCGAGCTCAACGATCTTCCCAAAGTCAACCCAGCTCGCGCTGTTGACCCCCTGACTACTAAGATGAAGGACTCGTTTGAGCGACGGATAGCAAACGGTGAAAAGAACCCTTTGCTTTGGGCTATGCACGAAGTTTTCTTCTGGGAGTTCTGGATTGGTGGCATGTGTCAGCTCCTGTCCGCCCTCTTGCAGGTCACGTCGCCTTTTGCCCTGCGCTACCTCATCCAGTTTGCCTCGGACGCCTACGTTGCGAGTTTGACGGGGCAGCCAGCTCCTCACATTGGCGCCGGCCTGGGCCTGGTTTTTGGCATCACAGCTATGCAGATGCTTCAGAGCTTAGCTACCAACCAGTTCATCTACCGTGGTATGCTCGTCGGTGGCATGACGAGAGCCTCGCTGATTAGCTTGATCTACGAGAAGTCCATGGTGGTTTCTGGTCGTGCCAAGGCCGGTGGTGCCGAGCTTTCTGAAGTTGCCGCCGCCCTCCTCGCAGCAGAGGCCGAAGGGAAAGAAAAGAAGGGCCCGGGCGGCCCAAAGGGCGCGAAGGGGTCTCCCGCCGGCGTTTCTGGCGATGGCATAGGCTGGGGTAACGGAAGGATTGTAAGTTTGAGAAACCAACCACGTCTGAGTAACTTGCTGACGTAAATCTAGATCAATCTCATGAGCGTCGACACCTACAGGATTGACCAAGCGTCGGGTCTCTTTCACATCATCTGGACAGCGCCGCTCTCTCTTCTCATCACGCTCGCACTGCTGATTGTCAACCTGACATACAGCGCACTGGCTGGCTTCGCCGTCCTGATCGTTGGTATGCCCATACTCACTCGTGCTATCAAGTCCATGTTTGCGCGCAGAAAGGCCATCAATAAAATTACCGACCAGCGTGTGAGCTTGACCCAGGAGATCCTCCAATCGGTCCGCTTCGTCAAGTTCTTCGGTTGGGAGGGCTCGTTTTTGGACCGCCTCGAGCAGTTTCGTGGTCGCGAGATCAGGTCTATCCAAATCCTGCTCTCTATTCGTAACGCCATCATGGCCGTCAGCCTGTCGCTCCCAATCTTCGCCTCGATGATTGCATTCATCACCTACTCGCTCACGAACCACGATCTCAATCCCGCCCGAGTATTCTCGTCACTTGCCCTTTTCAACGGCCTGAGAATGCCATTGAATATGCTTCCCCTTGTCATTGGCCAAGTGACAGATGCGTGGTCTTCGCTTGCCCGCATCCAAGAATTTCTGCTGGCCGAGGAGCGCGAAGAGGAGGCCACATTCGATCTTAAGGCGGAACAGGCTGTTGAAATGTGTGATGCTTCCTTCACGTGGGAAAGAACCCCGACGCACGACGCCGAGGGCACCGTTGGCGGTGGTGCCCCCGGCCCCAAAGGGCCCAAGCCAGGAAAGGGGCCAAAAGGCGGTCCGAAACCGGCAAAGCGTGCCCCATCGCCCAATGCCAGCTCGGAAGAGGACGCCAGTACCCTTGTCGAGGAGCGCGAACCGTTCAAGCTCCAGGACCTCAGCTTCGAGGTAGGCCGAAACGAACTCGTCGCCGTAATTGGCACCGTCGGCAGTGGAAAGACTTCGCTTCTGGCAGCTTTGGCGGGAGATATGAGAAAGACAAGTGGCGAGGTCATCTTTGGTGCTTCAAGAGCTTTCTGCCCCCAATACGCTTGGATCCAGAATACCACGGTAAAGGAAAATATTCTGTTCGGAAAGGATTTAGACAAGGACTGGTACTCAGAGGTTATCAAGGCCTGTGCATTACAGCCGGACTTGGACATGTTGCCCAACAACGACATGACCGAGATTGGTGAGAGGGGAATTACCATCTCTGGAGGCCAGAAACAGAGACTGAACATTGCTCGCGCCATCTATTTCGATGCCGACATTGTTTTGATGGATGACCCCCTTAGTGCCGTCGATGCTCATGTTGGTCGCCACATATTCGATAGCGCTATCCTTGGCTTGCTGAAGGACAAATGCAGGATCTTGGCCACACATCAATTGTGGGTTCTCAGTCGTTGCGATCGTATCATTTGGATGGAAGGTGGCAAGATCCAGGCAATTGACACATTCGACAACCTCATGAAGAGCTCGGAGGGATTCCAGCAGCTCATGGAGACGACAGCCGTGGAAGAGAAGAAGGATGAGACAGCTGTCACCGAGGTCACAGAAGAGGAGGGTTCAGCTAAGAAGAACAAGAAGAATAAGGGGCTCATGCAGTCTGAGGAACGCGCTCTTGCTAGTGTGCCCTGGTCGGTCTATACGTCCTACGTCAGGGCTTCCGGCACGATCCTCAATGCTCCTCTGGTCCTCCTTCTCTTAATCCTGTCCCAGGGGTCCAACATTGTCACCAGTCTCTGGCTTTCTTACTGGACTTCAGACAAATTTGGCTACTCAATGGGAGCATATATCGGCATCTATGCAGGCCTCGGGGTTGTCCAGGTCTTGCTCATGTTCGCTTTCATGGTGTCACTCTCGATATTCGGAACCACCGCCAGCAAGGCCATGTTACGAGCAGCTATCACGCGTGTTCTGCGCGCGCCCATGTCCTTCTTTGACACAACACCTTTGGGCCGCATTACCAACCGCTTCAGCCGCGACGTCGACGTTTTGGACAACACGATTACCGATGCGATGCGCATGTACTTCTTTAGCGTCGGCTCGATTATTTCCGTCTTCATTCTGATCATCACCTTCTTTTACTACTTTGCCATTGCTCTAGTACCCCTCTTTTTGTTGTTCCTCTTCGCCACGAGCTACTACCGCGCGTCGGCGCGAGAGGTCAAGCGCTTTGAGTCTATCCTCCGGTCAAGTGTGTTCGCCAAGTTTGGTGAGGGCCTGTCTGGAATCGCTAGCATTCGTGCCTACGGCCTAAAGGACCGGTTCATTACCGATCTCCGCAAGTCTATCGACGACATGGACTCGGCTTACTTCCTGACATACTCGAATCAGCGGTGGCTGTCGGTGCGCTTGGATATGATTGGCAACTGCCTTGTTTTCACCACGGGCATCTTGGTTGTGACCTCGCGGTTTTCGGTCAATCCTTCGATCGGTGGCTTGGTTCTGTCGTACATCTTGGCCATTGTGCAAATGATTCAGTTCACGGTCCGTCAGCTGGCCGAAGTTGAGAACGGCATGAACGCGGTCGAGCGCCTCTTGTATTATGGAACCGAGCTGGAAGAAGAGGCCCCGTTGAAGACCATCGATGTTCGCGAGTCCTGGCCGGAGAAGGGTGAGATCATCTTCAACAACGTCGAGATGCGGTACCGGGACGGCCTCCCTCTCGTGCTGCAGGGGCTCAACATGCATATCCAAGGCGGCGAGCGTATCGGCATCGTCGGGCGTACCGGGGCGGGTAAAAGCTCCATCATGTCAACTCTTTTCCGTTTGGTTGAGCTGTCGGGCGGTCATATCACGATTGATGGTGTTGACATCTCCACCGTCGGCCTGCACGACCTACGCTCCCGCCTTGCCATTATCCCGCAGGATCCTACCCTCTTCCGCGGCACGGTGCGCAGCAACCTTGATCCCTTCAGCGAGCATACAGACCTTGAACTCTGGTCTGCGCTCCGACAGGCCGATTTGGTCTCTGCCGACAGCGGTCCCACGCCGCCATCCCCGATAGAGCCGGCAGCAGCCGAGAGCAGCGACAACGCCCTCGTCCCAGCATCGCCGACAACCCGCGAGCAGGGTCGCATCCATCTGGACTCAGTCGTCGAGGAGGATGGTCTCAACTTCTCCCTCGGTCAGCGCCAGCTCATGGCGTTGGCACGTGCTCTCGTGCGCGGCTCGCAGATCATCGTGTGCGACGAGGCGACGTCAAGTGTTGACATGGAAACGGACGATAAGATTCAGGCCACCATGGCCAAGGGTTTCCGTGACAAGACGCTGCTGTGCATCGCGCATCGGCTGCGCACGATCATCGGCTATGATCGCATTTGTGTTATGGATAAGGGACAGATTGCGGAGATGGCGGCGCCGCTGGATCTGTGGAAGGTGGAAGGCAGCATCTTTAGGGGGATGTGTGACCGCAGTGGAATCCGGGTGGAGGATATTGTCAGCGCGAGGGAGGAGTTGGGGGTAAGCTATGGGACAGAGGCTGCAAGTGAGTCTTTGCAGACAGAGGAGAAGGACGACCCGAAGAAGGTCGAGTAGTTGGTTATCGGAGCAAAGAGATAATAACACTTGGTTCTGGTGTGGTTTGGCCTATAATGTCCGTTGGTCGGGGGGTACAAGGTACTTGGATGTTGGAGATGAGGCGAGTAATCGAGGGTACACATGTCGAGTGAGGGCTGTAGCTCCGTCGTGTGGACCCAGAGGCTGTTACTTAGCCAGTTTCGCTGTACATAGTAACTTTACATATTATTATTGTGACCTCAATGGCGAGCGAATAATATGCTCTCGTTACCTCGCTCAGCAGCAAACACCGTGGAAATCGTTTACCGCCATTTAGAAGTGATAAGGAGGTGAGATTTTGGATTCGTACACCCCGCTCGGAACTTCCATGGGAAGCAATAATAGAAGCCAACGCAGGACTCCTGATATGTCGCCGAGCAGGCTGTGTAACCAACCGACCTACCCAGAGGCAGGGAGTTGTACCTCTCTTGGTGTTCCAAGACTACTCCGATAACTCCGACAACCTCACCGGCCACCCCGGCTAACGGATTTTACCTGTCTTGGCCCCCTCCCGCCGGATCCCAATAAACAAATTCATGGCAACCAACGGCACAGACATATTGCGGCGCAGATACACACATGCCGGATGCGCGGGCGCGCGCGGCCTGTGGCCGCCTTCCAATATAGTGCAGTGCAGTGCATATTCCCGGGCCTCGGGAGCCCGCAGGAGTCGGTACCTGTCAAAAAAGAGAGGGCCGCGACTGGGCCTCCTACCTGCATCCGGGGATGTACCTACACACATGTAAAGTACTTGTGGTGACACAAAAGTGAAATCCCCAACGTCCAACGTCCCACGACAGCGACCGACCTTCACGACTGCAAAGAAAAGTATAGAGAAGAACCGAAGCTAAACTAGCCCCATGGCCTATCAGGAAGTATTCTGGACGATAAGGCCTGGTCAGAAGACATGGAAACACCCGAGCGGGCTGCATCTGACGGGTCAGCGCGCTTGATGCGAATCATGCGCATCACGTCCAGTAGGTTGGTCGGCGAGCAGGGCATGAATGCCAGGAAAAACAAAGTCGTTGGTTGTTTTATCGAGCAGGTGGCATAGCCTGCGAAACCATGCATGACTAAGTCGTGAAAATCTCCCATTGGTATTTTGGTGTCTTGATTAATAGGATATTTGTCACTTGGCAGTCGATTGGTAGGTATCAAAAAAAAAAAAAAAAAAAAAAAAAAAAAGTGTTTCTAGTGCGCTGATCGGTGATTGAATTATGTCCATTATCGAAGTGAAAACGAATGTAAACGTATTTACCACCAGAACACTAAATGCCAGCAAGGTAATGGGAAAACAGAACATAAACCCGAGTCCCCGAGAAGGACAGACCAAAGCCAAAACCAGATCAGACCAGACCAGACCAGACCGGTCAACCGCCCTTGACTCCCCAGTTTCTAATGCCCCGTCGAGTGGACACAGGACCGAAGAAATCGAAAATGCCACACTCTCCTCCTAGGCTACACCCTCGATGCACTGCCGTATGCTTCTGCCTGAGCCCCTTCTCTTTTCCTTGATACCTGGGATGGTATCTTGTCCGAACTTCGGGATGTCGGCTTTTCACAGCGTGCCCTTCCAAGGAAAGTATTACATCTTTTTCCACCCCTCCGGAAATGCAGAACAAAACAAAAGCCAAAACCCCTCCCCCATTTCCCCCCTAACACCTCTGATGCGGTGGACTAGGACTCTCCCTATAGTACTGCCCACCAGCCCCAGGACCGGGGAGGAACTGAGCGCCCTGGCCACCCTGTCCATCATCGAGCAGATCGTCCAGGAACGCGCTGGGCGCGCGGCCGCTCGGCGCGCGGTTGAGGTTGAGCGTGCTCGTGCTGAAAGTGCGGCGGGGGCCGACGTCGGGCGACTCGGGGTCGGGCGGCGACTGACCGCGCACGACCGCGCCGCCGCCGCCTCGCGACGAGGGCCGCAGCATCGACATGCTGATGGAGCTCCCCTGCGTGTGGCCCGTCATCGGCGCAACCGACGACGAGGCGTAGAAGCCCGAGGGTAGGAAGCGCGAGTCGCGCGAGGCGCCGCCGGCACCGCCGACCGGGTTGGCGGTGGGCGAGAAGAAGAGGTTCGTTTGGCTTGCCGTGGTGGACGGGATGGGCCGGTGGGGTTTCTTAAGGGCGCGGTTTGTCACGGCGGCGACAGCGGCGGCGGCGCCGTAGCGGGGCGGTGAGTTTTCGCGTTCGAGGTACTTGGGGTATACCGAGTTCTTGTCGTTGACCATGTGCTGGGCCAGTGTGGCCCGCTCGACCGAGCGGTGCAGTAGGCAGGCGAGGATGCCGCGCCACACGAGAACCACGGCGCCGAAGAGACCTAGAATTGCGCCAACGGCGATGAAGACTGTGCCGTCTGGGAGGGTCGAGTGGTTCATGAACGGCGCATTCTGGGTCGGGGGTATGGTGGGCGGGGGGTAGTCTGGGACTTCGGTGTTTACTGTTTTGGAGAGGGTAGGGAGACCAGTCAATGTCGGCAGGGGAGGCCCCGTCGTGGCAGTGGTGAGCGCTGGCAGAGTTGCGAGGGACGACGAGGATTGGGACCGGGTGTTAACGCTGGTACTCGACTGGCTCGTCGTCGGGGTGCTGGTCGACCGACTGCTCCTAGCAGTTGTCACGGCCGTAGTCGCGCCCGTGGTTGTTGTACCACCGTTATTTTGCGCAAACGCAGCGCTGGAAAACAAGGATGTTGCGAAAAATGCGGAGAGAAGCAGCGAGCGCTTCAGCGAGAGGCGTGGCGACGCCATCGCGGTTGGTGTGTATCGTTGGTCGACAAAGTGGAAAATGGGCGGAAAAAAAAAGGGGACGGGACGTAGTAGTGTATCTGTGTTGCTGGTTGTGTGTTGTATGTATGTGGGGTTGGTGCGTCAACGGACTGCAGCCACCGTTAGGAGAATCGCGACTGTGAATGGGCGGGCGACTGGTCTTGCGTGAGGGGGGGTAGAGAGGGTGCTGAGAGAACCTTTGGCCGAGGTCTCAGAGTGCAGAGCGACGAGTGGACGGCGAGACCCCAACAAGTCCAGCAGATTTCAAAACAATGACGAACGAAAGACTGTGGCGCATGGCAAGAATGTGACCCGAAGAATGCGGGAAAACGATGGACACGAGGGACGAGAAGCAAAAGTTGGCTAGTAGTTGTCAAAGAGGGCTACTTCATGGTTACGAACCCAAGGCATGGAAGCAGAGTGCAGAGTTGCAGAGCACAGCAGTGGCCAGATGCAAAATGCAGTGTCAGTGAGAAGAAAAGCAGTGGGTCTTTTGGGGCGCCTCCGCGCCCACTGCTCAGCAGGGAAAAGGAGGTGCTCGTGTTGATGCAGTCCCGCCTAGGGCCCCGGCTACCCCAGAGGCGAAGCGGACACCATCGCACCGGGCGCCAGCCAACTCTGCCGTTGTCTCAGCGCCGCGGAGCCTGAGAGGTGCACCATTTTGCTACTTGTCGGGGCGGTATGGGGACACAGCTGGCACCGTCAGCCCGCATTTCCATTTCATGCATTCTGGTGATTCCCCGTTCGGATCGTGCCGATCGACTTTTTACGATCCGCCGTGTCAAGCCGCTTGATGTCTCGCAAGCATGTTCAGCAGTCGTTTGTGGTAGTGTATATTGGTGATTGACAATGGGACGGAGAAGCAGGTACGCTTTTGCATGCGTCCAGCGAAGTCTATGTTGCTCCTCGCCACTTCTCTGAACACGAAGTGGCTGTCTGAAGGTAAGGAACCCTGCATTTTTTGACAGCTGATATGACGTGCTGCTGTGTGTACGAGTGCGGGCCGGAAAAAGTGCACTGTGAGACAAGGTCCCACTGAACCTGGAACGCAGACCTCTTGCACCCAATTTTAGCCTGTGTTGTTGACCCGAAGAAGGTCCGTGGCCCTGTGCAACAAAGTTGGCCGGCCTGGCTGGCAGCAGCCACCAGCTGGCCGCCCCCCGACGTCTGTGTTCGTGACGTGGATCCGCTTTGCTGGCTTGGCCCAAATTTTCGATTGAAACGTCGAGAAGAAAACCCACTGCCAGGCCGCGCTGCATGCTATCGTCGCCAGAGACACACCGAAACGGCAGAAACATTGCAGACCAACACCACACACTACCCCTGACTCCTGGGAAGTCAGGCCCCGGGTGTCTATTCTGTGCCTCCGATCACGACCACCGAGCTGCAGCCACCAAGTGACTGCAAAAATTCGCAAACATGGGTGTCGCCAAACGGACAAGAAAATTCGGTGCTGCACGTGACCTCTACTCCCTGATCACGACCCGTACACAATGCTAACACCGTGATACAGGTCAAAAGACTTATTGGCAAGAATGACGACAGGCGGAAGACCGAGGCCGAGAAGAAGGCCGCCCTAGAGATCGTCAAGAAGAAGGAGGCTGCCGTCCAGGAAATGTGCGATTGCCCTTCTGCCCTCATGATATTGTGATTGCTTGGCATCAGATCGACTGACTGCCCTCTTGCAGACCTCAGATGCCTTCATCCATGTTCTTCCAGCACAACACAGCCCTGGTTCCGGTAAGTGCTCTTCCGGCGAAGAACTGCGGTCTACGAATTGGTACTGACTCCATGAATAGCCATACCAAGTCCTTGTGGTAAGTCAGCACGGGTTGAGAGACATGCCAAACCATTTGACTTTCCTCTTCTTTACCGATATGTTAGGGTTTCTCTAATGAACATCAAGGATACCAATTTTCTGTCACGGACCGTTGGTGGCAAGCTGCCGCTTATGGAGACTGTGAGTACCACCTGGATTTGACTATCCTCAAAACTTTTGGCTGACTGTTCCAGGCCATGGACTGCCTCTTTGCTTCGGTCAACATCATCATCACATCTTGTGTCATGGCGTAGGTCTCTCTTCCTCCCCAATAACTATCTGCGAGCTAACACTCGGGACAGTGAGTTGGAAAAGCTTGGTCCTAAGTATCGTGTGGCATTGATGAGTGAGAACTCCCTTAAGGCTTTTGTACAGGTCTTAAGAGACTAACGGTCGTACAGTTGCCCGTGATGAGAGATGGACACGCCTTACCTGCGACCACAAGGGAACATATGCCGATGATGTAAGTTGAGCCGCAGAAAACCAAAACGCAAGCGACGAGCTAACAGAATCTAGTGCATCGTCGACCGCATTCAGAAGCATCGCATATACATCGTTGCCAGTAAGCCTCTCTACTACTTCCCGCGCGACTCCATCCCCATGCCTTTGCCAAGGATTGCCCAGACGGAGCCACACGTGGTGGTGGTTACTCCGTGACGCCGCTGACCTTGAATGCTTTAGCCAACGATCGCGACCTGAAGAGGAGAATTCGCAAAGTGCCAGGTTAGTGCCATGCTAGTCTTGCACATAGTTGCCATGCACTAACACTCATTCAACAGGTGTGCCTATCATGTCGGTCGCCAAGGGCAAGTATGTGATTGAGAGGCTTCCGGGTGCTCCGACCACCTGAGGCACCACAAGATGCTCCATCATAGGAAATGCCACGCCGCGTGGGGTACGCGGCAATTGACGGCCAGATAGTTAACTACGCGCGAAGACTGAGCTTGGCGGGATAGCTACGGTATAGAAAATCATGTTTTGCTTGCAGAAGAGGCATGTTGTGTAGCTACTATGGCAAGCCACGGCGATATATGGGCACTCAAGGAGAAGAGTGCTTTGTCATGCTAGGCGTTTTGGGGAGTACAAGGGGGAAGGCGTGATTTACAAGGCGGCCCTTCCGACCTTATCTACCATGACAAGTCAGGCGATTTGCTAGGCAGTGTCGTTGATATTAGCATCCCCGCGGGGGAGAGGAAGGATGGAACCCTTAGTGCGGGCTAGGACTGGAGAATCGATATTATATCGAGAGAACATCAAATGGCACTCGGCGAACTCTCGCTATTTTTCCCTTGCTCGTCACCTGGCGGTCTGCAGACATGCCCTGTTTGGTCTGCACACCACTTTGCTTCCTTAATAAGTCGGCCCTATTGATTGGCTAGCGAGTCTCAGGTCTGGGCAGGCATGGGCCATGGCAAAGCCACATGGGGTTCCCCAGCCCAGAACTTCGGAAACTCCAGGGCTTTCACTGGCAGCGCTTACGTGGACCTCGACGAAGGGTTAGCAGTTGGATCTAGTGTACAACCTTCCTTCGATGGCTAGACCTCAGGTTCTGCTCCAATTTTATTAGTATTATTTATACTTCGCTACCGCGAGGATCTGTCTCTAGTGCAGATGGCGAGCGTGTGAGCCTGCCGGAGCAAGGCGCGCTAGAAGCCAAACCCTGCACACCCGGCCTGCCTCGTCTGCTTCCATGCCTAGGTCGAGTGTGCGGTGTGCCAACCAGGTGCCAACCACAGGACGGTTTGGATTTGGATTTGGATTTGGACATGCAGCTTGTTCTGGTCGGCCGCCAAGGTCCTGACTAAGTCCCAGCCCTTCCGCCCCTTCTTCCTCTTGTGGGCGGGTAGTGTAACGACACAGGTATTCTTGTACTGCGAGGCGGCGACGGCACGGCGACCTTTGGTAAATAATATCACGAGCCACAGCGAACGCCCCCCTTTTCGACTTGTTCCCAGCTCTCTCGACCTCATTCCGCCCGCTTCGTAACTCCGGCTCAAACGCGCGGCCAACATAAGAAGACTCAGACAAGATCCGCACGTCGGTGCTGCTGGGTACTAATCACAAGCGGAGAGTTGGCGTCAAAACAAGAACTGATTACTACTTTCGACTTCCCAAGCCGCCCTCGCCAAGACGGCTGTAAACGTGACCTTCCGGTAAGGAAAGCACAGAGGATAGGCCTGATACTAATCGCCAACCCGCCCCGACGTCAACATCCGATTTCCGGTCCCGATTCCCGGTCCCGATTCCCGATGCCGCCCTCCATGCCATCCTCCGAGGACCACGGGAATGATGCCGGCTCTGGTCCAGAGTCTGGCTTCAATTCATCCCCACGTCAAGAGCACCCCAACCACAACCACCAGCCTAAGCAATCACATCTGCATCCTCACACGCAAAAGCTGCCCGGCAAGCGGTCGAGGATTCTTCTCTCGTGCGCCCCCTGTCGAACCAGCAAGTTGAAATGTGAGGAGACATCCCCTCCCCCCCCCCCCAATCTGCCCCTCGGATATGCCAGACGTCCCCAGCCCCCAAAGTCCGATCTGCTCGCAGTACCACTACCACCTTACTCCCTCCGCTGCAGCCCCTCCCCCCTCTAGTGTGCCTTCCCACGTGTGTGCAAGCAGCAACAGCCGGCATCCAAATATGCTCTGCAGCAAATAATGAAACTGACCTAATCCCCGTCCAGGCGACCGCCAGAAGCCCTGCGGGCAATGCCTAAAGAAGGGCAGGACCGATGGCTGCTTTTACGCGCCGAAGCCGGAGAAGCCCGCGCCCGCCCCGCGAAGCATGACGGCGCGGCTGAAGCGGCTCGAGTCCATGGTGCGCGACATGATGGACGGTGGGGGCACCGACGCAGACGGCGTTTTGACCCTCATGCGCCAGCGCCAGCAGCTGCTAGACCAGCAGAAACGGCAACAGAACGGGCTTACGCAGGGCAGCGCGGCCTCTTCGGCGGAAGAGGGCCAGGATGACGAGTGCGATTCGCACGAGGCCGTCCACGCCCAGGTCATTATGAGTAAAGGGACCACGACTACGACCTACGTAGGAGCGACGCATTTTATGGCTATGCTTGACGATGTGAGCCGTGGCCTTTCCCATGTTTGGACGTCTGCCATTGTGCGCAAAGGGAAGGGCAAGAAGGGGTAGTAGAGGCAGAGGCTGCTCACCTGGTTTGCTAATACTCGATCAGATCGAAGACCTTAAGAGCTACTTTGAAGACGACAGCGACGAAGACAACAACAACTCAACTGACACAGCCATTGAAGCACAAAACTCCGAGTTGATAATACTCTCGAATACACCAATGACCAAACAGGATATTCTCGACTCACTCCCGCCCCGGCATATTGCTGATGTTATTGTGCATCGGTATTTCAGTGCAAATAGCCCCACAGAGCGTATGTACCTTCAGAAGCTCAGCCTCTGTGCTTTGCCCTGGCTATTAGCTAACCCTCGTTCCCCTACAGACCTAGTGCATAGACCAACCTTTGTGAAGCAGGTAAGACTCCCTGGATTTTAAGTCTCTGGTAACCTGTGCCTGGTGACGGACTGACACACCTATCAGTATCATGAATTCTGGCAAGACCCCCACAAAGCACCCATGGATTGGATCGCCCTTCTCATGTCCATCATTTCCATGGGCGCCTTTTTCTCGACATATTTTGCCCCCACCGAGATGGACAGTCCAGGAGGCACACCCCCGATGGAGCGGTTCCGCCGGTTCCATGCCGCCACGGCGAGTGCCCTCGTCGCAGCCAAGTACACCTCCCCTACCTGCGTGGTAATGCAGGCATTACTTATGCATATGGGAACCGAGTTCATCAGCAACCGATCGTCCCAAACGAACTGCTATCTCCTCAGCTCCACAGCCATGCGCCTGATGTTGAAGATGGGGTTCCACCGCGATGCCAGCAAACTGCCCAACCTGTCTCCCTTCCACGGCGAGATGCGCCGGAGGATGTGGGGGTTGGGTGTTCAGGTCGAGCTCCTCGTGTCCTTTCATATGGGTCTCCCAAGCATGGTATACGGCCTCGAGACCGATGCGGCCCTGCCAAGCAACCTATTCGACGACGACTTTACCGAAGACATGACGGCTCTACCGCCCCCTAGGCCCGATACTGAGTTCACACCGCTGACGTATCCCCGATGGAAGAGCACGATATGTCTAATCTTTGGAGACATTGCTCGGCAAGTAAGCTCGCTGACGGTACCCTCTTACAGCGAAGTCATGAGGCTTGACAATATCCTGGAGCAAAAGTGGCAGCAGCTGCCGTCAGTGCTAAAACTTAAGCCCCTGGTTGAGAGCATCGCGGACCCTCCGGCGCAAATTCATCAACGCTTTGGTCTAGCGTCCCTTTATCAGAAGAGCCGCTGCGTGCTACATCGCCGTTACCTCACCGAGGCCATCCCCAGGAAGGAGCATGGGTACTCGCGGCGGACATGTATCGAGGCGGCGATGGCCATGTTGGAATACCAAGACGCTATACATCTGGCTACACTGCCCGGTGGGATGCTACGGCAGCATGGCTGGTTCTTGACAACCATAGCCACCTATGATTACCTGCTCGCCGCCATGATTATTTTCGTTGTCTTCCAGAGCGACATGTATTCGGAAGATGGTGCCTATGACGGCTGGGCCGAGTTGGGCAACAACAAGCCTCTTTCGCCAAGCAGAAACGAACTCCATGCGGCCCTCACGAAGTCTCATCGGACCTGGGTGGCTATCACTCGCGATGCACCCGAGGCAAAGAAAGCTGCTGATATCCTCGAGGTCATGCTAGGGAAAATAGATGAGGCCAACTTGACACAGGGTTTCCAGGTTGGAAGTGACGCGTTTCAAGGGATTTCCATAGGCAGCTGGCAGCATCAAATGGCCTTGAGCGGCGGTGAGGCTGAGAATACCATTTCCAACCTGTCTATTAACAGTACGTCTCGCCTTCGCGGTCGCTGGAGTTTATTCTGCACTCCCCCAGCTGTTCTGTTTTATGGGTCAATGCTGATGACGCCATTGGGAGCAGACGAACACTGGCAATCGCAGTTTAGTCCGGGGGGGCATTCCATGGTGACGCCTCAGCAAAGGGATTTGTCAAGAAACGAGCTGGCAGCACGCCAACCACCAACGACTCCTGGTGGGAGTAACCTTGACGGTACTCCCTGGTTGGACTTAGGCGCCGGGCTGAATGAGGTCGACTGGGTAAGTCAACAGCAACACCAGGGCCGTGCTTACCTTCCCCACCGTAACACAACTGACGGGTTGGGGTTTCACAGAGTACATTCGACAGTGCCATGGGCGGCGGCGACACAGTATCAGGATGGATCCAACAGGGCGGGCCACTGAATGATGGCCGGTTTATGAATACAGGATACCCGGTCTCATATCCATGAAAGAGTATTTGTGATGTTTTGCGGGTTAGCGGGTCGGAAAAGGTTGCGAATCGTGTGCGTTCAGCAGTGACCCAGCGCAGCAGGCCGGCTCGACTGGAACTGTATGTGTAAAAGGTGACAATGTGGGAAAACAACCAACCTACGTGTCGGTGCCTCCTCCCGGATGAGAAAAGGGGATGGTGAATCCGTTGGTAAGCCCTTCGCCGAGGCAGCTGAAGCTCATGCAGAGGCGAATGGATCACTGAAATCTTGGTGAATCGATAATTTATCGTGGAGGGATCCGTTCAGTGAGCCCACCAGTGCATAATGCTCCCGAGATCGACCCTGTAAGTGCGTGACACGGCATCCAGTTCTCTTGATTCGTCCAGCGGCTGGGGGGTGCCTCGACGTGTCTGGGGAAGAAGCAGCAGGAAGCAGCCACAGCGCCGTGGGCACGGAGCGACGTCCTAATGGCTCATATTATAGCCTCGATAGCCATGGCGCTATCCGATGCCTTCCCCACAGTTTCCTGGTGTCGTTGGCGCATGAAAAGGGTGGGGAACAAGGCGGTTACGTTCTCTCGGTAACGCTTCGCCCATCACCCAGGTCTCGGACCGTGTCCGGGACATGACAGCAGGCCGGCTTTTGCTGGACCCCTCGAGAACCATTTGGCCATTTCGCCATTCTTGCCTCCCCTTTTGCCTTCTGGCCGCGGAGATGTTGCCCTCGTCAGAGACTTCGTGACCCATTGCGCGACCCCGGATGACGGAATGGAGACTGTAAGCCTACCCGGATGGGAATTAGTGGCTCGGTTTGTACGTAATTGAAAAGGGACCTGATTCCCGTCATTCCAACGCTGGAGGGGTCAAGTGTTTGCCGATAAATTCGATACTCTTGGACCACGCCAGCCGCAAGCAAAGGCCTCCTGCGCCTAAGGACCCCGACAATGTGCAAGACAAAAAGTGCCCGGACGAGAGGGAGGTCGACAAGCCGAGTTCGCTGCGATCAAAAAGAGAAAGTGATCGCCGCCAGTTGTGTCCACAGCTGTTAAGCCCCGAAGGCGGCTCCGGCCGTCAACCGAAGCTTGGAGAAGCTTTGGTGAAGGTGGTGATGGCGCCAGCATCTTGGAGAGGGTCCATCGGCAACAGGCGGTGTTGGTGGTTTGCATGCGGCTTGGCAGCCGTCCACGTTTTTGCAGACGTGCTCGCCGGGCTCCATTGACCGGCGGTCACCGGTGCAGGGACAATTTCCATTGCCAATCCATTGCCAACAAAATCCTCCCAGACAGGGCCTCGATGGGGAAGGTATCAGGTAACAGCAACCTCTAGCTGCATGAGACCGGAGCCTCGTCAACAGAGAGCATCCATTGAATCCGCCCGTGAACGAGCGAGGCGACAGGCGAGAGATTGAGAAGCAGGAAAAAGTTGGTGAACCCAAAATTTATCAAGGTGGAGATAGGTATTGGTGATCAGTGCGCCCAGACCCTTCTGTTTCTTTGCTGTTATCGGTTCCGCGTCGTTTCGTCCTTGCCTGGCAAATGCTGAGAGACACTGTCTCCTTTTTATCGTTTAATCTCTCTAGCCAAAGTCTACAGTGCAACTCCCGTCACAAGCCGGCGCCTCCATCTCCTGGCAACCCAAAGCTAATCGCCCACAACCGACTGGCCACGGGCCACTTTCAAGATACCTCAACCTCCCGCGTTAGGTTGTACAGAACTAGCAACCCGGGCTGCCGCCCTCCTGCCTTTTCGTCGCTAAATGGCGCCTTGCAGTGTCCTTATCTCCAAAGAGCCAAGGGAGCCAAGAGAGCCAGATATCGTGTAGGTATTTGGGCTCCCGGGCTTGTTGGAGAGCTCTGGCCGTCTGCATCCCTGCATAACTGGCGCCTCTCGTCTGCGTCCTCGGATGATGACGACCAACTTAACCGCACCCCTGGAATCTGTGACAAAGTCACGTCCCGTTTCCTTGCCTGCGACATGCCAACTCGCTCCGCGGCCGGCCCTGGCATGCTGCTATCTCGCTCTACCTTGCTGCCTCTCTGGTGAGTTGTCGTGGCTCAGCCGAGGGCCTTTGCCACCACTGCTCCCAACCACGACCGCGGCGCCGGGTGCCTGATTGGGTGGAGAGGAAGGCATCTGGCGTCGGTAGCCTAGACGAGGTACGGAGTAGGTGGGTTTTCACGATGTCGTCGGCTCAATCTGCGCATGTCCACCTGAGCTTGTCCTGTGGATTCGGAGTTGTGTGTTTCCACCGTCTAGCCCCCCCAGCTCCCCCATGAAATCATGCCCTGCGCGGGAAAGGAAACGGGAGGTGGGCAGGTGTGTATCGCCTGGTTGGACAGAGCTCGTTTCCATTTGGTTGCCCTTTGTTAGCTCATGGCCAGGTCGTGCCGGGCACTCCCTTGTACGGCACAGTATAAACGGCACTGATTCCTGCCCAGCTTTTG
This sequence comes from Lasiosphaeria hispida, assembly GCA_033439745.1. Classification (NCBI taxonomy): domain Eukaryota; kingdom Fungi; phylum Ascomycota; class Sordariomycetes; order Sordariales; family Lasiosphaeriaceae; genus Lasiosphaeria; species Lasiosphaeria hispida. The sequence continues at coordinate 3,143,051 of JAUIQD010000002.1, read as the reverse complement.
CCCAGCTGTTCTTGCAGCTTATCTCGAGCGTGCCCACATTCTTCTGGAAAAATATCCCTAGATCGCATCGCCCTCGCGCCCGGCTGTCTTGGACCTATCTATCTCTGGCTCTCGCGCACCCTTTCCAGCTTCCTATCGACCGCCTATCAGCGCCCCTGTTTGATTGCTTGACACTACAACCTAATTGCAGGTGGGTGCCCCGCAGCCCGAACAACCCCACCAACAGGTAGGTGCCTCGCACAGCACGGCGATAGCGGCACGATAAGAGACCCGTGTACGCAGTACTCGCTCTGTTTGAACCGCCTGTTTTTGTGAGACGCGGCGCCAGGAGTGTTCCCCTCGGGTTCACGGCCAAATTGCGCTGCAAGACTGCGGCAGCACTAGCTTTAGAGGAATACCTTTTTGCGCAACCCGGCCAGCTCTTGGGAGTGTCTTTCACCGCTGGAACCCAGGCGCCCTCTGGCTCCGATCCTGTCGCCTCTTTTACCACGGCTTCACTCTCACTGTGGTAGCTAGCAACCCCCGACGCGAAAGAAGCAGAAGCTACCGAGAAAAAAAAGAAAGAAAAAACACCCACATCCTCTGGAGGGCAAACAAGGCAGTCGGTTGATCGAATTGGGGCACCCGGGCAGCTTGCTGCCGAGTTCTTCAATGCCGGCCGAACTCCTCTCGGATCTCGCCCTCAGGCCAGCAGCGAGGGAGATCAAGATCACCACAAACGGCCACCACGAGGAGCGGAGACACAAGCACTCAAGGTCCTCATACTCAGACGCCTCGCCCCTGACGTCCAGGAACAACTCACTCATCTTCCGCCCTGCCAAACGGCCAATGCCCTCCCCCGACAAGACCATCGCTGTCATCAACGCCAGTGGGCGGCAAGCCGCTTCTTTCATAAGAGTAGCCACCGCAGTTGGCTATCATGTTCGCGCTCAACTGAGGAACCTCGAAGGCGTTGTAGCTACTGAGGTCTCAACAAATCCCAACGTGACGGTTCTCCGAGGCGAGCTCTACACCAAGGAGCGGCCCACCGAAAAGGTTTCGGTCGATGTGACCAAAAATGGCCCCATCTCCGGCATCGGCGTCAACCACGCGCTGATCTCGGAGCTGTTCCGGGGCGCCCAGCTCGCATTCATCAATACCACCTTTTACGGCGACGAGCAGAGTATTGGTGTCGCCCTCGCTGATGCGGCCAAGAGGGCGGGAATCCAGCACTACATTTATTCATCCATGCCCGATCACAACTCATACAACCAAGACTGGCCGTCCTTGCCGCTCTGGGCATCCAAGCACAAAATCGAAGACTATGTGAGGAAAATTGAGCTGCCCGCGACATTTGTCTACACGGGCATTTACAACAACAACTTCACGTCGCTGCCGTACCCTCTCTTCTGCACCGAGATGCAACCAGACGGGTCCTGGATCTGGCAAGCCCCCTTCCACCCAGACGCGAAGCTCCCCTGGCTTGATGCCGAGCACGATGTCGGGCCGGCAATCCTCCAGATCTTCAAAGATGGCCCGAGGAAGTGGGGAGGCGGAAAACGCATTGCCCTCGCCTATGAGATGCTTACACCGAAAGAGGCCTGCCGCGTTTTCTCGCGCGGGGTCAGGAGACCCGTTCGCTATGTGCGCGGCCCAATCGAGGTCAAGGTTAAGATCCCGGAGGGATACCGCTGCCAGCTAGAGGCCCTGGAGGAGCTGTACGCCCTGGGCAAGGACGATCCGGAAAAGCAGCCTCCCTACTTTGGCGACCGTGCACTGGATGAGAGCTGCCCTAGGGTTTCCCTCGAGCTGTGGGAGGGGCTGAGGGGCCTCGAAGAATACGCAAGAGAGGTCTTTCCCCTAGAGGAGCAGGCGAATGGCTTGACGTGGATGTTGGAAGAGGGTGACCGGGGCGGCGGTGTCAGCAGCGGGACCGCTAACGGCAACGGCAACGGGTACACGAACGGGCATGTACACAATGGAAATGGCGCAGATCACCCACATAACCAAAATGGCGGCGGTCTTAGCCCCGCTCACGAACACCCAGAGTCCAAAGACGACGATGAAGAGGAGGATGATGATGATGACGACGGGTTAGTCATGCGGGGCCTCAAGCGAGACGATGAAGAGTGGCTTGCCTGAGGATTATCTTTTTGCACACTTTTACTGCCCCTTGTGGCATTTTCTTTGCCCCTCTTTGGCATGAACAACGGCAAAACGGTGTTTTTGGACGACATGTGCGTCGTGTGGGATAGCACATAGGAAGGCTACTAGGCTACTAGACATATTATGCATTACCTGGGGCGGGCGCGGTGGGAGCGAAAATTGTCTGGGTCATCGGGAACAGATGGGTTTGGGCGCGGTTCGGTCGGGGGGTTGGGAGAGGGTTGTGTGTTGATTTGATCTGCTCACAGGTTATTTTGCTTTGTGAATTTTTACCACATCTAATGCGATGGGTCGGGGCGTTATGTTTGGCGGCTGGGATATCTGAGAAGAAAAGCAAATGGTTCAAGTGATGACTAGCAATTGCAATTGATATGATATCATGAAGATGTGGGTATCTGAGAGCTGACAGTTGACTTTGTAAGCATAATGCTGATCAGACTCAAAATGAGAATATTTACAACATTCAGACACCCCGCAATAAACATACAAGTATCGTACATACATGGGCCATCTTTATGTACAACAATGCCTAGCTACCATGCTAGATAGCTACGCGGGCTTATAACCAGAGATCATATCGCATGAACCTTTGGCTCCCCGCTCCCCATGCAACGAATGAGCCCCGCCCACTTCCCTTGAATGCCCTCTAGAACTTGCCAGCCAGCAGGTTCCCGCCCATCAGTTTGGCTGTGACGTACGACATGCGCCACAGGGTGTAGAAGTCGAGGGTGCTCGACAGGCCGTCGCCGAAGCCGAAAAAGAGCATGGGGGGGATCCAGCCGCGGGCGTACTCGAGCGCAAAGCACGAGTCGGGCATCTTGTACTGCTTGACCTCGCCGCGCTGCAGGTGGTGCACGCTGCCGGCCGGGTACACCTCGCGCTCGTACTGCCCGGGCACGTAGGCCCACTGCTCGCCCGTCAGGATGTGGAAGTAGTCGTCGGCGGTGTGGCGGCCGGTGTGGCCCTCGGTACCGACGGCGGTTCCTGTGGGTGATTAGAGTTAAGTTTCGGGGGGGGGGGGGGCTTTGGGCTTTGTGGATAGGGGGAACTGGGAGGCTTACCAAAGATAATCAGGTACTCGGTGATGCTGGCGTGGATGATGTACATGGCACCCATGGCACCGCCCGCGTTGTTAAAGACCCACTCCTCCTCGACGTTGATGTGGTTCTTGGTGCTGGTGCGGGTCGTCAGCTCATCGACGATGTAGCTGACGATGGCCCTGGTGTCGTTGCCATGGGCATCAATTCCGCGCTGCGACAGATCCTTGAGGTGGTCAATCTCGAAAATGTAGAACGACTCGAGCCTCCTCTCGAGGTAGTTGACGGCAGGCGTTACGATGCAGATGAGGATGGCCAAGAACTTCAGGATACTGCCAATCCCGGTGGACGAAGATTTGGGCGGTGATGGTGCCATTGTGAAGACCAGGAGACGTTGGCCGAGGGGGGAGAGGCTGATGTTTTCAGAACCGCTTCACAACTGAGGGCGGGTGGTGGAATATAAAGGACAGGACAGCCTAGGCCGGTCAAAATAAATTTCGGGGTTGCGCGACGCGCCGCAAGCCGGTACCTAGCTTATCTTCTTATCAATCGGTCGGTGTCTGAAATTACCATTCAGTATACGAGATACGTGTTTTCGGTCTGAACCGTGCACCAGGGTCCTGAAACGGGATTGGGGATTACCAAAACGCTTGTAATTGGAAACCCGCGTATCCGCGATTACACTGAAGTGGTAACGCGTATCCGCGGATACGACGAAGCGGTAATACGCGTATTTGTAAATGCAATGGCTTGTTGGTTCAAGGCTGTAGGTCAATAGAACAACCTCTTCTATTGTCTCTCATCTATTCCCAGGCCAATGCTAAAGCATGCCCGTTTTCTTTCCATCCTCATGTGAGGTGATCAGAGATAGATACTCAGGTGAGTAGACATCCAAGCACCAATTGGAGTTTTCGATTGACTTCAAGCATTTCCCCTATCCACAGTCGTGCCGAACAAAGAGAAGAGATGGACTGCAAACCCACCAGTTAAGCATACAAGTAGACTCTACGGAGTAGTATCAGCTTCAACCGTCTCATTATTGGTAGTTGCTTCAGTTGCATGTGCCATGTAATGATGATGGTGAAGTGGGGCAAGAGCATGGCCCGTGCGGATGGTGGTCTGGAATTTCTAGAAATGCCATTAGCCATCGGGCCCTACCGAATCTCGGTCGCAAACCGATCTTTTCTATCGCGGCGAGATGGCGACATCTGCCTCCCAAACATTAGCCATTCCCGGCCAGCTACTAGGCTCAGCCTCCAAATACCAGCCCGGCCCCGGCACCCACATCCATGAGTCGAACCTCTACTCGTCGCTGCTCGGCGCCGTGCACGTCGTCCAGCCCGCCAAAGCTCCCGGCCCCGTGAAGCGCCTGACCAAGATCACGCCCGCCGCCCCTCCCGCCGAGCTCCCCACCATATCCGTCTCGCGGTCTGGCGTCTCGGAGAAGCGCGAGGTCCTCCCCGAGGTCGGCAACACCGTCCTGTGCCGCGTCGTCCGCATCATGCCGCGCCAGGCCGTTGTGGCCATCCTCATCTGCGGCGACACCGTGCTCGATGCCGAGTGGCAGGGGCTCATCCGTGTGCAAGACGTACGCGCGACCGAGAAGGACAGGGTCAAGATCTACGAGAGTTTCCGCCCGGGCGACATTGTGCGCGCCGAGGTGGTGAGTTACCCTGGCCCCTGCATTTGTCTGTGCTCAATGCGCTGACCGTTACCACGACTAGATCTCCCTCGGAGACCAGGCAAGCTACTATCTATCGACGGCACGGAACGAGCTGGGAGTCATTATGGCCACGAGCGAGGCTGGAAACACCATGTATCCCGTCAGCTGGAAGGAATACAGAGACCCTGAGACGGGCCTCGGTGAGCCTAGGAAGGTTGCGAAGCCATACTGAGGCCGGAACGAATTAAGCGATTTGAGCGTTAGACTAGTCGACTATCTCTGCTACGCAAGGGATACTGCCTAGTCGATATCTAGAGCGAGTGTCGATTATTGGCCGCCCTGATAATGGCGAGCGTGGTATTCGGTCCATCTCAACGGTGCTGTCCCAACTTATCAGCACTCATGGGCCCTTGGTTGGGAGTAATCTGATACCAAATTGCGGAAAAGACACTCCAATATTGGGGACAAGATCTCGAGTTAGGACAAGGTCACCCGCGTGTACTGGTTGTTGACACAGGACAGGGGGGATCGAGAAACCCAACACTGCTTCAAGATGCACTGTGTGAGGATGGGTCGGCGGAACTGAATTGACTTTGCATACTATCCATGTATGTATACCGAGACCTTGGTATATAGATGGACAGCGATATAGCCTTGCTACTTTCAGACTGACGCTGAATTGGACTCTTGGTTGGAGACTCCGACCAAACGGACGAGAGTCCAAGCAATTCATGCAGAACGAAAGGGACAGGTGCTTGGCCCTATGCATGATAAATTGTCCGACTTTACGGGTTCATGGGGCTGATGGAAACACACGAGAGCGGGAGCCGATCGCCAGATCGCACACCACACTATTTGTGGATCTATGGATGGTACCTGCAGCAACAGTCCCCTCGCTCGAAACCGTTGCCCCTGATTTAGTGGTTTGGTACCTCGTCAGCAAGTCTTGCTGGCGTGTCTGCCCGGTCAAGTTCCACTTCTTTTCTCGGTCGCTGGCGCCGATCGTGGGGGCGGTGTAATGCGCATTGCCAGTTGCGCACGGAGGCACGTCACCAAATAAGAACCAAAGGCCTTGTTGCCAAGCAGCCCGCCCCCTCCCTTTCACAGCCGCTCTTCCTTCTTCCCTCGAAAGGGAGCGAAGCGCTGTCTTTGACGGCTGACGATGCCACGTCAATGACCACACCTCCGGCCACACAGCATTCGACAACACATGATCGAAATTGGCCACTCATTGAATATCAGCAAAAGAGACGCATTTGGCCAGTACATGGTCCGCTCCTATCCACCGACGGGCGATTCACAGCCATGACGACGACGACTATGACCATGACCGTCACCTTGTCGCCGGCGCAATGCTGCCCTCAATGCGGCTTCGATGTGGGTCTGCCACCCCTAGAAGAGACCCAGTCGGCACTCCTCTCCGCGCAAAAACAACTCGCCGACATGCAAGCCCAAGTGCGGCTGCTCAACCAAAAGGCCTCAGCCGCCGTGGACCGCTGGGCCGACTACGAAGACGAACTCGCCAAGCTGCGCACCGACCTCGACAAGTCGCAGCCGCACCAGCAGCAAGCCTCCTCCCCGACATCCACCGCACCCACCGCCTCCACGCCCGGCCCGACCCCGCCCGCAAGCAGCGTCTCCTCGGCCTCGCCGGCGCGCTCCTCCTTCCTCTCCTCGAGCGCCGCCTCCCGCCTCTCCTCCCTCCTCTCCCCGCGCAAATCCGCCTCGAACCTCAAACCCCTCCCCGCGGTCCCGCCCACGCCGCCTCAACAGCCCCAGCAGCAGCAGCAGCAACGTGCCGCCCGGCCCGGCCTCGGCCCCAGCCCCTTCCCCTTCAGCGCGGCGACGCCCCTCTCCCCGTCGCCCAGCACCGACGACCTGCTCGAAGCCCTGACCCGGGAGCAGGCGCTGCGGCTCGAGGCCGAGGGCCGGCTGAGCGAGACGAGCCGCGAGGTCGAGGAGCTGAGTGTCTCGCTGTTTGAACAGGCCAACGAGATGGTGGCGACGGAGCGGCGGGCGCGGGCGAAGCTAGAAGAGCGGGTGGAGACGCTTGAGCGGCGGGATGTGGACAAGAGGCGGCGGTTGGAGAGGCTGGAGAGTGCGATGGAGAGGATTGAGAGGGTGAGGGGGCTGTTAGGGCAGACGGCGCCCGTGGTGCCGCAGCAGAAACAGGGGTATCCGGGGAGCGGGTGGTTGAGGTCTTGACCTTGACCCTTGGGGGTGATTAAAGGTGATTACGGCATGACGAAGTATGAAGAGGATGATGGACAGGTTGGGGGATTTCATGTGAGGGCTGGATATGCTGCATTCACGGGACAGGCTGGGAGCGGTGACACGGAAAAGGGGGGGGGGGGTGGGAGATCTTGTGTTAGGGCATTATGGGTTCATATGGGCCGACTGTCAAGCAACCGACGACGGCCCAGGGACAGCATTTGGGAATTCACGTGCAGTGAAGAAGTTGGGGATACATGTACGGCTGGAGTTGGTTGCATTTGATGTCAGGAACAATAATTTCACAGCCTCCTGAGCGACACATGTAGAGTGGATATCATTATTGATTTATGTTTGCGAAGAAGCTTGTCTGCTACCCAAATGCCCTTTTATTGTCAAAGATTCAAGAGCAGTATAGCCCTACTAAACTGCGGTAAACCTTAAGTCACAGCCTTCTCAGCCGACTCAGCCTCAACAGCCTCTTCTAGCTGTTCTTCCTGTTCATTACAGGGCGCCTTCTCAACAGGCTGGGCCACTGGGACGGTGTCCATAACTTCGGCCTTCACCTCCGGCGCCGAGACATTCTCGGCCGCCTTGGACGTCTCGATCGTGTTCCCAGCTGCGCCATTGATGAACGGAGTGCCAGTCCGATTCATCCACATCAACAGCATGCTCTCGACCTTGGGGCCCCACACATGCTCCTTCTGGAGAATGTCAACGTACTCAAGGCAGTTAGGGCTGCCTAATATGAAATCGCCCTGCCGAGAGCGGACCAGTTCGGCCATCATAGCACCTGATCCAAGCTTTTCGCCCAAGTCGAAGCACAAGCTGCGGACATAGAAGCCGGAAGTTACGGTCATGCGGATCTTGACAGCCGGCGGACCCTTGCCCCCCCAAGGGGGCGGTGTTTCGGGAGATGGTGGTGGTGGGATAAGATTGGAACCCCTGCCCTTAGGCAGCAGGTCGCCGATCGCACCGGACGCTGCCGGTGCCGATCCTCGCTCTTTCCGGTCGAACTTCCTCTTCTTCGCCGGGCTCTGACCCTCGCCCACAGCATCGCCAGCCGCTTCCTCGGCCTCGCGTTTCTTGCTCTGTAACTCGGCCTGAGCCTTTGCCTCGGCCTCTTCGTCTTCAGCGGTGATAAGCTCGGGATTCGTTTGCCGTTTTGCTGCGCGCCATACAGAGCCGACTAGAGCCTTCTCATCCTGCTCAGCCTCCTCTGCGGGCCATCGGTGGTTGTGCGTGCCAGGCTCGTACCACTCAACGATCTCGAGGTCGGTAACCGTGACATCTCTTGTGGCGATCTCTCTGGGGATCGGCTTACCCTCCCGGGCGTATTCGTAGAGGGGTTTTCCCTCCATCTTCAGGGCCGAGTAGAGAGGGGGCATTTGCTTGAACTTGCCGCGGAAGTGCTTGAGAGCGTCCTCTACTGCACTCTTCGTCACGTTCTCGTAGTTGCCCTTCTTGATGATGCGGCCAGTGCGGTCATAGGTATCGGTAGACGCGCCGAAAAGGACCACCGTCTCGTAGGTCTTGGTACAGTTTAGGAAATCCTGAAGCGACTTGGTGCCCTTGCCAACGCCGAGGATCAAAACGCCCGTAGCCAGAGGATCCAGGGTGCCGCCGTGTCCCATCTTCACACGAATTTCTCTCTTGATTTTGTTCCGTCGCTTTTGCTGGAATGCTGGCTCGCGGCCCCGGGCATCCTTCTCTTGCTGGATGAGGGGCGCAAAAAGATTGGAAGGGTTGAATACATTTTGGCAGTCCCGTATAACTTGAGCAGAGCTCATGCCGACCGGCTTGTTTATAGCTGTCGCGCATATGTTAGCTGTTTGGCCTCGTAGGCGCAAAAGTGTTGGTTATCTGTACCGAAGACTCCCTCCATAATGGTGTTTTGCGCCATCTTCAGCGCGCTCTTGATTGGCATCTGGCGCAGTTGACAAGAAAGTGCGAAGGTGTTGCGATTGGAAGTGCTGCGTTTATGCAGGAATGGTGGGGTCTGAACCAAGCCCTTCGCAGAATCTCTCAAGGGAATGTAAGAAAATGAATGGCAGCCGCTATATTCAGCTTGGGCGCAGCTACTGCAGGAGTGGGATGTATTTTTTTTTGTCGTCTGCCCAAATTTTGTCAATCGCGGCCGAAGCGGGGATAACCGCCCAGATAAGCGGTTATCGGTGTGGGTCAACCTGTGGCCTGTACTTGGGGCGTTGGCAAGCCCGCAGGGAGCTGGGCGGTAAAAGCCTCAAAGTGTGGTATCTTGTACTTGCAGGGCCCTAAATGCCCACTGCCCACCTATTCGACAATCGTGCTGCGCGTTCTCATGGTTCGCGCCCCTCTACAAATCAATCAACGCGTCCCCCATTATTGAGAGCTCGGCGTGCTTTTGAAGCCAAGATTCGATCCGACTGTCGTTGAGCCCTGATCCAACCCACACCGTCCATCTACAGCGCATCCACGTCTTTGATATCAACAAAGCCGCCAAACGATCCTCAAGCATTGAGCCTTGCGCATTGCGCTTCGCACTTCGACCACCTGGCGTTCTTTCAACATGCCGCGAAGGCGCAGGGCATCCAATTCGACGGTTACCACCGTCGATGATGCTCGGCACTCCTGGCTGAAGGAGACCTCTGTGTTGAAGCCCGCTCCAGCAGGCGTAGATGACTCGGAATGGCCAACTTTTGTTTTAACCGATGCCGTAATTTACGGACCAGGCGGCAAGACGCTGAGCAACCCCTTGTTCTCTGAGGAGGGGCCCATGATCGTCCGTGGTAACCTCGAGTTGAACGGCGATGCAGACGTCACCGAAAGACGTGAGGCCACCTTGCCTTCCCACGCTACCCATCCATGCTAACCACCACGTAGTCCTCAAGCCAAACATCAAGTCCGCAAGCATCGAGATCAAAGAGTCTACGCACTATTCAATGGGCTATGGCGACCTCGCCCTCTGGGTTTCTGGTGAAGCCGGCTGGTTCGAGATCAGGCCAGCCCCAGAGTACGAAGCCATGTATCTCGAGATTTGCGAGGCCATAACGATTTACTACGAAGCCCTTGACATCTACGACAAGTACGAGAAAGCATGCGCGCCAAAGAAAAGCAAGAAAAAGTCGAAAAAGCCGCCGCCGCAACCGCCTACCCTTGACGACATCTTCATTCAAGTTCGTCTTGTAACTCTACAAACCAATGTTTCTTCCCAATACTAATACTATCATACAGTACGCAATCGGCGCTGGAGATGGCGTTTTTCAACACGAAGCTGAGGCCCGATACCGAAAATGGGCTCCGTTCTTGGTCACCCATTTCCCAAAAGAAAAAGACGTAAATTGGGAGGGTACTTCTTTCGCCAACTGGATACGTGATATAAGCCTCGTGGGTCGCATGATATACTGTTCTTGGCGGCGGTTTTATTGATATTCTTTAGGAATCGCAAGCTAAAGCCGGTCGTAAAAAAACTCCTACGTCCTCTCAGCAGCCTCTTAGGACTGTCAGTACCACACCGGGGAGAAGCCAATCTCAGCATGGAGCTTTGTCAGATCGATCGAGAAGCAGGTCGGCCAAATTAACGAAAAACAACCCTGATTTCCAGGACGTCGAGATGCCTGATGTGGCTTCAAATCAATCGCAGGGCCCGCCAACCAAGAATTTTAAGCTAGCCAAAGCTCCAGTTGAGACACCTGTGCCTTTGCCTGCTATATACAAGCCCTTGGCCCGGCCGACAGTTTCCCAGCCGCCTCCTGTACCTGACGAACAAAGAGAGTCTTCCCCGGCTGATGCCACCCTCCAATCCCCTGTTGACGTCCTGCTGGACGTTGTGAAGAAGCATGCGGTGGGGCGAGACTTGAACAAGATCACTCCCAGCACGATTAATTCCCAGTTGTATCTCAACTGCAGAGTCAAAGAATATGCAGGGGTTTCCGAGCTTTCGGCATACTATTCAAAAGAGATACTTGCACGCCTAGGTCCAGAATGGACAGGCACGCCGTGGCATGTTTGGCTAAAGGTGGTCTCCCAAAAGCCATTCAAGCCCCAGATCAATAGGGTAGAAGATATTCCTGGCCAACTCGTACGCCGGAGACGGGCCAACGCTTCGGTGGCCACTCCTGTTTCACACCTTCACCCAAAGGCAAAAATGCGGAAGTCAGCGCAATACGGAGCAGAAAGTGACTCCGAGGAGGATGTTCTGTCAAGTAAGGGCTCGATGCAGGGTCGCAGATCTGGCAAGGGGGCGGGTTTACGCCTGGTATCTGCGTCGAAAAAACGGCCATTTGTGCCTGAAATGGATGATGAATCAGCTGGCGGAAGCCGGCGGGGAAGGAAGAAAACAAAACTAACCCATCTCCTAAGTGATGATGACGAAGATATGGAAGATGCGAACGAGACGAGCAAGTCAGCGAGCCTCGATCTCGACGACGAGGAAGACACCGACGATAAGGATGACCTTGAAATCTCAGCGCCCGATGGCTCAGTCCAGGTCATCGTGCACGCCGAAAAGATCCCGGCCATGTCTCCCAGCGGCCCAAACGGCACCTGGACATGTGACCAAGAGGACTGCGGCTACGTGGTTCGCGCTGCCGATGAGCAGGCCGCCCAGGAAAAAATCCAACAACATTACCGTGACCATGAGGCTCGAGCCGAAAGGATCAACCTTGCCATGAAGGAGAGCCGCGGTCACCTGCCTATCAAGTATGCATACTTCCCTCCATCCTTCTAATCGTCAAATCTCTTCCTCCCCGTTCATTCCCCATCCGTGAACGACATCAGCAGGTTTAGGAGCAGTACGGACAAAGACTACTACATGCCCACCCCCCCCCCTCTCCTAGCTAATTATAACCAATTCTAACGTGCATCTGCCTCTCTCCAGTCATCTCCTCGACAAGATTCAGGCCCTGGGCAAGGAATCGCTCTTGGAGAAGACCGGGAAGCTTTCGAACGGACAGACGCTCCCAACTCCCCCAATCAAGCGTCGCTTGTTGATTTGACCGGGCGACGGGCTCGCGCCACACTTGCACCTCGAGCCTTGCAGTATTGGCTGATGAACTGTGCCTTTCTTTTCGGAACCCAACATTTTCTCTGCTACCTGAGCTCAAGAGCTGCGAAATTATTTGATACCCCTTTAAGGCAGGCAACGGTCGTAGGCGAAGGGATATGGGCATTGGGTTTCGTGAACGGCGTTAATTTGACTACATGATTTGATGAGCATGGCAGTTATCATGGCCGGGCTACGCTTGATCGGCAGTCTCGGGAGTTTTAGGTGGACTAGTCCGGGTTCAGCAGATGTCGGTTATAACCTGTATTGTATTTTGCTGGTATTGATAATGAGGAAAGCCTTCAACGGCTGGAACTGGAGGACGTGACAGCTAGGGGCTTTGCAACGAGGCAAGAGACAACTGATAGTTAGGCAGTATTGCCGTTGCACATTTTTACCGAAATAGCTCCAGTCCAGGACGACTCAAAGTTAGATAGAACCCTCGCTTCAAGGGTGACGAACAAAGCATTACTTTGAGCAGACCTTATCTGCTAACTTCTTCATTGATACCCTTTCTCTTGATCCAGTCCAACGAGGGCTTTTGTGGATGACGGCTAGGGTATTCTACCTTAAAAAGCACCCCACTAAAAGAGGTTGGATCAGTTCTCCTGGCGATACATCGATACCCTGTTACCTAATGCTACCACTTTCCTCATCAGCATACTTGCTCGATACCCAGTCCCAGCGTGAACCTCGAAAATATCCGACATATTCCCTCTTTATCTTCTTAGCGCCAGATACTCTGCTGCCTTATCCCAGGTTATACGGTCGGCAGCGGGGATTTCGGTGGCATCCAACATCTGCACACCGGCGTAGAGAGCGTCAAAAAAGCTGCACGCGATTTCAAGGTCCTCTGGAAAGGCAAGGGCGTATGGGACAAAGTGGCCGGGAAATGCTTGTTTCTTCGCGGCCTTAGTCGTGGGAGGGTCCTTTGGTGTGATGTCATCGAAGTAGGTCTTAACTGCAATCCCGAGCGCCACATCCGGATCGTTGAGGAAAGGAAGTCTATAAGTGTTAGCATTTATGATATGTAGGTTGGGCAGTTATAATGGGGAAACCCTACTGGTGGCTTAGCTCCCAGGTGTCGTCCCTCTGGCGCTTCGCCTGCGCGTGCAAGAACATAGAAGCCGCAGCGGCTTCGATCAGATCACGATCTGCTGATCGGACTTCCGACACGAGCGAACGAAACGCCAAGAGATTTTTGCTGAGTGGCCCTGTGTACCCATTGGATTCATGTCGCAGCTTAAGCAGTGTCGCGCAGCGGCTGATGAGGAGGAGGCTGGACACATCGTCTGGAGTTCCATTCATGGGAAGGCCACGAAGCTCCTCGTGCTTGTGCCTAGAGTTGAGAAGCTCGAAGCGCAGCAATTCGAGTGCGACGAGAACCGCTTCATAAAGATGCGGGACTTCGGCATATTTGCTAACCGTCGGCTTGAAAGCAGAGAGAGCCGCTGCCAGCGCATTGCCCCATCGCGTAAGCTGATGCTCATCATTCACATAGTCCCGAAGATGGAGGAATCTCCAGAGACAAAGGGATTGGATAATGCCGGCTGACTGGATGCCCTTCACCTTCTGCCTCGGATCCCACTTTGTCGAGGCCGCAAATTCTGGGGTTTGCAGAGCCAAAACCTCGGAGATAATGGAGCCGTGTTCAAAGTCGGGAACATACTCCTTGATTGCGGACTCCTGGACATTCCAGCTGGCAACCTTGGCTCCGAGGTCGGACGTGGCAACGGTGTACGAGAAGTTGCGATCATACCAAACTTTCATAGTAATGCTTGTGTGGGCAATGCCACGGTTGAGCCGAGGGAAAATAAGGCTGAGGGCTGCCTCCTTGATCCGGATCGACTGGCTTGTGACAAGGTTCTTGTACTCGTCAGAGGCCACACCATCAATTGTTGGCAAGACCTGCAGTTGACCGTGAGTAATCCAGTTGAGGATGCGTGGACCAATCAAACCAGCGTTGAGATAATGGAAGAGCTCCGAGGGGAGCTGCAAACCAAGATATTCGTGGTTGGCTTTAGTGAGGCGGTCGGGGTCGTGGACCTTGACCTCGCCGCTCTCTGCGATATAAATGAAGTGATTGACAGCCATTCGCGCCTTGCGATACTTGTCCAACCAGTTCGGGTCTTGGATCTTGAGCACATCATGATAAGTTGTGCACGTCAGGGTCATCGACTTCTCGGCAGCACGCAACATGTTGACAGCGTCCGAGACGCTGTACGGCTGAATCTTGGTGAGGGTCGGGTCAGGCAGAGCAGGGAATGTGGGCAGGAATGACGTTCCAGTCATCAGGAACGCATCGATGAACAGGGAGTCGCTGACATTGAGCGTCTTCAGTACGTGTTTCTTGGAGATGGCTGTAACGGTCTCGGCCTCCCAGTTGATGGAACGGATGACGCTGTCCTTGATGGGATAGAGCATGAGTTCCAGAGATCCCATGATGCCCGCACACTGGTCCGAGTCGGCCATTTCAAAATAGGCCATCTGTACAAGGTCAGGAAACTGGAACATTAGACAAGCAAAAGGTGGTGTACCTGTGCGGAAGCGTTAAAGGGTGCCACCAAGAAGTGCAGCCCTCGTCGCTTCAGCATAGACTGCAGAAGGGGATAGAGATTCTGAGGGCGATAGGCATCTTGCAGGGAGATTAGCCAGCATATCTGATCGTGGAAGGACAGGCCACATACTGGTGTTTTGGCCGAAGGCCAAGACGGCATCGTTCGCCTGACTATTGAAGTAAAGGTTCCATGCGTAGTCCGTCTTCTCGTTGGCCTGTCGACTTTTGGTGACTGTGACCTCATCTTGCCCAGTGATGGACTGCCCATCGAATATGAAAAAGGGCACCACGCGATGAGCCTTCCACTGGTCCAAATCTGCCTCAATGCGTCCTTGCATGCCGGTCAAGCCGCCAAGAGCGGGAAGCAGCGGTTCGTTGTGGGGTTGCGCATCGAGCTGGAGATGGATATAGTATGTCGCGTCAATGGCAATCGCACAGTCTTCGATCTCGGAGGTGGCATGCTGCCTGTGTGCGAAGGTTAACAAACCAGCCAGGGCCAGAAGAGAGGAGGGGGCTTGACGTACACTGCCTGGCTACCAATCCAGGGGTCCTCGTTAAGGGCTGTCATGTCAGCGTCAGTGTCAGTGAAGGTGAAGTTGAGCATGATGGGCGGCCGAGGGCGAGGGCAGAGCAACGGATCGGGGGCTGATGCGCTGGCCCGGGCGACGTTGAGGCCGTTGAGGTCCGCACAAGAAGCCGAAGAGCGCGACGGGGGCCAGGTGAGGTATGCAGGCCAGACAGAACCCAACTATTCCTGCCGGCGAGGACTGCGAATGCGCGGGGTAGCGGCCAGGCGGCAGCTGGGGGGAGGGGGAGCTTGGGCGGTTGAGGGGGAGGTTTGGAGAGCGGTTGACATCCAAAGCCAAATGTGACAATGGTGAGGCAGGTGGGACGTGGCAATGGGAAGGCAAGTGGCACCAAGCGGAGAACTCCAGCAAGGACGTGCTCGCTTGCCAAACAGCTGCACTGACAGGGGAGGAAACAGACAACAACTTACTCGGCATCGTGATGGGTTACCAAGGAGGGGTCCCCACAGGTTCAAGCTCTCCTTCTCTCTCTAGAGCTGGGGGAGGGGGGTCCTGTGGTGGAGCTCGATTTCTCGACGACCTGATCGCAGGCCGCAGAAGGAAATGCTGGGACCGGGAGAAGGAAAAGAAGAAGTAAATAAATTTCAAGGAGCGACTTGGAGTTTGTCAACCGCAAACACAGGCCATCATCGAGCGGCCACAAGTCCAAAGTGTGAGGCTCTTGGGAAGTAAAAAGGACAAAGCTCCCCAGTCGAGTTGTGAGGCTCAGGAACAACCGCGTCAACTTTTGCAGGCACACGGGCACTGTGGCGCGCTGCAGGGACTGGGCACGTAGCGCACTGTGTGCTAAATACCAATTTGTACTGCTCTGAGTGCTAGCCAATCACACAGGGTGTAAGCTCAATGCTCAATAGTGTGGCGGTGGCTGGTGTATCCGCCGCTCAAACCGCAAAGCGCCAGCCTTGTTCAAGCTGGTGAACACTAACTGTGGCTGATAATGGTTGTTGACTTGACTGCGGGTGGAACCTAGTCACCCCAAAGGCAAACGAACAGCCCGAGCTCCGAATTTCCACCCCCCTCGTCTGCCGTATAGTCCCCTGTGCCTGTCCGCAAACCTTGGCCAACTGTCACCGTGGCACAGCTTTTAGAGTTGCAAACTCCCAAAGCCTCATGCCTTCGCAGGGGAGAATCGACACTCACGAAAGAGAGGAAAGGGAGCATCCGCAATTGGGAGGTATCAAGCGATACAAATGCCTTGACACACTCTGGGTCCTGACACTGTTAGCAACCACGGCAAAGCCGTCATGGTCTTTTCTCTCTTTCTTTTCCTTTTTTACCAGTAGTTGGCAGTCTGCGCTTAGTGTTTGACAACTATACACATACCATAACGTCTCCCCAGACGAGCCGGGTTACTCACCCCCCTCCCAGAATGCCACATCGTCGATTGAAGACGGCGAACAGTGGCAGTTGGGGATCTTGTGGGATCCATCAGCCTGGGACGTGAACAACGATCTTAGCTAATACCCCTATCCTCACTTACTCTTGTTGTCGTAGCTCAGCTGCAGGTCCCGGATCGAACTCAACGCGGTCGCTGCCGGAGTGTTTCCACCAACGCAACTCTCCGCCGCAGAGGCTGCTGCACCACCAACCGTTTCTGCCAAGGGAGACAGGCAAAGGCAAGTAACGTTGCGAGTTGCACGTTCTAGAAGACATTAGAAGGCTTCGGGTGGTACTCCCAGAAAGGGGGCCAACACATACGCAGTCGCCTCCATGCCTGAAAAGCGTCAAGTTTCAAGCCGTGCAAAAAATTGTGCGTTCTGCAGAAGCAGGATGGCTAAGCATCGACGCTAGGAGTACTAGGGATCAGATCATGCATGCCAGCAATAGTCTTATCGCCAGCAACACAACTTGCTACTTTTAGGAGCCAATGGTCCGGAGCAAGTTCCACAAGTCTCACCCCGTGTCTCCCGTCTAAGGGGCCGCCCCCAAGCGCAGACCTTACAACCGGCTCTAGGCACCTGCCTTTCGCGATGAGCTACGCCTCGGAAGCCAAGGCCACGACTTGTGGTCTTGCTTGCCCTCAAGTTCCCCCTCGTTGAGGCCTGAGACGGCGGCCGTGATTTGCCCACTGCTGGTCGTTAGCGGGCCATCAACTCAGCAAACTGGGGCAGATCCCGCGCCGACGCCTCGCCCACCTGAAGCCACCTCAAGCCCTGGCTGGGAAAGGGCAAGGCAAGAACGCTCCGAGAAGGGTGATAACGCCCCGAGACGCAGCACGCACCACGCATCACGCAGCGCAGGTCATGCTCGACAAAGTCCCCGCCGTGGAATCTGAGAGTGGCATCGCCCGGCGGACGTTGTCGCGACACCCAGACCCAACCCTCCACACCCCCCTTTCTTTGCACACCTCTCAGCGCACACACGCCCATCTGGCACCCGAAAGTCACCGATAAGAGGTCATGAGAGAGTCGCCATGGCTAAGCAGCAATCCTCAGTCCCCGGGCTCTCGACTCCAGAAGTTCCGCATCGCGGGCATGTAAGCGCCATCTGTCGGTGATGCCAGACAGGCAAGAAAGTCCTCGGGGTTGATGTGGAGCAGGCTTTGATGCCCGCAGGAATTTTGCTCATTCGTGGAATAAGTGGATAGCTCCCGTCCAGAAGCGCCGTGTACAACAGAGAAATTCCGGACATGAAAATTAAGTTATCGGCCATGAGGGGGTTGACCAGATTTGTGTCTTCGGTGTCCGTCTTCGTGTGTTAGTCACGGCCATCCCGTCCCGTCCAGGCAAAATCCCGTCACTGGCTATTGATCAAGAAAGGGAGGGGATAAAGGGGTGGGACAGAACCTTCGGTCACAAAAACACAACGCCCAGTAAAATGGAGTAAAACGTGGCTGCTCTTCAACCATAACCCTCTTGATACAATTGGCGCGGATGCAGAAAGGAGAGAGAAAAGACAGAAAGCCTCGAGAGCGCATCCAAGCGAGCGAGACCTGCGGTGTTTTCTGAGGCCAGCGGAGACGGGGTCTGTTGCTTACCTGCACCTCAATTGGCCTATACCAAAACGGAACACCGAGACACCATCGACCATCGCCGGTGCGAATTGTCTAAGCGAGCTTCTCTTCAAGACCGATCAATCGATCACTAATCACCCGTCGTTCATTTCTCGTCACTCGCTGCATTTCACAAATTTTCACGTATATCGGTGACAAGTGAACCTTTGACGGTTTCACTTTGCGGGCTCTGGACACTGCCTCCTAGTCGAAGGAAGGGTTCGCTGGTTTACGTGTAAGCCGTTCTGCAACAGTTTGAGCACTGCCCATCGGAGAATTCGTCAGTATCCGAAGCTGAAGGATAGAAACGGTCACGGCCCCCAACGAACAACCTACCTCAGGGGCGCTATTGCCTAAGGCACCCAGCTGCTGCGCCAGGAAATAGTCGGAGTTACATGAAAAGACAACAACAACCGTTGCAACAAGGGAACTCAAACATAAAAAACGGGGCGCATTGGTTTAAGAGGGAAAATCTAAACGGGATACGAGTCTGTTGCTCACCTGTCGATCCAATCGCGGTATTCTGTTGGCAAAGAGTAGCATTGGAAGCAATGAGATGACTGCTTGCTGGTGGAACAAACATTTCAGCCCCCGTCACCGACAGCCTAGGGTCAGGACCATGCGGACACACCTTTTCGGTACCAACACATGACTCTCCTGAGATGACGCTTTTGAGATGAACACCTACGATGCGATGCCGACGAATTAAAATTAAAAACCAATTTGCTAGATTCCTGGCAGGTGCATGAAGGAAGTGCCAGACGCCAGCCAATCTTCTTGTTCGCAACCTTGACTCACACAGAGTTCCACAAACGTAGGCATATGGTGGGTAGGTAAAACCTGTAAGTCAAAAGATTCGGTATATCTGCTAACCGGATTGGGCGGCATCTGGCGTATCGCTCGCCCACGCATTAGGCAAGGGGTTTGTCTTTGCTTTCTCCCTGCTCGTCGACGCAGTAGTCTAAGGTCAAAGTAGATAAGTTGGTGAAGCCTCGCAGGAGAGCCGGCCCGAAAGCGGGGACTGAGTAACGATACACAAGACCTGCTTGTTGGGGTTTCGCTGCAAGAAGGACGCGCCAAAAAAAACAATGTCTCATGCGGTCTGTCGCTGATATCGTGGCTGTCACAGTTGGGAGCTATTTTGAGCCCATAGAGAAAGAATGTGGAAGCCTGGCACCGAGCACGTCCGGAGCGGGTTTCTTACTGAGGACGAGGCCGTCCCACCCCATTTTCCCGGCACGGCTCCCTGTTTTTGCAAAGTAGATGCCGTCCTGGCGGTGTCCAATAGCACGCTGGGGACGCCATGCACCACCTCGCCCCCCACGTAAAAGGCGCTCCATGAGAGGCTGGCGGCGCCTTCCGAAGCGTCGTGTGGTAGAAGCCAACTCTCCATTGGGTCGAGAAGTGCTCTCCAAGTGCCGAGGGGAGAAGGCTACAGGCCTTCCGATCTATGTATTCAGTTTTGTGAAAACTCTTTTCGCGGGGCATATATCGAGGTCGGCGACAAGAGGCTGCCAAGCAGAATGTCTTGGCCCTCGAGCGCCACTTGTTTTGGATTACACTGTCCCACGAACTGCGCACGAGGGGTCCGCGGGGCACAGCCATGCTTAAACCCATGTTGGACTCGAAGAATGGGGAAGTTGGGGGACCAAACCCCACTGGGGAAAGATATGACTTACATGGTGATAGGATGCCGTGTCGTCGCCGCGTAGCGGGCCTGCCCGCCTCGCTACCTCGTGGCACGAACGCCTGGGACAAGCTTGGGAGTTCGACCCCAGGGTAGGGAATGCGACGCTGAGAGGGGAAGTAGGGGGTGGCAGGGCCTCTGTGTCCGTCCCCGCCCCCTCCCCCCCTCTCTTCTGGAGGCGCGCAACTAGGACCACGGCACTGCGTTGGAAGGCTTGGCGCCAAGCGCCGAATGTTCTCTGCCGAGCCTCGGGTTTCTCGATATGATTCCGGTGTGAATGGCTTCGAGAAAGACTCTGGCGCGTCTGCAAGGGCCGTGTGACATCGCCAAGAGCTGTCAACTCTTTTATCGCTGAGTAACTTTCGTGCGCTCTGAAAGAGGCAGTTCAGCATACACGATAGGCATTGTGACGGGGCTTGGCGGCTGGTTTGGTGTTGCTTGACGCGTTTTTTCTGCCGTGGTCGAGTCACCGAGACGGACCCTCCCCGGTCTTTGGCGAGCTATCGGCAGACCACCTGTATCAAGATGGGACCAACGGGCAGGACAGATGGGTCGTAGGATTATAAGATCGCCATGGCGCCCGTTAAGGATGATTATTCAACACGTGTCTTGATGCACATAGGAGGCCGTCAGATCTGACAGTATGCCGGTATCAGGAAAGATGGTCCGCTGGATGTGCCGGCCGGGTCAGTATTCCGCGGGGGCATTCGGCCGCGTGTGATGAGCTGTGCAAGTGCTGAGAGGCCCGAAAAAAAGGGCTCAATTGCGGTGAAACATGGTGGGCGAGGCCCGGCGCAGGAACGGAGAAGGGGTTACGGGCAACCCCAAGCGAGACGAGTGCGGGTCAGACGGCAGAGCCATGTGGTTACGCTGCCGGGTCGGTGACGGGTTTGGGGGCCCCTGGAGCGCCCTGGAGGGCACCACCTGCAAGCCTAATCGGTGCCTTGGCTCAATCGGGCAGGGAATTCCCTTCGGTTCGCAAACTCGGGCGGGTGTGACTCGATGCTCGACGCCAGGCGGAGCGGAAAGGGGAAAAGGAGAGACAGAGGCACGAATGCCTAAACCTACGATGTCAGCAAACCGCCCAACACGAGACGCGGAGTACGGTGCGAAGCGGGTACAGAACAGGGGCAGAGGAGCAAGTCTCGGGCTTCTGCACGTTCGGTGGCTTTGCTGCCATGTGCGTTCCTCACTGTGATGCTTGTGCTGCAATCGCTGCCCTCGCTGCCATGTGTGCAGCATGTGCGCGACGCGTGCTGGCGCTGACACAGGCACATGGGGACATTTAGTCGTGCAGCGAGTCTTGACCTAAATGAAGTGCGCAGCAACTGCAGTAACAACTGCTCAGCCTTCAGCCCTATGCGGGGCGGCGGGCGACATTTCGAGAAGACTGAAAAGACTGAGAAACAGCCCCCATGCCATGGCAAGACGACGCAGCGCAGCCTTCTGCCAATGCTCTCTCTAGTCTCTAGCACTTGCAGCTGGCTAAGTCTGTCATCCCAACTCTGCAACTGTCCCACCTTTCTCACCTCCACCTCCACCACCGGCCCAATGTCTGCATGCGCCAGACGCCCGGAACTCGCGGGCCAGCGACCCAAGTGTCTCCCATGCTGCCGGATTTGGCCCCACATGGGAATTTTCTTTTGGCTTTTGGGGATTGTGTGACCCTCGTGGAAGTCGTGGAACCTGTCCGCCCACCCACCCTGCCAAGCATGGGGGCTTGCTGCCCAGGGAGTGTAGTTGTAACCTGCATGAAGGCAGGTCGGTGATGGTAGCAGACGTGGGCGACTAGGCCAGTCTCGGACCCACACTCCAGCAATCCGAGAGAGTCGGCCAACATCCTTTCGCATGATGCGATCAGTCAACCGTCTCGATAGGCCGGAGCAGGCTGAAGGTTACCACCAGAACCCTTATGTCATCCTCATATTTCGGGGGCCCTTTGAGGGGCTCCGCCTTCGCCGGCATAGCGGGTTGATACCTTTGGAGGGTGCCGCGAACGGGAGGTTGGCGAGTCGGGAGCGTCGCATGCTAGTTGCGAACTCCAGATATCGTTACGAGTCTCGAAGGTCTATATAAACCTCATAAGATGCCCGGTCTGGATGTTCTTCTCATCATCATCAGCATCACCAACCCAATCAACACTCTCACCTCACAACCCCAACACAAATTTCACTTACCAACAACTTCAATCCAACTTCTTCAACACCTTCACAGCTCGCATCAACCCAACACCCACAAGCTCAACTCCAACAAACACGCAACTTCAAACTCAAATCCAACTCCAGCAACCAACTCATACAATGGCCGCCAACACCAGCTTTGTCTCCGCTT
Source organism: Lasiosphaeria hispida (assembly GCA_033439745.1). Classification (NCBI taxonomy): domain Eukaryota; kingdom Fungi; phylum Ascomycota; class Sordariomycetes; order Sordariales; family Lasiosphaeriaceae; genus Lasiosphaeria; species Lasiosphaeria hispida. The sequence goes on along the minus strand of JAUIQD010000002.1, from coordinate 3,120,818 downwards.
TCCCCGTCGAGTATGGCCGCTCCGGTTACAACAAGTAAGTTTCCAACCATCCCTCCCCCTTTCCATCCCGATACTAACGCGCACAACTCAGGGACGGCAGCGATGATGACGAGGAGGACAAGTGCCGCAACTATGGCCGCTCCGGCTACAACAAGTAAGCCATCCCCTGCATCTTCTGGATTTTGATCTTGACAACTCAGAACGCTAATACTTTGGTCGCACAGGGGTGACAAGGGTGACGACGAGGACGAGGAGCAGAACTAAGTGTTTTCTGATTCCGATACATCAGCCTTGCCCGCCACACCACCAACAACTTCGGTAGCAGCAGTTCTCCCCCCTGATTAATACGCGACCTGCCAAACCAAAAGGGAAGACTGTTGCCGCTCGTGTCTGACTATTGCGACGAGAATCAATGTATACGATTTCCTTTCCTTTTTCTTAAGATATTTTCTTCTTTAGATTTCGGTCTCCGATGAGGCTCCCTCGCGCAGACTGATCAGCAATCCTTGGCTGGGATGTATTATTATGGATACTGGACGGATTGGGGGTAGGCAGCCGGTCGGATGCAATATCCACAAGCCCGGACCACTGTTCGATAGATTAAAGTCTCGTGACGATAGATATTTTTCTTTTTTTTCCTTTGTGGAAGAGGAGATGGCGGTGGGACAATAGATGAGAGGTGACTAGCACCAAGCTATTCACCACCTGAAACCAGTAGTAATTTATTATACAAACCTCAGTTTTGAACGTTTATTTTCCGACGCAGAATCTAGTGTTTATTGTCAATAGTTCATCTCGCAGTGTGGGAAACAAAAAGATCCTTACTTTTCGAAGATCACGCCCAGAACATCCTCGACGTCACCACAGTCTCCGCGTCCTGTAATCCGGGCCAGACGATTGGCTGCAAGCCGCAAGTGCTCCGCAGCAAGCACAATATCAGCCTCGCCCTCGGGGCCACAAAGTTGCGCCTCAGCCATGAAGTCCTCCAGGTGCTCTTGACATTGATCAAGCAGTTGACCCTGGCGTTCTGTTACCCCATGGAGATGCTGCATGTCATTAGGCAGCGATGTCAAGGCCGAGAATGATTGGGTCAATTCTTCAGTGAGAGTCTGTATTCGTCCTGGGTCCGTCAGCCCTACGGCAGACAACTCGGCCACCCTGCAGGAAATGGAAAGAGGCTCAGCACTGCCAAGACCCGGGATCCCACCAAGCACAGACGTCTTGAAGTCTTGTGTGAGGCGCGCAAGCGTCTCGGGGCTGACCACGTCACTTTTATTGATGACGATCAAGCATTGCTGCGCGCCAGCTGCCAAGTGGAGGGTTTCAATGTCGTAGTGTATGCGATGGTTACCGCATTTTGACTGCTCGATTGCTGCCAAGACGATGATGACATCAGAATTGAGTGCTTTCTCCCTCGCTCTCCGGATGCCCTCTTGTTCGATACCTCCGATGACCGAAGATTCCGAGAGTCCAAGATTAGAAGTCGACGCCGAGTCTTCCGTGCGAATGCCCGCCGTGTCCGCAAATGAGCAAAGATAGCCGCGGATGTCGAGATTGGCCTCGACAATATCGCGTGTCGTGCCAGCTTCAGCCGACACGATCGACGCCTCGCGGCCAATGATCTGGTTCATCAGCGAACTTTTCCCGACGTTTGGCGGGCCCAGAAGCGCAATACGGATTCCGTTTCGAAGCAGCTCATTTCGTTGACTCCCGGCTTTGTGCAGTTGAATAGAGTGAAGCATTGTCTTGGCCATGTTGGTGACGTTAGCAAGTAACTCCGCCGGCGATTCATCGAAATGTTGGTCTTCGGAGAAGTCAATAAGTGCCTCGATCTCTCCTCGAGCTTCAAGTAGTTGTGCCCGCCAGCTTTCATAGGTCCTCCCGAGAATCCCGGAGTTGCCTCGAACGGCTGCTCTCCGCTGCTGCTCAGTTTCGGCAGCCAGGGTGTCGCCAAGAGACTCAACCTGAGCCAGATCAAGCCTGTCATTCAGGAATGCCCGTTTGGTGAACTCTCCCGGCTCAGCATAGCGAATTGTTTCCTGTGACGGGGATTTGGGAATGGCATCAAGTACAGCCTTGACGGTTGCGGACCCGCCATGGACATGCAACTCGAGAACGTCCTCGCCGGTGACGGTTTTGAGTCCCGGAAAGTAAAGTACAAGCGCGTCCGAGTCCACGATGTTTACATCGTGTAGTCGGCCAGGTTCAATCAAAGTCCTTATCGCAGTATACCGTGGTTTTGGCGGGGGCTTTGTAGGACATAGCCCGTTGTAAATCTTGATAGTGGTCAGTTAAGGCGTGATGGAATGAGTAAAGAGAGTGTTACATCAAGACAACCTGGCCCAGAAATGCGGATAACGGCTATCCCTCCTCTCCCTGTCCCTGACGACAGGGCATAAATGGTTTCGTTCGTGGATGGGAGGCCTGGCACTGGGCGACGCTCCTGCGTTCTCAAATTACGGGTGGGAGTGACCGACGATTTGCTGCCAAGGCTACGAAAGCTTCCCGAAGCAGGCCATGCATGACGCTGCGATGGAGCTGCCACAGTCTCCAAAATTCGGAGCCGACATGGTGACGCTCTCCTTAGTGCATATCGAAACATTGGCCTAGCAGCTTCGAGGGAGCTATGGCGGTCGTTGAAACAAAAGTTGACATGACCTTTCCTAACCAAAGCACTGTCCCCTGTATTTGCTGAAGCTTGATTGGCCCGGGCTCGATAAGCCGATAAGCTCCCCCAGAAAGCTGGGCGGAGTGGCACGGGCCAATTTGGTAGGCAAAAGTTTTGAGATCTCCAAAATTTCTTCTGCCGCCAGATACATCCAACCCCTCTGGATTGCACCTGTTTTCACGCCGCCGAAGCAACTTCCGAGACGCCTGCGCCAATCCCGCTCACCAGAGAAAAGCCCGCAAAGGGAAGCCATCTTCGACTATGTCGGACGAGATTGTCTGGCAGATTATCAATCGTAAGTCGCCGGATTCTTCCAAGATAGGCAAATCTCTAACATCAAATCCTCAGAGCAGTTTTGCGCCTTCAAACTCAAGTAGGCCGCCGCGGGTGATTCTCCTTAACTAGTCATTCTAACGCCACGCAGGACAACAAAAGACAGTAACTTTTGCCGAAATGAGTACTCGGTCAGCGGTCTCTGCAATCGGCAGAGTTGCCCCCTAGCCAACAGCCGCTATGCGACCATCAGGACGTCCCCCAAGGGGACGATCTACCTGTACATCAAGACTGTAAGTACCTACCCCAGCAGTATCGACACCTAAGTGGCACAGTATGCTCATTCTATATTCCTGAAACAGATTGAGAGGGCGCATATGCCATCAAAATGGTGGGAGAAGATCAAGCTTTCCAAGAACTACGTGGAGGCTATGCAGCAAATAGAGGGCCGCCTCCAATACTTCCCCAAGTTCCTCCTCCACAAATGCAAGCAGCGTCTTACTCGGCTCGTCCAAGTAGCAGCCCGCATGCGCAAGCTGGCTGCTGAAGAGACCAGACTCGGCGAGAAGCTCGTGCCCAAGATGGCGCCCAAGATCAAGCATCGCGAGGAGGCAAGAGAACGCAAGGCCCTAGCTGCCGCGAAGCTAGAGCGAACGATTGAGCGCGAGCTACTCGAGAGACTTCGACAGGGCGCATACGGAGACCAGCCGCTCAACTGCAACACTCAAGTTTGGAAGAAGGTGCTCAGCGCGCTCGAGGCCGAGGGCGATCTTTCCCGCGACAAGGATTTGGATAAGGGTATCGAGGATGAGGATGAGGACGAGTCCGAGAAGGAGTACGAGGAGGAGAACGAGGATGCCGAGTCCGAGCTGGACGGGCAAGTGGAGTATATCTCTGACTTTGACGAGAGTGACGACGACCTTGCCGACATTGAAGATTGGCTCGGTAGTGAAGGTGAAGACGATGCCGACAAGGATGATTCCGACGATGACGACAGCGACGGGGAGGAGGGCGATAGCAAGAAGAAGGCGAAGGCAGGCGACAAGCGCAAGAGAGGCCGTGTGGTGCGGATGAAGGGCAAGAAGAGGAAAGAGATCGAGGTCGAAAGGGAGGGTAACGCGGAGAAATTGCTGGCCTTTTAGGTTGCGATTACACCTGAGCTGTCTCGACGGCAGCGTTTTCGAGATGCGATGAGACTAGTTTGGGGGTGTCAAATGTTGAAGCAAACACCCAAACTTCAGGAGGCATTGCTTCGTGAAATTCGATGAATTACGACAATTTGTAAAATACCTTGTCACGTACTTAGCCGACGGAGAACTGGACCCGACGTTCTCCAATAACATGCTCCATAACTCACCGCCAAGTTGAACTCGACGGGATACGCTCCTCACCTCTGCCCCAAAGCCAACACCCCAAAGGCTCTATCGAGCTCCTCTCCCTCGTCCGGGACAGCCATCTCACTAGCCCCTCCCGGCCCATGACCATCCCGCCCGAAACTCGGCTGGGCAAACGACCGTTGTTGCGGCTCCGGTCCACCAGCAGCCAGCTCGCCCCCTATCCCAGGCGACTGCCATCCACCACCACCGCCCGCGCTCGCACCCCCACCAGCCTTCCGCTCCGGCTCCAGCAGCCGCGCCTCGCTGTCCAGCCACCCCGGCGCAACACGCCTCTTCTCGGCCAGCTCGCGCGCGCGTACCCGCTCGTCGAGGGCGCGCAGTTCCGCCTCGGCGTCCGCCTGCAGCTTGGCCACGTGCGCTTGCAGCGCGCGGCACGACGCGATGATGTCGTCGGGGTGAGCTGCGTGGCCGGACGAGGAGATGACGTACTTTGGTTTGAGCGGGGCGGAGTCGGGTTCGCCTTCGGACGAGGACGAGGTGGTGCCGATGCCGGTTGTGGAGGGGGGGAGGGCGCTCGGCATGGATTTGTAGGTGTAGGGCAGGGTGGTGGCGGAGGGGAGGTTGACGAATGGGGAGACGGTTAGGGGGACTTGTTGGAGGAGAGGGTGGGACCCTACTGAGTGTTATTTTGGGAGCTTATAGTTTTCATTTTAGAATGAAGGTTGGGGGATCGTACGGTTGTCGTGCATCGTGAGCTTTGGATGAGGTCTGGGTGGGTGTGTTGAAGGATGAAGTTGAGAGTGAGGATCTTGGTATCCAAGGCTTTAATGTGAAGGTGGTTGACCGAGGTGGCAGGTGATTACGATAAGCCGATAAGAAGCTTGACCCCACTAAAATTTCCCCAGCTCTTGTCGCCCCTCGATTTATTGTCAACAGCAGTTGCGCAAACCAAGCACCTGTCGCAAAGATGATGCCCTCAACGATCCGATCACCGCCTTCCCTTGGTGACTACAAGTCTCTCGCTGAACACCAAGAACAGACACCCGACACCTTCCACGGAGGCAAGCCGATCCTGTACTACCATGCTGCGGGCGCAAAGGCCTGGATCCCCAGCTCGCAGCGGGGCAGGCTACCATTCTTCCCAGCCGACCTGTCCTCCAACCCGACAGCTCCCGAAAGTGATGCGCTGAATGGATCATCTGAGGAGACTGTTGAGCAGGTAGTCGACCTCTTTGTGAATTCTGAGTACGACCCCCTCTCGCTCGAGAACCCTACAGCCGCGTAACCAGGCTAACCCTCTCGGTACCAGATCCCTTACCATCTTCTGCCCCGCCGCCGAAGCAGGTGTCTCAATTCCATACCCCCTAGTCAGCATTCACGCGATCAAGTCTATCGGCTCGGGCGAGCCAAAGTTTGCGTCCGTTTACCTCCAGCTAGAGCTTTCGGATGGCGGCGCTGGCGACGACGACTTCGAGGTGGTCGAGCTCACATTGATCCCACCTCCAACGGCATCAGAATCAGAAGCCACCATCGGCACCGCCGCTCCTCCTTCGGAGACGAAAAAGCTATTCGAGGCCATTTCGGAATGCTCAAACTTGAACCCCGACCCGGTTGAGGAAGGAGATGACGATGATGACGACGACAGAATTGTGTTTGAGGCGGAGTATCAGCCAGTTGAAGGCTATGAGGCTGTGTTTACTGGGGCAAGCGATGGCGGTCTGCCACCACCGATGCCTGGAAGTAGTGCCTGGATAACTGCGGACAATGTGCATGACTTCTTCGACGCAGATGGTAACTGGATTGGGGGGGAGGAAGAAGGTGTTGGTGGGGAGCTGGGCGAGGGCGCTGGCACAGTTCATGGGCGTGAAGAAGACGATTCGGCGAATGACCCTGAGGTAGAGGAGGTGGGTGATAGCAAGAGACACAAGAAGGACTAATTTTCTAATGCGATCGATCATTGGAAGACGCATATGGCAACATGAGGTCTTCCCTGGCACTGTCCTTGATCGCCTGCATTTCCTGTGTTTCGCAGACCACAACTTCTTTTTAGCAAGTTGTGGTACTTCGCGGAGTAACTGAACCATAACAGAACGACGGGCAAGGCGAAATAGATGAAGTATTTAATTCGATGCCCTAGCCCAACCCAGATGATGTCTTGATATCTGACCGAAAAGAATAGGGCTTGCTAGAAAACCGTAATATTCAGTCCTGTCTAGGGCTCTACTTGAGGATGTATCGTTACGAATGCCCATCAAGCGAGGGTGCATTTGAAAAATGTATACTCTTCGGTGATAAACATTCAAATCAGCACTTGGAAGCCTAACGGTATCTGTTTGGTTGATTCATGGAGCCAGACAATCTTCCATTGTCAGATTTCCAATTTTGCCAGGTTTCTCAATCCCCAGCATGGTGCCAGGGAAAGTAGGTCCTACAAACAAATAAAAGCACCCCGGGGTGCACGAACCTTTGCCTGTGCTTTCAGAGCAAGGCCGGGATCGTAGCTTCCATGCCAAGCCGACAGTGGCCGCTTCCCTTCTCCCTAACAGATTCCGAGATCCACGTGGCCAGGGCGACGCGAGAGTGGTGTAGTCGACACAATGAAGCAAGATCCAGCGGCGTCACATATGAATCCGGGCTTGGTCCTTCTTCCAAGACCTCAACGCAATACATTTCCCTTGGCAGCGCATACCCTTTTCTCCGTTCCGTGGTAGACGTCAAGACAAAATATATATAGTGTTACATCTCTCCGCCCAGTTTCCCATCCAAGACGACGAGCCAAGCCCGGGGCTTATATAGAAAAGACGACATAGGCATTTTGCCTGGCTCCGCCGCTGCTCCGTTTCAAAGAGCAAATGGGCAGCTACACACACATATATGAAGTCGTAGGTATAAGGTGTTCCACCTGACGACATTATCCGGGGTGCGCCAATATGCGGGAGGCCAATGAGTTGCCGGCAGGACAAGCTCTGTGGCGGCCTTGGCCAATGAACAAGCGAGGAAGAGCCGCTTAAATTCTCCTTAAATTCTCCGAGAGCTATATCGCCGCTGACGCCCATGCCTCCGTCACCGTGGATGCGATTTCCCCACACGACCGAGCTCAGAATGGCAATAAAAATTTAGAGAGCTGAGGCCGGGGGCGGGCGGTCCCAGGGCCTTCGGCAGTTCACCCCACACTCTGTCGAATTTTCGGTACAATGGATAGCGCCGCGTTCCTGGTATAAAGGACCCAGCTGAGTAAAACGAGGCCGCCCCAGTGAAAGGGGCCAGAGAAATCCCGCCAGATCTGTCGGCATATTGTCCACCATGGTGTCCTCCACCTCCGTCTTCCTCGCCGCTGCGGCTGCTGCCGCCGGGGTCTTTTCTGCTCCTGCCGCCACTTACTTTTGGTCATCCTGGACTGACGGAAAGGCCAAAATCACCCAGAATAACGGAGCCGATGGCAAGTTCAGCGTGAAATGGTCCGGGGACAAAGGCAATTTTGTGATTGGCAAGGGCTGGAATACTGGGAGCAGCAGGTATGACCAACCGCAGCGGCCCCTATCCTCGTCGAGTTCTATTCGGTCCGGGCAAAAACGACCATCGCTGTTTCATCCCCTGCACCCTCCCTCCCTAGCCCCTCCATTTTAACAAAACCCTAGGGAGATCATCTACTCCGGCACATTCGAGCCCGTAGGCAATGGCTACCTCGCCATCTACGGCTGGACAACAAATCCGCTGGTCGAGTACTACATCATCGAGTCGTACGGAGACCACAAGCCTTCCGACAACCCGGAGGCTATTATGAAGGGAAACGTCACAACTGACGGTGGTGTTTACGAGCTCATGACTAAGACGCGTGTCAACAAGCCCTCGATCCAGGGCACCGCCACCTTCAAACAATACTGGGCTATCCGCACCGTGAAGCGCGTCGGAGGGACGGTCACGACGGGGAACCACTTCAAGGCGTGGGAAGACGCTGGGCTGAAGATGGGACGGCACAATTACATGATTGTCGCCGTCGAGGGCCAGGACAGCTCTGGGTCTGCGAGCATAACGGTCGGCGTGCCGCCTGCACCGGCGGCAACGGGCGCTGCGTAGACGTTTCCCCGTCTTGGTCTCTATAGTTTGCAAGTTCTGATCTTGGATGGCGTTCTGTATGATACTAACTTCTGATTCGGTCTTCGCAGCCACCGAGTCTATTAGTGATCATCAATCATTGCTATTTTTTCCATGGCTGTTGATGCTTCTGCTGTTCACGACTGACAGGAGTGTACTGCGTTGAATTTGAACTTGACGTGAACCATCGCAAGCATACCACCTTGAGCAATGTGGCAGGAGTTTTCACAATCTTCAAGTTACAAGCAGTCAGAAGACCCAAGTTGATCGAGCTATCATGATGTAAATTGGCCATCAGTTGGTGTGCTGAGCCACTATAGTATATTAGTGTCATTCCTCCATATCACCGATCGGAGGCGACTCATTTCAAGTTAGAGTTGTGTCACTTGAATCTGTAAGTCCCTGACCGACACCGTCTTCAACTTGAAACACCTAAAAGGCTGTTCTTGTTTGCCGTGATATCTCTATCAACCTCGATAGTAATATCTACCTCGTTGGTAATTGGCCCTGTTACTACCTAGATAGCAGCTCTCATCTCACCCCGCAGTGTGTATTCCAAGCCCAGTTTCAGCAATTTTGAACCTACAAAGAAAAATGGGAGGGAAATGGTAAACCGCCTTGAACCTTGTCCGCGTTACACGGAATGGTTGACCGCATCGATGTGACCGAGAGGCTAAGTTCAATTGCCCCGGCTCCCTGCTGTGTAGATATTTTATGAGATCGGGAACTGTGCTGCTCGCTGTGCCTCGGATGCGTTTAAGGAACCCAGCTGCATCCTCGGACATCGCAAACGTAGCTGTAATAAGGTATCTACTTCCCCGCTGCACGCGACCCTGAAGTCTGGGGTAATGCGGTACGAAATTAAGGTTGGTAGGTAAGGTAGCGGCTTGTTTGTTTGTTCTCAGGCGGCTTTCCGACCAACCAAACCCCCCAGACGAGCCCCTGTAAGCGAACTGCGATACGACTTCATTGGCCAACCCGTCGGGCCCCCGGCAACGCAAAGCTGAAGCCGAGGTCCCGCCTTATCGCAATCTCCAAATCAGCCCCCCTGAGCGGAACACGCATCCAACGGGACTGCTGTGCCGCGCCGCGATAAACCAACCTAACTTCAACCTCCAAATTCTTGCTGCCCGCACCCGCACCCACACCCGTGCCCGCGCCTCCTCCAGGATGCCCCCTCGGCCTCCGATCCCGTGGCGCCGCGTGCGCTTCCTCCCGCGTCAGCGGCTGCGGTACCGCAACATGCGGCGAGTATCCTTGTTGACGGCCGGCATCCTCTTCTTCATGTGGCTGCTACTGCCGTATGACAACACCGTCCGCCTGGCCGTCCGGTTTAACCTCAAGGCAGTCCAGGCTACACTCACGGGATCATCGCGCTCCGGTGGGCAATGGGTGTTCGCGCCGCCTACGTTCCCCGTCGACCTTGGCGAGGACACGCTCGTGGTTGTCAAGACAGGCTACGGCACGCGAGACAGGCTACCCGCGTGGTTCGACGCACTAAGTCCCCGGAGCGAGTTCCGTGACTTTCTCGTCATCGCCGACTATGCCTCGCGGGAGGGCGAACACCAGGTCTACCGCGGCAAGGAGCTGCCTGTCCACGACATGGTGAACCGGACGCTGAGCCACCGAGCGCTGCCGACACGCATGTCGCATCCGCGGGTTGTCAAGTATGAGAGGCTCGCCGAGGCTATTGGGAACGGCGAGGAGGAGCTGGCTCTGCAGCTTTCCAAAACTTCCGGGTGGGAGCTTGATGCGCTCAAGGTAGGTCATGCAGCAGCCCTTGTAATTTTGCCATGTCCAAGATGTTGATCCGGTGTGCAGTTTATTTCTGGCCTTGAGCTCGCATATGAGAGGTTTCCTAAGAAGAAGTGGTTCCTTCTTGTGGATGACGACACGTACCTCGTTCAAACGTCGCTCACGCCATTCCTCGGACACCTCAATCCGTGGACTCCTCATTACCTGGGCAATGCCGTTGGCGACTATCGGGCCCGTTTTGCCCACGGTGGTTCAGCGATTATCTTGTCCCAAGCAGCTATGCGCCTCCTCCTGGTAAAAAGTCAGGGAGTTGTGTCTAGGGCGCACTCCGACTCGCTTTCTGAGGTCTGGGGTGATCGCCTGCTGGCCAAAGCCATGATCCGAACCGGCACCTACCTCGACGAACGGTACAGCCACTTGTTTAGCGGCGAGCCCCCTCGACTCAGCAAGATCAGGGCAGACCGGTTCTGCTCGCCGATCCTCTCTTTCCACCAACTGGCAACCCCCGCGAAGATGCTCGGTGTTGGGCAGCAGTTTGGCTATGTCAATCGGCCGGTTCTCTGGATTGATCTGTGGGATCTCTACCAAGCGCCCTCGCCCTGGCGCTATGGGCTTGACTCTTCCCACAAGGACTGGGATCATGTTGGGGGCCCCGAAGAAGGGGCGACCACTGTCCAAAATGTTGCGACTGCCGAGGCCTGCATCAAGAGATGCGAAAAGAAGTCGCGGGACTGTCTGGCATGGACCTGGGATGCAGACACACTGGACTGCAACATCAGTCCCTGGATGGTTGTCGGAGGAGAGGCGGCGGGCAAGATTTCTGGGTTGAGTGGTCGACGGGCCAGCCGTCTCGAGAGCAAATGCCTCAAGTATTAAACCCCAACTAGAAGGAAGGCATGTCACTCACCGTCAGATGCCCTCTCGGTCGTGCGACACCGTGTCTATTCCGACCCCCTCCCTAGCTTGGGGCATCGCGTTGCACACGTTAGCGTGTCGACGTTGTCTCTGCTCCAGCCACAGGAAACGCGTGGGGCAATACGCGTGACTCGGAAGTTGTTGGAACGTCGCAACAGCAAAACAAAACAAAGCAGAACCATCGGAAAGCATTGTACATACTTGCACTACATGGAGCACAAGAACCGTGCTTGAAAGCCGGCAGAACCGATCCGCTGTCGTGACGACTGCTAGATGCTACAGATTGACGCTGGCCTCGACGAGCGAATTATGAATCTAGCAGGCAGGCAGGACTGGGTCGAAGACGGATGTACGGATACAAGGGCCCCAACCCGAGACATGGTCGGAGTGCCGGCGATCGGTGAAGGCTTGGCACCGAAAATCAGAAGGCGCGAGCAGCGGTTGCTTTTTGCTGATTCGGTGCTGATTGCCGACTGCAAGACGATACACGATAACGACTCAGGGATGCTCGCTGCAGCGAACCACAGCTTGTGGCTGAGGAATGAACCTGGTTCGGGTCGGCGTTTCGCACATTCGTGTTCGTGTACGTAGTCTGTACATTATACACTACATGGCCGCCGCCGGAATGCTCGGGTTTCTCGGGTGCCCGGACACGGCCATTTCGAACTGCCAGCAGTGCCAGCAGAGCGGTTGTGCCCGTCGGCTTCGCACTCGGACGAAGCTCTAGTGTGTGTCGCTGGTTCGTGCTTAGTTCGTGCAACTGGTAACACTAGGTTACATGGCACCCGCAGAGCATTGATTTGGAGTCGTGCTAACCAGCAAACCATCGAACTGCGACGAAATCGCTTCCATGACTGCATCTCAGCCCAGCCTCAGCCAGTTTAGCCTCGCCAAGCCCCCACCCAGGCGCGGGCAACCCCACGGCGCCCTATGGAGTCGATCGCAACCACCAACCGTTGCCCCGCGCTTCTTTGTACCCGGGTCTAGGTAGGGAAACGTTTGGGGGACAATGGGACCATGAACAAGCAGGGCCTTAACCCCCAGGTGCGCTGCACGCAGGGTTCAGGTTGGGGCAGGTATCTCGTCCGATGCCAGCTTCCTCTCTGCACCGCTGGGTCCATACAATGGGCCCGATAAAAACTCCGAACATACGGCACTGCCTCGTCCGCGGCAACCTCTCCCTTTCTTCCACCTGTTCGCCTCAGACCTGGACCCTTTGTCACCGTCAAGAAACCAACGACACGACGATGCGCGTCTCGATCAGGATCTCTGTCATCCTGTGGGCCGTCGCCCTGCTGGCCTGTCTCGGTGTTGGGATATCGCGCCTGCTCGTTTTCAAGCAGATCTTCTTTGAGCATGCCGGCATCGCCATCACGCAGCCCGAGGTCGCCGCGGCCCACACCGGTGTCAACGAGACTCGACCGCAACTCATCCCCAAGATTATCCACCAGGTCTTCCACAATTGGCGCAGTCCGGGCAACGACACGCTACCGTCTGACTGGAACAATGTTCGTCTAACTTGCACCAACGCAAATCCCGACTGGGAATACAAAGTGGGTTCTCATTGTCATTACTTCTTCCTTTGGCCCTTGTATGACCCTCGCACTTGTTGCCGCATCACTGGCACTGTGTTCACGCATTGCTTGCCCGCCCAGCGGGCCTGTCCGAAATGACCGCAGCGTCCTGACCAACGAGGCTGACAAGCATGGCATTTCTAGCTCTGGACGGAGAAATCATCGCGCGAATTCATCGAAGCAGAATATCCATGGTTCCTGACCCCATACGACCGTTATCGATACCCGGTACAAAGAGTCGATGCCGTCCGGTACTTCCTGCTGCTGCATTACGGCGGCATCTATCTCGATCTCGATAATGTTGGTAACAATTTGCGTACTGCTGTCTATTGCGGTAGAGACTAGAGGAAGGAGACATGGCTGACATGGTGAATCCGTAGGGCTGCAAGGGTGATCTAACTCCGCTTTTGTACTACCCCATGTGGATCACCGACGGTGGCCGCGGTGCCTTGAGCAACAACATCCTCGCGTCCCGACCGAATCATCCCTTTTGGAACCGCCTCACCTTGTCGCTGATTCCTTACAACTACGACTGGTTTTTCCCTTACGCCACCATCAGCTATGCGAGTGGCCAGTGGTTCGAGACGGCCATCTGGGAGCAGTACCACTCCTTGCTGCCGCCAGTAAAAGACAGCCCCGACTTCGAGCACCGCCTCTACCGCCTGATGATGGACGACCGCCCCGGCGCTGATGAGTGGGTCTTTTTCACACAGGAGCGCGGTGGTACATGGGTAAATTGGGACAACTACTTGTTTCTGATGATTGGCGATCACCTCGTCGTCTTCGCCCTCATTGTGCTGGGCAGCATCTCCTTGACCATCTGGCTTGGTACCCGACTGAACCGCCGGTACCGGGATGGATATCTTCGACTGAAGGGTCTTCCCAATCAGCATATGATCTCGAGCATACACGCACCGCTTTGACACTCTCTATTGCTCTCTTGGGTCGGCTGGAGCTGTTCATTGCAGCAGGCAAACACTCGCCATCTGCCGTGCAACGTCAAATGGGTGCAGCTCTGATGATCATCCAACAGAACTTGGCCGACAGCTCCCCGGTATGATACGAGTCACGAGCCATGGACCTAGACTGGAGAGACTATGCGCTCTCGCCTAGGGATTGCCACTCAGCTGGCTCGGGTGCCGTTGCTTGGGTGAGATACTAATATCATGCACTCGAAGAAGTTTTGTCCGGAGTTCATTCTCTAGATCAGTGGCACGCCGTGCCGCAACCTACTCACTTCAAGACTTCGGAACAGAGCAACGACCTTGCAGTTAGTCCTGGCTAAAGCAGTAGGAGCCAAGGAAGAAAATCATCATTAGTAGCGTACTCGACCCACTGGGAACGGCAAACTTGTGCTGATTTGTGGATTACAGGCCGATTGGGCGCCTTCGGTTATTGCATATTGTGGATAGGCCTCAGGATTCCCTCGTTGTTGGTGTAGGTTGAAGTAGAGGTGTAGACTAGGACCGTGGGATGAGGAAGATGTAATGATAGAAGAACCACGGCGTTGCAGGAAAGGAAATAGACTTGCTAGACAAAACGATCCTGGCAACAGGGGGTGGAATGATATGAGCTATAAGTAACCAAAGCACCAGGTTATGGTCCCGCTCTATGCCCAGGGCACTCGCAGCACTGCCTCGCCCCTGAAATTGATCAAAGGGGAAAGCTTGGCAAAACAAACTTCCAATCCCACCTTGCACCAATGGTTTTTCTGTTTACACCGCCAATACATTTATGGTATCGGTTGCATGAGAAATATTGAGAAAACTACCTAATCCAAAGATTATGTTGGAATGATTATTGACCAACCCGGACGGAGCTGTATGCCGAAGTCCGATGTTGGTCCGCTGCTTCTGACACTCGGCGTGACTCAAATGGCAGCTGAGGAGCGAGGTTGCATTGTAGGCATCGCACATAGTAACAGACAAAACATTACCAATTTTATCACGATTCTTCCACTCCCCGCCGCCGCCCGTATTTCTACAACGGTTCGACACCTCTATAATCCGCCGGTAACTGTGAAGTTGCCAAAAGAAATCGTCTGGAGCTCCAAGACTCTTGTTGTTATTTACTACTAGTAGTCAACACCCATCAGCTTCAGAAGCCATCGGTTATCGCATTTTCAAGTTTGTTTTGAAGAACAAGAACACAACACCTCGACTCGCCATGGCCTCCCCCTCCGCCGTCCCGGACGACCAGAAAACAGTCTACCTGTCCGCCTTCGACCAAAACCAGGCGCGGGTCTACGTGCGCATATTCCTCGTCTTTGAGTCTGACGACCCAACCGCCGCAGTCAACAACCTCAAAGCCGGACTTAAGAGGCTCACCTCGCACATCCCTTATCTCCAAGGGTACATCTCCGCGCCCAAGGAGCCGGCCGCCCGAGGCCGCCTCGCCATAACATGGTCCCCCTCCACCGACAAGGAGCTCTCCCTGCCCTCGATGCCCGCCAGCGTGGGCCGGTCAACGCCATCCGGTGGTTTCATCATGCCCTCCTTCAAACAACTCCAGGACGAACACGCGCCAAACCACTACTTCCACGACGTCTTCGACGAGCTCCTCGCAGCCCGAGCCGCGGACCTCGGCGAGCCCAGGCCGGGCAACCCGGTGTTCCTTGCGTGTTACTCGGTCATCGAGGGCGGAGTGGTGCTAGGCCTAGGGGCCCACCACACCGTCATAGACGGGACGGGCCAAGACGAGCTCATTCGCCTCTGGGCACAATGCACACGGGGTGAGGTCCCCGACGCGGCGACTGCGCCGTGGGGGGATGAGCCGGTCCGTCGGGACGAGATGTTTGCTGCGGCGGTGGCGGGGGCTGCTGGCCCTGGGGAACTGGATGTGCAGGGACTCTTGGAGAGGCACCCGGAGCTTACCCTGAAGAGCCAGGAACGGGGGAACCTCGCGCTGGGGCCTGGTATGCCGCTGGGGAGAGCACGGGTTTTTGGGTTTGACGGGTCGAAGTTGGAGGAAGCCAGGGCGGTTCTGAGGGCTTCGCATGGGGCTTCTATCGAGCCGTGGTGGCTGACGCTGAACAACATCATCTGCGCTATCCTTTGGACGTGTATCACCAGGGTTCGCGCGGCGAGGCGAGAGGGAGGGCTGGGCGCACCGACATCAAAGATGGGACTCGCCGTCAACGGCCGCAGTCGGCTTGGCCGAGTGTTTGCTGAGAGGCCGTTTCTGGGGAACGTCAACATGGCTGGAACCGCTGAGCTGCCGGCCTCGGTTTTGGAGAGGGCCGGCTCGGCACCAGACGATCTCTCCCATCTCCTTCCGGCCATTGAAAGCATCGCCGTCGCCATCAAGCGGGTCACGCTAACTCATATCAGCGAGATGTTTTCGCTGTATAACCAGGTCCCAGATGTCAATGCTGTCTGGTCGACGGTGAATACGGTCCACGGACCGGACTTGTCTGTGACCAGCTGGGCAAATATGGGTCTGTACGGCTACAACTTTGGGCCGGCGCTGAAGAAGCCCGAGTTTATGAGGGGGGCGGATTTTAGCTACGATGGGCTTTTATGCATCTTACCGCGGAAGCGGTTACCGCCAAACCAAGTCGGCGACCCGGGGGTCGTCGAGAGAATCGAAGTTACTACCATGTTGAATGTTGAGGATCTCGCAGCGCTCGAGAAGGACCCGGGCTGGACGCGCTGGCTTTTGCGAGGATAAGCACTGGACCTGGTGCAACCTGCATCCGAGATACGCAGACGAGGTACCAAGGTACCTTAACTAGGAGGTGGTTTGCGGTATCTTCCTGGATTGCAGGCTCAGGTCCGATTGTCCTCCTTTCAATGGCGGCGATGCTGTGTCGGTGTCTCGGATAGAAGAAGATATGTTGTATAAACATTCAAAGATGGACGTGGTCCGCAAATAGCCTCAGTTCTAGTGATGTACACACGACCATGAATTTTCCCATGAGCCCTTCTCTTGTGTATAAAGTATGTCGAATATGGAAGCTCGGGAGCCTAGAAAACGGATACAAAGCCCGGAAAATAGGATGCAAGTTGGGACCAGCCTGATTTTTGTAAAAATAAAAAGTTCAATCTGAACCCTTCGCTAATCGCTATCCTCCTGTTGTTGAACCCTCTCCCTTCTCTGCAACTTTCGTGTTGGGTAATCAGAGTTGCCCTGCTCCCGAAATAGCGAAAAGATGCTCCGTATCGGGCTAAAGGACTTTGGGAACCGGGACGATTATCCCGGGATTGAGGATATCTCAGGAGAGATCACCATCTCCTTTTCTCAGTTGTATAATATAGTACAGAAGAGCGATACTATCGCACAACGAGTGAAGGAGGGGAAGCGAAAGAGCAAACTCCCATCTGCGGCCCAAAAGATGCCCCCCCTCTTCCGTTGCAGCTGCTTCAAGTAACATCTCCCCGTCTTTTTCAATATCTTTTGGTCGCCATACTATGACTCTTGCTTCCTTTCCCTTGTTCTGCCGGTATTCGAGGTCAATACCGATAACGAGCTGGATCAGCCCATGCGAACCTAGAATGTAGTCGTCTGCTAGGTACTTTATATCTTTTCTCTTTTGTGAATCAGAGACCTCTATAACAACACCGTGTTCCGTCGCAGATTCATGCGCAAATGATGCGTCCGGGTAATGGAGTCCTTGTTCCTCACCGATAGTCTCGGGGCTTCCCCGTGATTCTACCCCCAGAGCGAGGTCAGCAGCGACTTGATCGTCACTTTATTGTTCGGTAATATATAACAGTCGTGTGGTACCTCCCTTGAACTTCTCAAGAACAGCTTCATGTCGAGCTTTCGCCATGCGTAGAACAAACTTGGCCAGGTCAGGAAAGTAGTCGTACCTATTCAGACCAGGTTAGATGATGTAATGCTGAACCAAGGGCAAGTAGATTACCTAGTTTGACCGGTGGAGGGCCTTATCCGCCTTGATGCGTGCCTCAAGAGCGTTGAACTGGCGATGGCTGAGGCTGGCTCTTCCACCTGGGGCCGGTCACAGCTGCGATTGCGAAGCTCGGCGGTGATTATGTCGACGTTAGACACGGGCAAACTCGCAGACGGTGCAGGAGAGTCGGGAGATGTCTCTGTAGGCGTTGGCGGGAGAGAGACAGGTAATCGAGTTGGGTGATTGTTCTCTTGTCGAGCCGCCAGTCGGGCTGGGTGGTTCTCTTGTCGGGCCAGTCGAGCTGGGCGATTGCTTTCTTGTTAGCCATGTGGGCGGATGGCTTTGATGATGATGATGACAGAATGTATGTGCACCGCAAGGAGTAGGGCTCGCTTGCTTGTTGACGACGGAAGGAATAGGTGTTGCAGGGCAATTGCGAGGAGTAGTTCGCTTGCTTGTTTGCGACGGAAGAGGGAACAGGTGCAGCAGAGCGATGGTGACGAACCGTGACTTTTCAATTATCGTATGTGTGATTATGACTATGGGCTTGTGAACTATAACACAATCGTCGCGGCGCTGATTGGGTGGTGGCTGAGCTGTTTCCTTGATATTTGCCACTAGAGTGATACTGTTATCTGCGATAATTAAGGCTCTGCCTTCTGCTTGTTTTGCTTGTGAAGATGGATTACTGACACTTGCGGCTGCAGCTCGAGCCATATTTAGCTTGACATCATCTAAAGTAAAGTCAAACCTAGCCTTCTCTATATCGTCTATTGGTAAAAGTTCCGTGTACATCGTGTAGAAAAGAGGAGAATAAAAATACCCTTCAGGGGGTTTTCGAGGGCCGGGGATATCTTCCATACCAATTCATGAGCGGGGAATCACTGTACTTAAGCAACACTGCCACTAATCCCTTATCCTTAGAACGCCAGTGTTCAACAAAATGACAACGGAGAACCGACCATGTCCGACACCGGGGATTATACATAAAACGCTGCTCCGTTGGGCGATCGCCAGCCTAAAATTCGCCATCACCTCCTCCACCCAGCACCCCAGCTGTCCAGAGCCCGACGAGGCCCCACCAACTGACCTTCCATCCTCGCCAGAGTCCGTTCGGCCCCTGCCCCCGCCTATAGACCGTCTCGGCGACTCCAGCTTTGGCTTTCTTATTAGCAGCGAGCGTTGTCGCCCTACCGTTCTTTGCGGAACCTGCCGTTGGAATAGCGTGTGATCCTTCCTCATTCACGATGCTGT
The DNA here is from genome assembly GCA_033439745.1 of Lasiosphaeria hispida. NCBI lineage: Eukaryota > Fungi > Ascomycota > Sordariomycetes > Sordariales > Lasiosphaeriaceae > Lasiosphaeria > Lasiosphaeria hispida. The sequence goes on along the minus strand of JAUIQD010000002.1, from coordinate 3,102,095 downwards.
ACATGGTAGCGAAAACGCCATTGTAGCCACCCACAGGGACAATGGTCTCAAGCTGCTCGCCTCCAACTCTCCTCCCCGTCTTGCTCGGCACCTCTAGTGCTTCCACATACTGTGGCGAGCTGAGAACGGTAGCCTGGCCGCGTCGGAGAACAGTCTCTAGAGGAAGCTTGATAAAGAGCGCGACAGTCGAGGTGCAGAACTTGGCCATGGAGAATGTCATGGGGGCTATCTCGCGGTCGATCATGAAGTGACTCCGGAGCACGAGCGGGGTCGAGAGAGCGAGGAGAGGGTGTACGAGAGAGTGGAGAACAGTCGGGAGGAAGAGGCCCGAGGGGCAGAAGTAGGAGGGGAGACTGCGGAGAGCCGAGAAGGTTCGTCGTGTGCCGCGGGCCGTAGAGGTGATAATTAGTCTATTTTTATTTTATTAGCGACTGTGAGCATATATGAGTTCTATGCTTACCGCGTGCGGACAAGATCCAATGGAGCAAGGATTAGCCCTGTTGTCACTGCAGCGGCGGCAGCAACGAAAAGCGAAGCCCATGGGTACGGTGATGCAATGTCAATTAGCCGATCCAAGTCGTTCTTTACGCCAAGGTCTGGCACGTTGAACAGGGCGCTCAAAAGACTTCGCGACCAGTTTTCAAGGAGAGACTGCAAAACAGAATAGATGAAGCTTGCGTTGGTCCCCTTCCAGACGCCCCAAGCAGCCTCCTTTTGCCACAGTTGCGCGACGACCTCGAGCACTGAATTTGGTGTTCGGATACCTAGCTGATGAGCTGGGATTGGTTTGGCGGGGAGACGGGGTGACTGTACGGGACTCGGGTATCTCGGTTGCTGTGAGCGAGGATACGAGGGTATCGGCGTGCTTGGGTGGTTTGAGCTGAAGTATGTCGACTCATCGGGGTCTGAGTCCGAGTCTGCAGGCTACATAAAAACCGGTTAGGTAAGCTCCAGGTGTGAGGGGACCGCAATGCCTACCTCGTCATGCATAGATATACTCCGAGTCGCCTGCCGTTGTTTCGCTTCTTCAGCTGCGACTGCTGCCGCTGCCAAACCTCCCAAGTCGTCCTGGACCCTGACTTGCATGATGGTCTTGGCCACCTCGAATGGCTGGGCCATCAGCACCGACGTGTACTTCCATAGCAGCTCGTCTAGCAATTCCTTAACTGTCTGTATGACCGAGGGTGAGGGGTCGGCAATGTAGTCCTTGTAGTCAATGTCGGAAAACATGTCGCGCGCCTTGGAGGCATAGTTCCCGGTGGCATTGCTCTGAGCAAATGCACGCGGGCCTGGTGTCGGCAGCGACTCGGGCGGCTCCCCAATCGAGGGGGGAATGTAGTATGGTCTGAGGGGGTTTACCCCTTCGCTGTGGTTTGCCATGTTGCCTGGCGTGTGTGCAAGACCATGGTCCGAGAAAGCAGATGTTGTGAAGGGCTGTTCTCACACCGGCTGTTGGAGTCGGTCGCGGGAAAATGAGTTCGAAGCTGGTTGCATCTGCATGACGAGATATGGGGCGAAATCATTTCAATTCGGCGATAAGATAACTCAGTGGCATGCACCCCTGTGCCGGGTCCAGCGTTGTCGCTTGTAATTGCATTGGCGGGGTTCGATAAGCAACAAGAGGAAGCACCTGGCGCAGTCCGGCACAGGTGAAATTTCTTATCGCATCGCATCCGAGATCGTTCGTCCGAGCTTTCCCATTGGCAACGAGCGAATGGGTGCATGTTTGCTATTCATTTGCCATTTTCAGAGCAAACCAACCAAACCAACATGTACTAACGGCCTTTGCGCGGGCCATGTATGTGACTACACAATTGATGGTATAACTGGCTCCCTCCCCCCTCTCTCGCGGTCCTAAAGCCTCTCCCGCCTCCCGCCCTCTCCGACTCTTCGACTCGGCAGCTCGAAACTCCTCTTTGCGCAGAGTCGCTCGCGAGTCTTGCCCTCGCGGCGCCGAATCCCAACATGTCAACAACCTTCAGAGCTCTCACCCAGCGCATCCCGAGGCTAGGGTTTACTCTGAGGCAACCGTCTGTTGCCATCGTACAACAGGCCCGGTGTTACAGCAAGCTGAGCGCAGCACCCCGGTCCTCTCGCCGCCCCACCCAATACTTGTTGTGTTTGCCACTCGCACAATCCCGCACCCTTTCCCAGTCCTCTGCTGTTGGCCATGGCCATGTCGACCCCCCAAAACCAGGCAAAGAGTGAGTGATCTTGCTACAGCTACCAAGCTTGTCTCTGACCTAGGTCTAGGCTGTATGTCACCTTCATCGACAAGGAGGGCGCAGAGTACAAAATCGCCGTCAACAATGGCGACAACCTCTTGGATATCGCCCAGGCACATGACTTGGAAATGGAGGGCGCCTGCGGTGGCTCTTGTGCTTGTTCCACCTGCCACGTTATCGTCACGGACCAGGAGTACTACGACAGGATTCCGGAGCCCGGTGACGACGAAAACGACATGCTTGACCTCGCCTTTGGGTTGACTGAGACAAGTCGCCTGGGTTGCCAAGTACACATGACACCCGAGTTAGACGGCCTTCGGGTCAAGCTGCCCTCCATGACAAGAAATCTACAGGAAAGCGATTTCAAGTCATGAGTGTGGAGGACAAGACATTTTACTTCGGGGTTGGCGTTATGCGCTTTTTACAGGACTGGGAAGTATGCATAGATACCTAAAAGCATGGGACGGGCCCTCTGTCCTGTTGCCTTTGCGTAGGTTGGTGAGATACGGCATCATCTACCAGCACATTGGTACCTAGCTCGTTCACGAGCAAAATGTATGTACATATATGACTAGTATGGGCTCGAGGAAAGCGGGCCACTTGGACTACCGGAGATTCAACTCTGATGGCGACTACGCAATGGGATAGATACCCTTGCATACAGTTTTGGCTGTTTACAATACTGTTGTAAAATATGCCAAAGCGCTGCGTATGTATTTGGCCAGGCCAATCCTGTCAATACAGAAGAACCCTACTCCTGGCAAGGCACGGCATGTTCATGCCTCCTCTAGTCCTCCCTTCTTCAGACCCCCACCCCCGCTCGCGATCAAATCTAGGAATCCCTTCCTGCTCATTTCGGTGACCTTCTCCTCCTTGCGCTTTACACCAACGATTCCCTCTTTCCGTACCGCGCGTTCCGCCTCGGTGGCCTTGACCTGGGAGGCACGCACCGCGTTGAATAGCTTAACCACACCGCGCTGCGCAACCTTCCGCAGGCGCCGCTCTGTCGCCATGATTTCGGCCGTTGTCTCAGCGCCTTCGTCCACCGCCTCCTCCACCTCGCCCGTCGATATGTTGAGCGTTTTTGTTGTGCTCGCAATCAGTACATCCCGCACGCGACCCTTCTCCATAGCCAAACGCTTCGTCTCGCGCAGTATCTTGCGCACCTTGGCTTCGAGGGCCGAGTCGACCAGCTGGCGCGCCGCAGCCGCTGATTCAGCGCTGCGTGCCACGATAGGATCGGCGCGGCGGGATGTTGACAACTTGCTCGAAAGCATCTTCTGCATCGAGACGGAGAAGGCCTCCGGGTCATTGCGCTTCGACTTGGATTTTCGTGCGCGCGGGCGGCCCTCATCGTCACTACCGCTGTGGCTACCCGCGTCTGAAAAGGAGTCGCCATCATCGGAGAGGTCTTCTGCTGAGGAGTCGGGGGTGTCTTTGGCAACAAAGTCTGGCTCTTGTTTGGATTTGGTCTTTGTTTTTTGGGCTGACTTCTTTTCTGATTCCGACTCTGAGCCCGAAGCCGAGTCTAGGTCTGAGCCGCCGTCGTCAACCTCCATATTGTCGAGGTCCGAGTCGTCCGAGTCGAGCAGATTGGCTGGGAGCGGTGTTTCTTCATTGTCGTCCGAGTCCTCCTCGGCTTCAGAAGAACTGCTGTGATACGCGGCAGCTTTCCGCTGCTTCTTGGTAGGCCGCACTTTGGATTTGGGGCCATCCGCCGCCAACGGTCGTTTTTTTATCGTTGGGCCTGCCATTGTGCCGTGTTGCGATCCAATTGCCGTTTTAGTTTGGCAGTTCGACGAGGTGGCGGGTGCATCTGAAAAGTCCCAGTCTTCCAAGCAGTTCCTAGAATTTTTTGGCGGTAAACGATGGCAGAATAGTGCCCCCCCCCCCCCCGCCTACTGCCACTCACCCTAGCCACCACTCACCCTAACCCTAGACTTTCGATCAGCCTAGGCTATTTCAAGTATTCGTACCATAATACGGACCTAAAAGCTCCGTCACTGCCGACTGCGACAGCGACTTCTGAGAATGAAGGTTTGGTGGCCGCGCATGGCCCAAGTGCTGCGGCAAGGGGGCGAGGCGGGACTGAGGATTTCGATTGTTGTGGGACTAGCTGTTTGATGCCAATGCCAGTCGGTGTGGGTTCAGGCAATATGGGCTCTGGGTATAATCACGAAGGAACCAAGTCCCGGACTGAAACCCCATTCATACAGGAGACGACAATACTTTGCATAGGTTCAAGTTATGATTCTGAAAGGGTGGGGCCGTAAATCACAAAGTAGAAAAGTAGGGGAGCAGAGAAACGTACTCCTAGCTTCGACGAGAGAGCGCACCTTGCTGCCAATATCATCAAAACAGTATAGAGGGTTTTACAACTCTAACCAAGCATATATCAAGTATAATGTTCACATAGCTTGCTCAACCTGATGATAAATTATCTATCATAATAATGAGAGTATCATAGGATGGCGTCTACATAACTCCAGTGTGTGCCTGCGCAAGACTTAATACCACCTCGTATTATGCAAAGTTGCATTACCATAGGTACTCTAAATTAGATATCAAGTTACTGGTTCCCCACAACATAACGGGCTGCAGCAATTCGCATCCGCTTGCTTTTCCAAATCAAAGGAACAATGAGCAGTGGAAAGACACCCATGATGACCGTGAACCCTCCAAAAGGCACCAAATATCCAACCCGCTGAACCCACTGGCTGACAAAAAACGCCCAGGCAAAAGGAATAATGCTGCGCAAAATGCATATCATGACAAAGCAGTCACTGGCTAGCTGGGAGTATGAATCAATAAGCTGTTGGCAGTAAAGTCAGCGGCACCGTACTCATTTTGGCAAATACAAACAAAACCATTTGGGTAGTCAAACTCACATAGTTGAACCAAGTCGACGGAACTTACGACACAGCAAGGCCATGCCGAAGGCGAACTCCACTCCCACCCACTGATGCTTTCCTGGGTGCCCTGCACAGAAACCAAAAACCAAGAGCCCACCAGTCGCAACCGCAAGCGAGGGTAACATGATGGGGATCCTCGACTCAGATTCCGCGTATCCGTGGTCCTGGCTCTTGGCAAGCTGTTTGAGTCGCTAGTCGGCGAGAACGCTGGTGTAGATACCATTAAGGATAATGCCCACCGAGGCGCCCACGAAAAGAAGCCCGGAGTTTTTTCCCCATTGATAGGGCGGTTGGACGAGAATCTGTGGCCCGGCAGATGAGATGACCGCAACCCCACCTACCAGCCCGCCGTATTGCAGCATAACGATCCGCGCCGCGGGCAAACGAAGAGTACCCCACGGCTTGGTGAACTGGTATAGGAGGTTACCTCTGTAGATACCGAATCTCAGAGACTACCAATAGGTAAACGTGTCCTTCCGCATGCCCCGTGGCGTTTGTTGCTCGAGAGAATCTGGCTGCTGGGCAGGAGTTGGCAATGATAGATCACCAGATGGTGAGGTCTGATGCCAAGTCAAGCTAGGGCCCTGGTCGATCGTGGCCGACCCAGGAATACAGCGCAGAGAAAAGCTAGCGCAGCGCTTATCTCAAAAATGGCCAACCAGCCAAGCCGGCCAGCGATGTATCCGCCACATATTCCACCAACAGACCCGCTGGCGAGGGATGCCGTATAGGGAGCCTGTGCAATCGCGGAGAGATATTAGAACCTGATGCGTGACGGCGTCTTTTTCTCGGTTGACGAACCACACGGCTGCCTCGCTCGTGAATGAAGAACATGTCTCCAACAAGGGCGAGAGCAACGGTCTCTGAGACAGAGCTTCCAAGTCCTTGGAATATTCTGATAGCCAAGATTCGATCAAAGTCTTGAGTAGCCGTTCCACAGGTCGTGGCAACGAATAGCACGAGAGCCGATATGACAAGGATTGGACGGCAGCCAAATACGTTTGCCAGGGGGACCCAAAAGATGTTTCCAAGTCCTAGAAGAAGTACATTCAGCTGAGAATTGTTAGTTCAGTAAACACTTTACCAGGTTGGAATGTGTAAGACAACAGACCTAAGTTTTACCCTAAAGTTGCCCTCAGCAATTTCCATGTTCGCGCGTGGCCCTGAGCCGCTCCTGAGCTAGGGTGAGCTATGGGTGAGCCTAACCTGCACAGCCGTGTGGTCCAATTTTGGACCCTCAACTAATATGAATCCCAAAATTTGAGCTGGGGTGTTGTATACCATCCCAGGGCATGTACTTGTTAGGCAATCATTTTACCTGTGCTCACTGCTCGCGTAAGGTCACGTGCCCCTCATTGCAATCTGCCCCGCTATTCACCCTTTCCTCCATCTCGGTGCGACAATTTCAATTTCTTTCATCCGTCCCGCGATCGCTTCAATGGCTGCCCTTCCCGAGCCCGCTGTCATCGCCGGAGCCTTTGACACGCTCTTCATTCAATCCGAGCTCATTGCTAATGTCGTGCCTCTTCAGGACTAGTATAAATGTCCTCGCTGCCATCCAGGGTTTGGGATAGCAAATAAATGCGATACAACAGCAGATCAACCAGTGCTTTAACATGATATAACAGCGGATCAACCACTGCCTTGGTAAAGTGCGGGGTCAAAAGTATCCGAGCACCCAGCTTTTACCAACCTCCTACATTATTGCCACATGCTTTCATCGGGCCATATCATCACACAGGCAAATCTGGCTGGGAAACTGATAGTGTTAGATGATTCGTGACGACTAGGGCTTTAATATTGAGAGCGTATGCACTATGAAGATTGTCACTTTCCACTATGCTTGCCATACATAACCCTGAGGAAATGAAATAAAAAACCGCACAACCCTGAAAACAGCAGAAAAGGTACATCCAGGAACGCAAGCCACACCACTGCAAGGCCCGCATGCCAGTTACCCACCACTTGCAACGCCGGCCCGCACCGATTGCCCACCACTTACAACGCCGGCCTGCGATTCAATTCGCCCACCACTTACCATGCAATTACATGCCAATCGCGCGATTCAATTGCCCTACAATTACAAGGCTGACCTGCGAGGCAATGCAGGGAGGGCCAGAGGCAGAGGCACGCGTGCCAGGGCATCAGCCAGGGCGCCCGCAAGCCAACCAGCCAGCCAGCAGGACTATGAAGCTTGTCAACGGCCTAGCGAGAGCATCGCCACACGCGGTAGCAGCGCTATAGGCACGCGCGCAGATGGGCCTTTTATTGCTTTTTTGTACGATTTGAGCGATTTAAATCGCTGCTATAGTGTTGAACTCAGTGTTCAATTGACTGCATTTGAGTGCGACCATGTGTGGCCTTCACCGCCTTTTTTTGCTGGCGGCTGTTGGCAGCCTTTGACAGCCTTGACAGGCCTTGCTAGTTGTATGGCCCAAAGGCGGTGAGCCGAAAATGGAACATAGTGGAAAGTGACAATCTTCATAGTGCACGTTACGCTCTCTTAATATTTTGTATACCATCCCCTAGCTTTCTTAACCGCCCGCAACCACTTAGGCATACCGTCAATCAGTCTGTCAATATAGGCCTGATCGATAGCCCACCACGCCAGACGTAGGCATCTAGTAAATTCTTCGATATCCAGCTCGTTTTTTTTTATATTAAATTCCCATATGTCAGAGAACATTCTCTTCGTATTCCGCTTTAGGGCCGCTCACACATGCTCTATTGGGTTCAAATCTGGGCTGTGAACCGGCCATTCAATCCAGGAAATTCCCCTAAATTGTAGCCACTCCTCAGACGACTTACACACATGAATCTTAGCATTATCTTGTTGAAAATGCCGAGTCTCGTCGTATTGAGGAAGCAGACCGTCTGTCAGAGCTTGTTGATATGACTTTGCAGTATAACCAGAGCGTGGGGAGCTCTTTTTTTTTCTTCTTCATTACATGCATGCAGCCTCAGGGGCTATGGCATGGCCTAACGAAGGTAGGCAGACTATTTACCTAGATAGTATAAGGAAATAGAAATAGCAGAGCTAAATTACAAGTAGTGGCCCAACTGCCATGATAGTGTAAATTCGTCGACGTAGTGGGTACGTGTGGGCCAGTGTAATACTGTAACCATCCCTGATTCTGGTTGAAGATAAAAGGAAAGTAATAGAAAAGATAAAGAGATGATAAAAGGAAAGGAAAGTGGTAAGCAAGTAGTCCAATCTAGTGCTCTTCGTTGAACCAATTCATGGTACAGACCCCTGTATTACAGAGGAATTCAGCCAGTGCGTTCCGGCCTTTTGTTGTATGGAAGAGAGTTTGTAGTGTAAGGAGTATGCCTTTCAGGCTTCTTTGCATTTCCCTCCGTTGTTTGGTGTATCTTACACACTGTAGTAACAGGTGTGTAGGTGTTTGCTTCGAGGAGTTACAGTGGCATAGCTCACTGTCAACTTTCCAACTTGGTTAGGTATGTGGGGACTTCTTATCTCTCTGCATAATGATCAACTCACTCCTCCCTCCTTTCCAAATCATTCCCCAAACCATTATCGTAATCCTCGCTTTCACATGGTCTCGGAGATTAACAAACTCTTTATTCCACTTCTCGGAAACGGAACACTCGGGTGGTTGGATTCGAGGTATTATTCTGGCAGGAAGACTCGTCTGAGAACATGGTCTAAAATGGTTAATAGAGCTAAAAGAAAGGACAACTTCAAACCACCAACCCGTAAGAACTCGTCGATATTCTCAAGCCAATCGCACGCAAAGTCATACCTATCCTTCGCCACTTCCTTAGTAAGCGGAATACGCTTCTTCGCTTTCCATTTGCGGAAGTTGTGGGCGCGGAGACATCGTTTGATGGTTGAGGGGGAGACTTTTTTCCCTGCGACGGAAATAAGGGCTTTTGGGCTAATATTCGGTTTCTTACGAGAGTAATGATATATCGTTTCTCCCGACGCGTAAGAACCTCCGGACGACCAGATTTTTTCGTACTCTCGGATGTGCGGTGTTTTTTCCAGTGTTCGATCACACCATGGATGGTGGAGGGCGCAACTCCGAAGGCGGGGTGCTCGGATACTTTTGACCCCTGACTGTAGGCTCAAAAATCGCTAATAAATCAATTTCGAGATCATAGCTGTTAATATACATAAGAATGCAGGTGGTGTTCTCTAGCAACTCTATGACATTTGCAATGGAGGCCATATTCCCAACTTTCCGGCTACATAACCCTAGCTCTACATGATGAATGGTATTTCATTTATTCCTCTAGAATGCCGTGTAGTGCTAATTTATTTTAGGGCGCAGAAGCTGTCATCGACACCATTTTGCTAATTCAATTCTTGCCTTTCCATTTCTCTCCTCCATCCTTTTCCCCATTTCTTGGCAACCCAATTCTCCAACCAAATTTTCCAACCAAATTTTCTTTCGCACGTCTCTCGCAAGCTTTGCCTTCGCCAATTCCATTCTCGCGTTGCCATTTCGCACCCTCACAATGGACGCCCTCCCCGAGCCTGATGTCATCGCCGCCGCATTTGACACGCTGCGTGTTCAATCTCAGCGCATCGCCAGGCTCTGGGACAGCAGGTTCACACTTTGGGACAGCAGACAAATCACCGCTTCGACGTAATGCAGCAGCAAATTAACCAGCGCTTCGACACTCTCGAAAACCGCCAAAACAGTTTCGAGATTGCTGCTGTAAATGCACCTTGGTTCACGCCGACGGCGCCGCTATTCTCCAGCGACCCGTCGACATCCGGAATGGAGGCGACATTCCCGATTTCCTCCTAACACACACCCAGCTCTATATGATAGATGGTATGTTATTTATTCTTCTGGAGTGCGGTGTTAACTCTTATCAGACGCTACTGCGGATGCCATCTTGCCCACCCTCGGCATCCATCTCGCCCCAAACACGCCCTTGGCCGTCAAGCGCGAGAGCATTGCGCGCAAGTCGATTCTGAAATAAGGGGATACATAGGACTAGAGGAATAGAGGAGATGGGAAGGAAATGAATGAGAGGACTGCAAGGTCTGATGTATTGAATAAATGACAAGGGCGTTTGGGACGAGTCTTTTTTGGGGGGCAAATATTAATGCATCGCTTTTCCCGACAATTTGCTCTCTTGTGGTGCGAAAATTGCAATCAATTCATAGTCACTGCCGAGAGAGCGATCATTTTCAAAACATTTAATTTCGACGTCCAACATTTTGTCTCGCATTCCTCAACGCGTTTCCTCTTCAACGCGTTTCCTCCTCAACGCGTTTCCTCCTCAACGCGTCATTACAACGAATTGGAGGAGAGACTGCCGTAATATCCCGAAAAAGTCTGAAAAGAAAAGTTGGTCCCGAGATCGAGACTTGCCACGATCCTGGTCGCGATGGACGACAGCCGCAGCGAGGGTGATGGGGTAGATAGCAGCGGGTGCGGTAGGGGTATGTCAGCAACGAAGGGTGGGGGGTGGTCCCAGTTTTGGGACACAGGTCGCGAAAAGTTGCAATTTGAACGGCAGAGTACTGCCTACTCATCTAAACCATGTTTGGCGATTTCTCTGATCATTTCCTGAGCAGCGCCTGAGTAGCGTCTGAGCAAGATGGCTAGGGGTGGTGCGGGTGACTGGGGTTGGTGAGGGCAACTTTAGGGTAAAACAACAACTGCTGACACCATCCTTCGCTCGCTGTGATAATACGTAACTTACCGCGACAAACCGAATCAGATCCTCAAATAGCCGAGGATTCGCGGGAAAGGACTGATTCCACATTGGCAGAACTAGTGCTAACAAAGCCGAAATGAAATTGCACACAAATGCGTAAAGTGAGACTGTGGCCAAGCAAGCATGCTTCCTCCAAGAAAACTGGTTCAGGGGGTCGGTTGGATCTGTGGTGGGCACTGGATACTTGGCGACGCGGTCGATATACCTGCCGTTTCGCTGCGTTATGCTGTGTTCTGGGCCACCGCGATTAAATGTTAACGTGGGAAGCAACAGCACAGTGAGAGAGGCGCCCTACCTATGAAGACGTACTGTTCCGGGCGGAGTGGCAACTTTGACTGCCTCGCGCGAGAGAGAGAATGCATACTTCCAACTGGGCATTTCGACGTCCCGGTTCCATAGGCCCTGAGGATCAGAAAGAGCGGAACCCAGGGATGGAAAGTCGGGAAGCAGAAAGTGGAGGGATTCAGCGAGGGGAGCCAAAGTCTTTACACCGGAGGGAAAGAATACCATGTCGTCCTGAAATTGATTGACGGCGGGCGCGCTTGCATAACCCTCGCATCATGGTCTAACATTGAAAAAATCCTACCTTACGTTCAAGAGGCTATTAGGTTGAATCTTTAGGAAGCATAGGAGATTGATTTTCCCGTACAATCAACGGCTTCACGTGGCCACGTGGCCCTTTCTTCAGATTGGGAAGTCGTGGGACTTTGGGAGAAGGGGCGATTAAGAGTCCAACATTGAGTTTCATCAGCTTGGGCACTTGTGACTTGCGCAACCCATGTCCCTGGCCTGGAAGGAAGCCCCAACAGTTCACTTGCCTTTCTCAGGTGGAAGGAATTATGATAGGCGCCAACCTTGGCTATCCCTGTATTGATTTTATTTTATTTTGTTAACAAGTGGCTGTTGCTTCTTTCACTCTTATTGTTGACCGCTTCCTTGTTCATGGTGACGATCGAGCCACGCTACTTCTGGTTTACTTGACGCGTTCTTTCGGATTCTAACATGTCTGCGCCCGGGGTTATGGAAAACCCCACATCAACTCAATCCACATGCTAAACGCAAATTCAATGGCGCCTCTAGCCTTGCTGCGACTTCATTGTTGAGCCTGGGAACTCCTCGACCTTGGTGCCGAACTCACTGGCCCATTTCACAATGGAAGATTCAGCAATCTGGAAGAAGCCATTACCCGGATCATTTCTGTCAAGGGCTGGATTTAAAGGTAAAACGCGGGATGACTAACCCGGCGATAAGTAACTCCAGGGCACTTACAGCGCTACACAAGTCCGGAGCGGTGTCTGGGTCTTGTTGTATCGAGTTTGAAACAGCCCAGCTCCGACACGGCATCCGAACCGAACGCTGGCCCTCAGTTCGCTGACGACAGCCAGATCGCAACACTAAGCTGCCAGGCTTGGATCACTTACCACATTATGATGAGAATCACAGGTGTTGGAGAGATGCGTACACATCTGTCCGCCCAAATTTCGATGCCTAGACCGTAAGTGGTAATTAGTCAGCCCAGTTGCGGGGGACAACAACAACCGGGTCGCACAGGGGTGCGACCGCCGTCTGACTCCCCTTTGGACCGCCGTCTCGGCGGAGGAAAGCGGAGGATCCATCTCGGCTCGAGACCCAGTTTCCCCAAAAGCCCCCTGGGCCTCACCTCGCTCCGCCGGATCGGCTCACTATCTCGCTGCTTTGTGATCATCTTTTGGGGTGTCCACGACGAGGACACTAGCACAGCATTGCGAGTCTCCCAATCTACCGGCGCCGGCAACTGACACGTAACCGACACGCAACCGACACTGTGCATGGGCTAGTTCGACATGGAGTCGGTTGCCAGTGGCGGCCCTCGGGCACTTCGCAGCCCCCCCGAGTCGCGTTTGCATGTCGCCCGATTGCCCGAGGCCCCCTCGGACGCCCAAACCGAATCTGAAGCCAAGCGACGGAAGATCCGCAAAGGCACCCGGTCCTGCTGGGAGTGCAAACGGCGCAAGACTCGATGCACCTTTCACTCCGAGCTCGATGTTGTGTGCATTGGATGTCGCCGGCGCGGGAATAAGTGTCTCAGTCAGGAGTTTCCCGAAGAAGCGTCCGAGCCAACAGATAAGGGCCGCCAAATGGGCGACCGCATCGTCCGCGTTGAAGCCCTGGTAGAGCAGCTGGTGAAAACGGTGGCCACCAATTCAAAAACCTCAGGCTCGGAATCCACCGAGAGCAATCTCAACCCTAACCCCGGCATTCCCACCCCTGGGTCTACCGACTCGGAGCGGGTGCTGACCCTATACGACAGCTCGCCGGTATGTCATGCCCACCTAGCTGTTTGGCAGATCAGCGACTGGTGTTTTTACTGACATCAACAGGAGGAGCTCTCGCTTGACGCTGAACACCTTGGCAATGCCCATCCAGAGCCACCTCTTCGCCCGATCCGCTTTGCCTCGGCTCCTCAAACCAAGCATGAGAGGATATCCGAGGCCCTATTCGCCGCCATGCCGTCAGCCGGTGACCTTGAGATCATCGCGAGTTCCGGGGGCAGGAGCGCCATCTCGTTCAACCAAATAATAACAACACCCTACTTCGAGGCCGAAAGGCGAGGCTTGGCCACATCAGAAAAACTCTTCATCCTTCCCGACCCCAAAACACACCCAGTACTTCTTGCTAGGCACATGCTCATGCTCGCCACCCTGCTGCAGTTTCTCTATTCAAGAATTAGCCCAGGCGGCGAAGGCCTGTCCGAAAGCCCCCGCGGCATGATGCACAGATTAGTAGATACCGCCATAAGTCTCGTCACCACCAACGACGAGATGCTCGGCACTGTCGAGGGTTTGGAGTGTGTAATGCTCGAGGGGCTGTTCCAAGCCAATTCCGGAAACTTACGCCGGGCCTGGCTGGCCTTTAGGAGGGCATTGGTTGTAGGACAACTAATGGGCTTGCACCGGACTTACCAGCATCTTCCCCTGAAGGTAATTGAGCAGCAAGCCCGTATATACCCGCACTTCATTTGGCACCGAATCAACTACGCAGACAGGACGCTGTGTATGATGTTGGGCTTGCCACAGGGTTCCCCTGACAGGACGATGGCATCTCCTGCGGCGCTTGCCAATGATACAGCAATGGGCCGAGTCGAGCGAATGCATAGCGTCCTGGCCTCTCGGATACTGGAGCGGAACGAACTTGATCCAAACTCGGAAAACTTCTCCTTGACCCAAGAGATTGACTCGGAGCTGCAGAAAGCAGCACAGCAATTGCCTGGAAAGTGGTGGTTGACGCCAAATCTCGCCAAGTCAACCCACGACACTTCCCTGATGTTCTGGGAGACGCTTCGTTTGATCAACCAATTATTCCACTATAACCTGCTGAATCAGTTACATCTACCCTACATGCTGCGGTCGAATTCACATCCCTCTACCGGCCCGAATACCGGAAGGGAAAATTATGAGTATAGCAAGATCACCTGCGTCACGGCGGCCCGCGAGATCTTGACACGATTCATCATGCTTCGGGGCCTTAATCAGATCGCATTCTCCTGCCGGACGATGGACTTCTACGCGTTGATGGCTGCCATGACCCTGCTCCTGGCCCATCTGGATGGCCATCGCCGGGCTAAGGGGGGCAATGTTCTCAAGCACCAGCGCCTTAGTGACCGCGCAATGGTGGAAGAGGTGCTCGAAAACATGGAAGGCGTCAACAAGCTCAGCATGGATGTGCTGAGCCAGAAAAGCTCGGAGCTGCTTCGCCGACTGCTAGCCATCGAGGGGGATTCGGCTGCGGGCCGCCAGAACTATAGCGCAGAGAGCGTGGCTTGGCCAGAAGCTGGGAACAGTGAGGAAAACGTCCTACGCGTGTGCGTCCCTTACTTTGGTACCGTCAAGATTGCGCCCGAGGGTGTTATTACAAAGGAGATACCGAGGGCGTTATACCTATGCGCCGAGCTGGCGCTTGGCATGGGAAATTCAGACGGAGACGACGGCGGAAACGTTACTGCTCTGAACCTCCCCGGTGTCGGGCCCGAGGCGCTGTCGGATCCCATAGGTGGGCCGCCAGTCTTTGTGCAGGATCGACGTCCGGACCAGGAGCCGCCGCACGGGCAGGCCGAAACCCCCGTAGGGCCCGCCAGCTCTGATGCCCAACACACGCCGTTCGCGCCGCAGTTCCCCGCTGTTGTTAGCGAGGCGGCGCATCAGGTTGCGTATCCCTGCCTGACTGCTGGCGTCGATGACTGGGCTTTTCAGGGTGTCGACATGACGTTTTTCAACAGCATCATGAGGGGTATTGGGACGGCGGAGGACGGGGCACTGGACGATGGGGATGGGGATTGGGGAGACTGGAGGAATACACTGTGAAATTACCGGGGGGGGGGGGGGGGGGGGGATGGAAGGTAATTTCGTGGGTGAGAGGACGCATAATGACCAAACTCGGACGAGTGCCACCATCGTTTGAGTAGGCTTGGAATTGAGGTTCCTAGGTAGCACGTACGTCTAGATTCTTCTCTCCTCGTTGTAGGTGAGTGGAGCAAGAGGGCGGAAACAATATGAATGTAATACACTAGGTAACGGAAAAGGCTAAGGGCAGGAGCATTATGGAAATTTAACTCGCTTGAGCTAAACCTGCGTATTGTGTTGGTCACGGTGAAAAACCCTGACCGACAATGTGCTGTTTGATGCGAAGTGTGATTATGTGGTCGGAGCTTAAGTATTCGATGGTGCGGAGGCACTGTGTCGGCATTTTGGCACGGTGATCCAGAGGTACCTACAGAACTTGAACCATTCAATGGTAGGTAGGTTCAGAAAAGGGCCAGTTAAATCCGGCCTAAACCAGAGGTAGGAACATCCTTGTGGGCAGTCATCGCAGCTTTGAAGAAACCAAACCACCCACTAATTTGTGCTTCAAAGCACAACACAAAGGCCCTCACGGATTCGGAGGTGGAATGAGGAAGAAATAATTTGAATAGCTAGTCATCCTGATGAGCGTTTTTAGCTGATTACAAAACGTTGAGATTTTTCATACGCAATCCAGATACCTAAAACATGTGATATCATAAAAGCAAACAACCCCCATCTTTTCAAGATCGTCTCAAGCATGTTCCTCCCAAACAGTAAACGAACCGTGACGCCAGCTGAACTCCAAATGCTGCCACTGTATCCGCAATGCAGGCACCGCCATGATAACAGCATGTATGCATATATCCCTTCTATGTCGTACCCCTTGTCAGATCACCGACCTTCTAATTATGCAAGTTTGGCCTCTGTCATAGGATTCCTCTTTCTCTTTTCCTGGGTCGGGTATCCTACCCCAACCACGTCCCAAGTCTAGCCACACTCATGTACCACACTCTGTATCGTCTAAGCCGCACCTCCGGCAGAGGCAGCCGCCTCGCGGTTGAGCCGCCGGAAGCCGTAGAACAGGCTGATGAGGAAAGAAACGCCTACGGCGCCGACGGCGATGGCCAGAGCCGCCTTGATGCCGGCCATGTAGGCAATGAGGATGGCGGGGAGCTGCTCGGGGGTGAATACACTTCTGATCTGGGTGGCGCCGGTGCCGATGATGACGAGCGGGCTGATGTCGGCGGGGGCGTTGAGCAGCAACTGGTTGACGAAGGCGGCCTGAGCAGCCGAGACAAGGAAGGCGCCTCCGATGGTTTGGAAGACTGTGTGGGCAGGGCTGTTAGCTGATATTATTTGGGTTGGTAGGGAGACAAGCAAACTTACACAAGATGATAGCCGTGATGGACGAGAGATCCTCAGGGGCGGAGGTGGCCTGGCCGATGATGATGGGGATCTGGATGGCGAAACCCCAGGCAAGGCCGGCGAGGACCTGGTAGCCGATCCACTTGTCCGAGCCGGTGCCAATGTCAAGCGTGTAGAGCAAGCCAGCCGCAACGGTGGCGATAGCGGCACCGCCCATGGCGATCGGGGTAGCGACACCGGTCTTGGAAACGACAGCACCAGACACAATGGTAGAGATAGTGACGGCAATGATCAGGGGTAGGTTCCGCACGCCCGACATGGTGGGACTTGTGCCGTCAATGCTCTGAAAGTAGATGGGGAGATAGTAGATGATGAGGAAATAGGCCCCAGCGAAGAAAAAGGCGTAGACGGAGCCCACCCAGACGGGGCGCTGAACGATCAGACGCGGCACAACCATGGATCGCTCTCCGTTATAGACTTCCCAAGCGGCGAAGGCGACGAAGATAGCGACGAAGCCGACGATCAGGCCAATAACGGTGGCGGAGTTCCAGGCGTGGGTAACGCCAGCGTACTGGAAGGCAAGGATATAAGCAATGATTCCGCCCATGACAAAGCCAGTGCCGATGGGGTCCATCTGCAGCAGCTTCTCCTTGAGGGGAGCTTCGACGGGCTTGGCGGTCTGGGGTGTTCTGAAGAAGAAGAAGATCACAAAGGCCGAGACACCACCGATGGGTAGGTTGATGTAGAAGCACCAACGCCACGAGACGTGGTCAGCAAAAGCACCACCAAGGAGGGGCCCGACGACGGAGGCGATGCCGTAGCTTGCGCCAAGGATGCCCGTGTAGAGGGGCCGGTCGGCAGGACGGGCGGAGAAGGCGATGAGGGTGTAAGCACCGGAGCCGATGCCAGCGGCGCCGAGGCCAGCGATGGCCCGACCGATAATCAGAGCGACCGAGTTGGGTGCGACACCGCAGATGAGACTGCCGACCTCGAAGATGAAGATGGCCAGAAGGAAGCTGATCTTCAGCGGGAAGTACTTGTAGATCTTGCCCCAGGTGGACTGGAAGCCGCCCAGGGTCATGAAAAAAGCGGATCCGTACCAGGCGACATCCTCGATACCGCCAAATTCGTCGGTGATCTTGGGAATTGCGGTTGCGACGATGGTCATATCAAGCGACATTAGGAACATGGACAAGACCAAGGCGACGACGATGAAGGCGAGGCCGACTCCTGTAGGGTACTCGGCGCCATCTTCGTTTGTGGGGACGGCTGGCTCTTCCTTGGTGCTGCCAGACTCCTCATCCTCGACCTTCTTCTCGACGTCGAACACTGTGGATGGGGCACGGGTTGAGCCTCCGCTGAGGTAGGCGCTGTTGCGGGAGTAGGCGCTGTTGTGCACCCCACCGGCGGCGAGATGGGACGGTGCCGGCGGGGTGGTTTCGGTGAGGGTGGTACTTGACGCAGCCATGGCTTCGGAGGTGGACGCCATGAGGGAGGTGGTGACCTACTTTCTCGTGGTTTGGAGCTGGGCTGGGTACCGGACGAACTGCGAGACAGATGGCGACAATGGCAGGAGATGCCAAGAGATATCGAGCTGTGGTGTGTGATGTTGTCGACCAAGAGAGTAGGGCTGCCAGCAAGGGACCCGGGACAGCGATTTTATATATCGAAGCGGCCGCGGCGCCGCAGCAGCGCGGAGATCAAGAGCGCCATGGCGCCCCGGAGGTAGGGGTGACACGGTGTTTACCACCAGGGCCAGGATAATCAATCAGCATCCAGCATGTCATTCCGCCTCCTGGTCCAAGCCTCCAATCCAAGATCCGGTATCTCGGAGACTTTGCGAGGCCGGGGTGAAACAGGTGTACGAAGTCGCACTTCTCTGTGCGTCAACGAAAGAAGGTTATCTCGACGGCGTGCCTAACGTAAGCTGTGCACATGCCTTGCCTGTTTGCCTGCCTACGCAGCTAAGGGACGGCACCTCAGGTACCTCGTGCGCGTGCGCTCGCCGATTGATTACCTCCTGCCGTCCTGGGGTGGAAGGCAACCCTGCATTGGTCATCACTATCCCGGTCGCCTGGCACAGCTGCACGGCTTGCACGAATTCGGCCAACCAAACCGCTTAGTTGCATGCCGTGCCTTTGTTTTCAGGGCCCGACCGGACTTAACTCACCCCCCGAGCAAGGTCGGAGTAAACGGAAGTCACAACTTAACTCCCCACTCCCCCCAAGTCTAGACTTGGCTGTCCACACATCCGTGCGACCGCACATTCGCACCTGCAATGCCAAGCTCCGGCCCAATTCCATCCAAATTCCATTGGGCGCCTTGCTGCCCCCTATCGCCGGCTGTCGGCGGAGGAAGCCCAGACGAAGCGGGAAGAATATGCAAGAAATGTAAGACGCCTGCCGTATTTCCAAACGTTCGCATTCACTCGCACTCCTCAAGCCTCCGCACCCCGCTCGGCCAGTGACTCAAAAGTGAGAGGAAGTGAAAAGAAATGACGACACAGCCATGGGAAACAGCCGAAACCGAGCAATGCTGCCTCATCGGGCTGCCCATACATTGATTACAGCCAAATGTCTCCGACGTGCATCCGAGTTCTCCAAAACTTGACTTTTCTTTAAGTTTTTTATTTTATAAACGAAAAACTCAGAGATAATTTGGATCGGGAACCCCAGCAAGTCTGCTATGCGATGGAGTGGAGGACAAAGGAGGCTGTGGTTGAGAATGGCCATTCAGCTCCATCTGAAGGTCGTGCCCACTCGGATAGGGAAGGTTGAGAAACGATGAATCTAACCTCGAGCTATCCTTGCTTCGGTAGCCCCGCCGAAAAGCGCAGCTGATTCAGCCCATGGACGCACATGGCAGCCCTGTGGGACGCGTGCATGGCTCAGCGAGGGGAACACAACGACACCATCATACGCGGTGAGCCACCGGTTGGTCTACCGCTGGTGGCAATGGTGGTGTCTGTCTTACCATCATAATCAATTGCTACCAAAAATCCATATATGCAACCGAGAAGTAGGCGGAATTCCAGTACTTATTATCGGCATCACTGTCTCCAAGGGCCCATGAACTTGAGTAGGTATCACGCGGTTCTGAAGGATAATTTTCGACTTGGTTTTTCGACATCCCCCAAAGACCATTCGATAGATAATCGTTTCAAAAAAATGAAAGATGTCTCCCACTGCATGACAAGAGTAGCCTACGAAAACGCACCTAGCCCTTCTAAGCCACCAGCGAAAACATCAAATGCCGTATGGGAACCACAACATCACACCACCCTGCACTGCAGTCCAGTTTTTTTTTTGCCGATCGTTCTTCTCCATGGCCCGACTAATAGCCAGGCACAAAGCGAAAGAGATTTGTTTGGTATCAAAAATTCCGGTTGGAACGGCCCCGAAGGGCAGTTCCTGAAGGGGAGCACCACGATGTGCAATGCAGGCTACCCTTCACACTGCGTGGTGTTCATGATCTCCACACAGCCAACCAAGGTAAGTATGAAAAAAAGAAAAAGAAGAACAGGAGGAAGAAGCGGGAGGGTGAGGGAGGTATTTATCCCCTAGGGATATGGTCTGTGCACCACTGCGAATTTCCTCGCTAGGGCAAGGGAAAAACGGGTCCAACCTACAACAGTTGGATGAAGATTTGCAACCCTCAGATGAGGACCACCCAGTGTGTACATTTTCGTTCCAACTCATCTCGACAACAGCTCAATCACAAAGCCTTTTACATTTGCGGAGAACGGATGATGAGCTTGTATTACCCAGTTTTGGCACACAACATGACACTCTCCATTTGCATGACCATAGCATGACACACCTGACCACATGCTAGACGATAGATACATGCGGTGATTCGATTCACCAATGGCAACAAAAAAAGGTCAGATGTATCCGAACCGCAGCAAATTAGCTCATGACTCTCTGTTTTCCCTCAATATAGCACTCTATCGTCAGGCGTTACAGTCCTTTCTCTTCCATCTCCGACACCGCAATAGCCCGAATCACAGGAAGACTTCTAGGTTGACCTCCAACGTGCTTACCGGGTATCTATAGTATTGTTAGCGCCAGGCGACTGTCTTGTCAGCAAAAGGGTGAGCAGCTTACCTCAAATCGAACTTCTCCAACACTGTCGGATGTAACACGCCAAACTCGCCAATCCGCTGTACCTTGCCTCCTAGCCGCACATAGATAGCAGCAGCCCGCCCATTGAAGAAGGTGGGCTCGTTGATCTCCTCAATGAAGTAGCCATCTGCCTCGCTGGGGTTTTGCTTGACCTCAAAGTCCATACTCTTGCCACCATCAAGCCCCTCCTCACGTGTGATGAAAGCAACCCGGAGCATGGAGAGGACCCGGTCCAAAAGGCCATGGACAACCTCAAAACCGCTCGTCTTGCCGTAGAAAGCCGCCGCCCAGCGCCGCTCATTTCTTGACTTGCGCTCCAGGCTCTCGTCCTTCACAGCGATGTCTGCAACCTCAACGATCTGGAGTGGAAGTCTGACAGATTTGTTCTCGCGGAGCGTCTTTAGGAGGCCGGGAAGCAGGGATGTCCGC
Source organism: Lasiosphaeria hispida (assembly GCA_033439745.1). Taxonomy (NCBI): domain Eukaryota; kingdom Fungi; phylum Ascomycota; class Sordariomycetes; order Sordariales; family Lasiosphaeriaceae; genus Lasiosphaeria; species Lasiosphaeria hispida. The sequence goes on along the minus strand of JAUIQD010000002.1, from coordinate 3,081,021 downwards.
ACAACTTGGTATTCAACTGACTTGGGGTTGGCAAGCTTGATGGCAGTCGTACCGTCATCCACACGGTTGAGCCACTCAAAGTTCTCCTCGTGGGCGCAAAGGATGAGCGGCATAACTTCAATCCAGCCAGCCATGGCACACTCATGGCGAACGATATCGCCAAGCTTGTTGATGGGTAGAGGCTTGCCGATCGTGGCAGTCTTGTTGGGCGATAGACGTGGGAGTTTGTTGAAACCGTAACCAATTGCAACATCCTCCATCTAAAACAAGTCGAAAAACAATTTAGTGAACACAGCCTGTAGCTTGGGGGTAGGCCCCTCTGTATGGGTAGAGGGTTTTTGACCTACCACATCACAAGCATGCAGAACATCCGCACGCGTGGATGGCACCTGGACCTTGACAAATTTGGGGTCCTCAGACGGCTCGGCGGCCAACGCCATCTTTCCTAGCAGCTTGCATATCCCGGCCGGCGACTCTTCAAGGCCGCAGCACTTGTTGATGTAGTCGACTTCAACATCCATGACTCTGGTGGCAAGGCTAGGAGTGACGCGGGTTGTGCCGTTGTGTTCGGAAATGATCTTGACCGGCTCGATCGTGAAGGCCTCCTCGCAATAGCGGGAGAACATGGCAACCATAATATTGCAAACAATATCCAGCTTGGTCTGGTCGGTGGCGGTAATCTCGATGAAGACGTTGGTGGTCTCGAGCGTAATCTTGGAGTAGTCGCCGTTGATAATGGGAGGAAGAGAGCAGACGGTTTTGTTTGCGTCGAAAATGACGGGGTAGACAGGCTTGTCCCGGATGATGTGGAGGAAGCGGCCAAGGTGCTTGTCTGCCTCGTAGAAGGCCATCAATTCTTCTCCATTCATCTTTTTGGTTTGGTTCAAGGGGATGAAGTTGATGTCCTTGGGCGGCAGAGCATCATATGTGAAAGGTCCCTGGATTGTGTCGAGATCGTGGGTGCCGATTCTTTGCGCCTCCTGTCAGCATTTCCGAGATCCAGACTGAACAAATGGGGGCCATGTTACTTACGAGACAAGAGTCCGCTGTCTTGCCAGATTTTGGTGAAGCTTGTCCTGCAGACCGATGAAAGAGGCATACGTCGCGGGGGTAAACTTGAGGTTCCGGAGGATTGCGCCAGCAACATAGGGGCGGACCTCAGCTGTCGCCTTGGTGACAGTGATGCTCTGCATCTCACTCTCTGGGATACCCAGCAGCTTGTAGTTCGGTGTCGCTTGCTTGCCCCGGAAGATGTTCAAGTGTAATGCGATTCCTACACCTCATCTCAGTCACAATGCGCCAAAACCTCATTTGCCCAAGAACGCCATACCCTCAAAACACAGCATGTCGTAGCGATTTGCGGGGATCTCGATGGCCAACTCGGGCGCTTGGTCTTTGGGGCGTGCCGGGTCATCCTCCGTGTCCTTGTCGAGCTCGATACCGAAGTCGAAACACAATTCCTGAAACTCGTCGGCTGTGAAGCTAGACACACCGTTATGTTAGTCGTGTTCCCAAAACGCCACGCAGATCGCAACGGGCTGTTTGTGAATGCGCGCTGTGGTTTGTGCGCCGCAGGTGGGATGTCTCGCTATGGCCAGATGGCGGGGTAGCTTACTGCTGGCCGAGCTCCTCAAACAGGGCGTATTTGTCGACATTTATGGTAGGCATCTTGTCTCGACGGCTTGGGTCTCGGGGCCCGAGGATATTTTGGAGGTAATTGACTTGGCGACAAGTGTTGCGAGCGCATAAGCCGGAGTCGCGATTCGAAGTTTGAGGAGCCCGGACGATTGATTCAGTTTGACACGACGGCCCAACCACAGATGACTCAAATCGTGGGACACTTTTACTGCCCTTACTGACCGCCTGCCCCCCCCCCAAGCTTCAGGCAGGTTGCCCCGCGGTGTGCGCCTTGGCACGGACAAGGTGTGGGCAAGATTTGCTGTGGTGCACGGGCCATCTGCACCAAAGTATTTAAGTCCCCGCCATTCTTCTTATTTTCGTCTTCTTTCTTCATACTTACCTTGATTGGGCATCCCTGGATCATGAGGCAGGGGTGCCAGGACGGGAAGCCTGCATTGCACGTCGTGGAGCTGGACCGCCTTGAATTGTCCTTCGGGACCGTTCTGGTCGGAATTTTTGATGGCAACCATTTTTTTCACTGTGTTCGTCACTACCAGCGGCGTCATGGAGAAGAAGGCATCAATTAACCTCACATCTTACATTTCGCAGATGATATCTCGATGTACTTTGAAACTCCGCCAATGTCGTATTTCACTACATAAAGCTGAAATGGGTAAGTTGCAAGACATCCATTCTCTGGTTGCTTCTCAGGGGTCAGCGGTGATGCGAAGGTACCTTAATATGTTTTGTTCATTGGAGCGTTGTTGGGGATTTCTTAACAAAACACGTATCAACTCTATATATAGCAAAAAGAAACCCAATCCTGCTTTATCCAGCACACCTCGAAACAACAAGATCCCATAATATAGTATTCCATCCATGAATAATCTGCCCGCATCCGTGGTATATCGCTGCGAATAAAAACGAGCAAGAGTTGGTATATCCATCACGGCACGCCAATGCCCTTGTTTTGCCGTGCTTCCATGCCTTTAATGCTTTATATGACCAGATGGTGGGAACCAATGCTATGCCCGCGGACACCGAACCCCCATCCTCTATTTCGCCGCCGCAAACGAAGACAAATGTGGTATGGTGCGGTATGTATGCCTTGCTAAACAATCATCATCATGACGAACCCCCCGAAATGCCCTCATACACAACGAAAACGTCATGGCCGTGTGGAGAAAAGAGGGCGTGGCGTGACTGATGTCGAAGAAATCCAGAAACCTAGCGAACGACTAGAAGGAGAGAAGTATAGGTGTGTATGAAAAATACTGGATTTAATGCCAATGTTAAAAAAGTAGAACAAAAAAAGAGCTGCCCTGCAACGAGAATAGAATAAGACAAATATCCAAGCAAGGAGGAAAACAAATGTGGTATAAGAATCGAACCGAAACCACAATAGCTCACAAACACCTGCTAATCCCACAAGATCATGCAACCATTCAACCCATCAGCATCTCGTTTTGCGCCATAAATCTCCTCGCAAGCTCGTCCCCGCCTTGCTCAGCTGCCTCCATCCAATGAATGGCAACACACATGAGAGCCGGGTCGCTTCGCACATCGCCCACTCCCATACCCGCGCCCAGGCTTGCGTCTTCCTTTCCTGAGCCAGCTCCTGCGTTGCCAGCGCCACCCGTGATGCCCAGTCCCATACCCCGGCTTCCTGCCTGGCCCTGCAATTGTGCCTGCGCTGCGACGCCAGCATGGTACCGGCTCGACCCCGAGCCGGCTTGTCCCGACCGTCCCGAGGATCCTCCGCCGTACTTCTCCATGACGGCCTGCTTAAAGACCTCACGTGGTTTGCTAAGAGGCAGAGTGGTACGCTCAACGAGCTCAGGGTTGGAGAGATAAAAGATGGCGAGCTCGCGCTGGGCTGTAGAGTCGCCTTCCTTTGCCGTGATAGTCCACATACGAGCAGCATCGGCAAGAGAGTGTGTCGTCAGGGGAAGCGGTGATGGTGGTGATATGGGTGGCGAGGGCGGTGCATCTCCGGGCGTCGGAGTGCCAGGGCCCTGGTTTGACACGGTGCTTCCCGTTCCTGGTCTGCTCGTGGCGCCGCCAGAGGCAGTAGGCCCATTTCGCTTTTGCGTGTAGTTTTTGACAATGTCATCCGCTACTTCAACCATCGTCTTGCAAACTTCCTGCTTCAAGCTCAGAGCCGCAAGCCCAGTATCCCAGAAGGCTTTGCCGCGCTCCGTTTTATCAAGCACGGCCGGAGGCACAAATGCGGCGATGAATTGAAGATCGCGGAACAAGGTCTTTGGCCGGAGTGCCGGGTCGCGAAAAAGGTTCTGTAGAATATTCGCGATGGCGTCTGTGTTGGCAGGATGAACCGACATAATAGAGCGTGTCTCTGCATTTCCTGCACCTCCCGAAGCCCGGCCGCTTGCACCGTGGCCTCCTGTGCCGAAACCGGGATTGAGCCCCATGGTGTGCGACCGGCGCTCCTTGACATTGTCGATAGTTTCTTCGATCGGCTGAGATCGATTGGCCCCTGGAGTGCCATGCTCGTCGGTGGCAGAAGATGCCGACCCTAGGTCGGATCGCGCCCATCGGGACCGTCGGGAACCCGAGTTGAGCGAGGCCACAATCAAGTGCTCCAGCTCGAAGAGAGCATTCAACTTGACGAAAGGGTTCGGGTGAACACAAAACATTTTCAGCAGCCGCTGGTACGACTTTTTGAACGGAAAGTCAGGCATTCCCTCCTTCTTCGCATCCTGATTTTGCCTTTGAGCTGAGATGGTATCACTGGTTGCTGAGCTCTCGTTTCCACGAACGCTTCCCCCGTGGACGCTGCCCCCGTGGACACTGCCCCCGTGATGACTACCGCCGGTATTCTCGGGACCTAAGCTTTGGATATCGGAGGCTGCCTTTTCGCTTAACGCATCGTTTCCGCTTGCGGCCCGAAGGTCGCTGAAACTCCTCCTCTTTTCCATCATGCGCTGCTTCAGGCCCGGCTTGCCAGACTTTCGCCTTTCTCTGACCCGCGCTTGACGCTCACGACGTTGGATCGCCTCTCGGCGGTCGATACAGTCCTGGCCCAGCCCCTCGAACCACGCGTCCGTTTCCGAGCCGCGGGAGAAGACGAGATTGCCCAGGTCAGAGAGGAGGAGGCTAGTTAGGGTCTGTCTTAGCTCGCTGAGGAAGCGAGTCTTTTCTTCGGATAACCGTTGCTGGTAGACGGTCTCGTTGGAAGATGCCGATGTGCCAGGGCGGCCCGTAGATTGGGAGTGAGACGGAAGCGATTGGTGATTCGGGGGGTGGAAAGAGCCCGAGAGATTGGTTAGGCTTGTAGTTGGCGAATGTGCTCTTGATGCGGCGCTGGGGGAGGTAGCTCGGTGCTGGAACGGCGACCAAAACGTTGCTTGAGAGTCAATTTGGTGGACTGGTGATGATGCTCCGAAATACTCCTGCCCGTCGAGAATCTCTGAGATGACGGTGCTGGCCCTTGAACTGTACCGGCCAGAGTCAAATGACGCCTGGCTCATGTTTTGCCCGGACATGGCCCGTAGATCCCGGGTTATGGAGGGCGGTCGGCCAAACGAGGTAAATCTTCTTTCCGGATCACTGACAACGCTGGCCGAGTCATCCCATACCGATTGGGTATCTCGATCCCTGGTGTTCTTACTGCTGCTCTCCATGGTTCGGCGGTCCCGGGCATACAGTTCGCTTGACCACAGAACTGGCCCATCGATCATACTTTCCCCCATCAGTTTGCTCACGCAGCTATCCACTTCACAGCAGAAACGGTGTATTCGCTCCTCGCCACGACAGAAGTTTTCCACTCCGTATTGCTGCAGCCAGCGGGAGGCCTTCTCGGCTTGTTCGTCACGCAGCTTGTTCGGGCCACCTTGGTCCTCTGGTGCGGCTAGAAGATCCAGGATTTGGGACTCGGTCCTGAATATGTAGCTTGAATTAGGGCCCCGCTGCATCATGCTCTTGATCCGTTGAAACGAATTCCATCTCCGCGGTAAACCCATCGTCTTCAAGGCGGTTGCGACGTTTCGAGAGTCGGCATAAGGCGCGGAGTTGCGCACGTCAGTGACGTACCACATCTTATCCCGAAGTGCTCGAAGGCGCCGCATCATAGAGTCGATGAGGCCTTCTGCGCGCTCTTGGCTTTGCTTGAGCCACACAAGCCAGGCATCGTAATCCTCAATGGCAGTGGCGGACCTGCGAATGGAGTCGCGCGGGCCGCGGGAGAATATGTTGAGCAGTGTCGCAAAGCCATCACGGCGAAGTGACTCAGATGTCAGAGCATTCAGCTGCTGCAGTGTTTTCCAATAAAGGTGGGCAGACACAAAGTCCGACTGAGCTCGGGATTGTGACGAAGCTGCCGTCAACATCGCAATGAGCGGAGAGGATGCATCTAAAGCATCCACGGATTCCTTTCCCTTGATGCCCCTGGGTGGGCTCTCGGCCAGGCTGCTTGCGACGCTGTGCGCACGCTGGCGGTACGGGTTGCGGCTTCCCATGGTGGTTATGATCCTGTTCTTGGAGCGGTACTTCTTCAGGCTTGACGCGCGGTTGCTGAAAGTTTGCTTCTTAGAGCCATCATTTACCAAGTTCTGCGGGATCTCGTAATCTTGGACGAGCTTCAAGATGGAGTCGCGTAGCTGATGGTAATCTTTGTCGAGCTCTGGCCGTTCATCTTCGGTTGAATCGCCCTCAGTGTCGCTGGTAGAGGAATTCTCTTCCTCGATCTCGTCGTCTGGGTCAAACGTCATGTGTGTGGAAAGGTGGTTTCCGTCGGCCGAGATAAACAGGACTGCCCATCGCTCGGCGCATGGATGACAAGAGCCGTATACCACGTCGTAGCCAAGGACCTGTGACATTTCCTGCATTGCGAGCCGCAGCCGAATACCGTCCTCCTCGTAGTTGCCGGATGGCTTTTGACCCGCCAGGTCCGGAAGTGGTGGTGAATACCGGCGGGGGCTACCTTCATCCAGAAGCGGGTCTCCTGACGTTGTCGCCTCACTAATGAATGACTCTGCGCTTGTGCTTACAACAGACATGGTGTCAAAGTTTGCTTGCATGTTCCTCGAAGACATGGGCTGGGAAATGGCGGAAAACCCCGAGATAGATGGTGCCCCAGAGCGTAGACTACCTGAACGAGCTGATTGTGGCCTTCGCTCCGGGAAGAGGGCGTTGACAAGTGTGGCTAGGTCGGCCGGACTGAGAACCAGATACGGGTGGACTTCGGCCGTCTCCCTCAGCGAGGTGATGGACCGCGCGGGTAGGAGCCTTGGCTTTTTCCGGAACTTGGTGTCCCTGAACCGATTGTAAATGTTTTCAATATGGCCCTTGACCTTGAGTGGCGTCGAAACGGGAGTCTTGCTGTGCAGCATCTCAAGAACGAGCTTCTGAGCGTGCATGGCAACCGATTTGAGGATCTTTTGCCGGCCGTATTCGGTGATGTTGTACTCGGCCATCATACCATAGGCCTCTGGGTGGATGACAACATTTAGGAGCCAAATAGTAAACAGATACTTTGAGACCAGCCATTTGCGGGTGCTCTCGACAACATTCTTGTCCAGGCGTTTGAGAATCTCGTTACCCAGTTCAACCAGGCCCTCAGGAATACCGGTGGTATCCTCGTCGTCAATCACTTCGAAGAGTTCGTCGACAGCCCTGGCGTAGAATTCCTCGGCAGCAATCTGGTCCTTGGAAGTCCAATCCGAAAGGTTGAAGCGGGTGCCATGTTGGTCTTCTGCGCGGTCAAGCAAAAAGGCTCCATCCTCGAGGATCTTCATGAGATACCACTCCATGTTGGACTTTCCAGCCCAATCACGCATGGAAACCCAGACATTGAGAACCGAAATAATGGTCTGTTCACTGCCCGTCGTCGGCTCGGAAATCAAGCGCGCACATGCATTGGCCCAAATGGAAATCCTGCGCTTGTCCTCAGCGCTGTCGGGGCCTGCGGAATTAGCAAAGCATGTGTATATCAGGGCAGAGATGGGGTCGTGTCTCTCAAAGGAGAGAAGGCGCTCAATGGCACTCCGCTCCTGTGTTGAGTGGCGACCGCCAGGGCCTCCAGCGGAGCCAGAGGTACTAGAGCCGGAAAATGTTGAACTTCCTGGGCCACCGCGGCCCGACGGGCGGCTACTATGGTACGGAAGTACGGATTCGATTGGTTCGAGTGCCTGGTGGAAGTTTGTGAGCGCCGCAAGCTCCAGATTATTGAGCGATGCAATTCGCGTGGCGAGATATTGAGGATTCGTCCTAATTTGGGAAAGAAAGTTCAAAATAGTCTCCCGAGCCGAAGCAGATATCTCATTGAGGAAAGGTGAAGAAGAAGTGCCCGGTGCAGCACTCGCACCAGAAACAGATCCCGTCGGCGTGTCTAGGCTTTCGGATGAGGCAAGTCCCGGGGGGTGCAGCAGTTCCATCTCCGGCTCCAACAAGGCATACCGGCGGGTCTCGTCGCAGCTTTTTCGAACATCGATCACTGCATTGTACAAGGCCGCAAAGGTTTTCTTGTCGTCTCCACGGAAGCAGTCAACCAAATTGCGGTGGGCTATCTCACCACATCTCATCAGTCGGGCAGAGAGCGCGGTAGACACCAAACTTCGCTGGAGGCGAGTCCGCGTGTTTGCGCGCTTGCGCTCCTGGTACTTGGATAAGCGCACCAGATGGGCGAGCTCTTCCAAGGTCGTTCCATCATTCTCGGGGCTGAGATTCTGGTTGGTATACAGTGAAACATCTGTCAGCAATGGCCGCAGGAACTTCATCTTGGGCGGCTTGTCACCGAGCGGAGAAGATGGGCGGCTGCCCGTGGTCTCAAGACTATCGGACGAGTCGTTAGGCGCGGAGGCAGATACAGGCGGAGGGCCAGAGGCCTGCTCAATGATGGGCTTGGTGCGGTTTGGGGTCGAATTCGGGATCTGCTGGACAGATGAGCGTCTCGACAGGTCGTCGCTGCGGCGCACGGGGGCGGTCATTGTGATCATGGTGTCCTTGGCCGAACGAGTCGGGCTTCTCGACCGCAGGCGTCGCGAGTGGGAGACCTCGACATGGTTGTCCGAGGGGGACGGCGTCGGCGACCTCGAGTTCGGCGTGGCGGTGGCCGACAGAGCTGTAGCCGGGAGCGCGACGTTAGCAGACACACACATTTATTCCCCTGAAAGTCTGTGTTCTCTCCAACATACGCGGCGACGAATGGATGGCAACGGGCGAAGAAAGGGAGCGCTGCATGGATATCATAATGTTCCCATGCGAGGGGTCGGGCTGACGGATGCGATCGCCCTACACCACCAGCGAATTGCTGATAGCTAGGGGGGGGGAGGGATCGCTCGACTCGAGGAACGGTCCTGTGAGAGGCAATCAGGCGTGGATGCCGCGGTTGGGCAAGGAAAGAGGTTGTCCGCCCAAGAATTACTCGGGGGTGATGTGTGTTGTGTGTGTTGCTCAACAACCAGGTGGTTGTGAGCTGTGAGCTGTGAGCTGTGAGCTGTAGCTGCGAACTGCCCACGAGCTGTGGTGACGGGGACCAGCTTGGGACCTGGCACGGACCTGGCCGGGTTGCGACCGCAGTTCTCGCCTTAGATCGCCCGCAGGGACATTGTCTCGCCAGGGACAGAGAAGGCGTGGCAGTTGCGAAGCTGCGCGAGAGAAGCAGATGACGTTTCTGACCGTTCTTGTCGCCAGGAGGCGTATGACAGGACAGAAATGGAGGAAGAGCATGTGTTGCCTCGCACCTCTCTCTCCACGCCTTCCTGCTGTGTATTGATGTAGCAGCGTGGGGTAAGGGACAGCCAAGCGCTACGCCCAATCGAGCCGGGGGGGGGGGGCTGCGGGTGGGACTGGGCAAGGGAAGCCCACTGGGCGCCCGCTGCCCGCATCCCTGTCGGATTGCTGGTGGGAGGGGGGAGGGGTGAGGGAGGTGACTCTTCCATGCGAGTCCCGTTTTCCAAGTTGGTTGCAAGGAAACTCCCGACCCTTCGATTCCTGGCTGTGTGAGCTGTGGGCTGTGAGCTGTGAGCTGTGAGCTGGCCTCACTGGCGAACCTCGCACTGCATCCGCTGGACAGCCTTTCCTGTGGACAGCGCGGTCGCATTCCCACACACACCGTTCTAGGTGCTTACTCGACCCATTGAGCTTCGAGATCTGGATGACTGTTCGTTCGCCAGTTATTTTGTCCCTATCCCATGGCCCGACATCAGCCTGACACCGTGACGCCCGACCTCAGCTGCTGGTTGTGCCAATCACGACACCAATGCTCGACTTCCCCTTGCCCTCAGCTCGTTGCCGTTGCCGTTGATGTCGTCTTTTCCATCCAACGCTCGTGCAAGTGCCGCCCCTCCGCCGCTACATTTGCCTCCCCGCCCCCAGGTACCTGTCCAATGCCAATCAAACCAATCCCCAACCCGAGCCTGCCAACGTCCCCCGGGCCTGCTAGTCGCGAAGCTGGTGCTGGTCACTCGGTGACCCTACCAGCTCACCAAAATAACCACCTACCTTGCGCCGTCCCCTTCTCAACACTGCACGCGAGAGACTGCCAGCTCACCCCCCTAGGTATGTGTGTACACTTTGTACAGTACCCCAGGTGGCTGGTCGCTTGGTGCAAGAGACAGCGACGCCCCGAGGTGGCAATGACTGACGGTGACGGCCGTCCTCGCTAACGCCCTTCAACGTTGCCGAAACAATCTGGAACCATGCATCGTCACGGGAGATATGTCTGTCGTCTCCCATCGGTGCTAGTGCTTTATTTGCCTGCTGCACGAATAGCTGCGATTGCTCGCGGTTGTGCCCTGGGTTCCCATGTTCCTTCGTTCCCAAGTTCTCAGCTTCCAGGGATTCCGTGTGTGGAAAGTGAGGGGTGAGGGGAGAACGGAGTACCTTTTTTTTTTTTCCTCCTCCAGGCCACAGCCCGCTGAGCTGGCCGTGCATTTTCGCCCCCCCGCATTTCGCCAGGGGCCCAGTTTTTGCGGCCGGGCTGCCCAAGTGCCCAATCCCCGGCGTCCACGATCCAAACCCACCCGGACGGAGCCTGCCCGGGACATCTGCCAGCTCAGCCATGGCCAACGGCCAATCACGCGCCGCCAACCAATGTCCTGCTCCTCCCGCAGCCACCCCGGCCGGCGTCTTTCGATTTCGGTGGCTTGTTCTGCCATTTTTCTCCCGCTCCCAGGGACGATCGTCCAATGCCGCTCCCCTCCACCAAAACGTTGTTGGGTGCCATCCGATCATCTCTGCTAGGCTAGCGAGCCCTGCCCTCCTCGTCCTCCTGATCTCTTGACCTCCTACCCTCACGCCTCAACGGGAACCCAGGCGCGCCCCCGAGGCCCAACGAAGTGGCCGGATCCGGTCGCTTCGAGTGTCAAGCAGGGTGTCGAGCAGGCATTGCGAAGCCAGAAGCGGCCCCTCCAAGACGATATCACTACGTTCGTATCGCACGGCCCGGCCCAGCTCCCAGATCTGGCGCCTCGGCCCCCCCTGCCCCCTCCCCCCTAGCTCTCGTTCACAGCGCTGAGATGAGAAGGATCAAATAGACTCGTGAACGGCGGCTGGCGACGAAACGCCAACCATGGATGCTTATCCAGATCGCATCACCGCGCTGCACGTCAGATGCCCAGTCTAGCTCCCAATCCAAGAGCACGTTTGCGTTGCCCAGCTCGTTCGTATAAAAGTCCTGCAGTGTTATTTGTCCATCCCTCCTCTTTCTCCCACCCTTTCAACACAGGAGACGCGAGTCGCGTTGGCCCTTCATAGGCTACCTGTCCCGCGATCTGATATCTGCTCAAAGGTATGATGCTTCCTGCCCTCCAATAACTGGCGCCCGGGCCGGAATCGTGATGCAACACCTCCCTGATTCCCCCGAGAAAAACACACTTGCAGCTGTCTGTATTGGGCACTCCCACCCAGAAATGCAGGAAGATGCTGCAAGTCGTTCCATACGTGGCTTGCTTGCTGAGCACGACCAACGTAATCTTGATGATACCCCGGCGATGCCGGCATCGATCTGGGCAGCAACAGAAAAGTACAGTCCGCTGCGGTGCAAGTGAGGCATGAGGCAACCCCCCCGCAGGAGATGGTGAGCATTTGGCTGCCTTGCTCTGGGCTGTAGTACATGATCAACACATGCTTAGATTCGCTGTTCTCGCGTGCACCCGATCGTGTGTGCCTCTAGCCACAAGCCAATCGCTGGTTACTGCTGGTAAACTGCCGTGGAATCCTGTCCCTTCACCTCGTGCTGCTAGCCCAACAGTTGACAAATCAATAGGGCAGCCAGCTTGGGACGAAAATTGCTTGGACAATTGCAAATACATGGTTTCTCCGTCCTACGACAGCACCGGTGGCCGAAGAGAACGATAGGCGGCCTCTCTAGCCATGCTTTTGTCTGGCCTCCCCTTCACAATGGGACTGTTGTCATTGTAATCTCAAGTGCCTTAAGTTGTGAAATACACCAAAGCCCTTACCCTCCCGAAGCCGCCCAAACCGTCCATTTGCAGATGCCGCAATCCGCTAGCCGCCCGCCTATTCTCAACGCAACACTCAGAACTCTCCGGTCCAATCCCTGACACCAACCACCCATGACACATGCAAGTGATGGTTGATGAAAACCCAAGACAGACGTGGTAGTATTGTAATGCCTGTGCTGCAAAATTTGTAGCCGCGAGCATGTTAGATAACGGCCGCAGAATTGGCCGCATAGAGATGTCAGAGAGTGCAAACTCCTCTCATCCTTTGGCTTCCCCCCCCCCCCCCCCCCCCCCCAAAACCATTTGCAACATTACTTAGCGATCGTGAAGCAAATAAAGCACATGACTGAAAGCGCCTGCGCCGGAAGCGCTCCCCGGTTTACATTTGGCCTTTCTGCCGCGCCCCTACCCCATTCATGTTGCTCAATCATTCACCCCTACCGAAGCGTACGTCGAAGCCCTTGAGTACGCTCATGATGCTCGCCGCCTCGACTTCGATTGGTGCCCGCCCAGCTGAGACATGGTCGCGGCCACCATGCCCAGCATACCCATAAAATCCTCCCTCTCCTACCGCTTCGCTACTTTTGAGTGGGGGAATAGGCACCGCGCGCAGCTTCGGCAACCAAGAGCCAATGTCGTCGGCCGCCTCATCAAAGTGACGATGGCTAGCCAGTGTCTTGTAGGCGTCGGCACACGACAGGCTGAGGCCGAGACTAGGCGCAGATGCCGAGGGCGCCGAAGATGCAGAAGCACCGGCGCTCCCCGGGGCGGCCACATCCGCACCTGGCTTTCCTGTCTTGCAGCATCCGCCTGGCCCACCATTGCCACAACATCCAACAGGCGGTTGTTGCTGGCGACTGTTTCTCTCGAAATTGGCCGCCAGCGAACGGCAGAACAGGCCTGACACCGGGTCCGAGAGACACTGTGCACATGTCCCTGGCCCGTTAGTGCCACACCCACCTACGGCCCTCGTAGGAGGGGGAGGAAGAGGCCATGTCTGGGCGGGGCCGGCTGCGCGGCCGTGTTTGAAGGAATGGAGGCCAGGTAGTTTGATGGCGCCGGTGGCCGTGACCTCCATCGGCATGGGGACAACATCGTCCTCTGACGGGGGAGGGGTGTGTGTCTGCTGCGTTGGTTGTGTTGTTTGCTGCCCAGACGGCGCCGCCAGCGTCATCACGGAGTCGGCGCAGACACAGTACGTCCCGTCCTTGCAGAACCCACATGATTCCCGAGGCTCTACAGAAGCCAACGGCTGGAACTGTGACTGGAGTTGCGGCTGTGGCTGGGTTGGGGGTGCCGAGATAGCAGCTGAAGGTACCGATGCTCTAGTCTTCCTTATAGACGTAAACATGGCGGTGAAATCTGTTTCCAGGACTAGCCCGGCGTCAGAGCGCTGCCTCTTTTCCTCCGGGCCAAGTGATGATGGTGATCCTGGCGGTAATGAACGCTTTAGGTCGGCGGCCATCGAGGCCCGGATAGACTCCTCGAGACATTCACATCTCGAGCCAAGCGTGCACTTGCCGCATCCTATCGGCATATTGGAGTTTTGAAGAGCTTCTTCAGCACAGGCGCACCGTCCATTGTCTTGGCAGCCACCACAACTGAAATCCAGAGGCTCGTCCACATCTTCGGGAGGAGAGATGATTTGAGAGATGGAAAATGGCTGAGCCACGGGCCGAGGCGCAGCCAATACGGCAGATTCTGTTAGGGGGTCTCTTGCTGCACGCTGTACTGGACGCAATGCCTTCGGCTGGCCCGCTTCCGACTGTAGCTGTATCGGTATCGTGCCGCCATTCTTTAGTGGTACGGCATCCCAACTCATGGCCCCATCGTTGCGTCCCTGTCGCTCTTTCTCTAGCAATGCTTCTAACCACTGACATCGCGACTGTAGCGTCTGTGTCTCAGTTTCTAGGTGACTAATCCGGTCCTGCATCTCCCGGACGGCCCGATCGTGATCTTCTTTCTGCTCATCCAACTGCTCCTCTAGCTCACCGACGCGAGCTGCTCTGCGTTCGCGAAATGCCCTCTGGGCCGCTCGGTTTTGAGCTTTGCGCTTTGTGGGTGGCGTGTCGGTGGCCGGCTTGCGCCCCGGCTTCGGCCTCGGCGGGATGACCCATTCCTTGGTGGTCATGCTCACAGGCCTCGACATGGACATGGGCGACATGGAAGAGGGCGAGTTGAGGGACGACATGGCTGTTTTTCCGATCGCCGCTGAAGTGAGGATCGGGGGCTGATTGCCCGCAGTGCTGGGGCGGATTGCGGTTTGTGGTGTCACACCTGTCGTACTCGAGGGCGCTGGCGTGCCGGATGGAGAAGCCGCCGAAGCGGGGGTTGAGGGCGCACTTGGAAGGCCCCGACTTGATGTTGCGGTTGCGTTTGACAAGGCCCCGCGAAATGCGAACTCGGTGATGTCTGTGGTGTCTAGAATAGCGCTGCCACTAGATGTAGTAGCGGCGGCAGCTGCCATGCCGGTTGGTTTGTGGAAGAGCGTGACCTTGCTGTGGTGCGCTGCGATTCGCTGGGCGCAGCGTATTTTTTATGTCGCACGGAAGCCGAGGCCGAAAACGTGGGGCAATTGGATATGGCAACCGTAACAATGCCGTCTCTTCTTTCTTTGCCTAGACAATAGACGACCGGCGGAAAATGGGCTGATGGTGCAGTAGATTGCCAAACCGATGTCTGAGGCTATTGAAGTCGTCGTGCTATCGGGCGGGCGACGTGAAATCAAGGGCCAAAGACAGAGGGTAGGAAACTGATCAGGCGTGTCGGATCTCGGGTGGAATATTCGTATTTCCTTCGCTCGGGACTTTCAATGGCACGATGAGCAAGCCAAAGAGGGGTATGGCCTTCTTTTTACAATTTTCCGCAGAAAACTCGCTCTTCCCGTCTTAGCAGGACGCCAACGGGAAAGCTTGCCTAGGCAGCGAGGCCGGACGCTTGACCGGCGGCCAGTTCAAGGTCCTTTAGGCGCTCTGATTCGACGAGACCGGGGTCGTGATGGCTCAGATCGACCCACTGATTGATTGATAAGATTATCATATGTGTGCTAGTCTATTTTGGGATTAGCGTATGGAGCTTCGATCCACTTCGCTCCCGGAAATGACAGATTGGATGAGGCGTGACAGCAGGTGATTCCCTGGGCTTTGCTTCAGCCGGATAAAATTACATGACCAGCAAGCAGTCCGGCGATAATCGGCCTCCAAATATTCCCACCCGAAGTTGGCCCGGTGTCTCTGTGAAGACGCTATGTCGGGCGGCACTCATAGCGTTATGCAATCAGCCCCTTTGACCTATCTCTCATCCGACCCATTTGACAACAACCTTTAGCTATAGCCGAAGTTTGAGTCATTACTATTATTTGGTTTCATTTTGTGGTAGATAATGTAGGGATAAGCCAGTTATTGCGTATATCCATATACAATCATCAAAGTCTTGCAAGCCTTTGTGATGACTTGCCCGTGTGTCTGTCAACTTGCGTGTTTTCGAAGCATCTGTTTCTTGGCCGGTACTTCCCACATACAGAGCAGTGATCAATTCCGGTTCCATTTGAAAGCCCATGAGTAGTATGCAGGCGAATCGGTACACCACAATTGCAGCGAATGATAAGGTCTTAAATATTTGACTCTGTGAGGTAGGTAGGTCAAACATTTGCAGTAGTGCACCTCAGCGAGCCCCCTCCTGGGGGTATCTCTCGCACATGCGTGCTTAGGCGCCAAGGATATTGCCCCGGAATTCGGCAGGCGCTTTAAGGATTCAATACACTAGCCACCGAAACCTCAACGGCTTCTGCCGCGCCAGCATCACAACTCATTCCACCACTGCCAATTTAGCCCCGTTATCCGACTCCTTCCTTATTATTTCCTTTCCTAATAATTTGACCAGAGGCCACTATGGCCCATCTCGGCCTTCCCTCGCCAAAGTCACGCCCCGCCTCCTCCTACTCGGGCTTCAATCTGCCGTCTTCCTCCTCCTCGGCCGGCGGGGACGATGAATACGACGACAGCGAGCCCTTGCCCTTCCCGGCCGCACTCGCACGCCGCGACTTTCTCGCCCCGGACTTTGACCCGGCCGCCTACCTCTCAGCGCTGCACACGGGATCCACGGCGCGCCACCAGACCCTTGAGGACCTGCGCGCCGAGCTGCGCGACCGCAGCACCGCCATTAGCGCCGAGCTTCTCGAGCTAGTCAACGCAAACTATACATCCTTCCTTGGGCTCGGCGATGAGCTCAAGGGTGGCGAGGAGCGTGTCGAGGACATACGCGTCGCTTTGCTGGGCTTCAAGCGCGCTGTTGAGGAAGTCCAGGGCCGCGTGCGCGAGCGCCGCGTTGAGGTTGGCGGCTTGAACGTTGAGCTACAGGAAGTCAAAGGCGCTGTCGAGATAGGGAGGCAGATGCTTGAGCTCGACGAGCGGATTTCCGGGCTAGAGGCCCGGCTTGCAGTTGGAAGCCTGGGGCAGGTGGGGAAGGGGAGAGATTGTGACGACAATGACAATTGGGATGAAGACATGGAAAAGAGCGACAGCGAAGAGGACGAGGGCGAAAATGGGACTGCGTTTGTTGGCAGCAGCCCGTCAAAACTTACCTCTTTAGCAAGGGAGTATGTACTGGTAGACCGACTGGCACTGTCTCTCGGCAGGGACCTTCAATTCGTAAGAAAGATGGAGGAGCGTATGGCACGGTGCCGGAATACGATACTACTCGATCTAAGTACAGCTACGAAAGAGGCTCGCAAGGCAGGGGCAAGAGGGCAAGGGAGGATCTTGAGATTCTTGGCCATCTATCGAACATTAGATGCCCAGGCTGAGGCCGTTCAGGTCTTCAAAGAGAAGTAAAGGGTCAAGAGTGGCAGCTTGGGGACCAGGATTAGGCGCTTGGGGGATACATGACATGAACAGTGCCGTACCACCGCAGTTGAGATACCCATGTTTTAGACACAATTTATCCCGTTCAGATATGATACATGAGGTACAACTATGATACAAGAGACATTTCCGCCCACGCTTACATGGCAGATTGCAGGTCCTGGGGCTGGATCTTCTCGTCAGTTGGGTTGAACTTGCCGTTCAGGCTGAACGCTGGTCCGTGTGTGGTACTGAGGACAACCTCATCAAGCGACTTGGGGTGGCCATCCTCGATAATGCCGTCCATATCCCTTTTGATCGTCTCCATGACTGCCTTGAGGTTATCGGCGAGCATTTGCGGCGAGAAGCCTAGCTGGCCAATGGCCATTCTGACCACACCGTCTCTTTCCCTGTACTCGTCCGAACCAATCATCTCGCCTATGGTCGCCTTAAGATTGCTCGTGATAGTACCATGTCTCTCGCTAGGCATCAACCCCTTGGGACCCAGCAGCTTACCAACATTGGCCTTCTTGAGCGCCTCCTTGCTGTCGGTGTGGCATATCAACTTGTTAAAGGGGAAGTTCCCCGCCCTGATGCTCTCAAACAGGGACTCCTCTCCCACCGCCACGGCACCGAGCTGCCGTGCTTCCTCCATCATCGGGCTGTCTTCAGGGCAAATAACGCCGATACGCGTGTCGGATTTGACGGCAAATGGGAAGCGGATTCGGTTCCGAACAACAGGGCCATTCTTTTGGGCCTTGAGCTTGACGTGCACTTCGTACTTGATGATGTGAGGCGGCTGCCCAACCTCAAAGGCGCGGAGATACCTATTGAGATATCGTCAGCACAACGCGCTGCAGGCTCACGCAACCCTTATACGGCCCATTGGCACTTACCGCATAGCATCGCAGAGGGAATACTGCTCCAGGTCGCTCTGGTCGTACGAGCGGAAGGCCTTGTAGGTCTTCTTCTTCTTAGGCGCGCGTTTCCGCATGCCACCCGATCCGCTCCCTGACGCATGGCGAACAAACGAGGGCGTGACGACGGAAGGTAGTAGGAGTTTGGGTATTATTGAGGGAGTTGGTCGCCTTGTCGCAGTCGCTATACTGAGCCTTGCCAGCGAGGCAATGCATTGACTTGTTGATGCCATTGGACCGGATATAATGCAAGCTCAGTTGCGTCGATGGTTGCAAGTCTGGAGGAAAAAAAAGCTGGGTCTTTTGGTCGCATTTGCTGCCTCAATTGTTAGGCTAGGATTGGCACTGGCCCAAGGCCCATGGCCCGGTTTTGTTTCGGAGCTCTCACCGCCCAGGCAGAATGACTGAGACCCTGCCGACCTGCCCAATCTACCCCGCCACAAATCGAGTGCCCCTCCAAAAACTTGTTGACTCATGACGACGAGCCTTGCGATATCTTGGGGTATCTATTCGACTCATTTTCCCTTCCAATCCCTGCGCAAATTCCCAAGTTAATCACCACATCCGCCAATTCGAAATGAAGTTAGAGGAGCTCAAGCCGCTGGAGGCTCTCCTGGCGGCGGATTTTCGCCAGATCGAGCCCCGCCTCCAAGCTCTCGACAAGCACCTCACGCTCCGTACCTATCTCGATGGCTATGTTCTCGGCGAAATCGACACCAAGTTCTGGCTCGCTCTCCGGGGTAACCGCGCAGCTTCCGCGTTCATCAAGAGAGGTATTCTTGCGAACCTAGCTCGCTGGTTCCAGTACATCGAGGATGTGCATCCCGAGATCCAGGCCGACATTAAGGCAAAGGACGCCGCCGCAAAGGCCAAGGTCGCCGCCGCAAGCAAGGCTGGCGCAAGCTATGCCATGGCACTTCAGGACGCCGATAAGGGTGTTGTGACAAGATTCTTGCCTGAGCCCTCGTAAGCTTGCCCGACGGGTGTCTCGAAATGCCGGGGGGGTGTGGTTCTTACATCGGGCCTCTTCTCGGCCAGGGCTGTGGCGAACTAGCGCGTCCCATCTTTCGAGACACCCCCAAAGGCTCTTGGTTGTCTAGGGCTCTTAGACTAACATGCTCTAGGGGTTACCTGCACATCGGGCATGCCAAAGCTGCGCTCCTCAGTGACTACTTCGCCCACCAAGCGTATAAGGGAACCATGCGTCTCAGGTTGGACGACACAAACCCATCGAAGGAGAAAGAAGAGTACCAGGATGCAATCATTGAGGATTTGAGTCTCCTCGGGATCAAGGCAGACTCCTTGTCTCATTCGTCGGACTGTAAGAATGCTACGTGCGCAACAGATGAGCCTTGTCAAACTAACTAGGACATTTTAAGATTTCCAATACCTCTACGAAATGGCCATCCGCATGATCAAGGAGGGGCACGCCTACGCGGATGATACCGACCAGGAGACAATGCGCGACGAGCGCTGGAAGGGCATTGCGTCGAGGCACCGGGAGCAGCCGGTGGAGGAGACCCTGCGCATCTTTGAGGAGATGAAGAAAGGTAGCGGGGAAGGTCTGCGCAATTGTATCCGCGCCAAGCTCTCGGTCGATAACCCGAACAAGGCCATGAGGGACCCGGTCATCTACCGATGCAATATCGAGACACCCCACCACCGGACGGGCACCACATGGAAGATGTATCCTATGTACGATTTTGCGTGCCCCGTTCTCGACAGTTACGAGGGGGTCACGCATGCACTGAGGTCCACAGAATACACGGACCGAAACCCGCAGTATCAGTGGTTTCAGGATACCCTGAAGCTGCGCAAGGTCCATATGTGGGACTTTGCGCGCATCAACTTCATCAGGACCTTCCTGTCCAAGAGAAAACTGGCGAAGCTCGTCGACACTGGAAAGGTATGGGGCTGGGATGATCCACGTATGCCCACGATCCGCGGTGTCCGCAGAAGGGGCATGACTGTCCCGGCGCTTCGGGATTTCATCCTCAAGCAAGGGCCGAGCCGGAACGTGGTGACAATGGATTGGACCAACTTTTGGGCTAGCAACAAAAAGGAGATTGATCCAATCGCGCCGCGCCACACGGCCATCTCCCAGAGGGATGCCGTCAAGGTTACCGTGACTGGTGCTGAAGCGCCTGCAGAGCCGTACACCATAGACCGGCCCCGGCACCCCAAAAACAAGGACGTCGGCACCAAGAAGGTCGCATTTGCTTCGGAGCTTCTAATGGACCAAGCCGATGCCAAGAGCTTTAAGGAAGGCGAGGAGGTCACACTGATGGCTTGGGGAAATGCCTTTGTCCGTAACATTGCAGGCAGCGACCCTATCCCGAGCCTCACATGCGAGCTCAATCTCAAGGGCGACGTCAAGACAACTGAGAAGAAGGTTACTTGGCTCGCTGCTAAGGGCCAGACCCTAGTCCCTGCCGAGCTCTGGGACTTTGACTACCTGATCACCAAGGATGTGCTCGGAGAAGACGACAAACTTGAGGACTTTTTGACGCCGAACACTGAGACCATGGAGGACGCGTGGTGCGACGAGGCGTCCGCGCAGCTCAAGAAGGATGACATTATTCAGCTTGAGAGACGTGGCTACTATCGTGTGGACAAGGGCCTCGACGACTGGAAGGAGGGAGAGGAGGGTCCCAAGGGGAATAGGCTTGTGCTGTTCTGCATCCCCACTGGAAAGACTGGTTCCAAGTAAGAAGATATATTTGTCGAGTCTGCTCTTGGGATGCCTTTCTCGAACCTAAAATCGGACCCTTTGCAAACAACAGTGGAAACGTGTGGGTGCCCATGTGATAGCCCATGTGATACTACAAGTGTTCAGATCTCATGCCACCCCAGTAGCTGCCTTTTCTTGCCTACTAAGTGTTCAGCCATGGTGAACACTTGTCCTGACAGTCTGGTAATCTGAGACGAATCTGGGCTCACGAAATTTCCTTTTTCGTTCGTGATCCTAAGCTGGGGCAAGCTGGAGCTGTAGCTGATTTGTCCTGAGCTTTCCCCGATCCTTCCCTGAGCTAGGGTGATTCCATACGCCGCCGCTGCACAGCCCCAGAGGCCCGTTTTCAGTTCCCCCGGCCAAGGTTTCCTTTCGATATTCCCCGGAGTGTCCACATTTCTAGCATATACTGGTACACGTTATGGGATAGTACGTAACCTGGTCTAATTCCAAAGACAGTACGTAATATCCTGGTACCAAAACTGGGATGGTATTTAGTATACCAGTATATTATAAAGAATGTCTAGGTGTATAGTAGCCTTCTGCCTCGTGGTAAAGTAACCCCTATTTCCACCACACAGAACCCTAACCCTCGCGCTCCGAATCGTCAAGTCGCATCCACGGATCGCATTTGTAATATCGCTATCCAATTGAAAACAACGCAAATAGGCACAAATCAACCGATTCTGCAATAAAATTACGATTGACTACTACTATCACTGCCCGGCTAAGCCGTTTCTGCCTGACTAATCTGCCCATGAACCTCCCTGGCTCGGCGCAGGCGCTTGCGACCGTGTGGAACGGGTTGCTCGCGTTGTCTTCGCGATGCCTGCTGTTGTCGGTGGAGAGCTTGTGGCTTTCAAGGGGGCTGTGCAGAGGCGCGGCGACAGCTTTATCTATAACAGCGCGGTGTCTTCGCCGTCGGCATCGCCTTCGAGGTCGTGGTCATACGCGACAGCGCGCGGCGGGCCATTCTCAGCCATCTGCGCACCCAGTTAGCCCGGCAAAAGGTGCAGCGAATGAATTCTTACCTCTGGGCGACGGAAGCGACAACGCGCGCAACGGTCGAATCGGCGATTTGTCTTGTTGTGGGTGGAAAATGCGGTTGCCGGTGCGGCAGAATTGTGTGGAAAATAGGGGTTACCGTAGCACGAGGCAGAAGGCTACTGTACACCTAGACATTCTCTTAAGAAAGGCTTTCTGACGAAGCCGGAGAGGTCCCCCCCTCACCCAGCACGACTCTGCATGGTGGTGTCCGTGGCCCTAGGTGGGTCTACGTCAGGACACCTTCCACACCGTCTAGCGGCTGGCTGGGCACTGGTTACACATGCACCATAGCCCGCACTACCTCATGGTCCTCCTAGGCGTCCCCTCTGCCACTCCGGCAACGTGACGGGCACGGCTTTTTTTTCAGCACACAAACGAGCTGGGGCATGACAGCGGGTAGAGGGACGCCACTGTAGTAACGGGACGAAGTTTGTAAGGAAAGATGCACTCAAAGATATCAACGCTACTCCCGATATCGTCTCCAAGACTGGCTAGGCCATACAGGATCACCGAAACGTATGCGGCCGTTTTCATCTTTTGTTCCGGGCCCGGTTTGCGCCAGCAGACTTCAGCATCAGCTAGTCGTAGAACCCCTCCTCGGCTAACATGTTGAAGAAGCAGGCCCGTCCTGGCTCGATCGTCCAGCCTGCCATTCCATCTTCATTGAGAAAGCCATATAGTCTAAAAGAGTGGAAGTTGGGATGGCAGTGATTGGGGGCCTTCTAACTGCAATTGAATCCCGGGCGTTAGCACCGCTGACGCTTTAGAAACCTGTATGGCACTCAGGATATATTGCATATCGGTCGCTGATAAGTTCCCGAGCTATACGGGACTAGTTTTAGGCTCTTCAACAGGAACTGAAACTACTAACAAGCCTGTGCTGGTCTACTATGTCATATACTGTATTGTGCCGGGATACAGCATACCATCTTACCAAACAGACCAAGGTGCCATGTATTATCCTGCGTCGTGTACTAGTAGAGCTCGGGACACAGCCCTTCCTCGTCGCTCACTTTGCCGACCCTAGACGCCTAGCTGCCCCCTCAAAGGCGACGAGACGTCCAGCTCCTCATTGCCATTGAGTATGACGAAGCGATGGACCCTCACCCCGCAGACTTCGTCTATCCCGTGCCAGTTCTGCCAGTGGACTATCGCGGCGCCGCCGAACCACATCGTCTTCGCAACGGATGAACGACCTGATGCTGACAAGCCTCCAAGACGTTGCGGGCCGCCAAGCTACCACGGTAGACAAGGCGGAGTTCAGCAATTTCGGTGTTATGAATACCACAGGGCCAGTGGCATGGACGGAGGTTGTTTTTCAGCTTCTTCAGGAAACCGATGGGAACTTGAAGGGATATAAGGATGTTGCGCGCATCAAGGAGCCGAGGTATTTTGGAGGTATAGCTATCTTGCTGTTAGTAAGCTTCCGGGCGGCCTATCTTGACGACTGAGGTTGGCGGCTGCGGAAGTATGCCCTTGTTAGGCATTTGTTTGTTGGATGGAAGAAATCGACTTGAGGAGTTGGAGTGTGAAGCTAGGGGCTAGGGCTGGGGTTGGATAGTTATGTCTCGGTAACATCTGTCTCGCTGGAATCTGAACTGGCGCCTGAGAGGGTATCGGGGGCTGCTTTGTCTGTAGTTAAAAGTTTCAATAAAGCTAGGACCTCCCCCTCCGCCGGACACCGACCATGACTCTTCTGGCTCAACCTCGCACGCTCGCCGGACCCTCTCACCACAACAACGCGGCGCCCGACGCCCTGCGCGCCCGCAGAGAGCGCCAGACGGCACAGGGGCACAACGTCTCCCGCGCCCAAGAGTACCTCAGCGCGTAGCCGACTACAATGCAAGATTCGTCGTCGGCATGGACTTGGCGCATTCAGTCCCGCTCACGCACTGGACGAAAGTGCTTTAGCGCATGACGGAAATAACCCGCCGAGAGTTCGTGGCGAGCAACCCGCCGCCGCCGCGCCTTGGACTAGACGGCGGGATATCGACGAGCATGATGCGGCTGCTGGAAGAGCCCTACCACATACTTGCCGCGGTATCGCCTCCCCGGCCGTTTATTGCGCCGCGCGATGACAGCGGTGGATACTTGGGGGCGAGGGCCCGAAGGACTTCGGCCTTCCCGTTGATCATCCTCAACCCCTCTGACTGTTGTGCTCACAGCGACCTGCCCGTAGTAGCTGCAGTGTTTACCAAAGTCCCCGCCAACTTCTTCTCCAATCTGCCTTGCCAATATCCCTCTTTCTTACACACCTTATGCACCTGCACTACTACCACAAAAATTTGTACTCAGTCTTATAGGTTGGAGTGAGGCGACCAATTGCACTTTACTACATAGAAGCTGTCCCAGCGCAATAGGAAGCACGCTTGATAAAGGGCCACGATGGGACGATCCGGTGCCCTAGGGCAACTCCCATCTTCTGTTTCCACCTTACGCTGCCAACCATACAACGCCTCACCTCCTTAATAAACAACAGTACTTAGTAAAATATGGCTATTTCATCGATACTTTCTCTTTTCCCATTCTTGTTCATCGCAGTAACCCAAGCATACACTACTTTTAACACGAAGTGTGCAGGCCCTCCCTCTTCGTTCAGCTTCGTCTCAGAACCAGATTCCCGGGGCACTTTCAAAATCCTCTGGAGCTCCCTTTTCGCAATTTTTGCGTGCACGTGGACTACTCAGCATCTCAATGTCCCCGAGCAACGAAGCGGCCGCAACCCTGGCTGGAAAGGAGATATCTGGTGGGGGCTCAAGGATGCGTACGGAAGCCTCAAGCTGGCTCTTATCACCGTGATCATGCCCGAGGTTGTCATCGCCGTTGCCTGCTCTGACCTTATAGCAGCGCGCGCGGATCATTCGGACATGAAGCGGGAATTCGGGCATGATCCGGTCCCTTGGACTCTCTCCCACAGCTACTACGCGAACATGGGTGGGTTCGTCATCAGCGCAGCAAAGTCGGAACACCACCTCCCAGGTTCTGGCACGCCAGCGGCCGAGCCTAGTGTGTGTGCCAACAAACGCTACAAATGCTACCACCTCACCGCCAAATGCATTCTCAACCTCAGACGGATGGGCTACCTCGAAAGTTTCCCACTCCTTACCGAAGAAGAACTCGACGATAAATCCAAAGGAGATGCTCTGATCAAGGCGATCGCAGTTGCGCAGATTTTATGGACCATTACCGAAATCCTCGCCCGCGCTACCCAAGGTCTCGCAGTATCTCTACTTGAAATTACGGTGCTAGCCTACGCCGCTTGTGCCGTCGCCGTTTACGCCCTGTACTGGAGGAAACCGAAGAACATTAGAACGGCTATGGTTGTTCTTAAATACCTGGACGATATTCCAGAACCGGTACTATCGGCAGCACAAACGGGACTGGCCAACGAGAACTTAGCTTCGTATCTATTCTTTGACGTTGCTAGAAACTCCGACCTTCGCCGCCGGAGCAAGCGTCCGGCCGGCTCGCCAATCTCCCCTTTGGCGCTTCACGCGATCGTCCGCAAATCAGGAGGTGCTCTACCGGGGATGGCGATCCCCATTGTGGGGTATGCGGCTACAACGCTTTTCGGAGCGGTTCATCTCACGACGTGGAACTTCCATTTTCCAACGACAGCTGATCAAACTGCATGGAAATGCGCTAGCCTCTACGCAACAATTCTTGGGCCCCTGCTGATTTCGACGATCGTTTTGTTGGCCCTTGTCAAGGACAAACTGCCCCGAGCGCTGACCACCACTAAGTTGGATGTGGAAAAGCTCAACAGAGCTGTACATGGCGTCCTGAGCCTTGGTTATATTCTCGCCCGTCTTCTCATGTCTGTAGAGATTATCCGGACATTCTTGTATCTCCCCCCTAGCGCGTTTGTTGACACCTGGGCGTCAAACATTCCTCATTTCTCTTAGACAGAGAGCATGGAGGGTCTGCGGTTAGCTACTGTAGCGGGAAATGCGGGCGTGGAATGATTTGGATGTGTAGTGTGATACTTGGTTGTTTGATAATGGAAGTTGATTTCATAATAGGTGTTTGCAGCGGAACGGAGACTTCTGATTGGCCGGATAGGCCGCGCACACAAGCCAAGAATGAAAAGAGTTGGGGTTCTAGCCTGTAGCCATCGCAGCCACGGTGTTGTGAGTTGCGAATAGCTTCAATCGGGCGCGACGGAGAGTTGAACTGGGGAGCCCAGAGAATTGAAAAGTGAACAAGCAAAAGCGATCACTTGATAGCTCGGAATTTGAAAACTAACTCTCATTCTTGCCATTGATGTAGGGTAGGTGCCCTGGAGGGAAGAACTGACTACCCCTTTCGCTGCGGCCAATCAGAGAAGTGTTCGTACTAGGCAGGCAAGGCAGCAAAGAAACTGCCGGCCGCTTTCCATGTGCATTCGAGAGTGTACTGGACTTCGGTGGCTTGGTGGATGGGTAGCTGAAAGCTCCGTACAGACAATTCTAATACCGACCCAGAGGCTGGACTATAATCTACGCTAGCAGTGTATATAGACCCGGAGTTTGGTAAAGCATTATATATCTTTCAAGAGCTAGGGAATACGTCAGCTGAAGGTGTCACGATGGAAACTGTTACATGGGGACATCCAGAGGTCGCAATGTCTTTATTAATTTCTAGCCTCTGAGTGCCCTAGAAGCACCCTGTATTAAAGGGACTCTCCAGAAGGCAGGAGCAGGATTAGCCACGTACCCTACAACTGCAGTCACCGGCAGCACCCTGCAGCTGCTGGCAGCGTGCCTTACAGCTACTGCCCTGGAGCTTCGGCCCCACTGAGCTGAACCTTCTAGAATGCTCTAGGGCTTGCAGGGCCCCTGTTGCGCCTCGAAGGTTCTGAAATCTAAAGGGCTCCACAGCCCTGAAACCACTGTAGCGGCCTCTATAGGAGGTGTAAGTGTAAGACTTAAAGGGCAGAGGCTGACTTAAGTCTCAAGCGCTAAGGTAAGTAATACCAATGTGCAAAAGAAAAGTTAAGACTGCCGTCAGAAAGAAAGGGGTTCTGGCCAGGGCTAGAATACCATGGAGGTGTGGATGACAGAGCTTAATGGAGCTTAGCAGAGCTGAGCTCTGGTGTGGGCATCCGAGCTGAAAGGAGCTCAGGGGAGCTGAACTGACGAAGTCAGTTCAGTGTGGGTCACAATTGCCACACCATTTGCCACCGTTCACAACTACCATAGTAGGCTCTCTGGCTTCGCCAGAAAGCCACAAAGACTAGCAATACAATCAAGCAGTTGCAACCCCCATCAATTTCACCGAATCCAGAGTGCTGCGCTTCTGACAACTGCTAATTCTCAAAAATGGGACTATGTTGGCCATGTTTATATATGGAACCAATTCTGGGCCCACTCGGTTAGAGTTGAAGCAATTCAGCATGCTGCGGCCAGCCTGCCGAAAACGGTAATTAGGGTGAGCTGTGGCTGTTTGTCCTGATTTGTCCTGAGCTTTCCCTGATTCTTCCCTGAGCTAGGGTGATCCCATACGTCGCCACTGCACCGCCACACCTCAGAGGCCCGTTTTCAGTCCCCCGGCTAAAATTTCCCTTCGATATTCCCCGTGGTGTCCACGTTTCTAGCATATACTGGTACATGATGTGGGATAGTACGTAGCATCCTAGTCTAATTCCCGGGATAGCATGTAGTATCCTGGGACCAAAACTGGGATGGTATTTAGTATACTCGTGCATAATTCCCTGGCTTAGAGAATACCAGTATATAGTATACCAGTGCATAACAGACTAGCTCAGAAAGTGTACCTATACTAACGTTCGCGCTGATTTCATCCAAGAATAGCTATTTGTGATGTAAAAGCCTTTCTGAGCGCTGCGATTGTTTTCAGATCTTAAAAGACTGGGTAGTAGCAGTACGAAGTGATTTTAGCTAGCAATCCGAAACCTGGACCCTTTGTTCACACCGAACCCCCCCCCCTTTTTTTTCCCGCGACATTATCGCTGAGGCAGTATGTGGAGCTGTCTCAGCCATATTGGGCTATCCTATCAAGCAAATTGCGATAAAAACAATAGCCTACACCTACCCCTTTATCCTGGCTGCCCCCTGAGCCATGTAGAACCTCGGGGCCGGGGCCACCGAGTCCTGTTGTCATTTTTGGACCGGATAAGTCCTAGACTTGCCGCGGTAGTCGGTCGCTAAAAAGAAAAGAGCCTCATCCGAAGATGGTTAGGCTATAATCAGGCTCGCTTCACTCTCGGCTCACCTTCGGCTCACTCTTGCTCACCCCTAGCTTACTAAACCACGAAATTGTCAACTTTACGCAATGAGGGTCAGATTTTGGGCTAAATAGAGGTAGCCCATTTTTGCCTGGAAAAAGAAAATGGTAGCCCTAAGAAATGGACTTGATAACTAAACCAACGCAAAGTTTTAAGATGCTCTGGTACGCCTTACTACTCTCAGATTGCCCCAGGACATCTCTAAGAGAAGGGGAAGAAGTAGAACATAACGAAAGGATTGGTTGCTCTATGTGGACCAACTAGCTACTTCGTCTAAGTTGACTAATTCTCTAACCACGGCTGCCAATTACCTCGGGTGGATCGCTAGCAAAGCTTGGAGACTATTTACAGTCTTGCCCTTACCGTCCTGTTCTCGCCATCTATTTATGTTCCTTGAAGTTTCCCAACAAAACAGCCTTGCGTAAGCTCCGACCCACAGCCCTCTAAGTCGAAGTCCGGTGCTTTTTGGCCTTTGTATCCTTGTCGGTCGGTGGTGCTTCTGGTCTCGTCCGCGTAAGCAAGATCGAGTATGTCGCTTGGTGTGAGGCTTGCAATGTCGTAATCCCGGTGCCAAACCAAACCGTTCTCCAGAATTGTTTGATGTATGGCAACAGCATTGACATCTGTGCACCATACTCCCGACAATGAATTGTCGGGGGCCAGGTTGGTTGAACGTTGTGATGGATAGGCGTAAACCGCCTCCACAAAGACTCTGGAGTTCCCCATCCAATTGGAGCCCGAGCTAGATTTGCCCATTCCTCCTCTCGTCCCGGGGGTATGATGTAGCTTGCCTCGCCTGGTGCGGATGGCAATGCTGGTTGGAACTTGAACAGCAATACCCCAACATGCTCGTGGTCGCCGCACTTCCATAGTGTCTTAAGCTTGCTTTCCACGGTTGGACCCGGGACCGGCTGCAAAACATCGCTCTTGAACACAGCCCAGAGGAAGCATCGTAAAGGGCTAAACCCCGTCCACAGGATTGGAAGGGATACCTGGCGCGGGGCGACTTGGTTTGCTGTAACGGATCCGTAGAGCATCCCGTGTCTGATGTCCTCAGTTCCCTGAAAAGCAATCCCAACAGATGCATCTGTGCCGTGGTAAACGGGAAGGGCTCGGAACGAAAAGTGTGTCGGATCGGCATTTCTTTCGTGCATGTTGGCAAGATGTTCCATTGCCCTGGTGGTTGGGTTCCCATTCCAAGCTTCGAGAACTGTCGACCCCACAAGTTGTAGTTGGATAATCGGGCATGGCTCGGTATTGGCGGATGGCTGTCCCGTGGTGGATCCGAGCACCATAGTTGATGATCCTTCAGCAGAGGGATGTCTCTCTTCATTCCCAGGTTGGCTGGCGTGTTGCTGCCCGCTGGCTGGGGTATTTGGGTCTGCTTGCTCTGGGTGGAATGGGACTGCGTGGGCCGCGGCCTCTTCAGCCCAATGGGCAATGCCATCAATGACGTCGAGCATTGCCTCCCTTGCTGAGCGCAACCTAATGAACTCGTCGGCCAAACCGTGGATACCGACCAACTCATCAAACGCCTGAGCTTGGGAGCGAATGAGCTCAGACGCGTCGCTTGAAAGGAGTTGTTGCATTGAGAAAAGGAAATCATCAATGCATCTCGGTGGCAGGTCCAGGTTCGTGCTTGCTAAAAAATCCCTGGGAATATTCCACTTGATGACGTCGCTGATCGCGAAGCCGCTGCCCCGGTCGACCTTGTACTGGATGTGGTCTGCAAGGGACTGCGTAAAAAATGGTGCTGCATGGGAAGCAGCAACCGTATGTCTTCTGGAGAAAAAGGCTTCGCTCATTGCCCAGTCGATGCGACTGCGCGCTGCGGCGTGGGTAGGTTCGCAGTAAACTTGAAGAAAGGGGAGGAAATTCCGGGAATTTGATCAAGATGTCTGAAAAATGAGACTTGCTCGGAGAGATTTGCTGGAGACGAATTAATATAGTGCTAGAAATAAGGTCCCTTAGATGGTTTTGGCAGTTGCCACATGAGCGCTTCCTTCGCTACCAATCGACCCTGCGAGCTAGTCTCAATGAATAGGCAGCTACAAATGAGTTGCGCCGCAAGCTGTCGCCACACTCGGCGCTCGAGGGACGGGTACGCGCCACCCTTGCGGGAAACGAAATCATCGATGATATGGTCAAGCCAGGCGTGACGTTTCACGGTACGGCCTTGTCCAACGTCGCGTCCATCATCCGGCATGGTTTCAAGATGCCCGGTAAGCTCGTGGACGGTAACTTGGTGGCGTCGCCGCGCTCTGGCATCGCGTACAACAGGGGCATATACAGCTCGCAGGCCGCCTTCTACGCCCTGTCATACGCGAGTGGGCAGCGACAGCTGACACCGCTAGGGGAGGTGCCCAGTATGCGACTGTTTGTGTGCGCAACCGTCATGGGCCGGACGTTAAGGCCTGACTCGGTGCGGGTATGGACGCGGCGGCGGCGGCAGCGGCAGTGCATGGCCCGCTCGTGCAGGGTTATGATGCGCATTTCGATGGGCAGTTTGAATACACTGCGCACGATGGGCAGGCTATGCTGCCGTGTTACGTTGTGCATCTCGACTTGGGCAGCGAGGAAGCGAAGCGGGCTTCTTCGGGGCGCAAAAGAGAAGCAGCGGGAACGATCCCCGCATTCCGACGGAACCGGTATTGAGTCCTGGTGATGTAAAGCGGGAGAAGGAAGCGAAGAAGGCGGCGGCCATGAAATGGTTTCCGTATGGCTTTGGCAGCGCGACTGGAACCCACTTGGTAATTCAGGAAGTCGGAGCTATTAGCGACGACGAGGAGGAGTATGGCGACTGGCAGGACGAGCGACATATGTCCGCAGCGAGAACAGGGACGCGAATGTGAATGCGGGAGTGGGAGAGAGCGAGTACTACGATATGGCTTTGATGAGGATGGTAATCCAATTCGTAGGAAGAGGGGGATGTTTCTGGATCAGTACCAAGGCGCGCGGAACGCTCAGAAATGAAGGTGCAATAGGTACCTTATTCTGCTTGGTCTGCGAGGCGTGAGGTGACGGTGAGCAGTGAGGTCAAAGATCAGGAGATGTGTGGGCCTGGCACCGTACTCCCGATATCACTCTGCTACATACGTGTAAAATGTAAAATGCGAACACCAGACAGCGCGGACTGCCCTGCGTCTCTCCCTTTTTCAGAAGGGATCCACATGGCCCACATGGCGGGCTTGTGCATTCTCCCCTGGCAATCTCTCGGCAATCATCGATCGTTGGCAGGCTTGGCACAGACCGCCTGTGAAAATCATCGTTGTGACATCATTACTTCCCAAGCTCAAGCGCTAATCGCACCAATCTCGCGTCCCGCCCACCGAGTCCTCAACACAACCATTTTTTCGCAGTTTTGCTTGCGCATTCCTCGCGCATCTCGCCCGAGCACCTTGTCAGACCTTTGCCAACGCGCCGCTCCGCTCCTGTGCTACAGCTCGAGGTCAATCATCTGTTTTCTCTGCTTTTCTTCTTCTTCTTCATCGCTTCATACGAGATATTAGCTTCTGGCTGTTGGGCGACCCAAGTTCGCACCCCTTATTTGGCCGACCTTGAGCCAACATGGCGAGCGGTAGCCACTATAACCGACCTCCCCCTCCTCCCCCGCCAGAGGAATATCAGATGCAGCCACCGCCAAACGGCAACGGATACTACAGTAACGCGCCCCCTTATGACAATGGATACGCCAACGGCCAGTATCAGCCGCCTCCGGGGCCTCCTCCCGCGGACCCGAAACAGCAAAACCCCGGCTATGGCGCACCCCCAACCTTTGACCAAGCCTTCCAGGTCCAAAAGCCAAAGTGGAACGACCTTTGGGCAGGAATCCTGTTCCTTATTACCTGTGCAGGATTTGTTGTAGTGTCAGCCATTTCCATCCAAGGCTACGGTATGTAATATAAGAAGGGATGCTCAACAACCGTGATTATAAAAACAGTTGCTAATCTAGAACAATAACAGCGGCAACACGGCGTCAAAACTCTGGAGGCCTCAATGGGCAGCTGAACTCCTTCAGCCTGACTACCCACACCATCTGGCTCTTCTTTTGGATTCTTCTCACTGCCATTGCTTTCAGTTACGCCTATCTTCTGGTCGCCCGCAAGTTCACAAAGCAGTTCATTTGGATCACCGGCATACTAAACATCGTGTGGGGTCTGGGAACGGCCATCTATATGTTATACCGTCGCTACTATTCGGGTGGCATAATCTTTCTTGTCTTCACCATTTTCATGGCTCTGGCCTTCTATACCTGGATCTCGCGCATTCCATTCAGCGTCTTGATGCTCCAGACGGCAATTGACGTGTCCAAAGCCCACGGCCACGTTTACACTGTCTCTGCCATTGGAGGCTTGCTGGGCGCAGCTTTTGGGGCTTGGTACTCTGTTACCCTCGTGGCCGTCTACGTCAAGTATCAACCCAGCTCGAACAATGCTGCCTGCGCAGAGGGTGCTGGAGGCTGCAGTCAAGGGAAGGTGATTGGCTTGATTGCCTTCATCACCTTTGCAGGATACTGGATCTCGGAGTGGCTGAAGAATACGATCCACACAACCATCTCGGGTGTCTATGGCTCGTGGTACTTCAACTCGAGGAACTATCCCACCAAGGTCACGCGCGGCGCACTCAGGCGTTCCCTCACGTACAGCTTCGGAAGTATCAGCCTGGGTAGCCTCGTTGTCGCCCTTATCAACTGTTTGCGCCAACTATGCTCGATTGGCCAGCAAACGTCGGCTCAGCAGGGTGATATCTGTGGGTCTATAACGTGGTGCATTGTCGGTTGTCTCATTGGCATCCTGGACTGGGCAGTGCAGTTTATCAATCGCTATGCTTTTTCTCACATTGCCCTGTACGGGAAGGCATATATCCCCGCGGCCAAGGATACCTGGCGGTAAGTTTCTATGCCGCCTCTTCTCCCATAACTCGGCCTGCCACTGCTCTGTTGTTACCGCATGCTGACTTTCTCTTAGAATGATCAAGGACCGCGGCATTGATGCTCTGATCAATGAATGCCTCATCGGTCCCGTGTTGAGCATGGGAGCTATGTTTGTTGCCTACGCCTGCGCATTGCTCGCATATCTCTATATGGTGCTCACAAGTCCGGCATATAACTCCACAGGAGGGTACACGCCCGTGGTGGTAGCATTCGCGTTCCTCATCGGCCTGCAGATCTGCAACATTGTCACAACGCCGCTAAGCAGCGGCATTGATACAATATTTGTAGCGGCTGCGTGGGACCCGGAGGTAATGATGCGCGACCACCCCGACTTGTACCAGCGCATGATACACGTGTATCCGCATGTCCAACAAGCGATTCACGCTTGAGATCAAAAGGGGGGGGAGGGGGGGGCAGAGGGTTGGAACGGCTTAGCGAACGTGCATTAGGTCGAACGAGTTTTGCTAAGTCGTGGGAAAACAGGTTTCCTTAGGATATGCTGTTAATGAACTGGGTTATACGGCTCAAGGAGGATTCGGCGGACAAGGAAATATACCACATGGATCGCTGGATCTGAAGCATGGATCGTTGGCTTCACTGGGACCCACTGTAGTAACTTGACTACAACAATTTTAACTAATACTTGCAATGAAGAATCACGCGATTCACCGGCATCGCACGACACGGGGCCCGGGTCCATGACAGCCCCTCCTCATCCCCCGTACGAAATTTACCAAAAAAGGCCACGCCCTCACTGGATGCGCATTCCCCGGCCCTGCCCATGGTGCCTGTCCCGTCCCGTTGGGTAGGTAGGCACTTTGAGCCACCATAGTCCGGAGCGCCGGGTACTCTTCCAATCGGGCCTTACTGAGGGCAAAATTCTAGGCTGCGTTGGTGGGTGCAGCTTTCTGGTATCATATCTACATTGTAACTCTCTATGAGCGTCCATCCTTGGTTCGCACCCAACCGGATGGGGAAATGGACAGGTAACCCCAAGAAAGCAGGCACGGTTTCTCTCAAACTAGTTTGGTTAGGTATGAAAAGATACGGTCGTTATCCTCATTGGTGACTACTAACCAACCCGCCGGAAATTGGGAGTCAAAGTGTCCCACGCATTGCGGGTATATCCAACTGTTCATCATCGTACCAACCCGAGCTTATACATCGCCCATATTCATGCATCTGGACACCCCAAGCTCACTTCCCAAGCTCTCACTGCGCCCTAGACGGCGACGGCATACGCTGCAACCCGAAGCTTCCAGCCGAAGCCGTGTCTTTGGTAGGATCCTCAACCCACTTGACGCCTCGGGCCGAGTCCCTCTGCCGCTCAAGCCTATTCTTCTTCTGCCTCTCCCGATAGAACAACAACGCCAGACCCGCAACAAGCGCCAGGCCAATGACCGTCCCGACGACAATCCCAGCAATGGCCCCCTTAGACAGCACCACACCGCCTGAGACGGGCTTCGGCGTAGCGCCCGGCGTGGTCAGGGGCGGCCCGTTGTCGCCGTGGCCGGGGAGGTTGGTGGGGACGCCGGTGGAGGTCGGGGCGGGCACGTCCTTGTCGTCGGTCACGTTGAAGCAGGGGATCTCGGTAGTGAAGGACTCGGGGCGCACGTAGGTAATGTCGGCGCAGGCGTAGAAGGTCTGGTTGCCGGGCCGGTCGAAGTCGGCCGTGTACTTGAGCTGGATAGTGGCATTGGTGCCGGGGGCGATGTCCGAGGGGGGGTCGGCGACGCGGAAGCACGTGTGCCCCGGGTCGATCTCGGTGATGGGGATGGTGTTGAGGATGAAGTTGAAATCGGACTGGGTCTGGGGGTCTGGGGGGCTGTGTCAGGGGGTGATGGGGTGGGAAGTGGGGCTGGATGGCCTACCATTTTTGAACGAGATGCTTAGATGTGCACTGTAGGAATCATCCTGGGCCGTGAGAGAGACCTTCCCTCCAGCTGTTGGGTAGTATGTTAGTAACGCAATGGTTGGGCTTGGGGTGTTCGCAAATTACTCAGGGGAAACTCGGTGCGGTTCACAACGCTGTCGACGGAGCCACAAGGAGCGGTATTGTCCATCTGGGCCGACCAGACACGGTCGGGGGGCCACATAAAGGAGGCGGGCCCCATGTCGCCAGAGGTTGCCAGGACATTGGAGGCAGCAGCAATAATTACTGCGAACCAAAAGGAAGCCATTTGGACGACTGCTTTCTACTCCTTCTCGTGTTAAAGGCAAGAAGGGCGGTGTTGATCGACTCGAGATTGGGGAGAGCGGGGGGGAGAGGCAAGTACGGCCGGCTAATGTCGCACGGCCAAGGCATGCTAAAGGGAGAACACACCGTCTTTTTATCTCTTTGCTCCCGGTCGCCACCCAAAGGTCCAGGCCTGTGCTTCGAGGACTGTAGAAGATCTGGCGATGGATGGATGGTGGCTGCCCGGAAGTGGGGGGTATCATCTGTCAGTCAGATGGCAAGAAACGATCCATGGATTCACCCCGCTGAAAGCATTGGCGCTGCAGCTTGTGTCTGGTTCCGAGTTCCTTGTGGGAGCCCACGGCCTGCCACCATCAGTGTGTGCCGGGGACACTAAATGGCCGCCAATGACACCTTCCAAGAGGGAATCTGTCAGACTCCGCAGCTGCTGGAAGGGGCATGAGCCGTCCTCTTGGCGTTCACTGCATGGTCTGTGTCGTGTCGGCGGTGTGGTGTGGTTGGTCACTGGTGGTGCGGTGTCGGAACTAATCAGATCATCTGATAAATTGGCTTGGCTGAATCCACTTTCCAAGGTTCTTATCAGATCCTTTGGCATGCCCTGATTGGATTTCATGCCAATGATATCGGTTCGCTGCCCGCTGGCCCAAGGCCTGACAGGAGGCAGTGACAAGACTTCCATTTTTAGCAAGAGCATTGAGGAGCCGGCATCGTTGTGTTGCGAGCTGCCGGTGCAGACAAGAACATCAAGTCGCCAGGCGTCCGCCCTCTTAAACCAAGCATCCCCTCCCAGGGATCGCCCGCTTCCTCGAGACGTGCCATTTTGCCTGTAAAATCAATCTTGGCTTGCAGAACCCAAATCACCCGACACCCATTTTGTTCTTGGCACAGACCATTCGCCCTTCTATCTTATCTGATCTGTCCCAGCTGTGATTCCTATCATTCTGATCATCAGCCATCGCGACATTCCCAATAGGTGTTTGTGCTATTTGCTGCAATGGCCCCCTTTCGTGTCTCTGTTCTACTTGCCCTTCTGGCAGCCGTTGTAGTCCAGGCTATCGTGCCTGAGGTCGACTACGCAAGCCCTGCTGCCCTCGTACACCGTCAGGCCCCGGGCACACCACAATATGCCTGTCACGAAAGCTGCGGTAATCATTACCTCCCGTCCAAGAACACGGAACACGCCGACTCCAATGCTACCTCCTAGTTCTTGTCACCGCTGACATTCACCTTCTAATTTCAGGCAACGCGCTCGCAGCAGGACGAGCAGAAGGCCACTGCGAGAATTCCACCTGGGTCGGCTACTACGAGGCCTGTCTCGATTGCGCCCTGGACTTCGACATCTGGAAGTATTACGAGAAGGGGGTGACGGCTGCTGCCTCGCCGTGCAGCCTAACTCCCACTCCGTCGCCTTCCGGCCCAGCATCAGCTCCTTCGTCTATTACGGGTGGTGTTCCATCTATCACCACAAATCCTTCAGCTATTGCACCATCCACTACACCGCCGATCACGAGTTCAAGCGCAACTGGGAGCGTTGCTGGTGTAACCAGCGTATGTGTCGCCTTGGTGTTCAAGAAACCTAAGGTACTCAAGGGACCAGTGCTGATTTATTCTGATGTTAGTCCACTGTAACGGCAGGTGCTCCCGTACTCGGAGTAGCGACCGAGCTGCTGTCGGGTGTTTGTCCCCTTTTATTCGCGTTTCTTGGGGCTGCCGGAGTTTGGTGAAGGGGTAAGGGGTCCTGAAGACCCACAAAGTCAACGCACTTGCCGAACCAAGGTAGGTTTGGATTAACTACAAATGCCTTCGCGGGATTGCAGAATTTATCATTACATCACAAAGTTTATATCGGATCCATGGTCATTTATCAACCGGCTTGGGTAGCCCCACACAATGTGAATCTGCAGTGTAGGCAAAGGAGAGGAGCCCCTGGCTTATCACGGAATTCTCAAAATCGTTTCTTCCACCCTTGGTCCATGGCTTCGCAATATTTGTCACTTAGTCTACGTCCGATATTTAGTCCTGACTTGGGGTGAGTCGTGAGTCAGCGTCAAACTCACAGCAAGAGATTCGAGTTCACACCGAACTTTCTGAAAGTGGAACCGCTGCCATGGAAATCTCGATGCAGTTTGTTGAAGAATACCAAAGTGGCAAAGCTGTGTGAAAGAGTGATTGTGAGTTTTACAGGTTGGACCGGCTAATCCAGCTCTGCCTCGGCCGTGGTGATATAACAACCATGATGCTCTATTTGGCGACGCCAGAACGTCTGTCTGTGAAGGTCGGGATTGTAGATGTTGAACTGGTGCAGCAAAACCAGCAAACAAACAGAAAAACAGGGGTACACTCTGTTGGAGTGTGCAGACTTCCGATCGGAGGGAAGGATGAGGTAACCGAGTAATAAGAGAACAAATCGAGTAGCAAATCGAGTACCAAACCGAGTAACAAATAAACAGAGAACTCAGTCACAATCACGGCTTTCGTGGTTCTTTTTCGTGGAACAAAGTCGCATGCCTCCATTAAACTATCTTTGATCGGGGGACCCCCCTTATATGGGGGCCTCCCACGTGAGAAACCTAGCGAGCAGCGAGAAGAAAAAGGAAAAGCGCGAAAAAAGAAACAGGGGAGCCACTTCATGAAGACATGCTCCAAGTCAATGTCGTGGTTTGAGGATCCATCCATCTAAATAGGTTCAATAGGAAGAGCGTTTCAAATCATTAGAATGTATTGCAACCCTGTATTGGTCTGGACGAAAGGTGACAGTTTTGGATTCTGTGTCACGGTTTGATAAACCTGTGGTTACCGTGTAATAAAGCTTGCAGGTGGTACCTACCTTATCGTTGGACATTGCAAGAGCAAGTTCTCACAGCTATTTCTTTCCAACCCAGTTGAAAACCATCCGTTGACCCACTGAGCAAATTAAGACATGGCACAGCAACGACTTGGACTTTCCTAAAGTACAAATTCAGGCATCAGTCTCCTCGATATTCCGACAAACAACCTTCCGATTCCTTCTTATCCGCCAATAATTCCGCCCAAAAATGGAGCCAAGCACCTCGTCTGTGAGTTTGAACCTTGAGATTAATTTCCATGTTTCATCTATCATTGAAACGAATCTAATCCATCTTCCCTCGAAGAAATTTCAGCGACGACGCAAGGTCAACAACTTCCCCTCCCAGGACGTTACAATTCGACCCCAGTCACGCAAGCCCCGCAACAGCGTCCCTCAGTTGAGAAACAGCAGTACAAACTCGCCGCATGCCCTTCCCACAGAACCTCTGGCACTGCAACCGAGACCCATCAGGGTACTGCCCAGAGAGTGTCCCATGGCAATACAAAGATATCTATTCAACGAGGACGACAGCATCCTGGCCATGTTCGCACACGTTACTCCCCGGGCGCCCCGAAACGTGGCCGAAGATTTGGAAGGCATTTTGAACAGACTGGATATTGGAGACATCAGCCAGTCAGCCTCGGAGCAAAAAGCTACTGAGAGTAAAGTCGATACGGAAATCTATGTCCCATCTCTAGAGGTCACGCCCAGCAGCAGCCAAGCGGACTACCAAGATGGTGGCTGCAAAGTACCGGATAAACCTGGGGAGGGAAGAACTAAATCAGATCAGGGTCGTGAGCTTTTTGGAGTGGGTTCTCAGTTTTCCTCTGGAAGCGCATAGATCATAGAGGCAGAAGGAGAGCAAAATAGTATTGGTTCTAGGCACCCGAGTACCTATTGAAGCCATCCAGAAAACCCAGATTACCCCGTAACATTGAAGTAACTTCCCCTGATCGGCTTGCCCAGCGCCGCGGCTGTTACAAATGTGGCCAAGTTGAAGCCAAATGTCTGTCCAACTTGGGTCCTAGACACGGTGAAAGTCGATGTCGTTTCGTAAAGCAACGATACGTATCGATGAGCGTAGGGTGGGTTCTCGGCAGGTGGCGCTGGCCCTGTGTAGGTGATTGGCCCCGTCGAGGATGAGGCCAAAGTAAAGACCCCGTTCACCGTCTGACCAGTTGCCTTGAAGCCGGAGATCAAGGCGTGTAAGTTGGTTCGACGAGCTCCGGCGCTGGGGTTTTGGAAGTTCGACGGTCTGTGTTCTGAGTCAGAGATATTCTGGACCATACTGATTACTTTTACAAGGGTTCATTACACGTCCTGATCTATTACGAAATTGGTCAGCTGATTGAGTTCTTGGCGGTTCAAGATGTCAATTACCTATCAACAACCACACGTATGTGCCATTCAGAGCCACGTCGCTGGTTCCGATGGTGGGTTGCTTTCCCGTTTCTAAACCGCCGGCTCAAGATAATTAGATTCGGCCCGTCACAGGGTTAGGCCAAGGCTAGAAGGGCGACTTGCCCGCTTTGGCCAGACTTGTGCCCGGAACGGTGACGACTTTGGTTCCAAAGACGACATCTAGGCGTTCCTTGACCTCAGGAGAGAATCCAGGCGGCGTTGCGGCTTGCGCCGCTGCAAGGCCGGCGAGGAGTAAACCTGAAGCAATTGACTGAAGAAACATGGCGAACGCTTTCGTGAAGTTGAATTAAGGTGCAGATGGGTATCAGGAAACCCCCGAGGCAACATGTGGGGGTAGATTGATGATTAAATGCTGTTCCCAGCTGGCGTCCCGAAACATCGACGCAAACTCTAGAGCCGCCGCAGCATATATCTGGATGGGTTATTATTCCCAATGACGAATGTAGCTATATCGGGTCAGGATGGTTGGCCTTCAGCGTTGCGCCCAGCCATGGCTAAATTGCCGACTGCCCAAGTTGCAACTCTGGTTTACGGCTTCATGAAAAAAAGGCGAATTCATCCGAATTGGCAAGGGAGCTATAGTGAGGCAATCTGCTGTTCCCCGCATTCGCCATTTTCACACAGAATGGCAGTCGTCGTCACGTCGGTTGTCCTTCCGGCAATCGAGCAATCGAGCAATCAAGCCAAAACGGGGACCGGTTTTTGTAGGCACGTGCACCTGACTGGTTAGATTTCACGCCCAAGTCCTTTTCTCCCATTGGATCGGAGACCCAGTCCAGGCCTGGATTAGGAAGTCGAACAAGGACGGCAAAGTGGATCGCCTAGCAGCCAGGACCCAGAAATAGCGCGTCTGCGCGATCTGACCAGAGCTGATCGACTGGGCCGCAACCGCCAAGGCCACGAGGACAATCTCCCTTTGTTAAGCGCCACTGTCGAGTTTCATGCCCAGTCCCGACGTCTTGGCCAGCGGGCTAATAAGGGCGCTTCGCCAAACCGCAAAGAGGTCGATGAGAAGAAGCCCCAGCAAATCGGTAGTCCTGGTCCCAGCGGACACTAGCCGCGGTGCAACGTCGTCGACAGGGGTCGCTGGCAAGCCCCTGGCATCCGAACTTCCCATGCACCGCTTGACAGGCGCGTGCAAGTGAATGTAAAACTCACATATATAATGACCACTCCTTTTATTGTGTTTGTGGTTTTTTATTGTGGTCACAAGCAAAGTCGAAGCACTGGCATTGTTTCGGTCCCCCTTTTCTTTGTTATTTCCTTGTCTGTCTTCTCAGTGCGTTTCTATTTAATTCTCTACATTATTTTGTTGCTGGTCAACTGTAAGCACGCACTGCCACTGCTTCTCAATCATCTATCTCTACCGGTAAACAGCCACGTAATCAACCCTCTCACTTTCAGTATCCACAAATCCGTCAAGATGGCCGTCCTTAAGCTGGCAAAGATGTTTCTCATGCGTACGGATTGATCTCTAATCTATCAGCACTGTGGAATGGTTCTAGCTAACAATGCAACAG
The DNA here is from genome assembly GCA_033439745.1 of Lasiosphaeria hispida. Taxonomy (NCBI): domain Eukaryota; kingdom Fungi; phylum Ascomycota; class Sordariomycetes; order Sordariales; family Lasiosphaeriaceae; genus Lasiosphaeria; species Lasiosphaeria hispida. Next base: position 3,040,313 of record JAUIQD010000002.1, on the reverse strand, counting down.
CCTCGAGCACTATTCGCTTGGTCCCCTACGTTCTTATTCTGCCAGTAATCCTCTTCCAAGGCAAGATAGCCTCTTGAATCCAGAGACTTTAAATACATTGCTGACGATACCACCTTAGCTCTGTCACTCTCTGGCTGTGCCTCGACCTCTCCAGCAATCCCAAACATCTACATTGTCTCACTCCAGTCGTCAAAGAACCTCACAACGCCTGTTGAGGTCCGCCTGGGTTATTTTGGTGAGCTCTTTCTCCCTCTCCTCTCTGTCTCTTTGCTAACACCCTGTTTCAAGGCATCTGCGGCGACGACGGAACCAGCCTGCGCTGCCAGCCTTCTTCCGGTGGCTCTGCCGAAGCTGTTGCGATAAGCCTGTTCCCCACCTTCGTCACCAACAGCACATCCACCCCCAAGAGCGGCGCCAACGCCACCCTCACGCCTGCCGATGTCAAGGACCTCGTCACAACAGCCCTGGACCTCCAGTCGCAGATATTCATCTCCATCCTCGCGGGCGCCGCCTTCCTCTTCGCCGTCGGCATCATCTTCCTCTTCCTCTTCAAGCGCGACGCCTCCAAGCCGAACGCAGCCAAGCCGCTCCGCGCCGCCATCTTCCGCCGCGGCACGTATGGTCTGCTGTACCTGAGCACCGCCCTCGTCTTCACCACGGCCCTGGCCACGACGGAGACGGCGGGGGCCCTGCAGTACGCGTCCAGCGCCACGCGAAACGCCCCGATCCTCATGCATGCGGGCAGGACGCTGCAGGTCCTGCAGTGGATGGCGTTTGGCTTCTCGACCCTGTTCACGCTGACGGTGCCCATCCTGGTACGGCCCGGAGTGGTTGCTGCTCTCGGTAAAGGGGAGGCCTAATTTAGTGATGGGCGGGGTTGTCGCAGCTATCTCCCTCAGATATTTCCTTTCTCTATTTCTTCGTTTTCTTGGTTAGGACATACTATGGCGGGGTTATGGGCGGGGAGTTTGGTGGTTTGCTTACTTACCTAATCAATGGAAAACTACTATGATCATATGATGACATCGTTGTACCAAGTCCTATTTCCGCAGGGTACTTATGTTGACGGCTTCCCAAGATTACATCATTTTTCTTGAACGATAGTGGTGGGAAGGGGCCCGTGAGTAACTGGGAAACACCAGGCGGACTACCTCCCTTTGAAGCTTTACAGCCTTTGGCCAGCGGCTCTCGGGAGCGGCCCGGAAACGGCCCGCCGTATCGAAGTCGCAAATATCGTGCCAGATGGCAGCGTATCCAAGAAACTCGCAATAATGGCACCATCAGGCTTGGGAGTCTAGAGATATGATCTAGTGTCCGCTACGTTCAACCTCCACTCTCTCTATGCCTCGCGCTGACTCATTCTTCCCCTTCTACCTCCAGAGAAGCCCACGCCTTTAACCTTTGAACCGCGGCTGACTTGAGCGCATTCGGATATTTACTGTCGTGTCGATAACTGGCCGTGCTGGGGTGATTGAGTTGGGGGGGCTAAAGTCGTTGTATTATGCATTTTGAATCTCATCGAGCGACAGGTATTTGTCGCGACAATTTGCGCAAACGGCGGGATGCTTGCATATGATCTGTGGGTATTTGTTGTTTTGCGAGTCTTGTCATTTCTAGAGTCTCGTAGGGTCTTTGAGCGGATCGCCGGGGTACCTCTTCGAGATTATATCGAACGGCGCTGGGTGGCCGAAGCCTGAAGTCGGGACTCGATGCAATGACTGGAAGTTAGCGAAGCATCTGGCATGGGGCTTTGGGAAATTGTTGCGGCGTGTTTATTCTTGATATGTCTCCCTCTCACTGACCCAGGGGTTGCCCAGGTAGGAGGAATCTTCAGCAGGCCGAGAGGAGGCTCGCGTTAGCGATAAAAAACTCTTCCAGTCAGTGTCGCTCCCAGCAGCGAAATTTTGCTGGGCTGAATGCCTCGTGGAAGATATGGAAGGTACTACCAGGTAGGTAGCCTGGTAAGGCTGCCCGGGTGGGTACTGGCCATTCAAGCTCGCATTCCCCAATTCAGAGACGGGGGGGAGGGGGAGAGGGAAGGGATCACCTATCTTCGTCGTATGGAGGTTCAAGGGCACAATTCTTCCTGGTGCTTTGGGTGCTCAGGCGCGCCAAGCAACCTGGGCAGGCCTAAGTTGACATGTACTCGAGCGCCATGAAAAGCTCTGCGCTGCGACCTCATGCACCTGTCGCCTGAAATACTGTGGGCCCTGGTGTCTGCATTAATCGAACCGGATGTCGGAATGGCCGCCCCGGCCAGCTAGCGCCGAAAGCGCACCTTCCCGCCACAGCAAGTCATCCAAGAGGCATTCTTCTGTGACGGGTCACGAGAGGCAAATGACGTTTGCAGGAGCACGGCGTCCATGCCATGCTGGGCCAAGGTGTGGCTGACCAATCTTGATCGACAGGTTCGCTGACATTCGCCGAGGCAGAGCCGTTGACACAGGCAATCTCGTAAGGCAGCCAGATGCCTCTGGTTCGTCGATAAACACGTCTGCCAGCACAGGCATTGGAAAAACCAAGTTGGTCTTGGTCCAGCCCTGATGTCACTCTACGATGTTGAAGGTCTTCTGCGAGGTCCCTGACTGGTGAATGGAGTGGATGGAGTGGTATTTTCTGCAAGGTCGAAGCAAGTGGCTCACAGATTTGGAATTTTCAAGTAATGGGACTAAGGTAACGTACCTTGGGTACCTAGGCTACAAATTGGGGGTTTCAGTGTCGGGGACTATTTGGAATAAGCGCATCGTATGTTGGCTCCATGTAACGCTCCTTGTCGGGGGCGGAAGACTTGGGAGTTACCTCAGCACTGGTCGATTTCAAATTTATATAGTACGATATTAGAGAAGTTTAATAGAATCTCTTTACTAGTTTACAATACAATTCAGTTAATACTTCGTTACGCAGCAACCCGTTTAAGGTTGTTTGTTCTACTAGTCATGGTGACATCCCAAGGTGCCTTGTCATTCGAGAACAGAAGGTGCTTTATTGAATGCACCTTTTGAGCGGCAGTGTAAGTCATTACTGCAAAAAGTCAATATAACCTAGGTACCTTATCCTTCATTCTTCACCATGGCCTGCAAGCAACGCAATGCCGAATGTGGGGCCATCCGGTCTCCGGGTCAGGGCTTTGCAAGGGGTGAGCTAAGCCGTCTATATTCTCATTGACGACATAACCCCTTTCTCCACGGTATGCAAATCTATCTTAGTTTTGAGGAAAAACCCCCAATTGACCTTACTCAAATCGTCATGAAGCCCTAATTTGCTCTGAATATGCTACCTATATCTGTCCATACCTAGGCGTAGTAATCCCTCCTGTTGCCCATTCCTTCTTGCAGTTTACTCCTATCATGCCTTAGCAAGAACTTGCATGTCCCAGAACCCTTGATTGCATCCACTTCAAACAGTAGGCGGCCAGTGTGGTCGGGTCACGCCCATAACATCAAACTTAGCTCCGGATTCACAAAACCTCGTGCAGAATAGCCCTGATAGCGTTAGCGCCGGGCATCTTGGGGAGGTTTCCAATAAAACAAGAGGTGGAATTGGAGCCCATGCGTGCAAGGTCAGCACCGTCATGCAGCCACGGAACAAGCCCGTGTACCTGCTTTATTACAAGGCCCGGGGCTGTGCCTGAGTTTTGGTGGCCGGGATCGGATCCGACTTGTTGGCACACTGTGTGCTCCACTCTTGCAGCCCGACGACGACAATGTCTTCCAACCCATGTCCAGGGGAAGAGCCATCCAGTTTTTTCCAACGGCAGGCAGTGTCGTAAAAAGACCAATCACGGACATGTTCCTGATAGGAAACCTAATGGGGTTTGTACCGACGCCTCCATAGACACGATAGCCGGCTCTTCTCGAACCGTCTTGGCGAGGTTTGGGGCGAGTCCCAGTTCGACGTCGGCACGTCGCTTCAGTCCAGGTCTGCGTTCAACGTGATGGGCGGCATCACGCTCGACAAACGGCTGGCGTTTTTTGATGAGGCTGGGGACGTGGAGGGCGCCATTAGCTGCATCTGAAACGTGGTCCAAATGCTTCATGCGTGGGTTTACCTAGCTTGCAGCGTAATAGCTGATCGACCAACCAGGCTACCTGGATCCCTTCGTTGCATGCTTCCAGAGGCGCTTGCTCCCCGTGAGCACTCGCCCGTTGTTGGCTTTGCGTTGCCGAGAGCAGGGGAAATGACCAGTCTCACCGATACTACTCGCCCAGGACGGCCCCCGATGTGACGGCCCCCGACTACGGCTCCAGAAGCTTCATGCCGTGCTTCCTGCAGGCGAGGATTAGAGATTCCATAATTTCGGCATGATTCGTCTGTCGTCATGGCGCGAGCGAAGTCAAATGTGCTACCAGGCAGTGATGCCACGGGAATCATTGTCTATCTCTTCGTCAGACACCCGGCCGGCTAAGTAGGGTCTGCCTAAGGCGCACCGCTCTAGCGCCGTCTCTGAAAGGGAACTCGCGACTTACCGTCCCTCGATGGCTGTGTGAGGGACCCGAAGACTCCACTCGGTGGTCGCAAGGAGTGTATTGTACTGAAGAGCGGTGTGGAGCTCTGCGGGAAGCCAGTACCATCACTGTTGGCATGAGCCCTCGAGTAATTAGTTCACTGTCAGAAGGACGTCTTCGGATCCGGGGCGGGTGACTGGGATGCCGACTGCTGGCTGGGCGAGGAGCGCTGTGGACCATGCAGAGGTGTCGACTCACGGCAAAGATGAAGCCCCCTTGGGTTGCCCAGCTTTCCCAGCCTGTGCCTTGTCGCCATGGTCCTGGAGTAACAGGATATTAGTTGACCCATGGTATTGGATCGTGGTCACGCCGGCTGCCGTATTTGCCTATCATTTCATTCCGCAAAGTTTACAAGTTGATCCCGACAAGACTTTGGGGGCCTCATATTAGGCGGTATGAGGCAGCCACCGTACACACATATGTATGCCTTCCTGTTGGCAGTTGCTGAGGATAAGAGCATGTCAATCTTGTTTGTTTTTTTGGTCCCTTGGCTACTCCTGAGCCAACGTCCGGATATTGCTAGCGGCAAACTGCAGTGCCGTGAATCACTGGCTCGTCGCTCAAAAGAGTTTTCATGCAAGATTGAGTAAGCGCCCGCGCGGGGTTTAAGCTGCAATCTCGACAAGCCTGAGGGCGGGACTCGATGAACAAGCGAGAAGTGTGCGGCCATTGCATTTCACCTCAATGCCGCTGGGGAGGGGTTATCAATGTCTTGGCGCGGTTGTCGGGTCGCCTGTTCATTGATCAAGTAAACTTTGGCAAAGTGAAGCGAAGCTGTTGATATTCGGTGGTTGTCCACTGTCCAGCGATCCCGGTGCTGTCCAGGTGTCGGTGTTACCTACCTAAGTTCATCAGCGCCGGTCAAACAAGGGCAACTCAGGCCGCTATCTCCTGCGTGGGTTGAGTGAAGGAGCGGGCAGGATTGGCGAGCTGCGGCGACGGTGAAGGAAATGCGGCTTGTGGGTGGTTATGAACGTGCCGGAGCCTGGCCCGTTGATTCCCGAGCTCGGGCTCAGATTCCAAGACGCCCCCGGAGAGACCCCTAACCCTTCAATATGTGGCCCAATCAGACGTGAGGGCCGTCGGCAGGATGATGTAATTATAGCAACGGACCGAAAGATTCGTGTGTAACGCGACACAAATCCCTGGAACCACGCCACATGCGCTTTTCCAACTGCACTCCCCCAACCTCTAACCTCACCACACGCCGTTTCTCGAGGCCGCCAAAACCACCTCGGCGACCAAACCTCCCCACGCCAGGATTGCGCTAATGGCCGCATGCTGAGGCTTGTCAGACCCAAATCCCCGCGATACATGGCTGACTTGGTGGACCGGTGTCTGCCAGTTTCAACCCTAAGCGACGCACCGTAGTCATGACTTGGGACGTGGGATGCGATTCGGGGGCGGTTGGGTGGGCGTTATGTTCCGACATGGTAGCGTTTCTCGACACACGCCTCATGTAGGTGGTCACATACCCGTGCCCAGGATTGCGCAGCAGTCAGCAGACACCAGACAGACAGACACCAACCATCGACCTGACGCACATTGTGGGCGGCCTACAAGTGTAGCCGGGGGCCTCGAAAAGGGTGCTAATGGTTGATGGCGCCAATCCGGGGGCTCCTACTGCTTGGGCTACAGCACCCACAGGACCCAACGCCTTTTGCCGTCCAAACTCTTGGCGTCTCCTTCCTCCGGCCCATCTCACGTCTTCGACTTCTACACAAATCTTGTCGGGCTCCCACACCTGCTGGACCAGGCTGGGCCATTGGCCAAGCACCTTGGGGAAGCACCTTGGGGAATCCAAGCTAACGCAAGGCAGCTTTGTTTCACCGCAAGTCCTCTATAGCTATAGTGATTACGCAGGTCCTCTCGACACAGGATTTCGGCAATGGAGAGGCGGAAGGCGCCCTGATTGGGTTTGGTACAGTCCCAAGCATGAGGAACTGCTCTGGCAACCGCTTTGCTCTGTTATACCGAGGAAGTTGTACGCGGTGAGCCTCATCGAGCTTGTTTGTGCGCACATGCCCTTCTAGAATATTGCGGGTCCAACATTCGTATCGTTTGGTTGTGGACGCCAGGCGCAACCAAGTATCTCATGCCGCATCCAAGAGATAGCTATGCCGCCTGACTCAGCCCTGGTGAGCCTCCAGGCCTCCAGAGTTGCATTGGCCGTTGGCGATGGGGAACAATGGACATGGCGTACTTCTTGGGCAATTCCTATCTGCATAGACCCTGGTTGCCAGTTTACCTGCCTTGTCCCAGTTCTCACAGCTGCCGCGATACCTTGAAGTTCACTCTGTTCCGACTGCCGGAGGTTCGGTGATGCACGACAGACTATCACCTCCAGGATAAGGTATGTAAGGCAAGCACATGCACACCGACCCAACCAGTGGACAGACGGGCGCCGAAGGGAGAAACACGACGGCCGTGGAGTCATGGGAGCTCTTGGGGCATCCAAACACAGCTACCAAGTATAAGCTGCACCTGGGTCTTGTTCAAGCCAACACTGGGCGCTGGGTGCCTGCTGGGATCGAGCTTGATCTTCACCGGACATGACGCTGGCCGCCGCTCCGGCTCCATGCCTCGAGCCGGCGCTGTCCCAGCCCGGCGCCACCCCTCTTTCCGTGACATGGTACGATCGTTTTCTGTCATCGGAGCGCGTGGTTGGTTGCAGGCTGCCTGTCATAGCAGTGGGCGTGGGGGCGGTTATGATGCGTTGCATCGGTGTGTGGAGGCCGAGGTAAGGTTGCGCGCCAGGACGTGCTTGGTAAGGAATTCCCACCCTTGGATATTTGGCAGTGGAAGTCGGTGATGGGCGGTACAGAACAGGGCCCGCGCGGGGCTTTTCAGGACAGAGCAGCTCGGAACTACCCAGCGCCTAGCCTTGCCTTAGCTCGCAGTGCTGGGTGTGTGGATGAGTGGACGTGTATTGGTATATCCATGTATCTACGCGTGTATCCGCGAATAAATGTACTTGCATGCAACTGTATTTGCGGATATGTAGGTACCCTACCTTTCTGCCTTCCTGAGCTCAGGCATCTTTTATCGAGGGACAGCAAGGTGGTATCTGCGCTCCTTCCCCTGGTGGCACAGGCATGGGCGGGCTGCGGGCACGGTGGCATCGGCCCCCTGTGTCAAACTATTTCCTGGGCTACTAAGGTACCGGCTGCAGCCCGCTGGCGATTGAGCACCCCTCCATCCACCATCCACATAAACCAAAGGTGTTTCCACCCCCGAGCCATTCCCGCTCCAACGGTTGTTAGCCAACGCATAATCCTAGAGAGAAAGAAGAAGAAAAAACACCCAAAAACACCATAAATCCCCCAAACTGCATTGCCGTTGCTTCGGCTGAATGTCTTCACACGGTTGTCTCCCCTCTCTGCTGGCGCCATGACGCTCACCTTCTCCCATCTCAGCGCTGACAGCTTTGAGTCCCACCTCAAAGCTGGCCGGAAAAGGCCACGCGTGCGTGAAGCCGTGTCGTGCTGGCAATGCCGTACGCGCAAGATCAAATGCAATCGCGAGCTGCCCTGCCAGCAATGCCAGAGCAGGGGCATTCCCTCTGAGTGTACCTATACCGCGCCCAAGGACCACCAACCGGCGCCTACGCGCACACGCGCACCTCGCAAGAGATCGGTGCCCGATGCTGTCGATGTCCAGGCCTCGGACTCGACGTCTGTTGCTGGCCATCTCCAGACGCCCCCGGATAGCTCACCCGAGCCCGCATCGACGGCTGGGAAACGAGGAAGCATCACCAGCCGCGGCAACAATGCGTTCCAGGGCTCTGCCTTCAAGACGCGCATGATCGGCCTGAGTCACTGGATGGCACCCTGTAGCGAGATGGTCGCTATCAAGGCCCTGCTCGACCGCTCCGTCGAGTTCCGCGCGAGCCGGCAAGCCCTCGCCGAGCTAAAGGCCCTTCTGCGCGCCCGCAATGCCTTGCCGCCACCAAACCCCGCCCTCGCCCACATCAGCGATGCCGATAAACTCCGCCTGCTGATTCCAGACCGACATGCCTGCGAGAAGTGGGTAGCCAAGTACTGCAAGACGTACAACCGCGTCTACAGCATCCTCGACCCGGCCGCCGTGGCAGGCGATCTCGACGCACTTTACTCGGGGTCGCTGTCCAACCCCGTTCACATCGCGAAGCTCCTCCTGGCTGCCGCCATTGCCATGCAGGACACCGAGACGGAGCGGCTCTACGGCCGCAGGCTTGCGCGATATGTCGAGGATTGCATCCACTCCTCCTCGCGGTTTCAGAAGCCCTGCATCGGCGTCGTGCAGGTCCTCCTCCTGCTCATCATCGTCAAGGTTATCTCAGCATCCGACACAGACAAGATGTACGAGCTTCTGGCCCTTCAGGGCTTGACAAGCCAAATCGTCTCCAGTATGGGCCTGCATCGAGATCCCGCTCTGTTTGCCGAAGTGACGCCTTACAACGCCGAGATGAGAAAGCGACTATGGGCGTGTTTTGTACGGCTCAGTCTGTACTATTGCATCCGAAGCGGCACTCAGCTGAACATACGCCTAGACGAAAGCGACTGCCCGCCACCCACCATCATCGATCTTCACGCTTTGGAACCCTCCACGGCTAACACCGCGTTCAGGTCTGAGTCCGAAACGCATACCGAGCTCGATATGGCCTTTGGCATCGTTGCCGCTCGGCTCGCCAGGATAATAGCACCCGTCCACCAGTCTCTCTACTCCCCAAACCCGCCTGACTTGGGAGAGCTGCAGAGAGAGTTGCAAGCGTCTTTCAGCACACTGCTGGCAGAACTACCGCCGGCGTTGAGGCAGGGAGCCAAGACATCAGACCCCATCGAAGAGCTGCAGCAGTACCTTCTCTCGGTCTCCATGCACAGCTTCATGTCAATTATTGCACTCCACTACACGCTGGGAACCGGGGCCGACCACTCGCAACGAAACCAGCTGGCAGAGCTCTGGGACTATGCGAGCTCCGTCTTGCACCAATTTCAGACTCTCTGCCAAAATACGGAGGAGCTCCTTAACATCACTTTCCATCTGCTTTGGGCCGATGCTGGCCGTGCTGCAATCACAGCCTGTTGGGTTATCGGAAGGCTCCGCCAGCTTGACGACAACCGTATCATGTCGTTTCACCCTCAACACACCATCTTCGTTTATCACCAACTGCTTACAAAGTCGCTGTCGTGCTTGTCTCAGACTTGGCAGAGCCGATACCATCTCGGGCCTGTTGCCGCCAAAGTCAGCGTCATCATAGGGATGACGGTCGGGCTTGTCGAGTACTTGTATTCGGAGCAGTACAGCTCTGGCAACGCGCAACAGGCAGTCATGGATCAAGGCGTGACAACCGCGGAGAGGCTCATTGCCGATATGAGGCTCGGCTTGCATCAGCGCCAATCCTCTGTGCCAACACACACAGATATGGCTACACAGTCCTCCTCCTTGCCCTTCCCGGCTCTGACGCTGGATACCAGTACTCTCCCTCCGTGGCATGCCGAGGGACCCGGAATGCCGAACCCATCTGCGCCATCCTCATCTGATAGCGCGACCTTTTTGGGACATGACTTCTTGTCATTCGGCTGCTATCCGGGCGACATGACCTTGAGTTCGCTACTCCCCAATTTCCGATTTCCTGTCGAGGATAGGCTAATGCTGCAAGATCCTACCCTAACATCCTATGGGGATGCGTCTATGGAATCGCTTTGGGGGTAGCATTCATTTTTTTTTTTCGTGCTCACTGCTTCGGCGTCCTCGCTTGAATTGTGTCTGTAGGAGCGCGGCGGACGTATACAAAAGTTACGTGTGGGACAGCGGCTTGGGGGTGTACTGTTGATTGGCCACGGTACAATTGCTTTTGGAATGAATCCCCATCAACTCATGAATAATGTGATAAATCGGACCTCTTCTTGTGTGGGTGGCTTTAGTACCTCTCTGGAATAAAAGTGCGATGCTCTTGGCTTAATTATCTATCATACCGTCGGATTATCACCGACCCCTGAGCTACGAAGTTCATTCGGGTCTTGATCTCAGGCTGTCTAGCCTTCTCCTTTTCCTAAGCCTTCACCACCGCAAACCCGGCCCTGATAACTCGGACTACGAGGAGAAGCAGGCCACCGACTATGACTGTGACACCAGCAAACGTCAGTGCACCCCAATATGTTGGTCCGCCAGCAGCCATCGACTGCTTCTCGAGGATAGCGCCAGCCACGGGGCTTCCAATTAGTAAACCCAATCCCGAAGCGAACATGGTCATTCCCATGTTGGTACCCAACATGGAGAGATCAGGGCAAAGCGACGCCACGTTAGCGGGTAAGATGGCCTGGATAGAGCCGCTGGCGAAGCCGAGGAAAAAGGAGATGGCAACAAGACCCGACTGTTCCTCGGCCTTGACCCACGCAAGAATGATAATGCCCGACATTACGACGGCAGGTATCATGACCGACAGGTTGCCGATCTTGTCGGCAAGGGCGGACGGCGCGAGTCGGCCTGGGACGGAGCCCGCGTTCATGATCATGAGCAGATAAAAGGCCAGATCGGGAGAGACACCGATGTCGAGGGCGTACTTTTCAACGTAGAAGAAGGGGATGTAGAGGCCGATGAAGGTAAAGAAGACGGCGAAGAGCCAGACGGCGAAGGCCGGGTCGCGAAGCGCTGCGGTGTTGATTAGGGGGCCGGACTTGCGCGGGGGGAGGCGCGGCTTCATGGCGGCGACGGAGACGAGCAGGGTAGCGAGCATCACGAAGCCCATAACACGGGTCGCCCAGCGGAGCCCGACCGAGAGGATGAGGCGCTTCAAGAGAATGGGGTAGATTATGCCGCCGATACTGGAGCCCGTGGCTGCTACGCCCATGGCCGTCGAACGCCGGGTAGAAAAGTAGGTGCCGACGATCTGGATGGACGGGATAAAGACCATGCCGTTACCAATACCGACGATGACACCTTGGGCAAGGAGGACGTGCCAGTACTGCGTGGCGATGGAAGTCACTGATCGCTGTTAGTATTTCTTCTTTACATACTATTTCTTTTCATTCCGTCATCCGCCTCCTTTTGTCTATGCCATCGCTTCTCATGTGTCGCATCCAGGAGAATACTCACTCATCATGCCGAACACGGCGAGAAAGACGCCCACGCTGATGTCGGTGTAAAAGTATCCGGCGTCAAGCAGCCGGCCGCACAGGACACAGACGACGAGCATGAGGAAGGCCTGCACAGACCCGATCCACGAGATGGCCGACTCGGTGTTGGTTTTGAGGAAGCCAGCCGAGTACTCGGACTGGAAGATGCCGAAGGTGTTGAGGAGACCCCATGTGTTGAGGTTCAGGAAGAAGGCACCGAGAACTTGCAGCCTGCCGCATGTCACCTGTCAGCATGGCCACTTCCACTTGTCTTCCAAAGGAGTGCGGGATACCAACTCACCAGGCTGTGAGGCCACCGTTGGGAGGCGGCGGGGGGGCGACTTGTGAGGCGGCGGCGAAGGCAGATGCCTCGTTCTTGACAAAGGCGGGATCCCCCCCACGGCCGCTGCTGTCGCTGGTACCAGTGGCGGCGGTGCTGCCGTCGGGCCCGGTGATGGCTCCTCCGGAGAGATCCTCGAAAGACTGGTAGCCCGAGGCCAGTCTCTTGGGCACCCCTCTTGACGCCATCCTGTGCGTTGCTTTGGTTGTGAGGGAAGGAAACGAGTTGGAGGGTTCGTGGGAACGAGGGGCGAGATTTATTTGTTTTCTTCCGGCCGGCGCCGAGAGGCTAGCAGCGCGAGTGCTCCGCTTTTTCGGGGTCAAGATGGTCGGTCACGGCTCCGGACAAGGCTGCTTGGGGGGAAGGTGCACACGGGTTACAATATTAGGGAAAGTGGTGAGGAGAATTCAGGGATCCCTCGCAACTCTAAGATGAAGGGTATGCTTTCCCTTGGCAGCTTGCCCTAGACACAATTAATGCTGTATGCCGTAACATGGAAAAGTGTTCCGAGTGGTAGTCAACGAGCAAACACACGGGATAGCGGTATGACATTACCAACGATTTCACACTGGATCAATCACTTTAAATAAATAATGAAGCTTCCCTCCCATACTCTAGGTGTTAGTTGGATCACCAACCATCCTTTCAGGGGCAGGTGTTTAATTACCTCTTTCGGACTTCAGCTTCAAAGACGGACTTAAACAGCCAAAACAGATTTGACATTGCTGGAAGGGTTAGGGTTTTACGTGTGCAAGGGTGGACAAGACGGGGTTAAATTTCCCTTTTGGGCCGCGGCTCACTTACATGCGGACTTGAGCCCCATTTTGTCGTGCCCAGGAAAACCAACATCACATTTCACTTTCCAGACCGCAGCACCCATTATTTGTATCTGACCCTGTATCTGCGGGCCATGTGGACTCCGATGCCGACTTTTTCGGCAATGACCTTCGTGGGCATATCTTCCATTACCATTAGGCAAATCACGGCCTTTTGATGCTTGTTGGCGTAAACCATGGCTGCAGATAACCTGCGAGTGGTCGCAAGACAAAGATGTTTGTGGATATGGCTCAATTGACTGCGGCAAATGAAGAAAGCAATTGTATTGTGGTTGTTCTTTGGTGGCCAGAAAATATGGAGGCTCGCATGCAACGCACGAGCACGGAATCACATAAGGAGCATGCTGCCTGCAATCTTCTTCTAAACTATCTAAACTATACTGCAGGACGGTCCCAAAAACACTTTTAGACCGCTAACCCACTTGCCCGCCATTTTTGCTATACGCGCGGGCCACCACACTAGCAGCCTGTTAGTGAGCCCTGCAAATCCCCGTATTGGCCTTAACTGATTTAACGGCTTGGTAGTTAGTGGCGGCTGCAATCTGCTTTTAGCGAACCTTTCCGGCCATCTGTTGATCCGTGATGCGGTGATATATTATTTTTGCGCGCCGTTTTCTTCTCTGCTTCTTCCCTCTTTGTTCTCATGTTGTTGATCCCGCAATGCCCCGCTGAAGGAGCGCCTTTCCGGTGTCTCCTTGATGTTGATCCCGTAACACCCCATATAATGGTTTGTTTTCTCTTCCGTCTTTTCCAATATGTCTCCTTCGTTTCCGGTTTTTCTGGTTTGTCCGCAACTTTTCCTCAGTTGCGGCTTCGTTATTTTTTGCGGTCCGTTTCCATTCTGCCGATATGCCTCGCAGCCGACCACCCCGGGCCCGTGCAACCCCCGAGCAGTATTGTGCGGGTTGCAGACAAATGCTGGCCACCGCATTGTTCGAAACCAACCGCGCCGGTGCCCCTTTTAGGACTTACCGGGCGTCCGCGCCACCCGGGGCCGTAATGCGCAGGCGGTTGTGGAGGTGGCTGCGCTCAACGACTTCCCGCGGCAAGAGGGCGCGCCCCCTTCCCTGCTGGGTTTTCGCCCGCAACATCCAGATATACCGGAAGGCTGGATACCTAACAACGGGGTTGAAAGCGTGGAGTCGCATGATTTAGGTACCATAACTGTGGGATGTGAGAAATGTGCTGCTTTGCACTGGATAGATGCGAAGCTTACGGTTTGTGAATCCCGGCGTTCTCCTTTTAACTGGTTCTGATCTCAGTAGAGTCCCTCTAGCAGACACCGTCCAGTGGGATCAGCTCGAGGGAAATACCGGGATCGCACACGGGAGGCGAGTCTTCGTCACGGAATTAGGATACATTGGCTTGGCGCCGCTTGCGAGCATGGTTGGGGATGAGGTATGTGTGCTCATGGGGAGCAAGGTTCCGCATGTCATCCGTAGAGACGGAAATAATTATCGGTTTGTAGGCGAGTGCTATGGGTTTGGTATTATGGATGGCGAGGTGTTGCAGGGTCTTGATGAGGTAAATATCGGCCTCTTGAAGTTCTCCTAGAAACTCTTTTTGGATTAGCTGGCAAGAATACCGTATCTACTCGCTTTAGCTCAGGAGAGAGTAGCCTATTCTTTTGCTCGTTTGGTGGGGAATGCAACAGCCACACATCGGAGGTAGGTTGGACCCTCCAGCCACCTAGCCGTCGCATAGCAGCGCAAAGGTCGGTTGGCGATCCAGTTGCAGCGCAGGGACCGCGGTTAGCCACTATTCGCAATTGCCGAAGTGATGCAAATGGCCAATCGTCAAAGTGCTGTACGGTATGTCGGGACTCAGGCGACTTGGGAAGAAAAAGAGCACAATGCCCTGGAGGAGTGAGAGAAAAGGAAGAAGGGCGAGGGGGGAGGGGGAGGGGTTATCGTCGCGGGAGGATGAAGCTAGTTGTACGTGCCTGCCAATTTGTTCCCCAATAATAGGTGTTTCCAGTCCCCGCACTCCACCGATCTTCCGCGACTTCATACACACCCAAGCGCTAGAAACTCTTTCGGGTCCTCAATTACAATTTTCATGTTCGGAGTCACCAGTCCTCCTGCTTCGACAGTCCCCATAACGCCAGCCGTCCTCTCCACAATATTCCGCTCTTCATTCCGAACGATAAAAGTCTCCTTCAGCCCCGGCCGGAACTTGTCAATTTGGGGACAGGGATTCCGCAAGCCTTGAAGCACAATGACCGGGTGAGGGGGAGTCTGAGACAATAGCCTTTCCTCATCATCCTGGTCCAGTTCGCCGCCGTTCATTTCAGCGGGGAAGAAGTGTAACTTTGTGCCAACGCCAAGGGAGAGCAAGTCCAAGCCAACCGTGGTGATGTTCTCCCCGATCTGTCCGGGCTCCACACCAGGCACGTCGAGAATTTCCTTGGGAATCAGGTGGACTTGGCGTAGATTCGGCGGCGGAGGGTTGATATGCAGTCGGCTGCGGTGTCGGACATGCACGCCGCTGTGGCAGTCGCCTTCAACACCAAGGCCGGGGAGAAGAGTGAGCGTTGGAACGGGCGTCTTGCTGAACTCGTGAGTCGCCGATCGGGCGACACCGTAGACGGACATATTTGATATTTGAGAGTCGACATCACCCAGCTCCAAACAGTGGTCTGTGTTTACGGTCAATCGCGTTCTTATGGGTTGAGTTATCCCGACCCCGAGTCGGGCTTACTTCGCTGTCCTTCTGGGCGGGTGAATGGTGCGGATATACGGCAAGCGGCGACGGTTGACACAGACCTCTAGAGGCAAAGCAACATAATTATATGGATGTGGAAAGGCTTCAGTTGTTTCATTTGAACTACCTGCTGGTACAGCGAATATGCCACCCTAAAACTTGACACCGCGAATTTCCCTTTCCTTCTTCGAAACCCCGTACTTGCCGCCTTGGCCTAAGCCTGGATGAGCCAGGCTGAGCGAGGGGGTTACGCTGTGGGCTGCCTCGGCTATAGTTACTATGGTCTAAATGGCTGCATAGTTGTAAGGATGAGTTCCTGAACCTAGTTTTAGGATACTCATACCACTACCACCTAGCCGCGCTTTCCTTTACTTTACCGATGGAAACCCCCCCCTCCCCATATATATTGTATTTATAGCAAGAAACTATTACTATAGACCTTTTCTAGTATTTCTAACTTATTACGCCTAGGTCGAACTGTCCATTTCTCTCAAATAAATAGCTTACTATTGTAAACACTTCTTTTATAGAGTATAATAACAGCAAGATAAGGCGGTATAGATTATTACGGTTCTAGCGCTCTAACTTAGGATTACTAAGAGAGAAAAGTTTAGAGGGCATTAGAGTTACTACCTACTTCAACTATATGCTACACTGCTGAACACGCCGGCGGTCAGGAACCAAGGTCAGACTTACACCTTGGACCACGGTGAAGACCCGAATGGCTAAAGGCCGGCCCAAGGATCAGACACACCATCAAGACCAGCTCACCCACTGGGAAGGCAAGGCAGGCGCATTTTCAAGTGTAAGAGGACAAGTCGGTGTTGGACCTGCGAGCCTACCATTCAAAGGATTGTCTTTCGATAGAACTTGAGGAGGTGCACAACAGAGGGGGGGCCCACATCCTTGAGCTTGGTGTGCGCGGCTTCGACGACGTCTTTAGGTTCGAGAACGTAAATAAACCTTTCTTATTGACCTCGAAAGAATATCTTGGATGTCGCAAAAACAGCATATGGGTATAAGAGTGGTCTAGCCGGACAGGGCAAAAGGATTTCCTTTTGCCAAGTGCGACATTGGTCCAAAGACTTATTGTGATACACTGATAGTACAATGCAGAGTACCGTCATAATCAGGTACTTTGATTTGCTGAGTTTGAGCCGTCCGGGTCTGGATGCCCAATGGCTGACCGAGGAGAGATGTTATCCCACCGTCCTGATACAATACGCAAACACCATCATACAGACACCGCCCCATATTACTATACCCGAAGAACATCTCCGTAATCAGGAAGATCCAGCCCCTTCTCGGGGTTCCAAAACCTCATGACCAAGATGTGCAGCTTCAAGAAGGCAAAAGCCCCCACGAGGTAGTTCATGGCCGCGACGGAAAACGAGGAGGACGGCATCCAGTTTCTATCCGACTCCTCTCCCTTTTGCATCTTATCCATGAAGGGCCGGAACTTCTGTTCGTAGGCCTTTAGAGCATCGCCAAGGCCCTTCACGTTCACAGCCTCGCTTTCGCTGCCGCTTTTCCCACAATGCGTCGCGATCTCGCCAGCCAGGATGTAAGCGCCCATCACGGCAGCACTGGTGCCGAATCCGTTGACCGACGGGCAATAGCCCGCGTCTCCGAGGAGCACCACGTGGCCTTTGGACCAATACTCCATCTTGACAAGGCCCTGGCGCTGGCAGTAGAACTCGGAGTCGGGGGTGTCCTTCATGGCGTCGAGTAACTCGTCCACCTGCCACCCAGCGCCCCGGAAGGCGTCGTCTATGGCCTCCTTTTCCGCCTTGACGTCGCCCCGACGTGCGGTGCGAAGCCGCTCCGAGCTGCTCTGCCAGCACACGAACAATACCTGCATGTCTTGCGGAGTGTGCCTCCTCGTCAAGATCATCCGGTTTCCGGGAGCCAGGTAGATGTTGGCGATGAGGCCCTCGCCGTCTTCTTGCGGGCGCGGAATGGAGAAGTAGGCAATGTAGCTGTTGCCTTTTGGATGGAAGGACGGGTCTTTGGCACTGCTGCCGTGGCATCCGAGCATCAGCTTGCGGGTGCGCGATCCGACGCCGTCCGCTCCAACCACGAGATCGAACTGGTCGGTCGTGCCGTCGGAAAAGCCGACGTTGACAGTGCCATCTTGGTTCTCCTCGAAGTTGTCGATCCGCGTCCCAAAGACATATTTCGTGTGGTCTTTGGCGGTAGCGTCGTACATCAGCTGGCACAGGTCCCCTCTCATGATCTCGAATTCTGAGGTGAAGCTCTGGGGCCCTTTGCCCGTCTTGTTGGCGGGGAAGAAAGCGCGGGATTTGCCCGACTTGTCGACGAACCGCATGCCCTCCTCCGGGACTGCCTTGGCCCGGAAGGCTTCCTCGAGACCCATGCGCCGTATGGCGCCGATGCCGGCACCGCGGAGGTCGACTTGTTGGCCCGTTGTGCGCAGGCTGGGAAAGCTCTCGATCACAGTCACGTCGCAGTAGCCGAGTTTTGCAAGCCAGAAGGCGAGGGCGTTGCCTGCGACGCCAGCGCCGCTGATGAGAACCTTCATTGGTCTGGACATGGGGATGAGGATCTTGAGGTTGATTCAATTGGTGATGGGTACCCAAGCGTTGGTGATTAGGTGAGCTGGGAGCAGCACTGGTTGGGGGGGGGGGGGGGGGGTGTCAACTTGAAGTGAAAGGAAATCACTGCAAAGCCTCAATGGCATGTTTTGAGATCCGAGAGTCCGAAAGCCCGAGAGCCCGAGAAATCAAGGCGATTTCAGGCATCTCAATTGGAGAGTTTCTTGAGCAGTGGGATAGATGGTTGGGCGCCCGTCGTCAGTCGACGCGTCACAGGGGACTCGGAACAGCGAGGGTGAGTCAAAGGGTCCAGGGGGGCTGAACCGCCATGAATGCATTCCCCGGCTCCTTCGGCATGCAAAACTGTCTTCTCAACGACAACAACAACACGACTCCGGGAGGTAAGTCTCAAAAGGTTTCTTGGCGGTTATGCTAACACTACTAGTAGACGTAAACCCCCTTTTTACACTGCCAGTCTGACTATTTTGTGGGATAAGGAGTCATAGGAGTGCAATGCGAACCCCAAGGCATTATTATTACAGGATTACAGGGGTTGACGAAAAAGTCTTGGCAAGCGACGTGCCTGTGTCCGTACCCGCAATCTGCTTCTTGCCATCCATCCATATCGATAAGCCTATCTAAGTAAGACCTTGTGCGCCATCCAGCAGCCGTTTTCCTCCGAAAATCATCTCTTCAGCAGCTTCCCTAAACATCAATCTTCCAAGAACCTCCGACCAATCAAAATTGGCTATTCTTGAATCTTGAGCCAAACTGATGCTTCTAACCACCATTTCCTTGACTCGGGGGAACCGCCCGAAACCCCATCGCACGTCTGGGGTCCTCCCGGCCGGCCCTTTGCCGTGTGCGTCAACAACTCAAATCTCTCCCGTCACTGAGGAGTCAGAACCTTCACGAGGCCCTTTGCCGGCCCCGCAACCGCAGCCTCGCGCGCGTTCGCTGGATCGACGCCATCTGCATAGGCTACCAACAGGTGGTAAGTACTATAGCCCCCCGAGGGAACCAAGATGGCGTGCTCTCGAATCCTTATGGCTATAATCCCGGCCGAAGACTTTGCACACCCACACGGGGAGTAGACCGTAGTACAACGCCAAGCATCTTAACTAGTCCCCGTTATCCCATTTGCGCCTCCATGGCCGGGCACGTTGTACCACCATGCCTCGAGCCAAGCCCGGAGCCAAGCAAGGCACACTTGACAAGTCTGGTAGGATACCTAGGCAAACGCGGCCTGTCTGTGTGCGTAGGGCAGTTTTGGTGATTCGAAAGCTGAAGATGCCGTGGCTTCCATGTTGACCTCGAGTTTTGGTTTTCCATAGTCTGGGGCAATGCAAAGTCATCTCTCACTACCCTCGTATGCGTTCCGGATTTCCTTGAATCGTGTTACAGCGGCTTCGCGGTGATACGTTGCATAAGGTATTGCTTGCGGTTTATTTGCAACACATTTCTTTCCTCTAAAAACTGGGGTTCCACTGTCCTTTAAGTACGGCCCAACCCCATGTAGTAATTACCACGCTGCAGCTGAAAAAAAGGAAGCCACTGTGGCGGGAACATCCAAAACACAAACCGAAAGATAAACAGTAAAATGCCTCGATGGCTAGCAATTTCTCCCAATCCCCAAAGACCAACCACAAACTCGCCAAGATAAAATTAGGCATATACAGACGAAAGGAAAGCGAATCACGAGCTGGCATCCTGGACCTTTTTCACCAAGACCAAGAGCTCCGCAACGGTGAGGGGCTTATCTGACCGCTTGAAACCCTCGTCAAATGGAAGACGTTCATGCTCAAACAGGGTTCGCACCCATTCGGTCCTTGCGTTCCCTTCGGTCCCGTCCCCGAAAATGCGGAGATACAAGCTCGTTTCGATGGCGCTGAAGCGCAGTCCGCTGTCATCCAGGTGGAACTTGGGGTTTGACTTGGGCGCAGCCGCGAGGCGGTCCTTGCGAGCCTGGGCGGCCGTTTCGATCGAGATGGTCTCGGACGTGAAGTGCGCGGCTACTGTGGCCCAAATCTCGGGGGCAAAGGTGTGGTTGTCGCCCGAGTTGGCGTCGTTTCTGCTCAGGCTGCCGTCGTGCTCAATAACTGTTTGCGATGGTGTGTAAGTCACACGTTGCACTCAGCAATAATAGCAGCGACTCTGTAATGCTCACCACCGTGCTTGCTCAAGTCATCGAGGTGGAATGTCAAGATATTCCCTGTCGACGATGCTTGCAAGGCCTTTGCGCCCACGATCAAGGTCGCGTCGGGCGCAAGGTTGATGCCCTCTTTGGCGCCCGTGATGAGGCGTGCTAGCGAGACGTCCTTGCCGTCGCGCGGGAGATAGCCATGGTTGGCGAGGGCATTTACCATGGGACATGGACTACGGCCTGGAGGCGGCCACGGTTACTATCACGCGCAGTATCGGAGCCCCTCGAGTCAAATACGTACGGTCGGTCGGCGACGGCTTCCGCCAAGAGCGATCGTCATCCTTGTCCTTGCCCGTGATGGCCTCTATCGCGCTGGTGAGGATGTTGGAGAGGACGGAGAAGACCTTGAGACCCAGGGCCGCCATGTTGGAGAGTCTGCTTGTTTGATTGAACCGACAGACGCTGACGGTGGAGAAGTAGGAATCGGTGAGAATTTATTTAAATTGGCTGGTCTGTCCCGCGGACGAACCAGGACCAGGTCGCGGACCAGGATGGGTCACGAGCGTGGGGCTCAAGGTTACCGAGTCTTTGCGAAACGGCGAGCCTGGCACGGTGGCACCTGCTGGCGCCTGCTGACAAGGGCGGGGTGCACGAGACGCAGAATGCGCGAATGCGTGTCACGGTAGCTGTGTAACATGAACATGGACATGGTGACCCAATCAGGCAAGAAAGCGACAAAGTGGGAGAGAAGAAATAAACGTCCCCGTTTGGAGGTTCGAGTTGATTGCATACGGGTCTTTTGCCGGCACGAGTCCGAGCCATCGGCGTCAAGAACCAGTAGAGACGGGTCCAATGGGACGCTTAGCGCCTGTTCCAGCGAAGCTTGATTGGCTCGCCATTTCGCTCGTTCTCAGACACCAGACATGCAAGGTGACGTGGAACGGCTATCAAGTTAGTTGGTGCAACAACCGTCTAATCCGGTAGCCGGCAGGATGGGGCGCTGTACTAGGTAGTCTAGACTTCGCGACCGGAAAGCCACTAATAAACCACCAGCGCATCTACCCAACACTGCCATCGAATGCGGGCGCATCATGATAACATGGGAGTTTGTCAACTGAGAGGTGGTTTTCGTGTCAGTCTCAAGCTGGTATCCTCTATCGACTTGATAAAACCAATGAGACGGATGTAGTAGTTTCCTAACTTATACATCATGGTGGTGGGAACAGCGGAACAAAGACAAGTCTTGATAAGGCGAGGGTGGAGGGGGAAACGTCACCTATGCCGGGTTTTTGCTGGGTGACCCCTCATCTAGTATTTCCACTCCATCCTGCTTTACCCATTAGTGCACAACTTCAAAGATCCGAGAGTGACTAAACGCTGCCTCGATGAAAAGCGAGATGGGTACTTTCAAAAGATCGATTAAGTCCTCAGTGAAGACCCGAGGCTGCTCTGCTTCCATGCCAACTAAAGTCAATTGACATTTTGGAAGATATGAGTAGGTGTAGATTAGACTTACAGAAGTCATAGACTAACAGGCAAACCAGTATTGGTCGGCTCCGGAATCATATATCCAAGTCCAGTCTCACCCCCTCCGGTCCAATATTATCTGCCGCCCCTTGCATCGATCAACTTCAGCTCCTACAATTCAGTCGCATAACCCAAAGAGCGTCGTACAAGCAACCATTGAAGTCACCACACCCATCAAGATGACCTCACCCATCATCCCCCCCACAATGCTCGCTGCCCAAGTCCAGGCGTACAACGCCCCCTACGTCCTAACCACCGTCCCAGTCCCCACCAACCTCGGCCCCCACGACCTCCTCATCAAAGTCGCCGCCGCATCACACTGCCACACCGACGCCATGGTGCGCGCCGGCACCTTCAGCACACCCCTGCCCTGCACGGGCTCGCACGAGGGCGCAGGCACCGTGGTCCGGACCGGGTCCGCCGTCACCGCGTTCCGGGCCGGCGACCGCGTCATGTGCGGCCTCCCGCTGGAGCCGTGCGGGGCCTGCGCCGACTGCACGGGCCCTGAGAACCAGACGCACTATTGCGCACACACGGCGGGCGCCGTCGGCGTGGTTAGCGACGGGTGCTTTGCCGAGTACGTGCGGGCGGACGCGCGCAGCAGCACGGCGGTGCCGGACACGGTGTCGCTGGTCAGCGCGGCGCCGCTGGCGTGTGCGGGCCGGACGGTGTGGCGGGCGGTGGGGCAGGTTGGGCTGGGCGAGGGGCGGTGGTTGGCGATTGTTGGGTCGGGGGGTGGGCTGGGACACATTGGGATTCAGTTTGCGAAGAAGAGGGGGCTGAGGGTTATTGGTATCGATGCGAGGGACGAGGGGCTGGTGCTTTCCAAAGAAGCGGGGGCTGATGTGGTGATTGATGCGAGGAAGGGGAAGGAACAGGTGGTCAAGAAAGTGCACGAGGTGACGGGCGAGCAGGCAGGAGCTGATGCGACGATTACCCTGGCCGATGCAGACAGCGCCGCGGCGTTGGCGTGTGCCGTGACGAGAATGCACGGGACTATGCTGCAAATTGCACAGCCAACTGAGGTCAAGATTCCGTTTCACGAGTTCATATTCAGGGATATCCGCGTGAGGGGGAGTGTGCTATGTTCGCCCGGGGAAAGTCGGCAAATGATGGACTTTATTGCTCTGAATGGGATTGACGTCAAGGGAAACCTGTTCTATGGATTGGAAAAGATCCATGACTTGGTAGAGAAGGTGGAGCTGGGCAAAATTCAGGGCAAAGCTATCATTATTGTTGACGAGGAGCAGATCCGCCGCGAAAAGGAGCTTGGTGCCAAGTTTTGATTTTATGGGATCCAACTCCTTGATCTCTTGTTTATGAAACACATCTGTGGACTGTTAACATTTTGAAGAGGGAGCTAGAGGAAGGTGATGCAGTTTTACCTCGGATCTCTGGCATCCACTCGGTCCGGTTCCTGGAAAAGAACTCATCCAGGGTTCCCCACATGATGTATCGAAGCTTATCTGCAAAGCCGCTAGCTATATACATGATGAAGTATCCCCGTTACCTGACGCATCCCGGTGCTGTACCGTGCCACTTCGGACTAGACGCACGGTATCTCGTGCCAACGCATGTCTCTAGTTGCTTTCAATAGGCGTGCAGTAGCTCGCTAGGCATACGGAGAACTGGCCTACCCGACATTTACCCCCAAGATAGCCAAGTTTTGGGCCAGAGTACCAAAGCCCCAAATAAAAGCCTCTCTGTCCGCCAAAGTTCACAGAGCAACACAAAACCACAGTAACAATAACATTATAAGATCATCACTTACATATTGGTACTTCCCCTAGTGCGTTGTCGCCGCTCAGTAGATGCCAGTGACACAGGCTTACTTCCTGGCGCACACGGCTCGGGTAAAACTTTCGTTCGAGCTGGCCCGGCCCGACCATAACCTCCGCCTAGTCGTCGGCCACGCCAACTTACTTGACTCACTGATGCTTGATCTTGTTAAAGCCGAGCAGGAACAGGAGCCATGGTTTGACAGATGTACTCGGGACATTGCCCCGTCCAACAGAAGCGGCAAGCGATATACCCAGCGGCTGGATTCGGTTTTTGAGGAACCTGAACGCGATGGGCGGACTGAGGACGCCGAGGGGATTTCTTCTCTTTGTGCAATAACAAGTTCATTCAGCCTGACCCCAGAGTCGGATCGTGACAGTTTCCCCGCTTGAACGTAAAAGGGAAACTTATTATGGTCGCATTAGGATGGCAAACCCCTTACATCTTTGGCTCACCCTAACTCTTGAAGTTTAAGTAGCCATCAGGTAGCAGAATAAAATTAATAAAAGAATCAACAACTGTCTACTATGTTCTGTTAAAGGGGTGGGCGCCTTGAACACTGAATACACTGTCCCCGCGGAGCGTATTTAGCGTGGAAGGCATCTCAGGTGTTCGTGCGCCGCTCCAGACTGGGCTGAGGGGGCGGAATGGAACTATCGGGAAGGTAGAATGATGAGGCAGCCAGACAACCATCAGGTATAGTGACGGTAGCGCCGCCGTCCTAGCCAGGGCAGCAAAAGGCCGAGTATGTGACCTGCAGCAATAGTTGTAGTAGAGAAAGCATCATCATAGTATATTGCGGCTATCTAGACCTTGACAATCCCTTGGTTTAGTGGCTTAGAATCACGAGGCTTTCTTTACTCATTATTCCATGCTAATCTACCTTGAAGTACGTACCTTGGAGAAGTTGGGGAGGGCGTCTCATACGGCTGGTTATAAATATGTGCTTGCCTTTTGTGCTGAGCGCTCGGGAGGCAAGTAGCTTGAGAACCAATGCCCAACCCAGACATGGAGACGAACATGTGCGTGCTTTCCCTTATTGATTGGGGCGTCTGGGCGCTGGACCTTGACGGGATCACGCGTTACCCGAGTCGTTTTCCCTCTGAAGAGTCGGCCGTTTCTACAGCGCCGGGGTTTGGTGTCTTTGGGGAGTGTGTGGATTCCTGGGCTGAGGTAGAAGACACGACTGTTTCCATTTGATCTCGGACAGGGCTTTCCTCAAGATAACCAAGATGCCACCCCCAAGCCGCGCCCACCCGAAAGCTAGCTTTACAGATTCAAACAGTGTAAGCTTAATCGATTTTACGGGTATACGTCATACCATTGTTTGTATTAGTACGCGAGTTTCACGAGGCGTACGGCACTGAAAAACCATGTCCGGCAAAAACACCAAAGCTAAAGTCAGGAAGCTAGTTGAGACGACCGCTGTTTATACCTAGTTAATAAGCCTAGCTAGAAAAATCTTCTCTGGTGGGAGCCTCCTAAGCCCTTGAAATTATCCTTTAGCTTTCCATTCCTGGAACTTGTCGTATGTGCCTTTGCGGCAAAGCCGCCGCAGGGTTGTCGCGCGTATTGCTGCCGCCGAGCGTGCCTGCTACCTAGTGTAGTATTGACTCGGCTTTTGTCAAATATCACGTGTCAACCAGAAAAGACGTAATTGAGAGCGGGTGCAAGTGTGTATTGAATCGATCAAGTTGCAGCTGCTACGCGGAGTCTTCAAGTGCCCTGACTGGCGCCTTAGCGCCTTGGCACCCCAGCCCGCGCTCCGGATCCCATTGACCCACTGTATCTGCTTATAAACTTGACAGCTTTGGCTGTGAGGGTGGCCTGGAGGATTGCCGCTACCGCATCCTCTCCGCTCGGTACGACGATACGCGAGGTGAGGGAGCGATGTTGACGTGGTAGTGCATTATCCCCCCGGCGCCTTCGCCCTGCGAAGTGTAGGAAGCGCGAGTTCAAGAACCGTGGTGGCGTCAGGCTCCTGGTATACTTAGCATGTTGGAAGGGGTGGATACCTATGGCTCGCTCGGTAAATTCATGTCCGTATTCATGTTCCTTAATCCGTACACTCGGTATACTCTCCTCAAATAGGCAATCTGCAGGGCTAGGGTTAGAGTTAGAAAAGCTCTTTGTTTTCAGCCCCTTTTCTTCAGGGGTTTGGCATGATGTCAGGGCTTGATATGCCTTGACATGCACGTTTCCATACCGACAGGCCCAACATATAGTACCCCTTTCTAAGCTGACAGGCTTGACATTATCTCTTTTTCGCTCTTTTTAAGATAATAATACTAAGATAAGGTAGGTAGGATAAATAGCCCACACGTTAAGCTACAAACTACCTGGAAATGGAGGAAATACCGAACGTTGATATCAACATATTGTCAACATACTAGTTTGAATGATGACTAGAGGGGGGCTTCTCCGGCTAAGAATAAAATAGGGTGAGAGCTTGCTCCGATGCCTTGAAGCGAGTACATAGTTCTCTTTTCCAACGCTATAAAATGGAGCGCCCTCGCTCTCAAAATGCAGTTCGAACAGCCAACCTAGGAACGATCAACCAAGAATAGTACCGATACAATTTGTCATGTCCTTCCTCGCCTATGTGTCTCGCTGCGTGATCCCTGTACCTAACCAACGATTCCTAGCCAACCCTCTCACAACATTCCAGGTATTGCTCGCCGACCTCTTGAACGAGTATCTTCTTGCTGGGGGGGTTGGTTTCAATGAGACCGAGCGGTCGGGATGGGTGGTGTACGTTGCTATCGGACTCTCGTGTGTCTCCGGGATTAAACCTGGCTCGGCTGTCTCTTCCGCTGCCAGCATGTTCGTGGATTTCGGTTCGGTTGTCGCGACTTTCGGTATCGCAGAGGAGGGATTCGGTTGGCTTACGGGAAG
Organism: Lasiosphaeria hispida; assembly: GCA_033439745.1. Taxonomy (NCBI): domain Eukaryota; kingdom Fungi; phylum Ascomycota; class Sordariomycetes; order Sordariales; family Lasiosphaeriaceae; genus Lasiosphaeria; species Lasiosphaeria hispida. Next base: position 3,013,933 of record JAUIQD010000002.1, on the reverse strand, counting down.
CTTGAGCCCTTTGGTAGCTGCGTTTCTGATTTCATCCTGCATCGTGGAGCTCAGCAATTTGAAGCTATCAGATAGCATTCAATGGAAACGAAGGGTCGACATACCTGTTTAAGTTCCTTTCTGGAAATGAGAAAGACACGATCTTGCCCCCTCCTCTGTTTACAAGATAAGATTGAATCAGTGCATGGCTGGGATATTGGGTTGGAACTAAGCTGCAGGTACCTGGATCTGGAAATTCTTCTCATCTGGACCGCTCGAATCTTCGTATTGCTTTTTTAGCCACTTCGCAAGCTTCCGCGTGTCGGGATTCAGGGGCAATTTTGTCTCTTGCCAGCCAATGGGAACATCCATGGACCGGTAGCGTGGAATACAGAACCTTGATCAACTTGAAAGCTTAGTATGCATATCAAACAGCTACTGCTTAAGGGGGGGGGACTGTCTTGTGAAGCTGGGGGGTTGGGTTTAGAAATCGCACATTCTTCAGTTCTGGGAACAGATTGACGTTCTTCCCCGAGGCGGGGGGCGAGGGCGCCTTTGGGGAAAAATCGTGTCTGCGGTGATTGGTTGCTGTTGCCGCTGCAAATGCGGCCGCTGTACTGCCTAGCTTATACCCCCTTGGGGCTCACTGCAGTCTGTCCAAGCTTCTTTTGACTCTTTTATCGTAAAAGATTTGCTTGCCTCTGTGCCCAACTGTGCAAGCCGTGGCAAAAGTGCCTCGTAAGAAGAGACTCACCGTCTTTCCGACCCGCCCCAACCATGGCTTTGGTTTGCTGTCCTGGCTGCAATCTGACCAGAAACATGTTTGGCTTGACGCCGGACGAGAACAAAATGGCTGTGAGAAGGTGACGAGTGCTGAGGCCGGGGCTATGCGCTGGCGTGGCTGGCCAGACAGCTCGCTTGCATATCCCGGGGCACAAGGTGCATGGACAACAATGATCCCATGTCAACATGGAACATTGAAAAACCACCCATCAGGCCTTCTGCGCATCGTCCCGATCTGTCATAGGCCTTAATTTGAGTCGTCCGCCCCAGGAGGCGCCGAAGTCTATGTCCGATTGGGTTGATACTCGTGGTGTCACCACTATTATCGCACCTATCATGCCAAACCTCCGCTCGATGTCCTATGAGAGCTGAGGTCATGGCAGCATGCAAGAGTAAGGCGGCAGGTTACACAATCCGAGTTCTCATTTTATCACGAAGTTGTCCGCGAGCCTTGCGGGCTTTCTGGATGGGAGGGGCCGTTATAATAAGAGGGGAGCACCCTGTTCCTGCGCGCCACGGAGGCTTGCGAAGTGAGCCAGAATCAATCCCCTTTTGCGCCAGGCTTTCTCCCTCAAACCCACAAGCGACGAAATGGATTGGCCAGATGCTGAGAAGCCTGTCCTCCAACCGGAGGACGATACCTTTGAATTTGCTACCGAGTCCGATTTCACTTGCCGAGTCTTACGAAGTTGTGTACAAAATGCCTACCCTACACCTCGGAAGCTTGGGGGGCACTGAACTCATTCCTTGGATTACAGGGAAAGGCACTCGACTTGCCAGTGCCCGAATCAGGCCCATGTACTGAATGGGACAACTGGCTTGAGGTTAGTAGAGAGTGGCATGTACATCGATAGAGCAATCATGTACTCATGTGTCTACCCAGTCGCTCGTCTTCAGGCGACTCCCGCAAGATCGGCATGATTCCCCCGAGAGCCCAGATGGAACTGGGTACCACATTCTGTAAGTCACAATACTACGGAATTATCAGCAATGCCACTCTGACCGCTTCGATCTGCAAGGCTATCCGCCCGGGTCAGACCAACACAAACAAACCCGACCGAAGAAGCAGCCGACCTCTACTATCTGCCATGCAAGGAAGAACACTGGGAAAAGCTCGTTCAACGTGTTCCATTCCATAACGCCATATCAGACAACATCGGCAGGGGGAAAGGCTTCTCAACATGTCTCGCGACTGAGCACAACGGCGAAAGCGTGGAGATGTATACGGCCGTCATGTCGAGAGAGTGGCCTGAAAACATCGCTATATCCTCGACATACTTTCGAAGCTCGGGGTTCACTGTAGCCATCATTTATGGCTGTAGCGATACTAAAGGTAAGCACGATGACAAGCCGAGTGTTATGGACAGGATACAAACCCTTCTTAACCGCTCGCCTGAGGCCAAGGCGCATCCCTTACTTCTGCCCCGCATCTTCGCGGAGCTCCAGCGCGATAGGGTCGAAGCTCTGGTGCTGGACATTGAGACGCAGCTTGACGACCTGAACTCCAATTTGAAGATCAACGTACTGCATGTCGATGACGATGTCGTGCCCGAGCCGCGGCAGCTTGATTGGGAAATGAGTCGCCGGCTGGGGAGGTTCCGCGTCAAGGCAAAGAGAGTGGAAGAAGAAGCCAGGATGTCACGGGAAAACCTCCATAAGATGATTAACCATATTAAAGCATCCACTGAAAGCGGCTTCTGGTTGGGAAGTAAGTACTACACCGAATCTCAATCAAGGACAGCGTGGAAATATCATCGCCCACATCACAGCTTGCTGATACCTTAACCTGCCAGATGCCGGGACTCAATACAGCCAGAACCACGAGGCGCTATTCAAGAAAAACACGAAGCGGTTCAAGGATAGGTTTGAGGATATTTGTAACGAGCTGGACTCTATGATGGTCAGATGCCGCACAGCCTTCGAGGAGGTGACATATGCAAGGGAGCTTGTAAGTACTGGAGGGCCGTGTTATCATTCTGAAAGACACCCCAAAGCTGACTCAACACTACCTTACCCAGTTCATGGCCGAGCTTGCACGACAGGAAACCGAGCTTGCGCGACAGGAAGCTGAACACTCTAAAAAGGAGGCTGAGCTATCCAAAGTGGAGGCCAAGAAAACCACTCGCCAGACGCGAATGAGCACCGTTATCGCCTTTGTTGCCATGCTCTACCTCCCAATATCCCTGGTTGCAGTACGTCCCACCTCCCCTGAAATCTGATTCACGACTCCGAGTTTGACGCCGCCGCAGACAATATTTGCCATGCCTGTTTTTGACTTTAGCCATCGTTGGATGGATGAGAAGTTCCGATATGTGCCGGAAGACTCCGACACCTCTGATGGGCCCAGCAACTTGCCGGATACTTCTGGTTCTCAGAGCGCGCAGGCACCACATCACGATTCCCCGGTATTTTCAGCATACTTCTGGTGGTATCTCGTCGTTTCGGTTGGCCTTACCCTTATTACCCTGGGCCTCTGGTACTGGAGAATTCGGGATGATGCTGATGAAAATGCAAACGACGCGGGTGAGGCGGATGAGAAGGGAGCCCTAAAGCATGCCAAGTGTAGGGCAGAGGCGGATGGAAGCGAAACACCGGGGACGCCATCTGGTGGTGTGTCGGGGGGCAGTAGCTGGGAGGCTCTGTCGAGAAAGCTATTACGGATCAATAAATATAAGCAGGCTTCTGATGGTAGTATGGTTTAGGATATCTACGTATGTAGGCCCAAATGGAGCAATTATACATGAGCTGCAGTGATGATGGCAAGCGCAGAAAATGCCCCCTCCCCAGCCCAACAACAGCCCGATCTTCAGGGGCCTGAGGAACTTCTCCCTTCTTCTTTTTCCATAGAAATAGCCCCACTAGAGACAGCACAGCAATAGCCCCCAGGACAGCACCGACCCCGATTCCCGCCTTGGCGCCTGTGCCAAGACCGCTGTCCGATGATGTGGTGGCGTCGGGCCCCTGGGCGGGACTATCATCCAAGTTCCCCGGGTCGGTGGAGGTGCTCGGCTTCCGGGGAACGTCTGGTTTCGTTTGGTTGCCCGTGCACAGATAGCTTCCCTTGACGATCTTCTGGAAGAAATTCTCATCGAACCAAGAGCAGTCCATCGAGGGGGCGCCGATCAAAAGGAAGTCGCCTGTGACCTCTTCCACAGAAAAGAGCTCAACGTTCGTGAAATCGCCTTCGAGACGGACAGTATCAAAGCGGCAGGCTGCGTTAGCTGTGACGTTGAGGAGCTGGGGATTGTCGCGCACGTCGAGATACCTGACGTATACTAGGCGAGGCAAAGTCAAGTCGATTACAGCCTGGTTTGCGCTAATTTGGAGGGTGGAGTTGACCGACTCCAGAAGTGGCAGATGCAGCTCAGATATCGTGTTGTTAGAAAAGACAAGAGAGGAGTCACGGCCGCTGCCACGAACTCCACGGAGGCTCGGGAGTTCGATGGCGATTAGATTGGAGAAGGTGGTATTGATCCCATCGGGTTGATGGCCGACCACAGCAGCAAGCCGGGGGAAGACAGCCTTGGTCTTTAGCCCGTTATGCGTTACCGTAAAGGAGGTGACAGTTACAGCAGCAATGCCGATGAATTCCAGCTCAGGATTGTCGTAGATGCGTAATGACTCCAGGATGGTCTCGGCGTTGGGCATGAGGACGGTTTTGAACTTGTTCGTGTTGATTTCAAGCCTCCCGTTGATGGCAACAACAGTTGAGAAGAAAGCATCGGCATCATTCTCGGTGACGCCGCTCAGTTCGGTTAGTAGCCCGGCTCGGATCGTCGTCACGTTAAAGAACAATGGCAAGGACCCGCCGGTGTCGGAACGATACACATCATTCCGGATGCCCCTCAAAGATACATAGCTGACGCTGGTGTTCGGCCCTAGCACCAAGTCCACGTAGTCGAATCGAGACCCCTCACCACCGTCGACGATGATGCGACCCAGGAACTCGACAGCCGGGAGCGACACAGTCACCCCACCCAAGTGGTTGTTGGTGCCGTCTAGGGCTGAGCCCACCCGGAGCGTGCTTGAGATGTTACGCAGCGTCTTGCTGTGCAGGGACAGCGTCGAAAGGTTGCCCTGGTAGACCTGGAGATCACCAGCAATATTTTCCCAACCCGCGAGGTCCACCGGGGTGGACTCTTCCTTGGTGTCGCTGATGATTACTACGGGGCCGTCGAGAAAGGTTGCGCACGCGGGAACCGTAACACTTGTCTGTGTCTGCACCAAACGAAGTGCCCCCGAGCATGATTGGGATTCTGCAGCGAGTTGTTAGTTATCAGCGAGGAAGGGGACTCAAGAGTCAAGAGAAGAACAAGGGGAAAAAACCCACGGGCATCCGCGACAGTCGCACTCAGCGTGAACAAGACGAGGGAAGAAACCGCGGCCCAGCGCAGCATGGCGAAATTGTCGCTGAGGGGCGAGGGCACGATCAACGGGGCGGTTTGAGCCGACAACCCGACGAGCCCATACGGCCTGCTCCAATACTTTTGTCCATTTCCTCTCTCAGCCGCAATCCGCATCTAGCTTTGCTAAAATCGTTAGCTTGATGGTACCAGAGCTAGCGCGCAACGCTACGGTAGTCAAAGCTTTCCAAAGGTTGACTCCATTCGCTGGAACCCTTGTCCGGGGCCCTAGCTGACCTGCGGCCCCAGAGTACTTTTAGTCACCTCCTTATCATTGTTTTCCTCCCAGCCTACTGCTCACCACGTCCTAGCAAGGCTCTCGCGGTGCGGGGGATCAGAACGCCTCCCACCAAAGAAGGTATCCCGGACGCCCTTTTATGTAAAGCAGCAAAGATGACGTCGCCTAAATATGTCTTGTTGACCAAGAAGAAATCGGGCAAAAATTGATACCGTGTGCAAAAGGTGACTGCCTGTTATAGGAATCACCTATGATCTTTGCATGTCGTGAGTGGATACAAGTGCAACGTATTAGCCACTATGCTAAACAGGATTCTTGTTCTAACTATTTTTAGAGCTTGAAACTTTCCCTCATCAGCTTCGCTGCTGTCTCTTAGCGAGATATCCTTCGAGGGTCAATCGCAGCTTCCGTTCAGGTCAGCTAGTTACCTTACAAGGCAATAGCACTTTCTTTTAACTCCAGCAAATTCTTCTGAATTTTACACCTTCCCAGTATCGTGAACCACGACGCCACCGACCATCGTCAACACGCTGGTGACATCCTTGAGCTGCTCGTCCGACACGGCAGAGTAGTCATCACTCAGCCCCGCAACATCCCCAAACCTTGCCTCATGAGGCCCGCCGAGGAACCACCCTCGTGTACAACTCCAGCACCTCCTGGCGCGTTAGCCAGCTGGCCGGGATTGATCAGCTCGCCGCGCGCATTGCGGCCCGTGACGGCGTAGTAGGCATGGGGCCGGGGGCTGAGCGGGGCGATGTTGGCTCCGTCGGCACCGAACCCAGCCAGGATCCCGCTCTCAATAATACGCCGGAACGGCGGCCCGGCCGGGCTGGTCGCGTCGCCCGCGCCCGCGAGGAAGTTCCACCCGGATAGGGTTACCCCGCCGCCGACGCGCTTCAGCCGGCCCAGGTACTCACTCGTCCGTGATCAGCGGCACGTGCGCCACCACCCACCGTAGATCCGTGATCCCCAGCTCGCTATCGACCTTTTCAAACGCCTGGATCTGCGTCGCATTTGCCGCGGATCAGCCTTGCTACAAACTACCCATTAAGCTCTCCAGTATTCTCCCGCCAGAAATCGTAGTCTCTCCGAGATAAGTTTGCAGGTTTTGATGCTTTTGATGCAGCACTTGCAAAGTCACAGCGCCGTATCTCCAAAACTCCTTGATAGGAGGTTTCGTATCCATATTTATAGTGCTCCTTTTTCTTTTCTCCTCCTTATACGGCCTTCATACAGTTTTTGTGGTGAAATTTCGTTGGGGATTACAGCTTACTATCGTTTTGGTCGCCGGGCTAACTTGCTGTATCCCCTTTTTTGTGCCAACGATTGTTCTACATGTTTAAGGTCTAATCTCGGGAATTTACCGCCTAGGATCCAGTCACAACAAGGTAACGTGTATGGTTTCTGTGTGGGTTGCTCTTGCTCTATCATAGCGGTGGCTATCGGCAGTGTCGGGCGAGTGCTTTTCTAGGAGTCCTCTATGGTATACTCCTCACAGAAAGCCGCATCGCCCAAAAGGAACATCATAGACACCAAGCCTGGAGATCTCGAGAAAGATACAGGCGGCCTCTGCAAAAGATAAATAGCGTACTCGGTCCGGGGAGTTCTTTAAATTGTAGAAGTGTCTGACTCTGGTATTATAAAGAAGCGCAATGCAGACTTTTAGCCTCAGTAGATACGCATGCTGCTGCACGCAAGGTGGAAGAGTGAGGTCCGGCTGCAGCCTCCTATCCGACCGCAAGTATCCATCAGCGCATGTAGCCGTGAGAGTAGTGGAAGAGGCGTACGCCGTATTCGCAGATGAAGGCGCCGCAGTTATCGCAAAACTCCCTCACAACACCGTTCTCCTGCTTGTGCCTCTTGGGGCTGCCCCATGCGTACTTGAACGACTGAATGGGCACCTTGGCTGTCAGCCCACAAAGGCCCGCCGGCAGCTTCCACAGTGGCAGAGAGTTGTGCGCGCCTCGTCGATTGAGTTGAGGTCGAGTGAGTACTGCAGGTAACGGCATACACATCCGCTCTGCAAATGAATGCCCATGGCTCTCACCGCTGTTGAAATATTAGGAGAAAAATTTGAGAATTGACGAGGTAACCTGAACGAAGCTGGTACATGGCCGATTTCAATTGGTTAAGTGGCGTGTGACGTCAACAAACTTCATTTTCTAAAAACGACCCCACACTATGGAGCTGCGTGGAGGCAATTGACTTTGGACCCCTACTTTTGTTCTGCCCCTACCCAAGGTAAGGTGAGCAGTCAAATGCATATCTTAGTCATTGCCGTTAGCTCGGTGACGTCGGGTCCTCCAGGCCGCCAAAACAGCTAGAGGGTACATGTGCCTACAGGGCCCTAGGACTCAGCTCCTGTCGTATTGTAATGCATATTTCGCAATTTATTTGTCGAATATTGATTCAAACACGCATGGTGTTTATCTTGCGCCCAGCGGTCTAGCCTCCCGTTCTTTTTCGTAAAATTAAACACAGCCAGGACTGGGCGGCTGGCGATGCAACCTGTCGGAAGATTAGGCGGGTACGGCACGACGGGAGAGGGAAGTCAGCAGAAGGGGACCTGCCAGTGCCAAGCGTGAGAATGTCACAGCGCGTGTTTGGCCGTGGTACAAATGCTGACGGGTCCCAAGTTCAATTCAGGTCCTACACCACATACCGACCGTGACCTAGTTCAGCCAACATCACGCGACACGGGTCCGGTGACGAACTCGATGCGACTCGGATGGCTCCTTGGAGCGCTGATAATCGGTCAAGCGCGTGGTAACGGTAACGCGAACGCATCGTCCACCAACACGAGTTCGCTCTTGAGTGCGGTAAGATTATCCATGCTTCAAGTTGTCTGTGTGCTCGTCTGACGGCCCGAGGTGTAACGTGCTTTCCACCGCTCTCCCTGAACTTGTGGCCTTCCCGAATTCCGAGCCATATGCTATCTCAAGCACCTACTGGTAAGCATCAACTCGCAAGTCGGTACATCAACAACTTGAACTTGAGTCTTGACATACCCGGCTAGGTCGCAGAGACAGTCGGAGCTACACCCGGGGTGCTTCGTCACGCCCAAAACCACAGCTCATGTCTCCGGTGCTATCAAGGTCCTGACCACTCTCCGAGCCCCCTTCACCGTAAAGAGCGGTGGCCACACGTCCTTTGCTGGCTCCAACATCCAGGGCGGCGTCACCATCGACCTGCGCTTCCTGACCAGCATCAAAGTCGCCGCCGACCGTAAAACCGTGTCGATCGGCCCTGGCAACCGCTGGGTTAACGTCTCCGAGGCCCTCGACCCGCTCGGCCTCGCTGTGGTCGGTGGGCGTGCCGCCGACGCCGGTGTCAGCGGCCTGATCCTTGGCGGAGGTATCTCGTATCTTTCCGGCATCCACGGCTGGGCCTGTGACAATGTGCGCAACTATGAGGTTGTCCTCTCCTCCGGCCACATTGTGGACGCCTCGCCGATAGTCAACAAAGACCTCTATTGGGCGCTCCGCGGCGGGGGTGGCTCCAACTTCGGCCTCGTCACGCGCTTCGATCTTGCTGCGTACGAGCAGGGCCCGTTCTGGTCCCGGTCCCTCATCTTTTCCGGCACCCTGAACACCACCATCATCCCCCTCTTCCAAAACCTCGCCATCACCGGCCTCCCCTCCGACCCGCCCGCACACACCTACTTCGCCCGCCAACGGGGGTAACCTCGTCCCGGGCGACGGTCCGCTCTCCATCGTGCAGTTAGCGACCACTTGGGCGGATCCTGCGCTTGATCAAGTGGTGGAGGCGAGCATGGCGCAGCTCATTGGGGATATCAAGGCGGCTGCCGGGAAGCAGGACGATGGGTTCGTGTACATGAACTATGCGGGGCCTAAACAGGATGTATTCGGTGGCTATGGCATCGAGAGCTTGAAGAGGTTAAAGAAGTATGATTCCAAAGGCCTATTTGGGGAGTTGTGGAAGGGATATTTCAAGCTGAAGTAAGGGTACACAAGCCACTCGGCTCCTGCGGTTGCGAGAAAGACAACCCCAAAAGCACCACCTACCTAGTTCAGCCAACGGCCTACCACCCTGTTCGAAACCCAAAAGGGGGGAGTAACGGGGGTGTGTACCGGCGGAGCCTCGGGGGACACGTCCTCAGGGGTGTATCGGTATTTGATTTCTACCCAAGCAACCAGTATCGGTTTCCCTCTCTTCACTGCCGTGCGCCTGCATTTACACTGCACTCTTGGTCCTTTTGGGTGCCTGCATATCTCCACGAAGGGTTGGCTATACCCTTTTGTGGCCTCTTACAAGAGGCAATAATACCACAGTCATCATTGTAAAAGACAAGCGCATTAGTTCAGTAGCTTCCGCAATCGTTGCACAATGTCTATTACTTCGCGCGAGGTAGTAATCCGCCACCCGACTCTCAGTCTCTAATGTATAAGGCCTGTAAACGGCTGACTGTTAGCGAAAACCGTGCCTGTTGATGATAGCTGAATATCTGCTGACCTTCCTCGACGAGACCGCGCTAAATAGGCGAATTTGTTCGAAAGAGCTCCACATGAAAATAGCTTTGCAGATCCGATCGTGAATATTTGCCAATGAGCCTAGTCTTCCTAGGCCCGTGGGCCATCTCTTGTTGTCGAGCCTCATGCTTGAAATACAGGCGCACGTACGACAAGCACGTCTCATTCCTCCCTCATCAAGGGATCCCAGGGCGATAATCGAGTCGTTTCTGCCTCTTGATTAACGCAGTGGTAGTAGTCGTATGGATGGCCGTCGGTTTGTTCACCCCGGGGCTGTAACCAGTGCCTCCTTGCACATCTTGAGCCGATCATGGGCTTCTTGGAGCAACTCCGAGTGGGCCTCTGAGAAGATCGAGTGTAAAGCATCCAGTAAATCGGCCAATCCGTCCCCTAGGGTTGTGGAAGCCGTCTCGGTCAGTTCATTGAAGCTTGCAATGTTGGATAGATAGGCAACGACGCGGCGGTAGTTAACGGGAAGCGATTTTGTCGGCCGGGGCGGCATACTCGACTGAGCAGGCGGCTCTTGGATTGAGTCGTGGCGACTGATTGCACGCGCGAATGACCAAATGCATAGCGCTGCGTAGTACATAATCCAAGGCCGGTGGGGGTCTGTTTCGTTGCGGCAAGAATACGACTGCACTTCGATAGGCGGCAAGTTAATCCCGCCGACGTCTTGACGCTTATGCTCGCTCGCGCTTCGCCGAGGATCGACAAGTACCCGGTGCAGGAGCTTGAAGGCGTGCAAGACAGCATGCCTTGTTGATGGCAGTGCCGCCCAGACCTTCATGCGAGTAACAACATTCGCATAGTCGCGCACTGACACCTTCCTACCCAGAAGTCGCTTGGCACCAGCATATACCTGGCAGTCTACAATGTCAACATGCAGACTGATATGAGCGAGATGGTATAAAACCGCGGCACTCTGAATCGGGCCATTCGACCCGGATCGCTGTGCCGAGGGGTCAGCAAGCGTCGGACTTCCTAGCGCCCCCTGGGCAATATCGAAGCTGTTTTTCCATTCGTCGAATGACTTGAGCAAGATCTTCTTCCAGTTGTCCTGGGTCTCGTTTGATTGCGTCGTTAGATCCAGCCACTTCAGGTGCGTCTCTCGATGGCTGAGGTGCCAGCCGACACTCAGCAGCCCGGACATGATTATCATGCGGCCAAAGGAATGTGTCTTGACCTCCTTTCCGTGCAGCGCTCGTTTTAGGCCGTCCAGGAACGAGATATTCTTTACGCCATACATGCGGAAGTTTTGGTCAAGCTGGCGAACCGTGTCGGGGTTCGATGCCGTCCAAAGATTGTCATCGCAGGGGAGAGGCAACCGAATCTCATGCGGGGCCATGTCGGCAGCATGTCCAAACATGGCGGCATGAATAATATCGAGCATGAAAGCAGCAAAGACAACACGATGCATTGCCTCCGTCTCAGCCCATCGGCTCCACCACGTACGCGAGTCGAGGCCAACCCCATGCGATTCGGAAGACGCAGCCACTTCGGGTGGTGATTCGCTCCCAGATCGGCCAATCAGCGGGCTTCCTCGCCGGAGAAGTGTGAGAGCGACCGAGTGGTAGATGTGTGCCCGTTCGTGGAGGCGCCGAGAGGAGTACATCTTCTCGTAGAACTCAAGCAGCAGAAGGGCTTGCGCAACCCAGAGCCCAACAGGTGGCGATGCTTCCTCTGCCGTCACAATCTCCCATCTCACGCCCGAGATGATGACATCTGCAAAACCGCCATACTCGGAGAGACTTCCACTAGAGTCTCTGCTGCGAAGTGAGGCGGCACCCAGTGCAATCATGACCATGAGAAGGAAGATGGAGCATCTGTTGCAGGAGAATGTAGGTTGGTGAACTATTGGAAGGCGAGGGGATACATTCTCCCAGTACTCCTGCAGACAATCACGCATCATTTCCACGTTCAACGCCGGAAGATCGCCACCGCTGTCGTGGACAAGATTGACGATGAGGGGTTCCGACTTTGGCTGCTTCTGGCGAAACTTTTGGAACCACCGAAGAACCTCTTGGCGTCTGAGCTCAGTAATGAGCTCGTCGCTCTCGGCAAACCTTGGCGGGGTCTCAAGCTGTGAATGGCTACTTGTTAGTGACTCATAGTCGTAGTGGATGTTGTTGTTGAAGGTAGACTCTAGACCGCCGTCGATGAAGGGAAGCTGGTAGTCGGGGAAATTCTCGTAGGTGGCCTGCGGGTTGAACAGCCATCCGGCAAAGTTCACGCGGGAGATCTCGTCGTGGGAGTAGTCGACGTTGTGGTACGACACCACGGCGGGCTGGTCCGGGAGACGTGGGCCTTCTCGGGGGTAATAGCCGGGCTTGGGCCGGATGACGTTGCAGGAGGCTATGTCTGGCATTTGGGCCGACCAGCCGCCGCCGCCGCCGGGAGGTGGATGTGACATCCTGGAGGCGGTCGGATTTGGCAGCGACGGAGGATGAGTGGTGGAATCAGGAGTCAGTAGGATAGCCGCGTCATGCGGGACGCTGGCGAAGGTTGGACGAGGCTCAACTCCAGCGGTGGGCGAGACGACACTTGCTACGCTGCCGGATCCAGGAGGAGACGGGCCCTTGGGGGCGCTGAAGCTTGGCACCCGGTTTCTCGGGATATATGAAGCAGAGTGCCGCTTTCTGTGGCGGGCCAGGAGGTCTGCACGAACAAACTTTTGCTCGCAGCCGGCGACATCGCACCGGAAGATCTCCTTGGGGGCATCTAAGAACGACAGGTTAGCTTCGAATGGACTCGGCAGGCAGGCAGGCACGCAGCATAGGACGAGGGCGACCGCACGATTCAGTTGGTGCCGCTGGAGATGCTCAGCCCTCGAGTACAGCTTGTCGCAGCCGGGAAACTCGCAGGTGAAGCGGCGGGGAGCTCCCTTTCGGCTGGCGCGCTTGTATCCGCTGGCGGCGGCGGCGGCGGCGGCGGCGGCAGCAGCTGCGGCGGAGACAGGGGCGCCATTTTGAGGCTGTTGGGTTGCCATGGATCAGAACCTGGACTCGCGAGACTCGAGCTCATCCTTTGGGCGACAAGTTGGGAGAGGTCGCAGCGCGCGCCTAGCTCATCGGGACCAAAGACATTTGTCGCAGAGCTTGGGGCGGGGGCGACCTATTCGATGTTCGATTGAGAGATGTGGATGCGGATGCGGCTGTGGTGTGTGCCCGGGGCGCAATGCGCGACGCGCTATGTGCAAAAGGCAAAGGGGGGACACCGGTGGTGGGCGGATGTGAAGTCGAGCTGGGTCGGACAGTGTGGAACGCAGCGGTGGGTTGGGCGAGATGTTTAGTCTACTGTCTCGTTGACATGAACGGGGGGATGTGGATGTGGGATCCGCAAGCTGAAGATGGGAAAAACAGCTCGATGGGTGCTCACAGTGCCAGTGCGCACCAGCAGCAGCCAGCGGCCAGCGGCCAGTGGTAGGATGCGCAGGGAGGGGCTGCTTCCCCACAAGGAAACCCCAATGCACCCCAAGGGACCCCCACGCTCATTCACCGCAATCCACCGCACCCTCATCTCCACACCCCACTACCTAGGGCCGCGATTGAAGCCATCCACGTGGAGGCAGGCGCAACCCTCCATCAGCCAGTTTATCGGGCGCACAGAAGCGCAGCATGACAGAAACATTTTACCCAACAGCTGCGGTCTCAGTTTCTGGCCCTTCCCTCTTGACTCTGTCTTGCCAGAACACTGAAGGGCGCTCGGGTCGGATGTGTCAGATGGGTCAGATGGCTGCACAGGATCAACGGGAAGGAGCGGAGCGGCGGGGATGTCGCGCAGAGAGCCATCAGACTGAAAAACTGCGGGGTTCGTAGATTTTTGCTTTGTCGGCGGTGGGAGAGCTGGGCAGCTTTGGGCAGGAGGAGTATCCCCCCCCCCCCCCAGCAGGAAGCTGCGCCGTGGGGGGGGGGGCTTAGTTGAGTCAACTGCTGCAGAAACCAGATACCGCAAAGCGCAATTTTCGTGCATTCACCGGCGCCAGCATCGCCAAGCAGCCACCACTGTCACGACAAAGAAGGGTTTGAACGCCATCACCGCCATCGCCGCCATCTGCATCATCGCCATCTCCTCTTCCGGCGCGCGATAAGCTCGCGCTTGCCAGGTAAGCGAAGCAAGCGCTGTCGATCCTCTATGCCCCCCCGGTCCATCTCACCCTGGGACTTGCCCCCTTGGACGACACGACCTGAGCCTCACGATGAAAAGGAAACAGCGCTGACGGCGGGAAGACGCTGGCTATTCAACAAGTCAAGCAGGCCGCTATGTACACTAGGCCATCGAAATCCATCACACAGCATCAACCCCGAATCACATTTTCATTTTCCCCTTTTCCGCCCCCCTTGATTGGCTCCTCACTCGCTGCTTTTCCCCTGGCTACCGCTCTTATTCCCAACCAGCCACAGCTCCCTAAACCTCGACCCCTCTTGCTCAACCAGCGTGGTCGGCCTTCCCACCTCCACAATTTCCCCCTTGCTCATAACCACTACGCGGTCAAACTTCATAACCATATCCAGCCTATGGCTCACCATGACAATTGTGTACCCCCTAAACTCGTCTCTGATCACCTCCTGCATCGCCCTATCTGTCTCCTGATCCACACTCGAGCTGAACTCATCCAGCAATAAGATTCCCCCATCCAATCCCTCCCCGACCACCATCTGACTCCCAAACTCGACTTCCTTCTGCCTCTTTCTAATGCTCCTCCTCAACACTGCCCTTGCCAGACTAAAAAGTTGCCTCTGCCCCTGCGATAGTGTCTCACCCGTCATGCCCGCCCCTAGACCTCCCCTCTCCTCAACAAAAGTCCAGAGGCCAACCGCCTCAAGCACCGCCTGACATTCATTCCCAACGGAGGCGGAGAAGGGGTCGAGATTGGTCTGAAAAGAGGTGCCATCGGGTAGAAAGACGGGATCTTGCGGCACGGCAATGACACGTTGTCGTAGTGTTGCACGGTCCAGCTTATTGAGTGGTATTTCATCGATTACGACGCCATCTTCTAGCGAAGAAGAGGGAATGGGATCGAGAAGGCGGAGGAGAAGCAAGATAATGGATGATTTCCCGCTGTGTAAAATGTTAAGAAATCAATGTTAAACCCATTGGGCAGAGACATACCTTCCACTGCGACCACAGAGAGCGATTTTCTCCCCAGGAGCAATTTCCAGGTTCAAGTTGTTAAGCGCGAGTTGTTCACTATTCAAGGCAGGGGCAGTTAGGTTTTCGCTGCCGTCGGTTCCAGATTCGGGGTTGGCATTGGAAATTCTGTGCAGTGGTAAGTCTAAAATGCCCTGAAAATTGTAAAGCGGGACCGAAAAAGGCTAACCCGTAAGACGCCGACACGCTCTTGATATGGATTCCGCCCTTGAAAGGCCACTCTCGTGGCGGGATCACGTCTTCTCCTTCCAGCCCCTCGGGCTTGACTGTCTCATTAAAGGTCTTCAGACGGCTGACGGCACCGATGGAGGTCTCGAGACTTGTGTAAAAGATGATGATTAACGAAAGACTTTGGCCAAAGGACATTAACGCCACAAGGCTGGCACCTGTAAACCCTGTATTTGAGTGCGTATGGGTCGCCAAAGTAACAACGACGAAGGCGAGAACCGCAACCACAAGTTGGAGAATGAATGCCAACCATCGTTGGATCATGGCGAGAAGGTATGCCGGTCTCTGTGACGTGTCAAGAAGTTTGTTGTTGAGCTCTATGCCACTTTCCACCCAGCCAAAGGCACGGAAGGTGGCGATGCCTTGGATCGTGTCGATAAAGTGCGCACTATTAATTATTCAGCTGTTAGTGTTTGCTCCGAGCCGCTGCCAACTTTCTCTCCAACTCACTAGAGGGGACTCTTCGCCTCCAAATCCAAGAGTCGGATTTGCCTAGAAGTACGGAGGTAAAACTTTTGAATGAAATATAGCATCGCAACCAAAAAGGGGTAAGCGATGGTAAGATACGGCGATGCTGTGGCAATGACCGCCGCCGTTCCAGCAACGCCAAAGATGATGAGCACTACGTTGACAATCGCTAGCGGGAGTTCCCCGTCAATGAGTGTCATATCTTGTGCAAACAGGTTTGTCACTACGCCTGTGTCGGTGGTAGTGAAGAACTTAAGGGGGGCGTTGATGACTGTCTGAAGCGTCTCTTTGTGTAGCCTCGATCCAGACAGCATGATCATAGACGTGAAACATAGCAAACACATGAAGAAAAGTGACAGGAGTGTAGAAAGTTGAAACACGGCGTAAAGACCAAGGTAAAAGGCGTTTGAGTGCTTTGGCTCCGTGGATGTGATATCCTCTGTCCAAAACTTAAGCCAAATGGTGCTGAAGTTGCCGAAGAAGCCCCAACCTAGGCCAAACACTACAAAGCCAACAATCGACATTCTGCTGATGCGTGTGAGATAGTGCCGATAAACTGCCAGGTCACCCGTCATGCGATTTGCGTCCTGGCTACAGCCAACAGGTTTCTGGGAAGCCACTCGAGTATCCGAATCCGGCTTGTGAGATGAAGTGTTTTCAGATGCTTTGCTTTCCCCTGAAAGCACACTATTTATGCCTTGCGAGTCGACGTTCAGGCCATGCACGTATTGTTGATTGGCGACTAGTTCTTGAAAAGTACCTTGCTCCACAATGGTGCCGTCTGGCCCAAGAGCAACGATATGGTCTGCGGATGGTAGATGTCGGACGGAATGTGTGCAAAGTATGACCGTTGCATTTCTCCGTCGAAGAAGACCAGTGTCAGCTGAAAAGACACGGCGAAAGACCTGCTCTTCGGTGTCGGCGTCAAGGCCACTCAGGATATCGTCAAAGATAAAGAAGTTAGAGTCGAGGTAGAGGGCCCTGGCCATGGAAACTCGCTGTTTCTGCCCCCCACTCAAGGTTATCCCCTTACTGCCAATGACGGTGTGGTCTCCCCGCGGCAAAAGAGACAGGTCTTGTTGGAGCAGGGTGGCATCGATAATCTCGTCATACCGGGCTTGATCAAAGGCTGAAAAACCGATGATGTTCTCTCGAATTGTTGTGTTGGATAGAAAAGGGCTTTGATCGCAATATCCTATTTTTCTGATGGAAGCTGGGCCCATGGTAATCTGGCCTTGTGCGAGAGGCGACTCCCCCAGAAGGGCTTTGCACAAGGTGGATTTTCCAGACGCGACAGGGCCGACTACAACTGTCAAGCGCGCAGCTGGTATGTCGATGTTGATGTCAGTTAGAGATGGTTTGCCGTTTTGCCATCCGTAGTTCCCTCCTGAGATTTTTATCCCATGCGGTGCTCCATTTCCGCCAATTCCTCCCTCGGCCGGGCTTCGACTCGAGCAGTCCGAGATGGTGGTTTCTCGAAAGTCAACTCGTGGGTCGGATTCCAAGAATTTCTGGATCCGATCAAGGCAGGTGAAGGAGGCCAAAATGTTGGGAATATCCTGGAACAGGCTGGAAAGCGGAGATGATAAGAGCAGGATATACGACACGGACGTAAATATCGTGATGACATCTAATGCTCGACCGGCAAAAGCGAACGTCATGAGTGGCGAAAGACAGAGAGGCGTAAATCCGGTGACAGAGGAAAATACGAGCACCTTTCGGAATCTATTTCCAACTTTGAGTTCGTCGAGCCTCATGGCTTGGATTGATTCTTCAACTGGTCCCGCGAGGCCAGAAATCTTGATTTGCTTCATCTGGCCAATGACGTTGGACGTGAGCCCTACGCGTTTCTGTATTTTTTCCATCCATGCCTTTTGCCTCGGTCCTGTCTTTTTAGATATGATTGTAGTGCTCACCATGCAGCATCCAACAACAATGACGGGAGCAACTGAGGCCACGCCAATTTGCCGAGAAAGCAGCCAGCACGCAAGTGAAACTTGGATCGCGTTGGCCCAAACTTCTTGGACTCTCAAGAACCCGCGGATGACGCGCTCAACATCAACGCTCATTAGAGTCAGAGCCGCTGAGTTATCGGCCGTAGAGATTTTGACTTCGGTTGTCTTTTTGTAAACGGCACTTGCGAGCACACCGCGGACCATGTACATGGCTCGCTCTTGGAAGTACCAGTAGAATGCATTCGACGCGGCAATTCCAGTATATACCAGAACCGTTGCTCCCATAAGCCCGTATCCGTTGTTTGGCGAGGATACCTCGGGTGACTTGGCTAGGTAACCGAGAAGGGTGTTGATGAGAAACGGCTGGCAAAAGCTGAAAGCCATCAGAGCAACGCGTGGGGCGATGGGCAATAAAAGGGGAACTGCCAGGCCCTGTGCGACAGCCTTAGCGAGGCCATTTTTCCTCCCGCTCAGATGCGAAGAACCGAGGCGCCCGGCCAATCTCGCAGAGAGTGTCTCGGAGGCCATGTTCTGGTCAAGAGGAAACAAGTCATCCAAGGACAGAATCTTGGTGTATCCCGTTAGGAACAGTCGATTGAGCCAAAAAAAGGCGCCGAGTCCGAAAAGCCCGCTTGTTTCTTCTGGACTGTGCTCTTTGATGTCCCACATAATG
The DNA here is from genome assembly GCA_033439745.1 of Lasiosphaeria hispida. Taxonomy (NCBI): domain Eukaryota; kingdom Fungi; phylum Ascomycota; class Sordariomycetes; order Sordariales; family Lasiosphaeriaceae; genus Lasiosphaeria; species Lasiosphaeria hispida. Next base: position 2,995,568 of record JAUIQD010000002.1, on the reverse strand, counting down.
ACCCATCTGGTCTTGTTCTTGGACTCAAGAATGACAATCAGTGCCTTGACGGCGATGGCTGAAGTGAACAGACGGGAGTATAGTATTTCGTACGAATTTCTCGATGCCAGCCATAGGGTCCGCGTTTCCGCAATTTCCATAAAGATGGTGATGAAGAGATAGCCATTGAGGAAGATTGACGGCCTGGGAGATCGAGAATGCTCAAGGGCGGAGAGGGCAAGCGTCAATAGCGATGATGCAAGGCCGAGAACATGAGACAAAATGAAGAAGGCCTCGAGCTTCCGGGCCTTTGTGCTGCTCAGGGTGAGCAAAGACAGCTGCAGTGATGCATACGCCGATATGGCGGCCTACAGTATCTCCAGTCAGCAAGCTATTCCATTGGAAGTTATGGGAATGCTCAACATACCAATTTTAGCCACTTCAAGAGAGAAGCGCGGACCACAATAGGTTGGCGAGTTAGATAGACAACACGCGCCAGGCAAATTGCGATAAAGACCGAGGCCGGCACAAGAGAGAAGACCTTCTCGAACTTTATTGTAAAGTCGAAATCACCTCGACACCCTTTGACAGCGGGTCCGAGCGACTCATCACCGGGGCAAGTCGAGAATTCCATCTTTCAGGCAGGCGAGTAGCCGAACACAGTTGAGGCAACCTGACCTACAGCTCTTTGATGTCTGCGGAGCAAAAGCTTAAGTTGTACCTTGAGTTGTGGGCAACTGGCCGACACCAGAAGCGGGCGAGAACTGTTGACTCATACCTGGAAGGTATACCTCCTGCAGTCATCCCGCGCCTGCTAACTGCAGTTGGGTCAAGCCGCCCTGATGTCGTGATTCGCCCAGTTAGGTAACACCCGACGCTCACTAGCGGCATTGCGATTTTCACCTCCATTGGCGTGAAGAGTCATGGCAAATCGCGTTGGCACTATACAAATGAGATTCTGAATGTATCCCACTGTCCCGCCCTAGGTATTGATGACTTTTACGTTTTACTGGTGTGTTGAACGGTGACCAAGAGATCAGAAAAGGACTAGATCGTATATTATGGCACAACGTTTTTGTATCTAAATAGTGAAATGGGAAAAGAAATTCGTACGGGGGGGTATTACTATGCAGTTACCTGATCTAATGCAGAGGGTATATGTCTAATGCCAACGGCCGCTAATCCAGACGGTCCTTACTCCTTGATCGAGGGCTGCTTGACCCCTTTGGCGTTGCCGAACCTATGACCTGTGAACTTGTCCGTCCCCCCGTCTGGCCAATCTCAACAACAGTCATGTCCATCCGGACTCTGAACTGCTTCCCTCGCCAGGCTACTGTCGTACCCAGCAAAACGGCCCACGTCCATATCGGTAGTGCCAATAGCTCCCTCCCCAGCCAGGCCGAAAGCCACTCTAAGAACGGCCGTTGCTTCAGCCCCCCGCGGCGCGAAACCCCCATTCCTCGTGCAAAAGGAGGCGTGTCCCCATCGACCTCGATGCCCTGGCATTTGTGTAGCTTGGAGCTCAGTAGCCGATCAACAACCATCCAGGCCGTTACCATGAAACCCCAAATCCCCGCCATGGCGCACCATGTCTGTGGGAGACCAAGCTTCTCATGGAACCAAGATAAAGTTGTCAATGCAAAAGAAAAATACAGACAGCACAACAACGACTCGACACCTGGTTCGATGAGGGTAGCAGCCAACACTGTCCACTTGCGAACGCGCAGCCAGCGCACGCGGCGTGCGACATAAGCCGCGACCGACATGCCAGCCATGGGCTGGATGACGACTTCGCCAAAAACGAGGCCATGGTTGCGAAAACCGGGAGCCGAAGACCGGAATATGAGATCGCCAATCAGGTGGTCCTCGCAAATGGACGACGAGAAGAAGTCGACGCCGCGGTTTCCGTTGCCGCGTGCCATGTCCTCCGCAGTTAGGTTTGGGTTTTGCAACGGGTCGGTAAACCGATCGAGGTGGGACTTGCGGAACATATTGCTTTTACCAACAATGCAAGGGGCGATGCCGACGGTGTTGATGGCACTGTAGAACTTAGCATGGGTAGTCGCCATAAACATTTCTTCGAGGCGTCCGCCGTAGTCGAGTATGCTTGTTGGTTCATTACTTTTTGCTTCGTTGGTTGGCAAAAGGGACTGCCCTTCCTCGGTCCGCGATGCTTCGATATCCACGACCAGAGGGAGCTGGTGGACAAATTTGTACGGCTTGGCCCTGTTACCGCCTGGTTGAATCCCGTACAGCCTATCAACCATTCGTCCTGCGGCACCCTTTGCAGTCCAGATGTTGCAGTCGACGACCCATATTGCATCGCCCTTCGCTTCGCGATAAGCTCGGCTTATATTCCGCACTTTGGGGTTCGGCCCTAGGTTGTTGATATGGCCCTCAGGACCATGCAGAAGAGGGTCGTTTTCCTCGACAAAAATATTGGCATCGAAGCCCGGGAAGTCGGCAAGTAGCTGCTGTAGTACCGGGTATGCGGGGTCGGCAATGGATGCGACGCATAGGGAAATGCTGAGTTTCGTTCGAGGATAGTCAAGTGCGAATGTTGAGGCAAGACATTCGTATAGTCCAGCGTCCACGCCCTTGACAGGTCGGATCACGGTAATATGGGGGACATCATCTTCCCTGAGCGACGGCGAGACCGGCTTCACGGGGGGGGCGGTATAGGTACGGAAGCTGGAAGCAGGAGGACATCGTCAGCAAGGAACAAGAGGGGCGGGTAATGATTGGACGAATTTCTTACATCTTGAAGATGCCGACAAGCTGGACGCAAAAGACGAAGCAGCTCCAGCCGAGAAAAACCAAGGCCGCGCCTTGGATTATTGCCGACATTTGGGCATGCCCGAGGGTTGGCGTAGCGTTGTGGTAAGGGGATAGGATGCAGGAACGAAAAGTCTGTGTCAGACGCGAGGACAGGCGATAGTGGCGGCAACCTCTCTGGTGGGTGAGACAGGTCTTGTAGTATCACGACTGCGCTAAAGTAGCGAATCCATGCAAGCCTAGGAGCCGCAGGGACCGCGAGGACTCGCACAGCTGTGAGAGGTCGGGGTCATTGAACTGCGGATTGACAAAATTATCAGTGCGACATGACGGTGACTATGGGTCTCGCGCGGGTGTGTCGATTCGACGGGTTCGACGGGAGCGTTGGGAATGCCGGCAGCGGATCGGAAGGCGCTGGAGCTGAGAGAGAAAAAAATAACGGGTTGCGACGGCTGGCCTCTGCTCAAAACAAGCATTTGCCTGCCGCAGCAGAGCCGTGTGCTGAAACCCCTGCCAGCCCTTGGGAGCCGGTGCCGGTGATCAACCGAAAGCTAGACTTTGCCCCACCTCTCTGGCCTTGCGAGTCAGGCTGGCCAAATTTGTTAAAAGGTCAAACTTTTTGCGCCCAAACCGAACTTTTCCGCTTCATCCCATTCCTCAGCGTCCTCCTGAAAATCCCCACCTAACGTGATTTCACCACCAACAAGAGACTTTTGGACATAAATTTCTCGCAAGACCTTCAAGCTGCCTCTGAGCACCTTGGATGGCCAAATTTTCTTCGCTATCGTCGGTAACCTGGGTGGAATATCCCGCAATTGAGTAAGTGACAGCCAGTCACCCAGGGTGGCCTGTTTTTCCTTCTTGTTGGCATTGGCTGGCTTTAGCCATTCTGCCCTCTCCTCAATTGCGATGATGACAAAATTTACCATGGAGCGGAGAGCAATATTCCTTCAGTGGACGCTCGGTGAATGCCCTTTATACTACAACGGTATCTGAGCAAGCTTTTGGAGTGCATATCTTCTTCGGGAATCGGGTGACGGCTCTTGAACCTAACTAATGCTTCTCTCACAGGCCGACATGAGGAGAAGCAGACATGGCTGAGTCTGCAACTGTCACAATGGCCTCGACCAACGAAGACACCATCAATCGCGTCGAGGCGATACCACCCAACAATCCTTCGGCCGTCACCACAACGATAGGGCTGCCCGCCCCTTCGCCGCCAGCAAGGGTCCCGCTCTACAAAATCTATGCCCTCCCTGTGCCCATTCGGACGTTCCCGCTACCCAGCTTCTACCCGAGCAATCCGATCTCTCTCATTCACCTAGTGATTGTGTGGTTGAGACAGGTCATGTCTCCGCCACAGCATGAATCATCCACCATTCATGTAGGAGTGTGGGATCCGGACACACGCTCCGTGCATATCAAAGATCCCAGTTCCATAAGCGCCCTCTGGGAGCAAGGCTTCTATGGAAAAGGAAGCTTGAGCCGCAGCGAACCGAATTGGATGAAGCGAGAGATCGGCCGACGAGAATCCACTCAAGGCAACACTGTCAGCGAAGAACGCACTGAAGCACGCCGTGAGGAGCGGCGGCAAGCCAAGTGGGAAAGAGCCAAGACAGAACTGGAGGCCATTGAAAGGCAAAGATCCGAGGAGGCCTTGACTCGGGATGAGCCTGTTGGGGACATGGTTGCAGTTGGTGATGCGGTTTTGCCGCTGTCCGAAAATAGCCCAGCAGTTGCTGGATTGGAGAGCCCTTTGGCAGAACCAGAAGCGACAGAACCGGTGGCCTTCGAGTGTCAACCTCTCATGCAGCAAGCTCCAGAGGTTATTCTTGTTGAACCTGTTAGGGAGGCGGTAACAGCGCAGCTCCCGGTTGATCGTCCCGTTGGGGTGCTGGTTGACTTCTCAGTCAAGCCATCAGTTCCGCTCGTCGTCCAGCCTAAGCCTCCAGTCGGCCCAGCAGAGTTACTGGCCCTTCCGAACTCGGTGACAGATTTGCTTCGATGGCTGCGGATTCGCGAAGAGGACGTGCCTCGGACTGTAGAGGCTGCCCCGTTCTGCTGCCCTATAATCCACAAAGCTCCTGTTGGCCCTGCCGAATTGCTGGCTCTCCCCAATTCTCAAGCAGACTTGGTCGCAGTCCCTCAGAGTCTTGAAGAGGAAATTATTGTTCAACCCAAGGCTGTTTCAATTTCTCGCCAGCTCGGGTCAAAGTCGCCTGTTGGTCCAGCAGAGTTACTGGCGTTGCCTAACTGCCTCGCTGAGCTAATGTCGAGATTCCTTTTGGCCAAGGGTGAACCCAAGGAGATTGAAGCCGTGCCAGCACGGATCCCCGAGGCAACACCCGCACTGCCGACCCCCGCAATCAATGGTCATGCTGGCAGTAAGCTTGCCAATGGCCATGCCCAATCGAACGGATTCGTCAATGGCCGCGCGACCGAGGCGAGTGCCTGTGTTCACCATGAGGTCGAGGACGACGATGCCTCGGCTAGCGAAAGCAGGCCGTATGTGGTCAACGGAGCATGCAACGGCATTGCATCACCCGTTTCCTCCGAGTCGACGAACGGTGCACCCGAGACCCGAGCCACACGGGGCCAAGAACCGAAACCGCTGAAACGGCGTAAGAGCGTCCGGTTTTCACCCAGGGTTGTCTCGACAACTTTTCAACATTTTGACCCCCCGAGCCCAAACCACTCTGCGGACACCCCGCCAAAAAGCGCGTCCTCAGCGTCAACTAATGGGATCGCTACCATAATCTCCCCCCCTTCTCCGGTAACATCACCCGAACTGATAACACCTCTTGAACCGGTATCAGAATCAGGTCCAGAGACTACCGCCGTCCTCAAAGAGCTATCCAATAAGGAACATTTCCAACTTGCGCCAGAAGAAGCTTTCTTCCTGTCTTTTTCAGTTGGCGCCCTTTCGGTGGTGGACCCTGTTACGCTCGCTCCTATCCCAACGGAGGACCTCTTAACTCTCTTTCGCGCTCACTCATATTTCCCTCCTCGGACTGTGGACACGTCGGCGGAAAGTCTCCAGCCGCATGACCCTTTCCTTGTAGACTATGCCGTATATCATCACTTCCGCTCCCTTGGCTGGGTTCCTCGTCATGGCATGAAGTTCGGAGTCGACTTTATCCTGTACCAGCGTGGACCTGTGTTCGATCACAGTGAGTTTGGCGTCATGGTCATGCCCGCGTTTTCCGATCTACAATGGAATGAACATGAGCATCAAGCACCGAGGAAGTCCTGGTCCTGGTTGATGGGGGTGAACCGGGTGTTGGCACACGTCCTCAAAGGGCTGGTCCTTGTTTACGTTGACATCCCACCCCCCTCAGTTTTCGACGATGCCATGAAGCAGGGAGGCATAGCAGCTGCCTTGAAGTTGTATAACATTCGCGAGGTGATGGTTCGAAGGTTCTCGGCCAATCGCAATAGATGAGTGGTTCCCAAAATCGGGAGGCGGCTCCTACAACTCTGACAGATGTCAACGGGTTGGGGCTAGGCATGTAAAACAATTACAGTAGATGATCGGCCAATTGGATAGTCGGTCCTGTTATGATCAAGAATGAATGGAATGAGGTTTTTACCAATTATCTTTTTGCGAAGGCAGCAGCTGGTTTTGAACTCGATGCCGTGCAGCCTCACCGTTGCCAATACACTAAAGTTTGGAGATAAAAGCCTGTCCTTGAGCTGTGGTGGGTAACAGACTTTTCGGGAAGCCTTTGCCATCCAGGAAGCTTTCCACAATCCTTAAGCCCTCCCTCAACACATGCTCATTGAGTCCCAACCCAATGCGGATATAGCCCTTCAGCTCGGTGTCCTCGTCCTCATCCCCGAAGCAGAATCCGCCGGGCAGCACGCTCACCCCTGTTTCTCTGACCAGTACATCCGCAAACGCTGCATCATCCACCGGTGTCCCATCGGGCCCCAACACCCTCACAAACGCGGTCCCAGCACCCGCCGGGGGCGTCCACTCGACGCGTCCCTGATTCCGCGCGGCAAAATCGGCCAGCACGGCGATGCTCCGCGCGCACGTCGCGTGGTTGCGCGCCAGGATCTGCGGGAGGACCTTGTCCGAGAGGGCAAAGGCGGCGACGCCGCTGTCGAGCTGCGACACGGAGATGGTGGTCCAGTCGCGGGCCGTCATGACGCGCTCGAGGAAGGCGATGTCGGGCGAGACGATCCAGCCAATGCGGATGCCGGCCAGGCCGATCGTCTTGGACACGGAGCCCGTGCTGATGGTGGCCGGGTACCCGAGGGACACGAGCGGCGGGACGGGGCGGGTGGTGCCGTGGAAGAGCGGGGAGAAGACCTCGTCCGAGTAGAGGATGATGGAGTGGGCGGCTGCGAGGGCGATGAGGGATTGCAGGGCGGGCAGGGGGAGAATGGCGCCTGTGGGGTTGTTTGGGTTGCTGGTTTGGGGGGTTAGCTGGGACGTGGGTTGAGGGGGGAGGGGGGGACTGACTTGATGATGATGACCTTGGTGTTCTTCTTGATCATCCTCTTCAGCTCATCCAAACTCGCCTCCCACCCCCCGGAGCCTCTCTTCAGCCTCCAGAGATCAACCTCTGCCCCCTGAAACTTTGGCACGCACCACAGCTGCGAAAATGTGGGATACTGGCAGATGACATGGTCTCCGGGGCCAGCAATGTTGACGAGAGACAGATAATTCGCCATGATGGATCCGGGAGTTATCACGACATTATCGGCCGTAAGCTTTACCGCTGAGCTGGAATGCAGAGCGGCGATGCGCTCCCGCAACTTGAGCGAGCCTTGGGCATTTCCGTATCCGAGAGCAAGATCTTTGTCAATGATTTCATCATATGGGGCTAGCCCCTGAAGCTCTGCGAGGGTGAGGGTGCCGATACTTGAACCTGAGCGATGTCAGCGTAAGTGCACGACAGTGATGTTGCAACAGCAAGGGGCGGGGTGGCCTACCGTAGAAATGAAACTTGGATATATCCTTAGACTTTCAGTTAGCATTCGTGCCATCTTCTCATGAAAAGCTTTCAGACCAGCTCAAGGCCCGGAGACTCTAACTAACCATTCGACGCTGGACTGGATTGAAGCAGGTGGTCAGCGGCACAACTTTCGACCGTTTTGCATCAGACGCCGACAAAACTCACTCCATTTGTCAATCTTGAATTCTATGACATCCTTCATGGTGACAAATTCTACTAATTGAAGGCGTATGGCTGTAGCTGTAACCGCAGCTGCATTTCAGATTAGACCAAGACAGAGTTCGCAGGTGAGACCTGAACAACCAACAGAGATGCTCTTGAGCAAACCTACTTATTCAACCAAGTCACCACCATTATCAACCAAAGGGCGTGCGGGGTGCATCGAGCTGGAAGCACGCGGCTCTACCTTGGATAAGGCACACACCAGTCCCGCAGCCTAAAATGGGCATACCGACGTAAAAAGTTGCTGTCACGGCCCACCGGTGTGCTGTTGATGCATAAATTCCCTCCCTAGGCCTAATCTTGCTGCAAGTCAAGAAACTCTGACCGATATCGCAAGATGTCCCATGATATTTCAAATACGAAGACTAAACTAAACCTAGCTTTTCCCTGCCTCCGTTGCCGCACCATTTGCCCTATATCCGAACCCCGTCGAGCGCGGGCCGCGCACCCGGCAAGATCTTGGCTATTATTCGTAGAGAACTATGCGCCACTTGCTCCTCAACGCCGTGCCCCGAAAAAAATAAAATAAACACATGCAGCTGTGCTTGTCCTGCAAGAAAAGTAGGGGGTAGCTGTTTTTACGTCTCCCACTTCTTAGCTTCGATGCCCTCGGGAGGGATAGTCTCGACCGTACGACTCTTGACATCATTCCAATCGGTACTGAGCGCAGTTCCATTGCTCTCAACGAAACTCTTCATCATGGCCCGCTGCTGTTCTGGGGTGGCGCCCTTGTAAAGCTGCTTGAAGAAGAAGTTGACATCACTCTTCCCCTCTTCCTCCTCATCATCATCATCATCGCCAAGCTTATCCCAATCTTTTGGACCTGACTTGCTGCTAGTGGGATACGCTGGCGCAGCCGCTGCCTCAGGCTTCGTGTTCTCGTTCGAGACAACGTTCGAGGCCGCAGGGGGCTCGATGTCAGCGACGTGGAAAGACTCTGGCCCGATCTTCTCCTCACCCCAGCTTCCCCATTTTGTCCCGGGGGCGGCCTTTTGCAAGGTAAGCTCAATCTTTCGTGGTGTAGCCGACCAACGCGATCCCAAGGGCACAATATCGCCACCAAGGGCCAGGGTCGAGGTAGCTTCTCTGTCGCCGGACTTGACATACGGCGCAGCCTCACGAGGAATGGGGCGAATACGTGCCTGTGAGAAGTTAGTTGGAACTGCGGAGCATTACGGGTTGTTAAGAAGTCAACTTACTTGAGTCCTGGTAAAGTCGACTTGCAGTGTGTCCTTTTTGACATCCTTAACAAACAGCGATACCGTGACGGTTGTGCTGGTTTGGTAAAAGTCGACGCGGAGCTTCATCTTCTCGTCTGGGACAGAACCGAGGGCAGGGCCAGGTTTCTTGGCATCCTTTTCAGATGAGGCAGAAGCTACCTTGATGTCTTCCTCGTCGCTATCAACCTCTACCGGCTCTACCTTCTTCACTTTGTTCTGAGGTTTGGAAGGGACTTTGGTGACATTGACCGCCCAACCAGGGTGTTCCGGGGCCAGCCCCTTCAAAGCACCGAGCGCCTGGCTTCTCCAAGCATATCCGCGGTTCCACTCTGACTCGAATCCCGTCCTGGGCGTCGAGGTCATGGTCGCGAGAGCGGGATTGGATTCCTGACCGGGTTGTCCCTTCTTGTCGGCGATCCCATCAGCATACGTGACAGTGTAGCGACCGGCCTCGTCGACATTCCTCTCAACGCCATCATCCTCGCGAGCAGGTCGACCTTCTGCAAGCAGCATGCTCCACTTGGCACAGCAGTCCGAATCGGCATAGCGGCCGAGCTTGAAGCAAATGGTGGCACGGCGGTATTGAGCGTCGATCATGAGCTTGCGCGAATTGCCGGACCCGCGCTCGGCTGCGATGTGGTATGCGAGCTCGGCATCGTGAAGGGAAGCGTCGTAGTTCTTGAGTTGGTAGCTCGCATGAGCTCGGGCGAGCAGCCAGGCCGGGGAGTTGGACGACTCGAGAGCCTTGTCGAGAGACGAAATGGCGCCGGCCCAGTCCTTCTTTTGGACAGCTTCGAGGCCTTTGTGCCCAAAGGTGGTTGCGGACATTTCGAGGGAGCTTCGGACCGGTGTATTTCGAAGCCTGTGATCTTGTGATTAGGAAGGCGTGCTTGCGGCAGATGGTGATGGGACTGGTGATTGGCGCGGTCGGGCCAACTTACGGCGATCGCTGTTGTGGGAGAGCGCTATTCGGCGGGGTCTGCGTTCGAGATGACTGACCAGGGCCGCTTGAGAAGGATGTTGTGCGGAACTGAAAACTACAATTTAAACCTCGTCACTGTTGGGGGGGCGTTGAGTGTTTGAAGCAGCTGCCAAAGAGGGCAGTTGAAAGCGACAGAAACACGCCGTTGCTTGCCTCTGCCTGGTAGTGGGGTTGCTTCCTTCATTGGCAGCTCCAACGAAGCTTGATTCTGCCACTGATTCTATTACCCCACATTGAGACTCACCGCCTTCCAAACGGCCCATGCCTGCCGGAGAAAGGTTGCCTGATGACGAAGGTCGCTGGGTATTAGAAGTCTTTTTCTTGAACTATCGAGCTGTAATTACTATTACTGCTAGACCACATAAGGGTATCTGTCCCAACACACATCACCCTTTTTGTCTCACTAGCCCAGACCCTATTCTGACACAACCGTCTCTTTGGGATACTTTTTTGCAAACATGCCCAGTGCCTTCATCGTAAAGGTGAATTTGTAGTTGGGGTACGAGATCATACAGCTTTTGTTGAAGACACCCTCAATAGCCTCCTGAAGCCACTCGCCGTTTGGTTGTTGGCGATCCATGATGAGCTTGATTCCCTTCTTAATTGGCTCAATGCCAGGGTAGTTGGCCTTCATGAGCCCAATCAGCGCCCACGAAGTCATGACAACCTGGGAACCGGTCGGGTGCTCGATGTATTCTCCCGTTTCACACGACTGTGCGAAGTGTCAGCGAGCACTGCTCCGGCGATCAAGGGATAGAAGAAATGAACTCACCTTGTAGCTTTCTGACCAGCCACCATCTTGCCTCTGCCTTGCGATCAGGAAATCGCAACCTCGTTTGGAGTGCTTGCTGTTTGAGTAGTTCTCCCCAATACTGGCCAGACTTTCGAGTGCAAACATGGTCGCATATGTAAAGCAGATGCCCCAACTGCCATACCAGCCGCCGTGGGGCCTTTGGGCGGTCTTGATCCAACTGACAGCTCTATCAACAAAGGCCCTGATCTCCTTGGTTCTGTGGTCCGGCCAGTGCTTGCTGAAGAGCGACAGGGCAGTAACAACCGCGGTGGTGCATTCTGGATACTCATATTCTACCATTATCTCCCCAAAGACTTCGGCCGCATTCAGCGCCTCCATCCACGTGCCGGCTCGCTGGGGTTCGTACGACGAGCAAGCTCCCGAGGGATTCTGGTAGGTCAAAAGGGTATCAATGGCATCAAAAATACGCTGATCGTCAATCAGGGTCGGGAAGCCAGGCGTCTTTTGCAGAATAATGACGGACTTCAAGGCCTCGGCTACGCAGTCGCTCACCGCATAGCCCTGGTCCTTGTTGCTGAATGCCCAACCGCCCTTTCGCTGCTGGCGGTAGCATTTGTCCTGGTCCTCGACATTTTCTCGAATCTGCTGATTATCGAGGAACTTTAGCGCGCTTAGCAACATGGGTCGCCAACGAGGGTCCTCGGTGAGCCCGGCGTCCATGATGCTTTGGATAGTGAAGGCCGTGTCCCAGCTCTGCACCCCGTTTGTACCATTGCAGAGGAGACCCTCCTCTGTAAGCCAGAGTGCCTCCTCTAACCTCTCCTTCAGCCTCTTGACAGAGAACGCATCTGGCCCATCACGTGCAAAGCATGCGATGGTATTCATGGCGGCATTGACAGGGGCCAGGTTAGAGTAATCAGTATTTTTGTTCTCCATGTCGATAAGATCGGATGCCCAAGCCTCAGCCTTGTCGGCCAGGATCTTTGGTCGTAAAAGTGGGTCCCAGAAGTTGACCAGCACCCAATTGATCGAGTTGAGAACCCATGTCTTGGGATGGTAGTTGTCGTTGGGGTGAATCGTGTTGCGGTGGCCGGCCCAGTTGATGGAGTCCCAGTCTTCGACGAAGACTTCCTTCCGAAGAGAAAGAACGATTTCCGTCTCCTCGGCTTGCCACTTCTTGGACCATAGATAACTCATGGGCAGATACACCTGGCGAATATGAATCCACCACCGCCATGGCGCAAATGGGACCCAGTCGGGGAGAAGCCATAGCTCTGGTGGCACCGGGTTGACGATATCCCACTTGGCGATGCCCAGCACGGCCATGTAGAATTTGGCCCAGTGTGGGCTATGTGTCGCGCCGCCGAGCTTGTGGAGGGTCGCACGCGCCTTCACCATCTTTGGGTGATCGGCCTCGACGCCGACAAGTCTCAGAACCATGTAGTTGAGCACGGTCCCAAACACGGAGCTATCGCCTTCAATGTGGAGGCCCCAGCCTCCGTCCTCGGGGTTCGCGCGGGCGAAGAGGTAGTTCTTGATCTCGGTTGCGTAGTACCAGGGAATAGGCGTCTTGGTTATGTGCCAGGCGAAAACAACACCTGGTAGGAGGAACATAGGTCCGCCATATTCGCAGCCCCAGTGGCCCGAGGGTAGCTGAAGCTTTTCGAAGAAGGTGAGGCCATTCCAAACTGCATCGAGAGGGGTCTTCGCGGGTTTGAGCTCGGGGAGATCCTGGGGTGCAAAGGTCAATTGCTGGCCATACCAACGTGGTCAATTGGGCTCGGCTGGACTCAACTGCTTACCAGAGGGAGGCCCAAGTAATATTTGTCGGCGTGGGTTTGCGGCCAGTCTTTTGCAGCCTGGTCCTCCTCGATGTAGTGCCATGTGTGTCTGCCCTCGTCGTCGCGCATGCGCCAGCGGGAGTAGTCGGTCCTGTCCTCGATTCGCGGCCGCTTGGTGGCGTGGCCATTGACAGCGCCATGAACATCGCTAAATCGCTTCTTCGTGTCGCCCTTTTCGAGAATGACCTCTGCCGCCGTTACCGTTGCGCCGTGGGCTTTCTTCCTAGCCATTTTTGAGGATGTCGTCTGCCAGTGTCGTGGAGGAATCAGGAATCACAGGAATTAGACACCCGGCGCCATGGTCAGCATGCCCTGCATGAGATCCAGGCACCCCCCTAATCGTGGCTCCCAATCGGGTTCTCGGGTCCACCAACCAGCCCGTTAATGCCAGGGGGGGTTATCCACGCCAGCACCAACCCGTCGTGGCCACACTGTGTGGCTCATTGCACTTCAGCGACAACATGGGAAGGAGTGACCTCTATTTGCTACCAACTCACATATTTTTATATTTTCCTGCTGCTTCTTCAGGTCATCTTTGCCCTAATTTTATCACCAGCTATGGACCAGTACATCATCTCCCCCTTGTGAAGCTCGTGTGTGTGCATTTCATCTCTTCCTACATTAGGTATTTCACCAATGACATCATAGTTTAACCAAATCGTAGCATGTCTCTCCTTGGGTTACCACATGCCCATTCCCGCGCCTTACGTTGCGCTCTTGTCCCGATCCCCTGCAATGGCTCCGGTGGCGGTGCACTTTCCCAAATCGAAACACTTTTGGAGTCGATTCTTGATGCAATCAGCAACGGAGACGAACTCGCCATTCCGTATCGAACCGTCCGCTCTACCCGGGGAGAAGATCGAGGAGGCGAGGTTGTGAGGTTCCCTGGGAGAACAGCCCAGGAAGCCAAAAGATTCGGTATGCATCTCCGACCTAGCTTGGCGCTCTCGCTCACAGTTTGGCCACACTCAGCAGCTCTGTTTCGAATCATCGAACTATCCCACGAGGCTCTTGTCTCAGGAAATCTAATCACCAAGAGGTTCGAATCTGCACTGACATCAATAAACGACGGCATCTCCACCATGATGAATCCACACTTTTTGGTTCGAGGTTGACTTAGATTTCCAGAAACATATACTACCAGAATATTGATATGTTCAAATCTCAGGCTGTGGTGGATAATATCGTCGACAATCTGGCATTTACTCTTGGGGTTGGGCGAGGGGATCTCAATATTGTACAACTAAAATCTCTGGCGGGATACGATCTAGTTGGCTGACATCGGTCACAGGTGGCAGCAGCAAAAGGCTTGATTTCCGGAGACATTGAATTCTTAATGCGTGGTGGTGCCGTCGTCCAATGCGGTCTCTCCCGAGACAGCGTGCGAACAGAGGTTGTTACCCTTGATCTAGCTATGGCTGACGGCTCCTACAGGGGTTTTTGCTTCCGTCCATCAACTCTATTGACAAGATTGACTTTCGCGCCACGGAATGGCTACTCGTCATCGAAAAAGAGGTGCGATATTCCGAGTTTCCAAAGGAACTCTTGGATCGAATCCAGCTAATACACCGCTGCCCCTTAGGCAACCTTCCGGACATTGGCCGCCTCACAGTTCACACACAATTGCAGGGCAGGTCAAGGTGTTATTATTACTGTATGATATTGGCTACCAACACTCTGCTCACTTCGTGCAGACACTGACTAGATTGCCGTTTCACCAGGCGAAAGGGTTTCCGGATCTGGCAACTAGACGTTTCTTGTGCACCCTAAGTTCTGTGAGACCAGAGCTCCGTCTCTTCGCTCTGGTCGACTTTGACCCTCACGGTATCGCCATCCTCAGAACCTTCCAAAACGGGAGCAAGCGACTCGAACACGAAGATGATGTCACCGTTCCGCACATGAGATGGCTCGGCGTTCGCAGCGGTGATATCATCTCACACATCTCGGTCTTTGATGATCTGGCCTCTCAGGGCACAGAGAGCCAGTCGAGCCAGGAGGTCTCTAGTCAGGAATCGTTGGTTTACTCTGAAGTTGGTACGTGGATGTCTCTGTGGGAACTTATTCAAGCTAAACCAGTTTTGTTTCAGATTCCCAACTTGAAGGCGATCGGCCTGCCAAAAGACAGAAGATCAAGAGGATACAGGATGCCAGTGAATCCATCGCACCACTCACGCAGGGTGACAGAAAAAAAGCCATTGATGTAATGAAGGATATTTGTGCCGGAGATGGGATGGACCTTGAAGTGGGGGATCTGTTGCTAGAGCTGCAGATGATGATGATGCTGAACATGAAGGCCGAGATCCAGGCAGTTGATAACTTTGGCAACATCACTGAGTGGCTGGATGAGAAGCTTGAGGAGTTTTGTTTGCATTAGGCTCTAGCTAGGCAAATGTCCCTATCTTGATCTCGGATCGCGGACTTGAACTGATTTCGAATCCACCTTGGTCGCGAGAATGCCTACATCGCCCAGAAAGTAATACCTTAATTGAGAAGTCAAACTCTAGGCGCCTAATCTTGGTGTGGGGGTTGTAAAATTGCGTTTCTTTTCGCTTTATCAGGGCATGCCTTTACCAGTCATTTCATTGTGAATACCTGTTGGTATAAAGTGGGTTTTTATTGGAGACCTCTTGTATTGTCGCCTATTTGATTAATGAGAATACCTCAAGTGATCAGCGGGTCGCTCTTTTGCAGTGCGAACTACCATAGCAGAGAGGAGTTCTAGCCTTTTCTTGTGCTCGGGCTCCTCAGGCGGGGAGTTTGATGTGGGTTCCTTCAAACTCGCAGCTGACCTAGGGCTGACTGTTGCGGCTGAATCAGCTGAGGGCTTCTTGCATTTCAGACCGGCAGTAAGGTAGGTACGGTCTCTCCTCCGTTGTTACCCATGGTACTAAGTGCATCTGTCAAACTCCAAGTCAAAATATGAGATGTCGTCAGGCCAAGAGTTCAGCGCTGCCGCACGGATGGCTATCGTAGGGAGGACTTTCCTCAAAGAGTTCTCCGGCTCGTTTGGCTTCGGGTTGTTTTTTGATTTGGGCTTGAAGGGACTGAAATTGATGGCGCAAAACATCCTCAAGTGGTGGTGCTCCCATGGGAGCGCTCCATCTAGAGGCAAAAGCGCCAAACCTTCCCGCTCCTCCAACTCAACGATGATATTCTCAGCATCCTCCCTGAGCTGATCCCGTAGCGCGCGGATTTCGAAAGCGCGTTTCTCGTCGAGGAGGACAACTGCAACCATCTGAGCGCTCTTGAAAAATAGAAATAGAAATAAAAATAAAAGTAAAAAGTAGAAGAGACGGCAGGTTTGGGTACTCACCGTCGGGCAGCTCGTTGTCTTCGTTTTCCTCATTGTTGTTCCCTTCATCGCCGGCGCTCTGCGCTTGTCCGTCGTCTCCCGGTTGCCGTCTGCCAGGAGTTACAAGATTTCTGAATGTACGCAACATCACACCGCCAGGTTCAACCTCAGCCCCGGTATTAGCGGCCCCATCGGCAGGTTGACGAGGGCGGCGGGTATGTCGCTTCTTTAACACCTCGATCGGCGCCACATAGTTGCCGAGGAAAAACATAATCACATCAGACCATTCCGCCGGTCGGTAGAGCAGCTTGCAGTTGCCGATGGAAGTATCCCGGCGGGCTAGCGGGACATGTATTGGTTAACATTATTTTCTTGTTAGAGGGTTAGGTGTGGGGGTAAAATCGGAAGCACTTGGTAGCGGGGAGTCGGTCATCCTTTTATGTTATACTCTGTTTTTCAGCTCTCCCCACCATCCCAAATCAAGACACCCTGCATGTATGGCCATCGCAGCCTTGTCCGGTCCAAAGTCTTTTGCGCTTTTCAGAGGTCTGGTTAGCTCCCAGCCCTCGGGTGGCTTGTGGTAGATAGACACTGGACTCAGAGTGGAAGCAAAGTGCATACTGTGCCAAGATCCTAATCGCACACACCCCTCGCACTGTTTGGGCCACAACGGCAAACCAAAAAAAAATTCAAACGTTTTTTTCTGTGATGTCAGTTACGCTGCTTCAATTATTTGATATCCCATTTCACAACACACTGAGCGGTCGACATATTTCAGTCTTGAAATGGCCCCCAGACTAAGCGAAGATGAGGTCGATGACCTCCTCTACTCGGCACGCACGGGCGAGAAGGACGACCTGACAAGTCTGCTCGCAGCCCTGGCCGAGCGGGAAAAGGCATCGCCTGCCGACATTCTGTCGAGCGCGAAGGACGAGGGAAAGTCAACCAGTCTTCACATGGCGACCGGCAATGGCCACCTAGGTAAAAATGCCCCCGCCTCTTTCTCTTCTAATTGATTTTATCTTTTTCTAGAGGGCCCCAAAAGATTGCTAACGCGACTTGAAGAAATCGTCAACATGCTGCTCTCACACTTTGAGTTGCGGCCAAGCGAGGAGAAGCAGGCATTCCTCGATGCCTCCAATGAGTACGGCAACACGGGCCTGCACTGGGCCGCCATGGGAGGCCACTTGCCCGTTGTCAAGGTTCTTGTCGAGGCTGGCGCATCCGTTGCGCTGGAAAACGACAAGAATTATGTGCCGCTCGATCTGGCCAACTTGGGTGACAAGTTTGGTGTCGTCAACTATTTCCTTGAGCAATCCGGAATGCTGGAGACCAAGAATGGCGAGGACGGCTTGAATGGGGCGGTGGCGGATGTTGAGCTGGAGGACGACCAGGAAGAAAGTGCCAAGGGCTCTGAGCCTGCGGAGCCGGAGGCTTCGAGTTGATCAGGTGACGCCATGGGGAGGTTGATGGGCATAACTTTGGGGTTTCCCAGAGGAAATGATTCGCTTTCTCTCTCAACGTTCTGAAGTGCCATTCACGAATCGGGAAGTTTCATGCGAGCAGGCTTGGGAGTTTCGGTGTGACTCCATGCACTCTCTGCTGTCACGTGGCTTCATCACGTTGAGGGACTTTGGGCGTTGCATTTTCGCATTCCAGACATTCCAGACAGCACCAAAAGGCTTGAGACAACGGCAAAAGCACAAGGCAAACACGATGGCTATAGCCCACGCGAATCGGAGCTAATTAGATCGTTTGAGAGCATACATCCTGACAGGTAGCAACCTCGCCGACCCGCTCGACGGGAATCCCTTTTGCAGTTCCACCCGGACAAGCTGTAGATTTGCCGCGGCGAAGAGCGCCCGCAGTCTCGTATCCTCTCTAAAGGATGTGGCGTTAGGCATTTGCAAAAGAAAGAGGCGATCGGAGACATACCTGGTAACATTGCTATCCACCTCGTCAAAGTCATCTTCCCCCGTCGTGCTGTTGTTCTCCTTGACCACAATAACCCCACCCGAGCTCAATACCACTCCACACCGCTCTAGAAATGCAACCAGCTGCTCGTCTGTGAGATGCCCGACGCACCACTGGACCCAGATAAGATCGTACTGAATGTCCGCAGTGGGCTGCCAGTCTTCGAGTCCCTGGTTGAAGATGGTCCTCACGCCCTTCTTACCCTGAAGCTCGGCGGTAAACTTGGCCACGGGCTCGATGACGTCAACATGCTCTGCGACTTCAACGAGCAGGCCTTCTGTTACTCTGCCAATGCTATTCCACGGCAGCTCTCACCGTAAGGCGAGATGCCAGGTTAGCTTGAATGTCGTTTGCTCCAGCCAGCGGTGAACCACCACTCACCCGGCGCCGCCTTCCAGTGCGTTTTTGGCAATGCGCAGCCCCTTCTTCTGGCCGATTCCCAGCTTGGCCAGAAAATTGCGCGAGCCTTGGAGATCAATTTTGGTAATGTGGCCAAAGCCCCCCAGCATCCCGTCGATATCGGCGTTGATGCTCTCCCAGTATTTCAGGCCATCGGCTTTGCTGACCAGCGAAGACATTGTCGATGTTGCTTGTATTTCTGGTGTTCTTGGATGCAAGTTTCTTGGGGTTCAAGGTTAGACTATTTATGGATTCGAATTTTTTTTTTTGGTTTGTATTTTTGTATCCGGGGGAAGTGTTGATTGTCTGCCTCCTCCTGGTGGGATATTGATGAAATCTCGCAAAATTGGGGTTCAGGCAAGTGGGCAGGGTTCAGGCCAATTTACGCAGTTGAGCAGTACGGATTAAGCGGATCCCCGGTTGAAGGAACCCTTATATCCAGCCTATGCAATTTACCAAAGTACACAAACACATTTGTCGAGGCAACAACTTGGGTTGTTCTTTCCATTGCAAAATGTGGGATGCCCTCTCTTTCATGCTATGAGGAATTTCAAAACTGTCGGCTACTTTCAAATTCCGCAGCAGAGCACTCCAACTCATCTCGGGGGTAAGACAGCGCCAGGTTCATGATATGAACCAAGACACGATTACGCCCTGAGAAATACAACTTTGATGTCTCAGGGAGGGATTGTGGCCACATGTCTTAGATTTATGAAGCGATTGCTCCCGGATCGGCAACGCCCTCCTCAAGCTGTCCCCCACGGCCTACCAGCACCTCGACCCGCTACCAGCTATTTCTGACTCAACAGACTTTACTGTCAACGGATGGTCCGCCTCCTCGTTCCTCTCCAGCGTCCCCGCACCCAAGAGACTTCATGATTTGTTCGTTGCCAGCCGGGCCCCTGAACGACGACCCCGCCATCCTCACCAGAGAGGAGCCTTCTTACGGTGCAGAATCGGAACTTCAATCGCTACGAAGCGGGTTGTGTCAAAACACTCGACGAAGCCTAAAAAGTCGATCAAGAAATCGTGGCGCAGTTGCAGCCAATTCTGGACCAGTTAAGCCGCGCATTGCGGCTGATTCTGTTCTTACCATGCCAGGTCATGCACATCCAAATGGACCTGCTGGGCAATGTATTGTTCCATGACGGTTGCATTCAGAGGATTCTCAGGTTATACTGACCAAGCCTCGTGTTGCCAAGCAGCACCCCGAAGTGCAGTACCTAAAGCTGCGGGGTCAATTCAGCGGCGGATTGCAGCATTTCGGTACCGCTTTCCGGGGTTTCCCTTAGTCTCAGTGGCCGTTTTCAACATCAGCGCTTACTCAGGAGTAAATTGCATGACATGAGCGGTGACTCGGCCGGTAAGCCTGGGACATTGGCCCCTCAATCCCGTTCCATCCGAGCCTTTGCCGCAAGGTTGTAGTATTCCGGGTGAGTTGTACCAGAGGCATTTAACCCAAGTGAACTCGCTACCCCCACCTCAAAGACCGAAGGATAATTCCAAAAAGCTCACGAAACTCCCTGTTTGATAACTCAATGGCCATTATCAAAATTGCGCCTCACGGCGACTGGAAATCGGGCATCAGTGCTGAGGCGGCCACAGCGGGTAGTCGCTCATTGACGTCACCTCGGGTTTGTGTATGTTGGATCCAGCCCATAGCGCTCGGGGGCATTCGATGAGGATCTACCAAGGCCCCAACTCCCATGCTTTAGCAACTAACGTGTTCTGTAAGCCAAAAACTGGAAGAGCCTTCTTTCTCGAGTCCCGCCCGAACGGCACAAACGGCATTGTGGAAATCACCACCAGCGGCCTCAAGCATGTTCTTCCTGACGGGTTCAGCGCGAGCACCGCTGTATACGAGTACGGCGGCTCGTCGTACTTGCCCATCTCGGGAGACAAGCTTCGCATCATCTTCTCCGATGCCCACAGGCAGTCGCTGAATCTTCTGCACGTCGACAATGGGACGGTTGAGCCGCTTTTGCAATCGACAACTCTGCGCTATGCCGACTTTGATGCTCACCCCAGCATCGACGACGGCACCGAGAACAACGCTTGGGTGTTGGCTATTGAGGAAGACCACGTGAGGCCTAAGCCTGCCGATGTGAAGGATTACGTGGTTGCTATCAATCTCATCACAAAGGAAATCAGGCGCGTTGTGGAAGGCGCCGACTTTTACTCGTATCCGCGCTTCAGCCCGGACGGCCGTCAGCTTGCCTGGCTACAGTGGAACCACCCCGATTTACCATTCCTCGGGGTGACGCTACACTTGGCCGAGTTTAGTCTAACAGATGCATCCCTGTCAGGAACGAGGTTGGTTGCCGGGGAAGAGGGGGACTCCATCGCGGAACCGAGGTGGTCTCCTGATGGACAGCTATTTTTTGGTTCAGACAAGTCCGGGTTCAGACAACTAAGTAAGCTGCGCGATGGAGCAAAGGAAACAATCTTGCTGCCAGGGCTCGAAGACGCTGAGTTTGGGGACGCGCATTGGGCGGTAGGATGGTAAGTACTGATACTCCTTACACCTACCAGTATTATGAATAATCCTTATACTGACTTAAAAACACTCGGCAGCCAAGGTTACGTCTTTCTTAACAAGGACTCGGTGATTGCTGCCCCGGTGCGGTTTGGGGGGTACCAGCTGGTGCACATCGACCTCAAAACGCGGAATTGGACAAAGCTCGATATCCCTCTCGCCGATCTTCGCGGTGATTGTCTCGCACGCCTCTCAGACACGGCATTCTTCGTCATTGGAAGTGGCTTTACGACTCCAAAAGGGGTATATCGTGTTGAGATCCTTGCAGACCTTACCGTGACAGCTACGCTCGTGTGCTCATCGGTCGACGAAGCTCTCCCTGAGACCTTGTTCTCAACCCCGCAGCATATCCGCTTTACGACGCTCAAGGACCCTCACCGGGAGGTTCACGGGTTCTTTTGGCCGCCTCACAACCCTAGATTTGTCGCGCCCGAAGGAGCTCTTCCTCCCTTGATCGTGAGACCTCACGGCGGCCCCACAGGACACACACCGCCCGGGCTTGACTTGATGGTCCAGTACTTTACGAGCCGGGGGTATGGCTACTTTGCCATCAACTATACGGGATCTTCGGCGCACGGGAAGGCATATCGCGAGGCGCTGTTTGGGGAATGGGGTATCCTTGACCGCGACGACGTGGCCGAGGCGGTGGACCACCTCGCGTGGAGCGGGCGCATCGATCGCTCGCGGGTTGGCATCGAAGGCGGTAGCGCAGGTGGCTACAATGTTCTCTGCAGCATGACGTGGCACCCGGACGTCTTTGCGGGCGGTATTTGCTACTGCGGTGTCAGCGATATCAAGGCACTCGACGCGGAGACACACAAAATGGAGTCGCACTACATAAAAGTGCTACTAGGTCTAAAGAACAAGACAGAGGAGGAGAAGGAGGAATTGTTCAAAGCTCGCAGTCCGCTTTTTCATGCCGAAAGCATCACAGCGCCGCTGCTGTTGGTCCATGGGGATGTCGACACGATCGTGCCGGTTGAGCAGAGCAAGGAAATCAAGCGCAAGATTGAGAAGCGTGGGGGTGATGTGGACTTGATTGTGCTAGAAGGAGAGGGGCATATGTTCAAGCGGGCCGAAAGCTGGCAAACCATCCTGGTTGAGGGTGAGAAGTGGTGGAGGAAGACGCTGCTGAAGCCCTCTCCCCCCCTCGCGGGCATGAGCATCACGTTGAGATAGGTTAGGCAAGGTAGGTATCTATACTTCATCACTTTAGACGTCTGGCAGGAAGAAACTTACATTACGTACTTAAGCAATGAAGAGGCACAGATACTAGTTTTACTTTTCAACGTATGCACAGTGAACACTCGCACACTTTTCATGATATAAAATAGTGTGATATTCTCACTAAGGTAAACAGCGATGACCTATTATCTCCCCTGGAGCGCTGAAACTAGCGCAAAGGGTGTAAGGGGTTACAGTGCAGCTGGACAAGGTCGATTAATCTACGTCGACCACCCGGAGATTTTACCCCTGAGATCACTGGTCAGGATCGTCGCTGACAACGTCCTCGGTACTACCTCTTGGGAGATGCAAATCCCATCTCGGTCCCGTTTCCCCCAGATTTTGCCCCGGAAAGCGGCATCTCTGGTGCATTTCCAAATCCGATCCAGCGTGCTTTCCATGGGCTACATAGTGGCCGCGTCCCGCTGGGTAAATACCCCTGAGGTGGCTCCCCCTCGCGGATTCAGCTTTGGCTAAAGTGAAGCACCGTTCCTTAGCACCGCAAATTAATCTTCGGGCATTCATCGTCCGTTTTCCACCAACAATAGTGGAATACGATTCATTGAAAATGCCTCGGCTGCCCACTTGCTGGCTTGGGGACCTTTGTTGTCAAGGTCTCCTCAATCATCTGCCAAGCCTCAGGTGATCGCCAATTCAGCATGTGGCATCCAAGATCGATGCGCCAGCCATTGGCTGGTATCACCACATCTCTCTTGTTCCTGTCGAGCTGGGTTTCCGCAGTGCCTACGTCTTTGGGTGAGAAGAATGATACTGCAGCCCTCCTGCCTCGGGCTGGCGAGCATTGGGTTGCTACCTGGACGTCGATGCCGCAGCTCGTCGAGTCCAATAACATGCCCCCTTCGCCATTTGTGGGTGCTCCCGTCTTTGAAATATAGGGGTTTGAATGTTTCGTAACTCACCACATGGCAGTCATCAGGCGGAGTCTTCAAGGACGCCACACTCCGGCAGACGCTCCACCTGTCAATCGGCGCGGAGCGTCTTCGGATCCAGATCAGCAACACCTTCGGCGGGAGTGACTTGCCCATCACAGCCGCGACCATTGCGCTGCCCACGGGCGGCAAGGCCGGTGTTGCCGGTATCGACACGGCCACCCTGAAGGCCCTTACTTTCAACGGCGGTTCCGAGTCCATCAAGATCGCCCGCGGTCAGGTCGCGTACTCGGATCCCATCGACTACAAGGTCGACGCCCAGTCCATGATTACCATCTCGCTATACTCCCAGGCCGGCCAATCTGGAAGCAGCATCACCGGGCACCCTGGCAGCCGGACAACCTCATGGATGCAGACCGGCAACAAGGTCAAGGACGCAACCATGGCTGGCTCCAGCACGAAGCATTGGTATTTCGTTAGCGCCGTCGAGGCGTGGGCGCCAGCAGATGCTGGTGCGCTTATCATCCTGGGCGACAGCATTACTGACGGGCGTGGAAGCACGGATGATGCCAATAACCGGTAGGATTTACCCCTGAGCTTTCTTGGGCAAAGTAGAAAACTGACACTCGGCCCGCCAGCTGGCCCGACCTCCTGATCGCCCGCCTGCAAAAGGCCGGGCTCACGCACATCGGGGTGAACAACCAGGCGGCCGGCGGGAACACGGTTCTCAGCGGCGGTCTCGGGCCCCCGCTCCTCCAGCGGTACAAGCGCGACGCACTCGAGCAGCAGGGCGTCAAATGGGTCATGATCTTTGAGGGCGTCAACGACTTGGGCAACGCGGGCGACGGCAACGGCGTGGCCACGCGGCTGCAGAGCGCGTACAAGCAGATCGTGGCCGACTGTAAGAAGGCCGGCTTCAAGACCATTGGCGCCACCATCACGGCCTTCAGCGGCAGCGGCCAGTCGTACTCGGGCGCCGGGCGCGAGGCGGGCAGGCAGACCATCAACAAGTGGATCCTGACAAGCGGCACCTTCGATGCGACCGTCGACTTTGCCAAGTTCATCGATGACCCGAGCCAGAAGAGCCAGCTCGCCAAGACGTATGACGGAGGCGATCATCTGCATCCCAATGTTGCTGGCTATCAGGCAATGGCCGATCAGTTCCCGTTGGATATCTTCAAGGAGTAGTGTGTCGCATGAGGGGTAGCGCCAAATGAAGATGTTGGACTCGAGCGAAAAGGGTTGGGTTGGAAATGGCATGTAAATATTTCGGCCGATAAACCAAGGAGGCTCGGTGTATATAGGAATAAGGGCCATTGCTGAATTCCAACGCTAGCAACATGACGAAATCTAGAATGCTATGGTCTAAATTGCCACCTGATCAGAGGTAATATGGTTGTGTGTTCACTTACACAACAGACCCCTCCAACTCGGGTAGCACAAACACTGCCCGCACTGGCCAGTAGGATGCTATAATGACTTGCCATTCTCCAAAGCACGCAGCTCTTCGTCGATTGACGTCAACAACCCTGTCGAACGACTAGTAATTGTAGCGTCGAATGGCATGACGACACTGCAATTCTGTTAGATGCTAGTTGTGTCTTGCTGGTCCGGAAGTTGCAATACTCACGCTTGGCCTCTGAAGGACCATTCGGGCTCGAAGGGCGTGGGCCGACCATCAGGCCCCAGTGGCCAACCAATGTCGATGGTTGCGAGAATCATGGCGAGCACGATAAGCAGACTGTTCTCCGCTAGGTTGCGGCCGACACAAATGCTATGTCGAGGTCAGCAACCGTTTCCTCCGCATGCTACATTCACACTGTACATCGAGGCAAGGCGCATGTGTAGGGTACGTACCGCCTGCCAAAGCCAAAATTGCCTACAGGCAAGGGCTCGCCGTTTCCTCCCACGTCCTTGGCAAGATACCGCTCAGGCCAAAAGCGAAAGGGGTCGGCATAGACAGATTCGTCGTGCAGCATGGCCCACACATTCGGGTAGATGATGGCGCCCTTGGGGATAAACATGCCCTCGTAAACATCATCGGCAACGCTGGCGTGCGGTATGCCCAGCGGCGAGAGCGGGTTCATGCGGTACGTCTCTTGCAAAATGAGCCTGGCGTAGTGCAGGTTGGGGATGTCGTCCCAGGCTGGGAGTCGGCAGGTGCCGACGACGTGGTCGACCTCTTTTTGGGCTTTGCGTTGGACGTCGGGGTTCTGCATGAGGTAGAGAACCAGCAGTGTTACCGTGGCTGCGGTCTTGTACGTGTGGTATGCATGTGAGACAAGATCGTCACATCGGGGGGGGGAGGACCTACAGTGTCATTGCCAGCAATGAGAATCGTCGAGGCTGCGCCTTTTATGTCCTCAAGGTCAAAGTCATTGGATAGCCCCTTTTTGGCATTTTCGTTGAAAATAGCAACCCGGTTGTGCGTGAAATACGTGTCGTCCAGCTTGGCAGTTGTTTTCTGGGGGGCAAGTGTCAGCTGAGCGTATCAATTTAAACTGAAATACTGTAGGAGTGTAAGGAAGCTACGGCTCAGGCCGGCTGGCACCAACCATTTGATTCAACGACGCCTTAAAGGGAAGCCGCGCCGTCTTTTGGATGGCGGAACGCCACGTGTGGGCATAGCGCAACCGTTCCATAAACGGCAGCCAGCTGGGCAGATAGCGAGCTAGATGCATCGAAACAAGCACTAGTCAGCACTGTTCAACCATGGCATTCCGAAGTTCGACTCACTTGCGGGGATGTGGTCCATAATCGAGCTTGCCGGCGCGCCTGCTTTGCCGATTGCCTCAGCGGAGCCCTCAGCCAACGTGATCCAGGGGCTGTCGGGACCATCAACGTCAAGCCCGTAGGCAATTTTGAGAACGATTGCCACGGAGCACCGCCTCACGGCGAGCAGCCAATTGGCAGGGTCCTCGATCAAGCCCTTGCAGCAGATGAGTGCCTCCTTCCTCTGCATGCCTGTGTACCGCCCGATCTTGGACTTGGTAAACGGTGGCTGAAGAACGCGCCGGTGGAGCTGAAACTTGGGCCCCCAACGCAGCCAGGTGAGGGTTGGGGACCATCCCATCCTGCATCAACCAATTATTAGCAAATTTCCACCCTTGCTAAGAACAGTCTAGGAATGTAGGAAGCTTACTCCTCGAACATGACAAATCTCGGCCGGTCTGCATACTTCAACCCTCGCCTATCGAGCAGCTCTACTGCCGACTTGAGGCTGTTCAGCACGATCGTCTTGGTACCGAATGTTTCGAAGTACAGCACGTCCGTTTCTATTGGGGCGGTGGACCGCCCCCCCTTTGGTTAGACAGTGACTTCTTTCCAAGTTGACCACACGCCGCCCGGGGAACCTACTATACTCCCGGCCCCACTCGACATACTTCTTGAAGACAGCATCGGTGGGCACAACACGAAGATGGCCCAGCAGGAACTCGCCCGGCGGGCCTGGCGGCGGTGGAGCCTTCCCTCTGCTCCTCGAGGCAACGCGGCGGATCAAATAGGACAGCACTGCCACGGCGAGAGCACCGATAAGCCCATAGAGGATACAAGTTGGCAGACGCTGTCTTGGAACACTGAGGATGTGCATTTTGGAAACTTTGAAATCTTAATCTAGGCCCAGATATCCTCCGACAACCGTGGGCAGCCGTGGGCAGCAGACACGAGTCCTCAAGTAGTTCCAGATGAGGGATATGGGGACGGGGCAATACGGAGGGATACGGGAGGGATATGGGGATATGGGATGGGATGGGAAGAGGGGGGGGGAACACACCCCATCGGTGCCAATCGAGACTCGACCGTTAGATGACGAGGGACAAAAAAAAAACGAAGCTAGTACTGCACGTCTTAGTTCGGACCAGCAGCGACTCGTCCATTGCGAGCTCAAACTTGCCCAACCCACCAGTGATAAGGGGCATTAGGTTGAAAGACCAGCAGCTAGCTATTTCTACCTACCACAGCAATACTTCTGTTTTTAGACTCCTTTTGTCTCCCCCCTTCTGCTCCCCTGTGCTCCTTGTGGCCCCTCATTCCTGACTCCAGCAAATCCCAGCAGGTGCCCGTCTGGGTAGGTTGTCTTTCTGCATGGTGGCTTTTGCCGCAGAACCACTCGCGATCCCGCGTCATGTATCGCCCTCTTTGTGAACCGCCAACAGTAAGAAAATCGAGTCGGCGATTATTAACTGTGGGCCAACTGACGAAGGCTTGGGATGGGCAGGATGGGACGCCCGGCAGCAGCCAGTCCGGGCAAAACTTTTTTGTTTCCATTGGGAGATCGGCACCCGTGTGTGCGGCCCCCGCTAATGTATGTACTAGAGGTGCCGATGGTCTGCCTACGGTTCCGCTTACCGGATTGGTGTCTGTCACACAAAAAACGACGCCCGAGACAGCATCACGAAGTTCGGCCAAATTCGACCGAGTTTGTCCAACCGCCCAACAGAGCCTCTCCAACCGCCCCGGCGGCCCAACCGAGCTATGTGCAGCTTTCCCGAGGCGTGACATGGCAAAAACGCGGGAACAGGGTTCTGGGCCTGTGCAACACCCTCGACCCCTCGCCCCTTCCCCCTTCGCTCTTTACGCCCCCCCCCCCCCCCCCCCACCCCCCCTGGTGCTTTTGCTTTTTCTTTACCCAGCGCAACGGATCGACCCTAACCCTGAGTCTAGACCCTGTCACCGATCTTGAGGGGGGCGGCAAGGCGCGCATATCTCGATCCCATCGACGTGTGCTTGCGTATTTACGCAGCACACCTGGGCGTAAGACCGTGTGGCGCGATAGAGGCTGATGTGATACTACGCAGGCGGCGCACCCGTGGGGGCCAATCCTGTCGCGTAGGGGGGGTTGCCCAGCGCCTGCGAGCCATCTGCGAACAAACCGCGACTATCAAATATGGGGTAACACAGGGGGGGCACGGGGGAGGCTTGCGGGCCTCCCAAAGCTGCTCGGAAGCCCCATGGAAGCACCACCCCTGCCTGGCTTGCCTGGTAAGGCCGACGTTGTGATGGTGGGATTGGCAGGTCGTGACGAGGCAGATGTTACGGCACCTACCGTCTCCCGAAGAACACGTGGGGTGAGACAGCCCAGGAGCCGACAGGGTAATACTTGATTACACTTATAAGCCTTGCTACTGTTCTGACCGCTGGTTCCGGCGCAGCCATATGACGAGTCAAAACCGACGGGGCGGATTGCCGAGCCTGCCTGCCCGTCAGCAGACGCAGTATGCAACCTTGGGATATTCCGCAAAACCGTCGTCTCGGACTTTTCCAGCGCGTGGAAGCTGTGCCGAAGCCACTGGAAGTTTGTAACTGAAGAGTGCATCGGTAAGATGCTGATGCTAGCTCAGGCCGAGGCAGGCCTAGGCAGGCCCGCATGGCCCCTCATGCATTGGGGTCCAGGTGGCAGGTTGGAGGCTGGGCGGCTACATGTGACAGGCTAGTATTAGTCTTGAGAAATCCGTGCAGTCTCGACAGTGGGGCGGGCTATGAATGCGTGCTTCAAAACCTGTTTCGGCAGCTGTGAATCCGAGCCGAGATTGGAGCGAGGCCCGTGGCCGATCGAAGTTGGAGATACTGATCGGAGGCGGTTGTGTGGTGGTTTTGCGCAGCCCGGCAGTCCGCGGCGGTGAGACCCCATCGCGATCATAAACCCAAGGCCTTACAAGTTTTGGTGTGGCATCATGGATTGCTGCGCTTCTCTGCGACCTGTAGTTGAAGGAGTCGTGTCCACCCCCTAGACGGGCTGCGTAATATTCGCTTCAAATAAGTGGTGGCGGGCTTGCCTTGATAGCAGGTAGGAGGAAGGCACTCAGAGTCGACCTGTAACAAGCAAAAGTGGGATCATCACTTTGCTCTCAGTTGACAGACCCAGACGGAAACCCAAATCAGGTGGCCCGTGCTAGCTGCGATTCGCTGCCACGACATGTCCCTATCTAATCCAAGGTATATCACTGGGCTATCTGTCTTATCTATCACGCGATGCCAGAGGACTCGTTTTAGAATCTGCCACGGCGGTTCTTCTAACTTGTCTTTTGATCCTTCCAATCGCCATGGCCGTTGCGGATTGCACACTCTTTTTGAGTTGTGATAATGTGTGAGATTTCCCTACGTACCTACACTGTCATACATGCACGCATTGTGTTCCGTGCAAATAGAACTCGGCCTAGATCCGCACTGGTTTTGACAATAATTCTGACTTATCATCCCAAGTGTAAACCCGCGAGCCGCGGAACAGGTCTTGTGAGAGAACATAGGTTCCAATACTATCAACAACCTGGTTGTGAGACTCTGTAAATGAAAATACAAAATTGAATATATCAGTGTCCCAGTATGGAAAAACAGGTATTCAACAACTTTGCCACCAAAACAAAATAATTATTTGTGGAGACGCTATACCCAACGTTTTTAAATGGATATGCCTTTTCTTTTTCCTGTCACTGGGTGGCGTGACTAATATCTATGACTTTGCTCCGTGCTCGCGATCGCCGTCTAGCTCAGCATCAGCAATCCCAAATCGCGATGCGTTCAAGCTTCGCTGCCAAGCTCTGCGCGCAACGGACTGTGAAGACTCCGCCGCCGACAGGTCAAACTACCTTAGGTACCCATGCACTGTCAGTCTCCCCAGCAATATGATCGTCTACAAGAAGAGCGCGTATCTCAGTATATGAGATTGCCCATGTTTTAGAGGCTCGTGCGACAAAACTTATTATTAGTCCATGCTCTGAGAGATATTAGTGCTTGCATTGTAATCTCATATCTTGAATATATGTTCAGCTCTTCTAGTAACGACCGCATTACATCCTCACAAACACAGATTTCCAAATAAGCAGAAATTCACCAGGGTATATAGACCACACAAGCCGCCCATCAAACGACCGAAATCCAGTCAGTCACTCATTATTAGCATTACCATGTTCCGCGGCCACTGCTCGTGACCGTTTCTTGATCTTCTTGAGCCGGCTCACCCACCGAGTCAGACGCTTTTCTTTGGCCATCTCGCCAGCACCGTGCCCCTCATCATCCTCCCCATCGCCACCTCCAGTCTCGATCCTGCCCTCACCTTCACCCTCCACATCGACGTCATCGTCCTCCTCTTCCTTAACGTCCCCCAGCGACGCAACTTCAATCTTGCGCCCATCGTCCACCTCAGCTGCAGCCGCCAACGCGTCCAGCCACACCCTCGCATCCCCACGCCAATCAAAAGCGACACCCGCCCCCTTGAGCGCCGCCTTTACTTCACCGAAATGAGGCTCGGTAGCCTCTAGCAGCTCCCAGTGCTCCTTCGGCCACATATCCTTGCCTAGCAGAGGTACCCACCTCGGCGGATCTGTGAAGAAGCCCCGCCTCGGATCTTTGAACAAGTCCTCCTCGAGAGGCTGCAGCGCCGGCTTGCGGTCCTCCTTGTCGCCGTCCATGCGGTAAACCTTGCTGGGGAGGACCTGAAACGTGACAGACCGCAAATGTGGAAACCCCTTGGGCTGACCATCGGCGTCCACGCCTCCGTATTGCTTGGTCGATGCTAGGCGTAGTAGCATGTTCTGAACCGCGGTGCGGTACGGGGCGTACTTATCAAACGAGCAGTAGTACTCGCAGTCATCAGCGGCGTTAGGAAACAAGCCGTCCACTACATCAATCTGCGTTGTGATTGGATAGTCCAGCTGAGAGCGGTGGCGCTGCTCGCGGGCGATCGAGTCGATGGCCCAGTCGTCGCGGATCGTAAGCTCGACGAGGTTCGGCGGGAGATACTCAACCAGGTCGGGCTCCGAGTAGAGGCGGTGCGGGTTTCCAAAAAGGAGTTGCAACTGGATGGTGAGCTTCTCTAGGCGCCACAGAGAAGGGAGACACGACAACCGCTGGCCAGGCCCGACGAAATACTCATACTCGAATGTGTAGTCGAATATCAAATGAAGCTCCCGTAGAGAGTCAGCACGCAGGGCGATGGCTTTGCAAAGGTTAAGATCCTTTCCTTCTTTTTCTAGCTCCCGCTCCTTGAGCAACTCTTCGCCGAACCGCTGCTTTGGGCGCTGCCTCACGTACAGGGATCGCAGGTGAGGCGTCCTTTCTGGTGCTAACAGGTTTGCAATGGCCCGAGGCCCTTCGCTAGTGTTGTGGAGACTAAGGTTCTCGATTCGGTTGTGGGCATAGCCATCCTTTTCTGATCCCACCAACGAAACCTCACCGCAGCTGGCAAGCTTCAAGCTGTGCAAAGAGGGAAATGCCTCGAGTAAATGCCGGTGTTGACTCAAGCGATAGTTGAGAATATCAGTTGAGCCCCAGAGACGCGTTTCGTGCTGACGGTGTTCTATCTCGCGATACACGTGCTCGTTGGGGTCGGGTCTAAGCTGAAGCTCCTTGATACTCGAGCCCACCCGAGGATGATCGCTACTCATCGTTCCGCTGTCGGCTATCTTGCCTCCGAGGTGGGCGTTTAGAATATCCCACAGAGGACGGGAGTGCCGCACCCCATCCTCTGCTATCGTCCATCGGGGCGTATCAGCTCGCAGAGGGACCTGAAGCGCCAACCGGTGCAGCAAAGGTACCTCGCGCAGCATGCAAAAAAGAGCTAGCTCGGCAACTTCAGCGGCGTACCACCGGCCCTCCCCCTTTTGGTTCCGGCGGCTGCTCTCCATCGTTTTGAATTCGCGCATGAAGTTGTCGATGGCCTCGGTCTGGCCGGCATCACCGCCCCGCTTCTTCTTGAACGTGCCCGACGATAGAGCCTTGCTGATCCGCTTGACAAGTCGCTCGCCAACGTACTCGTTGTTGAGCGTGACAAAGACTGCCAGGTTCCGGACGTGTACTCCGTTATGAGGCGACTCGAGGAGAAAACGCAGGAAGAGGACGAATTGCTTTCTGCTACAGAGGATGACGGACCTCAGGAGCATGGGAGTGACAGCAGCGCAGATCCTGGAGGATACGAGGCGCAAGTCCCGCAGCATGGAAACATGGTTGAAAAACTTGCCTTCCCACTTGTTTGGATTGTGCCGCCTGTCGTTATCGTGAAGGCGCGGGGTTGCGGAGCTGTAGGCGGGCAGCTCGGGCGCAAAATGGCCAAAGATCAGGTCCAGGATCTCGACGGGCAGTGAGTCCAGCCGGGCGAGGGGCTGACTCCCCCGAGGTCGCTCGCGATGGATGGAAAAGCGGACCATTGTGCCGTGGTCTCGCACAGATCGCGGCGAGGTGATGTCGAGTGGAAGTTCCACTGTGCGACTTGGACGGAGAATCAAGAGTTGGAGAGAGAAGTGCAGCATTCACCAAAAGAGCGGAATGGGATTGGAAAAGGACGGCTTTGTCGAGGCATCCTAATTGGATCGTTGGATGCACAGCATTTAGGCACCATTGCCTGATTCTCTGCCAGCTCTGAGCTGTGCGCCTAGCAGAGCGCCAGTCAAGGCCGTCGTCCCAGCCCGCCCTCAGCGCCGGCGACCGCCCATGCGTTGGCCAACAATAGACTTTCTGAGGCACCATAATCATGGCGCTTTTGTTCCTATTAGAGTCCCTCTACTCCGGAGGCTCGAATGCAACCTCCAAGAGAAAAGGGGAGGCTGGGTCAATGTTCTTTCAACTCTCTTGTCTGGTGCTGCTTCAGCTTCTGCTGCTACTACTGCTGCTGCTGCTGCTGCTGCTGCTGCTGCTGCTGCTACTGCTGTGGTGTCTCTTGGCACCGAGCCCCGCGTCGGGATCGGCAATGTGTTTCCACCTCCGATGGGCACACTTCAATCCGTTGCATTGGAAGCGAGCCTGGGCCACAAGGGAATTCCAACCAGGTTGGAGAATGGCGCCAAGACCGCGCGGTGCATCATCTGACTGCCGTGTGTTGGCAGTGGGGGGATGGTGTGTGTCGTGGGCAGCTTGCTGGCGTCAGGGTCCGCGTCCACGCTGGCAGTGAGCGATGACGGATGGGCGTTGCTACAAATCGAGAATCTGAGGATCTGCGTGTGATAAGAAGAGACAGGAAGGCTTTTTCTTTCCTACGTTTCAGCTTCCTTTTTCCACTGCACTCCTGTCCTAACTCGGGACCAGGGCTCAATCGACGGCGCTGGCGCTGGCGTCAATGTTGGGAGATAGCCAAGCGCCAATCACAGTCGAGAAAACGTGAAGTCGCTGAATTTTCGCCAGAGTTGCTGACCTTGCAGCACGCAGCACGCAGCCTACAGTTAGATGGAAACAAATGGGGGGTTGACGAAAATGGCGGGAGCGACGGGAAGGAACATCGACAATATTGATTGCTTCGCGCGCCGACCCTTTGGTTTGGTGGGAATCGGGAACGAAGTCGGGAGAGCTGGGAGTCGGGAGAAAGTGAAAGTGGATTGGAAGGATGTGATGGCGATGGCGATGGGTCCAATCGAGGTTGACCAATTTGATTGACTGCAAACGGCTCCTCGGGTGTCCCTGCCTCAAAGTGTGTGTGCCCCAGGCTGCTCAGGCATCCCTGTCGCCCAGAACAATTCTAGGAATTCACCTAACCTGAAAGGTCGCTGGCTGCCCTGAGCTTGTGGCTGCCCCTGCCAAGATCCCGGCCGTTGGGGTGCATTGGACCGTGGGCCGTGGCGCGTCTCAAATTTACTTCGGCGGTGCGCCTTCTGTATTTCGGCTGGGGATCCTGTTGCCGAATTCTTCCCTCTCCTTAAACACCACGATGCTCTCTTCGTGAGCCGTCGACCCTACATTGCTGCCCTCGTTACAGCTTTGTTATTGAGCCAGTTCTCAATCCATTCTTTTCGTTGTCCCTCTTTTCCCCCCACCACACGCGGCCAAGATGCCCACCAAATCTCACCACCGGGCGCGGTCCTCTGTCGACCAAGTCCTTGGTCTGCTGGCAGACCTCCCCGAACACCAAATCGCCCTCCTTCTGGACGACTTTAACCACACCACCTCCAGCAACGTGCCCGTCTCCCAGGCGATTGCCATCTTCGACCCCACGGCCCCGAAGCCAAAACGGAGACAGGGGCGACACTCATCGCCGGTGAGAAATCTTCAGGTTGAGCTGGAGCGCCGTCACAGCAAGAGGATATCCTCGGCACCCGAGCCATCAGTCCGTCCCAGGACAGCCTCGCAACCCTCGGCAACGCAGGAAGCACCGAGCTTCCCAACCTCAACAACTACTACAGAATCCCCTGTCTATGACCGACTTAGCCGTCCGTCGCTCACTCTTTCCCCGCCCGATCAATACGAACGCCCGAGAACCGCAACCGAACCGACGCGTGAATCTCGAGCCCGATCTTACAAGAGAATCAGCCGCCCATTGATTCTTTCTCCAACTGCAACAGCCGAGCTTCACGAACTTTTACTTGCCTACATCTCCGAGACCCCAGCCTCGGCTACCTCGACCGCCTCGTCGTCCCCCATCACTCCCGATGCAGCTTCGCCCTTCTCTCCCTTCTCGCCTTTCTCGCCATTTTCCCCCATTGAGTCGGCCCACAATATCCCGGGCCTCGATCTCCTCGAGCCATCACCGTCACGAACACCCACATTTTCTTTCGGGAGGAAGGGCTTGGCTTCGCCAGACAGCATGTGCGGCATCTTTGAGGTCCTGACATCCCATTGAACATTATAATACGGAGTTTTGCTTGGGGGTGTCTTGGGGAATACCAGATTGTACCAAAATCGAGCAATCACAGGGGTTTTGCAGAATGTTTTACGCGGACACGGTTACCAGTTCACGTATGGATGTGGTTGTTTGGTTTGTTGACTGTTCCCGGCACGACGCGGTTGGCATTTATGATGGCCATCATGCGAAACGACTGGTGGTTTGGATGGTCGGGTAAATGCAGGATTGTTTCTTCCATATGTTTCGTTTACTTCAGACATCACCCAACCCCGGGTGATGAGCACCCCAATTGTTGTATAGCAGCTACGCACACGGGATTCGGTTCATTGACCCCAATGGGCTCTCAAATATTATCCTGTGTCCCCTGCAGTTTGTCAAATTAACTAGGTTAGATTCAGGAACAGATAAGCTAACTTGGTGGCCGTTTACAGAGACCAATAGGCCGAGTTTGGGTTCGCTTCAATCCTCGGATAGTTGTGGGCTATCTTGACTTGACTCGTATCATGACGTCCGTTCTCATTTCATGCCACTGTGCCAAGGGTTGTCTGTGTACTCAAGCCCCTGAACCCCTCACAGCCTGCTAGTCAGCCCTCCCACTTGGATGCCGTGTCAGCCCCTCTCACCACCCATACCTACCTCACCCCCACAGCACTCCCCTGATCCAGCCTTCCGATCCGCAACGTGAATAATCGGCTCGAGCGTCCAGCCCAAGCCCCTATTCTCTTCAAGGAACTATGTCGAATGTGTGCTGCAACGACAGCAAAACGGCCAATGAACTGGGGGAGAGGATTCACAGTGCCCCGACAACGTCACAGCGGTCGTTGCATCAAGGGCCTCGGCGTACGTCGCCAAGCCCTCTCTATATTTTGCTTCGCTAGACCGAGGCTGGCGCTCGAACTCAACTGACAACCCCGGGTACACGAACAAGCGTGATGGACGTCAATCAGGGGGGAGGGTCTCAACGGTTTTGTCGACCGTGTTGGCGGGTGCGGGGAGGCAGGGTCCGGGAAAGAGTGGATGTGCATCAAGAGCGGGAGCTGTGATGGTGTAGCAAATGGCCGAGCACATGCAGCCGGCTGTGAAGGTAAGGGGGCGCGCCGCGGAGAGGGCCTGTTCCCGTGTAAGGGGGTGGGTTGTTTATCCAAGGGAACCATGGTTGAGGATGGGTAGCTTGACAGAATTTGACTTTCTAGGTAAGTTGATTGAGCGGCGTGGTATTGATCGCATCCGGGGGTTGTGCCGAACACATGAGCAAACTTGATAACCCAAGATTCAAGATTCCGGCTCAACTTGATGTCTACCATCGTATCAGGGACAGCTCTATATGGGCGAGGTGTCCGGTGGAGTCTATTCCCTTGGTCAACATCATCCACAGCTTGACAGCATTTTTGGATCAGCAGATAGCGGCCACCAGAGCGTTTGCCGTGGTTGATGTTTGCAAACAGATACAATTGTTTCAGCGGGGGACGGCTTCTACGAGGTCGGCAAAACGCCCATGACAGCATCAAGATGACAACATCCGCTTTATTTCTCGAGCCAGTCGTGAGATGCATGCGCCGGGATAGGTTCTCCACAGGGTGTGTGCTTCTCCGCATTTGAGCAGCCGCAGCTGAGGGCAAGTTCCCTCCCACCCTCCACAGCGGCTGTTACTCCGCAGCTTGGCGAGCTGTGTTTGTGCAACCATGGTGGACTTGTGCACCTAAAGGTTTTGCGAATTGTTCCTCCCGTTCACCATGTTTTTCACCCAAGACCCGTAAACGAAGCTGCAACAAACTACCAAGCAGTTTGGTTGTCTTGTTCGCATCGCTGCAAGGACCGTACATTGCTAGTTCGGCATCTCCTGAGGCTATTGTTGCATCGGCTGTCCAAACCCGGTTATATTGGCCGCAGTAGAAAGACTGGGCATGTACTCCAAGGAGATGCCGGTCGATCGCTAAATCAATATCCAACCAACTCTTCACTCGGTCGCGGGATATGTAGAGCCCTGTTTCGCAAGCAACTCTGTCCCCTCCCGCACCGCTCACACACCTCAGCCAACATGGAAACAAGCACGACCCCCCCGAAAGTTGCCCCCCAACTTCACGGCCGAGGCATTCACATCTTTCCTGACCCGAGCAAAGGAACTTGGCGGCGCCGAGAATGTCACAGCCACCAGCCCCACAGCCGAGCTCGTCGATGGCCAATACACGGATCCGTGCAAGACGCACGACATGCATGCTGTCTACAACCGCGACTTTTCGTCTCTTCTGCCGTAGTTGCGCCCCGCAATGTCCCTGAAGTCCAAGATAACGTGCGGCTTGCCAAGCTCGTCGATGACCAATCCACGGATCCGTGCAAGACGCACGACATGCATGCTGTCTACAACCGCGACTTTTTCGTCTCTTCTGCCGTAGTTGCGCCCCGCAATGTCCCTGAAGTCCAAGATAACGTGCGGCTTGCCAACGAGCTCGTCGTTCCCATCTGGCCCTTTTCCGCTGGCCGTAATACCGGCTATGGCGGTACTGCGCCACGAGTCCCGGGAAGCGTGGCCATCGATCTGGGAGTGCATATGAACAAGATTCTCGAGGTGAATGTCGAGGGAGCCTTTGCCCTTGTCGAGCCCGGGGTAACGTACATGAGTTTGTATGAGCACCTGGAGAAAACTGGCCTGACGAAAGAGCTGTGGATTGATATAAGTAACATCAACGGCTGCGTGTCAATGTCCAACCAGGAGCTGGCTGGATTGCCCATCAAAAGGTTCCCGATCTGGGAGGAGGCTCCATCACTGGAAACGCCGTCAAGCGAGGCGTGGTAAAAGCGATGATTCCGCACCGGGTTTGCCTACCTAAGCTTGACGGAAGCTCACTCTAAAATCGGATCACTGGATGCACTGCGGAATGGAAATCGTACTTCCCAATGGCGAGCTCGTTCGAACCGGCATGGGGGCAATGCCGAACCCGGAAACACCATCCGGTCTTGCCCCCAAACAAATGCTGGCAACTCTTCAACTACGGATTTGGCCCTTATAACGACGGGATATTCTCCCAAAGCAACCTTGGAATTGTCGTGAAGATGGGCACCTGGGTGAGTGTTCTCACTTATCGGGACATGATAGTTAATGCCGAACCCGGACGGGTACTAAGCGTACATGTACGTTCTCCAAGGATGACGACCCTGCTGCAATTGTTGACATTGTTCGTCCCCTTCGGCTGGTATGAAATCCTATTAGCTGTCTGGCAAACAGACAAGCTAACCCCTGGATGATGAAAGCAAAAGGTGCTACAAAATGTGCCGACATTGAGACACATTCTGCTCGATGCGGCAGTAGGAGGGCCGAAGTCGTCGTACACGTCTGACAATAAAACCCCCCTTTCCGAAGAGGAGACGGACAGAATAGCGAAGGATTTAGATCTTGGGCGGTGGAACTTTTACGGGGCTGTCTATGTAAGTCGTGCCAAGTTGCGAATCTGGAATTTCTCAGCGTTCTAACCTTAGAGGTGTTGCTCAAAGCAATCAAAGACGCTTTCTTCTCCATCACGGGTTCAAGTTCTACCTTCCCGAAGACCGTAAAGAACCACACAGTGTTCTCCGAACAAAAGCGAAGATGCTTCAGGGAATTCCGAGTTTGAATGAGTTGCAATGGGTTGACTGGCTTCCCAACGGTGCCCACCTCTTCTTCTCGCCGATTTCCAAGATCTCTGGAGCAGACACGAATCTTCAGTACGAAGCAACGAAGCGTCGATGCAAGGAGGGCCGGCTTTAATTTCATCGGCGCTCTCACCATCGGCATGCGTGAGATGCGTAAGTTTACCTTCTGGCCCCCTATATCTAGGCGAGCAATGTTGATGAGTTCCATTGCGCAACAGACCACATCGTATGCATCGTCCTCAATCGCGAGGATGAATAGCAGCGTCTCCGGGCCCGCTGGCTGATTCGGACCCTTGTCAGAGACTGTGCGGCACACGGCTGGGGCGAGTATCGCACGCACTTGGCCCTCATGGATCAGATCGCCAACACGTACTTCAACGCACTTATGCGGCTCAATGAGACAATCAAGAACGCACTCGACCCCAACGGTATCCTCGCTCCGGGGAAGAACGGCGTGTGGCCGAGTAGCTATTGCAAGGAGATCTGGGTTCTAGGTGAAGATTGGAAGCCAGATGAGGCGGGAGCTTAAAAGAGATCTCCTTAAAAGAGGAGGGAGTGTCGGGAAAATATCCTTTGGTTTCGTCACCGGGGTGCCGGCTAACTTGAATCAGCTATCACGAACAAAATGTCAATTATTGCCTTATAACTTGATGGAAACACTTTGAAAGACTCAATAAGAAACAGCTTTACAGGGCATCACCTCACAAGCTTGGAATTGTTGAAAGAAAAATAAGCTGGTTGGGATATATAGAATGTGTCTATTTCGTCCGAAAGGACATACCATACACTCACCTCTACAGTAGTCCTACTAATGTCCGCGAGACGACACTATACCTTGGATACGTACCTTGGTCTCCGGGCCTTAACCCAGGACTCTCAAGGTGACCGTCCCATCCTTGCAGATCTGCTCCGGGTTGAGCTTCTGCGGCAACGCCCGTCCAGAATTGCAAATCCCGAAAGTGCTCTCGTCGATGCAGACGAGTTCGCCCGGGTTGCTGCACGGAACGCCCAGCCGGGAGCCGCCGTCTGCGGACTGGCATGAAGCACTTGCTGTCACCGTCACCGTCACTGTCGCCGTGGGCGCTAGCGATGCGGTCTCTGTTGTCAGCGTCAGCGTACCGGATATCAGTGTGACTGTGCTGGTGCGGCGCGTGAACGGAAGCGTGCTATTCGGAGCGGGGGTTTGGCTTGTCAGGAAGGGGGTCGGTGTCACTGGGTCCGTGCCGGGGGGGCTCTCCACGGGGAGTATGGTGGTCTGGGCGGTGGCCGGAGGAAGAAGCCTAGAGTTCTCAGCGACAAACTCGGCTGGCAGCGCAATAGGGCAGTCCCCAGCAGCGGCGGGATCCGGCTCGATGAGCTGGACACCGTACTTACCCGGGTTAGGAATGTTGAATACGCCGTGCTCCCCCGTCGTCGACGTGGTGCAGTTTGTGAACCTGGGGATGTTGGCGAGAAACATGCTGGGCAGTGCGCGCACAAAGCTCGCGCCGTCTTCCTCCTGATCGGATCCGCCAGTTACGGTAATAGGGGCACACATCATGTAAAGCTCGTTGGCTGTAATTTTGTTGTACCAGACCCACGCAAAGGTGGCGTCGCCGTTGGGTAGTCCTGCGGGAATGGGGATGTTGAACTGACGGATGCAGTTCAACCCCTTGTCATCGCCGCAATGCACCGCGTCGGGTCGGCCGTCGCCGTCGAGGCCCCGGAAGTGCTCCGGGTCTTCGAGGTTGCCGGGGGTAGCGGTGATCTCGGCCGGGCAGCCACCGATGACGGTGTAGATGGTCTTCCAGTCGTCCGGGTTGTCGGTGTAGGGCTCGCCCTGGTAGTTGATGCCAAACTGGCATGAACCACCGCCGTGCGGCGCCGCTCCAGTGAAGTTGACGAGTGTCGTCTGACCTGCCACGACAGGAGTGCGGTAGGCTACTTCTGTCATTCCCTGGCATGGATAGGGGAATCGACCTCCTGGGGCTTCGAGTGGGAAGGTGCTGGCCTTCTCGGGGTTGAAGGGCACCGGTCGGTTCATCATCATGTGGCCATGAGCTGCTGTACCAGCGAGAAGAGCAGTCAAAGCTGCCGAGAGAGTGGTTGGCGCCATTGCGGATTTTATAAAAGTAGAACGCTTTGGAGCTAACGTATGTATTCAAGTGTTGATTAGCATTGGGCGAAGGGCGCCTCGGTCTTTTAACTTGCGACGGAGCATATCTCTTATTGGACAAGTGCATTGTTCTCCTCGCTTGTTCATAGAACCTTTCTTGTTTTGTTAGTTTTGTTAGCTAGACATACTTTTACAATGGCCCTTTGTCGGGACACGCAGCCTTTGTCTCGCCTTTAACAATATTCTGGCTCGGACTCATGACTTATAACTGGATAGGCGATTATGGCGGGCGCGTAACGGCGGAAGGATAGCTAGGACGGAGCTTACCTCGGCTTAGGGACTACCTGCCCCGGGTCGGTGAGCAATTCGGCAGAGTTGCCTCGGGTATTTGTATGGGTCTATTTACTCCTACACTAATGTATACAGTTGTTCCACTCTATAATGCACAGTGCGTCCCAAGCGTAACCTTACAATGCACCCCCTACAAGCTTGACAATCATCATCGCGATGCGCACCTTGAGTCCCACGCGTCGTTCAGTTTTGGCAAAGTCATCTCTCGTCACCACTGTTGTGTTCTCTTGTAGCCAGCGCTGCTCATCCCCTAGCCGCTGCTTCAGCCCTTCGTTTTCGGTGACGATGAGGGCATTCGCCTCGAGGTCAAGCGAGTAGCTCCTCTTTGTGTAGTTGGAGCTCCCGATTAAACTGATGGAAGGGTTATTATTCTCGGGCAGCGTCACCCAGAGCCCCTTGGCGTGGTAGGTCCACCCGCCTGGCTCGCCAACTGTTCCCTTTTGCCACTCCCGGAGGACAGTTGATTCTTCCCTCCCGCTTTGGTGCACAGCGCGGAGGAAGCGACAAGCGAGCAAGACATAGGCATCGGGGAGAAGGCCCGACACGCCAGGCGACTTGTAGAACCCGTTGGCAAAGGGTGACGCGGTGATGACCGTGTTGTTTTGCGAAGCGGTAGATATGAGGAGATTGGCGAGTGAAGAGACAGGATTAAAATAGCCAGCTGTGAATGTCCAGGACGATTTGGCGTACTGGGGTTGCGATAATGTTTCGAGAATGTGGGTGATGGCTGGTAGCTCTGTCGAGGTGTCAGGGGATAACAGCTGTGAAAACTGGGCTAACATGTAAACTGTCGTATCCTTCTCCCCCGCGGGCACGCTGTCTAGTGCCGTCAACGGCGCAGTCTTGGGGGATATCAGGCCAGCCAGCAAGCCCGTAGACTCGGCGACAAATAACTTTGGGTCCTCTAAGGGACATGTAGCTGAGTTGGTACTTGGCCAGGTGAGGTCGAAGCCCGATGGCGCATCGGAGGGCTCGACGAGAAAGCTCAGGGATGCCACGGCATCGTAAATATTCGAGAAATACTCGGTGATATCCTTGGATTGAAACAAGTGATATCTGTCCTGGCGATTTGTGAAGTAGTCGCTCGAGAGATTGGCGCCGGAGAGAATAATGTCATCATCGACACCGTACAGCTTCATATGTTGCAACCCCCACCCCTCGTTGATCCTCTTTGGTATGTGTTTTTTCCGGAACCCCGTCAGGTTGGGCGTGTGATACATGCGGACTTCGACCCGGTCGGGGCCAAACTCGGAGATGAGGGGCGCAAGCAACGACGCACATGACGGATCAGGAGCTTCGCGTGTGCCCCGTAGGGCGTCGGTGAGGATGCTGAGCTTGACATTGGGTTTCGCGCGAAGCGTCTCCTGGAGTGTGGCGATCTTGGACGTGTCAGCAAGAGTGGTGAGTAGCCATGGGTGAGGGGCAGCAGAGCAGAGGGCGTACCAGTTCCTTCTCAGACTTGCCAATGTAGAGAGTCGACAAAAATATGCGCCTCTCTGCCCCGCGTATTTTGTTCTGCTCCTCGTTAGCCCTGCGGTTGGCAGCCTCAAAACGGCCATGGTACCTTGAGGGTCTCGTAGAACTCGGCGGGAGTCTGCAGAACTTGGACCTGGGAGCCGTTGATCTTGAACGAGGGCGCGAGCCTGTCAAGCTCACCGACGAAGGGGGCGAGCATCCCAGCGTTGGAGGGTGCTGCACTGTGCTGGGCCCCTGGTGGTGGCATCGAAAAGCGCCGGCATTGGCCTTTGGCGATTCGAAGGCACGGCGCAGGAACAGGGCGCCTGAGCTTGCTAGCACATCGTGGAACGCACCTTACCAGCATTGCCACAGTAGGTGGTCGGTCAGGCGCATCAAGGGGCGGTGGTCACAGACGCAGACAGAGCAGACAGACCAAACACATGGCAATCAACGAAATTCCCTTCTTCCAATGGTGATGCGCGCTGTGACAGGGGGGCGAGCTCGCCTGCCTTGGCAGGCTGTGTGTGGGGCGCCTGGGGCACTGAATTGAGCTTGGTCATTGGCCCGGCACCTTCCACAGCCGGCCCCACACGACATGGTGAGTTCAATTCAACTCCGAGTTCGACGCAACAACCGCAAGCCCGAACATCGACATCGCCCCACGGTCAATCGGCCCCAGCCCAAGATGTCGTACCTCACGAGAACTCTAGGCAACCTGCGCAAGATTGGTTTCAAGGTTTGTGCTAGCCTGTGTGGGGGTAGACCGTGTGCTAACTAAACAACGACAGGAATACTGGCATCAACTCAACGTCCGTCTCCCTCGGCTCCCTTGAGCCCTCCCCCCCCCGATTTCCCATACGCCCCCGACTCCTGCTAACCGCAGCGCCCCCAACCAACAGTATATTGGTATGCTTGATCACGATCGGGATGGCTAGTGGTAATCGGGAGGCTGACCATGGCACAGGTGACACCAAGGCCGGTAAACTGGTCGGTGTCGACAAGTTCGGCAACAAGTACTTTGAGGACAACGAGGAGCTGCCGCGTACGTGATTGACCGACTGCTTGGCTGTCAACTTGCTCGCTGACGGCCTGAAAGTGCGCACGAGATGGATCGACTACGCGAAGCACGACTTTGATCCGTACGTTTGATCGAGAAATACACCCCGACGGATCTCCGTCTTATGCAAGCGAGCGATGCTAACGCCTGATTGCTTCTTCTCTTCAGCGCCCAGATCGAGCCGCTGTGGCATCTGTGGATCTCATATGGCACCGACACCCTCCCCAGCCAGGACCCAAGTGCGTCCATCCACCGCAGCTGGGCCGCCCCTCACCATATTCCCAACTACACTGCTACCAGGGGAGCGTTCAAGACCTATAACACGTATTTTCTCCTGAAATTTATATAAATGTGGACCATGGCTAATGTATCCACAGAACGAAGCCGAAGATCAAGTCTTGGGAGCCAGTTGTCGCTGCGAGACAATAGGGGGCGAGCGGCTCTGTACATATGTGACGTGGTGAAATCGGATAAATTGTGACCCACCAGCCCTATTTCTTGGGATTCTTTGCCCAACGTGGTTGTGGAAAATTCTACTTTGATTCAAATGACCGGGGCCGGATGTGTTTCGGTGCCGATGCGTAGCCCCTTTCTTGAGAGGACGTTTTCTTCTCACCCGGAATAGCCCTTCGCGTCAACTGGGACATGGCCGTAGCAGAACCGAAATAGGGTACCTCAAAGAAGCGTGCTAAACGCTTTCATCCTCTCCATATTGCTGCCATAGGATTCTCTAGCTTTGGCGACCGCAGAAGTGCCGACACAGAAGATGCTCATCCAAAGTCAAGTATCTGCAAAGTGTATTTCCCTAACAAGACCTATCTGTCATGGGCTCTGTTTCCATAACTGGTCTAATC
The DNA here is from genome assembly GCA_033439745.1 of Lasiosphaeria hispida. Taxonomy (NCBI): domain Eukaryota; kingdom Fungi; phylum Ascomycota; class Sordariomycetes; order Sordariales; family Lasiosphaeriaceae; genus Lasiosphaeria; species Lasiosphaeria hispida. The sequence continues at coordinate 2,951,532 of JAUIQD010000002.1, read as the reverse complement.
ACCTGCGTCTTTTACTCCCGCACAAGTATGTCTGACCCCCAGAGCTTTACCAACCCAGGAAATGCACGAACGCGTCGGCCAGGCTGCGAACTGTACACTGCGCTATTACTATACTTGCCAGGCTGATGCTCACGAATTCCTGGCACGGGTCCATGCGACAGCCTCTGCTATGCCGAAGCTCCCTTTCCTCTCCCTGGCGGCGGTTTATGCCCGCGTTTCCTTGGCTATTAAATACAAATGCCATTTTCGCCTCCGTACTGCTTCCGTCCTCGGGATTTCAGGGGCCAGCGGAACTCACCCCACCCATACTCGTCGTGGCCCCATCCGCAAATTCATCCCCGATGGGGCTCAAGAGGCCGGTTAGACAACTTAGAACTCGTTCAATGGTCGCATGGTGTAGTTGGTTATCACGTCAGTCTAACACACTGAAGGTCCCCAGATCGAGCCTGGGTGCGATCATGAAGCATCTCTTTTTTGCTTGTCTTCTCTGCTTCAATGGCTGATATTTCCACATGTCGATGGAACGGGGAAGCAAGATCTGATGAAGAGAAAGAGGTGCTCACTCTCACATCGAGCTTGATTGAGTATGGTTACAACTCTTTATCTTTGACCTATAAGCTCATCTCATCGACATACTAAACGATGAGTCTTGAGGGTAACTTCAACTTTACAGAAACATCTAGCATTCGGAGCGAAATAGAGATCGGGTCCCCAAACAGCTGTCTCAACTCTCAGTTGATCCATGCGCGATTCAGCTACTCACAGCCAGTCCGCTCGAACTGGTGGAGGGCTTCTCCATTTTGCACTTGCAGGACCCTTACGATGCATTGTTTCCCGCCATGCTTCTCCAACATCGGCCTGCTGCAAACACATCCTTACCCCGCAAATGCAGATGGGCTGGAGAAAGCGATGGCAGGGAGATGCCGGCCGCAAGACAGGTCCCTTGCATCGACGGGAGTGACGAGATGCGCAAGTATAGCGTCTCATGCATGTAGGAGAACCTACGCCATGTGGGTTTACCTTGGAGTGGGAAGGCGTCGGCCGACTGACTGTTCACAACGGTGTTTGTCTCAGAAATCTCACTCAACAGCCCCGCACCCGGTGCATTCTTAAAACAATTCGATTGTCCTGATCAACAAAATGCCAAAATAGGTCCGTCAAACTAGATCCTCCAAATTCAGCGAGCATCATCAAACCACCAGAGCATAAAAAGCCGCCGATCAAGTACATGGGTAAAAAAATCTTCTCAAACGTGGCGCGCGACGCGAGGCGAAATCGAAATAACCAACAACGACGCAACGCGCTCTAGCCGCCAAACGCGTCTTCTAGAAGCATGAAATCTGACAGCAGATATAACAGATATGGATGCCAAAAATGGTCTTGGTCTAGTAAGCTGGAACCAACTGGCGCAAACATGCATGATATGTACGGTCGGCCGAACTGCGTATGTTTGGGGAAGACTCTTCTAAAGCTTGACTCGAGTTTCGATGGCAGCTTTGATCGCTGCAGTTGAATACGTCAGCTTCTGTTTTATCAAGAGGGAGACTCGGAAATGGGAGGTCTAACCTTCTGTAGTGTTCCTTGCATCTCCAAACAACATCCTGGTCCCGGGCATGTAGAACATCGGGTTCGGCACATCGGCTACAAGGCATGTCAGCAAATGCAATATCGCCCAAGGAGGTATCATTCCCGATCCTTACCATAACCGCTCGCCATACCCCGCTTCATCACGACAACTTGCTTGCTCTTCCAAGCATGCAGCACCGGCATACCGGCGATCGGGCTACCTGGCTCCAAAGCGATGGGATTCACGGTATCGTTCGCACCGATAACAAGCGTCACATCAGTCTCGCCGAAGTCGTCGTTGATCTCGTCCATTTCGAGCACGATATCGTACGGCACACTAGCCTCGGCAAGAAGGACGTTGCACTGGCCAGGCATGCGGCCAGCCACAGGGTGGATCGCAAATCGAACCTTGATGCCCTTGGAGCGAAGCATCTGGGTGATGTCCGAAATGGCATATTGGGCTTTCGCAACCGCCATGCCATAGCCGACGACAATGATGACAGACTCGGCATTGGTAAGCGCTTCTGCCGTATCTTCCACATTGGTCTGGGTCACACTTCCTTCAATCTTGTAATCCGAAACGGCCGGGCCAGCAATACCACCGAAGAGGACATTCACGAGAGAGCGATTCATCGCGATGCACATGACGTACGAGAGAATCGACCCAGACACGCCGATGAGCGCTCCGACCGTTGTGAGCAACGGGTTGTCAAGCATGAAACCTTCAGCCACCAGGGCGAACCCGCTGTAGGCGTTCAGGACCGTGATGACGACAGGCATGTCAGCTCCGCCGATAGCGGCTGTTGTAGTGTAGCCCTTGAGGAATGAGAGTGCCGCGTTAGCGGCGAGCGCACCGGCAGCGATCAGGGGCGCGCCAGGGGCCAGCGTCACAAAAGCGCCCATCGTCGCAACATTGGTGGCCAGGAGTGTCGAGTTGATCAGATGTCGCCCGGGCAAAACGAGGGGCTTTGACGACATCTTTCCAGCCAGCTTGAGGAAGGCAACAATCGAGCCAGTGAACGTGATGCCGCCAACGAAAACTCCGAGATACGCAGAGACGAGATGGAGGGTGGATATGTCCGACACATCAGCCATGACACTGCCGATACTTGTCAAGACGGCAGCTAGACCAACGACGGAGTGCAAGGCAGCGACCGTCTGAGGAAGGTCGGTGGGCGTGATTCGTTTGCCAATCAGGAACCCCAAAGCTCCTCCGACAGCAGCGAGACCACCGAACTGCGCCAAGACCGCAGGCGCGAACCCAACAGCAAGCAAGGATGCGAGGACGCCGGTTCCCACGCCCAGCATTCCGAGCATGTTACCCATGCGAGCGGTAGCCTGAGACGCCAATCCGGAAATCGAGGTGATACAAAGTACCGAGCTGACCATGTAACCAGCTTGGACAAGTCCAGCCGCTCCGGTCGAGGCAGCAGCGAGGAATCCACCTCCAAAGAGGAGGCCAGGCACGGCATAGAGCCACGGATACTCGGGAGGATCTGTCGGTCGCCTGAACATGTCCAACATGCGCTTCGTGATGGCAAACCCTCCGGAAATGTTGACGAACGCCAGCAGCACCGAAGCCGCACCGAATGCTTGAGGAATTGTCTCGGGGAAGTAGCCACCACCCAAAATGAACAAACCACCGACACCAACCATTCCAGAGATTGCGTTGGTAACACTCATCAAGGGCGAATGGAGCGCTGGAGCAACGCCCCATACGACACGGTAGCCGATTAGCGATGCTAGCGCAAAAGTGAAGGCATTCCCCATGAAGAGGGGCCCAGTCAGTTTGCCTAGGGCGAGCGCAGTACCCATTCCGCCGGTGACCAGCGCAACTTCCCGAGACGTCTTCTGGAAGGGGGTTATGGCGACTACCTCTGCCTCCTTTGTGGCTGCGGGCGAGGCTGCCGGTGCTGGAGGAGGAGCTGGCCGAGGAGCTGGTGGAAGGATTTCGCCCTTCCGTGTGACAATGGCACCCCTGACGACCTCGTCTGTCAGGTCGATCCCAAACTCCTTCTCTTTTGGAGCAATCGACAGCAAGAATTTGGTAATGTTGTTGGAGTACAGGGTGGACGATTGCGTGGGCAGTCGAGACGGGAGATCGGTATAACCTGGGACCTGTCAGAAAGCCCTATTCAAGCTCGCTTCATTACTTACCGATAATCTTGACGTCCTTGTAAGTGACCAGCTTGCCGGGTTCTGTCTTTTCACAATTTCCACCGGCCTCGGCTGCCAGATCAACAACCACGGATCCCGGCTTCATGATTTCAAGCATGGCCTTGGTGATCAACTTGGGTGCGGGCTTGCCAGGGATCAGAGCGGTAGTGATGATAATATCAACCTCTCGAGCCTGCTCCGTGAACAGTTTCATTTCGGCCTCAATAAACTCCTTGGACATCTCCTTGGCATACCCACCAGCACCGGACCCGTCTTCTTGAAGTTCAACCTCGACGAACTCAGCACCGAGCGATTGAACCTGTTCCCGAGCGGCGGGTCGGGTGTCGAAGCCGCGCACGATGGCCCCGAGCCGCCTCGCAGTCGCGATAGCGCTCAGCCCAGCCACACCGGCGCCGATGACCAGGACCTTACACGGCGGTATCTTTCCCGCTGCTGTCACCTGGCCGGTCAGGAAGCGGCCAAAGTTGTTGGACGCCTCCAAGACGGCCTTGTAACCGGCAATGTTCGCCATTGAGCTCAGGGCGTCAAAGACCTGGGCTCTGGAAATTCGGGGAATCAGATCCATGGCAAATGACGTCGCCTTTTTAGCGGCCAGCTTCTCCACCAGCTCCTTATTCTGCGCCGGCTGGAGGAAGCTGATGATGGTCTGGCCTTCCTTGACGCCATCGATCTCGGCGAGGCTGGGCCCTCGCACCTTGAGCACAATGTCCGACTCGGACCAGACGGCGGAGGCGGAATCGACCAGGGTAGCGCCTGCTGCCTCGTAAGCCTCATCGTGAAACTCAGCCTGAGCACCAGCGCCTCTCTCGATAATGACCTTAGCATAGCCCTTCTTGAGGAGGAGGGCCACATTCTGCGGTGTTAGTGCTACACGGCGCTCATCGGGAAACACCTCGCGAGGCGTCCCCACAGTCAATTGGGCAAAGGGTGTAGTCGGAGGCAGGACGACGGCAGAGTCGGTTGAGTAGGTCGCCGAGGCCCCGCGTGTTTGTGGCTGCTGGGGCGGGATCGTGGACAAAACCGAGGCATGGCGAACGAGCTGCAGCGATGGTTGGACCCTGGGCACAGCGAGGGCCAGTGAAGCTGTAGACAGACGCTCGCCGTGAAGGGTGTTGTGCCATGCTCTGAGAGACCCGGTGGCGGCGCCGGGAATGCAAGGACGGCCCGGTGCGGAATCTGCGGGGAGAGCACATTGAGTTCAACGGGTCCAATTGAGAAACAGTGGAGAAGGGTTCTGTGGCAACATTTGCAACGACCGACGACAATCAACTAGGGAAGCGGGGCGGGCTCACCAAGCACGCGAGCTACCGTTTGGCGGGCAAAGCGCTCAACAGGTCGGGAGCACGAGGCATTTCGGCCCAGCGCGGGCCGGAGGAGGCATCGCGGTATCATGGCTGTCTGCGAGCGCTTGCGCTGAAAAAGCAGGCCGGCCGAGGCGTGCTCATTTGTTCACTCACGGGCGCGTTGCGAAGTGGCGAGCGCGAGAGGGCAGATGCGAGAGAGTGGGAAGGAAAGACAAGAGGAAGGCGAGGAAGGTGAGGATGGAGGAGGACAGAAAGGTGTCTGCCTTCCATTTGCTGTCCCCTCGTGCTTGCTCTACGCTCCCAGGCTAGGTACCAGCTGCGTCCCGGCTTAGGTACACTACATCAGCGGCGTACACAGTATGTACATGCAAGCGATCTGAGGGGTTCCTCGTCCACTCAGTCTCGAGCACCTCAAGGTACAAGGTGTGCGAAAGGAGGGGTCATGCGGGAGCCGTGGACACAGCGACACAGGACATAGCACACAGAACCGCATTAGCGGCAGTATAGGAACAAGGTCGCATTATTCGAGAATAGACCCCGACCGTTCCCTTCTTCAGACTACGCTACACCCCCGTCCCAAGAGCCCGTCTGGCGTCAAGGTATCAGAATATCCGTGGTTGGTACATACAGCGCAGCGAGCGCAGAGAGTACCAATGTGCCAATGGAATGTGCCCCAAGTGCGAGGAGGGGGCTAGGACGTCTGAGCGGGGTTTTGTGCAGAGTGGAAACGCGACCAAGCCAACGCGGGACGGCGGGCAGTGTGGGGTGAGGTGCCTCAGGAATCCTGGCTGTCTCAGGCGCGCCTCTGGCGTGCGGGGGTAAAATGCGGGGAGATGCAGGCTCCAAGTCTCAATGTTGCCATCGATCAGATGTCAACCGCAGCCTATCTCTCAGGTGGTCCCTCAACTCCCGTCAATCCGACAACCCGCCAAGTCCGGCCAGTTTATCCAATGCAAGGCGCGCCATCTGGGCATCGCACATGATTGCCGTTCGCGGCTGTTGTGCGGCTACTTTATCATGCTGAATTAGCAATCCGCCAGCGATAACATTCTCTTTCCGTACGGCACCAACTGAAACATCGCTGCCCTGGGTACCTTATCTACCCACCTAGTGTAACGTGCCTGGTCTTCTGGGTTCGGGTTATTATTAGCGTACCATGCAGTCATCGCTACCCACGTCGCAGGGTGCGCCACGTTGTGTTCCACATACATCGAGTTCCAAAGGTGCGCAACCCGTTTTCATGCTTAGTCTAGCTTATTAGTTGTACCAATATAATATCCCACTCTGACGTGTAGGGGATCGTTCAGAAGATTGCTATGGCAGATCCCATAGCCCCCCGAATTTAGAACATCTCCATTGTCGTCAGGCGCAGTCCAAAACAACGCCCCTCGCCACCGTTGTTCAGAAGTTGCCAAGATACCATCAGTCTGTGGCTGGATATTTACTGCAGGCTGATATCATCAATGACCTCGGAGAGCTGCTTGGCCTACTTGAGCTTGAAGGTCCGCGTTGCCCTGCTGGACTCAAAGCTCCCGCCGGGAATGAAGGGCACGGTAAGCCTGATCCAGCGCCTTGAATCCCCGTCGTAGATTGGGAAGCAAAAGTCCGACAGGCCGTCTGGACGAGGGATGGTGTCCGAGGGGAAGGCGAAGAAGCGGAGATCGGCTTCCTCCATTTTTTCAGCCAAATGAGGATGGTGGATGGTTGGATTCTGTCGTCCGGAGAGAGAGATGCCCTCCGCCACGGGTAGATATGGGAAAATGCACGTCAAAGAAAGCTGGAAGTTGTGCGTTCAGGTCGTTTCTTGGAGACAAAGCACCCCGGCCCCACCAAACTTGACCGGCCGTGACCGAGCAACAAAGACACCTACCCAGTAGACCCCCTTCCGCCACAGCCCCGATACGGCGATGGGCATGGCTAGGAGTACTCCTATTTAAGCTCGCACATCCTCGCCGTTCCTTGCTCTCCCGTTCCCGATCATCACAAGTCCCATCACATCATCCCTCTCCGTCATCATATAAACTCAATTGAGCCCTTCTAGGGGCTCACACAACCTCCGGTCTGCTTTCTAGCTGTGACTTTTGAAGCTCAGCTGCGTGGTTTGAGCTGTCCTGCTGAACAGAATCGGTAAGAAACAACTTGAAAGGAGGTATAGGCTGAGAATATGCACGTTTAGAATCAACAGCTGAGCATGGGCATATATCGAGGAGCTCGAATGAGCAGCAAACGGCAGCCGGCGAGAGCAAAGCAAGGGTGCGCAAACAGAGACGTGCGTACAGAATCGTGACACGTCAGTAGGACCCCTGCTGGCGGCCCCTATTGGCCTGTCTTGACACAGCGAAATGTGGTGTGGCAGCGACCAACAGCGGCGACCCGCGCATCACCCGTATGGCTGCCCAAATCCAACCCCGCCTGCCGTTGAGGCCCACCGCTGAGCGAGGTACTTATGGTTGAACAGATTCAGGCAAACTCACCCCGAGTCCGTGTCCCTGACCTACGTCTCATCCAACCCATATGATATGGTCATTTTTCTCTTGTGAAAATGCCAGGTATCACGGTAGCCCATGTTCAACATGGGAATTCCCGGCAGAATCAGCATCAACCGCATCGGCCGGGCTCAGGGGCCCAAAGCCAGTCCGGGCTTTCAGGCCAAATAATGTGGCTGCCCCGACAAGATGAGCTGGCTTTGCCCACGGGGCTAGATGTGGGCTGCCACGACCACCCAGTCGTCATTCTCTCCGACAAGGCACAAAGAAACAAAGTTGTAGTCCTCACCGTGGGTATCTCCCCCGTCCAGAGACCCGTTGAAGCGACCCTAACAACAAGCTCGCCCTCAGTTGACGTCGTTTGGCGGAACAGACCTCTCCACCAAGCACCCCGACAACCCAGCCAGACGATCCAGCTACCTCCCCATCTCCCCGTCGCCTCCGCACCCGGACAACGGCATCATCCTCAAGCTGAAACAGAACGCGCGCCTGAAAAAGAACTCGTACATTAGCACCGAGACCCAACACACCGTCCTCCTCTCGGCCCTGCGCACCTACACCAGCCGCGACCGCGACCCGACCCACGAGAACCACCCCCAGAGCAGCAGACAGCCCGCAGCCAAGGAGTACATCCTCACCAGCGAGTCCTTCAAGAAGCTGACCAAGTACGCCAAGTTCCCTGCGGCGGGCGCCCACGCCCACGCCCACGCCGAGCAAGCAGACCGCCAGGCCCGGCACCAGGCCCGCGCCCGCGACCGCGCCGCCCTCCAGCAGCTCGAAGCCGAAACCAAGGCGGCCGAGGCGCAGAGGGCGTACTGCTACTGTGCAGGGTGTGGCCGGTGGAGAGCGGCTGCGGGCGTTCATGGCTTGCCGCTTACCCCTGGCTGCGACTATCGCCGCCGCGCAAGCGGGTATCAGACTGTGGCGGCCGGGCGCAGCGATGATGGAGGGAGAAGTGCGAGTGGGGATGGCGGCTTCGCTGTCGGGGCGAAGACGGTCTTGGCAGGACTGGCCAGTCTTGTGACGGTGGGGTACTTGGGAGGGAAGTGGTTAGGCAAGAAGCTTTTTGGATAATGGTTGGGAACTTACAAAGTGCTCGGAAAGGAATACAGGCTGGAGACTAGGCGGTCAAAGAGAGATCCATCTCCAAACTGTGTGGGACTCTCTCCAAATTGCAAAAAGGGGGAAACGGAGAAGGCTAAGCAAAAAAAAACATACAACACCAGGGATTCGCTGGTCGTCACCGACCCAACTACTAGTCCGGCCCTCACTGGCTTATCTATGGGAGAGCGAACGGGATCCCGAGTTTTCCAGTAGGTATGGTCGTATGTGGAAGAGGAGGACCGTATTCTTGTATTTAAACAGGGGAACAATTTGCCCGACCTGAAAGAAAGAAGACATTTCTTAGTTCACACTCCTCAGGACCCCTAGCAGACCCCGGGGAATATTTTGGCGCGAGTTGGGAAAGAAAAAGAGAAAATGGGACTTGGCAGCCGGTAGTTGACCGGGTTGTGAGGGTGGGAGATCCACCGTGGCCACTGCTGGCAGGAACTTGAATTGTTGTAAAGAACCTGAATCTTTTGATGGTAAGACCCTTTGTATCAAGATAACTAACTAGGACTGGGGTCGGTGGTGAAGCCGTCCTGTTTAGTATCGGCCCATAGTTGATTCCACCAGGACTAGGTAGGTACCGAGGTACCTTCGTTCGGCTTCAACTCACGAGCCATAGATCTGACGTGGCGTAGGTATATTTAGAATTATTATTTTGATTTTTTTTTCGTGGGCAGCGAGCCGGCAGCCCCTACTTAAGTAAATAGTAAAGTAGGCGTATATATACAAGCTAGCTCGCTGCCCGGGTATCAATTATGTTCCTTATCCCCCCCCTCTCCTCATAATTCGTTAGAATTAACGCCTTCTATGTACGAATCGCCCGGCCCGCCAGTTCCTGCGTATCCTCGCATCGTCTGGCAGTCCAGGTAGTTGTTCTCGATGAACGGCGTGGCGATCTGCACGCCATAAACCCCCGTGTACTCCTTCTCCACCCCCTCGTAAGGGAACGCGTTGGCCCGGATCCTTCCCAGGACGGGCGCAGGCGCAAACTCGCCGACCGACATGGACGTGTTGAACCACCTGATCATGTTGTCACATGTTGAGGCGTTGGCAAACGTCGGTTGATTGGTGATGTTCTTGAAGAAGTCCAGCGGGTACGGGTTGAGGGTCATGTCTTGGAGTCGAGACATTTCAACCTCGACAAACTCCGACGTCGTTACGCTCTTCCCCTTGAAATAGGTGGCGCCATTAGGAAGGGCGCGATAGGCATCGCAAACAGGCTCCCACTCGGCCGGGGAGACGACGGTGCCATAGGCTCGAGAGCCCTCGAGGGCAATGTCGTGAGCCGCAGTGATAAGCTGGGCTGGTGCCCAGCGAAACGACGAATAGCCATCGCCCAAGAGGTCCAAGAATGGGAACTCAAAGCCAACACGCTGCAGAAGTTGTCAGCTGAGCCTATCCGTGCACGGCATCATCAGTCTATCAAGCCGGGGCACGTACCGAAAAGTCGTCGATTGTGATGCCGTATGCTCGCAGCTGAACGTCGTGGTCATGGGCAGCTTGCACCATGACGGGGTACATGCCCTCGGGGAAGTCTGGGATCAGGGCCCGGTAGGCCTGCTCGAGGATGCCGTACTGAGGGGGGATGAGGCGGCGAGCGGTTTCCAACGTGATCGGAATGATGACTAGGGTGGCATTGAGAACGCCCGTGGCATTATTCGGAAACAATTCAGCCAGAGGATTTGGCTGATCGAGCGACGCACAGACGTCCTGCACCGAGGTCGACCTGCCGTGGTTGAGAATGGCGGAGGAGAGGATGAGGAGGGCGACGGCCGAGACGTGGAAGAGCGAGAGCTGGAAAGGCATCGAGTACCGCCGTTTCTGGCTGGCCGATGCCCAGCTCGTGCTCAGCTCTGTGATGGTGACGGAGGGGAAGCGCGGCATCCTGAGAGGCATGTCGGGCAACACAGGTATAAGAGGATAAAAAGGGGGAAGGGCGGGGAGGAGCGGAGCGGACACTTCCAGGTTGGAACCCGCTAGCCACCACCGATCGCAAGATAGTCAAGGAGAGTAAGAAACAAGAAGGGAGGGAAACATAGGAAGGGACTAGGAAAAGTAGAAGGAGAGAAAAAAGGATGGGGGGTTTTGCGAGATGCGACGACCAAAGCTTTTTGATCAAGAGCCAGAGGCTAGCTGTTTGGAAGGCGACGCTGGGATGCATTTGGATGCGCTGGGGATGCACTGGGGAGCGCGCTGCCAGACAAGACACAGTCCGGGATCTGTAACAGCTGCGACATCTGGCCGGGTCCAGGGTTACAAAACGGCACTGAGGCTTGCCGGTTTATTCGACTTGGCTCTCTGCCGTTTCGGATTGGTCGACGCGAGCGCAGCTCCCCTGCCGTGGCCCAAGCTCCCTGGGGGATTGGGGGTTTAGGGGGGGGCACCAAGGGCACTGAGGCAAAAGGGGGGAAAACTTCTGAGGCGTCCCATCCGCCATCCAGTCTCTAGCCATCAATGATTAGCGCCCCCGGAAGCTTGTGTTTCCTTTGGGCCTTTGGACGCCAGCTCAGGAAGCCGTGCGGGTGCCGTGCGGGTGCCGAGCACGGGATCAGATTGCGAGCGATGCCAAACGACCGGCTTCCAGGCTTCATCTCATCCCGATCAGGTCCCAGCCTCACATCTGGCCAGCGGGCCCAGCGGGCCCCAGCGCACGGAGGCGCGGAAACCCGCCTTGCCGGCATCAGTAGCCTCCCGTCTGCTCCCACATGCTCCCGCTCCCTCTGCACACACCGTTGTTGCCATCACGCGTTGGTGTTGCTGCTCTGCGTCTTCATTCGTCTCCAGTCGTACGGGCGCGGTAGCAATCATCACGCGGCCAGCTGTTGGGCCTGTAGCGGCGGGTGGGCGGCCAGGTCGGCCAGCCATTGCTGACAGCTGAGCCGGAATCTGGCCCTCCGTCCAGTCTATCGTGGTTTATCGCGGTCGTTGGGTCGGCACACCCGCCCGGATGTCGAGGGATCCGGTGCACGAATCGTTACGACCTGCCCGAATCTGGCCCTTGGTCGGGAAAACCTGCTCGAGAGCGTGCATTTTCCCCGTAATGCTCCCCTTATCACCTCCACGCATCCACAATACGTTTCCTTCTTGGCCTCGGCGTTTCCCAACCACGAGAAAAGGTGCGAGGGGAGCATGTCGGGAAACAATTGAGCGAGGCTCGCGAAGAATAATAAAGTTCTGAGGTGCCAACCCATCGTCTCCCGGCTCCCGTCCCCGCATCAGTCACCCACTCACCACTGGACCCAATACCTGCCCAGCCCAGCGCCAGGCACCCAGCAACCCAGCATTGAGCACCCAGCACCAAACCAGACCCGCGATTCGGGAGTCTTCCGCGCTCAGGCGGTGTCTTTCGGCAGAACCCCCGGATTTTGGGGTAACAAGCGGTTTGGCAGGAGGCGCGACGTCGTTTCTTCAGTTTTTTCGGGCTTTCGCAGCCAATGTCTTGAATTGGCACCCATCGGCACGCCATTCTCTCCATCGCCCGCGTCGCTTTCGCTCGCTCTCGCCCGAATGCCGACGTGCCGAATCCAGTTTTCTATCGAGAGCACCTCTACCAGTCTGGATTCGCTTCGCGCTGTGCTGCCGTCATACTGCCCTGGTCGGTTGGGTGATATGATGATTGATGTGAGTGGTGGTTGTGGTGGTGGTTGTGGTGGTGCCGAAGGGATGCAAACATGTTCCAGAAGGTGTGTTGGAAACGTTTCAGAGCCCCGCCAAAAGCCCCATCCGTTCTTCCATCCAATGTCAGCTTGTCAGCCATGCCCTTGACCAGCTCCCCCCCTTACCTAATCTACCATCGCATCTCGAATATCAAGTACTCACTCAGCCTCCCTGCTTGCCCTTCAACACATCCCATATCATCGCTTGGCAAACTGGCTGAAATACCGTGACACATCTGCTAAGCGCGCATCCCGGCAATATTTCGCCATCACTACAAGTTTAAACTTTTTTTGAAGGTATAAAATAAGGCTGAATATGAGGACTCTGCAAGTACGCAAACACTGGGCCTCCGACTTGATACTATGCGACCTTGGGGAGCTCAGAGTCTCCAGCCTTATGGGGGCCCTAACCCTTTATGAGCCTGCAAATGAGTCGGACCTTTGTACCAAAGGGCTTAAAAGTTCCCCACCCTCGGCGTTATATCCTGCTTCCCTCACAGCAGCACGTCTAAATTCTGCACTTGCTAGCATGGTATGCTTCTTCGTATTGGCGTAGATCATTTTAGGCACGGGACTTGTGGGATTACTCAGTCAAATTGGTCCCCAGGCACGGATTAGCGTTTGACGCCGCGCACTCGCTGCTGATTAATATCTCACCCAAATTCAATCGCTACCGCTGCTGGCGTCTGGCGGCCGCTCTTGTCGCCAGGGTCCCTAGGTCTAACTTCCGCGATGCAAGCGCGCTTTGGATACTGACCCAGCTGCGATGGTCCAGGAAGACAGCCCTTTATTCCCTTGTATGGCTACGCAGCTCAAGTTACTAGCTGTGCCGAATGAACGTCCAGACTCCAAATCTGATGCCATAAGCCCATGAGCCCATGAGCCTATGACTCCACTACCAGTCCCGAAGTCCCAACGCTACGACTTCGTATCAGTACTACACTAGTACTTCTTGCCGTCGCTCCTCCCCGACTAATACGAGTTAGTGAACTCAAAGAGTCCACCAGAGCACACGTGTGCTGCCTTGGACACAAGTCTTGGGGGCCTGAAACTCAGACCTGTAGTCATTGTCACTCTCCTTTTGCGCAAGCATGCCTTCCTCCGAAGAGATCGACGATGCGGAGCTTTCGGTTAGTAATAGGGCCTCCCCACACCCCGTGTTGCCGTAGCCTAAGTCACACTTTCCCCGACAACTTTGAAACCCGAAAAATCAAAGTGAACCCGACTGACAAATTCCAGCAACGACGGGAGCGTGGCCGTCTGGCCCAGAGAGCCTTTCGCCGGCGGCAGATCGACACCATCCGCGAGCTCAGGGAGGACAACCAGGCGCTTAGGGAAGCCATCGACCAGATCTCGCGGGCCGCGGCTGGAGGTTCAGCCCAGGCCCGCAGTGACCAGGCGAGCCTGCAGGCTGCTATCCAGAACGCGTTCCGCGTGGCAGGGCTCGGCCCGTCCGGAGCCCGAGCCCTCACCGGGGGCAACGACGGTGACTACGACGGCGATTTCCACACACCGGACCCGTCTGGTCAGCAGCAGCAGCAGCAGCAGCAGCAGCAGCAGCAGCACTACGAACAGGGCATGGTTGAAGGGGCCATAAACCCCAACATGGACTTCACCTCCCTGGGCGCCCCGCTCCTTCCTGCACCACCGCAGATGTCGACCTCGCTCACCACGGCCCAAAAAAGTCACCACTTGATGATGGATAATCCGAGCCTCTACGGTCAGACCACCAGGCCGGCCGTGCAGGTGACGATATACTCGCAGCTTGCAACCCCGTCGTCGCCCCCGCGCTTCTTGGCGTCTGAGGGCGGCGGCGGTAGCAATGCCCGAATGTCGCCGCGCATGACCTACGGGCTGTGGTTCGAGCCGGACCGTGCGATCCGCATCGTACAACCGCCACGCGATATTGTGCCGTACGTGGGCGACAGCATGCGGTCGCTGGCGGGTTCCATCTTTTGGACTGGTATGGGCTACTCCCTCAGCGCGCTGCGGACCGTGATTGAGGCGCGGTTCCGCAGCGCAGATGTTTCATATTCTTCCTCTGGTGATTATGGGCCCGAGTCTGGTGATGACGAGGCGGACAATGAATTTGGTCCCTCCTCGAGTGACAGCAACGCGGATGACGGTGCAAGAAGCACCAATATCGTCATCCTTGGCAGTGATGATGAGGATTACTATGATAATGATAATGAACAAGTCGTTGATGATGAACTTAACGACGAGGACGGTACTCGCCAGACTCGTCCAGGCAGCCAAAGTTGGAACCAGACGCGGACTCGGACGCAGAGTCAGTCTCACCCAGCGACGACAACACAGACACAAAACCCCCCACGACGAGCCCCGCCGCCGACACGCCCAACCCCATCGCCCTCAGCCCGTGCCCCTACCCAGACGCGGGAGCAGAAGCAGAAGCAATACCGCAAGCGCGTCCGCCAAGCCGCCCAGGCAGTCGAGCGCATGTTTGGCCCGACCTTGAGGCTCGGCCTGGTCTCGGACCAGACGGTCTTCGACATCATCCACGCACGCTTCGCGTGGCGGCGAATGGGGTGGATTGCGGGGGATCATCCGGGAAGGGACCCGGAGGCGCCGATGCGGCTACTTGCGGCGATCCTGCGCGACCTAGACCACACGGCGGACCTAGGCGAGGCGCGGCTATGGATGACGCCCGTCGACGTCGAGGCCTATGTGCGCGAGCGGCTGCGGGTGACGCCGGCTGGCTGGACCCCGTGGCAGGAGGCCCTGGCCGGGCGGGGGGGTGATGAGAAGCGGGCGGTCATGGTCAAGAAGCTGGTCTGGATGGTTGCGTATGCCGGCACGTGCTTTGGCGACGGGCCGCGCTGGAGGATAGATGCGCTGCATGCGCTCATTGAGAAGTGGGTGGAGGAGATCGCCCAGGGGCCGGACGGCGTGGGGGTTTGGTATTGATGATTTTATTTCGATGTCTGGGGATGTTGCAACGTCTATGTAATGACGTGAATTATTGTAAACGTTGGCATGCCAGGACAGGAAAAGGCAACTTGGCCGAGCGGTTAAGGCGACGCACTCAAGGATGTTTCTTCCTTACCCTTACAAAGGGTAGATTTGCGTTCTCGAAAGGGGCGTGAGTTCGAATCTCACAGTTGTCAGTCTTTATTTTTGCCGAAATCTTCAATCCTCGTCATATACACTGCCATTACTGATTTGATATTCGGCTATATGCTAGCCATTTTTCGGGCCGGGTACATCGGGAAGAAAGTGCTTCATCAGTGTCTTATTCCCCAGCATCTCCACCCGGCTGCGGTGCCGCAGCTCGACGCGCCGCGCCTTATCCGCCTGCTTAATTCGGGTTGTGAGCACTGAGCGCTGTTCAGCCGACGACAGATGAACAAGACTTGCTCGGTCGTTGACGCTGAGCTTTGCTAATTGGCCCGCAAGAGAGCCGCCTCGTTTCTCCTGCCTGGTAGCCACATGTAGAGATTGTGTGTCAGCTGTTGTAGAATCTGGGTTGGCACCCGGCATGTCAGGTGTCAGTGCTGCGGGAGTTGCTGCCGACGAGGTATGTTGGCTGCGTGATCGGTGTTGTTGGCGACCTGCTTGTCCGGCCGTACGGTGGGAGACGATCCTCCCCGAGGGAAGCCGCGCAGAGTCGCTATCAACGTGTGAGACGAGGTTACTCGAGCCGGGTATTATCGGTTCAAGCCGGTCGGTATTTTCATCGTCATCGGGATTGGGGCTGGGATTCTGAGTGAAGTCGAAAAAGTCGCGGTATTCGGATTCTGGGTCCTGTAGGTTCAATTTGCAATGGCTTTTCCCCGACATGTGTTGTTGAACCGCTTCGACTGTTCTTCGCTGCGACTGGCAGTACAGACACTCGCGATATCCGAAAATGACCAGATGGAGGTAGCGAACTAAGGTTTCGAGGTCGACGGCAAGATGGTCGAGGTCTCTAATAAAGAGGCCGTGGGCTTTCTGCATGTGGAGCATACTGTCATCGAATGTGTCGCACGTTTCATTGCAGAAAAGACACTGTTCCGCGATAAATTTCGTGGGCTTTGGGTCTGAGTTTTCTGTGACAGACTCATCGCTCGAGGATGAAAGCTCTTCCTCCGTGTTGTCGCCAGCCCCCGGGCTTTTGCTTCCGGCGTCCTGTGTTGGTAGAGAAACGGCAGGGGCAGCCAGCGAACTTAGCCCAGCAACCCGGCGCCGCAGATTCTCGACACTGCTTGCGTGTTAGTGGATAGCTTGTGCAGTTTGACACTGACTTTGCACTGCTTGCTTACTGCCATTGTGTTTTGGAGTGAGCTCGTCGGTCATCGTCGCTGTCGAAGGAGGCGTTGCAGGCACCGCATTGCTTTGCGGACAGCTTGAAAGTCGATGTCGAAGCCATTATGATTTGATGCGATGTGATGGCGACGATAATTGATGGGAGGGGATGGGTTTCCTCCAACAATATACCTAACTTGAACTTGAAGTGGAGGAGGGCAAGCTAAGGTAGGGTCGTACCTTCCTAAGGCAGGTAGCACAAGTTGCCCCTCAAATGCGCTTACCGGTAAAATCGTCCTGAACTATGCCACCCCATTGGACCTGGGGAGCTCGTGGGACAGGATCGCTGCGGCACCGTGACGCGGGACCGAGGTGACTCAGCCTGGTCGTATGAGACGAATCTGGGCGCTCACAATTGCTATTCCCGGGGTGCCTGATTTGCCCTGAGCTAGGGTGATCCTACTCGTTCACTAGGACCTGCTCACCGCGCAGTGTGGATCCCCTAGGACCGGCACTAGAAGCCTCCCACCAAACTCTTCATCACGCACAGTTTCTTAGTGTTGATACCATATACTTCACCCCCGGGCATGTCAAAGAGATCATGCCAAGACACACGAGACGCCCAGGAAGCCCCGACATTCCATCAAAACATTACAAGTCCTTCACCGCGGGAGGAAAATCTCACTGCAGAGATTCTCGAAAGCTTCGTACAACTATCGCTTGACATCATCAGCACTGATTCTTCAGATTCTGGCCGGCGTCGCTCGGTCGTCGTCACGCACGCCAGCAGCGACGTTCCCGTTGAGGGCGAGATCACTTGGGTCGGCCCTGGCTCACCACAATCCCTCACACCCACCTCGCCGCTCGTCGCCTCCCCGGGCTCTGACGACGCACACCGCGTTTCTACCGCACTATCCCAGTCTCATTTGCCTCACCCTAACAAGCTCTTTTCGCCCAGCCAACACAATGAACTTCCAGTGTAGATTTTGGGGCGCCGAAAAGAAGCATTGAGTCCGCTGAGGAATACTTGCAGGATCTTGAGGCTCAGCTGATCATCAAGCAAATCCCTGATGACAAGAGAGACACGGTGTAGATGTCGCAGGGACCCGCCAAGCTATGGCTGCAAAATGAAGTCACGTCTGAGCAAACACTGAGCAGCACCTGAGCCAGGGTGAAGATTCGTCTCATAAAACAGAGATGTCTCCGAGAGCACAACACCACACCAAGCACAACCTTTGATGACTCGCCGATACAAAACCAATTCGAACCACCCCGTTTTGTTTCCACATTCCCGGATACCTTTAATCCTGGACACGGCATCACGTGTTGACTCACCGAGCTTAAGTGGGTAGGCCAGATTGCTTTGGAATGCGAGTTTTTATCTAGCGCTAATTCTTCCTCACAAAGTGAAGTCGATGACACACACTCCAATGACATACCAGAATCCCACGACTGACAAGTTTAACTAAACCCCCCCAGAAAGATTTTTTGTGGGCCGCTCAAATGCGATGATAATAATACACAACCTACCTAGGTAGTTTTGCTCACCTTGAAGTAAGCGCCCCTCCGTTGACACTCGCCAACCCGGACCATTGCAGCTTCGCCGGCACCTTCTTCGAGATGACCGGGAGCCAAATGGTATCGTAAAGGCTGGGACCGCCATCGGCCGCCTTGCTCCCGGGCTCCAGGCTTCCGAGCTGCGCTTGGTCGGTGCAGCACGGGCTGTTGGGGCCCCAGAAGGGACCAGCCGACCACGCGGTCCACCCGATGTACTCCTCATTCTGCGACATGTAGTCCAGCATGCTGTTCAGCATGGTCACGCAGCCGGTCGTGTTGGACCCGCCGAACTCGGTAATGAAGGCTTTGAGCTTGTTCTCCTTGAGCCACGCAGTCACGCCAGCCAGGTTGGTGACGGGGTCCTGAGTGCAGGCGAGATGGCCTCCGCTGAAGTCCTCGTCGAGGTACTCGTGGATGTCAATGGCCGTGTTTTTGAGCGGGTCGCTGAGCTTGTGAATCCAGTTGCTGTTGGCCTCGGAGCCTCCCTTGGTCCAGTAGTGGCCGCCCGACCAGCTGTTTCCGGGCGCAATGATGAGGTTCTTTGCTCCCGTCTTGCGGATCTCGTCAATGGCGATCTGCAGGTTTGCCAGGTTGAGCGAGCTCGGCAGGTCATGCGGCTCGTTCATCAGGCCGAAGATGACCTTCTCGTTGTCGACAAAGCGCTTAGCTAGCTCTCCCCAGAAGGCGCCGAATTGAGCCGTCGTGGCCGCGGTCGGGTCCGATGTGTTCCCAATCACACTGCCGCTGAAAGGCTGCGAAGATGGGTTGTTGTAACGCATGTAGTTGTGGGGATCCAGGATTGCGTCTAACACAAGGGTTAGTGAGTTGCGGGTAGGATGCAGGGGAGGGCAGACGCACAAGCGCCCTTGGTCTTGGTGATGTAGTCGATGGACTGCTTGAAGTGGTCGAAGTGCGTCTCATTGAACTTTGCTCCCAGGCCATACGAGAGCGGGCACATGCGCTCGAGCAGGAAGGCAACGCGGAACAGATTGACCTTGTGCTCATCGGCCATGATATCAACCCCCGAGGCGCTGGTAAAGGCGTAATCAACACCGAATCGCCCTGGCAAGCCTGTGCCGACCTGAGCCGTAGCGCTCCATGCGCCGAACTCGCCGCCCGCTTCAGCGACACCGGCATAGAAGATGGTTGCCGACGCGCCGGGAAGTAGGGCGACGCACGCCGCCGCCGCCGCCGATAGTGAGAGCTTCATGGTGCTGGACAGTTGTTGAACCCGGGGTCGTCGTCTTGGCGAGTGAGGCTGATAGCACAAGGAGAAAGCCTACCTCCCACAAGAAGTACTCGGCGTGCTTGGCTGATATTTATATGAATGGGCATTGTCTCGATTCGGATCTAGCCGACCTAAGGACATGGACTCCTCTCACTCTACGAGTCGACAACTATCTGCATGAGGTATCTAGGCTATAGGGTTGCACGGGAGGCGGCATCCACGCGCCGCGACGACCCGAGCTCTCGTCATTGAGAGGCGGTTTTCCCGTCTCGCGTAGATAACGGGTTGATAAGTGGCACAAATTGGAAAAGTTCGGCCCCTGCAGCATTGCAGTCAAAATAATTCGAACAATACGTCGAAATTGAGGGGCAGCGCAACTTCCGATGGCAACAACCGATTTGGAGGGTCTTGTCACATTGGAAAGAGTAGAATGCCCGGGCTGAGTTCTGCCTCAGCGAGGTAATTTGGGCGATGCGGGCGCCGGGCGGGATGAGGGCGGAGGAGGGGACTCCGGGTAGCATTCTTGGGCGTCTTCGGAATTAAAGTGTAAGATGTATGGAGTGGGACCCAGACAGCCACACTATTACCTATGAATGTAATTTGTAGCCTGCAATTGGAACAGGGTGTAATGGTATGCTTGTGGCTCAGCACATCGTCAGGGGTCGGGTCTATGGTCAGTCACCCTCTTCGCTTCTGAAGGAAGGTCCCAGTTCAAATCTGGATCGGGTTTGTTTTTTTTTGGTTTTTTTCTTTCTCTACCTCTAGCGTCACCTGTTCCCTGTTGTGGGGTGTGACCTGTGCCCCCTGCCTTCCACATCTCAGCCCCAGCCAACTGCACCACATCTTACCTCAAAAGCAAAGTAGGCGACAATATTACCGCGTTCCTCCCAAATTTAAAAGGCGGTACGTCGGGCTGACAAACGAAGCAGCAAGTTCGGGCGCACGAACTAGTAGGCGCCCTTCTCTTGGTGGTGCCAAGACTCAAAGTCGGTCGAACCGAATGCCGAACGGTGACGAATACCGTGCCGCCGACGTTCAATGCCACCACGATGATTAATATTCATCAGGTACCTAAGTCAGACCCTGCATGGAGACCTGACGCCATGACGTCCAGCCGCGTGGATTGCCATTTCAAGCTGTCGACTTCATGTCTGAGGCTCAGGGTAGCCGAGACTGTTTGGAATCATTCTTGTCTTGATTCCAGCCAAGATGCAGCTGAGATTGCTAATCGACATGGCGCCAAGAGAAGATGGAGCCCCGAACTGCATATATCAATCATGGGGAAGCATCGTCAGTTGAAATGAGCAGCATCACTCATCTCCAGCATCGACAACTTCTCCAACACCACTACATCTCCCATTCCATCAACACCAAAGACTCATCCACGGCAGAACACATCCAATGGCTACCACCACAGCCCCCCGATACCACCCGGCGGCCTACCCAGCCATCGACCCTCTCCGGCCAGAACTCTCCACCAAGGGCAAAAGCGTTCTCGTCACCGGCGCCGGATCAGGAATCGGCGCCGAGATTGCCCTGGCCTTCGCCAAGTCGGGCACGTCGCACCTGGGCCTCGTTGGTCGCAGGGCCTCGGCCCTCGACAAGACCAAGGCGACGATCCAAGCCAGCTTCCCGGGCGTTGCCGTCCATGTCGTGCCGGGCAATTTGACCGATGCTTCCTCCATCACCAGCGCCCTCCAAACCTTCGCTGCCAAGACGCCAAGTGGCAAGATCGACGTGCTCGTTGCCAATGCCGGCGCCGTCAACACCATCAAGCCGCTCGACGAGGTTGACCCCGATGACTTTTGGCAGACGTTCGATGTCAACGTACGCGGCAACTTCAACCTGCTGCGCGCGTTTGGCCCGCTCGCTGCTGCTGATGCCATCATACTCAACGTCAGCTCCGCCATGGCTCATATTCCGTACATACCGGGGTACGCCGCGTACCAGTCATCGAAACAGGCCGCCATCAAGATTTTTGACCATTTTGCCATTGAACACCACCTCCGCGTTATCCACTTCCACCCCGGCTTGCAGCGGACCGAAATCGGGGATACCGTCGAGGAAGCGGGCCTCGGCGTTCCATTTGATGAGCGTGAGTGATTCCGGTCTCTTAAATTGGTGAATGACCACGATACTAATTTCTGTCTCCGCTCAGTTGATCTGCCGGGTGCCTTTGCAGTGTGGGCCGCGAGCCACGAGGCGGCGTTCCTAGACCGTAGACTGGTCTACGCCGCGTGGGACGTTGACGACCTCAAGGCCAAGGCACAGGAGCTGCGTGAAAACCCAAACTTGTACACCGTCGGGCTGCAAGGGTTTCAGTAGGTAATGGTAGCTGATGGTGGTGGCTATCGATCAGCAGTCGGGTGCAATGCTCTGGGGGGAAATGGTGGGGGTTTTCGGGCAATGTATCAATGCCGCTGGCAGCTTGCCATTTCACTCACCCGGTGGTCACCTGCCGGTGGCAGTTCCTTCCATTGTAACCAACTGATTCAAAGCATTTCTTCATGCAAATGTTTTGTTCAACATAACACATTATTCCATCCAGTATAAAGTAAAAGTTCCTTTATTACCATGCGTCATTATATCAACTGTCGGCAAACATACCTTACCCACTGTAAGTTTCTCTATAATATCCGGCACCAGCCGCGTAGAGATATCACTGATAATATGTCCTCATAATCTCCGAGCAACGGTATGTAAAAACACCGGCCACGGGGAATACTGAAAGTAGAACTTTGGTCAGAAGTCTGCTTATCAACATAAATACACGTTTTTACTATGGCCAAACCCCATCGTTCCCGCCGTATTTTCCCTTGGAGACGCAAGGCAGTTCATCTCTCACGCAAAAGGGGTGTCTCCGGCCCGATACCACCGCAACCCCTCTTCCGCGTCATCACGGTTTACGAAAACATGCACGGAGAAATCCTCAAGACAAGCGTATCATCAGCTCCAAGCTCCAAGACGGTTATCAAGCCACGGATTGATGCCGAGAACGAAGCGGAGGTAGAGTTGGACTTGATCCACCACCTTTGGTTAGTCTCGGACGATCACGACGCATGCGACCAGGGCTTGGGATACGTTTTGCGTACAGAGACCGGCACGGAGGGGCCGCATCGACCTTTTTTTTGGTCTCTTCAAGGTTATTCAGGACTCGGGAGAGGATTACGAAGCCGAAGCCAAAATATGGCTCGCCGGCATGCTTCAAGAGCACGAGCCGTCATCAAAGCAACATAGAGACTGAAGTAGAACTGAACATGCTACACGACCTGACGACGGATCTGTTTGAAGATACTAGTATCCGCCTTGGAGAAGCGCGCCTGTGACTATCCGGAAAGGAGCTGCAAGGCATCCCAAACAAGCTCATTTTTCCCCAGGGCGTCCTTGGAGCCGGCAAGGCCTAGTTGTACAAGGAAGTCGTAGTTAGGCGACATCTGGCGGCGAACGCGCTCGGGTTCCCAAACTATGCGCCCACCGCGTTGACGGTCAAGCCGCACCGTCCCTCGAATGGGTGCGAGGCTTTCTGGGTCAACTGCAACAAGCTACCAAGCCCCGAGCAAGCGCTTTAGTCGAGGTACTGAAGCTACGACGAGCCCTAGCCCGGGACCTGGGACTACGAATGCTACATACGGCGTATACAAGAGGAGGCTAGTGTGGATATAGACGCACCTGCTAGGTGCTTCACGCCGATTCACACAACAAACGGAATTTGGGGCATTTTGGGCGGTGTGTTTACTCTACGATTCAACGAAAGCTCGCCCCGAGCCCTCGAGTCGGGTACATTGTGGACTCCCGAGGTCAGAGTCTGGGCTGTTTAGGACGCAGAGGCGGACCCGGCAATCTTTGTTGGGTACCTCTACTTGGACCCCGACTTTTCAGGCAACGGTGGCAGACACAACACCACCAGCGGATTTCTATCAGTAGGGCTCAACATCCCCATACAGATTCTGAGTAGGTATTAAGCTGAACGGCACTAATATGTGTCTAGGGGTACGAAAGGGGCTGATGGTTCTCGGGCTTACCCCTGCGCAGTCGTGGCGACCAATATCAGGGCCGACTGTGCCTTCAACAGGCTCAACCCCCCGTCATGTGGAGACAATCGTCTCTGGCGAATCAGACTCACCACCAACCCTCTCGGAATACGTACCAGTACTAACAAAACTCATGACAGAATTCGGCCATGCTCTCCATCAACTACTCTCCAAAACGAAGTGCGCATGGCACAGCGCTCTGAATCATCGAAACATGGCTTTGGATTTTACGGAGACCCCCAGTCATCTTTGGTAGTGGGGAAGGATGAAGGAGGTGTTG
Source organism: Lasiosphaeria hispida (assembly GCA_033439745.1). NCBI lineage: Eukaryota > Fungi > Ascomycota > Sordariomycetes > Sordariales > Lasiosphaeriaceae > Lasiosphaeria > Lasiosphaeria hispida. Next base: position 2,927,894 of record JAUIQD010000002.1, on the reverse strand, counting down.
AGAAAGCTCAGTTGCCATTACTCGTACACAACCGAACAAATGGATCGTTGGCCAGCTGACCTGAAGCATCATAAGCCGCCAAAAAAGATTCCTGAAAAGCTTCTTGAGGAATATTCTGAGCTGCTTTCCCTTGATCGGCTCAATCGAATCCAACATGAGCTGTGAGTAGCCCCCACCGCAATACAGCTTGGCCGTAGCTGCATCAGTCTGTTTGAAATGAAACTACACACACCTTCCTTCCTCGAAGAATCACAGAACCTGGACATTCAACAGGCTTGGCATGATATCAGAGAGGGGGTCTACGGGGCCGACGAGTCGGAGTCAAGACAGAATGGACACGGCTACCTGAGATATGAAACCTCCTCTGCAAGCAACTACACCGGCCGCAGGCATAACCATATCCCGTAAGCCATCCTTCAGCCTGGAACGAGTCTTGGCCGGCGGAGCTTCCTGCCAATTGTTGAAGTAATAATGGAGAAGGGCTTGGCTGGGTTGGATGGTCTTTTGGAGCGACTGAAGAACAAGTATGAGGCTGAGATTCAGGGGGCAATGGAGAAGACGACCCCAACGGCCCAGGACAGTTGAAAACTGGACAGGGGGTTAGCCAGGGGTGAACTCAGTTGCTTTCCGTTAGGATATTAGACTGCAGACCTGGTCAGGTTTGTTTGTTGGCGTAACACTCAAAGAGAGTGATCTGGGAGGTACCTATCTCCATACTTACCTCTAGTATCTGGAAAGGAATTTTGAGAATTTCACTTCAGAGCGACCGTCATCGGATGATCAATCCTCTCCAGAGCTCACATACTTCCCGCGCATATAACCCTCAGCCGTAAATCTGGCCACATGCAGCCCGCTCCACAAGGTAGGCGGCATTGTTGAGATAAGAAAATAAACCCTACAATGGAAAATCTATAAAAAGACAGGACCTGATCTTTGCTTTATCATGTCTACTTGCGCGCTGTGCACCTCGGTACTGTGGATAGATAAGAGAAAGCGGCGTCGCCTCCCCTTATACAGCGATCGGTAGCTCGGTCAATACCGCCGAGAAAAGGAAACTTGGACTGTAGAGGATGCGGCGTGTTTTGGCATGCAGCTCTCGCGCGGCGCCAACCCCCGAGCCAGATACCAAGGTCCCTTTGGCACAACGCATCGCTGACCCGGCGTTGCTACCAAGCGCTTGCGCCCAGAGCAGATAGTCGCTTGCAGTACATGTATCGACGCTTTCCATCCTCCTGCGATTCCGACTTCCTAGCGTGGCAATGTCCACCACTGTGTTACTGATGAGATGGCTGTGGCCATGGATCCACTGAGTCCCCGTCACTGGGACCTCGCATACATTACCCGACCCTCATCCGACTGGGGCCGCGCGCGTTTCCATCTCTATTTACAGCGCCGGCAGACAATTGTTGGATCTGCATATCACATTCTAACCCAAAATGAGATGGGCGATTTCATCACCCCGAAGACAGCTGTCCTGTAAGTCGTGCACCTACTGTATTTTTTCCCTTTTCTAATGTCTCATACTAATAACCCCGTAGATCTCTCGGCTGTGCATGGCAGGACCAAGCCTATGTTTTATTGGGTGGCACGTGGGTGTTTTAGCATTTGGGCTCCCAACTTTGAGCCGTGGCTTATTTCGTCTTACAACGGGACCGTGGTCTTGGAGCCGGGTTCTGACCAGCTGCCAGTTGTCGCACTCAAACACGTCAGAAGGCAGGTGACCTTTTGCTGTGCCGCTGAGTGCGCAGCGAACAAGATCGACTGCGGGCATGGGGAGCAAGGCATGGAAACTGCTGAGGGCAAATTTCTGCCCAAGGTAACCCAGGTAGTGTTTTTTCAGAAATAGGATCTTTGTGTTATGCTCGCAAACAAACCAGGGCTTCCATCCAGGAGCCAACCCTAACCCTCTTATCCGTCTCAAATATGCCATTTCTGGGGCTAGGGTGGTCGAGCGGGAATGACCTCATCCACACACACTAGCCTTTACCCAACCCAAGTTGAAAGCAACAAGCCGACCAAAAGCGCAGCTGTCGGACACCAGCCACTTCAACACCCCTCAAAGGTAGGAAAGATATTCAACGACACCATGACAACCTCCTCCGACATGCTCTCCCGGCGAGTCAAGGTACGCCGCCCTCTTTTCATTGCCGCTCCTTATTTCACACTAGACCCTCTCAGACAATTGAAATCACACATATCACACAAGTCACACAAATCACACATCAATCACACAGCTCACACCACTCACCCCCTTCAGCTCTCCAATGGCCTCACAACCCCGCAAATCCACCTCGGCCTCTACATGATGTCGGGCCCCGAGACCACGCGCGCGGTGCGCGCCGCCCTGGCCATCGGCTACCGCGGCTTCGACTGCGCGCAGTGGTACTACAACGAGCGCGAGGCGGGCGCCGCCATCCGCGCCTTCATCGCCGCCTCGTCCAACACCCCCGTCACCCGCGACGACATCTTCTACACGACCAAGCTGCGCGACAACAGCACGTCGTACGACGCCGTGCGCGCGTCCATCCGTCGCAGCGTCGCCGCCTGCGGCCTGGGCCACGTCGACCTGTTCCTGCTGCACAGCCCGTGCGGCGGGCGCGAGGCGCGGCTGGCGAGCTGGCGCGCCGTCGAGGACGCCGTGCTCGAGGGCCAGGTGACGATGGGCGGGGTGAGCAACTACGGGCCCAGACACGTTGAGGAGCTCATGGCGTCCGGGCCGCGCGTGCGCCCCGTCGTCAACCAGATCGAGGTGCACCCGTTCAACACGCAGACGGCGATCCGCGACGTGTGCGCCAAGCACGGCATCGTCGTCGAGGCGTACGCGCCGCTCGCGAGGGCGATGCGCTTCGGCCATCCCACCGTGGTGGAGATGAGCAGGGCGTACGAGTGCACGCCGGCGCAGCTGCTGGTGAGGTGAGTTGCTTTTCTGCTCTGCTCTGTTCTGTTCTGTGTGGGCGCTGGGCGTTCGATAGTTTGTGGGCTATCGAACTGATAGGTCAGCAGGTGGTCTATCCAGCATGGCTTTGTGACACTGCCCAAAAGTGTCAAGCAGGAGCGTCTCGTCTCCAATGCCGATGTGGGGGGGTTTGATATTTCAAACCAAGACATGGAGATCCTAGATGGGCTGGATGAAAAGTTTGTGACTGACTGGTAAGTAATTCTGGCCCAAGGCAGCAGGTGCCAGATGCTGATTTTGCCTCGTGCTCAAGGGACCCGACAGATGCGCCATAAGCGACAGTACACCCGTCACACAGTTGCCATGCAACCAGTACCTCCTTGCTTGCACCGGATGCTCTCTTCACTTTGTCAACATTGGCAAATAGTCCGCAGGAGTAGAGGCTGCCTTGGGTCTCCATATCCGATATTGACCGTCGCGGACTAACGTAGCCGTCACCGGCCCAGTTGAAATGACTTATAAACATGACCAGTATTGGACGTCTCTCGTAAACGTCTTCACAAAATGCAGAGTTAATCTGCTTGCCTCTAGAAAATCAAGTGTAGTGGGGGGGGGGGGGGGGGGGGGCGCCCACCAACAAGGTTGCAAATATGCAGTGCCACCTCGCTCCCTCCTTTTCATCCACAACATCAACGTCTATTTTTCACGTTTTCCATAGTGCTCGGCGCCGTGAGTGCCTAGTCACCCGCTGCGCATATCAAATCCACATAAACCAACCAGCTAAACACCCCCACTCTAGAACACCGTTCCGTCGCTGTCAATCAGGATTGGCGGCTCCTTGGTGTTTGGCCGACTCACTTCCGCAATCTCTCGACCACCCTAAAATAAAAAGCATCAGTAACCCACCCTTCAAAGCAATAGTTCTAGCGTCAATATATACCTTCCAGCTTCCCGCCTCTAGGACTTGCGCCAAGTTCAACTCGTTGCCGGCCAGCTCTTTTTGCAGCGTCTTGTTCACCTGGGTGCACAAAATGTCTAAAAAGCCCACTGTCACGCCTCTCCACTCGACAATAACATCATCATCAGGCTTGAACATGGGTGCCACCTCAATGCCGTTGCTACCCGTGCGCCGGCAGTACTCGCTGTAGTGTTGTAGACCCCGCTCCTGGTCATCCGGCTTCAGCGTCAACACACCGAGGTCGATAAACAGTCCGCCGTTGCGGTATTCCGGTAGTCCAGTCAGCAGGTCTTGGCCGGCAAATTGGATCTTCATGATGCTTTGCATAGGTTGCATGAGCGAGTAGGTGAGCCACTGGGTGAGCTTGTGAAAAGGGAGGATGCTCTCCCACGGCGCAATGCCATTGGACTGCCCCGTGGTGTTGGGGAAGGGTGAGAATGTGGGGCTGGAAGGCGACTGCGCCGGCTGGGGCATGGAGCTGCAGGGCCAAGCATCACCGAGCGAGACGCCGTTTATAGCCGTCCGGGATGGGGGCCAAATGGGACTCAAACCGTTCATGAGCACGTTCCAGAGCACAGGCACGGGAACAATGATGACGCTGGATGCCTGTGTGGAGGGGTGGGAAAGAATGTGATCTGGTTTTGGAGTTAGCAGACTTGTTCGGGGGGAAGGGTATGGTGCAATCTACCGAGCATGTTGCCAGGCCGGCCGTCCTCGCCAAAAAACTCCTTCTTTTCCTCGAGGGCCTTCCCCAAGCGGATGAGAAGCTGGGCTCGGCCTTCGAGGCCAGCCATCTCGTTGCCTGGCTTTGACTGCAGACCTTGAGCAAGCTGCTCAACGGTCAACTTCTGCAGGCCTTCCTTGTCCACCTGGAACTTGTTGCTCTTATTACCAGAGAACAATCCCTGCGTTGTTTATCAGCACAGGCAAGGCAGCGGGGGTCGAGTCAAACTCACAGCCTTGAACATCTCCAGGCTTGCCACAGCGATTCCCTCGGATCGTCGGTAGACTCGCCCGTTCTCGGCAGCCTTGAAGCTCCATCTCGTGCCAGCACCAGCGTCCAGGAGCACGCTGACAAGGAAGAGGTCAATCATGCGCTTGCAGCGCTCCGTGTTGTCGACATCCTCGGGGAATGTGGATAGCAGATGGGCGATACGGTCTCGCCCGCCGACGGCGAAATGCTGGTGGCGACCGTGCGGTGGGATGCTGGTGAAGGGGGCATCATAGTCCCTCTGTTATGCGCGGGTCGGTTAGTCATCTCTCTCTCTCTCTCTCTCTCCAACTGTGCTCAGCATTTCCCAGCGACTTGCCTTGATAATGTTGGCGACGAATGTCACAACGTCGCTAAACTTGGTCATGTCGACATCGAAATGGCGGAGGTCATCTTGGAGGGCCTTGTCGGTCACGATCTTGGAGCGCTCGCGCACAGCGCCCAGGCTGCGCAGATATCCGGCCGGGTCGAGCTGCGGGTCAGGAGCGCGCGGGAGATCGATCTTGGGCAAGGTGGGATGCAGGCCGGGTGAGAAGGGGGTGATGGGGGTCGGCGGCCCATTGGTGCTCGCGGTACCAGCTGAAGTGCGATTCATCATGCGCGACGATGTGAAGCCGAGGGGAGACTTGATGCTCGAGGATCCCGAGGCGAGCGAGGATATGGACTGCGAGGTCGAGAGAGATGGTTGCTTCTCGGCAACCGGCTTCGCTGCCTTTTCCCTCCTCGAAAACAGGCCCATGGTGTCCTCGAAAGCGCTTCCGCCCACTCAGTGGCCCGTCGGCGGGCGCAATCGGCGGCGCGTGGCGGTCTGCAACGGGACTGCAGCGGACAAGCCAAGCTACCTGTAATGTAATGGATAGCTAACAGGTGCTAATAGGTCCTGTCCAAGCTTGGGCCTGTGAGGGGTCGAAGTGAGCTCGTGATGCGGTGGGGTCGAACAGCGAACAGCGCAGCGTGGTTTGGGCTTGCGATTGGCGGCAGCGTCGAGGGAGTCGGACCAGCAAGTAAGTCGTGTACAAGTCGTAAAGTACGTACGTGGTATGGCGATTCCGAGTCTGGCAGAAACAGAAACAGAAGCGCGAAAGCAGTCGGTCCTCTTGGCTGGTCTTGATCTGGGCTGGCCGTGAGTCCTTATTAGGGAGGAGCTATCAATAGTACCTGTAACCAGGATCAGCCCGCAAGCCCAAGACCGGGAAGCCGTTGGCAGCCCATCAATTATTGATTGAAATCGCTCTTCTGCCTCTTCTGGGGCCTGGGCAGCTCGTGCGGAGCTCGACCTAGGTCTGCCCGGGGCCCAGGTGGAATTTGGGGGAGTTTGAGGGGGGTGCCTCGGAGGCGGGAGACCTTGGTGAGCGCGCGAGGTGGGGTTCCATTCCCTCCGTTCTGTCAATCCACCTGTGGAAGTCGCCAATGCAACCGCGGTGCAGCAGGCAACCTGCAGCGGGAAATTGGAGACCCAACCTGGAAACCAATTCTTCTGCCCCCAAACTCAAGACTGCGACGACGACGGGACGGCCAAGCGCGAACCGGGATAAACAGGACGAAACGAGACGAAATTGTCCATACCAACTGAACTGCACCTGTGCACTTCCAACTCTGCTCGGTTCTCGGTTCAAACGGTCTGGGCGTGGAACTTTTCAACGGTTTCCAAGCCTCTTCGTCCCAAGCCTGTCTTTGCTCGCTGCACCACTGCCGTCGATTTTATGCTTCCGCTTCGTTGCACGGCGGCCGTGGGGACGCGCCTTGATATATCGAACCAGCAGATGGCCTGATCGAGGGTGACCCCCAAGGACCCCGATGGATCGAGCAAGGTGGACGATGAGGCGACGAGTCAGACACTAGCTCAAAAATGCCGTCGTATCTCGACAACGGACCCTGGACCTGGCGATGTTTCCTGGAATTGACGCAGCGGGACGCTCGAGCAGACGAATCGGCTGCCCCAGGGAGTTCGACGGTTTCTCCTCTACCCCTTCCGGGTCTGTCTTGTTCCCCAGAGTCTCCTTTATACCAATCTCGTCTGCTACCCGCTGCCACCGCTCCCGTGCGCCGACGACCGACAAAAACAAGCAAACACAACGCCTCCTTCCCACAATGGAAGCTAGCAATTTCCTCTTCGCTAGGTGATATCTACCCGGCGTCGTGGGACCGCTAGCTATCACTAGCTGTCGCTAGTCGTCGATTAGCGACACTTGGAATCCGACAAGTGCCTTCGACCACATCTTCAGAGTCGTTCTGGCCAGATAAATGCCCCTCCCAGCTCCAGGACAACTTCCAGTTGGACTCGCCAGCGACAAGGCGTTGGTGATGGGTGTTACCCCATGGCGGTTTGACAGGACCCCTGCAAGGCGGAGGCGGCCAGGCACAGACAAACCACAGCGTAACCTCGACCCACCACCACCACCACCCTTTGAACTCGATCGAAGTGCCGATGGAAAATTCCTAGCGGCGTGCTCCAACGACCAGCCGTCCGCCCCTTCAAGCCAATGCAATGTACTGGTCTGTTTATTAGCGCCTCGCACCTCACAAAATATCTAAAGCCTCAAAAAAGCCATCTTTGGCACCTTCAATGGCCGCCGTCTCTGGCGTCTAGACCTAGGGAAGAGGCTTCGTTTTTGACCCTCGCTTGGCCTTTCGACGTTTCTTTCTGCGAACAGAGCTTCAGAGTTGCGCACTATCGAACAAGCCAGGGCTGGGGCGTAATGCTCCAGTGGTTTATCCATCTTTCAATTGGCCAGTCGGCAAGTGCTACCACCGCTTTTCTAGCCAAGGCACAACGCACCAAGTCTCCCTCAATGGGGCCAGTCAACACTCTGCAGGAAATGCTGGGCAAAGATGCACAAGCCCATGTCTCGCAGCCAGAAAAAAATTTACGCAAGACCCCTGAGACATCACCACGATTTGGGAGAAAAGGGGTTGCTGGGGGTTGGATCACGACAGAGTAGCCGAAACTGCGAAACTGCGCGCTCTCGCTCCGGTTCACAGACTGCTTCGTCCTGCTGCTTGATCCGTCTAGATGCACAATCAGCTTGACGAGCTTGCCACCACGGCTTCGCCGCCCCAGGTCATTCCAAATTTCTTCGTCAAGCATTGCACCCAACCTCCCAAAGCGGTTGAGGGACATCGAGAAACATTATCGACCCCTTTTGGTGTGGGGCAATGGAGTGAGTGAGTGCTTTGGGCGCGCCGCGCCCCAAATGTCTCCAGTGAAAGCCACACCCATGCCAACGGATCACATCGAGGAACCTGTCACTTGTGGGCTGTCAAGGTTCTCGGACACCCATGACTCGCTTTCGTTTTGCATGCAGATGGCATTTGTTTCGGACATCTACTACTAAGCACATGGGGGTGCTGTCAAGAGTGTATTAAGTATTGTGTGTCCTGAGAATCTTTCGACATGGAGGCCACAGTCCCCTCTCTTACCCGAGTTCCGGTGATCGCCAGAGTCTTTTGGGGGCAATCCATTCTGGGATGATCCGTCTCTGGGACGATCCGGGCCAAGTAGCGGCCAGTTTGTTTACTTGCTTCTTTTCCCCAACAACTGTCCACCGGCAGCACCACCCTGTCGCCCCGGAAGGAGCTTTTCCTGGGAGGTCCCGCTGCAAATCCTTGTGGGGCGCTGGCGTTGAGCATTGCCAAGCCCACCCGGGTACATTCCACTTCGGCGTCCACAAAAGATATCACGGGAATTGGTTTCCCCTCATTCACCGTCCTCTCTAGCGGAGCAAAGTCCGCTGGCGATGAGGGTCGGTGCACGAGCAAAACACATAGCGTCATGCAAGTCTACGATTCGGGACAATACCTTTCTTACGTCCAACGCCTTCGCTGGTGATGCTTGGGGCATCGCCAAGCGTGTCGAGTTACCGGTACAGAGGGCACAGGCGCGCCTCCACGAGATACTTAGCCCCATCGCAAGTTTGTATTTCTTCACTGGCGTCAGGATACTATTAACAGGTGCGTTACACTACCCCTCCCTTGCGCTAAGCTGCCCCGCAAAAACAGCGAAGGGCACCGAGGTGCTAGCCGGGGGCACGAGCGACGGGGCCTTTTCAAAGCCCTGTGAGCCCATCGCCTGCCTTGTCCTTGTGGGTGCCATTCGCAGGCGCCCCGTTGTTCGCCGCGACGCTGGTGCCCTTCTCGGTGCTCATGCCATTGGCGTAGCGCAGTCCCGCGTCGCTGCTCGTGCCGCTACGCGTGCCACTGAAGCCCCAGGCCCGCGATGCCTTCGTGGCCCTGGATCCCCGTCGCCTTCTCGAGCCGCTTGGCGATATCGGCATCGACCTCGCGGAAGATGGAGATTTGTCGCCGGATGAACTCCTCTTCTCGGCACAGCGCCATTTTGCCTGCAACGTTGCCGATAAAACGCTATGCTGCCGTCTGTTGGAAGTTTGCCGGCGCAAAGGAAGTACGTGGCGCGTTCACCGGCAGCTGCTGATAGTTGGCACTGATACGGTGACGGTGCGTGTCCGGGTACGAGAAGAGGCGACTCTGCAAGATCGGGTCGGCACTCGGCTCGATGCCGGGCGGCAAGTGTACCGGGTTGAAGCCCGCTTGTTCGATCTCGCCAAAGTAGTTGACGGCATTCTCGCTGAGTGTGAACTCGCCGACCTTTTGGCGCGGGAACTGTGCCCGCGGCCAGACGTGCGTCAAGTCGAGCACGTTGATACGCTACTTCTCCCACACCTCCTCGGCCTTCTTGGGTCATGGTCTGAACCTCGACGATCCACTTGGGAAAGTCTCCCCTCGCGATAGCCTCATACAGGTCCTTCTGGCTGTTGTCGGGCGAAAGCTTGCCGCTTTCCTCCTGGGTTATGAACTTGGCGCCCTGCATGCTCTTCATGTGGATCTGGCAATACACCCACTCGTCAGATATGTTGACGAACTTGAAGGTATGACCCGAGTAGCCGTGCATGAAGCGCTAGCCATCTGGGATGCTGCGATCGCCCAACAGGACCATGACCTGGTGGATGGACTCGGGGTTGTTGCACAGGTAGCCCCAGAACACGGCCGAGTCATCACCGCTCGACAGGTGGGTGGACGGGTCGCGCTTCTGCTTGTGAATAAAGTGCGGGAACTTGGCCGGGTCTCGCAGGAAGAAGACGGGCGTGTTGTTGGCGACGAGGTCCCAGTTGCCGTCGTCGGTGCGGAACTTGACGGCAAAGCCCCGGGGGTCGCGCGCCAGGTCGTGCGAGCCGGCCTCGCCGCCGACGGTCGAGAAGCGGACCGTGACGGGGCACTTTTTGCCTTGGGTGCCAAAGACGTCGAGCTGCGTCAGGTCGGGGATCGGGCTGGTGCACTCGAAGAAGCCGTGGGCGCGCCGCTGCTCCTTGCGTGCACGACGCGCTCGGGGATGCGCTCGCGGTCAAAGTACGAGAGCAGGTCGATGAGGTAGTATCCAGCGTGATAGCTCGATGAGGCATCAACCGGCTGGCGTGTTTTCGGAAAGGCTGTATTGTATCATGGGACTAGACTAGGAAGTGCGCTGATATGGCAGGCCCGCGGGCATCGAGTATAGATCTTGGATTTGAAAAGTTTCAACAGCACCTCGACGCCATGCAGCCATCAACGCCCGAGCCAACAAACAATAGTACCAGCCTATTCGATAACAATATCCTCCATCTCAACAAGCATATCATCCGCGTCTCTCCGGCTGCTGTGCATATACCCATGAACGTATGCCTCGCCCACCAGCTGGTGTCTCCCCTCGCCGACCCTCCTCAAGACCATCGGCACCACCGCACCGCCCAATATCCAAACTTCATCTCCCTGTGCCACGGACCTTGGCCCGGCACCCAACAGCCCGCCATCGGTCCGGAACACGCGCCTGTATTCTCCCACCGTCATGTCGAACTCATGCTGAAGCTGCGCCAACTCGATAGGGGCGTACGTGCCCCGGAACATGCGCTCCACCACGCTCGCGATCCGGGCGCGGTACATCGAGGGACTGTAGGGCGAGTCGGACGGCTCCGCCTCCAGCAGTTTATGCCACGCAGGCACAATGCGCTTGTCCTCCTCGTCCGCCTCGACTCCCTCCCCGCCATGCCAGCTTTGGCTCTGATGGGGTAGGAACTTTTCTGCCTGCGCCCAAGGCGTTAGCGTATGCCGTATCTGTAGATTCAGCACGTAGTCGATAAATAACTCCCCACACTCATCCGGTGCAACGTGCGTCCGACTGTAGGTATTCGCCACCAGCGTCCTCCACAGCGCCTCGACCCTCGACACCACCGGTGCCTTCCCGCCCGCCCGGAACGGGTAGTACTGCGCCAGACCGGCCGCGAGGTCGACGACCTGGGCCCAGTAGGCAGCCTGGCTCGTCACCTCGTCCGGCATCCGCGCTGTCCCGCACACGACGCCAACGCGGTACCCCCTCGCGCCCAGCAGCCCCAAGTCGCGCATCATGGAGGCATCGGCCGGCGGCTGCCAGGAGAGCCCACCGCAGGCAGACCAGCGGCAGTTGCCGCGGAAGGCGAGCGGGTACGGGTGCAGCACGACCGAGTAGTCGGGGACCCACGAGGGGATGCCCGGCGTGCGGGTGCGCGAGGCGTCCTGGACGTGGGAGAGGAGCGACAGGTCGCCCTGGGCGAGCATGAGGGAGGTGGAGATGGCGGTGTAGACCTTTTGCACGGGGAGGCTGTAGTCAGCCTTGATGGGGGTCTGCTGGGACCGGGAGAGGAAGGGGCTGTCGGCGAGGCCGAGGAAGGCGTAGACCTTGTCGCGGGGATCGGTCGCCTGGGTCTCGCGGTGCGAGTGGATCAGCTTGGCGAGCGGCATCGGCGGCCGAGTCGGGCTGGGATCGTTGATGTACCGCCGGGTGGACGCCAGGGTTGTGGCGGCCATGACAAACTCGGTTTTGGACTGGAGGAAGTCGCGGTAGATGCCCGGGGAGCGCTGGACCTCGGCGATGTGGCGGATCTTTTCGGTGGAGAGATGGTGGTACCAGCGCTTGGACTTGATGAAGGATAATATGCTGTTTAGTCTCTTCCACGAGATGATGTGCGAACCGCAAACGAGAGTGACGGATCGTGCGAGGGCCAGCTCTTGAACAACCCAGGCGCGACGAAACCAAGGGCGCTTGATCATGGCGATGAAGCCCAGCCAGCTGGCATACGTCACTCTCTCGATGCCAACGGCCTCGTGCCAACGGTCGGAAAAGAAGTCGGTGTATCCGATCTTCTTCCACAAGGCCTTGGGCATGGACGAGATGCTGTCGATGGCGGCAATGGCGTCGGCGGTGAACTGGTCCTCGGGCCCCAGCCAGACAATGACCGAGGTGGCGGCGATGAAGGTCTTGGCCATCATGGCGACCTGGGCATTCCTCTCAAAGAGGTTCTCCTGGTTGACACACACGGCATCGACCCACAGATACTTGAGGCCGGGGGCCCTGCGCTTCATGTTGCGCAGGGCATCGTGCAGATTGGCCGTGATGAGCATGGTCTGGCCATCGCACGAGATGGGGAAGTAGCGCGAGTCGCTCCGGATGCGCTTCTCGACGTCGGCGGACCTGTCGGCAGACCTGTCGTCGCCGTCGAGGAAGGCGGGGGCGGCGTGGGCGACATGGGCGGCGTGGGCAGCTTTGCGCAGCGAGTTCAGCTTGCGGAAGCTCGTCGACCGCGGCAGTTCCGAGAAGGGCGTGAGTGGATAGCCCCAGGTGTACGAGAGGGCGTGGTAGGGCGGCGCATCTTTGAGCTCAAAAGGGTGCAGCGAGCAGCGGATTTCGTCCGTGGCCCTGTTGTACTGGAGTTGCAGCAGTCGAATTGACGTGGGAGACGGCAGCGGCTCGTACTTGTACGCCGACCGCGGCGCACGACCCCGCAGAATGTCCCGCACGTTGTGCACTGGCCTGAGTCTCATAACATTGAAACGATTTCTAGATAGGACTCGAGATAAACAGTAGTTAAAAACAGGGACCGACTGGATTGGATTGGGTTGCGCGGCTGACCAATGCCCAAGCTGTCAGATTTATAAGGCCCTTGACGGGCTTATTTGACCGTGTTTGGCCGAGAGAGGAGCAGCACCGCCACACCATGCCTACTACTACCTTGCCCAAAGTCGTTCCCCCCTCTCCTACCACTCACCCACTAGAGAGGTACCGACCACGACCAACGACTACGACAGTAAGCAACACGCCATAGTTTGAAGCCATGCAAGGCACTTTACTCTCTGTCAATTAATTCTCTAAACCCCTTGGTCTAATGCACATGGCGCACAAGGTGCGACCCCGTCGTCCCCAAAGGTAGGTAGGTGAGGGACATCCCGTGGGCGCCCACGATTCGTCGAAGCGTTAGATCTTGTATAATACAATAGTGAGTACACCAATACGGCATGCCGGCACATCAGAGACTTCTGTGAATCCGCGTAGCCCGTCGGATTCCCCTTGGTCCCCCTCGCAAGCAAAACAAGCAACAAGAGGCCGCAGGGCGACCAAAAATCCAAACACAAAACGCCGTGTCCGCCACGCTGATCACACAATGCACCGCGAAAGAGCCACCCCGAATCGTTTTATGATCACACCGCCGTAACCCGCCGCCGTAACCCCCTACCAGACCCCCGTCCCCGCCCTGGATTCCGCAGGGGCGTCCTAATCCTCCAGCAGCGTCGACGCCGTATTGGCCTGCTCATCCTCCAGGCTGTACCCGCTGTGATCTCCCGTCTTTCTTCGGTCACTGTCTTCGTCATCGTCGTTTACCAGGTCGACGAACATGCTGTCATCTCCCTCGCCATCCCCGCCAACGCCAATGCCGATCGGGTCGTTGTCGTCCCTCGAGTTGGCACCCCAGACATCCCGCCCGAAAATCTCTTCGGCTTTTCTACGGCCCACGTCGGTGCGAGACAGAATCTCCAGCGCCCTGGTCTTGCCGGCTTGCGTATTCAAATCCACATCCATCGTGTCCTCTTCGCCTTCGGGGTACCCCCGAAGGAGCCGCTCCTCGAGGCTTAGCGAAGAATTGCCTCGTACGAGCATCGGCCCCGATCCGCCGCCATCCTGCATGTAGTAACCCGCTTGCATCATGGGCCGGTCAAGATCCATCGACTCCACCTTCATTGAGTTCGATCCCGGCCGCGCGTGGTGCGATGACGATGACGAGTCAGCCCCATGCGACTGGTGGGCGTGCATGCTGCCTGACACGGAGAGGCCTGGTGTCTGCGGCTGTGCCGACGAGTGCCGCGAGAAGAAGGGGTGGCCTGACGATGCAAACGGATTCCCTCCGGGGCTGGTCGCCATGCCGCCCGATCCCGATGCCGCCGCCGCCGCCGCTTCGGCGTTGAGCGCTTTACGCTTCAGGCTGTTGGCCTTGCCCTTTACGCTCTCGGGTAGATCGTCGGGGTCGTCTACGCCATACTGTGCGAGCATCTTTTGTAGCTTGGTCGGCCGAGGCTTGCGCGTGCTCTTCGACACCTCGAGGACGGGTGGCGGCTCTGGCGCGACAGGACTCCACTTGTGGAGCTCCTGCCGGAAGAAGTTGGTCTCGTTGGCGAGAAGAATTTCGGCGCCCTCGATCTTGCGGAGGTAAAACCGCTGGGTCTCGGCTTCGGACGCCGTAGCGAGCAGCGGATTGCAATACGGCGCAATGTGGTTGCGGAATGCCTGGGCAGTCTCGATGATGTTTTTCAACACCTCCTCCTCCTCCGGCTGGAATGGCAGGCCGGGGATTTCATCGTACCAGGCAATCAAGTCCTCCAGCTTCGGTCGAGCAGCGTCGCGGGGAATCTTGACCCGCCAGTCGCAAATCGGGCACGTGTACTTGTCATCCTCCTTGAGCTTACCACGGGCAATCTTGAGACACTTGCCATGGTACCATTCGTGACACAGCTCGCATTCTATCATCATGCCTGCCTCGGTACGGCGGCAGATGCAAAATACTTCTCGGAACCGCGGGTCGTTCCAGCGGGTCGGCTTGCCATCCGCTCCCATCGCCTCCCCTTCGACCTCTGCCGGGGTTGGCTCCCTCGATGCTGGCTCGGCCGGCACCCTTGGAAGATCGTTGAGAATGTCGAAGCAGTCCACATTGCGATCGTGCACGTAATCCATGTGGCTTTTGAGAATATGCAACGGGGCGTTGGACTTGCCAAATAGTTTCTTGCCTTTACGCATCCAGTCTTCATGTCGTTTCTGCTCCTTCTCAAGGTCCAGGGTGCCCGCTGGCTTGGCCTGGAGCTCCTCAATCTTCTTCATGACCTCTGCGACCTCCGCATACTTTGGTCTCTTTTGGTAATCGGGGTTGCGGGAACGGTCGTTCAGATCCACAATCTGCCGATGCGCCTCTCGTTGCTTGTGCAGTATCTGATCCACGGCTGCGAGAGTTTCTGACGAGACTGGCAAGAAGTTGACTTGCGCCTGGTCCGAGAGTGCTTGAAGCTGGGCGTAGTGGACTGTCTCTGCGTTTACTAGCTCTTGAGCTTTGCTCTCCCAAGTGTGGCCGGCGGCTAGCTGTTCGTTGTAAAAGGAGAGGTGGTCATTGTATGGCGGAATATCAAGCCGTTCGCCCTCCTCGATCAGGCTTTTGACGTCTTTGAGCGCCATCAAGGCCCCGCGATTCAATCTAGCCTTCTCGTTCCACTTGAGCTGATCAAGCACGCGGGATAGCTTCTCGACTTCTGGAATATCGACATTGAAACTCTGACCCTCCTCGAGAAGGTCCTCGACCATTTCAATGGTTTGAGACTGGCGGTGATCGAGTGCCTGTTGGGCGTTGACCTGGAAAGTCTTGATTGCTTCTGCTCGCTCCTGCAGCTGGAGGATCTCGGGACATTCGAAGCCGGTTAGCTCAGCCTGCTCGAGGAGGCGTTTGATGTTGTCGACATTTCGCATTTCCCTCTCTTTTTGGTCTTGGTATGAGCTCCCAATCGACTTTCGCGATGTGTTTTGCCACGCCTTTTCACTTTTCCGTCGATTCTGCTGCTTTCGAACGGTGTAGTTGGTCGCCTCCTCAACCCATTGATTGCACCGATCGACAAAGTCCTTCAAGACCGGCAGTGACGGGAGTTCGTAGGGAATCTTTTCGCCTTCGCTTAGCAGGTTTCGCAACGCCTTCAGTGGCGGGGTCGCCTCTTCGTCCAGGAGTTTCTCGTACTTCTCTTCCCATGCTTCAGGGAGATGCGCTTTATCTGCCACCTTCTTGAAGGTAGTAGCAATGACCTCGTCAGACTTGCGATGGATGAGAGCGTGGTCCCTGCCCAGGTAACGGTCCGACTCTGGAAGCTCACAACAAGGATGGTTTCCCGCGTGCTGCAAACACAAGACCTTGCCTGTCTTCAAACAGATAAATCTCGAAAGATAGGTGAAGGCTTTGCAGTATGAGCATCCGTATTCGTCTTCGGGTATATCCACATCGTCCACCTTCAGTAACATGGGGCAATCCTCCCCAGTCCCGTCGTTGAACACACAGCGGTGTTTTGCGTCAAGGTGCTTCGCGATGAATTCGTGCTTCCCGATGAATTCCGTCCTCTGAGTGAGCTCGCGTCGATGTATTCTCTCCAACGCTGGCGCAAGCCACTTCGCTGTTTGGATCGTTAGGCCACCGGTAGTAACTCCATCTGCCGCGGTCCACAGCAGTTCATCGTGGGAAAAGCACGGTTGACGGCGGAAATCTTGAAGCCTCTCCACGCCAGCTAAGCCGTACGGCTCCCAATCGCTTGGGGCAAAGTTGACAGCTTCGTTGAAGTTGAAGCCGTGGTTAAACCCAGCGTGGTAAGCTTGTGGGAAGGTGATTACATATTGCCCTGCTCGCTGGTCGAGAGCGAAGACACGGACGCCGGCCTTCTTTAGTTGTTCCGGGGTGAGAAGGGTGACCAACTGGAACAAGAGATCCGGTTGGGTCTCAAACAACTCGGGAACTGCCTCCCGCATCGCGTTCTCGAACTTTTCCGCATCTTCGCCGGGGATTCCATACCAAGTCTTGGTCGCCCCAAAGTGTTGATAGTTGGCCGAGTACGAATAGTGATCTTCATTGTGCCAACAAAATGTTGAGAAGATCATACCAACATAGACCCAGGGCACTGTCATGCCCGAGATATCGGTCTTGATATGCCTAAACAGACTTTCAGGGTGGAGAGGCAGGAGGTTGAGATTCCAGGGATCTGTCGAGTAGGGATTGGTGGGATTCTTCTCAATCGTGGGGAACCCGGAACCATGCGTCGTGCAGTGAATGTCGGCCCCATACTCAACCTCGACAGTTTCCTCCAGGTCGGCAACCAGTCGCCAGAATTCCTGTTCGACATCGTCCTCGGTAACTGGTCGATGGCAATTGAGGATAGGGTCAAAGGGCATCTTGTTCTCAAAATAGCCCTGCTTGAAAGCAGCGGCTTTCTCTTGAAACTGCTTGAGGGAGTAAAGGCCGCCCTCTTCGAAGCCGAATTGGCCGTCTCCAACGAGACATCGCGGACAGTTCCACTCGTTTTCTGGCTTGATCTTGATAGGGGGGTCAAGACACGTGCCGTGGTATCCGTGATCACAGGATTCGCAAATCAGCAAGAAGCTGCCATCTTCGCTGCCTTTACCGCACTGTTCGCACTTCTGGGAAGGGGGTCAATCTTGAGATGTCAGAAAGAATAGGAATTTGACCGCAAGCTCACCTCTCCGGGCACCGATGTTTCGTCTCGGGGGATTCGGGGCAACGACGGCCGGAAAAGAGACATGTGGGAGCCAGCAACGGTTGGCACAGTATCTGCACGGGAATAAGCAAGTCACCAATAAGAATGTATCAAGTGGGGAGCGGTGCCAAGAAGGGGGCTGGAGGATGGGGAAAGCGGCAGAGAGCATGACATGGGTGCATTCCCCCCTCCCTGTTCAGATGATGAGAAAGCCACCAAACAAATTCGTGTGACAGTATGCAGCGCTCGGTCGAAAACTCGTGCCACCGCTAAGCCACTAAAATAGGAACATGCTCCAAAGCGAGAACCGGAGAACGAGAAGGGCTTCCGCTCCAAACGTGCAGGGCAGAGGGGAAATATAAGAAAAGAAAATAGCAATTAGGAAAAGGACGATGCTGACCTTTCTTCAGTCGCTTGCTTCTGCGGCTACCAGGGTCGTCGTCCTCCTTATCGATGGATTCCTTCTTTGCAGAGTCAAGACTGTCGCAGCTCATTTGGCGCTTCAGCGCAGCAGGGCCGAGGCCTGATGGGCGGTACTCGGGTGTGTTTTTGGCTGACGAGATTGGCGTAGTAGCGAACGCCTTGGTAGGAGTTGGGGCCTTGCCTTCCGAGGGCGTGGTCAGTGGCCGGTTGACGCTGATAAACCCGGAATTGACTGCTGTGAAACCACCCGGGTTGATAGCTGTGAACCCAGAGGTCGCCTGCGGCGCCGCAAGGGGAGATGCATCTGTCATGGAGACGTCTCGATCACCCTCCTTGGCATTGCCGTTGATCGTTGCTACGAGGGCATCGGTGGCATGCCTCGCCGGCGACTCTGCCCGGAGGCTAGATGGTGTGTGGACGTTTGATCGCTTCATGGGACTCGGGGCAGGACTGGGGGTTAGAGGACCGCCATATTCCCGCTCCAATTGTTGGTGAACACCCGGCTTAGCTATCCGCAGATACTCCTCGTAGGGGCAGAGCCATTTCTGGTACGAGTTTTTCAAGGAAGTGGACAAGGAGGACATGATCTTTCCGCTGTAGCCCAGGTCACGTCCAATTTCCGCCCACTTCTTGTGTTTACAGACCTTTTCAAAGCCGCCACGAGCTTCGACAGCCTTTTTCAAGCGGTAGAGGTCGAGCGGTTTCTTGTCCACGTACGGCAATCGGGTGAAATTCGTTCCCTGCTGCTTGTGGAATTTGGCGAGAGCGTCGAGATATGTAAGGTTGGCGCGAGTGCCTAAACCGTCGACCTCAACATCTGATTCCGCGGGAAGGGGTGGTGGACTGGGTTCATGGAGAAGGGGAGGCTTACTGCCCTCGACAGAGTTAAGTTCTTGCTTCCTGGTACGAAAGTGGAATCTCTGCAACCAGCACCCGTGTCAGCAATGTTTTGATCTCGAAATCTTGATAGAGCCAGTGACGAAGGCCTCATGATTGCGGGTCTTCCCTCCAACGCAATCACCGCACCCTCTGCCCGTCCCGGCCGCTCCTCTCGCGCCGCCAAAACCACTCACCTCTGTGTCGATAGCAAAATCGGGGTTCCATGAATCTGGCGGTATGATTTTGCAGAGTCCGTATTGACGCGCCTCGGACGCAATCTTCCTGACGTACTCAAACGGCTCCTTCCACTCCTCTTCTGTTGGACGGTATGTGGGCGCTTCTTGTAGACCATGTGGCCTGTTCTTCTTTTTCACTGGTTCCTTGCACGCCGTTGGCTGGCCTCGTCGCTCGACCGATGAGAGGTCAAGCGCCGCGCTTATCATGGAGCTTAAGGGAATATTTGGCTTCGGGGGGTGGTAGCCATTCGAGTTGACTTGTGCCGGTTTTGGTTTCCCGGTGCCGCCGAGGGTCACTGAGGAAGCTGTGGCGGGCGAGCCTCGTGTGCTCGCACTGGCGCTCGCTGCTCCTCCTACACCACTATGGCCGGCCAACCCGCCGGCCGAGGGGACCGACACCATTCTCGTAGATGGGTGCGTCGGCGCAATCCAGGGATGGGAGGACTGGTGGTCGGAACGTGGTCGGGAGAGGTACTAAGAGGAGAAAAGGTCCGAGCAGCGGATCACAGGTGTATAGGGGGCATCGTAGAATGCGAGTGTCTAGAGAGGTGGCCTGGAGGGTGGCTGTCGTGTCAGAATACAGCGAAGACAGCCTGCAGGTCTTGATTGATGTGAAGGGAGAAAGTAGAGTTGCAGGGAGGCGGGTGTTGGTTTGGGGCGCGGGGACCAAAAAGAAAAGTATGCGCACCACGAACCACGGGTCGAGAGGGTATGATTTCGATTCTCCGATCGACCCTGCCCAAATATTTCGGTCGACGCAAGCTCGCAGGAGAATTTGTGGTAGCCGGCTGGGTGCGCGGTTGAGTTGATGGGAATTGGTGCACGCCGAAAAAACTCGCGGAGATGGGGGTTAGAGATGAGGCGGGACGTGAATTGGGCCCGGGGGGGGGGGGGGGGGGGGGGGGGAGGAGGCGGTGATTGTCGATTCCGGAGGGGGGGAAGAGAAAGAAGGCTGGAGGTGACGGTTGACGGGAGCGAGGTGAAGGGAAGGGAATGCCCAGGCCCAGGCGGAGACGGGGCGATAGGTGTGGGTGGGAACATGGGACCACGGGAGACGGGAGACGTCCCCAGCAAGGTCCCAAGAAAGGCGAGGCAAGGCGGCAGCTGTCGGGACATTTGAGGAGGCGCAAATGCCTCCCCTACAGGTGTGCACGCCGACCTTCCGGCAACCTATGGGTGGGTCTTGTAACATGCAAACAACTCACACAGCGCTTTGGAAGTCAGTGATATATTCCTCGATATCGGCCCTGCGACTTCTTTTGGGTCCTCGATGCATGTCCCGTCTGCGTCGCATGCGTCGCGCCCGCCTTTCCACTACCCAGACTCCCCTCAACATGGAGCGAGGTGAGGCTGATATGCTAATCAACATAGGTACTCCGTACCGCCTCAACAGGTGCAAAACCATCGTCTGCTTTCTCCACACTAGCTTCTAGAGGTTCCGCGACCAGACACCATGGATGACACCCATGGATGGACGCTAGCAAATTGGGATGTGTTGGCTACATGCTGGTTGGTAGCAGCTGGCCATAGTGGAGGGTCAACAGGCCGCGGCCCTTGGCTGAGAGAGATGTGGTTGCGTTGATGCGATAGTCACAGCCCGGCTGCAATTGCTTCAACCCCCAATTCCCCCAATCTATTCCGAGTCTTGACTGCCTCCTTGATGTGGCTGTTTCGTGAACGCTAGTTTTACGTCCGAGCCCCGCAATTACCGGCGAACACCGAGCCAGCATCAACACCAAGATTGATATTTTCACAAAATGCCAAAAGAAAAAAGTTAGGACAATATTATACCCCGTGTGTGCTCACTCGTCGCCGAAGAGAAGCGGGTGGTCAGCACAATTGACACGTAAATTGCGTTTGTGGAACCAAGAGCCATCCTCAGGGCAAGAGGCTAAACCAACCGCCAAAGTTAAAATGTGTAAAGTTGGAACGATATGGCCTGATTGCCCGTGAGATAGGGGGTAAGACTTCCCCGCGGGTTGATCCCAAATGTTGGCCGCATGCAAGCCTCGGGTGGAGTGAAGCAAACGATGCAAGTGGCTGCTTCAAACTCTCCTTCATATCCCCACACTTTAGCTGCTGTGAGGACTTATTAGAACTGGTCATGTTTTTTTTTCTCCTTTTTTCTTTTTCTCTTTTCAGTAAAAACCACAATCACTTCTGGGATGGTTACAGTACACTGACGACTTTACACTATAATGGCAGTTAGGCCACCACTCTTCTCTAGATAAATAGCTTAATGAAGAAAAAAGAGTAGCAGTCACGTCCCCCCCTTGGTCTCTTCGACCAGGGGGGGGGCAATCTGGATCGCTTAATCTGCCAATTAGCGAATATCTGACGTTCAAAGATGCGCCAAGAATTCGATGTTGGGGTCATGGCGGGGTGGGATTAGCTGACTCAGCTGGCGAGCCACAAGGTTCTGGCTTGGACAAGCTCGTACAAAGTAACCTCGATCGGCATTTTGCTTCTGAAAGTCCCGACGACATCTGTGGCTCTGTGGCTGCCGCTGTGGCTGATCATAACCTTAGGGAGTCTGTGTACAATTGTAAGATTGACTGTCAATGTATTTTGACTTGATATCTATACCAAAAGTTCTCGATCAAATGGTTATGTTATTCCCCATTCTGAAGCACTTTACCATCCAACTCCAAGCACCCAACTTAGCCAATCCCTCAGTACCCCCAACGCCATCGCGGATGCCATTGACCCTTTATTCCTATTCTGGCGAAGCAACTTTTGCCGTAGCTTTCGCCGTAGCTTTGGTTGTAGCCTTGGTCGTGGCTTTGGCTGTGATCTTTTCCGTAGCCTTCACTGCCTTCGCCTTAACCACCCTTCGCCTTTTGGCCTTCAGCAGTTTCTCGACATCCTTCTTGCCCCTTATCCGTAGCGTGAGTTCCTTCATCATGTCCACCCATTGGATGTGCCCTTCGCACTTTGGACACCTGCCCTCAATGGGTATGACATTGCTATCATGTGTCACCTCATGCGCCGGCAGAAAATGCTGGCTCCAGCACGAGAGATGCCCGACCCCCTCGCAGCTGTCATTCGTGCAAAGCGCGTGCAATCCCTCTCCCGAGTCAATCCTCCTGCGGCAGACAATACAGTCGCCCTCGCGCTCGAAATCAAAGACTCCCTGCCCCTTCACCACATACTCCTTGATTGGCATGTAATTTAGTGACAAGGCGTGTATGCCCCACGGCTCAGGCTTTTCTTCTTGCCCCTCGCCTTCCTCCTCCGAATCAGAAGTGATATTCGACGATACGCCCTTGTCGCTTTTCCTTTTTACCGCCGCCTCCTTGACAGAGGGCGTCGTCCTCTCAAAATCCGTCACGACTGATAGATTTGCTCGCAGCGGCTCATTCGCTGTCGCACACCACTTCTGCCACGCTGCGTAAACCTCGGGCGCAAAGAAATGCAGATTCAATGGCCACCGCGCGAAGCTTGGCACGCGAAGGAGCAGGTGGAGGTTGGACAGAATCGAGATCAGGCTCTTGGATGGCCGGCGTGGGCGGCCGTTGGCTTTCGACCCATTCGAGACGGTAAGGCGTGACGAAGAGGGGATATGTAGCGACATGTGAGGGTTCGTCAAGGCCCACCTAGAATGTTTCATTAGATCTTGGGGACATGCGGCAGGTGCAAAACAACCAGAAACCTACTCGAACTTCAGCGCTGCGACCATGCTTGGGAACCCCGACACGAGCCCCACCATCTCCCAAGGCCGCAAACTCCCTCTCGACGTTCGCGCAGCGCCGCCTTTCACCTGGCCATTATGCTGGCTTAGCCGCCGCGGAGGGTTGGGCGTAGAGCCGATATAGAGCGAAGCATGGCGGACGGTAGATCGCAATATATAGACGGTGTAAAGCGCGGGTATAGGCTTGGTTTGGATTGCCATTGTTCCTGCTCAGTGCATGTTCTTGGTGTCAAGAGCCCGGTTCAATCAGGACGATGGTGTGTTCCTGCGAAATAACTTTGCTCGGCCATTCCAGTATTAATATTTTGTTGGCGTCGTGCGGCTGCGATTCATAATCCGGGTGGAAATCGGTTGCGACCGCAAATAATAGACGACGCGATGCGCCTTTGTTTACCTGTGGTTAGTTTCTTGCAGTGTTGCTGTTGGGGCAGTGACGTCTTGCCCAATGGTCGACCCCAGCTCCAAGCGAGTTCTATGCACAAAGGCGATGTATGCAACAAACAGGTGTTCAGCGGCGATTTCGAGATGATGCCGTCGCAGATGGCTCGACCAGGCATTCTTTATACAACAAATCATTTGTGGGCAAATTACAAGTACACATGCTAAAAATTTCCAAATCCTGTTTTCCGCCCAATGCGCCGGCTTCTAGGTATTGCCAAATACAGTTTTTGGTCGTACACACGTCCAAACCTGCCACTCAATTCTCCATAATTTACAACAGGCCCTGCTTCTGCAAGTCCAAGTAGACCTTCTCCGGCATGACATTGCCCTCGGCATCCTCCATCTGAACGATAGAGCCCTCGTCGACCGTCGTCTTCTTTGTCTCTCGCTGGATCTTATCCCAAAGCCTCACGGCCTCCTCTATAGACGTGATATCCCGGAACAAGTGGGTGTTGGTGATGCCTAGTCGCTTTAGATTAGTGATATGGTTTGTTTCGTTGAAGTGCTTGTCGAAAGCCCGCCGACCGCGGTAGACGAAGTTGCCGCAGATTTCGCAAGGGAACTCTTGTCCCAGGCCATGCAATCGATACAACCAGAAGGGAATAGGTTTTCCGTCCCAGGCAAGTGGTAGCTTCAGCGGGTTGTAGATCCTGTCATCGCCACCATCTTCCTCCTCTTCCTCAACCGCCTTGCTCTGCTCGTTGGACAAGTTGTAGAAGTTCTCGAGTTCCTGTTGCCGCTCACGTTCTGTCATGCCCTGTCGACGCTCGACATTCACCCGTGTGTCGTCTCTTTCGGTGCTCATGGCGCCTGCCAGTTTCTTTACCCTGAACTCCCTTTCCGCGATAGCCCGTTCCTTCAGCCGATGCTCCAATGAGATGCCACCCCGTTGGGATAGCACTTCAGCCGCCTTGGTATGCTTCCGGCCGTTGAGATGACCCTTGTAAACATTCTCGTTCTTGAATTCCTTCTCGCACGCCTCGCACCAAATAGCGTCGGGGGAGCTCAGCATCCTGTTTGCGCCGTTGCTTTTGGCTGCTCCTTTCTCTATTTGCCAGCCTTGGACTTCGTCCTTCTCCCAAGCCGACTCGAAATCGGTATCCCAGGTCCGAAACACCTTGTCAAGATTCTCTAGAGGTCGAGTCCGCTGCATGAACGACTCCAGATACTCCATCAGCTCACCCAAGTACTTGAAGTACTGGTCTGTCATTTTGTCTGCGCGCTTGACCCCGCCGTAGCCAGGCTGAAAGTTGTCGAACACCTCGAGGTACTGCATATATCCCAGGCGTTTTACATCGGAGAGGTTGAGATAAGATTCGTGGCAGCCGTGCAAGTCGAAGAAGCGGCCGTATGCCTCCTCGCCCGAGAACATGGTCTCGACTATGAATGGTTGGTCCTCGCCACCCTTGCGCGGCCGGTACCATTGCTCTGAGTTTTCGGACTGCTCGTTTGGGTATCGCGAATGGTGCTCCTTGATATCGGCAACCTGGCGGTAGAACTCTTCAAAAGGATCTCCGGTGCTGATCTGCAGTATCTCTTTGGAGCGCAAACCAGTCTTGTCGTGATAGAGGGGGAGGAGCTCGGCCGATTGGTGCTGAATCTGGTCGAGTAGCTGAGAAACTTCGTGGTCCCGGTTTAGGCGATCACGGATCATCTTGGGCTCGTCGCCCATGCGATCTGCGATGCCCTGCTCGAGGCGCTCGAGGTCCTCATGGATGTATCTTTGCTGCTCCAGCAACATCTTGTTGGGTTGGTTGTGTACAGCGCTATACTGTTGCTGTTTTGAGCGTATCTACCAATGTGTATTTTGAGCGTATCTACCAATGTGTATTTTGATCGCGTCGAGAGTGATGCGCAGCGGGGAAGAGGATCCGAGAAAACTACGCTGGAGGGTTGCGGAGCTTTGGCCTTTGGCGAGCTTGAGGCGGCTGTTCAATGTCTTTTGGTTTCGAATGCCACTGCGACGCGCCGAGAACTGTCAAGGTTTAGGTATTTGCCCGAAGCTTAGCCGTGGACGCCAAACGGACGGATTTTTGCGGGTGGGCCCCACTGTCGCGCCTCATTGATTGAGTGCTCGACCTTCAACTACCCAGATCGATCGCATCAGCAACTTCAACGACCCGAACGAGCCCCATCGCCCAACTCAGAAACAAGCCGTTAAGATGGCAGAAGCCGGCATTGATCGCAAGGCCGATGAGAAAATCCAGTTCTCGACCTCGAAAGAGGTCACAGTCCATCCGACTTTCGAGTCTATGTCGCTAAAGGGTAAGTCCTCAGCCTGTCGGGTTGCGCTTGCGCCATCCCTTCAGTCGCCGTGGCGCGTCCAGTTACTGATTGATATCGCCGACAGAGAGCCTCCTTCGTGGCATCTACGCTTATGGCTACGAGTCGCCCTCGGCCGTCCAGAGTCGAGCCATCGTCCAGATCTGCAAGGGGCGCGACACCATCGCACAGGCGCAATCCGGTACTGGTAAAACAGCCACCTTCTCAATCAGCATGCTCCAGGTCATCGACACAGCCGTGCGCGAGACACAAGCCCTGGTCCTCTCCCCGACTCGCGAACTTGCAACCCAGATCCAGAGCGTTGTCATGGCGCTAGGCGACTACATGAACGTTCAATGCCATGCGTGCATCGGTGGGACGAACGTGGGCGAGGATATTCGCAAGCTTGACTACGGCCAGCATATCGTCTCCGGCACCCCAGGCCGTGTTGCTGACATGATCCGCCGCCGCCATTTGCGCACCCGTCACATCAAGATGTTGGTGCTCGATGAAGCCGACGAGCTGCTCAACCAGGGGTTCCGCGAGCAGATCTACGATGTGTACCGTTACCTCCCTCCCGCTACCCAGGTTGTTGTCGTGTCCGCCACTCTTCCCTACGACGTTCTCGACATGACGACCAAGTTCATGACGGACCCCGTTCGCATTCTCGTCAAGCGTGATGAGCTGACCCTGGAAGGCCTGAAGCAATACTTCATTGCCGTGGAGAAGGAGGACTGGAAGTTTGACACGCTGTGCGACCTCTACGATACGCTTACCATCACACAAGCTGTCATCTTTTGCAACACAAGGCGGAAGGTCGACTGGCTGACAGACAAGATGAGGGAGGCCAACTTCACCGTCAGCAGCATGCATGGCGACATGCCGCAGAAGGAGCGTGACAGCATTATGCAGGACTTCAGACAGGGCAACAGCAGAGTCCTGATCTCGACCGATGTTTGGGCTCGTGGTATTGATGTCCAGCAAGTCAGCTTGGTCATCAACTACGATCTTCCTAGCAATCGTGAGAACTACATCCACCGTATCGGTCGGTCTGGCAGATTCGGTCGCAAGGGTGTTGCCATCAACTTCGTTACTAGCGAGGATGTGCGCATTCTCCGCGATATCGAACGTAAGTTATTGTCATGATCCTTAAGCACTGAGCATCGCTAACCATGTGTAGTGTACTACTCGACCCAAATTGACGAGATGCCGATGAATGTAGCCGATCTTATTTCTTAAGCATCTTGCTTGATTCAACGGTAATTCGTTTCAGAGACTATCAAGTCCGAGTGAAGGCTTGGAAGCCTGGCGTCAAGGATCCATTGGATCCAGGGATTTTGGGAGGAAAGGGGCTGGGGTCCGTCAAGGTACCACCATGTCCAGAATTCCAATCGCTTTGCTGGTCTGTTAGCTAATAAAAGAAAATCAGGCAAGCCGTGTAAGAATGCAAAAAGCGGACTCGTTTCGAGGGGTTGACTAGTGACAAAGGGGAACAAAAGCGATGGGGCTGAAAGCCGAGGGATGCATCCACTGGGCGGTCTTCAAGCCCATATCTTCGGTCAATCGCCTACTATAGGTCATGAAGAAAGTAAATGAGTTGGGGAAGTTGCCGGCATCTATTCTGGCTTTATCAGTCGACAACCAAAGTCTTTCCGGTTGCAAGTGCAGTACTTTGGAGAAGTGGGTCGCTGAGGTTGCACGCTACAGCTCCCTTTCGACGATGACCAACACCTCAACAGGATGGAATTTGATAGGAACTGAGATTTTGTCTTGGGGAGTTCTAGGAACCACAACTTCAACTATATTATCACGACGGATTGGATGTTGCCAGTCTTGGCGGGATTCCCATCATTATTCCATGTTGCTTCAAGCCACCAAATAAATGCTACATTCCTTTCCCAAATCTGGGGGTCGCCGTCGTTCTTCCCTGACCAACATGCACAGACCCAACTTTAAAACCCAAACCAATAAATGCAGCCCATTTCCCAAACTAAGTCTGTCAAAAGTAAAATGGCCAAACCTCCGTAACGGATATCATTCTTTCGACAATTCAGCGGAGCGAGCCTTGACTGGCTTCCCATCCACTTCGGGGGCCCTTTCCCGCGCAACATACGCAACCGGCATCTCCCTCGGGAACAAGTCTGTGCCCGTCGGCGACTCAACCTCCCCCATGCTCGCCACACCCGCCACACTCGCCTCCTCCCCCAGCAACAGCTTCTCGTGGCTGTTGCTGCGCTCGTGCATCGCTGTCGTGATGGTGCTCCATCCTGAGCCCGGCCGCTTCTGCACCATCCTCGACGGCCACGACCCGATCGTGGGCGGGCCTCTCCCCCCAACCGCTTCTCCTCCTCCTCCTCCTCCTCCTCCTCCTCCCGCTCTCGCGGCAGCTCCGGCCTCGGCGTCGTGGCGGTTGTTGAGCGAGTTGGACCGCGACCCCCACAGCCGGGGGAAGAAGCGGGCACAAAAAGGCTTGAGCGTCATGCAGCAGGCGCACGCGATGGCCGCGTTGACCTCGATGCAGGTCAGGTAGGCGATGCTGACGTTGTCGTAGGTGAAGTCGACGCGTGAGGACTCGGCGACCAGGTCCCACAGGCGGACGACCGAGATGGAGCAGACGCTAGAGCGGGCAGGTGGTTAGTAGGTCAAGCGTGGGAGGATGGCAGGGGGAGGTGAAACGCCTACAAGAATCCGAGAGCGAAGATGGAGTACAGGACGATCTTTTGCCGGAGCTTGACTTGCAGGTTGATGATGATGGGCAGCGGGAGGATGTACAGCAGCACGTCGGTCCCGATGTGCAGGCCCGTGTTGGCGTACCAGTATACCACGGGCCGGCAGTAGGCGCCCGTGATCTTGGGGTTCCAGAAGGCTTCCAGGGGCATGCAGCTGGTGATGACGGTGATGAAGGTCCACAAGCCGTTGGTGAGGACTACGACGGCCAAAATGACGTACACGGCGTAGCGCGCGTGCTGGTAGCTGAGGATGCGGATGTAGAGGAGAAGGATGGAGACCTTGGTGAAGAGGAGGGCCATCATGTACCAGAGGATGGTGTACCATCCGGCCTGTGGCGGGAGTCAGCACGGTGCGTTGTCTGGGCGTGAGGGGGTTGGGCACGTACCTTTGCCATTGGTATCATCATGTCCGGACTTATGTCGAGGGTATGCCTCCCAAGACCGTATATGGCCTCTGGTAACCAAATCAGCAACCGCCCAGCGCCCAGCGAAATACCAAAAGGGGCAACCAACGTTCAATCATTCCAGCACATGTCGCGCCCGAAAATACAAGCGCGACCACGATGGTCCAGTCTTCGGCTCCAAGCACATTTTGGAGGAGTCGCCCGCGGGTGTAGAACCGCAACCCGACGAATATCGCCCCGATGATCCACGTTATGGCGGCGCAGACAATGATGTTGGTCTGGTAGGATTCCCGAGGGTTCGAGACGAGCAAGGGGCGAGCGTGAGTCGACATGGTTTCGCGTGTCGGCTGGTTCGACCTCGTTAGGTGCAGGTACGGACACCGATGTTGCGCAGACTCTCTTCCTCGTTCGTGGAGAGGTTGTGCTTCATGGTCCCCGGGCCTCGAGTACTGCTGTTGGGAAATGATAGTTCTCGATGGGGTTCTTGTGGTGTGACATGGAAGCTGAGCCGTCCCCCCCCAAGAGCCAAGCCGATGGGAGATCTCCTTCTTTAAGACCGGTCTCGAGTAGAGAGAGATCGATAACCGCTTCTTCTGAGCCTCCGGGCTGGGCTCTGCCATCGGCGGACAAGGCTGTGCGTTTGTCAAGGAAAGGCCGTTCCGGATCTCCATCCAGGGGTTCGAGCGTGTTTAACAAGTGTGCGGCTCTGTCAGTGGTCGCATCCTGTTCCGCAGCACACAGATTCCCCGGACTACGGACGACGTGCAGGGGTCCTAAGACGGGATTCCCTCGCTTAGCCAGCGGCCATTTTGCCGCATGAAAATGGCGATGGATGTATTAATATGCGAAGAGACTATGGCGTTGGGGTTAGAATGATTCGGCGGAAGCGGCCGAAAGGGCTTCTACTTAGGCAGCTTCCGAGGCCGCTAAGAGGAACACATCGCGGAAGCTCAACACTCTTTGCATTAAATCGGAGATCGGTGAGCGAGGGCTTCCAAGGCCATGAGCTCAGATACGAGGCCCAATCAAGAAGACACTGCAGGATGCGACTGCAAATCACACGTCGACCGAGAATGAGGTAGGCCAGGCGAGGCGTGACACGGGGTAAATGACCAAGTGATCATCCTGTTGTTCTCTTTCAGAGCCGTTCCATGTTGGTTCTTGGTTACTGGCACCACTTGGAGATCTTCTCGTGCTTGGCACTTTTCCCAAACACTTACAAAACATGAAACTTGGAGTCGTTTTAGCCCACGCCCCGACATGGCCAATAGCCAGATCTGGTACATCCAGAAAACTCACTGGCATCATAATGTGTTTGCCAATTTGACAGCCTTGAAAAATTTGCACCTATATTCAAGCCGGGCCAAACAATCCAAGTCATTTTACTCGTCGTTGTTTTAACGTTCAAGATGATACGTAGGCGATGCAGTTGCATCAATCAAATATTGTACTGCTTCTAAAGGCACATTCATAGGTTAGAACGCTGCCAAATCACGCGCTCGCTGATTGGAGAGTTGGGTAACGGCTCAGTACAAGTATTGCTTGTTCAGTAAAACATTGTTCTATTATTACCAGGGTGTGTGTCTTAGGCCATTCTTTGTGTTGCCAAGCTTTCTTGCCATACTAGTAGTTAAAGGGGCTAGAAAAACTTGAAGATATCGTAGTAGTACTCACTAATAACTCTGCTAGTCTTCTAGGCCCCTGAGAGAACGAGACACCACACCGAACAGGGTCTGTCCAAGAAAGCTCACTGCTTCAAGTTGCTTTTTGCCGCGTCATCCTTCATAAACCAGCATGCCCGAGTCTTGACTTATAGCGATCGTTGATATTAGCATTGGGAGCGAGGACGAAAGCGCTTGAAAACACCGAGGACAAGTGCCGAGGACCTTGACCATCGGAAAAGAACAACACTGATGTTCTCCGCACGTTTTGAATTAACCATGAAACTTGTGTTAGTGATTGGAGGGAGCGATTACCGCTAGGTAGGTACCTGGCAAACTATCGCTGTTCTTGGGCATTCCTGAGAAAATATGTAGATGCACCGGCGTTTGGTGTTTGTTGGTCGGGTGGCAGCGGTTCAAGTTGTGGTTGCTAGATGATAGACGAATGTTAGCCGTGGACGCCCGTCCACCAACGAGGTGCGCAAGTAACAAATGGCTGTCTGTTACGCTGTTCCTCGAATCCTCCCTGGGTATATGGAAGCTAAAAAGACAACAGGGGACATGAGCAAGGTTCGGGATGTTGTCACCACGGCTCGGCTCGGTTGTCAGTCAAACCTTTCAAACTGACACCCCCAGATCCCACCCGGAATCCATACCAAGCTACTCGTATCCCATGGGGCATAATCCCAAAAATCCACAGATGGGCATTGTAAGCTTAGACAGTATCATCGTCCATTGCCATTGGACGTTCCAAAGTGGTTGGTGCGGGAAGCGGGCGGTGAAATGGTAAACTGCTGCAACCCTTCAATGTTCATGGATATTTTCAGAACAGGAAGGTGACATCACCGGGATCTTTCCTGTCGTCAAGGTCGCAGATCGCATGGGTTGCGGGTCGCATCGTGGCTGGTGTCAAACGGAGAATTGGGGCAGTGAGGTGAATGATATGGAATGTGTCGCCGTCTACCAGGTCCTCTGCTGCATGGTTGTTTGCGCTTACAAGTGTCAGGTGGTCCATTACGAACTCGATCTGGGCCGGTCGGCCACAGGTGAGGGGAAATGGAGGAACGGGGGTTTGAGTTCCAACACTCTGCTGGTAGATTGCCACATATTTCCTTCCCCGGGCCTTGGATGCCGTGCAGAATTGCGCAGCAAAAGATCCTGGGGAAGGAAGCGCTTGGGCTGACGAGCCTCAACACCAACACAGCTCTCACCCGCCGCCCAGCAGTGATTCCTAAAAGGACAAACATCGCCCTCTTTTTTTGTTGCTTGCGAATTCCTTCGACGCCATGGCTATTACGCCGAGCTGGCAAGACTTCAATTGGCCAAGGCGCAGGGAAAACGGGGCGGCCACTTCTCCTCTGCTTGGCTCGAGCTTGGCAACTAATCAAGCATATGCCAAGGCGCCTGGCAAGGCGCCTGGCAAGCCACAATAGCACACAATGGCGGCCGATCTCAATTGTGATAGAGGCCAAGCGGCGGCCAAGGCAGCCTCCACATGGCCAGCCATCAAGCTTTTTGCGATGCTGCCATGTTGCGGCAGCATTCTTGGGACATTGTGGCAAGCAGCTGCAAGCCCAGGAGCTTGTTCCCCTCACGCAGTCGCGATGTCTGGCATTGGCTTGAATGGCTGGCTGTCGTAGCACCGTGGGCACGCTGACTGCCGCCAATCACCTGCCAAAGCAGTGTTTGCGAGGGAGTGCTCTGCGGAAACCCTCGAGTAAGATCATGACCGCTTGTGGCCGGTAGTCACACGGCCACTCATGAGACACGTATAAAAGATACGGTGAAGCCGAATCCCAAGGCTCCGATAGTACTGCATGTCTCACGAGTCCAGAGTCCCTCCCTGTTCCCCCCCCCCCCCAAAGCCCCCCCTGGCACCTTCGGTGCTCCGTACCTAAGCTTGGGCCAGGGTAGCAATAGGTATATTGCCTATTCTCCCCACATCCTCCCGGTCGGATCTTTTCCGGCTTTCTGCGCACCATCCGCACGGGCACGGAAACATCGCGATAGAGCCATGGAGCACTTGAACGAACCCGCCGACCCCGTGGCCAAGGGCATTTTGGCGACGGCGCGTCAGTCATGGCACGACCTCTTTACCTGGAAGCAGCGCGTCGTCGTGTCCAATGCCTACGGCGAGACGACGGCCGAGTGGGCACGCCCAGCTCCACTGCGCAACCCTATCAGCTTGCTCGCCCAGCTGTCGGGCCGCGACTGGCTCTTCTTCATTGTCGGCTTCGCGGCCTGGAGTGCCGATGCCTTTGACTTCCACGCCCTCTCCATCCAGCAGGTCAAGCTGGCTGCATATTACAACACCAGCAAGACCGACATATCAACTGCCATCACGCTGACGTTGTTGCTGAGGTCTGTCGGTGCTGCCGTTTTCGGTCTTGCTGGTGACAAATGGGGGCGGAAGTGGCCAATGGTGCTCAACATGATTATCCTTGGTGTGTTGCAGATTGCCACCATCTACAGCGCGACGTTTCAACAATTCTTAGCTGTTCGTGCCTTGTTTGGCTTGTTCATGGGCGGAGTGTAAGTTTCTCTTGTCATGCGAATATCGAGGTAACAAAGGAAGTTTGCTGACGCCTTGATGCCATAGGTATGGCAACGCCATTGCAATGGCTCTGGAAAACAGCCCTGTTGACGCCCGTGGTTTGATGTCTGGCATCCTGCAGCAAGGATACTCGTTCGGCTATGTCTGCGCGGCTTGTGCCAACCTCGGCGTAGGAGGAGACAAGGACAGTTGGAAAACTGTCTTTTGGATCGCGGCAGGCGTGTCCATTGGAGTTGGCATCATCCGCTGCTTCTTTCCCGAGTCGAAGCAGTTCTTGGAGGCGAGGAAGGCAGGCAAGAACCAGGCTCACCCGTCTGCGTTTTGGAAGGAGACAAAGATCATGCTCGCTCAGGAGTGGAAAATGTGCATCTACTGCATCATTCTCATGACCTGGTTCAACTGTCAGTCTCGGCACCCCTTGGATCCTACCTGTTTAGTTGCTAATAGCCCTGGCCGTTCAGATTACAGCCACACCTCGCAGGACAGCTACACGACCTTCATGCTCACCGAGAAGGAGCTCAACAACTCGGGTGCCAGCCGCGCCAGCATCATCATGAAGGTCGGCGCATGCGTCGGCGGCACCATTATCGGCTACGTCTCGCAGTGGTTCGGCCGCCGGCGGACTATTGTATGTGCGGCAATCATCAGCGCATGCCTTATCCCGGCCTGGATCCTTCCCCAGGGCGAGCAGTCTCTATCCGCATCGGGCTTCTTCATGCAGTTCTTCGTCCAGGGCGCCTGGGGTGTCATTCCCATCCACCTGAACGAGCTGTCGCCGCCAGCATTCCGCTCTTCGTTCCCAGGCATCACGTACCAGCTAGGCAACATGATCTCATCGCCCTCGGCGCAGATCGTCAACGCCATTGCGGAGAGCCACCACATCACGAGCAGCACCGGCAAGGCAGTCGAGGCCTATGGGCCAACCATGGGAATCGCGACGGCCATCATCGCGACGGGAATTGCCGTCACGACTGCGTTTGGCCCGGAAAAGCGCGGGCGCGAGTTCGAGAAGGCGAAGCCGGCAGGCTTAAATGTGGTGCAGGAAGGCAAGCGGATGGATGACCTAGAGGCGGACGCGGGCGCGGGCACACCGTTGCCCGGCAGCGATGCCGAGACGAAGAAGGCTGTTCAGCAGGTCGAAGAGGCGCCTGCGAGGCAATCGCTAGAGAAGTGATAGCGCTCAAAATCAGGATCGACCTAGGCGGGCTGGAGCTGGCCTACCACGAGCATTGATTTGTCGGCTTGGTGGAGTCGAATGCGGACGTCGCTTGTTTTTGGATAGCAATCGAAGTTTGACATGATGATTATGAAAGCGTTGGCTAGCATATAGGAAGCATGTGGAAGAATTGTAATGAAGGAACGAATAAAATGTGGTCTGCGTGGAGTGACTGCAAAATTTGACTCGCGGAGCCGTGCCCGGGCTCCTCTCTCGTTCCTGCCTGAAATGCCACTAACCTAAGGTTAAGGGGACTCACACCCGCTCCCCAACATCTCCCACTGTTTCCAAGCGTAAATATCGCTTGGGTTTGCCACCACAGCCAGGCAAACATTGAGGTTCCTTATTATTATTATTGTTACTTCTACTAGGCAACTAAGAAGCATAACATAAATAGCCCAATATACATATGTGAGCTCCCACCACCTTCTCTTTACTACTACCGGAGAACCTGCGTCACGCCGCAACTAATGCCATGGGTAGTTCAGCAATATGATGCCCACCTGTCTAAAAACAACAAGCTTAATTCCTCGTATCATGCGTCTTTGAATCCTCAGTATAAACCAATATATCCAATTTTAACTAGCATTTGCTGCTTTCGGTCAGTATCTACTTGAGCTACCTTACTTAACTCTGAGGCTTTGGGGTTGACGTGACATGTCGGGCATCTCGAGCAAGAAACTATGGATACTCTTTGCTATGTTGGCAGTGAGTAGCCCACCCTAGAGTAGAGATGAAAGCTTAGGTAGTATGGCACGTCCCACTTACTACTTACTGGCCTCAGAAGGTACCTAAGCAACTTTATCTGATTATTCCCTTGACCCACTTCTCCTACCTCTCCGAGTTTATTGTTCTGTGAAAGAACCTACCTTACCGCTGTCGTCCCCACCCGTAGCCTGCCCCGAATATTTATCGGTACCCTTTTCCGTGGGCTCTCTCGCGCTCTCTTTCGAGTCCATGCTCAGCACTGCAGCCAAACCCAAACCACAAGCACAGCAACATTGAACTTGAGCCCCAACGAACCACTCATCTG
The DNA here is from genome assembly GCA_033439745.1 of Lasiosphaeria hispida. Classification (NCBI taxonomy): domain Eukaryota; kingdom Fungi; phylum Ascomycota; class Sordariomycetes; order Sordariales; family Lasiosphaeriaceae; genus Lasiosphaeria; species Lasiosphaeria hispida. The sequence goes on along the minus strand of JAUIQD010000002.1, from coordinate 2,892,932 downwards.
TCGCTTGGAATTTCACATGTCGACTTCTTCGCGACCGGGAACAACAATCCCATGATCAATGTCAGTTAAAGTCCACGGCCAATTTCTCGTACCCATCTTCTATAATCTATTGGCCATCAGCCACTACACCTGCATGTTATCTTGGCAGCTTTTGGAAACCTCGAGCGTCTTATCATCACGGACGAGTACGTCGTTGACTGGGAGCGCCTAGTAGAACTCGGCGCTCTGACAGCCCAGATCGAGCGTGGCGCCAGCAGCGCGCGGCGCTAGCACGTGCCATCTTCCAGGCGTGCAGCTGAATCCTCTCCCAAGTGTCGATTGTTTGCAAGGACATCGGCATGGCCTATAAACCCAACTGGGTTGACGAGTCAAGCGAGGAGGTGGAAGAGTGTGGAGTCGAGGAGCTCGGGGGTTTTGATAGGGGCTTGCTAGAGCGGTACTCATCCCATGCAGGGTTAGGGTTATGTATGGAGAAAATCAGGGATCACCGCCTTTGCCAGCCAGCCCACTAACAGGGCACTGGGGCCTGGGTTGATCTGGCAAATTCAAAGACCGCGGATTTGGCGTTTTCCGGGCCCAGGGCCTTGTTGTTCAATTGCGCGGCACTTGAAAGACCGCGGATTCGGTGCTTTGAACACCCATAGGCTTGTTATAATTGTAGTGGCTCAATTGAGCATCGTTGTACATTGCAAGTATGATGTGTGACACCGTTCTGTATGTTAAATTTAGTGTGAGGCGATGTTTTACATGGCAACTTCAATGTGTGACGATGATGGTAGAAAAAAGGGGCCTGGGCATGGCAGAATCCTTGGTCGATGGGGGTCATGGATTTTTTCTCTATACATAACCCTAACCCTTCACTGGATGAGTCGCTCTAGCAAGTCCCTTTTGATAACCCATACTACGCCGTTTACCTCTATGCCAAGCTGAATTTCAAGCGCCCCAGCTGCGGTTACGGACTGGGTTGGGGGCCTTGTATCTCGGGCCGGATGAGATATTACCGAAGTGGTTAGCATTCGGAGCTGGAGGCGTCGATTACTTGTTAGCATTTGTTTTCTCTATTTCCATCAATGATACCTATGCTCATGGTAAACAGCATCGTGAGGAGTGTAGTAACTGATACCACTAGATACTGATACGTATCATTGTTGCTATTCACGCGAATTGTGGAAGTCTTGTTTATGGTAGATTTCATGTTATTAATATGAGTGCCTCCACTGCGATCCCAACCCTACCCCTCCCTGACGCCTCTTAAAAGGCATCTTGACCTCATTGGCGGCTGTTTTTGCGTCGTCGAAGCCCGGGGTTGATATCCGAGTGCGGTGATAACAGAAAAGCAGAATGTAGCCATAAAAGCCACCTTGAGTGAAGATCCCATCGTCCTTGATCGACTCCGAAGTACTGGTAGGTATTCTTTCACAGCCTCTCGCGGTCGATGAGGTTCAAGTTGCTTTCACTGCAGGATCTCGTGTTAGCCAAGTCCACCGAGTGTGAATCAGGTGAACATCAATTGTACCTTTTTCAGACGGGCGGCGTGGCGGCAGTCGTGGCAAAGTTCTTTTGCTACAGTTTTCGCCATGGTTTCATTGAGACTCGCCTCTCCGCAAGGGCAGTCAATTTGATTGACTCTTGTGCTGCTCACTTCCTTGGCGCAGTTACTGCATTGCGTCACCTCCAAGTCGTACGTGCACATCTTGACGGTGCTGGTTTACTTTTTCTAGTATCTTACTGAGAGAGCTGGGGGGGGGGGGGGGGGGGGGGCGTTTAGGTATGATACTATTGTTCCAGGGCGCAGTGGTGTTGTTGGTGGAAGAGAAATGCCGTGTATCCTGTTTCTGGTGGTGGATGGTTGTTGATAGGAAAGGGGAAGTCATAGAGGGTTCGTAGAGCTTCTTATGTAGGTCCATAGCTCGAAGGCTACAAGGTTGCAAGTGGTTGAATAACAGAAGCATGATCATTGGCTGTCATTCATCTGAATGCATACTGGTACTGAATGACTCCATGTAATCCCTGAAAATCCAAGCTCGGACAATAGAAGAAAGAATATGCAATACACGGGTGTTTCTGGTTCCAAATTGAAGTCACAATCCCACTCACTCCGAATCACACCCGTGACCCCCAGAAATATCTGCGCCGCCCTAAAGCCCCAGGCCGTTCGCCGCAAAGAACACCCCCGTATCTCCCTGATAAAGTTCGGGGGTGGCTTGCCAGTTTGGTTGCGGTGTTGTGACATAGGCAATACTAGGGATGTGGGGCTGAGGCGGATGAAATGTATCGTGATGCTGAGGGCTGAAAGTGGCAGCCTGACCACCTGGTTGGGTTTGTACCTGTTGTGGCATGGGGTAAGGCGGTGGGTTGGACTGCACATGCCCTGAAGGCGCGACTTTGGGTGCTAAACGTAGAACCTTTCGCGGCCTTGCCTGGGCTAGGTTCTGAGGGGGCCGCTTCTTGTGAGTGGTGGTCGTGATGGTCCGTGGTTTGTTGGCGCCATTGCTAGTAGGCTTGACTTTGCTCTCTCCAGGGTTGGCAGGCATACAGGCGTCACCGATTGGCTTGGGCAGCTCTGAGAGCAGCCTTTTCTTGAAGGCTGACAAATGGATGTCCTTGCTGGCGGACTGGACCTTCTCAAGTAACTGGACTAGCGTGCTCTGCAATTGCTGCGGAGGAGTTCCCCAATTGATGTCCGCCATCTCAAGTTTGAAGAGCGCATTTGTTTCAGTCGAGATTTGGTCGTAGACATTTTCAAGCTCGCCATACTCGGCAAAGACCGAAGGCTCGTAGGCTGCGTTTGTGCGAGCTGTCAGCGGCTTTGATCTCAATCGAGACTGAAGGTAGGTAGACAAAGCAGAAAATTATTTGCCTACTTTGGCGGGGAATTTGGTCTCTATCGTCGTCCGGGAACAAGGCCATCCAGAGCTGCTTCCAGCTGTCAACTTTGCCCACACCTTTTCTCGATGTCAACTGGCCCTCGACCGACGGATCAATGCCGTCTTCGGGATTCTCCCTGCGCTCCGTTAGCATGGCCTTAGAAAACAGTAAGAGAGGCTGCAAAGAATAGCATCGTCACATACGGGCCACGTTCGCCCTGCGGGTTTGGCAGTAGACGGTGGTGTTGCCTGATATGGATCCTGATGCGAGAAGTGGTTAGAATGGAAGTACAATATAGTGCTGGTGTCAGGAGAGGCAGACTTGAGATAGGAGAACGTCGTATAGGCCTGGTTACACCGTGGGTAGTTGTGTGGATTGAACTTTGGCCTGTTGCGTACTTGGAACGGACAGGCCAGCCCACATCCGAGCGCTTCTTGTCTGTTTCTGCCGTCTCCTGGACCACTACCGTCACCGTTGTTTTCTTGCGGATCATCGCTGCTGCGCTCTGGGCTAGTATTCATCTCATCCGCCGTGAGCTCTTTCGATCGTTCAGATGCGGTGCCTTGGCTCCCGCCGGATGCATTTTGTGATGCCAGGCAGGGGACATCAACTTCGTACAACTTTAGGCGTGAATACCATTGTGTTAGTCGAGCAAAGCTGGAAAACATATCTCAAGGTGCAGGGGTCCCACCTTAGAATTGTTGCTGTTGAGAGACAAGTCGGCTAGGCCTCCTTGCACGCCGCATATCTCATGGTCACCGGAATCATCATAGCCAGCATCTCCCCCAATCGGCCCATGTTCTAGCATCTGATTTCTGACGCTATTGTGCGAGGAAGCCATGGACTTGATTTCAGGGGCAGTGGTGGGGATAGATCACCTCCTCGGAAGTCTCTTTAAAGATGACGTATTATTATCAGTCCTGCCGGGGCAAGAAGCGAAACGTAATGTGTCTGTGCGCCGATGAAAGTGCTGTTCTAGCAAAGCTCGATTTTTGCCGAAAAGGGGCAGGGTGGGATGCCAAAAAAGGGCGATGGAATTAGAGCTGCTCGGCCTGCACATTTCCACAGCAGCTAAGCGAATTTATAGAAAACCCATAACGTTGTGACCACCCAAGCTATCATTTTCTTCGCTGCGGCTCAATGTTGGGATATGGGTAGTGGCATTCCTAGGGATTCCATCCGGTCGCGGATAGGGGAAATTAGCAGGTGCTGTATACATCCCATGATAACGCACAGAGCCCCGAGGGAGCAGCAGGTCGCTTTCATGATTGGTTTACAAAGACCAGAATAAACTTACCTCGAATCGGGTCACTGACGATCCCAGCGCTCACCGAGAATACCTGAGCTAGGAGCCAGTGTCAGCCGAACAGGTGTCGATTGCGGTCGGAGCGAAACCTGAGCGGCACTCAAACAAATTCTCCCTCAGCTTCCGCCAAGCGCGTCTTGTTACCGACTTTCCGCGCCGTTGCATGCTGTTAGTTTCGAGACTGCTCAGCGCGTCTCAACATGGAGGATACGAGTGGCTACAGAGGTGGCAAGATACCCAGATTAGGACTTGACAAGGCCCAACTACGCAGCACTGCCTAACCTTGATGTTCCAATGCAACGCGTATGGAAGACTAGAAGATTCTCAATTGCTCGACAGAGAGCCGCACCGAGGACGACTGACTACCTAGTAGTTGTACTGGACAAACGAGTTGTAGGGACCCTACAATTGATACATGTAGACCAGCCAACACACGTCACGGACCGTGTAACAATGGCCTGCCACTGCTAATCTCAGCGTAGCATTAAGGGTACGTGTCCGCCATCGATCTGCATGCCGGTTGTTGTGGCGTGCGCGGAGGACAGGTTGGGGCACTTGGCTGTATGCCAACCTGGCACTCGCAGGGCTGTGTGCATATTGAGCCATAACGCTGGGACGACCTGGCCACTGGACAGCGGCCAGAATGACGGGGAGAGGTGATGCACCAGTCCCCGGTACCAGTCCTCGGCACCGCTTCCACATCTTTCAGTCGCACCACCGCCTGATCAAGCAGAGGCGAAAGGGAATGCCGCCGAAGCAGCCAATCCATCAAAGTCCGGTGTTGCGGGCCGCGGCTCGGAAGATGGTCAGCTAAATTAAGTGTTGTTGGTTGGGATACTGTTGATGCCATTGAGTCCGCCCTGAAAATAAAGAAAACATGGCGGGTTGCGCGGATGATATTGAAATGCTAAGTGCACGCCGCCAGCAATTCTGCGTTGACGGTGGATGTGTGGGGCAATTGGTCGTGGACGCACAACTTGATGGGTCCAATTTTTCATCCGATTTATTTCGCTGGTGCTCCACAACATCAGCCGCATCCTCAGCCCTGAGAGCCCTAACCCTCCAATCCTTCTGCCTCTGCAACCCGCCACCTGTCCGTGTCACGGTGGAATCGCTGCACGTTAAAGGTGGAAGTAGTGTAGAACGTTCCCCAAACAACCCGAGGCGGTCACATGACCTTCGGCTGTTCCTCGGCAGCTGCCTGTTTGGCCACCCAGCGCGCCAGCGCTCTTCAGAGCTTCAAGCTGCTGTGAGCTTCGTCATTCCCACCATCCTACCTCCAAACTCGGAACCCGCATCACCGCAAAAAGATGGCGACCCAAGAGGGCCCAAAGCTGCTGTGGAACCAAGACAACGTCAAGGATGTCGCCGAGTCGGTAGGAATTTCCCTGGCCGAGGAGCCGCTGCGAATCCTCACGCAGGACGTCGAATACCGCATCGGCCAAGTCATCATTGAGGCCCTGCGCTTCATGCGCGCCGCAAACCGCACTACCCTGACCGTCCAGGACGTCTCCCAAGCCCTCCGAGTTCTCGACATCGAGCCGCTATACGGATACGAGTCAACGCGTCCTCTGCGCTACGGCGAAGCCAGCCTTGGACCTGGCCAGCCGCTCTTCTATCTCGATGACGAGGAGGTCGACTTTGAGAAGCTGATCAACGCCCCGCTACCCAAGGTGCCACGCGACACGAGCTTCACTGGTGAGTACTGCTTTTTCGACGCGTAAATACACGCACTGACCATGATTTGTTTGTCTCAGCCCATTGGCTTGCTGTTGAGGGCGTGCAACCTTCAATCCCCCAGAACCCCACAACCGCCGAGACCTCGTCCAAAGAGCTCCTCCCCAAGGGCCCCGGCGCAAACCCCGCCCTGGCTGCGCTTGCGGGCAACGACAATGTCACCTTCAGACCTTTGGTTAAGCACGTCATCAGCAAGGAGCTGATCCTCTACTTTGACAAGATACAGGCTGCCATCCTCGACGACGACCCCGACGATGAGAAGATGCGCCTGCGCGCCGCCGCGCTTGACTCGGTTCGCGCGGATCCGGGCCTCCACCAGCTCCTGCCATACTTTGTCAACTTCATTACGAATCAAGTTACACACCGGCTCGACGACCTCTTCGTCCTTCGCCAGATGATGGAGCTGGCCGAGGCCCTCATCCAGAACCCCAACCTTTATCTCAACCCCTACGCGAGTTCCCTCTCTGCGCCCGTTCTCACCTGCTTGATGTCTCGAAAGCTAGGCGGGTCAGAAGGCGGCACAGACCCTATCCAAGACCAGTATAAGTTGCGGGAGCTGGCGGCTAGCTTGCTGGGCATGATCGCGAAGAAGTATGCCAAGGACAATGCCCGATTGCGCCCTAGATTGACGCGTACATGCTTGAAAAACTTCCTTGACCCATCGCGCTCGCCCACGGTGCTCTTCGGCGCCATTTGCGGTCTCTCGGCCACAGGCGGCCCCGAAGCTGTGCGGGTACTGGTGCTCCCGGTCATGAAGAGCTTCAACAACGAGATCCTGCAACCACTCCACGACAGGGGCGAAGTCGGAACCCTCCAATATGAGGCGTTGGTAGGCGGAATCATGAAGGCTATAGAGACACTGGCCGAAGGGGCTGCCGTCTCGAACGGCGTCAACGGCATGGATTTGTCCAGGGAGGCCGAGCAAGTCACCGACTTCCTCGGACCAATTATTGGGCAGCGAGTTGCGCAGCTAGGAAACCACGCCCTGAACAGGGCCATTCTTGAGGTTAGGCATCTAGAGTAGAGTTCTGGATCGCTTCTAGAGTGCCGAGAGATGTGGGGCTTTCCGATGCCGGCAAACATCCAGGGGCCGGCTAGCATTGAAAAGCCAGCAGGCCTGCAGGAGTCGACCGTCTCGCAGAAGCCAGCAGGCTCACAAGAGCCAGCAAGCATCCAAGAGACGGTAGAGATCCAGAAGCCAGCAGGTAATCGGAAGAGGGCAGGCACGTCGAAAACGGCAGGGGCCAAAAAGAAGCCTCGGATCAAGGTGGTGAATCAAGACAACAGCCAGAAGGCTGACCAAGAGCCTTCCCCCATTTTATCAGCGCGGCGTTCGGGGGCTTCAGGGTTCAAAAGAGGACGGCGTTCCTAGGCGGGGATTACGGTTGTTTTAGGAGTGGGAGTTTGGTTTCCCCTAGGCTTTCCGGCTGGCCTGGCAGGATCCTGGGCATATCTATTAGTACAGGGCATCAAAAATTTGGTTGATGCATTTCAGTTGCGCTCCGTTGATTTGGTTTTATGCCCCCTCATCGTGACAAAGCAACATGTTCTCTTGCGACTGGAATAAGCCATACAAGTTGTCTTGCCCCTGCCTGGTGCCCCAGACAACCGGCTATCGTGACAATGTCCCGCCCACCGCGCCCAGCAATTTGCTCCCTCACCGTAATTTACCGTCCCTATCCAGGTATCCGCTTCCACCACATGTACATCAGCATAAACACCCGCTCCCCTGCAGCTCACTTCCAACCGAATTAAAGGAAGAAAGCAAGGTACACGCCGCCGACAATCGAGGCGCCCCAGACATACCACCCACCCTTGGCGATGGTCCTCCGCTGGAAGCCGACGCCGAGGTCATAGACGAGGTGGCGCGTGCCGTTGAGGCAGTGGAAGGCAAAGGGCCAGGCGAGGAGGAACTTGAGGCCGCCCTTGAGGGCGAAGGGCAGCGCGCCGACGGCGGCCGCGATGGACGCACTCTCGAGGTGCCAGCCGACGAGCGGCGCAATCAGGTACGCGCTGCCAAACACGTACAGGCCGCCGCTGAAGATGGAGCCCGTGATGCGGTTCCAGATGGAGCCGCCAAAGTACGTCTGCGACTTGTCGTAGATGTCGAGATGCGGGCTCACGGGCCGCGCGAGGCGCTGCTTGGCGAGGATCGAGTCGCCATCGGCGGGGGTGAGCTTCTGCGTCGCGACGGGTCTGCGGGTGTGTGTGTGTTGCTTGTTAGTCATGTTGGGGTTCTTCTTTGCTCGGTCAGGCGCCCGGGCAGGCCGCGGGAGAGCTCGGAAGCGCGGGAAAGGGGGGAGGGGGTGGCCTACCTCGTCTGCATGTTGGAGAGCGACGAAGCCAGGGCGAGCTTGGTAACATTGTGGGTGAAGAAGGTGTTGGGGTTGCCGGCGACTGCGGACTGCGCATTAGCTGGAGCTCCCTACGAGCCATATCCAGCTCCTCCTCGCACTGCTTGCCCCGTCGACAAGCAAGCAGGCGATCTCTTCTCTGCGACCAATAGAATCAATTGCGTACCTCGGCGGAGCGCCGTCGTTCCCACGCGCTGGGCCATCATGATTGGAGTCGCTGGAGGGTGGTGGTTCCAACCGGGGATCTGCGACGGCAACGTGGGTTTGCGGGTTTGCGAGGTTTTGGGAGTCGACGATGATGATGCTTTGACAATCGGAAACGGCCCGGCATCTGGGGGAGCCTTTCGGCACCTCGGCTCCAATGTGGCCAATCAGCGTGAAGATAATTCGAGCTGCTGCTGCTAAAATGCCCTGTGCCAGGTCAGAAACACGTGACGGGGACCCCACTTCCAATTCCCTTTTCACTTCAAAAGAATTTTCCTTCTCTCTCTTCCTTCTCTTTTTCTTCTTTTCTTCAGATAGCATGAGCTACCCAGCTTCGCATCGGTTGCTTCCCATCAGCCGATGTACACGTGGCAATGGACGCTTTGGTGTCTAGGGGCGCTCACAGAAGAAAGGATCTGTCGTTAATCTCTGTCGCCGGTTTGTTACTTTCCTGTCTGGCGACAGTTTCATTTTATGATCTACAGTCATTCACGCATGCCAATTGCTTTGTATCCCACGCATTGCCTGGTATGCGTGAGTATTAGTCCATGAAGCAGGGCGGCGCATTTATGTGTCTGCATCATTCGATGAACCATATTTAACTGGTATTGGGTTTTCGCATCACGCGTTGGTATCTGTCTTTGTGGAGACATTTCCAAAATACCCACATGCTTCGTTTGCCAGTCATGGGCCTTCCCACGGGATATCTCCGTTTGTCCATGCTCCCATTATGCGTCCCTAAATTATGGGCCAGGGGGGTTTACGTTGACCTGCCCTGGTGCTGGCCCCTGGGTCTATGCAAGCACGCAGCCGTCAGTGGCTTTCTAACCACCAACCACCCAGCTGGGGGATGACAAACCTCACGTGTGAACTTGTGAAAGTAGCTCTTACCGAGTAATTTAACACGGGTTACAACCGCGGATTACTGTAATGATATATACCATATCTGCGCCTCGTATTGGTGGTAGTGCAAAACACTTGTCCGTAAAAGGTTCCCACTACTAATACATGGAATATCCGTGTAGTCGGGCTGGTATGGGCTCGGGACAGCCAAGCTACTATCTACAGCATCTCGATCCCCTGCGTGTATGATCAGCACTTAGCTAGGTAGTCGATGCTCAGATACATAGGTACCCAGCCTCGGGGGACCCGGACCATTAAATAAGTCGCCGAGGCTTAGTACACCCTCCACGAACGAAGCAGCCGGACATTGAAGACATGAGAAATACCCTAGTGATGCGTGGCAATACTAAGAAGATTCGTGCCCCACGTCATTCCAGAGCTTGCCTTCGATACCATGTTTGCTCTTCCCAGAGCCAGCAAGTGAACATTTTACAAGAACACATCAAGGCACGGGAGTGGTCGAAACTCATCGGTTGAGGGTTTGCAAGTCACATGATGGAACATCATTCTCGGTCGCGGCTGTCCCAGCTCTTATGTATACATATCCAGCTTAGCTCGAAACACTGCTTTTATCTTTTTCTATGCTCAATGGATATGGCCCTGCATCTAGTCTGATGTCTATGCGCAACGCTGGCCGTCAGAAGGAAGTTGCAGCATCAAAGCCAAACCCCTAACTCCCTACAAGATTTAGCAAAGGCCAAATGATTCAGCCAGCGGCCTGAGACAACATATCAAAAATATCCTCTTAGGCAGCACCAGCTGCTTCTCCATCTTCGGGAGCAGGCGCACCATCCTTTGCTGCACCACCAGGGTAGCGAGAACCCTTGTCCTTGACCTTCTTTACTTTCTTCTTCTTGTCTTCCTCCGGGTAGGCCTTGAGCGCAATTGCTCGCCACTCCTTGTTCGCTTGGTAGGCAGCCTGGATAGGAGCTAGCAGCGTGTTGAGCGCCTTGGAAACCGCGGGCTTGAGAAGTTGAGGGGTAAGCTATGGAGTGTCAGTGACCATGCCTCGGTATCAAAAAGGGAGCAAATAATCATACGATGTCATTTTGGTAGTCGGCCTGCATCTGAGCGGCATCCTTGTAGACCAAGGGCTCCAGACCATCGCGTTCACGCTCGACGATAAACTCCCCACTTCCATGGAGGGATGACGCAGGAAGCAAGACAAACTCAGTGAAGGCAAGAAGACCATTGCCCTCGGCGACCTTCGGGGCAGCTTCAGCCTTCTTGATCTTCTTTGTAACAACTTCGGGGGCGTCTAGCAAATCAATCTTGCTGTCTAAAGAGTTGTTAGCAAGTTTACAGAAATCAAGCTGGCGCGGGGAAGTTACCAGGGTCGCTAGATGACATCTTGGCCCCGTGGAGCCCGGGAACCATAGGGTTCATAAGATGTGCTCGCTGGCGATTGTTAGTCAACTTTCCACATTTTGGTGAACAGACCGAAAGTACCTCTTTGTATCCCAGCTTTGGAAGCCACTCCTTTGCGGCGGCGAACAACTTTCGCTGGTCCACACCGCCGAATTGGGCATCAACCTTCAGGTACTCTTCGTCGAGAACCTGAAGGATGGGGTAGAGCAGACCCGAGAGAGGCGCATTGTCAGATTGCTTTACAACTTCGGCACCTGCTTTCTTCGCGTCATGTTCTGACACAACGGAGCAAAGTTTGTAAAGGTCCATGATGCTATCAAATTGCGCGGTTTAGTTGGGTGATTCTAAAATATGACAAACATTTCGACGGCGGAACAAGGACAACATACTACTCAGGGGTCTTTTGGTAGGAGCTGCCAAGGACAAACTCGAGCTTCTCTGTGGGAACGCCCACGGCTTCTAGAATTGCGGTGACGCAAAACTGGTAGTACTGTGCCCTGTAGTTGACGAGTTCGATGGGCGCCTTCAGGTTGTCAAGGAAACCATGGCTAACAACATTCAGCATAGTACGTTTGAAAAGGGGTAGGCGGGGCTTTCGCATACATGTCAGCGAGAAGAATGACAACATGACATCCAGCAGCCAGCAATTGGGCGATCTTCAGCGCGGGCACGAAGTAGCCGCAGTGAGGCCGGCCTTTTCAGTCATTAGTTAGCTCCTATGTTCATCAGCAAGACACGGTTGGACATGACTACTGACCAGTCGTGGCCGTTCCTGAGACGCATTGGTGGTTAGCGATGATTTCAGATCAAAGAGTGTGCGGTGGTCTCATACCCCAGTAGATCCTCGGATGGCGGCCCTCGTTGATGACATTTTCGATGATCTCGGGGTTCAGAAACTCGGCGAGATTGACGCGGATGAGGGCAAGCTGCTCCTCCTTGGTCAAGGTGAATTTGTTGTCGCCCTTGAGATCGAGCTTCACGTCGGCGGCAGACGCGAGCGTCTCATCTGTGGTTGTGGTCGCCATGGCTATTGTTGGGTCGATCGAGATAGTGGTCGTGAAGTGGACTGTGGCGGGAACACGTTGAGTCTTGACACTTGCGTGGAGTGAGTCAGAATTTCAGAATTTGAGGTTGGGCTCCGCAGCCGCGGAAGGTCGGTGCCGCGCCGGAGTTTCACACTGTGACGCACCAGTAGCAAAGCAATTCTCACGAGCCAGTCAGTCCTCCAATTCCTCTGCGCAGGGGCGCTTGGACGTTGGTCTAAGTTCGATGATTGCCCGTTGTCGAGTATTTTGCGCCCGCTACGATGTTGGCGATGAACTGGAAACTTCCCTGCGCCTGCGCTCGTTTGCCCCGCGGTGGTGCCGTTGGGAGACACACACATAACCCCAACCCTTATCGCGCCGTGCTGTTCCGATAAAGCCAGCCGACCGCGGGGTCGCTTGGCTGGAAAACCCCATTTCACCCCACCAGGTTTCAGATGCCCACTTGTGAACGTTGGATGCTCTCCATCTCGGACAATGTCCACTATCTCCATGCACCCCGATGCGGTTTCGCTCGCAACGAAGGCCGGTACTCTGCTTTTCTGGATCCGGCAACTAAAGGCGACTCGGGTACCCAAGACATGACGAGAGTGGGTGCCCCATCTCGGAGACATGGGATTTTGCGTGGCGAACGATAGGATGCCGTCCTTCCGAGATGGCGGTCTGGTACAACACCGAGTGAGACAATGAGCGCCGTGGCCGTGGTCAATTCGGACAGTTGTGCGGCGCCCGTGCCGCCTCCGGGTCGGGGCTCGTGGTGGAAATGCTTCGGCGGTCAACAAGCCCCTGTGGTGGGCCCAATCGGATGTCCGCCATAGCGTCTCACAAGCACGCAATCGGCAGGCGAGCACGTCTGACTGCCTCGCTGCCTTCGAAGTTGTACCTCGTGCCCCCATGCACCCCCAAAATTGGATGCTTCGTGATCAACATTCATAAACACTGCCTTCCCCGTGACCCCCAAACAAAACCGCAGCATCGCACTCTTTCCATCCTCCTCACCCTCCAACTCCGCCAACACAACTACAAGACTAGAGACCTAAGCAGTTGTTTTAGCTTGTATTACTAGCGCGCTTTCGCCTTCCTTTTCGCATCGGCTCGGCACTTGTTGGATCGCAAAATATCTGGTGGTTCGGATTACGGGGGAGAGGTGTCGGACGCGTCATTTACCTGCTTGGATTCTGTCAATCCGCCATGGACGACCCGGACCGGAAAGTCACCGAGCCGCTTCTCGGCCGTGTCAACAGCGAGGCCGCGAGCGAGGTACTCGATAGCGACGGGGCGCGCCTGGGCCCGAGCTACGGCACTCTTGCCGGCCTCGAGGGCTATGCTCTTCCAGAATCAAGGAAGATCGGGGTAACAGGAGCTGTCTTCTTGATACTGAACAAAATGATTGGAACCGGAAGTCAGTACCCTGCAGGCACCCTCGGCGACTTTGGAGGTTGCCGTTGCTGATCCGTCCCGGCAGTCTTTTCAACGCCGTCTAGCATATTTGCATCGACTGGATCGGTTGGGATAAGTTTGCTCCTCTGGGCAGTGGGTTAGTAGCGCGTCTTGGACTGAATCTCGTTGAGTGTGCTGCGCTGACAGTTTGCAGCCGGCCTCCTGACCCTCTCGGGCCTCAGTGTCTACCTGGAGTTTGGACTGGCCATCCCCCGCTCAGGGGGCGAAAAGAACTATCTCGAGCGCGTGTTCCGGAACCCCCGGTATCTGTCCACCAGCGTCTTTGCCGTGCAGATGATCCTCCTTGGCTTTTCCGCCGGCAACTCGCTCGCCTTCGGCCGATACGTGCTGTTGGCGGTAGGCCACCCATTGCCCGACGGCTGGCCTGCTCGGGGTATTGCGATTCTGTGCATCACTTTCGTCGTTACTTTGCATGCGACGCTTCCGCAATGGGGGCTTAGACTCACCAACGTTTTGGGCGTCTTCAAGGTGCTGGTTCTCCTCGTCATCGTCTTTTCGGGATTCGCAGCTTTGGCAGGCCACCGACTTGTACCCGACCCCCACAACTTCGATAACATGTGGGCTATCGAGAAGGGGGACGGCTATGGAGGTGGCGGCGCCTATGCATTTGCCACGGCTCTGCTCCAGGTTGTTTACAGCTACAAGGGCTGGGAAAACGCCAACTATGTTTTGGGGGAGTTGAAGAATCCCCAGCGGACACTCTCGATTGCAGCACCGATCGCGGTGGTGGGCGTCACCATTCTGTATGTGCTCGCCAACGTTGCATACTTTGCCGCGATTCCCAAGGCAGATCTCGCCAAGTCAGAGGTTATCGTTGCCGGCCTTTTTTTCCGCAACGTTTTTGGCGAGAGCGCGGCAGCGAGGAGTTTACCGGCTTTTGTTGCCCTGTCAAACATTGGTAACGTGTTGGCTGTGAGCTTCGCCCATTCTCGGGTCAACCAGGAACTGGCAAAAGAAGGCATCTTGCCATACAGCCCATTTTGGGCGTCTAACAAGCCCTTCAACACGCCTGCGGCTTCGGTGAGTTTTCAAACCCTCCCTGCCCCTCTTCGGCTGGGCAGAGCTAATGACCGAGTGACAGCTTCTCTTGCACTGGATCGTCACCGTGATCGTACTTGTCGCACCGCCTCCGGGACCCGCGTACAACTTTATTGTCAACCTGTATGTCTTGCTCCCCGTCCTCGTCATGATTGCTCCGCTGACACCCTGACCAGATACACGTACCCTGGTGCTTGGATCAACGCCTTTGTGGCAGGCGGCCTCATCTATCTGCAATTCAACAAGTCAGAAAACTGGACGTCACCGTGGCACACATACTTGCCCGTTACGGTCATCTACTTGCTGCTCAATGCATTTCTCGCCATCACACCGTTTATCCCACCCAACAGCGACTGGAATGCGGATGGATACCCGTACTATGCCTTTCCGCTGGTCGGCTGCGGTATCTTGTTGCTGGGCGTCGTGTACTGGGTCCTGTGGACCAAGGTTTGGCCAAGATGGGGTGGATACGTCGTTGCTACGGAGAGGAGTGTGGACGACTACGGGGTGGAGGTGGTGAGGTATAGGAAAGTGCCGATTCAAAAGGCGGCGGCGCTGCGGGAAGATTAGGTTGTTGGCGGACAGCTCTGCATCCAGGGGCTCAGGCGTAAGATACCTTGTGTTTTATCAAGCATGGCGTTTGTAGCATTCGTAGATGAAATGAGGTCTGTCTTTTCGGGGGTGTTTGCCAATACAGTACTATTGCGTCTCAGAATCTGTGGTTGCCAGATGTATGCTAGTGCGAACCCCTGGGCCATGGCCGGGAGTGGGGGTGATTTGTTGAAGTCTCTCCCGAGAGGCTGAGAAGAAGGCACAGGCGATTCGCATGGCTTACCACTTCTGTCGTGGCATCTGCAATACCTCAAGCGCCCGCCGGGGTTTGAGAGGGCGTGGAGCGGGAGTAGCGGGGAGTAGGGCTGAATGGACGGCCCAGTGTCTCAACCTGGTGGAAGCCGAAAGCGTGCGGTCCAGTGAATCCGTGCCTCCGACATGCCTCGGCGCGAAAGCGCGACCCGTCCAGCCAGCCGCACAGAAAGCGCGCCCCCCACACAGTATATCCGACAACAGGGCTGAACTTGGCCTGTGTTTTCGGCATCGTCCTCGCAAATCATTTCGAGTTGTCGAATTCTAGACCCAGGCGAGCCAGGCCCGCGCATCATGGCGCAAACTCGATGCCTTGATGCTACCAGACGCTGTGATTCTCACTGGCGAGGGTTACGAGCTTGCAATCTCGTCAACCTGGCGCAGCCCCTAGGAGCCAAGGCGCGACCGATGCAGCAAAGACAACAAATTGTAGAATATATATATCAGTCTTTCCCGGCGCTGGCCTCGATCCAATACCTACTTCGGACCTCTACTCCCCCACAGTTGACTCCCCACCGAAATCCGAAGCCGACAGCATGAAGTACAGTTTCTGCCTTGCTGCCGCCCTGGCCAACCTGTCCGTCATGCCGCTTCTGGCGCTGGCAGCTAATGGAGAGGACCGCTTGAACGACATCAACGATATGTGCGCCTACAATTTTGAGAGCGGTGACGGCGTTGTCCCGGCCTATATCTGTGCCCAGAAGGGCCTACCGGCCGATTTCACGACCGGGGCGAGCCAGTCTCTTGTCAACAGCGCCGGCTTCATGTGTTGCAAGTCTAGCAGTGAAATATGTGTCATCTCCGAAAAGAGCCCCGTCGCCGGCTGCTGGAACGAGAAGTGGGTTGTCCTTTGTTGAACTTTCTCCCTGGCCGAACACCGGAAACTAACCCTTGCGCGCGCCTTTGCAGCACATATCTCGTCAGGATCTATACGGATCGCCTCGACGATGGAAATTCCTGCAAGGATCCCAAGTTCACCGGCAATTCCTGCTCGGCCGCCAACGGCGTCAACTTCACCACCAAGGGCACGCAAATATACAGCAGCGTCAAGGATGGCAAGGGCGTTATCTACGGTGAAGAAGTTCCAAGCAGTGGCAGCGGCGGCAGCAGCAGCAGCGGGAGTGGGACTGGGGCTGGAAGCAGCGGAAAGACCTCTGCAGGCACACTGAATCTTCACAACCTCCCCGGCAGCTTCGCCGTTGCTGCTCTTGTGGGCTTTGCTGCAGCCATGTCGTTGTAGATGGCACCAAATGTTGGGTGACGGAGTAATCAGCAACTGTATGATATCTGTAAACACTTTCTTTTCTGGCTAGAGCAGAAGAGACCAGGCGTATTGTGAGCTAGGTATTCAATTTAGTGGCGACCTACATGTAAACACAGTCAAGGTGACACCAGAAGAAAACAATAGGCTCAATGCTTGACATGAAACAAGTCTTGTTTCCAGGCTCGTGATAAGCTGATGTGATAACCTTGGGCTGTTTCCTTGGCGTAGTATTGGCGATGCTCATGAGCCGGATGTGCAGATCGGTAGGGCTATCTCGCGTCAGGGGTTCCCGGCAACGCATTGGATTTCATCGCTTATCTCCAGTATCACAAGACAGCGAGATGGTGGTCCTGTTCATGCTTTGGCTGCAACCCTTTGCATCACAAACTCTCCTGGTGCAGAATAATCAGCCACTTTTATGCTGAATGCATTTGCATTCCTTAATCGGTAGATTGTTGACTTCAGCAATTGAATCGCAACACCTGCCTAACCTGAACGGGCTTAGGGGCATCGCCTCGTCCTTCCCTTCTCAAGGTCATTGTTTCGTTCCGGCATTCGATTCAATTTAGCCATCCACACAAGCTACTGATCCTGGAAATCTGTATCATACCCCCCCGCATGCCGGCAGATTCGTGTGAGTGAGATAACCCAATATGGCTCTTTCAACACGCCTATAAGCTAAACCAGATCCAGGCCTTCACTTTGAGTCCTATGGACTTGCACCCTGCCCCCAATATGCGCGACCATGGCCACTACTACCCCGTACCTCTGCATAAGTCCCCTAACGGTACCACCTCAACATAGTCCTCCTCCCTATCCACTCTTGGTTGCCCTGCCCTCCTTGGCGGCGGCTGCAAGCCAGCAAGCGATATCGACCCAGTCCCCGACTCGGGCGTCGGCGCTGGCTGCTCCTTATCCACCGATGACCTGCGATCTGACCCCGGGATGCTCGCACCGGACTCCAGAACATCCCTCCCAGACCCGTCCCGACTCGCGATCCGGAAGTGATGTTTCTGCCCCCGGCCGTACATTGGCGTCTGCGGGTAGTACCGTGACGCCGACCCGGAGGACGCTGTCGACGTCTTGGCTTCACGTGTGGCGCGCCTCTGCCGCCCGCTGAAGATGGGCTTGAGCGCTGACACGCTAGCGCAGGAGATGGCAATGGTGACCTCGATGATGGACCACAGGTTGACGGCGACACCGTCGCGGAAGGGGTCCTCGGCCAGCGTGTAGATGTAGATGGTATGGAGTCGGACGATAGACGCCACTGTAGCGAAAGCGCCGACGCCAAAGATGCAGGAGAGGGCGACTTTCTCGTGGCGAGGGCGCTGGATGCCGTGCAAGGTCTTGAAAGGCATGAGGAGGATCCATATGTCGGTGACAATGTTGAAAGCGGATGTCGCTACGATATACTTAGTTTCCGTCGTTTACTCCCGATATAGGCGCCGGACACCGAGGATTAGGGGCCTGACTTACAGTAGAAGAAGGCGGTTGTGTTGATACACCGCCCCTCCACCGTCCCGGTAAGATCCCACATTTTTTCGAGCGGGAGGCATTGAGTTAGTGTTACACATAGGCAAACAACAAAGAAGACGGCGTGGAGTATGATTGTGCCGTAGCATAGCATGCGGAAAGTTTTGGAGACGGCTTTGATTCGTGTTAGCATTTTCTTGCTATAAGAAGAGACGGCCTTGAGACCACATTAACCTACCAAATCGAAGGTATGTGAGGAGGATGGAAGTCTTGATGCAGAAAACATTGGCGTAGTACATGGTTTGAATGCCTAACGTCACCTAGCATGATACTTTAGCTACGGAAACCTGGTCTATGCAAGAGTAGCCGACTCACTTTGATGAAAGTCACCATGTTGTCGAGTGTAAGCATTGCCATTGGGAATCCCAAATGGTTTGCTTTGAGGATAAAAATCTCCACAACATAGCCGATCGTAAGAAGCTTCGCATTGCTGTCAGCATACAACTCGATTGGTTTCATGCTGTCCGCCATTTCAAATGAGGGAGCCTGTGCTTTAGACTCACCAACGCAGCAAGCATTAGATAGTCATCAGGGCCTGGGGTCCGTATGAGTATGAATCGACTGATGCATCGAAAAATGACAAAGAGTCCTGGATATGATTAGGTAGCAAGTGAGAATCTGTTCAGCCAGTGAGATTTGGCGAGGTAGAAGCTTACCGGCCATGGTCGTCATGACCACGGAAGTGATAACCAGGCCATCCTGACGCCGCTGATCCTCTGCGCTAGGACTGGGTATGGGTTCCATTTTCTCGACTGTCTTGACAACGTGGACTCATTCTCCAATGTGAAGAGGGAAAATGTAAGCCAAAGACATGCGTGAGCCGTTCATATTAAAGGGTTCCGGTTTTATCAAGGTCGGGTCGCATTAGCCTTGCCGAGAAGAGAAGAGGGGATGGACCCCGCCCACAGATCGCTGCAGGTTCCTGGGCGAACATCCCTAAGGCTCGTCGCAAGGCAGCCAAAAGGGACGTGCACCCATACTGGAGATGGTTTTATATACACTACACCCCTTGCTTGTTTGTTAGCGCAAGAGCCAGGGTTTTTAGCAAATGGAAATTCTCTCGGAGAACGATATTGAAGTGGCGTTTGGCTGGAACAGGACATTTCACGCCAGCTTTCCCTTCTCTGGAAGGGTCTCCAGGATATTTTGGTGAGAGGCGTCGCTAGTGTTGCCAAATGTACCAAACTAACAAACAAGCCAGGGTAGGAGTGTAGGACCTAGAGGTCCGTGGCTTGCCAAAGGAACGCGTCTGCAGGGAAACCCCATGTGCCTTGGGGCTGGTCGGCCGCTGGATCTCGCCATGAACTCTACTAGTCACCACTAGCATTGAGCAGTCCGCCATCGTTGGCGGTTGTGCATGCGTGATTTGCCAGTGACCGTGCCAAACGTTCTAGAAGATGTGAGGACGAAGGCATACTCCCAGGGAGAATACTACGTCATCAGCTCAACTACTTGCTTGCGGGGCAAGCGGCGACGAGGATCACCACCATCATCATCATCATCATCATCATCGGGACTCGGCGCAAACTCGCGGCAACGTCGATGATGGCTGAGAACTCGTCCAGGGCAGCCTGTCGAGGCTCTGCACGCACTGATACTGCAGTCACAGGGAACCACAACGGCACTGGAGAGGGTGCTGCGGGCTTGTGGCGGTAGCGTTCGGAAACATGATGCGGCGCTGATGATTCGCCAGCGGCAGTGCAACCCCTGAGACACTGCCCGCAAAGCTGCTGTGGGGTGGGTGGGGTGCAAAGTTCGACCCATGTTCGAATGATTTCTTACCCTCCCTAATGGGCCGAAAAGACTGGCCATACGTAGCACTCTGGTTGGTGTTATGGTCTTGTTGTTGTGCGCTCGGACGGTCGCTTGGGCCTTGGTTTGCGCTGGACGGGCTGACGCGGATGTTGCTCCAGACGGCCAACGATGAAAGCGGAGGATGGGCGTGAGCAGCATGGCGTGCCCCACCAAGAAATCCCATCGGATGCGCTGTGTTTGCGCAGCTGGTCGACGACAGCATGGGGCGAGAGAGAGCTAGATCAGAGCTTTGGGCGAATTAAGCGCAGTGAGCCGCGAGCTGCCGAGAATTGCTGGCAAGAATGAAGCATTGCTAGCAAGAATGAAGAATTGCTAGCAAGAATGAACAATGGCTGAGACCGGCTCAATGGGCTGACCCTCGAGTGGGATGACGCGAGACACGGATATGGAAAATCCACCACTCGTCTTGTGTCTCGATATTGGGGTTAATGTAAGTAGCTGTTGTTTGTTTGTCTCGTCTCTGGCGAGGCAATCTACCTTGGCCAAATTAGGTTCTTTCCTCAGCTCTCCGGCACATCTCCCACAACCTGCTGTTGTGCTCACAATGCCACGAGATTTCGACATCCTCGAGGCGTCCAGATTGGGAGCAGGAGCCATCAAGACTCGGCCGCCTGCCACGACTCGAGTTGACCTGCTCTTGACCTAACTAAAAGAAACTAGGAGTAATGGTGTGGCAAACGGGGTAATGAACCTATACGCTGGCGTTGTGGCAAGAACCGCTGCAGAGCTCCCAAGTGGGCGCGACGGAAAGCAAGGGGCGAAAAAGCTGTGGTTGCTTCCTCGCCTTGATGCGACTTGGGAGGTGTCAAATCACGGGGAAGATCGATGTAGACGCCGAAATCACCAGGTTGACCGAAGCCTGGATGAATGCGGTGTTCGTCTGCGGTGTTCGGGGTCTGTAATGGACTAATTGCCTCTTGGAGGGCTCGCGTCGCGGGAGAAAGGAACTAAGATAGTGGACCAAGATAGCGAAATAATCGCAGAGGCTTGGCAGAGGTTTTTGCTGGAAACTTGCACATTGCCTTCCAGATTCCCGGTTACCCAGCTTATCAAGAAAATCACAAGAGCTGCACATGGCATCCACGGTAAAGCTAAAGTTAGATCTGGGGGGGGGGTATGGGGGAAGAGACAATCCGGACAATAGCGATCAGTGGCTTGTCGCTGTCATGGGTGCTGGAATGAAGGAGATGGAAGAAGGGAGAGGATGGGATGGGACAATGGCAAATAGGATCCCGATGGGCGGGTAATTTCCCCGCAATCGAAGCAGATTGCTGTGAGACTGGTTTGCGATAGTGTATGTGTGCAACCGGCCGGTCGCGCGGGTGGGCTTTCTAGACCAGGCTAGGAAGCTGCGAACGGGCTGGCTGGCAAATGGCTACGAATTGGCTGCGAATTATCTGTGGAAAGACCGATGGCGAAATGTGCAGATTGTTCGGTGGTTATTACCTCCCGCCTTGGGCAGGAGCAACAAGCATATTGCCCAACCACCCTCGGTTGCGCCTAGTCGTACACTACTACACGCGCACAGGTGGGGAATGCATTGAGTGTGCCGCCTAATTTCGAAGGCTCTCGGAACACTCTCTGATTCCCCAGCACCCCGCCAGCACCATTTGGCGACCCAGTGTATTGCGACGCCCGCGCTGAAATTTCTGGTTTCATCCGAAAGCCCTACAAGGTACGACGTCGGCAGCCAACTGGCGCACTCTATCAGCAGTCTAGAAACGGGGGCAGGTCAGAGCAATCTTGGAAGAGGAAGGCGAGCGAGGGCGTCGTGACCACCCAATCCGTAGCAGCCCAAACGGTATCTTGTTAACGCCGGATTACAGTGCAATTAGGGCAACCAACCAACCTGAGCAATTGCTGCGTCGAGCCTCGGTGTCGACTCCTGATCGCCTTGCCTGGCCACTCAAGCGACTGTTCCTGGACGCGCCCAGCCCGATGTTGTGTCGCTTGTGTCGCTTTTGTCGCTTCCCGTCTCTCTCCCAGAAAATCACCCCGTGCCGCAACTACGCGTCTATGTATTAAATCTGCCGTGAGCTGGTTGTGTTGCACGACTTCTCACAAAAAGCCAGCAAAGGAACCATGGAGCCAACGAGCCAACGAGCCAACGAGAAAAATGTCTCTGTTCCCCGAAAGAAGCTGCCAAGACTCGGACGCACGCATGCGGCGAAGCCGGGAGCTGCCGGGGGTGGGGGCCGTCGTTGGCTCTGTAGCCGAGTCCGCCAACGACTTCAGGTCTCCGCCGCCGCCGCCGGGCCGTTGGTGTTACACGTGAAAGGCGAGCGAGCTTGCCATGACAAAGTTAGCCTTTGGCACCGCCAAATTTTGCATGCAGGTGGCGGCGCTATGGCATGCGACAGTTGGATGCGAGAGGTGCGCGGGCGCGCAAAATGCTGGTGTTTCATGCAGAATTCCAGACATTTTACCAGCGTCGATCTATCGACACTTTTGCTGGGACACTTGGGGGTCGCCCGTTTCCAGCCGCGGCCCGCAGATGCTGTGAGATGCTGTGAGATGCGCCTACGCGAGAGCACATCATCGCCATCGCCTTCTCCAATTGCAGGGTCCGGATAGTAGGGCGGCTCGACGGCGGTCATAGGTGCTCGTATAATGGTGTGCTCATTTTCAGGTTCCCCAAGCCCCGGCGCTCCCTCGAGTCAATGGCTGTCAATGCCTCCGGGTCTGGATCGCACCGCGCTCATGTTTCAGCGCAATAATGCCAATGCGCCCTCCCGCACCCAGCACCGCACAGCATTGAGACATTCCAGCTTCTTGTTTCGGAACAGAGATAAGAGCACGACGAAGGCAAACTGCCCTTCTCAATCGGGCTCCGTCCAGCGCCCGCACAGCACCCGCCCAGTTACCGGCGAGATCATCCTCCTCCCCCGCCCCCCTGCCGCTATATTGTCACCGATTCAGCCGTCCGACCGGGTATTTGGCAGGTATGCTCGCGGAAACCCAACTGACCTTCTCTTATCGGGTCACGTTCCAGACGAAGGCGTGGGGTGGCAAAGGGCAAAGGCGACCTATTCCACTTCCCGGGAGCCAAGCAATCGAGGAGCCAGCTCCCAACGATCCAGCGCCGCCAGCGCCCATTCCAATGCATTGATATTGCTCGCCCAACCCACCCCGTCGAGATCCACCCGCTCTCCCTCTTCTCCATGTCTGACTAGTCCTCAAGGCGCTTGTGCAAGCTCACTGCGTCTCGCCATATTGACTCGTCGACCGAGTGAACAGCTCCTTCGACCCCGTTGTTTACCCCCTCTTCTCCGCAGACATGTCTGGAACAGTCGAGAAGAAGCCCAGCTCGGCCGATTCGGCCGGGCTGGACATGCTCGGTGACGAGAAGCACCTGAGCCTTGAGAAGAAGTCGGTATGTCTAGTCTCCTGCTTTCCCCTGCCTGTCCATCAGCTAACCGCCATAGCCCATCATCGAGTCCTTCGAGGAGCGTGGTCTGGCCGAGGTTACCGAAGTGCTCAACGCCACCGAGAAGGACTTGGCCGAAGCCAAAGTGATTGCCACTGGCTTCACCCTCGAAGACACCAGGCTTGTATGTACCAGATCTTTGCGCAAGTCCCTGTCATATGCGTTGGCTGACAGCTCTTTCAGTTGGCGGGACAGATCCACAAGCAACACCATCGCGATCCTAACTTTCCCATGGAAATCATCACCAGAATTGAGGAGTTTCTTGGTATGTACACCACCCCCATATTTCCCGCGTGGAAGGGTGTACCTAACGGAGCCGTAAAAAATCTCAGAGAACGAGGACGTGTTCGAGAACCCCGAGAACCACGGTGAGATAATTCGCGAGATCAAGATCGAGGTGGCCCTTATTACCAACAACTCGCCATATTCCGAAGTGCGAGCCGTTGTCGATAACCATGATGATCCAAGCCTGCCCGTGTCCACCATCCGCGCCTGGGCTATGGGCATCTTCTTTGCATGCTGCATCTCCTTCATCAACTCCTTCTTCGACGTCCGTCTTCCTAGTATCTACGTCATTGCTACAGTTCCACAGCTTCTCGCCTATCCTCTCGGCAAGGCCTGCGAGAAATATCTCCCGGATGTCGGATTTACCATGTTTGGCGTGCGCCACAGCCTGAACCCCGGCCCGTTCAACAAGAAGGAGCACATGCTTATTACCATCATGTCCAACGTCGCCAAGAGCACCCCTTATACCAACTATATTGTGTGGATTCAGTACCTACCCCAGTACTTCAACCAGCCATGGGCTATCAGCATCGGGTACCAGCTTCTCATTGCTCTCTCGACCAACTTCATCGGGTATGGCCTCGCTGGGCTGTGCCGCCGCTTCTTGGTGTACCCGGCCTACTGCGTGTGGCCCTCGTCGCTCGTCACCATTGCCCTCAACTCGGCCTTCCATGACTCCAGCACCGAAGCTGCCGTCGTGCCTGGCCCCTTCAATTCTCTTTGGCGCATGAGCCGCCTCAAGTTCTTCACCTGGGCCTTTGCCGCCATGTTCGCCTACTTCTGGCTTCCGAATTACATCTTCGCCGCCCTCAGCTACTTCAGTTGGATTACTTGGATTGCCCCCGACAACCCGGACCTCGCTGTTATTACCGGTGGTCAGACCGGCCTA
The DNA here is from genome assembly GCA_033439745.1 of Lasiosphaeria hispida. Lineage (NCBI taxonomy): Eukaryota > Fungi > Ascomycota > Sordariomycetes > Sordariales > Lasiosphaeriaceae > Lasiosphaeria > Lasiosphaeria hispida. The sequence continues at coordinate 2,868,573 of JAUIQD010000002.1, read as the reverse complement.
GGAGTCAACCCCGTCCCGACATTCGACTGGAACATCGTGACCTTCAACGTTGACCCTCTCATGGTTCCCTTCTTCTCAACCTTCAATCTCTTCGTTGGTGCACTGGGCTCCATGTTCATCATCATCATCTTCTACTATACCAATGCCTTTGACTCGGGCTACATTCCTATCAACTCGAACAAGCCGTGGGATCACTTTGGAAATCGTTACAACGTCACCGCTATCATCGATGAGAACGGCATTTTCGATAGCGCCGGGTATGCTGCTTACTCGCCCCCGTTCCTTTCGGCAGCCAACATCGTTGTGTACATGTTCTTCTTCGCCATGTACTCGGCCACGGTCGCGTATGGTATTCTCTACCACAGACACGAGATCATGATGGGCCTTCGGGATATCTGGACCAGCATCAAGTCGAAGAAGGGCAGCGAGAACACACAAAAGAGCGACCTTGACGTACACAACCGGCTGATGAAGGCGTACAAGGAGGTCCCCGAGTGGTGGTACATGATCACCCTCGTCATCTCGGTCGCTATTGGAATGGTTGGCATTGCCTGCTGGCCCACTAACACCACGCCGTGGGTTGTGCTCTACGGCATTGCGCTCTGCCTTGTTTTCGTGGTCCCCATTGGCATCATCGCCGCCATGACGGGTGTGCAGGTGACACTCAATGTCCTGGCTGAGTTCATTGGCGGTGTCTGGGTCGAGGGCAATGCCATTGCCATGTGCTTCTTCAAGTCGTACGGCTATGTGACATGCGCCCACGCTCTGTCCTTCAGCGCCGATCTCAAGCTGGCACATTATCTCAAGATTGCGCCGCGCTTCACCTTCTGGGCTCAAATGGTGCCGACTCTCGTCTCGACTTTCATCAGCGTTGGAGTTCTTCAGTACCAGGTACATATCGAGAACATTTGCACGTCCGAGGCGCCCTTCCGTTTCACGTGCCCCGGTGTCAACACCTTCTTCACGGCCGCGGTGTTTTGGGGCACTGTTGGCCCGCGTAAGATCTGGGGTGTGGGCGGCCAGTATGCGTCGACGCTCGTCGGGTTCCCGCTCGGTATCGCCATCGTCGTTGTCTTTTATCTGCTCAGTCTCAAGTGGCCCAAGAGCGCCATTATCCGCAACACGCACCCTGTCGTCATGATGGGCGGCGCTCTCTCGTGGGCCCCGTACAACCTCGCCTACCTGTGGCCCGCCGTTCCGGTGTCGGCCATCTCGTGGCTGTACCTCAAGAAGAGATTCCTCGGCCTGTGGTCCAAGGTATGTGATAACCCCCCATGCTGTGTATTTTTCTTCTGTTGAGCCAAAGCTAACCCGGCGTGCAGTACAACTTTGTTCTGTCAGCTGCCTTCTCGTGCGCTATCGCCATCTCGGGCATCGTCATCTTCTTCGCCCTCCAAATCTGGGAGATCGAACTCGACTGGTGGGGCAACAGCGTACTCGGCGAAGGATGCGATGCGACCAATAGCTGTGTCCGCTTGGCGTTGGAGGAAGGGGAGTACTTTGGGCCGAGAATAGGCACCTGGAGCTAAATCAGAGGCATAAGGCGCATTCGATTGAATATTTTCCAAGTTGTGTGTTTGTCTGGCGAAGGGTTTTGGTTTCAGTTCACATGTATCGGCGGCGTTTCTTTGTATTTCTTACGAACCTTCGCTTTTTTCTCGGGCGGCATTGGTGGCTATGTACGTTATGACGGGAGCTGACATGATGGATAAACGTCAATCAAGAACAAATTTCAACGATTTTGAATCACACCCTTTTGGCGTAGCTGCTCTTCCGACGCGATGCTATTATTCTTGAAATACCTGACATTGCTCCACCTTTATGTGCTTAGGAGCTTTTGGTGGTGAGAAACCTTGAGAATATTGATAGTTTCAATCCAGCACTGTTGTCTCAATCTGGGGGCTATCAGGCCTTGGCAAAACTAGGTCGGAGCATTGCCCATTACCCTCCGCTTAGTTCCGCGGCGTTGCCCCCTTTTATCCGCTGTACCAGTTTAAAATATTTGAGCAAGAGGGTCAAATAAATCTTTACTTGATACATATGTACTATCCACATTGCAACTCGGCTAGCAGGTATAGGCGCTGGTGCTTGTTTTCACCAGGGATAAAATCAGGTTCGGCACTTGTACAAAGAGAATAGAGACGCTATATCCAAGTGCAGCTGGGGGGGGGGGGGGTATCGGTCAAAAAAAGCCTTATAGGTGAGGATTTGTACGGATAGTCAGGGGCTTGATCACTGAGTCACAACATGATTAGAGTGCTTGAAATGGGGTTAGAAAGCCCTGGAAAGTTTCCCGCTATGTCTATTAATTCTTTTATAAAACAATCCCTTTCAGACGCTCTACCGACGTCTTTCCCTGAGGCTGTGAACTCCTCCCTGTCCTCCAAAAAGCCATTGTCTGTCCTACAAAGAGGTGTTAGCAAGAAGCCTTTGACGGCGTGCCACGGTTAGCTTCCTGTCAACGACGCGTCTATTTCATGTCGACGAAGTGGCGGAGAAACTCCAGCTCCTCCGCGGGGGTCATACCCTGGCCCCGGGTGCTGACGGGTGTGGCGTCCTTGTCTCGGCCACCGTTCTCGGTGTTCGTGCCGGTGCCGCCGGAGTGCTGGGAAGGGGCGGACGAGGCTGAGGCGTCGGTGTCGGCGATGCTGGCCGGCGCCGTCTCGGTGGCCGGGCCGCCGGTAGTGCCGGGGGTGGCGGGATCAGTTCCTGACGCCATGATGTCGTCCTCCTAGGCGACGCGGGTGTGCGCACAGGTGCAGTCCTTGGGAGGGCAGCTGCAGAACTCCTCACCGAACTTGGACTTGGGCTCTGGGCTGGCGTCTTTGACGCTGTCTTTGGCCTCCTCTTTGGCCTCGCGCTTGGCCTCACGCTTTGCCTTGAAGTCGGAAATTATCTTGGAGGCCGAGTTGCCCATGTCCAATGTCTGTTTGGCTGTTTTGATCTTCAGAGTACAGTACACTTGGGTTTCAGGGTTTCGGAACAGAGATTCGGGTTTCTTTGGTCTTCGGGACAGGGGTTGGACGTAATGGTCTTTGTAGCAGAAATCTCAATCTCTGTCAGGTCGCGGTGGTGGGTGAAGCGGCTTAGGGGGGTAGTTGGTTGCGGGAAGGAGGTGTTGTGAGAGGTAGTCTTGGTGTTGTAGGAAGGAAGAAGCCGAGGGTGACGGGGAAGGAGACAGAGCACACGCCGAGCACCCGCCTTATATACACACAAGGAGCACTCGCCTTTTTAACAAACAGCGTGCTCACCCAGCAGGCGGGCACCCGCCTATTTAGGTGCCAAGTAGTGCAAACAAGTAAACGAGTGCCTGCCTGATACACATGACGAGTACTCGCCCTATTCGCACAGACCTGGCACGAGGACAGGGTAACAAAGATCTAATATTCTGGTCAGGGGTGGCTAAAACCATAAGAGCTGAAAGAGGACAAGTGAGTATCTCACATTTGTGGCTCACATCTTGAGGAGAAGAAGGTGATAGGTAGTACGTGTCACTTGAATCTGAACAATGGCATTGCCAAGAAAGTGTGTTGTAATGGGGGGACGAAACCAGACGAAGGACGGCACGCAGGCACCACAGGAAAGGCCAAGGATGCAGAAATTCGCTGGTTCGTATGGTAAGTAAGAGGAGAAAATAATAATAACGCGGTTTTTTTTTTTTTTAATAAAAAAAAAGAAAGAAGAGGTGGAGGCCTGCGGCAGAGTTGAACCGGCACCTTGGCGATCGCTATGGCTCATGAAATGAAACAGCTTTATACCTGGCTGGTCGTGCCGTTCACACCCGATTAGTGAGGTATTTAACTCGGCAGGCCGAACTCGTACATGCTATCCACCACACACCAGCAGGCCATCCAAATGTGAAAACCGACAAATCAGACATGTACCACCACCAAACCTTAGACTTTTTATTTCATAAAGAACATAAATGAAATCTCACCACACATAGACCAAATACCCTGAGATCATCAATCAATTTCAGCAGCAGCCAAAAAGTAAAACAAATGTGATATAAGTGAGGTAAAGAAGCTGGAAAAGAAAAGGAAATGCCATCCGCAATCATTGTAGAAGTACACTAAAACTGCGCAGCTCTCGCCTGGGTACTCGACGACACAAGATCCCTCGCCAGTTGTGTAATCTTCTCCCACTTCTGCTCGGTCGAATACACGCTATCCATGTCCAACAACTTGCCCGGGTCTCTGAAGAAGCTCTCGACCTCCAGTCGCCGGTCCTTCTCCGTATACCCTGCGCTGACCCTGATGAGTGCCTCTTTCATAGCCGCAAACTGCTTCACCGCATGCAGTGAATCGACGCTGACCGCATTGGCATCTGCACTTCTCTTTCGATGCCAGTTGTATATCGCGCCAAGCCTCACGCAACTGATGATGAGTGCAGCCAGGCCCGCAGCTAGCGCCGTAGCAACCGAGGATCCCGTCTTGGGAATGTCGTCTTCCTCCTGGATTTTATCGCCCTCGCGTAGCTCCACATTATGCCCGGGCAAGATGAAGTCAACGCTACTCTGGTTGCCAGCCAAGCCATACATGCTGCCGTCGGCCTTGGCCGCACCAATCTTGAAGATGCTTTCCGATATGGTTGGCAGGCCAAAGGGGTAGTATAGCCCAAGCACCTGGTTGCTGGCGACACCAATATCGGGCGCAGAGCAAAATATGAGGATCTTGGCCTTGACGGCGCGCTCGAGCGCGGCTTGAAGACGGTTGATATCGGCCGCGTTGTTTTCGCGTTCGTCTTCGATGCGCTGCACCGTCCATGACATGGAGATGATGTCGAATTTGCGGTTGACAGCAAACTCTACTGCCTGTTTTTATGCAACTTGTCAGTAGCCAAGACTCGACTGCCTTGGGAGGTAGTGTAATTACTTACATCGGCAGCACTCTTCGCCGTGAACCTGGCCTTCTCGCCACCTTCCTGGCGGATCACATTCATTTTGCAGACGAATATCTTGACCGGCGGGCAGACCCGGCCTATCATGTACGCCATATACGTGCCATGACCCGTGGTCGACCCATGAAAAGGCCCGGGGGCCCCGCTGAGGTCGGGGTTCTCGTAGCCGCTATCAAAGCTTCTTCCGTTCTCGAGCTGTCCTGCAATGGCTCTGTGCATGAAGTTGGCGCCGTCATCCAGCAGTGCCACTTTCACGTCCCTTCGCAGCTCCTCGGGCAGGCTTTCGTGCGTAAGGTAGTCAGACGGGAACCCTGGCGGAGGACCGAGCCTGGAGATGCCGTCGGAAAATGTGTCCATTATCGTGAGCCATCTGTGAGTGTCGATTTGCCGCCTGCCGTCAAACTCCTTGGTCTGGATGCGGCCCTTTGGTCTTGATTTAAGAAGGTTACCGGGCTTGTGATATTCGACGTAGATGCCCCCGAGTCCCAATGCGTCTCGGCCATCTCGCAGTCGCGTCTTAAAGTCCTCGATGTTTACCTTGGTGCGGGATGCTGATTCGAGGCCGCTCTAGTACCAACTGTTAATACGAGCCAAACCCCGCCTTGTTCTCAATAGGGGATTAAACCAACCTGCGCCTGGCGCAGCTCAATTCTGCTCAAATATCTCAACTTCACAAGGCCATCTGGCTCACTCCACGATCTCAAGATGGCGTTATTTCCACTCCACCAAAGATGAAGCTCGCGGAGGTTCGAATCCCGGCACGCTTCCCATATCGTTTTCGGATCGAGGTCCACCTTGCGCCAGTCCAGAATCTCCACGTCAAATCGTAAGAGGGCCTGTTCGATAGCTTCATCGCTGTGGGGCGTCCATTTTTCATCATTGGCCTGGGCAATTCCTTTCTTGTCCTCCAAATCCCTGTCCTCGACAATGACTTTGATGATGTTTCTGACATTTTTCTTGTACAGCCAATCAAAGAACCTCACCATGTCCTTTCTCCCCGCCCCGGAATCTGCGGCGGCTTCGGAATGTCGCTGCCGAACCACCGTGGCGTCGAGCACGACTCTTTGGAAATCTACATACCGAAGGACCTCATCAAACACTAGCCCTTGGTAGCTTGCTTCGAAATCGGCAAAGTTGATTCTCTCCACATGTTTTGACGGCGTGGGCGGGAAGTCAAAGCATATGTTATTGTCTGTTACAAGTTAGTACGGGGAGATGGAGCCGAGTGGCTGAGTTGGCTTGCCTTCTTTATTGTCCCCAAACAGGAATGCTATGGCACAGTTATGTGTCCGGAGGGTCTGCCTTTTGTTGTTACCGGTGAGATTCTCTGCCTTCGAGCTTCCCGCTTCTGCTCTTGGTTCGAAGGTGGTGCGGAGGTAATGGAGCTTGAGTTTTTTGGCGATGGCATCCGCAAACTCTAGTGACGGCGTTTCGGCAGAGCTCTGAATCGTCTTGGAAGACCTTGCCGTCTTTGACGTGGTGGCGATCTTGGGGCGCTTAGGCTTCAAGCTGGCAGCTGCATCTGGGACTCCGGGATCGACAGACCCGGCGCTCAAGGGAGGGCCGGCCACGAGAGTCACCATGTGACGGGCCATGTCTGATGGAACTTGTTGCCGAGCCTCGTTGGCTTGGTAGGGTAAGCTTTGAGGGGGCCGTCCAAATTCCGCTGTTGGCGCTCGTGTCAGTTTGAAGCCGGGGGATGGTTCGGGGAATCGAGCATCATCTACAAGCTTCACTTTTGAAGTATCCTTCGAGCTCTCCCCAGTCGTCTTCCCATCTCGGCCCCTGGGGTTTAGACTATCATCGCGCTTTGCCTTTTCCACGCCGTCCCGCTGATGCAGGTCGAGATTCGTCCTTTTCACCGCAGCCGCTCGGTCCTTTTCCGAAGAGACCTTTGTGTCTGCTTCTGGCCGGCTGGGGTGAGCGCTTCCAGGTACAGCGTCTGAAGCCCCCCTCGCCACTATCGGAGTAGCTACCCTTTTCGCCTTATCTAAGGGTTTGCTAGACGTAACTTTCTTCTTTTCCGGTCGTTGAGACTCTTCCTTTTCGAACCTCCGTCGGCTATCAAAGTGATAGCGGTATGGTGAGAAGAGGTCGGGCTCACCCGTGAGTTCGTCAAACGCTTTGTCGCCACGACTGATGAGAGCGTTGACGATACCGACCTGCGAGCGAGTGCATCGGGCGTAGTCAACTGCGCGATGAAGAGGAGTGAGGCCCCTGAGATCCTTCGCGGCAAGTGTTTCCTCGGAAGCTTTTTCGATCAGCTGGATGACGACCTGGGGGATGAGGCGCTTCGGCCCCTTTGATATTACCGCGAGGTGTATGCAGTTCTCGTTGTTGTACCCAGATGAGGCGAGAGCTTTATTAAAAGGAACTTGCTCTATATCACTCTCGAGTACAGCCTTGATGAAGTCACGCCGTTCCTTGATGACGGCAACGAGAAGAGCGCCGCGGTTGGCATCGTCTGCCTCGTATAGCAGCTCGGGGAACTTCCCGGCGAGCGATTTGACAAGCCAGAGCGCGCGGGTATTTTCCCACTCCCAGCCGGAAGCCATTCTGTAAAGGAAGTTGCGGTTCTCAATGGGGACCAGCTTTTGTACTGCCTCGGTCTGGGGGGCCAGATAGCGGCGATATTTGGCAATGAACTGGAGCTGCCGCTCCTCGCTCTGCTCTAGGAGGTTTGGCTGTAGGAGCTGGTCCTGGATCTCCTTGACCTTGAACGGAATGTTATTGACGAGCTCGGCCTCGTCCTCATCGCCAGACTCCTCGTCGCCCAATTCACGCCCCTCCTCTTCCTCGTCCTCACCCCCTTCCTCCGAGCTTTCAGGCACATAGTCCGAGTCGCTTTCATCGTCCTCTTCTAGGTCGTGAGGCTGATCAGCAGCTGCTGGTTCTTGCATCACTCCTGAGCTCGCTCCAATGGCGGACATCTACGAGTGAAAGTCGGTTCGGGCTGTGGTGACGAATGAGAAAAATAATAATCCTGAAGTTGCCTAAAAAAAAAAAAGCTGGTGCTGATATTCCAAAGCGAAGCGGGAGCACGAATGCTCGAAGGGGTAGGGTGTCGAGATCTGAAGCTGAGACAGGCACAGGCACTGCCGTCGAAGGTTGTTCTCTGGCAACCAACGACCAACTCGCCACGACCGCTGCCGGGGATTGCCGGGGATTCATTCTCCAGGCGGAACGAATAATGCGCCGCAGACCACCATGCAGGATCCATATCCTTGCACTCGCTGGTGTGACCAACCCCTCAGTTCAGCCGCGCTATCCCAAGACTAGTGTAGTGCAGGTAGCACCCATTAAATGCATCGGCCGCAAGGGGGGGGGGGGGGGCCAAGCAGCCTCGTTGAAACGGTGCAATAGAATCTGCTAGACTACTAGTAGAGACAAAGAAAATGCTATAAGGGAGGGGGGTGGATGGTGTCGACTTCTCGCCTCAGCATTTCGACACTCATTAATGACTATGGCGGAAGAATACGACGAGAGGAGGTTTGGCGAGGACCTGGGGGCTATTGAGCTGCCTCTATTTCCCGACCTTGACGCGGCACTGGCTACTGGGGAGCTGCACACACAGAATGACCCGAACAATCCGTACCAGCGCGACAACATCATCGAGCGCAAGGGCCGGGTCGATATCCGCTGCGAGCACAAGGCCATTGTTCACGGCTTCTATTCGGACGATGTCGACGACCTGTGCACCCTCATCGTGCTCGGCTTCCGCTTCGACCCCAACGGCGTCGCGCGGCGCATCAAGGAAGCGCAGGTTGTCGTCAAGTTCGCAGCCATGGACAAGAACGCTGCGGATCCCGAGGTGCTCAACATGTATCCCAACGGTCAGTTCTTCTTTGAGCCGACGACGCAACACGAGACGCTGGTTCGGGGGGGTGGAGTGAGTGTTGGGGGGGGTGTAGCAGGGGTGATGGTGGGCGGAGAGCTCAAATTGGAGCACACCATCGATCGTGACACCGCAGACGCGACTGGTGTCAGAGGGTCCATCGACCTCCGCGGGCGCAACTGGGGCGCCAAGAACAGCGTATCGTGGACGCTGTGGGAGAACAAGAGCGCCAAGACGGGCGTGCTATCGTCCATGCCAGCGGCCATCCTGCTGAAGCGGCGGGACATGTGCCAGTTCAAGGCTACCATCACCATCAAGATTGCGGCCGATAGCAAGACCACGTTGGGCGCCGCCTTCAAGACAAACCCAAAGGACGACGACATTTGGTATGACCCTGAGAGGGGCCCCCAGGTTCAGATCAGCGATCGACCGCAGTCGTATGTGTTCGACGCTGACAATCTTGGCCAATTCGAGCTGCAATCGGTTGCCGCTGGTGTGCCATTTCATCCCACCCTGAAGGGAACGGAAACGCTGCAAGGAGTGGGAGGGGAAGGGGGGATGACCCAGGTCGGGTCGAGTCAGCACCTGCCCACACTAGCCTTGTTTGGTGAGAAGTGAAGGAAGGTGCGGGGATGGCAGGCGGGTCCACCTGAACAGCCAGGCAGCTTGGGAAGCTGACGCACTGGGGGCCGTGACAGGGGAAGGAGCGGAACATTCACCTGAGCCGCAGTTCCATAATTTCATTAGCAGGATCATCCCACTTCTCCACTGCCTGTGAATTGCTTCATCTTGTCCTTTGTAGGCATTAAGAATTTCTTTTTTTTGTGCCCGCAGCCTGTCTTGCTGCCCTGCACTCGCCATGGCGGACCCCGAGCCGGAGTCGGGACTCCAGACGCTGCTCACTCCCGACGAGAGCGTCAATGCCGACAGTTGGATCGAGTATGCGATTTTGCTTGATCTCAACCCAATAAATTTCACGTGCTGACTCTCTTCTAGTGTCATTGCACTGCACGGCTACGGTGGCTCCCAGACTAGCTCATGGACGCCTTCCTCAATATCCCTTGATGAACGCTTCAAACAGTGGTTCACCGGTGACTGGTACTCTAAAATCCGATTCTCCGCCTATGGCTATAGTTCTGCCGCCCTAGAGACCCAAGCTTTCACCCGCGATGCTTTTCGTGCTGAGGCTCTCCGCCTCCTAGACTACATTGTCACCCTCAGGGCCGGACGCGAGGAGCGTAGCATTCTCTTTTTTGCCCACGATATTGGCGCCACCGTCATAAAGGAGGTGATTACTGCCTCGGAGGCTGGGCTTCTGTTACCATGTCCTAACTTGAACCACCGCTTACATGCATTCTTCCTTCTAGGCGCTCAACATCGCCGCCTTTGGCAACGTAAGATATCAGGCAGTATACTTTTGTCTCCAGGGCTTGGTATGAACGTTCCTGTTCAAGTCTCAGCCGTGTCCACGGGGCTAACAGCCATCTCTCAGGTTTTTTTCGGCTGCCCGCATCGATGTGAGAGCGTTGGATCCCTGCGGGAAAGCTTTCTTCGACTCTTTGACATGGTTCAGCGAACGCCTTCCAGATATCCCATCGAGCTAGCTAAAAGTCTTGCTCAGGTTACGACCGAGATTAATTATGACTTTCTTGACACAAAATTGCAGTTTCAGACTCGTTCCATTGGCGTGTATACAACAAGAACAGATGGGGAGCAACACGTGAGTCAATAATTGTATATCCTCGGAGAGACTTGCTAATCGCGCTGGAAGGTCTTCGGTCAATACGAGACCACGGCCCCGCATAGCGAGGGCTTTGACTTCTCCCAAATCGGAGCCAATGTGTCGCACGCTGAGCTCACCACGTCTGGAGATCATCACACCCGAGTCGGCGAAGCCCTGGAATCTGTTTTCGCTCTCGCCCCAGACGAAAGACTCCCCTTTTACCATCCTCATACCGTTTCCCAGCCTACCCCTAGTGCGATAGCACGGATACGGGCCCCCCACCAGGACCTAGTGTTGACGAACTCGGCATTCCAAAACTGGAACAACAACAGCCTACGCCGTGTCCTGCTTGTCCACGAAGCCGACGACCCAGCAGGAACGGCGGCTTCTGTTGCACTCCACCTCTCACCAGATAGTCCATCAACGCCAAGGCCGGCATCCCAGGTTGTGTTTTCATTCGAATTTCGAGACTGGGATCAGCGCTGCAACTCGATTGAGTCTATGCTCTCCACCTTCCTATCTGCTACAGCCCATCTTTACACTCACCTTTATACCGACATGGTAACATATGGAGCTTACCTAGCAAAGACTTGGGCCCACGAGATTTTGTGGCAGAGGACTCAACGGACCATCCAATACATATCTGACCTGTCGGCTCATCAGATAGTATGGGTCCTAACCGACTTCACGGAGCATATCACCTCCTATGACTGGCTGATGGCAAGGTTGGCACCGATGGCGGCAGAGTCTGACCTCCGATTCAAACTAATTGTCATCAACCGAGAGTCTGCAACCCCTCAGACGCTAGCAGATCGCCGATTCGAACTCATTGGTGGCAACACCATCTCCAGGCCTGACGTCAAAGTCCAAGACGTGGACGAGAGTGCACCTCAGGCATTCACTGATGATGTTTTGGGCCTGGTCCTTGCGAGGCCGAGGCTTTACAGCTTGCAGGCTTTGTTATACCGTATCTTATCCCAGTGTCTTGATGGCGAGCTCAGGGACATATTAAGAGACTGGATCTGCGAGAGCACTGCTCATACACCCGCCCTCAAGCTGAAGCACGATCTGGATAATCTTTCGCCCGTGTCCCCGCAAAAGCTCCTTCAGCAAATTCTTGGTTCAACCATCAAAAAACCAGGAAGCGGAAACCAGGTGGCATGGGGCTTAGACCTTGTTTTACACGCATTCCGCCCGCTCACCATCCACGAGGTCGAAGACATTAATAATCTCCAATTTACAGATAGAGCATCGGCCATCCCAGCGCCGCAACCGGAAAATTGCAGTGTAGATTTGCAAGCTTTACGGGGCCTGGTCGTCATCAAACGTAACGAAATTCATTTCAGCCATCGCCAATTTCGAAGTCTCATACTGGCTGAAAAAGACAACAAGAACGTGGCATTCGGGGACGAAAAGAACGTGTCGGCCGCGCACGCACGTATCGCCACGCTGTGTCTGTCGTACTTATGCTCCTCGGAGGCGCAGGATCAAATGGCTCTTCGCCGCACCCACAAACCAAAGCCTGAATCCCGGCTTGACTTCTTGTCCTATGCTTCAAAGTACTGGCTCAAGCATGCTCGCCTTGCGGGAGGCGGATACACCGATAACTTGGCGCACATGGAAGACTTCCTCCGGAACAAGAGCGCCATTAACCACTGGGCAGATATATATTGGGCTCAATGCAATCAAGTCACCCGCACAGTCTTGCCAACGCCTATTGCTGTCATTGCCGAACATGGCCTTGACAAGATGCTGTCTTTCGTTCTGGACTTGTACCAGGATCTTCCGTCTTTTACCGAAGAAGCCGAATTCTTCTACGCTCTCGAATCAGCAGGACGAAACGGGCATCTGTCTGCTGTGTCCCGGTTGCTAGATTTGCCTGTGCCAGAAGGCCAGCAGCTTGGAGGAGTTCTTATGGCTTCCCTCGAGTCCCGCAACCAACAAGTGTCCGTCATGATTGCGGAAAAGGCAGTGGCTAGCACTGCCAAGCTTGATTCCGACTGTTTTTCCGCCGCTTCGTTGTTGGGCCTTGTTGACGTGCTGAAGTTTCTTCTGCCAAGCATTATTGACCAGGAGGCATACTTTGCAGTTCTGAGCCCGGCTGGGCGCTCAGGCCGCGTGGAGTCCATGAAGTTTCTCCTCGACGCTGTACCTGATATCACAAAGAAATGCGACTTTTCGGGCGCTGCGCTGGACATGGCTATATGGTATGGCCACGAGGAGTTCTTTGCTCAATTCGTTGATGACGAGTTTCACGCGCCGGCCGAGGATCACACACCAGCCGAGGATGTCAGCGACGAGCCTCCAAAAACTAGCACTCACGAGTCACGTCCAGAAGTTATTAAATTGGCCCTCGACAGCATGCTTGGCTCGGGACGCCCCGGAATACTGCGGATATTCCTTGACACTCTCTCGGCATCGGATAAAGATGGCCTCAAACCAATCCTCCGTGATAAACTGGAGCTGTATGTCCGATGGCGAAGAACGCTCTGCTGCAAAGAACTTCTCAGCGGCCAACTAGAGTTCATGCCTCTCGACGAAGTGAAATCCGAGGCTCAATCCCTATACAAGTTTGCCGTAGAGCAGAGTAACGGAGATACCTTCAGAGAGCTACTCGCCGTTGGCGGGCCACTGCTGGATATTTGGAGCGACCTATGGGAGGCCGCGACAAGGCGTGACGCGGTGGCGGCGGATCGTCTAGGAATCCTCCGGGTTCTTGCGGAACAAGGGTCTAGTATTTGGTCTCCAGAGGAATACCGCAGAATGTTGGGGAGCTCGCTGGAGGTGTCGGCCCGAGAAGGCAGAGAGGATGCCGTCTCATTTCTCATCGAGCAGGGAGCAGACCTCGAAGTGATAGGTCCATCGCCGACAGCACGAACACCGCTGGCCCAGGCCGCGTATTACAGCTTCACTGGCATCGCAAGTCGGCTCATCAAAGCAGGAGCAAACCTTGAAGCTGTTGAAGAGTCGAGTGGATGGACGCCATTGCACACAGCCTACGACTCTCCTGAGATCATCAGGCTTCTGCTCGACGCGGGCGCGAATATTAATGCCAGGGCTCGCGACGGCAAGACAGCATTATATTTGACGTGCTCGCAAAACAAACCAGAGTCAACCAAAGTCTATCTGGAGCACAACCCAGAGTTTGACATTCTTGTCCAAAAAGATACAGAACTGTCATGGGCTGTTTGGTATGAGAATGCGGTTACAGCCCAGAGGCTTCTCGATGCTGGTGCAAATCCCACTCGCTACGAAGCCAAGGACTTTTCGACGCCCCCGCTCCATTTGGCGGTCAGCAGGAATCACATTCAGATTATGAAGACATTGCTGATGTACGACATGCGAGTCGACGACAAAGACAATGAAGGCGACGGCCCGCTCGCGTGGGTAAGCATCAAGACCACCGTCCCCGTTGTCAAGATGCTCATCAACCGTGGCGCGCCTGTGAACGATGCCAACGATATCAAACAAACGCCGCTGTCCAGAGCTGTGGCGATTGGCAACCTCGAAGTAGCTGCGTACTATCTTTCCCTTGGCGCGGATGTGAACGCGGATATCGGGAAGTCGTGTAGCCCGTTGCATGTGGCCGGTGGCAGCACAGTAACCCGAAGCCTAGAGATGGCCAAGCTCCTCGTCGAGAAGGGAGCAGACATCAATCACGCGGGCGGCAACACGGTTAATGGAACTGTATTTCAGGTGGCATGTCTGGGAAACAAGGATACTACGCAGGACATCCTGCACTTTTTTCTTGACCATCCCAAGTTCAACCCAACACAGGGCAGCATATGGTGGGGCCCCAACATCAACGTCGCCTGCTTGGCAAGGGATTTGTCGATTGTCGAAAAGCTCATAGAGCGAGGTGCGCGGGTGGATGACGAAGAAAGAGCCGGGAGACGTCCGATCCACTTCGCGCTCTACCGGACCATTCCCTATGCCGAGCTCCTCGTGAGCAAAGGAGCAGACCTATTTGCGGTGGATAAGATGGGCCGGGGGCCGCTCCACGTTGCCGTGATGAGCGGCCGTCTAGATCTCGTGAAATACGTCCTTGATAAGCGGCCGGAGCTGGCCAACCAGCGTGATAGCGATGGCTGGACGCCTTTGTTATGGTCGTTGCGCACTATCGACCGTTGGGAGTCTGAAACCAGCCAATTAGCATCCATCGTTGAAGAACTGCTCAGCCGCGGGGCAAGCAAGCTAGTCGAAGGTGAAGGGATTGACAGGAAGTGGACGCCATTCAAGATTGCCCGCTATCACGGGCACAGTGACGACATCGTCAAGCTCGTCACGCCCGGCGAAGAGGAACTTGACAGCTTAGAGAGCAAAGCGAAGGGGTTCTGGAAGTTCAGCATTCAGAGCGATACCAAGAAGGCAAAGCGAATTGATGGGTACTGTGATGTTTGCTTGTTGGTAAGTGATCCATGGGATCTCTGCATATTGTCCTTTCTGCGCGGGGTAGCCCCGTGAGCCAGGAAATGTTGTACTAACGCTGCATCCTGTTTCTTCAGACTACTTTTGGGATCCAGTATAGCTGCACTACCTGCGTAGGCTTCTGGCTCTGCTTCAAATGCTACCGCTCGAAAAAGCTGGTGCATCCGCCCCACGACTTCGATACCTCGGATCTAGCCAACGAATATGAGGAGGTCTCTGAGAATGCATCTACCAAATCTTCCCATGACGAAGCTGGCGCAGATGAGGATGCAGATACAAACGTGGGTGAAGAAAAGGGTGCGAAGGAGGAAGGCGATGATGAGGTTGAGTCTGATGACGGGGAAGAAAGCGAGGAGGGGAGCGACGAAGAGGAGGAGGAGGAGGAAGGGAGCGACGAAGGGGAATAAAGGGGCACTCAGTTAAGGGGCTAAGTGGTAAAATATTGAAGACATTATATGGAGGTACTATCTGTCATGTAGCTTTCGATATAAGCCGTTATCTACCCATGGAATCATTCCCCACGCCATCGTATATGCTCGCGCAGAATGCTTCAGTCGCTACAAAGGAAAACAAGCAAATTCTTAGGCGCACAGGGTCAGAGTGACGTCCTTCTGGGCGGTGCACGTCTTGACCTGGCTACCAGCGGGAGGGGTGCCGTTGGGCCACTCGATGGTAGGGCAAGTCGCTTCGGCGCTGGCCTCGACAATCTTCTTGCCGGGGAAGACGTCGCCGAAGACGGTGCTGAGGTCGTACCAGACCTTGTCGCCGTCGAGGCTGTAGGCGTAGATGAGCTCGGGCGCGCCCGTGTACAGTCCGTCGGGGGCCTTGGTGATCTTGAGCGCCTTGCCGCCCGTCACGGGGTCGCGGGTGAACTGCTCGGAGTAGCTGCCGCCAAGGGCGGCCAGGGTGAAGGGCCCCGAGACGGCCTGGCCGACGGACCAGAGGGTCACGGCCGTGTCGCACTTGTTGACGACACGGGCGTTGCCGATGGCTGAGACGAGGGGCGCCGCGGCAGCCAGGGCGAGGAGCAGGGCGTTGCTGAGCATTTTGGAGTATGAGTAGATGGTAGTCGGTATGGAACAATTGTGGTTGTTGATAAACTGTTAAGGCTGCTGCTCGTGTGCTTGATGATGATTTGAGACGATGGTTTGAGAGGATAAAAACTTCAACTTACAGGAGAGAGATGAGGTGGTTATATACTCTATGTAATGCATCTGAACGGTAGTACTCACCTTTGCACACAGCTCTTACTGGTGGCAACCACCTGATCAAGCCAATATCGTGAGTTACGATGGTGGTGTACGTTTGCTATGATGAAGCGTTCCTTTGCACTCTCAAAATAGTAAAGAGGAGTCGATCTGGTCGGGTGGCCTGCGCAGGAACCGAGGGATGTGTCAGTACCGCCGACAGGCCACAGCACAGCCAACCCAAACGGGCCGACGAAATACGAGCTTTACAACCCGGTCGTGTGAGCTGAAGCTGCCTCCCGAGCGTCATAGATCAGACGGTAATAGGATCAGTATTCATCGTATTAGACATCGTTACGAATTGCGGGGAATCCCCCCTCGCGGCTGTTGCATCCGTGAGGTACTATAGTTGGGTACATGGCAACCTCACCGGCACTTGATTACCCGCTATTCATTGTAGTACGGGTTTCTCACTGGTGATCCTACCCTCTTGTGGAGCACCGGACACATACCTTAATAAAGTCAGATGTTTACCTGCAAGAAACAAGCTGAAGACTGGACGAGTCGAGATTAGCCGAACTACAAATAGCGGCCTGGCCTTTTTCAGGTCGCCTGATCCGCTCTTTCCACTTTTGCTTCCTCTTGAACACGAGCAAAGCGGTATTTGTCGCAGTGTCGACTACGACCCAGGATTCTTGGCGGACTAACAAACACTCTTAGTGACGTGGTAGCAGTGGCTCCGCAAACATGTCACTAGTGGCAACTTCCAGATTTTACTTCTAATTCTCGTCAGGTCGAATGTCATTAAAAAAGTCACCCGTGGTAGTGATGTGACTCCATCACTCCGATAGCCCTTCCACAATGGCAACTTCCCTGTCATAGCTAGTACCCAGATGGCGCGCCAAAGCGTCGCAAGCGTCGTGAACCAAATATTTTCCAACCTTGTGGATACTGATGATAGATTTGCATTAGCAATGATCCAAAGAGGGCAAAGGCCCAAGCTAACGCACCCAGCCAAGGCAAGGATTGAATGTGTAGCGCCCGGGTACACTCTGCTTTCGACTCGGGCTCCCAGCCCCTCGAGAGTGGCCGCATACTTGATGGCTTCTGGCGCAAGGAGGTCGCATTCAGCGATTCCGATGAAGCTGTCGGGGCTTCCTCCGAGGAGCTCAGTCGGGGCAAAACACGGCGATGCCTCCCAGTTCATCCTTTCAGACCCATCTGTGCCCTGGAAGTACTTCTGACGATACCACTCCATCCTCCCAGGGGTGAGGAATGGCGAGTGCTTGGCTGTTGACCATGCTGACTCGGTTGTTGCCGTGTTGTCGATGACGGGGCAAATAAGCAGTTGGAAACACGGCTTGGGGATGGTGGTTTGATCAGAGTCCTTCAGTATCTTCAGGCCAACACTGGCTGCAAGGCCACCTCCACTAGGAGTTCAAACTTGTCAGCTTCATGGAATCTGTGTAGTATACGAGACAGGACGGGCCATACGCCGATGTGCCACCTATAGCCAAGCGCGAGGTGTCAATGGATAGAGTTTCAGCATTCTCGGGGCTAGTGGCCCATTCGAAGCCACGAAAGGCATCCTTGATGGCCGCGGGATAGGGGTGCTCTGGCGCGTGTCGGTAGTTGACTGTGACGACGACGCACTGCACGTCTTTGCTACCTGGTCAACATAATAGAGGTAGTCAAATATCAAGGCCCACTCACATTTGCAGGCATGCGCCAAGAAGCCGTTCTCGCTATCGAGCCCGCCGTTTACCCAGCCGCCGCCATGGTACCAAACCAAGCATGGCCATCCCTCTACGGGAGCATCCCCGGCGGGCACAAAAACCCGAATCTGGAAGTCTTCGACGTCCTGATCGTAAACCTTGCCTACGTCGACCGTCCTCTGGACGGCAAAAGCTAACGCAGACGGTCGGCTCCTCGACTCGGGGGTCCACGA
The DNA here is from genome assembly GCA_033439745.1 of Lasiosphaeria hispida. Classification (NCBI taxonomy): domain Eukaryota; kingdom Fungi; phylum Ascomycota; class Sordariomycetes; order Sordariales; family Lasiosphaeriaceae; genus Lasiosphaeria; species Lasiosphaeria hispida. Next base: position 2,850,553 of record JAUIQD010000002.1, on the reverse strand, counting down.
GGTGTCCAACTCAAGCGGTTGTATGTATTGAACTTTAGCATCGTGCAACTCGACATATTCGGGGTCGAGCTTGTCCCGAATGGAGGGGTGCAGAGGCTGAAAAGATACTTTCGCCATTTTTTGTTTTGAGATTGCTGTCAGGTTCGTGATGTGTGGGCATGTGGATTGAGGGGATTGAGGGAGGGGAAGGAGCACAAGAGACTGCCCGAAATTGCCCGTGGGTGTCGACGAAATATCGGTGCATAAATAAGCGTTGGAAGGGCCCGCTCATGGCATAAGTATGTATTGCTGGTGCAAACGTGCATAACCTTACAAAGGGGAGGGTTTTGATAGGTGCCAGTGGTTTCAGCAAGAGTAATCTCGCATGCAAGTTGCCGATTTCACGAGACAAGGCTCCAAGTGATGCATTTTTTCTCTCTGGATTTGCAACATTTTGGAGATTTACAAAAGTCCGCATTCGCCTTCCGCCTCCTTCATGGCCGCTTTTGACCCACCCGAGCAGACTCAATGTCTTGGCCGAAAATACCAAGCTTCTCAAGTAATTCCGCACTTATATCACCACTTGCAGGCTGCTTCCGTCATCCCAGGTGTAGCCGGTACCTCAAACACGGCTGCTTGTATGCGACGAGCAAGATGGTCAATGTATGTCATCAACAGGGCCGAGGCAAGAGCAGCGAAGACGACCAACAAACGCCCAAGAAGTTAGCTTGGCCGTGGTAGCTTAGACGGCAAGCCCATCGGAAAAGAGATTACTGCATCTTTAGCACATGCCCCTCAGGTCATCCTGGTAAATGTGGAGTTTGCTTTCACGGCCCGATCTGAAAAGGCTGTCCAGCTGCTTCTGGATATTATTCAGGGGGCAAGTTTTAGAACAGGGGAACAGCATTTGTCTTGAGCTGCAGAATATTGAAACCGTGACCATCGTTGGTGGTCACGGTATCAACATGCTATGGTTACATGTTATTGGGAGGTGGTCCAGAAACGTGTCGACTCGGTCAAAAAAACATTGCATGACGTATTGCACAACATGGACAGAATATTATCGCACCCACCCCAACCGAGACCAGTTTCCATCCCTCCGCGGTACCAGCATGCAGGTCAGACTCAAATGAAAAAGAAATTCCAGGGTTTGCTCCCATCAGATGGACTCCACCTCAAGCATTTACGGGGCGGCAGGATGCGACAATTGCCTTGGGCATGTAGACCGTGAGACAGACAGGGCACTCAAGACCGGTTCCTGAACTGATGTGGCACTCGGGCAGACGAAGCTTTTTGTGGGTCATGAGAAATCGAATCATGGCCTTCTGCCGTTTGCGAAGGACGACCAACTTGTCGAGCGAGCATTCGAGCATGTCCTCCCACTCTTCTTCATCACTCCAGTAATCTCCCAAGGCCATACGGGCTTCATTTCTATCGGCACTGGAAGAGTCGGGTAGTTAGCGACCAAGATTAGAAAATCTGTATGGAAGTCGTGAACATCAGTGTAACTTACAAGATGTCGCCCGCCCGTTCGGTATCAATCCAGATCGCATCTATAGCTGCTTGCTGTTGGTCGGTGATGTACAAAGCAGGCGCCTGTCGCTGGCAGATGATATCGGGCCACACGCAGTTCGGTAGGAAAGGGCAATAGGTGAAAGTCTTCCCATCCACCATGGGTTGGCCGTTCAAGTCCTCAATAACTTGAAAGCCCAGGTTCTTCAAGAACATCTTCTCTGAGCTGTTGAATTCGGGATCTTGAGCGAACATCTTGACAGTGAATCTGTTCTTCTCTTGGACTAAAGGTGTTGAACGCAAACTGTTAGCAGGGGGCGAGCTTGAAAGGTAAGTAGTTACTTACTCTGCTCCACAATGGTCAAGAAAGCAGCGAGCTGGTTGAGGGACCTCTCGCTATGCATGGTGGGGTCTCCACACGGGCAAATGTTGCTGAAGCTTCCCAGCCCAAAAGCCATGGCCTTTGTAATTGCCCATCCTGCGGGGGGAGTCTTCGATTTGAGGAGATCGGCCATTCTCTTGTGGCAGTCGCTCTTCTGATACTCAGCCTTGCGAATGAGAAACTGGGCATGGAGAGCCTCGGGGGTGTAGTCTTTCTTGATGGGCGGTCCCTCATTATTGTCATCAAGGCAAGGGCAATCGTCGCCATGCGAATCTTGGGCGCCCGAATCGTTTTCAAGCTCCTCCTTGACTGTCGGTTCCTCATCTGGCTTGTTTCCTTCCATTGCGTCGGCAACGTTACTAGCCTCAGCCTCGGCCGGCACTTGGCAGACTTCCTGTCTGGCAGCCATGCTTGAATTTGGACTGGTTTCTGGTGTTCGTTGTGGCAAATAAATAGGTGTGGATCGGGCGATGAAACGTACAGGCAATCAAAATATGGAATTACTGGTTTCTCAGCTGCAGATTGAACAAAATGATATGGAATGATAGACTTGAAAGAAGGATGAAAATTGCCTTGAGGGGATAAGTAAGGTAAGTTCTTGCTAGACCGGACGAGGTGGGGAGTGACCTGGTCGAGTGATACTCCTTAGTGGGCTGCTCTTTCCTTATATAGGGCTTATATCCTCGCTGTGACTGGTGCCTCAGGTACCTACCTACACAAGGACTTCAAGTTATGCGGATCAGGCCCGGGTCACGACATTACCCACAGGAAGTTTCTTTGAAAACGAGGTATTGATGCGTCACAACCCATCGCACTCGTTTGCGCTCTGCGCAGTGGGCAGTTGGTCGGGACCTGGGATGGAAAGCACTGCTGGCTTGGGACCAGCGGTGAAATCAACATGTGATCTGTGGAATTGCTGGCATGTTTAGATGTCTGCAGTCTTCCGTCTCAGAGTGTTGGAAGAGACAAAGTCAGACAGCTTGACTTTTGTTTGTTTGAATCACTATACGGTCTGGCAAAGGCCATCGAGCAGGACCTAAACCAGAATTTCGTGCATTAGACAAGTGTGGCCTGAATGTATACATTATAATATCCACATTTAGACAAAGAACGAACAGCGGACCTATGGGAAGCCGAAGTACCAGGGTTCAAGTTCTTGCTGGTGCTCCCGTTGTTTTCGCTCGATTGGCTCTGGAGAGGCCCATTTGCCACAACAGCCCTACAATCTGGCAAGGCAGTAGTCGCTGGGATGCGATGAGGCTCATATAGCAATTTTGTATCTGTGGCTTCTGCAATCACAACTCCGAGTCCAGGCTTACAAGAGAGCCTGTTGAGGTTGCAAGTTGTACGAGACACTGCTTAGGTAAGAAAACGAACCCAGAATCCCCCTAGTTACCTCTCCGAGATTAGTAAAGTCTTGTTTCGCTCTTCTCATTGCGACACTACCAGACAGAAGCTTTGGAGATGTGCGTTGTGATGGTATCATTGAAGATATCTACCGCTTTGTATTGCGCTGATTGCCACACTTAAACAGTGACAGTGGCTTGGACCATGTTTTCGACCCAGTCAAAAGTGGACCCTACACGCATGCGACTTGAAAATTCTGCCAGCCAACTCCGCCTGAATTTTGGATGCTCGCCGAAAGTCCCACCAAGTAGGGCATTGGGACACTTTGGATCCTTCGACACCATATTTTTCGATACTTTCGCCGTCATTCCCCCCGGAAGCTTTTTGGAAGCGCTTCACCATCGCATCCGCAGCATGGAGGCCCCAGCATCAGAGCGCACAGCGCACAGCGCAGAGAACATCGACCCCGCCCCCACCATTGCGACTTCTGTCATCGAGTCGCCCGCACCGCCGGCATCAACCAAGCCAGTCCACTCTCTGATTTTGGACGCCAATGCCATTATCAAGAATGATCCAGCTGTATCAACCTTGATTGCCCGGGCAGAGGAGCTTTACACAATCCCGGCTGTCGTCTCCGAGAGTGTGTTGTTCGCCGCGAGCGCATAGTAACTGGACGCTAATTTGAAACCCCAGTCCGCGACGAGGCAACACGATCCCGATTCGAAACCACCTTATTGCCATTCCTGACGCTCCGGAGTCCTCGACCAGAGTCCGTTGTGTTTGTCACAAATTTTGCGCGCCGAACTGGAGACCTCTCAGTCCTCTCCAAGCCCGATTTGCACCTACTTGCTTTGACATATGAGCTGGAGTTGGAGAGAAATGGTGGTGACGTAGGTTCCCTTTACGGCTGCGTAGTTTTTCCTGGGAAATGGCTGACCTTTTTGGCATATGCTAGTGGAGACTGAGGCGGGAGCCGACCCAAAAGCGCGTGAATGGGGCACCCCCTGGGAGAGCAAGCGAGAAGCAAGTAGAGAGCACCAACGAGACAGAAGACCCCTCGGTAGCAGAACAGCCAGTCCCCGAGATCGCTGACGAGGCGAACGATGCTGCACCGGACACCCTACCCGAAGGGAGAATCGGAACCGAGGTGTCCCAAGAACAAGAAGCAGCGGAGACAGTCGTGGAGCAGCTTAAAGAGCTCGATCTCAGCACCCAACAGAATGAGGATGATGCTGTTCACGATGTTGAAATCGATGAGGAATCCTCGGAGGAGGACGATGGCCATGGAAAATGGATAAGTGCGTCCCGCCAGGTGCTCACCATGCCTCATATCGGGCGTATGATACTGTAGAGACCTAGACACTGACGCCTCTCTAGCACCGAGCAATATCATGAAGCACCGAGCTCGTGAAAATGCCGGGGCGACGCCACAAGCGATCCAACGGACGCTTCAGGCCGCTTTGATCACATCTGACATGGCAATGAGGAATGTTGCCTTGAGGATAAACCTGAAGTAAGCATTCTCCATCTGCGCGCAAGACTCCGCTGACGCTCGACCGCAGCCTTCTCGACACTGGATTTTCGCGCATCACCTTCCTCAAGACATGGGTTCTCCGGTGCCACGGTTGCTGGAAGGTGTGCAAGGACATGACCAAGCAGTTTTGCCCGTCCTGCGGCCAAGCAACCTTGACGCGGGTGTCATGCAGCACTGACTCAGCGGGCAATTTCACCCTTCACTTGAAGAAAAACTTCCAATACAATAACCGCGGCAACGTGTACAGCATCCCTAAGCCAACACACGGCACTGCCAGCGGCAAGAACGCCATGGTGAAGGGAGGGGGCAAGAATGGTTGGGGAAAGGAGCTCATCCTCACCGAGGACCAGAAGGAGTACACCAAGAAGGCCGAAGAGGACCGCCGGACAAGGGTCCGGGACCTTATGGATGACGACTATCTGCCCAGTATTTTGACTGGTGCGAGAAACTCGGGTCAAGGTAAGATCAAGGTGGGTGCAGGCCGCAGCGTCAACGGAAAGAAGAAGAGGTGATCTGGGGGCTTGGGGCAGCATGCAAGCGGTCATAGACGAGATACCAATAGACAAAATTGACTGAAGCCATGGCATTTATGCATGTCCGATATAACTGCCCTTTAACGTCCATTGGAAAAACAAACGACGCCAACCGATCAAGTCCAACCCCAAAAGTAAACGCCAACCCTATTGTCTTGCATCCACGACGCACTTGATCCCGTAGCAAGGCGCCTAGCTGGGGTATATCAACCATCCTCCGCAGGGCCGGCGCCGAGTTCCGAGTCCGCCATCTTGGTCGAACTGGGTTGCCAATAGCCCCTCCCTTTTATTCTCTCGTTCGTTTGTCTGACATCGGCGTGCCATGGGCAAATCCACTCGCAGGCCGACATGATATGAGCGAAGCGCGACGCGGCGTTAAACAAGCCTTTCCTTCCTAGTTCCGTGAAATTTGTCTCTCAACTTATTGACCTGCCTCTGTGAACCACAACGTCAGCACACAGCCAAGAGGATAGGCCATGAGGGTCCGGAAGTTACGCACTTTTCTGCGTCAACAGAAGACCGAAACGCCTGCGCAGAGTGATGCGGTGTCGCGACCACTTGTCGTCGGGGGAGAAGCGCGCAGGGTGTGCCGACTTGGTGACCTGGCCGTCGAGGACCTTCTTGAGGGTGTATTGGCGGCCAGCGGTGGCGCTGGTGCGGTTGGTATCGGGAAGGAACATCAGATGCATCTTGGCGGCTAGTGGGTTGAGTTGGCAGTGGGATTTTGGTGTTGGTGGCTCTGAATGTAGGAGTTCTTCGTCAGTCGCGATCGGTGGTTGCTCGAATGGGTTTTGGAAATTTTTCGGCCACTGGACCATTGGACAAAAAATTGAGGTTCCACTTCAAAACTAAGAGCATCCACTAACTAATGCTTAATGTATCCCGTTTGGGGAATATGTGGGGCTGCGCCTTGGCCTACCAATGCTTGCCCAACCTGTGCTAACTCAAGCCCGCTTCAATCGCCCTTGCCATTCAGAGCAACGGTCCTGACGTGACAACAACTGAAGCTGTGGAATACGGAGTAAGTCATGACGCGGTAAAACCATGGAGCGGTAAACTATGCGACAAAGATACGGATTCTCAACCTCACACAGTGTCTCCTTTTTCACCAGCGCAAAAAACAATCTCAGGCGTGGTTCCATTGCGCTTATCAACAAGCACCATCATATACTCATCTCAGGTGAAAGCTACAAAAAAATACAGTAAATAGAAACAAGACAACGTCCGCATCTTACAACAGGTCCATATCCCACCATATACAACCTACAAGAGCCATGGAAATCCAGATCAAACCCGACCCCCCGCAGCGTCCCTAGCGCCAAGTCATCACTCGTTGTCGCGTTGACTTCAGCACTTGTGCTCCTTCGGCTCCTTCGGTTGAGCTGCATCCGCGGCCAAAGTGTCATCTCCATCTTCGCTTCTGTTGACCGCAGTCTCGCGATCCCACCTCCCATCATCACTAGTCGACTCCGGGGCGATAGGCAGGCCGTTCTCATCGACATTGCATCCAGTAGCACCAACACAGGTCATAAACCACCGCTGCTCTGGTACCGATCCAAACCTCTGCATACCAGGCTGGGGTGCGTTGAGTGGCGCGATCACCTTTTCACCCGTTGGAGGTGGCGATGTAGGCGGCATCGCAGGCATTGGCGGCATCGCGACGTACTCACGCGTTCCGACTGGGTCCGCCGCCGTCGCCATGCAAATGAAGCACGGCGGGTGGGTTGCAATCGAGCCGTTGAAGTTCACTTGGCGAAAGCAAACTGCACCCTGGTTGAAGTGGCCGCAGTCAGGCGTAGCGCGGCAGGCGATGCACGATGTGGGCGGCATGGGCCTGTCAAAGTAGGGCTCGGCGCCTGGCACCAGGTCGGCATCACAGTCGGAGATGCCAAAGTGCCGGGGTGCGTATGACGGGACCGCCGAGCGCCGGTGGCGGTGCGAAGAGATGGGCTCGCGGCTGGGCTCGGATTGGATCCACCCGTCGTCAACGACATATTGGACGCAGGGTCGGCGGGGAAGAGCATCATAGTAGGGCGATGGGCTCCTCGAAAGCGGCGGAGGGCTGCTTCTGGCTACTGAAGGTCGCCCTCTGACGACGTACCTTCCAACTGGGGGCGGTGGCGTATAAGACGCCGGAGGCATTGGGACACTCGGGGGGGCTGGATCCGGGTGATGGGTTCTAGTGGCACCATCCCACTCCCATCTCCGTGGTTCTTGGCGTCCAAAATCGGGCTCGGATACTTGTGAGTGGCCCCGATAAGCTCGGTATGAGGGGGGCGGCTGGCGATTTCCCCTTCGTCCCTCCTCTCGTCTCATGCGCTCCTCGCGTGCCCTGTGGCGGGCTTCTGCTCGGTCCGAGTACAACCAGGGGTTCTCGAAAGCACCAAACCTGACGAGGCTGTTTCCCTCTTTAGAGGCACTGGTCTGGCTCCCTCGGATGATAAAAAGGTAATCGAGCAGCTCAGGAGCGTCAAAGCTGTTGTTTCTCCAGAAGCGGAGCTTATGACGTTTCGCTTCCGACATTTCGGCGCTCGCAAATCGGTGGCGCTCCCGTGTGTGCATAGCGACCACGGTCCATGTCCTCTTGCGATAGGGAGTTGATGATTCCCGGCTTCTAGCCCCAAGCAAATCCGTGATAACCTCCTGGACGATGAAGGGAAGCTTGCGGCATCTCTCGTCGAGGTCCTGCTCATACGTCTTCGTCTTCCCACCGAGGTGCCGAGATGACCAGCCCCGCCGGTGCTTGGTCTGGAAGTCTTCGAGTGCGCGCAGGTGCATGTTTGCGAGATCCTCTTGCTCGAAGTATGACTGGTTCACATCTGGCTCTCCCAGTCTGTACGAACCAAAGTTGATGCCGAGGAGTGTCCGGCTGAACTTCACGCCTGCCAGCACATTCATGGGCTGGCGGACGCTCCAAGCCTCGTATACAGGCGTTTGCCCCTGGTCTTTGTCGAGGCGGCTTGGAAATAGATAAGCAAAGGTACGGGGATGGCGCAACAGAGCATTGAGGACATACAATACAGGAAGCCCCCGCCGCCGTTCGGCTGGCATGCCATCATAATCCGAGTCATCGGAACGGCTGTAAACACTGTCGGTATTGCGATACACTGTTCCCTCTTCGTCGAAAGGGTTGCCGTTCAATGGTGGGTGGCTCCCACCTGCGGGTCTGTCGTCGTGCAAAGCCATCGCGAAGGGACGAGCAATCGGCGGCGCGGCGTGGGAGATGGATGGGTTCAACAGGGACAAAAACGCAGTTTTCAAGATGCACGCTTCGATTCTACAGATTCCAAGGGATGGAGTTCGGGGAGGTGCTGGGGGCATCCCATTTATCTCCTGGGACGAATGGACATGGGGAAGGGACCAAAGGCGACCGCAGCAAGACTCACAGGGCTGCATCCGGCAGTGCACCGTCCATCCCACCTAATAATGCCCATACTCAACCAGGGCAGGTGGGAGGCAGATGGAATTGTTAGTGCCTCGGTGCCTGCAGTCTGGCGTCTGCCCCAATACGGTTCCATCCATCGAATCAGTGCTCCAATCCCCTTTCAGCACCAGCCAACCGGCGAGCGATTTCTGGGAAGGCTGCCTCGCAAAACGCACAACATCTCGCGCGCCAGCTTTGCGGTTCGCATCAACGCCGCTGATTGGAGACGGCCGGTCTGCGAGGAAGAGGCCAACACGCAGAGTCATGCTGCAGCGGCCGCCAACCCACGATTAGAAGCGGGAGGCCGTTTGAGCTGCTGCGCATTTAGTGGACGCTTGGGGAGGCGAAGCTGTGTGTGCCTGGACGGGTGCCTGAAACGACCTGGATTCTCGCCCCCCGCTCGATTTTGGATTCTGGTGCTCCCCGTTGGTGCGGGGAATGACGGGAACCTCTCAGCCCCCCCCAGTCACGGTGAGCGGCGCTTAATCCATCTCACCGAGCGAGCGCTCCGGGGCGCCGTCTCCAGTTTTGCTTTTTTGGAGTGTCCCAGAGAAAGGATTCCGTTCCCTGAGCCCGGCCTGCCGCATCGGCCTCGGCGTGTGACGCCCCGTACCGGCGGGACGGGCCGCAGCTCTTCACCCATCTTGGCCACCACATCTCTTTGTTCTTGAGATTTTTTATGGGTTTCTTTGCCTCTAGTTTTTGCGGTCTTGCTTCTAGTCCAGAGCCACAATTCAGCATGGTCTTATCAAGTCGGCGTCGGCCAAAATAGCCTCCCTATCTTTACGCTATTGTGCTGTTCGCATTTGAAATGCAGCATGCCTCTGCTGCCCGCGGAATAGACTGCCAGAACGAAAATCACCCGAATAAAAAAACCGTATGGGAGAGAGCAACGCGACATTTGGCGGGCAAGCATTGGGGGGCAGCGAGACCCTGAAAGTACGGCTTGCACCTTGCTCGATGTGGTGCGCCGAACGTTTGGAGCAAGGCAAGAACCAGGCAATTCAGGCAAGGGCGGGCGTGTAGGTCCAGGAGTTGATTGCGTGCCCTCCCTTGCCCCCTAAGGTATCTAAATTGTGCCTTCCCGGCGAAGGTCCCCACCAAAGTTGATAAAACGGGCACGGCAGCGTGGTCCAATCAGTGAGTCTCAAACCGTGATTGGGGACTTGCTTTGCAGGTGGAAAAGTAGAGCGGGGCAGCCAGCTCTCCAGACCAGCTCCATTTCCTTTTCCTGAATTTGAACAACAGAACTGAAGGATGGAGACTCATCGCGCTAGTATCTGAAAATCCGATCAGTATCTTTTTGTTGTCCTCTGAAGCGGGCGCTCATGAGGTACGCATGCGCCACATTGCCTATAGCTCTTTTCCATGCTTCGAATTGCAAAGCCTTGGTAAGTCCCCGCAGCCCTCCCTGTTCTAACGCCATGAATCGACGGGCTCCCACCACCACGATCACCAACGAACACAAGGCTGTAGAATTGGACGTGCTGATTGGTGGCACATATTCTCCAGCTGAAGAGCTCGGCACACATTCCTTCATCTCTTACATGGCGGGGAAATTACACTTGGGACCCGGGCACTGCCTTGACCGACAGCTGCTGCAAATTGTATGGAAACAAGTGAATGACAGCAGTCTTCAGCTGAATCCACACTGCCGGCTGTGCAAAAACACCATGGTAGATAAGACTGAGACTACTCCCAAAAAATTGAACCAAAAGCTGTGGTTCAGTTTGCACTTCTTTTCGTCAATCCCCAAAGCGCAACAGGAGTTGGCTTGGGGAACGTTTTGCTCCCTTTTCCTGCGGGCTCCGGTTTCTCACCCAGTTACACGAACAGACCTCGATCATCTCCCGCAAACCAGGCAAACCAAGGTCTAGATCTATTTTCAGCATGGACAGGAGTGCCCTCTGCTCCACCCCCACAAAAGAAGGCTTCGGTAGGGACTGTCTCTTCTCAACTATGGCCTTTTGTTCCGGAGGCCTCGTCGCCTTACAACTGGACTGTGATGGCTCTGCATGGCTTCTGCAGCGCTGGACCTACGCTCTCGGGTCTCCATCACGGCTAAGTGTGTCACTGTCGCCAAACCGATGAATCTCGATCTGCCAACATCAACGTCAACGGGGCAGCCTTCCGCCTTCTTGTTCGCGCACCAAGGACTGCTTGCCCAATATCATACATCGTGGGTAGAACCCCTCTTGTTCACCAAGTGGTAGCCCACAGTTGCCCTTCCACTCCCTCGCCAGCTGCCTTCACACAATACGCGATCGCGATTGGAGCTTTGGGCTAACCCGTCCATTACACCAGATACCGCAGGCAATGCAGTCCGCTCGTTTACGGTGCGGATTTCGGTCAAGCCTAGGGTCGGCTTCGCACCACCTGGATTCTACCAATCCGGTAGTTGTACTTTGCATGCAGCAAGAACTGGTGTCCGATGTAGGCACTTTGGTTACCTCCACACCTACATGATCTAGGTCCCGCCGTGTAATGCCGTGGAAGATAGGGACCTAATGAAAGATTGGGTGGCGTCATCTTGTCAGGAAGTCGAGTGTTATTCTAGCGGGCAGCTGTGCCAGCACCAAGCACAAAACCCTCGGCGTCTCTCCGATCACAACCATGGAGCACTATCACCCCCATCCCTACCTTCCTAGCCTTCCGCCAGCTCCTCGGCCAGACCAGCAACATCAAGATGGCATATAACTATGATGAGCTCAACGAGAAGTACTGCGTGCTCCCTAGTCCTTCGGATTGCGAGCCTCAATTCCAGCCCCGCCCATCTTCATCTCACATAGAAAGAGACTCGTCTTTCAAGTGAGTATGCTCAGCCGACTTGGACTGTCCATGATGCTGATCGCTGCCAGATACCAAGATAATCCTGCGCAGTATCATTCACACCGTAGCCAGAGCCCTGCTTCACCCTGCGACGAGTGCTCGCCTGAGCTGCACAAAATTCACCAGTGCCTTGACACCCTATCCAAGCAGTTGCAAGATTTGCAAAGCCAACGCTGCTCTTGCGCTCGGCGACCTCCCGCTAGCCCGTCTCAGCCCCCCTCCGGCGGGAAGTGTTCGTGGTGCAGCAAAGCGAAGGCTGCTGTCGGCGGTTGGCTGAAGAAGAGGGCGTCTCTCAAGCTTGGGAAAAGTCTCCGCAGGAGGCAGTCTGAAAGAGACCTTTCCGCAGACTCCGTCGGCTCGTTCGAGTCTAGCGAATCCCGTGGCTCTTCCGATTCCTTCAACGGCCAATCCTCCCTCAGTCCCGAGGGGCCGTCTGGCGCCAAGGAACTGCTAGGGAACGGATTACAGGAAATGCCAACGATTTCGGCGATGGTTGCAGGCGAGCTTCACGATTCCGACGCTGCCATCTGGGAACTGGATGCTACCGTGACTGGTAGCTGGCACACTGGCATGCCCATTGCGCCCTGCCGTCCCACCATACTCTCTCAGCCCGTCGAGCTCTCGGGGCAATCACCCATGCTCCTGCCAAAGGATACGTTTGGCCCAAGCTCAATAACGCCAACACAGTTCGCATCCTATGTCCCCGTCGCGGTCAGCCCAGTTACGCCTGAAAGGTCTTCAACTGATGTCTCTATGTGGAGTGGTACATCTGTTTCCCTAGGTGACCACTCGTTTGTTTCACCACAGTCTTCATTCTCGACCAACTCTGCGACGAGCCTGTCTCAAATATCCACCAATCCATCTCAATTAGATCCTGGTGTTCCGTGGTTTGCCGACGATACCAGCGCTTCCCCAGGGGGCATTGACGACGAGGGCACAAATGACTTGCCTCCTTGGGAAGTGACTCAAGGTGTAGAGATTGTTAGCACCCAGATTTCGGAAGCCACGGCCTTCGGTTCCTTCATTGAGGGGGTAGACTGTGCTGGTAGTACAATATCGCGATGGTCTGGGCAGAGCCTTGCCGTTCCCTGTACCTCACAACCCTTCATTGGCTCATACTCCAGCTCAATATCGGCAACCTCAGTCCCTACCAGTTCCGTGCAAGGTGTCCCTACTTGGGGAGGCAGATTCGGAAGGCCCTTGGACAACGCTTCATATCTTCCATTGGGGGATCATTGCATCGCTCAAGGTGGTCCCTCACCCTGGGGGTTTCCTCAACCGCTGAAACTTGCCAACGCGAACAAGACGATAGACAGTAGCTCGCATCACCTTTCTTCAGCTCATCCCCCAACTATCCACACCAGTGGAGAGCAGTACGCCACCAATCTGGCGACTCAAGGCGCGACATTACCACCTTTCGCCCCCACGGGCTCGTATTACCAGATCTCCCCTGTATCCAGGAACCCGCCCATCCGACTACCACAGCCCGAAGCAATAGCGACTAGAGAATGGGGATTAAGACCGAACATCCAGGCCGGCACGGAGATTGGGCGATTCCACGAGGGAGCAAACTTCGGTGGGTCTCCACCCCGGCCGCCACAATTATCGGGGAACTCGCCGACAGCCCATGAGGGGGCTGGCACCAAGGTAAGAGGCTTGGAGCGGTTTCGACACGGGCAGCCCACGCACTGCGTGCCCTGCAACAAGTCGTTCCACGGGCCAGGCCAGCAGAAGAAGCTGGACAAACACGAGAGGACGGACAGGCATTGGCGAAAAACGCGGCAGGAGACGAGTGGAAGGTCGCGGTGGCACTGTGGGCGGCGTAACCAGGACGGTTCTTTGTGCAAAAAGGGCTACAACCGCGCCGATAACTTGACGCAGCATCACAGGAAGCGTCATGGGCCCGATGGACCATGATAAAGTGAGGCTGGCAGCATAGGACTGGCGGCATATGACGAAGAGAAGGCGTCGCGGAACTCAGGGGGTGTCATGTGGGGTTTTGGTCACCGGGGGCTGGCCTCGGGGGATTGGAACAGCCAGGCGAGCTCGAAAGTCAATCCGGATGCGTAGAGTTCAGGGCGTGCGGAGTCTTCAGAAAGGGCTGAGGGATTGATTGCTCATGGCTAAAACCGTTGATGGATTCGGGCTGCGGGGTTTCTGGGCGTTCGCGGTAGTAGATTTGGAAGACGTTCCCGATGATGATGGAACATGAAAGCTTCCCAGTCTACGTCATATGCTGGCTGCTAGATATTGGACACGTGTACATAATTAGGAAATTGCCCGCCAAGGGCTAATATTGAGCAGATTTTTCTGACATAGACCCGTAGCCACATGCTGCCGTAGTTCTCGTGCTGTTTTCGACCAGACACTGGGTCTCGAATGGCGGGCGGCAGGCACCCGCTGTGGCCTTGAGGCTCTGGGGGAGCGAATAGCCCTTGTTTGGCGACAAGCCAATCGGACGCCATGTTTTGGCTGTGTGTACTGCGCAACGGGTATTTCCAGGTCCAACTTGAGGTCTTGTAGCTGATCATGACTGAACTTTGAAGCAAGAGCACAGTCAAAATCTTTAACCGAACTAGGCACAAGGAAATAAGAAGCGCGGCAAAATCGAGACTGTCGCGTAGGTAAGGTCACGCTATGGCGATCTTGAGAAGCAGTACGGTAGGGTGTCAACGGTCCAATGGGCGTTTCAAGTCCTGTTGTTGTTGCCCCTTTTCTCCGCATGATGTGGGCTCTCCGCCAAGTTGGCAGGGGAAAAAACAGTGACTCGTGCTCATGCTGCCTCGCGATCGAGGGACATTAACACTACCTTGGGGGAGGAAGAAAATCTACTTACGTAGATAGGATGCTTATAGTTGGGTCTAATCGAGGAACTGGATCACGCAGGAGCCGCTTGGAACCTGCAGCCATTGTGCTGCTGTTCTGTTGAGGCATTGACTTTCACGGCGCCGCCCGACTTGTCGAAGTCATTCGATATGACGCAGGTGATCAACGCCAACGAGGTGCCAACCGAAGTTGGCTGCTGGATAGCGACCTGGATAGCGATCGAGGGTGAATTCGCATATAATATTCGGCTCACAGTACCCGAATCAGTTCCAGGTCACCACTTCCTTTGCTGGAAGATCGTGACCTCTAGTGGTTCTCGACACAGTCGTGTCGCTTCCGGCCTGGCACCATTGCCAGTGTACCAGCTACCCAGAAGAGCTCCGTCTTCCTTATTGTAACGCAACAGCAACATGGACGTGGCCGGCGAATGCGTTGATTCGGAAACACAGGACAGCATTGATAAGACTGTTTCCGATCGGTGCGGCCTATCACTCACTCTTCGTTATTCCTTTCGCCTATTCAGACTTCAGGACGATTGACCCTCTAAATATAGGAGCCCCGAGCCATCAATCTCGGAATCCCCAACACAGGCACCCTCACCAAACCTTGAGCCGGCTCTCCCCATCATCCCGACTGCCTCCCCAACCGAGACGTCGGACCGAAACCTAACACGCCTAAACCAGCAACTCATCCAGCTGCCGCTCGCTCCGGGCCCCGCGCCGCGAGCCACTGAGCCGGCCGCGAACACCCCGGCGTTACCGAGCTCCGACCGGATCAGAGTGCCCCGCGTCCGCTGGACACAAGATGACTTTGAGCCTTCCAACTGGACTTTTGAGACAGCCATCGACGAGCTGAGCGGTCCCGGGGTGGTCGAGGCCATGGCGGAGAACCAAGGGCGCAGATACTTTTGGTCCAGCGACGGCCGGCTCGACATGATGATGGAGCGCATCGACCCAAGAGACCCCAGCCCCAGGCCCGCGCCCCTGCTCCGGTGGCCGGAGCAGAGCGACTATGCTAATGGGAACCCGATCTTCGACATGTTTTTTGGGAACGATCTGGACGGCGTGGCCGAGGGTGTGAGACGGGCCGCGAGAGCGGTCGAGGGGCTGGCCTTCCCTGCGCACGCTGCGTGAAGGCAAGGGGGGGCCAAGCACGGGAGGGGGAGGACTGGATTTTCATTTGTCAAGTGAAGAGTACCAACGTGGGTGGTGGATGGCATGTATGGTGGAAGGAGCCAAGGGCTCACCAAAACATGCCAGGGGACAAGGTATGCATACCCCCCGCATTTGCAACGACATGGAGGACGGCGGAACTTGTGATGGCACAGGATGGGATGACGATGTGGTATGAAACGAATGGGATGAAGAATATGGAGGGCGATGATGTTTGGCAAAACATGAGATGGGTTGATGAGGGAATGAGATTATTAGGGCCTGAGAAAAAGCCGAGGATGACCTTGTGATGCGAAATGATGAGATGCTTGGGAAGGCATAAGACGCATAAGACAAACAGCATTCGCAGCAAACAGTAATTATAATACTATAATTTACGCTAATCTTTTTGCGGTACTCACTACTTCTTCTCTCGTTCTTGCGAATCCACACATGCCACCAATCTGGGTGAACGCGGAACCGTCGAAGTCGAAGTAATCGTTATAATCTCGTCGGCCGTCACCATGATGATAACACTGACGAGTCGGTGGTGGTTGTGAGACTGGGACGCGGCTGGTTCAGGTCCGGGGACGCCGTGGAGTGCAGCGCATTGTGCCAGGTTGAGATTCCATGTAAGGTACAAAAGAAGGTTCGCGGGCTGCTGCAAGCAATGGTAATAGAAGCCGTCGGAAACATGACACCTTGGATTGCAATGGAACTTTGTGAGTGCCAGAGAGCCTTGGCACACTGGGTGGGCCCCGAGGGAGCTGCGAACACAAATGCCACGGACTCATGCCCACACATCCTTCCACTGCGGGTACCCGGCGACGGTCTTTCCTTTTAGCCCTACGAGCAAGTATTTTAGTCTGAACTTAATTTCTGGATTTCCCATCAAGTTGCTAGGCACACATGACTACCTTTCTCCCCACCTCGACCAAAATTGGCTTGACAAGTCCTTTACCCCAATGCTCTTAGGAAGAGATGCGGCCGACTCTTCGTGGCTCTTGGACTCGCTGCTCACATCCAAACCAGATTGGTGACACAATGCCACGTCATGTCCTCACTTCCATCCCCAGACAGAATAGCCTTCAGCCGCAAGATACTCACGATAACCACACGACTAGTTCACTAGTTCGGAGAAGCCGGTCAGGACCATTGCAATACTCGCAACCTGCCTGCCGCCCTGATGAGCGACATCCCGATCTTCTGCATCGACGGCATGCGCAGTGGCCATAGCATCTAAATTGGCAGCAGAAAGATCAGTCGCGTAGCCTTGGGCTACGAAGGGCGGGTAAACATCCACAAAAGAGCCCGGACCGTATGGCCCCAGAGCGCTTCAATTGGACGTGATGGTAACACGAGTCCTCGAGATTGATGAATCATCATGCCAGTCAAAATTTAGCGCTTAATTGAGACCATCCGAAGGTCGGTAGTACGGAAGACTAAGGTCGCAGTGCCTAATAGCTATACGAGTCCTTCAGAAAGCTGCTCAGATGACATCGCCGGGAATTTACAGGTGATTAGTCCATGTCACACCAGTAGCGTGTACTCGGATATGTTGCCGTTTCCTACTTCCCGAGGGAAAAACTCAAAGATAAATGTCGTGTTCTTGCCAGACGCGATAACAGAGTCTACTACTGCCCTTGTCAGTATGACCCGGTTGTTATCAAAATTCCAATGGCTATTGTAAGTCTGCACTCTTGATTAGCGAAATCCCTCCCCTACCGTCGTTGTTACGCAACTGCGGCATCTTCGATAAAGAGGAAAACTGGTGGGAATACATACCCCTCGACCCTTCTGAAGTTCCGGTAACCACTGGGTCCAATCATCAACCAGGTACGCCCCGTCGACACTGGCAGCTATTTTGACGGCAGCCACCCTGTGAAGACCCCTCCACTCAATAGGGATCCCGAGCTCCGACCCAGAGGGCACATCCCTAGCAAGCGAGGAGGTAGAAGCCAATAGCGGGACGCGCCACTGCACGAGCTCGATCTGGGACGGGACGCCGGACGAGAACCTCACAGTCACATTGGCCTTGGTGCCAGGCTCCACGAGGGCTCCGAGATAGCGCGAAAGAAACGACTGCTTCAGAGTCACGCTCGACCCGGCGATGGTGTAGTCCCGCCTTTCTTCCAGCACGGTCTCGCCCACGGCCAGCGACTTGAACGTGTTCCCGTTCAGGATGAACGGCAAGGTCCGGTCTCCGACATCGATGCCCGCCCGGTTGAAAACATAAGCAGAGGTTTCCTGCCTTGTTGCAGAGGCGTCGACGGTGCTGTCGGCGAGCGAGTTGGCCACTCCCTTGACCGCTGCCATGGTGATATCGACAGCCAGCCTGTCCCGCCACAGCCCGGTGGCGCGGTTGAGGTTGTCTTCGCCGTTATCCCACATGGCAGTAGTGATGCTGAGAGATTGGCACGTGCGAACGACGTGGTCGAACCATTTCCACCGCGCCGCGGGCTCGAGGTGTGTTTGCGCGGCCTGGAATTCACCTAGAAGAATCGGAACATCGGTGAAGTTGTTGCGCACGATCGCGAGATCCGCGGCCACGGCTGCCTTGTCGGCTTCGGAGCCCCAGACGGTTTTTCCCCTGCATCAATCCCGTCAGTGCATGTCACTTCTCGCTGTGATACATTCTGCGCAAGCAAGGATATACGGGGAGGGTGAAATACCATACGCCAAAAATGAAGTCATCTACACAGGTTAGCGAGCCCAGGGCCAAGAACATCAGAGGTTCCATCATCCAAGGCTGACTTACAAGGCGAGTAGTAATGAAACTGAATCGCCCACGGATTTGTCATGTTAGTCGGCCGCCTGAAGAAGTGCACCTTGTCGGCGCCCATACCCGGACCCGAAAGCGTCACCACCCTCTTGGCATTGAAACCGCCCGAGTCGGCGAGCGCCTTGAGAAATAAATCATTGAGCTTGTTGAGGTTGTCCGCATCGGCAGCGCTGTTTCCTGGCGCCTCGTTGATAGGCTCGAGAGCGACAAGCGACGACTTGCACGCCAGCGTCTTCCCGATCTGCAGCCACGAGGCGTAGAATCTTTCTTGAATTTGAGTCTGGTTGGCATTGGACTTTGTAACGTCGGCCCACGCCCAAGAATCTTGACGCCCGCTCGCATTAGATTATTCCGCGACTGGGATAAGTATAGCGGAGGGCATACCGTGATGGATGTTAGTGATGGCATATAGCCCCCTGGATGTCGCCATGTCGACGACGTCTGATACACGCTGCAGCCAGGTGGGGTTGATCTTCCATTCTGGAGAGCCGCTGATGAAATGCTCGGTGTAGGTCACTGGAAGCGTGAAGCATCAGTGCCATATCTACTTACATGTCCTCACTCGGCAACGGGCTGTCTTACCTGGGATCCGAACAGACTTGTATCCCGATGCTTTGACCGTGTCGAGCGTCGATCCTTGAAGCGGTGGGTTATTCCAAGATCCTTCGTTTGGAAGGGCATCCAGAGTGTTGCCAACGTTCCAGCCGGGGTTTGCGGCGCTGATCCACTCCTGGGCAGAGATTAATTCAAATTGGCTGCCGGAAGGGCAAGAGACACCGCAGGCAGTCCGCTATGGCCAACCAATGTTAGACAAGAACCATCACAAGACTTGAGTTTTGAAGTAACAAACCTTCTTTGAGCCGCCCAGGCCCTGCAGTGACCCAGCAGCTACCGAGTCGACTGCAGCAATTGCCAGTGCAGTTGCCGTCTGGAGTTTCATTTTGCCTATGACAAAAGCTTTGTCTCGCAGGTGAAAATCGGGAAGTTTGTGACGCCTTGCAAGCTACACCCACTTCATTATAAAGTGGCAGAAGAAAGCTGCCTCGGTAGACGTCCTCGGATTATGGGCCTCCACACGGTGACCACGGGTCAGTGGCAAGCGAACTGGCCGTATGATCCATAGGAAAGAGCCAATTGAGTGGCCTAGTATTATTTGGCGAGGTCGTATAACCGTCTCTTTTCAGCCGCCGCAGGGTGATGTTGCGGTGGCATTGGATCGCTTCTAGCCCGGCTTCCCTCCCCCCGATTCAGCCGATGCCCCCAAGCGAGGACACTCGCGAGTATCTAGTCGGGGTTTCGCAACAGGTATTGAATGCTCGAGGCTCAAACTTACCTGACGAGTCGATTTTAACGATTCTTAAGTCTTCATAAAGTATAAACAAGCGTTGCTCGGGATAGGGGCAACTAGATGCAGTAGATATCATGGTGGTGAACATGGCACAAAACATTTACAGGGGGGGACTTTTCCAATTCCAACCATGAGCAATTTGACCTCAACACACATCGTATCGTCAAAATCAGCAATGGGCATGCGAGCAGGCCGGTATTTTGAATTCCATTTTTCGAGCATTAGCTTGAGTTGATATTGACACCCCAAGCGGGACTCAAAGTTTCTTGCATAGTCTTGTCCCATACTCAATCTGCTCCCACGCCTCGGTGCCCGGCGTCGAGACGGCATAAAACACGCCGTTGGGATCCCACTTCTGCCTCGCCTTCAGCAGCGCCGGGTAATTGGTACCCCAGAACGCCGTCTGCCAGTTGGGCTGGAACGGATCCGCCTCGTTGACGTAGGCGGCGCCGTTTGGTGCGGCAGCCCGAAGGGCTCCGTCAATAACATACGTCAGTGTCTTCTGGGCGGCCGCCTTGTCGACAAGCGAGGCGCTACCCGAAAGGGGCAGGACGGTGATGAGCTTGTCGACAACGTTGCGGAAGCGGGGGTTGATGGCGCTCTTGCTCCACTCCTTCTGCGGCAGGCCATGACCGGCGTTCCACATGTGGCCAACCATGATGCCGCCGTTGGCGATGACCGTCTTGAAAGCCTCAATGATGGCCGTGTGGTTGTTGAGCGCATCCTGTTTAGCA
This sequence comes from Lasiosphaeria hispida, assembly GCA_033439745.1. NCBI lineage: Eukaryota > Fungi > Ascomycota > Sordariomycetes > Sordariales > Lasiosphaeriaceae > Lasiosphaeria > Lasiosphaeria hispida. The sequence continues at coordinate 2,830,172 of JAUIQD010000002.1, read as the reverse complement.
ATGGTCCAACCCCCTGTGAGGGCTGATTGGCCGGCGCTTTCAGCCTCAAACAGGTCAAGGTAAAGATCATAGAAGGTGGTGTAGGTCTTTGTATTCGTATCATAGCGGACGCCAAGGGCATTGAGGTCGTCGAACAGGGGCTTCACGATGGCTTGGAGCTCGGTAGTGGTCTTGCCAATGCCGACGATCGGGTGCACGCGCAAGAGCGGGCCGAGAACTTCATAGTAGACGTAGAGGCCGTTGTCGACAAAGTGTGTGCTGTAGCCATGGAATATGGTGATGGCCTCCCAGAGCAGCGTTGAGTTGGTCGTGTGACTCGGGTTGATCTCGATATTGATGCCCGTACTGGCGAGGTCGTCAAAGGTTTTGTAAGTCGCCGAAACGATGACGGCGAAAGACGCCGGTCCACCGCCCCTCAAAGCCCAGAACAAATCCGAGTTGGTCTTCTCATCAGCAGTCCGGAGCTCGCCGTCCGCAGTGACAACCTTGAACTCGAGGGCAGTGTCGGCCAGAAAACCCTCGCGGTTGGTCCACGGGCCGTGGCCACCTCCTTGGGGAAGACCTCCGGCGATACCGACAGTCTGTCGAAAAGGTTAGCACAGGTTCATCGAGTGGGCAGCGGCCGACGGCTAGCTTACAGCACACTCCCCGGTGACCATGATTCTCGGCGGGTCGACATTGTGCAGCCGCTTTAGCGCATTGATTGCCTGTACACCTGCGCCCACCGTGATAGCAGGCCCGTCATAAGCTCCGGCGCCATTCCACGTGTTGGAGAGCGAGATTTCCTGGAAGCTGTGCGTGTTGATGACAAGGGCGCCCCAACCGACGCTCCGGCCGAGGAAATCATGGCCGGTGTTGCGCACAACCAATCGCAGGTTGTTGTCTCTGGCGAAGTTAATGCCGGCCTGGATATGCCCGACAGTCTTGGCTGTGAGGTACAGGACGGGGTAATAGCCCAGGGTGCATGAGTCCGAGGGGTTTGCCGTAGGTCTGCAGGTATCGTTGGTGAAGTAGGACCACAATCCGGCGGTGGGGAGATCAATCCTTTAGCAGTCGAGGAACATCAGTACACTATCTAGGGATGACAAGAAGTGGGGGGGGCCTACTGGAACTGTTCGTTAGGGAAGTTGGTGGTGATGTTGGCACACTGGGCGGCGTTGTATGTGTTGATGTTACCCAATGGCCCTTGGAAGGTGTTGTAGCAGGGGGCGGACGGAGGGGTGTTGACACGCAGAGTCCCGCCGACCGTGTTGTTGAACGTTTGCCAATCCCGTGTGCTTGGCCAGCACGAGTCGCCCGGAAAGCATTTGCAGGCGTAGTTAGACCCTTGCCATTTCTTGCTCACCCACTTCCCATAGGGTTTGGTGGGTAGGCCGGGAGAACCGAACGGTGACGTTGTCTCAACCCCGGCAGCTGCTATGCCGTGGGCGAGCAAGAGAGCGCCGCCCAGGACGTTCACAACAGTGCTTTTCATGGTCAAGGTGTTACTAAACGAGTGTACTGGTAGCCACCGCAACCAAAGCTCAACACGGGAGGCAAGAGATAGGGGTGTAGAGAGAAAGATGCCCGTGCCATTTTAGACGGCCCTAGGAGCGGGCGCCATGTTTAAGAACGGCCAGCGAGACCAGGTCGTCGCCCGGGAACCCATCGCGGGAACGATTGGAAAGGAGACGATGCAAGGCGATGCAGAGGGATGCAGGCTGTCTCCATTCTGCGGCGGGGGACTCCCGGCATGACATGATGGTTCCTGATGCGATGCGACCCAGAGTTGTGGCTATTACGGTGCAGATTTATACAAATTGGGCCATGGAGGATTCCGGGAGATGGGCCGTCCCGGGCCAAGACGCCATACCCATCAGCCAGAAGACGGGGGGGGGGGCGTAATGCCTGGTACTTCGTAGTGGGAAGGCGCCCCAAGGTGCCTTCGAGGATTGGATGTCTCCAAGGATACCTTGGCCGCTGGGCCTCGGCCATCGCCCCGAAGTTGGTTCGAGTCGCGGTGATGCGGGGCAGCTTGCGGGCAGCCAGTGAGAACAAGGTCCGAATTCGACAAAGCGACAATGCGAGAACACAGGTTGCGTGGTAGTGATGTGACGCAATGTCGTGTGCAGCTCTTGGGTATTGGTATTGAATGCATGAGAAATTTGCCGAGGCGATTGGAGGGCTCGGCACTGCGACAAGGTAGCTTGATGCGGCAATGTTTCCTTCAAGACATTGTCCTCCCTTCATGCAGCTTGTTTCTTGTTGGGCGAAGGGTGAGAGGGAGCTACTGACTGCTCTGGGGGAAGCCCCAATTTGTGCGGGGAAATCCCCAATGCCTTGAGAAAAGGGTGGCTCGGATCGTGCAAGCGATCGGATTAGTTTCTAATGCAAGCAACCTAACAAAACAAGCGACGAGTCGCCTGCGGCTCCAAATTGCTTTTCAACCACCACACGTCACAATTGGCCAGCATTCCGGATCGCGGCTCGACGACTTTTCTAGAAACCCTAACCTTCAGTGCCTATAAGAATTACCATTGCCGCCGACAATGGAAAAAGGCTTGAGGCTGCTCATGCTCGCCAATTCGAACGTGTTTTTTTACTCGGCATGTCTCCCGCGACTTTTGACCCCCATGATCCGCTCCCATGCGAGCCAAGCACAAGAGTAAGATGACGACAAGCATAACAATGCCTTTCCTTGGCGTCCCGGACGAGCGATTCCAGATCGGGAGGCGCAGTTTTTGCATTACGGCAGGCGATAAACAAGACCAGGCATTGACACAAGCAAGGTAGATCATTGATAGAGGGAAGCGATTTGGTCTCCCGTCTACCAGCACGGGCTCCCGCCTCTGGTGATCACGACAAACCACAGCTTTGGGCCCATTAAGGCTTTTATCACACGTCAGTCGCACTTCGCGAATGAAATGGCGAACAAGATATGTACACAACCTGAGGAAACAATTCTAGATGTGCCGGATGATATGTGGTGTAACATTCTCAGCTCGAACAATTTCGTAGTCTAGCTGATTTTCCAGGGAGTCACAGCTAGACTTGGCTGCCAATTGCAGAGACAACATACTGCGAGGTCGCGGCCACGGACTCTAACACCGACACAACAACGTTGGTGCCACAACCTCTACTACTAAAAAGCGGCATATCCACATCCTCGGATCCACGTGTCTCCACTGCCCACCCTGTGCCATCAAATCCGATACGACAGCTCACCGACACGGCTGCAGATGAAATGAAGGATGGCGACAGTGCATCACCCTACACGGGCGCCCCCGGGCTCATCATCCTACCCACATCAAATTCCCCTTTATTAGCACTTCTCGAGCAGCGTAGGTAGCGCCGCGGTATGGAGAACCGTTCAACAAGAGGCGCTTTAATTAGACATCGTCGCACAAGGCGTTCAGCACGGGTCCGTCGGACTCAATATGTGTACTACGTAGTGGTATTTGGTCAATTTCACGATGAATACCTACTGTCGTACCCTTGATGATGGCTTATTATCGTGCGATGCCGGGTGTAGTCAGGGGCGCTATCACCCCAACTCGTGCCAGCGATAAACCAGCAGTATTTATATCAGTGTAAATGTTCATCGCCGTCGTACCTTTGTCGCAATTTTTGTCTCAGATTCTGTGTACAGGAGAATGGGATATCGGAAAGCAGCACAGTATCCGATGTCGCCACAGCACGGTCTTCGGGGCTTTTTAGGTGCGACATATATATAGCATAGAACCCGTTGCTTTTCCGAAAAACCCCCTCAGTTCCAGGACCACCAAGCCAATGTGCTACTACGTGAAAACATCAACAGCATTGCCTCAGAATGGGTCTTTACGATAAACTGCCAGAAGACCTCATCGAGGTTGATGTTATAATTGCGGGAGGTAAGTCCCCCTTACAATGACCGGCTGGCAAGCTCGTTCAGCAGCCTAACTCAACATAGGGGGTACCGCAGGATGCATCGTTGCAGGGCGTCTTGCGGCTGCCGAGCCTACATTGTCAATCTTGGTTATCGAGGGCGGCACTAACAACCAAGATTTCCCCAGTGTTGTGGTTCCACTGTTCTTTGCGAATAACTTGAACCCACAAACCAAGTCCGCCATTTTCTACCCGAGTAATAAAGCCAGGCAGCTCGCTGACAGAGAGCTCATTGTGCCATCTGGTGGAATTCTGGGCGGAGGCTCATCAATCAATTTCATGATGTATTAATTATGCGGTTATAATCCTCCTTGGTGTTGTGGAGGGATCCTAATCGTGAATCGCAGGTACACTCGAGCCCAGCGCTCCGACTACGACTCGTGGAAGACGCCGGGCTGGTCAGCCAACGAATTGTGGCCATATCTAAAGAAAGTACTACATACCTAGCACCCCCTGAATTCTGGGCACGATGCTGATTGACAAAGCTGGAAACCTACCACGGTCCGGGAGATGCCACACACCACGGCTTCGATGGCCCAGTCCATATTTCAGGTGGCACGCTGCGGGTGAAGAGCATTGAAGACGACTTCCTTCGAGCAGCCCATACCGTGGGTTATCCCGAGATCCATGACCTTCAGAACCTCGACAGCAACAACGGATTCCAGCGATGGCTTCGGTACGTGTCACCCAACGGCGAGCGCCAAGACACTGCCCACACATACGTCCATCCCCTGCTCGAGGATGGGCAACACCCCAATCTCCACGTTTTGGTCGAACACCAAGTGGTTCGAGTCCTATTCGACGATGAACAACGGGCGTGTGGTGTCGAGTTTTCGCCTAATCCCACCCACCAAGCAGTCGCGGAAGACAAGAAACAAACAGTCCGAGCCCGCAAACTAGTTGTTGTTTCTTGCGGGGGCTGCGGTTCGGCATCAGTGCTTGAGCGTTCGGGAGTCGGCAACCCTGCAGTCCTGGAGAAAGCCGGCGTCCCGGTCATAGCAGCTGTGCCAGGTGTGGGACACGACTATCAGGACCACAACCTGAGCATCAATACCTACAGGACCTCGCTGACGCCCGAAGATACAGCTGACGCGTATTTGAGTCAGCGACTGCCTGCGGAGGAGATGGTTGAGAAGCAGCACCCCATGCTCGGGTGGAACGGAATCGACATTTCGTCAAAGCTACGTCCGACGGATGCGGCGGTGGCTGCCCTGGGTCCCGAGTTCAAGGCCGCTTGGGACAAAGATTACAGGCCCAAACCCAACCGGCCTCTGATGTTGACTGCCTTAAAGGCCGGGTGAGTCCCAGCGAGAAACCCCTCGAAGCACGAAACGTCATATATTGGGCTAACCACTTTTTGCCAGATACTTCGGCGACATCACCCTCGTCCCACCCATCCAATACGTTGCCATCGCCAACTACTCGGCCTACCCCTACTCACGTGGGCACATCCACATCACGGGGCCATCGCTATCCGACCGGCTCGACTTCGACGTCGGCTTCTTCACCGACAGGGGTGATTTTGACATCAAAATGCTAATCTGGGCGTATAAAAACGCGCGCGAAATCCTCCGACGGACCACCTTCTACCGCGGCGAGGTGGCCCAAGGCCATCCGCGCTTCCCGGAAGGATCCAAGGCTGCTTGCGCGCAGCTTGACGAGAGTCTCTTCCAGGCGGATCGGGCGGAGGTCCAGGATCTCGAGTACACGGCCGAGGATGACCAGGCGATTGAGCAGTTCATGCGGGAGACGGTGGAGACGACGTGGCACTCGCTTGGGACGTGCAAGATGGCGCCGAGGGCCGAGATGGGCGTGGTGGATAAGGACTTGAACGTGTATGGGGTGCGGGGGTTGAAGGTTGTCGACTTGAGCATCGCGCCCGAGAATGTGGGGGCCAATACCAACAATACGGCGCTGGTAATTGGGGAGAAAGGCGCGGACATCATTGCTAAGGAGCTTGGCATCGTCTTGTCGTCCGGGCCGTTGAAGGGCTGACAGTGGTGTGACTCGGTGATTTCTCGGGTTGGTATGGTCCATATTTGAAGTACTCTTAAAGTGTCGTTGTTCAAATTTGTCTCTTGTTTCTCACATATGGCGTGTTGTTGGCGCCACTCTCCTCGAGTGACCGTGGCTTGTCTAGGTGCATTCTAACAGATCTGCGGGGTGAGCTAAGGAAACGGACAGCCCGCTCAGTAGAGACTACCAACGCAGGTAAACGTTGAAGATAAATAAATGCATCTAATCAATGGGATTGGTCTTTCATCGCCCCGTGCCGGTGAAGTTCAAGGTTCGGGCTAGGGAAGTCGGGAAGCAGGGCCACCGAAGACAAGTGTTTGACGCTTGTTACCGCATGGAGGACATACCATATAACGATACTCCCGCAATGTTCTACAACAAGAGGCCCGTCTACCTTGGAAGCGCGGTGCTGTTCGCGGGGGCGTCGGCGTGGTGCGCGGCAAGTCCGGACTTTGGGTCGTTATTGGCGGCGAGGGTGGTGCAGGGCATCGCTGCGAGTGCGGTTGAGGCGCTGCCGAGTGCGACGATTGCCGAGATCTTTTTCTTGTTTTCTTGCATGAGCGGGCGTTCAGGATTGGGATTTACTCGCTGATGCTGCTCTGTGGCAAGAACTCGGTGCCGTTGGTGAGCGTGCTCTAATTGAGAGGTAGGGGTGAAGATGGGTGGTTTGGTATGTTACCCTTGAGCTTTTGATGACTTGTTGCTGGAATAGGAAAGAGCTATCTGACCTTGAGATAGGATTGTGACCATGGCAGTCGGATTTTGCGGGGTTCTTTTGTTCTTTATTGTCCCCGAGACGTTTTGGGACAGGACCCCAACGGCAAGAGACATGGGGGACAACCAAGCGTGTCTTGGGAAAGAAGATGCGACTTCCAAAGAGGTTGAAACCGACACCACTGAAAAAGCAGCTCGAGGAGCCAGGTAACAGCAGCCCGGCAATCAGCACCACCAAAAATGAAACCCCCATCTCGCTAGCGGACCCCCTCGACCCCATCGCCGCCCCAAAAGACTGCGAAAACGAAATAGCCATGACCCTCACCAACAACAGACACACCTACACCTTCCACCGACACACCTACACCTCCCACCGACACACCTACACCTCCCATCGACACACCTACACCTTCCACCGACACACCTACACCTCCCACCGACACACCTACACCTCCCACCGACACACCTACACCTCCCATCGACACACCTACACCTCCCATCGACACACCTACACCTCCCACCGACACACCTACACCTCCCACCGACACACCTACACCTCCCACCGCCACACCCTCCCCGCCCTCCCTTCAGATCTCACCTCCGCCCCTTCCACGGCCGCCTCTCGTCCTCGTCACCCTGACACCATGTCGCCTTCCGGCCCTTCATCCTCCTCTCACACCCCTCCATCCTGTTCTCGGCCGCCCTGTACGCCTGCTGCCTCGGCTGGCTGGTGGTCATCCCCGAGTCCGTCGCTGCCATCTACCGCAGGGGCTCCCACTACCACATAGGTGCCTTTTCCGTGGGACTCATCTACATCTCGCCCTTTATCGGCGGTGTGCTCGGCACGGCGGCTGCCGGACGGGCCTCGGACATGGTAGTCAAGGCCATGGCAAGGAGGAATGGTGGTTTGTACGAGCCCGAGTTTCGTTTAGTGATAGTGATTCCTGTAGCTGTGTGTACTGTTAGGGGGTTGATTAGGTTCGGTTGGAGTGCCGGGGTGGGTGACCCGTGGATCGTACCGACGGTGTGGTTTGGTGTTGTGGCGTTTGGTTGTTCATTGTGAATTTCGTGTTTGGCGTTTTGTTTGCAGTGAAAAAGAGCAGGAGTGGGTAGCGCTGACAGTGAGAAATAGGGGGTTAACCACGGCGATAACATTCTGTGTTGGCAGCTATCGACAGTTTGCTGGTGAGGCGCTAGTCACGCTTAACTTTTGTAAAAATATTTGTCACGGCCTGGTTTTTAGTCCTTTCATTATTGGATTGGGGGCGATGGACCTAAGACATACTGTCTCTACATCGGGATCATCCAGCATCATAGACCTGTCCTGGCCTGTCATCCCGTAGTTTTTTTTTATTTGCGTGAGACTCCCAGTATCTCTATCCCCTTCAGTAGCATCGCCCATATTCTTCCAGCTCGTAAATACGAAGCACCGGCTACCCGGTAATACCTAATTATCAAATGAGCGAAACATGTAGAGCATTAAAAATTAGCAGTTCTGGCCCTGTCTTAGGGTTCAGGGTCGATGGGCGCCTCGGCAGCCAAGTTTCCACCTAGTCAAGCACAGGCAGTACCGTAGTTAAAGCGGTCCCATACAAAGGTGTAAATAGCTTCAAGTTATGCATCTGCAGCTGTTGGAGCCGCTGTAGCCAAGTGTGTTGACAATGGGTGGCCTACATCAGTGATGCAATGGCAGGTAGGGTTAGCAAAATAGAGGGGGGGGAACTGGTTATCGCAATCCCTGGCAAGCTGTATTGCATTCATTATCCTGATCATTCTCACTGATTAGTCTTCAGTTTGCTGTATATACCCAAGCTGACAACCCGTTCGACGGCCAACTTGAATGGCACCAAACGGGATATGCAACCTGCCCATTAACTACTTCTCAGTCCCTAACGAAAAGCGCTGTAGCCTCGGTCTATATCCATCTCTTGGGAAAAAACCCCCCCCCCCCCCCCCCCAAAAAACCCCTTCTATAGTACAGAAATTCCGGCAAAGAAAACATGCCAAGAATGCAAGTGCGGGTATCATGCTCTTCCCTCTACCCTTTCCCGAGCCTACTCTATGTCAAGCAGCCTGATCTACCCAATGAACCCACTCGCTGCAAAGCAAGCCAAAACACCAGGGACCACATGTACTCATCATTTGCATACCACCGTCTCACTTAGCGTCCCTCCTAGGCCGCTTCCGGTCCGGCCCGCCCGAAGGCCTGCCTCCGGTGAAGCCTCCCTCGCCAGCCGAGGCAGAGGGTGTCGAGTCCGACTCAAACGGCTTCTTCCTGCCGCTCGCACCAGGCCCTCCCCTGCCGCGACCACCTCCGCCAAATCCACCACGGCCGCCACGGCCACCACCGTCACCACGCGGGGGTGCGGGACCACGGCGAATATTCAAGCCGGGCACGCCCTTGAGACCCATCTTGCCGACGGTCGAAGCCTCAAGCATTGGGGGCTCAGAGACACCAAGCGATGCCGAAAAGCGGTTGGCGAGCTGGACGACAGCGGCCGAGTCAAGGCCATGAATCTTCTTGAGCGTCTTGGTGAAGCCGAGGAAGGCGACGTAGGCTTGTTCCTTGGTCTGATCGGGCACCTTGGCGAGGGCCTTTTGGATGATGTCTGCCGAGGGCACGGCTTCGGCCTTGGGGTGTGCGCTGAATGGCTGTTAGTGCGGTTTCGAGGGTAAAAGGGAAAGACAATAGAGACTTACACCTTGGTGACCTTGATCGGGAATTCCGGGTTACTTCTCACAAAGTTCATCTCTGGAGGAGTCAGGACCATGACGGCACGTCCGGTCTTGCCTGCGCGGCCAGTTCTGCCTACACGGTGGATATACTGCTCCTTGTCGGACGGGAGACCAATTTGAACAACGAGGCCGATATCCGGAAAGTCCATACCGCGTCCAACGACGTCAGAGGCAAAGAGCAAGCCCTGCGTAGCAGCCTTGAACTCCTCAACAGTCCGGTTGCGAGCCGCTTGGTTCATGCGCGAGTGCATCTGGTAGACCGAGAGCTTGCCGGGGGCAGCGCCGCCTGACGACCCAAAGATGTGGTACAACAAGCCAGCTTGTCTAGCAGTAGAGCTGAAGATAACGGCCTTGAGAGAAGGATTGTCGATGCGCTCACACGCCAGCAGGGAATGGAGGCTGACGAGGACGTCATCGATGGAGTCAACAGCAATGACAGATTGCGGGATCGCCTCCACGGTAGGCACCTCGTTCTTGTCAATGGTTGAGATGCGCACGTGGCCAGGCTTCAAGACCAGGTGGAGGACCTTGTTGATCTCTGGCGGCATGGTGGCGCTGAAGCACATGCCCTGCCACTTGGCAGTGGCCTTGGCGGGGATCTGCTCAAGAATCTTCATCAGGGCAGGCATGAAGCCGGCGTCAAGCATGCGGTCGGCCTCGTCGAGGACGAGGCAGCGGATGCTGGTGAATTTTGCCCTTGTGGCAGCATCGGAGAGATAGTCAATCAGACGTCCAGGGGTGGCGACCAGAATGGTGGGCTTGCCCTTGAGGAACTTGCTGAGGTGGGTGGCCTTCTTGCTGCCGCCAACGGCGATGTGGCACTCGAGGGCGGGCTTGCACAGGCTTGTCAACTTGTCGCACTCGTCGGCGATCTGCTGGGCGAGCTCGCGGGTTGGGGCCAGGACAAGCAGGCCAACTTGGGAGAGCGGCAGGTCCTTGGTCGACAACAGGGTTTGCAGGGCGGGGAGCAAAAAGGCGATGGTCTTGCCGGTACCGGTCTTGGCTTGGACGAGGCAGTCGTCGTGGAAGGTGGGTAGCTGGAGGACCTTTTGCTGCACAGGTGTCATGAACTTGTACTGCATCTGGCCGAGGGCCCTCAGAAGCTGAGGCTGCAGGCGACCAGCCATTTGCGAGTACGGCGCCTTCTCGATAATGTGCTCCATGGTAGCGGCTGCGGGTTCAGTGCGAACTTCGATTTCGCTGGTGGTGGCGGTGCTAAGCTCTGCCAGATATCGTCGGGCGGGAGGGAGAGGCGAGCGCAGTGTCTGGTGGATCCGCTGGTCGCGATGCACGGTGAGGCGGGTGAGATACCTGACCTGGGGGGACGCGACAGACGCGGAGAGGTTGCGAAAAAGAGTCTGATTGACGTTGATCAAGAGTCCGGTGTGTGCTGAATATGCTTGAACACGGGATGCGAGCATAACTAGGGCGAGTAGATAGGGAGGAGAGCGATGCTGGAATGGGTAGTCTTGGATTATCCAGCAGGCAGTGTGAAAAGGTCAAGACAGGTCAAGACAAAGGGCCAAAAGGTTGAAATTTGCAGCAGGCTTTTCTGCTCTGCAGGGTTTTCACACTGGCTGGCTGGTTGGTACGGGTCCGTACCTCTGCAGAGATTGCCAAACACATTGGGTCGCGCGTGCCGATGACAAAGCGCAGCGTGGCCCAATTGGATTGTCGCTGCTTGACAAGCGGAGCTGTGTTTTGAGTCAGGAAAGCCTGCGTCTGTCATCTCAGCGCTGATTCGTACGATGGAGGGTTAGGGCTCGTGAGCCATCTCCCGCATGTTACTCCAGACTCGGAGTCCGCGCTCCTTTCACTCACAACTCGGACGAGTCCCAAAAAAGGGGCGATTAACCGCTCCGTCTACTGTGGTGGTTTCTTTAAGCAACCTTTCGGCTTTTTCTTGTTGTTTGCGACCCGACTCCCTTTGAGCTCGACGGGCAGCAACGCCGAATGCGTCAACTGCAACTGCTGGACAGCTGCCACATCGAAATTCGTCTTTATTGCCTGGTCTTGAAAGGTTACCTTGGGCACACGCGATAAATTTAGGATATTATTCAAGCAACACCACGGAATTCCTTTCAAGCGTATCGTATCATTTCCATCTGCAACTGTTCTACACAAGTTCGGCAGTCTCTGCCACACCGATATCAAGTTCTGAAGAGTTGTTTTTCAAAGGACCCAGACACAGCACGGCCACGCCTGCCCTTTCGGTTTTCGACATATCAATCTGACTCCTGCCAATAAAATGGCATCCCGGCACGATAGCCTTGATTCCCTTTTGGACAAGGACATACAGAAGCATTCATCCCCAGAGTTCCTCAAAGAGCTGGAAGAAAACCTCGGCATTTTCCGCCTGCCAGACATTGCCGATATCCACAAGTCCGCCAGACGCGTTTCCGACTTCAACCGACTGAGATTGCTCGACTACAGCAACCAAAAACTGGATCACGGGCCTAAGGACAAGGATGGCTGGAAGTTCGTGCACGACAACTACAAATTCGTTCTGCATTCTGAATTAGATCACTGCACCCATATCGATGATTTCAAACTCAACGATAGTGCGGGGGGACAACCCGTCGATGCATTTCTAAGCTTCTTTTTCTGTCACAATAATCTCAATTACATACGGAACAAGGAATACCTCGATAATGGTGGGCTTTATCGAATATCACAGCGACTACTTAGCTGGATCGAATCGGCCACGCAATGGCCTGAACGCCCACAAAATGTATGGATTGCCCCTGATGCCTACATAATCGCCGTCCCCCCGGGCAGCAGGACAGGTGACGGACATGAAAAAAATGCACTTGACATGGCAACTCTTGACGTTTATGAAAAAAGGTTCATCACTGGCGATGAAGGCGAAGACGAAAAGATAGTATTCGAGTCCCAACATGGTGACCGCAGCAAAGATGTTGCAGGATTCGAGAACGCAGGCTATACCGTTCATTTTGTACACTTCCATGTTCCTTCGAACCATTTTGCACTCATCATCCGACAAAAAGAGTCGAACAAAGCTTGGTACTTGGACTCGGTTAAGGGCGATCGAGAAAGTCGAAAGAAGAGGGCTACGGAAACTTTTAACAAATGGTTGAGCGACTCCGGGACGTGTCACCAGCTCAAGGAGGCAGACCATACAATAGTCAATGTACCGGAGCAGGACGACGGCTGGTCCTGTGGGCTACATGCCATAGCTAATGCGGTGGCATTCTGCCGTTTCAAGGTTCTCGGCTGGCACAAGATCCCCCGATGGCCTAGGGACGACCCACAGTTGATGCTTGATGAGCTCATCAAGTCGATCCACGCGATATTAAGAACTCAAACACCAAAGGGGGGAAATCCGAGTCAACCCACGCAGTCAGCAAGGCCAGTTACGAGAAGAGAAAATGGCAGGAGAGTAAGGCTTGCAAGCCCAGACGACTTGGAGGCTCAGCAGAGTGAGCCTACTCGTGCGAATCCCACTAGGATACGGCCTCAATCCAAGCCCACACCCGGGCCACGAAAACAAAAAACCCTGCCAGCGCCTCAAATACCACCACCTGACCTTGACTGGGATAGACTGAACAAACGCTCAAGACAGGGCTCGAGGCGTCATCGTAGTTCGACTCCAGCTGCAGACGATGACGATGCATCCAGTGGTGTGCTAAGTGAAGTTCCTTCGCACATTTTCAGCGGTAGCGGGAAAGGCCCTTCCCCTGTTGCTACCAAGCAAACGATGGGTGCAAAACAAAGGCAAAAACAAACAGCACCCAAGGCTGAACCGCCGCCTCAAAAGGCGGAGGCAAAAGCTGGCACGGAAGCATCCAAAGAAACCCCTGCTGAGACCACTGGCACTGCGACTCGACGCAGCTCCCGTCTAGCCGCGATTCAGGCCGGCGGTAACACAACTAGCTCGGGCGGGGCGCCGGTCACGACAGCAACCCTGTCAAAGAAGCGAGGGAGGGACTCGGCAGAGGATGATAGCCAACCGCCGCGGGAAACAGCCAAAGCCACGAAGAAGAAGAAGTGATGAGAGACAGCTTAGGCTCCTGTACTACCTAGTACCTCAGGGTCATTATCCGGCGTTGGGGTTGGGCGACTGCATGCAGGAACGGTTCCATGATATTGACGTTTTCAATTTTCAACCGCTTGTATTTTCAAGTCAACTCAGGTAGTTCACAGGCAAATATTATGTCTTATTGATATCATAACCCAAAGACTGGAGAAACATTGATGAACAACACGTACGGTATACAAGGCAGGTATCAAACTTAAAAGGCCTCAAATCTCCCCCTTCCGCCTCCCTTCCGGTCGTTTTTGACTTCCCCTCCTCCCGCCCACCGTGCCCTCAAACGTCACCTGCTGTGTCACGACCGTTGTTGTCTTGATCCCCATCCCCCCAAACGCCTCCTTTTCCCGCCCTGCCTCAGCCGCCGCGGAATCCGAGCCCGCGACAACACTGACACTATAGGTAGCAGCATCTCTAGGTCCTGCCCTCGACGCACCGCGACCCCTCTCTAGCGCACCAAACTCCAAGTCTTCCTCACCTCCGCTGCTCGACCCCCGCTCCAGATGCAACCCCTCGGTGCTGCTGGTGGAATCCGACTCCTTTGACGGTCCATACCCCGCAACGCCACTGCCCCCGACCTGCGGAGCGTACGGGTTCGCTGCCCCCTTGACACTCCGCCCGTCCCCGCCGCGCCCGGCCGCCGACTGCATGGTGCGCGAGCGGAGCGAGGATCCGATCGAGGAGCCGAACAGGCGCGGCATGGCGGCCATGAAGATGGGGCGCAGGGTCGGCAGGCAGGCGGCGAGGATGCCGCACGAGAGCTCGAGGTAAGACCACGTAGCGGCGTCGACGTTATCCCAAAAGGGGTCGGTGGTGTCGGTAGCCGTGTGGAGGGTGCGCACGCGGTAAATGGAGATGGCGCAGGGGCTGGAGGGCGTCAGTGCTGGCGTGGGAAAAGGGGTAAAGGAGGGACTTACAAAAAGCCGAGCCCGAAGATGGCAATGAGCATGAATTTCTGACGGCGGGGCAGCTGCAGTGATTTGATGGCCGGCATCGGCATGATGAGAATGGCAAAGTCGGTCGCCAGGTTGACGCCTGCCATGATGTACCAGATCGTCGGGCTGTCGAGGCAGCGGCCTTTGACGGACGAGTCCCAGAAAGCTGCGACGGGCATGCAGGTCAGAGTAAGGAGGAAGGCGAGAGTGAAAGCCCATGCAGCGAGAAAGTATAAGCCGAATTTGGTGAGCCGTTGCATGATGCGATTCGTGAAAATGCGTTTGTACTGGAGGAGGATGGAGATCTTGGTGAAGCAAACGGCGATGTTGTAGACAACAATGGAGCTGTAGAATGCCTTCATGTAAGGGATGATATTATCGGGCTTCACCGTCCAAGTGTGACGGCCGAGTCCCCAGTGTGCTTCTGTTGGCTTGTAAGTGTCGCTCAAGTTGGGATGCAAAACATAAACTTACCAAGGCCAATCGCAGCTGCAGATCCTATCGACAAGATCTTCAGAGGATTAGCTTGATTTTCGGAACGATGCCAATACTGGGGGGCTGTCACCGTACCTGGGCAGCGACCATGACTCCATCGTCCCGACCAAAACATCGCAAAATAAAAAGCCGAGCATAGCACCGTAGTGCAACTGCGATGGTTGACACCACCGACGCAATTGAGAGGATGGTGACGATCTCGCCGAACCTTGATTGGTTATCCAGGGGGGAATATGGGGTAGCTCCTGCCATGATGGCGTTGTGTAAAGTCGACTTAGCGGTGCATATACGGCCAGCGCGAACAGTCAGTCCAGTAGGTCCCAGTTGGCATTTGTTGTTGACACCAGACGAAAGTCATGGCAAGCAGGGGCTGCAGGGCGTGCTGCCCTTAAGTGGAATCCACACAGACATCGAGGTCATCAGGTGGGTGTCGAGGCAAAGTGACGGCCGTCCGGTGTGTGAGGACACCGATAAGCCACGATGGCTGCTGAGCTCTTTAGTTTCGTTTTATTAGTGGTTTCGAGTCTCGGCTCAAACATGTTCAAAGATTTTCCCAAATGGGCCCGAGGACGACCCCCTGACACCTGGACTCTGCCCGGGCAATTGGGGCAGGTGCACCCCACACGGCATCTTGGGGGTTGCGATGAGCCCAGTCGGTCGAAATGTTTCAGAGTAATACCTTTTTCCCAACTCCATCTCCAGATGCACCGTTCACATTGCTAACATCATGGCCATTGTCGACTAATGCTATGGCGCGCAGGAATTCCTTGGCTAAGGGGTCGAGCTCTCAGCTCATCACCACAAGCTGAACCCAGCTCAGATTACAGGGAGTCCAAGATTCTGGCGATGCTAATTACCTCAAGTTACAGCAGCTTCGTTAGAAACCCGGTCGGGCTTGTGGAGGTGGCTGCGGCGCAATAACCTACCAAAACGTGTTGTTCGACGGTTCTGAGACTTCCCCGGATGCACAACGGGGACGTGCGCTCGTGGTGGGTGCGTCAATCTGCCCATCGCTCCTCGTGGCTTTCAATCGTCTTCCCGCCTGGGGGTCGCGATCCCTCGCTTGGCGGCCCGAGCGGCTGGGAGCCCCCTTGAAGGGGTCAAAGACTGTGTAGGATTGATTATTCCAAGAATAGCCTATTCCCACTTATCGCCCCGGCAGTCACCTTTGAGCCCACCATATCCCCATCCCTCTCCCTTATCGGCTCCCTTTCGCGGGACCTGCGATCGATCTATCTGCCGTCAGGGGGTAGGGGGGGCTGGAGTGGTGAGAGAGGGAGATCCAGACCTGGGGTCACCGGTCAGGGGAGGTGGTCTGGAGAAAAGAGGCAAAGCACACCATGTTCTATTCTACTTGGATACAGTCTTTGAAGCACCAGGAAAGGCTATGAAAGCGCTTCTTGCCGCCAGGGGAGGTAGGACACCGGTAATATTCGGGTCTTCTCCGATGAAGCTTGTCGGGAACCCAATGTCAAACTCTTTGACGCTCTCGAGGTACGTGACCTCCTCATCGGTGAGCAGGATACTCAGCCCGGCGATGTTGTCCCGAAGTTGCTCAACCCTCCTGCCCCCGACGACAGGAAAGACATTGTACACGCCAAACCGCGCCGCCTTCTTGAGGACATACGCCAGCGCAATCTGCGTCACTGACTCGGTGCCGTGGTCGGCCGCAACCTTTGCCAATGCCGCGCTGATGTCAACCTCTGCCGCCGACTGACTGCTCCCCAACACGGCGCGCAATGGATCACCCTCCTTTTCTCTCGCCTCGACCGCCTTTCGGGACTGGAGCTTCCCCCCACCCAGCACCCCCCACGGCGTCAGCGCCATTCCAAACGCCTTCGCCATCGGCAAGATCTCGCGCTCAAAGTCACGCTTCAGCACACTCCAGTTGCCCGAGTACACACTGAACTGCGTTTTGCCGTGGGCCTTGGCGTATGTATTGGCCGCACTGACGACCCACGCAGGCGTGTCGCTCACGCCTAGGTACAGCACCTTACCCTGCAGGACCAGGGCGTGCAGCGAATCCATGACCTCCTCGATCGAGGTCGTGTAGTCCCACCAGTGCATATACAGGATGTCGATGTAGTCAGTCTGCAGCTTGAGCAGCGAGTCCCGCACGCTCATGTGCAAGCTGCGCCGATGGTTTCCACCCGCATTGGCGGTGCGGCCCTTCTTCCCGGCGCCGGCTGCGTGGAGCTGGTACTCGGCCGTGTACTTGGTAGCGAGCACCACCTGGTCGCGCACACCACCGTCGCGCTGAGCGATCCACTCGCCTATCCAGGTCTCGGACTCGCCGTTTTGGTAGTCGTTGGCTGTGTCGATGAAATTTCCGCCCGCCTGTAGTGCGGATTCGGGATGAATAGGAGCGGGAAGGGATAGGGGGTGGACTGAGACCTACCTCAAAATATGCGTCTAGAAGCTCAAAGGCCCGTTCCTTGGTCATGAAGCCCCATGCTTGGTTCCAGGCCTGTCCGATATTTCCGCCGCCGAGCGCGAGAGGGGAAACGCGGAGCCCGGCCGTCGACGAGAGGATTCGAAGCCGCCCAAGCTCTGTCGGCGGCTCGTCTGGCTGTGCATGTCTCGCAAAGCCTGACATGCTGAAAGACTTGAGGGTGGAGGGCTAAACCAAGAAGTTGTCAACAACTGATAGGTTTGGGTTTGGTGTGAAGCGGAAGTCGATGGGTGAGGTTGAGTACCGGAAGGGGCTGCGACTAGAAATACCACAACAGGGCGGCATCGCCACTCGACCACTTCCTATCTCATGTTGCTTATAAAACATGCGATGTTATAGCAATGAGGAGGGGTAGGGTCGTAGCCCGTGAGGAGACTTGAATGAGAAACCGCTAACCACTGGCGGTTGAGCACGCAATGCGGCACAGCTACCCGGGCGCTCCGATTTCGCGCATACCGTCTTACTATAACCGGTCATCTAAGGTATGAAGTGTAGCAAAGCTCCGGTAGCATCAAGCAGTAGGGAATAAGTGGGCCAAGAAAGAGTTATCGTTAATTACCCTAGACATAGACATAACCGAGAGATCTTCCTTACCAGCCATAGCGATTGATTAATTATCATCCCGTCTCATAAGGCGAAAACCGGCGATTCATTGGGTGATTTACACGATGAGATTCCTGCAGATCGAGTCTTGGTATCAAACTAAGTCTATTGCCACGAAGACTAGAGTAAGGTACCTAGGCCGTACCTACGGACTATGCTGTTAGGTAAAGGTTTGACCACTAAATAGTTCTAGGGTGGTGTGTAAATAGGTTATGGATATCATGTACTCCGACAACTGCAAATGTTATAGCAAAACATGATTGCCTGAGCGAGTTAAGCGGCTGTAAAATTCGCGATCGAAGATACGTTGGGATCCTTTTTCGCAGGCCCGACAGTCCCGCCGTCTCGGAAACTTGAACTTCAGCCCAGGGCTTCAACACAGCGCGGTCGGCATCGCGCCGTTTCAAGTTATTATTTACTCAATAAATTTTTTTTGCTATTCGGTGATAAAAGATTTTCTTCTATCCGGCTCGGAGCGGCAAGACAAAGCTGAGCTTGGGGTTGGTTAAGTCTCCGGGGACATGTTGGCGAGACCAACACATAGGGGAAATATCACGCCGAAGTTTCCGACAGGCAACCAGATTTGGCATGCATAATTGCACTCCACATCGATATAAAGGGAGGGGGGGCCCGTATTGGATTTTTTGTCACTATTCTCCATCGTAACTTGCCATCAACAGATTAACGATTTCTTTGGCCTACTCACTTCAAGTTATTTCCAGCGACTACTACATCCCAGCCATCAACGGCAGCAACCGCTGCAACGCCTCACCATGTCGGACCCGAACATTATCACCGCCACTGATGGCCCCGATGAGTGTCCTTCGAATCTGGGCAACCTAGGCAAGATGCGCTGGGGCAGAAACCACCCGCCCAGGGACCCGGGCCACATTTCCTTCGCCGGCAAGACGGTGCTCGTGACGGGCGCCAACACGGGCCTGGGCTTCGAGGCCGCCATCAAGTACTCGGCGCTCGGCGCCGACAAGCTGATCCTGGGCGTGCGCAGCGCCGCCAAGGGCGAGGCCGCCAAGGCCGAGATCCTCGCCCGCACCGGGCGCAAGCCCGGCAGCATCGCCATTGTGCTCGTCGACCTGGGCGACTACGACTCGGTGCGGGCGTTCGCGCCGGCGCTGGAAAAGGAGCTGGCGGGGCGCGGGCTCGATGTCGCCTTGCTCAATGCCGGGCTGGTGAATCCGGACTGGCAGCCGTCAAAGTACGGCTGGGAGATGGCGGTGCAGGTCAACGTCATCTCGACGGCGCTCATGACGGTCCTGCTGCTGCCGCTGCTGCGGGAGACGGCGGCCAAGACGGGGAGGGCGCCACATCTGACCTTTGTCAACAGCAATGGGCATTCGTATGTTGCCCAGAGTCGGAAGTACGTCGAGGAGGGGGGCGGCACCCTGCTCAAGGCGGCGAACGGGTCCAAAGAGCAAAAGTACGACCAGTGGCGGAGCTACTGTCTGGTCAAGTTGCTGGCCATGTCGATTGTGCGGACCGTCGCAAAGGCAACCGAAGCCGGCAGGGATGGCCGAAGCGGTCCCGAAATCATCGTCAACGCTGTTTGTCCTGGCCTGTGCAAGACTGATTTGGGCCGAAGCTTCAACTGGCTCGTCCAAAAGCTGTTCGTCCCCTACCATGCCATATTTGCGCGCTCGGGCGAGGAGGGCGGGCGAGCGCTGGTCAGCGCGACTGCGCTGGGACCCGAAAGCCACGGTCGGTTTTGGCACAATGATATCCTCCAACCGTAAGCACCAAACTCCTTCTTCATAGTATTCTTGGCTGACCGTCTTGACCAATTCTAGGGTTGCCGAGCTGGTGGCCGACGATGCCTTTATGGCAGAATCCTGGTCCGATATTATGGCAATCCTGACAAAGATTCAGCCAGACCTTCATCTCTAAGGATCTTTGGGCGGCTGTATGTAGAAGGAATGTGGTGTAATGAGTTTGGTTTAGCGTGTGGTACCTGCCTGTCCCTCCAGGATGGTAAAGTGCGCCTATTATCTTCGTCGCTATACCATGTCAAAAGTGGGGCCCATATCAGCATTTTAATTGCCCCTACCCAAAAAGGAGGGATTATAATGTAGTACAGCGATAGTACATTTTGTGGTTGGTTGTACATAGTGCCTAGTCCTACTAGACTATTGGTTCGATTTCAGGACTTGCCATTTTCTGCGAAATGGGTTTCGGAGCGACAGGTAGAAGACCCCTTATACTCCTCAGAACACTAGCTACGTGAGTTCACGAGACTCCCGTAGAATCTGCCAAGGGAGCTCCCGGTGTGGGTCGTGCTCACCTCCCTCCTAGCAGGCTCCGATGGGCCGTCTTGACTTGGTTACGTCCCAAGCTCAAGATGATTATTTTTTTGTTTCCATCACGGCTTACCACGAGTTTTCTCATCCATGTTAGCAACTTTGTACGTAGTACACGTAGCACGTTCTGTTCGAAAACTTCACTCCAGATGGGGATGTAGATGGTTGGGTGAAGGTATTGAACTTTTGATTAGCTCGAATTAGTTCTCGTTCTTACTCTACGAGTGAACAAGCCACGGTCAGGGTCCACGACCATGCAAGCCGCACAGGGTGCAGCTAGAACTTCTTGGCCCACTTCAGGCTCTTGAAGTCGGCGGGGGTTGCCACCGTGATGCGCCCGCTGCGGAGGTTGGCGTTGGCCAGGATGCCCTCGTAGACGGCGGCAAACTCGGAAGCGCTCGATACGCCGTGCGCAGCAGCCTCGGCGTCGACCTCGACGCGGAACATGAGGTAGACCTCGTTGAAGCGGATGTTGGTCGACTCGTTCTCGCGGGCCGCGGCCGTAGCAAAGGAGAACAGAGCGCCTTGTGCGAACGCCGGGACCGGGTGGGTTGCGACATCGCCCTGCGAGCCGGTGCACATGGTCCAGGTGCTGTTGGGGTTGTTCTGTTCCAGCAGATAGGGGACGGTGGCTTGGTAGACGACTGGAGCGGGTTGTCAGGACTCAGAAAGCTGTTGCGTCTTCAATTGGGAATCGCACGGGTGGGGACATACAGAAGTTGGCCTCGAAAGAGGCGTTGATGTTGCTGCGGAGCTGGGGGGTGGTGATCTGCAGGAGGGGTGTTATGCTGTACTCGCCGCCGACTTGATTGGGGTTTGGTGTGTCAGCAGTGGGCGCTTTGTGGGGTTGGCAGGCAGGGCAAACGAACCGCAGGCATAGACATGCTGGAAAGCGGGCAGCTTGCCAGAGCGGACGAGGTCGACGACGCTCTTGACACCCGTGTCAGAGAGGACGCTGGCCTCGGTGAAGGTGATGTTCTCAGACGACCCAATCTGCTGGACCAGCTTGTCGGCCGAAGCCTGGCTCCGGACAATGGCCAGAACCTTGCGCCCCGAGTTCAGCGCGCCCTTGGCGGCCGACACGCCAATGTTGCCCGTGGCTCCAACGACGAGCACGGTCTCAGCCATGGTGTCGGGAAGATCAAGATGTCGACAAGGTGGAGTACTGGAGATGCTGGAAAGACGTTCAGAATTGTTTGACGGGCTGCGAGTGAATGGTTTCGATGGCTCAACATGTTCACCAGACGTGGTGACTTATATACGTTGATGTCCATTTTTGGCAGGTTGCTGTCTTGGCACCTCGATGTAGCGAGTCGGGGTGACAAAATGGCCCGAGGGTCTAGCGATGACAAATCGTTCGACGGTGCTTTCTCAGTGTCGGCTTTGGTTTGCAGCGAGCTTGTGGCACGGCAAACAGCCAACCACAGCTCGACCGCCCGCCCCCAAGTACACCAAATCCCTAGCCACGCCGGTGGCATATGCGCCATAACCAAGGCCCATGTCGCCCATCGTCGGACTTTTGCAGTCTCCACCTCGCCTTGCTTGGGTTATGGGTTATGTGTACCCTTGGGCTGCAGCTACGTCTCTTCCTTCGCAGACACTCATTCGAGTACTAGCGGGTGTGTCGGCACTGTGCAGGCTCTGCGGATGTTTGCCTCATTCGCGGCGGCGGCGTCTCCATAATCGTATCAGCTTGACCTGCTGGAGTCTCTTCAAATCCCAGATCCGACGAAACAGCGCGCTCTCGGTGGTCCTCGTTGGCTCCGTCTCGATCGGCGCCTCCTCGTAATGCTCTCCAAAACACTGTCTCGAGCATCTCTCGGTCGCGCTGCTTGGCTTTCTCCGATACCCGAGGGTTGTTGACGGCCGCCTTGAGACCTCGTTCGCGGTGTCTGGGGTCAGCCATGATGATGAGCAAAGGTCCTACGAGGTACTGTTGTGTTAATGTATTACTTCTCGGAGGCTTTATTGGAACGAGAAAGGGCATACCAAGAAAGGTGTTGGACTGGCGATATATACTGAATCTTGCTCCTAGTTGGGGTGAGGTGGGTTGTGTCTGACGTCAATAGGAGAAGGCCTCACACAAGACCTACATCACCAAAGATGGGGGAATCAGCGCTTTGAACTTGGCCAAAGTCCCAATGGGTATCACCCGGCAGTTACAGCAGCACTTAGAACAGCCCGAGCCCTCAAAAACAGCCATTGACAATGTTCAACATGCAACAAGATAATTGTTTGCATCAAAAGCTAGCGGAGGGCTAAGGAGTTGAAGCATGACGCGGATTGATGATGCCGAGTCAATTTCCAATAACGGCATCAAGCAGGACGATGCAGAACGTGAGGAAAAAAAAAAGGAAAATCATGACAAGATGCTTGTGAGCTGAATTTGGCAAAAACACAGCAACCATGGTAATCGAACGCAAAGAGAAATTTGATATCACCACCAAGACGGTAAACCTACCCCTGAGCCACCAGAGCAGTAGACTCTATGCCGCAACTCTCTTCCTCGTCATAAAGCTCCACGTCATCAGCAGCCGACCACCCACTTGGCTCTTCGCTACCGAGAAAGAGATTCACATTGACACTCTCAGCTGCCTTGGGCCCCATCCCGGTCATATCCCAGCTAAAAGGTAGAGTTTGCTCCATACCCCAGTCCAGTTGATTTTCCGGCTGCTCTTCTACCCCACTCTTGTTTGGGTCTCCCCAGGGGCGGCACAGCGCGATCAGCAACGAGAATGACAGGTTAATCATCTGCTTGCTGGCATCGCGCGGAATGGCCAGGAGATAGTCCAACGAGGGTCCGTCCTGAGTACTTGTTTCTGGGGCCGAATGGGTGCTGCCTAGCGGAGGAAAGTCGGGAGGCATGGTGGTGACCCACTCCTCGGTGCGTCGCAGGCTGCTTTGATCGATTGGGCTGAAATTCACGAGATTGCCGTAGATTCCCGATAGCCTGACGTGAAAGCGCAGGGCAACAGGGTCGATGGTTCCGCAAAAATCAAGAGTGTCGAGACAGATTTGCGCAAGTTTGAGATCATCCAGCCAGGAGGAGGATGGAAACTTGTGGATTTGCTTCTGTGCTACCGAGTGTAGGAGGACGACACATGCAGTGTGTGATTGAAATCTGCGCCAATGTCAACAAACGGACTGGGTTACTTTTGTGTTGCCAGAGTCTTACATAACCAACCAACATCGTTTAAAGATGCCGCGCTCGGTCAGCAGTAATCCTAGTATCCGTGCCGAATGCCTGGCCGCAACAATGCCTTTCTCTGCATGATCGAGCAGTCTTGCTCTTGGCTCATTATCGAGCGTGCTGTTGCCATCCTGACCGCCAATGCGATAAGACTGAACAAACTGGCAGGCAACCCGCCGATAGAGCAGGATGATGGCCCCGAGGTATAATAGATGAACATGGAAAATGGATCGCCGTACTTGATCTGCCAGATCCTGCCGACCCAAATTGGAGAGGTGCATCTGCTCTGGAAGCTTCCCATGCCAGTCCTGGAGGGCGCTCATGACGGAATCGATGCCGGCATTCGTCAGTTCCTTGGAGGCGAGATGCATGCGAAGAACTTCGGCTTTCAGCATACATATCTTGGTCATTTCCGCTTGGACGACTACGGGACATGTTAGTGAGTGGATGGTGCACAAAAGTAAAACGAACCAAGAAACCAAGGCAGAGAGGGGCACTTTACTTTCGCCGACCTCGGATGTGTGATCAATTTCCATCTCGGCCAGCTAAGGTCAAGGACGGTGTTAGTCACTGCCTGTCATGCAGGGCTGAGGGTCAGGGAGCGTGGGTTACAGGGACAAGTTTTTGGAACGCCGAGTCGCCATTGCCAGATATGTATCCGAGGGTCGATGAAAGCCAGCTGCTCCGGGTTAGCCAGGGGCTACCAGGTCCGAGGAGTTTTTAGGGTGAGCCTACCTTGAGAAGAACATCAATGTCCTCCAAGTCTTCCTGTAATCTTCCCATGCATCCGGCCTGTGTGATGGGAGAGGGGAGAAGGCGGCGTCTAGGCTGTGTCTTCGACACATGCCCAATGCTACCTCTAATGGGCTAGGAGTCAGGTTTCCATCCAAAACATGGAGTCTGTGGATATCGAAGCTCCTTACCAACGTAGGCAAGAGCCACTGTGGCTTTGTTCATGACATTGTACATTGCTAACAGTGTGCAGACTTTGATAGCCCCAAACGGTTGCTCCTCAATAACGTCAACAAAGTAGTGGCGGGCGACGTCGTAGAAAATCTGCTCGGCTCCCTTGTCAAAGTCGCCAGCATTGTACTGGATTCCGATGGCGGCAACAGCACATAGACAGCAGATAGCCACTCTCTGAGAAGCATTAGGGCGGCCATCCAGGCCAAAGACACTTTTAAGATAGGTATCGACCTGCTCTGGGGAAAAAACATGGAAGAGCTTGCCACTGGAGCTGTAGAAGCTTTGGATGGCAGCACGGGTCAATTGGGCGCTTGGTATTATTAGACGGATCAGGTAAGCTGATGGGTCGGTGTGCATTTGCTTTGGGGGTGATACTCGGGGCTCGAGAGCGCATGCGGTAGCTTGTGTCGTTTGCCACGAGTCACTCGATGTGGCTGGAACAGAAAATGGCGTTGATAGCTCATCCGAGTCGGATCTAGTGCCGGCACTGCCGTCTCTTAGAGCAGCAATGTTGCTATCATCATTACCATCAGAGCTGGGAAGCGATATGATGTCGTCGACGGTGCGGATGCGGTGCAACAGTCGCTCGGCTTCCTCAGGAGGTTTCGCCTGAAGAGCGCCGACCAACTTTTCTAATGCCTCCAAGCGAGACTTCATAGCGGCCTGGCGAGACTGGCCTTCTTCGCCATCATAGCCGCACGGCTTATCTTTGGCAACGCAGCCGCTGCATCGTGGACGGACGCCATCGCACTGTTGGCAAGCCGTTAGCAATTAGAACCCAGACAATATATATCTATGGCACGACAGCACCCGACAAGGCCTCTCTTACCCTTGCCTTGTAGCGGCGGCATGTGTGGCAGGCCTGGGTGACGGCCTTGAGCCGCTTGGCGTGCCTCGCGCGCGCGGCGGAGCTCCGGGAGCCGGCTACTAGCCTGTCGCGGTCCGCAATAAGCGCGGGCTGGATGGGTATGTAACTAGACGGTGGGGTCATGGTTTTTCAGTCTGGGGAAACTGGGATATGCTTGGGATATTCCGTCCAGGTGTTCCGAGTTTTGGTGCTGTGGGGTTTGGCTTGGGATGGCACGGATGGGCACCTCTATGGTGGGCAGACGATATTTCGGCGGGCGAAAAACTTGGATACAGCAACAGTCTGGTTTTAGCATAGCGTCTCAGTCGTGTACTATGCCGCGCATGCTCCGAGGCCGAGGTTGGTACGTGGTTGGGAAGTCAGAGGCGATGAAGCGAGGAGCGTGAGCTGCACCGGCGGCATTGGCGTAACCAAGGGTGTCGATTATCAACCAAGGGGGGTGAATGGCAATCCGACGAGATGTAGAAGTGGGTGGGCTGTGGGACGGGGACTCGAATTAGTAGTTTGGTTTGCCCCTTATCAAGCAAGGGTCACGAACATCCCCCCGCCTTTGGAACACCATTTTTCTGGTTTCATTGGTAGGGAACGCCACCGGGTCGCCCTGGCGCACCACTACCGGCAGGTTCCGCTAGCCCCTGTTGGTGTTTGCGGTGTCGAGTGTTGAGCGTCGAGTGTGTCTCGCTGGTGCTAGCTAGTGTATAGACTACTACAAGTGGGCGACTGGATTCCTGGATATCAGGGCGAAAAGGCGACAGGAGTTGTTTCTCAGAGAGGAAGACCCGTGGGATTGCTACGAGAGACGAGAGGACGCAGTTCAGGAAGTCACGACGGGTCACAACACGAGAGTGCAATTTGAACACTTGCCCCACAGCCAAGAAGTACCCAGGTGTTTCAAGACCCCACTATTTGTACGTTTTGCGTGAAGCCAAAATTCCAGACTGGTGCCATGGAAGCCTGCAGTCAAACCGATGAGGCAAGAACTCGCAGCTAGCCATTGACAAGTGCCTATCTACAATCTTGGTGGTTTTCCTGTCTTGATCTCTCCTGCTGCGCCTGCCCAGTGATTGGGAGCCGAAGGGCCATCTGCGGGATCGAGATGAGCCCCGCAGCCAAGTCCAGCAGGGCAGGACAAATCCGACACACCGCCACCACGTCTTGTATCACCCCATTCACCCCATGTCTTTCCTGCCTGTCACCACTCGCCAATACCAGCCTTCGACCGGCCCCGTCACTGCTTCTTGTTCTTGGCGTAGATAAAATTCGCTGCTGTCGTCGCACCCATCATCAGACATTGGCATGATTGAGCGACTCTTTTCCTTCCTTCTTTTATTCTTGGGATGGGGAACAAGAGAAAAATAGCACAGAGTCGACTTACCAACAGGAACAAGGCCGTTCTCTCTGGCCCAGTCGCGCACCCCCTTCGTCTCACCGTCGTCCGTGTCGTACCCCCAGTGCTGTCTGTCGGCAGGCTTCGAGGGGTATAGTCTCTCGGTGGTGCCATTCTCGGCGGCGAAGGCGATGAAGACATACCGATGCTTGCCCGTCTTCTCGGGCGGGCCGGGTGCCTTATACGGCATCACGTCGTCCAAATCACTGGGCGCGGGCGATAAACACTGAGCAGCATTCCGGTTTGCTGTAGCCGATGCCGACACGCCCGTCGCGATCCAGTGGCACATTTCGGACCACTTGGGGTCGTCTCGAGACGGCGCATCCGGATCGGTCAGCGTAATGACGTAGCTAACCCTCGAGGTGCAGAGCCTGGATGATTCCGATGCATCGTGGAGTGTCACCGACGGTGCGTCTTGGAGTTTTTCGGGCTTCAGAGCATTGCCGAGTGAAGCCTGCTGCTTCGATGACCACGAGGCGTGAAGCTCAAGAGCGGGCAAGAAATCATCAATCACTACGGTAGGTCAATCTTCCATATCAGCATGGCATCCTCAACATCCACATCCAAAACACATGGGCTGAAGGGCCTCGTCCATACCAGTCGGGATGATCTCTGCATGCTTCAACCTGCCAAGTTGAGTCGTCAGTACCATCTTTGGCCAGACATGTTCTTCAAATCATACTCATTCCGCACTTTGTCCGCCATCTTTGACGTCGCATCAACCACAACACCGCCCGACCGTAGGATTTGCTGTTCGTTTTTTGCTGCCCCCTCAGCCACATGACCAAGCACAAGGAGGGTCCAGGCCGCAAGACTTTGATAATGGGTTTGCATGATGAAGGGGTGTTATTTTTTCAAGGATGGCTAAGGACCAAGAGACTGACTGACCAGAGGCAACAGCAATTGTCGTGAGAAACAGCGCGACGTGAAGGTGCTAAGAGTAATATGCCCCGCTTGTTTAGAGCCCCAACTTGGGTGCCGCCGAGCTGTCATGATGTCATTGCAAGATACAACTGCCTGCACACCACCACTCATACACCCGAGCAGCGCTGCACCTAAGGCCTCGACCGTTGCACCAAGGCCCGCCAATTTTCAGACAAGCCACAAATGGACCAGCCACGGACCGCCCCAGCCCTGACGCCGTCGCTTTTGCTACCCAATACGCAGTACGCAGTTCGAAGCCGGATTTTACAACACGGCCATGGCACCAAGAACACCTGCAGCATACACAACAGCGACAACCACGTGGCCAGTCTCCTTGGCAGCCGCGGCAATCGACGAAGTCGAGGTCAAGCTCGCAACGCCCGTCAGGCTCGCGCTCGTCCACTTCGCCGTCCCATTGCTCGTGACGGTCTCGGAGAACGCTGCCGCGTACGCGCCGATGCGGCTAGTGCAGTCGGCCGGGTTGGTGGCGACGGCAAAGTCAAAGTTGGGCTGGAAGAAGCCGCCGCAGCTCGTGGCCAGAGCATGGCCCTCATCCGCGTGCGCCGTCCTCCACGAATATAGGCCGTCGGTGTAGCGCTCCCAGGCAGTGGACAGCTCCTCAGGCAACTTGATGTCCTCGGGGTATCCGTCGCACGACCACGCGGCCCGGTTGTTGTTCTGCGATACGGTGGCGAACCACTCGTGCGAGGTCACGACTGTCCGCAAACCGGTCGCCAACCACGAGCCCAGGGCCGAGCCCAGAAAGGGCAGGCCGTCGCCCTGGAGAAAGGAGCGGTATTTGGAGACGCATTCGCTGCTCCTGGCCAGGTCTGGGCTGACGGTGTCGTACCAGCCGGTGAAGAGGTTGTCGTAAAAGTCGCGCGGCATCAAGCGCTCGGGGACGCCTGGCGGGAAGGGGTTGAGGTTGCGGATGACGCGCATCCGGAAGTCGGGGGCCGCTGTGACCATGGGAGCCGGGGCGGGCTCGGCGAGAGCCGACACAGCCACGGCCGCGAGGGCGACGGCGAGGAGGGGAGAGGAGTGCATGTTTGATGATATTGGTCAGGTGTTATTGACGTTGGAATTAAGTTCGGTAAGTCACTAGTGGAACAGAGCTTCACTGATGGAAGTTGCGTGAATAGGGAGGTGGCTTGACCTCGTTATATAATGAAGCTAACTAAGCCCAACATCCTCTCGATCCTCTGCCTTGAAGGAGCCTCGAATGGAGCCTTGTAATGTCGGATCTTCTTGGCATGGCGGGGAGAGTGGACGGGTGATTAAGTCTTACCAAGCACCGCCTCAATCTATTGTGCTTGCAAATGTACCCAGCGTCTCGAGGCTAATGATACAATTTGTATTTCAATGGAAGATGGCTGAAAGCGATACGTTACCAGGGAAACGATAAACAAATAACATGCGCACTCCCCTATGATGGATCCAAAGTGAAAGCGAAAGTGTACCGTTTTCTGGAACTCGACCAGTATTCTACCTCATGTTACCTTGGTGAAGCGTGCTAGGATAAAGAGACAAATAGCTAGTTTGAAATTGATTCTCACCTGATCCTACCTAGCATGCGCCAACAGTGTGATGACGGGTACCTAATAGGGACGCATTGAGGGACGCATTGAGCGGCGCAGTCGCCACTTAGCCCGGAACCTGCGGGCTAGACCGGGGGCAAAAGGTGCCGGCTGCCGCTCTGCTCGGTGTGCAGTGCTGCTTCGGCGTTGAGGGTGAAATGGGCGAAACGGGTGGTTGGAAGGATTTCGAGGCTGTAAGCGTCATTGTCATTTCTACAAGAACAGCCTAGCTGGTCCGGCGGACTGGTGGTATTCCTACACTGCTGGCGTAGTAACTGCTGACATTCGCCCTACTCTCGTCTAGTACGTGTTGACGGCTTTGATCTTGATGCCATCCTTCGCCAGCTTGGCATATTCCTCGTCGCGCTTATAAGTGTTGACAGCCTTGATCTTGATACCATCCTTGGCTAGCTTCGCGTATTCCTCTTCGTCTCGCTTGTACATGTCCACGGCCTTGATCTTGATGCCGTCCTGGACGAGTTTGGAAAGCTGCAAGTAAAGGTGTTAGTGAGTTGCACTTGATTGGCAGTGATCTTCACTGCGCCTGTAGGTGTTCACGGCTTTGATCTTGATACCGTCCTTGGCGAGATCCTTGGCCGGTGCCGGTGCCGGTGCCGGGGCTGCGAGGATAGTGTTGGCCCGCAGAGCGGCAAGTGCCATCAGGTTAAGACGCAAATTGAACTTGAACTTGGGATGATTGGATCTGTGGTGTTGGTTGATGTGTTGAAGTTTGGAATGGATGGCTCAAGCGTAGAACATGTTTGATTCTATCCAAGGCGAGATGAGTGACAATGGCAATGATGCACAGCATAATTCACTCCCAGCGCAGGGCTCCGTTGTTCAAGCACTTGCCTGTTTAGTTTCTTGGTGTTGGCTGCGGGGATGGTGATGCCCTTCCTCGTCACCTCGGTGGCTATGTGGGCACCCAGTCCGATAACGTAGTGAAAGTATCCGTATTGATAAGGTGTATTCATTAGTCGGGAGGCTTCAAGTTGATGATGCATCACACTGCCTCCTGGCACGAAGGCTAGGCCGCCGCTACCCATTATGACTTGGGTTTGTGCCACCACCATGCACGAGATGATAGGTCAAGGGTGCTGTGATTAGATTAGCACGTCAGGGGGGCAAGAAGTATGGAACTTTGGTACCAGTGACCTGCCCAAGTCCGGATCTACCCCAACCGTATCGAGTGGGTGCCGAACTAGACTGCCTTGGTTGGGCTTGTGCGGCGAGTATCTAGATGCACAGTAAGCACTTAAATAGTAAGTTGTCAAGTAGTATTTACCTACTGTCTGCCCTCGTATACTGGCTGAGGTAGCATGTATAAAGGATCCCCTGTCAACGACTAGACCTGATAAAGCAGCTCATTCACTCCTCAATCAAATAGGTTGAGATAAGTCAGACAGGCAACTTGTAAGAAAGACAAAGGGGCAAACCCTCCAATGAGTCTGGTCCCGATGTTGATGAGTTTCTTGTGTAAACCTGTTATCTTCCCGCCCGCCTGTAAGGTACACCAGTTGCGTATAAGAAAACCGGCCTAGGTTGCCAGCTGGAAAGGGGCGAGTTAATGCTCATGAGCCATAATTAATTCATACTCACACACTGGTTTTTGTTCCAGGAAACTGATCATGTGGTCACAATTATGGAGTCCCTATCGGGCACTACCTCAAAGTGAAGCCTGGGGTAAAGCCGGCGGAATTGAAGCGCCACCATCCACGTCGTCGCCAAGCTTCACGCCGTCAAATACCTCCCCCCAGCGCACTACGATGCCGCCTTCCGGCAGACCAACCGATGGCGCGGCCCGCCCGGTGCACACTCCAACAAAGTCGAATTACCTGGTAGGTCGAGCTCGGCGCCGGCGGCATCCGGCTGACGGCTGACGAGGTCCGTCTGCTCAACGCATCGATCACGCCCGCACATCCGCTCCATAAAGTGCCCGATGAATATGGCGGCGGCTACCTTGCCATGCTGGAAGTCTCTTCATCTTTTGCACTGTCTGGTATGTTTCCTTCGCAACTGGAGGCTGGAGCGACCCAGCTGATGTACGGCCTGTTAAGAACTCGCTCCGCATGGACCTGTTCTACAACTACGATCACTACAAGTTTCTGGACGAGGGCGTTCCCGAAGAGAACATTATGACCCATTTTGGCAAGTGAGCTTTTCATCTTGGCGTTGATATCGGCAACACTAAACATGGCTCAGATCACTGCATTGACATGCTCCGCGTGAGCCTCATGTGCTCGGCGACGTGACGCCCACCTTGTTTTACGATCCGCTCGAGGTCCCCCGGCGTCGCGATGCCCTACCTGATTGGTCATCTCTTCACACATGTCGCAACTTTGACGCCATCTTGGACTGGAATAAGAATGGATCGCGCTCTGTCCGGTGGAGAGATGCTGGCCCCAACCCGGCATGGGACCCTTCATTTTTTCCCGGCGCCGAGGAACCCTTCCCGCCCGAGGACGGAGAGGTTGATCATCACCACCACTAGCACAAATAACACCCGAGCCAGTTGGATAAATGATAGGTATAATAAGCAACCCTGTGTGGGTATATACACCCCCCGAACTCCAAACTCCGAACCTCGAGCCAAGATCTCATGATCATATGCTCCAATCCGCAAGA
This sequence comes from Lasiosphaeria hispida, assembly GCA_033439745.1. Classification (NCBI taxonomy): domain Eukaryota; kingdom Fungi; phylum Ascomycota; class Sordariomycetes; order Sordariales; family Lasiosphaeriaceae; genus Lasiosphaeria; species Lasiosphaeria hispida. The sequence goes on along the minus strand of JAUIQD010000002.1, from coordinate 2,798,421 downwards.
GCTAACTCTAGTAAAATCCAAACTCCAGACGCCAGAACAAAAAAAAAACGAAACTCCAACCGATGCAACGCTGCCCAACCAATGCTATGCGACGCTTAAGCCATTTTTAGTCAAAGACCTCCCATATTGCTCTCGTTTCATAAACTCCTCCCGTTGCCTCCATCTGTTCAGTTCCTCGAGATCGACTTTACCAATAACGTCGCCCCTTTGCGTCTTTAGCGCCGTCATCTCCCTTCGCTTTCTCTCGCGGCTGTCGCGGGAATGATACATTTCCCTCATCTCCTTCTCCGCTACCATTCGATCTTGTTCATAAAGCGCCTCTTGCTTTAAACGATACCTATCCCGCGCCTTTTCACTGCCCTCAAAACTCAGCTGCCGCTGCCGAGACTCCTGCTCTTTCGACTCCTGCGGGAAAGCCCCCGGCATGCTCATGCTCTCGGGCCCACGATTCCGTTGATGCTGATGCTGCTGCGACATCTCTGAGCCCCGCCGGCTGCTTGCTTGCCGTTCGTATTGCATCTCTTTCGCATGCACGCTGCTTTGCACCCTCTCACTGGTGCGGCGCGAGTCGCTGGCATAACCTTCATCGGTCCTCCGGCTTTGCCGTCCCCAAGAACGGCGCTCCCGCTCGTACTCCTTGATCTCTTCCGGGAGCCCGATTGCATCCTCCGGCTGGGTTTCGTTGAGACTGGCGTAGAACCGGTCTTCAGCTCCATGGTCTCTCAGGATTCGAATGAGGACTTCTGATCTCGGCCCATGGAGTATCCCTTTGAACACGTACATGGTGGGCGAATAGTGGTAGATTCCCTGCTGGAACGTGTTCTCCTGGCTGTTTATCGTCCGGTAAAGCACCTTTTCGAGCAACAATTGCGTCATCGACTCGTTCTTCGGGTTGTCAAGCGCCAGAAAAATAACGGTTTTGCAGCGAACTTTGAGGAGGGAGCTCGCGCCTGCTTCGCAGAGCACTTCAAGCGCTTCTTCCGCATCAGTCGGGTCATCAGGAACGATGCCGTTGAGTGCAATTTCACCGAGGGCGGTGCGCCCTTCGTGTCGAGTCGACCTGAAATTAGGGTCGTGGCCAGCCTTGATGAGAAGTCTCGTTACCTGCGGGTGAAAGCCGCGTGACGCTTCGTGGAGGCTGCCATCGTTGACGCTCGGCTTACTCTTCAGCAACAGCTTCACGAGATCAACATCCCCTGAGCGGGAAGCAAAGAACAACGCAGACCGACCCAGTACGTCCTTGCACAACACCTTGGCCCCGGCCTCGAGAAGTATTCGCACAACTTCACGGCGGCCCGCCCTGGCGGCTAGTAAAAGAGGATTGGCCCGGGTTCGCGGTGTCGTATACGATACGTCAGCTCCATGCGAAATTAACCTTTTGAGTATCGAAGGTCGAATTCCACCCGGTTGGAGGAGCGTCCACATCAAGACAGACACCGGCTCCGGACCCTGGCTGACAGGTCGCCCATCCCGGTCCTTTATAACCTCGTTCGCGTATACCTGGGACGGGACTGTCGCCTCAAGCTGACAACCGGCATTTACCAGGCTGTCGAGCAATGCCACCGAGTCCGGATATGACTTGAGACACATCAAAATAGGGGGGAGCATGCTCGGGATGGTATGGTTAACATCCAACATGGCCGCTCGCTGATCAGTAAAAGCAGCTACGAGTCTTAGCAACAGTGGCTCTTTGTGGTGAGCCATTATGGCGATCGAAAGAGCTAGGGATGCGGCAGCGGATGTGGCGCCACGGCTTAAAAGGAGGGAGAGCAGAAACGGATCGCCCTTGCCGGCTGCTACCCCAATTGCTTTCCCGTTGTCGTGATTGACATCGGCTTTAGCGCCAAAAAGAGTGGCGAGAAACATCTTCCCAACGTCCTTTTGAGAATCTTGACAGGCTACGTGGTCGACCAGCTCAACCAATGCCTTGTTGACCACTTGGCCCGATGCGCCGTGGCGAAGGAGAAGCTGAACTATTTCAAGGTTCTCAAAGGCAATCCACTGCCTTCCACGGCTGATGACGCCTAAGAATGCCTGTGTATAGATTGCCTCGTGGTGTCCAGAGTATCGCGAAAGCATGCGAATGAGGTCCAGATTGAAGTTGTAGGCAGCGCTCTTTATGCACACGCCCTCCTCGTGCGTGGCTTCAGCGCCTGCTTCCAAAAGCATCTCGACAAGGCCAAGATCAGTGTCGCGCTCGAGAGTAAGGTGCTTCATCGATATGTTGAGATGGTCCGTTTGCAAGCGGTCCAATAATTGTCTAAATATGATCATGCGGTTTGACCTGGGGGCATTGAGCGCCTCCAAAGCTGCGGTGAACAGCGCCTTGTACGAGACGCCCTGGGTCAAAAGTAAAGAGAAGCTGTCGGGCTGAAAGCATCTAATCGCGAAAGTGAAAACCTCTCCGTTGTTGTAATTTACGGACCCTCTCGAAAGGAGTAACTCAATGACTCTCCTACAAAAGCAGTCGGTCAGTGTTGGGTAAGAATGCATTTTGGGCTGCAGGCACTCACATGTCTCCTGGACCATCCTTGAAAAGCTCTACCAGTGCCCTACCCACTGCATCCTCACAGATTTGGTTGCGGAGAAGGATGTGAACAAGTGAGTGTCTCTCACGCCTGTCTGAAATCTTCATCGCCCATGGCAAAGCTGCCCCGAGAGAGCTTGGTGAAGGATGCCTTGCAATGATTTCCTCTGCGAGGTCGGCGCGAGATGCCTGGACTGCGAGTTGTAGAGCTTCTCCTTGTCCGTAGTCAACGTCGGCTACCCCGTGACTCAATAGTAGCGTAAAGAGCTGCCTGTTGATTTGCCTGTCCGACATTGTCTCCGCCCTTTTCTCTCCTTTTGCGGTGACTAGGTTGGTGGCTTTCACCAAACCATCGGCCGTACACATCCCTTGTGCACCCGCACCCACCAAGAAGCGAGCGACTTCGTATCGAAGCTGTGTATCCTTGATCTTCATTGATTGTGAAACGGCAACTGTCAGGCTTTCTGAAGATGGTTGAAACTCGAGAAGCTTGAGGAGAATCTCAATCTTTTCAGCTTGAATTGCCTCCAACAGAGCGAATGTCTCGTATTGCTGTGGTGGTTTTCTCAGTCGTAGGATAATATCCAAGAGGGCGGTGTGGCTTCTTCTCACAGCATGTAAGACGCCTTCGGTCACGAGCCATGTAGTATTTGGCCCTGCCGCGCCCGCTGACAAGCACATTTCGAGAATTTCTCGCCCCGCTCGGGTTTCCTTTTCTCCCATCAACTCAACAGCCTTACCGACGGCAGCGTCGAGCGAGCGTGGGGAAGGTAGCACGGGCCCAGATATGAGCGCTCGAACAATGTCAGGTCGAATCATCTCCACAGCATCAATCAGGGCAGCGGCGTCATCGTGATTGACATCCGCCCAGCACTTGAGGAGAAGTTGTGTTACATCGAGAGATTGATTCTTGACGGAGAGCCGGAGCCCGGTGGATCGGCAGGCAAGACAGGGCAGTCGGTGACCAGATAAGAGGGCTTGGACAAGTCCCACCTGGTTCTGGTATATGGCGCTCAGGAAATCGTCGTGTAGTTGAACCGGGTTGGCACCGTGATCTAGCAACGCTTGCAAGACGGAAAGATCTCCTCTAGCAATGGCATGGTGAAGAACGCTGTCGAGATTTTCTTGGTCTGCATGGGCCGCGAGCACGCGAACAGTATCGGGGCGACATTGTGTGGTGGCTCGGAGAAGTATGTTGCTGCGCTGTCCTTTATGTTGGTTGAGTATGATCTTATTCCATGCGCCCGAACTCCTCCGTCGTATGAAGTTGATGTCGGCCCCAAAAGCCAGCAGTGCCTTGACGACATCGGCTGACCCATTCGCTTCCACCACCTCGGACAACACGCTATTCGCCTCTTGGTAAGTGAAAGCCGCGTCGTTTTGGAACGAAAATGGTGAGCAAAAGCAGCCGAAAGATTGCTCGTCGGCGTGGAGAGAGCGCTGAGCTTGAAGCAGCCGCCTTGCTTGGTCGATGGCAGTCTCCATTTTAGGCCGTTGGCTATATTAGCCAGTTGCTCTAGACGCATCGAAGCGCAGAGGCAAAACGAGTGACAAACTGATTGTGGGGAGCGGCGCGGACAGCCTCCAAGCCGGGGAGCACCAGGCATTTTGAGATGGCTATGGTTCGCGTAGATGTAGGATGGACTAGACTAGAATCCCACGAGCATAGATCGTCAACAGCCGCCACGCGGGTGCCGATTGGCTGCGAGTAAGCATCAACAAGCGCACTTTGGCTTTGTTTCGATGGGTGCAGGAGGGAGCGCCATTCGAAACAACAAGAAACAGTAATAGATCCTAGCTCGTGGAAACACAGACGCGCGTGTGCGCCAATCTCCTGAAGCCGAAGCTTAGCTTGGATCCGGCAGCATGGGATGTCGGCTGTGCTCACCCTGTGCTGGCCCTGTGTTCGCGAATTCGCCCTGCTGCGGCTTGGGCCCGAGCCTCTGGGTCGGGCAAGTTGAGGCCCAGGGGGATTTGACGTCGGGGATGGTGTGATGCTGACGAGTCGTTGGTTGTTCCTTGCATCATTAGCCGCTGGCCCGCTTCACAAACAGAGGCTCTGCATGGCACTCCACGTGGCGCGACCAATGGCACTACGCCGCCGACCTTATAAGCGCCAGAAACCAAAAAAGCCAGAATCGTCAAAGTCGCTTGAATTGGGGGAGAATCAGCCACGAGTGCGTTTGGAGTAGCCCACCGATCTTCGACCCGCCTCATGGTCCGACCAGAACGACCCTCCATCGCGCGGATGGTCAGTGATGTCAGCACCCAAATCAACCTGGCCGACACCCAAGTCAGCCTGGACAGGCGCTGTGATGGGAGCAATGGTATTCAAATCAATTTGTTGCCATGCCATCAACAATCGCGTGTGGGATTTGGGTTCGTGGGTGCAGGCATGTGCCAGCCCCATAAGCTGTCTTCTCCGCAGAGAAGCAGGCATCTTGGCCCGCCTTTCCTCTTTCATATGTATCCCCTGTTGCCGTGAAGCACTTGGCACACTCAGCGAATGCGTGATCCAAACTAGGGGCTTGCAGCTCTTGCGGTCCATAGGAAAGGCCTGTGCTGGAAAGGGAAGATGCCCGATCGGTCTGGAAGAAAACCGGCCTGTCGCGCGAGCCATTATGGCCTTTTGATCCGGTCAGGTTGGGTGGGTGAGCTGGCTCTGCAAAGCGTACTGGGTCGGAAGGTCACCGACGTGCGCCGGGGAATGGTGGGCTTCTCCAGCTGGCCGGGACCACCGCTTCTTGCAGGCCGTCACAGCGGTTCTAGGCCGAGTGCGAAATGGTTGTCGGGTTGTCGATCGGTGTAGAGTGGGTACTGTGCAACTTCAGCAGACAGTCACAATGCAGGAGAGGTTGTGAGGTAGAAGCGAGTCAAGCAACAACTGCAGCTCAACGAATTTTTGAAACCCGTACGTGGCCTGCAAATTCTGGTGATGATGGCAAGCTAGAAAACAGAGAGAGCTTGGCTGAAGCTCGGAGTTTGGGGTGCGAGGGGTGGGCCGGTTCTCCACCCACCACCGCCTGTGACAGAATCCCGCCCGTTCCTGCGTTTCTGCGCTCTCGCTCTCATACCTGACATCTGAGCAGCTCCTTCGACGCTCCTTCCAATTCCTTTCAATTTCCATCAGATCACACCACGATACGCGCCGACCGATGGATTCCATTTTTCGAGACTAGGAAATTGATCGTGCTTTGCTTCCCCCTCGGTTCGTCTATCCATCAATTAAGGTTGGGATACCGCAGAATAGCAGGTTATGCCAGCAGTTCTGCCTTCCTTGTCGTCCGTCCGCTTCCCTAGCACCAATCTCTGGTTAACTCTTCATTTCCTGCTCGCATCACTTTGTGCTGCGAAGACCTCTTCCGTTGGCAAAAAGGGCAGCCAGCACAGCCACCGCCGCGAAAGCCGTCGACGTCGCAAACGAGTATCGAAGTCCGTCGTAATACACGAGCCGCGCCTTCAGCTGGATGTCGGGCGGGAGTGTTTTGATGGCAGACACTGAATGTCTGATCTCGTCGACAAGCTATATGCAAAACCAATCAGCATCTCATCATCTCGCTCCACCTCAGCCACAAAACAAGGGAAAGGGGCGTACTCTCCATTTATCTGGTATGTCGCCCAGAGCACCCGGAAGTCGAACGCTGAGCGTGGTTTGTACAATGGCCGAGGTGACCGCAACGCCATAAACTGTTCCCAGAGATCGAACAAGGTAAACAGTCGACGCCGAAACAGCGTGGTCTGCGTGCTCGAAGGTAGCAAGGGATGTAAACAGGATCCCTGGGTATATGATCCCCTGTCCGAGGTTGGCCGGGAAGATGTACACAAAATACTTCCATGCCGAGTCCTCAAACTGAAGTGATGTCACCAAAAGATTTCCGACCACCATGAGAGCAGCACCAATCCGCACAAGAGGAACGAGCTTTCCCCACCGCGACATGACAATGCCAGCGATAAGGCCGCCTATAGGCGTTGCTAGTGACGGAATTGCCAAACGGGCACCTGCAGTTGTCGCAGAGTCTAGCAAGACAATTTGGAAGAACAGGGGAAGATTGAAGAGATACTATGCCAAGTGTCAGTGTTCCCCCTCAAAAGCAAAGCCGGGCTCATTACTCACAGCGTATGCAGATAGTCCCGCGCAGATGTTGGCAAACTGTATCAGTGCCGGCAGCTTTCCATGGAACAACCGAAGAGGAATGATCGGAATCGCCCGTGTTCTAGCCTCGACCACCAGGAACAATGCCAAAAGAACGAAGCTACCCACAAGCGAACCGATCACCCACCCGCTACTCCACGACAGTTCGTTGCCGCCTAAACTCAGGCCAACTAGCTGAATGGAGATTGCAACTACCAGCAGCAAAGAGCCGGAGAAGTCAACCCTTGTCCAGATGTCTCTGAAGCCGCGACCTATATCGAAGCCACCCTCGGGGTTTTTGATGACTAGTGCCCCAATAACGAGAGCAAAGGTTGAAATGGGGACCTGCAAGGTAAAACACCACCGCCATCCAATACTATCAGCGATTGAGCCACCAAAGGAAGCTCCACAAATGGCGCCGAAGCCAAACATTCCATTCTGCAATGCCTGATACATGCCGCGTTTCCGGAACGGTATCATGTCCGAGTTCACGATCGTGGCTAGATTCATTCGGTCAGCGTCCTGCAAGCGGCATCCCGAAGAGAGAGAGGTATTACAAACCCATCGTCATGAGACCACCACCCCCAAATCCAGTGAGAGCGCGCATACAGTTGAGGAATATAATGTCTTGAGCAACACCACACCCAAGACAACCGAGCGCAAAGGTGATTGTTGAGATGAAGAAGCACACTCTCCGCCCAAAGATGTCCGACACTCGCCCATAGAGCGGCTGAAAGGCCGTACTCGTGACCAAGTACGAAGTTGTCAGCCATGATGACGTGTTGGCAGCATCGAACTCGGAGCTGATAACTGCGTAGGTGGCAGCCGTAATTGTCCCGTCGAAGCCGTAAAGGAAGACGTTAGACATGATGGCGACCTGTATCCAATTGAATCCTCTAGGCGGTTTCCACAAGTCTTCATCCGGGGCGCTCAGAAGAGGTTGGTCCTCACGTGCCAGCCGATACGGTTCTCTTGAAGAACGGCCATTTTGGCCGCGATGATGACCATTCAGTCCGTCTTCGACTGATGATGTCATAGTCTTGTATGTTGTTGGGTCACGATCACGGCTGTTCGGCGCATGAAATGAAGTTTGAGCGATCAAACGAAAGTTGGGTGAGATGAGAAGGCTTCAGATATGGGTACAGTATAGTTCAGCCCTCGACTCTCGCTAATTTTTCTCGCGTGCTATGCCACGTTCACACTCTTCCTCAGCAAGATGGTGAAAGAAATTGCTGTGCAGATCGGCGAGGACTCATCGTATACCCTGTTAGTGCATATTCTGTTTACAGCAATACCCCTAACCCCTGAACCAGCAAGTTCAGAGTTGAACTCGGCCCTCCAGAGCAAGATTCCACACCCGCTCCCGCCGCTAACGGATCCCTTGCCGCCGCTACAGATGCCGCAAGCCGCCGCTGTCCGCCCCTTGCTTCCGGCACCGGAAGCAGGCCCCGCAAGGCCACCCCAATCACCAGAAAACAAGGACGCCCTGCATGCAACCTGGTCACAACGGACCAACAACTAATCAACACGACTTCACTGACGCCATGAAGGCTGCCTATGGTGAGCAGCTTTGGCTGCTTCTTCTCCACGGCATACCGTATTTCAGTGCCCAATAAGAAAGCTTTCGAACCCCTTAGGAACCAGGACGGTGGCTCTTGAACGGGGCAGACTGCAGGAGAGGAGCATCAAGCCACTCAGGACTTGCATGAAGACGAGAAATTTTCAGGCCGGCATGTCATTTTGGAGAGGAAATGCATCGTCCCGTGGGACAAAGGCCCAAGGTCTCGAAGCTGATGGGCTGCCGCTTCATGACGCATTGTTCGGGCATCATAACGACAGTGGGGGGAGTCAATGAGATTCCATACCAAGATTGAGACGATGAGAGGGCAATATGGTGCCATTGCGCACCCTGTTTCCTTCAATTGCGTGTTGGAGCATATGTTTTCCTTCTCCGAGTTTCGGATACAGGCCATCTCAGCTTGATCTCTTATATCACCTGGAACTCCTCGAGGCGGTATCCCCTTGGGCTTCTAATCAATATCCACCATTTCCAGCAACCCGCCGACTCATAGTCGCACCATCCCAAGGACAAGTGGAGGAAATTTTCAACTTCTAGGGTTGTTCACTAACTCAAGGTGAATGTACCTAAAAGTTTGAGATGATAGGTATAGCTGTATCTGACGCTCATAGCCCAAACTCCGAGAGACTGCCACCATGAGAGCCGCGATTTACCTGGCGCTGTCTGGTCTGGCTTCTGCAGATTGGCAGTTCCGCTCCCGGCCCGACCTCGCGCCTCCCCGGTTGAACATAACTATTCCAGCAACCAAGGAGGTCGAAAAGGGGTACCTATTCCTTGCCCCCTTTGCTGGGTATCCCGACACCCCCTCGGAGCAGCACGGGCCCCGGCAAGCCAGCCCGTACATCTTCCGCGACAACGGCGATCTTGTGTGGTCTGGCTATGGTAATTACTATAGCATCTGGGCTACCAACTTCCAGGCAGGACGCTGGAAGGGTAAAGACATCATCTTCAGCTTTGAGGGAGACCACAATCCCAACTATGGACACGGGCATGGTCACATCACTTTTCTGGACCAGCACTATGAGACCATTCGCGAGCTGCGCGCCGGAAACCACAAGCTGGTCGACAAGCATGAGTTCCACATAGTCAACGAGGAGACAGGCTTGATCCAGATCTACCAGCCCACCCCACGGGATCTGACTAGCTGGGGCGGGAGCTCCGAGCAGCAGTGGATTGTCAACGCCATCATTCAAGGTATGCCCGCCGACTCCCACAGAGTTTCCAACGTGCTTATATATTCGCCAAGAACTTGACATTACGACTGGTAAACTCCTTTTTGAATGGGCCAGCCTGGACCATGTCTCACCTGACGGTAACGTTCCCCTCTTCCCATCAACCCTCTCCAAAAGCAGCACACGCGCTAACATCTAGCAGAAGCGGTACTACCCCTTAACCCTGGCCAGGCAGGCTCGGGCTACAACAGCTCCGACGCATGGGACTACTTCCACATCAACAGCGTCGACAAGGACGCCTCGGGCAACTACCTGATCTCGGCGCGCGACGCGTGCGCCGTGCACAAGATCAACGGCACCGACGGCTCCATCATCTGGCGGCTGCACGGCAAGAAGAGCGACTTCGCCGTCGCCGACGACGCCAAGTTCTGCTTCCAGCACCACGCCCGCTGGCTCTCGCAGGAGGACGACATTGAGATCATCAGCCTGTACGACAACGCCGCGCACGGGAGCGAGCACGGGGCCGGGCGCGAGGTGCACACCGCGCCGTACAGCAGCGGCAAGATCTTGCGGCTGAACACCACATCGTGGACCGCCGAGCTCGTCCGGGGCTACTATCCGCCCAAGGGGCACGAGCTGCTGTCGAAGAGCCAGGGGTCGACGCAGGTGTTTCCCTCTGGGAATGTGCTGGTCAACTGGGGGTCGGAAGGGGCCGTCACAGAGTACACCGAGGACGGGACCCCCATCTTCCACGCGTACATGGACAGCGGATACCTCGGGCAGGGCGTGGAGAACTACCGCGCGTTCAAGTACAACTGGACGGGGCTGCCGAATGAGGAGCCCGCCATTGTGGCGCTGGCCAGCGAGGGCGGGCGTGGGACGACGGTTTACGCGAGCTGGAACGGGGATACCGAGACGGCTGTCTGGCGCTTCTTTGAGGTGACGGATGCTTATGGGTCGCGGTCCTTCCTGGGCGAGGCGGAGCGAACGGGGTTTGAGACGGCCCTGTTTGTCCCGGGGCGCGATGAGCTGAGCAAGGTTGCAGCGGAGGCTGTTGACGCCAGGGGAAAGGTTCTTCGCGTTACGGGAGACGTCGGGGTTGAACCTGAGATTCTGCCCGCCGGCAAGATTCGGTGCCAGGCCGAGGATGCACGCACTCCGCATGGCCAAAAGACTGTTGAGGAGAAGATCCTCGCCAAAACCAGCAACAGTCGCTGGGAGGAGTATGGATTGCTCAAGTTCTTCCGCATTGTGAAGGACCTCTGATTGAGAGTAGGTAACTTGGCAATCCGTAACGTTCTCAGCCAGGGTGAGACAAAGAAGATGCAAGGTGGACGGGAGACTGCCGAGATTTTTCCATGAAAGGAGGAGTCGTGGTTCTTTTTACTTTTCTTTTCTTTTCTAGCGAGTTCTTGTTCTGTTTTGGCCATTTTCATTCACTCGTTTAGCCCAAAGCAGTGGGCCCGGCCGCCGCACACCATCTCAATCTAGCAGATAGCAAATTACACCTCCACATTCGTTTACACCTGGGCAGTGGTATTTCCATCTGCATACAAGCAATAATACACGACGAATACCCATAAAACTTTCAAACTTTCGTGGTGGCGGCTCATCAAACATTCTAAATCTGCACAGTTTATTGCAGTTGGGTTACGGTCAGAACACGGTTTATTTCACGAATTGGTTCGGTAACATGATGAGTAAGTAATTCATTTTTCGTACCAGTAAATTATCGCCAATAATTGCCAAAGATCCCCCCAGATATCCAAGTGTCGTCTAGAAGTGCTTCATGTTCTATCGGTGTGCATAATTAGTGCGCACAGCCCTTTTAGTTGAACAGGTGGATGAAGATGGTGAGAATTGCGGAGGCTAGAATCGACGAGGCGGCGACTCTCAAGCCCTCCGACGCGGCCGAGTTGAAGCCCGATGGCCAGGTGTTGCCCGGCGTCCAGTTTCCAGGGTCCGGCTGCATAGATCCAGGGCTTTGCATGCCGCCGCTGCTTCCAGGGCTCCCGGGGTTTCCAGAGTTCCCAGGGTTGCCGTAGTAGTCGGGGCTGCCGTAGTTGGGAGAGCCACTACTACTTCCCGCTTCGGAGCTGGGATCGCCGCCAGAACCATTTCCGGGGTTTGAAGACGGAGCCTGGTACGGAGACGATGGCTGCTGCGGCGAGGGTCCAGGCGCGGAAGAGCCGCCAGAAACAGGGCCACAGCTGCCCACGGGCGGAGTACCGGGGCCGAGCCTGTCGACGTACGGACCGGGGTCGGGGAAGAGGACGTTGGTTGAGTCGACGGTGCTGCACCCGTTTCCGATGTTGGCCTTGAGCGGGGCTGGGAGACTGCTGAATCCTCCGCCCCTTCCACCGGAGCCGCCGCGGATGGTGACGACGGCGCAGTCCATGTACATCTCTCTGTTGCCCATGTTGTTGAACCAGGTCCAGCCCAAGAGTGCCGACTCGGTTGAGGGTGTGTCAGAAGGGACGGTGAAGCTGAAGGTGGACTGGGATCCGGCCGGGCAGCCACCGACGTAGCTGTGGATGACGCGAAAGGTGCTGCCGCCGTCAACCGAGATGGATGCTTGGCATGAACCACCGCCATGGGGAGCACCGCCTTCGATGGTCATCGAGTGGGTTTCGCCAGCTCCCCAGGTCGCGACCGGCGCTCCTTCCGGTGACCCGATGAGCTTGTGGTAGCCCTTGCATGGGTAGGCGTCGGCGCCTTGGAGGGGCGATGTGAGGCTGTAGTCGGGGTTGCTCGCATGTGGGTTGCCCTTGAACCGCAGACTGGGAGGATCCGACATGAGCATGTGTCCTAGGACGCGACTGCCCGTGCCCAGGATGAGAGGGCCGAGAAATGAGTGAGTGAACCGCATACTGACTGCTGTGAGGCGAAGCGTGCGGTGAGATATATGGGTGGTGTCGAAGAGTGATTGTGGGTTGTCAAGATGTTGAAGAAGGGAAAAGGAGAAGGGGGTAAACGATGTGCCTTTTATGGAAATAAGTAAACGAAGGCGCTGTGTGCAAGCCTCGAAGAGAAAGGGATTATTCCCTGGCTGTTACCCACTGGTGTGGTTGCAGAACAGGGGAAAGAACGGCTGGTGCACCTATTCAGGAATGTAAACGAAGGCGCTGTGTTTAAGCCTTGAAAGAGAAAGGAATTATTCACTGGCTGTTGTTCAGTAGGTGCAGTTGAAGACTAGAGGTAAGGGCGACTTGTGTACCTATTCAGGGCTATAAACGAAGGCGCTATGTGTATGCCTTGGAAGGGAAAGAGGTTGTTCACTGGCTGTCATGTAAACGAAGGCATTGGTGTTACCATTATACGAGAGAAAGGAGCGATTCAATGGCTGGTATTCATTAGATGCGGTCGCAGAACAGAGGTAAGGAAAGAATGACCCCTGTATTCGGGAATGTAAACGAAGTGCGGCTTTCAATGGCTGTATTCACTAGCTGTAGTTACAAACTACCCTAGGTCGAGGAAAGAACGAGCTGCCACGGTGTACCTACGGTCCTCAGGGATGAAAATGAAGCATAGGGAGGTCTTGCAAGCAAAATGGATTCTTCGCTGCTGTAGGTGCATGATCCTAAATATAAGGAAAGAACGACTTGTCCCGGGTCTATTCCAGAAACGAAGCCATTTTATGGCGTCTTGCAAGAGAAGAGGAATAATCACCGGCTGGTAATCATGGGATATGAGAAAAAAACGACGCCTATTTTAAAATGTACTTGGGTATATAATGAAAGCTATGGTTTTGTGTAGGCCCTGAAGGGGAAACAACATCTAGCTGGATTGGATGGGTGTCTATTCAGCAGTGGGGCTGATGACATTGTGTGTGCTTTAGAAGGGAAATGAACTATGTTTCGTTTTACATGGAAAGAACGACCCCCCCAGGACGTATTGGGCAATGCAAAGACAGTAGTTTGTAAATTTTCTTTGCAACAATCGCGTTGTATATTAGCATGGGTCTCAGAAGACAAAGAAACCGTCTAATCTTTCCTGTGAATACCCAGATGTGAGAAAGGACAGAGTTTTCTAGTGAGAATGCAAACCACGGTTATGAGTGCGATCACGTGGTGAATAAGAATTACAGGAGAAGGGTGTTACATTGCCCACTGGCTGCGTTTGCCGTGATAGGTATAAGGAGAAAATGAGTTGTCCATCAGAGTATGGGGAAGTAGTGACTTGGGGCATGTCTTCATGAAGCGGCTCAACCCCTGTGTCTTTTTTTCTTTTTTTTCTTTCTTTCACGCTTTTCCTTTTTCTTCTCGCTGCTCGCTAGGTTTCTCACGCGGGGGGCCCCCATATAAGGGGGCCCTCCGGAAAAAGGTAGTTTAAGAAAGACATGCGATTCTTGTCCCACGAAAAGTGCCACGAAACCATGATTGTGACTGAGTCTCTGTTTATTTGTTACTCGATTTGTTGCTCGATTTGCTACTCGATTTGCTCTCTCATTACTCGGTTACTTCATCCTTCCCTCCGATCGGAGGGTTGCACACTCCAACATCTAGAGTGTGCCTCTGTTTTTCTGTTTGTCTGCTGGTTTTGCTGCACCAGTTCAGTAGTCTGCATTTAAATTGCATTGTCAAGCCAACTACATCGGTGTGACATGTGCTTGCGGATAATCAGCTTGCTACTGGGAAAACAAGTTGTCTTCCACAGTGCCTGAGCAAGTGAAAGGCCTCGAAGGAGAATGATATTGTAATGATCCGGACTGAATAGCGACCCACTTTCCACCCAGCCGAAGAAAATGAACGATAACCACAGCCGTGGGTCAAGTTGCAACTGTGAAGAGGGCAATCCGGATTTGGAAAGGAGTCAACACGTAATTGGAACTCCGGATTTCTCTCTTTGCGGTCGTTTGACTACTCTGGCCTTGAGTGACACAAATCTTTCGTTTTCTCGACGTGTTTGATTGATTGATTGACTGATTTACCGTACCGCACCTGACCACTCTCGAAGTTGGCCAAAAGCTCCAAAATTACAAGGAGATCCTCCTCCCGAAATCCAAGCCAAGTGCCAGTGCATGCTAGTCATCTCTCCTCGTTTCCCGTACAAGTGATGGTTTTGCCCGGTCACCACCAGTTCACTAGCCGAGACCACGGGCCGGTCCTGACGGGGTTTTCGGCCCCAAGCCTTTCTCAGAGCTGCTTTGCACCATAAGCCGGTTCTCGTAACCGACCGACACACGCATCCGTCCTGTTCGGCCAGCTAACCTGCTCACGTGGACCACACTCGCCGCTCGCCCCGGTCGCAAGTGTTCCCGGTTCTAAGCCACCTCCCGAGGTCCCGCCCCTCTCTGTCCAGGCTAGCAACCACGGCCCGCATCAACACCCTCACTGCCCCCCCAGGGACCGGCTGGGCTAAGGTGTTGTTTCCCGCTGCCAACACGGGTCTCCCCCTGTTGGCCGTTTGTATCTCGCACCCTAAGGCAACGGGGGCTGGCCGAATCCCTCGCACTAGCCTCCTCCTCGCGGGAACTAACCAGGTACTAACGGGTAGTACCCTGGGGTGTCCTGTCGCCCGGTCGGGAGCCTCACTCGAGGCGTCCCTCCCTTCTGTCGGATGGTTTTTAATGTCATTCCTCAGCGTCCGTTTCCATCCTCCCCGTTGCCCTTCGTCCCGATCGCGGGCAGGGCGGCCAAAGCATCTCAGTCCCGAACGACCAGTCATACTCTCTGACCACAGCGACCAGTCCCAACGGGAAACAACGTCCCCCTCCCGTTATGTTGTGTTCGCTCCTAGGATCCCATTCCCGAAGGTAAGGAGCGATACTACTAACACGCTTCCCCCGTGCCTCATTCCCGTGACGGCGGCGGCGTGGCGGCCGTCGTGACGCACCTTCCTGACTGTAGTAGCTTTGGCGGCGGTGTTGAAGACGAGGATATCGGAAGGGTCAACTCAAGGATCCTCAACCCAAGATAGGGAGATCTCAAGAACTAAACGTTTTCCAAGGTGGTGGCCAATACTGCGACGTGATTGGTCAGAGCGCCCTTAAAAATGATGTTCAGGAGAGAACTGCTCGACGTGTTTGAGTTTTGATGCGAGACCAACTTCATAGGTAATTCAAGATCCAGGGTTGGAGCCTGGTGCGCCAATGCCAAGGACCCCACATTTCCCCCAGCAAAACCTTGGATCGTGTGGGGGCGGAGCATTGCCCACCTTACCCGCAAGGTGCCGCACGGGCCACCAAAGCGCTGCTCACATCTGGCAGAGCGGCCTTTTTGCTTGCCCACTGGTCACTGAACTCGCCCCCAAGGAATAAGGAAGCCAGCGATCTAAACGGTATTCCCAAGGTCCCGTCGCGTGCGTGCATCCGCCTCTGCACCTGCATCATCGAGGCCCCAGATATTCCGACTATTCTGACTGGCGGGGCGCGAATGAAGGCATCGGAGAGGAGGCGCCATGTCGGATCTCGATGCGACGTTGGGTCCCAGTGATGGGGCGCTGGGAACAGGCGAAGCCGCCGCCGTCGCCTCGTCCCGCGCAGCCCAGGCCCAGCTCAAGAAGGTTAAGAAGCAAAAGGTGCTGCTGATGGGCAAGAGTGGCTCGGGCAAGTCGAGTATGCGCAGCATCATATTTAGCAACTATTTAGCTCGCGACACACGGAGACTGTGAGTCCCATCTCTTCTTCACCACCAGCCCCTTTTTGAGGGCATCGTTGGACTGACACCGCCGACAGCGGCGCAACTATTGATATCGACCTCTCTCACGTCAAGTTTCTGGGGAACTTGACGCTCAACCTGTGGGACTGTGGTGGCCAAGAGGCCTTCATGGAGAACTACCTGTCGCAACAACGCGCTCACGTCTTCAGCAACGTCGGCGTGCTCATCTACGTCTTCGACATTGAGAGCCGCGACGTCGAGCGCGACCTGGCCACCTATGTTAACATCATCAGCGCCCTGGTCCAGTACTCGCGCGAAGCCAAGGTCTTTGTGCTCATCCACAAGATGGACCTGATCCAGCCCGCCGCCCGCGAGGCCGTCTTCGACCAGCGTGTCGCCGTCGTCCGCCGCAAGACGGCCGAAGCCGTCGCCATCGTGCGCAAGCAAAAGCCCGACCTGCAACAGCAGCAGCAGCAGCAGCAGCAGCAGCAGCTCCAGTCCCCGCAGTACAACATCAACCAGCACAGCCCCTACGGCGCCGCCAGCGCCGCGGCCCCGCTCGGGGGCGCCATCCCCGACATCGACCTCGACATGCAGCTCTTTGCGACCTCCATCTGGGACCAGTCGCTGTACAAGGCCTGGGCGAGCATCATCCACGACCTGGTCCCCAACCTCTCCGTCATTGAGACCCAGCTGGCCAGCCTGGGCGTGGCCATCGACGCCGACGAGATCCTGCTCTTTGAGCGCACCTCGTTCCTCGTCGTGTCCAAGTGGACGTCGCGCGAGGGCGAGCGCAACCCGTACGGCGACCGCTTCGAGCGCATGAGCAACATCCTCAAGAGCTGGAAGCACACGTGCTCAAAGTTCACGGGCACCCCGCGCAACGCCGAGCAGTTCTCCGAGTTTGAGTACAAGATGGGCACCACCTTCAGCATGTTTGTCACAAAGTTCACCACCAACACGTACGTCCTCGTGTGCATGCCGCCCGGCGAGGCCCGCGTCAACAGCGCCAAGCTCAATGTCGCCGCCGCCCGCCCGTGGTTCAAGTTTCTCGACGGGCCTGTTGTCGGGCCGCCCGGCGGCCTTCCTGTAGCTGCGAATGGGTGGAGTGGCGAGCCTGGGGCAAACGCCGAATAACAGTATCAGAACAGAGGAGAGTTATGCACTTGTTTAACGTGCTCCCGGGTTGGATGTTACTTCTTTGGAGAAGGGACATATTCCCGCAGACATTTGGTTCAGGATCAATAGTTTTTATACGAGGGTGGTGATACCCACAGCAGCGGCGTCGGGGCGTTTAAAAGGGCATAGAAATACTAGCATACTATGAGCATCATGCTGGAAACCCATACTGGAAACCTCTCACAGATGGTTCCGGGACTACACAAGGCAGATGAAACCGTTCCTTGGATACCCCCTTTCTTGTCATTAGATAAAATCCTGGCTTGACCGTTTTATATTAGCCCAGCTCATCTATCTCTCAATTGGCTAAAGCTGTAAAACGCCGGTATGAAGGAATGCCCAATGCACTACCTGTACCCCTGTGATAACCCCGTTTCCGTTCCGTAAGACGTAACTCATGATCTCCAAACCTAAGCCCACTTCACAACAGCAGTTCCACCCCGCTTGAACTCGGCCAAATCTCCTAAAACCAGTTCCTTGTCGACGTGGTCCTTGTTCGGGAACGTTGTCGACACAACCCAAGCCCGGCTGGAAATAGCAGGCGAGACTCGCTCGATGAAGTCGTAGACGTCGCCGACAGTCTGAGCGGTGTTGAACCGTGCAGGGAGGCGCGTGCCGTCCGGTAGTTGAATGCGCAACATCAAGGTTGGCTGGGAGTTGTCCACGCCTGTGGCCGAGCCTGCTCCCGAAGCAGCGGCAGCTGGGGTCGCGGTGGTTGTGCTCGTCATAGCTACCGGGGCCGCCGCCGCCGATCCGTCGCCTGGAACGGGGCTGCCGAGCCGATGGCCCTCTCCGCCGAACGGGCGGTAGATTCTGGGCAGGATGCGATAGTTCTCGTTGTGCTGTTGCAGCTTGACATCGACGCGCTGGTCAAACCGCACGTTCATAAGGTGCAGTGGGGCCCTGCCTTGCCGAATCATCTGCAGATCAGCCTGGTTTTGAGGGTCGTCAAAGCGGCGAAGCTCGCCGTCGTCAATGCTGAAGCCATCGGTCCAGATGTGAAGAACACGCTCCTCTGCCGGGCCGTCAGTCGGAGCCGTAGGGATAGCACTTGTGGTAGGGTCGGGGATTGCACGGCTCTCGACGCCGTCACCGCCAAGAACTTGGCCGCCGCCGCGGAATCTCGAGGGACCGGCAGATGTGGAAGGCTCGTTTTGGGATCCTTTGGCGTTACTATAGCACTGGTATTAGCAACTCGCAACCATGAAAGACGCAAATGTGCCGACTTACGCCTTGGCCTTGGCCACGATGTCGTTGATCAGTCTTCTCGGGTCAGACGAGCGCTTTGAGGGATCCTGAACCGCCAAGCCTGACTTCTCTCCACCCGCAAACAGATCCCGGGGCGCGTTCCGCTCGTCGTCCTCATCGTAATCCTCATCGTCGTCGTCGTCATCATCATCGTGGCTGTGGCCGTGACCACCACCACCACCCAGGGAGCTTAGCGTGGCGAGACCGGTGCGCTTCTGAGGCTTCTTGCTAGCCGATGACGAGGACACGCCGGCATACTGGGGCGCGGGACGGCCGTCCAAGGTTCTCGGGCCTGTGTATTCTGGTTCGTGGACGGCGGCAGCAGTGGGTGCGCTGGATCTGGGACTTTGCTCTCCCTCGTCCATGTCTGCGAAGAACGACGAGACAGCAGAGTCCATATCCCATCTACTGCCTTCGAGATACTCTGTGGCCTTTCGAATGTTAGAAGCTGTGGTGGGAAGCCCAGCAATTGCGAGGGACGAGGAGACGGGAGGACCGGGGGGCTTGGAAGCATACCTGTTGCGCAGTCGAGCTCGTGAGCTCGCAAAAGGTGCTGATGAGAGTATCGTGGTCCGCCATGGTCAGATAATCGCGGGTGGTTATTTGTGTAGAATGAGGTTATGTTCGCCAAAAAAGGCGAGGCTTGTGCAAGTCGGGACGTGGAGTTGACGGGAGTGGGGTTTAGCTTTGGCAATCAGGCAGCTCAGGGCGACGCTGCATTTGCCCCGCGGTACGATCCGTAGTGTAGGTTGCTGCTCCCAGCCGCAGCCCCGCCAGGTTTCAGCAATGGAGGTTCTAATTACGTAATCATCCCACCGTTTACATGAGTGGAGCTATTGTTTGTTTTGAGGCAGGTACTACCTACGTAACCAGATTCGTTTAAAGGCGAAAGAAATTCTAAACAAAAAAGACCTGAGATTCGATTACATCATTATGGTATTCAACTTGTTGAGCTCGGTGCGGTTTGCCAATTCGTTGGGCGTGTCGGATTTGTGTCAGCCGATGTCCGTGATCAAGCGATTCGCGGGCAGGTCACGCTCCCATTGCCAGCCGGCAGCAGCCCCCCCCACCCCTGTCATGCGTTGTGCTGCCGAGCATTTTCCGCCCTGCCATTCGCATTCGCATCTCAAGATCTCCGGACATCGGGGTACAGCATCAGCGGCGCCGGCCTCTCTTGGTACCTTTTGCATCTCGCCCGCTTTGCTCCGTGCTGCACTTCGACACTCGGCCCGCCATGTCTTCCGAAGAGCCAGCCAACCCGATGGCCGACTCCGGCGTTACAATCCCGTCCGACAGCGAGCAGTACTCGGGCGAGGATATCTCTACGTCACCCCCTTCCTCATCATCGCCCGCCGTCATCCTGTACCAGCCGCCCACCTTCTGGTCGCTCCTCCGCGGCGCCGCCATCAATCTATTCTTGCCGTTTGTCAATGGCATGATGCTGGGATTCGGGGAGCTCTTCGCCCATGAGGCTGCCTTTAGGTTGGGATGGAGCGGCACAAGAGTAGGTTGCTCGGGCTGGTACCGGGGCCATGTTGGAACAAGACAGCTAATCGACGGCAGGTGTTCCCTCTATCAATGCGACGATCCCACTCCGTCGGGCCTGGAATCGATGTTGTCGAAAAGCCGAGGCGCGAGATCAACCTGGACGACCTGGCCAGCTTGGAGTAGTGATTCAGTTGATGGCGATTACGACGCCGAAGAAAACACTAGCGAAATATACTTCACCGCGTTGCTGCGCTCCGCTCCGCTGCGCAGGAGCAGAGAAGGGGGTTACGGCATAGAACCTCCATATATCATCAGGGCGAGGATGTATTGGGGAGGCGGAAAACAGGCGCTGCTACAGCTACGTCGGCGTATGTATACAAGCACTACAGCGGTCGGCCAATGGTTCGCAAAGGATCTATGGCTAAAAAACGGGGTTTGGGGTGATGGCATTGGGCCTTCGCATCTGTAAATAGCGCTACAGGGAGCCCAAAGGTGTACATTACCAGAGCGATGAGCGAAATAAATACGATATAGACAGTCCTCAGTCTGCGGACGCGATCCTCCTGGTTATGCCCCATTTCGCGCCGCTGGCTCTGTCTTGCGAGCAAGCTGAGCACGGGTGTGCCCCACCTTGAGGTAAAAGCTGTCCAGTGAGCCGTCCGTGCCAATTCCCTGCTGCCGAAGCTTAGCCGCACGCCCCAGAAAAAAGTTTACGGTTTTCCGGGCCAAGAGCTGTTGCTGGAGGTTTAGACTTATTTCGTCAGCAATCCAGACACAATGCTTCCAAGTAGAGGGCTCGTCCGGTCGAGCCAGTC
The DNA here is from genome assembly GCA_033439745.1 of Lasiosphaeria hispida. Classification (NCBI taxonomy): domain Eukaryota; kingdom Fungi; phylum Ascomycota; class Sordariomycetes; order Sordariales; family Lasiosphaeriaceae; genus Lasiosphaeria; species Lasiosphaeria hispida. Next base: position 2,777,682 of record JAUIQD010000002.1, on the reverse strand, counting down.
CCTAGGACTCAGCAGAGTAGCGGTAAGCATTGAACTCGAGTGAGGCCCTCCCTGGCCGCTCTGCTGACACGCAAAAAGGGATTCCAGAAGCCTTCAAGTCGGCTTTTGATGCGACAGTTTGGGACGGCATTGCGCAACAATGGCGTCTCGTTGCGCGGCACTCTCAACACCAATGCATCGGTCACAAGAAGGATAGCCGGCCCCCTCGCAGCTGCCGCCGCGTCCCAACAGCTCCTCGCATCACTCCGGCAAGCTCGCTACGCCTCGACACAACCGACCGCTCCCCCCGTCGCAGATGTGCCGCCCCCGCCGGCCGACTTGTTTGCAGCAAACCCAATCGACCTGGAGGGGGCCGAACTCCTCAACATCACGGAGCGTATAGGCTTCCTCAAGGAGCTCGGCATCGACTTTGGCTGGGGCCCAACCTCGTGCATGCAATGGGCCCTCGAACACATCTACATCGACTTGGGCGTTCCCTGGTGGGCCGCGCTCATCCTGATGTCGGTTGCCATCAGGGCGGCCATCTTCAAGCCCTCCCTCGAGGCCTCGATACATTCACAGTTATTGCAAGACTTGCGCAAGCATCCGCGCTACGAGGATGCGATGACCAGGTTGAAGGCGGCCGCCACGTCGCCTGAGCGAAAGGGCATCACCGAGATCCGCAGAGAGATCAATATGATGAACAAGGCGGCAGGTGTCAAGGCGTGGAAGGCTTTTGTGCCCATGATCAACATCCCAATTGGTTTTGGCGTGCTCCGCTTGTTCCGCGCCATGTCCAATCTCCCCGTCCCGAGTCTGGAGACGGGTGGCATCTTGTGGTTCACGGACCTGACGGTCGCTGACCCCTACTATATCTTACCGGCGATAGCAGGCGTTGTCTTTGCCGTCGCGATGAGGGTATGTTTTATGTTTTGCGCCCGCTAGTAGTATCCAAAGCTAACTGTGTTGACCAGGTTCCTCTTCCCTACATGGCGCCCGCGCAGCAAAAGACCATGAAGGTCATCGGTGTCTTTCTAATTCCGCTGTCGTTTGTGTTCACCATGTACCTCCCATCCGGCCTGCAGCTCTACTTCCTCGTCAGCGGTGGTCTGCAATGGTTCCAATCGGCCGTGTTTTACAATAAGTGGTTCCGCAGGATCGCGGGCATGCAGCCCCTGAGACTTGGTGGAGCAGGGCCGAGCGGCGTAACTGCCCAAGGCGCATGGCAGGCGCCCAGGGTGGTGGACACGACGGCAACGACAGAGTCGGACAAGAACTTCGTGGCTCCCCTCTACGACACTATCAAGGAAGGGATCTCAACCGCGAAGGAGAAGCTGGACGAGCGGGCCGAAACGGGTAATAAGAAGAGCACTTTGCAGGCGGTGAAAGAGTACAACGAACGGAGGGCTCTCGAGGACAAAGAGGACTTGGTGGCGCGCCGACGAGCCGCGCTGATGAAGCGCAAGAATAATAAGTAGAGATGATCACAGGCGGTGTAAGAGGATTTGTATCACTATCATGGCGACCTTGAGTTCCGCTATTCGAGACAGCACGTTGAGGCGGCAACAGCTGGGCGTGGGCAAGCCACAAGCCCAACTGGTAGCTTAGAGCCACCACTCCTGTAATATCTTGTGTATAAGATATATATGTATTTAAACCGAGCACAAGGTAACTCGTCGCTAGCCTGGTGGTACTACTTGGAGCCTACGTCATGCCGACTTGCTGGCCACACACACAATGGTGCACGGGGATGAGCCAACCGCAGATGCAGGCATGGCGCTGATCACGTATGGTGAGATGCAGTGGCTTTTTGATGCCATCCCCCCCGTCTCGACGCCGGTCTGGTCCCCATTTGGGGGGACCCATCAGAGACGACGAACTCGATTGACGACCCAACGCGGGTTTAGTGGTGAGCACGTCATGGCGCCCGGGGACCTGGCCGCCTGAGAAAGTACCCGCATTCGGTTGGTGCCAAGCCGACTGGTTCCTTTGTTTCTTGGTCTATTGGGGCCGTGTGCTTTGCTGCTGTTTGCGATCGCAGGGTGGGGGGGAGGGGGAGGGGAGGAGGGGAATGTTGAGCTGGGGATGGGCAATGGGGGATGCTGGTGTGAGAGGAATTTGTTTTTTTTTGGTGGTCTGGCTGTGCTGTTCTTATAAGAGTGCATTTCCGGTCCTTTTTATGTTGCATGTTTGTGGTTTCTCGAGTGTTCCATTGACAGCGATCCTAGTCTGAAGCAATACCCACTCCCCGCGATCCACCTGCCCCTGATATCGCCATCGCCCCCTGAGTTTGGGACTAAAGCCAGCGGCGATTGTTGTTTTTGGAAACGATTTTTTTATTTTTTTGTTTATTTTTGGTAAGGATACACCAGAGCGACAATGAGCGCCATCCAAAAGAACGTCGAGGCCACCTCGGAGCAGTACTCGTCCTCCTTCACCAAGGGCGATCTTGTTCTGCCTCCCGCCAAGAAGTACCTCGTCCTGACATGCATGGACGCTCGCATCGACCCCGCGCAGGCTTTTGGCATTGAGCTGGGCGATGCCCATGTCATTCGAAATGTCAGTCAGCCCCTTTGCTCTGGGGTTGAACCTCGAGCGAGAAAACAGAATGCTGATAGACATGTCATTCCAGGCTGGTGCCTCGGCTGTGGACGCCCTGCGCTCCATCGTCATCAGCGAGCAGCTGCTCGGGACTACCGAGATCGTGCTGGTCAAGCACACGGGATGCGGCATGTTGACATTCAAGAACGAGGACGCATACGGAGTGGTCGAGAAGTCTCTTGGGTAGGTTCTTCGGACCTCTGCAGAGCTTGAACCCGGCGGAAGACGATGCTGACAAGTGCAACAGGGCCGAGGCCGTCGAGGAACTCAAGGCCAAGAGCCTCGATTTCCTGCCGTTCTCACATCTGGATGACGCTGTCGAGGATGATGTCAGGTTCCTGAAGGCATCGAAGCTGGTTCCAGACTCGGTCACCATTAGCGGGTGGGTTTATGAGGTCGAGACGGGCAAGACGAGGCGGGTCGTTTAGGGGGGGGCGGATGAGGGGCAAATGGTTATTTTGTTAGGGCGGCAGGGCGGCAGGGCGGCAAGGTTTAATGTTATGTCAGGCACAGATACTCTGCTGACAGGTGCTCAATTGCGCATATAGTGACATTTGATGCTATAATACCTCCGAAGTTTTGCTGCACCGACCTTCTAGATGGCACCGCCGCCGTCTTGTACCAAACGTCAGTATCCTCCTATTTTGATTTGGGTGTCTCGACAAAAGACTTACCAATGACAATGGTTGTACCATTCGCATAGTCGGCCCTCACCACGTAGAGATATGCCTCGGCAATGTGATCGGGTGTGGCCACGAAGCCAACAGGCAGCTTGGCAGCTCCGCTCTCAAACAGCTCCTGCTGCTTCTCCTTGCTGTGGCCCAGCTTGTCCCAGAGTTCCGTCTTGACCAGCCCCGGGACTACCGTGTTGACGCGGATCTTCTTGTCGGTCAGTTCGTCCGCCAGGGCCGTCGTCAGCGTGATGACGCCCGCGTTGAGCGCGCTGCCCAGAGTGGCCCCCTTCTTGGGACGCAGTGCTGCGCCGCCCGACGTCAGTGTCAGCGAGCCGCCGGGCTTGACGATGTCGTGCTTTGCCAGAGCTATGGGGGTCGTGTTAGTGTTGCAGCACAGATTTTGAAAGCAAAACCTCGACAGCCATGCCTTTGCCCACGACCACGCTCCCCCAAAACTTGACGCCAAAGAGGTGCTTTGCTTCGTCCAGATCCGCGTCGGCAAGCGCGCCCCGGATGATCTTGTCGACGCTGGAGAAGACAAGGTGGTCCAGGGGCGCGATGGAAATCAGAAGCTGCGTGAAGGCGGCCTCGTCGCGCACGTTGCCGACCAGGCCCTCGACGCGCCCTCCGAGGCGCTTGACGGCATCGTCAACCCTGTCCTGGGAAGACGAGATGATGATGACCTGGGCGCCCGATTCAACGAGGATCTCTGCAGCGCCGAAGCCGATGCTTTGCGTGTCAGTCATTCATTTGCTTCGCTCCAAGGCGGTCACTTCATACCCAGAGGAGCCCCCAATGACGGCAATCTTCTTGCCCGCGAGCTTTTCGGCGAATCTGCTCATTCTCGGTGTTGGCTTGTGGATCTCTCGAAGCTGGTGGGTGTAGTATGGAATACTCCTCGCACCTATTCACGGGCTACACTTGGACTTTATACTCGTTCGCCCGATGAATAACACATGGCCAACATCGGAGATAAGGTCCGGTGGATGATGGCGCCTTTGCACGCTCCAATGGCGAGTAATATACCATTTGCGACTAACTGGTACATGCACTCCTAGCTTACCTGATATGACTGCCTCCCTGATATCAAGCTGTGGAAGCCGGCGGCTGCAGGGATGCATCGAGTAATAGAATCTCCAGCATTGCAATGGCTTCGTGCCGGACGGCCCCCCACTGGAACGACCCCGTCCCTGCCTCGGAATATGGTACCCCCACACCCCCCACCTGTGGCCATGGGTCCCTACAAACGACGCTGGAGTCGGCCGTTAGTAGGTCTCTGGAGTCTGGACTCGGCAGCATCGTTGGTACGCTAGCCTGCCGAGGTTGGGGCGTCGACATTCGCGCCACATTGTTGTAGCAAAAAAGCGACGAGTTCGGCCCCTGGCAAAAAGACACGCTCTTGTGGTAACGCGCCGCCATGGTCAAGAAACTGCGCATCCACATCCAGGTCGGACGCCTGGATTAGGAGCCGAATGGCAACATTCCGGCGAGGCATGCTTATTGAAGAGGCGTGAGGTCATGCCTATGATCCACCTCGGTCGGGCCGGTATCTTGCGGCGTAACTGATTTCTCTCCTAGCCAGCACGTTCAAGCGTTAGCTTGCAATCTTCCATTTGCTGTCACAAATCAGCTTGAGGGCGTATAAACATGATACCAGACTTGTCTATCACGAGACCACGGGCGTTGACATCTGCACCTCCGACGAGGCCTTTCATAACCCAGATCTGGCAGATTCACAATATGGTAAATACGCCGCGAGGTTGCTGTCTGGTCTGAGCATGACCACAGCCCTCTTCGATTATTAGACAAAAAACGTCGTTGGACTTGGAGAGTGAATAATGCCATTGGAAAAAAAAGCAAGAGCCATTTGAGATGAGTCAGATGCCAACACGCACAGCGTGTAGGTAGTTTGTTATCTTTACGATACCACCGGACAAGATACCTACGGGGGTGACTAGGCGACAATTGATTATTTCAAATTGTATTATGCATCAAAATAGTATTATCATGAGAAGATTGAGGTTATATGTACCTCAAGGTAATGTTCGAGCCACCTCGACTGCTAGTAGTCCCCCCTCTCCTCACGTTCCTCCCGCCACATCTGCCTCTCCATCTGCACCACCCCCGGCCCCTGGTAGACACTCCCATAAAGCCCACTCGACCAGTTCTCACCAGTCCCATTCTTCGGAGCCTTCCGCCTATACCACCGCCCATAGATCAACAGGTAGTACAGCCGAAAACAGAGGAGGGCGAACCCGTCCCTCTCCAGATCTTCCGGATATCTCGCCCCGAGGTCGACGGCCGCCGCCAGCCCGCTGATGATGGCCACCTCGTGCGCGTTGACCATGGTCCACGAGCTCGCAAACCGCGTGTGGCGCCGTCCTTGCAGCAGCCACATCCACGGCACGACAAAGACATAATGGGTCCACGAGTGACACAGCTGATGCCACCAGTCCTTTCGGATGATGTTGCTCTTTTCAATCTCGCCGTCGGTCCAGAGATGGCCGTCCCGCTCTTTGTTCAGGAAAATAGTCTGAAAAACGTGGTCGCAAAAGGGAACATCGGGCGGAAACTGGGCTTGGTAATTGGTGCAGTCAAAGCACATCTCCAGCTTGGTCAGGTCAGCTTGGTAGGGTTTGATGTAGTACATGGGCCGGAAATTGTGCCGGGCGGACGCCACGCGGGCTGACTGGTCTTTGCCGTTCAGGCAGCAGACGGCCTGGGTGTAGTTGAAGAAGTTTTCGTAGTGGTTGCGCATGTAGGTGCTGTCGCAGTGCGTGATGGTGATATCGTCACTGAACTTGGCGGCGCCGAGCACCCGGCGCTCACGCAAGGATGCTGTCTCTCCGAGAAGGCGCTTCGCGGTGTCGGCTCTAGGTAGTAGCATTCTGTATGAGAGGTTGCTGTGACAACTGGGGAAAAAAGGGGGCACGCACAGGCAGCAGAGCACAATTTCATCGTAATCCTCAGTCGTCTCTGGCGCGTTCGCATCCGCAAGGCTGATATCGTCTTCGGCAGCCCAAGCACTGGACCGATTGTGGCCGTCGGACGCAGGCGTTCTCCTGATAGTTTTCACCGTGACCCCTTTCCTATCTCGGCGGGCCACCTCTGTCAGCTCGGTCGACAGCCGGACTTCGACACCCCTTTTCCCTAGATCTAGGCGCCAGCTGTCATAGAACTGGCTAAAGTTGGGGAAAACGACCATGGGCGGGAGGTTGCTCGCAATGCTCTCCTCATCTGGCGGATACCACATGCCGTACGTTGGACTGGTGCACAGGCGCTCGAGGATGATGCTTGGAACTTCGGGGGTGTAATTGCCAGTGCCGAGAAACAAGGCCACCATGGGCAGGACGACAGTGTTGGCGAATTCATAGCTGAAGCAGAACAATTTCATCAGGTATTTGATGGGCAGGAGGGCGAAGAATAGCTCGAGCCATCGGATGATGGTGAGCATTTTCACGAAGCGCTTGATCTCGGCCTGGTGTCTCTCAAGCAGCCTGGTGGGGTACACATTTGTCCAAAACTGATGGCCTTTGCCAAACGAGACCTGCAGCTTGACGGGGTTGGCGGCGTAGCCCTGGCGGGCAAACATGGTCATGGTGTGGTGGAAGATGTAGGAGCCGCCCTGGACGCCCTGGTTGAGCCAGGATGCTCCATGCCTACCCTCGTCGATCGGGATTGAGAAGGCCTGGCCGCCGCAGTAGTTGGCAGCTTCGATCAACGTCACTTCGAATTTATCGGGGTGCTCGGCCAGGTGGTGCGCACAGGACATGCCTGCCAAATTGTGTCAGTCGCTCAGGTCTGAAATTTGGCAAGAGGGAAGGAGCTTAGGAGCACTTGCCAGCGGCGCCAGCCCCAACAATGAGCACCCTCTTCTTGGCCGTTTGTTCCTTCGTCATGGTAGATGCATGTGGAAGCAGTAGCGGGCGCGACTTCCGGAGAGGCATGGACGCACACGGGCAAGCTCGCAGCCCCTGGGAGGGAGGCAGGGAAGACAGCGACACTCAGGGATTGGGGAAACAAAAACATGCCGACCATCATGTCCCAATCGCGTGGCAGACATTGGGTTTCGTAAAGAGGGGGTGTGAAATGTGGGTGCACTGGAATCGTGGCTGATGCTAGCCATGTGTAATGCGTCATGACTTCCCTTTGTCTGGACTCAAAACACAGTCAGAGGTTTTGGAAAGGAGCGAGCAAGCAACCCTAACCCTGCGTAGTTCGTGGGAAAAGGGGTACCTAAAATAAGAAAGGGAATCGTAATGCTGAAATGAGATAGACACAAAAAGGGCTTGGATATCATAAGTGGTATGACGGCATCATCGGGACCGTTGGCCGGGCCCCCGGGCTCAACATTGAACCCAACCCATTCCTGCTTGTTCTTGTACATTTCAGTGCATCTTAAATGTTGAGTCAATAGGTAGGAATAATACCATCGGAGTTGTCCCTAAAGTATACAGTGATTTGATTACATAAGTCGAGTCAACTTTTGACTGAGATTGCCACGATCAACTGCTCACACCTTACTCGCAACTATCGAGATCTCTTTTGATGGGAGATACTTGCTACGGTTGGAGAAGTCAGATGCCTGTGCGTGGCGAGAGCTAGCTGCGTGATGGTGGTCCACCAGGATGCGGCAGCCCTCTTTGGACGAATCAGAATGGCTAACATCAACATCGCCTCCCTGCCTTTCCCTGCTCGTTGAATTTCCCGGCATCATGTCTTGGGTTTCACAAAACAGAGGCTTCGACAAGAGCGGGGTCAAAAGGATTGACGTCATGGCGAGCAGAGAAGGACGGGCCTATATCTGATGAACGGCTCCCCAGCCACATACCGTCCTTTGTAAGTCTCTTAACAATTAATTACACTGTTTTTCCATTGCATCGAGGCCATCTCATCAGAGCTTATATCCACCGGCGGTATATCCCGAGGAATTTTATCGTCAGCCTATTAGCGGTTCCGTGTTTTGCGAATCAGCATGCCTCCATCTGTTACCGTCAAACAGCATCGAAGTAGTACTGTTGCGCCATGTTAGCTTGAACCCTCCCCTCGTTGGTTGACGCCTAACCTGACTGTGCCCCAGCCACGGCTCCCACGACTAAAACGGCGCACACAGCTCTCACCTCTCATACCCACAAGAGCTCCAAGACGCACACCTCTTCCAAAACCAAATCATCGTCCCACGGCGAGACCGCCAAGCCATCCATCTACTCCGAGTCGATCAAGCCGTCAATCTTTTCCGAGTCGATCAACCCATCAACTCACAGCGTGACAACCAAGCCGTCTACTCATAGTGTCAAAACCTCCAAGCCGTCAGTCTACTCCGAGACGATCAAGCCATCAACCCATAGTGTCACGACCAAGCCGTCAATCTATTCCGAGTCGATCAAGCCATCGTCTCACAGCGTGACAACTAAGCCATCAACCCGTGCACCAACTGTGAAAACAGTCGAGATTGACGCCATGTCCGCCGCCGCCCGAGAGACGACTCGAAAGTCAGCCTCCACTCGAGCTCCGACGACCATAGCCGACACCACCACGTCAAAGAGGACGTCTTCTACCAGGACCAAGATTGACGATATGGCCAGCGCCCCCACGGTCAAGAAGTCGTCAAGCAGACGCGAACAGAGCAGCACCCACGGGCGTGGTCCCGCCAGCTCCGTGTCACACAAGCACCAGCACAAGCACGAACACTCGCACCAGCACGAGCACAAGACCATAGCAACCCCCAAGGCCCCAGCCCAACCCACCGCTTCGGTTTCCAAATTCGCCCCCGCCGAACCCCTGTCCCCGGTGGTGCTCCGGCCCAACACCTGGACCGCCCACACGCAGCGCGCCATCCGCAAGTCGGCTTCCATGCCCGGCGTACGCCCGGCTGCGATCTCGGCACCGCCCGCGCCGTCCCCGCTGCGGCCCACCACGCAGTCACCAACAACCCGGGCCCCAAGCTCGGTACAGCGGTCCGTGGCCACGGCGGCTCCGGCGCCATCCACTACCCGCGCATCAACACACGCCCCAGCGCCATCAACCCGCGCATCAACGCATGCCCCGGCACCATCGACCCGCGCATCAACCCAAGCCCCGGCACCATCCACACGGGCATCAACCCGGGCCCCGGCGCCGTCGACACAGGCTTCGACGCCCAAGCCCAAGCCCAAGCCGGCCACCGAACCTACCGTCTACCAGCCGGCGCTGGCCGACACGCCGCGGCAGACACCCAAGCCCAAGAAGCAGTACGCGCCGGGCGCGCTGGTGCCCACGTCGGCCTTTGTCAACCCGAACAGCCCGGTCAAGACGACGCGGCCCGCCACCACGGCCGGGCGGGGCGAGGGTTACAATGGCAACGGCAACATGTCGGGCGCGCTGGTGCCGGCACGCACCGAGCAACAGGCTGCGCAGTCGTCGCCCGGAGGCGTGGGCGGCGTCGTGGGACGCACCGTGGGCGGCGTGACTTCGGGGGTTGGAAATACCGTCGGCGCTGCCGTCGGAGGCGTTGGCAAGACGCTGGGCGATACGACGGGCGCGCTGGGACGCGGGGACATCCTGGGTACTGTCGGCGGGCTGACCGGAGGGCTTGGACAGACGGTTGGGGGTGTGGGGAAGGGATTGGTAAGTTTCTCTCTTTGTTTTCTGTCTGCTGTTTACTCCTCTCTTGCGTCGCTCTACAACGGCGTCATGGTGTTTCTCCTCTTCGTCCTTCTCCTATTTTTCGTCTAACTCGTTGCCTTGAAAGCAGCGCGACAAGAGGATACTCGAGTGGTTGAGTGAGAGTTGCTGACGAGGTCTTTCTCTCCTGCAGGGTGACACTGTCGGGGGAACTCTTGGCGGAGTTGGCGATGCCGTTGGCGGTCCCGTCGGCGGCATCGTCGGCGGCCTGGGTCGCGGCGTCGGCGGTGCCGTTACTGGCATCACCGGCGGCTTGGGCGATGGAGTTGGTAAGATTGGCAAGGGAGATTTGCTGGGAGGTGTCGGGGACGTTGTCGGGGGCGTGACACAAGGTGTTGGCGGGCTGCTAGGCGGTGTTCTCGGCGGCCTAGGGGGCGGCCTCGGGGGTCGCCGATAATGACTCGGAACAATATGGGGGATTCAAGGAGTCTGGTTGGCTTTTATGAAGTACGTCGGAGGATTATTGGTTTAACAGATTGATTCATTCCTCTTTCAGCATCTGTAACAAATAACTTGAATTACCAATGGAGATTGAAGGAGCATACATACCTTCAATTTATCTTACATGGCGAGAACAGGAATTCATGTGCCCCCTGAAAATCCCCAACGACGTTAAATAGACAACTTCCACCCCCCTAGCACATCCTTCTAGAAAAGTCCGTCAGGATTGTACTTTCTGCTCACTTCCTGCAGTCTCAGCTTATTCTCCTCGCCATACAAGTCAATCGGATCTTGAAAGTTGAAGCTGCAGTCTGGAAAGGATAAAGTATGCCGCATGAAGTCGAGAATCTTGTCGTCGCTCTCTTCATTCCAGTATGAAAGAAGCAATAGGTTGACAAGGGGGCCTTGATTAAGAGCCATTCCTAAAGAGCTGCCGCCGAAATCGGCCGTCTTCTGTAGGCAAGAGACAGGGATCCAGGGCACACGGACGTGTATGGGTCGGCTCCAAACTGCAAAGTGGCAACGTCTGCTCTGATTGTGGTGCTCATATACGCACAACTGACAACTTAGGGTAGATCTGACTGGGGAAGCTTGGGGTAAAATAATAGACGCTGCCACCCCAGAAGCAGAAGCGGCCCTGGAGGAATATCCCGAAGTCGAAACGCGTGACCACTCCAAAGTTGTTGCTCCCGCCCCGAAGTGTAACCCACAGGTCCTGGTGTTTGTTGGCGTTGCGTTGACGACCCCTCCAGATGCGAGAACCACTTCGTAGTTGGTGACATTATCGCAGACAAATCCCTCGCGTGACGAGAAGAAAGATTGGCCGCCTGTTTAGTCTATCATCATACTGTAAAATTTCAAAAACTGCGAGGGAGACATACCGATCAACGCCTAGCCCCCAATACCGCCCCGGATATTGCGCAACAGTCCTGTGCCTTCCAGGTTCTCGTAGACGGCTCCCCATCGCTCACCAGCAGCTACTGAAACGGTTTTGTCATCATTCTTGAGCTCAACACCTGTCAAGAGACTCAAGTCGAGCATGATGCCGCCATCGATGTTGGCACATCTAGGTGTAGGTTGCTGGCCGGCCCCGTGGATGGCAAACTTTGTTTCACCGCGCTCTGTGAAAGGCTTGACGACCTTGATGAAGTTTGACACATCACCTGTGGTTTTGGGTTGGAAGATAGCAGCAGGCTTGAGGTCGCCTTCCAAGACGGGGAGACATGAAACCGTTCAGCTCATCGTACCCTTTGGCGCTTGGAAGTTGTCCGCTCGCCATCGGAGTCCTGGTGGTTAGGAAGGAGCGATTGAGGTATGGACGAGGTATGACATGGCTGAAAGGGGGTAGACCCCCCTCCCCCAACCCCCCCAAACAGGGTGCAGTGGAGGAATGCTGGCAGGGGCAGCGGAAGAGTCTCTGTTGGGCAGGTACGGTGAGTTCCATGTTTATGTCTCAGATGGAAGCGACCCGTGGACCTGGGTCAGGTGGGTGAGTAAGCTTACAATATTTCCACCTGTGTGCTACCGTGCGTGAAGGATATGTTGGAAAAGCTTCACTACATCTATTTGCGGATCTTTTATATAGCAATTAAAAGCGCCCCTTGATCTTCGAAGTTGTTGGTCAAGCTGCTTCGGAGCCCGTACTTCTACGTATCTACATCATCACTTGGACTATTCACCGCCTCCTCAACCCAACCTCCAGCCCTAGCGGTTTCCTCAAGAAGCCCTCCTTGGTATCCATATAATCCTGCCGCAAAAACACCTCGTACCTCCTCGCCCATGCGGCCACAATGAGCTTCATCTCCATCTCAGCCACGTTCCTGCCCACGCAGGCCCGGGGGCCATGGCTGAAGGGGATGAACGCGTTCTTCTGCCTCGTCGTCAGCATCTCCCACCGCTCCGGGCGGAACTCGTTGGCGTCAGGCCCCCAGATCTCGGTCGAGTGGTGCACCGAGTACGTCGGCACGCTGAGGACCGTCCCGGCCGGGAAGAAGTGGCCGTGGATATGCACGCCCGGCGAGTCGCCCGGGACTTGTCGGGGGAGGCCAATGCCAGATGTAGAGTGGTGGCGCAGCGTTTCGCTGATGACGGCCTGGAGGTACGGCAGGTCCTTGACCATCTCGAACGTCGGGACGTCAACGGTATCGGGAATGGCCGCGTCGAGCTCCGCCCGCAGCTTCTCCACCACGCCCGGCGTGCGCACCACGTGGAAGAGCAGCGCGCACGACGAGTTAGACGTGGTGTCACTTCCGGCAATCAGCTGCGTGAGCGCCTCAGCCGTGAGCTCCTCGCGCCCGAGCGGCTCGCCCTTTTCATCGCGCCCTTCCATGAGCCTCTCCAACAAGTCTTTTCGTGCTGTCGTTGGGGGGTGTTCGAGCCGTGCCGTCACGCACGCAATGGCAATGCCTGCCAAACTTTGCACCGCCTGCAGGCCGCTTGTGAAGAAGGGGTCGGGGAGGTACTTTGCCCATGGCTTGAGCGCGGGGAGAATTCCGAGGGCGGCCGAGACCTCGCCCCGGCGGTTGAGGATGTCGATGGCGGGTGCGTAGACGGGCGGGCTGTCGGGCGATGCGCGCACTTCAGCCATGTCGGCGCCCGAAGAGAGCATGCCGAAAGGGGCACCGAAGGCCAGATCACCGATGACGTCGAAGGCGAGGTAGTTGAACCAGTTGAGGCAATCCAGATGAGCGGCGCCGCCGGGTTGAGGGGACCGCAGGATTAGGTTGTCCCATTGCTTGACGAAAAGCTCAAGGTTGGAGTGGATGTACGGCTCGAACTGGGCGACCGACTTGACTGAGAAGGTGTGTGCAACAATCTTACGCTTGCGCGTGTGCTCGTGGCGGTCGCGTGTGTTGAAGAGGCCGCGTCTGATGCTGACAAAGGCGTCGTAGAACTCGCTTCCCAAAGGGTCAACTCGGGTCTCTAACACCGGTATCAGAGGTAACTCACGACTTCAGGAATCCATTTCCGTGACCGTAAATAGCTTGGATTGCGTCGTCGTCGTTGATGCTGACATGGTTGGGCTGGATGCGCACCACAGGCCCCAGTTCCTTATGCAGCTGGTCAACCGTCTTGTATCGATCTCCCCGGCGACACACCCGCAGCAACCACAGGTTGGAGAATTGTGCTGGAAACGGGGCCGGGATGCCCTTCAGGTGCTTGTATGTCGTCAAGTAAGGGAAGATGTAGTAGAAGATAAGACTGAGGGCCACGACGACTGGCGCCCATGGTGAGTAGACAAGGTTGATGACTGCCATCGGTGGTGAAATCGGGTGCCTTGGGAGGGGATAAGGGTGATGAGAAGGAGGAAGAGCAACCTCCCCAAAGAAACGAGGGACGCCGATTTAATTAAGTACTGCGTGAGATGGTCTCACTCAGACTGGGGCGGTCTCGCGGTGAGCTACGAGGCGGCTACGGGGAGAAGGGAGACCGTACCCATTACCTCAAATCGACAATCCACCACGAAACGGCCGCTAACACAGCCGCTTGGCCCCATGCCGTTGGGGGTGTCCCCGGATCGTCGCGACACGAAAGAACGGATCAGGGCAGGACGCCTCTTCCCGATACCCCCGGGGGCGGGTGCGGGTGCGGGTGCCATCAGACAGCGCCCGCAAGATGACGACAACGCCCTGCCACACATGCAGTCAGCTGCGTGGTAGATGCAACCCGGCTAGCAACTTCGGCTTGACGAGGTGTGGCCCACAACGGCCTCGGTACCCCGGGTTTCATCATGCATTGGCTTCACAGGGGGCTCCCCTCCATAATGTGCACAATGCGGGGAGCCCCGCCGCCACCGCAGAGCCCGGCAGAGCAGCACGGCACCGGAGCCCTGTTGTGGAGACCGCCCAGCGCGGGGACACCGAGTTAGCCGGGGCTATTCGGCTTCTGTCGCGACTCCGAGTTTATCTTGTCGGGACGATCCATGTCAAAAGCCGAGTGTACTGGCCTGCCCAGCAGCAGAGCCAAGCACCAAGCGCTTGGTTTTGAATCAGACACGGTATTTCCTAGTTTTTGCCACGCTTCACGTCCGTACAAGACAGCTTGAACAGAGGCGAGTCGACTAGCGTTGGTGAGATCTGGGTACCCACTGGCTACCCGGGCGGTGCCCCAGGGGCTTCATGCAGATATGTCATGAACAACCAACAGCCAAAATAAAACCCGATAAAAAAGCTCGCAAATAGCCGACACCTGATGATATTTGTCTGGTATTTTTGGCCCGCCCGTCGTGTTACCTGTATGGTATATAATACAAACTCCAAGCCAGTTCCAAGGTCCAAACGCCGGTCATGCATCCCCCAGAAAAGCAAACGAACTTGTCATAGTCAACACAGCTGGATATCTCACAGAACCTTCATCCACAACAAGACGAGGGCAAAGACCGGCCTTGTTTAACAAGCGTCTATCGTACAGTTTAAAAGCCAGCCCGATCTCAGCGCAGCATGTATGAGAGATCGGGGAGATTGGCGACGATTCGGCCGACAGCATCATTTCGCGCGGCCAGGCCGTTGCTGCGGTCGGTATCGTCATCGAACGTCGAAGCCACCGGTAGCGCAATTGGCGATGATATTTCGAGCGGCGTAGTAGGGCTAAAGGTATGCTCGCTCATGAGTTGCTTCGATGCAGTACTGCGGGCAACCAACTCAGTCCCAGGTGAAGCCACAGGCGTTTCAGTAACGGGAGCGGGAGAAAATGTAGGGATGGGCGCCGATGGCGTAAAGGGTGTCGCCATCATGGGCAGGGGCGGCCCGGGTTTCGGGGGTTTCGCCGTAGAAACTGTTGTCGCCTCTTTTGGCGGGGACTCAAAGACAGAGAAGTCGACAGCTTGCCATGGGTCAGATGCAGCTGAAGAACTAGCCACTACCATACCCACACTAGCAGCGCTGGAGCCCTCGGCCTCAATCACCAGAGAAGCAGGCTGGGTGCTGGGTTGCAGCGTAGTAAAACCCAGGGGTGGCGCTGAGAAAGCATTGCCTAGGTTCTGAAAGCTATTTGCGGCAGGTTTCGAGTCTGACGGCGAAGCAACCATTTCACCCCACTCATCGTCATCCTCTTCCTGGGGGGCTAGGCTCTCGGCTACAGGGGGGATTTTTATGGCAGCGGCGGTGGATGACTGCTTTTCCAAAGTCGGTATTTGGGGCATGGAATGTCGCATGGCGGAAGATGGCGGGGGGGCCGCAACTGGTCTTGATAGCGGCGGGATCGACTTGGCTGGCTGCGTCTGTAATGGAGGAGAGGTCGGTGAGTCAGAGCTCCAGCCAAACGAAGCAACAGGCGGAACGGTGACGCTTGAGGGGCGGTGTATCGGACTGCGCAGAGATCCCGAAGTCTTCCTCAAGGGCGGGCCCGCCAGCGGCTGGAGCGAGGTGGCTCGAGAGTGACCTTTCCTTTTCCCGAAAACGGCATCCAATGTGACTGGCTTGGCAGACGAGTCCCAGCCAAACATGTTCTTCTGCGTTTTAGATATGCCACCTCCAAGAGTGACACGCCCCGCTATCGAGTCCTCTTCCATCCATCGCCGGACTATTTTGATAGTGTCCTGGCGGATAGTCGAGGTTGGCCAGGCGACAAGCCGATAGTTTTCATCGTCCCCAGCGTTATACTTCCGCAAAGAGCCCATCCGTGACACCCGATACCATGTTTTGCGTTCTGAAATCTCGCCGAAGCTGTCTGTGATGATATGATCTGAAACCTCAGGGTCTGCCCCAGAGACCCCCGTGACGAAAGCGGATTTCTCTGAGCTGAACAGTTTCTCGATATTTCCTAGGTCCACATCGAAAGCAACAGGTCCATGCGCTGCCAGTACTTGCTGCATGTGAATCACTGAATCTCTGGATGACTGTGGCGAAGACGCCGCGGATGTGGTGGGTGTCGAGCATGCTGCTGCAGGCTTCGGGGTAGCTGGCCTGTCAGGAGCTGAGGGTAGTAGCGGCCCATCTTGGTCGACATCTTCAAAGTCTCCGAACTCCCCTGCGTCATCGGAGCTCTCTTTCTGATCCAAATCTATTGGGCTTTCGCTGCGCTCTCTTTTTGTAGTTACGGGCTCCTCACTCAGCGCCCTAGCTAGTCCGTCAAACTTTTCGACCAGCTGTTGGACTTTGCCAGACGTCGTCCGAGCCACCGGTTGACGATTTTTTGAGTCTTCGTCAATGGAGGTAATTGGCGAGTCTTGACGATCGTCTTCACGGTCCGTGTCGTCACCGGACAGTGAGCCAAACGGCGATTCGTGGCTCTGGGTTCCAGATTCAACGCTCGGCCGCACACCATCCTGGGATATCCGGACTGGGTTTTCGGCCAAGATTGCCTTTTCTGCTGTGTGCTCTCCAGCAGGGAATTGCTCAAGCGCGCCATTGTCATTGTCAGCTTCGCTCAACTCTGCTTCATTCCAATCTCGATCCAGCCCTAATTCTGCCCCTATATCTACCGCCCCAGTTTCCGCACGTTTCACGCTGGCCAAGGGAGGCGCATCAATGACCAGCCGAGGGGTAGAGGAGCCGGCTATCGAAGGCGAGAAATCGGCGGACCACGGATCGGGAGAAGGCTGACGGAGACTAGGGACAGACCCATTGGCAGGTTTCGGAAGAGCGATGCTCCCCGGCCAGGCAATAGGACTTGGCTTGCTAAACTCGTCGTGTCGAAGGGGTGAGGCGAGGTTCGGACTCGGTGCGTTCCACCCACCTCCCCATCCCGATTGTGTCGTTGCTGGCGTATCCGTGGATGCCCAGTCACCAATGCCATCATCGTCGTCTGCCCAGGGTGACTGTCCCGAGATAGCCGGTATTCGAGGCGAGTTAGAGATCGAGAAGAAGGCGCGCGGCGGGGGTTCAAGGTCGGATTTCGTGGATTTTGTCGGAGAAGATGGCTTCCCGCCTTTCTCTGGAGACGGTGCTGTCCACGGTGAACCCCATGGATCGTCCATTATGTCTAGCGACAACTGTCATGTTGCGCGGGTAGGCCCGTGTGTACTACGTGGAGCGAAGCATGTCGCCCGGCAGAGCACGCCGCTTGAAGCGCTTGAAACGGCTTGGGAAAGGTCGGCGCGGGGATTCGCTGCTAGACGGCTCGGATGCTGTCGATAGATCGCGTGTCGTTGTCAATCGAGCATGTAGGGTACAGCAGAGGCGTTTGTATCGGTGAAGCTCGGCGATGGAAAGGGGATGCGACATGTGGCATCTCAGGTTGCATAGGGTGCATGACGTGGGCTGGTTGGCCAGGTTGTGTTTTTTTCTGGGGGGGCTGAGAGCCAAGAGCTTCAGAGCGCGCAAACCGGGGGCGTTCGTCAGATCACCCGATTCCTGGGTGTGCTAAGATGCGCCTCCCTTTCGACCTCGTCGGGAAGCTCCACAAAGCCGCTGCCCGTGGTCAACCTGAGCCCGTTTCAACTGTCGCCAACTTCTCCCCGCATCTAAAAGTCTCATTCTCTCGGCTCACCAATTACCAACGTCCACACACTGACAAAATGAACATCCAGAGAGCGCAAGAGTTGCAAGAACCACGTTTTGGTCCAAGCTTCACACCCTCGTTTGACCCGGGGCTTCCGAAGGTCCCACCAAATCTCAGTCATGGCAAACAAGAATTACACGTTCACACTACACCCGCACACATCCGGGTAGGCTTTATCCATGGTGAATGCCGACGGCCAGTCATGAGATACCAAAATACGGCATTCCGCTAGTGTACCTCGTACTGGGTGGTGTCGTTCGCATGAAGGGTAGGTAGGTAGCTTTGGGCTTTACGTCTCCACCTGCTGATAAAGCAAGGGCCGATACAGGCCGATGGAGGGGCATCCTCAAGCTCCCAAATTGCCACAAAAAATTCCCTCCCTGGTGATGCAGCTGCAGACCCTGATATGACGCCTTTCCAGCTGCCTTGAGGTAGGCACCGCTTTTCAGAACCTTACCTTCCCACAAATTAGTAGGCCCTACGCAGGATTCACCCCTTCGTCTCGCCAGCCATGTCGCTCTCCAAGATCAAACACATTGTCCTGGTGCGCATCCCCGGTGCCTCTCTGCCCCTCTGCTACCCCACCATCACCGTAAGCGGCATCGTCACCTAACAAAACATACCCATCTAGGTCCTCTCGGGCAAAGGCGGTGTTGGAAAATCATCTGTGACAACCCAACTTGCCCTCTCGCTCTCGCTGGCCGGCCATTCAGTCGGTGTTCTCGATGTTGACCTCACGGGTCCTTCGATCCCGCGCATGTTTGGCATCGAAGATGCAAAAGTGACACAGGCCCCCGGCGGCTGGCTGCCCATCACCGTTCACGATGCCGATTCGGCCACCGGCATCGGATCCCTTCGCGTCATGAGTCTCGGCTTCCTGCTTCCCCGTCGCGGAGATGCCGTAGTTTGGCGCGGGCCCAAGAAGACGGCCATGGTGCGCCAGTTCCTCTCAGACGTCTTCTGGGACGAACTCGATTTCCTCCTCATCGACACGCCGCCCGGTACCAGCGACGAGCACATCTCGTTAGCAGAAACACTCCTGCAGAAGGCGCGACCAGACCAGCTGGCGGGTGCTGTCGTCGTGACAACGCCACAAGCTGTTGCGACAGCGGATGTCAGGAAAGAGCTCAACTTCTGTACCAAGACCGGAATCAAGGTCATCGGCGTCATCGAGAACATGAGCGGGTTTATATGTCCGAACTGCAGCGAATGTACCAACATCTTTATGAGCGGCGGCGGAGAAGTTATGGCCAATGACTTTGGAGTCTGCTTCCTCGGCCGTGTCCCCATCGACCCTCAGTTTCTGGTCTTAATCGAAACTGGTAAAACACCAAGATATCCAGAAGGGACTGAGGTGAACGGGCAGGATATTTCGACGCCGGCGCAAGAGCCAGATGCAGATGGCGCCGTAAAAGAGACTGTATTGCTGGTGCACAAGTATCAGGATTGCTCTCTCGCCCCCATTTTCAAGACGATGACCGCAGATGTAATATCTGCGGCACAACAGACGAGCAGGAGTTAAGGACTGTCTCGTTCTTGAAGCAATCCACGTTCTTAAGCCGTTACTCGGGCGCTGGAGCCATTGTATCACAAACAAGGCCGCCTCGTTTCCATTAAGTCCTGCCCATCTTCACTTACGCGTCTACGGCAGCGCGATGTGAAGTTGAAAACAGAACTCGAGCAGCTCGACAGGTCCCTCACATCCTGAAACAAGTGATTCTGAGGCCTGCTGACCTTTGCATGGGTTGAGACCGGATGGAGACAAATGCTGATGTTAACCCAAGGATGTTAACTCAAGGGTTACACGGCATGTGGTATTTGCCACATTGAGAAAGGTCAGGAAATGTCCAACCAGTCATCTCACCAAACACCCGCCTTCAGACATGAGGTGTGTAGCTATTGGCTCTGAATTCCAGGAGAAATCGAGGTTTGGGTGAAGGAGGAGGAACAGAAGCAGGACAGTTCCCGCACCCTAGTATCGGATACGCAGCCGAAATGTGTGTGTTCTCGGGCACCGAATACAAGGCAAGTTAGCGATATCTTCGGATAAAGTGCATGAGGGAAGGGAATAGGGAAAGGGTGATGCTGCAATGGATCTCGGTTGGGCCAAAATCGGGCATTTTCGGTTCGCTCCCGCAACACGCCCGTGCGTTAGGGCTGATCAGTGGGGGGAGCGAGCTCAGATCGGAAAACCCTGGGAACCCCGCAACACTCCCACGACGCTGTGTAGCATGGCATCCCACCTCTTGACAACAGAAAATTGAAAAAATCTCTCACCGACCTCAGAGGAACAAATCTTGGGCTGTCGACCGTCCTCGGCCTTTATAAGCCAAGTATTTTTTTGCGCTGCCTGACGAGTCTCCCGCCCCAAATTCTAGGTTGCCCTACAATTTCATTCGGCGCAGACACTGCTCGCTTCTTGCAGCTCTTCCCCTAGAACTCAATCCGACTATCCTCCGAAAGAGTCGCGTCTTGGAGATGTGTACAATCACATAAACACACAATCTCAATCCACTCTACCCGCGCAATTTTCCGAGACTGCCCTGGGCCAATTGCTTCCTCCGATCTTTACGTTGTCCATGAGCTCATTTGACCTTCTTCGCTTCCTATCTAAACCTGCAAAGTGCGACAACTTTTCTATCCTACCCTCCTTTTTTTCGCTAACATAGTCCTCACCAGGCCTCGATAGCACCACTTCGATTACCGATCAACCCTTACCACCATTGCGGTGCCCACCGTCCATCGCCGAATCTCCCCTAGTCTCCACGTCTCCTGATATTTAAAAGACAGGTATCGGCCGAGTCGCGACCACGGCCTCTCCGAAAGGAAAGCCCACAATTCCGTTCTCCAAGCTTTATCGCCTCCCTCTTCGCGTCCGCCCTCCCTAACGTCCCCCTCGCGAGACGTTTGACCACCCGCCCTACACATTGCAGCTGGCTCCGCCAGCACACAGAAACAACCACACTCCTGTGGGCCTACTCTCTCAACCGAACACCGCAAGGTTCGTTTGAGCGGCAGCTAGTGTCCCGCGGACGCTTCCTCCCCAAACAGGCCGGCAGCTGTCCATCAATCCGAGATGGTCAACCTCGAGGTACCCAGCGACTATACATTTTCGCCGTCTGAGGGCACACCATACCTAACCATCAACCATGAAGTCGCTGCCGACCTAGACTCGAGCAACGCCTTCGAGGGCCCCGAAAAGCTCCTGGAAGTCTGGTTCGCCCCGAGCCCAAAGGTTCTTCCCCCCGGCGCCAAGGAGAGTGGCTTGAAGGCGGTTGATTCTTCCACCTGGGAGGAAATGCTGGATCTTGTCAACTGCAAGGTGCTGTCCATCATCAGGTCTGAGCATGTTGACGCATACCTTCTCTCCGAGTCCAGCATGTTCGTCTTTGCCCACAAGATTATCCTGAAGACCTGTGGAACTACGACTCTGCTACTCGGTCTGCATCGCCTACTACGCATCGCCGCTGCGGATGCCGGGTTCCCGTTTCACAATGCCCCATCTCTCGAGGACGCTCGGGCAGCAGCGACGCCCCATCGTGTCTTCTATAGCCGCAAGAACTTCCTATTTCCCGACAAGCAACGAGGCCCTCACCGAAGCTGGAAGGAGGAGGTCAAATACTTGGACAATATGTTTGAGAACGGAAGCGCATACATGGTCGGCAGGATGAACGGCGACCACTGGTACCTATATATCACGTCGCCCAACTCGACACTGACCCCTCCGCGGACTCCCACAGAGAGCCACAGCAGCAGCCCGATCCGCCTCTCCAAGATTCCCACTGGCGTTGTTTCGCCTTTCGGCGCGACCACCGAAGGGAATGTCGACGAGACTTTGGAAATATTGATGACAGACCTCGATCCGGAAAACGCCAAGCAGTTCTACCTTGAGCAAGCGAGTGCGGTCGCTAGCGAGCAGGTACCTGTGCGTGCCCAGGAAGCTGGACAGGAATCGGATTCAACTTTTGATGTCTTCAGTGATTGTGGAGAAGCAGACATCCCGAAGGAACCGGTAGTGTCGGCGGAATCGGTCGTTGTCGAAGCCGCCACCACCGAGGGCCACGCTCTCGGCACGGTCGTGTCAAACACCTGCGGCCTGTCGGACGTGTACCCAACTTCGATCTACCCGGAAGCGCGTATTGATGCGTATCTCTTTTCTCCTTGCGGTTTCTCTGCGAATGGAGTCGTTCCTGCTCCTCCTTCGACGGATGCTAGTGTCACTAAGGCTGCACACTACTTCACTGTCCACGTCACCCCAGAGCCGGACTGCTCTTTTGCTTCGTTTGAGACCAACGTTCCTGGCGGGCAGAATGGTCGCGAGACTTCCGATGTCATCGAGCAGGTCGTCAACATTTTCCGCCCCGGCCGTTTTAGCGTGACACTTTTTGAGGCCAAGGGCAAGATTACCGACGTAGCCCGTACAAGCGAAGAAGACCCGCGACGTAGCTGGGGGCCAGCTGTGAAGCAGCGTATGGAGCGCATCAACGGATACCGCCGCATCGACCGCGTTGTCCATGATTTCGAGGACTACGATCTCGTGTTTCGATTTTACGAGCGTGAGGGATGGGTTGGCGATGGAGGCGCTCGGGTTGGAGAGGAGGACTGATGCCGACTTTTTGCTCAGCAAGGTCACAGGGGTAGAGTGAAGAGGGGGTGCGAATGAGTAGGTTATGAAATATGATCATGCGTCACATTTCGTGCTGATTTCGTTCATGAGACTTGGGCTTGATCCGAAGGACATTTGTCATGTTCCCAGTCTAGTTCGCATTGGATATCCCTTTGTTTTCTCCCCTTGGGTTTGTTTTTGTGTCACACGTGAGTTCATGTTGTTCATTTTGGAGGTATGACTCTCGCTTGGAGGCACATCAACCACGTGTTGTCTACAGTCCTTTTTCCCGCGACTTCACATTCCAGTCAAACACGCTTCAATTCCCAGCCTACTCCGAATATTCCATCAAATATTTCGAGGCTGGTGAATTCTTTATCACAATCCTCGCAGCACAATGAATCTAAACTCGGCGGCTGGTCACAATAGGCCTCCCTGCCGCACGTTGGGGAATAGATATATGTCACTAGGCAACGCCAAACAAGGCCAACGGCCAACATCCGACATTCCTATATTGCTAAAAGCAGTATTTGTCCCCATGCCACTCCGTTGCCCACACCATCACCAGTGCAGCTCGCTTTTTGATTCCCAAGCAGTCGCACAGCCTCTCGCAAGAGTAGAGGTACCCATTTCAACGACGCGGTCGCCCGGCACTGCCTCACTATCACGATCTTTGCAACATCGGAATCCCGCGTCTTGATGGGCGTTATCGCAACAGGCCACAAGTTTGTCTCATCGCTCTCAGGCAAGTTTTAGCAACCTAGCGAAACCCTGCGACCATTCGCTGCCATGCAGCCCCATGAAGGGGGTTATGCCCACACCGTGCAACGGTTTTATGGTCATCCTCCTCATTTTACCATGCCTTCGAAAATACCGCAGAGATGGGCGTGGGGGCCTGGATTCGTCCGCGCAATGGTTTTTCTCTTGTTCGTTGGTTCGGCGACTGGATTGGTTATATCTGGGCAGGTATTCTCCAGCGTTGACATGATGAGCGTGCCAACCCAGTCTGTTGCGCAAAGCTTCGTCATGTATGCCGTGAGTTCCCCCTTCAACCTCCTGTATACATTACTAAGGCATAGACTGAAGAAGTCCATACGCTAACCAAAATGCATGCCCGGACAGTCCATCCTCTCAGTTTTCTACATCGCGGTCTTCATCAAAGCGGTATTGCTCCGACACAGGCTCTACGACCCTTGCTGCGAAGGCCCGTTCAAGCACCAAGTCTACGCCTGGTTACTTGAGCTCATGGTGCTGGCCTCTGTGATGTGGACGGCAGCAATGGCGGTTGTGGGAGTTTGCATGTACCGCGACGGCGGGGGGGAATCGTCAGCCATGCTCAAAGCCGACACGTTTGCGTGCGGCGCCGGACTCTTCGCAATGCTCGGCATCACGTCGATAACCCTCTGGGATTCCCGGCGCGCGCTGGGTCCCTTCCGTTCTCCCAGCATCGGCAGCAATGGACCAAAGAGCCTGAGATCTGGGAAGCTCTCGTCGAGCGCTAGCATCGCAAGCGGCGAGACCCACCGGATCAGCGAGCTCGAAAGGCGCCGCTGCCCCAGCATCGACGGCGATACCTTGTCGCCGTCTAGGGAGACGGACCCGGATGACATGCTGCCTCCGCCTGCCCAGGCGCATCTTGGCAATCGCCCCATGCAACCGCAGGCCCCGTCACAGTCCCGGGAGGGGCGAGCTCGGCCGAAGCTTGCTGTCCCCGTCGCGGAAAAGCCCGAGCCTGATTCTGAGGCCGAGTCTGTTTTTTCGGCCGTTTCCCCTGCCACGCAGGAGGATGACTCGCCTCGCCGGACGTCTTCGGAGCCGAGCCATATACGTTCTAAGCATAGGTTGAAGAAAATGCCAGGGGGTTTTGAATGATAACAGGAGGAAAGTTCTAACCCAAAACATGGAGGCATATTTGAGTACCCTATCAGAGGAATGGAGTACGGCGGCGAAGGGGGAGTCTTTCAATGCGTTGGCTTTGACAGCGAGCTGGCATATTATACCCAATGTGCAATCGGTTTCGGGCATGGTTATGGAGATACCCCTTTGGCAAATCATAATTTCGTCAGCCAATCTTTAGGTGCTTGCACATGATGAGTTGGTTGATCAACAATAACTTGAACCAAAGTTGAATTATGGCAACTTTTTGTACACTTTCAAATACAGGATATACAACACGCTGCTCCACTAAATGCAATGTTCCCAAAAAAGATTACGCCTGCTTTATGTTGATGTTTTCCTCCTCGCCGTGCCCGTTTCCAGACCCAGACGCCTCCGAGGCATCGCCCGATCGCCAGATGGAAAACTCGACCCTGCTCGTCTTCTTCCCTAATTCGCCCCCATCCCCAAACCTCACAGGGCCACTTCTCCCCATGGGCCCGTCCTCAACATCATGTACCGGAGCCTCGAACCTGGCGGCCACGCCCCCCCCAGGGGGCCCTTCCCGCGAGGGCGGAATCGTGACAAACGAAATATGCGACCCGTACTCGGTCAATACGATGCCAAATCTCCCGAGCACGCGCTGTATCGGCCCCTTTAGCGACGGGCTGCAGGCCGCGAGGACGGCGACGAACTGCTCGACAATATTCCACGTAGCAATCGACATGGCGAGGGCCCAGGGGTCGTCGGCATAGCCCCACTTGCCGACCATGACGGCCTTGGCGACGGAGGAGCCGCTGGCGAAGAGGCCCATGCCGGTGAGGCAGCAGACGAGGATGCGCTCGCGGCGGGGACGGCGCAGCTTCCACAGCACGAACATGGGGGCGAGGGACAGCAGGATGTCGGTGGCGACGTTGACGGCGGACCCGATGCTTGACACGAGCGTGTCGGTGCTCACCGAGGTGCAGTCACAGAAGGCGGTTTGCGTGAAATCCCAGGCGCCGTACAGCGGACGGCACTTGGCGAAGATGTAGACCGTGTCGCCGATGAAGTAGACGGCCTGGGCGACTAGGATCGAGTACAGCATAGGCTTCCAGGCGCAGTGGTTCAGCGGGAGGCGGAGCAGGGTTAGGGCGACCGAGGTCTTGACCAAGGTCATGGTGAGGCCCCATAATGGGATAGCAAAGTAAGCGAGGCGGATGGCGGCAATGGTCTGGGGGATGGTGATTTGCTGGGGTGTCATGAACATCTCGCCCTCGAGAAGGGCCCAGTCGACGATAGCACAGGCCTGTGAGTGTTCAATGGTCTCAGTATTTTCTGTGTATTATTTCAGGAGTGTGGGGAAGGGGGCTACGCACGAAGCCGGCCACGATGAGCCCGTCATCCCATCCGAACCTCCATACGGGCCACACACGGACATACAGGCGCGCAAAGAAAGGTATCAGGGTGATTGTGAGGAGCGGGATGGTGACGCCTATGTGAACGCGCGCGAGTTTGGCGGCCCGTTCTGTGATGGGGATTAATATGTCCAGTGGCACTTCGGTTGGCACGTCCGCCATGTGTTACGGGAAGGACTCCACGGCGCTATGGGTGCGGGGAACATGGGCGGTGCGAGCAGTCTCAGATGATGCAGCGAGCGGTGATGGAGGCGTCCCTAGGGGGAGGTGCTAGCTTCTAGCGAGAGTGCGGGGAATCCTGGGTAGCAATGGCAGTGAGTGCGGTCGACAGACGCTAGTGTGATCCTTTGGGTGTGAGGTGTTGGAGGGTGCGCGGAAGATGATAGATGACAGACGAGGAGGCGACTTGATCTTTAGACTTGACTGAAAGATTTTTTTTTCTCTGTTTGCCGCTGGTCGAACGCGTCGGCCACTTGTCCATTCTCATTTTCTTAGCGGAGCAGTTCCCGTTAGCTGGAAGACGGCAGTGCGCAACCTTGCTGCTTTGCACAGACACAGGTCAGGGGTAGCTAGCCTTGGCGGAAATATTGACAGGGCAAGAGCGCCCACCGACCTTGGCATCGATGGTGCATGAGGGCTAGCGTGCGGCGGTACCGCGGAAATCAATGCTGGCGAGGAAGGGACGGACGTGTGAAGGAAGCAAAATTGGTCGGTTGGTGGGTGGCATTGAAGCATTCCCGCCTTCAGCTCCAACCACGGGTGGACCGTGTCTGCCCCAGGTCTGCCCAGGGCCATGTCACCACTATCAGTGGTTCACGACGCCCTCTCTGCCTCTCTTGCCTCTCCCGGGTCGGCATAAGCCGCCCCTATCAAACTGACGTTACACGGGGAAGATGCTCATCCCGGGGAAACCGGAGCGACGGGAAGCTCCATGGAATTTCTGTATCCGCGCGGTATGCGGAGTAGAAGGGATATTGCTATGCGCCAAAATTGGATCAACCGTCTGTGCTCAGCTTGGCGGTCCATGGTGTGTCCCAGCGCATCGGGTACATTATCACGCAAAAGACACGGGAGAACCGGGTAAGACGCGCTAAGAACTGCCGTCCGATATCATTGCACCACACACCAGCGCCGACCGATCCTTCTCGCTCTTCTACTACTACTCGGTAACGTTAAACAAATCCTGCCAGAGGTGCCCAGCTCACGAAGATGTTTGTTGGAACGGCTCCCGCAATAGGCTGTCATATTGCGCTTCCACCGCGGCGCTATCCTTGAACGAGTCTCTGATCAGTGCATCCCGCTCCTGGCAGCGCTGCGGGTCGCGAGAAACACGGAGCTCGCCTTGGATACGGGCCCCCTTTACCAGTGCAGATGTCCGAGGCTGACGCTTCTCGGCGAAGGGGGCGAAGATGTTCTTGGAGAGATACTTGCCGAGGGTTTCCAATGCGCGCCCGTAGTCGTCGGACTTTGGGTCTATTACAGGCATGGCGATGCTGAGATGGTAACAGTCTTCCCTGGGATCAATAGTCAACAAAGCAGCTCCAAGAGCTGTGGGGAAAGGGTCATTGATGGACGTACAATGCCTGATTAGCTCCTTGGCCCAGGTGGGGGCTTGTTGGGTGGGCTGCGTCGCCGACCAGGACACAACGTTCGGTATACCACTGGTGGGGTTGCAGGTGAGCTCGATCAAAGAGGCCGTATTTGATGACGCGCTGAGCTGATGTGATCATGCGGTGCAGGGTCGGGTCCCAGCCATCAAGCATCGTCACCAGATTCCCTGCCTCGGTCTTGATACTGCCGGGCGTGTAGAGATGCCATGTCTCCTCGGCCTCTTGGTCTTCTGGCATGGTGATGGCCCACGACGTGAGGGTTGGTGAAATGGGATAGGCGATGACATGGGCTCCCTGGCCGTACCAGTTCCTCTTGATGGCCTTCTCCAGGAACTCCTCTGGGGTCTCCGAGATGCCAGCAACCTGGAAAACATCAGATATCAGGCATGCTGCAAACAGTAACCTGCTTTCCGCTCACCTGGACGAGGCCGGTATAATTCGGCGCGCTCTGCGGGACGCCCTGGAGGTTGAGCATTGCCGCTCTTGAGCTCGCCTTGATACCGTCACCACCGATCAGGAATGAACCCTTGACGGACTGCCCGTTCTCGAAGAGGGCAGTGACGTCCTCGTCGGTCTCTGAGACGGTGGCCAGCTTCCAACCTTCCCGGACCTCAACGCCGAGGTCGAGAAGCATGTCCTTGAGCATCATATTGAGGGAGGTCCTCTTGACGCCCGCGGCGGGCTGTCCGTACTTGGCGAGGAAAGTGGACGGCAGGTCCGACTCGGCCAGCATCTCGCCTGTCGCCTTTCCTTCCCAGAAGCCTTGCAACGGGGCCGACTCGGCCTTCACAGCGTCTGCAAGGCCAACCAGTTGAAGAACCTTGATGCTGTTTTGTCGAGCGTCAGCCGTTTTCCCAGGGCTGTGCAGGCAGGACAGACAGCTACTGACCCGTTCGGCATCAACATGAGGGAAGCACCCACATCGCCGAGTTGCCTGACCTTTTCGAACATGATGGGATCATATCCTTTTTGCTTGAGGAGCACGGCCAACACAGGACCGGCCACTCCACAGCCGATGATTAGAACTCTTGGCGCCGACATGTTGGGTGGGGGATTCAGTTGATAATCGCTCGAGTGTTTGAAATGTATCACGATGTCAATAACAATGGAAGTCGGTAAAACGAGGGAGTTGTAACTTGTGACATTGAGAGACTATATATGTTCACTTGGGGCTTTTAGCTTCCTTGCCTAATAAGGCGCGGTAACCTTCGGAATGAGACTCATGATGCACAGACGTCTGGCTCAGTCATGGCCGCCTTGTCGAACAAATGAGGCGTGGGCTGGCTGCTCAGCCGCTGCGACAAGTGCTGACTCAGTGCGGTGAGCACCAGTGAGTGCCCAGCAGTGACGCCATGTCTGGACTGATTCTCGGCTGTAAAAAATCGATCGAACAGCGAGGAGAGCCGCGACACCGAGCACATCCGCAGCAACAACCACGGCGAACCAAGACAACAGAACCTGCGCCAAAATGATTGATCAGAGACCTCTCTTATGGGGGTCTGAATAGAAGAGTGGATCAATATCCCAAAGTGGCTAGTGGTCCAAATTTACACCTGTTTTCAACTGATTTTACTCTGGGCCATACTATAACGCATATAGCGCCGGGGAAATCGGTCTGAGAAACAGAGATAAATCCGTCAGACCTTTGATCCACCCTTTGCCTGTAAGTATCCTCCCAACATTAACACGTTTGCAGTAGTCGGGACGGCACAACCAACGACAGCGATATGTGTGCGAAACTTCGAACAAGAACTGAAGGGGCGCGATTTGGACGCTAGCAGCACTCTACGTGTGGGGCAGCACTTGTGCTGTCAGTTTGAGTGCGAGGTCGGCAACTTGAACACCGTCATTTGTGTCCAAATCAGGTTTGACGACAACACGACATCAATCAGTAAAAGTAGTACACCACGCCCAAACTCTAATCTCTTTCTTAATTAAAAACGACCATCAACACTCTCCCGTCCCACCTTTCCCCCCCTATTCCATAGTCCATATTCTCGACCCGTCCCCGCCAAAATGCCAAACTCGCTCACCATCAACCTCACCAACAACACGTCCCACCCGTCGGTATGGGCCTACATAACCGGTCTGGCCCTGCAAAAGTCGTGCGCGCGCCTCATCCTCACCGCGACAGGCGAGCCCTACTTCCCGCCGTCGCCAGCCAAGATCCTCCAGCCGCTCCCCGTCGACTGCGCCATCCCCCTGGGCCCGCCGGGCCACACCACGGCCGTGACCATCCCGCAGATGGCCGGCGGCCGCATCTGGTTCAGCGCGCACCGCAAGCTCACCTTCCTGCTGAACCCGGGCGGGCCCGGCGGGGGCGCCGCGCTCGTCGAGCCGTCGGTGCTCAACCCGACCGACCCCAACGCCGACGTCGACTTCGCCTTTTGCGAATTCACCCTGAACGCGGACCAGCTGTTTGCCAACATCAGCTACGTCGACTTTGTCCCGCGCCTGCCCATCGCCCTGACGCTGCAGGAGGCCGGTAGTGGGCGGGTGCAGCACGTGAGCGGCATGGCCGAGGACGGGCTGGAGCGGGTGTGCAAG
Source organism: Lasiosphaeria hispida (assembly GCA_033439745.1). NCBI lineage: Eukaryota > Fungi > Ascomycota > Sordariomycetes > Sordariales > Lasiosphaeriaceae > Lasiosphaeria > Lasiosphaeria hispida. The sequence goes on along the minus strand of JAUIQD010000002.1, from coordinate 2,747,849 downwards.
AGCTTGAGGGAGCAGGCCGCGCGGGACGGCCGGCCGTGGGACAAGCTGGTTGTTGTCGAGCGCGAGGGCCGGCCGCTGCGGGTGCTGAGCCCGACGCACGGGGGCGCCGTGGGCGCGAGTTTCGAGGGGTATTTCGAGCCGCTGGTCGAGCGGGCGTGGAAGAAGTACCGCGAGGCGCATTCCCTCATCAGGTTGCCTGGCAAGTCGCACGGGCCGGTGCTGCGCATCAACACGCAGGCCGGCCCGGGAGTCGTGGACGGGCAGGTTGGGAAGGGGTCGGATGAGCTGGTGGTGGGCGGCGAGTCCTTCTGTCGGCCGACCACGGCGGATATCTTGGGCTGCAACAGCGGGCCCTTCACCACGGGGCCGTCGCCGGTGCGAAATGCCATAATCCCGAGGCTGGCTGCCGCCTTTCAGCGCAGCTGTATCGCTGATGTGGCCGAGCATCCATCTCCACCAGAGACTTTTTATCGCTGCGAGCCGACGAACCACTACTCGCGCATCGTCCATGGGTGTAACCTCGATGGGAAAGGCTATGCATTTGCCTATGATGACGTCCAACCAGACAGCGGCGAGGATCAGTCAGGCAAGGTAAATGCTGGCGACCCCAAGGTGTTCATCGTCGCGGTGGGAGGCGCAGGGGCGTATGTAGGGGACCGAATGCCACAGCTACATCTTCAATGACGGCTGTAATCCAAATCTACAACAACAGCCTAGCCTACCTAGCCAAGACTCTAATGCTATGGCAAAGAACCTGCATAAGCTGGGTCGGGAACATCAAGGTCAAGAACTCCCATACCATCTATAGCCCTTCTTAATATGCCAACCTAATACTTGCGCGATCCAATACCCGCAACTAGAAAGTCAAGCAACTCAAATGATCGACTAAAATCCGTCGACATGGCTGATCCGATCCCTGTTCTGTTCCAACCAAAACACCCACTTTGCCTTCTGATATGCGACCCCGGTTGCTTCCCTTCCTGACGACTCTCGTTTCCTTCGGGTTTTAATAGAACGGGCCGCCAACGTCCATCCGATGAGCCGGCATCATATATCCCACGTCATTGATATCCATGTCTTCGTCTTCATCCATACCATCAGCCCAGCCATCCTGGCTCCCGAACGGATCGTAACCATCGCTTTCATCGTAATCATCCTCATCTACACCGAAATCGAGATCGAAATCTAGCTACCATTAGTACAGTCTTCTTTCGAGAGAAAAGCCTTGTCTCAACTTACCCACCTGCGCAGGGTGGATGGACCTTAGGATAGGCCACTCAACTTCCATGCGGCCAAGAGCCTCCTTGACAACCTTGTCGGTGGAGGATCCTGATAACATGACGTCCTCGATGGAAGCACCGGACGCTTTTTTGAAATTGACAGCCAAAGGTAAAGGTTGCCGGCTTAGTTTCATGTTCAAGAGGCTCAAGTTGAGCTCGCGGATGTTCAGGTCCTTCGCTTTGCTTAGCTTGTTGAAGAACGGAACCCAAGGGTTGAACTTTTCGTTCATGTCAAACTCCTTGTCAGTATCCGCCAAAATAACCCTTCGCAAGCTAAGAGTGCGCAGTTCGGGGGCATTCCTCGCAACGAGCTTGAACAGCATGTCAGGCGACAGCTCAATGCTGCCTAGGTCGAGTTGCTTGAGTCGAGGCATGGATAGAGCCGTACTCGCACCCGCGTTGGGCCGACTGAGCCACTCCAGCAGTGACCGCCACCAGTGCGGATTGTCGGCTTGGAAGTTGAGGCGAAGCCAGCTGAGGTTTGGCAAGTGCATCAAGAAGTCCATGAGATAATGCGACTTCCTGTGGTGGGAGCTACCTCCGAACTGAGCATGCCTGACGCAAAGATGGAGTTTCGTCAAACCGGCCAGAACCGGCTCACTGATCACTCTTCTCGATTGAGGGATGAAGAAGGCGATGTCTCCAAGCCCCCACACCATGGACCGCAGGTTGATCTCGATACTGTTCGGGCGGGACTCGGCGAGGCCGAGGGCAGCAACCAAGCTGGCAAAGATTTGGGCTGGATAGGTATCAGATGCAATCTCTCTCGGCCGAAGGTGGTGCATGGTGATGGGTGTATTGGTTTCTCTGGAGATGGTCGAGGAACCGTAGCTTTTCCACGATACACCGTGGCCATCACGGCTGCGGCTGGGGGAATTGAAGTCACGGATGTCGACAGACTCGAGGTTTGGAAGGTTGCGGAATGCTTCGGCAAGCATGTCCCGCAGACGGCCGGTGGTCATCAGATCGGCATGGTCTGCCGCGAGAGCAGCTAGGCGGGCTTCATGCTGGTCCGGTAACGCGGCCGTGTGGTGGCCGTTGAACTCGTGGCAAACACGATCCGTCCCAATCACAACGTGCTTGAGGACAGACGAAAGCGCTATGTGGTTGGAGATGTCGATCAATGTCTGCAGACTGTGGGTCGAGACCATGAACTGCTTCTTGCGAAAGAACTCGTGCGAGAAGAAGTGGAACAAGGCCCTCTCGAGCACCTTGCACGACAGGCGGACACTTGCCAAATCAGTGGTGGAGATGTAGTAGGTGATGCGAATCAGCACCTCGAGCGGCACATGGGCCAGCTTGCAGTACTGCTGAGGATCCATTGCCGTCGCGACAAGGGGATGTTGAGGCAGCCCGGTTTGTGAGCGGAAAACTCAAAAGAGAATGATGGGGTTTGAACTCTGCATTCAGATGAAAGCGAAAGAGCAACCCGAGGACCGAGGTAAGGTGTTGGCCGGGTCGTTGCCACTGCTGCGTTGTCGTGCTGGTTTGGCTACCTAATAAACTTCGTTTGCTGTTGGCGCGGGCCTAGTGTGGTGGGGTGGTTGCCTGAAAAACTATGACACGCTATCACGTGGTTTTAGGCTTCTTCCCACCGTTTTTTTCGAATGGGAACGAATCTTATCAGTAAATGCATCTCGTGCGCATTTATCTTTTCAAAACAGCAATTATAATTACCAGTGAACATAGACACCACACAATCTAGATCTGCTACATGTTGACTTTCTGCCAGCCCCCATAGGGGCTGTGCCAACTCGAAAGGGCATTTCGGCGGACAACCGCCTGCGCTGCAAATGGACTGGACACTCCGAGTCTTTAGCAAACGGGACACCCACCCAGATACTATCTACAGTATACAACTACTATTGACTGTTTTGAGCATAGGTTTGTTTTGCCAACCGATTGACGTCAGATGTCTTTTAACGGAACAAGCTATGCAATGTAAACAAAGGTACCTACCTGAACTTGAACATGAATATATTTCCTTACAGTTGTATCAAGTCTCGGCCTCGCACCACTTTCCAATACGTTGCCAGGAATTTCTCTATCCTCTTGCGGCATCTTTGCCAAGTTGTAGGCTGCGAGCTATCGCCTGGATACGACCTGGCTGGTACATACAGCTCATCCCGGGCCACATTCGCCATGTTGCTTGTGATATTGCTCTCCGATGGCTTAAATCCACGAGCAAGATCGCCCACACGATCAACCCCAGCTTTTATTGCTTCCGTGCCTTAGTGGGGCGCCAGTCACGGCAATAGTTGGCGCCGGTCTTGTCACAACACCACAAAGTGCCGTAGTTCTCGCTGTCTTTAGCCAGGTTATATGAGTCTGGCGAAAGCGTCTCGCACCACGAATGCGCCGCCTTCTTACAGCTGACATGATCTATGTCGGCAACTAAGATGAAGTTCACATATGAGACCTCGAGGCAGCTACCACCGCCAGCACAAGCTTCCGCGTGTAATGTCAGACCATATGGCAGTCCCCTCCGCTGCGTTCCCGTCCCTGTATCAAAGAAGGTCCGTGCACCGTGACTCCCGAATGGGGTATAATCTTGGTCTCTTGTTCTAGTGCCGGTGGCTGAAACAGGGCGAGGAAAATAAGGGGAGGAAGAGGCGACTAGTCCTCTGTAGACACTGGATGCTAGTTGAGTCGAGCAACTCTATAATCATCAGAAGGAGCTCCTCAGGAAGAGCACAGAGATGACGTGCCATGTCTAGGGCGATGTTGGATATCGAGTCAGGGTGTGTGTGTGCTTAGATCGGAAGGAGGAAATTTTCTTTTGGAAGCGGCATGGTGTCCATGACCCTTATCGAAAACAAATAAAGCTTATTATTTGCGTACCTTCACTCTCGGAGTTTTTAGCGATACGCCTAGTGACACCAGAAATATTGCCGGCGTTTAAACTCTAGATTACACGCTACGGCCGTAACAAGCACAAGTTCGTCAATTACACATTGCTATCTGATAGGGGGGCAGTAGCGATTTGTTACGGGCGTATTGATTGATTGATTGATCGGCTGATCTTACGCAGTTTACGTCAAATGATGTTGGCGACAGCTTCAATTTGCGCCGCGAACGTCAATATACCAAATCGCTATATCGGGAGATTCACGGACGATAGGGAATCTAGCTCGGTCAATTTTGAGCCCTCGCCAGCTCACACTCCAGCCCTGGTTTGTTTATTCGTGCGATACATTCGAAGAGAGAAGCTCAAGTCTCGAAAAGGCCTCTCTAGCATCAAAAAATGCACATCTAGTGTTTTAGCAGGCATTTTGGTGCGTTGGAAGGCCTTTCCCGATCCAGAAAAGGCATCCCTAGCATTCCTAAAGACATTATCGAGGGCAAGAAGGCATCTTTTCTCATTTTCGCAGCCTCCAAGTAAGGGTAAGGTTGTAATTTGATCCCTTTTTGCCAAGTTAAATGGCTCTGTTCTTGCGTCTCTGTTCATTATTGTGGTGGGCCTCTTCATCTTGTTGCGTTGTAGGAAGCGCAAGGGCACGGAAAACATCGAACTTGAAACTCGCCATATATCTGCTAAAGAACGCTCCTACCACCAACAGATACCATGAGTCAGCCGTGGGCGATGGGCGGGTCGGCCCTTGTGGAGGTCAAAAGAGTTACCCATCTCATAAACAGACGAAGGAGTCAAGTGCGCAGTCATGCAACATTTGGAGGGTTCCCTGCGGAACCAAGGGCGCCTCACTTACCTCGTATAACTTTATGCTTAGACAGAAAAATACCATGCAGCCTACGCGTAAACATGGTGATAATGTTGTGAGTTCTCCCCAAGTGTTCTACCCAAGTGCCGGCTTTTTTCTTCTGCGACTCCGCTTCAAACCCACATGCCATTCAACATATCCCTTCCTCGCGCTCTATACCCCTCGGTAGTTCTAAAAACCTTGTCGCCGGCTTTTTATCCTACTGAAAACTCGGCGCGTTGCTGTGCTGCCAATTTTTGCTTGTTATTCGGACCCTCCACCTCCTTGGTGCCCATTTTACCACCACCTAGCCAAACCCCTCACATGTGCGAGAGAGAGACTGGGAACTTGGCATGCTTACACCTTTTTTGGCAGGAAATGCAAGTTCACCGGCGTAATCGCGTCCTTCCCCCTCAACACGGCCATAATATTCCTCATACTTAACTCCTCAAACCCGATATGCGTCTCCACCGTTCCGCCCGCGTTATGGCACGACAGCATGACCCGGCCAGGCCTGGCCCCATCCAGCCCGGCCATCTTCACCAGCCTCGGATGAACCCTCGGCTCTTCCGCATGCACATCGAGCGCCGCGGATCCAACAGCCCCCGACTCGAGCGCATCCGCCAGGGCCCCCTCATCTACCAACGACCCGCGCGCGATATTCACAAAGCGCGTTCCGGGCCGCACGGCGCGTAGCGTCTCGGCCGTGATGAGGGGCTTCCCGTCAACGGAAGCCGGCGTGCATAGCACAACGCAGTCGGAGGCGGCGAGCAGGCCGTCGAGGGTCTCGTGGAAGGTGGCGCCGAGCTCGGCTTCGACGGTGGGCGGCTTTCGGATGACGTCATAGTATGCGATCCCCATGCCGAAGGCGGCGTGGCCGAGCTTGGCGGCGATTTGCTGCCCGATGTTGCCGAAGCCGATCAGGCCGAGCACGTGGCCGCGCGGGTTATGGCTTGCGGCGGTTGCCTGGGCGTGGCACGCCTGGAAGACGAGGCGGGCGAGCGCGTCGGTTTCCGTGGTGTTGGAGGAGGTCGGTGCGAGGTACGGCAGCGTCGCGGCGCCCATGCACCAAGGCAGTTGTCGGAAGGTGGAGATGATCATGGCAACGGCAAAGTCAGCGACGGCCTCGGCGGCGGCAAGGCCTGAGTTGCAGTAGATGATGCCTGTGCGTGTCAGTGCTTGCAGATACACAGGAAGCGCATCCCGGCTCACCCTTCTCGCCTAGTAGTTTGGTGTCGGCCCAGTCGAACCCGGCCCCGGCGCTGGCAAAGATCCTGACGGAATCCGGCAGCAGGTCGATCAGCTCGGCGTCCCACCGGCCCATCTCGCCGCCCGTTCCCCAGAAAGGCCGGAATATAGCGCTAAACTCCCCCCATCGACGCTCCTTCAGCGCTTTGATGAAGGCGGCGCGCTCGCGCTCTGCAACGCTGGGGCGGATAACCTCAAATGCCTGGCTAAACTCGGTATATGTCCCCAAATTGTACTTGATCGGGTCGCCAATGTGCAGTACGATGGGCCGGTGCGACAGCGCATCGATTGAGGCCGCGCGTATCGGGATCGTGGTCATGGTCGCGTTCGGTGTTAGGCTGGGTACGGGCGGGATGGGCGACGAGGACCGCGGGCTCGACGCGGGCACCGGAGTGCTCGCTGGCATCGGGGTGTTTGTCGGTTCTGCCATGGTTGCTCGAGTGGTGGTGGCAGCTGCTCGTGGGCGAAAGTGCAAATTACCAGAGTCCTGGAGAGGCCGTCGCGAGCTGTGGCGCAAACTGAAAGCTGACGCTGTATATGTGTGAAGCGTGAAGCTTTGCTATCTCGGTGTCATGGGAATGCCGAGCGATACCTGGACGGCTATGCAAGAACCCAGCTAGCTCTGCTGCGATAAGCAAGCGGGTGATGGGAGGGACATATCCGACCACGGCATGGCATGCTGGGCGTGGTGCGGATGACAGCCCTGTTATACCCATCGCCTTGGTCGCGCAGTGGTCGGGAGCCAAGCAGGACGGGTGGTCTTGGGAGTGGGGGGAAGGGGTAGATTGGGGCAGATTGGGGCAGATTGGGGCAGACGGAGAGCTCAGAAGTCCGTGGCAGCAGAAAGAAGAAACAAGAGCGAAACAAAAGTCACTGGTGCGCTTTGGCACGCTTGTGTCTGCGCGTCGCAGGCGTTGCAGAGTCCTAGTTCCTCCGAGAATTGGGAGTGTTGGGAGAAAGAGCATTTGCAGCCAGAGGGAAAAGCGCCTGATGATCATGCGCCCAATTGCGGGGGGTTACACATAGGCCTGTCACCCTGTGAGAGGGCAGAGGGACGTGGGGAAAAACCCCACGACTGAAACTGATTGGAATCCTCGAGCCGAGCCGCGGTCCGTCGGAAGCTCGTCAATCTCTTGTGGGTCGTCGGTTGAAGCATGAATGGATTATTATTAGTGTAAAGATAGTATGTACCAAGGCAAGTACTTCCTGATCAAAATGGGAGTGAGTAGAGACACGCTAAAACCCCATGCTCCCCTTTCCCAATATATGACATGCTTTTCCCCACCCAGCCTTTGCTCTTTTCCTTTTTTTTTTTTTTTTTCTTCATATATTTTTCCTTCCCGACTCTATCCTCCCCATAATGACCAGAGTTCCGTCCCTCAGCTCTTCTTGCCAGCCTTTGCGTCCTCCTCCTCCTGCTCCCTCAGCAGCTTCGCACAGTACAGCGATCCCAACCCAAAGAAAACATTGCCGACAAAATCCAGCCATATCAGACTCGTCATCATGCCACGCGCCGGACCGAGGCCGAACCAGTAGTTGAACCCGAAAATATACGGGATCATGGCCAGCCCAAAGGCCGTGAAGCTAAAGGACGTCATGGTAGACGTCCCGAGCACAAGGCCACACGTCATTGCCTGCGCACCAAAACAGCGCGCCAACAGCGTCGTCGTCGCATTGGTCATGGCGGCGTAGGGGGCGGTGAAGCCGAGCGAGAGGACGGACGACGGGTGCATGAGGACCCTGCATTCAAACCATAACGGTCAACTTCATGGCGCGTGAGAGGAACGGAGAATGGTGCTAATTACCACGCGCCCAAAGTAGCATAGCCCGTTGCCATGGCCGTTTGGAGACGGCGAACCGTTTCAAGTCTCTGAGGAGTGGTCATGTTGGTTGATGAGATGATATTTTTCCTCGGTGAATCTGTGATGCTGCTGGTGAACTGGCAGAGGCGACCTGAGCTCTTTATCATTGACGTTGACGAAGCGCCGTCCGGGCCCGTTGTTCTAAAGGGGTAAACCGATGCGGTGGCTGGGCTCAACGGGACGAACCGGAACCGGACGAAAACCGTCAACGAAAAACACTTCGCTCCCGACCCGACCGAGCTCAGCCTACTGACTCACAACATGAAAAATGAAGAGCAGAGTCAAATGCCATCGGCACTCAAGATATCTTTACAGACATAATCCCTTACAAACACACCATGAGTGGCCTCTTGCTTTTGTGAGGACGATCCATGTTGCATCCGTCAATAGACAACTTTGGCGCTTTGCAACACCCCGCCCCTAGAGCTCCCAGGAAGACCAATGGATGATTCGACGACTATCTTTGTGGCTGCCGGGGAGCTCCAAGAAATTGCTGAGTAAACGATGTTGGTAGGTACCTTGGGCGTGCGGCATAGCAACATTGTTTGGTGTCAACAGCGGCAGTTTATCCCCACGATTCGGATGGCGTCTTTTAGAGTTGCTTGAAGTGGTCCTCGGAGCGCTGGTCATGTAAGCTGGCCTTTTCGAGATTACCATGGCCGGGGTCTGGCAGCGTCAGGAGAACGCACAATCTACAAAGCAGCATTGCTCTTGTTTACTTGGGCGCAAGTTCATATTTTCGGGATAGCCGCACGCAACGGGTAGACGGACTGCCAACAGTCCCTTCACACTGGGTGTTTGTTTGATTTCGCTTGCATTGGTTAGGATAAGGGAGCTGAAATGGGTCGGTGCCAGTCTTGAGGCGGTCCTGAAGAATTTCCACATATTAATTCCATGCACCATTTCATGATGCGCATATACACAGACTGATATGAGGGACCTAGGATGGGCGTAGTTCTTGGTGTCAAGCACGTGAACTACATCTGTCTCAGTCATCATAGTCCGAGCCAGCAGGAAGATAATATGAAGGCCGCAAACTCAATGTAAACCCAGCCGTTGCCCATCCATAGTACGGCAGATACTACCAAGATCAAATCCTACCAAGCTCCTGGCCTTGTTACAGCCCGTGCCCGCCCCTTAATACACATGGCGGCTACTTTGGCCCAGTACTACCACAGCAAGCCAGAAGAAGACGCGGGGTAGCCGAGAGCGCAACAAGATATTCCGAGCTTACTATAGGTTAGGTAGTTTGCTCGCCTTTGGCGCAGAGAGGCTAGTGGTGTGGCTTACAACAGGCTGAATTGGTCGCCATTACCAACACAACCTAGACAACGCAGACGACTAAGAACAAGCAAAAGAGGGACAAATGGAGGGCAAATCAGCCGACCTGCTGGCCCAGGGAGTTGTATCGGCGTTCCCAAAACCGGGGTCACATTGCCACCTTCCCTTCCTGAGGGACTGGTTGCTTGATTGCTGCTTCCCGGTGGGCTTACAGCAGATATAGTGCTTCGGACATTTCCTACTAGAACGGGGCTGGGCGTACGATATATTAGATGATGCTTTCCCCGCTGTTCTCGTCACGAATGTCTCGGCCATTCTCTGGTACTAGCACATGCACATGCACATGCACATCGCTTTGCCACGCCATCATGCCTTCGCTCCCAAACCTACTCGTCCTCAGCCTCTCAGGCCTCGCGGCGGGTGCAACATCGTTCGGAAGCTTCAGCGGGCTGGGTGAGATCCACACCGTCTGGAACGAAGGCGACCACTCGGATCTCGGGTGTCTGACCTCGACCGGGCTCTGGACGGCAGACCTCACGCGGTGCGATTTGTTTGAGGTTAACCGGCACGCCTCGGACAACACAGTGCTTCTAAATCTCACGAGCGCGGCGGGTCCGTGCTACATCACCAACAACGGCAGGTTCAAGTGCGGCCGCAAGGAGGACAAGCCGCCGGGCAAGGCGCTCGACTTTGGGGTGAGTCTGACTTGGCACCCGGCGGGGGTTGATGATCCGAGAAGAGTCGAGCTGATGACTTTGTGACAGGTGTACGACAAGACGCTGGGCTATCCGATTCCGGGGCTCGAGGTTCTCCGTCTGGGCATGTACGGCTTGATGGCCAGCGACGGGAAGAACCCGCCTGATGTGAACGACGAGCCCCAGGAACTTCATTTTGTGAGCTTCATAGAGAAGGGGAAGTATGTCTGGCTCGCCTGGGTCGAGCCTGAGGTATGATGGACTTCTGCGCAGACAAATGAAGCATTTCGGCTTATAGCCTCAACACAACCCCCTGACTTGCACATACGACCATACCTACTGGAAAACTCGGGATCCCGTCCGCTCTCCCATAGATAAGCCAGTGAGGGCCAGACTAGTAGTTGGGTCGGTGACGACCAGCGAATCCCTGGTGTTGTATGTCTTTTTGCCTCTGTCCTCTATTTCAGCGATGCTCTCACCTTGTTTGTTTTTATTAGCACGCGACTTGAAGGTTGCAAAAGTGGGAGGACTGAGCGTAATTATGCCGATTCCATGCAAAGAGTCTTTGGGACGCGCACCCATTGGTTCTCACATCGGTGTTGGCCGAGGAAGGTGCGGCCATCAGCATGCCAAATGCAATCCTTTCGCGACTCGCAACGAGCCGAAGACCGAAGCTGGGACTGACCACCGTCCCGGCGGAGCTGCCCCGTCTCGTCCGCCGGTGCAGCACAGCCGTAATAATTGAAGACAAATAAAAACAAAATTTCCATTTGTCTGCTGAGCATCTGTACACCCGGCATCCGCCTCGCGCCCCGCCTCGGTTTTTGGTCACGTCGAATGCGCATCCACCATCCTTCGGGCACCGCTTTGGTTCTCAGTGGTATATAATGGCCAGTAACCACCCGCGCCTGCTTGTTTTATCTCGCTCCTCATCCTCCACTTACCCCATTACATCAATTTAGTTCACACAACTGTAGGCAACCATGTCCGACCCCAACACGCGCGAGATCTTGGACTGCTGCCTCAAGGGCTTCGAATGGGAGGGCACTCCCACCGGCACCGTCCAGACCCTGCCGGGAGTCGGCAACCCCGCCTACGTGACGGGCACGAACCCGTCGCGCGCCATCTTCCTCATCCACGACCTGTTCGGCTGGACCTTCCCCAACACGCGCCTGCTGGCCGACCACTACGCCCGCGAGGCCAATGCGACCGTCTATCTGCCCGACTTCTTCGGCGGCGATGTCATCGAGTGGGAGCCCGTCATCAACGAGCGCTGGGAAGAGGTCAATGCCCCCAAGTTCATCGCGCCCCACACGCGCGAGATCCGCGAGCCCGAGATCTTTGCCTATGCCAGGGCCCTGCGCGAGAAGCACGCCAAGGTCGGCGCCATCGGCTTCTGCTACGGCGGCTGGGCTGTTTTCCGCCTCGGGTCCAAGGGCAACGCCGATGCCTGTGGCGGCAAGGGGCTGATTGACTGTGCCGTTGCTGGCCATCCCACCTTCCTCACCGAGAAGGACATCGATGAGGTCGCAGTGCCGGTGCAGATCCTAGCCCCCGAGATTGATGCCGCCTACACGCCCGAGCTCAAGGCCTACACGTTTACGAGCTTGCAGAAAAGCGGCATTTCCTTTGACTATCAGCACTTCCCACGCGCGGTGCATGCCTGCTTTGTGAGGGGCGACCTTCGGGTGAAGGGTGAGCGGGAGGCCATGGTACGCGGGAAGAATGCTGCCGTTGGCTGGTTCAACCAGTGGTTTCACGACGACTTGGAGTGAATCGGGACTGATAGCTTTCTTCATGAAACGGTACCTTCAAGCTAGCCTAAACTCGCGAATAGCACTCCCACTCCTCTTGCCCCTCCAGCTTTCAGCCAGCAGCAGCTCTGGTGCCGTACAGCTCTCGAGCGGCGTCCTTGCTTATGGGCTTGTTCCGTGTCGCATCCTGGGTGTCGCTGCCACCGAGGTCCTCAATGACGCTTTCACTGTGCTTCTTTGACTGTTCGCTCGTGTCTAGTTTCACGCCCATTGAGTTGGCATCACTGAAGCCGGACCAAGGGCTGAATACATACTCGGGTTGGAGAGGTTGGCCTTGTGGCCCCTGATCACGTTGGTGATTTCCTCCTTTCCTTGGCTGATCTCCTTCATGTCATTGGACATGGCTGATTTGGCACCAGCCGAGTCCATGGGAAGACCGGTTGAGGCTGACATGTTGAAAATGGGCGAGGTATGTTGATATTGATCTCAATACTGACAGTGGTTAAGTTTTTTTTGGGCAAAAGTGAGGAAGTGTGTTGAGCACGACAGATATCCAACTCTTTCACTCAGCTACCTATAGGTAATACAACCTAAATTCTTTCGGGAGGAATGACGTCTACAGTCTCACCAAACTACCCAGCAAGCATCTTTGTTACCAACCCGCCGGATATTCCCCGCAAAAGCCTGTTTTAGCAAATACACAACCAATACTCCAATAGCTTAGCAGATGAGCACCGTCAACCTGCGTCATTCGTCTTGGCAACCAGCTACGAATCAATGCATCAAGGCAAATCGAGATTTAAACTTGCCAGCCTCAGGCCACAAGTTCTGAAAGTGTTTGGGGCAGAATTCAAGACCGTTATGATCTTGGGTAAAAATGATTGGACCGCCCGCAAAACCAAGTCGGCCCCAGCAAAACATCGAGTGGGAGGGAAAAAAGTGGGATTAGCAGGAATCGAACCTGCGTCATTTCAGGGCTGCAAGTCAAAACGACCACAATGAAATATACTGACCACTATACTATAATCCCCTTTCTGATGGTTGCGGCAGCCTGTTGAGGGATCAAGTGGGAGTGTGTAGCCACTGCAGTGGATTCTGTTTGCCAAAGGCGCCGAGGTTGAGTGGAGATGGAGGCGTTCCACAACTTGAACTCCAGATGTCTTTGTGGACCAGGGTGGGTATAGCAGTAGGGCTCCGGGATTTTTGGGGACAACTGCCATGGCGGCATACTAGAGTTCGAAGTTTCTGCCTGCTCTCAGAGCGAGAAAATAACTTGAAGGCTTATTCATTCGCTCTATCCCTGTATGCTTCCGACCGGGAGACCACAGCCTTATACCGCACACAGATCGTAATGTCTGGCCGCCCTGTTACAGGGTACGCACCTGTTGCCCTACCATGCTTTGCTGCTTTGCGGGGGACGGGTAACACGAAGGACCACCGGAGTCGGGGACATGAGTAAAGTACCTTACCTTAACCAACAGAGGTTGAATTCGTCGAGAGTAGGTAACTCAGGTCATTGAATGCATTTACCGTCGCGTCAGTAACACGGCCGGTATGCTTATGCTTCACTGGTGATATCTCTAGACCGCGTTCATCCCTCGGGGTTACTTTACCCTCCGACCAACATCATTTGAGCCTTCACCGAGGTTCGGGCTATCAGGCTTCTGACAACAGTTTCGACATAATGGTAGAAGGGCGTGAGCTACAACTCGGTATTTTAGTATGTTTTCCTAGTGTCTCTGGCACCACTATACGCTGCTCACTTCGAGCCGGGCCTCGGCATCTCACACTGCGGCCCTAGTGAGACACTGATGGGTGTCATGGCACGACATGTGCATTTTAAGTTCTCTCATCCCACATTGCACCACATGTTGCCCAAACATTATACAAGCAAGTGCGACCAACAGGCATATGGGCATGCTTCCAAGAGGAGAAACAAGACTAGCAGGATTTTGTGCAAGCCCCCTTATACGACGTGTCAAGGTGGTATGTCGCGAGCTTCCCCCCAACTGCCATAACACTAAGCTAAACAGACTTGAAGTAACCGACGTAGCTTTTTCTCGCAGAAACTTGAAGTCTGTAACACCCACTGTCCAGTAACATCCGGCTGTCGACCTCAGCTGACAGACACCGCACAGCTATAGCTATTTCGAGAAGGCAGGCGGCGGGGGGAAGGGGGTTCAGCACCGACACTGTAGTGGCGTGTGTGAGCTGTGCAATCGGACCAAGTGTGACGTTTGTGGAACCCAAGAGTGTCAGCGAGGGGTCGCGGATGCAGTGTCAGTTAGGGGTGCTGGAACACAACAGGGACAAGAGCAAAAATAGATGGCCAAACACGAGCAGCGCTCGTTGTTTGCTGGGCGAGATGGAGCTTCAGCTTGTCCCCTGTTTTACCTCCCATACCTTCCTCTTCCAGTGTGGCTATCGGGTAGCAGTATGCATGGCCAAGGGAAGCAAAATCAAACAAGAAACATGTGAAGAGAAAAATGGATTTAATTACACAGCTAGTCCCACTAAATACTCCAATTGAGGCAAGAAGACAAAGCGGGCGGAACCTAAAATCACGCGGATTGGGTGACAAGCAAAAAAAAAGTATTCAATTATGTATAGTTATCGAAGCGACCGAAATCAGCCGAGTGGTATCTTTTGTTTGACAATTGCAAAATACACCTCCATGACCAACAAGCGCAAGAAAAAGAGTGTCGCGGGTATCATATTTTCGACGCGGCGTTTAGACATGCTTCTCTCCGCTCTCGTTCTTCAGGCTGTGGGAGCTGCCAGGGGCAGTCGACGTGGGAAGGACGTCGCTGAGCTGGCGAGTAAGCTCCACATAGTCGTAGGCAAACTCGCCGAGCTGACCATCATCGAGACCAAGCTCCTCCTCGTCGGCGCTAACGCGGAGCGAGAGACCGGGGATGAGGTTGAGCAGGAAGAGGATGACGCAGGTCATCACAAACGAGTAAGAGAAACCGGCGACGCTGTCGGCGAGCTGGTAGCCGAGCTGGATGTAGTTTTGGTTGACCCAGCCACCGGCAATCTCGGAGGAGCCGTCAAGATGAGCAATGTAGTTGCTATAAAAAAAACAAGGTTAGTAATGCGCTTCCAGATGACGACGATTCAAAGGGGTGGGACATACGCAGCAAAGAGGCCAGTCATGAGGTTGCCAGCGATACCGCCAACGGCGTGCTCAGCGAACACATCGAGGGCCTCATCGACGCCGAGGAGGAACTTGAGCTTGGTGGCAAAATTGCAAACAGTGCCGCCAACAACGCCGAAGATGACAGCCGACCAGGGGGGGACGAAGCCAGCAGCGGGGGTGATGGCAACAAGGCCGGCAATGACACCGGAGCAGAAGCCAACGGTGCTCCACTTCTTCTCCAGGCGGTAATCGAGCAGCATCCAGGTAAAGCCACCGCAGCAAGCGGCGATGTGGGTGACAACGCAAGCCATGACAGCGCGCAAGTTGGCGGCAAGGGCGCTACCACCGTTGAAGCCGAACCAGCCTACCCAGAGGAAGACAGTTCCGAGAACGACGTGAGTGACGTTGTGGGGACGGTACGGGAGGCCATGGACCTTGGTGTAGCCGGTGCGCTTTCCGAGCATCAGGGCGTAGGCGAGAGCAGCAGCGCCTGAGCTGATGTGCACGGGAGTGCCACCGGCGAAGTCGAGACCGCCCATGATGAAAGACCAGCCATTGGCGTTCCAGGTCCAGTAGGCGATCGGGTCGTACACAATGGTGCTCCAGATAAAGATGAAGACAATGGCAGGAAGCATACGGCCGCGATCAGCAGCAGCACCAATCGCAAGAGCGGGGCTGTGATGAATCCAATGTCAGCGCAGGCACCCAGGCTGGTTAGAGGAAACAGGGCAGCATACGTGATGGCAGCGAACATGCCCTGGTACAGGCAGAAGAGAATGTCGGGGACCTTGGCACCACCGACGCTGGGCTGGCCGAGCACATCCTTCAGGCCAAAGTTGCTGAGATCTCCAATGTAGGCGCTGCCGGTGTGGGAGAAGGTGAGGGAGTAGCCCCAGAAGAACCACTGGAACCCCACCACGGCTATCGATGCCAGCGACAGGTAGATCAGCGAGAGCGCCGACTTGCGGCGTGCGAGACCGCTGTAGAAGAAACCGACGCCGGGAACCATGAGCAGCACGAGGGCTGACGAGGTCATGATCCAGGCAAAGTCGCCATTCTGCGGGGTGCAAGTGTCAGCGTGTCTGTGCCTGTGGCTCTGCCTCGGGCTGTGCGTGTCTCGCGCTCAGCAAGGGACGGGCGCAGCATACCGAGTAGTAGATGTTGAGATCCTCGGTGAGCGAGTCGCCTCCGGCGTCGGCGACGCCAGCGGTGCCATTGTACACCTCCGAAACTCCTGCCGACATGGTGAGGGCTGGGCGCGACGAGTCGAGTCGACGTTCGAGATTCTAGGGTCTTAGGGAAGGCCTTGAGCAAAGGCACAAGGAAAGGACTGAACCAAAGGTTGCACTGAAAAGATAGTTTGGAGACGTGGCGGACGGGGGAGCAGCAGGGTAAATAACCAAAAAGACCAACAAAAAAAACCGGCAAGTCTCAGCGCCAGCTTCACCTGCCTGGCCAGGGCAGTCTCGCGCAGCTGCACCCTTCCCGCGCAGCTCGGGCCAAGCTCAGTCCAGCTTGGGCCAGCATGTGCCGCTCAGTGTCGCAGGATAGTGATAAGACAGAGTCGTTATTGTCGGCGACTGGGGCGCCTCCATTCCGTTCCGGGCAGCCTTCGCTTGTGCGCCATGAGCCGGGGCCGCTGATTGGCCTGCTCCCAGAGATAAGAAATTCCTGGGCGGCCAGGGAAACGGTGGGGGGTCAAACGCGGGTCCTCTAAGCACCTCCAAGAATCCTCCAGGCAAACCCCAGTTTGTTCAGCAACCCCCAGCACCGTTGGCCTTGGCATTCCGATGTCCTGGATCGAGTTATATCAGTGTGCGTGCTAGAGTGGGGACCATAAGGAGCAGAGGAGCATCATGAGCTAGAGACGGCCAGAGCGGGCAGCCTGCGGTACGTGTCCTGGCGCCCTTCGACGGGAGATCGGCTTGGCCCGGACGACAGGACCCTTCACCGGACCTAGACACGCCCCAGCTCCACCGCTATCGATGAGATGTCTGCGCAAACCCAGACGACACCACCTACAGTGGTTAGGTTGAACTGCCCACTGGCCTCGCGCCAGAACTGGCCTGTCCAGGCTGTCCCAGATGAAACGGGAATTTAGAAGGTCCCGAAAAGGGACACTCTGGCTGGCAGGCAGTCATGCAGCTCGAGAGATTAGCCAAGGAACCAATCGTGTCTCCCGGACTACCCCTCGAGAAGATGAGAAAGCCGAAAGGATCATTGTCGTTATTCTTTTGGTGTGGAGGGAAGGATTTGTTCCCGCCGCACTCGCTGTGGCATCGGCATCTGTTCCGCCCATCTGATCTGATCTGTGCAGCGCTGCATCTTTCCTTCCTTCAGCATCAGCTGGCCGAACCCCAAACAAGACGACCCCAGGCCCAAGCTCCACCCCCCCCATCCCGCCTGCAGGGCTTCCTGCCGCTGCAGGGTAACATGCAGTTGTTTCCTGGGGCTTGCCCTGGCCAATAAAAATAAATTAATATTGGCATAGGAAAAATCCCTAGTAAATACCATTGCTGTAAATACCATTCCTGTTTGGCGTTTAGCAAGGTCTAGTCGCAAAATGCGTTTTGCGAGGTGGTACACATCCAGGGTCATTAGAGTCGTCGCTGCTGCGTTTGCTCTGCGTGTCTGCTTAGGTCCTAAATGGTTCAAGGATCCCGAGGATGGATGCAGGGGAACAGCTCATCGCGTTTGTCTGGTTCGCCGCCTCGCAAGTTGCCTCACCTTAGGTGTGGTCCAAAACAGGAAAGGAGTACATGCATCTGAACCACCAAAGAGCCACCAAAGCCAACCGCCACCACAGACGATGAGTTAGGTGCGCCATCACGGAGGCGCTTGTAAGGGGTGTGAATGGCTGTTATACATAGAGCTGATGGCCAGAACCTCGTGCAAGGGTGGGCGCCTCCTGTTCTCAATCTTCGTTTGACGGATCGTATAGTAGTGTGTATGTTTTGCATCTTCGGTAGGGGCCTGGGGAAATGTCGACATCCATTGCGCGAGCAAGACCTGGCTGGGTTGATTTAGGCGTATGACGTGGGTTGGGGGATCGAAGACTGACAGCGCCACCAACAAGCCCTCCGATGTCGTTTGAGCGCCCAGCTTGCGCAAGCGCGTTAGCTCCCGAAGCCGACCACCCAGTTGTCCAATCAAACCGAGAACTGAGCGCTGACCGCGAAAGAGGTGGACGGAACATGTTCTCACCACTTGTGGAACTGCACAACACTGCTTAGCTCCAAAAGAAAGATTATAGTGTAGAGATTGCAGACGACCCAGTCGCAGGGAAGAGCATGATCTGACCGCCTCGCTGTGGGATACCCTTAGTCCAGGACTGATGAGGGCTCATAACCTCGGGCAGCGGAAGAAACGGAAGCTCATGTCATCTCACGAGCCAAAGAATACGGTTGGCTTACGGATGGCGGCGGCGCACATTACGAGATTCCATCTTGTCGCCTTGTCGTCGTCCTTATCATACTCCACCGCACCTTGGTTCCCTTCTGGTTGCTTTTCGCTAGCGCAGCACATAGCGCCTGGGTGAGTCTGCCTCTCAGCCCGACCCCATGGCGCTCTAGCCACTGACGTTGCGTGGTCCCGTCGCGTCTTGCGAAATTCGCAAATCACGGTTTCGCCAAACCAAGCTGTTTTGGGCGGGGTGTGTCAACGTCCAATTAACGAGGAGCTAGCGAGACGCAGAGTCAAACGGCAGGAACGGATAATAGGTTCATTTGCTCCTCAATGGCTTTCTGTCATTGGCAGTCAACGGTTCTTATCTCTGGGCGCTGTGGGGCCGCGCTTGGCATTGGGCTTGGCGCCCCGACAGTGAATCACCCGAGCCATTGTCTTGGGAATTGCTTTGAGGTGGACTTTTGGACTTGCTTGCCATGCCAGCCCGCCAGCGCAGGAATCTTAGGTTGCAATGGACAGGTTTGGCGAGATCAAGCAGCCAGAATTTGGTATGAAAGAGATCATCAACAGTCTACGCCGAATGCGTAAACATTCTTTTTGTTTTCTTCGCCCCTGACTTCGTGTCAATCGAATCGCCGACATTCAACCCCTCATCGGGCAACCAGAGAGCAGCGAGCCGGCAGGCCAATAGTTAACGCACGGATTCTTATCGAGGCTGCGCACGGGGCAGCTGTGCCTCGATAAAGCCTCGAGCGAGGGGCATGGTGAAACGGGGGCAGCAACGACGGTCGTGGATTGGCCAGAGCTTCTATCATTACCCCAAGCCATTACAGATCTAACATCGCCTTTTGCGCCTTTCCTTTTGTCAGCCGCCTGCCTTATCGTGCGCCCCAAACAGCCCACCAAGCCCGCAAGCCCACCAAGCCCGCAAGCCCACCAAGCCCACCTTCTAGAAAAGTTCCCAATGCAGCAAGCCAGCCATCCTTGGTCCTTGGTGCTGACCCCGGCGCGCTCCTCGTCGCTCGCATTGGACCGCCTTGGCGGTGGCCTTGGCCAATGCTTGTTCTCCTCCCTCTTCGCATCTTTTGCGGAGCTCTCTGCGCCCTGTGAGGGAGCAAGATTGTGTGTGTGATAAACTGGGCAAAACAAGATGAGACAAGATCGAAGACACGGGGATTTTTCTTTTTGTTGTCGCTATTTTCCTTGCTGCCCCCTTGTCTAGTCTACCAGCCTTCTGCAAGCCTGCCCCCCCTGCGCACCGGGGCCCGATTGAAAATAGATCAAAGTTCAAACCCCAAACCACAGATTGCCCCCGACTTCGGACTTGGTGTGTGTTCCATCAATGCATGCAACCTCTCACTGGGATCAAAGCAGTAACTATTCGTAAAAAGTCCACGGGCCAGCTGGAGGAGCCCAGATTCGATTCTTCCGCCCCAGCGCTCAGGGTTGGCTCTCATCTTGGGGTCAGGATCAGGGTCAGGGTTAGGTTGGGGTGTTCTCGCCCGCGCAGTAAATCATTCAGCTGCAGGTAGGTACCTAGCCTGCTGAGGTCCTGACACTTGACTGGCTGAGAAGGCGGCGGGGGCCCCTCCTCCTCGAGGTAACCCCCCGCCCTTCCAGATCCAGGGACGGGCGAACGAAGAATGGCGAACTCACGTCTCACCCGTGACGTTCCTCGACGCCGCATTGCAGGAGAGCAGCAGCCAGAGAATCCCACGTCAGCTGGTCAAGCTGGATGCCACACACACCTCACAGATAACTGCTTTGGGGCTTCTTCCACCCGCGCTTCCATGCATCCTTCCAAACCTTCTAGCGCTACAGCCATGTCAGCCTGACACCTCAGATCGCAGCAGGGGGGCGCCCAAAGAAGAGGAAAGACACGTCGAAACACACAGACCATAGACGCTCTCCGCAGTACGCAGCATGTAGTGCTTCTTTCGAGGTGACGGCATCTCCGTAGTTGCAGACACTCACCGTACCATCACGACTGGAACTGGCCCCTCATCCAAGACCGGTTTCTAGATTGTCCTTCTGCACCTCCCGTTGGATACGTACGATGATGTCCAATGTAGGTGCAGGCTGGCGTAGGATCGGCGTCTTTCTCCGTAGTCAGAGTCTAGGCATGCAAGAGAAGCATTCCGTGAGACAGCTCAGATCATCAGATTCAACCCCAAAGCCAATAGCACGTCAAGCATACCCATTTCAAGACGAACGCGCCTGCAGCTTTGAAGTCTGGGCGCGGGATACTTAGGCATCCGGAACTCGGCACCGCGCCAGCCAACGCCTGTCTTACTCCATCGTCTAGGTCGAGTTCAAGTCAACCAGCTTGATCTCGTCCGAGGCTAGGGCTAAGAAGCCTAAGCAGCCCATCTCCCAAGCAGGCTAGGCGCAGGCAGGCAAACGGAGAACGGGCGCCTACTGGGTAGTATTCTCCTACTTCTGCATGTCTCCAATATCCCCCTTTCCCTACTAGTGCGTGGGGGTCTGGGAAAGGGCAACAACAGGCGGCAGCGCGCCCCGTCTTCGTTTCGTTTCCCCTTGGGGTAGTTATTCCCCATGTCTCCAAAAGGCTGATCGCGCCATTTGGGGGCAGAGGCACAAAAGCACGGCTCTGGCATGGAAGGCTGATTATGCTCTGCACTTTTCTCTCCTTTTATTCGCATCCATTTATGCTCCCTGATAAGATGGTGCCCCGGACACTCCGCCTCCCAACGACAGGGACACCCTATCATGGCCGACTAGGTATCCTATTGCTGCTAACACTGACACGATAAAGATATTCTCATGTTTTTATCTTCGTTACGCAGCCCGGTTCGACCGACATATCTATCCCTGCAGTCCTCGCCGTATACGACCCTTTCGCTTTAAACGCAGGTTCTGTAGGGGGGCTGCTGAAGGTTACTTTGAAAGATGTTAGCTTACTACACATTGCTCAGTTCACTCAACCGAGACTCACTACTTGAATCCACCGAGCCATCCACTTCTCCACCGTTGCCTTCGCCTCGTCAACAAGCCCGAGCTCTGAAGGATCATCAGAAACCGCCCCGACCTCGTTGGAGGGATAAGTTACCCAGCAGGAGTTGGACACTGCCACGAATTCCCGACTCCAACGCCGATGCAATCCACGCGTGTGTGTAGCTGGTATGCTCGCCAACAAAGATCATCTCCCCACTTGTGTCAGCAGTACTTTCTACTCAGCAGTCGCCGAACAAGACTTACATTGCTATGTGTCTTGAAATATTCTGGTAAGTACACCTGATGTTGCTCGACCGTCGGATCCGCCCAGCTCGCGCCCTCAAGTGGATCGAGCGCCCAGCACATGCGACTGTGC
Organism: Lasiosphaeria hispida; assembly: GCA_033439745.1. Lineage (NCBI taxonomy): Eukaryota > Fungi > Ascomycota > Sordariomycetes > Sordariales > Lasiosphaeriaceae > Lasiosphaeria > Lasiosphaeria hispida. The sequence goes on along the minus strand of JAUIQD010000002.1, from coordinate 2,726,156 downwards.
TTTCCCGTGTACTGTTGTCTAGCAATCTCTCCGTGGATCCCTACCATGGCCTCAAAGACGTACTGGACATGCTCGCTCTCGCTTGTTGCGGCCCAATGTGCACCCTAGGCTGGGTCCGATATGTAGGACGCGAGCAGCGCGGCAGGACCAGTACCGTTGATGTTGTACGACGGGTAGCACATAGTGCCTATGCCGGGGAACTCGGGGCTAGCTGTCCAGCAGGATCCATAGATCGGCTTGGGGAAGTGCTCCCAGAAGCGCGTCTTGAACTCGAGTGCTACTTTGCAGGCTGATGTGTAAGGGAGGTTAGCAATGGCGTCCTGCATTGTGGTGCCCAGTCCGGGGATTTGCCATGTTTTCATCACCGAGAATGGCACGGCGAGAATAGCGTAATCGTGAGTCGAATAAGTGAGTGTCTCCGAGCCATGACTGCGGGACTGTAGGGTAATCGTATCCGAGTCCGGAGAGTACTCAACTCCTTCGACGCGATGATTCATGGTCGTGACCTTTTCGACAAAAGGAGAGAAGGAAAGTGGGAGGCGGTCCATTCCTGCAGGATTCAGGAATCAGTATATGAATGGTAATTATGTGGACGAACAGAGCAAGTGCCAGTGGTTTACCGCCGTCGATGGTTTTCCAGGTTGTCGCATTGAGATACATAGTCTCGCAAAGCTATTCGCCAGTTCAGTTTGAGCTCTGTTGAACCGAGCAAGTACTTCTTATGAGACGCGCTGCACGAACCTTGTCCCAGAAGGAGGAGGCGCCCCCTCCCGTTGACCGGAATTCCTTGCCATTAGGCTTGAAGTTGGCTGTCACATAGTCGACCGTGTATGCAAACTCGCTGGACCAGTACCCTTGTCAGCCCCCCTCAGATATGTTTTGCAAAGAAGGGGTGTCGAAATGCAGGCAGCAAACACACCTCCACGGCTCCTTGGGCAAATCCCGCAAGCCGTTGTCTGCATAGGCGTGTCAGACGGACCACCGAACCTGCCGCCTGTACTCGGGGACTTACTAAGCCACTCCCGGTGAGCCTTGAACATGTTCCTTGCCATCTCGACGCAAAAGTCCTTGCATGGAAGCGCCTTGTTCACCTTGTCAAAAAGCTTTTCCATACCCGATTGACCCCCTGGGTGTGGTCTGTTGTCACCCGCTTCGTACCATGTAATAAAATCCACGGTGAGGCTCTTGGCGTAGTTGTTGAGCCTATTCATCTCGTCGGCAAGCTGAAATACGAGCTGGTGGTCCGACATGTTGTAGATCTCGCCGTCAACTGTGAGGGTTGTCGGTAGCCGCATAGGTCCCATCTCTTGGTAGCTATAGTCAAATGGTCCACCACTCAGGTACACGGTGCGCACACGGCCACCCAAACGATCTCCAGCCTCGATGATACTGACATTCTCCATTCCTTGCTGCACTAGACAGAGATATGTCATGAGCCCGGCCATGCCAGCGCCGATGATGGCGATATTTTTGCGTTTGGCGGCAGCAGCATCGATGGGCCTAACCTCGGTGTTGTTGAGCAGCTCAACGCCATCGAACCAGGCACCCCAAACATCAATGCCGGTAGTGTTGCCCATGCGGATGGCGTGCAGATTGTCCCGTCCTCGAACCGAGTTCAATCCTTTCTGTTGTTCTGGAGTCCTGAAACCAAAGTGCTGTGCTTTGCTGCGGCCGAGTAGGATTCCTGTGGCGTTGCTCCATGCTGAGATGCAGTCTCGAGGAGAGGAAGCGTCCGGGATGATCCAAACCAGCCTGTCGTGTGTGGGGGCTGTGATCTGGCCGATGGTGTGATGGGCCTCGAGCGCGGATGTCGAATCGCAAGGGCCATAGGTAAAATCCACAAGTCCATCGACTGGTAATATATGCTCGATATGGATGTTGGCAAGACGAGAGCGAAGTGCGCTCCTCGTTTCGATAGCTAGGGGGAGAGGTGGTTTGCAGTAGGTAGCCCTGGCAAGAGAAGCAACACCAATGGCCAGTGTCAGTTTCATCGCGAAGTGACCTGTCGACGTAATACTGGACGGAATTTCCGAAGATACTGCTGCAAAGGGAATTGGTTTTGTCTGCCCTGGCTTGGTATGTCGTGAATAATTCGAGTTGTCCGATGTCTCAGTTCAAGGCACCGCCTGTGCAGTGGTGTTGGAGGTACACAGTACAACACGTTCGGAATCAGACCATAATTATCGTATGGAAGTTGTCTGGCTCCTGCAGCTTCCAATGAATATTTGACACTGGAAACTGCCAGTACCTACCCAGCAGTTGCTCCTTCCCTCAACGGACAGGCCGTTGACCGACAGCGACCCGTGACATAATCCATCGGCACCACACCCACCGGAACCATGACATCGGCGCCGCGCTGCTTGCTAGCCCTAAGGTAGTGGATCTACCGCGCATCACATTGGATGGTCGGGCTTGAATGAAGATGAAAGAACACTCCGATCATCTCGGCATTTCCTGTCGTAATGGATGAAGGAGCATGGTCAGCGAACGAAAAGTAGAGTACTTCCATGCCCGGCAGTCGTAGTGCTCGCTACGAGTTAGTCAAGAGTCTTTCAGCCTGGCGCCTTTGATATCATATTCAGAGCGACAACCTTCTACCAAGATTTATCAGTGGACTCCGCCCATTAACCTAGTTTCTTGTATAAATTTTAGTTCTCTTTGTGAGAAAATAGCCATGAATAGAGCAATTCAAGTTATGGCGTTGGATTCTGTTGCCAGATCGGTTGAAAATACCAACAGCTTTATCAAAGTAGGGCCTTCTCAATTATCCTGGCTTGCTGCAGCAGTAATGGGACGACGCTAACGGCAGGCCTTAAAGAAGGCGAGACTCGCGTGAGATGGACACCAGAAGGCAAGCGCATCGCGATATCACTCCAAATTGTGATGCTAAGGGCCTCTTCCCGGATGCTTATTCCGGTCTCCAAAACCGGCAAGGACTCAAATGCTTCCCGTTTGCCAAACCGAATCATGGGTATTCCATGAGACGCATAATAGGACGCTGGCCGGAGAGTTCGCCCTCGTGGAAAAACTTATAAAGAGGCTCTACATACCAAAGATCTTGAGCAATTCCCGCAGTGCGCAGAATTCGGGGTACGAGTTGCTGTCGCAGATCAGCACGCCAAAGAGAGATACATGGCTTTAGTCTATACTAGTGGCTCGGATCAATCGGGAAAAGCCGCAAGTAGCCGTTGGACAGTTGCAAACTTGCAGCAGGATGGGACAGGTCGGTTTGGGGCCATGATTCGGTAACTAAAATAAGAGCCAACAACAGACGAAAACGAGGCGTTTTGTGATAAGTGGCCCACACGGTATCTTCTTCCTTACCTAAGACCTGAGGTACCACAAGCTTCCATTTTTGCCCAGGCTTCCCCCCATTTCCCCTTCCTCATGCGCAGGTGCCCCCCCCCTTTGCCAGTGCCAGCCGGACAGAGCAGCGACCTGATGCAGCTGATCCAGTGACCAGTGGCCAAGCGACACACCCAGTGACCTGACCTGATCTGACCTCCATGCCTGGACATAACCAAGAGCCTCAGACTCGCATTGTCGCCCAAATTCAACCGCATGTCTTCATCCGAGCTCCCCTTCTCTCACGGTATCGCCGCTGCACCCTGAATATCCATATCCTAGGCCTCTTCAAGCGAGCGCAGGACGTCCATCAATTTTGTCATTCTCCAAAATTATTCCACTAGCAATTTTGCGCTATTCGTTTCGTGCTGGTGACCTCATGGCCCAGTGTCTGCCTGCCCACTCTGGTGCCTGGATCTCGTGCCTACGTTCGTCTTGAGCAATTTCCGAGTCGCAGCCCCTTTTCCTCCTACCGTTACCGTTGCTGTTGCCGTTGACCATTACTGCTGCTGCTGCCGTTGCTGCTTTGAGCCCTAGAGACGCGCAGAGTCAAACGCATTGGAATTTGGGGGGGCTGTCCGTTTTGGTGGGAGTATTAACTTGGGTGATTTGCACTGGGTTCGACACCTGTCGACGCCAACCTTCGAGCCCTCTCCCATAAAGCTCACGCCCGCTAAGCACCAAATTCAATCCGTCAGTCGCCGAACCAAGAGTCAGGCACGCTGCATCGCACCGCAGATACTGCATCGCAGAGGGCAGTACCTCATTCCGCCAAAGCACCCGGCCGGCAGACAAAGGAGACGGGCTTGGTTGGCGTACGCTCTGCTTTCAGAGCTACCGGAGCAGGTCTCGGATCCCCAGGAGAGAGGTGATGCCAGGTATGTAGTCTCCTGGCGGAAGCGGAGATGATTCCCACGCACTGGTCTCGCAACGTGAGAGGCTCCGCTGTCCCAGAACATGGACCACACAGCACCTTTACTGTGTCTGCCCCAGATCAACCCCGCATGCTCTGCGATTTCAATACTCCATCATCTGTCGCAAATCTTGGCCAGAATACTGACATATACTGCAGCTAGAAATTTCCGCTCACCCTGGAAGAGTCCCTTCAGCATGGCGCCCCTGCGAGCAAAGATCGAGGACACCTTCCAGAAGCTGAATGACAAACTGAAACCTTCGAAGCGCCGCATCTCGGAAGAAAGCGAAGCAACCCAGCAATCTAAGCAGCCGAGAACCTTGCCGGTTCAGTATTCGAGCACGTTCTGGGCCGCTGAAAGTGCGGAGTTTGGGAAGCTTTCGCCCTCCGTCTCAGGCTTCCAAAACCCTCCACCCCTCCCACTAATATCTAAAGCATCCGGCGCATATGACGCAAAATCTTCACCAACACCGTTTAAGCCTACAGCGATGTCGGATTTTAATTGGGATGGCGTTGACCACCAAAGCGGAACGTCGAGCAAGCCGGAAGGTAATTATTCCTTCCTCCATGGCCATTTTTTCTCCCGTAGCGCGCGGCAGACTAGATCAGCTGACCAGTTTTCGATACCTCAGCTTCGCCGGGCTCAAGTTTCGACAACCCTATTGATCTGACGGCTACGGCTCCTAGCAGCCCGCCCTCAAAGAATTCGTCAGACCTCTCTGCTGGAAGAGCATTCACTGACCCCATGGACTTGAGCAGAGGTAGTTCCTCTCACCAAAGCAGGCGCTTGCAGCTGCTCGAGGACGAAAGGATTGCAAAGGCCCTTCAAGATGAATGGAATCGCGATGACGCAAGTCGCTCGTCCTTTGAGAATCCCCTCGATAACGGCTTCTTTGGGGCCCCCGAAGAACTCGATCTCAGCTTGGACTTGCCGGCCTTTCGCGAGCACCTAATGGGCCTGCGGTGCGCAAAGTGTAAAAGCTCCCTGCAGGTAAACTTGGGAAAAGTCGTAAATCGGACGAAGGAAATGGTGAAGGCCGGTGGTGAGGCTGACCATCTGAAAATCGCGAAACAATCAAGACTGACGCGTTTGCAGGATATCTCCACCCATACCTACTGTGCGCCACTTGCAAGATCTGGTCATGTGCGGGCATCGGATGCAGCGAGTATCACAAGTCATGCAGTTTTCGCGAGACCCACGCCACGTTCCCACGCCAGGATGTCAAGATCGCGTGGTGCTGTGATGGAGGCCGCCTATTCCTGGCCTTTTCCCTAGCGTGCGGGCCTAGCATCCCGCTGAAATCAAATATGGACAGCCCTACAGTTGGCCTGGGCGACAGAATTCGAACTCGGTTTAGATCGAAGTCCGATAATTCATCATCTTCTTCTCAGGCCGGCAAGCAGCCCGACAACACAGTTCCGGGGACAACAACAGCAACCGAAAAACTGCCCAAAGCCTCCAAGGCCAGACACAAGCCATCGCAGCTCTCTAGAGGAACCGGCTACGGAGGCCCGGAAAGTTACCCATTCAACGGGCCGAAGCTACCGGCACTTCCGCTTCCTGGGCAGAGTAAACAGAAGGCTAGCATGACGGCCGATGACCTAGAACTAGAGAGCTACTTCGCCGCTCTGGCTATTGTCCTTCCCTGCAGTTCAAGAAGCAATGCAACGGCATTTGATTACACACAGCAACCAATCATCACAACCATGCTCAGCAGAAGCCCCTTACTCCCCAAGGCATCCGAGATACTACGCCAAAATTCTCTCACGGAAATGAGCTGCAACTCCCACCTATACTTGGCTGTCCTCGACCTCCTGGAGGCTATGGGTGATCACGGCAGCATCGCCCCGATTATCTACTTGGAACAGGTTTTATATCCCCCAAACCAGCAACTCGCCTCTTTTGTCTTTTCGGGGCAGGCCGCTAGCCATTCTGCAAGCCTTTATATCTCTAATCCTCCGCCGAAGGAGGAGACAGCACGGCCGCTCGATGCTTTGCTACAGAGGCTAGCTGCCCACTGCCTGTACTTCAGAAAAACGGCGAGTGGTCACGCTGATGAGTTCAAGGCCGAAGAGCAAATCTTGTTCGTATTGGTAAATCGGATAATAGCTGTCGCAGAAAAGCAAGACAAGGATCGTGCAATGGTTATGAGCACAACACCACACCCAAGAGCCATCTCAGCGCCCCCCCCAATACCGAGTGCCAACACCCGCTCGCGGGCAAAGAATGAGGCCGAGAATGCTGCCAAGGACAAGATCAGAGAAGAAGCGGAGGCATGGCATCGCGAAAACTGCGTCTCGGAGCTTCCAGACGAGAAGATCTTTGAGAGCTTTTGTTTTACCAACAGAGCGCGCGAGATGGGTAACTTGAAGCCGGCTAGAGGTCGGATGAAGAAGCTTGTGACCCAGATTGCATCACTCCGTGTAGACCTGCCCGATGGCATCTATGTCCGCCACGGCTCGTCTCGGATCGACATCATGAAAGTTTTGATCGTGGGGCCCAGCGACACACCGTACGAGTACGGCCTCTTCGAGTTTGACGTGTTTTGCAACGGCGATTTCCCGCAAAAGGCTCCCGAGATGCAATTCCGAACCACGAGCGGCGGCAAGGTTGCCTTCAACCCGAATCTCTATGCCAATGGCAAAGGTGAGTGATTCTGGATGTATTGTGGTTATGTGTGCTAATGGCCCGTGGAGTATGTCTCTCTCTCTTGGGGACATGGGGTGGACAGGCCTGGGAGCCCGAACGATCGACCATCCTACAGATTCTTGTGTCTATCCAAGGTATGTTTTGTTGGGCCAACTAACTATCTATTCACATTTCATGTTTGCCGGTTGCATGGCTCCTAATCAGTCTATTTTCAGCGATGATATTTAATTCCCAACCGTGGTACAACGAACCCGGCCGCGAGACCATCATTGATGAAATGCAGTCTGCTTCCTACAACAAGGGGATCTGGGGGAACACTGTCAAACATGCCATGCTTTACTGGCTTAACGATCGGCTGGCACCAGTTGGAAAGGGCAAATCATCTGTTGTGCCAGTCACTCCTCCGCCAGCCCTCCAATCAGCTATTCCGCCTGGTTCATCGCTGATGCCCGGTGTCCAAGCATTGCCGACGCCGCAGAATCCCTCATTTTACTTTCCTAATCAACAACTGCACCTCGGGTATGGTGGACCGCTGCCAACCAGTTTTGGAAGCGAAGCATTGCAACAGCATCTCATCGACATTGTCAAACCTCCAGGTTTCGATATTTCCCCAAACCCGCTATTAGGCCACACACCCGGAGCTTTGACAAGCTCCTCACAGACGTCCCACAGCTTCTTGCCTCCGCACACTCCTCCATTCTGGGCAGCGAGCTTGAGTATGATGCAAAGCGCGTTCGGTGGGCAGCTGAAACCGTCAAATACGATACCCATCGGCAACACAGCCGTCGACAGCATGGACGACCATATTTGGGGCCCGGTCATCCGGAAGCACTTTGCGCTGAAGGCCGATCTCGTGCTCGGGGCTGCAAGGAGGCGTTGCGTACTAGGCAGCAACGACAAACTTGTGAAGGAACTGGAGGAAGCACTCAAGCGCCACCATTTCAAGTAGGATGAGACAGGCGTGCGTAACATAGCCTTCAAGTCACGGAATGCGGAGACTCGCGGGCCCTCTTCAAAACGCTCACAGGCCCTTGGCATCCCCCTTGAAGTCATCCCCAGGTGAGGGGCCAGGCCAAGGGCAGGAGTTCAAGGCTTGGCTAAGTAGTATGTGGCCCACATGCTTCAATCTATTACGCGATGTGTTGGTGAGTTACAAGGCTAATTGTCCATGCCGAAGATATAATGCTGTAGAAACAGCCCATGTCAGATCATTGGTGGGATGATTTTAATGGGCTAGAACCCTCGGATGATGTGGCTTTCTGGTAAGGGGTTCGTATTTGAATATTCAGCTATGAGTTCACAAGCGGTCGCCTGGTTTGGTTGTTAGCGTACATTACTCTAATAGAGACCTCTTTTGAAGTCGCAGAGGAGCCTCCATAATACGTCTCTGATATTTTCAATGCTACCCTGCTTTCTAACGGTGAGACTAAGAAGTATACTGAGGAGTTTACTGTTTTTACTTATAGGCTATGACGGGTATTCCTTGGGTGGTTTAGTTATTTGCATCGAGGTACTCTCTTCTATTCAGAGTTTTAAGGCCACATTTTGACGATTGACCAGCATTTGATGAGCCTTTCGCCCGCCAACTTGGAAAATTGTATCTCCTTCATACGATTCGGCCTGGCTCTGGTGGTGTTCTGTCAGATTGGCTTTTCTCTTCTCGGTACTCTCCCAGCCGCGCATCGAAACTCCGGAGCAAGCCTCCCGAATCCCGGAACATCAAGCTCAAAGGCTGGCTATCTTACTCTCCACTTCACTCGAAAAGGACTCTGGGCCGTTGTGAATAGTACTTCTATGGTGGGTGTCCGAGACTTTGTATTTGCTCTGACGTCTAAGCATCGCCTGCTCGCCTTGGGTTTCCATGCAACTTCAATGTCCTTGACAGTATCGGGCTTAGGAAAGCTCGCTTCGGCTCGGAGGGCCTCAATACATCAAGAAACATATGCCGTATGCACATCAAGCTCTGGACGTTCGATTGAAACTTAATAGAGACAATCCAACACTAAAATCATCCGAGACGGGTGCTTGTAACTGTCTCAGTGCGAGCCCTTCCCCAGACATCATCGGTTTGTTAGTGCCCCTTTTGTCTATCAACGCCAAATAACCCCTTAACCCCTGATCGACCAAACCCCCGTACAAACACCACCAAAGCCTCAGAGCGCCAGCCAAACAATGCTACCTTGGATATTCCCGGGAATCTATGCCATGTCCATGGTCTTTTACCCTCCCATTCATGTTCATATATTCGGCCACTAACGTAATCCGGCAAAGCTCACAAAGCACCACCAAACGGATCATCTAGCCCTTTTGCGCCAACCTTTCTCCTCTTAGCGTCGCGCTGCGCAGTGGCCACGTCTCCGCCAAATAGTGACGCATCAGCCTCGGACGACGCGACGCGGTCACCAGGAGACCCGTCCTCAGAGTCGCCCTTTTTGAGCGCCTGCTCGCGGCGCACCTTCTGCAGCTTGACGAGGTCCCAGCGGTCCGGATCGTGACACTTGTTAAGTTTCTTCCGGAGGGGGGTGATTTGAGCTTTGATCACAGTTTTCTGCCAGATTTATTAGTATGCAGATGCTGGGTTTAAAGCGCACAGGTTGCTGGACAAACATTGCTCCAATGCTCTCTTCGCTCCGGCATTTCCTTGGCCAGCATGTCGCGGCACGCTTCGATCGTACCAAGAACCCTGTCACGAATGTATGACCCAATAATTGCCGCCTTATTATTGTCATCGCCCTTGTTCGTGTCTCGTCGGGAGGTCGCTGGGGTTGAGGCATCGCCACTTGCTGTGGGTGTGTCCGGGCCGCTGTTGGTCGGCGGGGCGACATAATGAAATGTCTCTTGAATCAGACGCTCGACGAGCCCGCGGTCAGCGTGCGATAGGGTGGCATACATAATCTGGCTTGGGGTATAGTGGAAGTAAGCATCGGTGACGAGGGGGCTGAAGCGTAGGATATCGCGGGCGCGGCGCTCGGCCGAGTCGATACGGGATGTCTGGACTGAGGGTTAGACACTAACTTGGGGGCTTGGTGAGTGGAGGATACTGCAAGGGGTGGAACGTACATCTATGTCACCAAGTTTCCGAAGCTCCATCACGGCGCCCCGTAGGGCGCGGAACGGATGCTTGACGTCAAAGCAAAAGCGGATGCCCTGGCACAGGAGGAACTCGCCAGCGAGGATATCCTGCGGGTCTTCTTTACCGAACGTCTGTGCAAAGCTTTTGTAGCGCTGTGGTTAGTTTTCCGATTCTGATTCTCACAACCGCATGCACTGCTATTACTCACTCGGTAATCCGGGGAAACGCGCCCTCGGCCTTGCAGCCGAAGAACAGGGCAACAATCAGCATCTGCTGGGGAGGATACGTCATGATGCTGTTGGTCACGTAGAATCTCCGGAAAAAGGCGGCTGCCGTGGCCTTGATCTCGTCCCCCATCTCAGCATGGTCTCCAGCTCGAAGCAGCTCGGATGTGTAGAATGTCACGAGCAAGGCCTCTTCGGCGGGGGTGAGGAACTCTGGCAGGGAGGGGGTTCCGCCGTCAGGATCGGGCGTGTTCGCATTCGAAGTCGGGGCGGACATGGAGTTGGTGCTGGCGTTGTTGGGCGGTGATGTAGAGAGACGTTCGGCTATGCTCGTTCGCGCCAGCGTGTTGGCCTTGTCGCGCATCGAGGCGAGTTGCACAGGCGAAAAGGACCATTGTCGGAACTGCGACGATTCGCGGTATCGGGCATCTTCGGTTGCCATGGTGGGCGGGTATGGAAGGCGTATCTAAGGAGGCTGCTGTCCTGAGATGGTGGGGGGTCGGGAGAAGGGCGTCGAGGGCCGTGATGGAAACGGGACCAAGAGATGATCAACGCAGGCGGAGACAATTGAGCGAGGTGGCAAGCATTTCAGTCGCGATATGGTTGTTAGTCGATCTCGAGTGGGAGTGGAAGCACCTAGCGTGCCCGTAAGCAAGTTACGCAGACAGCTCTGTTGCAGAGGGCGGCGTACCTGCAATTTTTGGAGTTGAACTCCGAGGCATGGGAAGCTTTGACAAAGTCCAGGGGCCAGAAATCCAAGGTGGGGTTCTCACCCTGGTGAGTGAGCCTGGAGTGCCGGACCCCGGCCTCCCGTTCCATTAGGTTCAGCTCTTCACCAATGCAGCTCTACTTCTCCATTTTTCTCAGGCGCTCCTGTCCACGCTATTTCCACATCAACTGGGCAACAGGAAAATAGCAGAATATGATAATCATGTCTTCATCCAATAACCTATGTACTGGTTGGATCTCATCAGGATTACGATCATTCTCTGTCCTTCGCAACAGGGTGCGGATCCAGTCCACCGTATTCATAATCATCCGCCCACTCCTCACCCACTCAAAGCAATACCGGGCGCCGTCCGTCCCAGCCGTGTCAGATATCCATTACCCGGTCCCCTGATAATACACCTTCCCCCGCAATGAATTCATAACTGCAAAGAGACCCAAGCCCCGATTTTTCTAGTCCCAGAACCCCCCCAAGTGTGCAACCGAACTAGTATACTCCGTACCGAGCTCTCCATCGCCCAAGGCTACCGCTAGTATCCCACCTCCCGCCTCGCAGGTACCGGCGGCGGAGGCTTCTTGGACCGGCTTGGTGGTGGTGGCGGCGGCGCCTTGCGCACCCCCAAACCCGTCCCGTAGCCGTTCACCGCGACATTGCTCGACGTGCGGCTTAGACTGCCGACACTTGTGGCTGGGCTCGCGCTACGGTTGCCCCAATCAGGGCTGCCGCTGCCGTCGGTGGTATCATCGTCGCGATCAGCAAACACGTCGTCCCTCGTTGTCACGATGCGACTGACAGGGCGCAGCTGGCCACGCAGTGAGCCCACATTAGGGATATTCTGATTGACGGCAAAGTTTGAGCTCGAGGTCGAGGCGCCCGAGATGCTACCCCTGCCACGTTCACGGTCAAGACTTGCGCCGCCCTGGAAGGTGCTCAGGTTGCTGTTGGTCTTGCTGAGCAACGGGCGGATGTGCATGTCCTGTTGCTGGTTTTGCGGCTGCACCGAGAGGCCGACACGGGAGCTGTTGCTGCGGATGGGCATTCGGACGGGTGGGGCGGCCTCAGACTCGACTTCCTCCTCAGCCTCATATATGTTGTTATTGTGGCTGTTTGTCCGTGACAGACGCTCCGTGAAGCTGTGCGCCGTATTCGATCGGCTCCTACCTGTCGGGCGTCTCTCGAGCGTGCCGCCGCCGCCATAGCCGCTCAGGCCGCCGGACGAGGCCGCGGGCCAGTTCTTGCGCGCACGACGCAGCTCATCGGCGCACCGCTCATGGTAGTCGAGCTCGGCGTCGAGGAACTGCGTCATGTCACGAACGCTGTCGGCTTCGGCATCCCGGATGTCCTGCATGCGGCGCACCACGTCCTCTGAAGACTCCTCGTATTTTGCCTTGGCGCTTCGCAGCTCTTCCTCCAGGCGGAAGTCGTCGCGCTTCGCCTTTTGCGTCTTGGTGATGCTCGCGTCGTAGGCTAGTCGACGGTTCTCAAGCTTCTTGCGAGCCGCCTGGGGGTATTGTCAGCTATTGGTTCGGAAAGGTATGCTCATCAGGGAAATCTTGAAACATACCTGGTACTCTTTCATCATGGCGAGCGATCTCTCAAGCGACTCGAGCCAAGTCGTCGTGGCCTCGTTCACAAAGGTCTCTTGTATTCCCGATACCCGCTCGTTGGCACGACCCATTGCTATCAGACAGTTGCCAAACTCCGAGTCGGGTTGGAACTCCTCGCCATGGCTGATCATGGTGCGTCCCATGTAGCTAACCGGGGGGCTCTTCTCTCGATCCTCAGAGCTCTCACCGCGGCGGCCGAGCCACTTGACGTACAGGTTCATTGACTTTTGGAGTCGGTCCATGCCTATCAAGGGAGAAACCAGATGTTAGTGCGAGTGGCACGGAGCGAGCTCATGGCAGGGGTCACTCACCATCGAAGCGCAGCGCCATTTCGGTTTCGAGCTGCTTGAAATCTTCGGACATGGCCGTCTTGGCCTCGGCGCCCATCTTCTCGGCGGTCCATTGGAACGCGCGGTCGAACTTCTTGGTGATATTCATCTTGGACATCGGGATGGTGTTTCGCCTCGGTGGATGTGGGTATAATTGGGTAGTGGCTCAGCACGAGCGAGAGAGACAGGGCCGGGGGGGGGTAAGTAGGTTTTCTGTTCGTGTGACTGGCAGGAGATTATCTCCAACCTCGCTGGTTGTTTTGTGTTGCTGTGGTGGTTGGACGTGTGTCGTAATGTAGTGAGTGGCAGCACAGCGGCAGTGGTGGCTACAATGAACAGTAATAACACCGGGCTCGGCCAGTGGTTTGGAGGAATTGCCCGGTGAGGATATGTAGGAGTAGCAGACAGCTGTGGCAGCTAACGACAGAATGCAAGATCGAAAGAGACAAAAAAGACTCAGGAAATGCCCGCAGGTCGGGAGGGGAGCGCGATATGTACGAAGTGCGAAATACGGCGCTGGCAGGTAGGGGAGCGAGTGGATGGTCTGGCACCGTCTCCCGTCTATAAACCGTCTGGCACACAGTGGTGGCAACAATATGGATAGCCCAGTGGATGTATCTTTTCCCACTGCGAAACTCGTCAAAACGGGTGAATTGAGATCCCCAGTCTTATCAACTGCGGCGGCAGGGGTGTGCCACCACCCAACCCCACCTCTACCCAGTCCACCCCAGCCCAAGCGAGCCAGTGATTTCCCAAGTCTCCCACGTTGCCCTTCAGTGCTTGCAGGGCGCTAATCTAGCCGTGCAGGGAGGCAGGGGCTAGATCAATGGGTGCCGCTAACAACGCCGCGGCCAGTTTTCTGGGTGCGTTGTTAATAGCAGCCTCGGGCAGAGGAGCCGCCGGCCTGGATGAATTCTTCAGAGGTGTGTCGCTTTCCCCAAACTTACTGCTTAAAAGAGAATGGGGGGTGGTCCGGGAAGTTGCAGTGCGGGATGGAAGTGGCCCAGGAAAGCAGTGAGGGCTGACATGAGCGCAACATCATCTCCATGACAATCAACGTCGCACTTTATTTTTCAGGTACCAGCACCATCGGCGCGAGTGAACTTGGTGCAATCTCAGCTTGCACCTCCCCAACCACTTCAACCAATGTTTAGATGCGCGTTCCCATTACTGGTCGACGTCGTCGCACATGATAGGCGCGCAACGTGGTTTTGGAGGGGCGCTCTGGGCCAACTGCTGGCTGGACCTTCCAGTCTCAAAAAAGCTCCCAAAACTAATTGGCGCGCGCACAAAAAGGGAAGGCGAGTGAAGATGCCGAGCCTTGGCCAACTCACAACACACCCTCGATGAGGGCCCTGTCGGAACGGACGATGGGACACACTGGCCCAGTTGCAGTTGTGCCATTCGTTGGGCCGAGTCGGCCGCTTCTCCAAACCCACCCAAGCCGCCTCACTTTGTCGCGCGTTCCTGGATCCCCGCCGAGACGGCCAACTGCAACCAACTACCTGGTATACTAACAAAGTGTAGCAAAAATGCAAGGTTCTAGCCCCATTCGCCGTTCGCCGGCTCGTTCTCAGCAAACCAAAGAAACCAGACCCCAATTATAGGGAGGCGCAGCTTGTTTCAACCATACCTGCTTCTGGTGTCTCACAAACCGCGAAGCTTGACGGATATGTGTCGCTCGATGGGGCCGATGCGCATTTCGTCAGAACGAGGCCGGGGATTGTTGAGCGTCTCTCTTCGCCAACCTCAACCAGCCTCCTGTTCTATTCAGAATAGGCTGAATGATCCTCGCGCCCGTCATTCACCTTTCAATTTGACCACCTTGCAGCTGTCGGGACAGCTGGAGCTCGCTGTGTCTCCGTGTTCAACTCATACCCACCAAGACAGCTTAGAGGCGTGGGATTCTGGGATTCCGGCCCGAACAGCAACCACTCCCACACCTTCGGCTGGAACAGCGGCCAAGGACTGCAAGTGGTTACTCATTTCTCTTGGCCTGATGGAAGCAACGGGTCACGGGTTCACAGCTCACAGCGCACAACTTGACCTTTAGAACGATCAAAGAGGTGCTTTGCTGGCCGCCAGCTGTGGCCAAGCCGGCTGTCCTCTCCGAAACGGCGTGATGCTGCGACAGGGCTGCCCGCAGTGCCACATCTTGCGCTGTGTGCCCTGGCTGGGCCTAGCCTGTGGACTTTGGTATGGGCTCGATGCGTTTCAGCTTCGACACTGCACCTCTCTATCGTCCTTCCCCTGCCCACTAGAGCCGCAAGTGAGCACCTAAAAACGGGCGAGCCGCCAGCCCAGTACTAGTCAGATCTCAAGAATAGCCTTTTGACGCCAGCATGCATCAGATTTGGGAATCCCTTGAATACGAAATTTTGGCCGCCGTGGGCACGAACTCACCGGGTGCACAGTCTCGTGAGCAGCTTTCCAGTGCGAGTGTTCGGGCCCAAAGTCACCCATTCACCATCATCATGACAACTGTTCGCGGAACCTGCTTGCAAAAAGCCACTGGGCTCCCAGATCGCGGTGGAGCCAGATGTCTCGGATGTCGATCATCAGATGCCAAGCACTCAATGCCGTGCAGGGTGTTAGTGATGCGCGTCAAGCGCACGGCCCGACGTTGATGATGGATCGTCATGGCCATCACTGAAGGTGGCAAGAAAGACCAGAAGCCTGGATTCTGGAGACGATCCTCCTCAAGACGGCCATTGAGATGAGTACGTATATGTATCATGCAAAGCGTCTCCAGTCCCGTCCCTCAACCCCCTTTCATTTGCGTGCCGCTCAGCAAGCAACGACGGCGCGATACTTCAACTCGATCCTAGAAAAACAAATGTCTGGAATCTGTATCTGAATTAGACACATGCTGCCACACAGGCCGCCATCATGTCGTTTTGAACATCTAGCAATCAGTTTCTATACCTTTAGGATACTACGCGGGAATCATTTCCCAAATCTTCTCACATCGCAGTGTGCGGCCAGTCCTGACCATCAGCAGAGTGTATGAGCTCAGGAGCCTCAGTCTCTCGCCATTCTGGTTCACAACAGATTAGGCTATTCTTACTCACTTCAGTTGGTTGTCTGCTAACTTCCTGGAACCGATGTGGCGACTTCTCCAAAACTGAACGACGTCGCAATCCCCTTACACTTATTTATATGTTGACTAATGACGTCGAGGCTCTGTGTTGGAGAAAAAGGTGCCCGCAAAGCTGCAATAATTATTGTAATTTTAAATAAAAACTCTTTTTAAAAAAGTTGATCGTTTTGACCAAGGTATAAATAATCCCACACTCGGAAGCTAGGAAAGGAAGGCTTCTGAATAACTGCCAGATATGCCTGCTAAAGGGGCTCATCCTGGCTTCAAAAAGTGCTCCATTCGAGTGTTCCACGAAAAGAAAAGAAACCAAAGGAAAAACGAGGACATGGAGTGTACCTCTCGATGCCTCCTACAAGACCGAACTCGACGCTGCTACAATGATTGATGTTGATAAAATCTAAATTTCCATATACGACCCTTGATGGTTTATTGTTACACACCTCCCTAGGCTGGCCCCTCGTCCCGCGCAAACGGGACCCCTCTCAAAGACGATGTTCGTCGACGACAACTGCAATACTAAATTTATTGGATTTCCACACCGGACCAGCAATGCGCTCGCGTGCGTCCTGACGTGTAGCCAATGTTCATACCTCATGCGCCATAAAAAGGGTTTCGTTTTGTTTTGCTCCTTTCTCCCCTCTCGGCTGTCGGCTCTCACCGCGACCTCTGTGACCGTTCACACTTAAACCGTCCCACTGATGCTCAGTTCCCTTATTTCCTGCAGTACCTGCTCGACCCTACTGTCAAGTTGGCCCTGGGCGTACTGCTCACGCGTGTCGGCATCAAGGTACTGTTGCACCTGAGCCATACGGCTGTAGGCTTCGGCGCAAAAGCGTAGCTGGATCTTGACGAGAGCCTCAAACGAGGGGTCGAGGTAGGGCACGCGCAGGTCAATGAGCTGTGGCAACTCGGTGCACAACTGTTCGTTGAGCTGCTCGTATGCCGCCTTGGCCATATCCATTTCCTTTTCGGCGCGCGGCAACTTGGTCACGTCCTTGTCGGGCTTCTCAACCAGCTTCTTGACCTTGGCGCGCAGCGCGTCATAGTCGAGGAGTTTGTGGCCGCGTTTCTTGATGCCTGTGGGGTTGTTAGAGATAAGGAGGGGACGGGGGATAGGAGTGCGCAGCATACACTCGTTCACGTCAGGGAAATAGGCACAAAACCGGCCAATAGGCTCCAGCACCGTTGTCCGGTATGGCCCGTCAAGAGCCTTGATCGTCTCGGCATCGAGGTCCTCCACGGCCTGCTTGTAACTCCTGCTTACACCGTCCTTGGCGCCGGCGTCCCCATAAAACGCATCGATTGTCTCGGCAATTCGCATTTGTGAAGCCGTCATCGCTGTCGCCCACTCCTGTCAGCAGATTCCCCTGATGCTGTCTGGAAACTAGGAGCCCTGTACCTCGCAAAGAATCGAGGTATCCCTTCGCCTCCTTCTGTAACCGCAGCGACGCTGCCTCCATGGTTCGGAATCGCCTGTTGCGCAGCAGATGCTCAGCACTGGTCTCCATTCATAAAATGAACCCCTCGTGGGGTGGCGCACCTCTCCTCGACTTCATAATCGCGGTCATTTGTTTTCTCGACATGGCCTATTAGTGCAGTCGCATGTCAGCGGCAACGCTATTTCGGGACGCCTCGGCAGAAAGGGGAGACACAGTTGGGATTGGGGCAACGGACCTGTCTTCATCATGACCTGCGTCGTTGCGCGGTTGACATTCTTCTTGAAGCCTGGGGTTACATGTCAGGGCTGACTGGCAGAAATAAATGGTGAGGCCATCGCGGGGTTGGCATACCCGCCCACGACATGATGGGCAACTGTCGGCTCGCGCGGTGGGGGTGGGATGCTGCTTCGGGTCCGGCGGGCGATAAAAGGGGTAAAGACCACGGATGGTGCTTCTGCTATTGCTGCTGCTGCTGGAGACCGATGCTTTCAAATCAATATCGTGGGGTGCGTTGCGCTGGAGATCACTTGGTCGTCGAGAGAGTCGGTGGATTACTGGGTTCCTGGTGCGGGATCCTTGTCGTGCCTGGCCGGGAATCGTGGGAGGGTGACGACGTTGATTGTGGCGGTGCTGGCTGTGCTGTGGATAAGTCTGCGGCTTTCCCGCGGGTTTGGCTGCCTGCCGGGGCAGAGACGGACGACGTCACTTCAGCTCGAGGCGCCACGATTGGAATTAGCCCTTCGCCGTGTGGAGTCATCGCCCGGCGCATGGGGACGGCTCAGCGGCCGCCAAGCAGCTGACAGATCCAGCTTTGTGTTTTTTCTAGCTTTCTCCAGAACCCTACTGCCAAATTCCTATCTCAAGCTTCGTCCTTTTTCGGTATCGAGTCACACATCTCTGAAAGGGCATGCCCCAGAGTGCATAAGAGGCGCAGGTCCCGGTCAAATGTGGGAATTTCTCTCTCTCTTACACAATCACCTTCCCACCTGGCTGCGACTTGCGCTCTTGAACCTTGACCCAAAACATTGGACGGTCGAAATACAACAAAACCACCCCAACTACCCGACTTAAACTCAAAGGCACAGCCCACAACAATGTCGATCCGGCAAATTCTCATCGTCTCCCTCGGGAACCCCGGCCAGTACCGGGACACCTTTCACTCAGTCGGACACATGGCACTCGAATCGCTCCAGCGGAGAATCCCCGCCGAACAACCCTCGTTCGCAAGTCAGCGCCACGGCAAGAAGGCTGCTCTGACCTCGGCCGGGCCCAAGTACACACTCCTCCAGAGCCCGACGCTCATGAACGTAACAGGGCCCTGGCTGGCTAAGGCCTACAAGGAGTTTTTGGTGAACGAGGGGCTCAGCCCAGCCGAAGTAGGGCTCGTGCTCGTGCACGACGACCTCGAGGAGGAACTTGGCGCCGTCAAAATCCGCCAATGGACACGGAGCCACCGAGGCCACAACGGTGTGAAGAGCGTGCTGGCGAGCCTACGGCCCGACGCCCAAAGCCCACCGTGGGCACGCATATCTGTGGGCATCGGACGACCGGCTGAGCGGGACCAGTCCGTCGTATCGGATTTCGTGCTCAGCAAAATGCCGAAACATGCGAAAGGGGTGATTGACGATAAGGCAAGCCGGTCGTTAATTGATGCGCTCAGCGAGCTGGAAAGGAAATGGGAAGCTTCAGCGCCCAAGACGAATGGGTAACGGCAATGTGGCAAAAAAAAACCAAGTAA
This sequence comes from Lasiosphaeria hispida, assembly GCA_033439745.1. NCBI lineage: Eukaryota > Fungi > Ascomycota > Sordariomycetes > Sordariales > Lasiosphaeriaceae > Lasiosphaeria > Lasiosphaeria hispida. The sequence goes on along the minus strand of JAUIQD010000002.1, from coordinate 2,707,011 downwards.
AATACAACATGTGATACCCCCTTAGCTCCCTGCGACGTTGCAACTTCTAGGTAGAGACAATTTCAGTAAGATCACAACTGCCTGCACACCCCATCAACATGCCAGCAAAGCTCTCTCGCATCAACCAAAAGCTCTCTCGAACTAACCTAAATGCCCACCTCCATCCAAAATTGCCTTCTACACGACCCTGAAGGTCTTTACTCTTGAATAACACGGTATTAGCTCACTTTGCGATAGCTTTAACTAACTAGGTGTATAGGAGTAGGTCACTGGCGGGAGTGGTGTGTAAGGAACCAAGTGTGATATGCAGGATGTCAAAGGACAGAAATGATAAAGCAAGGCGACAAAATAACACAAGAATCGCGACACGGCGACAACGTCAAACTCGAGAAAGCCAGACCCTATTATTTAGTACCGTAGGTTCTTAAACCAATAGGCACAAAGCACAATACCTCGCTGCAGCCTGCAGCCTTCCCATATAATGGCCATTGGAAAACTCAGCTGGAGCCTCACAACCGAACGCCATCACACCCGTGCCCGGCGAACCCCTCACTTGGCCGCTCATCCCCGCCAGCATAGCAGCATAGTAGCATAGCAGCATAGCAGCATAGCAGCATAGCAGCATAGCAGCATAGCAGCATACACCATCACTATTTGCCGGCTGCTGGCTGCCACCACCCATGTTAGCACGATGGAACCATGGTCCGGCTTACAATGCGCCTCGGCTGTTCTTTCGTTTGTCAGCTTTGCAGACAGTCTTTTATCAGGCACCTACAAACACAGGCGCCTCGAGCCTCGGGCCTACAGCTCAATGTGACATCCTGAATGTCACGTGGTTAGAAGGGTGCTCTGTGCGCCCTGCCCGTGTGGCAGGACAGATCACACAGAGCGGCGCGCTCTGTGTGCTCTGTACTCAAAGCTTCAACAGGTCACACGGGGCGACTGTGATCTGTCTGTTCTGTCTGCGATGCAAAGACAGTCCAGGCAGAGCGGGAGGTTTCCCACCAAGTAAGTTACAAGTTACATCAATAGCTAGTCAGTATAAGTAGCCATCGTGCACCGCACCATGGAGCGTGAGGATTCCTGTTCCTCACGCAAGCAATTACATTCTATTGTGTCCTATCACTTTACAAGTCTTTGGTGATAGCAATCTGTTCAACAGAGTGTGATACCCCTTTCTGAGATACTTGCCTTCGAGAGTCAACCTTCCACCACAACCCCAACCCTAGAGCGTTCTGCTCTACGATCTGTTGTTCAACATCAGGTACTCAGGTACCTAGTGTACAGGTTGTAACAAGAGTCTCAGCGATAACAAAGAGCGCACCGCTTGCGAACTCAGCCGTGTCAAAAGCTGATGCTGAAATCCATAAGCTATCTCACACCTGCAAGCAGATTGCCGCCTCTTTGGTAGAAATTATCAACAACATCTGTCGGCACGGCGATGGTGGCCCATCCATATAGTCGAGCTTTCGAAAAGCTCTAGGAATGTTATGGGGTAAACGCGAGGTTGAGGAGCTGCAAGCTTGGCTGGACAGGTATCAACAGCAGCTTCAGATTCTCATTTCTGCAGCAGCCCAGTGAGAAGTAAGGCCCTTAGACCCCACGGCCCTATAATTGACAAGACATTCATTCCCCAGTCTTGAGGTGCAGACAATGAGAAGACATCAAGTAAAACACAATATTGAATCTACGAGTCTGGCCTCAGAAATCTAGGACATTGCCTGAAAGCTTGCCAAAACTATTGAGCAAAACCAGTCTTGGCAAGCCAGTGTTCTTCATAACATAATATCGAAGGAATCGCTAGGAATAATGCCGCTGTCATCCATCACCAGCCAACCAAGGCCGTGGGTAGCTCTCAGGGCGGGGCCGGTTTCATCGTCGACAACTTTACCTCTAGCTTGTTAGATGAGCTCCGATACCGAGAGATGGAGGCCTGGTACGAAGCAATCCCTCAATCACACACTGACACCTTCCACTGGATATCCCAACCGCCCCAAACCAAGACAGCCAGGACTAGTCAAGCTTTGTTCATTGGCTTGGAGGCAACAAGGAGGACATGTACTGGGTTACAGGCAAGCCGGGGTCGGGGAAGTCGGCCCTCATGAAGTTTATCATTGTCTATCTCATGGCTAGAAAAAGGAGCCAGAAAAACACCGAGAGGCAAGTGAGCCAGATTGGTCTCCTGCGACAGCTGCTGTTCAAGATCGTGAGCAAGCACCGCAACCTCGCCGCCCAAGTCTTTTACGATCTAAACGATTTTCTTTTTCTCTTTGGGTATTATGCCGCATGGCAAGAAGGATGGAAAAACCAAAGCTTTTTTCGCCTACTTCGCGCCAAACAGTCAGGAAAGCACGCGAGACAATGCTTGTCATGATCTTCATTTGATGGGCTTGACGAGTTCCAAGGCCAACCCCGAGACATGATTGAGCTTTTGCAAAGCCTCCGGGGCCCAAGTACAAGTTCTGCATCTCTAGCCGTCCCTGGCCAGGGTTTGAGGATGCTTTTGCACAGAAGCCAGGCCTGAGAATGGAGAAGCTGACCGAAGTGGACATTCAAACCTACATAACCGCCAAGCTCAGGGAAAATTGTGGGTTCCAAGCTCTACAAAGCGTTCATGACATTGACATTGACGTTGTCGGTGACGTTGTCGGTGACGTTGTCGGTGACGTTGTCGGTGACGTTGTCGGTGACGTTGTCGGTGACGTTGTCGGTGACGTTGTCGGTGACGTTGTCGGTGACGTTGTCGGTGACGTTGACGTTGACGTTGACGTTGACGTTGTTGTCGGTCATGTCGTTCGTCACCATCATGTCCTCCCCCAGCGCCGCCGCCATCGCGTCCCCGTTGCGCACCGCCAGCCCTCAGAAGACGCACTGCGCCAGCAGGTCGCCATGTCGTTCGTGACCATCATGTTGTCACCCAGCGCCGCCGCCATCGCGTCGCCGTTGCGCACCGCCAGCCCCCAGAAGATGCACTGCGCGAGCAGGTCGCGCTCCGTCATGGCCCGCTCCGTGACCTCGGGCAGCGGCCCGCAGCGTTCCACGCGGTGCACCCCGTTGACTCGCGTCAGTGTCCAGCCCATGGCCGCCAGGTACTCGCCGCGCTGCTGACAATGAGCAGAGTAGGCCCTGAGTTGGTACTTGATCAGATGGAATAGAGATTGGATGGAATAGAGATTGGATGGTGATTAGATGAAATGGGTATCAGATGGAATAGAGATATTAGATGGAATTTATCAATAATTTCTTCTTCCCAACCTGGATGAAAATGGTTGGCGTGGTCTGATACAAGATATTATGGACAGGGCAAAGGGGGTTTTTCTATGGGTCTACCTTGTGGCCCAGCTGCTACTCGAGGCATCTTCGAACAGAGAGCCACTCTCAGAGTTGTCCCAGCTTGTGGATAGCCTCCCCTCCGAACTCACTGCCTTGTTCAACCAAATCTTGCTACCGCTGCAAGAGAATCAGAAACCCTTCCGCAAGACGAGCGAGCTGATAGAGCTTGCTCGAGCTTCGGTCAAACCTATCAGGGTCATAGAACTGTCTTTTGCCGAGGAGGCTGATGCAGCATTCGCCTTTGGGCTTGCGGTGCAGCTACTCAGCCGCGAGACAGAAGAAGCAAGATCTGAGCTCCTCAGACGCCGCGTCCACCGCCTACTCCAAGTGTCTCCTCGAGGTGAGGACCCGGCGCTATGTCCCCCTATCCCAGTCAACTGTTGAGTTCATCCACCGAACGGTGAGCGATTACATCAAGGAGAACTTTGTGTGGTCGAGGCTTGAATACGCCATTCGAGCGGGCGGATCCCAACTATACCGGCATTCAGGAACGGCTTTTGAAGGAACTGAACGCCGCTGCAGCTAAGCTCACCGGGGCCGGGTGACCGGGAACTGGCTCAAAAGAAAGTTGGAGCGTCGTCGACTTCAAGTGCGAGGACAGATACCGTTTCTCCGATGTACTTGTACCTGGGACTTTCGGTAACACGCCACGGTCGCGGAATAATCCTGATGAGTTGCCGATGTTACGGCAACTAAGGGGTTCTAGTACATACCGACATGGCTCAGACGGTGAGGCGGGTTCGCGCCAATACGACGAAACCGTCCAGGCAAGTGGTATTATGACCCAAGACAAGATTGCGGCGCCAAGGCTGGCTCGAAACGCAAGGCTACGAAGGAAGCTCTAGAGGGCTTGACTCGCAACACGAAGAAGTTGAAAGACAAGCTTGGTCTCCGATAGAGTTGAGATAGCTGGGGGCAGAAACAACAGAGGTCGTTGCGCGAGGTGGGTTTGCCCCTTCCTGAGGTACCCGCTCTCTTTTGTATCTCCAAGTTTTCTTTTCGGGCGTGGCGATGTTCCGAGAGCCTCCACAGTATGAAGACAAGATCAGTCATAATGCTCCTCCAGGATGGGGCATAGTGCGCCCGAAATCCAGCCTGCTCAAGCGGCTGACGGGAAGGCCCTCGTCCCCACGGCCCTGGCGCCATTATGGCTTGAAGCCTTGTCGCGCTCGAAGGAATTTACTTAACAGGTTTCAAGTTCTTGGTCAGGTGCCCAAGTTCGAGTTTTGGCTTGAAATATATCTCTAAAAAGACTGTTTTTAGTCATTGGAGCTATTCATGGAACTCACTCAGCCCACTGCGAGATAAGGGGCCTAGCCAAGAGCTGGAGGTGTGGCGTGCAGCAGACCAGGCTCTGGGGAAATGAGCTGGCTCAAATCCTGGTCGGCCTGGCGGTTGCAGACCATGGTCGCCCACTCAAGCCCCTGTTTGCTTGTTAGTGTTGAACTTCAAAGCTCTCTCATCCTAGATCAGGCAGAGGCATACAACAGCCTGGTAACTTGAGACGAATCTGGGCTCACGAAATTTCTTTTTCGTTCGCAGTCCTGAGCCGGGGTGAGCTGGGGTGAGCTGTGGCTGATTTGTCCTGAGCTTTCCCTGATTCTTCCCTGAGCTAGGGTAATCGCATACGCGGCCGCCGCACAGCCTCAGGCCCGTTTTCAGTCCCCCCGGCCGAAGTTCCCTTTCGAGGGAAAGTAGGCGTGATTTATAGGAATGACTCCTAAGCAACAATTCCAATTATGATGTATGTATATACTAGGTGTGCGTGTGACTCGTCATGTATGCTAGAAACCCCTATTGCTAAAGCAGAGCAACTTGGTGCCTTACCAAGGAATTTAAAACAAACCAAAAGGATCTAATCACACCTACTTCAGGCTCATAGCATCAACATGCTGTTACAAGCAGTGTGTGAATGCGAGTCAAGCAGCAGTCGCTATACTTAGCCTAAGCTAGCCTGAGTGGGTGTAAGCCTTGTTTTGGGCCACATCTGAGCCTTGAGCCCACTTCTTAGCCGCTGATCACAGTTTTGGGCTGCTCAACCCACTTCTAGGCTGTTGATACTTATTCCTAGGCCATGATTCCCATTTCCAGAATATGCCAGTACATGCCTTGGGATAAATTACGATATCCTAGCTTAGAATTTGGGATGGTACACAGTATCCTAGTCTAGAGTTTAGGATGGTACATAATATTTAGGCCTGGCATATACTGGTATATACCGTGGAATAGTACATAACATCTTAGAACTAGTCTAAACTGTAGAACAACAACAAAACTCAATCGGTTCATTATACATAATTTCGTGCTCTGAAAGATAAAGAGCTATAGGAAGATATAGATTAATTAAGTAGCTTCCACGCCAAGGAGATAGGCTAGCTACATCGCTACTAGGTTACCATACAGTACTATCTTCACCCGCCCATGTCACGCCCTGAGATGGATCCGTGTTATGGCCAGGGGGCTCAATGTCATGACCTAGGTCACGACATTAGGCCACGGCCGGCCAATTAGACAGGTGGCAACTCCACCTGTAGACAGACTAATCAAGTCTGTCCCAAGGCCATAGACCTTTGGGATATCACTTACTAGTCAGATATTACTCTTGCAGTACTAGATAGTTTCCTATTGAACTGGTGCAGCAAAACCAGCAGACAAACAGAAAAACAGACGCACACTCTAGATGTTGGAGTGTGCAACCCTCTGATCGGAGGGAAGGATGAAGTAACCAAGTAATGAGAGAACAAATCGAGTAACAAATCGAGTAGCAAATCGAGTAGCAAAAATCGAGTAGCAAATCAAGTAACAAATGAACAAATGATATTTTCGCTGTTGTCCCAATAAAATGGATTTCTCGTGGATGAAAAGGAGATCCTCCCCGCTAATTACAAGATGAAGAGCACGAAATATTTATAGTGAAAAGATGACCCACACAGTGGGTCCCTCAAAAACGCCCATCATAACACTAACCACAACACCCCAAGTCACTATATAGATAAGAGGCGTGTAGTATCTTAATAGGGAATTATTCTTATTCCTTACATAAGTAATCTAATATTTACGTCTATAATCTTATAAGTACCTGTGACACTGGCACCACACCGAGGTGAAGGGTCAAGGGTAGCGGGAGTGATAACGACAAGGTGAGTAATCAACTGCAGGATAAGAATTCAGAGCTATAACGATGACCTGTACAGTGTCGGACAATCAAGTCGTTCAGGGAGATGGAATGATCAAACAGAAGATAACACATGATGCTTTGCAGTTGCAGATCAATTGAAGAAGAGGGAGGACGCTTTGCTGTATCGTCGCATCCGAACCACCACAGGGCTCCTCGCAGCAGTCAGGGACAGGATCACCAAGCATAGAGTGCAAGAGCAAGTCAACAGGTCTGCTATCTCAGAAGATGGAATGAAGAACAGATGGACAATCAACAAGGGTTCCATAAGGATAGAATTCCCCTTAGCTTAGCTCCACCGACGGAGCTGCCCTGACGGCTAGGTGGTCTGACCGGGCCGATGCCCGAGAGGAGACGATTTCGAGGGGAGATTTTCGTTCTCTCGGCAAATCATCTTTGAGTTCTAGTCGATGGGCAAACATAGCATGCAAAAGTTTGCACCGAACGCAGCGCGATACAGAGTCTTGGTATCGGCGGCAAGGACATTGTCGAATGAGTTGTTGGGCTTGGGAGGAGAGTGCGTCGCCGCGCGCATCGTGTTCATGGCCGAATGTGTCCCAGTGTAGTTCGTCCATGTTGTCGGAAATGAGGAAACTGGGTAGCCAGGTGTGCGATGGTATTGGATCCAAGAGGATGTGGTGACTGAGGGCTGCAGAAGCTGAATTTGTTGTTGAGAAATACGACCATGTGCAAAAAAAGGGTCAAACCGTGGGGCTTTGTGAGTCACTTCAACCAAATTTTGATCTGACATGGTGTTCAGAGGCGTCAAAGTTTGCTGCCAGGCGTGGCACCTTTTCGGTGTTCCAGGCGTAGTGGTGGCGGTCCGGTGGACAAGCAACTAGCCGCCGTTGATGTGGCGTTGGTGCAGTTCCCTGCCGTGTTAGTTGAGAACATGAAGAGAAAATGGCCGTTGAGAATTGAAAAGGAATCCAGGATCCATAGCGCGGAAGATGGGTGGTCCTGGCGGGCACCCCCGCCACAACTTGTCAACCTGGACCCATAGAGCGGAAGATGGGCCGAAGAAAATGTCTTCTCGCAAGCGACTGCTGTTGAAGAACTTGAGAAAGCGGTGGGTATGATGCGAGGCATGGGCAAAGTAGCCGGGCCGCATAACTTGGCCATTCGGCTGCTTGGGCTTTGACTCAGGCGACGTTGTTGGTGAGGGGCGGGCCCTGCACATGAGGAGCTGGCCATCCTACCGCTCCCAGCAGAGCTTGACGATGTGGCGATCACTGATGTTTCCAAGAGAGAGAGGGATCGTATATAAAAGTCGTTAACCGGGGCTCGTAGAGGGGAAGATGGGCCAATGTTTCCAAGAGAGAGAGGGATCATATGCAAAAGTCATCAAACAGGGCCTGTAGAGTGGAAGATAGGCCAATATTTTAAGAGAGAGGGATCATATGCAAAAGTCGTCAACCAGGGCCCGTAGAGCAGAAGATGGGCTGATGTTTCTAAAAGAGAGAGAGATTATATGTGGAAGTACTGTCATACATACAAGTATTAGAAGTGTAATCAAGACATGACAACTATGGCGGATTGCGGCTGGACTCAAGGCTCCATTCCTATATAGGTAGTAACTACCTTTCCTTGGTGGCGGCAAGGAATGTGAGATGAATGCTGCCTAAAGTGCAAAGTATTAGAAGTGGCTAAGACATGACAACTACAACAGATTATGGTAGGACTTATATCCACCCGACATGTAGCTTTAAGCCTAATTCAGTGACGGCAAGGGGTGTGAAAAGTCTGTGGTGATGTGGCATAAGGGTCGATATTGGACACCAGATAGCGTTGTGAGTTGACCAGTGGCTGTCTTATGGGTGGACCGTGTGATGCTTAAATGAGGTTGAGCTGACATGAGCCATCGACCAGACGATGGCCGATAGAGTGGAAGATGGGCCCCTGGCTGGACCGTACCGGTACCGGGGTTGTCGAGAGCCTCGCCGGGCTCAAGGTCTCCTTTACATTGGTTCAAGAACCAGCGAAGGTGTCGCCGGCAGGATGTGGCCTAACAGGCGCAAGGGAGGCTCGGTGAGCAGCTGAGCTGCCTGGACGGCCATCATGGTCAGGCCGTAGCAAACAAGGCTTGGTTAGTCTGAGCCAGCAAAAGATGACAGTAGGTCGAGAGATTCAAGTGGGTTGACATCCCTCAACTAAGTGTTGCAAGGGCTTGATGCTACATGGAAAGGAACACTTACACTGTCCTGAGCACAGTCCCGCCGGAAATCGAAAGCGGCCATCCTCATCCCAGCCTTGCACGCTGACAAGCGCGCATCCCGAAAAGGCAGCGACCCCTGCCCGGCCGAGGGAGAGGAGAGCGGACGAAATGAATACTGGCATATTAAAATTTCCCGAAAAAAAAAAAAACCGCTGGGGCGGCGGACGGGCTTTAGGAATCGGATGAAGGTGAAAGAGAAAGGAACACAAAATCTGGACGCTCTCCAGCAGTTTTGATTGACGGGGCATCTCGCAAATAGCAAGCAAGAGCTGCCTTCGTGGTTTCTCAACCTTCAGGTAAAGAAGGATAGATCGCATCGTGGCCCCCGTTCAGAGGGAAGGAGCTGCCCAGCATGGTCTGACAACGGCTAGAGGCCAGTGTCAAAGGGGAAAGGGCTCGATCTGTGAACATCAGTTGCAACCCAGAAACCCCCAAAGCCCCAACTGCCACAAGGCCGACACTATATCCAAGGAAAGTAATCTAAGCCCCCTTCCCTGCCGCCACTCCACTTCACGGCCAGTCCAGCATTGGTTGTGATGATTTGGCATGTTCAAAGTCGGGCGGAAGCACGAACTTTGGAACAGTCGCCCAGTCGGGCTCGTTCTGAAATGGCTGAGAAAGTCTGTTTATTTTCCTGGCTGTATACTATCTCTTCAAGAAGGTAGGACATCTGGTTGATACATATACTATGCCCAATGCACTTGGACAAATCTTGTCCCTATCTTTGGATGAAAGCATCATGACCCTGGCTTTGCTTGGCATCTCCAGACTGACCAGACGAGGCGGCAATGCTAGTCCAAGACATGGCTGGCCGGCCGGCCGAATCTGAGTGTAACGTCTCGGCGACTAGTCCGAGTCAGTGCGGCAGAGGGCGGTTGTGTGGCCCCCGGTGGACGGTCGGATGGTCATGGTCCGGGGGCTGCAATATAAAATGTCGCCGGCAGCTTTTACCGATGACCCCGTCGGCGGCCGAGCCAAGCTTCTGGGTCTGTGGGTTTTCTGTTCTCTAAATCCTATCCAGGTTTTTTTTTTCTCCCCGCACAATGCCCTCTTCTCGGTCTCAGAAGGTCGGTCGCTAACCCACGGAATTTGGTCATCTCGCCGCGTGCCCCCCAGCGCTTGCCACGGGTGATTTTGCCACGCAGATGACGCCTCCGCGTGCCCACCCAAGCCCTCGCGTACAATTCCGGGGAAAGCATCCCCCATTTCCCGTCACGACCACTCCCGGTCGGTGTAACGGTCCACCTTTGCTGCTTCAATATCCACCACCCCTTTTCACAGCTGCCAAGTTTCAACTCTGGCCGCACGTAGTGCCGGCCAGTCTCCAGCTTTTGCCCACATCACCCCTTGGCGCCAATGCGATTGTGGACTGCGATGGTGGTAATGGGAGGCTCGTAAATGTAGCAGTTCCCAAGATGTTTGTGCCTCAGTTCAGTCTCTTGCTTCTGTGATAGGCCGTTGTGCCACTTACACAATCATGTTCAGTAGGGATGCATGCAATCTTTGATCCTCTTCTTTGCTTTCACAACTCAGCTCGTGTTCTAGGATTACTGGTACAAGGGAAGTGTGGTGTCTTTGCCGTTTGGCTTGTTCTTTGTGGCACTGTTTTTATCGCCCATTAAGCGGATATCGGAATACCTACCAAGTTGACGCTTTACTCTTTGTTCACTCTGCTCTAACAATAACTTGTCTATTTGTTGGCTCGCCCAAGACTTTTCATAGACTTTGAGAAGGATGGAGGATAAATGTATTGTGTTGAACAAAGCGTTCAAGAGCGATTAGCTCTAGAGTCTGGCGGGCAACTCGAGATATAAATGGAGGCACAACTCACACGCCGAAACTGATATTCATTCCATCATCATCAACATCCATCACATCATAAAACGACTAATCCGGGTCTCATCCAACTTCATCGACCGCATATCGATCTAACCTATCATCACGTCTCAATTCTCACAAAGTCAAACACCACATTCACAATGTGCATCGAGTACCACTCTCTCTTTTTCTGCACTGTCAGCGGCCACCCCGCAACTGGCTCTCTCAAGGTAGGCATGGAGACCAAGAACTGCGGCTGTGGCATCGTCGAGATTCGCTATCTGGACCCCGTCCGCGATGAGAAGTACGCCGCGTGCTGCTTTGTGTGTAGCCCCCCAACTGCCGAGGCAACCGTCGAGACCGAGCCCGAGGATCTTGCACTGACTCCCACCGCGGCAGAGTTCGATGTCGACAAGTTTCTTGCCGAGTACCAGTGGCCTGCCCTGGGGATGTAGAAGAGAGATCTCGACTGGTCTGGGTCTTTGGGTAAGTGGCAACTAGAGGTTGTCAACTAAGGTGTGGGTGAGTAGTAGTATTAGAGTGATAATATAATGGAGGTGGTCGCCAGCTGAGCTTTCGTTGCAGTGGATGTCATGATATGTGATGAATAGGTACCTAGCTAGGTACCGTGCCACCCTAGTGTGCTATCCAAGACAAATTTAACGCAAACCATCGTTGCGCCGTTGCGCCATTGCGCCTTCGCTCCCCACGAGTCCGACTTACAATGACGACGCCTCCTTCAACAAAAACCCGGTGTAGCCAGAAGAATGAAGCCTCATCTAATACACCAGCCAACCCACGTGTCGGAAAAGGATACGAGCCGAACTTCCAAGTTTAATTGCGCCACAACACGCTCGCTGGATCTCAATCCTCGGCGGAAACACCGTACTCCTCACTGTCGTATAGCGTTCTGATTGGCACACCCTTGTTCTCGGCAACGAGACCGATGAGCTGCTGCCCGATATCCTTCATCTCGTTGTACTGTTTGAGCAAGCGGATATGTGTCTGCACTGTGACCTCGGGCGGTTGACTAAAGCTCCCTTTGTGTTTCAGTGACATGTTGCTTGTCGCTTCGTGGCTTGGGCTGCAGAGGACCGCTGCCTACCTGAGCTCTGCTTTTTCTCGCTCGAGAGCGACCGATAGTTGCATCAGCCGCACCATGCTCTGTTCCATGTCTGCGAAACCCTGGCACTGCGATGGCTCATGCCGCGGTGAGTAAGAAGGCCAACAAACGGGGCGAGTGCAAACGGCGGTCAAACATACGTATTCCGAGAGAAAACCAAGAAACTCATCCTGGAGAGCGAAGCGCGTTAGCGACATCACTGCAAAACAAGCGCTGGCAATTGCATCGTCTCGGCTGTCTCGACTTACACCCAAGATGTACTCGGCCTCTTTCTCGTCCTTGGCCTCGATTTCGACGCGATCGCCTGATGCAGGCCCCGTCACAACAACGTGGAGCTTCCCCGCACGCTGCACCACAAGCTCCCAGGGCTCAACCACATGGTCGTCGAGCACACTGTCGCGATTCTGCTCTGCGTTGACGAGCCACCTCTCGTGCTTGTCAATGCGGGCTGCTATTTTGGGCGAGAGCTCGCCAAAGTCTTGCTCCTCTAGGGATTGGCGGAAGGCCGAAATGGTGTCGAGATGCGATTGCACAAGCAGGCTAATGGCATCGGATTTCTCGTCGATGGCCTCGCCGGCCAGGACACTGGGACTGCCTGTCGCCATTTGGGCGGGCGAAGATGCCGAGATGTCCAGGGAGAGAGATCACGAAGTGGACGAAGAGATTTGGCGTTAAGGCCCAGTGGCGAGTCAGCGACAGCCACACAGTGTCTTGTCGTACGTTAATAATGCAGATGGATGCAGGCTGGATTGGCCTTGCGGCCTTGAAGGCTCGTCTGGAAATTGGAACTGGCAAGTTGACTCGCGAGGCAAGGCCCCATATCAGTGGGCTCAATTGATTGGGATTCGACGCTGCTTTCCCCGTCGGATTCGTCGTGTGCGATAAGTGCATCTGCCAAACTGCCAACCCTACCTACCGGCCCGGGGGTATTCACCTCATCGCGCATCAACATGTCTCGTTTTGCCAACAACTCGCTAAAATCCATCTTCCACGCTCCGGGGGTATCCTCTGCATCGTAGACAACGCCATGTAAGCTCTCGGTCGCGCTCTCCCGGCACGCGAAAATCACCCAGCACCATTTCTCTGCCCAAACAGTTCCGTGATGCTCAGCCGCTTGCCAACCGGCGAGGCACTGTCCCGCATGTCCTCCTGAGAGTCCGCCAGCGCCCCTCCGTCGTCTGCATCCGTCTGCTCAGCCGCCTGTTCCGCCTCGGCCGCTGCCGCCTCCATCAAGCTATGTAGCGCGAGCCGTGCTTGCTGCCACGCTCCGCGGATAATGGTTGTGTTGATCTCGCGCGTGTCGTCCTCATCCGCGTGGATCCATAAGCCGATCACGCCCCTCTTCTCAGTCGACCCATTCCCACCGATGCCGCCATTGTTTCCCTCATCGCTCCCACTGCCGTCGGAATCACCATCATCCTCCAGCCGGAAGACCATCAGCTCGTCGGCCATCTCGCAGTCGCTGACACGCACGAGGTCAACGACGAGGTTGTCGAGACCGCGGCGGTTGAGCACAAAGACGCATACGCGCGGCAGGGCCTGACCCGTCGCCGTGACGATGGGCTCCTGCTCGCAGACAAACATGGTGCCCTCGACACCGTGCTTGTCCCAGCCCTTGGTGGCCTCGGAGAAGGTGTAGACGACGGCGTTGGCAGCAATCGAGAGGATCGACCGGGCGTCGGCTAGGTGCCGTCGCAGCACGCTCAGATTGAGATCCGTGTTGGACCGACTGGGGAGATGTGGCATGCGCGGCAGCTCCCGCGCCTCCATGTAGTGCGTCGCATCGGATTCGTAGTCGGACGCGGCGATCTGCCGGGGGCCGCTGTGGTTCGGGGGGTTGCGGTGCTGTCTGGACTTGCGGGGGGTGGCTTTGCTCATGGTGAGGGCGGCGGATGTGGCACAAGGGGGGGGGGGGGATGCTTAATCGCCCGGCGTGTCGATAGAGGAGGTGTGATGGTGGAATGCGTGTCGAATGGATGAGAAATAAGCAGTCATAGGTGAGTCATAAATTGCAGCCAAGTTTGCCGTCAGAGCACAGGACGTTGGGGTGGCGGGATAAGGAGCACGGGGGCCACTCAATGTTGCTGGATGGGGTGACGCAGTACAGTAGAGACCGAAATGAGTGTCCAGGATTTCAATGTTCAAATGCTCTGAGAAGGGCCTGTTTTGTGGCCCAGGGTGACTCATACAGTGCGCTTTTCCGACACTTTGTACGGGCACTTGGCCGAAACTTGCTGCAGTGTCCAAAATCCAAAAGATAGACCACCTCGACCCATGCCGGCTGACTAAGAAGACAGCCAAATCATATTAAGCAGATATAACAATTCTAACCGGTTAATTGCATATTATGCGCTTTAACCAGATTGGGAACTAGAAACGCCCTTGCTCCTCCATTGCTCCAGAGCCTTCCACGTTCCGATCCCTGAATGCTAGCCCTCGATGCGGTTACTGATTACAATGTCCTATGGCCAGCCGTCCCACGCGTCAGGCGATTTATCTTCAATAGCACTTCCATCGCACCAGATGCTGACAGGCCGGCCGCCACCCTCTGGCTGCCAGCAACCCTCCCAGGCCGCTTGAGCCGCTCCGAGTACCTTCGACCTTCCTCCTCGAAAGAGAGACTGATTCCGCGTCCAGGACTTCCACTCAACCGAGAAGCCGATTCGCACCAAACGCTACCCAGTTGTTGACAACATGAGACTGTTCCTTCATTCAAGCGGCAGAAACCTCCACACGTCGCTTCCTCTCCCGCGCAAGTCCCCATGAAACTTGCCATACCAGGATAGAAATTGGAATGCCGAGCAAGAGGGCCCAGATAGCTACCCAGCCCAGTATCACAGCGACAGAAAACACCCAAAATGCTCGGCCTATGTCTTGTAGTCCAAACTCGCCCAGTCCATGAAACCAAGGGTCGTCTGTCGGCACCGTGAGTGCAACTTGCATTGCTGACAGAGCAAGGGATATACCGGCAAACACGAACAACAGGGGCACAATCGCCCTCGATACAAAGCTGGTGGTAGACCAATGGGGGATTTCGTAGAACCACACCGTCCTCGCATGTTGTGGGCGGAATATTCGGACGACCCAGTTCAGCCGCGAAAGGCGTAACTGTCCGTAGTGATATCGCCTCGCGACGCTCTCATCAGGGAGATGGCGGAAGTGGCTGATGAATTTTGACCATTGGAGCCAGTCCTTTACATCGTCAGGAATCAGGTGGGCCTCTTTCGCCAACATGAAGTCCAGACGATGCGGCACGAGCAAAGCATACGACCGCAAGAATCCAACTGCAATTGAGCCGTTGAAGCCTAAAGGGATTGACTAGCAAGATTCTTGGGGCGTCCCAAAAGGTGACTTCTGCGTCGAAAGCTGTAGATATGTTGTCCAAAATTCGTGGTTGAGTAGGAACACAGGAACAGGCTTTATATAGATCCTGTCTCGTTGCCAGGTGAGATGAAGTCTGGGATCTTCAGTAGGGACAATGTTTCGACCCTTGACCTTTTGCGTATGGAGCGGGTCGATATTTCGACTGGACTTCTTCGCAACAAGCCAGAGCTTCTCGTAAAGCTCATCCAGGAGCGGAGTCTCCAGGCAATGAGAGATATGAGCATGGACGTCGCCAGAGAGAAGGCTGACAGCGGGATCTCCTGGTACGTGTGTTATGTATGCTGCCACGTTCTCGGTTTCGGATGAGCCATTTTGCATGCTCATATCATCATAAGGGCAGAGACGGTCTGTATTAGGAGCACAGGATGGAGGGAAAGGAGTTTGAGAATAGGTTAAAGTAGACATCCGCTAGATTTAGACGGCGAGTTGGGCGGCGGATAGACAATTGTTGGCCATCAGGCAGACAGAACACGGTGAAAAGTGGGTGAGGGGTAATGCAACCTCAGGCAACAACAGCTCACTCAAGTGGGGCTACAAATATTCCAGCGCGTCTCGGCTCTGTGCAGAGCGCAATATCTTCACTTTCTGCCATCTAGCGACCTAGCAACAAACGCCAAAGCTACCACAAATCAAAAACAAAGCAGACGCATCGCCAGGCTACACCCACGCCCACAACACCCCAGGTCCGTTGATGAGCCCGGGGGTGACCATCGGCTGCGTTCCGCAAGTCCACCATCCGGAACTGCACAGACACCGATCGTCTGAATTGAGCGGGAGGAGCGGGGTCGACCCCATGGACCCGACGACAGCAGCATACCTCGTCATCTTCCTCCTCTCGATCGCATTTCTCTACAACCAAGCCACAAAGAGAATACCGAGCCGGCTAGACTCTAACCAAGCCCCGAAGGCGAGATTCGAACTCGTTCCGGCGGGCGCCAACGGTTTGCCGACGCGGGCAAACGGATTTGAGTACGCGCAACCCGGCCACTACTGCAACGAGAGATTTCTAACAGAGGCAGTATTGTCTTCGTCCACGGCCTAGGATCCAACCCCGACACGACGTGGCGAGCGACGAGATCCATAGCGGCGGGCAATACACCTGAAGAAGCGACGCCGGACAGCGAGCGGTTCGTGAACTGGGTCAGCGACTTTCTCCCCGGCGACATCCTTCAGGCGGGCAGCACCGATGCTCGCATATTCTTCTACAATTACGACTCATACTGGAAGAGGGATGCGGTGCACACACGGTTGACAAGCCTAGGGAATGAGCTCCTTGAGCACATCAATGGGGGGGTCCGTGTGTCCGAGACGGTGAGCATTGAAAATTGGGCTCGGCTTTGGAGTATTGCTGACGCGCTCCGGCCCTAGGAGCGAAGCCGGAACTTGATCTTCGTGGCATACAGCTTTGGCGGTCTGGTTGTCAAACGGGTAAGCCGACTAACCGCTCTGGATAACGGCGTACACTAACTGTAGTAGGCACTTGTTCAAGCCCAGACGAGTCGAGACTTTGGCCACGTCGCTAAACACACCAAGGCGATCCTGTTCTTGGGCACACCGCATCGTGGGACCAGTTTCGGCCCCTGGGGCTGGCTAGCGGCACAAGGTCTCCAGCCGCTTGGGTCTCACCCGTTCCTCCTTGCCAACTTGGAGTATGACTCAATTTCGTTGCATGACTTGCACAAGGAGTTTATGGCGGTTGCCCAGGACGACTTGCGTGTATTTAACTTCTTCGAGAAGCGGCCGACGCGAATTCTCCGATTGTGGTTCATTCAATGGCAGCGATTTGTGAGTAGGATGTCAGCCTGGACGGAGCGCGCTAATAGCAGATCCAGTGTGTCCGTGAGCAGTCTGCCACATACGACGGCGGAAACGTCCGAAACATTGGCCTATCCGTCGACCACTACGGGCTCAACAAGTTTGGGTCGAAAAGCGAAAGCTATCAGACAATCCTTTCGAAGCTTAACGAAGTAACGAGATCCTCCGCCCGGCCGGTGAAGCATCACTACGCCGTCCCGCTCGAGACGGTACATACCTATACAGAGCGAGGCGACCTATCGGCGGAACTCGAGCAAAAGCTACGGATACGACACGAGAAATCAAGCGTCCCCTATGCGGTTGCCCTTCACGGATTAGGTGGGGCCGGTAAATCCCAGCTGGCGCTAGCCTTCGCCGAGAAGCACAAAGATCGATACAACCCCATCCTCTGGATTGACGCGACAGACGAGGAGGCAGTGCGATCTAGCTTCAGACGATGTGCTGCCGAGCTTAGGCTCCCAGAGGAGCGTGCCGAGAAGCAGGAGTCCGTTCTTACAGACGGAGTCGTGCAAGCAGTGCTCCGATGGCTTCGGGACAGAACAGAGGCGGACGACGAATGGCTGGTGATTGTCGACAATGCAGACGATTTCAGCTGGGGGATCCAGAAGATCATGCCAAAGGGGAACCGGGGAAGCGTCATCGTGACCAGTCGAGACAGCAAAAGCGTGTGGCTCGTCCCGGGAGCATGCGAGGCGGTGCACGTTGACGTCATGTCGCCGGTAGAAGGAGTAGCACTTCTCCTCCAACACATGCAATTCGGTGCAGAGTCGGCTTCGGAGGGGATCCGACACCACTGCGGCAAGATAGCGCAACGACTTGGATATCTGGCGCTTGCTATCGACCTCGCAGGCGCCTACATCGGGAACGACTTTGCACCCGGGCAGGCCTTATCGCGGTATCTCGCAGATTACGACAGACATCGCGATGAGCTCCTGCAGATGGACGGCTTCCAGGGGCTGTTGCCAACGCAGAAGACGGTGTGGACAGTGTGGGATACCACCCTTGAGAAGATTAGGAGAGAGCATTCGCAGGCCGAGCTACTGCTGACGTTCCTAGCGCAGTTCAAAGGCAGCATTTTTCAGGACGAGTTGTTCCGTCTGGCGTGTCTCGGCATGGCAACGGTCGACGCCGAGCTAGACGGTGAAGCCGACGAAGTTATGCCGGCCAGTCTCCGGCAATTTTTGCTACTGAACAAAGGCGAATTCGATAGTTTCCGGTACCGGCAGAGCCGCGATGTGCTGGTCCGCTACAGCCTGCTGCAGCGAGTGGAGGGGCAATGGCCTGGGGTGACCATGCACAGCCTTGTGCAGTGGCGAGCCATGCTGAACGAGCCAGATCGACCGTGGCGCTGGTGGTATCTGGTGTTTATTCTGGCGGCGTGCTGTCAAACGACGGGAGCAAGGGAGCCGCCTGAGTTCCGTCGACATCTGATGGTGCATATTCCGGATATAAGCGAAAACAATGCCGAAGATGGGGATTGGAGAAGACGTGAGGATTTTGTGGGATCCTCGCTTGGTTGCGTGTACTACGATGAAGGACGGTGGGACGACGCCGAGAAGCTGTTTGTGCAGGTGATGGAGACTCGCAAGACCAAGCTCGGGGCCGATCACCCAGATACGCTGACGAGCATGGCCAACCTTGCGTCGACATACAGGAACCAGGGCCGGTGGGAGGAGGCCGAGAAGCTGTTTGTGCAGGTGATGGAGACGAGCAAGACTAAGCTCGGGGCCGATCACCCAGATACGCTGACGAGCATGGCCAACCTTGCGTCGACATACAGGAACCAGGGCCGGTGGGAGGAGGCCGAGAAGCTGGAGGTGCAGGTGATGGAGACTCGCAAGACCAAGCTCGGGGCCGATCACCCTTCTACGCTGACGAGCATGGCCAACCTTGCGTCAACATACAGGAACCAGGGCTGGTGGGAGGAGGCTGAGAAGCTGTTTGTGCAGGTGATGGAGACGAGCAAGACTAAGCTCGGGGCCGATCACCCAGATACGCTGACGAGCATGGCCAACCTTGCGTCGACATACAGGAACCAGGGCCGGTGGGAGGAGGCCGAGAAGCTGGAGGTGCAGGTGATGGAGACGAGCAAGACTAAGCTCGGGGCCGATCACCCAGATACGCTGACGAGCATGGCCAACCTTGCGTCGACATTTTGGAACCAGGGCCGGTGGGAGGAGGCCGAGAAGCTGGAGGTGCAGGTGATGGAGACGAGCAAGACCAAGCTCGGGGCCGATCACCCTTCTACGCTGACGAGCATGGCCAACCTTGCGTCAACATACAGGAACCAGGGCCGGTGGGAGGAGGCCGAGAAGCTGGAGGTGCAGGTGATGGAGACGAGCAAGACTAAGCTCGGGGCCGATCACCCAGATACGCTGACGAGCATGGCCAACCTTGCGTCGACATACAGGAACCAGGGCCGGTGGGAGGAGGCCGAGAAGCTGGAGGTGCAGGTGATGGAGACGAGCAAGACTAAGCTCGGGGCCGATCACCCAGATACGCTGATGAGCATGGCCAACCTTGCGTCGACATTTTGGAACCAGGGCCGGTGGGAGGAGGCCGAGAAGCTGGAGGTGCAGGTGATGGAGACTCGCAAGACTAAGCTCGGGGCCGATCACCCTTCTATGCTGATGAGCATGGCCAACCTTGCGTCGACATACAGGAACCAGGGCCGGTGGGAGGAGGCCGAGAAGCTAGACGTGCAGGTGATGGAGACGAGCAAGACTAAGCTCGGGGCCGATCACCCTTCTACGCTGACGAGCATGGCCAACCTTGCGTCGACATTTTGGAACCAGGGCCGGTGGGAGGAGGCCGAGAAGCTAGACGTGCAGGTGATGGAGACTCGCAAGACTAAGCTCGGGGCCGATCACCCTTCTACGCTGACGAGCATGGCCAACCTTGCTTTTACCTGGAAAAGTCAGGGTCGGTATCAAGAAGCTTTGGCCTTGATGGAGGACTGCGCCCAGGCTCGGCAGCGGGTGATTGGTGCGAAGCATCCAGGCACACTATCGTCGTTGGCCGCTCTGGAGCAATGGAGGAGCGAGGGCGTTTCTAGTTCCCAATCTGGTTAAAGCGCATAATATGCAATTAACCGGTTTGAATTGTTATATCTGCTTAATATGATTTGGCTGTCTTCTTAGTCAGCCGGCACCTGGGTCGAGGTGGTCTATTCTTTTGGATTTTGGACACTGCAGCAAGTTTCGGCCAAGTGCCCGTACAAAGTGTCGGAAAAGCGCACTGTATGAGTCACCCTGGGCCACAAAACAGGCCCTTCTCAGAGCATTTGAACATTGAAATCCTGGACACTCATTTCGGTCTCTACTGTACAAGTCTTGAAGTTTGCGATGTATGGAGCGCCTATGTTGGTCGAAGCTCAGCTATCGCCGCGTCTCGTTGCGCTGGGCATAAATTTGGCGGGGTTGGTGCTAGAGGGGTATTAAGCCAACCACTTAAGCGCGGCTGATAAGCTGAATGTCGCGGACGCGATAAGCATTCGAACACCAGAATCTCAGAATCTAGCCCTGATTGCCTTGCCGAGAGCGTCATCACCTGGCGCGAACCCCTGCAGTCCTCGTGCACCATCCTAAGAACCCATATCCCGTTTCGCACCTTTTTCGATATAGACATGTTTCGTTGAATTGACGGCTATCTTCTTGTTACAACACGATTAGTTCTCATCTACCTATTGCTGCATTCTGCCTGCATTGCGCTCTGCGACTAAATAAGCACCTCCCTCGACCCCTTCTCCCGACTCCCTACTTCATTCCGCCTCCACGACGATCATGGTCGAGAGACGGGGACGAAATCCCTAATACTAGACTGGCAAAGTGCGATACTGGAAACTCCAGCCGCCCACCACAACACAATGACGCCTTCTGAGCCTCCGCCCGAGTCGGCGGCGACCGAACCCGTCGACCTCACCTCGACCAACCCTTACTCCCTTCACCAAGCCGTACATGCCCGCCGCGCGGAATACGTCCGTCCGCACCGCATACGCGTCAAGATTGGCACCTGGAATGTCGCGGCTTGCCCAGGCACGGACAAGGACCTCGCCAGCTGGTTTGTCGACGGCAAGGGAATCGATGCCGCGCTCACCTCCCTCAACATGGCCGAGAATTCCGCTGTAGAAAGGGATACTGGAACAAATGGCACGGGCAGCGATGCCAATGGCATCCATCTTTTGGGCGGAAACAAGATTGGGCTTTACGTGCTTGGCTTGCAAGAGATTGTCGACCTGAACACGGCTACACAGTACATGGCCCGCGTATACGCAACAGACAATGGGCCCATGGAGAGGTGGAAGGCCGCTCTGGAGTCGGCCTTGCCCGACGGATACCAGCTTGTCACGGCGGAACAACTAACCGGCATCCTGCTCTTGGTCTATGCCTCCCCCGAGGTCGCGCCCACCGTCAGTAATGTCAGTACTGTCAGCGTTGGGACTGGCTTACTGGGATACATGGGGAACAAGGGTGCTGTGGCCACCCGAATTGTCCTTGGGGATTCGACGCGGATGCTGTTTGTCAATTCCCACCTGGCGAGTGGGAGCGAAGCCTCGTATGTGGACCGGCGAATCTGGGATGCTGGGCAGATCTTGAATCGCGCTCAGTTCAAACCGGTCACTTTCGCGGGAGTGTCAGAGGACGAGGGGGAAAAGATCGGAGACGAAGACTTTGCATTCTGGTTCGGCGACTTGAACTTCCGTCTTGACGGCCTTCCGGGGGACGATATCCGTCGCATCCTTATGCTCCACACGAGAGGGGAATATGACTTATCGAAGAAGGGCTTATTACGGGAAGATTCCCTCGAGGGCGAAGGCGTAGTCGTGCAGGGGGCGTCTGACAGTAGTGAAGAAACGACAGATGGAGACTCGGCTGCGACAACCTCAATCGACGAGGCCGCTGATGACGGCTCCATCTCCTTGCCCGACCCGGATGACTTTCTGCCCGATCCACATGACGATCCAGCTTCCTTGCAGGCCACCTTGGACTCCCTGTTTCCGCACGACCAACTTAAGCGCGTAATGAGAGAGCGCAAGGTGTTTCACGACGGCTGGCGAGAGGGACCGATCACCTTTCTTCCGTCCTATAAGTATGATGTAGGTACGGTCGGCCTCTTTGACTCCAGCGAAAAGCGACGAGCACCCAGCTGGTGCGATCGGATCTTGTACCGTACACGGAAGGACAAGGATGAATACGAGAAAAAGATTAGAGAAGAAGAAGAAGCACGGAAAAAAGACGAAGAGATGGAGGCCCGAGGGATGGACCATGCTGGCGACGACGACGAAGTGCTGTTTGACTACGACCCCGACAACGATGGGGACGATCAACCTTTGGGATCCGACGGACTGGACTACGAAGAGTGCGAGGAGGATGATGGCCACTCAGAGGATATTGTCACCAAGGAAGGATTCTCCGACCGGATAAATCTCGACATCTACACCTCGCACCAGCGAGTCACGTCTTCCGACCACAAACCCATCATTTCCATTTTTACGCTAGACTACGACGCCGTGGTCCCCGAACTCAAGGCCAAAATCCATGCCGAGGTCGCGCGGGAGCTTGACCGTGCCGAGAACGAGGGGCGTCCTGTCATAACCCTTGTGGTAGATTCTCAGGACTTTACACGACCTAATGGCCGTCGAGAATCGTCAGATCATCTTGTTGACTTGGGGGAAATACGCTTTATGAAGAAGGAGACCTCGTCTCTAACGCTGGCCAACACCGGGCGGGTCCCGGCGACCTTCTCCTTTGTCGAGAAGCCCACGACAGAGGAGTCTGGCAGTGCCAGTTTTCCGTCATGGTTGACAACATCTTTCCTTCGTTCCGAAGTTGTTGAGGATGAACATGGACCCGTCGAACTGGGCAAGGAGGTAACGCTTGAGCCCGGTGAGACAGTAAGGGCCTTGTTAGAAGCCTATGTTGGCGACATTCCACAAGCCCGAATGCTCAATGACGGGCAAATAAGCCTGGAGGAGGTGTTGGTTCTCCGCGTCACCAACGGACGCGACCACTTTATTCCGGTCCGAGGGACCTGGTCTCCAACATGCATTGGGCGCTCCATCGAGGAGCTCATCCGTGTTCCCGAGGGGGGAATACGGAGATTTTCCAAGACTCTCTCTGCGAAGAAAGGCAGAGTGGGGTCAATCACGTACGACCTGGACGTCCACAGCGCTGCTCCAAGGGAACTTTTTAAGCTCACTGACGCGGTTGAGACGTTGACTGAGCGGGCTTTGGCCGACGAGCAGATGCTGGACGAATGCAGACTACCGACAGAGGGAGGCTGGCCTTTTGACGAGAAAACCTGGAAGGTCGTCGACAAAGACACGCGGAGCTCGCATGTTATTGACGTTGTTGATGCTCTCGATCGCGATTTAGGAATCGGAGATGCATTTAAGCCTGAGACATCCTCAATCGAGCGCCTCGAAGCCGCCAGCGAGGTGCTGTTGCTTTTCCTGCGTGGCTTGACCGACGGCATCATTACCACGCCGCTCTGGAACCGCATCGAGCAAGCTGGTTTGGTGTCGATTGGACAGGCAAATACAACACCAAAAATGCCAACGGATGACACTTTTGAAGACGACAAGACTACCATTCTCGACATCCTCGCGGCGGCTCCAAATCACAACATTTCTTTTGTGTTTCTCACAGCAACGCTAGCCAAAATCGCGTCTGACCTGTCGCCTCTCAGCAAGGCAGAGTTGGATGTTTTGAAGTCGGAAAGCCCTGTCCGCAGCAGCGTATTGGGGCGACGGTCGCTCAGCTTCCGGCGGGCCGGGACGAATCCGGCAGCCGAGGCGCTGGCCGCCCTAGAGAAGAGGCGGGCCAAGGAGAAGCGCTTCGCTGAGGTGTTTGGCAAGGTAGTGTGTAGAGCTCCACCGCCGGAGAAGGAGAAGGAGAAGAAGGTGTTGGAGGATAAACAAAGGGCGGTGGTTGAACTGTTTTTACGGCGAAGGGAGGATAGCTAACATGTGACGACAGGAAGCATTACCAGTATATTAAGTGAGTCTCAGGCGTTGATAGAAGTGGATACCATTGTTTTTGTCAAGGCGATAATTAGCTGCAATTGCAAGCCTATCCTACCGTTTCCATCCTTCTGGCCCCTCCAAGATGGGAGCTTAAAGCCACGGTGGGCATTGCGCTACCACCGCACGCACTGAAGATCTCGGCTCTCGACAACGGTCGGCAATAACGCCGAGAGTCTCCCGCGAAGAAGATGTGAATAACCGCAACCACTGACGCATGCAATTACACGCCCTTCACTGCAGAAACACCCATACCAGCGCTACCGACAGCAAGATACGTCCCGCAACCTCTCAAAGTGGTTGGAGTCTTGCGGGTGTCCCATATTACCACTACCCCTTTTCCTACCCCTTTTCTCCTTGCTCTTGGAGGTTCATAAAACACGGCAGCGCCCCCAAACAAAGCCACGGCGCCAACTGCCGCTGTCTTCATCGGCACGGCCACCCGGACCAACGGTAACAGTAGCAGTAGCAGCGGCGGCTGTGCTGGCCGGCGGTGTCACTCCCGTCGTAAACGGGATCCCCCAGTAGCACTTGTGCCGGTGAAAGCAGGGGACTGGGTCAAGGCGGTAAGATTAGGCACCGCTCCCGTGTTCTCCGGGTTCAGCACACCAGATGGGGTGCCAGCATCAAAACACCATCGGATCTCGAGCACAGAAGAAAAAAAACATTACTTGTCCAAGATATGCACAATGCCATTCGCAATCAGCATCCCGCGCACGACAATCTTGGCGCTGTCGACAAGGATGCCGCCGTCCTCGACGCGGAACGTCAGGTCGGCGGCCCTCGGACGTGGTCGCCGTCGACGAGTTGCCGATCAGGTCGCTGTACAGCACCCAGCCGGGCACGGCATGGTAGCCCGGCACCTTGTCGAGGCCGCCGGGGGCCATGTCGGCCACGAGGCTGCCGACCACGTCGAACGCGTGGTTGCTGGGCGCGAAGACGGTCAGCTCGGACGCGGCGTCGAGCGAGTCGGCGATGCCCGACTGCTGAAGCGCCCCGACGGCCGCCGTCAGGTTAGCCTCGAGTAGCGTTGCCGTCAGGTTCGAAGGGATGGTCAGCATCGAGTCGATGATGTGGATGGTACCCCCGGTGAAGTTGAATTCCTGATGGAGCGCTAGCTGCGATTTTGTTATGGGGGTGTTCGCTCGAGGAAGGGGGGGGGGGGGGGGGGGGGGGCGCACAGTGGTTTGGACCTGGGCTGAGTTTTGGGAGCCCGAGTAGAAGTTGGCATTTCCCTTATCGTTGCGCGCCTCGATTCTTTGCCCGCCGGTGACGCTGGAATAGGAGGTGCTGTTCAGCAGGGTCCTGGTAAAGAGAGGATCTGAGGTGTTTGTGAAGTTGGAGCTGTAGTATGTGCCGTTGAGGACGTGGTAGCTCAGGAGGGCGGGGAGGAAGTTGGGTCCGAGTTTACTCGTGACCCGGGCTTGTCGCTGCTGGAGGAAGCCGTTGAGGATGGAAAGGGTCGCATTCTCGGCTGACACACTGGCAGCGCTCTACGTGGCAAACGGGACAAGGCGTTTTAATTACATGGCGTGCTCGACTCCCTTCAAGAACAGTTGAGAGGGAAGCGCAAGGTGAATGGAGGATGTAGAAGAAGGAGGACTTGAGACTGGTCTGTCATAAAAGGGGGAGCGGAATCCAGAGGAGTCCATGGCACGATACCCGAGGTCTTGGGATGTGAGCCTTTAAAGCTCTGTTTAAAAGCATGCGTCATATCATCTGCCTAGCTGTTGCTCTCATGTGGAAGTCAAAGATTTGCCGCCAACCCTTGGTGCATTGCATATGTAGATACATGTAGCGTGGAGCGGGAAATCGCCAAATACTCGACACCTGACTGCAAGGCGAGAAGACCGATGGGTGGCAGCTTGACAATGTCGTCACTGTACATGATGGTTCAGGGGCTGGCGAGGACCCACGTCTTCAAATCGTATCATTTGGAGTTTTCTATGATAACTATTATAAGATCGGATTTTTGGAAAAAGACAGATTGTCTATATGCCTGCAAAAAGGACCGATGCACCGTCCTGCAGGAGAAAAGCAAACTGAAATAATTGTCGATTTGCCATTCGGAAAGCCGCAAATCCCGAGGGGGCGAAAAGACGGGGCGGCAACTTTAGTGATCGGGGCGTCGTCCGGGTTTTGTGCCCCCAAAGGTCTAATGTATTGCGGCAGTGCCTATTTATAATGGCACTCGCTAACACCTCGACAACCCGAGAATTTCGACTCGTCACTCCGTATGACCTTGACCCTCTGAGCCCCCGAGTTCCTGAATTCATGTACCCCTGAACCCCTGAAACCTGAGCCCCTACCCCTGAGCCCGTCATGACACCTTATCCAACACCACCCTCAAGGCAGGATTCTCCACCGCAGTCACCCTCCCATCTCCATTTAGCACAAAGATAAACAAGTCCAGCGGTCTCGACCCATAGACAACCGATGTAACACCAACCCAACTCGAGCAGTCCCCTATGAATCCCTCATTCCTCCCTGGTATGCTGAGATCCTCAAACACGGCTTTGAACGCCACCTTCTTTCCTCCATCGGCCGTCTTTTCCTCCAGCCCCGCCGGGTACAGCCGCACGCTCGGCTTCATCTTGTCAAAGTACTCGCTGCTAATGTTGGACCCGATGGCGGCGGCGATGAAGGCCATGTCGGTACCATTGGAGAACCAATTCTCCACACCCATGCCGGGCCTGTCGGTGTCGATGGTGATTGTGAGGGAGGAGTTCAGAGGGGTGGTGATGGTGGAGTTATCGAACCTCCTTCTCAGCCTCGCGGCGGTTGAGTTGGCGGTCTTTGTTGTGTTGAGGCTGCCGGTGTATTGGTAGTGTCCGCTGTATGCCGCCTTGGCTTGGCTCCGGGCGGTCGACATCAAGGCGGGAACAAAGGTGTTGGTCAGCGCGTCGGCGACGGCCATGGCCAGGCCAGCAGGAGGGTCGCCGGCGGCAAGGATGCTATAGCCGATGTCAAGCTCGGGCATGATGGCGAGGAGGGAGCTGTAAGCACCGAGACTCCCGGCTTTGTTGAAGGTATGGATGTACTGGTAGGATTGGTCTGTCTTTGCGTCAGCGGGAAATCCCCAAGACGAAAAAGGAGTTCGGGTTTCGAAATCGTACTGCTTTGGCCAATGCTGATTTGCCGTATCCCCCACGGCATCCCTACCGCCGCCTTCGGATCGGAATTGAATGAGTAAGGCCTCATCCAGCGTCGTGTTACCGCCGGCTTCAACAGTGTTGATCTCAGGATGGCCCGGCCGAGACTTGACATATCCCCTGCTGATGTGTACATGTTGCCAGTTCTTTTTCAAGCCTGTTAGTGCCGGTTTGTTTCATTGTCGCAAGAGCTTGGAGGTAACCTACGCAGCCTCTTCAGCCATCTCATAGGCCCACGATGTAGTGTACCGATTTCCGGGAATGACGCCAAGTGCATCCTCAGGGGCCGAGTAGAAGGTGTGTTTGAGTTTCAGAGGGTCCAACACGGCATCCTGGAGCAACGATGTAAAGCTCTTGCCTGTAATGCTCTCCGCCACAAACCCCAGAAGGGTGAAGCCCAGGTCCGAGTAGGCCGGAGTGGTAGACGGCGGAAAGGAGGGAGGCAGTCTGCCGAGCCCGGAAAACAACTGCTGGCGATTGCAAGTGGGAGAGACACCGCATGGTGGGAACTCGGTGAGGGGAATTGACGGGAATCCCATAGTGTACAGGTCATCCAGGGGAAGTTGGTATGCTAACTCTCCCAAAAGAGCATCTGAAAAAATTACGTCGATCAGCACAAACGCGTCTTGGCAGCGGGTTGCTTGACTTACAGTCTCGTATTATTCCAGAGGTTTGGGTTGCCAAGGATCCAACTGTGATGGAATCCCAGTCTGTTTCAAAGATGGAGCTCCCAGTGTTACCGCGGGCTAGAGCAGCGATTTCAGGGACATATTTGGTGATTGGGTCGTTCCACACGCCGTCCCCTACTGTAGCCAAAAATGTCAAGACAGTGAATATCTTGGTGATGCTGCCGATGCGGTAGACGGTGTTTGTGTCGACTTTGAGAACGCCTGACGAGTTGAACCTTCCCAAATTGGGCGCTGTCCAGTAGTGAGACCATATTGAACTGTCATCAGTGCCCGAGAAAATCTCGACCGAGTAGGAGAAACGGCCCGAGCCCGTGCTGTTGTCGCTGTCAATGTATTGGGCAAATACATGGTCGAGTGCTTTCCCGGCCGCTTGGATCCCTGGATCCCGCAAAAGGTCTTTTGGCCTTGGAAGTAGGGGGCCGTATAGGGGGCAGTTAGGTTTCGCAGCGCAGCGGGGAAGGTGAATTATGGCAGCGAGTATTACTGGGAAAGCCCACATGGTGACGGGTGACGCTGGCCTGCCCTGCGGCGATTACCTCTTGGTCAACAAGAGGGGAACCGGACTGATATTAAGAGGTATTAATGGCTGATGGCGGTCATGGACCTCACACCTCCAAGTGCAAAAGTGCTCGGAGCAAGTGGAAATGGCATGCCGAAATGGTTGGAGATGAACTGCATAATCAAAATCGCGCGAAGCGTCTATGGGAGCGACTGAAGGACTCGGCGACATGCAGGAAGTGGACATTAGGGCTGGACACAGGTAGTCATGGGTATGAGTTGGCTCCCAAGTATGACATCTGACGGATTGGAAGGAAGAGCGGTTCCTGGTCAGCTCGGGTTGTATATGAAGAAGTGGATTATCTTCCCGTTGGCGGCTCGTTAGGGTGCATCCTTAGGCACCTTAATGCCTGGGCTTCCCACAATCAGCGATAGCAAGACGCCTATCGGGATAAACACTAGATAAACATTTCAGAGCCGGGAAGCGCCAAGCTTTGCCCTTCAGGTCGAGCCTTTCTTGGCGGTCTCGCTCCTCTGCCAAGTCATGAAAACACCACCGAGTTTGGTATTGCGGCCGGTCGATACCAAGCGGCGATCGGCAGCCCTGGACCTCCATCAGGACGCGATTAATATCAGATCCGGACCGTGCTCGATTGAACCGGGCTTCTGGTACGGTAAGGGTTGCCTGACCGGGTTCTCCGCTCCTCCGGGCATAACGACAGCTGGATTGCAGAGGCGACTGAAATTTAGCCTGCGTGGCGATTGCTGAAAATAACTCACAATATCGCACCGGTAATCAAGATTTGATTGCCAAGATGGCCTCGCTCTCACTAATACGACCAGACCGAACCCTGCTCCGACGGCCTTGACGTTTCAGCCCCCCACGGTCTCTACCTGCCTGCTCCGAGTCCAGAGCCTCTACGGTCAATCAGCTCCGCTCGCGATAATGCTCGAGGATACAGAAGCTGCTGTCACACTCGCTAACGCGACTGCAAAATATCCAAACATGATCTAATTGTTCATCTTGGCTCGTGAAATCCTCATTAGACCAGACAGCCCACGGACTGTTTCTACCGGGGCAAGTCTCCGATCCAACAGCACAGCGCGATTACCCAGCAAAACTTGTTACCAGGAACTCGAAAGCTTCTTTTATGCCAAGTTGTGAAGTAATGCACAAAAAGGGGGACGGCATCTGGGTAGCATTATAGAGTACACTGCGAGGGTCCTCACCTTCTAGGACGCCATGCCGGGCTTGTACTAGTGCTGATCAATGCTGATACGAGCACCGGAAGCGTTACAATATTTAGGCAAGCGATTGTGCCAAAAAGGTTAGCCTTCCTAGCTTACGATATCTTTCATGCCTTTTTATTGGTCAACACCAGGGGAGATGCAGCCCCACGACAACAAAGCAACAACAGCTGGAAGCGAGCACCAATGACGAGGTCTCATTCGAGCCATGCTTTAGACATTTATTATGCCTCTCATACTAATATATTCGAGTCTTTTGTCTTGGCGAGGTGAGATTTGGTAAAATTCCCAAAATATGGCTGACGTATTATTTATTGTATTGGCACTGAGCTCGGGGTTGTAGATATTTTCGTTGAGTATGGCTATCACTCACGGGCGCTCAGGCCAAACCTTTAACTTTCCAGTAACAATCCAAAATACCCCTCAAAATCTCCAAAATGGACGACACAAAACAACCCATCAAGATGCCCACCCAACCAACCTCCAACCTCTTCCTCCTCGCTTACCAAGACCCCCTGATCTGGACCGGCGCCCCCCTCGCCATCCTCCTGCAGTTCGCCGCCCCGGGCATCGCCCTCGGCAGCTGCGCCCACTCGCGCTTCGCCACGCATCCGCTCTCGCGCTTGCGGCGCACCGTCATCTTCATCGCCGCCATCGTCCACGGCACCCCCGACCAGCAGGCCGCCATCTGCGGCGCCGTGCGCCGGCAGCACGCCTTCGTCAGGGGGCAGGGGTACGATGCGCGGGACGCCGAGCTGCAGCGGTGGACGGCCGCGACGATTTTTGTGGCCATGTGTAAGTCGAGGGGCACGTTTGGCGGCAAGGGCGCGGTGGGGCTCAGGAGTAGGGAGGAGAGGGGGGAGTTGTGCAGGGAGTTTGGGAGGTTCGCGACCGTGCTGGACATGCCGGCCGAGATGTGGCCCGCGAGTTTGGACGAGTTTGAGAGGTACTATGAGGCGGAGCTGAGCAGGCTGGAGAGGGGGATAACAGAGGAAAGTGGGAGGGTAGCGAGGATGCTGCTTTTTGAGATGGTGTTGCCTTGGTGGCTGAGGTGGATGCTGCCAATCGTGAGAGTGGTGATGGTGAATTGGCTGCCGCCAACGCTGAGGGAGGCTTATGGTTTACCAGATCCGGCCGGTTGGGCCATGTGGTCGTGCTATCATGTTTTGGTCTGCTTGGTGCACGGTTTGAATCAAGCGATGCCGGCGTGGGCGAAGGGACGACTCAACGGGTGGATACAGAAGGATATGGCGAGAGCTGCGCATGATATCCGGCGAACTGGTAGATGGATGGTGTGATACAGGATGAAAATATACCACCCATCTGACAATCTCATGGTACCAGCCCCGTTGCCAAAGACACAACAGCGATACAAAAAGATCCCATGCTACTGGGTCCGTCGACTGTCCGTGGCGGAGAAACCGCCGGAAACGCAGAATGATCAACCACACTCGACTCTAAGTAACATAAAAGTCCTGCTCACAAACAGCCTTGTCCTTGGCAAAACTTGGTAGTCCAGCATGCTCAAACTCATAGTCGGGAGAAAAGATGACCTCACAGCCGTTCTCCTTGTCTACTTGTTGTGTGCCAACCAAGTCGGCCAGAACACTGACCTTTCCCGTGCTGTCTGCGCCGGTAGGGTTCTCCCACGACGTCTCCAATAGCCTGCCACGCACATGGATGGAACAACCGTCTTCCACGCACATGGATGGAACAACCGTCTTCCACGCTTCAAACGGGTCATTGGTGGCGTGCTTGACATACGTATCCAACAAGTCAAAGAGCGGCAGAACGTCATCAGAGAGATAGTAGGTCCTAAATGGCTCTGAACACCACATTCTAGCGACCAACCCATAAGTCATATTATAGCGATTGCAAACCCATATATCACGCCGCGTATTGCTTCGCATTATGTATTGCTTCGCATCACACCAAAAGCTAGGGCAATTGAATAGGCAGATCTAATTGAGTGTACGAATATATATATAATATATATACATGACTTTAGCCCATCGATATCAAGCAAGCTTAAGGCGCACCCTTTGCTTCCTCGGTGAGGGCCGGCGACTACGGAAAAAGTCTCAGACCTAAAGACCAGGGTGTTGAAGAGTGCCGTGGTTGTTTAAGGGTGTTTAGCTAACTAGTCCGTGCCACGCCCCAACATAATTTTCCAGCGCGCGGGAGGCACAACACACGCAACGAATTGAACATTTAAAAAGTGGTGTCAAAGCCATTTTTCTGGTCGATGATCACCGCCTGAGAGTGCTTCAAGTTCTTGACGAAGGCAAAGCCGTTTCCGTGCACGCTCTACCCTTCCTTCTGAGTACCGAACCTCGCCCTCGCTCCATCCCGTCCACTTTGGGCACTTCTCCACGTCGATCCATCGAGAACTTGGCCCAACCAAACGTTCATCTTCAGGCCACCCAAGACATATAGCTTCGTAGAATTCAGCCGGGCCACGGAAGTATCCGTCCTCGAAGCCTTCGGTCGAGGCGACAGGGTCGGGTCGGGGACCAAATGCCGCCACTTCTCGTTTCTCCAAGTCCATCACAAAGTCGACGGTCGTCTCGAGCGTCGTCTCAACGGCTAACTCCCTACGGGAGCCACAGGTGAATCCGGTAATCCGGGGAGCGATCGGGTCGGAGGATATAGGGCTACTCAAGCCTTCCTCCGTACCTGTACGGACGAGCATAGCCGTGAGCTGCCCAATATCTGACGTGTCGGGGTCAAATGATTCGTGGCGGATGACGATGGCGAGGGCCCGGAAGAGGGGTTGGAGGATAAAAAATTCCTTGGTGCCGGATAATCTCGGAAAGCGACCGGAGCCTGTTCAGCCCTCTTCGATATCTCTTGGGAACCTTGGGATCAACTATGGAGTCGTCGTTCAAACGAGCGGGGTCGAGCTCCTTCATAGCAAGCCGGGCTTCTTCAGCCCTGTTGCTGATAGCCGCGTGGACGGGAATGAGAATGTCAACCGCATCACCGGGCCTAACGCGAGCCGGAAGCGACGGCTTTTTTGGTACTATGGTCTTGGCGAGAAACTGGCCGTATTCGATCACTGCGGGAGGGGCGGAACCATTTATCGTAGAGATAAATATGAAGCATTTCGAGCAGTGGGTCTGGGAGGAAGTCTTCCTCGGCCGACATAATGTAGATTGCGACCGATTTGTTGCAGCAATCATCAGCTTGTTCCAGGGTCATATCGACGGTGAGGTGGTCGAGGTCCTGGATGCTGGGCTCGTAGAGGTGGGGATGGTCTACGGCATATTGACGCTGACCCGCCTGCGGGAGGCTTGCTCTCCGAGATGCGGTCTTGGTCAACGATAATCCGGCTGAGGGTGTAGGGTTCGAAAAACCATTGCCACTCCTGGCAAACGCTCGCATAGCCAGGGAAGTCACTCACTTCCTGCCGAAACCGTGACGTATGTGACTCCCCGACAAACGTGAAAATTATCAGACGAATCTCTAGGGCAGTTTATGCCACGCCATGTGCGAAGATAGCAGGTGGCTAGAGTGGGTAGGCGAAAGTCAGATGTAGAAAATCACAGTGTATGAGAGAGAAAGGGAGAGCGACGGTGATGGTTCTTAACAGCTGTGCTCCATCTCTAGCTCTGGAGACTTCGGGTAACTTTCAGCCTACAAAAGCTAACCAAAGCTAACAAAAGCAGCAATTTCCCAGGGTAAACAAGCGGCACGGTCTGGGCGGTTTGCTATTCGAAATCATTATTAATTGACAGCTCGTTAAACAGGTTCAACAAGTTTTATTCCAGTTTTTTTTTTCCGCCAATACTTGGGTTATCGTGTGTTCTTCGGTTTTGCTCTTCGCGATTGTGGGAGAGTTCTCAGGCCGGCTTATCTTTTTTACCCCCAACCTAAAAAGTTAAATTCCGAGAAAGATCATGTGTGGGCACGGGGCAAGAATTACTGGAAGGTCCCAACTTGGTTATAATAAGCTGAAGCCTGAAGCTGCAGCGACGCTCTTTGAATGGCCAACAGCATGTGGCCGAGGATCCTGGCTGCAGCGGCAGTCAGCTGCCCCGAGAACCGGAGAATCGAGCTTCACCAATCGGTTGCCATGTCCAAAAGCATGCTCGCCTGTCTATGGTCAACGGCAGAGGGGTGGGAGTTTCAAAAAGCTTGCGCGTTTCGTCTCTTCCTTGTACAAAATTCGGCAGTAATTGCATGAACCAGGGAACGGCTCGAAATAGCAAGCTGTGCATCAAACCGGGCTATTTGCACAGGAGGGTCTTGCAAATCCTCTTGAATTTGCGGTCGAGACGCTGGCGTATTGATCAGCGCGAGGGACTCGGAGCTGTCGCACGTATATCACACTGGACTGCCCTTTTTGGCCTTCAAGGTAGCTGCAAACATCTTTTGTCTTGATGTCTTGTTCAAGATTTTTTCTCTCTTTCTTTGGCGTTGAGCCTTGGCTTTACTGAGAGATGGACGAGTCTCAGATCCATGTCGGCCACTGGACGAATTGGTCTCGGGGACCGATCTATGGTGCGACCATAACACTGACCAGAGGCAATGCAAATACTCTCATTGCAGTTCTCGCATTTTTTGTCGCATGGGGTAGGTATTCCCGCATTTCACCCCATCAGAGGTCAGCTAACGTTGTATCCCCCCACCACAGTTGGCGTGTGCTTTTGGAGAATCATCTGCCTCGCCGTCCACTACGCCAACTCTTCGGATGAACAAAATGATGCCATCTACCACCAGAAGCAAGCCATTCTTCGTAACGCATCGGAGCCCGAAACTGGGTTCCGCATGGCGTTGATGGTGCTCTGGGCTTGGCGGCGGAGGGGAAGAAAGGCCTTGTGGCGGATGTTGATGCTGATCACCATATCGGTTTGCTGCATCGTCGGCTCATCGGCTGCCAGTATATTCTCGTCCCGCATCTTTGAAGTCGGCGATGAGGTGCTGTTGAGGGGAGACAACTGCAGCACCCAAGGAACCTACATTGACTTTGCTGACAAGGAGTCGGACCCCTACGATACCTACATTATTCCACACCAAGTCGTTCGAACGACGCAGATCGAGAACGCGGCCAACTATGCGCTGCAGTGCTACGGGTCAACGGGCGGAACCGAGCTGGATTGCGGCACATTTGTTCAGAAGCGCTTGCCCCTGACGGCCCAGATGAACGCCAGTTGCCCCTTTAACAGCACGCTCTGCAAGACGCAGGACAAGAATCTGATTCTAGACACCGGCTTCCTCGATAGCAATGACCACTTTGGGATCAACGCGCCACCAAAGGACCGCTTTCTCTACAGGAGGGTCATGCACTGTGCCCCCTTGGTAACAGAAGGACACAGCTGGGCTGCTACGGACCGCCGTGACAATCCCGTGACGAGGTACAGCTATGAGGATCCCATCAACGGCTCCCTCCCCGTCACCTATCAATATTCGAACCAGACCGCCAACACCCGCATGGACTACGAACTGGGGTACGTGCTGATATGGCTTCCTGTTACTGTCTCCAAGACGTCAAGCCCAAAGACCCGACCGAGCTAACACCGACCACCCCTAGTGTCGTCCCTGCTTTCTTCTTTGACGGGCGCCTTCAGGTGTCCAACAGCATGATGATTCCCAGCAACGATTTGACCCAAGGGAAGACCGACGCTGACATCATGCTTCTTTTCCTGTCGGCTAACTCTGTCGCCTTTGCCAAAAAGACCGAGGATCCCTGGTACGATGCCAGCACCGCAGTCAATTCCACCAACACGTTTAGAGACCGAGACGGCAATTTTGTCAAAAACGAAACTCTCACGCAATATTTTCAGACCGAAGCTGCGTCTCCGCTCGGCTGCCGACTACAGGACCAGTTTTGCAATCCCAACAAGCCCCTCGATGTCGGGTGCTCGCCCCTCGGGTCCATCTTCGACCCAGTCACACGAAGCATTGCCGAGTTCGATGAGGATTACGAGGGCGGGCTTGCCAGACTTGGTTGGTTCACTTTTATCCTACAAGATATGGTAGCCCTGCATAACGTGGTGAGGACGATGGGTGCGCACACTCTGCAGTCGCGATATCGCCTCACCAGCGACGGGACGCAGGGCCAGCTTCCTGACAACCAGTGGATGATAGACGTCAAGTACTGGCTCGAGATAAACTTGGCATCCATGCAGGCGGCGGCGGTCCTAGCGGCCCAGGGACCCAAGAACGCACTGGAAGAGCCGCTGTACTCGGTGAAGCCGAATTTGACTGTCGAGTTTGACATGTGTTACAATCAGGTATTCTTGATATTTCATGCACCAGGGTGAGAACACGAAGACTAACCTGGCTCCTGCAGAAAATTCTCAGTAAAGACCACTCGTCGTTCAGCGTGCTTGGTCTCGGTGTTACCATCGCCATCGGTCTGCTCATCGTCATTTCGTCGTACTCGCTGGATCCAATTATGACGCACTTACAGCGAAGGTACAAGACAGCAGAGTATCAGCGCCTGGAATGGAGCACCAACGGTATTCTGCAGCAGCAGCGCCTGGCCTTTGAGGGAGTTGGCCAGGGGACATGGTCGAGAGCAGACTGCGATGTTCCGATGACGAGGAAGAGGGAGCATCTGGCTGAGCTGGACGTTTCGAGCCGCAGCCACCCAAGGCTCGGTCGCATAACAGTTGCAGAAAAAAAGGAGCCCACATTATCATTGTTGACGCTAGATAAGTCAGTCTGTGAGGAAATGGATTGGGATGTTGGGACTATTGGACATCACGGGCGGACCAGACCCGAGTCGTATCCAACGGAGCCATTGGGTACTTCTCGCTTGGACGGTTGGGTATAACGAAGATAACGAGGACTTTGGAATAGCATCAATTCAAAAACTTACCCCTTCTCCTTTTTTCTCCCCCTTTTGGTTGTTTTTAAGGCCCATGTCTTGATGCTAAGTTTTTGTCACCAGTAGACTGTCTCCTTTATTTCTTTGGCCGGGGTTCTTGTGCTATGACATTGTTTGGCTGAACTAGCGTCGACGCTAGTGACTAAAGCCAAGTCCTGAACGATTGCACCATCAAAGAGGAAAACGTTGCAATCAGTTGCCCCTGACAGGTTGTACCGAAAGAATTTCCACCCATACCCACCCACAGGCCGCTCGACGCTACACTCGACTCTCCACCACCTTCCATCGTAGGGCTCAGTCGCAGGAATTGAAATGGGAACAAAGAGTCCGAGTGACTTGCTTCGTCGCGCCCGCGCCGTTGCGCTGCGCGCGTGGAAAGTACTGCGCGTGAATTGGCATCTCGGCGCAACGGCCTTTGGAGGGCCGCCTGCTCACTTCAAAATTGCAAGTGATTACATCGCGATGGCAGCTGACATGTTCTACCGATATTAAGGCTGATTATTTTCCAGTTCAATGATAAATTCGTCAAGAAGACGCAATGGATCGACGAGCAGATCTACCAGGAGCTGTTCAGCATCGTGCAGTCGCTATCTGGGCCGGCGAGCACCAAGATGCTGTACTGCATCAACTTGATCCGGGACGGGTTCCTGGCTGCTCTTTTTAGCTTCTTGATCTGGAGGTAGGCTCTTCTTTCCCTTTGCGCGTCGCAATTTTTCTGCCGCAGTTGTTAAAGACCAGAGGAAAACAGTCTTCCGGGAGCCATAGGAATGTATGGGCTGTCTATCGGCGTTGCCAGTATTGACGAGACGTTACCACGCCCCGTGTACGCCCTTTTATCAGGGCTGAACGCTGCCACCGTCGGCGTGATTGCATTAGCTGCCGTTGAGCTGTCAGAAAAAGCCATTACCGATAGGATCACGAGAATTGCCGTCTTCATCAGCGCGACAGCCGGTATGCTGTACAATGCGCTTTGGTACTTTCCGGTGCTCATGGTCATCTCGGGGATCACAACGCTCGTCTTCGATTACAGGTTGCTACACAAGCCGGTTACCGCAATAGCATACCAGGTTGCTCGGGTTAAACGGCTCGGGTCGCGCAACCCCGCCGTCAAGAGGAGATCGAGCGAGGAGGATGCGGCAGCCATCGTTGGGGGGAGGGGAGTACAGCTCCAGGAGCGACAACCCAGCCCGAGCTCGAATCCCCAGGCCCAATCGCTGCAGCAGCAGCCCAAATTGCCTCTTGCTGAACAGCAGGGCAAAAGTGCTAGCGCTTTAGCTTCAGCGGCCGAGAGTGAGCCGCGGATTATCCCGCGCGACATGCAGCTCAACTTTTCGTGGAAAACCGGCACATTCATCATCACGTGTTTCTTCCTTAGCTTCATCGCGGCCATGGTGCTGCGCAGCGTCCTCCCGCACCCAGCACCGCTCCTCTATCGGTAAGTTCCCCTGAACCCCCGTCATCCCATCTATGTTCGCTGACGCCCTTAGGCTCTTTTCCAACATGTACCTCGCTGGCACAATCATCTTCGGCGGCGGGCCCGTCGTCATCCCCCTGCTCCGCGAGTACGTGGTGGCCGAGGGCTGGGTCAGCCCACGTGATTTTCTCGTCGGTCTGGCTCTGATCCAAGCGTTCCCGGGGCCCAACTTCAACTTTGCCGTCTTCCTGGGCAGCCTCACGGCCATCAACAACGGGTACAGCTCCATCGGTGGGGCCCTAATCGCGTGGATCGCCATCTTCAGCCCGGGCTTGATTCTCGTGCATGGCACCATGGGCATCTGGAGTGCGGCGCGCAACAGGAGGTGGGTCAAGGCCCTGCTGCGCGGCATCAACGCGGGCGCCGTGGGGCTGATCTACACGGCCGTGTATCGGATTTGGCAGGTTGGATATATCGATGAGGGGTTCCAGGCCGGGAGGAGTCTAGGCGATGACCCGTGGTGGGTGGTAGTTGTGGTGACGAGTTTTGTTGGAGGGCGGTGGTTTGGTTTTCCGGCGCCATTGTCGATTATTCTCGGGGCCGTCATGGGGCTGCTGCGGTATGCTGTTGTGAATGCTTGATGGGTGCTGGAAGCTCAGTTACCTGTTAATTAAAGCCCAGGGAGCGCTACAAGAATAGAATCACAAAAAGTGACTGTCGCTGAGAATTGAGCTCCACGTATTGGTTGCATTGGGTACATGTATTCGGCACTTAGCACCATCCTAGCTAATAGATGTAGAATATATTTTGGATTGAAAACTTCAATATAGGGAATCGTGGTTTGATGATCCAGAGAAAAGACCATGCAGGCAAGCTTGGCGAGCTCGATGGGCTGTTGAAACTAGTTTTTCGTATTTATGTACACTAAAAACACGGGAACAACGGGTGCGGCTGGCTGCAGGCTATCGGAGTATGCGTCATGTCACTGAGTGGAAGATGAATCGGTGGTGCACCGAATTGGTCGGTGGGGGAAATTGTGGCCTGGGATGGGATGGAATTCGTGGCGGCGACAACTGGCATGAAACTGGCAGTTGCGTGGTTGTCAGAATCCCAAGAAGATGTGGCGCTAACCCAGATTTTTAGCTTGTGCGGGGCTGACCACCCGTCATGCCTGAGGTGACATTGACCACATTGAATCCCAAACGGTAGGCGCGTCAGCGACGTGAATTTGGCAGCCAAAACTTCATCTTTGTCCCCACTTGTCCACTTGTCCACCTGCCCAAACCGCCCAGGTGGGTATCTCATACCTCTGCGATTTGAATCAAAATGCCTGTGCTATCGCGTCGCAGGATTGGAGCCTACCTTCTCGCCGGCCTGCTCGTCTTCTTCTTCCTCTCGTTTCGCAGTCTCGACACCGACGGCTTCACGTCGGCGGGT
This sequence comes from Lasiosphaeria hispida, assembly GCA_033439745.1. NCBI lineage: Eukaryota > Fungi > Ascomycota > Sordariomycetes > Sordariales > Lasiosphaeriaceae > Lasiosphaeria > Lasiosphaeria hispida. The sequence goes on along the minus strand of JAUIQD010000002.1, from coordinate 2,667,854 downwards.
CAACGGCCCGATGTCGCCACCCCAGCAGCAGGCGGCCATCTCGACGGCGAAGATGTCACGGGCCGTCCCCAGTCCCGGTGGAAACGCCTAAAGACCCAGTATCCCGTTGCATCCTTCCGTCCCATCCCCACAGGAACGCCCCTGACACTACCCAAAGTCCAAAAGGCGTTTGGCGCTGAGTCGGATGCTGACCGCAAGGAGCGCCTGTTGAGGCAACGCCGCGTGAAGGACACTTTTACCCGATGCTGGAATTCGTACCGCGAAAAGGCATGGATGAGCGACGAGCTCGCACCCGTCTCCGGCGGCCGCAAGGATTTCTTTGGCGGCTGGGGCGCCACCCTCGTCGACAGTCTGGACACGCTCTGGATCATGGGCATGCGGTCCGAATTCAACGAGGCTGTCGCCGCCGTGGCTAACATCAGCTTTGAGACAAGCAAGGAAAAGGACGTCAATGTTTTTGAGACCAACATCCGCTACTTGGGCGGTTTCCTGGCTGCTTACGACTTGAGTGGCGACGAACGCCTCCTCGAAAAGGCTGTCGAGGTCGGCGAGATGCTCTACGTTGCCTTTGACACGCCTAACCGCATGCCCATCACGCGCTGGAACTGGAATGACGCGGCCCGTGGGAAAGCTCAGGTCGCCCACGACAACGTGCTCCTGGCCGAAATCGGCACATTTTCTCTCGAATTCACACGCCTCTCGCTGGTCACCGGCGACCCCAAATGGTTTGACGCGTCCCAGCGTATCATGGAAGCATTCCAAACACAGCAGCCCAAAACCCATTTGCCTGGCCTATGGCCCGTTCTCGTCAATGCCAAAAAGATGGCCTTCAATGAGCACACAGACTACACGCTGGGTGCCATGGCTGACTCATTGTACGAGTATCTCCCCAAGACATATGCTCTCGTCGGCGGCCTGCTACCCATGTATCGCGAGATGTACGAAGCCGCCATGAGCACCGCCATACGACACAATCTCTTCCGTCCTATGCTGCCGGATCAAGAGGACATCCTTATTTCCGGCCTTGTAACGGCTAGAGTTGAAGATGGTCAGGTTGTCACCAAACTCAAACCAGAGGGCCAGCATTTGGTTTGCTTTGCCGGCGGAATGCTCGCCCTTGGTGGCAAGCTGGTTCAGAATCAAACACATGTGGACAAGGGCGAAAAGCTGACCGACGGCTGCGTGTGGGCTTACAAGGCCTCGCCTCTAGGGATTATGCCCGAGACCTTTTTCATGTTGCCGTGTGAATCGACCAGGCAATGCAAATGGGACGAACAGCTGTGGATGCAGGCGGCGCTGGAGAGAGCCGGCATGAGCATCAAAGACGTCAACCCCGAAGAAGCTGCGGCGCAAATTGCCCACAGGAGACTACCCAAAGGCTTCACGGCCATTCCCGACGCGCGGTACATCCTACGGCCCGAGGCAATCGAGAGCGTCTTCATCCTGTACCGAATCACCGGCCGGGTGGATTTGCTGGAGTCTGCATGGGCTATGTTCCGAGCTATCGACTCCAATACTCGAACGGAGCTGGCCAACTCGGCGCTGCACGATATCACGGTGACGGAGGAGAAGCCGTCAATGAGTGACTCGATGGAGAGCTTCTGGCTGGGCGAGACGTTGAAGTATTTCTATCTGGTGTTTAGCGAACCTGATCTTATCAGCCTGGACGAGTATGTTTTCAACACAGAGGCACATCCGCTGAAGCGGCTTCTTCCATAAGATGCCGGGCTAGGCATGGGATATCCGGAGGGTATTGGATAATAGAGGCAACTGTACAACATGGGCACACGGTTGATTTAGGAATGTTTAGGGAGTCAAAAGAATGACGGCGGGGTTGCCTACCGAGTTTTACGAGTACAATGACGAGATCCCAGTGTTACAGCACCTTTTGGCTATTCGGTTCTAGTTCCGGTGTCGGAATCGGGCGGTCGAGCGCTCGGCCTGTGGCTGGCTGCCCCAAGACTTACGAAACAGATTCCGGATCTCGCTCGGATGCGGCATCCTATCTCTCGCCAATGCCATTGGGGCTCCACGCACAATATGCCAACTGTGCAGGCCTTATTTTTCTCACACAACTTGTTGCCGGGCAGCCCTCCCGGCAAATGTCGCCCGGCTGGCTGCGGAGCGGACCATTACTAAGAACCCTAACCCCCTTGACACACGCGCTCCCATTCGCCCTCCTATTTGAGCAACCTACCAAGAAAGGTAAGCAAGTTCCCAAACTACACTACGGTTGCACGCTGATGGCGACATCGTGTAGGGACTTTATATGGGACGAAGCAAATGTGCTAATCACCTTGGGTGATTCCACCAAACGCCGACACCGAGGCCATTGCATCAGCGAGAGCAAAGATGCGGGGCAGCGGGATCCCGCCATCGGTCATCGAGCACGCAATTCACTCTTCTGATCCCGCCATGTACACGATTAACAGGGGCAACTCGTTTGTGGTATACCAAGCTCCAATAAGGGCCGTGCGATGATCGCGTCGGCGGTGTTCTCCTCAAAGAATCGCCCGATTGACGTCGATACCCGAGGGTGTACGCCTCCCGCCTAGTCCTTTTACAAGAGTTAGTGGGGGACGCTGCATGGCCCTTGTATCACGCCTATGTACCGTAGTACACACAAGGTGGACGTGGGGAGGTATATAAGCATTGTGCGCTGTGGCCACTGGATGAGGGCCAGTCTGTCTCTCTCTGCATCCCACTCTCTCTCACACTCAGTTCACCACAAAAATGGCACCAGGAGTTCTCGTCGACGAGCCCCAGCAACGGGTGGCTGCGAGCCCCAAGCTCCCACAGCTGCGCGAGACCAGCGACACAGCGTCCCGATCCGTCTTTCCTGACGGCATCCGCACCTCGGGCCAGCACAATCCCCTTTACCACGTTCTGCGACCATATGCCGACTTCCCCAAAGAGATCACGGGCCCGACAGTATGGCAGCGTGACGAGTACGCCAACAACCCGGAGCGGTGGGTTCACCCCTTCACCGACGACGAGATTTCCGAGCTTAGTGCGACGGCCGACGCCTTCATCGCCAGCGGCACGCCCCTGACGGGCATTGGCAAGGACAACTTCCCGCTGCCCAAGCTGGGCAAAGCCCTCTCGGCCCTCCGGGAGGACCTGCTTAACGGGAAAGGCTTCATCCTGTTCAAGCGCTTCCCGGCCGGCGAGTGGGGGCCCCTGAAGAACGCCGTCGCCTACATGGGACTCGGCACCTACCTGGGCTACTTTGTCTCTCAAAATGGCCGCGGCCACGTCCTCGGCCACGTCAAGGATGTCGGCGACGACCCGACCCAGATCCACACGGTGCGCATCTACCGCACCACAGCGCGGCAGTTCTTCCACGCCGATGACGGTGATATTGTCGGCTTGCTGTGCGTGCACCGCGCCGCCGAGGGCGGCGAGAGCGACATTGTTAGCATTCACAATGTGTGGAACACGCTGCAGCGGGAGCATCCCGACGTGGCCGAGCTGCTGGCCACACCCATCTGGTATTTTGATCGCAAGGGCGAGGTGTCGGATGGCCAGGAGCCGTGGCTCCGCCAGCCCGTCTTCTATCTCGAGAACGGCCGCAAGGGCAGGGTGTACTGCAAGTGGGACCCGTACTACGTCCGGTCCCTGACGCGGTTCTCCGACAGGGGGCTGGTCCCGGCGTTGAGCGAGGCACAGCTGCACGCGATGAAGGTGCTCGAGGACACGTGCAACAGGCTGGCGTTGCACATGGTGTTGGAGGTGGGCGATATTCAGTTCTTGAGCAATGCTCACCTTCTGCATGCGCGGACAGAGTATAAGGGTATGTGTTCTCTCTTCCTTCCTCCCCAGTATGGTATCTTGGCGAACAACTCGCTAACTGTGCCGTTGCAGACTTCCCAGCACCGGCTCCCAGGAGGCATTTGCTCCGCTTGTGGCTGGCTACGCCCGAGGGGGAGGGCGGCTGGGCTTTGCCCATGCCAGACAGCCACGAGAAGAAGCGTGGAGGTATCCAGGTCAACGACAACCCGCCGAGGGCGCCCTTGGACGCGGAATAAGCGGTTCTAAAACCTGAATCCCAATCGTTTGGTGGGATCAGCGCCCCAGCTGCATGTTTGAGGACACCCCCCAAACAACACCAAGTGTCTCTCGAAAAGTCTGTTCGAGATTGACAATGTGTTGCGGCCCCGGCTTCAAGCCAAGAGGGCCATGTTTATTCCCCCAATTCTTGTACATATTTACTAAGAAGATCTAACAAAATCGTCTTATGACTACAAGGTTCGCACATTGAAAATCGCATTGAAATTCGCCTCCGAAGAATACGACTTACCTTCAGTGCCTTCCAAGGTGGCACCCTGGCCTACTTAAGTACCTGCTTTCTCGGTCCTTAATACTGAACCCACCACGGCCGGCATAATTCCATGAGATAGATGGACGAGCTATCAGTGGTCTCGCCGCAGGGGTGGCATGGACCCAACAGTGTGTGGGAACAGCTCCCCCGAGAGCCACGGGAGGGTCTTGCAGAACCAAAACGGTGCAATTTAGAAGGCGCATCGAAATATGCAATGGAAGCCGCCAAGATTCCATCTAGCTTCGGGGGGCGTAAGAAAGACGGTCCCACAGCTGTTCTGGATCGGCGACAGGATGCTGTTGGGCCAATGGATAAGACTGGGCTCGGTGTCTCATATCGAAACAATATACGATGAAAGGGGTACATTGGCAATGTAAATGAATTTCCCAAACCGGGAAAATGGTTCTTCATGTTGCCCCGAGCGAGGTTGATTTGGCCAATCAGCTTGAGCCCCTGGACCGATGGCAACTCGTATGCTCGGCGGGCGCGGGGTTAGTATCAGTGGAAAAAAAGGAAAAATACGGGCACAGCAACCTGCGGGTGATTTAGATTGGTTCCGACGCCAGCTAAAAGCCGGCAGTTAGCCGGGAAGCAATATGTCTGTCCGACCTCAACACCTGCGAGGACCTCGGCGGCACACATACTCGCGTTCCCCCGTACCGGGCTCCACCTCGTCATCTGAACAACTCGGGGGGCGGATGGCCGTAGAAACCAAGCCATGTATTGTACACATAGACCAAGGCCAGCTATCTTGGGGAGGAGGTGCCTTGCATGTGCTTGCAGCCGGTAAGTGATAGCACTGGGCACTACTGGCTATGGGTAAATCCCAGATTCCCGTGTCATATAAGACTCGTCTTGTGTTTTGTCTGTTTTGTGCGACGAATCTGGTACACGAAATTTCCATTTTCGTACCTCGCTCACGTGACATTGCTTACCCGGCTCAGGTCCGGCTCAGGATTGGCTCAGGATTTGCTCAGGCTTGCTCAGCCTAAGAACCATTTCCGGAAGGCCAAGCGAGCCCAGAATTGGTCCCATACATAAAAATAGCTAAATTGGTCCCTGTCTTTCGAAAGCGAATGGTTCCGCCTTTACCTAGCCTTTGTCCTTGACATCTCGCACCTACACCTAACTGCCTACACTCTTACTTCTGTTGTTCAATACCTTGAATTTATTACTATAGCGTTACTTGACAAAACGCGTTCAATTTAGCAAATACTGTTATTAAGCGAGTGTCACGACCCAAGAAACGACCCCATGGTGGGGCGCAAACGATAAGAAGGAACAAGGGGATTGGCATGATAGGCCGCGGGAACAGACCAATCAAAGAGGACCCGAGTACTCCGTGCGCTTGGCACCTCGGGTCCAACGCCCAATGACCCGAAGGATCAACGGCCCGGGGCTTCGGGTCCAGCACTCAACGACCCGAGGGATCAACGGCCCCGAGGGTTCGGGTCCAGGGGAACCTCGATTCCTGTAGAGGGCATGTCTATATATACGCCGGACTGGCCCGGCTTTCTTAGAGTCAGAAGTCTCTCCTTCAGTAGTATCAATAACACTGCTTTGCACCCATCGCATTGAGATATCCTTTGACTATCTACGACCAACCTTCCAATCTGGCCGATCCCCAAAGCCCTAGCACCTAGGGATCACCCCTTCGGTCAACCACCTTGACCCACTCCGACTCAGGTCGTCACAATAGGCCACTTTGAGCCTTGATAACGTTGGCACTGGGCTAGCCACACGCCTCGGCGTTTTGGGTGACCTTGTGACAGCACCAAGAAATAGGTCAGAGACAAAGCTGCAGAATCTAGTAGTATTATAGAATCCAGAAGCTAAAGAAGAAGAACACGATCCTTTGGATCGTGCACGCGAACGAAGAGCTAAGCAGCTGTGAGGCCGTGACGGCACTTGCTATGGCACGTGCCGACCGGCCGATCAATCTATCAATGAACACGGGGAACGGCGCCAAGGTGACGTGCAACCCTAACCCCAAGCCTGCGCCGTGATAGACCTGAGAAATAGTGTCTGTTGGTTCAACTCCCGCCCCCTCCATGTGGCGCGGTCGCCAAAAAGGAAGCTTCTTTCTGGGAGGCCAGGAAATGGTTCATGATGGCCGACATTTGGTACTAGATGTATAGAGAGATCAGCTATGAGCAGCAGTGGTGAGGTTCAAAGTTGTCCCCCATCTGCGACCATGGATACTGGAGGATACATGGGCCGATGCACGATTCCCGGGTGTTAAAGAGAGGCAAAGATGTAATCCACAGTGCGATGATGCTCGGGGTGGCGCTTACACTGTGCGCTCTGCACTCATTGCCCTTTTCGACCATCAACGTTATACGAACCAGGGAACCGACCAAGATAGAGGCCTCCAACCGACCAGAAACCAGGGCCATGACGAGGCCATTGTTGCCTACAAGTACCACTGTATAATTAGCCTCTCACTCCTAGATTTAGGCAACGAGCCCCTAGGTTGCTTTTCCATCCTTGGACAGTGCATTTCTTGAACCGATCCCGCTTGCCCGACCAGCCCTAATCCTCGAATAAAAAGAATACGACAAAAATGCCAAGGAGTAGACGATCGATTGAGGAGCGGCGGGAGATGATAAGAGAGATGGACGAACAATACGAGCGCGATGAACCCAAACGAAGAGCCGAAGCCGCACAACGCGAAGCCGAAATCACCCGACGAGCGAGCCTCCACCCCACCGAACGTCTCGCCGAAGATGGCGTAAAGCTCCGACAGAAAATCGAGTCTAACGATGACATGATTGCCGTGCTAGAGGTGTCGCGCAGCGCTCGGGCAGGTTGCCGTGCCGGTGACTGCTTCTACGCTCCCAGGATTCATATCCAAGATGAATTCCGGATTCGAGTGGAAGGCGTCCGGGGCGAGTTTGACCCGGCGCACTTCCGCACCAAGCACTACTATCACGTTCTGTGCTTCGAGGCGATGATGGATTTGGGTGAGATAATTCCCTCGGGAAAATTTGTCTGCGACGCCGGCGAAACCTGGGGTCTCCTTGTGAGAAAGTGGTTCCAGCATAGGGGCCGGATCAATGAGAAAGTGTTGGTGGAATACATCAAGGAGCGGGAAGAGTGGGACAAGAAGCATTCCGGTGGATTCTCACCGGCTTTGATAAGGGCTCTATTCGCTAATACTGAGCGACGGGGTGCCGATGATGGGACCGAGGGGATAGCATCCAGCTCGGCATCAGTACCGGAGACCACTGTCGCGTCTCGGAAGGAAGACGGGTCGCCCGTTCTCCGAGAATATGAAATCGATGAGGGTTGGGTCAGCTTATTCTTTTTACTGCGACTCCCGGAAATCGGGGCAGGCCGGATACACTTCATGCAGGACCCCCGGCGGCCTTTCATGTTGCAGGCAGTTGACCCGTGGCCAGACGCCTATGAGAGAGTTGAGGCGGAAGAATACGGACCAAAGACGGAAGAAGAGGTGAGCATGGAGATCGAGCGACAGCGAAACCGACAAGATGAAAAGCAAGAGACGATGCGTATGGTTTGGGAGATTTGGCATCGTCCAGCTACAGAGGTCCCAGATTCTTTGGACCCTGACGATGATGATGCAGAAGCGGCTGAGGGTGCTGGCGAAGGTCACAAGAGAAGGCGCAGTCATTCCGATGGAGAAGAGAGTGAGGAGAAGAGACGGAAAATTTAGGCAAGCGGTTTCCAAAATAAAAGGCACTCAGTACCAGCAAATACAACAGGATCCACAGTAATTGTATGTCATTGCAGGTAGCTGAAAGTACCATCAGCCCACTACCAGCCAGTCATTTGACCCTCAGTCGCTAACACATCTGCCATCCGCACTACCATGGAATCCACCATCTGGTTGATCGTCTTTTGATCAATTCGCTTCCAACCCTCAAGAATTAACTGCTTCAGGTCAGAGCCAAGGCGATAATTTGCCCGTACGTACTGTTTGACCGCACGCCAGTAATTCTCAATTGGCGATAAATCCGGGGATCCAGGCGTGTTGAAATAATGTTTGAGGCCGTGTTCCTCTTTCCACACCTTAACGATGTTGCGTCTAGTGGAATTTCCACCACCATACCCAGAATCACCATCTTCCTCCAGGATAAACTTATCACCTCGTGTAAGCCATTGGGCAACCATCCCGTCGAGAATAACATCCCGATACACCTGTAAGCTCATTTTACCATTGGTATTGGTCGGGACCTCGTAAAATTGCATTTCGGACTTAAATCCGTACCCAATTGCTCCCCAGACGTGATATCTTTCTTGTATATCGTGATCATTGTCCTCTTCTGCGTAATGAATGCAATCAGGGCAATATCGTTCCCCAGGCTTCCGAATAATTCGGACCTTCCCTTGCGCCGTCTTGCCGAAATGGACCTCGTCGGACCAGCGAATATCGCGCCAATCTTCAGGACGGGGGCGATAGCAAAGAGCGGTCTGGGCAGCTTTAACCCGTCGTTCAGCGTTGAGCGGGGAGACAAACCCTTTCTCACACGCAATACACTTCCGGTATCCAAGAGTTCCTGTAAAGAATTAGGAAAATAAGGTAAAGATAGGTAGAAAGAAGGGGATCTAACCCATCGCACGCGCAATTGTATGGGAAGAAACACCTGAAATGCCTGCTTCTAATGCCAGACTTGGCCATGTCAAGGCGCGTGCCTGGAAGCCAAACTGCCAAAGAACCTATTCCATTGCCTGTATATTGGTAAAAGATAGCAGTTTTTTTGCGGCCACGAGTCTCGACTGCCAAATGGCGGCGGTCACGATGCTCTGACTCCTCAAAGTCGTGTAGAATTTGCCAGCCCCGGCGTAAAGAAACGCTATTATGGCGAAAAATATCTGATTTGAAGTGCGGGATGTGGTGGTCTTCTAGAAAGCTAGCCGTGCCAATAATCCGGCATTTTTTAGGCGTTGTGTGGTGAAAGTCGCCAATTCCCATGGTTGATAGCAATAGTGGTGGTGGTGGTGGTGGGTGGTCTGATGGAACGTGGTGGAACTGTTAGGGGGGCTGTTAGTACCACTGGCACGTGCCACCTTTTTGGAGTGCCTTTTATTTTGGAAACCGCTTGCACGGTAAGTCAGGTGGGGGGCTTTTGGAACACCCCTGCCTTTGGAACAGCCCTGAGTCGGACCCCGCACCACACCACAAACTGTAATTGCCCACAACTTCGTCAATTAGATAGCTACAATAATATAGTCTTCAGTATCAGAATTGCCTGATTCTTCTCTTTCAGAATTACTAAGGTCCTCCCTGCCAGCCTCTCTCTGTGAGGCACGAACCTCCTCAATTCCAGCGAACTGCGTGTTAGGGTCGACTTGGACCTTCCTTCTCTTTCGGCCTCTTGTGCGTTCCAGGCTTTTTTCTGCAGCCTCTAATTGATGCGCCGTATTGGCCAGTTGGAAAACCATGTTATCAAAGGCTTTTGCGGCCTTATGGATAAAAAGCCGGTCACTGGCGGTCCGTTTCTGACTGGCTAGAAAAACCTGCCCCTGAACCCGGAAATCTTTTGGCTTTTTGGGGGTAAACTACACAGGCCGGCCCTCCGAATTCTCACCTAGAATAGGGTCATAGACCTCTTGAAGGTTTACAGAGACTGTGGAGGTCACCTGACCAACATTGCCATTGGAATTCTTAATAATGAGGCTGTTGCTCAGGGGCTTCCTTAGACTGACTGGCCATAGGCCTGTAGCTTTCCAGCCGGCTCTGATGTTGGATTTGGTCATCCAATAGACCCTGGCTTGATGGTAGCATTCTAGAAAGGCTTGCTTTTCAGCCATAGTGCCTTTGTCAAAGCCAGAAACCACCTCATTATGCCTGGCTCTATACTTGGCCTTCAGGGGGCTGAAAACAGATAAATCTAAGGGCTGGAGAATGTGGGAGGTGTGGGCTAGCAGAAATAATAACTGTACATTATTTGAAAAGGCCAGCCACATGAATTCTTCGGTGGTATGGCTGCTGTGGCCATCCAAAATAAGGAGGTGCTTCTCTGAGGGGGTGGCTGGCTGAGTCTCTGGAAGAAAGATATTACAGAGCTAGGCAACGGCAGTATTATCATCAGACCAGCCATTTTCAGTGGTTTTCCACTTCCAGTTCTTAAATGGCCATAAGTCATGTGGATACCACTGTTGTTGAAGGCTTCCACCCTTAAAATGACAACTGGGTTCAAATACTGACCGTCAGCAGAGATATACTTGATAATTGAGGTCCAGATTCAGTCTCCTTTCTTCTTTTTCTGGAATTTCTTTCTTTCCTTAGAGCCAATGACCAGACTGTTGTCTCCAATGCCAGAAGCAATGCCAGTTTCATCCATATAATACCTATGCTTAGGTGGAATGGCCTCTACACCTGGAAGCTTCAGGTAGTCAAACCAGGGCCAAATAACGGCCTCACAGGCTTGATCAGCATGGCTGGCATGGATTCTATGAGGCCTCTTGGTATAGATAGAGGGGTTTCTGGCTAAAACCCGGCTAGTCCAGTGTTTTCTGAGGTTCTTGTTGTCTCCAAGCATTCTTCTAGCCAGTTTCTGAATTTAGGCATGGGTTGGAGGGTGACTGAGCAACCCCTGGAATAAAATCTATTCTGTCAAACGTTCTTCCATGGCCAGAGAGAGCTTTTGGTTGATAATTTGGGCCTTAGAGGCTGGCTCAGAACCATGAACCTGATTAAAGAGAGAGGTAGGGGGTATGCCATGGTTTTTAGCAGAGCTGCAGAGTAAGCCAGTTTCTGCATACTCCACCGGCGCATTCTGTAAATCTAACGCAGTATATCGCTTTATTGTTTAATTCTAAATTGAGTGTGAAAAATAGGAAAAGGATTGGAGCAGAACTGGTTGAGTTGTTGGTAATTGAAATAGGTGAGTTGGGTGGCGGGTGGTGAGTCCTGGTGACAAATCCTGTTCCAAAGGTGGGGGTGTTCCAAAAGCAGACCTCCTGACTTAAGCCATGACGTTAGAGTTCATAATAGCGTAGCATATGTACGTCGGCAGGTCTTTTTAGCTTTTTACCACCAGAGTATTAATACCGGCCAGTCAGTCAGTCTGCCTCGGACTCTGCACCCTGCCAGTGCGGACGTTCCCAGGTTAACCGTTACCATTTCAGCGCATCCCCATCCCCATCCCCATCCGCAAAAATGGCTACTCTCATGGCGTGGATCAAAAAAGCCTGTCCATGTGGACGCCGAGAAGTCGAAACAGAGGACGAAGCCGACAGCGACGATGAGATCAACGAAGAGAATGCGGCCAACGTTGAGGACATGGCGGAACAAGTCGACAAAGCGGACGTGGCCGGCACAAATGGCGCAGTGGAGGAAACACCCTCCCTGGATGAAATCCAGCGAGCGACGGATGATGTGCTGGTAGCCGACGAGGCAGCCGGTAGGGGCAAGCTACCGCCTCAGCTTTCCATCAGCGCCAGGGGACGAGTCGTCGACACAGGCCAACAAGTTGATGAAGAGGAACATGAACACCACCACCGTTACTCTCGGCAAATGCCCCTCAGCCTGCGGGAACGGGAGAGCGCCGGGATAGACCCCTTAATAGCGGCCCATGTGCACAACGCGAACCACAGCCCCATCAACCGATTGCCCGATGAGCTTGTGCTTCAGGTTCTTCGCTGCCTGGGAGATGATCAGCTTACCATTATCTGCCTCCGGCGTGTGGCAAGGAGGTTTCGGCGGATTATCGACGACCCGGAAATTTGGAAGGTCATACGTGTCGACTACCTTTCCCGGAGAACCGGTCATATTTTCGAGATGGTGGAACGCTTTCCGAAAGACCTGAGGGAAGAACTTTGGCGTCGAATCCAAAAAGATGGAATGTGCGACAAATGCCGCATGCTCCGGCCCGGTGCTCCCGACAGTCCGGACGCTGGCTGGCTTCAGTGCCCTCGCAGGTGCCCAGTCGTATCAAGGTCTCCTCTCGGCCTCCACTGCGATGGCTGCAGCAGCAGCAGCGGCGGCGGCGGCGGCGGCGGCGGCGGCGGCGGCGGCTATGATGCCCATCCGTGCCTAGGCCGCCATGGCGCCGTTCGTCTGTGCGAGCACGTCAAGATTTCGTGGGCCGACATGGAACCCTACCTGTCCGAGTGGTGGCAGCAGCAGCAGCAATATCCCTACGCCAGCCAAGCCTGCCTCGACGGCTTCAGCGTCGAGTGCCGCGACCTCAGCCACGACACACGCTGCAGAGCCGAGGACGCTCCCACCTGGCCCCGAGCCAGCCTCAAGACCAAAACGCATCGGTCGGAGTGGGTGGTGGTCTTGACTTTGGAGTGGAAGCCACATAGCGGTTCCGACGTCTTTTCTGTCACCTCGGAAGGGCGGGTGCCCGCATCGGAAATGAGGACGCTGTTCCAGAGGTATCGACAAGGCGCAGCCGATATCCTTTTCCCCTCGTTCCCTCAACATCCTTTCCCCGAGATGGTATGCTTCCGGGATACCGAGTGTCAGTGCCTGTACTACGAGGCAGGGGGCGACCAAAGGTTGAGCGCTGCCGACCCATCCAAGCCAACACAAGGAACCTTGTTTTGGAGCAAGCCTGGGGACGTTAACATTAGTCATAATCACGTCTACGGCAGACTTCACGGATCGTATGAGACTTGCGAGATTGTAGTTATCTGGGGACATTGTGATAGTATCACGAGTGGCCCCAATTGTCTAGTCACCCAGTACAGTCGGCGTATTACGGTCTGTACGAGGGCGAACGGTTGCAGCGTCGTAGCGGTCACTCCCGCACACGACTGGTATCACGCCGTGGACCCCGACTTATCCCCATCGCAAAGGTCGCCGAATATACCGTGCAGAGACAAGAGCTGCATCAACTATTATCGAAGTCCGACATCTTTTGCTTGCCGAGCTTGCCCATTTCTGGATCTATATTAGTCTGAAGTAGAACTAGTGGCAGCACTCGTACGAATACGCAAATACAATGCACATGCCTTCTATCTCGTCAAACGAAGCCTCAAAAATACCACACTCCTTGTATTTACATTGAGAGCTGATCTCGACCCTTGACGCTCATCCATCATTCTTACCAGACGTAGAGACCGCCTGCTTCTTTGCCATGGTAACGGCATCCTCCTCTAACTTCTTCGTACGATCCTCGATATCATCGAGACGCTCTAGCATCTCTTGTTGGGCTCGACGTACCTGGTCGCCGGCGGCCTCCCGTAAACGACTAAGCTCGGCTCTAGCCTTCTCGAGGTCGGCTTCAGCTTTTTGGAGAGAGAACGCTTTGGCCTCAAGTTCGGCGACGACCAGAGATTTGTCGGCTTCAATCGCTTTGCGGCTCGCTACAGCGTCGTCTCGTTTGATGATGGCGCCTTCAAGTTCGGCGGCGACCAGAGATTTGGCGGCTTTAATCGCTTCGTAGTTCGCGATGGCGTAGTCTCGTTCCCGCCTAGCCTGGGCAATTGTTTCTGCCGTAAAGACGCTTTCGAGACCGGCAATGGCTTGTAGCATGGTCTGGTGACGCACCGTCATGTGTTGGTCTCGGAAGCGGTTGATAAACTTATCTATGCCTTGGAGTGACGTGCCCTCGGCCTCGCGAACCATTGCATCCCAGAGATTGACCAGAAAGGGCGCAAACATCCACACCAACGCGAGGACAAGTGTGCATTGAAGCCATTTGGTGGGGAACGGAGGCCGGACGTTGTCCTCGATCTTGTGTAAAACATCGGTGACGTTGTTCAGGAACTGCTTGACACCACCAATCTGGCCAGCTCCAGCGGGCTTGCTTGCCATTCCCAGCAGGGTAGCAAGCAGCATTATGATCACTGTGATGATCATCTTTAGGAGCGTCATTGTGCTGTGCTGTGCCTAGTATCAGTTCATGTACTTGGATCTCTGCCAAACCACGACATACCTGGATGGTGGCAATGGAGTTCTCTTTGGTTTTGACGTGTCGGAGCTGTGGACGCAAAGACGTTGATCGACTTTTAACGAGAAAAGAAGTGAGAAGGTAACTGTCAAGGAGCAATCTCTTGCAGGCGATCGCGGCGAATCACCGCGGAAGGAGCTGAGGGACAGGTGATTGTTTCCAACCACAGTACGGAGCCTTGTGGGACCTCGAGGGGGCCCCGGGGCCGCCTCGGGCGTGCAAAGCTTTCAGTTTTTTAAAGGAAGGTACTGAGTTCTTCAAGGCAGGAGGGGCAGATTTTGGGAGGGAAGGGGCCGTTGAGGTACCTGATGAAGGGGGCGGGCGTATTATTCGCACTGTTGCAATTGTACGCGTGGTTATTGTTGTTGCTGCTGAATAGATCGAATAGACTCCCCCCCCCCCCCATATCTTCTTGCCCTCCCGCCGGGGAATGCGCTTCCTTCTTCCACAACAGTACCACACGACCGTGTTACCGAGGACTCGCAGCTCCACATCGGCCATTTGAACACGGACCTGCCGAGCAAGAAAGGCAATGTGTCCGCCGTGCGCAAGGCAGGCGCTAGAGCATTCATCAAGCCGAACGTCACCTGGGACGGTTATGGCGTGCTCTACAACCTGGTGGACAAGAATGGCGCCGGCGTGCCTACCTCGAGCGTGGTTTTCGACGATGCGGTCACCCCGCAGCAAGCCAGGGTCTCGGTTTCGGCTCAGTGGGACAGGAATGAGTCCAACCGCATCGGAGCTTGGAACATCGACCTTGTCGTCTTCTGGGCGCGTCACCGTCTGGTTGATTCGGTCGAAGCCGGCGAGTGCAGGGATGGTACCACTGCGTCCCAGAGAGCGAACGACAGAGTCAAACCGGCCCTCCGCGCGCGCATTGCGGAGCACCACGACCAACTGGTACAGCTGCGCCAGATCTCGACTATCATCCAGAAGATGCAGAAGATTGTCGACGACATGACCGCGATGGCGGCCTCGGGCAAGACCAGAGTGACACTCCACTCACTCAAGCGTGCTATCTAAGGAAATATCAGTAAGGCGGTCGAGTGATAGGATGGATGTAATGTCAGCTGCTAACAGGACATCATAGGCGGCACGATGTGGGAGGACGGTGGAGGACATGGATGGGGGGATCACCTGGTGAACCAGCTGGCACATCAGCAGTTGAGGCTTTATGCATCCATCGGCAGTTATGGTAGTCATGTCTTCACTTGACCCAAGCAACCTTAATCGTTACTATGTACGTGCTTCGTACCCCAAGGTACCACTGCTGTTTGTTTGATTTGTTACCATCGATTGCCTTTGTTTCCCACTGCTCCGTCAGTTATCGCCTTCCCAGTTTCTCGAGAAACTGGGTCCAAATGTGACGGATCGGAAAATACAACTCCTGCACCACCCACCACATCCTGCTCCACCAGGGGATGCTGAACAGCGTTGTAAGCGCTGGGCCCAGAATATACCAGTATATGCCCTGTATATGCCCTGTATACGCCCTGGGATAGGACATGACGTCCTAGCTCGGAATTTGGGATGATACATGATATAATAGCCGAGAATATTCTAGTATATGATGTGAGCTCTCGGAATATACCAGCATGTGATGTGACATCCCAGAATATACTAGTATATGCCTGGGATGGTACATAGTATCTCTATAGTAAGTACTGTCCCAGTTTTGGAGCCAGGATACTCTATACCATGTTATAGATTAAACTAGGATGGCATATACCATCCCACGTCATGTACTAGTATACGACAAACGGTCCCAAATTTAGGCTATACTCTGCTCGCCAGAATTTGGGCTAGCTCAGGGAAGAATCAGGGAAAGCTCAGGACAAATCAGCCACAGTTCACCCCAGCTCAGGACTACAAACGAAAAAGGAAATTTCGTGTGCCCAGATTCGTCGCAGACAACCAGGCTGTTTTCTCTGTCTCCCACCCTCAACCCGAGCGGCCAGCCTCTGTCTGAGTTTCCCGTGATCCCCTCCTGATCAACGACTGGCAAGATGCATTGGAAGTCGGTTACTGCGCTGGCGCTGGCGGCGCCCGCCTCGGCCCTGCTGCGGTTTGGCTGCTCGCAGCTCGTCGTTGTGCGCATAGATCCCCTGGTCAACCCCGGCATCGCGCCGTCGCCGCATCTCCATCAAATCATCGGCGGTGTAAGTTGACTCGGAGAACTTCAAGTTGCGCAGGAGAAAGACGGCTCACTGGGTACAGAATGCCTTCAACATCACAATGGACCCAAGCAAGGACATCGCCCAGGAAGCAACCTGCACGACGTGCCAGTTCTCCGAGGACTTCAGCAACTACTGGACGGCGGTCCTGTTCTTCAAGGCGCCGAACGGCACCTACCACCGCGTCCCGCAGATTCCCAACCTCGGGTTCGAGGGCTCCCAGGGCGGGATGACGGTCTACTATATGCAGGACGGCCTGGCCAACTACCAGCAGGCGTCCAAGGTGACAGCCTTCAAGCCGGGCTTCCGGCAGCTGATCGGCGAGGCTTCGTTCCGCAGCAAGGCGCAGTCGCGGCGGTTCCGACAGATCACCTTCACGTGCCTCGAGACCCCGGCCACCCGCTTCCCCGAGACCATGGACTTCCCGGCCAAGCCGTGCGCGGCAGGCATCATGGCCAACGTGCGCTTCCCGACCTGCTGGGACGGCAAGAACCTCGACTCGCCCGACCACATGAGCCACATGTCCTACCCCGAGTCGGGCACCTTTGAGAGCGGCGGGCCGTGCCCGGCCTCGCACCCCGTGCGCGTGCCGCAGCTCATGTACGAGACCATCTGGGACACGAGCAGCTTCAACGACAAGGCCCTGTGGCCCGAAAGCGGCCAGCCCTTTGTGTGGTCCATGGACGACAAGACGGGCTTCGGGTCCCACGGCGACTACGTGTTTGGATGTTCGTCGGAATCCAGTCTGCGTCTGCTGAGCTCGCTTTGCTAACAATCTCTACAGGGAAGGACGATTCGCTCCAGAGGGCCATGGACTCGCCCTGCTATGTCAACTGCCCGACCCTCAAGACCCAAAGCATATCAGCCATGAACAAGTGCAGCAAGTCCATCCCGTGGGACGAGAAGATTGACGGATGTATGTTCACCACCACCCCCCGTGATTTCCTTTTGAATTGTAGCTAACAATCTGATGCAGGGCTGGAAGCGATCCCGGGTCTCCCCGATTCCACCAAAAAGGCTTAGACGACACAATGCTCACTACCAAGGTAAATAGATTGACAAAACTGTCAAGCTCGAGAAAATAGAATGAAATATACCAAAAAGACTATGACCAATGACAATGGTCTTTTCGAATCCTTCTTTGCGCCCGGCCAGGTGCTTGTAAATCGCTGAGAAGGGGGTAGGTAGTAAACGCTTGGGTACGACCCTCTGTAGTTATAGTTCAACAACCGCATATGCCGGGAGTTAGGAAATAAGCCAAAACATAGCCCCACGGGCGGCACAGCGAGAAATGTCTGCCTATCCCATATTGGCACTCGCTAAACATAATAAATGATAGCATTAAGGATGGCCAATCCGAGGCGGAGGAACCCCCCCCCCCCTCAATACTCTACCGGGAGCGAAGTATTGCAAGCCCGAGCATGAATGTTGGACATCACCACTGCTGGCATGCAGTGAGACTTGAGATGCCCCAGCCAGTGCTCCCCGGACATAGAAGTATCAAGTACGGTCAAAATATCCTCGTATTCTAGATTTATCGTTGCTGTCGTCGGCCCTTTTGTACTCCCCGTGCTCCAAGATTTGGGCCATTCAAAGAAAGGCTGACATCTACGTGCACCTAGTAGTTATCATCTGAAGATGCATACTCTCATTCCATTACTTACCAGCTCCTTCATGCAGCTGGCCGGATCTCTCGCAGTTGACAATATCCACCCACAAACCGGTCCAGCGCCGTATCCAGACTGTGACTTAGGAGAAAGCGGGCTCCAGATTCTTGGAGACTCGTCAGGTATGGCTAGACACCTCAATATTTTGTCGCCAGCTAGGTATTCTAACTTTCCGTGTCAACTGGTTGTGTTGTCTACATGCTAGTATTTTCTGGAAGCTGATTTACTCACAGTCCATGGTCGTGGTTTGTATCCCGCCACATCATTAGGTAGGTAGGTAGTTTCTCTTCATCAAGGGCGTGGAATGGGTGTCTTGTATCAAGATAAGGCGCTGGTAGTATATGGGGGTAGTATTTAACTGCCAACTTCCTCAAGTAGCGATGGAATAGATTGAGTAATATCTGACAATTAATTGTGATATTAAGTGGATTAGCTTCAGGCTCCCTAGCGAATTGTTTTTCTGGCTCAGCCCTGGTCACCACTCACATGAACTTTATTCGCTGGTAATGGTCGACTAGTGTCTCAAAAAGGTGCTCTATAACATTGGCTATACCCGCCGACGCAACGACTCTCAGGCCACGATGTTTATGCCTTTAGAGAATAACTACGCACCTTGTTGCCGTCATCGCACCGCTTGCTGGCGCCATTCCTGTCGACGATAATCGACGTGATGGAGATTCGGCTGATAATCAGGGGGCGAGCAGTTGCGATGGCAAATTTCCAGCAAAAGACAAAAGATACAGGTCCTCGAATATATCTACAACTTCTACCCATACCAATCCTGACTGGACCACAAGTGAAGTTTACTCAAAAAGGCAGGTCGATTGTGTGCCAGCTCATCCTTTCTTGTTCCGTCAACTACCAGTACTTTGCGCTGGACCTCGGTAGGACTACGAGCAAAGATGGCTGGAATTCGGTGGTCTGGTCACAGTTACGGGAGCGGCAGAGAGTGGCGCGGCACGGCACCGGCTCGTGGAAGCCGGCCGACGGTAAATGAAAGCAGCCTGGAGTGCACCAAGCACAATTTACCACACGTCAGTGCTCGGAAACAAGAGGCAGCCACGTCTAGTGTAAATTAACGACGAGCCCCTCAGCTCGTGTCGCACCACATGGGACGACAAATTCGGTATCCAGTTTAAGAAGGACATGGACGGCTCATGAGGAGGTACATGAGCAGCTTGAAGTTCAATCTCAGGGAGGTGGACTCGACAGCTCCTTCCTGGACCTAGTCGCCTGTGTCGCCAAAATGCATTGCGCTTTCCTCCTCGACTTTTTAGCTCTGGCTGCCTTCTTTGGCGGGCCTGCTGGCGGCTTGCCTGCTGGTCCTGATCTCCCACCAATCCCTGCGAGCAAAGATTTGCCAGACTGTGGCAAAAAGTCGGAGAGCGTCAGTTTCACCTGGACTATCGAGAGTTTCACCTTGCACACCTTGTCTTTGACCGGCCAACAACAAACCACGAGTGTTGATGTCAAGTTTTCGCTACTCAACCCCGCCGATGGCTCTCGTGCTATTTGTGGAGCAAAAGGCACCAATACCAGCTGCAAAGCCCACGAGAGCCAGAGCGCAGACGACGCCCCGAGCTTCACCTTCAACCAAGAAACGGGAGAATTGCTGGTGGCCCAAAACTGGATCTGCAGCAATACCGTAGGAAAGTGTGTATTCCTGCTCTTTTTACTGCATCCACCAGGTAGCTAATGTGGCGCCCAGGCCCAATCACTATCAGGGCAAGGGCAGACTCAATGTTCTACCAGCAAACCTCGTTTGCATAAACACAACGAATAATTGGACCTCAAGCGATTCAAATACTAGTTACTCGGAGATTGATACCAAGTGCGAACTACCAGCAAGCCACAACATTACACTGATCCCATATTTGCTAAAGGGCTGGGCGTATGTGAAAGGCCCCAACCGTTAGAGCTTTCTCTGCTGACAGGCTGTTATCTAGAGAAAGGCCGGGCCACCGGCCAGGCGAGGTAATCTGGGTGTGGTATACAATTCCATCGCACCCATGAGTTCCCAGGGCAGGCATTGAATTGTTGCCCGAATTCCTTTTGACTAGCGAGACTACTATTCAAGCTTCTAGGTGTCTAGAAGGGGGCACTAGAAACTGTTTGCATTTGATCGAACGGTCAGGCTAGCGGGGCCGATTAGGCGATGACGAAGTTGCAGTTTGAGGTTCACCTAGCATACTTCCCAGCATCTCATAGAAAGCCTTGAACAGTCAAGAAGCGCGGTATCGGGGAATGTTAGCGTGAAGCGATTGGCCACACTTTTCACATGCACGACTACTAACATAACTGGCGCAAACCTTTCATATCATCAACGTCATAGTCTGATAATAGAATTTGGCTCCTGTTGATCAAGTAACACCTTTGGCAGAGACTGGATTGATATCCGGGTTTTCTTATTAATAAACCGACCAAACAGAAAAGAAGGGCAGGATCTCTTTCAGTTTGCATCAACACCCATCGCCTTACTTCCTCCACGCCAACAACAACCATCATGTCCCCATCCAACAACTCCAAACCCCTCCGCCAGCTAGCCGCTGAAAAGCTCCACGGAAAAGGCGCCAACCCCAGCCAGCTGGGCGACCCCATCTCTCTCAAGGCCGAGACAAGCGACA
Source organism: Lasiosphaeria hispida (assembly GCA_033439745.1). NCBI lineage: Eukaryota > Fungi > Ascomycota > Sordariomycetes > Sordariales > Lasiosphaeriaceae > Lasiosphaeria > Lasiosphaeria hispida. The sequence continues at coordinate 2,647,199 of JAUIQD010000002.1, read as the reverse complement.
CCAACGTACCGGGAACCAACAACTCGGACATGCCAACGGCTACCCGGACCCCACCAGAATCCTCGGGGGGTTCGCAGGAGGAGAAGAAACTGCGAGCCGGCCATCATGTGCGCGGTATGATGACAGACGAGATCAAGGACGGGAAGGCGTCGAGCCCGAGCAAGAGCTTGGAGGGTGATGCGACGAGCTTGAAGGCTGAAAATGTAAACAATGATCCGGCCGATCATGAAAACGGAGTGGGCAAGGGTTCGAAGCTTTGATTGTTGTTTTACTGGTTGACGAGAGAGGGGGGGGGGGAAGGGGTAAGGGTGGTGGGCGGCGGCAGGGCGGGGGCCGAGGGACTCCACACGGCGGAACGAGACGGAGCCGAGGGAAGGAGTGGCAGAAGAGCTAGACTCGCCGGAGGACTGGTGCAGGCGGAGGTTGGCGGGCGGCGGGGCGGAGAGTGGGAGGAGAGGGACCACGGGGCCGAAGAGAGGGCCGGAAAAGGGGTTGAAGAGGGGCCCGAGGAGGAGCTGGCCGCGAGCACGCAGAACCAGGACCGGGGGGCCGGTGTCAGCCTGCTTTCCCTGTAAAATCATCTGGTTAGACTAATATATCTCTAGGGGCTGTATAAACATGTGCCTGTGACTTAAAAACTTGCACGAGGACCGGAGTTTAGTGGCTGCAAGGCCATATAAGCAGAGCCCAAACAGCCAGAATTGGCATGGATGTCGCCTATATAGCTGCCAACTCACCCACAAAAAGGGTGCTGTTGAGCCACAGAGATGGCTTTCGGTATGCGCCAAAGGTAGACCCACCCTCCTAGACTCACAATAATACCGACAGGCTCACTAACACTGCTCGTGGAGAGTTCCAGACCCTGTGATTCTACCTATCTTAGGCAACAAGTCCGATCCCAGCCACCTCAATGTCCCTGTTGATAGTAGCAGTGCAAGTCTTTTTGACACGGCCTATGTACATCACTGCCTTGGGGATCAAATGTTGTTGTGAGGAATACTACGACTTCTTCATCAAGTCAACGCTCTGGCTAGTTGGCGGCAGCAAGCATGGGTTTGGGCAGTGGATGGCATCTCAGATGGCTGGTATCACGCGAGCAAGAGTGGGTCTCCAGTTCCCAGCTTTCCATTCAGTTTCTTCCAGATCTACTCAGACACCCCTCTCAGGGGTATCTACGTGATGGGCCATGTTACCCTCTCCAGGCTGCCGATGCTTGTCTTTGGTACCATCAGTCTTCTGCTGTACCTCCTAGACCCGCCGCTTGAACTGCTCTGGCCAAGGAAGAAGAAGGCGTCCGTCACTGGAGGGAAAAGGCGATGATTGTTGGTCAGGTCTCATTTTCGTGTATTCGAGGATCCGTTTGCTCTCTCGGACTGGAATTCAATTTCAACATCATCATTCATCCCTACATCCTTGCCCTCATAAGCCACTGTGGCCCGTACCCTCCCATAAAACAGCAACTTGCATCTTCAACCCCACTTCGACCTTGCACCTTCAGAGACACCACAGCCACCGTCTCTCAAACTCACCATTTCAGCCGAGCGCTTGCCATTCGATCTCCTTTCCCACGTGTGTCTGAGTATGTTTCTCGCACAGACTGTAGGCAGCGTCAGCCGCGGAGTTGGGTGCGGGAACATCTATCGTGATTTACGTTCCCATGGCTGTTGCCGCAGACGTCGACGTTTGCGTTTGCGTTGGTGTGGACGCAGACGGCCGAGCAGCGTTGCTCGGAGCCGGCCTTCTGCTGTTGGGCCGCAGCCCGGGGTTCTTGTGGATGGTTCCAGACCCGGTACCAGGAAAGGTTTGCATGCGTTGAAATGAACGCCGTAGCACTTGGTCGTCTGGTGGTGCGGAGTCAGCGAATCCCTCTTGTGGGCGCGGGAGCGGGAGAGTCTCGGATCTGGTCGGAGGGGCCGTTGAAGTCTGAACTGCGAGAAATCTATTCAGATGATTTCCCTCCTGCATCCGCGAGAGTGCCGCCTCCCAGGGGTCACTACTAGCACCCGAAGCTGACAAGGCATTCTCCAAGCCGTCATCATATTGACTGTCATCGTCATCCGACCAGTCGTATTCCTTTCGACTGGCATCACTATCGTCATTATCATGATCCGAATCAGAGTCGAAGTCCTGTCTTGTTGACACAAGGGGGGATGATGGAACTTCCGCCTGGGGTGTGATAGCGGGCCGATGGTCGGAGTCTTCGTTGATGTTATTGACGCCGAGGTGAGCCACAGGGCCCAGCTTCCTGTCCGAAAACTTTTGAACCATGTCTCTGGCCTTAGTGCAGCCATGCCTCAGAAGCAAGGCGGCGAACTCATCTTGAAGTCGGATCCATGTCTCGCTGTCGACATGGCTGTATATGAAATTGGACACTTTCTCCCATATATCCATTCCTTCGTTATCGCAGCCGTTCAAAAAGTGCGCCAAAGCATGTTCTTGCGACTTGTAGAAGATCTCTTCAGGCTTGGGATTCATTGTGGATGGTCTGGGTAGGTAGATGGTGTTGGCGCTGTTGACCTCAAGTTCATGGCGTTGCGCAATTGCGTTTCTCGGAAATGTCGGACTGGGTGTGATTCGGGCATGCCTCCACATAAATCTTCTGCATGTGCCTTGTGCCCGACTGCTGAAATGGTCGGGTTGTGCGAAGTGCCAAGGGCAAATCAACACTTTTAAAACCAACTTGCGCGGGGTCTGGGAGGTTGGGAGGGTGTCCGTAGCAGAACATACCGTGTTGTACACTCACTCTCCTCGCCAATGAAAAGGTGGGTTCGGTCAACATTACCACGAGAGCGGCATAACAGTGGCGTTCTGAAGAGAATGTGCTCGTTGCTCATCATTGGAGCCAGAGCCAGCCCTCAGTGCCGTGGCCCAGTCTGGTACAAGCCGTTCCCTCACGGACCCATCCGACTTGACAGTATCATCGTCACTTCCAAGTTTGTTTTCGAGTCCATGAAAAGCCAAGTACCCTATGAGCTCCAATTCTCGTCGATTTTGAGGGTGAGCTCAAAAATGCTTTTGCAGTGAGGGGCAGAAGCACCTCAGCTGAGGCAGTCGTCTTTATTCTTCGCCTGCGTCGCATTGAGCTTCGGCTCATGTGTGGAGACAGAAGGACTAGGTAAGATAGCTACAAAACCTTGAAACCACTCGCTCAGCAAGGAGGAAAGTAGAGTCGAAACCCGCGTGGAATTTGATATTGATGAAGTAGATGAGGATGATGTTATGGGGGGTTGCGCTTGGTGTTAATGAGACAGCGAGGTGGTTGACAGGGCGGCGGAGAATCATCCCGGTGAGGAAGAGCTTGAGAGCGGCGGAGAGGCATCATGTTCATTTTTTGAGGCTGAATCTTGTGATCATTGATGAGGGTCATCATCGTACTTGCTGAGATTAGGAGACTAAGCACCCCGTGGGTAGGCCCGCTGCGTGATGCACTCGGAAGCTCCTTCCCATTTTTATTGATCCTCATCTCGGAAAACTAATGCAAGCAATTTTCTTGCCACGTGGGAGCTTCTTCCACTCTGTCCTCCAAAAGCAAACCCCAAGAACAACAATAAGATTCTTCAGCCATACATCGTTCAGCGCATCCCGCTCAAACTGAGTCATCTATTCACTGCTCTACCCCAGCCGAAATTTCCTCGTCAGCTGCTTCAGTTCCTTAGCGCACATCGCGTCGCCGTCCATCACGCCGTGCACATAAGCCTCACCGACGACTTCGCACAGAAACTCCTCCCTTGGCTGCTTTGCGATCCGCAACACGACGGGCACTGAACAACCAAAGAAAATGCAGACGATCCCCCCTACCTCACATTCTGCCGGACCCAGGCCGTAGAAAGGCCTTATGATGGTATCTGGTTTAGGTGCTGGCTCATAAGCGGTCGGCTCATAAACGGGGGCCTTTCCCTCCTCTGGAATCGGGACTGCATTTTGGGGAGGATCTTGTTTTCCTGAACTAATCTCGGACTTGGAAGGGGGTCGGTTTTCTGGGACAATCTCCATGATGCGGCGGTTCCACACCACAGACTCAACCCGATCGAAGTACTTGGACGTGAGTTCCGAAATCTTCCTGTCCGACCGGGTCATGGGGTGTATGTTTCCGGCGCTGTCCGAGACGCGGCCGTTGACGAGACCATGGAGGCATGCCCGCTTGTACCACTGCGGCGGCCGCCCGCCCTGGGGCGTACGATCGGCGACGAGAAGCCGCCAGAGGGTATCGGGCACCCAGTTTTCGGTATTATTACCTTTTTCCCACCCCAGCTTGGACACCCACTCGCCGGGGACAATGCCGCCCCTCATGACCTCTGACTGTGCTGCGATCCGCCCGAGGACGATGCCTTCGACGACGAGGATGCCGCTGAGACGGTGAGGGCCGCCAGCCCACGCCGAAGTCGGGGCCTTGGCTTGCTGGTTGCCCGCCAGTGTGCTTGTGGGGCGACCGCTAACGAGATTACCAACCTTTGCACCACTCATCACCCCAGAAGGCAGGCCCAGGGCTCCTATACCACTGTTACGTCTTGGCCCGGGCGAATTCCCAGCCGGAACTGGGACACTGTGCCCGGGCATGCTCTCGGGTGACGGTGGTGGTGGTCCAACCACCTCCCCCTCTGGGTTTCGCTCTTCACTGTCTCCTGGGAAGGCACCTGGGAAGGCACCTGGGAAGGCACCTGGGACGCTAGTAACACTGCGACCTTCGGTTCCTTCTCCAAGGCCAGCATTGTTTTTGTAGAAGTTGCCAGCGTCCTCTGCCACGGCCTCGTCCGGTACTGTGCTGGGTTCATTGTCCTCGACGGATGGACCCGCGATGATTCCGTCGTCGCCCGGACTCTCCTGGGACGAAACACTCTTCATCGACTTCACCTTTGTCTCTTTCACCTCGTCGGGGGTAAGAGCGGGGTCAAGCATGACCTTGAACCTTGCTTCCCTAGCCCCTGAGGCCGAGTATCGCCCCCTTTGATCGTGTGGCAGGTAGGCGACGAAATTCTCCCCGTTTTGCCTCCCTTGAGCAGCTCCAGATACTCCATAAGACGCTTTGGCCAAACTTGAGATCCAAGACGGCATGAGATCACCGCCTTCTTCCTTTGACAAGGCTGGTGCCCAGTGTCTGCAGATGATGTCGAATGACCTGGACCGATAAATCGACCGAGTGACGAAGGCAATGAAGAGGTCCCTTGGGCTGGAGTCGTAGTTTGGCAAAAGACTGATCGGTTGATCGTCCACCTCTACCAGTGTACGCTCAGCAAGGCGCTCCAACTTCTTTATCTGCAGAATGTACTGGTTGACAGTAACCTCGAGACTCTTGTAGTGCGCGTCTTTTGCCTCCAATTCTTCGACTCGCATTTCTCTGATCTTCTGGTTCAACTTTCGCACCTCATTCCCCGCCCGTTTGGTCACGGCATCCAGTTTTGCGGTTCTCATGCCCTCCAAGGTATGAAAATCTGCCTGAACCTTCACTTGCTCATCCTTTAACGCGTCACGTTCGGCCTTTGCCTTTTCCTTCCATTCCTGAAGCATTTCCAACTCATGCTTTATACGAGATAGTTTCTCGTCCCTGACCTTTTCGAGTTGCTTGCGATGAAGCTTCTGCCAGTCCTCATTGTTCGACGGGATGTCCTTGGCAAGAGAGAGGATGGAGAAGATTGTGTCACGTGGAAATGTAGCTTGGAAGTTGAGGAGTGTCGAAACCAGCATCTCGATATCCAAGAGGCGGCCATGGATGGCCCCTTTATCTTCGTTGTAGTCTGACTTGCGGCATATGTTGCTTAGCGTTTGAATGAGAATGCTGGCGCTGGTGACCTCGACGTCGTCAAAGATCTCGTCCCTGAAATTGCTCCTGATCAGGTCAATCTTCTCCATGAGCAGAGATACCGCGTCGGCGAAGTCATCCCAGTGCACCTTGTGATCGCCGCAGTGAACGGTGGCGTTTCGGGAGAGCGCAATCTCTTGAATGATCCACCGACGGCTGAACCAGTTCGATTTCATAATGGATATGAGCTGAGTCCACTGCTTGATCTTCTCGGGGTCACAGGCCATTGCTATTTGCGGGTGTTAGTTAGCTATCGAGGTAGGTCTACTCGATGCAGGGTGGACTGTGTGGAGCGAACGTACCGTCAAAGCTTTTGTAGTTCATGATCTCCGTCACCAGATCGAATGCACTTTTCGCGCCGCCAGTATCATCTTCTCCGAGCCAGACACATACGTTGGAGGCAAAGTTGTAGATTTCTGCCATCCTTGCGAGCTGACCCGCCTTCTCGGCTTTACCGTGCTCGCTCTGGTCGATGCAGATGGCGTCCACCCAAATATAAACATCGTGGTATTTGCTCCGAAGCCTTCTCAGTGCCTCGTACAGATTCTTTCGGATTTTGAAGTCTGTGTGTGTGATGGCGCCGACTGCTGTCTTCCACATCTTGAGCGTGGTCCATTGATTCACCGGCTGGTTAGGGATGTTGGCCGAATCATCTTGGCCTGTGTTTTCGCCCTTGTTTTCGTGATTGGGAGTGCTTTCGCTTCCGGGGGTCGTTGCGTTGAGGTCCCGAATTTGAATCTCGTGCGTTGCCTTGCTGGTTCCCCAGCAATAGGACAAAGCTTCGTAGCGGCCGTAGACTTGATCATCAAGTTTGCGTTTGAAGAGATCGGCCTTCAGAGGCTCGTCAGCATGCTTGTTAGGGTAGAGGCGAAGTATTCGAATTTCAGCGGCGGGATCAATCTTGGAATAGGTGAAGGCCCAATTAGGGTCCCGCTCTATAGTCGTGGATATGGCTCCCAGCCTTGTGCCAACCGCCCTTCGCAGTTGATCTTTTGCGCCAGAGCGGTGGGCGTCTGCCCGTCGGGCACGGAGAGTTGGTTCAGGCAGAAGCTCTTCCAAAATCTTGTGCTCCTGGGTGCCTTTGCCATAGATCACCGCATAACCGGAATTTGTCGCCGCGGTCCGGCTGGTCCGGCTGGTCTCGTTGGTCCCGTTGGTCCCGTTGGTCCCGTTGGTCCCGTTGGCTCCCTTCGCCTCCGGGTCTCCCCTGGTCTTGGTTCCATTTCGAGTCATTTTGAACCTTGGAGATACGCCGAGGCTAAAGCGTTGGGTTTTGGTATCTCGATCCTCTCCGAGGTTTAAAACAGGTGGCGACGGGGCTCCACGGTATGCTACCAAGGCCATACCAAGCTCGGCTATATGGGGTCAAGGCACTGAGCCTACGCTTGTCGATGTGTGCGTTCGGCATCGCTGATCGCGCGGGCCGAATTCAGGCCAACCACAACATCGGGCTCGAGCAAAATCTCAGGATAGGAGGGCTATAGGACGGACCCCCATCTTCTCGGACGAGTCAGGGAAAAGGTTACGGTGTTGAAGTGCAGGCGAGACATGAGGCTTCGTGTCAGCGACAAATGATTCGATGTCATGCTGAAAATGTCTGAACCCCGCATCATGCAGTGAACGGATTTCTCTACCGTCATGTCAGAAGGAAGCTATTCGCTCCATATTTGCCCCACGGCCGCGATAACCGCCGAGGGAGACCAAGCTGTGCAACCTCCGCCCAGATAAGACGCAAGACTCCGACAAACCAGCATGTCGCTGCCGTCGGGCACAATTATTCACTAAATTCACGCCTGGCAGCTGTACTGTTGCGTTGCGACGTGAATGCCCCGGATTGGCGGGGTGGACGCCAAAGGCAGTAGCCAATCGATGTATTCGACATCCATAATGAGGCTCAACCGACAGCTGCTGTCCAACGTGGCAGACATTGTCGTGAGGAGTTCGCCCGGCCCGAGTTCAGGTGTCTCGAGAAGTGGCATCGTGATGATAGCCCATGAGCCGGGTTGCATGGGCCCGCGCGCGTGGCGGAGGCGTTGTCAGAAGGGTAGGAGAGTGATGGTATTGAGGCAGGTAGCTAGCTCTGTTGGCAGGTGCCTACAGTCGGCCCGCCATTAGCTCCCACTACCAGGGCCAGTCCCCACTGCATGCCCTGTGCGGGAGCTAGCCAGCCCGCCCATCTGCCAGGATCTGCAGATCCTGGCCTTCCCTTTTCCCCTCCATAGCGCAATACAGTTTTGCCACATCTTCGTGTTAGGTGTGACGCCCAACAAGCTCTGATTGGTCGATTGATCCTAGAGAATTGTCGTTCGGGGGGAAGTGACAGAGCAGAGGTCTGGATGCCGAGACTCTAAGCAAGATTACCAAACTGGAAGCGGTAGCGCGTCGTCGAGATTGGAAGATCTATTGACATGGCGTGGTCCCCGCTGCCATAGTCCTAGCGAGGTGCCCAAGGAGCGGTGGTCACGGCCGACTGTTCTGACTCGGCTCCGCGATTCCACACCCCAACCAGGCTAGGAGTTTGGTGTCTTGGAAATCTGGGACTCCGGGGGCTTGAGCGTGGCGACTTGTCGTGAGACCACCACGCGACAAGGACTTGAGAGGATTTTATCATAGAGATTGGAGCTTCCTGTAACCCGACTTCTTTGACCTTCAGCCAAGCTATGAAAAGATCATGAGCAAGCCAGGATCCTAGATAGGTTTTGAGGACTGGGAATGGGTTGAACAGACATGGTATAAAAATGTGAGTTGATAAGCCCCCTTGACAATGTTTCAAACCTTTTGTTACTTGTAGTGTTGCAATGTATAACCGGAGCTAGAATTCTTTGTTCTTTGGTTGCTTGAAGGAATGGGTTGAACTAGGTGGTGGTTTTGGTACTTTTTCGTCAAGTCGCATGCCATTCTTCTATCTTTGATCGAAAGGGCCTCCCTTTATACGGGAGTCCTTCGCGCCAAAACCTCGCCGACTAAATTAAGAGAAATGAAAGAAAAAAAGCAAGACAGAAAGAGCGAAAATCTTCTCAGGGGTACAACCCCTCCAAGACAACCACGCCCCAAGTCAATATATGATGTGTGACACTGTTTGTATGGCAGATCTAGTCTGTGGCGATGTTTTACTTTATATGGCAACTTCGATGTGTGACGATGTTGACAGGAAAAAGGGGCCCGGCGCATGGCAGAATCCTTGGTCGGTGGGGGTCATGGAATCTTTTCTCGAACATATCCTAACCCTGCATGACCTGGTGCCCGGTTAGGAACTGCCTTGCAATAAATGAGGGCGCTGGATCCCATAGCGAGCAGGTCTCGTTGGTATGCCGTGTGGCAGGGTCTTTCCGACTCCGCATGAGTTGCGGTGAGCTCTGGGTGGTAGGTGGCCTGCTCATGTGGCGTTTTGGTGGGCAGCAGCTCCTGCAGTGACACCCGTTGAACCGCGAGTGGCTCCCAACCGACGACCCGCAGCTGCACTTCGCGGTAGGTGGAAGTGATGCGAGGGCAGGCAGTCTTCCATAGGTGTTTACTCTCTGAAGATATGAAAGGCGCATTTTCTTTTCCAAAACAATTATCTGATTGGTACGACAACTGCGTGGGGTACCTACCTACCTACCTACCTAGATACCTTAGCTTGGGCGCGGAGTTGGGCTCCAACTTCGAATTGGAGTTTGGGAACGATGAGCCGTAATCACTTGAGGTCGTCCCCGGGTTTGGTCTGGGCGCCCTTTCTCCTCGATATTCTTCTCTCCTGACGGCCAGATGGCTAACGCCATGGATGAACTTGAAGCCCTGGCACATCTCCATACCAACGCAGGGCCAGCGAACCAAGGCGGCCAACGACACAGTGGGGATCAAGATCCTAGGATCAGAGTCGGCGTGATCACCACTGACCCAAAGACGGCACACTACGACAGGGACGAAACGGTATATTACCAGATTCGACAGCTCCCCCCAGAGTCGGTTTTCTCCTCGTCCGACTGGGAAGACATCTTCGCTCCATTCCACCCCTCAAAGCCGGTTGTGGAGAGGCGAAATCATGCATTGGGGCCGCCCGACCTGACGTGGAAAATCGGCCAGCCGGCCCGCCTGAATGGCGCATACGTCGACTATGACGAGTTCGGCTACGATGAGGCCGGCTACGTCTGCAAGCTTGAGCCAGGCCGCTCTCCCGCTGCGGCAGGGACAGCCTGTGTCGATGGTCCCCCATGTAGATCCGAAGATGGTGGTTTGCAGAGGGAGATCAAAGAGCACATTGTGAGCTTCCCTTCCGCGTCGGTGTTCTATTAGTGGCCATACTAATAACCAGCTGGTGGCAGCTAATGCCAGACAATGGCTCAGCGCGGCCTACGTCTTGTTGGGCCGGACAACGATTCGGAAGAGAGTGGTGAGCAACATTGAACTACCCCGGTGCTAGCATTACGATGTGGAGACGCAGGTATAGTGACTGACGAGCCTGAGAATGGCCGTACAGGAAATTTGGATTGAATGGGGTTTGTGACGACACCCTGTTTTCCATCGCCGCCCTCCAGCTCTGCCGTGAGGCAGATCTGGACGAGACCGGCCCTTTGGGCTTGTCGAGACAACGGTTGACCAAATGCTTCTTGGAACAATTCAGGGGGGAATGGAAGTTGAGTCGGAACCTGTGGGGAAGTTCGGATCACCGATGGGCGGGCTCGGCAAGGTTCGACAAGCCGAAGTGGGAAGACCTCGTCTTCCAATATCATATGCGAGTCTTTACCGCACCCATTTCATGGATGAGGCATTCAGGCCGCAGTCTGAAACGGGTATCGGGAACGCTAACCAGCGATAAGCATAAGCGCAGCCTCGACATATACGAGGTTCGCTACTCGGTCGGGCTGAAAACCACGTGGAGGTTCGACTTGCCCGTGTTCTCCCTTGTTACCATGGCCGACAGCGTTACCGCCAGTCGCCTGCAAGACCTCGGACACCTATGGAGTAGGAATGAGTGGGAGACTGCCGGCATCCATCCATCCGTTCGAGCCACGGGGCTGGCGGCGTTTGCTTTCAGAATCCAATCGTTGCTTCCACAGTGGGAGGCGCAGTGGTCCAACTTGATCGACGAGATTGGGAAAGTCCTCAACAATGATGTAAGCCCAGCACTTCTCCCCGTGGTAGATTTCTTTTTTTCTCGGCTTACTGCCTTTCCTTGATTTTCTTCTAACCAAGGTGAAACATACATTTAGCTCGAAAGTATTCTATCACCAACCCGCCAGCTCGAAATCATGGTTGACGGCAGCGACCTCCAATTGTCAAAGTTCTACTTTGCCATTATCCAGATCCTCCGTCTTGCCGCTGACTGGATCCAAGAGAGCATGGACGACCTTTGCCAGACAGTCAAAGACATAGAGCGGCTTTACCTTCCTCGAACTGCCGACCAAATCGCCACCTTTTTCCCCGCTGAATCTGACGGCGACACCCGAGATGCGGCTATCGAGGTGTTCAAGCAAAACTGGGAGACCGTAATCTTGCATCAGCAACGTGTTGGGACTGCTCTGCTATACCGTATCGCGATGAAACAGGAGGAGTGCAAGAGTCTTAGGGACGGTGTAAGGCTTACTACTGACGGTATCCCCATGAGCTTGTGCTAATCGAGCTGGCAATTGCCTACGGGAATAGTTGTTTAACGCAACATCCGTCAACGAAGCGACAAAATCCACACAGCTAAACCACTACATCTTAGTCTTCGCTATGGTCACGATATTCTATTTGCCTCTAAGTTTCATCACGGTATGTCCTGGCAGGCCGCCCTCAAGATGCTGGGTTTCCCTCTGGCAATAATAACAGTAGCTAACTAAGGGTATGTACATATGTGCCAAGGCCTTGTTTGCGCTAGAGCTGTTTGACTGGAAAGATCCGAAGCAAGTGATATGGTTCGCTGTCACAATTATACTTGTAGCGGGGGCTACCTACTTGTTCTCGTGGCTCTCGATATGGGTTGTGCAGGGCCCTGCTGAGAGGGGAACTTTCGCAGAGGCTTATGCCAGGCTCGATCGCAGACTCGTACTAAATTGGATTCTACTCAAGCTCCCCGGCGGATGGAAAAGGGATGGGACCGGGGCCGCAGCGCTCAGATATTGAGCAAGCCGCACCTGAAGATTACGCTCCCTGTTAGATGCCACTCTCTTTTGTGTGTGAGAAGTGTGCTGTCGCCATCTCTTTTGTCCAGTTGCTGCTTCTATAATACAATGCATTTATTCACATGCCCCCTGTAAGCTGGCCTCTTCAGTGTAACAGAACACAAGGACGTGATTCTGATGTTGTTCTTGCTGCTTGAAGATCTTAGGCGGTTGAGACAAAGAATATACAGCAAAGAAACCTGTACCATGCTTAAACTACCTAGGTACTCGACCTGGTCTCTGTTCTCAGCCCTCATTTCTGGGGCTGCTCCAATCCCCCGTCTATAGAATTGTACATAGGGTGTTTTTCGAAGCTTGCATTATTACCCTTCCCGCTGAAGTCCTCCGCATACTACTGAGGTTTGTTCCCGAGCGCTTCACCTCCTGGGCCAGCAGCAGCTGTTTCCCTTCAACACCTTTAGCCCCAAAGTACTTCAACACTGCCTTGGCACCTTTCTCATCGTTTCCAAACGGGAATGCAGTTGCAGGACCGGGGCCAATATGGAAGTACTTTTGCCGTAGTTCTTCATTCAGCCCCTTGTGATGGTCCCGCGCCGCTGGGCTAAGCTTGTTCCACATGCTTGTGACAAAGGCAACTTGCTTGGCGAATCCGTCGCCGCATATCTGCTTGAATATGTCGAGGCTGGATCTGGCGGAGCCTGTGAATCTGCCGTCTGTGATGCGGTGGAAGAAGATGGCCCCGCTGACGGACAGTCCCAACTTTTCCAATGTTTGGGTGACGTCCTTGAGGATGCTGAGGTTTCCTGCTGGTAAATCATCCAGCCCCGGTGTGTCGATTATTCGAAAAGCGTTGCCGCCTACGTTAGCTTGGTACTCGCGGCACCTGGTCGTGGCTTGAATCGGATGTCAGTGGCAGTGGCCAAGATACACGATAATTATCGGAGGTTGGGAAACGTGCGACATACGAGCGACATCCATAGTGCTGCCGGTGACGCACTTGACAAAGGAGGTCTTGCCAGACCCGTGAGGGCCAATGAGGAGGATGACGATTTCTGCCGCCATGATGACTGCCCGGGAAGGTGATGAGCTATGCCGCCGGAAAACGAGATGGAGGGCTTTGAGCGATGGGCCATTCAGGGACCGTTAGTTGGAGCTTTTCAGTACGAGAGGGAATATGCCTGACTTGTACTCGTGCCTAACGCCGGGTTGCGAGGTCGGGACACGATGCACTCTCATGCGCCACTTCATTGGCAGGGTATCCCGCTCGTGCCATGTGCTACTGGCAGCTTCCGCCCTGCGGAAAGCGCGCTGCACCTTCCAAACTTGTGTCAGTCTTGCGTTGGGCGCGCGTGGCCGAAGCTCGCCCAACCGGAACCCAGGCTCGCCAAAGTGCGGTTGCAGAATGCCCAACGGCGCGGCCCTACTCACTCATCTCGATCTGTATGGTCAGGGGAACTTCGGACACGACATATATCAAATCCCCGTCATCATGCCTCAGATCGGAACCCCATGCTTTTGTTAGCACGAACATCGAACGACAACAACACACATGGCGACAACACCAACGACAAGCGAGTACCAATTTTTTCAATCATGATTTCACGGTGTTAGCACCGTCATGGTCTCCCAATCTAACCCATCATTTTCTTTTTCGCTTCTCCATGCACAAACGACGATGATGCAGCCGAAGGATAAGGACCCCCAGATTACCATCTTACTGCTAGGTGTGACGGGCGCAGGCAAGTCGACATTTGCAGCCATGGCCTCGGGTCAGAACGTGAAAGTCGGACACGGCGTAGACCCCTGCACACAGGACCCTCTGGCCGTCAGCTTCGATATGGATAATCAGAAAGTTGTCCTGATCGACACGCCTGGGTTCGACGATAGTGTACGGAGCGACGTGGAGATCCTAAAGGACATCGCGAAATGGCTAATGAAGGAGGGTCTCATCAAAAACCACCCTCTCGACGGCCTCATCCTCCTCCACCCCGCTACCCACACCGTCGTCCGTGGTAATGAGCGGAAACGTGCACGCCTGCTCGAGAAGATTCTAGGCGATGATGCTTACAACCGTGTGGTCATCGCAACTACCATGTGGGAGAACCTTTGGCCTGAGGACTCCGCAAGGAGCCCCAGCGGCCATGATCAAGGGCTCGAAGGGAGCGTGTGGAGCAAGTTTTGCGAAAAGGGCGCCAAGGTCACCAAGCATAACAACACAAAAGACTCGGCACACCGCATCATACGGCTCATCGCTCCCAAGCCGAGGCCAACAGCAACGAAAACAACAACAAGAGAGAGAGAATGGCACATGCCCCAGCTGCAAGATTTCAGGCTACTACCGAACCACAGCCGGCGCGTTACCGAGACTCCCCTCTCCAGGGAACTCAGGGCGCAGCTAGAAGAAGGGATTGACTTCACATATGAACAGCTCCTCCAAAGCAGGGCAGAACGCCCCCCAACAGACTACAAGAAGTCCGGGGACCCTGAGCGTCGACAGAAGTACAAAGACTGGGAGGAGGATAATCGGGAGCTGGAAAGAAGCCTTGCGGCGCAACAAAAACTGCTGAATAGGATGGATACCCTTGTTGTAAGCGCCCAACATCCATCCAACTGTTCGCAGGCAGAACAAATGCTAACTTCTCCGGCTTAAAGTATAAGGTGATAAGTGCTTTCGGCAGGCTGTTTAGCTAACTCGGTCGGATAAGAGACTGGAGGTCGGCCGACGGTGTGAAACCTATTTTTCTCAGGCTCCCAGGGGTAACTATGTAGCAACCATTCGCCACGGTCTCTCTTGGCCTTGATCTTCGAGTCATGGAAGGGTGGCCAGACTCTCGTGGCTTCATGATTGCTACCAGAAAAACATAATCCCGTTTTAGATCCATATAAAACATGTCCCTACTAGGTAAGTACCTAAGGTACCTAGTGATAAGTAGAAGATTGCCGCTTTAGCCCCACAGTCTTGTAAAGAAAGCCCCCAAAGCACCAGTTACCTGGCTCCATCCTCCCTCAATGCTTTCAATCTTGAAGGCGATATAAACCAGAGCCACTGTGATGACCTCCGACACCGGAGCTAGACAAGACATATTAGCACCCTTTTCACATTTCTTACTGAGTGATACGGAGCTATACACATAATCCGTAACACAAAGCCAAGGCCAAGGCTCCCATCTAGACGTGTGCCTCACGGCTAGCTCTTTGTCGAGCAGCCCATTGGCAGAGAGAGGGTCGAGTTGGAGTTATCGGGCAGCCCATTAGTAGAGGATGGGGCTAAGATTCGGTCAGATCTCCGAAATAGCATGTCTCACCGTAGCATATGTCATCCTCTTGCTTGCGTGTCATTGGCTTTGGTGGTCCGCCAGTCTCGCCGCTTCCGGCGGGCACCCGATGCGATTCAAATCCGGGTAATCTTACGCTGTGCCGCCTTCCTTTCAGTGTTCATCCTAACTCCCATCATGGACCTCATGGCTCACGTATTCACGTATCGCAGAGGTTGTGAAACACGGACCCATACCGCCAGCCACGTGCGAATCCAAATAGGGGTCCACGGTGGTATCCGCAGGCCCGGTGATGCAGAATATGGGAAAGAACAGCCCTACAATCTCCGTGACTCGGAACACCGCCGGCAACATTGTGAATAGCGATGAATGCTGGCAAAACCGCGGAACTGCAGCTCGTTCACTCCCACTGCAATGGCCTCCCCGGCGGCACCATGGTCCTGCATGCCAACTGCCCCGCTGGGCGCTGCTCGTACCAGATCGACTTTACCGTCGAGCAGGGCCACGTCGCCATTTCCGAGGGCGACGCGGTGGACCGTTCAGAGTGCGGCGCATGAAGTCTCTTACGGGGTGTGCATTTTTGGGCGGCATCGCGTTGGTA
The DNA here is from genome assembly GCA_033439745.1 of Lasiosphaeria hispida. NCBI lineage: Eukaryota > Fungi > Ascomycota > Sordariomycetes > Sordariales > Lasiosphaeriaceae > Lasiosphaeria > Lasiosphaeria hispida. The sequence goes on along the minus strand of JAUIQD010000002.1, from coordinate 2,631,440 downwards.
TTGCACTTAGACAGACAGGCGTAAGCAGTTGAGGTCTTTGCCACACAGCTTGGTCCAGTGTGATTGTGTAACGGTCGACGGATGGGTGACATGGATCATGACAAGCGACAAAAGGAGTATCTCCAAAAAGAAGATGTGTTTGCGCCAGCCGCGAATCGAACGCGGGGCCCATCGAGCTTGTCGGATTCCGAATGGCAACGATGGATTTTACCACTAAACCACTGGCGCTTTAATCTCATTGGATGATTTGGAAGCCCAAATTACTTGCTCATGACGACGCAAGTGCAACCCCCCCTGACCATTTACATGGATTGTGAGACAAACTTGTACACTAGTTGTATTCTGGCGGGCATTCCTATTATTGTACTGTACATGTAGCTGTATCATATCCCCATAAAGATAAAAGAAAACTAAAAAGATTGGTAGGTAAACTCCGCAGAACACCGTCAGTGGTCACCCACCCCCCTTACACCCCCTTAACCTTGCCACCAACAGCCCTATGCTCCAGCATCTTCTTCTCAACCGTATCCAGCCCCGACAACTTCCTCATCTTCCCATCCAAAAACCCCACCGGCAAAAAATTCGCCAACCTCACCAATGCCGCAAACTTCCCCCTCCAAATCCAGTACGGCGGCTCCGCCCTGCCCAAATCCGCGACAACCGCAGCCGCCCACTCCGCCGGATCGTTCCCATCCTGGATATCCCCACCAGCCATAACGGCCTCGACCTCAGCCTTCACAGGCCCAAACACCGACGTCGCCGGAATCTCCGCCTTGGCCACGCGATTCCCCGCGAAGCCCGACTTGACCGACCCCGTCTGCAGATTCACCACGCGCACTCCTAGCGCCGCTAGCTCGATGCGCAGCGCCTCCGTCAGACTGGCCGCGGCGGCCTTACTCGCGCTGTAGGCGCCGGTATACGGCACGGTAGCCCCGATCTGGGAGCTCAGGGAGGTATTGTTCACCAACAGGGCGCGGGGGGCGGCGCGCAGCAGCGGGAGGAAGGCGCGCGTGACGGCGACGAGCGACCAGACGTTGATCTCAAACACGGCACGGGCGGTGGCGAGGTCGAGGTCGAGCACGGGCATCGAGTAGCCCTGGCCGGCGTTGTTGACGAGGGCATCGAGGGACCCGCCAGTGAGCTGGGCGGCGGTGGCGGCGGCGGCGGCGATGGAGGTGTCGGAGAGGACGTCGAGGGCAATTGTTTCGATGCCGGCCTGCTGCACGGCGGAGAGCTTGGACAGGTTGCGGCCGGACGCGAAGACGCGCCAGCCGGCGTGGTGGAAGGCCAGGGCTAGGTGCGAGCCCAGCCCGCCGTCGGAGCAGCCCGTGATGAGCACTGTCTTTTTGGGGGCGGCCATGGTGAGGGCTTCAGTTCAATGGCTTTCGGCGGTTCAGGTTGGAAGATAAATTGGCAGGTGCGCTGGTGTGGTTGAGCTGATGCAACTTCCCAAAACCACTGTCGCGTCTTCCCGGAGAAGTATATACCCGTATGGACTTGCCACTCTTGAGGCTAGCACGGTGCAAACAGGAGAGTGGCCGCAGAGTGTCCGCGGGCCCCGGATGTGGTAATCAAGGCAATGAGCGGCAATGGGCAATCGGTCGGTTGATCGTCCGCTGGGACCCCCATTGGCCAATCCACACCATCTTTGGTTTTGAGCTGACCGGGCTGCACACGGCCTGTACATTGCCCCGTTGGCCGATTCGGCACGGGAGGACATTCCGGAGACTAACACAGTAACCCTTTGCTCATCAAGTGCTTAACCACGATACTCTACCCACTACACATCGCCATGCTATATTAGCACAAAAGAATATTCTAGTTGTCCAGCCCAGGCCGACAGCAACTTGCCAAACGCCAACTCAGACAACTTGAAGCCAATCCAAACCAAAATACACATTCCATTGCCGGGCATTCGCCACACTCTGTACCGCTCTCACCCGTCTTATGTTGTCGGCATCTAGATCGCCCCAAGACGTGGCTCGGTTGCTGCCTCCAGGCAAGCCAAAGAATCTGGTGGTCGGAGGCAAAGCTTTAGAGCAGGCGAGGAAGGGCAAGCATGTCGAGACGTTAAATGACAGTGGTTGTGGAGATGGGAGATGGAGGCGACGGGGTCTAGCTTGTTATTCGGGCATTCTTGCCACTTGGTTTATGGCGCACAGCGATGGGAGTGGCCGGGTAAGGATATGCTAGCTAGAGCGAAGGGTGAACGACGGTATGATTAACGTGTTGCGTGATTTGTGAGGATCTTTTCCTTTGGTTAGCTGCGTGACAAGACTGCAAGTAGGACTCTGAGCCTTCCCTCCTCATCTCGTATATCTTGCTGTTGACTACCCTGATCCTCTCTCGACCGTAGTAGCTTAACCTGTCACAGCTGAGGACAGGCGGTTCTCGACCACCATCAGCTCTCCCAGCAAGATTGAAGGGCCCGGACATCGGGCATGTCAAGCTGGCTCAAGAGCACTGCCTCACCATCAGTCTACAGTCTGAGCAGTGTGTGAAGCCATGTTGGGGGGGGGGATGATTAGCAATGTCCTCGCCACCTACGAGACAGCAGTTCTCGGCCACCACCGGCTCTCGCAGCGAGATTGAATTCAGTCCACTCAGTAGCCCCCATCTCGCCATGAGTCCAAGCAGCGAGTGCAGCCATGGAACAGCTATAAATATACATGGAGAGACAACTCTGGCAGAGAGACGGGCATAAAGATGTCCACGAAGGATACCGGGTGCTCACTCATCAGTGTTAAACTGAAGCCTAGTTTTCATCCTCGTCATCCTCGTCATCCTCGTCATCCTCATCCTCGTTATCCCCATCCTCATCATCCTCGTCATCTCCTAGGTTAAGAGAGCGTTAAATGAGTTGGAAAGGTGTCGTGAATTTGTGAAGTTATCCACAAATGGATCTTCCACTCCAGCAACTGACTTCCCCCCACCCCTTGGACTCAGGCTCACCACGTCGCTGAACAACTTAGCTCGTCTAGATGGGTTATTGCTGCCCTCATCATCACCATCATCGCTCGAAACACCCAACAACTCCGTCGCTTCCTGATAGGCCATATGCCCTGCCCTTCTGGCTAGTACCACCAACGCTGACTTGCGGAGGTACTCCCCTGGTGTCGCCCAGACATCCTGTATGCCAGGTGGTACATATCTCCACCACCCGGTGCACTCGAAACGCTGCCGCCTGAGTATGGTGACAACATGGGCAAAGTACAAATATTGTTTTGCAGGCCGGAAGTCGTTTGGGAATGTCAACACCTTGCCATGTACTTGTTGCAGGATGACATCGTCAATAGCCGGGTCCAGGAGAGCTACCTTCCACTCGCCAGGGGTTTCCCCAGGAATGATGGTGATCTCCCCGTTGTCGAAAGCATTCTCCCAATGTCGCATCATTGGGAGGCCATTCTGTGGACACATGGTATGGCCATCCTTGTGTGTGGTCTCGCCGAAAAGGTATACCGCGTTGTTCTCTCCAATATTGTAGGGGACAATATGGGCAGCGACAACATCTTTCGCCTGAATGAACCCGCCTGTGATACAACAGAAAACAGATGATCCGTTCTTGTTGTTTGCACTATATGCCTTGATGACACTTGCCCTAAACCGATCTTGAGCCTTAGGATCTCGTGGTCGAAAGATGTCAAGTGTTGCGTTGGTAGGTGTCCGGTATCGGGACACGAGCATGTCAACGTATGACCAATCTTTGTTGAAAACTGCGGCTTCTGCATCCTCAAGTGCCATCTTGTCTGTCATCTCTCCAGCAAGCTGGAGTGTCTGGCACCGTCTGACAACAAGTTTGGCCCGCAAGTCGCGAGCCCTCTTTTCCAATGTCATTATCTCTTTGTCCTTTATGGCATTGGTGATATCCAGGGCTCCCTTGTTGTACTCGTCCATCAAAACCTTGATTGATGCTTCAACAACCTCCAGCTCTGCCTCAATGACATCGGTGCCAGCATTGATATTCTCCTTGGCAGCTTGGAAGACCGCTGCCTCAAATTCGTCATCTCCGTCATCCGAACCAGCCTTCATGGTCTTTGCATTTCGGATGCTCTCATTGCTGGCAGCTGAGACCATGGAAAAGTTGCGCTTCGTCGCGCTTGCATGACCGACGAGAGGCTCGATACGTCCTCCGTAGACGGCTTGATCAAGCTTATTACGGATGAGCGGCGAGAAGGTGGGTGTCTTTTGGTCTTCGATGGGCGAGGTGGTGCTCATTGGTGGCGCTGTTGGGAGAATTGGCCGTGCCGCTGAGGTTGAATCACCTTTCGGTGTCTTGGGTGTGCCCAGTGTCTTGCGCGGCATTTTGCTGGTTGGCGTGTGACGGTATTTGTTATGAATGAGGGGATGTGAGAGACGGATTGATTGTGGGGGTGGAGTGGGAAGATGTAGGCGAAGCACAGCAGAATGAAAAGTAGTAGTGGATTATTGTGTTGCAGGATGGATCTGGCTAATCTAGGTGTATGCCATCACAGGCCATGGCACAGGCCAAGTGGGGTGCGGCTGCCCTCAAGGTAGGGTTAACCCACAACAGAAGAGGCATAAATCGGGGCATGTCAACAACATTGACATGGTTCGCTCCTGAGAACCTTCTATCTGCATTGTCTTGGTCTTACGGGTGGAAGGACTTTCAAGGTAAAATCTAAAATACAGAGTTGTTGAGAACGCCCGCTGACGCAACGACCCGAAGTCAATCAGGACCACTCCATCCTGAGTGTCTCATCTTCCGCCTCTCTATAATCGCTGCCAGCAAAAAGCACCCACGACAAATCTATCTTAAAATTCTAGAGGCCCACAACCCCAGTACCATAGTAACGGGTGGGGAAGAAGCAGCAAAGTAAAATTTCTTCGCTCCTATCTCCCGAGCCATGATAGTGTCGACGGGCCCAAAAGATGCCAAAATCTCTCCTCAATTTGAGACTGCCTCCAAGCCCTCTTTGGCTAGCTAGCAATGAAGTACAGAGCTCTCTAAGCCAGTGAGGTAGCACTCATTCACACCTCACTTCAATCTCCAGGTTATTTCCGTGGGCCTCCATCTAACCACCCTTATCATGAATCCGTCTCCTGGTTTCGAGACATAGTCTCGTCCAAGGTGAAGATCATCGTTGGGTACATTGACTGCGGGCCTCGGCCAGGTGTGATGCCTCGCCGCGCAGGGGGCTTGCCCCAGCCGACCTGAGACCAGTAATTAGTTGGGTCGGTGACGACCAGCGAATCCCTGGTGTTGTATGTTTTTTTGCCATGCACTTCGTTTTGTTCGTGCTATCCTTTCAACGCCAGCCCAGACATTGCAGTGCCAATCTCATGTCTTCGTACCCCCCTTCAAAATCCGCTCCATTATCTGCTCCCGGCACTCCTCGGGGCCTCTAGTCGAATCGACGATGATGATACGGGTGTCGCTGCCTTCCTCGGGGCGACACGGATTCTCCACCCATCTCTTGAAGAGCGCGACGGGGTCTTCGAGTGTGTCTGTGGCATCAGACGGGGGCCGGTGCACGCCTGCTCGCTGGCTCCTGAGAGGAGCTCGTTTGCGCAACCGCTCATCCAGCACACCAATGTCATCGATCCTGCACTCAATGTACCAGTACTCATAACTATGATCTCCAGCAAGCTTCATTCCCGTCTCCAGTGTTTCTTTGTAGTTGCAGGTGCTGTCCAGGATCACGCTCCACCCCTGTCTCATCAAGGTTCCGACGAGGGCCCAGCCAAGGCGGTAGGCAGACTTGGCAGCCTGCTCAAAGGGTATGCTATCATCCGCGAGAAGGGTCGATTTGATTATGTCGTGGTCGATAACGACGGCGCCGATGGATTGCCCGACCAGCCCTGCGGTCGTGCTCTTTCCGGAGCCGGGCGCTCCCGACATTTGTATCAAAACTTTGTGGCGGGCTCCTCCGCGTGCCTGCTCACAGGAGCTTTGATCTGGTCTCACACCGCTGCTGCTCATCATCGCGGTAGCGCAATTCCAGGATATATGATTCAATAAACACGGATCGTAGAACGATGAGAATGAAGGTGACAATGACAGTCTTCAATACAAAGGCGGGGTTGGGTTCGTACTCCACACATTAGTCCATTCACCGCTTTTACGTCAAGCCGTACAGAGTGGCTGGAGTCATTCATGTAGGCCCAAGGAATAAATCATCGCATTATCTGCTAAAGAAAATACTGCAGCCTAGCAAACGGTCCCCCAACTATTAGTACTAAGAATGCGTAACAAATGTGTGCCCGTCGTAGTGAATATAGGCCGAGTGCTTATAGCACTTGAAGCAAACATCGAAATCATCACAGCATGCATCTTCGCTTGTGCAGTGATGATATCTCCAACATCGTTTCTAGGCCTTGTTAGTCTTTCAACGTGCCCATAATTGCAATGAGCTCGGTTCATCAGCAGCACGTACCACATAGCAAACATCACAATATCCACCAAACAGCGCTCCTGGTCCGTCAGGGAGCCCTTCGCCCCCGGTATCGGCTGTCTCTGGAAGAAGCTCGAGGTATTCCGGATCCATGTTGTTGTGCAAAATGGCAATGTGTCGGGGCGTCCAGCCCTCCGTGGTCCTGGCCATGTCGTCTGCACCCTTTTCCAGAAGGAGCTTCACAATCTCCCTGTCAGGCTTTCGACAAGCCCAATGCAGCGGCGTCCAGCCATCAAGATCTCTTTCATTTATCCATGAACCCAACCGGCTCTCCTCCTCAAGCCGTGAAGTAATCTCGGCCACGACGGCAGATGTGGAGATGGCGGCGTAGTGAAGGAGAGTGAGGCCTTGCTTGTCCCGTGTCTTATAAAGCCCGCTCTGGTGCTCCTTTGCTGGCTTACTGTGCGATGCTATTTTTTTGAGCCTGCTTAGTAACTCCTCGACAACTTCCAAATCCCCGCGTAGAATAGCCATATTGAGAGGAAAACGTCCGACAATGTCAATGACAGCCAACGAACGCTTTGACCTGTCCGCCAGCCAACCTACCACTTCCTTGGGGACCTTGAGATGAGCAGCAGCGTGTAGGGGCGTAAAGTATCGACCGCCCACAACAAGTGGGGACACGCCGTATTGCTCGAGTGTCCCCAAAATACTGATAGTTGTGTCGCTCGTTGCGTTCCTAAATCCGAAGATGGCCGATTGGATGGACGTGCCATATTTTCCAGTGACTGAGCATATTACCTCCGTGGGAAGTATCCCAAGTAGCCTTTTCACGATATCCGAATCGCCTGCCACGCAAGCTGCGTTGAGGGTTGTACCCCATCGGCCGGATACTATCTTGGGATCGGCGCCCATCTCAAGAAGCTTCTCAACTATTTCCATGACTGTGCTCGGCGAGGTACCCGAGGATAATGCCGCGTGTAAGGGGGTACCGGCTCTTGGCTTTTCACCGTCAATGACGGCTTTCCCAGCTGGGTGCTGGAGGATTTGGACCAAGAAGGACACCGAGCCTGAGTAGGCCGCGTAGTGGACTGCGTCAACGGCTGATACCTCATCGGCCACATCCGACGAGAACCAAATGTTGAGGATCAAGTCCACGACCGTTCTATCGCCTCTTCTTATGGCGGTAGTCAATGCCTTTGCACGTGTCAAGTTGTCTTCATGCTTTCCTTTCACGTAGAACTCGATGAGAATCGCGATCACGTCGAAAGTTGATAGCCCCATAGCGAAGTCAAGCACGCTAGAATACCGCGCCCATCGTGCCGAAAGTCTTAGTTTCGCTCCGCGCTCCAGAAGAAGACGTACAACACTCGCATGTTCCCAATAGATGGCGCCCATCAACGGGCTTTGCTCGTCTCCATTCTCGACATCGAGCTCCGCTCCACTGTCGAGCAGCAGCTTGCAGGCTTCCAGGGCTCCTTTCAGCGCGGCATTATGGAGGGGGCGATTTTGATCTCCGGTCTCGTCTCGGGCTTCGACGTCGGCACGTCGCAGCAATAAAAGTTGCATCATCCGCAAGTTGCTAGTTTTGGCCGCTGAAGTAAGGGGGGTCCCGCTGGAGTCGCCAGTCCCGTCGATGGGGCATCCCGAGTCGAGGAGATACTCGACAACATCGCGGTGGCCGTATTTAGCGGCAGCTACAAGAGCTTCTGTCTTGCTTGCTGCGTCACAAGCTTCGGAGAGTGCCGTGACAGCATGGAGGTGGCCCGCACAAGCGGCAGCAGAGAGAGGCGTACGTCCCCAGGTGTCCTTCTCAGTCAGATCTGAGGATCCCATAAGGAGCTTGGCGACGGCTGTGTGGCCCCGATAGCAGGCAAAGTGAATGGGTATGCTCTCAATCCCAGGAGACACCTGGTTCGTGACAGAGCCTTTGTCAAGCAGATCCTTAGTAATGCTAACAGAGCCCGCCTTCGCCGCCATGTGCAGGGCGACTCTGTCCCGGTCATCGACAAGATTTGGGTCCGCTCCACGCTCGAGGAGTAGCTTGCATACGGACGGCAGATCTCGATCTGCTGCTTCGAACAAGACCGTAATACCCTCCAAATTCGCCCGATTTAACGCAGCAGAACTGGGGTCATCGACAATAATCGATCCCCCCTGTTCTTCCCCATCCAGGTCAACAGCTGCCTCCAAGCCGTGACCATCGTCATCGAGGGGCGGTGACTCTTCCTCGTTACTGAAAACGCTGCCGGCCCTGTCTGATGCAGTCATTCGTGAAGCGATGGCGGTGCCTTGGTAGGAAGGATGACGGCCATCCTCAGCCACAACAGGGAAGTGGCCGACGAGGAGCTCAGCAGCGCGCTCCCGTCCTCGCTGAATGGCAAGGTGCAAGGCATAGTTACCTTCGGTATCTGGAATGGTGACGTCGGCCTTTTCCGTGAGAAGAGCTTCAATTGTTCTGCAATGGCCGTGTTGGCTCGCGACGTGTAGGGCTGTTCTTTCCAGATCCCCGCTAACATTGTCGACAGCGGCTCGGGCGGCAAGATACTGAACGACCTCGGCGGAACCTCTTGATGCCGCGATGAAGAGCGGCTGTCGATGATCCAACGACGGAACATTGATGCCGTGGGTCAGCCCGGCCTGCCAAATCTTGGAGATTGCCGACAAAGTCCCGTAGTTGGCAGCACTGTGGAGTGTAGTCCATCTGGGTTCCTCACTAGCTGCTTCACCAAGTTTGACATGATTCTCCACAGCGCTTTTGCTGCTGAGTAGTTTGTCAATAATCCCCTCATCGCCATACTCAAGCGCTCGGTCAAGGGAGTCCGTAAACCAAGCCCCGTCATTCGATTCGCCAGTCGAGGAAAGAAGCTGCTTGCTGAGCTCACTCGATATCGTGCTATTACCCAACACTTGAGCGGTCAATTGCACTTGCGCCAAGGCTTTCTGTTCCAGAGCGGGAACAACGCTTTCCGCTAATCTGTCGTGAATGGGGGCTGTCGTAGTCGCCAGTGCTCTGATGATCGCATCGCTCTCAATGGAGCTAGTGTGTAAATATAGCGACTGGACAATGCTACTAGTATCATCGAAATTCTCAGCTACGTAAATCAGAAGCCGGCCAAGACCAGAAATTGAGGATGGTCGAATTGCAAGGCGGGAGAGGATTTTCAGGTGTTCAAAGTTACGGAAATCCAACAACGTTCGCAACATTGGGTCAGAAACTCTGATGAGTTTCTCCTCCACATATCCATCCCTCGGCGGAGGTAGTGACACATACTCCAAAAGTGTCAGCCAGTTCTGGATGGCCGAATCGTTTGCCACAAAACTTGAAAAGATCCCGGCCGTGTCGTGTGAAGGACGGTCACTTGGACTTGCAAGTTCGTAGTGAATTATCCAGTTCCGTGCCGCGTATTCTGTAAAGGCACGATGAACGCCATTAAGTGTAGTGATAGCGGCAAAATCTGTCGATTTTCCTTGGCTTGGTAGATTATCTGCCGCCTGTGGATCGGTGGGGTCGGTCTTTGCGGCATCGTTATCTCCTTGCGAGGGTGATGTCTCCAATGCTGCTTCTTCAACCTCCTCTGTAATCGCAATTTGAGGTACATTGGTATTAGGTTTCGGGATGATGTCTCTGAGTAGGAGCAGACATTTTTGCGCAATGTAGATATGAGGAGACTGTACGCCATCAGGGCTGCGCGCTTGCCACCATTCAGAGAGAAACCGGCGCGTTTCGGCGTAGGAGATGCGCAAGAAGACCTTCCCTGAACTAAGCTCGACAATATCAGGAAGGAGCTTTGGCAGGTTCACTGCGAATTCATCGATAACACCCCAGAGAGTCGATTTCTGGGGGTCGTCGAAAGCAACAGCGAAGTCCAATTCGCCACTAGTCAATGGTTGCGTGGCGAAGGCGATCCATGTCAGGGCAACGAGCATCGAGCGGCCGAGTGATGGAAGACGAAGACTGAGAACTTGGAGAGTCAGGTAAGTTCCTGGGCTCCCGTGTACCGCGAGCAATGAATTGTCCGAAATGGCAGCTGGGTTTTTCTTGCAGTCGACTAAGTTGTCAGGATCGATGTCCAGCTCGAAGAACTTGGAGTCCTCAAGACCTAAGGAGACATGCTTTGCGACGGCTAGAACTAGCCTGAACATAGAATCTGTCCCCTGCAAATCTGAATCAATCTCTCGAAGAATTTCGATGCTGGTCGGTGTTTCAATATGCAAAAAACCGTATGTAGGGACTCTGATGGGGGAATGCATCACAGTTCTCAAACATAGCCAAAGAGCTCGTTCCTTCCAACTCGGCACATCTCCAGTGAGAGCGTCGATAATATTCGGAACCAGCTGCTGGATGTGTAGAAAGACCCGAGGTTGTTGGACGAGAACCTGTTTCAGAAGAGAGGAGTATACGCGGGCTCTCTCTGAACTGCTTCCATTGCCATCCATTGTCGGGCATGCAATGCAAAGAGCTTCGGTGGTTTTCCATATTGCCTCAGCCAACGAAGCTAAAAGCTTTATTGGGTCTGTTGTGTTCTCCACCTTTATCCTCATGTAGCTGGGAGGGGTTTCAGAGAACAGCCAGTCGACGAGGGCATTGTTGTCAAAATAACGTTCAACTCCTCGGGTTGATTTCGGCCATCGAAGCCAAGATGGGCCGTCAAACTCGCAGGCTGGGGAAACGAGGTGGAGAATTTCCATGAAATGCTTGAACCTCTCCCAGTTTGCTATACCACGTAATACAAAAGTGTTAGTACGCAAAGCCTAGTATAAGCATCGTGACCCGCAATGCTGACCTATTTTTGTGTTGATAAGGTGTGTTTGAGCGACGTATTCCTCGTCGCGATTCATGTGCTGACTCATCCCATGATGGGCTCGAACCACACCTATGGTTATTTCATTCTCAAGACCCAAGGTAGCACACTCCTTTGGTACGATCTAGGTTTCGGGGCTTATTAGTATAAAAGAAGCCGAAGAGACCAACTACAATCAAGACACTCACTACTTGGTATTGAAATGCTACGGGGCGATGTTGGTAATAGCTGATTATGCTGAAGTGGTGAGAAATAGGAATGAATTTGTTGTTGATATTCTCAACAGCTCTGGCAAAGTCGTTCAGTCTCCTTGGAAACCAATCACCAAGCACACCGTTATAGTACTTTTCAATGATGGTGTGAAGGGACGAATCCAAGCTGAGTGTGTCAGAGGCGCGATGGGGCGTCCCAAAAAATATCTAAAACGGTTCACCCGTAAGCAGGGCACGGTGCTGAGGCTGGAGACGTATCTATGCGAAAACTTACCACGGCCTGGGTAGCGTCGAGAAGCCAGCGATACTTGGCTTGCTCGGAGGCTATGATAAGCGCCTGTGGATCCAACATCAGTAATTTGGTACCAAGTTTCCGATGTCTTGCCAGTGTGTGCCATACCTGCTTCACAATGATGCCACCGATATCACTTGCCCAAAAGGCGTAGAAGTTGTTGGGTCTGTCCTCCTGAGAGTTGCAGGTGTTAGTAGGGATGTGAATTGGTCAAATAATGGACTCAAGGCTTCATTACTGCGAGGGTGAGTAAGTCTGTCGCGACGTCCTCAAGTCCGATCCGCGCGTCTTGATGGGGGCCGAAGATGCGGGATGGCGAATACGGACGCTCAAGATAGTCGTCCCCTGGGGGCAGCCAGTGTTCCTTCCACAAGAGGCGGTCGTCGGGGTCCGGGCCGGCGAGTCCGTGGAGCATGACGGCGCTGATGGCGGTCGGTCAACCGTAAACGCTAAGGCATTTCAGCATCTCGGAGGGTTGCTTACCATGTTGTCGGCGGCGGCAGCGGCACGGCGCGGTCCGCAGCGACACCCGCAGCGGCACCCGCAGGCCGGAACAAAGGCAGAGGATCGACAGTTTCCATGCCTGAATTACTCAGTGATGCCGACTGTTATTAGACGGGTTGTGGTTGATGGGCTTGCGCTCACGGCATGAAGACTGGGAATTGACCGGAAAATGGAAGGTATGGTTGGGACCCAACACACCGCACAGGCTGGCTGCAGGCTGCAACCTCCTGGAAAGCCGAGGTGCCTCAGGCCAGTGAAACCGACAGGGTACCTATCCCTAATCTACCTCGAATGATGCATCCAAAGCACCAACCCCCTCGTGACCCCGCACTTCTCAGCTTCTGTGCGAGCAAGGATTAGGTGGGTGGTGCAATCCATTGGTGTCCATATCGGCAGGAGCTGATCCGAATGTTCATTTTGTGACTGGAGCCTCAACATTTCCATCCCTCTATCGCGGCTCTCTATCGCAGCTCCCAGATCAATCCAATACCCCTGCGCTGCAACCTGTTGTACGTCTCGCACGACACTTGAAGCTTGAGCGCCGCGAAGCGCCAATAACACAGAGAATATTGTTCGAGGACCGAGACATTATGGTTACCGGGAATTTCGCGCCGTCGCCATTCGAAGATGGCGATGACAGCCAGGACTTCGCCCCTGTGCAGGCAACCCGAACGGGGACATGGCCAGTCGGGTTTTCGGATGATTTTGACCAGCCCAATGGAGAATACCAGTATGGCGACGACAACGAGGACGACTACGGCTTCTACGATTCCGAGATACCCGAGGATCATGCCCAGCAACTCGAAGCCGACCCGCCTATGCCAGCACCTCCAGATGACCCCGAGTACGAAATGCGCCGCGCCCGCATGCATTTGATCGGCGTCATTTCCGAAGACAGGGACACCGACTGGGCCAACGAAGCCACCTGGGAGGACCAGAACGGCTACGCCAACTACAAGACCCAAGTCAACAGCCTCCTCCAGCAGGAGAGGTCCTTTCTGGCGGGCACACAGTCTGACCAGTCCCCAACAAACTTCCTTCAGCACGTACTGGAGAAGGCGGTGGCTTTCTATCCTCCCCAGCACAGACTTCACAAGGCAAAGTTTCTCCTCCAGCTCATCACTCAGCTAGATCCTGCCCAGTTGAGCCCGAGATGGGGGCCTAAACCGTTGCATGCTGCCGCTGCCTTTGATATCAAGCTGCTCGGCGAGGATCGGCTGGTCAAGGATGACAAGACCTCATCGCCCGACCTGACTTTATACATGTGCAACTTGATGAAAGAAAAGGCAGCCGAAGAGATTTGCGAGGTGAACAACACCACGGAAAATCAAAATATTTTGCATCTGGCTATCCTTCACGACTTGAAAGGCGTCGAGGAGCTAATCCTCAAGGCTGCCAAGCCTGCTTTCAGGAAACAGCGCACCTCGTTAATGCCAGACGGAAAGCGCAAGCTCGACGATCTCAATACACCCCTCCACGATGCTTTGGACTTTACCACATTTCTTCTGCCAGAGCCGGCGTGCCAAATCCCGCGCCCTGCGTTGGCGAACAACCGGGCCAACAGCTCTCCAGCCCAGGGAGGCCGCAGGCCAAGTTTGGTTCCTAGGACGTCAACTAATACTCCCCCCGCTCTGCCTACCACCTCTCTTGCCGTGCAAAAGGCCCCCAACCAACAGCAACCGGTTGCTAGCAACCAGGCTAGGTCGAGAGGCAACGCCACTACGCCATTGCAAAGCGTGCATACCGCCCGGAAATCGGGATCCGGCGTTTGTCAGGTTTGTCGGGCTGCTCATGAGGCTCGACTAGCTGCCGAGCAGCGGAGGAGAAAAATCATCAACCTACTCATCAAGCGGGATAAGGATGTTTTATCCATGCATAACTCAGCCGGCCTATCTCCTTATCTATTTCTTCTTGCTGCACAACAAAAACATGTGAATGCTCAGCAGTCGCAAGAAGAACCACCCCCAGCAAATAAAGAAACCCCACCTTCTACTCCAGGAACGAAGCAAACACAGAGCATACCATTGCAAAAAGGAGCACATTCAGGTGTTACGGCCGATGGGCGGGTTCCTGCTAGGAGTACTGGCCCTCAACTGAGCGACGCCGCCAGGGAAGAAAAAGAGAAAGAAGCCAGGTTCATCACGTTGGAGGAAGAAGAGGCAATCAAGAAGCTGAAGTTGAAGCAAGAAGTGCAAAAGCGGGCAGATATCATCGCCAGCGATCGCACGGACGGTGTCAGCCCGACAATAGACGGCAGGTCCGGCGCTCGAAACCCCGGTGCGGCGAAGGCATCAGTCAAAAATAGCACACCGAAGCCTGCCTCTCACTTTGCTAAAGACCTCGTCCTAACCGACATCGGCTCCTACGATATTCTACCAAAATTGAGGGGCTTTTCTTTCGAACTGGGGGGGTACAAAAAGGCCTGTGACTGTCTGTTCCGCGACCAGAATGCCAAAGGCGCCTCTCCTTTCGATGGTAAGTTCAGTTGCTGAGTAACTATATTTTCCCGGATATCGTGATACTGACTTTTGATCTGGATATGTCACTTCAGGGGAGCTCGATCGCCAGCGCAGGTTTTCCCTCGAGGGGAACCAACGAGTCAAGTCTAGCACGCCTCAAAACTTTGACTTTCTCATCTTTGAGCCCACTATGGCTTCTGTTGTTTTGAGTCTTGAATACACCCTAGAAGACATTAAAACAATGCCGAGTAGTGAGGAGGAGCGAGTTGACATGTGGAGACAGGACGAGGAGAATCTCAAGGCGGTTTTTTCATGGCTCAAAGAGGATAAAAAGGTCGAAACCATTCTCAACCTAACCGTCAAGGACAATCCGCATCACTATTGCTCCGACGATACCGTTGAGGAGTGCTTGAAGGGCCTAGATGTGATGTACTTGAATTGGAATAAACCGGACATGTGCGTTCACAAAGACACACTTCCGGCTACTCTGGTGGAGATATCACTTCACTGGACCGGGCTTAACTCGGTCCTTTGGAGTTGGTCCGGTACTGAGGGCCTACGAACACTTACCAAGGTATGCCAAGCCTCGCCGACGTTCTTGTTACTGACAAGACCTGACTCAGTTACTAATGCAATTATCCAGCTGCAAAAGGTCTTCTTATACATCCAAAGAGTACTCGAGCCCCCATGCTGGCCATTGCCACTGCTAGGTTTATCTGCTTACAGAAGTACAGGGTGCTGAACTGCCCAAGAAGCAGGACGCCAAGTTCGAAGCTTTCAAGAAGCGTGTCGAGGCATGGACAAATCCTGACGCAGTGCAACTACCGCTTGCTAAAACGGCCGCCGGCGGTAAACCTGCGGCCCCAGCCAAGCCCGTCCCCGGTAAGCGACTTATTATCATCAAATGCGAAGATGATAGGCGCTTTGGCGGGGGTTCCAAGGGCGGTGGGCTGAATAGCAAGAATATCCCGTAAGCTAAACTCGAGTTGAAAGGGAAGCAAAGGCAAGATTGGACTAACCTGTGCTTCGCAGAACACACTCTTGGTTTCAGACTGCCTCGGAATTCAGCGGACAATTTCTTAGCGCATACAGGGACATGGTGTACAAGGAGAGTGCTGGCCGCCGCTATCACATTAAAGTGGCACTCCTCGATGACGGCGTGGATCCTACATACGACCACAATGGGACAAACCTCCATCACACTGGCTGGCCATCAGTAGACTCGGGAGAACCAGAACAAGGAGCCAGGAGCTTCTATGTTTCGACAAACCAGCACGGGAGTAAAATGGCGTGGCTTATCCGCCAAGTCTGTCCCTTTGTAACTATTTATGTCGCCAAGTTGGATGTCAAGAGCGGCGAGAGTGTGCGACAGCGGACTTTTAGCCTAGAGCAGGCTACAAAGGTAAGCACACCCTACCGGCCATACTATTCTCTTATTATTACTTTCGCTCACTGATACTACTAGGCGATCGAATGGGCTACGGCACAAAAGGTCGATGTCATAAGCATGAGCTGGTCGGCTCGAGAGATAACCGGCAAAACGGGGAACGAGAGAGAAGTCCGAGCACTCGAAAATGCCATTGAAGCGGCTGCTACCGAGAACATCCTCATGTTTGCGGCGGCCTGTGATGTCAAACAAAGTGCATCAACTGACAAGTGGATCCCTTGTGATCATCAGCGTGTGTTCAGCATTGGCGCAACCGACTTGGACTTTGACGTCAAGAAATATGTCGACATGAGCAAGAAGGTTGACTATCTCTTCCCCGGGGAGTACATCCTTAACAAGCTCGAGGACGCCGAGGTGGGTAACTCGGGTGCTACAGCCCTGGCTACTGGGCTTGCTGCCCTGGTCATGTCTTGCATGCGGATAGACGGCCGGGCCACGCCGCGGGAAAACAGGATGAGATGGATGAGCAACATCATGAGCAAAACTTTCAACAGTGCCATGAACGGCAAGGTGGTGCACATCAAGGACGTTCTTCGGCTAGACGCGGGTCAGGGGTCGCAAACACTTGGGACAAAGTTTGCTTCGCAGGAGCCGTGATCGATCGCCTGGTTAATGTATATACCACATGATAACCCGCAAGATCTACTCTCATTTGACCACCATTTCAGTCATAGTATTTACCTACATATCTCGCCAAAAGATACCGAGGTCTAATATAATGGCCGCGTTACAGTTCCAAATCCCAATCCAGGTCCACGTCTTCCTCAGGCTCAGGCTCCTTCTCCTCAGCCGCCTCCTCCTTCGGAGCCGATGTTTTCATAACCCTCCACTTCTCATCATCATCGGGGACAAGGAACTTTGCCAGATCCTCCTTTCCAAGATTATCCTGATCAAACGGACTCTCCACGTTGGCCACCTCCCGGCTCCCATAGAGTACGGCGGCGCCATGGGTTACACCCTGGGCGGGCTTGGGATCAAAGTAAACGGGATCGTCCTTGGGAACGGCGCCAACCATCTTGTGTAGCGATTGAACCGCGTTCTCCCACGCCGAGACATCGGCGCTCGTCTTGATCTTGGCGCCAAACATGCCCTTGGCATCCCCAGCCTTGCGCTGCAGCAGGACAGCGGTGCGGACCAAGTGCGGCAGCCCGCTCTCCTGGGGGCCGTTCTCCTGCAGCGTCCAGTGCACCGAGTTGGGCTCTCCCCACTTCTTGTCGACATAGGCCGGGTAGCCGGCGACGAAGCGGAAGTCGGTGCGGTCCGTCTTCTCCGTCTTCTTGCGCGCAGCCTCGGGCCCCGCCGACACAAACGGCGCATAGCCCACCGTCAGCTTGCCCCCCACGCTGTGTTCCACCTGCACCTCGCGCCCCGAGATGTACGACTTGACCGGCACGCTCGGCGCCACCGCCCGCACCTCGGGCGTGTACTCGGACAGGTGGTCGGCGCCCTCGAGCGTGCCGGGACGGCGGCCGTGCGCTCGGAAGGTGACGTCGATTTCGACCTCGCGGAACCGCTGGCCGCCCTGCGGCACGAGCAGCCACTCGAAGACGACGAGGGTCGCGGGCCGCGTGCTCCCACTGCCGATGACGCCGTGCGCCACGTGGAAAAGACGCCCGCGGACGCAGGTCGCGTTGACGCGGTCGTAGCCGGTGAGGTTGACGCGGTGCGCCTCGACGGCGCCGTCGGGGCCGGGCGGGGCGTTCTTGATCTTCCAGTCGGCGGTCGAGTCGGTGATGAGGGGCAGGAAGAGGTCGAAGGCAGGGTAGGGGTCGGCCGGGGTGGGCGAGCTCATGGTTGCGGGTAGGTGAAGTCAATCAGGGGGTTTTTTAGTTTCGTCTGCGTTCTAGTCTCCCTTGGGATGGACTCTTTGTGGTTGTTGAGACATTTCATGGTAGCGACTGGTGAGTGATAATTAAAGTGGTAGACCACGACGAGCAGTTGTATGTACTAGTTCCAACTCTGCATAAACAGGGAACTTCCAAGGCTTAGGCGGCGAGAATTAGCCCGAAACCGCCGAAAGCGGTACGAAATATGCATTACTTACAAAAGGGGCATGGCTAGATATAACTGCCTAGTATTGCCTCATAACTCTCGGTTGAAGAAGTGGGTGGAGTCGTTCTCCCAGGGCTGCGGAGGATCGCGATAACTATTGGCTTATATCCTTGGCGCTAAGAGGAGCTGAAGACAGCTCCGGTGTGACGATGTAACCTTGACGCAGCCGAGACAGCCAACGAAAGCTGAGGGTGCGCGATTCGACTTTGAAGGCTACATGCATCATCAGGCTCCCTTTCCTCAGAAGTAGCGGTAAATTGTCGGATTGGGCGTGTTATATATCGGTAGTGTATATGGAGCAGGACGTGGCAGGCCGTGATTAACCCCTATACGCCTTAGAAAACAAGTATGTTAACGGGACTGTCCCTGGTGCAATGATTGTACTTAGGTTGCGTGAGGTTGCAAAACTTACTATCTGCTTCTCAACGTGCAAGGGTAGTGAAATAGTAAGACCGTTCTCAGAACGCACGACGAAACAAGCATGGCTTGGGTATCAGTGCTCCTGCTCCTGTGTACGATAAAGTGAGGAGCTGTGCTTGAGATGGCCGTCTTTTTAAGTTTCATATCATCAACAAGGGTGACTTCATCCAAATGAATAACCAAGTACTCCCGCTGGTGGGTCTGAGGCCTGAGAAGGATCCCAACTTCGCATAAGTCCGAGGCAGCGAGCCTGGAAACGTTCGATGCAACCGAGTACATATTCCACGAATCCCTACTAAATAGGGGTTAATAAGCAGCCTGGGTCTGTGTATGTGGACGGACTAGCAAAGTATTTTAGGGATAGTAAGGTAGATCAAGACTTGCCGGATTAACCCACCACGACGCTCAATCAAAACACCACCTGCACTCATAGCTTATATTGTCGTTCCCCAAGGTCATGCGTTTACATACTCTCAAAAACCTCCAATAGTGTTCCATGCATGTTCCGACCCACTGCGGAGGGGCGTACCTGCACGTTGGTCGTTTGTTTTAATATGATCTCTCGGGAGTGGCTGCTCTTGGCTATTTAGCCATGGTGAAGAGGGGGGTGCGGCACATGGATCCGGGTTGCCAAGCCTATGCTTCAAAAGGACCCCAGTCCCCATTGATTCCTGGCTGACCAGGGCAATCTTCTTTGTTTCCTCGAACGGTGGCTGTGCAGTTTTGTATGGGCCCCGACCTAACAAGATATCAGGATGCCAGCCCCGCTCCTTGTCCCACGAAGCCGGCTCCTTGTCGAGAAGCGAGTCATCATCATCTGCTTCTTCATCGCCCTCGGTCAATTCCAGTATGGCTACGACTCGGCGGCCATTGCGGGCTTCCAAAGCATGCCCGGCTTCCTCGAGGTGTTTGGTTACGTCGATCCCACCAACCCCATTGGACTAAACATCAGCACCGACGTCCAGCGGCTCATCCAGTCACTCATGAACGTGGGCGGTTTTCTTTCCGCCGTAGTCATGTACACTATGGGTGGACGCCTCTCCCGCCGTGTCGGGCTCTGGCTCGGGTGTCTACTCGCCTTCGTCTCCATTTCTGTCATGATCAGTGTTACATCGCTGGGAGGGCTGTACGCTGGCCGCTTGTTGCTGGGAATGTCGAACGGCTTCTTCGTGCCATATAGCGCCACGTACATGACGGAAGCGGCTCCTTCCCTGCTTCGCGGCTCCATCGTCGGCATGAGCACATTCCAAACCTCCCTCGGTGCACTGTTCGGGATCCTAGTCGACAACTACACAAAGTCCATCGGTGGCAACGCATCGTGGCAGATTCCACTCGGTGTCATGTATTTCGTCCCGACATTTATGGCCATCTTCCTCATTTTCTTGCCCGACACCCCGCGCTACTACATCGGAAAAGGCGACGACGAAAAGGCGCTGTGGGCAATTCGGAAGCTGCGTGGCATCTCAGATGACGCGTTGCTGCGCGCCGAGGTCGAAGACATCAAGAACGCCTATCTTCTCGAGGAGGAGCTGCATTCGGGCGTACACCTGCGCGACATGTTCCGCGGCCCGGACCTCAGGCGGACGCTGCTTTGCTACGGTACCACGATTGGCGGGACCGCAACGGGCGTTACTTTCATGGCAGGGTTCTCCGTATACCTGTTTGTGCAGGCCAAGGTTGGCTCGCCTTTTGTGTGGGTGATGATCTCGCTTGCCATTGCACTCACAGGCAACATGCTGGCGTTCCCAGCGATGCGCATTCTGGGCAGACGCGAGCTCCTTGTCTGGTGCTCCCTGGTTTCGTCGGCCATGATGTTCGGCATGGCGATCGTCTATACCATCTCTCCGGGCTCTCCGGGCGCGAGCAAGGCGCTCGTTGCGCTGAGCATCGTCTTTACCTGGATCTACGGCGTAGGTCAGGGGCCGGTGATGAATGCGTTGTCGGTTGAGATTCCATCGCAGCGGCTACGGTCGCAGACAGTTGGGACGGCGTCAGGTCTCAACTTCATCGTCGGCTGGCTGACGGCCTTTTTCACACCCTACTTCATCAACCCGGACAAACTGAACTGGGGACCGAGGTATGGCTATATCTGGGGTGCGAGCAACTTGGTTTTGGCCATGTATACGTTTTTCTTCGTCCCAGAGACGAAGGACAGAAGCTTGGAGCAATTGGATGAACTGTTCGAGAAGGGAGTGAGCGCGCGGAAATTCTCAGCATTTACCGTGGAGCGGCAGCTTGTTGATGATACAGCAGGGGGGCATGGTCCAGTTGCGCCACATCTGAGGTCAGACGATGACGAGTCTGTCGTGGTGCAGGTCGAGGTCGAGGATCCTGAAAAGCAAGGCCATCCCAGAGCCAGGTAGGAAATGAGCCAGTATGGATCAGAGTAAATGCCTGATAGCTCGAACGCAAATGCATACCTTAACGAAGGCGGTGAGGTTTTGGGGTTTCTGGCCGGCGCTTTTGTGTAGCTGTGCATGTGTGCATTGGTAATAAGGTAGGTGTGGTGGGCACACTGCCGAAGAAGAAAAAATGGAAGAAAGAGCTCCACTTCAATCCAGACGTTGTTTCCCCCAAATCTGCTCTCCCTCATCTCTTCTTTCCGTCTCCAGGTAATTTACCTGCTTGACTACGGAAACATCAGCCCAACTTGTGTGATGCGCGACTACGCGACCGTTGTAATCTCGAAGCCCTTGAGGGACCCTTCGGACCGATAATCCTCGAGAAACTTCTCATACGTGCCCATGCCGCTGCTCCAAATCCCCGATCTTGCCTTCTTCATCATCTCCTCCTGACTCTCGGGCATTTTCGCAAAGGCGCCTTCGCCATTGATGTAGCCCGGCGTGCACCCCGCGAGGCTCGCAAAGAACACCGCGTGCTGCATAATCACCCCGGCCCATCCCTCCTCGCCCTCACTTGTAACATTGATGACAGCATGCGAGCTTTCGCTAGCCTTCGCCTCTGCCTCGGCAATGATGTGTACTATGTGGCTAATCCAAACCTCGAGGCTCTGGGTGTAGTTGGCCGACGAGCACGACTGCGTTGGGCTCAGGAAGAACATGTTTGGAAAACCGCTCGTCGCCACGCCATGCAATGTCGAAGCACCTTGGGTCGTCCACTTCTCGCCCAGGGACCTGCCACCCCGGCCGCGGATTTCAACTTGGAGTTGAGCCTCCGGGTTTCCGTCACCTTCAACAGGGCCCCGGTAGCCTGTGCTGAGGACCAGGACGTCGATGGGGTACTCCTTGTCCCCGACCACCAAACCTTGCTCAGTCGCCGAGTCGATGCCCTTGCCAGCCGTGTCGACAAGGTGCACATTGGGCAGGTTGAATGTTGGCAGGTAGTCGTCGTTGAATGTCGGCCGCTTGCACCACGTCGGATACCATGCCTTGAGCTTCGCTGCCGTCTCTGGATCCTTGACGATCTCGTCAACCCGGGCGCGTCCAGACTCGGAATGCGGCACGTCAAGTCGGTGCAGTCTGGCAATGTGCTCGCCAATCTTTTCTGGTGTTGGCTCGATAGGACCCCATTTCGGGCAGCCGACGAGTGCGCAGAATGCCGGCATCTCGGTCCAGGCGTCATTGACCATGTTCTCCTGTCCTTCTATCGGAGCATTGGTCAAGTAGGAGTTGAGGTTCGCCATACGCTCGCGCTGCCAGCCCTTCTTGTATGCAATCTTTGTTTTCCTGCAGAATCAATGAGTATCTCGCCCAAGCTGTTCCGAGATATCATCACTTACCATTCCTCAGGGTCCGTTTCCCGTTGCGCACGATAGTGCACTGCGGACGGCGTCCGCTGAAAGACGTACAACTCTTTTGCCCACTTGGCGAGCTGCGGAGTGGCC
Source organism: Lasiosphaeria hispida (assembly GCA_033439745.1). Taxonomy (NCBI): domain Eukaryota; kingdom Fungi; phylum Ascomycota; class Sordariomycetes; order Sordariales; family Lasiosphaeriaceae; genus Lasiosphaeria; species Lasiosphaeria hispida. Next base: position 2,609,052 of record JAUIQD010000002.1, on the reverse strand, counting down.
TGGATTGCAGTTGCACCCGTACCCATGATCCCTACTCGCTTTCCCTCAAGCCCGGTGAGGCGCGGTTCCTGGGGTGTCCCGCCGGTGACTGAGTAGTCCCAGCGGGCCGTGTGGAACATGGGTCCCGCGAAGGAGGCAAGCCCAGGAATATTGGGCGCGTGTGGTCGCACCAACACCCCAGATGCAGTGAGAAAGTATTCGGCCTGGACCCGAAGGGCTCGGCTCGGCTCGGCTGGCCCACGACTTTCAACAATCTCAATGTTCCACAGGCTCGTCGCGTCGTCCCAGTGCGCACTCTGCACCGCTGCCCGGAAGAGTCCTTTATCGTGTAGGTTCCACTGTGTCGCAATCCGGCCGGCGTGCTCGAGAAGTTCAGGGCCTGAGGCGTACCTGGACTTGGGCATGTACCCAGTCTCCTCCAGCAATGGCATGTACGAGTAGCTCTCAACGTCACAGTGCAGGCCCGGGTATCTGTTAGACCACCATGTTCCACCAAAGCCGCCGGCCTTGTCGATAACCCTGAGGTCGTTTGGCCCGCTCGCAACACCAGCTTCTATGAGGCGCACTGCCAAGAGCATGCCGCCAAATCCGGCGCCAAGAACGAGGAACTTGTACCGTCCTCCATCCTTGACCGGCGAGTCTTTGGCATTCAGCGCTGCATGGTCAACCCAAGGGTCCTCTGCCAAACTCCGTAGGCGCTCGGTCTCAGCACTGTGAAGCTCAAGAAACTGCGCCGAACCCTCTGCTCGAAAGCGCTTGGCCGCTTCTTCAGTGTACTTCTGCGACAGTTCGAATAGCTTCAGATCCTCCGCCTTCGGGGCTGCAGTCGCGCTGTCGGTTGTTGAAGCCATCGCGATAGTGTTTGGTGTGTATGATCAGGGATTTTGTTGTGATTACAAGAGTTGCCGCTGTGGGTTCACGGTTCTTAGGCTCTTATAGTTGTAGGCATGCCCAGCGTGCAGGGACCGCCTTCTCCATTACAACTGCAACACAGTGTATCACCCAACGTTTCGTTTCGATAGGATGGCTGGTTGGAAGCGACCTGGGTTTAGCCCCGCGTAGGATGGGCCACTCATGTCACTATACGGACCCGAGTGCGAGTTGGTCGCATTCGCATCCGTACAAAATCCCGACGCAAGATAAGGTAGGTATGGATCGACAGAAGCGTGATAAAATCCCGGTCGGACTCCAATCAGCTAGCTACTACGGGTGGATGGGCCCATCGGAGCGATGGCGGACAACGAAGTGGTTGGCCATGGCGTCTCGCTTCAGCAAATGACCCGGATAGGTCCGACGTTAGCGGTGAGGATTTCAAATGATAAATAAGGCGCCCTTGAAGCTTGAGAGGTATGATTTGGCGGCAAAAAAGGAAATGTGGACAAGGACCTTGTCAGGTATTCTTGCAAAGTTCCATTGTCGAAACAACATTACGCAAATAAGTGGCAACTGAGGGCCAACGAGTAAGCTAGCAGGCGGATCCAAACACCATCTAGGTAGTAATACTCGTGGTCTTTACCCCGCGTGGCTGCGAATCAATAAATACGCACATTGTATGTTACTGTAACACGGCCCCAGGAGCGGAGATACACATCAAGTACCCTGTTCATTCGGTCTTATCTGAGCTTCTTGGCCCTTTGTCGGACCATGTAAGCATTAGTAAACTGGATATTCGACTCGCGTAAGGTAAGCTGGCTTTCTCAGATCAGCATCTCTTAGTTGGACTGTTGGTTGAGGGCGGAGGTCCCTCTTGAAAACAGGGGCGTGCAACGATGCCTGCGGGGTAAACATGACATAAAAACTAGACATTCGCCCCGGCTCAATATGAAATTCTATCTCGACGCACTACACCTCTCGTGAGAACTTTGTTGCTCTAGCGAGGATTAGACGACACTGTCGCTTGGAAAAGATATCGAGCATCATATCATGGAGCCCGCCACAGCTCCCGACTTTGACGACCTTCCCAGGGTGGAAGGGCAGCCGCAAGGTTGCGCGTGGGGGCTATTTGACAAGGACGGGGAGAAGGACGTCTACGGGACGCTGAACTTCCTCACTCCGAAGGTTGTGGCCGCCGCCGCAGCGGAAGTGAAGGATGGTGTGTCTATTTCACTCAAGTAAGTTCACTTTCATCACACTTTTATCCCCAAGCGGCACGTTATGCTGACCAACAATCAAACCTGCAGCTGGCCACTCAACGGCATCAAGTTCCCTTTCCCCCACCGCAAAGCCCCTGTTCACCGTGCCAGTACCCTTCGTGATTTGGGCATGGAGCTGTCCGGGTGGGATGACGAACTCGAGTTCAACACGCAGTTCAGCAGCCAGTGGGATGGCCTGTGCCGTAAGTGCATGCATGGCTTTCGCTGCAAAGCGGCACCCAACACGGACTGACTGAAAAGAGGGGTTTATCAACTAACATTGTCCCACAGACGTAACGCACGGCACAACAGGCGAGACCTACAACGGCGCCGTGCCAACCAAGGAGGGCCTCGAGATCACCTCGACAGAGGGCAACCCGCTGCCGAGCATTGAACAGTGGCACAAGCGGGGTGGCATCGTCGGGCGGGGCGTGCTGGTCGACTTTAAGCGCTATGTCGACGAGACGGCGGCGGCGGGGGCCGAGAAGTATCACCCGCTTGATGGACACCGCATCACGCCGGCCGAGATCGAGGCCGTGGCGAAGCATCAGGGGGTGCAGTTCAAGCCGGGCGACATCTTGATTGTGAGGACTGGGTATACCGAGATTCTCGAGGCGCCGACGCCAGACGACTTTGCCAAGTTCGCGGCCGTGACGCTGTCGGGCCTGCACGGGACCGAGGAGACGGCGAGATGGGTGTGGAACCACCGCTTTGCGGCGGTCGCGGGCGATGCGCATGCATTTGAGGCGCTGCCGCCGGTGAAGGCGGACGGCTCTCCATCTCCGGGAGCAGCTTTTGAACTGGGTGAGTCTGCCTTGTCCAATGATTATGTTTTTGAGAATGGGTAGAAAAATGGGCTGGTGCTGACACAAGGCCATGCGGCAGTTTTGCATCCGTACTTTCTCAATATGTTTGGCCTGCCAATCGGGGAGCTTTGGGATCTCAAGGCCTTGGGCGAGTACTGCAAGAAGGCAGGCAAATACAGCTTCTTGCTGACTTCAATGCCCCTGAACCACCCAGGTCTGGTTGCGTCGCCACCGAATGCGGTTGCCATATTTTAGGCGCATTGTGTTTCTCGTGTCCAGGTACCCAGTTGCGGCAGAGTTGGGGGATGGAAGGAAGCGTTGTCCTGCATGGTCAGAAAGTGGATACTGCAAACGAACACTGCTCATTTTCTGTTTCTTCAACATTGGCAATCCAAAACTCATCAGTCCCCCTCAGCTCCTCGTTGCTGGACACGTTGATGCTTAAACAGCAGCCCTTCGCTTTTACAAAAGGTGAAACACTACTGCACACGCAGTTGCTGTTATGGAGGCGCCAATGGTCAGCCGATTGACCGCCCGAATGTGATGGGCTCATGAGAATGATCCTGCAAGCCCTAGAACAGCGCGGCCCCCCACAACCGGACATGATGATCGACACTCCCAACCGACACCACCCTCATTTCCGACCACCACCATTACTTCAATATTGCTCCAAAAACCACCAAGTTTGTGATGGCTACTGTGCGAGAGCAGAATATTCAGTCTGCAATTGATGCGGTGCGCAATGGCGGTACTCAGGCCGAGGCGGCCGCGCAGCACGCAGTCGCGCAGTCAACCCTAAGCGACCGACTCCACGGAGCAACCAGCAAGAAAGCCAGTAAACTAGAGCCAAGAAGACTATCACCTGTTCAAGAGGAGTTTCTGGTTGACTGGGCCCACAATCAGAGGGCCTCTGGGCGCGCCCCCAGCAAAGCGGAGCTCACCAGAATGGGCCAAGAAATCCTCTGTCAGAGCAGTGTTTTTGCCCCCTTGGCTACGGTTGGGTAGACCGCTTTCTTACCCGCCACAAGCGTATCAAAACGAAGAAGTCGGTACTGTTGGAAAGATCTAGAACACACGGTTCTACGAGGGAGTGATGCGAAGATTTCTTTGGCCGTTTACGCACTCAAATCGACACCAAGAAGATCGCCCCCTGTAACATCACAAATATGGACAAACACGGCATACAGGAGGTTGAGACTCGCCCCGGTACCGTTATAGGGGGCTCCCTTACCGACAGGGCTGTCGTTACGGCTCCTGACAGCACAAACTAGGTCACTATTATTGAAGCTATCACCGCTGAGGGCCGGAGACTCACGCCAGCAATCGTCTTCACGGGGGCTAGTCTGCAGGGCCAATGGTACCCCCGTTGGGTCAAGGATCATGAGGATATTTGCGATTGGAAGTATGGTCACTCGCCCACAGGCTGAAGCAACGCCCAGATAGCCATCAAATGGCTAAAGGGGGTCTATCTTCCTGAAACAGAGCCACAGAACCCCAGAGACTGGAGACTCCTTATTCTTGATGAGCACTCCAGCCACAATACCATCGAGTTTATATGGCTTTACCAAACCAACCACATACAGCTATTATTCCTCCCCTCACACATTTCACAAGAATCCCAGCCCCTAGATCAAAGTGTTTTCTCACCTCTAAAGAACTATTTTAGGCAGAACATTAAGGTGCTTGCCTACTACCGAGTGTGGGCCCCAGCCAACAAACAAACGCTTCCTTCTTTATTACAGGGATGCCTCACAGCGAGGTTGCAGCGTTTCCAATATCAGGAGTAGGTTCAGAAAGACTGGTGTATGGCCGTTAGATCCATCTAGGATACTAGATGACCCTGAGGCAGTGATAGGAGACAGCCCCCCTTCCCAGGACCGGCTTCATACCCCCTCTGTCACTATAGCGGCCGCCCCAGACCTCCTGAACACGCCTAGGAACGCCAAGGATATACAAGAAGTTGTGAATAACCTCAGGGAGCGAAACTCTCCGTCAAACCGTACTCTCAGGGCTCTATTTCACAAGATGGGGAAGAGTCTTGATCTGGGGACTGCTGAGAAGGCGAGTTTGCAGGCCGAAAACAGCCGTTTGATCGAGGACTTTCGCGCTATTCAACCCCATACCAGAAAGACGGTGCGTGAGCCTGCAAACGATAGATTTGCTAGAATCGAGGATATCGTTGCGGCCGAGGAAGCTAGTCATAGGCAGAACAAGCACAGGAGGGTGCCCTTGGAACCAGTGGTCGAGGAAGTGCAGGAGATGATTATTCATGGCCTGGATAGACTCCGCAGGGCTCAGGAGATGGAGTGGGCATTGTTTTCTATAGTAATTGCTATACAAATGGATGCGTGGTGCATTGGTTACGAAAGGGGGTCTCCGTGCAGATCATGTCCGGCTGTGGGGTCACGCTTTCTAATTATCGCAATAATCCATATCGGCCGTCAGCCGCGGAAACGTTATACGTCTTGGCTTATTTTTCTCAACGGCTGTGACATTGGCCATGAGGAGATGTCAAAAAGCACAACGGGTATCTCTAGCGATTCAATTTATGTCCTTAACTAAGGTGAGGATTTCATTTTGGGTTTAATAAAGTCAATTACAGTTTCTAACGTATTATCATTTGTCAGTTACTCCACGATCCTATTCTGTCCAGCACGGGACATCGCAGTGTCGCCTGCATGCTCGGCAACATAGGGGAGCCTGGGTTGGTTGTCTTTTCAGTCAGCGAACCAATGGCCTGCCCAACGGACGACAGCGCGTGGAGGGTGGTAAGTGACATGAACATCTCCGATGCATCTCAGCTTCACGCAGTGGGAGAGATCGATAGATATGGCCGGATTGCAGGGGAAGTGGGACGTTCGATTCACAAAGATAGAGTCGGTCATTTCCATCCGCGAGTCGGGCCGCTGGGTCGGCGACGTGGATGTCGCGGCTGCGATGAGGAGCCCGTACATCTATCTATACGTTGCTCGCCCAAGCACCCTGTAGCCACACCGACTCCGAACACTCTGCGCAGCCAATGAGGTCTATCGAGAACTAAGTTGAACTGTGCGAATGTCAATCGGGCCTGGCAGTTGTAAGAGTCCATGGAAACTGGCCAGCCGACTTGCGGTAACGGCATTTCTAGCCCAGCAAGCAGACCGGTCCGATCATGCTTGCTACCAGCTTTGGTGTGTTGGCATTGTCTGAAGCAAAAGTCTCACTCGAAAATGTTTATTTATTGAGCTGATGGCAGCTGTTAGATCCACCTCAACAGCAAAAAAGATTATGCATGGCGTCGTGTCGGTAGGGCACGCTTCAATTGCGACTGGGCCGGCGGCATGGGCTTGACAAGCTAGCACACTGTCAAACTCGCCGCTGAACTACCAGAATACCCCACGGAGGTGATAAAAAAGGATTGTGAAATGAACCATAGAGGTTCCGAGTCTCATCCGCAACTCACCATGCAATCCTACCAATAAACCCCCTGGGCCATGTTCTCACCAAAAACTTGCGCCCTTCATCAAACAGGAGAATTCCCAATCCAAACGACATCGGTAGGAACCAATGCTCGACCGGCACTTCGGCCGTGCCCAGCGCCGTCTGCAAAGCCGGGATATACAGCCAAAAGAACGCCATGACGAGCGCAAACAAAATCGCAGGAAACAGGTAGTAGTTCCTAGTCGCCCTATTAAATAGAGGAGGATGTTGAAAGATAGAGAGGCGTCGGGTACGGACAGCGAGAAGGTTGAACCATTGCCTGTTAGACGAAATATTAGCCTGTCCCCGATGGAAAAAGAAAATCGAGCGAAACTTACATGACAACAAGAGTGACAAAATAGATTGAGCTTGCTTCATTGAGCTTCTGCGCATAATATTCCGGATCAATGGTGTCGGGAAGATTTCCAAACGAAAACCAAAGAGCACTAAAGGGTATGCCGTTGCGTTCCAGATACCAGTACGACATCGAAAACGAAGCCACCGTCTCCAGAACACCGAGGAATCCATAACTCTGGACAATGAGCTTCCAATCAACAAGCCGGTCGACTCCGACCTTTCGAGGGGGGCGCATAAGAACATCCGCCTCGGGGGTTTCGTATGCCAACGCAGTGGCGGCCAGGCAATCTGTGAAGCAGCTGGTTCAAGTTCAAACTTTGTGTTAGCAATATTGTTTTTTTCCACACGTGCAAACAACTTGAAGGGGCCACTTACCAGATGATAATCATCAGGAAACTACTCAAGATTTGCGGTACGCCAAGGGCCACATTCGTCATGACTGGCCAAAACTCGCTGAAACTGCCGGCAGGGAGGAGATACGCAATCGTCTTCTTGAGATTGTCAAACATCGTTCTCCCGTACCGGACGGCCTCGACAATGCTGGAGAAGGACTCGAGCAGGACCATGTCGGCAGCTTCCACTGCAATATCGCTACCGCCACCAATCGCGATGCCGATGTCTGCGGCACGAAGGGCGGGTGCGTCGTTCACACCGTCGCCTGTCATTCCCACCACGTGGCCACGGGCTTGAAGCTCGCGGACGATGCGCAGCTTTTGCTCGGGTGTTGTGCGCGCGAACACAACTTCGGTATAGGCTGTAGCCAGTCGATCCCACTGCGCATCATTTAGGGCCATCAGGTCTGGGCCGGTCAACACTATAGAGGTAGGGAGCTCTGCGTCGCCCACTTCTGAGGGGGTGTGGTTTCCCTTCTCGGATTTTTCTGCCATCGGCTCTCGGGAGAGCCCCGCGATATTAGCGACTAGATGGTTTGGTGTCGTGATAATGCCGCACTCCCGGGCGATTGCTTGGGCTGTCAGTGCAAAGTCTCCAGTGACCTATAACCCACAGTCAGCATACAACTGCATGTCCACGTCCACAGTATCCGGATTCAAGCACATACCATAAAGATACGGATGCCAGCTCCCCGAAGAGTTTTGATAACCCCGGGGATCTCCTCGCGAGGCGGGTCGACGATAGCAACCAACCCAACAAGTGTTAGTCCTGACCTTGCTTGCTCGACCATCTCAGTTTCAAAGCCGGAAGAGGAGGGGGAAGATTTGATCGCAGATCTTGAGATGGCTTTATGTGCGAGGAGCAAAACCCGGCGCCCCTGAGCAGACCATTCATCCTTGATCCTTTCAATCTTCTCTCGGGCTGATGCACTAAGGTTCAATGTCACCCCTGAGCTTCCCGTGTAGTTTTTACAGCGGTCAAGCAGGATATCTGGTGCCCCCTTGATGGTGAGAAGCCTGGGTAGGGGACGGTCAGCAAAGTTTTGCAAGGTATTAGAACTGACGAGGTAAGAGCTTACATGTCACCAGGTTCAAAGATAGCCGCAGTTCCCTTGGCGAGGGCAATGTCGAGACCATCGGGATGAGTCATTCCAGAGACCTTGATCATGAACTTATTCTTGCTGTTGAAGGCCAGGTTAAATTTAGTAGTCCAACACCGCTTCACCTCTGAAACTGAGCCCAAGTTCTCAGCGAAACGGAGGATTGCTTGGTCAGTGGCGTCTCCGTGGATTTTCCTGAGTGCTAGCGGCAGGTGTCTGGTCGCGGCATCAAACTCGCCAGCGTTGCAAAGTCCCGCGACAGCCCGTAGTTGGTCTATCGCGTTACCTGCCAGCTCGCCGATCGTGTTACGCTCAGCGATGAGAGTGTCGCGAACACCCTGCGCAGTCATGACCTCGCAGGCGATTGCACAGTCGGTGACAATCATTTTATTCTACCAGCAGTTAGTTATATCCAGTTGTACCTGTTTTTCTGGCCGTACGTACCTCTGTGAGTGTTCCCGTCTTGTCCGAGCAAATGACCGATACTGAGCCCAGTGTCTCAACCGTCTTGAGCGATTTGCAAAGCACTTTGTGCTTTTTCATCTTATTTGCCGATATTGTCAAACTTGCTGTCAAGGCGATTGGGAGACCTTCCGGGATGAATGCCACAGCAACTGACACACAGTCCACTATGAGCGTGGGGACGTTGATCCAGCCAGGATGGCTTTTTCTCAGCCAGGCAGCCCTATGAATGTTTAATACTGGAACAACAAATGGGGTGTTCTTGCTGTGCTTACCAGAGAATGACGACCAACAGAATCATAGCAAACATGATGGAGCAGATGACATAGACAAAGTTGAGCACCTCGCGTTCAAGCGTCGTCAGCCCCTTCTTGGGCTCGTTGGTCAACTTCGCAATCCGGCCAAAGACAGTGCGGTTACCGGTTGACACAACCACACCTGTGCAAGTCCCAGAAGAACAGTGTGTTCCTTGGAGGCCAATGTTCTTGGTCTCAAGATAGTTCTTGTCGGTGCAGTTGACAGTTGCTGTGAGAGGAACAGATTCGCCTAAAGCAGCCCTGAATCAGCGGACGCTTTACCAGAGAATCAAGCAAGGTCAACATACCAGTCAATATCGAGCGGTCAAACTTGGTATCTGACGACACCTGGGTGAAGCGGACATCGGCGGGCAACTTATTTCCAGCTTTGATGAGCAACACATCACCAGGGACAATGTCGGCAGCCACTGTGGAGACTTGGACACCGTCTCGGATCAGCAGACACTCCTCAGGTATCATGTTCTTGATGGATGCCATGACGCGAGAAGATGACCAGTCCTGCCACATGTTGAAAGCAGCCTGGATGAAAAAGACGGCAAGCAGGACAATGGCTAGGGCCAGATTCGCCGGGGCGGGAGGCTGCCCCAAGGGCTTCCACGCAATGAAGACAAGGATGGAGCCGACAAGGAGGACAGAGCCAAAGCCCTTGAAGAAGTATCCAATGGCTTGCTTGATGCGATGGGTCTCAGGAGGGGAGGGCGAGTTCCTGCCATGTTTGGAAATTCTGCGCTTGACTTGATCTTGAGATAGGCCTTGCTGTAGAGAGGTAGTCAGGCGTCGGACCACCTCATCTACCGAGACGGTATGCCATTCAAGATCAGCAAGATCTACCATCATAGAGTCAAGTTAGTGTCACTCGAGCTACAGCAAGGGTGCATCGTGTTTCTTGGAGGGTACATACCGGTCGTAGCAGCCTTCTGTGCCTTCTTGGCAATCTGTCCCTTGCGGTTGTAATCCTCGATGTCGATGGAACTATGAGGCCAGTGTTAGCTTTGTCGGCTTCGCCTCCTTTGATGGTGGTGGCCCTGTTGGTCCCACCCCTGAGTCACCCCTGAGTCCCAACCGGAAGGTTTTGTAGAAGCATGCAAGAGCGGAGCGATGTAGGGACTTACATTGTTCGGTATTGGATCGGCAAAGCAGCTGACGGGTCAATGCCGGAGTTGGAGCGCACGCTGTGGATGGAGAGGGAACCATAAGATTGGGTACGTGCCAAAGCAGGAGGGCCGCCATGATGACCAGGTAATCCTGCTTCCACGTCGTCATCTTTCCAGCGGATGCGGTCGGGCCCACCAGCACCCGGAGGGCCTGGAGGGGACGCGAGTGGTGGTTTCGTCTCTTTCCCGTCCATTTTGTTCGATTCTGTCTCGACAGAGGAGCAGCAAGAGCCAGAGCGGAAGGGCAAAACAGGAGTACAAACAAACAGATAACGGGATTAGAAGGCCGGGGATGGGCTGCACTTATACTCCCAAGAGACGGTCTGAGTCGACACCACCGCCTACGGCTCTCATTGCTAGAGGCGGAAACCAAACACCTTCCCATTGGCCATCCTGTCCACCAAGACACAGAGCACAGAGCACACAGAGCATAGCCCCAGGACCCCGGACGGCCGTAGACTGGGAGGGAGAGAGAAAGGAGGTGGGTGAGACCAAAAGACCCCCAAGAGGGTGCTCGCCTGGGAGGTGGATCATGGGTCGTCGACCTTGGAAGCGGCGGCTGCGAGTATCGAGGACACCATGCTAGCGAAATGGCTAGCAGTCACTATGACCAAGTTTTGGTCGAGGCCGGTTGGCCGTTGTTACCCGATAGGTGCGACCAAACAGTGCCACGCTCAGAACGAACAAAACAAAGGGGCGTTGTGCAGGGGGGTGTCAAGCTGTTTGGGCCGAGATGAGGCCCGGGGGGGGCTCTTGGGGAAGCCGCGAAGGGGCCCCGCCGGCAGTAGAGCAGTAACAGGAGGTGGAAAATCGCTCATAATTGGCCTGAGCACTGTTAGATGTCCCCTCGATACCGTTGACATGGTCAGATTAAGCTTTGCTGGATGCAAGGAGCTTGGGCCTCCTTTCCGATCGCGATTCCCTCGGAGGAGCCAATTGAGTGTCACCCAACTCCTGCTCGAGCTGCTCCTCCCACATTTCGGCTTCTATTTGTTATCACCGGCCGTATGCCAGCACGCCCTAGACATCATGAATATATCTCGGCTGGTCATTCTGTGTTTCGTTTCCCTCACCAGGTAAGAATCAAAACAAACAGCATTGTTTATCGGGATTGGCCCTCCATGCTTTGCTTGGGTTAATCCGCGCACCTGACAGACAACAGCCCAGCACATGCTTGGGCTGCTAATCGCGGCCTGCCAAATCCATGCTATCAACTGATACTGGTATACAAATCACCATCTTCGAATGCATGTATTTCCCTTTCAACAACACGCCGTCTGTAACCTTTCTCTACCCCACCGTCTCCGTACCTGCACCATGCAGGCCCCAGCGAGCACTGCCACATTCTTACACCTAGCCTAGCAAGATTAATTGGTGGGGGTTGCTCTTGACCGACCAGACGGAGCTGCAGTCATCGTTACTGTTGCCGCCGTCATATGTTCTTTTCAAGTTTTTGAACCCGCCCACTTCCTCTCGGTCCTGGCTCAAAGGACCTCCCCGGGTTTCCCAACGCAGCAAGCCAGACATTTTCTATCGCTCCGTTGGCCCATCGTGCTATCCCCGGCTGAAGCTTTAGGGTAACTTTTCGATGGATAGCCCGATTCGTTGCAGGCAGCCAATTGCAAATTCTAAACAAAGGGGGGAAGCCAGGCTTGGAACCCAGAGGGAGGCCTCCTCTTCTCCCTTCTCCCCCCTACACCTTCGCTGCTCCGCATATCATCCCATCACCACAAAGTGACGGTCCGATAACCATCAACCTGTAGCGATAAGGCATGGGCATCAACCTCTGTATTTCGAATTTAATGTATCGCGGCGCGGCGACGACCGGGAAATGCGCGAACAAAGTCTTACTGATACAATTCTGGCCGGGGGTTTTCTGAAATCTCAGAGAGCCAAATAGTGACTATCAGCTCATGCATTTGAATTCGCTCACTTCCCTTTGACTACAAAACCCTCACCCAGCTCTCTTCACCGCTCTTCTACAGCGCAACGGTCTACTCACATTGCACCTCCAGCCAATTCACACCGCTAAACACATAATCCGAGCAAGCAGTCGTCCACCTGGAAAAAAGACGGCATCGGCTGTCTCATGTCAATGCCAATGTGCCTTTCCCTTCCTCCCCCATTACCGACGTGGAGGATATAACTAACCTCGTCGAGTACCAGCACAATTCGCTGGACCACCCATGCTCTGTGGCCTGGTCGCAAATTGGTCGGCTCAGATGATAGGGAGGTAAGGTATTAGATATCTTATTGGTCTCGAGCGGCAGCTTTGGCACATCCGACCAACCCGCCAACGCCCTACCTCGTGGTATTTTGTGCGTCCTGTAAATCATCCAAAACCCCAACGCCCTCAACAGATGCAAATTCGGCCAAGTTTACCCCCGTAACACGGCTGTAGCCCTTTATTCCTCAGGCCCTGGCCTCCCATCCAACCACTTGGACATGTACGGCCCATCTAGCCAATACCCCAGCTTTCTGTAGTAACTCCTCACACCCACACCCGAGATGACACTGATCTTCTCGCTCCCATGCTCGTCCCTTGCAATCCTCTCTGCCTCTTCCATTAACAAGGTTCCAAAGCCCTGATGCTGAAACTTCCTGGGGTCTCTAGCATGCACTGGCACAGCCATACCATAAACATGAAGTTCGCGGACCAAACTTGTCGGCTGTCCGACCAACTCCTCACGAAATGTGTACTTCTCGGAACACTTCCGCAGGCGCAGCAGGGCCACGAGAATATCCTGCTTGGGATCCTCGTATGCTAGGAAGGTTTCCCATCCAGCATTGGCTGTGTAGTCGCGGCGCACAAGCTCGATCTGGTTCGGCCTGATCTTGTGCTTGACCTCATTGACACCGACCTCCCGCGTCCGCACATCTCGGCAGGTCGTGCCAAAGTCCTTCATGCGTGCTAAGGCCAGCTCGCGCAAGTTGCCATTCTCGACGCCGGACGTGACTAGCGGCATGGGAATGTCGCGCTGTACGCGATAGATGCGGGTCCATGGCGGAACAAGCGCAAGTATCCGGGCTACAAGGTCGATCAACCCGTTGGGCGTGTAGTTTTGATACCGCCCTGTCCGCCATAGCTCGTACAGGCCTGTGCCGCGGATGACGAGCGTGGGGTAAATCTTTAGGCCGTCCGTTCGGAAAGCCGGGCTCTCAAAGTACTCGCGGAATTGATCCAGGTCGCGCTCCATGCCGACGTTGGGCAGATCGGGCATCATGTGGCTGACCACCTTGAAGCCAGCATCCTTGGCGAGGCAGAAGGTCTCGGCAACCGAGGCCACCGTATGCCCGCGGTTTGTGTCGCGGGCGACGTCCTCGTAAAGGGACTGGACGCCAATCTCAAGTCGCGTGCACCCGTACCGTAACATGCTGGACAAATGTGGTTGCAAGCAATAGTCTGGCCGTGTCTCGATGGTAATTCCCACGCACTTGATGTTGCTCTGCTCTCCACCTCGGACTGCCTCGTCTACGTTCAGTGTGCCGTAGCCGCTCAGCGCGTTGTGAAGCTGTGAGATGAATTCGTCCCGGTAAGACTCAGCGAGTGACATGAAGGTACCGCCCATGATGATATATTCGACCTTGTCCACCGAGTGTCCCAAGGCCTTGAGCTGATCCACGCGTCCCCTGGCCTGCTCGAAGGGATCGTAGCGAGCGCGAATCGCTCTCATTGAAGTGGGTTCATAGCCGGTATAACTCTGCGTGCTGTACTCAAAATCGCTGTCTGGGCCACCAGGGCAGTAGACGCAGATGTTGCCGGTGTAGGCAATATGAGGACACCTGTGAGGCTTGCACATGACGGCAACCACAGCAATTCCAGAAGAGGTCCCTTTAGAAGAGTTAGTGCCTTTGCAGCGGGGAGTCGTGGGTGTCCGGGACTCACTGATGGGCTTCGCGATCAGCCTCGGCAGAATGTATTTCTTGTAGTGCTCAGGCACGGCGGCGATGATAGCTGTCAGGGGCGGCACATTTCCAATTTTGTGCTTTTTCGCAAACCTGGAGCGCAGGCTGTTGAGGTTGACATCCTTCTTGGGGTGGCTGGGGTCCTTGATCGTTTCATGGTCTTCAATGAGGGCGTTGGCGATGTCGGCGCAGCAGCGGAGAAAGCGCTCGTTTTCGGGTGGTAGGTTGTTTGCCTCCTTCTTGCGAGTAGTGAGGGTTACCGTCACTGTAGCCATCTTGGGCGAGTGTGTGGTGGGCAATGTGGCATCGGTGGCTACTTGATCGAATGGGTGTAAACCTATAGTGGCACGTCGGGCAAAAAAGACCCCTCGTCGATTTGTCGATTTGTCGTGGACTGGCGTCAAATTTTTGGTGGGGTAGTTAAGCTCGAGAGTGACGCAGAGCTGCTCGTCGATCAGAGAGGCCCCACTGCAAGCACGCTGTGGCGTCGACCATTGCAGTAAGACGGGGGGCTAGACTGTGAGCTGGCGGAAAAACTTCTTCGCCGGGGCAGCACTGCACAGTGTCGGAAAGAGCCGGCCAATGAACCGTTGGCACTGCCAATGCAATCACAGGGTTGGGTCGAGGCCGAGAGTTGGAGACCAGATTTGTAGCGCGCTTTTTAGAGAAAGCGACCAGGAAGCTGTTCCTCGAGAGCTGGACGAGGCCAAACCAAAGAAAGACATCGAAATTCACCCACAACCATCCATCGAGCATCCTTCGTCCACCTTTTCTCCCTGTCATCCTCCTTTCAGCCTCGCAGCCTCCATCCCTTCCCCAATCGCGCTCGTCTGCCCGTGACACGCAGCAGCAAAAGTCCAAAATGCAAACCATCTCGAGGCAAACCCGGCCAGTGGGCTCCCTGCTTCGCCAGGTCACCCGCAGAGCCTACAGTTCGTCCAGCTCCCCATACTCGCTGACCGTTGACAACCTGCGGATCAATGGCGACACCAAGGTGCTCTTCCAGGGCTTCACGGGCAAGCAGGGAACGTAAGCAGCATCCCCGGATCACTACGTTGCGCCCCTTATCGCGGCCTGCGATCCACATCCCCAATGCAGGCGCAGCGGAGTCGGACATTGCGACGACCTCAGTCAACTAACATGGCTCTTCAACCAGTTTCCACGCGCAGCAGGCGATCGACTATGGTAATACACATCTTCCCGCCGACAATTGTCCCGCTGGTGTTCCGCTGGTGTTCCGCTGGGGCCGATCGAACAAGCAAGAAAAATCTGGATGGATCTGACATATTGCACGTCTAGGAACCAAGGTTGTTGGTGGCACGAATCCCAAGAAGGCTGGCCAGACCCATCTCGGTCTACCCGTCTTCGGCAACATGAGGGAGGCCGTGAAGGAGACTGGTGCTACCGCGACTGCCATCTTCGTTCCGTAAGACATGCCCCAAGAAATCTTTGGCTCGACCACAACGCTAATAAGAGCACAACACACAGCCCCCCTGTGGCCGCTGCCGGTATCGAGGAGGCCATCGCTGCCGAAATCCCCCTCATTGTCTGCATCACAGAAGGAATTCCCCAGCATGGTTAGTACAGCTGGATACGTGGTGCACAGGGAAAAAGAGGAAGCATGGTTCTAACGGAATGTGTAGACATGGTCCGCATCACATCGATGCTCAAGACGCAGTCCAAGACACGCCTGGTGGGTCCCAACTGCCCCGGCATCATTGCCCCCGGTCAGTGCAAGATTGGCATTATGCCCGGCTTCATCCACAAGCGTGGCCGCATCGGCATCGTCAGCAGATCCGGTACCCTCACCTATGAGGCCGTCAACCAGACTACCCAGGCCGGCCTCGGTCAGTCCCTGGTCGTCGGCATCGGTGGCGACCCGTTCAGCGGCACCAACTTCATCGACTGCCTCAACGTCTTCCTGAGGGACGAGGAGACCGATGGTATTATCATGATTGGCGAGATTGGTGGCTCAGCTGAGGAGGATGCTGCCGACTTCCTTAGGGCAAATAACACCACCAACGGTGGCAAGCCCGTTGTCTCCTTCATCGCGGGTATTTCGGCGCCTCCCGGACGCCGCATGGGCCACGCCGGTGCTATCGTCTCGGGCGGCAAGGGCGGTGCCGACTCCAAGATCAGGGCCCTTGAGGCTGCCGGCGTCATTGTCGAGCGTTCACCTGCCAGCCTCGGCAAGGCGCTCCGCGACGAGTTCGTGAGACGGGATTTGCTTTAGAGCGATTGGTTGTCTTTATTCATTAAAGATGTTTTGGCGACAGTTACCCTGTACATGTCCTTGATAATTTCGCTAAGAGCATCTGTGTACGAACATCAGGACCTGGCTGGATTGAGCAAGCGTGAAAGGCAGATCTGAACTATGGGTCTGGTTGGCAAGCCCGGGTGCAAGACGGAGCGGACGGGAAGACCTGTATGTGCATTATCATTTGCGAACCTGATAGACGGAGGGGAAAGCGGCCGGTTAAAATACGTCGTGCATCGCAAACTCATTTTTGTTTGTTGTATTTGGCCAAAGGCGTTTTTGGTCCGAGTTGACCTGCTCACACAACAAGTTACTACCTCGAACATGAACGGCCCGTTTAATGAATGTTCGGCTTGTCGACACACCTCAGCTCGAGATATTGCACGGATGATAATAATTACAAATGGAATTCGAAAGCCATGACACAGTGCCAGAGGATTACGAAGCTAGCGACTGTGGCTTTGTCAATCGGGTCGTGAAAACGAGGGCCTCCTGCTCAACCACCAACTTGCAGACGTTGAATTGGTTGAAGTAATTGAAGTGTACATAAACGCCATCCATCATCCACTAGTGAGTGCTACGTCAACACCACACTACATTTTTAATTGGGGTTAAAGACGTATGCTCGTTACACAAGTAAACAATGCGTCCATCCCATCACTGAAACCTGCCACAAATTTAGATGAGAGGGGTTGAAGTCGCTTTGTAAAACCCTTTGTAATAAATGAGGATAGCTGAGAAAGAACCGGATGAAGAATAAGGCGAGCAACTGAGCTCTGTGATTCCGCTGCATAGCGAATGCAACTCCGAATACCCTTCAAAACCGCCCTATGTAACCCACGGTGTTCTCAATCTAATAAAAGAGAAAAGAACGAGAGAAAAAAAACATGTAAAACAATTGTCCCATGTGCCCATAAACGCCTTCCCTGATGCTTCCGGTTGCGGGTTTCACGCATGGAACCTGGTCTCCCCTTAACCCCCCCCCCCTTAACCGCAACTTTTCACGTCTATGCGCTAACCGTGAGTTTCCCCCGCTGGTCTTACTGTGTCTCTCGGAGACGGTTCCTACATAACCCAATCCCCACTATTCCTCCCAACACCGAATCGTTGCCGTCGCGGTTACTGCCTGAAGTGAGGGGATTAGATTCCATGATAAGCTGGGGAGAGAGCCCAGCCGAAGAGATGTCTCTGCCTTCTACTTCTTTGGCTGAGCTAAAAGCTGCAATTGTTTGCTTACTGCTCGCCGAGAAGCCGGGCTGTGATATCTCCCATGTAAGCCTCCTCCAGCTCGTAGTCCTCCCCACCATTCCTGTCGATACCCACAAAGTTGAAGGCCTCGACCACAGCGTCGATGTCGAAGCCCATTACAACAAAGCGGTCGACCAAATCTCGGTGGTACCCTTGCAGCCTGTTTTTATTGTGCCCAGTGTCAGCATGTCTTGCCACAAATTTAACTTGTCCCTTGTCTCTCGCCTAAGGGGTATGCTCCAAGCACAAACCTCTTCGGGTCATCCTTCTTCTTCTCTGCCGGCTTTGCCTGCTCGTAGTTGTGCGTGGGCGTATCTCTTCTCGGTGCACCGGCGAACTTAACGGCCCAGTCGTGGGCTTTCTGGGCGAACTCGTTGGGGCTGTCCATGAGCATCCGTGCTACCTCAGCGTCCTGCGGATCTTTGGGGTTGGGCGATTCGAGCAACATGCGGAGTGAAATAAGCGCCATCTTTATAGTGCCCACAGGCGACCACCCGCTCCCGAGGGTGTCCAGACAGATTGCGCCCTAGAGGAAACGAGCCGGCGAGTTAGCAAAACACGTTTGAAGGCTAAAGAGCACTCCTCTAGAGCTCCTTGGCCCCTCCTCGGGCTCGGCCTCCCTATCCACCCCTACGTGTTTCTCCCTTCCCCGCCACTCTGTTTTCCGCCGCTCTGTTGTCCGCGGGGGCGGGGCGGGGCGGGGTGGCCAGACACAGGAGGCCAAAGAAGGCCGAGGCGAGGGCCCCGGGCAGGCATCGCAGCCTGTACTCCTTGCACGCCAGGCCAGTGGGGACCCTACCGTCACACTGCTGACATTCGGATGCCAAATCTTGGTGTCAAACTTCATGACGGGCGACTTGAATGGGTACATGTCGGGAATGGTAATATCGACCTGAAAGGTGCCCCCCGCATAAGGCGTGTCGGGGGGGCCAGGAAAGGTACCTTTGAGGTGCATCAGATTGGAGCTATCGATGGGCGCGGCCGAGACCCCAGAGTTGTCCTTATCATTCTGGATGTCGTTTAGCTCCTTGAGAATCCGGCGCTCGCGAGTCGAAGTCATGGCTTATTGTAGCTGCGTCGAAGGGAGGTGTTGGTAAGGTGGTATGTTCAGCCTCGCTGGGTTTCGAGGGCGGAAGGGAGGAAGGAAGGCAAGTTTAACAGCAGGCAGGTGTGTGGAGGGGAAATCAGGTCACTTGAAAGTATGGAGGGGTAAATGGGGGAGCAGAAGGGGTCCCTGAGCAGATAAAGATGGAGAGAGCTGCACAGTAATAAGGCGGCTCGTCGCGGGGCCCGGCCTGTGGCAATACGACACAGCGCAAGGTCAAATCGATTGCTGGTGTTCCGGTCCGACGCAAGTGAGGCGGACTGCGAGCGCTGTTGAAACGTGGTTGGGCTTTGGCGGAATATGTATGTACGCACCTGTCTCTAGGCGGTTCAGCACGGTAGGATCGGGTTCTTGGTGGTTCTCGGTAGCGTCACCAGTGCGCCGGGGATCAACTCGAGCGCCAGGTCTTTTATGTCTGTTTTTTTTCTTCTTGCCTCTGGGGAAAATCTCGGCTTAGGGTTTTGGATCATGTAGCCAGACAAAAAATTTCACATTTGCTCAGAGCGAGCGCAACCAGCGTGCTAACCAACGCACTTCTCTATTTGGTGAGAGGAAGGAACCTAGGTTGAGAAACGCCTGTGGCTTCTGCTGCCAGGGCAGTGGGGTCTTGGGGTCAGTGCGCAAGGCGACCTCCGTCCGGTTTCCGCTGACGGGAGCTGGGCAGGCGAGGCGGCCCCCATTGGCTAGCTGAGTAAGGTCTTGCAGCCACAGCTCCTCCTTCGTCACCTGAGCTAGGAAGCTGGTTGGTCTGTGCACCGTCGTCGCGTCGCTTGGGCGCCTGGGCCTGATTATGAAAGCCTCCTTCCTGCCAGCCAAGCTCCATCACCACAGCTTCCGCTTCAGCAACGCTGTAACGCAGCATCTGCAATCCATCATCACTCCCATTGTCGCGCGCGGTTTCGAAAGCGCTGATTCACTTCCCGAGAGCCATCTACCTACGACTCTCAGCTGATCCCTATTCCCGCTCCGACAGTCCGCGGTCAACATGGTAAGCCTCGTCAGGCGTGAGCTCCGGTCGCTGGACGCATCTAACTCAATCAACAGGGTCAGAATCAATCTGGCATGGGCGGAGGCGAAGGCGGGGGCGGAGGCGGAGGCGGAGACGCACCCGGAGGCGGAGCCGGAGCCGGAGCCGGAGGCGGCCAGGATGGAAGAGGCGGCCAGGATGGAAGAGACGAGAAGGATAAGAAGGTTAGACATCCGCTTCCTCAAACCTCGACATGGTGAGCTCACCACCATCTTCCCCGTGATAGAAAGACAAGCCCAAGTACGAGCCGCCCCCGAGACCGACGACCCGCATCGGCCGTAAGAAGAAAAGGGCTGGCGGCACCAGCGCAGCCGCGAAGCTTCCCCCCATCTACCCAACCAGTCGATGCAAGCTCCGTCTCTTGCGCATGCAGCGCATCCACGACCACCTGCTTCTGGAGGAGGAGTATGTCGAGAACCAAGAGCGTCTGCGCAAGGCAAAGGCGGCAAAGGATAGCTCCGTCCCCGCCTCGGAGCTCGAGTCTCCCGACCGCTTGGCCGACGAGCGCGGTCGTGTCGATGACGTGCGAGGCAGCCCCATGGGTGTTGGCACCCTCGAGGAGATGATTGATGACGACCACGCCATCGTGTCTAGCACTACTGGTTCTGAGTTCTACGTCAGCATCATGAGCTTCGTCGACAAGGACCTGCTCGAGCCAGGCGCCAGCGTTCTCCTCCATCACAAGAGCGTCAGTATTGTTGGCGTTCTCACAGATGACACGGATCCACTTGTCAGCGTCATGAAGCTGGACAAGGCGCCAACAGAGTCGTACGCAGATATCGGCGGTCTAGAGCAGCAGATCCAAGAGGTTCGGGAGTCAGTCGAACTGCCCCTTCTGCACCCCGAGCTCTACGAGGAAATGGGTATCAAGCCGCCCAAGGGTGTCATTCTCTACGGTGCGCCCGGTACCGGCAAAACCCTGCTGGCAAAAGCGGTGGCAAACCAAACGTCTGCAACGTTCCTGCGCATTGTTGGCAGTGAGCTGATCCAGAAGTATCTTGGTGACGGTCCCCGGTTGGTTCGCCAGCTGTTTCAGGTAAGACCATCTTGTCACGTCGGTTTGAGTGAGCGCTAACATTTTACAGGTTGCCGCAGAAAATGCACCGTCCATTGTGTTTATCGACGAAATCGATGCCATTGGCACAAAGCGGTACGACTCAACATCTGGCGGTGAGCGCGAAGTACAGCGAACCATGCTGGAACTTCTCAACCAATTGGACGGATTTGATGACCGAGGAGATGTCAAGGTGATCATGGCCACCAACAAGATCGAGACACTTGACCCTGCCCTGATTCGACCCGGTCGTATCGACCGAAAGATTCTCTTTGAGAATCCAGATCAGAACACGAAGCGCAAGATCTTTACGCTCCACACAAGCAAGATGTCACTTAATGAAGACGTCGACCTTGAGGAGTTTATTGCGCAGAAGGACGATTTGTCGGGTGCCGACATCAAGGCCATTTGCTCCGAAGCCGGCCTAATGGCGCTGCGGGAGCGCAGAATGCGGGTGCAGATGGCAGACTTCCGGTCCGCTCGGGAAAGAGTCCTGCGGACCAAGCAGGAGGGCGAGCCGGAAGGCTTGTACTTGTAATGTACCATGTATGATCTTTTAAACACCGTCGAGGGAGGCAGCTTTTCTGCAAAGCGAAAATGACAGATAGACAATCGAGGTAGATGCTGCTAGTCATCATGGCATACAGCGACTCATACTGCCTGTCTTGATACCATTCGTTTACCAGAACTTGAGAGAAAGAAGCGGTCCGTGAAAGGCTTCAAATGCAGTTTTTACACAAATGATATAACCATGCACCTACAATTTCCTCCCAGAGGGGTGTCAGTCCACTCCTGCCTTGTCTCGCAATTAGCGAGATTCGCATTAGGAGAGAGGCAAAAATAATGCCACGTGTGAGGCTCGAACTCACGACCTTTGGATGTCTCTAGTGTCTAACCAGATCATATTATGAGACCAACGCTCTACCAACTGAGCCAACATGGCAGTTCAATGCGTTAGTTTGCCGGCCTAAATTTCTGCCTTTGTCCTTTGAGCTGGTGTGTGTGGCAACTTGCCGCCTGAAGTGGGGTTTTCCTGCCGCGGATGTGGGGTTCACTGGACTTACATGACTCGGATGCCTTCCGAATACACTGCATAAGTTAGAAGCCCAGGAGATAGTGACATGTGAACCTTAAAAACGACTCGGAAGTTTCCTTTTTTTGATCCCACCCGCTCCGAGCCTAATTCATCGTCCTAGCACATGAGTCTCGAATCGCCGTGCCCTGCCTTGCTCCACCTCAGGCTGCACTTATTCCCCTCTCGGACGCTGACTTCTTTCAAGGTCGTTCTTTTTCTTCGCATTTCTGCGGTCTAACATATTTCCTCGAAAGAGTTAAAGAGAAGTAAAGTCAATATTATGTTTAGGAGCCGCCCCATTGGCACCTAGACGTGATATATAAGCCTTTGGGCGAGGAGCAGACTGTCATATGCTGAGGAAGTGCCCACTGGAGTGAAAGCTTAAGAGGTTCACCATAACCAACATGGGGAAGTCCCCCTTCAAGTAACTCGTGGAACTATATATATTTCAACATCGGCATTGCCTTGTGATCCCTAGTCTGGATAAAAAGCTGTTATTCAACGACTGGTGAGCGTGTTACCAAATATTACATAAAATAACTCTCTGCCATGGAACACAAGAAACCAAAACCCCACAAGTTTCCTCGAGGACACTAGATTTACAATGTGCCTGCTAAGCCAACATAGAAATTTGCTTCTCCCGTTAACACGATCCGCGTTCAACAATAATACAAACACTGCCAGGGGTATCGGCATCAAAATGGTCTGGTCCAATCCAATCTTCCAATTGGTTACCTACCCTTTTTTCCGAGCCAGAGTTGCCAGGCCGTGAGAACTTGAAGCTAAGGTTGAATGGTACTGCTGTACACTAGTTCGGATCTGGGCTATGCCTGGTGCTCGTTTCCGAGTTCATAAAAGCGACTACCAGTGTGCGTATATTTGTCCTTGTCGAGCGTTCAGCAGTCCCCTCAGTTTGAAAATTGGGAGTCAACAACAAACATTACCTTTAGGAAAGATCAGGTTAGCTCTTTTCTAAAAAGTTCTTTTTCCACTAAAAAAATTGGGCTCATGATCAAAAACTCAAACTTGATGCAGTGCCTAGCTTACTTCGAAGCCGAAAAACAGACCCTCCTCCACATGGACAAATATCTGGACCCTAAGCTTCAAATTTACAGTCAGATTTTACCAAGAGACCGAACAGGCGTTGACATCATGAGTTGAGAACATGAGACTCCGGAAGCCCAAGGTGACAACCGCGAGTACTACTCGTCAACCTAGCGTTACCGCTGATAATGCTAACTATGTTCCGCCAGCAGAGAATGGAGGTATATCTCTGGCAATTGTCGATTTCAGGTGTGTGATAAGCCAGCGATGACTACAAACCAGCGGGGGCATTTCGCATCTATCAACATAAATGTTCAAGAGAGAACAGGGCGTAGGTCTGAATCTCGCCGTATGTAAGGCTGGGAATGTTGAACGGGGAAAAGTGGGTGTTGTATATCCATAGTGAGAAAGGCTCAAGCGACTTATGGTAGTTCGGTTTCCTTGTGCCGCCTCACCATGGTTGAGATAAATAGGGGTAAATAATGAAGACCATGATCACCATATATGTGACACCGCCTGGCACACATGCAGAAGGCCCACAAGACAGGTAGCGGATCCTTCTCCAGGAGGTGTAGAGCGCCGGGTGCCCTAACATCTTTACACGTTACCTCCACCAACGGCTCAGGTCATCGCGCTATCAATTCACCGTACAACTGGCTGAGGGCGATGGTCTTTAGCAAGCCTGACCCAGAATATTGTAGTGAACAACCCGTGAGCTGATCAATGACCTGCATGCGGCATGAAAACGGGCATCACTTTCACATTCCCTGGACAGCATCATTGGTTTTGGTTTGGTCATGCATCGTTTAATTCAGCGTCAGCAGGATGTAGTTACCAGGGTATTCGCCATCTAGGCACGGAGCAGAGATGCTCGCTTGGCTGCTAGATTGTAAAACGCCCAGCACTATCACAGAGCCTGACCAGAGTTGGGTATTTTGTTCCTTCTTTCATCCCATGCAAGCTCGTCTCCATTGGTTGTGATCTCATTTATTGGATGAGGGCCCCTAGCCAGGGAAACACAGTATGTTAGAGAGCCATTTCCCAACCCCCCTTCCGCGCAAATATGAAGTTTGATGCCCTGAACCACCACGCCAATCTAGAGTGAAAAACGCATAAAGGACAGAGAGATGTGCGGTTGGCTACTGCCTTTAGTAGCCGAAGGCCTCGAGGGCCTGCGCCGTCTTCGTGTCGACCTTTGCGCCCTTCTTCGCTTCGGAGAGCTGTCTTGCGGCCAGCTTCTTGCGCTCGTAGTAGGCAGCACCCTTCGCCTTGCGTCTCTCCTCGAGTCTATCATTACGTTAGTACTTGTCCACTGGCATGCTCGCCAGCGCGAGTCCTCCCAAATCCAGATCTTGACGCACCTCGCAACCACATCCTGGTACTTCCAGCCAACCTCGTGGCTCAACCGGCCAACGGTGCAGTACTTGCGACCGGGCTGGAGTCTGAGGACACGCAGAGCCTGGGGAACAACCATCTTCTTCTTCTTGTCATATGGGGGAGGGACACCCTCGAAGACCTTGAGTCTCTCGAGAGCAGCGGCGCCGCGGGCGGTCTTGTGGGGGATCATGCCACGGACAGCCTTGTAGAAGATGCGCGACGGGGCGCGGAAGTGGAAGGGACCTAGGAAGTAGTCAGCATCATCAGACCGAGAATCGAGGATCTTTGTAGATGTCGGACTCACCACCACGGGTCGGGTTGTAGCGGGTCATCTTGCGGAGGTAGGCGTGATACTTGACTGTACCCAATTGTCAGCTAAATCGGTTCCCTGAGTCCTTGTTCTAATGACGCAGCATTGGCAGTCGACAAGTCCTCCTCTTCAATCGAGTCTGGTCCTCGACCGCTCCTCTCTGCCGTTCCATGCTGGGTCGGATATCGGGGTAGAACGTACGCTTCGCGCGGAAGAATTCGCCGGAGATGTTGAGAGCCTCGCAGCGGACGATGACGATCTTCTGGCCATTGAGGAGCTGCTTGGCGACGATGCTAGCAAGGCGGCCAAGGAGATGGCCCTTGCCATCGATGACGACCTAATCACACCAGTGTTAGCAACTCATGTCTCCCAATCATTATGGTTTCGAAGTATGCCATCGCTTCCAAATGCTCGACCCACCCGCCTTCGCGCTGTGAACTGCGAGCGGCGGCCGGGCAATATGTCGCGATCGGTGCGTGTGGGATGCGTGCGTGTGTGTGAAGATTGATCTGGGGGGAATATACGTACGACTTGCTCGAACGACGACATCTTTTCCGAAGGTTGAGGAAGGAAAAGGAAACTATGAAAATAAAATGATGGATCAGTCAGTCAAACTCCGGCTGATCGATTAGCAGCGAAGTTTGGCTGCGTCCTTACCCTCACGATGGTTGATGGTCTTCGACTTTTTTGTGTGTGTCGAAAATTGGCCTTGTGCTTGAGGGTGGCACAAAAACGCTAACCCAGATTTGGTGAAGGCGGTGGCCTGCAAGCGAGTGGGCGATTGTTGCCTCAGGCAGTTGGGGTAGGGTTAGACCTACGGAATGGAATCGGTGGGTTGGGCATCGCCTAACCCCCCACCTAGCCTCCCTTCACCTTGGGGATGCATCTTAGTCTCATTCACCGACGACATGACCCGAATCTCTGGTTGATTGACACAGCCATCCATTGGAGTGCCTCGATCTTTCCGTATTTCTTTTCTTCTTAACAAGAAGCCTTACTATTATTCACCGTGCAGGATCGACCTTGTTTGACCGGCGATTGCCACGAAAAACCGCGAGTGATACTTGGGTGCACGTGTCATAGGCTGTTTGGGTATTATGAGGTTCGGTTGAAGGACATTAGCTTGCTATCGGTGCCGAGTCATGCCTGGCCAACGTTCACTGGTACCTTGGAATCCGGGGCACCGTTTTCATGGGCAGCGAGTTTGATGGAAATATCTTTGTCTGAGATATCTCATTTACATCAAGCCAAAGAAGTGTTTCCCATGATGCCCGGTATGTTATTTGGCGCCGCAAAAAAACAAGTCGAAAACCCCAAGCTATGCCGATGCAACAATAGAACACCCGTGGTGCAATGCGATTGAAAAGCTTCAACAACATCACCAAGTCTCACCCCTCCTGGAAACATATGTTGACACGAAGCGCCTCCCAAAACTGACACAACACCGCCCGATTGTTGACCATCATGATCGAAATTAAGAAATTAACTAGGATGAGCAAGTGTATGCTTGCTCCCTTGTTTGCATCGCCTGTCTTCGGCATGGATAACCCGCAAATATTGCTTTAGACCTTGAGCTTCTCATCAAGACTTTTAAGAACATCTTGAACTTCCCGAACCAGTTCCTTTCTTCTCGCACGCGCACCCTCTTCTCCACCAGTGTCGACCTCATCCAGCTTCAAGATTACCTGCTGCATGACTGTTTCGGATATTTTCCGGTGCTCGTCTTCCCTCTTTTTAGGGTCTAACGGTGGATTTGCCGTGTACTGCAGACAAATGGGGAGTAATTTCGCTCTGAAGTGTGCTGAGATGCTGTTGATCTTTTCGATAGGCCCACCGGGAACGGCAGCGGCAGCGCTGGCTCCCGAGATGGCTGACAGCGAAGAGGGCGATTGGGTCCGGACTCGTGATGTACCTCTTCTCCCAGAGTCAATGGGCACCTCTAGACCAAGACTAGACCCGCTGGCACGGGGGCTTTGGTCATCTCGCCTTCGGCCTCTTCCCTTGTTCCGCGACTTCTTTGGCGGATCGTAGCCCGGCTCTCGACCAACAACGACAATTTCCTCGCTACTATCACTGGCGCTCCCAGAACCTGGCTCACCAAGAACCACCATGATCTCGCTGTTGTTCTTGACGTTGTAATCCCGGATAGGCACTTGAGACTCCTTCAACTGGCGACCCTTGTAGTACAGACGTATCCCTTTGGCCTGGCGATCCGAGAGATCCATAATCATCTTAACTCGCTCCTTCACATCATCAACAAAGAGCTTCCCATCACCAATCGAGTACGCCGGGAAGTGCTCAGGATAGGTGATGCCGCGGTGCTTGATCAATATGACATCGTCCTCGGGTCTGCGATGGTCGAAGGCTGGGGCGGGCTCATGCGAGTGGTGGCCGTATGACTGAGGGGCGGAGTAAGTGTGGTTCTCGAGATCCTCTGACGTGATGTAGCTGAAGTCATCGTCGGATACAGCGGGAATGCCGTCCTGTGCGGCTGTCGAGTTGAAGGGAGACAGACCGGGGCGGGACGACCAGCCGTATCGTGACATTTTTGCTCCTTTGACTTGCCGAGTCTTGCTCTTTGTGCTATTTCGCGCTGCGACAGCTGGAATGGCTGCGAGAAAGAGGATGGCCCCGGCAGCGGAGTAGAGCGCGGTGGGAGAGTATCCTGTGACGGATTGAAGATATTCCGTTACACCAGACAGGTGGTCCAGGCCACTGTCCAGGTAGGTTTGCACAGGCGCGGGAAGCTTGAAGAGCGACGTTATGTTGGCAAGATTGGCACCGCGCGACGCCAACACTCCTAGACTTGAAGCCACCTTGGCGGTTGTGGGTGGTCCTACGACAGTAGGCCGTCGACCTGCTGGCTAGGAGAGGAGTGGAAAGAGGGAGGGGTCCTGGGGACGGGGTTATATCGTTAAAGGCTGTTGCTGTTGCTGGTGCGATGGAGGCGGCAGATGGGATCGTGTCGTTGGCTCTGCGGACGCATGCATCGGTTGCAGCTGAAGGGGTTGCTAGGCCAATGGCGGAATCGAGGGTGCTATCGTGGCCTCTTGTGGATTGCAGGCGCTCTCACACCCGATTTCCAAGACGGGCAAGGAAATAGCGATTTGTTGACGATGATCACCGCCTTACTTGCGCAGGCTGCTGAGGGGTGAGGTGTCTGCCGTGTCAAGATCGTGGGTGGTGTGTGGGATGTTCGGCTCGGTGGCGGTTGTCTCCAGCGATCGAGGCTGCAGCAAGGGTTCCCGAATTTTCAGAAGGAACTGCCGCCAAGTCTCCCCAGCAGCGGAGACCCCGGGGCGGGTTGAGTTAGGTTGCCAAAACCCACGGCAGGCCCGCTGCTAGCCTTGCCTCGGGGCGTGGGTGCAGGTGGAGAGCATTTCGCGTTGTGCACTTTCCTGCTGTTTTTCTGCTGTTGTCCGCTGCGCTCAACCTCTGCCGTTTCCCGCACACCGACTATTGTCGTCAAATTCCATTTACAAGGTCTGTTGGCGTGGCATGATCGCGACACAGCAGACTACAGACCCAACACCCAGCTTGGGTCAGGCAGGCGAATGCAGGCAGCCGGTAGCTCAAGGAGCGCGGGGGACCTCTGAGTTCGGCGAGGCGACGATAACCAGGCAGTGTCAGTCAATCACATCCTGCGTTTCTTCGCTCCATGACTTAGCTGCACCGCATCCTCCCCTCCCATGTTTGACCGCATGCCAGCATCACGAACTGCTGCTCGTCTAAAGTACGACATCTAGCGTGAGATCATCATGGTTATAGAGCCGCTCAGCCGCTGTGTTCAGCCGACTGGTTGAGAGTTATCCACGCGACTGGGAGGCGAGTGATCATCTCGCCCCGGCTACTGCACTCCGCCAGGTTGATTCAATCCCCCAATCTCGACCTGATCTTTCGGACATTTGGGGCTCTCGTAGAGATACATGAGGTCATGGCACAGCAGACCAGTGCAGCACCCTTCGGTAGCCGAGCGACCTAGCGACTGGCTGTTACGTAGTGTTGCGAATGGCCTCATTCTCGTCCATTGCATAGCTCCTGTTACATGGCTACTGGTCTCGGTCGTAAGGTAGTCATGTAGTATTTATTCCCAAGAGATGAATTTATTGATGCGCTTGGAACAACCAAGGCATTCCATTGTCCATGACATCGCTGCACCTGTTGTCGTTGGGTGCTTACACTGCAAGACAGAGCCATCTCAGGAATAGTAACAAGCGTCGCCCCGCCTTTTGGTCCCTCCTTCCTTCGATTGATACTATTTCCGCCATGTCACGACTTCAATCCAGAGCTGATGCTGTACTACAACTACATACTGGATAGAACTCGAGGCGCGAAAGCACACTGGCCCTTTTCTTTGTCCTTGTAGATAGCATGTATTGTGGGCTGTATGATGCGGAGAAATCTCTCTTCTACCCAATCAGTAATCACGATGTGAATGCGACGCATGCTACAAATGTGAGCAGGGCGTCCTTGCGTCATTGGCGTCTGGCCGAAATCCGAGAAAGGAAACGTGGGATCTCACATCCACGGCAGAGGTTGGATGGATGGAGCTGCATTTCCATTTTCCCTTCTGGGAACCCTGAACCCGCGACCGCGACCTGCGTCAGCCTCCCACTTGTAACCATTGCTTTGGTAATCAAAACTTGTAGCCAAAGGGTCTGGTCTTTGCAAAGATTCCACAGCACTTCTTTTTGGGACATTTGTAATTTTGCATGCTTGCTTTCAGACCCTTCGCGGTTCCGATTCTGATTGCGCCCCAGGTCCCGATTTTGAGCCCACCGAGGTCCAGTAGCATCATATCCCTTCATCCCGTCCCCGCGCTGAGCAAACCTGTTGACAAATTCAGTTGCATGTCGCCATCCATTTAGTGCCGCACCTCCCTACTATAACCCCATTTGCGCTGTTAGCGTAAGTATTTAAAGGCCTTCTACCCCTCCATCACCAGCTGCTCGGTTTTCTAGGAAACCAGCACCAACCACTATCCCATGTCCTTCATCTTCCGCAGATTCTTTTCAAGCACTTCAACAGCCATGAGCGACTCCGCCCAATCGAAGGTTCAGCAGTTGATTGACGACAACGCTGTCGGCATGTGACTCCTTTCTCAAACTCTTTCCGCAGCCCCTTCCCCCAGCCCCGCCGTCCCAACTTACCATACATCCAGCCTTGCAAGGTGGCTAATGCGAACCTTTTGTTTAGTTGTCTTCAGCAAGTCCTACTGCCCCCACTGTAACAACTCGAAGCGCCTTCTCGATAGCTTCGGCGCCAAGTATGCCGTCTACGAGCTGAACCAGGAGAGCGATGGTGCGGATATCCAGGATGCCCTGCTCAAGATCACCGGCCAGCGCACCGTCCCCAATATCTTCATCGGCAAGCAGCATATTGGAGGCAACTCGGACTTTAAGGCAGTGGTGAACAACGGCAGGGATGGCAAGAAGATCGAAGAGCTCCTTCAGGCCGCTCGTGATATTTAAGAGCGCCGAGTATATACCCAGGGGACGAGCGTGATCGTGCGCAGTACTTGTTGACATGGATGGCGCTATGTATTTTCTTGTTGTAATAGCGAGGGAAGATACATTATAGAACGTAAACTTTTCTTCTATGGCAGATTAATGTGCTGGGCGTTGCCCCTTTTGGTATATTATACATTTACGAACCACATACTCGTCTGTGCATTACATGCGCTATACAACCTGCGCAGCAACAGTACCGACCGGTCTCTCGACAAACTCCATGATTCCCTCGACAATGTTTTTGCGCGCCGGTTCGCTTGCAACCTTGCTGCCCGCTAGATAGTTTAGCCATAGCGCGCGCGAGACCCTTTCATCCTCGACAGAGCCAATCAACTGCCTGCTAGCGGGCCGGCTCTCCTTTTTGCTGCCTCCGTCGTCATATGCGATGCTCAGCACTCCGCGCCCGTCGCGCAAAAGTAGCAGCTCTTTGCGCTTGGGCACGCTTCCGCGGCTGAAGATGCCGCGGAACTGCCGCATGGCCTCGGCGAACGCCTCGTCATCCGCCTCCGTGCCGTGCCCGGTGGCCGCGGCCTTGGTAGAGAGCGCGGGCGCCCGGGCCTGGATGGCGCGCACGAAGCCATCGCGCAGGTGGTGGAAGTCAGTGTCGCGTGTGGGCACCACGCGGAACACGGAGCGGGCGGGGATGCCGCTGGCTAGGAGGGCATCCCACGTTGCCTCGCCCTCAACCGGATCAAGGAGGGCGCTGCGCAGCTCGTCGCGCTCGCCGGGGACGAGGGCTGTGGCGATCGGGTTGATCTTTTTGGTCAGGGCGTTTTGGAAGGTGGCGATGTCGGCCGTCGCGATGTAGTAGCCGACGACGTAGACTTGAATACCGACGAAGGTGACTGTGCGGGTGCCGAGGCCAACTAGCGTATATTCTGTATTTCCCTCCGTGAGGGTTGTCGAGGGTGTACCTTGTGTGGAGGAAGATGTGTAAGACGGGATGTCAATGGTGCGCGGGAACATTTGGACTGTGCTGTTGCCCGTGGGCACCATCTCGTGGCCGTCGGCATCGCGCACTACGACCTTGCGCTCGGCAGCATCGGCGTGTGAAAGGGGGTCTGTTGATGGGAGACCCGAGTCGAGCTGGACGGGCTTGGAGAGCTCCTGTTGAAGTCGGTAGGCCGTGTAGGCGAACGAAGTGATGCCGGCGATTGTCCCCGACCAGAGAAAGATACGTCGGTTGCGCTCATACTCCTTTGATTTCTTCGATAGTTCGCGGACATTAAGACCCTCGACGGCGCGGTGCGATGGTCTTTCGGGCCGGATCGAGAGGAATGTTCGGCGTGGAAAATGAGCTGGGCCCCTGACGGCCCGGGGAAGCTGCCGGAGAGCTGGTTGTTGAAACATCGCGGGTGTGTTTTAATTATTTATTGGGTCAATAGCATCGCCTTTTGCGATTTCTTCCCACGGCTATCTCTTGTGGCCTGTTCTTGGATTCGTCGTTTGTCAGCCCCGACAGCCGTGGATTAGCCGGTCGCTGGCATGACTTATCTTCCGTGACCCCCGGCAACAACATGCTGTGATTTAAGAACACGTGCCATTTGATAGTGATTGAAGTAACCCTTCTCAGAAATCTAATGAAGTGTTATGGAATGTCTTCCGTGTATGTATGAGTTATGATCATGCTTTTTCAGCCCCTTTGTTTACGCAGAAGCGTTTCTGCAAGTCGGCCCCATCTCCTTATCACCCCGCCAGCAAAGCTATGAGGTCACAGCACAGCTCTGGGGTCGGGAAACGATAGCGTCGAATTGTTAGTGTAGAGGGGTCAAGTGAGGGGCACGGAGTTCAAGCCCGAGACTTTGTTGTCCGACTTTGCTTGTTCACTGGCTGTTGAGCATATGTGCCCAAGCGCCGAACGCACACGTCATGATTAAACTACACTAGCCTTGCATGAGAGAGGTTGTTGGGTTGTTGGATTGTTCTGGCTATTGCCTGGCTTTGCGAGACGCAGTGTTCGGCGCTCTGGTACTCGAATGAGCGCTTATAGGTACGCAGCGTAATCTGACGGAGGGTCCTGTTCTGGCCGCTGTGGAGATATTAGAGCAACCACCGCATGCATTGCGGATTAGTCTTGCAGTGAGGGCGTTCGTCTTGGCTGAGCGCAGCCTGTGACATGCGCAAGGACGCGCAAGGACGCGCAATCCGTCAGGATCGGCCATGAGATGAGTCGACGTCTGATGCATTCCCAGTCCTTGTGGATCCCTTTAAGACAGGATCATCACATTTGCTCTTGGGCGGACGCGCCTTGCAACTCTCGCTCTAATGTGATGCTTCGGGAACTAGGGATCTAGCCTGGCTTGCAGGCTGTATTGCAGTAGAACAGCTTTGAGGCATGCTGCCACCGCTAAGGAGGGAGGCTGGATGACCACGGAGTGTTTGATACCCGAGTAGCCGAAGCGATGTCATGGTTGGAGAATAACGTTAACTAGTAGTCAAAGCGGACGCTGCCACCGCTGGGAGTCTGACTAGTACGGGGATTGAGGTGACAGACTTTGCTTGGATCTCTGTCAGTTATCCATTATGCCCTTGACCTTCAGTTTAAGTAGCCACCTTAGCTGAAGTTGACTGACGTTGGCCTGGCACGGGAACAAGTGTGTGGCACAAGACTGGACGCAGTGCTGCCAATGGTCACCAGGCCGGGTTGGACAGTCATGGGTGCGTTCGCCTCCCAAAAGCGCAGAAGCGCCTGACTGGGCTAAAGTTCACGGTCTAGTTTAGTGTCAGCCATCGCAAGGCAGCCCGGCGAGCCAAACACATCATGTTCCTGGTAAGGCAAGATCGAGGAGACCAAGTCCTGATCGACTTGTCAACCCGTCCGGGCCCGGGCACGCCTTGGGGCTGGAGCCAGGGCCGACCGCCAAACTCGGGAGGCGGGAGGCGTGAGCCGTTAGGCGTCACGGCGTCTAGGCGACAGGCGACGCGGACGCCGGTTGAGATGCCCAAAGGATTGCAGGTGGAGGGATGGGGACGGGACCGCTCAATGTGATTGTTTCAGACCGCCCGCTAGGACTTGGCCAGTTAGTGGATTAGCATCTCTCCACTCGTTTTGGGCGAGCTGCTGATGGTCCACTTCCGGCCTCCTGCCTATTGTTTAGCCCGTGAATTCCACAACCTGAGATCCCTTCTATTACCGAGCACGTACTAGGGGTCCCATTAAACCTGGCTTCCATGGTCAACCGGTTTGCTTCCAGCATCCGTCTCCTGCCTGCCTCGCCTGCCAAGAGATAAAAATTGATCTTGAGCCCAACAAAGAAACGGTCACTGGCCTTTATGCAAACAGGACCAGCGTGACCAGCCGTGAGCAGCGGCTCATTCCCTGCCCCACTCGCCCCGTCTCGGCCTGTTCCCAGCCAAGTTTCGGTCGCTGCGTCCCAAGTCGCTGGGGGGCAAGTGCTCAGTGGGAGGAGAAACAAATCACATCACAACTTCTCCCCTTCTACCGTCGCACCGCCCACCACTCAACTACAGACTGCCCCATCGTCTGGAGGCCGCTTATTGACCCCAACAGCGACATCGCCAGCAACTGGAACCGCAACCGCAACGGCGACAGCGACGGCGACCACCCAGCAGCGACAGCGGCGAGAGACTCCAGCTGCATCGCTGCCGTCCCAGCTTCCTTTCCCAGCCCTCGCCTGTCCTAAATAAGGCTATTTTGGGCCTGGACCACTCAGCCTTTCCCCCCTGCCCTGCCGGTGACAATTGAGGTGACGGCTTTCGGCGCCAACCAACCCACTCCACCTTCGAGGAGCCCTCCCCCCTCATCATCACCATTTCCCCCGCCAACTTTCGCACCAAATCCACCCTTTGCTGCCACAACCCCCGTCGCAGCAATCATGAGACAGCGCGCTTCTCTCGACATTATCGCCGACGACCGCGGCGGCCCCGTTGTGCAGGAAGAAGCCGAGGTTGACCCAGAGAATGGCGCCCAGGCCCAGGAAGATTCGCGATCGACATCCTCAACCAGCTCGCCCATCCCCGCCGACAATGAGGAGTCCGACTTCTTCCTCGGCGCCAACGATTCCCAGTCGTCGCTGGGCGTGCCCAACCTACAAGACATGCAGGTCGTCGACGACGAGTGCCTCCCCCCAATCAACCGCCTTCCCAACGAGATCTTGATCGCCATTTTCGTCAAGCTCAATTCCGCATCAGACATCCTCCATGTTATGCTCACCTGTAAACGCTGGGCCCGCAATGCTGTTGACATCCTGTGGCACCGCCCTGCCTGTACATCGTGGTCGAAGCACGCCTCTATCTGCCAGACGCTTGGCTTCGAGAGCCCGTACTTTTCGTATCGCGACTTTATCAAGCGCCTCAACCTAGCCTCCCTTGCCGACAAGGTCAACGATGGCAGCGTCATGCCCCTCGCTTCCTGCACCCGCGTCGAGCGCTTGACCCTCACCGGCTGCAGGGGCTTGACGGATTCCGGCCTCATCGCTCTGATCGAGAACAACACACACCTTCTCGCTCTCGATATTTCCCTCGATGTGCAGATCACCGAGGCTTCCATCAATGCGATAGCCGACAACTGTCGCAGGCTACAGGGTCTAAATGTCTCTAACTGCACCAAGATCTCAAACGAGAGTATGATTAAGCTTGCTCAGAGCTGCAAGTACCTTAAAAGAGTATGTTATATTCCTTCGTTCTGCTTCGTCCATCCTGTCACTATGTTCTGTCCTCTCTGGCAGCATCATGGACCGAATCAGTACAGACGCACACTAACCTCGACCTCGTATAGCTCAAGCTCAACGACTGTAACCAACTGAACGACGAGGCCGTTGTCGCCTTTGCCGAGCACTGTCCCAACATTCTCGAGATCGATCTCCACCAATGTCGACTTGTGGGCAACGAGCCCGTAACTCGGCTTCTCTCCAAAGGGCAATCTCTCCGCGAGCTTCGTCTTGCTGGCTGCGATTTGATTGACGACTCGGCCTTCATTTCGCTTCCTAGCAACAAGACGTACGAGCACCTGCGTATTCTTGACCTCACCTCCTGCTCTGAGTTGACAGACAGAGCGGTCGAGAAAATCATCGACGTCGCGCCACGGTTGCGCAATCTTGTCCTTGCCAAGTGCCGGAAGATAACTGATGCTGCTGTTTATGCGATTGCCCGCCTGGGCAAAAACCTGCACTATGTTCACCTGGGCCATTGCGGACAAATTACAGACGATGCAGTCAAGCGCCTGGTACAGGCGTGCAACAGAATTCGCTACATCGACCTCGGTTGCTGCACTCTCCTGACCGACGACTCGGTCACCAAACTCGCTACCCTCCCCAAGTTGAAGAGAATCGGTCTTGTAAAGTGCGCCAACATCACTGATGAAAGCGTGTACGCCCTAGCGCGAGCGAACCAACGGGCACGCCCTCGGAGGGACGCCGATGGGAATATCATCCCGGGGGAGCATTATACCAGCAGCAGCCACAGCAGCCTCGAAAGAGTTCATCTTAGCTATTGCACCAATTTGACCTTACAGGTAAAGCCCAGTCTGTGTTTGTTCATATCTTTTGTGTTGTTGCTGACAATTCTATTTAGAGTATATTGAGGCTGCTGAACTCATGCCCACGTCTGACCCACCTCAGTCTTACAGGAGTTCAGGCTTTCTTGAGGGACGACCTCGAGGTGTACTGCCGCGATGCTCCTCCAGGTATGTTCTCGGCCCTCTCCAACGATACTCTTTGCCACGCATGTGTTCTAACTTGCGGTTCCAGAATTTACCGAGCACCAGCGGTCAGTCTTCTGTGTTTTCTCAGGCCAGGGGGTTGTTGGACTCCGAAAGTATCTAAATCACGAGCGCGCATTCGCGGAATTGCGTGCCATTCCAACTCCTGGAGACGCCGGTGGTCATCCGCTTCCTCCCCCTCCTCCAGATCTTCCTACCACGCTGCCTTCCGGGGTCGCCCATGTCCACAACCCCGACAGTGCCTTCGAGGATGGGGAGCCAGATGCCGTGGATGATGATGACGCCCTCGAGGACGGCTCCGAAATGGTTATAGATACGCAACCTCTGCTAGGCCATCACGGTGCTAGTCCCACCGTACGGCCCGCAACTCTGGGTGGGAATCCCGTGCCGCAACTACCGCCGATATCTACACAGGTTCATACCACGAACCCTAATCCGTTTGGCTATGTCACCGGCCACCCCCCGTACGTACCGATTACGTTTGCCAGGAGAACAACAATCTCAAACTCGCCAGGAGGCGCGGATGCCATGGATATCACCGTGGCGGGTTCTTCCCCTGGTGGCTTGAGTGTAGATGGTCTTGTTGATACCCCGTCCCAAGCGCATTCGCCTGGAAGCCATCAGATTCCTGGTTCTGGCCCGAGTCCTACAACTACAAATGCAAACGATGAAGGACACGGTAACCCGTGAAGGGTCGGGGGCAACCGAATGTTTCTAGACGCCGACCCCTCATAGATTT
Organism: Lasiosphaeria hispida; assembly: GCA_033439745.1. NCBI lineage: Eukaryota > Fungi > Ascomycota > Sordariomycetes > Sordariales > Lasiosphaeriaceae > Lasiosphaeria > Lasiosphaeria hispida. The sequence continues at coordinate 2,572,541 of JAUIQD010000002.1, read as the reverse complement.
ACCGTCATCTTTGACCGAACCACGGAGCCTACAAGAAGTAGGGGCCGGCGGTCAATCTACACCCTAGCGATGGCGCGGTTTGAGCTTGCGTGGACAAGCAACTACTGTGTCAAAAAGATGTCCCCACGTCCACTACCTCTTTTACAGCCGTCTTGTGGTTATTCACCTGAACAGTTGAGCCATGAGGCACGAAGATATTGGACCATTGATACCCTAATGTTTTATTAAGTTTTTGGAGCACATCGCTTCGTACGACGGCTCTTCCGGATGAACCTGAGAGTCTGTGCATCCTGGCACCAGTCTTGTTTCTGTTGGCTTATTATATGCGCCTGTTTTAGGTATGCATACTCTGGTATCGCGGGAACGATCGGCAAGGATGGGTTTTCCTGCCTTGGCTTCAATGACAAAAATTATATGAGACAGCGGAGCAGTTTTTTGGGGGGGAGGTGGGGAGGCATAATGCATTTGATGTTTTGACGGATCAAAAAACAGGGAGGAAAGCACCAGGGATGGGAAAGGGTCAAAGGCACGCAACGTAGTTTTTGCGTTGTCGATGTTATGCATGGACAGGTTGCTTTCGTTGTTGGTCGAGAAGGGCTCGGTTTGTGGGCAAACCCCGGTGCTAGTATTCATGGATCTCACTCGATGAGACGCTTCTTCGAGCCTGTTCATGTAAGTGATCGCGGCTTCTGACGGCGGAGGCAGCTCGGCGACATGGGCGATACCATTGTCTAGATTTTAGGGTCTATGTATGTACTGGGCTGCGATTAGACATGAACTGAGGAAGCCTTGCTCATCAATTAAGCGCATATCTCCCTGGTGATGCGATTTGGTGGTCAGACTCGAGGACTTCGAGGAGGTGTTCGGTGTAGGAGTGGTGCCAAGACCTCCAAGTGAATAAAACCCCTTTTGGTGGGGAACAACCGAGGGCCTCGACAAGCATCGAAATGCCTTTGTTGTGGTGGTAGGCTGGGACGGCGTAGGATCGTATGCTGCCGCTGCCCTGGCACGGTTTGGCGCCTCCAAGGTCCGCCTCATCGACTTCGATTAAATCTTGGGCAAGGTAAATGTAGTTACCCCTGAAGGGAAAATGGACGAAAGGAGAAGGGGATTTTAGGGGCAGCCCGCTAATAGTCAGCTGGAAGAGACTGTCGGTCTGGCACCAGATGCTGTCGCGTTGTTGCTGGCCGGAAGGATGGGAACTGCCAATCCAACAGGCACACCAGTGTTTATTGAGGAGAACTTCGCCTTCTTTAGCCAGCGTTGTTATAGCTTTCCGGTGTGGGGTTTTCTTTCTTCTAGTTCAAGACGAATAGGGATTGCTGAGGGATGAATGGGAGAGACTAAGGCACCTCGGGTACAAATCTCGAAGTCGGAGCTGGCGTCGTCTGATCAGCGACACCTTTTCGAGTACCCCCGCTGCCCTTCAAAGCGCCGTGTAAAGTCAAGGCGTGGCGGCGATGGTTGGACAAATTCTCTGGCAACAAGAGTCTATCACGGCCGCGCTCTGGCTTCCGGCTCTAGGTCATGGTTGGTTGAGCGTGGCATGACTTCGGAGAGAACTTGCTGAGGAGAGGCCGGCAAGGCTTTGTGTTTTGGGGGATCTGTCGCGAGTTGCTGGGGGAGTAGTCGCTGGAAGGAAGTCTGAGTCGTCGGGGTGCTGTTGGCAGGCTGGTAGGGGAGGGAGTTGACGGAAAGAGGGACTCGTCGGGAAGAAATCTGGCCGTCGGATTCTCTATCTCGTTTTGGGATGTCGGGATGGGTGACGAAGGTGATTGAGGCCGCGATTATTAGGGGAGAGACATCTAGAGCGAACAGGCAAAGCGTGGGAGGGACACACGCTGAAGGATACAGCAGTGCCGCCCGAGCCTTGACTGAGGGCTGGTGCTGGGACTGGAGCCGCTGACGATTGCCCGAGTATGGCTCGTGACGGCTGAGGAGGGCGGCGCCGTATCGACCAAGATCTCAAGAATACGATGGTGAGGTACGATGGTGGAGCTGTGTTAACGGGAGGGTAATGGAAAAGGAGGGGGGGGCTGGGCCCTGGCGCGAGCCTTGGGATGGTTGGCTTATCCTCGGGTGCTCATGCGGTGAGCCCTGGACGGTGGCACCTCCTAGTGGGTGTCGGCCCGACCTTACTGAGAACTCGGCCTGCTAAAACACTAAAGTGGCAAACGTTGGCATCCCCTCAATTCCACCTACTGTCGTCTTCCAAGACCTAGCTACCTTACGCCCCCGTCTCACCCACATCTAAGACCACGAAGGCGTCCTTTTTCTGGGGACACCCACCAAACCACAGTGGCGCACCTTCCAAAAGGAGGTGGATTGGGTCGGGGATGGACTCGAGACCAAGTATAGGCACCTGAGTAGGTGAGGCATGTCCTTCTGAGGGTTGACCGTGTACCATCACCGCATGGAGCGCGCGCAGCAAGCACTGAAATCGGCAATGTACTTCTGATGAATGCTGCGAATTGGTGCATGATGTGCGGGCGTGGGCTGCTAGGCCGCAGTTGACGCCTGTGGGGAAGCCAACTGGCCGGCCCGGGGAGTCATGCTTGCTTCCCGTCGTTTCACTTTGGCCTGGTATTCCAGCCTCATTACTTGTCGCCACCAGCGGCCTCCCACCCGCCTGCTGGCTTGTCTGCCTTCAGTGGAGTCTCGCTGTCAAGGTACATACCTCCGACTCGAGGTCTCGGTCGTGAGAACCCGTGTTGGAGCTGCTTTCTTCGTCTCTACGAAGTAGCTTGAAAGCCCCTTGAAATCCCGGCCCATTGGACCTAGAGAGCTGGCCCGGAAGCCAAGATAACTGCTTGTGGCGGGCAGTGTTTGATAAGCTAGGTGGTGATGCTTTCAGGGTACCTGCTAGGTCATTGCAGTGCTAGAAACGTCCTCCTGGGCCGTCAGGTGTGTACCCGGCCGCTCCTTCCTCGGCATCCTTAGCATCCTCAGCAGGATACATGTTTTAGCTTTTCACCACGAAGAAGTAATGCCAAGCAATGTCAGAAGCCCCAAAACGGGGGCAGAGACCCTCCTCTCTTCCAGCTGCCTTTCAGACATATCATTTTTCGCAAAAGTGTTCCATTTTAGGGTATTCACGGGTCTCGCGCTTTGGCATTCTTTAGGGGGATTGATCCAGCGAGTCCAGGTGGCGCCAAGACAGCCCGGGTTGTTTGTTGCAGAGATTCGAGTCCCGTCACCTTTGGAGGAGGCAGGGGCGTGCTGAACCCTACCTGCACCCAAACCGGCCTCCTTCGCAGCTTGTTTCGTTTTTTTCCTTCGTCTTCGCACGTCGCGGGGCCGGGATCGACCGCCGACATCATGGCTTTCGGATGTTGGCACCAAACAGAGAACTCCAAGGCGCTGGGAGAATGATATATCAGCTCTGTGCTCTCCCAGCTACATACGCTCGGACACTACCAACTCATATGGCAGTGAGACAAACTCGACCTTCTCTTCGTCTTTGGTTGGACACGTTGGGTCATCTGTAAGCAAGCAAGCGGCCGCGGGTCATTCACGTCACCGGACCCTGGCGCACTCAAGGACGGGAAAACACGTTGGGAACGCTGCTGCAAAATAGTAGCCACAGTACATACTTGCTGTTACGATGCTAGGGATTTAGGTTGCATTGCATCAGCCTCCGGAAATTCAGCCAACCAGCCGCGGCACCACTCCATCTAACCTCTCAGGTAAACCGCCAAGTCAAGTAGTATTATACATCCTGCAAGTACAGACCCTCCCATATTCAATTCTGAATGGAGACCATGGGTCCAACTCATGACAGTAGTGGTCAAGGGGTGTCGTTCGCCTCCGTCCAAACCAGTGGGAATCCGCCAGAATTCGCCAAGTCGCTTCAAATGCTGCCATCCATTCCATCATGGCGATTGGAGTGGTCGTGGGTTTCGTATTCTTGGGCAAAAATCTGCAAGTCAGCACTTGTTTTCTGGACCGGGGTGGGTGGCTCAAAAAATGGGCGGGAGAGCAAGGAGGCAGCCTGCTCACCTTGAACTCGGCCTCCAAGTCGCCAGGCCGAGCTGTCATTTGGGCCCAGTCCACCATATGTGAAACGAGGATTTCTAGGTCCTCCAGGTCTTCGCGGGGCACACTGTGAGCCAGGCCAGCGGGAACGGGGCCAGCTGCAGGTCGGAGTGTGTCAGCCGTTTTGGGCAATGAAGGCGTCGCAATTGAGTCGACTCACACATATTTGGGTCGGAGCCCTGATCTTTAACTTCTTGAGAATATGTGTGAGGCTTCCAACCAAACTAGCTCGCGTGGATGGAACAAAGAGATCGTGGTGAGAAAGGATGTATCTTGACCGTCCTCCCTTACTATGATATTTATCCCGCTGGGACCAAGCAGTAGGTGGCAGCAAAAGCAAAACCACCACGCAGCTAGAGCACACCGGGTGGAGCCGCTGAATGGTCTCTGGCTTGTTGAAGCTTAATTCGGTTTAATTCTCACCACTAAGCCAGGAACACATCCTGTTGTGGGGAGCCCGGGAGCCCGGGCTAGTGGTATCCGGCAATGAGCCTGCAACAGCCTGCCCCTGCTGATGCCGGCCGATCATCCGTCGAGCCCCAGCAGGCCCGGGGCCACTGCAGCATCCTGGAGACCCGGGCGGAGAGCCAAGAAATGCTGAGGCGGGAGATAAGGTAGCTGGATGCACACCCCTCTGACCCCTAGCGCTGCACGAGGCTTCCATTGGGGAGGGGTCCAGTGAAGGGCCACGGTCAGGAGTGTTAAGAGAGAGCAGTAGGGGTAGAGGTAGAATAGAAAACTCCAGAAACCCAGAGGGAAGGATCGTCATCCCCAATTTTTCAAACAGCCGAGCTGTCCAAGGTATCTACTAGAAACATGAGGGAGCACAGAGGAAATGCCACGCTAAAACCGATAACGTAATTGAAGGGGAGCGCGGAAGATCTACTTGACGCCCGAGAAAAAGCCTGTAAGGAATCAGATTCTGGACAGGGCAAGCTGGGGGAGTGTGGCGTGGTGTGTTATCCGTCCACCAAAAAACCAGCGGGCCGCATGCAGCGCTAAATTAGGTAGGTAATAGGGGCCACTCTGTGTGGATGCATGGATAACAACAACCCTAGTAAAGAAGGAAAGCCACAGACCATCGCAGACTGTTAGTTTTTATTTCACAAGAAGAAGCGGAATCGTGGGGCAATCGGGCCAGTGGACAGGATAGGTGATTGATGGCACGAAACAAACACGGCGGGGAAGGCACTGCGCGAGGCACGGGCAACGAGTCAAATAGGCGCCGAGAGATTTCAGCCTGGCCTCCCCTCAGCAATGCGTTCCAAGCCCTTGGGAGCTGCGCACAGGAAGCTGCCTGTAAAGGCCAGTCGAAGACCAAGTGAACTATTTTCTGCCTATTTATCCAGGATACTTGAGCAAGGGGTTGAAACTGTACTCTTCGAAGTTTGGAAGGTGCAAAAACTGGTCGCGGTGATGGGGGATTCTGCGGGAGGGTTGACGACTCAGGGGATAAAGCCACGCAGGGGTGCAGTGTTTGTGGTGTGCACCCACCATATACGCTATCAGAAATACAACGAGGTACCTATTTGGATTTACAATTACCAAGTTGGGCTCAGCCCACTTGGACCCCAAAGCATGATCGAAAAATAAGACCCAGGGCCAGGGCAGTCCCCCCCTTCTGTCAGTGCTACCTATCCCAGAACCATCATAATCGCCGTCATCATTATCATCATCATCACCGCGCATCCAAAAACGCGTGCCCTTCCGTCCTGAAACATCTCGGCAGTTTGCTGCTGTTCTTCACGGACTAAATTAAGTAGTTCAAACTACTAGCAGTGTCTTTTATTATTCGCAGCCTCCCTGCATCCACAAAGCTCCTAGCTCAAGAGTCGAACGCGTTGCTAACGTCCCCAAGGGCGGCGACTCGCGCTAGTCTTTCTCGCTTTATCTTCGCCTCGGCCCAGCAAGAAAGGTTGACAAGAAAGGTTTCGACTATGTTGACCGACAACTTCGAGACTCAGAACGCGAATAGCATACAGTGAAGCGCTGTACACGACAGGCTAAAGCTTGCCGAAGTCTTCCTTTGAAGAGACTTCACAAGGCCGCAAAGCAGAAGCTCCTGTCTCTATTTCCATCTACTAGCGTGCATAGGATGCCTCGAACAACGATACATTCGACACCCCAACGACAACGAATGCAACGGCAACCCGAACCATCTTCGCCAGGCACGATCCGGTATTTTCTGCGCATTCTATCATCGTCGCGTCATCATCTGCCACCTTGGGCGCTCTTCTTCTATTGCGAAAGTAACCTCGGGAGGGATGGTTGCCGGGAGTTGACATTGTTCCACCGCGGGTGTCAAGTGCAGAAATCAGCAGCATGGTTGACGGCATTGGGCTGGCTTGGTAGCGCAGCAGAAGATACCTCTGCATGTGCGAACAACACCGGCGAATTACCGCTTTCAACAACAAGGGAAGACTTCCTTTGCGCGCAATGGAACCGAACGGGCCATTGGGAATCGTCTTGGGGAGGAAATCAGAGGTGAGTGAGGCATCACGTTCTCTGAAGTCGGCACTATTTCAAGGATACAAGACACAAAATGGGACATGTCGCCACCGATTGTTGAGGCCTCTTCTCCCAGCACTTCGGTCTCTTGGACAGCTCGAGTGAGTAGTCACCTATCAAATTCTCTTTTGGTACAAGCCTTTTCCTATTTTCTTCCTTTGAAAGGGGTATGTTCTCCCGTTAGGCTCTACTTGGCAAGAGAAAAGGTTTAAATACTGTGGAACGTTTCGAGACACTGCGGTGCTGCATCTTCCTCGTATACAACTGCTCTACGGGAGAGCATAGGCTATGGTTTATTTTTCTGCCTGGTTGAACAGACATATAAGCGTACATTGGAATGATCTCTATATTGCGGGATGTCGTCAATATTAAGTGTGGATCAAAGCCAGACACTCTGGGGCATAGGATATCGGTTGCTTGCATTCGGGACCACTTCCGCTGCAGGGGGACAACCCTGACACCGTTGCACACGGCACTGCGGGAACTGGCTCTTGTTTTGACCAGCTAGCAAAGTTGTGAAGCTGCAACATTATTACCGAAGCTGAGTTCATGGCAAAGTAGAGGCCGAGAGATCAAGCAAGAGCGTGTCGTGATTGTGGAAGAGGAAGAAGACAAACGTCAAAGTGGGAAGGACATCAGCCCTATATTACACACCCCTGTACGACTATACCCGCACTCGCCGCCAGATATGGTAGGACAATCATGGAGGAGACTGCGAGAGGTTATGATATAAAGCTATATCACGTTGCCCGACATGTCCGAGCAAGTGTGGAAGCTAACTGAGTGGAAAGAGTATATTTGCGTGGTTGCGCAACCTAAAAGCGTTGGCAGCGAGTACGGGTTGTCGTTACGCATCAAATTTCAATACAGCACCCAGTCAGACGACGTTGAGAGTGGGCCAGAGTTATCGTAGAGCCGCATCAATTCGACGGGAAGGATCCACTTGGCTGAGAATGGCGCCCGGCGAGTGGTGCGAGACAAGCCTACTGGGGATCGAATGACGCTGCGCGATCCGCGGGCCAGAAACTGCTGCCAAGGCACGGGGAAAGCGATCCTGACTCCCGTGCCCTAGTCCCCCCCGGGTACTCGCTGCGGAGCGGAGGTCCGGGATAGGCCTGGGGTACCAGTGGCGGCAGACAACTTTCATGGGCTGGGTTGAATGGAAACGAGGCGCTACGCTGCATTCTTCATCTTCCCGCTGTGGCTAGAGACCACCTCCAGCAGGCGCACACGCGACAGCAGGCCGCCCAATGCCGGCACCTGTCCAGACTCTCGTTGCATGCTGACGGGAATAGCCAACAGGCGTCATGCCGGCGCTCCCCGAAGCTCGACGGCCGAGAAACTGCCGGCTGAGACCGAGGATTTGGGTTTGATGCCCAGCTTCGGTGTCCCTCGTTGGGAGCGGCATAGGCTTGCGATTGACTCAATCAAGGGAGGAGAGTTCTTCCAGCATCACCCACCGCCGCTGGTTCCCTGATTCGGGCCACAATGGGCTCCTGGAAGTTGTCTGTCCTACCGGCGCTTTTGGAATTTATGTTCAGGACGACATCGCGGTTTTACGCAGTGTTATGCTTGGAGTTTGCGTGCGCCAAAGCAGTCGTGTTGGCAGCGGCCGCGACAGTGGCCCGTTCGCGGCCCTGTTTCGGTCGCCCATCCCCAGCAGCATCAACAGTGGCCGCAAGCTGCTGAAATGAGTGTCGGTCACGCTTCGTCCGTCATGGGCAGTCTTTTTGAGGATATCGCGTCTCGGAATTCGTTGTTGCGTCGCACTACGAAGCCAGAGACTTACCTAGGGCGCCTTCTTCCTTTTGGTCCTTCTGCTACTCGCAGAGGACTACAATGGCGGGCAGCAGATTAGCCAGCGACCTGAGGAACCAGCGACGGGAACACGGCCTGCAATTTGTGGCTCAGGGCGCTAGCAGTAGCTCTTGCTAGGACCTTCTACAGCCATGCCCCTGAGTCCTTTCCAACCACGCCTTGGCGACTAGTCGTTGGGAGGGCAAAGATGAAGACGGAGAGACGTATATTCATCTTGATAGTTTCCATAATGGCTCACGCAGTTTATGCCGTAAAGAACATCAACGCTTGTCAACTTGGGAGAGAAAAGGGGGAGGCAGTCACGTGAAGTCTGCAATCAGGGTAGTAGGGCCCAAGCTCGAACTGCCTCAGAACGCACGGGCCTCATACCCGACTCTCGGCGCCTCCGTCTCACAGCACTCTCACAGTCAACAAGTCATACAATTGCCTTTCCGAACAGAATACCGGTAGACACATGGCCATTGCAGTTCGATTTCGTTGCAACCTTGCCTCCTCATTGCTTACATCTCCATTTGATAGGGGAATCATGGGTCGCGCAGTTAATAGCCCGTCTTTTGGCGAGCGCCAGGAAATCTAACGCAGCTCTCACACGCTGGTTCGCGCGAGGAGACTGCTGCAAAAATGTACTTCCGCCGCATGTATATATGCAGGGCATGTTTGCCCGCCCACAACGGGACGATGGCACAACTGAAGGATCTTGAACACCCCCGGAACACGAGTCAATGAGGTCCAAGAGTGTGCCATCGTGAAGCTTTTGTTGTTCGGCCGCGTGTCGCTCGATTCTATTGGTCTGTGCAACCAACCCCAGCCAGGCAGCGACGCTCTCGGGCTGGCTTGCCAGGCAAGCGGGTGCCAAAATAACACGAACTGCAAAGATGCCAGTGGTCTGTGCGAGTGGCTGGCCACTAGCAGACACTACCAATTTTACAACATTTGATGGCATTCGACTCACACCACCACCACCACCACCATCATTGCCATCATGGCACCGCATTACCCAACGCCAGTGAAGGCGCACCTCATTGGAACAGCTGCGTTTCTCGACCACGGGTTGAAGCATTTCTTCAATACCCCTGGCTCTCCAGATCTATCGCCAATTGAGAATTGCTGGAGGTCTGTAAAATAGTATATACGTGCCAATCTAGGTATCGGAAAAGATGGTGATATTATGGAGCTAGCGAAGGCTGGATGGGGGCGGGCGAAGATCAATGAGTTGGTGGATTCCATGGTAAGGCGGATGCAAGATGTGTTAGAGGGCGAGGGTCGTATGACAGGGTGGTAACAGGCACTACATAGAGCTACTTAGATTTGTATGAAAATCTAGCCTGCAGGGAGGTACCATGAAGTAATGAGTTCGTCTTTTTTTGTCAACCGCTTGCCAGGGTCTCGACGATAAGGAAGCATGAGGTGCTATCTTGCCCCGCCCCAAGCATGTTGCATGCCCAGCAACCATCATGGCTGGGGACATTTTCCAGAACTTCAAAATCCACCCAATTCCCTTCTTTTTGGTTCAATTCAACGAACCACTCCAAGCTACCCTGCGAACCTGATATCTCCCAGCACCACGCGGCGTGAGCCAGTCATTTGAGCGACCCAGCCAACCCACTTGGTCTATTAGGCCATGGCCGAAATCCGCACTCTACGTGGTGTGAGCATCGGAAGCCTGGTTCCCGGCTTCGCCCTCTGCATCGCCCATGGCGTCCTCTCCCGCGACACCGTCCCGGCCGTCGGCCTAGCCCCGCTAGCCGTATCCGCGGCCGTGGGAATCTTCTTCCTCGCCGCCGGACCCCGACAACAGCACGCCCACTCCGACCCCGACCACCCCCCCGACCTGGAAGACACGCCCGAGGACGAGGATCACGAGGCCCGTGGCGCCGTTGTTCGCTTCTTGACGCACCGCATCGTCGTATTCTTTGCCGACTCCATTCTTGCGGCCGCCCTCATGGTTGTGCTGGTCTTTACTTGGGTTCGTGCGGGGGATACGTACCGCTCCGACATGGCCATGTTGGCTGGATATGCCACCCTTCCGCTCCTCGTCAACTTGTAACTCAACCCCACACCCATTGGCCCAACCCCCCCCCCCCCCCCCCCCCTCCCCACACCCACACCTAGACTAACTCGCGCAACCCCAGCCTAATTCACCTCTACCTCGCCGTACGCGAGTTCGTCATAGGCCTCGGCATCGACGGCCTCTTCCGATACGCGGCTTGGCGCGCCGTGCCTGCCGACTGCCCACAATGCGGCTTCCGCCTGCGTCCCGACTCGCTGCCCACTGTGCCGTGGTACCAGTCGGTATCGGCCCCCAAGGTCTCGTTCCCCAGCATGAGCGGGTTCACCGTGCCCAGCCTGCCGCGGCCGTCCCTGCCCAACATCCAGTTCCCCGCCTTCCGCCCGTCGTCGACGGGGGCAGGCAAGGCGCCCGCATGGATTAGGAGCCGGCATCAGGACGCGAGCTTGTTTGCGTCGAACGAGGAACCCGAGGAAAGGGATAGTTTGCTGAGGTATCAGGACGACGGGGAAGAGAGGCAAGTCGACGACACACCGCCGGCGTCGACGACGGGGGTGGAGGGGGAGGATATTGTGGTTGTGGGGAAGGATAAGAAGCGGATCTAACTGTGCCATCTGAGGGCATAGCAGTCGGGGAGTGGATCTAGGGGAGATGTGCTTGTTCGATATGCTTTGGGAAGCCGGTGATGTGTTGGCCTGTCTTGATTCAGCGTGTTGGTTGTTGGATATCGTATGCATGTTCGCAAGCGTTGCCTGTTGGTTGGATATGCTTGTTTCTCTTGCTTTCTCGCTCATCTCAGAGCGTTCGTTTTGCACTTGCTCACTGCAGACCGCAGGATGGCTGTAAGTGGATACAAAAGAATGGCAAAAATGGCAAAAGCTCACCGTCCAACCCCCCTAGTCGGGTCTCTCGCGATTGAGAGGGGCGACTAAAAGAGGTGGGGGCTACCTAAATCCCAAATGATTTTCCTTAGGACGTGGATCGAACGGTGTTGCCGTCGGTTTGATGCAGGCATGGTTGGATATAACCGTGATTGGAAACTTTTCGGTCAGCGAGTTATATAGTATCGATACAGGGGTAAGTAACATGCCCGAGATTTGTTAGAACGCTAAGGGGAGTTGTTTGTAAGTTTATCTCATTAATTACTGTGAATGTTATGATATCGTCTCTATCCTTGAGCTTGCGTTGACTAACTTAATTAGCGTGTGACATCGAAATCCACTTACATGACGATACTGGCTGCGCTATTGCCAGCGCCTGCTGTGCCCTTGAGGCGGGAGCAACGCATATCGACACTTCCGTTCTTGGCATCGGCGAGAGGAACTGGATAACTGTGAGTGTTCTTGTAAGAGATCTTACCAAGAAGCTCATAGTAAGGTAATTAGTCCGCAGTCTCTTAAAGGATGGGTGATCGAGATGGTGGCGATGAGCTCGCTCACTTCGATTCATACTGACATTACCAAGTCTCATGGCTCGCATGGTAGTAGCCGATCCGGAGTACGTCACCACGAAGTACAGCCTCCGCAAGTTGGAGGGCGTAAGCTTCCCCATCCACCCCTGAAAAACTTACACCAACACCAGCTCATTGTTGACAATGTAGCTTGAAGACTTCCCCGCCGAAGCCGTCAAGTCAACACGCGCTTCAACAACCCCATCACTAGCTTCTGCGCTTTCACCCATAAAGCCAGCATCCACGCCAAGGTCACCCTCAACAACCCCAGCACCTACGAGATCATCGACCCGGCCGACTTTGGCATGACCCGCTACGTGCACTTCGCGTCCTGCTTGAGGGGCTGGAATGCCGTCAAGACCCGTATCGGCCAGCTTGGGCTGTCCATGATGGACGACCAGGTCAAGGTTGTGTACGTCATGGTCCCGAGCAAGACGGACTGTTCTGGAACCTGTGGAACTAACACCGCCGCCCCAAGAATAGCACGCAAAAGGTTAAGGCGCTGGCTGATGTCCGGCCCATTGCCATTGATGACGCCGACTCAATCATTCGGACGTTCCACCTTGGCCTGGCCGGTGAGAGAGGCAGGTTCAGGCTGGAAAGGGGGCCGAGTGTAGGGCGCCGGCCATCAATGGAGAGGCCACGGAAGAAGCGCCGGAGGCGAGTAAGGCCGGGCTATAGCAGGAGTAGATCTTTGCTAATGGAAAATAGTAGCGGGTTTTGTTGAAAAACGGGTTGCTGTCAGGGGGCGGAGTGAGAAAAGGATTTTCCGTGATACCTTTTCTATTTCTGTGGGCGGGTGTAAGTGAGATGGAGGGGCCGGTGTGGGGGGGGGACAAATGACCGCGGGCGTAAAAAAAGTGCAGTTTTGCTAAAGACTAGTATTTGGGAAATGGAAAAGTACCACGAATTTCATGCTCTATGCCGACCTGAGTGCCAGATTTATCAGAACGTAATAAACTCAAAGCTCAATCTCATGTCAGGATGTGGACCCTGGAAGTAACAGCTGGAAGTATATCTGAACAGCGAAGCGACCTGCTAGGACGCGCTGATTATCAAACCGTCCGCTCAACTATGGGTATCTCATCAAAAAACACAGGGGTTGCTTAAAACATGCTCCATCAGAGGCCCTTGGCCGAACATGCAAAAACGGTTCCGACAGTGCCAGCATGGAACTCATCCACGATCCCCATCACACTTGCGTACGTGCCGCACGTCAAGAAGAAAATCCCGGCCACAATGAGGAAAACGTTAAGCCCCCCCAGGAGGTACCCGGACAATGTACGTTGCTTGACCACGGTGATGCTGCCGTCCGCTTTTCGCATCCTGAAATAAGCAACGCCCCAAAATATGAAGCCAAAGAAGCTATCAAAAAGGGATGTCATCAGGGACAAGACTGATGATGTTGGTCAGCATAAATGAAAGCGACGAATGACGGGAAATTTTCGGCGACCTACGAGAGGAGAAGAATGGGATGACCTCGGCGATGATGAATGCCAAAATCCAAGTGACCACTACATGCCAGTTTTTGTTAGTACCCCTGATCAGGCCGTTCGTGAAATTTCAGCTTGAAAACTCACGCAGAATTCCGGTCCAGGTAGCCCAGCCAACCACTGTGTGCTCGTTCTTGTGGCGTGAGTTTTGGAAGATGCGGAAGAAGATGAAGCGAGCCGAAACCGAAGCGTACAAGACTCCAAGGAAGATCAAAGTGGGTATCATGAACGAGAATGCAACCTTTTTGTAAAGGGGCTGTAATGAGCCAAATGCGGGGGCAGTCATGTACTGGTTGCCGGTGTAGGCATAAACGACGGCGCCAACTATGCTGAATACGATGATTTCGGCGATGGTACAGGCCCACAGGGCCTTGGGGAAATCTCTGAAAGAAAGGAGGGAAGTTAGTTGCTCAAGTTGTCTGAGAAAGCATGGACGACGTACCTAGGGTCCTTCATTTCGGCGATGAAACTGGGAAGAGTAATTTGGCCGATGAAGGTGTAAGAGATATTCATGAATGCATTAAGACCAGCGACAAATGTTGTCCCCGCGAGTGGGAAGGCGGTGACTATAGGACTTCCCCCTATAGCTGTTTGTCCGGAAGCGGTCGTGTAGGTGTCGCGCGGATCGTACCCAGCTGGGGCGGACTGGATACCAGCAAATACTGCAGCCAACAGAACTGAGATGAAAGTGAAGAAAGCGGATGCGGTGCCTAGTTTGGACAGCATGTTGAAGGTCCGAGGCAAGGAGCATACCCAGCAAATGAGCATGGTGATGATGCCATAGACGACGGGGCGGCAGGCGATGTTTGTGGCGCTGCCGGCCGTTATTGTCTCAAGATACTTGACTCCAACAAGAACATGGAGACCCTGTGTCATAGTTAGCATTGGTGTTACTGACAAATACTTTCTGTCTCAGCACACCTGAATGAACTGTTTACAAGTTAGCATTGCGTAAGTTTATCTCGGACTCGATACATACCGTGTTGTTCAAGAGAAACATGACAGCCGTGGCATACCATGCCCATTTCTTGCCCCAAAACAGCATTTGGCCAATGTCGCAGACATCACGGACTTCAGGGTGGCGCAGGCAGAACTCCCACAAGACAAGTGACCTTTGGAGCTAGTCAGCACGAGTCCGCAGAAGTTTATCGGGCGCATAACTTACGTATACAAGACAATCGCAGCCACAACAGCAGTCAAGATAAGGCTAGGTAAAGGGTGTTAGTCAAGGTGAGGATGTATGTGACGCAGCAGACGTACCCCGGGACCAGTCCAAGAACGCTGTAGGACCAGGGGAAGCTCATAATGGCCTAGCAAGAGTCAACATTGGGCTGTGGGATCGGTGTTCTTGAGGGGCCTACCAAGCAGATGTATTCAGAGAAGAGGAGGGCGGCAGTCTGCACAACAGGTCCACAGTTAGTCGTTGAGATACCTTGGGCGCGTCGTACTGCGTGTCTACTCGGATTTGGGTTACAGGGGCATAGCACAGGGGCATAGGGAAAAAGGGCCTGGCCTACTTTCTGCCAGCTGCAGGTACGATATTTGATAGCATGGCCATCTTCGACGGCGAGTTGCTTGTTCAAGATAGCAAAGCTATTTTCCGTGTCGCTTGAGCTGTCAAGGGCGAGATTGTCGAGCACCGGACCGATGCGGGGCCCAATGAAGACGCTTTTCCCGCCGAACCACGAGGCAAAGCTCGACGGAGCGTCAGCCACGGTGCCGTCGTAAACGGCGCTTCCCACTGCTCTCTTCTCCTCCCCCGAGGAGGGTGAATCTTGCAGTGCCATTCGGCGTAGAGAAGCAGGAGCTCAGGGGGTAATGGCCTTGGTGGTAGCTTTGTTGATGATCGTCTGTCCTGTGCTCACATGTACTACAAGATGATGGCGAGGACGTAAAACATATACAAAAACACTCAAGACTACCAAGCGTGAAAGTTGGAGTTTTAACGACCGGGAAGACCCATACTCATACGGGAATGTGTGGCGACGTTACACTGGGGCTACACTGGGGGGCGGCATATGCAAGCGGTAGCGGAAACAGGTTGGGGGAGATGGGGGGATGGTGCAATCCTACAATCCTTCAAGTCCGCCTCCATGTCCACAATGCCTGTAGTTCAGGTCCAAGACCAGATCGCATTACCCAATTGCTTCACCTGCGGGCCTCGATTGTGAGACACAATCGGGAAGAGACTCTGCTCTTCTGATATGCAGAATGCAGAACGTGCTGCTCGGCCTGTCCGTTGCCCCGGGATCTGTGATGTGTCATCGGCGGAAACATGCACAAGACACGCACTGTCCGCGATCTAGCCATGCTGGTGGTACAAACTAGGCAGTGGACCAAAGGTATTTCGAATAAATTCCAATTGCTGCAGATTTCTGTTTCCCGAATGCTGGCTGGTGCCCAGCTTGGCATAGGAGTACGTGTCGGCGTCGCTGTCCCTGAGGGCACTCCGGGCACTCGGACAATTCGCAGTACAAGCTTCTGCCAAGAAAGCTTCGGTCGGCTAGGACCGCCAAAAGGCCGTGGCGGCCATGCATCCCGCGCTGGGCGTGTCCGGGATACTCGAAGAACGCTCGAAGGAGGGCTGTGACGCCGACGCTCGCTCTCGGTGCCGCATTTCGCTATGAAGTGCGGCAGGCCTGCTTGGCGCAGAAATGCTCCACATGTCGTCAACGTAGGGGTAATAACGCGATATTCGGCCTATGGCGAAGCGGTCCTACTAGTGTCAAGTCGTGCCGACTTACGTACTCGAGAGAGTCGAACCGCTGCAAGATTACTGGATGGGAATTGAAGATTTCCATGGGCTTAGGCGGCGCCGTTTAGTGGCTACAGTGGCTTGGCCGTTTGACCGCTTATTATACATGTACCTAGGTACCTACGGAATAGGGCAAGCGGCAGACACGCTGGCACGTGCGCACGTGGCGTGTCTGGCTCCATGAAGAGGTCGCCCGCCCCACCACCAGCCACGCTGTAGCCTGGAGAGGTCACCCAGCCCCCTTTGTTTCGGCCAAACCCAACTTTCAGTTGTTCACTGCGGTCTCAGACTGCTCTGCTGAGTCGACCGCGATGGCGACCGCACGCTGTTCTCCTGGCTGAGGGGGCCCGCCCCTCTGCATTCCACCCGCGATACATATTGTTCACCAAGGCTGACGGGAGCCGCATTGAGCACGGAATGCCGAATATATTGAACATCGAACATATTGAACATCGAACATCGAACACTGAGCCCAATTCGCGATGCCCTTCTTCGCCAACACCCCCGAGTCCTTGATCAACCGGTCTGACTCCAAGAACCCCGCGACAACATGCAGAGGATTAACGTCGAGCGGCCGGCCATGCAGGCGTCCTATCGCCGCCGCCAGCGGATCACCAACGCCCGCTCCACGCCTCAAGCCCTCTAACCTCCGGGTCGATGACCCAAGCGACGAGAACTTGTATTGCTGGCAACACAAGGAGCAGGCCAGTCTCTCGGCAAGGTCTAGCCCCGGCCCCAAAACAACCAACACCCCCATTCTTGAGGAGCGCACTAGTCTGGACACGCTGGCAGACCGTCTAGGCTTGATAAACCACACGCAGTCAGAGAAACCGCCGAGGCAACATGGTGGGCGGCCGGGCGCGAGCTTTGGAAAGCAGCAGCAACGCCCCACCAAGATGGCCCGCCCAAAGTCCAAGCCCAAGGAGCTCGAGTTCTGCTTTTGTTTCCGTATTCCAATCGAGGAAGCATCGCCACCACCACGCCCGAGACCGTACCCGATCCAGCCAACCGTGTCAACTCCACCATCGAGGATTAGTGGGAAGAAACCAGCAAATACATATTTGACTCCGTCTCCGTCACCGTCGCGGCCCCGGCCAAATGGCTCAGGGCAGTCTTCCGGACGTCGCCCGTCCTCCTCGACCCCACATGCCTCGCCGACCGCCCAGTATATGTCGCTGATCCCTCCAGCTGCCTCGCCGCAGACGGCCTCGCAGTTGCTCACGGAACTCGCCAAGCCTGTCTCGCAACAGGACGAGGCGGGGTATATCTACATCTTCTGGCTGACTTCCGAAAATCAGCCATCAACGCCTCCAGCTGAGGCTGCACGCTCGCTGCTCTCGCCGTCCACACCTACGCGCCCGTCTAACTCGCGACGGCCGAGTGACGTGCTAGACGCGTTCGCTTCGGTGACCGACGGCCCAACTAGCCGAGGTCTCGGAGGCGGCTCTAGTAAGAACAGCAAGAAGATCCTCCTCAAGATTGGTCGCGCCACCAACGTGCAGCGACGTCTGAACGAGTGGACTCGCCAATGCGGGTATAACCTGTCGCTGATTAGGTTCTACCCTTACATTCCGTCAGGGAGCCCGGCGTCTGTCGCACCGCGCAAGATTCCGCACAGCCACAAGGTCGAACGGCTTGTTCATATCGAGCTTGCGGGCCGTGGGTTGCGGGTATCTGATCGAGAGAAGTGTTCGGCGTGTGGCCGGGAACACCGGGAGTGGTTTGAGGTGGAGGCGAGCAGGCAGGCGGTGGCGGATGTCGATGAAGTGGTGAGGCGGTGGGCGGATTGGAATGAGAGCCAAGGGTAATACCTGATTTGGAAACTGAACGTGGACGCGATTCACGAGCTATGAAATCTCAACGGTGGCAAGTATGAGCGCTCGGCTTTTTCCTAGTGAGGAGGTGGCTTACATCTAGCATAGCGTTTGTTTTTTTTTTTTTTTTTTTTTTTTTTCTTCGGGGCCCATGGCATTTCGCATGGCAATATTTGCTTTGACGAGAACCCGAATGAAGTTGTGGTTTATCTGTTTGTTGTAACAAAAATCGCAGTGAATTGCGCATTGTTGAATCTCCCGCTAACTATGCAGATAACAAAGTGAACCGCCCTGCAGAATTCTGAACTCCCGATGCTCTACCCTCCAAAATAGCAATACACCAACAACTTCAAGCGCCGTTCGCCATTACCCAAATTTTTGAGGAAACTGGGACACTAAAATGATGCCACAGCAGAGGGGCCAAAGTTGAAGCCCACGATACCGTCTGCGAGCAATTTGCCTCCTTTCGACATGGACACCCTCCGACCAATGATGCCATCATGGCCGACATTTAGGGAAAGGGACTCGCCCAACGCCATATCTTGGTCCACGAGACTCCTTGCTCCGGGAAGCGTGAACTGCTGAAACAGGCCGCTGTCATTGACAGCCTTGGTCAGGTCTCCAGTCAGACTGAACGATGTAATGTCAGCCATCGGCCCCCGCATGACACGGAAATGGACTACTACTCACTGTATCGACACGAGGATGCGGTCATCGATGGCTACACCTTCTTTGGGGCTGAAACGCACGTGTGTTGCCGTCGCGCTGCTTGGCGTTGACGGGTCAAGGAAGAGGAGATTTCCTAGATGTCCTTGGTTCTGAGAGAAGAAGTCGACTCGGGCACCAACCCGTGGCGTAGATGAGGGGGTGCAATCTCCTCCGCACATTTTATAAGGCGTCTTGGGGGTTGGAGGTAAGATGTAGATGTAATGTTCCGGTGTAGGTTGGATGCTTTCTCAGACTGTTTTCCAAAGCCATCTTTTCATGGACGCTCGCTGCTGGTATTATATCAGCTTCGCCGATGGCATCAACGCCGATGACTTTGCACCCTGAAGGACCCAGCATCAGGTGGACTAAGCGGCCATGACGGGGAGCTTCGGCAAATGGAACAATGCAATTCATGGCCAGGAGCCAATCGAAGGGCTGGGAATTGAGCTCAAACTGCCTCTTTCGTTTCTCAGACACTTGGTGGCGGCCGTTGAGCCCGCTGACAGCAGTGCAGGCCAAGCCTTTTCAGTGGGCTTTGGGCCTGTGGCTGGGTCTCGGGATCCGGGGAGTGAGACCCCGCGCCCGATTGAGCACGTTTGAGCCAAATCTCGGATCTATCTCAGCATGGAAGGCGCGTCAACGCGCATTGCGCATGCGGACACGACACGACGCAACTGCACTGCTCAGTCACGAAACATCCTTCAATCGTGACGACGGCATTGCAGCTCTCTATCTACTCATTCTTCACACCCAGGTCCAAACTCCAAGAGACCCACCCGCCAAACGCCGCAAACTCGTTAGCTGACGTTGAAACTGCGACGGGAAAGCGCAACTCCCCGCTTACCCTGGTAGTACTTGGTGACACGCGTTTCCTCTGTTGATTGCACCGCACATTTCCACAGTTGGATAACAACGGCTTCGGCCCCAACACCTCTCCACCATGGTCAACTTTGGCAACATTCTACAATATCTTGCTGTGCAGTCGTCGCAGAACTCTCTCTCGGGTGAAGAGTACAACATCACCAAGATGGCCGTCACAACATACGCACTGCCCACGCTTCCCTATGCCTACGATGTAAGCTCAAATGGTGGATCAATGCCGTGTCTACTGTCCGCATAAACACCACAGAGCTGACATTGGAGCCATCTGCTAGGCTCTTGAGCCATACATCTCGGGTCAGATCATGGAGCTGCACCACAGCAAACATCACCAGGCATATGTGACGAACCTCAACAAGGCACTGCAGTCCCACATCGCCGCCGTGGCCAGCAATGACATTGCCGCGCAAATCGCCCTGCAGCCCATCATCAAGTTCAACGGAGGTGGGCACATCAACCACGCCCTATTCTGGCAGAACCTCGTTCCGGCCAGTGCTGCCGAGGCTAGCCCTGAGGCTGCGCCATCGTTGTCCGCCGAGATCGAGAAGAGGTGGGGGAGCCTCGACGGCTTCAAGCAGGCCTTCTCAGCTGCTCTGCTGGGTATCCAGGGCAGCGGATGGGGCTGGCTGGTCAAGGAGGAAGACGCCGGTCTGCGCATTGTGTCCACCAAGGACCAAGATCCCGTTGTTAGCGGCGAAGTTCCCATTTTCGGCGTCGATATGTGGGAACATGCTTACTACCTTCAGGTTTGTGTCCTATCCCATGTTTGTGCTGCGTTATTTACTGACATGGGCCCCTACCGGTAGTATCTGAACGGAAAGGCTGCATATGTTGAAAACGTCTGGAACGTTATTAACTGGAAGACGGCCGAGGAGCGGTTCATGGGAACGCGAGAGGATGCATTCAAGGCCTTGAAGGCGTCTATCTAACCGAGAGCTGGGATCTTGAGGCTGATTTATCCTAAGATGTTTTGCTTGGATCACACACTCATCTTGAATCTCCACTTGCCGTCCCTGCGCTTGCTACCACGTGGTCCCCTGAAGAAGCAAGACAACGCCACCTTCTAAATATCGCAGGCCCGACACACGTTCCTTTATTCCCAATTTGTTCCCCCCAGATCTCCTTCGGGCGCATGCCCGGAACGTCCACCACTTTCTCTTGCACTACCAGCCACATGGAGCACTCATCCACCAGAATAGCACCTGTTTTGATTCATCTTGTGAGCCCACAGAAAGTCCTGAACCTTCCGGCCTCTACAGTCAAGCATTGGTGATACCTTCACAGTCCTCAATGCAAAGAATTGCATGGCCTGTTCGACAATCATCTACCCGCTGCTTACTCATTTCTTTCGAAACACAGCAGTAACCAATGTGCAGGCGTGCCGGCTACCGAGCTTGCAGATTCTTGGCCTGGCCTGCATCTTGGAGGTTGTCATTATGCGATATCTCGTCAAAGTGCACCCCAGAACTCGTCACCGCTCATCCATCTGCGGATCTTGCCGCTTCCCCTGCAGCTTGCAGATTGCGATCTTGCGAAACAGGCATCATGCTGTGTTATATCCGGTTGTCGGTTGGCTACAAAGTACGGCACTCAGCTACGCCGAATGAGGAAGGGTGCATCTGTACGACCTTTCCCGCGGGAGCGTGCATATCAGCTGCTGCAGGAACAGAGCCAAGGCGAAGAAGAGCTTTCAGTCGATGCAGCTCGGTCTTGCTCGAAGCCGAGCGGAGAAGAGATGAGCGTTTGCGGCTTGCGCGCCGAAACTAACCTCCTCAAAAGGAGGCTGGGGTGCAACGGTCCACCACAGGCTTAGTATCGATTAGGGATTACCTCCAAGTGCCGCAGGTATACCCATGAGCGCAAGGGCCGGAACCTTCCAAGTCAACCATATTGGCCATTTTGATACACGAACATGAGACCAAAGGCTTCTGTTCACACATCTCCACCACGGCACGACATCTTTCTTCGTTTCGCTCACTCTATAGACGTGTCGAGAACAGAGGAACAAATTCTCGTGTTTTGAGATTCGTTGCCGGAATTTCCGCGAGAACGCCACAACGTAACACAGTATAACTTGGTGTCTCCGACATCTCGTGTGGCCTTTATTCCGGCCTTCCGTTCCGCGTACTTTTGTCGGCATATAAGTTGCGGCTTCGGATCGGCAAACCCGCATGCAAACACGATACCACCGATGGCGGTGGCTGAAAACAAATAGATGAGTTGAGGCCAAGGAATCCCCCTTCTGCCGCTTTTCTGTCTGTTTGACATGCCAATGTCGCTCTTCCGGGCGAAGGTTGTAGAGCAACAAGATCGCTTGATGCCATGGGATCCCGGAGCAATACAGAAGCTGGCCAATCCTCGAGGTCGAAGCCCGGTTACCGTCATGAGGTCAGCTGTCGTGTAGTTATGCGGGTGCAAATGCGCAAGCAGCCAGCCGAATTTGTAGCCGTCTAACAAGCATTGCATGTCGACATGCGCGTGCAGAAACGCGGCTGCTATGGGAAAACTTGGGCATGGAGCGAGTCTGATTGCACTTGTCCTTTGTATCATGGATATTCGATAGGAGTTCCTTACTCACTATAAAGCCTCGCGAAAGTTCGCCTGGCATAAATCCCTTTTTCCACGTCGTGCTGTCCCCTCTCGCCCACAGCCACCCTCACACTCGTTTATCGCCAGAAAAATAGTGTCATCAGGAAAGTTTTATCACCATGCTTGCAACCGGTCGTCTTGCCCTTCTCTGCTTGGGGTAAGTTCACATTTCTTTCGTTTCTCAGGCCAAAAACACTCAACTAACCTCTCGTCTTTAGCTCCACATTGGCCTTTGCTCTGCCAAATGATCCGGTTCCTCATCGGAAGGGGCTACCCTACGGAGCTGCCTATGAGCCCCCCCACACCGTGACAGTCACCCAGGCTCAGCTCTCCACTGTCACGGTTTGCGGGAACTCCTGTGTCTCTACTTGTTTTCCTTCAACGGTCACTGTCTTGACTGGATGCTCTCAACCGACTGCCAGCACTACTGGGATGGGTAGCTCGCTCTTCACCTCCTCGATCTCTATCTCATCAACCTCAGTCGGCGTTACCTCTGTTCCTACAGGCATCACGTCTAGCTCATCTTCTGTCATCTCGTCAAGTCTGGCTGTGCCATTTAGCAATACTACTTCCATGTCATCGATTTCCACGTCTGCTGTGCCAAGCGGTAGACAGAGCTCAACTTCCGCCAACCTCCCAATCACCGCCAGCACAGCGGCTTCAACCACAAGTGGAGCATCTGATAACCCAAGCACATCCAAGGCAGCATCGAGTTCGCTTGGAACCGCTTCATCTGTCAACAGTTCAGCTATCTCACCAACCGTGGCGTACAACACGACGTACTCTCCTCCAGTGTCCAGTTACGCCGATGCGACTACATCAGGAGCAGATTCGACCCTTGGTCCATCCAGCTCAAGCCTTCTCGCAACATCAAGCACATCCTCGACCGCTGCTACCACAAGCACCATCTCTTCATCCCCAATCGCTTCTCCCAGCGATATTTCGGGTACGGTTATCTCATCGGTCAGCACCTCTCTCAGTCTTTCGGCTCGGTCGTCCAGCATTTCGCCTATTACGAACTCGACAACATTCACCACTGTGGCTTCCTCTGCAACTCTAGCCTCCACATCGTCATACATAGATACATCCTCAGTTGATGCGACCTTTTCGAGCACCCCTTCAGGACCCTCATCGTTGTCTTCGTCACTCAGCATATCAAATTCGGCCGACGCAAGCAGTGATAGATCCTTTGTTACGTCGCAAACATCTAGCAAATATAGCTCAAGTTCTGGCTACGGATACAGCAGCCAACCCGAAAGTATCGCAACCAGAAGTACCTCTTCTACGGAAGCCAGTGTTTCTTTGACATCAACAACTGGTGTTCGATCCACGGATGGTTTGACAACTTTCACGCCGGCTTCCACTGCCACTGAGTCGAGGGTTTCATCAAGCTCTAGGGATTCATCAAGCTCCAAGGATGAGTCGACGAGCTTTGTCACTCTCACAGTGACGTCTTCAGGAACGACGACGGTTATTACACATCTTACATCAAGCTTGGGGACAGTCTCTACGGGGATTACATCATCCGAGTCGAGATCTGCTGTATTCCCATCCTCTGCCGGGTCTGGGACTGGGAGCCTTGGAAATAGCTCAGCGACTCCCGCCACAAGCTACCGGTCGAGTCTGACGTATGGAGTAACGCCAAGTGTTCCGTCCTCGGTATCCTCATCATCTACCAGCTCATGGACTCTTCCTTATGGCTGGAGTATTAGCACTGCGAGCCCTTTGACCACTATCCCGTCTGGCGGTCCGTCAGATACCGCCACTCCCACCTCAACTGCCCAGACAAAGGCTACCACGAGTTCCGGAACTCTGCCAAGCTCTCTCAACTCTAGCACAGTTTCATCCTCAGCAACCTCTGGGGCAGTATCAGCCAGTTTCTCCGAAACATCAGCCACGGACGCCCTGTCGGGCTCCCAAACATCATCAGCCCAGCCATCTTCGACTTTCATCCCCACAACAAGCCTGAGTTTTACCACCAAGACGCCCACCTCCAGTGGCCAGGGCATCTCCACATCATCGACCATCCCAGGTAGCCTGGGACCAAGCACAGGCAACAGTACGCTTTCCTCCGCCACCTCGACCTCGTCCACCTGGTGGGGCGGATATGGCGGGTACACGCACTCGATCCTCTCGCTAGCCTCGACGTCGACGGTGTCTGCCACGTCTGCCACTTCTGCAACTGACGCGCTAGAGGGGACTTCGACATCGGATGCCCCTACGACGTTCTCGACGCTGTCGAGGGGCTCTGGCGCTGTGTCTGTTAGTAGTGCGGTGTCGTCCTCGGCTGGTTCGGGGTACGGATACGGGTACGGGTACGGAGGGCGGTATGGCGGGGGGGAGTAAGCGATGGTGATGTGACTGGGGCCGTAGAGAGTCAAACAGCGGGTTCGATGTGGCTAGTGAGCGAGGTTGGGTCCGTGTCGGTACCTTTCTAGGAAAAATACAGACAGCAATTACTGAAAGTTAAATCGGAAGAGGTACATAGACTGGTAGTTCGAATTCACTATCCTAACTGCCAGGCTGAAAGTATCCCCCTATATGTGCGGAATCATCTGAAGCCAAGCTGGGGTCCAGTAAACCCCGATTGGCTCAGCCCGCAGGCTGGCAAAGGATTCAACAACTAGAAAGGACCGTGCTAAAGCATAGCCTAGGAGAGCTAATATGCCGAAAAGAGCATACACGACCTCAACGATGTCGTCATATGGGTCTTGTATCACATACCAGATTTCTCTCTGTAGGTAACCCATTGGGAACAATACTGGCAGAGCCACCATGATGTAGATGGATGAGATCTTCCAGAGCAGTGATTCGACGTAGGTGGGAAACTGGAAGTTGATGGCTGCGAGGTGGATACCCCCGTAGGCCGCGGGAAGGGTGAGGACCAGGGCCAGGAGCAGCTTGGTCTTGTAGACGAACTTGACCAGCTCCCATGGATCAAAGGCCATTTCGAGAAAGGACGAGGTGTACCGTTGGTTTCTGCGTCGAATGTTTCCCGCTGATGCTAGGAACGCCTCGTGGTAAAGCTTGCGGGGATATCGAACCTTTGGCAGAGGGCGGCGGCTGTCATAGTCGTCATCGCCATCGTCATCGTCATCCTCTTCTATGTTTTCGTTTTCGTTCAAGTTATCATCTGTCGCTGCGGGTGGCGGGCGATCCTCGAAATAGATGGTCTTCTCCCGGATTGGCCCCTCGAACGCTTCAACGGCCGAAATAATCCTCTTCCATCTCACGACATCCTCTGGGTAAAAGCGGACCGCGATCTTTGACCCATCCTCAGCTGGTGAGTCCTCTTTCGTAACAACTTCAAGACCGAAGCCAAACTTGAGTGTCTGACCTGGCTTGAGGACTGTGAACTCTTTCTCTTCATCCACGTCGATCCACTCGGTATCATCCTGATGCGGTTCTCCATCGACATAGGGCGGACGAAGAATTTTGAGAAGTCTTGGTTTTTCGTAAGTCCAGCTTGAATTTACTTTTTCGAAGCCTTGTAATGATTCTTGGTACATTAGGGCTATTAAATCCTGGAACTTTGACGTGTCCAAAGTCTCTGGATCCTGGACGTCTTTGGGTTTCTAAGACAATGTTGGTTTAGCTGTGTGGAAGGATCAATCTGGATTGGAATCAGAACCTACCTCGATCCACAAAGCAAACAGAACCAGTGCGCATACAACGTGGACCATGGTGTGGACCTCGATAAGGGTCAAGGGAAGCCCGTATATCTTCCTGGCCAGAGATTGGGTCGCCATCCAGAGCACTTGTGTCATGACGAGGATCTTTTGCAGCACATCAGCCTTGCTCTTGTCGGCGATTGTAGAC
Organism: Lasiosphaeria hispida; assembly: GCA_033439745.1. Taxonomy (NCBI): domain Eukaryota; kingdom Fungi; phylum Ascomycota; class Sordariomycetes; order Sordariales; family Lasiosphaeriaceae; genus Lasiosphaeria; species Lasiosphaeria hispida. The sequence goes on along the minus strand of JAUIQD010000002.1, from coordinate 2,546,665 downwards.
TGCGGGATGGGTAGGAAATGGCCGTCGTGAGCCAACTGCAAGACGCCGTTGCACGTTATCCTGAGCCGGCCGGAATACTGAGACCCGCGTTTTTGTTCATCCCAGTAGCTTCGCTTGTGCTCGATATCGTGGACAGGGACCTCCATGCCTCCCATGACAACGAAGAAGCCATACTTGAGGTCGTATCGGTACCCGTCTTGCTGTGTTATGGTTAGCCCAGCGTGCATCTGTTTGGTTGAGGCTGCTAGCTGCGTACTTCATCCTTTTCATCGTCTTGGTCTGTATGCGTATTGGAATACACACTGACGCTGCGGCGGTTCTTCTCCTCGATATCCGGACCGGCAGTCTGTTTGCGCCCACTTTCATTACTTGCCCGCGCAGTAAGGAGGCCCTCACCCTCGCGCTCAATCTCAATCTCAATCTCAGTCGCCTGGCTGTTTTGGCTAGGCTGATTGCTCTCCAAAGACTCATTCCCGGCAGTTTCGTTGTCAGCCGGGTTGTCGGGAGTACTACTCGTATCTGGGTCCCTGGCCCCGCTCATCATGGGCTCTGTGGACTGACTCCATGATTTCCGGCGGCTGCGCCCCGACTCAAGGTCATCCTTCTCCCCCTTTGCATCAAGCAAGATGTTGAGCTCCTTGACGAGATTCCGGGCCTCGATAAACTGCGAAATGGCCAGATACAAGACAAGCTCCGGGGCAACCAGACCGGCGAAAACCCATTTCCCCTTGTAGGCGAGTGTGCGAAAAACCCCGCTCGAGGTCGGAACGTTCAGGTGCAGGGCAGTGTAGATGCAGGCAATTAGCGTGACGATGCAGCTGTAGATAATGCTGGTTGTGCCGCGGAACTCGGGACTTGAGACGAAGCTCGGGGCCGAAATGGTGCGAAGAGCTGTGAGGTTGTCTCTGTTTTGTAGAATTAGCGCCTCGAGACTGTCGAGAGCCAAAAGTGTGGCTGTTGTGTTGTTCGCCATGCCGACGGGCTCAGGGCGCAAATTGCAGATTGGGGGAAATGGTACCGCATTGGTAATACTGAGGAGTCTCGGAGAAAGTGGGCTGCGGGTGGGTTGGGTTATAACCGCGGGCTCTGTGTTGCTGCTTTCCCGCGGCGCAGCACTTGTGTCGTATAAATGGCGCCCAAGCCGCCACGGGCATGAAACACCATGTCGTCCTGCGTATCACGTACCGCCTGTGTTGTTATAGGTGAGAGGCTGGCTGTGTGGGTTTGGCCAATCGCCTGGCATTCGCAGCATCCAGCACACGCCTGGTAAAGTGGCTGTGTAGGATCCGGGCAGCAGACACTCATTTTTAGACAAGGCTCTGGGCTTTGAGGTGTTGAAAGATGGTGTTATTTGGAAGAACTGTCTGGGTATGCTGCTGTACTATTCTTTGCTCAAGTTTGTTGTTAGATGTTGCGAAGCTGTCAATTTGATTTGCACTTCTGTTCGTTTCAACTGTTGATTGCTTGGCTAGGTACTGGTAGGATGAGCCAGGAAATCTACCCAAGGTATCGTGTTGGTTACTGCAGGATGACACATCGCGACCCAAAGGCATGAAATGAAGTCGAGTACTCCCAACCTAGCACTTCCACGTAGTGAGCGTTAGTGTATAATTGAAGTCTTAAAGCCATGGGATCCCAATTAACTAGCGTGCAGCAGGCAACAGCGCGCCGGCTAGACAGATTAATAAAACACAATCCTTCGCAGGCTGGTGAGCACAGCGGGAGTGCCAAGCCATGGCGCTTTCAGCTCCCCAAACCCCGGTTGGCACTCCCATTCACACCTAAACAGGGGGGGTGCACAAGGGGCTTTAGCCAGTCAAATCCAGGCAAATACAGTGGCGGTAAACCTGGACACAAAAAAAGGAAAACTCTCATGGTCAAAACACATTAGAGCAAGGTAAAATACTATTCAAATCCAGGGGATTCTAACGTACAGGTTCAACACGCAAGCAAATACCCCTGTTCTGGTACACATTTAACAATAGTTTAGGGGTCGGATTGTACACCTTAAGTCGTCAACCTGGTACTTGGGCGCCATGGGTGGTTCCTGCCCTCTTTGCGATTCTTCTGAGACCTACTCACCCGACCCTTCCCCAACTTCCAAGTCGGGAAATGAATGGTTCCAAACTTGAATGGCAACTGAATACAACCTGACCGTGTACACGGGCGTGTGTAGAGACTCGCAGGATGGCACCAAACAGCTGACTTTGACCCTCCCTCTGAGATGGGCAAACATCCTCTCGTCGGTCCTCGCCCTGCTCGTCGCGGTTGCTGGCGGCGGCATATGGAGAATCGCTGCCTGCGCGCTCCACCAGATTCGCGTCCGCCATGCCACACAGTCTGATCCCCTGCGACAGCAGGTCCAGACACTGCTTCGCAACAATGTCACGGCCGTCTCAGCCCTCGTTGATGCCGTCAGGATCATGGTTGCCTGGGCCTAAGCCCCTTACTCCGCATTCTGCGCCGTTTTTTCGACTATTGTAACGGCTGGCTTGATATCGTATTGTTTGGCCTGGCCAGTATCTTTGTTTCCACCGTTAAAACAAGCAGTGGCACCTCCAATATCAACATCTTAGCCCGCCCGAGCGAGAACTACGGTGGCTGGGAGTTCAACTGGGCCAACATCACCGACGAAAACCGCTCCCCTTACGAGCTCGAGCCGGTCCAGGCCGTCGTGAACGACGCGCTCGACTCACCTACGCAAGTTCGTTTCGAGGAACAAAAAGGACCTCGTTGCTACCAACAGTGTCTTTCCCGTCCAGAAACTGCCCTACGAGAAGAGCTTTGGCACATGCCCCTTTCAGGTCAAGGCAGGTGTTTGTCCAAGACACGAGTACCCCGGACAACACCCCCGATCCTCGATACCGGTCCACTTGGGTATCAACGCCGACCCCGAAGATCGCTCCTAGCTCAGACCTTAGGCCTTATCTCTGGCCATCTGGCTAAACTTGTCATTTTCTAAAGTAAGAAAAGACTTGCCTTATTAGCCTCCTCCCGTCTTGAAGCCATCTCGTGCTTACGAGAGTAGAATCAACTCTAAAGTTAATATTAATTCCACCATAACTGTTCGGATTGTTAGCTACTTGTTACGCCTAGGAGACATAAAACTTAAGAATAAGGTTAATAGTGTTTCAATGACTCAACTCGTTCTTGCAAATAAATCGGACAGCGTCAAGTTGACCAAGTGAGTCTGAGGGCCGGCTAGGGTCAAATGCAAAATGGGTTGGAACGAAGTTGGACATGAGAAACTCGAGCGAAACTTCAGTTTCTAGATAGTTTTTAATACCACACCTACGGGCAGAAAGACACCTGGTTTCAGCACAGGAGCTACCTGGGCAGAAATTCAGTTTCTTCATCCCTTCAAGATAATCAGCGGCCGGTGTAAGTCCAGGGGGGGGGGGGGTTCCGACCCCCCTGTTCCCGTCCCCTAAAAGACCCACATACACGGAAAGTATAGCATCATGAATTCTGTAGATAAAAATACAGAGAAAATATGATCATGAAGCTATTCATAGCGTTCATCCTCTCTACGTGTTGGTGGACGCCTTGTTCTACCGGACCGTTGTTTTGGAACAATATCTTCCGACTCTGATGAGGATTCCAACTCTCCTACTATGATCGCCGGTTCTACACTCAATGATGAAACAGCCTCTAGGCGCTTTCGTCTATATGAGGCAAAGGTTCCCAACTTACCTTTAGCCCCGGAAATAGTAGCGATGACTAGAACAAATTCCTAGCGCTAGCTTATGCGGGAATTGTAGGCCAACTAGCCGACTAGAGGACAATGAGATACGGGTGAATGGCTGGTTGATGGAGGGCATACCAGGTATGACAATCTGACTTGGGCTCAAAGGATTTGACGACGCTTGGCGGCCTAAGAGAGCGTGAGTACTCGGGCACTATATTTGGCCAGAAACCTACCCGCTGCCCGCGTCACGGTAGTCGGGTTTGGCGTTTCCAAGCGGGAGAATGATCACCGCTTCCCCGTTGCCTTCGGAGTCACGTGTAAGAACGTGCTGTTGAATTCACTCCCGGTAGACTTCGCATTCCCGGAGGCCCTGAGCTCGCTGCGCCGGAGTGACCTTCGCTCCAAGTTCCCTAGCTAGTAGTCAGCAGATTATAGCTTACCTATAAAGGAGACCGACAGGCTGTGCGCACCATTTCCACCGCTGCGATGGGCTGACGTAAACCTCCTTGCCAAACTTTTCCCGATATCCCTCTCTGAAGTCGTCGAATGGGTGATAGTTGTCGTAGTACATGGGCCAAAAGCCGGCCTGGGCATCGGTTAGCAGTAGCCCGCCCAGGTCAGAGGTTGATTCATACATTCTCGAGGTATCCAGCAATCGACTTGCCCTCAGCAGCAATGGGCGACGGGGCACCGTCAGGAAACCGCAGCCGGAAGAGTCAATCACGACATGCTGGCAGACCTCTTGACCGGGCATTCGTGAGGCGGCCCGACAATGCACGCACCCCTATGCCCGGACAGTTGACCACTTCTCCTACGAACCATTAAGTTATTCAGCACGCTACATTATTAACAAGTTCGTTTAGTATCTCAACTTGATAGAACCCATAAACCGACCCGTCTTGGTCCATAGTAGTATGGATGGTGAAGTTCTGCATTGGGTATACGATCTCGACTCGGGATTGTGAACCACATTGACCGAGTGCTGAAGGATCAGACCCCACACCGAAGCTATGGTAGTGACGACAGTTCGACTCCCGCAGGAGAGGGGTCACATCTGTCGTGCTTGACAGAAGCGAAGGGATGCATTCGATGGAGTGCCGAGCCCGAAGGCTCCCCTAAAGCGCCTTGGTACGCTAGCCATATCTGGTTCGGCTCACGACGGCTGGGAGGCAGGTCACGTGCATCATGGGGCGAGCAATTCAATTTTGGATATGCATTCACTGTATTGGGCCAGGTGAAACCAGAGTCGTTCCACAATTTGACAAGTGGAACTACGTGGATACGGAAGAGTTGGCGAAACAGAAGCTGGGCACTGTTGCGAAGGAATCAATTTTCATAAAGACAATCACTGACAACTTCACGCCATTCTACACGCCACTCATCCCGCTGTTGAATAGGCTGCGAAAAATCGTCTTTCCTAAGGATAAACTGTGGGAACGCGAAGACGAGAAGCTCTACTCTCGAATGAGGGAAGTTCTCTGGCAAGTAGGGGAGGAGTTGAAGTGTGGATGGTCGTAGCGGGTAAGGCCTGCCTTTCATCTAGTCGATACCAGGTAGCGAAGGGTAATCGGCTCGGGGTATTCATGGCGCGAGGATTCGGGTTGGGATGTTGCTCAAGTAGTTTCCACGCCACGCAGGTGATGCGTGAATCCCAAGCTCGTTTGTTGAAAACAGATTGCCTGCAGTGCTGTATCTACTTCTAGGTCTGCCAGCCCTATCAATGTTACTCTCGCCAAGCTCACGATTGTCGCGGCCTGCATCGCGGACAAGAAATCGCCGAGCTCTTAGCTTGTAGGGACAGAGGCTTCCCGGCCCTGCCCTTGGTGCCTATGACATAGTATGACGAGTGGGATCATAATTGAGCGCTGGAATCCACAGGAAGGCTAGACCTAACTTGGATCGGGAGAGAATACCCCAACAAAAACACGGCGTACGAGGTGCCTCCATCCCGGACCAATGATTGACAGAATCACAGGAACGCACGGCTCCGACGTCATGGGTGGCTAGAAGGGACCTTGTTCTGGTCAACAGGTCGGGCTGCCTCCCCCGTATGCCGAACCAAGTGGACATCGAGATTGCCCAGGCCCAGCTCGACTTCTTCTACCGGACCGGCTTAGCCCAAATGCCTTATCGCGACACCTCGAAAAAGCCAGGCCCAAGTCCTGGCAATACGAGTACGCCTCGAGGTCACCTAGGTCGTCCTCAAAGCCATCGACGCTTGTCCACCGGTGTACCGAGTCCTAGGAGTATCCGCGATGTTGTCTTTTCAGTGCCCTGTTTGCGCTCCTTCTACCTCTTGGCTCGGGGTGTCTTGGTCACACTGCCCCGCACAGCTGCGGCGAGAGGACGTGCGTGGCCATGTTGGTGACTTGCCCGAGGGCCCTTGCTGCTCGCGATCAAAGGCCACCGCTCGTTGGTGAGGCAGGCCGAAAAAAAGGTCGAGATTTCTTTTCACTATCATGGACCAGGAATCCTTGGCTTAGTTGTTTCAAAGAGGGAGTTTAAGGAAACTTACTATACCATTTATAACCATATTAGAGCTGAGATAATCTCTAGTCATGGTCATTTGGTTTATATATATGGTAAACTTCATCAACTCCTCTTTTAAATAGCCATTTCCCCGACTCCAATTAGCTAACTATATTATAGAAGAAATAAGTTAAGTTTATTATATAAGTAGCTTGGATAAGGGCTTCTTAGTAACTACTTTGGATTGCCATAAGCTGTCCCATCCTTGTTTATAATGATAGGTCTCTAATCTATAAGTAGAAGGCAGAGGCTGTCTATATCTTCTTAGTTAGTCCATATAGAGACATTCCCAGAAACATAGGAAGATCTAGAATATAATCAGCCCATTTAATGTGACACCGGCACCACACTTAGGTGAAGGTCAAGGTGTGATAGGGGTGACAACGACAAGGTGAGTGATCAACTGCAGGGTAAGACTGCAGAGCTATAACAATGATCCGTATAGTGTCGGACGATCAAATCGTTCAGGGAGATGGAATGATCAAACAGAAGATAACACAGGATGCTTTGCAGTTGCAGATCAATTGAAGAAGAGGGTGGTGGCTTACAGGTCGTCGCATCCAAACCACCACAGGGCTCCTTGTAGCAGTCAGGGACAGGATCACCAAGCACAGGGCGCAAGAGCAAGTCAGCAAGGCTGCTATCTCAGAAGATACAATGAAGAATAGATAAATAAACAAAAAGGGCTCCACAAGGATAGAACTCCCCTTAGCTTCACTAAAGTTTAGCTGATAATCTTTCTAAGGTCGGTTTCTAAAAAGGACTACAGAGCTTTTTCCTCTTGAGGGTCCATCGCTCTTTCATTTCTTTTATAGAGTGCTATGTACTAGATATAACGATACCAAGATACCTATGAGATCTGTCCTAATCGCCTATCGGTCCCGAGGTTCCCTAGCCGCCCATCATACATGCCCTGCAATCCTGTGGCTACATACCAAGTGAAGTCTGCTATCATATGACAAGTCCATGGCCTATATTGGTACTTGCTCCTGATGACTTAAGTGGCGTGGCATCCATCGCTGTGGAGGTTCTTACAAGTCCTTGGTACTTACACTGGCCACGGCGCCATTAGGTCGATCCCATGTTAGCTGTCATAGTAGTGGTTCCCTTTATGGCTTATCGCTGCCTAAGCGGGCTGGTCATGACCACCTGTCACTACTGAAGCTAGACTCCCGTGATAGTCGGTTTAAGGTCTTCTAACAAGATGACTATGATATTAAGGAAGTTCTTGATTGAAAGATCATCATATGATCCGTTCAGCTGTCATGCAGCCTGGACCATGATGCTGAGGTTGTGTGGCTTGTCCATGACAAATCTGAAGTCTGGTGATGAAGCCTGACATAGGATGATCCACTGTGTGGCTAGTCCTTGCCTGTGTGTGGCCCTGGAGCTCCTGATGTAATCTGCTGGAGATGCCTGGAGCCCCGTGGTTTGTCTATAGGCTCCATTTGCACGTTGTATTTTCCCTTGGTATAATCCCGTGGGATGGGATTGTCACCAACATCCGTGTCATCATCATTGAAGCCACTCTCCTCAGCATATCTCCTTCTCTCCTCTGCCGTTCTTTTCTTACCCATTTTCAGAGTCGGCTGCCACTGGGTTAAGATGGGAGGGCCACGTCTAACAACCGAATAAAAACGAAGTAATCCGCTTGGGAAGTGTCTTAGCTTGAGGGTGAGATTTACCCACTTTTGTGAATGAGGAAGATGGGAATGGAGACCTAATGGGGGACGTAAACTGGGTTTTATGTGACTTTGGGGGGGAGGGAAGAGGAGCGAAAAGGAGTTAGGTTAGGGTAGGGGGGGGGGGGGTTCACAATTTTGGGCCGCCTATGTCCCAAAAACTTGGACCTCGCGAAAAGTTGTCATTCGAACCGCAGAGTACTGCCTACTCGTCTAAGCCATGTTTGGCGATTTCTCTGATCATTTCCTGAGCAGCGCCTGAGCAGCGCCTGTGTAGCGCCTGAGCAAGGTGGGGAGGGATTAAAGCCAGCGAGATGAGCAGCGATTAGGCACGGCATTTGCTCGGGAAAGCTCACGGTCCAAATTCATTTCACTACCTTGCATTGTACAGCAGATCCCCATCCGACAACCTAGTATCCTTAACTCCAGCTTCTGCTGTTTCTTCGAAGCCCGAAACACGTGATTTTGATGGAAAATTTAAGTGATTTTATTCGGTCGCTCGCTACCCAATCAAATCAGGATGCAAGGTAATGCTTGCAAATGGCGCCGCCAAAGTCTGGGAAACTTCCGTTGGTGCCCGAGCCAGCCACGTCAATATCCTTGGGCGTCAACTCCACGACAACTGCGCGGGGAGGATAACTGCAACTTCACCACCCTACCCTTTTCGTAGCATCAAACGACTTGATCTCTGATCGATATTTCATATAACGGCATGGCTGGTTATGTCGCATAATGTCGTGGAAACGTCCCAGGCGCGACGGAGGATGGCGGGAAGAATCAGGGGGGGCGCAAGATAGCCCGCCAACGCCTTGTGCAAGCGTACAAACAGAAGGTATGGAACAGAGTGATTTCTTGTGTTCCCTGCTGACAAGCTTCTAGTTCCCGTTCACCAAGGCGCTCCATCGATCACAGCACCCCTTCCGATCCCCCAAGCGATAGCAAATGCCTCCACCCTCCTTGCTCCAGCACCGCCACCTACACCTTCAATCACAAAACTGCCTGCCCCTTCGAGCAACACTGGCCATAAAGTTAGGGAGACACACCAGGAAGTAACAAATGGCGAAGCGGCAGACGTCAGACGGGACCTGCGTACGGACGTATCCCTCGGAGACGGTGCAAACAATGCTGTCGAGGAAGAAAAGAAGCCGTTAAAAGACGGCAGAACATTTCGCCTCCGCGGGGTGCCTCTGCACTGGGATGCTGGAGACGTACGATCCTTCCTGGAAGAGCACCACCGCTTAGCCGCTCCCATCGTCAAGTCCCTTGCCCCCGAGATTAGCGCCCTATCAAGCACCAACACAGTCACCTTCGAGAACCCTGCCTCCCTACCCAGTTCGACGTGGTACATCCCGTTACCGAAGCAGCCCGGGGATCAGCCGACTCGCGACGCGTCGTTTGACAATGACTTTCATGGCATCACAACCCTCTTCGCTCCACCTCCAGACGACCACAAGGTCGATGTCATTGCGATATCCGGCCTTGGCGGACACGCCTTCGGATCCTTCAAACAAAGGGGCGGGGACCACATGTGGCTACGAGATGCCCTGCCATACGACCTTATCGGAGAGGACACTAACCGCCCAATGGCACGGGTGATGATTTATGGCTATGAATCGACTGTCGCACAGAGCAGGAGCATACAGAACTTGGAGGACCTCGCAACATCGTTTCACAACAGCCTACTAGCATTGGCCAACGCCCCCATCATTAGACCTGTCATTCTGATTGCCCACAGCTTAGGAGGCTTGATTATCAAGCAGGTAGGTTTTATTGCAACGTTATCTCGCATCTACAGTTCTAACGCACCAAGCAGACTCTAATAGCACTATCGAAGTCGAAGAACGAGGATGACCTTAGACTTGTTCAAGCGGTATATGGAATCGTGTTCTTTGGCGTTCCGCACGATGGCATGGACACCAGTTCACTCATCGCGATGGTCGGGGATGGTCCGAATCGCCCCCTTGTTGATTCCATCAGCCGCATTAATTCACAGATCCTCGGCATCCAACAACGGGAGTTCCACACGGCGCTAGGGGGTGAGGGCGACTCAGAGATTGTTTGCTTCTACGAAACGGTCGAGTCGCCAACGGCCCAAGTCACAGATGGCGAGTGGGCAATGACCGGGCCGGCCGTTACCTTGGTCACTAAATTCTCTGCCATACATTGCCGTCCGTGGGAAAATGGCCCTGAGCATATATGTGCCGTCGCCCGCACGCACTCGGATATGGTCAAATTCGGACCGCAGGACCATGAGTACGACAAAGCTCGCGAGAGGCTGAGGGGCCTCGCCCGACGGGCGTTAAGGGTGCGGCGTCGAATCCAGAGTCCGAACGCAAGGTGTACGTAGTATACGCTGCGAAGGATAGTTAGTGATACTAATGAAAAATGCTTTAGTCCTTGTCCCGTACAACTACAATCCAGACTTTGTTGGGCGGTCCAAGATTCTAGAGGATCTCAAACAGCAATTAGGCCATGGCCAGCGCCAGGGAGCTATTACACCACGGCACAGAATAGCATTGTATGGCTTGGGTGGTGTTGGGTAAGTCTCCCATTATCACAGAACTATTACCCAGTCTAATTAGCTATAGCAAAACCCAAATTGTGCTGGCCTATGTATATTGGCTTCAAGAGACATCCCCAGAGGTGTCTGTCTTTTGGGTTCATGCGAGTAACGCCGAACGGTTCCGCGGAGCGTATACCTTAATCGCGCAAGAATGCCAGGTCCCCGGTTATGACGACCCCAAGACGGACGTGTTGCTGTTGGTGAAGGGTTGGCTGGAGAGGAAGGATTGTGGCAATTGGCTCATGGTGGTGGACAACGCCGATGACACGGAGCTTTTCTTTGGCAAGCAGGCCGAAAGCGCTGACATAACCGGCTACAAAGGAAAGCTTGGACGTTACCTCCCCGAATGTTCTCATGGTACCATCATTGCTACGACAAGGAATCTGCAGACGGGCTTCAAGCTGACCAAAGGGCTACGCCCCATCGAGGTCAAGAAGATGGATGAAGACGAGACAGACCAGTTGCTTCGCACACGCCTTGACGGAATTAACGTTACTTCTAGTCAATCCTCTGCACTTTCTTCCCGACTAGAACACCTTCCGTTAGCGCTTGTACAAGCAGCCGCATTCATCCAGGAGAACAAGATAACTGTCGGCGAGTACCTTAACCTTCTGGACAACAGCGATCGAGACCTCACCAACCTACTTAGCGAAGAATTCGAGACGGTTGGACGAGACTCAGAAACCCCGCATGCAGTGACGGAGACATGGATCCTTTCATTCGAGCAAATCCAACAGCAGAATGCCTTTACTGGCGAAGTTCTGTCGCTCATAAGTCTCTTTGACCGGCAAGCCATTCCATTAAATTTTCTCTCCCACTACAACAAACAGCAGCACAATGGAGAGCCAAGTGGGGATATACAGCTTACAAAGGCTTTGGGGGTTTTAAAAGCATTTTCCTTCGTTACTGAGGACAAAGACCACAACCTAGATATGCACCGGCTTGTGCAACTAGTCACTCGAAAGTGGATCATCAACAAGGGTACAATGCAGTGGTTTACAAGACAGGCACTACTAGCGGTATCGCAGGCTTACCCAGACGGCAACTTTGAGAATCGCGTAGTATGCGGAGCATACCTTCCGCACGTATATGCTGTGTTAAAGCCTGAAGACGCCGGATCGAAGGATGAGAGGGTAGCGAGAGCATCGCTTTTTCATTGCGTCGGCGGGTTCTTCTCTTATCAAGGACAATGGAATGATGCAGAGAAGTTCCAGTTAAAGGCTGTAAAGTTACGAAAACCAGTGCTAGGCGGCGAGCATCCCTCCACGCTGACCAGCATGAGCAACCTGGCGTTGACGTACTGGAACCAAGGCCGATGGAAGGAGGCCGAGATGCTTGGGATCCAGGTGGTGGAGACATTTAAGAAGGTGCTAGGTGGCGAGCATCCCTCCACGCTGACCAGCATGAGCAACCTGGCGTTGACGTACCAGAACCAAGGCCGATGGAAGGAGGCCGAGATGCTTGGGATCCAAGTGGTGGAGACGAGGAAGAAGGTGCTAGGCGGCGAGCATCCTGACACGCTGACCAGCATGAGCAACCTGGCGTCGACGTACTGGAACCAAGGCCGATGGAAGGAGGCCGAGATGCTTGGGATCCAGGTGGTGGAGACGAGGAAGAAGGTGCTAGGCGGCGAGCATCCCTCCACGCTGACCAGCATGGGCATCCTGGCGTTGACGTACCAGAACCAAGGCCGATGGAAGGAGGCTGAGATGCTTGGGATCCAGGTGGTGGAGACATTTAAGAAGGTGCTAGGCGGCGAGCATCCTGACATGCTGACCAGCATGAGCAACCTGGCGTCGACGTACCAGAACCAAGGCCGATGGAAGGAGGCCGAGATGCTTGGGATCCAGGTGGTGGAGACGAGGAAGAAGGTGCTAGGCGGCGAGCATCCCTCCACGCTGACCAGCATGAGCAACCTGGCGTCGACGTACCAGGACCAAGGCCGATGGAAGGAGGCCGAGATGCTTGGGATCCAGGTGGTGGAGACGAGGAAGAAGGTGCTAGGCGGCGAGCATCCCTCCACGCTGGCCAGCATGAGCAACCTGGCGTTGACGTACCAGAACCAAGGCCGATGGAAGGAGGCCGAGATGCTTGGGATCCAAGTGGTGGAGACGAGGAAGAAGGTGCTAGGCGGCGAGCATCCTGACACGCTGACCAGCATGAGCAACCTGGCGTCGACGTACTGGAACCAAGGCCGATGGAAGGAGGCCGAGATGCTTGGGATCCAGGTGGTGGAGACGAGGAAGAAGGTGCTAGGCGGCGAGCATCCCTCCACGCTGACCAGCATGGGCAACCTGGCGTTGACGTACTGGAACCAAGGCCGATGGAAGGAGGCCGAGATGCTTGGGATCCAGGTGGTGGAGACGAGGAAGAAGGTGCTAGGCGGCGAGCATCCCTCCACGCTGACCAGCATGAGCAACCTGGCGTTGACGTACTGGAACCAAGGCCGATGGAAGGAGGCCGAGATGCTTGGGATCCAGGTGATGGAGACATTTAAGAAGGTGCTAGGCGGCGAGCATCCTGACATGCTGACCAGCATGAGCAACCTGGCGTCGACGTACCAGAACCAAGGCCGATGGAAGGAGGCCGAGATGCTTGGGATCCAGGTGGTGGAGACGAGGAAGAAGGTGCTAGGCGGCGAGCATCCCTCCACGCTGACCAGCATGGGCAACCTGGCGTTGACGTACCAGAACCAAGGCCGATGGAAGGAGGCCGAGATGCTTGGGATCCAGGTGGTGGAGACGAGGAAGAAGGTGCTAGGCGGCGAGCATCCCGACACGCTGACCAGCATGAACAATCTTGCCTTTACCCAGAAAAGCCAGGGCAATTTTGAAGACGCCCTAGCATTAATGCGGGATTGCCTTCATCTTCGGCAACAAATACTCGGCCCAGACCACCCTCATACCATCTCTAGTCGTACTGCTCTAAGTACCTGGACTGAAAGAGCGAGAGAAATGACTCAGTAGCTACACTGAAGTAATGACAGTGTAACTAGATTACAATATCTTTATGCTAGATATAGTGTTTTCACAGTCCACCTCTCAACTTCTCTCTTATTTTTTCTTTCATAGCATGACACTGAGGCTTGAAGGTGTGACAAAGGGGCATGGATCCGACCACTCTGTGGCAGCGGGGTCGGCGACCGGAGATAAGAAGCAGCACGAGCGTATAGACGTGCAGGAGTGGGAGACCTCAGGATGGGGAACCGGGACCTAATCAGCTGTGTGTGTGATATTGATACCGTCCAAGATCCTCAAAGACGTATTGGATGGAAGTCTAAGCAGTCTAAGCCTGTTTCAGTCACTTCACTGATGCCTTCTTGGCAAGTGCCTGGGAAAAAGCGGCGAGGGGTGGTGTGGTTGGCAGAGGTCGGCGATGGCAACATTGGCGAGAGACAACAATCTATATAGAGTGAACGGCGTTTCGAGTTCCTGGCTGTTGGCGAGATAGTATTCCGTCTCCCATCAAGCCTGTGACATTGGAGCTACGTTCATAAGGATAATATGCTGTGTTTACCGACTATGGCTTGGAAATCGCTTTACCCGGGGCGCGGGACCGGGGAAGTTGGGATAGCAAAACCTATTATTAGCACGCTCTGGAACACGGTAAATTAATGGGGAATTGAATGGTACCTCATCGTGGTTGAATCTTGTCAACATATATTCATTTCAGTCTGTTTTGCTGGGTTGAGCGAACCGCTTCCTCTTCAACCCCCGATACCTGAGAAATGCCCAGCTACTTCTCGGCGCAATCGATGTATTCCTGTTTCTCCACATCCACCCGATAATGATACCTTAATGTCTGTTGTCACACTGGATTCTACCCCACGAAGTGCTGCAACGTCGGGTCTTCTTCACTCGGCCCTATTCATGTATTTTCTGATATCTCTTCGGACTTGAACCCCGGGATGGGGAAAGATGATGTTGTCGCCTCAATGTTGCTGATGGCCGAAGCATGTATTTATACACCGGGCAAGGCCATCAGCAGCACGGTAAAGAGAACTTCACACATTGAAAACCCATTCAAGGTATCAATTACTTCATTTCTCGACCAAATGAAGTTAACTCTCACCACGCTCCTTACCCTGGCGCTTTCTGCCACGGGAGGCATGGCAGAGGGGGAGTTTACCGGAACCTGCGATGTGACTAGCATCAAGGTCAGCGGCAAGTATCTTACTGCCAAGTGCAAAAACATTCTGGGAGCAGAGAAGTGCACCACGCTGGACCTCAACAACTGCCTCAAGAACTCTTATGGACAGCTGCAGGCCGACCCTACTGCCGCCGGGTATGCTCAACCCCCGAGAGATTGAGACTTGTAGAGGTGCTAATGGGGCCATGCAGACCTCACTTCACGGCCAAGAACCAGTGCGTCAGCTGCACCAACGAGCAGCCCAAAACCGGCTTCGTCATTGGCGGCGGCGGCGCCACTCTGCTGCACTGCCTCTGCAACCCGGGTACAGGGGCCGAGCAAGCAAGCTGGCCGACGGCCTACTTTGACCTCAGTCAGTCATCTTTCTGTCTTGTCAAAGACAAAGACTCTGCTAATCAACGCATGCATCAGATACCGTCGTCGAGAACAACAACGGCGTGCTTGCATGCTACAAGACAAAGGGCACTGCCTGCTAAGGAGAGAGACAAAAGTCGGATGTTTTGTCTGGGCTTTTTCCTTGGATGCAAAAGTGGTACTCTCATGGGGTATCATGGGGTTTCTTCGTTGGCTTACAAGTTACACGGGATAGTTTCGGGTTGCTCTTGGACAAATACACGAGGAGGCAAGGTTGGTATAGGCCAAAGCACCAAAACACTGATGCAAAAGCCAGTGGCCGATGACAAAATGAACAAGGACCAGTGTTTTCATCAGGTCTCACTCATTTGCTGGTCTGTCCGGTGTTTAACTGAATGTACTTGGCATTGGCCGTTTGCTCGGGCGACCATGGTGTTTTGCACGGCTGCCTCCCCCGATACAAACGAGACATGCTCTTGATACTTGGCTGGTAGCCACCCGGAGGCCGTGCAGCATTTGGTTTCGGACTTATTACCGTTGCACAGGGGCTGCAGGCCGAGATACGCGCTGCGCGCGTGGCATCATGCTTGTCTAGATCACGGATAGCGACTTGCCAACTCAGCTCTGCTTCTGGCCCGTTCCGAGGCGAGGGAGGTGTCACGGCGTGGCGTGTCGGAACGAGAGCCAGGCCTTTGTGCGCCCTTTCCCCGCCGTGCGCTGCCCGTCCTACGATGTGACTGACTTTGCGGCTTCGCGGCCTTTGATTCCAGGCCCGCCTCGGCGTCGGTCCCTCCTGCCCGCGCCGGCCGGCGCTCGGGGGTCACGCGGCCCCACCCGCAGGAGGTAGCGGAACGGGGGAGGAGCAAACGGGCAGGACCCAAAGCTTTTTCTATCCCCTCCCCCACCGCACAGAATCAAAACGAGGCCAAACCATCTCACACCACAAAGTCGGCCCGGCCAAGAAAAGATGTGCAAGACGTGGCCAAACAACCGTTGGGCCTGCTACGAGACGCGGCGGTGCCGGCCGCGCCACCCGCTCCTCCCGGGACTCGATCTCGGCCCCGGTCCGTGGGAGGAGCACTGCGACTGGTACGACTACGGCAACGAGAGGTGCGGCCGCGGCACCCGCCGCGAGTGCCGCAGCGACGCAGAGATCAACCAGCTGGTCCTGATGACCATCGAGTGCCCCAAGCACCACGCCAAGAGAATGGCGCACCTCCAGGAGGCCTGGGACGAGGAGTGGCGCGTCCAGATCGTCGAGGCCCGCCCCGGCGACTCGTACCGCCGCGCCGCCCTCGCGCGCAAGGAGTTTGAGGATGACTGCCGCGACCAGATCATCCGGGACTACCTGTGGGAGGCCGAGGAGTTCAAGATCCCCTTCTACTCCACCATCCACCGCTGGCAGCTGGCCCTCATCCAGCAGGTCTTGAGCGAGTCAGTTGGCAATCTGCCTACCCTACCCCAGTGGAATCAAAGGTTGGCTAACAGTTGGGTCCAGCGGAATCAAAGAGCTGCCAGAACGGCCCAGCAGGAAGAAGGGCAAAGGCAAGCAAGTCGAGGCCGATGCGACAATGAACCCGCAGGCCGAAAGCTCCAAGGCTGCAGACTCCAGGGCCGCAGACAACGAGACCGCGCCCCAGCCAGCTCCGGACAAGCAAGCCGACGAGGAGAAGACTCCCACCAAGAGAGGCTTCAAGTTCTTATTCGAGAACCGCGGCAAGAAGTTCCCATGGTGGTCAAAGAAGGCTGCCAAGGCAAACGAGCATGGGCAAAGCGCCGTGGAGACAGGCGAGCCAAGCGGAGGCCGAGCTCGCACAAGAAACAGGGCCTTCAGCTTCTCTGCCAAACTGTCGGATTTAACCAGCAAGGACTTGAGTGAAATCTTTGGCCGAGACAGAGAAGCAGGCGGCGATGGTGATGGTTATGGTGATGGCGATGGTGATGGTGATGACGGCCATCAGACAGCATGAGGTATGGCTGCTACGCCAACGACATGGTTTGATTTTACTAACTTCTGGCTGGCAATCTAGGAACAAGCAGTTCATTTCCCTATCTCTCCGACACATGGCACCAGTATCCCTCACAGACTTGAAAGCTGTAGAACACGGGATGGATGCTATTGTTGCGGGTTATGGACGCCCACGAAAACGTACCGGCATTCTACGCCGCAGTTTCTCACCTCAAGTCGACCTGCACAATTCCGCGAACCCCAACGGCGTACTCTGGCGCCAATCCAATGTAATCTGCGAGTTGTTGATTCAGACACCAAGGGCCGCCTCGGGGTAACCCGACAGGGTCTCAGAATTTGGCTTTTCAAACCCGTCCACCTCTTTTCTGGCGTCTGCAGGACGTACAGTGTCATGTTCGAGACAGCTACCTCGCACCACAGCAACGGCGCAGGAGACGTACAGATACTCGTACTAGCAGCAAGCCGCTTATGTTTGACAGCGCTCCTGCATCCCTCCTACACGGTCTCCACTGCCTTGGTGCGCCAATACCCAGCATTCATGTCTTATCCCGTCTGACTTCCGCCCATCGGCCGGGGGGGCACCTCTACTATCAACAGCTCACCACCCCCCTCAAGTTGAACATTTCGAAAAACAAAAGTCGAACCCCCCCCCGAAGCCGGGCGCCTTCCGCAACCATTCACCGTCTCTCTTTCCTCACACACATCCCCTACTATCTCCAGATTAACCAGCCGTTTCCCCCGCCATGTGTGCAGAATACCCCACAGAGTACCACTGTGGCTGCGCAGGCGAGCCACGTATCGAACCCTGCGTCGGCGCGATGACGGTCCTTCCTCGCGGTCAGAAACCCAGGCTCTGCAATCCACCTCTCCCAGCACCAGAGGGCGAGGTGGCTCTGATGGGCATCAAATGCCAAAGGGACAGGCGAGACCGGGTGGGGCGACGCAAGCTGAGCCACCACAAAGCATGGCTGCGGGAAGCAGAGGCCGAAAGGGACCGTTTCTGGAAGCACAAGATATTCTCGCCTCTCAAGAAGGACGCCAGCCAGCGAAGGTACGCCGAGGATCTTCGACAGGAGGCCGAGGAGGAACTGGAACGGAACATGGTGGCGTGGGAGCGGGATGCGGAGCTTTACGGGATTTCACTCTATGATTCGTATGATCGGTGGTTTTCTTGTCTCAAGGATTACACAAAAAGGAGGCTTCATATCGAGTCTAGGAGAGCATCTACGTCAATGAGCAAGATGTGAGCTCGGGACAGCCTGACTCGAGGGCTTGGGGACCGGCGAATTAGAATCTCATGTCTCCCAATAACAGCGCTTCATCACGCAGTAATTTTCCTTGAAGATAATTCACGCGAGTTTTTTTTTTTTTTCCTTTTATAATAAAATTGCCGTCCAGCAAAAAAAAGAATCAGCAGCACCGACCCCCGATGCAAAAACCATGCGCCAAGCCCCCAACTTCCAAGAAAACCCAACAATCGAAAAAAGGCTGGCCTTGCCGGGTCTTAATATCTCTCCTCCCTCTCTTTACCCTTTAAGCATAACCCCAAACTATCACATCATCCACCTCTCCCCATCCCCCCCTGGGAGCCATCATGATACACTTGGCCCTGCCAGATCATCCGTCGCGATCTGCGACAGGGCCAAGCCCCCTGGCTTCATGCAGTGCACCCTCCTACCCCCCAATCCCCAAGACAGTAAATCCTTCCCCAGACTGAGGGAAACTCTCCCAAAGCTGCGGCGACGATACGAATCCCAGTCGGAGATTTAAGCATATCCTCTTCCGTCTTGGTTCGTCCATCCCCCAAGGGTCGCAACGTAATCCCCCGACTTTTTATCCGCCGTTTGATCGCCCCCTTTTTGGCTGCTGCTGCAGAGGTTATCTGCCCTCTTGGGCACTTTTGAGAGGCTTGTTCTGGAGAAGGATGGGGGTTTCGCATCCGTCGGCTTCGGCATTTTCTCCGAAAAGAGGCAGGCGTAAGTAGAGCCCGGCCAAGCTGATCGGGTGGAATCTGGGTCGACCAAGTTTTCGGCCCCCACTGAGGTTGTCACCGGAGGGCTCGGCATTTCCCTCGAATGAATGCAGGTCACCTCTTAGTGACTTGGAAGAGAAAAGAAGAATAGATCAAGGGAAATAGAAGCATCTAAGTTTTAACAATTATCTAGTACGTAATCTTCAATTGTCGGTCATGTCGTAGATCCATATCCTGTCTCAAGTGCCATCCATCCAGTCCCTTTCCCATCATTTCCATCGTAAGAAAATTCCAAAAGCCAAAACGGGGGTATCTATCGTACATCGTAGCATAGAGGTTCCCATTTTTGTTCCTTGTCCCACCTGTACTCCCGCCCATAGCCCATCCGTTGACCGGTGAGACGTTCCCAGATACCCCGACAAGAAAGAAGAAGAAGAAAAAAAAAAATCTTTAAAAGACGTAAAGGGTAAAAAGGCTTATGTCAAGAATGTAAATGGCCACACCATCAAGTGCTCAGCGCTCGTCCACCAGGAACAAACGCTTGAATCACACCCGTCACATCTCCTGCCTCAACTAGACAGCTGTGCCAAAGCCACCAGCGGGGGCGATAACAGGAGCCATAATGGGACCCGTATTCGTCCTCGCGGTGAGTGACCTTGCGCTCATGGAGCTGGCGTTACTCGGCTTCCTCCCGAGCCCCGCCTCAACCTCGCCCGGCGGGGCGTCTTCGACCGTGACGCTCGTTGTCGTTTCGCACTGGATGGCCATACCCATGACCTCGCCGCCACCCATACCAAAGCCCTGCATGCTGCTGTTGACCGTCTCCTTGCTGCCGTTGCGCGAGTTGTTGCCGCTGCCAAGATTTCGTAGCCTGGCGCCAGCTGACACCTTGACCGGCCTCAACATTTCCCACCGCTTACGGGTCCCCTTCGGATCGCCGGCCTCGACAAGGACGACGTTGCCAAATTTGCGGTCGACCGGTGTCCGCATGAAAGCAAATGTTCCCAGCCCCGTGTCCTGAGATGGGGGTGCCTCGCCCGAGAAGACAATGGCTCTTCTCGTAGTCGAGTAGAGCGCCACGTCGAGCCAGCCCGCGCTTGCAATCATGGAGCCGGCAAAGCAAAAGTAGGAAAGTGGCACGTTGTTGCCGGCCATGGAGGCGATACGTCCCGCGGCCAGGGGCGCGGTACAAAGAACATAGATGATGGGATAGAGAAGGAATGTCGGATGCCGGGCGGACGCAGGGATTGCCGGTAGACGCTTGATTGCCGACATGTCCGTGATGGTCGACCGCGGCGAGCTAGGTGCGATGGACGGTGGCGAGGATCCATTCGGGTCCGGGTTCGGATAATGCTCCCCAGGGAGGCTATGTGAGGATCCCGAGGAGAGGCAGCATGTCGAGCTGTGCTTGCTGTGAACCTGGAGGTGGAAGTAGATGACGATATACACGATTGTTGTCAAGGCCAGGGACACAAAAATCCAAAGATAATGGAGTGTCAGGCGAAGATCTTGGTAGGCCGAGTTGATCCAGCACTGAGCTCGGTTAGCGGCGTGTAACTCGTAGACTGTGCTCGACGTTTACTTACCCAAGCACCAGCACGGACGTAGAGACCGCCAACACCTTCCCCGTTCTTCGTGATAATAACACCCAGGATTCCGGTGCCGTATACGAAAGCCCACAAACTGCCGATTACCGAGTAGAAAATCCAAGTTGGCGCCCTGTAGTTCTTGACCACACCCAAGTATGTGTGAACAGCAATCGCTGTGATAAAGACACTCGAAGCCAAATCGCCAGTCGAGATGAACCACCCCTGTGCCCAGCAAGTGGGGTCGTTTACATCAAGAGAGTCCTTTTGGAGCCATGCAATGTTGAGCAAGAAGGCCATCGCCTGCTGAATATCGGCGAACAAAAGGTTGTAGATGAGCATCAGAAACTGATTCGGAGGGTCCTTCCAGATGCGATCAAAGAAGCCGTCCTTTGCCGGCTCCGACTTTTCATCCTTTTGAGGGCACAGATGGGAGGCTGGCATGAGGAAGCCGTTGGCATCCGATGTCGTCGGCGAGTCCGGCTCTGGGGAGGTTGGCTGTTTGTCTGATGGCGGTCGGACCTGCCATATTACAAACTTGTAGGTAAGATAGAGGAAAAGCCATAGCGATGACAAGAAGCTTAGGAATCCAAAGGTGGCGACGGCGGCTAGTCCCTGAAAAAGGACCGGTGGTAGCGGAGAGAGGGTCCCGGTGGCGTCCTCAGAGTCGATGAGTTTGGCGAGAAGGTGACTGTGCTGATGCGTCTCCATCTCTGCTGCATTTCCGTAAAGACTGGCGTGATCTATGTTCCTCGGTGCACTGTTTTTTTGGTGAACCTCGAAAGAAAGAATGGGTGTTGATCAGAAAGAAAGAAAGAAAAAAAGTCCCGATACCTGGGGAACAAACGCTTTCAGGGCCGGCGATTTTCACATATTCTCCGAGAAGCAGAATCCAACACAACGAACTCCAGATTTGTGCATAGAGGAAGATCGAGAGAGGAAACAGCTCGAGGTGGCTCCACAGGAGAAACGCCTTGTTTTTACTTGACCAGTGTCCCAGTCGGCCAACTAATGGGTCGGGTTGTTAGCTAACCCCCCCCCCCCACCATACACACCTTGGGCCAGCAACGGGGCGGCTGCAGCAGGCTTCCTGTTTCGAGTTGCACTCTGTCCCAAAGCTGTCGACTCTCCCCGTCGGGTGCGGCAGTCGTGCTCACGGGCATGCGCTACGCGTCGGGCTCTGGCAAAATCTTGTCCTCATCAGCACTCGTGTTCCATCGTCGTTCCGTATTAAAATAGCCTGAACGGGCAGGCGTCCGCGCTGTATTGCACGCATGGCACGCTTGGCCCCGAAAAAGAAGCAGAGCGCGGTGTCCGTCTGAGCGGCTCAATGCAGGGTGGGCCATGCAGCCCTTCCGTGCCGCTATTTTGGGGGGAGCACGTACAAGTCCGGCCAGCCCATTGGCCCGTCTTGTGTCGCGAATCGGGAGATCTCGTTACCCCTGCAGCAGGAGACAGCCAGTTGACAAAGTTCGGTAGAGGTCATGTGTGGGATCCATGGACAGCCAACGGAAATCTCCGAGCACAGCTTGACGGCCTTTTCCTGTGCCCTCTTCTCTTTCTCACAAGAGCCCCCATCTGACAGCGCCCGCTGTAGATCTAGCGCCGCAGATCTCATACCAGGGCTGGACGGTGATAGGGTGGGGGCCTGGGTAAATTTTCCGAGACGGCGGGAAGATAGGTTCGCAGAGTCCCGAGGGATTCGGGAGTCTTTCTCACTGGGTAATGATGACCGAGACCCAGCAGCGGCGTCTCGGGGATTTCACCGGTCCCCTGAGCCGATCCTAAGGTCTGGCCTCCCATCAAGCACCATGATTCATTCGGAGCTGGATGAGGTGAATTGGTACGAGAGCGTCCTCTTCTCCTGTCTTCTTCCCTCCTTGGACGCCCCCAAGGTAATATCAAACCGTCTATTGAGACGAAGAGGGTGAGGTCCTACTTGCAGGGGATATGCCAGTGAACCTGGCTGGAAGCATGAGATCCGGCGTTGGGTGCAGGGAGAAGGCTGTTGAGGCTCATATCATCGGAACATTTCGAACATCATGCGGAAAACTTGCAGTTGCTTCTGGCTGGACAGTATTGGAGGTGACCGATTCGATTGCCAGTCTGAGCACCTGGACCAGGAGAGCAACGCGACTTGAATGGCAAAAGACCCATCCCGTTGCCGCCAGGGGAAGGGGCGTCGATTGCAACGCGCGGGAGTCGTCATGGAGAGAGTACTAGGTAGGTCAAGAGACGAGGCAGGTGAAGCGGACTTGAAGAGAAAGGAGAAAATGGAAAGTCGAATTGCCCTGAAACAGCCCACCTCAGTCTACCAACAGAAAGGAAGGTGGCGGTAGGTTCCTTGGACAGTGGACACTCTCCGTGCCTGCCCGGTCCAACACCCACCCTCGCACCCGCTCATCGTTGCCACTTAGCGGCCCAATCCAGGTGCTCTTTCCTCTCTGAGCTCTCTCCTGGGTGCTTACGGCAGAAACACTCCGGTTCTTGGCCGGCTTACTAGCAACTTCAATGCGTTTACAACCTGCCATTCGACAATGTCTGCCACACTCTGTCCGGCATCCACACCTTCCGAACCACCCGTCCCGCTCGCCGTCAGCCAAACCCGGTCTTCTCCCGATGTACGAGTTTGCACTTAGAATCGACGCCTTCCTAGCTGAGCGAACGCCCAAACTCGTCGAGGCGCGCCTCGAGCCAACTTTTCAGCATGGCAGTGGGCAAATGAGTTCCTCTCTCTTTGCTAGTAAACTCGAGCCCCTTTGCCAACACGTCGGGGCCAAACTCGCGCGTGTGGATGCAGGGGCCATTGGCACAGGGGAATGAAGTCGTGGTCCGAAGCTGGTCGTCGGTCGCCCAGGTTGGCATTTCCTCGGCCATGGCCGCGTCGTCTTTCGGTGCCAGATTCACCAGCCGTCTGTCAAACAGGTTCGACAGCCGAAGAAACTCCAGCTTGCCCACCTTGGTGAGGTGAGGGAGGATGGACGCCCAGGTTCCACTACCTAAACACACGTAGCGCAGCTCGAGATGTCGAAGCTTGGCTGGGCTCTCGATAAATTGCATCAATGATGCCGTTGTGGCACGCATACCGCGCAGTGTCAGAGTCGTCAGCTGCGGGAAACACACCTTTTGCGCAATGTCGAAAAGTATGCTGTCGTATACCTCGGAATTGCCGTCCTGAAGCTTGTTGAACATGTGAAGGTCAAGAGTTTGGAGCTGTGGCATCAACCTCAGCAGCGCCACAATGCCATCGAAGTTATCATCGGTGACACCCATCAGCAAGTCGGGCGGGATATACCCCCCTGACAATCTCGAGACATTATATGCTGATGCTTGCGCCTCAATACTCGCTGATGGGCCCATCAGGTGATACTCGTCCTTCTCTGGACTTGAGGGGCGAATTCTGGGTGAAAAGGTGAGGTTGAGTTCCCCAACAGATGCCAGGGCAGCAGCAAGTTCCTCGACATTGAGGCGAGACAGAACTGATGCGACGCCGGCGGCCTCGATGCATCCGCCGCGTTGGGTTGCGTACAGGCTCAGAGATAGAAGACGGGCTTTGCTCTGAATGACGGCTGCCGTGGTGATATGCAACACTTCTGCGGCTCGGCGCGGGAGCAGCTGGTGCCAGAATCCTTGTGAGCCGTCCTTGTAGACGATGCGCCCCGGGGCACCCAGGTCCTCGCCGGCAACAACTGCCGAGACAAGATCAAGGCACTGCAGCCCGCCGAGTTTCTTCATGATAGCTGCCAGCCTGTGAATGAGGGCCGAATAACCATCTTCAGCCTGCTGGCATTGCATCTCCAGCATGGATTGCAACCACCGGAGACGGGCTTCGGTAGTGGTCAAAACTTGGACTGCTAGCCGTCTACCGGGCCTGCCTTCTTGTCCGGCGTAGTTCATGCGGGCCCGGACGTCGAGTAAGTGCAGCTCGGTTGTCAAAGTGTCATATATCACGGCAACGACCTTAAGGCGGCGGACAATGGGCTGGAACTTGGGATGGGAGGCGACGGCTTCCAGCCGCTCCAGGCTAGATGTCGACAAATCTGTGACTCGGTCCCTGAAGTAGCCAACAAATTCCTGACCGGTAAAGCGGCCGTTGAATTCCCTGCACGCCAGGCGGACATTCTGAAGATCGGCCAAAGACAAGCTCTCCGCAATCATGTCAATGATTTCGGTCGGGAGCGGGAGGGCTTCGGGGAGCGCATCGTCCTCGGCGGTTCCAGGTCCCTGCGCGGGGGAGGCGAGCAGCAGTCGGACATCCATCATTCGTGATTCTACGACGCAGCAAAGGCAGAAAAAGTAACTTGTGCTGATGGGCGACGCAAAAATCAAGTGTCTCGGATCTGAGTGGGTTCATGCCTGTTTAATTAACGCGACGCGTGGCATGTCCCATCCGATGCCCATCCAGGCAGCGACAGCGCTGATGAGCGCCACCACGGCCGCTTATTGGCGGGACTCTTGTATCTCGACTGCACCCGATGACCGCTCTACCGAGCAAAGCCGCGGACCAGACCACGGCAACCTTGCATCTCCTCAATCGGCTGATAGAATTTGTATCCACTGGGACCCCATATATATATATATATGGTTTCCTTCCGTTCGCTATCTTGATCCGACCTGCACCTACTGGGGACATAATTGGCTAGATACCATGTTAATAGTTGCTAGCCTACAGCAAACAGAATACCAAGGTACCATACCATACATCGGGATTTTGATATCGTCGCTTCTCAGCGGAATCGAACTTGATGTGTGTCCATCCACTCCCTGGCGCCGTCCCAAAGCCCGTCTAGAACATCCTGCTGCCACGTCTCGGCCGTCCAATAGAACTCCCTTTTCTTCAGCTTCGCATCCACGAGGAGCGATACAAACCTCACAACCCGCTCTGCCGCACGCTTATCCTTGTATCTCAACAGCAGCGGGCCTGATCCATGGCCCTCCAGGAATGCGGAGTGTGATTGGATATTCACCTCCCAATATGTCTCCCATGCCTCGTCCATCCGTGCCCTCCATGCTGCGTGGCAGGATGGACATTTCACTCTAAGCCGGGCGTCGTCATCACTTCGTGGGCCGATGGTTGCGCAATATTCGACGGCTCGGTTTTCTCTCTTGGCTGCATCCTGTTGCATTTTGCACGTTGTGATGGTGTCCTTGTCGTGACCGCACTCGAAATACTGCACTCCCTTGTAGCACATTGTGCATGAACTGTCTGAGGCTGTGGCTAAATTTAGGTACTTTCAATGAGTGGGTAGGTAGAT
Organism: Lasiosphaeria hispida; assembly: GCA_033439745.1. Taxonomy (NCBI): domain Eukaryota; kingdom Fungi; phylum Ascomycota; class Sordariomycetes; order Sordariales; family Lasiosphaeriaceae; genus Lasiosphaeria; species Lasiosphaeria hispida. Next base: position 2,520,918 of record JAUIQD010000002.1, on the reverse strand, counting down.
GTTCCGAGTTCAACTTCAACTTGCGCCTGGGCCAAATCTCTTGCAAAGAACTGAGATGCAAATTTTGTTCCATTTGTGAGGAATAAAATGCGATGGATCTCCCAGGACTCATGGCGGATGCAATCAGTACTACTGGTAGCTGCCATGTTTGTAATTTTCACTTGAGTGTTTTGGTTAATATGTTGTATGGTTGGGTAGCACCGATGCTCATAACCATTATGAAGCACTTGTATCTGTGGATGTCCGAGAATTCCTGCCCTGTTTGTGCTAACACGGAGTCTCCATGGAGTCTTGTAATACCTTTCGGGTTCAACTTAAGGTCGTGTGTGTGTGGTGTCAGTAGCAAAGAACCCAGTACAGGAATGCTCATCAAGAGTCCGGAAAATGCACAGTGAACCAAGAAGTCCCGATTATCATTGATAGACGCTGCTCGATACGTTAACTCAAAAACTGTAAGAGGTACGTTAGGCTGATCTTTCGCCTACCTATGATTTACAACCGTGACGCTTCGGCATTGTCCCCCTTCCCTTCTACCGTGGTTCCATCACCTAGTTCTTGAGCTAGAGGAATATTTTCCAAGATTTCCTTGATAAAATTCCTCTGGTATTCCTCAAACGCGCCATAAAACTCAGTCGAAGCACCCATAGCAATGCCCCCCTTCAGCCAAGCCATCTTCGCCGCTCGATCCGTGTCACGTTCCCGCTTGGAGCTCTCTAGATAGGAGAGCGTCCCCTTCTTCTCAAAGGCGTAGCGAATGCTGACCCGCCAGGCCGCCTCCCACAGGGTGTTCATCGTGCTCTCCCAGCGACCGTGACAGCTCCGGACCCGCTCGCCCGCGGCATCCTGCTTGTCATCCTGGCACCTCAGGACATTTGTCGAAACGACCACCTTCAAAGGCTTGCAAGCTTCAAGAGCTCGTCCTTCTAGAGCCACGGCGGTGAATCTCTCGGGGCAGATCTGGACTGTTTTGCCGCAAGCACAGCCGCAGGAGTACTCTTCCAGGTTGACGTGACACATGGCGGACGGATTGTGAAGCTGCCAGTCTCGGGTTTCGTTTTTGATTTGTCGGGTGGGATATTGAGAGGCGTTTAAACTACCCAAACATGAGTCGGGGCCTTATCAGCCTTGGGTTGATCATGGACGAACCTCTGTCTACAACAAAGGTGGCAAAATCCAATATGGCTCGCCTCGCGTGTTTTGCTGCTTTGCTGCTTTTCTTGCTTTTCTGTGTGGCTTGTTAAAAACTCAAAAGCACGGAGCATATAGCGTCGTTGGCGACGGGGTGGGTACCTTACTATTCTTATATACGCCACTGACAAGCTTTGTCATAAGACATGTGCTACTTTGTGGCGGGCATCCTTCACCATAGAAGGTACCAAAAGTAAGCAAGTCAAACTCGATGAGAAATGAGAGGCCAGCTACCATACTCAGTCACGATTCAAGCAAACGAATGGCGATGGTGCCCGTTGATGACATCCTCACATGGCTAGAAGTCGCTGTAGCCCCTAAATGCAGAGGGCGGTGTTGAGATCGGTTTACCGCAAGAATTATTTCGGCACTCGCCTACGACGCATGTGAACCCATGATATATTGAAGCCAATATGTTCTCCGAGTTAAACCCAAATCAGGATCAACAGGAAACTTGAAGCCATTCTTCAATCAGTCTTGGTCATCATCATCAGCATAATCCACCCCGACTCTCCGCTCCCCGGATGCCCCGCTCATCATACCAAACCTGTACTTCCTCTTCAAATCTATCCTGGCACTAACCTCCTTCCCCGAGAGAACCGACATGCCCCGGAACTCACCGAGCATGGCCGAGTCACACAAATAGTAAATCCTCCCGCCTAGGCTGGCGGGGTCGACAGGAAGGTAGGGATACCTTACAAAGATGGCGCCATACACCAGCACCAGCACCATGAAGCCCAGGCATCCAACAGCCGCCCAGGCCGTAGCTACATGCGTCCGCCATGTCTGCGAATGGTTGAAGGGGACGGCCGACAGTAGGATGGGTGTGACGTTTGCCAGGACTGCAGAGAAACTCACCATGGTGACGAACCCCTCGCAACGCAAGAGAGCGCCGGCGAGGCCAGTGAAGACGGTCGTGTGTGGTTGAACGAGAACCGACGTCTTGGCTGGGAGGGAGTGATAGTAGAGGAGACGATAGGGCTCCATGGATGAGACTCCTGTGGGGTTCTGTTAGCTGATTTGTGTTCACGGGCGGTAGACATGATCTAGAAGGGGTAGGGGTAGACTCACGGGCAAAGTAAAAGTCCCAGAACAGGGAAATAACCACACCGAGTCCCGTGAATACCACTCGCACTCCGAAGCCCTGGTCCTTCATGAAATCCTCAAACGGGCTGTCCAACTGCGTTGTTTCGTAGTACAAAATGAGAGCGAGCAAGCCGCAAAGAAACAAGACTGCGCCGAGTACCATCCAGTCTGCTGTCGGCTGTCGGGACAGCCGCCTCTTGATTTTGGGCCAACTTCCAGTCTTCCGTAGCCCGGTTTTTGAGCCTTTCTCGTTCGTTTTCCCTTGAGAGAATGTTCGGGTTGGTAGCAGCTTACGCCAGCTGCCTGTTCTTCTGGACGTGAATGCTGTAGGTGGGGGTGGTACCTCCTGGGTAGTCACACCGTAGTCATGCCAACGGTCCTTGGCGTCCGTTTCCTGGATATGACCAAGAAAAAATCGCTGACATTTGAGCCTTTCGACAATCTCGCTGTCCCTGATACTGCTGCCCATCCCCTCACCGACACCAAGGCTTTGGAAGAGTCGTCTAGTCTCCAAGTCCTGTGCTAGCGAAGCTGTGGCAGCTATACTTTGGGGGTTGGAGCTAACCCCCGTTTTCCACCGGGTGAGCAATACTCCTAGTATCACGATGGAAGCCAATAGGCACACCAAAAGAACCTCCAGCGCTCGGCTGGGGGCCTTGAAGGCGGCGAGACCCATGAAGCATCCGTTGGAATCTTCTTCTGTGCAGCTCCCGTACATCTTGATCCCGACGGCTTCACTCGAGAGAGATGTAGCGAATGCGGAGATGACGAGAATAAGATCTCCTAAAAACGAGATAGGCTCCCGAAACTTGAACATGAGGTGGATGCTGTTGACGAAGCCCTCAAGACCACCGTTCGGCATGAACAGACTGTGGGCCGCCATGGCGCCATTGGGTCGGGTCAGAGAATTGAAGGGCAGCAGTGCCCTGAGGTCCGAGTTGGCGATTTGCGCCAGGATGGAGACAGGAAGAGCAAGGAGAACTGGGAGAAAGTTGATGGTGAGATATTCTTTGGGAGAAACGGGATGAAAGTAGTTAGAATCTTCAGGGCGCGGCTCGGCGCGAATTTCAGTAGCCACGGGAGCAAAGTTGCTGACTGTCATGGTCGATGTCGGGACCCCATTAGAGTCAGTCAGCGTGATGTGGGCGGTGCCATAAGTCAGTGTTCCTATCGTCCCACCCGTGTAGTCGGTCAAGGTCGAGCGAACTGTCTCCAGCGGTAGCATCGTTGTGATGGTGGCTGTTTCAGACCCGTCGGAGTTGTACAGTGTCATGGTAGTAAGTACTGGTCCGCCCGTAAAGCTCGGTTTCCTGACGGTATAGGTCAGGGTCTTGGTCGGCATATGGTTCGGCGCAAGCTGGACTGATGTCTTGACTTCGAACTCTTCGCCAGCGGCCGAGTGGCCTGGTATTCCTGGTTTGGACGCGGGCGAGGAGCCGTCTACTAGGCCGGCTTGTCCCTGTCCCTGTTCGGGCGAAACGGCTGCTTGGCATTTGTGGCCGCCGTCACGCTCATATTCGGTGACTGACATGTGAGCCTCGTTTGCCTTGGCCTCCCTCTCAATTCTCGCATAGAGTGCCCATTCGGCCCAACAGCCAAGGTCATAAAAGACCAAGGCCGGGCCGTCGCAGAAAACATAACAGTCCCAAAAGAGGGGGTGGTCAGCCACCGAGTCGTAGGGATCATATGCGAGGCCAGCCGGCGGCTTGCGGTAGTTGATCTGCGACTCGGCCCCTATGAGGGGGGATCCAGGGGAGAAGAAGTCGCGGTATATCAGAAGCATTGCAAATTCAATGATTTGATCATCCCCGCTTAACTGACCATAGCGAGACGGGTCTTGGTGTCTCGGCCTAATAAGTCGGCGGCCCAATGAACTGTTGGAATAACCAGACGGGCGTGGCATGAGATAGGCATCGTGGCCAGCAAAAGTTATGGGTGAGCCGTTTGCCCCCGCCTCGTCAACGTCGGCTTGCGTAGCATCCGAGAGGCTTAGGGCTGGGAAGGCATCCTCTGCTGCGTGCTCCTCAACTGGGTACTCAGCGCTGGTAGTGTTGGTGACCATTGGGCTTGAAGAGTTGAGTGGAAGTTCATATTGGTCGTCGACGGTAATAATAGATACGGTGGCATTGATAGAGATCTCGGTGCCGTTGGCGGACTGAATATCGACGAATCGCCTGCGATGGGTTACTCTGGGGAGTATCCTCTTCCTTTTGAATTCTGGGGCGCGAGCCAACGACGCGGGCACTGACGCTGCGTTGCGTGAGGCGGGTTGATGTGGAACATGGAGCGAGCGAGGTTGAGGTCTGGCACTCGGAGTTGGCCCGGGAGACAGTGGGGCTGATATGAGAGCGGCGGGAAAGGCGCCTGCCGATTGGTTTCTCTGGACAACATCGTGGTCGTCGGTCAAAGGGAGCATGCGGCATGAGTACTCGACGATGCCGATGAGGGCGCAGACGTAGAGGGCGAAGGGGATCAAGATGGGCCACCGCAGCGAGATGGGCCGGTAATTCGGGGCGGCAGGGTCCTTGAGCCCATTTTGGGCTTGGGCTTGGATTGGCAGACTGGCTGTCGAACTGTTCGAGTCGCGACTGAAGCCCGAGCTCAAACTGGCCCGACCTGTTGCTGCTGCTGTCGCTGTCGCCGTCGCTAGCGGAGAAGGAATGCCGTCCATGACGCCTGCCTCCGCAGCCGCTCAGACATTCGGACGAGAGGTGTCTGTGCTAGAGGATCCAAGACGCCAACATGGCAGTCTCAAGGGTAGGTGGAAGGAGCGGGCCAGGAATGGGGCATGTAGCCCATATAGCATGTAGCGCCCATACTAGCAAGTGCTAGCAAGTGCACAGCCCACGGGCGCGGTCCTGCCAGTATCTTTGTGTTGCACTCGAGTGCGGTTTCACGTCCTTTTGCAGGATTGCTGAGCCTCACCAGCAGTCAAGTATTACATTGCAATTCATATAATTCATATTACATAGCAAAGCATCTTGATCCAGTTTACCAGCCCTGGGGCCAATCACTGAGTTCAGAAACCACCATCGCCCTCGTTGTTTGGTTCTCATTTAGCCGAAACGCAACCATGTTACCAACAAGCCAATCCTCGCCAGTCAAAAGGACTAGGCATCCGACCGGGCTCCCTAGCAGCATTGCGCTCGCCACGTTTTCACGTCTTGTCAATGCCACCCTACCTAGGTACCGGAGAAAGTCGTGTAAACCATCACTCCGAGTCTCGAGGCGATGCACGTGAGTTGATTGAAGTACAAACCACAAGTGATGATCAAGTTGATCTAGACCTTTGCCTCCACTTAATTCTCCTTGATCTTACAACAACACCTTCCACTACCAATGTTCAGCACTGCCCGCTGGTGCAGGTACTGGTTGCGCAACTATCTCTGAGAATCCCATTCCAAGCGCCGCAGGCGAGTCCGCCATCCTCGCTCTGAACACCGATATCTGACCCATGGATTAATACCTGGAGGCTCCTTGGCAGAAAAGAATGGTACAACTTACTCAGGTCGATGCTAGCTTGCGCCGAGTTCTTCCGGGAATTATCGATGCACGCGCAGTTTAGAAATGCAGCCTTGGGGGCAGTTGACTGGACATTGATTGTACAGTTTGAGCAAGTTTCGAAGAATCTGCCCTTGTTCATCGCGCTCGCACTTGGCTTGATGCTCAGGGCCGCGTTGACGTTTTGGTAGCACGTGTTGAGGTCCAGACTCGGGCAGTGTATCGAGTTGATCTTGGTGGTGCACTGGGCATCCAACCACATGGTAGTGCCGTCAGTTCTGCCTTGGATCGCTGCCAAATGGACATGTAAGTACCTATCCATTTATGCGCCAATCGGAGTGGAAATATGTTCAACTTACTCTGCGGCTCGCAGACATCCATGAAACCGCCACCGGCAACAGCGGGCACAGTGCTCAGGATGGCGAGCAGTAGGAAGCTGAGGGGCTGGTAGAGCTGCATTATGATTCAATGGTCGGCAACTTCTGTCCGGGGTTGGATGTGCAAGGTGGCAATGGCAATCGAGGCTCTTGGGCATAAAAATTGCGTTGCAAAGCAAGAAGAGGGAAGCAGGATTGATAGGAAAGGAAGGCAAGTACTCCCTTAAGTATCTAGGGTGCTCTGTGCTTTTTGGTTGAATGATGAACAGTGCATAGCGAAGCTGCTCCTTCTTCTTGTTACTCGACTGCATGGGGAAACAATGAAATGCCTACTTCTTTCCGATCGACCTGTCACGGGGAAGAGCAATTCCATTGTCACCCGGCAGCAACAGGTCTTGCTGGGCCTTGATATAACCACACGACCTTTTCCCAACATCCATCCCCTCTCCTTTCGGTTTTCCGAACTCCAGAACCCAACACTCTGCCAATTCTCTCTATCCGGGAACAGACCAGTCATTCACAGCTCACCCCCGGCGCCAGCATTGATTCTTAGCATCATTACCCGCCATTTCTCTTCTTCCATCGACGCGCTCAAATCATCATGCGGACTACCCAGCTCCTCAGTCTTGCCCTCACTGCTGTTCCGGGCGGGGTGCTTGGTGTTTTGGTGACTGACGATGCACCATTACCTCGAACCATTCAAGATCTCGAACAGATCAACTTTCCAGTCATCAAGACCCTACAAACAACGGTCTACAAGAACCCACAGCAACATCCCCCCCGAAATCCGGACCGTCTTGCGCGATACACACTCGGCACCGATCGCCCTATGACATTTACACTGGGGCCTCTGATACCCCCTCCTCCGCCACACCATCGGTACAAGTCCCAGCGGCCCAAGTACTCCCGGACAGGCGACCGAGCCGCAACAGGCACGCCGAATGTCTACATCCTGCCTCCACCCCCACCACACCTTTCTCCTGCTCCGGAACCAACAAAGCCATTTGCGGCCACGCAAAAGACGGCAGCAGCTGACAGCAGCAAGATGATCTCCTCCGCTGGCAGATTTGATCGCATGCCTTCGCCCATTCCCACACCCAAGCCTCCCACTGTTAACGTCCCTTTCCCCCCCGCGCCCCCTACACAATTCCCAAAGAAAAAGGACCCCGATATGGACAGCATTGAGTGGACGACAATGACAGACACGGAACCTGCCAGGACTCCCATCTCGATACCGACATCGCGGCCCGCTCGGCACGGGAAGTCTTCGCCGCCAGCCATACAGTACGCCGCCCTTGGTACCCCGGAATCAATCGTCAAGTCATGCAACTGTAAGTTAGCCCCTCTGGGCCCCAATGCTGGTATCTTCCGACCCTCTAGCACGTGTTCATGCTGACATGTCTCTAGTCGTCAAGGTTGAGCTCGACACCAACGACGAAAATGGGCCAGGCAAGCGTGCATTTGTGCAAGCAGCGTGTCGGACCTCGAACCCCCAAAACTGGCATTAGCGCTGCTCGAAGCTGGAGATCCGCAACTGCTTGTCGAACAAAGATGGTGAGCTTGTCCCGGTTTATGACAACGCCGGCAAGTGGATAGACAGCTGCACCGACTGCAGCTATGACGAGACCAGCCACAAGATCAAGTGCACTTGCTGGCAGGAAGATTCCCGGCCCAATGTCTCGGAGATAGACATCGGTGAGGTTCTCTGCCCTCAAAGGAGAAGGCGAAAAGCTAACCTTATGTGCAACAGGCACCGGGATCTGGAGTATCAATGGATTGTTGTTCTGTGGCGCCAAGTCGAAACCGGTAGAGCTGGGTCTGAACCACTGTCCCTTTTCCGATTCGTGATCCCCCTGGGGAATGGCTACGCAGGAGTTGCCGTTGCCGTGGACTGGATGATGGACATTGCCGTCGTCATTAATACCTTTAGTTCAGCCTAGTGAGTAGTATAATAATAGTGTTGCCTATCCCCGAGGATAGCAATGCATGTAACCCCGCTGTTTTGCTCCCCCAAAGTGATTTGCCCCTAAGGCTGCCATTGACTGCCTTACAATATTATCTCCGACAGTGGCTGGCGGAAATACCTCTGGTTGTGCTAATCAGTGATCCATCTACGTTGTTTGGAAGCCATCCCCCTGATTTGCCATTCAGGATTGCTACCAACAAGGTTCTCCTGGCAATGTCCACATCCCGGGTATGGCTTGTGCAAGTTTCTACCATACCGAAGTATTGTAAACGAATGGGTGTCATGATAATATGGGGGAGCGGAATGTATCCGTTGCTTGTTGAACGAACGGCCATTCCCCCAATGCAGAGAAAAGAAATCCAAGCAAAGGCTGGCTGGCAAGCCATTGAATGAGCTCGAGAACATGACTGCTGGGAAACAACGAGGCGAAAGACGATGCGTTTGCCCTCAACAACCCCGTCAACACCTGCCATACCGAGACGAGCAAATCCTCCACGCAACGTCCCGCAATTCAGTAACCAAGACCCATCCACCTCCGCTCCGGATCCAGCTCCGGCATCCATTGAAGCAACTTCCTCTTCCTTTCCGCCTCCTCCGACCCCCTAACCGCTACCGCCTTCTTCCTACTCCCTCTAACCCCGACCCTGCCCGCCGCCGCAGCAGTAGCGGCAACAGACGCCCGCATGGCCTTCCCCGTCCCGAACCCCCCTGTCCCGTTGTGCATCAGCGGCCCGGGCCCGTCGTAGACTGGCGCGCGACTCTTGACCTTGTCGCGATCGAACCCGGGCGGGACATCGCCGATGGTGCCGTCCTTGTTGACGGTGCTGCCGGGGACGCACTTGGCGCCGCGCCACGCGACGTTGGCCGCGGCTTCCCAGGTGGCGGTGATGTTGAGGATGGTCTTTGGCGGTGTAGAAGAGCATGTAGTTGGCGGCTTCATAGACGAACTGCAGCGGCGTGTCCTTATCGTCGCCGGTGCGGGAGTACGCGTTGCGGTAGTTGATGCCGCCGGCGGAGCCCGGGGTGTGGATGAAGGGGAGGAGGGGCGCGAGTTAGATGGAGGGGAAGAGGCCGGACTGGGCGAGGTCGGCGGGGATGCTGTTGTTGTTTTCTTGCACTGCGGTGGCAACGATTTCGTAGACTGTGTTGAAACTTTAGTGATTGAGCACCTTTGAAACCCCCATTAGCTTGCATTGGAGCGTTGAGCGGGCGGCCGCCGAGGGCGATGGTGCGGATGTTGTGCTCACGCGTGAGGAGCCCGAGTAACGTGGGACATGCTGAGTGGCAGAAGCCGTCGGCGACAATGACAATGTCTTTTGCAGCGAGGGGCTGCTTCCGGGCCGACTCGGATGTGCTGAAGCCCGTGACGAGGAAGCCACTGCTCTCTGGTGGGCTGAAATTCTTGCGCAATAGGCGCTTGTGAGGTTATCGTGTGGGAATGCGACAGGGCCATGAACATCGGACCAACTGGCAAACGGCCCGTGATCTTTGTCGACGGCATTTCCGACGAAGAAGCTTCTCCCATAAGGAATTTCCCACAGCACTTGGCCAATGAAGTTGAAGGCATCAAACGCACGAATGCGACTGCCGTCCCAGATGTCGGTTGTGGGAAAGAGGTCCCGGTACAGCTCCCAAGCCGGAAGGAGGCGCCCGCCAGGGTTGGCTAACAGGTCGATGATGAGCTTCGTGCGGCTGGCTTTCTTGCATGCGTCAATAGTGTCGCGAACTACACGCCGAAACTCATTGAGTCCATCCCCCCTCTCTTGTTGAGGGGAGCAAATGACAACACTGCTATCGAACACGTATCAGTGTGCGAGCCATTAAAAAAATAGCTAGAAATGTTGTCATCAAAGTGCTTCTCCACAGGCCACGGATAGCCAACAACAGTTGGATTAGGAGGTGGTAACTGTGTTGAGGTTGGTGATGGTTTCTGAACTGAAGACGTTGATGTTGTCTCCGGAGGGGGAAGTTCGAAGGCAGTATGGAGGTCGTCACCATCAATGATGCCGGGTGGCATTTTCCCGGATACGGCGGAATTTACAATGGTACGGGTCTACACGTAACCGGGTTCGTCGTCTTACCCTTGTGCTCGACGGCCTGAAGGTCCTGGGTCAGCTTCCCGAACCCATCGGTCTCCTAGCCCTTCGAATTGAAGCGAACTTTCACCCTTTCGGCAATCGCAAGGATAGTGAAACCTCCCCTGCTATCGCACTCCGCTGCACGTCTAGCGAGTACAAGCCTCTTACTTATCTCATCATTTTCGCCACGGCAGTCACGAAGGCACAGCTAAACATGCCCAGTACATTACCGAGAATCCTGAAAACGCCCAAACTGTGGTTGCCGTGCAGCTTGCTCTCCCTGGTCGGTTGGACAGCGAGAGAAAGATACAACGCCTCGCCCAAAATTCCTCTGTCTCGGTCTGTACCATGGTGAATGGGGTTGTCAAGACGGTCGTCCAACGGGAGCCGCTCTCTACCCCAGGTGGGGACCGTCCAGCCAATATCACCACTCCGTATGCCAACATTCCCTCCTCTGCCCGGAAAGCATACCGCCTCAGCAAGCCGGAAGATGACAACCTGAGCACCAACACAACCAAGGCCGTTGAGCTCGGCTTTTCCAAGTCTGCCAGTGGCAAGCGACCCCTATCCACGCTTGCGAGTGGTCAAGTCCGTCGCACTGCAAGTGCTAGGTCAAAAACAAAGATAAGGTTGGGAAGCTTAAAGGTACCTCAGACCTGCTTCTACGACAGATTTCGCAGGCTTACATCATCCTCTTCCGCCGACCACGCTTCTTCAGTCCTATCACCACCGGTACTGGCTGTATAGGCGTCTCTTGCTTCAATTCGGGCCGTATCTTTCTGAGCCGCTGTCGTGGAAACTTGCTCATCATCGGAGAGCAGAGCAGTTTTCTGGGCTGCCCCACCCCACTGTCCTAGATCAGGCCAAGGTGATATTGGAGACTCGCAATCGAAAGAACTGCTTTCGTCTCTGGAAATAGTGAAGGGCCACATCGCCTCGTAGCGCTTCACCGTTGTGGTCGTGGCGGTAAGACCGCAAGCACCACGTGCGGCAGTTCATCCCTTCGACGTCGTTGGGACGGGTGGGGCTAACAGTCGCCAAGGAGGTCTTGGAGTTTTGGGATTTGCAGACGACTTCATAAATGTAAGTTGTAATGGCAAAGATTGTGGGTGAAGGAGACAAATTCGGGTTCACATTGTTGCCGTGCTTGACGAACGAACCTGTGGGGGAGGGAGGGCGTATCCCAGGCCCTGCCGTCGTGCTCGTCGGGTTGCTCTGCTCCGGGGAAATTCTCGCGTCATGAAAAAACAAACCATGCTGTGCGGACCCTGGCGCGGCTTGGTCATTCAGGTTAGAGGTATCCTATTGGGCAATTACGAGTTTGGCCGCTGCAAATGTTTGCAACAATCGGCAGGCCCAGTAATGACACCGACCATCTGCTTGATCATGCATGTCGTGCTGAAGGGTACAGTACCCACACTGGCAGCCCCACTGTTACCTCACTCTTTTCTAGCGCGTGCCAGCGCGCGATTTGATTGGCCGTACCAAAGGTGAACGGACCAATCCAAGAAAAGGTACATCGGCTGGCTGAGGTTTGAGACTGGCAATCCTACGACCACTATTGTTCGTCGTCGATTGACCCGAGCCGCAACCGTGGAGTCACCAACCGAATTGCGTTGCCTCTTTCGTGCCATCAGATTATCCCACCGAACCCTCGTGCTTGTCTAGAAGACAGCAGCCTCATTTGCCGACACGGCTATGGTCGTGTCCAACGCAGCGGCCGGCTTGATCGGCTTCACACAGCGTCAGGTCGACCGCGTCGTCACCCCCGAGTCGCGCCAGAAAGCCTTCACACAGACTACCGACTTTGCTGCCGCGCGACCCATCCTCTTCGTAGGTTAAACTCATCCTATCCCAAGCCTTTTTACCTGAGCCACACGATAAACTAACTCCGTTACTCCACAACCAGGCCTTCCTCCTCGCCCAGTTGACCTTCTCCCTCATCCCTCTCCTCCTATTCGCCTCCTTCGTCGCCTCGGCCTTCCTCTTCGCCTTCGGCGCCGCCTTGCTCTTCACACTGTTCTGGCTGGGCGTCTCCCTCGCCATCCTTGTGCCAACCCTCTTCATCACGGGCGGCATTGGAATCCTGGCGTGGGCCTGGGCAGTGGCCTCATTCATCGTCGTGCGCTGGCTGTACGGCGTGCTGCAGGGCATCGCCGGCGCCGACGGCCTCGAGGTGCAGCGGTACAATGGCACCAAGAAGAACGGCATCCAGGTGGACGCGAAGAGCGGCGGGGGCGACTCGAAGATAGACGGAGCGGGCTACTAGGTGGCGCCCAATACGAGCAACGTTGTCACGATCGAACCCGCCCCGGCTGGCAATGGGATCGCCGATGAGCAGGCGCAGGAGCAGGTCTTGTGGGGAGAAGTCGGGGACAGTGTATCCGGAACGGGCTCTGAGGGGTATGCCGGCCACAGAGGCGCAGCCCGAGGGTTTGAGAGCCAGCGGGCGTAGCGCAAGCCGCTGCGCAATGACTATGCGATTGCAGAACACGGTCTCGGGTACTTTTCACTTCCAAACCTCCCCGCGAGGAGGAGTTCTTTACCCCGAAATAGACTTCAACGGGGAGGGGGTCTGGATGCCAGCACTGAAGAACCTCGCTTAGTTGGGCGACGGGAGTAGTCTTATGCCTTTCTGTATCGTTACTGTATTGGTGAGATTGGAGTTATGGTGTTACTAATGGCGTTGGGGTGGTTTAGAAAGAGGGCGCTCTCGCCCACACTGGGAGGTCTTTTGTACTATTTATGGGTAGTGGTGACTGGAGCCAGCATTCACAACCTTTTGGGCGGCTCGTATTCGCCTAACACCCTAGTCACAAACCGCGATACAGGAATTTCATTTTGACAAATTTAACGCGCACGTCTTGATAAGTACACAACCAATAGCAATTGAAGAATGAATGCAATGATTTTGTCTATCTCTTCCATCTTATTAGCCTGCTAATGTACACACCATCACATCTCCCAGCCTATCCCGAGGAGTCGTCATGATGCCCGCAGTTCAGTTTCGCAGGGAAACAAGACACTAAGCACTCTAACTCAATATCACTACTGTCTAAGAGCATCACCACCACTCCCCTAGCAGACAACAGTGCGAACCACGACGAGAAACCCAACAACAAGACCGATTATTTCCCAGCTGTATATGTTGTATGCTGCTATGCCCCCCTTTCTGTGCTTTTCGCTCTAATTCTGGCCTGGCTTTAGGTCATCACGTTTGGAGAAGAAAAAGGCCACGGCGATGTGCTCATCCTCCACCCCCCCCTCAATAAAGCAAACAAGCCTACAATAACAACTCTAGAAAAGTAGAAGAGAAAAAAGAAAATAAGGGAAAAAGAACGACCAATATGATGACCGTGCTCGACATTGTTTGCCCAACTCGTTATTCCCCGAACACCGTTCCGAATGCCCACGAAAAAGCAGGCGCGCACATACGCATATTTTGTTCCGCTCCCTTGATAAGCCATATGCAAATGGACTCTCATATTCCTACAATACATCATCATCCTTCCGTCTTCATAACACCTAATGTAAAGGGGACAACGATAATGCCGTTGTCGATGTCGTAGATCAATGTCGGGAGGCGTCGCAATATGAAAGCTGGCCGGCTGGGGTTGAAAGAGACGTCTCTCCTCGTCGGCGCCACAGACGGGACAGCGACTATACTTCGCCATCGGCGATGGCCAAACGCTGCTTCGTGGTCTTGGCCTTCTTGCTTCCACCCTTCTTGCGCTTGCCGCCGCGCGCGTCCGCTGGCTCATTGACAGTCGGCGTAGCGGCGCCAGAGCCCTTGTTGTCATCAAAGTGACCCTCACCTGCAGGTATTTGACTCAGCCTGAAGTCCTCTGGCCCGAGACTAGGGAATGACTCACCCTCGTGATACATTTCGTCCAAGCTAACAGCCCCTCCGTCAGCTCCGCGCTTCCGCTTGCCGCCCTTCTTTTTCTGCAATTTATCAAACTCGCCGCTCTCAAGCAGCTCCTTCTCGCGCCGCTCAATGAGCTCTGCCTGTTCGTCATCTGCCAGCCACATGGCGATATCACGGTTGCGGTTCTCAGGTGCCCTGCGTCCGGAAAAGTCAACGCCACCAGCGCCGCCCGACGAGCCGCCAGTAATAACAACACGTTGAACCTCTTCCTTCTGCATGGCTCGCTTCCGGATACGTTCCTCGATTGTGCCGCGCGTGATGAGACGGTAGACGGTGACTTGTCTGGTTTGGCCGAGGCGATGAGCGCGATCCATGGCTTGCGAATCGATCGTCGGGTTCCAATCCGAATCGTAGAAGATGACAGTGTCCGCACTCGTCAGATTGATACCAAGACCACCAGCACGCGTCGACAGGAGGAAAATGAAAATCTCTGGTCGGGTCTGGAAATCCGCTACAGTATCTCTTCTATCCTCCAGTTTCGTTGAACCGTCAAGGCGGCAGTACTTGTAGTTGCGATACGTGAGGTATTCCTCCATCAGGTCGATCATGCGCGTCATCTGGAAGTAGAGCAGCACACGGTGGCCACCTTCCTTCAGGTTCCGCAAAAGCTCATCAAGCTTCGCAAGCTTGCCAGAGTCGGTAACAAATCTGCGCATAGAAGGAACAGTAATGTTGGTGAAACGCCTCTTCTCGTTGTCTGGAGCAGGCAGCAGCGGCGGAAGCGGGAATTGCACGAGCGGCACCTTCTGGGTTACAAGAGCCCTCTCTTGCAGAACGGTAGGTCCGTAAAGAGCCTTGCGAATAGGGGCGTTGAACATGATAGTTTCGCGCTCAATGACAGATGCGCGGCTATCGCATACAACCTCAATAGGTGGAGCCGTAGCGCGCCGGGTGGCGGCTTGCTCAAGACGGCCAAGGCCAAGGCTATCGTATGTGGAGCGCGCAACGTTCATGAGGTTGCCGAGAAGCCCCTGCTGTGTGACACCGGCCAGGGCCACGTGGCTCTCTCGTTCCCCGACCTGGAAAAGAGCATGCGAAGGGGTCCAATTCTTGTCCGTGGGGTCGCTGTAGACAATATTCATGCCACCGAGTCGCTTCTTCTTGGCGGCAAGGTCCACGGCACGGGCAAAGATGTCCTTGTGGCTTGCCTGGTAGACTTCTTGCGGGCTGGTGTCTGCAAACCGGAGCCACGAGAAGCTATCGGTTCCCGCCGAACTATCACGAACATTATGCGGTGTCCAAATGTTCAACATGTGATTGAGATATTTATTTCGGAACCCAGCGGTGGGATTGTCAGCACCCGGTTTGTGCAGCCTTCCGCCATCCCGCCATACAAGCTTGGGTAGCTCATACTCGATCAAACTGCGAGAAGAATAGCCGACAGCGACGTTCACTCCTTCGCGGATGAAGGAGGCAGTTTCGGCAAAGTATCCAGCGGAGAATGGCGAAGTCGTGTCGGCACGCTCGAATAGATCAGGATGGTTGCAGACCTTCCGGAACTGCATGACGAGATTCATGAGACTAGCAGAATCATCGTCGCCGAGTGTGGCCTTTTCAATGAGATCCATGATGCTGATCTGGTTGCGCAGATTCGCGTACATCGCTCGCTGGCGGTATGTAAGGTCGCAGAACACATCGAGCTCAATCTTGTCACCAAGTTCCTTCTGGACATGCTTCTTGACACGACGAAGCATGAATGGCTTCAAGATCATGTGCAATCGCTTGAGCTGGTCCTCATTGAGCTTCGTGTTGCTTTGCGCGTGTGATTCGATGTCTTTGGAAAACCATTCGCTGAATTCATCGTGGGAATCGAACAGGGACGGCATGATGAAATGCAAAAGCGCCCACAGCTCCTGCATGTTGTTCTGGATGGGAGTACCAGTCAAAAGCAGTCGGTTTCGGCAGTGGAAACCCAGCAAGCACTTCCAACGCGAGCTCTGAGAACTCTTGATGGCCTGCGCCTCGTCAAGAATCATATACTGCCACTTCATCTTCTGGAAGTAGGCGACATC
This sequence comes from Lasiosphaeria hispida, assembly GCA_033439745.1. Classification (NCBI taxonomy): domain Eukaryota; kingdom Fungi; phylum Ascomycota; class Sordariomycetes; order Sordariales; family Lasiosphaeriaceae; genus Lasiosphaeria; species Lasiosphaeria hispida. Next base: position 2,504,782 of record JAUIQD010000002.1, on the reverse strand, counting down.
AGAAACGACAAGCTGGTAAGAGGTGATCATGACGTGAAACGCGGCGTCCTTCTTGTAGGTGGTGTGCTTGCGATCCCAAAACTTCCGGAGAACCTTGCGGTCGCCAGCAGTGCCCCAGTAGGGGAGCACTTTAAACTGCGGAACGAACTTCGCTATCTCCTGCTGCCAGTTGTGCAGCGTCGAAGCGGGGGCGACGACAAGGAAAGGTCCCCAGATATCGTACTTCTCTGCCAAGTACGCCATGACCGAAATGGACTGAACAGTTTTTCCGAGACCCATCTCGTCGGCAAGAATGCCGTTGATGCCCTGTTCGTATAAATTGACGAGCCAGTTGAGACCCTTGAGCTGATACTCCTTGAGCTGGCAGTTCAGCAACTTCGGCTGCTCGATCTCGACATCGCCCATTCCGCTTGGGTTCTGGAAGTTCATCTCGCCATCTTCGTCCATGTCGTCTTGTCCCTTATTGAACTCTCTTGCCTTTCTTTGGGCCTCGGCAATGGCATTTTGAGCGTTTGCTATAGCGGCAGCGCGAAGTGTCGACTCATCATCGGCATCGAAGTCCAAATTCTCGAAGTTGGTGACCTTGGCACCAACAGGCCCGGTAGGCTCGTCCACATCGAGCGAGACGTTTTGGATCTTGTTGTTGTCTTTCTTGATTTCGTCAGGGTGGTCGGTGCTTCGTTCAACCTCGTCAGTCTTGATTTTCTTGCCGATGAAGTGAGAATACAGTTCTGTTTGCGAGATGAGGAAGTTGAGCTTTCTCTTTTGGCGGGCAGCTTCACGATCTGCCTCCTCTTTGCGGGCATTTTCAAGTTCCTGCTTCTCAGCGGCCTTCCGTAAATCGCGCTCTTCACGTTCATTGCGTTTCCAAAAGCCCATCATGTCACGCATGACGCGCTTGGCACGGGCCTGAAGATCTTTGGTGCCCTTGTTCGTGCGAAGTTGCCATCTCTTAGCCTCCTTGGAGGCGAGAATAGCTGTCTTCTTGAGGTTGGATGCCTTGGTGGAATAGGAGTCGGTCGCAAGCCTGAAGACCTTATTGACGTCTTTTCTAGCCAAATCGCGCCAAATCTGGTCGTAGATCTGATTGAAACCCTTGGACTGGAACTTGAGTTCAAGGGGATCTTTGGGCTCCTCAACCACCTTCTCCTTCTCTTTAGGCTCCTTGGGCTCCTTGTTCTCCTTGTCTTTTTCGACATCTTCCTTGGGAACTTTGACCTTGCTGAGCTTGATGCGGATCTTGCTGGTTTCCTCCTTACTCGGCAGTTCCTCGCCAGCATCCAAAGCAGCCTGAGCAGCCTCGGCCGAGTCTTTCTCTGCTTGCTTCTGCTCCTTGGACTTCTTCAGGCGGGTGCCAGCTCGGCCCTTGCCCTTACCCTTTCCGGGCTCCAGGCTTTCGGCTTGGAAGGTTGTCATCGTGCCGCCGTCGAGGTTGGGTTCAATCGCTCCTAGGTTGCGTGCAGGACCCTTGATCCCCTTTTGTAGAATCATCTTGGTCTGCTGGACCTTCTTGTTAGCACGTTCAGCCTCCCGCATATATCTCAGCCTCTCGGTTTCGTCCTGGGCTGCGGATGCTCGGGCGAGGGCGGCAGCCTTTTGTTCCATGGTGGTAGCCATGGACTTCTCGCGGCGCCGCTTGCGCTGCATGTCCTTCTTGCGCTCCTTTTCGGCAAATAATTCGCGCTCCCGGACTTCATTGAGAGCTTCGTCATAGAAAAGATCATCATAACGCCTTTTTCCGAGGTCGAAATGCACCTTAAGCTTCACAACCTCGGCTTGGGTGTAGTCGCCTCGCCTCGTCTGGTGTTGTGACAGGTCTCTGTTGTTCATGTCTTGTCGGCGACGCGCGCTACGCTCCTTCCACGACTTGACTTCTTCCTCAAACTCGTCCTCCTCGACATCTTCGGCCTCGAATTGATCCATGATTTCTTGGATCTTTTTCTCCTTATCGGCGGAAAAGGTCTTTTGCTTTGGGTGGCCATTTGCCAGCCGCTTCACGGGAACCCGTGCCGGGGCGGGCGTTTCGAGTTTGGAGGAGGCGCGACGCGAGGGCTTGGGCGTTGACTCTGCGTTCCTGATATCCGAGACGCGCGACTTTCTGCTCTGACGAGGCAGCTTCTTTTCCTTGTCTACTCTCTCCATTCTTTCGGGGCGGTCGGACTTCTCGACTTTGATGAGCGTGTCGTCAACGAGCGGCGAGGTTGGTCGAGGTTTGGAGACAGGTTCGGCACTTGAGAGAATGTTTGAAAAGGACATGACGCCAGCGGCACGACTCGGAGTCTGGTGGGGGGGTCAACAGAGTTAGCGAATGAAGCATCATCTTATCTATGGTCGGGGAAACCTTACGCCAGCAACAACCGCGAGCTTAGATGAGGGTGCGGGCGACTCGGTCCGCACCAGAGCTGGCAATGCACTTGATGTCGCGCCGTTCTTGCTGGGGCTAGGCATAGGAGCGTGTCTTATACCGGGTGACGCCATTTTCGGCGGTCTGGGTGATGGACTGATGGATCCTGCAGCGGGGGCAGGATAGGGATGGGCGACGGGGCTCCGCGGGGGGAAATTCGATGTTGCGGGTGATGTGTAGCTCCCGTTGTAGAAGTCGGTGGAAGATTGTGAATGATGGTAGGGATCACGAGTCTGTTGGGTGGCGTGGAAAATTTGGGTCAGTCGCTCGCCCTGGCACTATAGGTGGATTTGGGGGCGGATGGAGGTGCTTCAATAGGATGGACAATAGGTGCAGTTTTGTCCGCGAAAGGAAAATTTTAGAATCATTGAAGTGGGAAAAGGCCCGCTGCGCGGTCTCAAAATCATGGGCGAATGGGTGGTGATGGGGAGGGGGGAACCAATGTGCGGCAGGGTGAAGGGAGACGACGGGGTGTTGGTGGTGAAAAAGAAAAATAGAGCTGGCACTTGAGACTTGAGAATTGGTGCTGGGGTGCCCAAAGCTTCGATTGCTCTGGACTGCTCTGTTTTGCTTACCTTTGGTGTCGAAACCTGCGTCGCGCTGTTTCGCCAGGAGCCCGTGTCAGAGACCCTCCGCTCCCGCTCTTTCTTGGGCACCGCGTCGGCGGTTGGGTCGTAGAAGCTACTGCCCGTCACGCTTGATTTTTCGCGCACCGTCTCGCGATCACGATCACCGCGGTCACCTCGAAGATCGGTTGGGTAGTAGGCGGGGGGCGCGTGCAACGGCGACCGCGGCGGCCGCTGCAGGTTTGACGAGCTTGCGACTGCGCCTACCGATGCTGCTGCTGCTGCCAACGAGGTCGATGATGATGCTGTTGCTGGCGAGGCAATGGCCGACGGAGCTTGCAGCGGTGGTGGTGCGGCTGCCGACATGAAGGGATTGTTCAGAACCGACCGCGTGCCAGAGGGTTGACTGCCGCCCGTGTGGGAAGATGGCGGCGAGGCAGAATAGGGGTTAGGGTGATGGAAGTCAGCCTGAGTCGGTGATCTCAAACTGAACGACGGCGGATGCGCCCTTGGAGGTGCTGGTCCTGATGCTGACGGTGCCTGGGGGGCCGAGCTCACGGGGTTTAGGATGTCGCGTAACAGCCCTCCCCGCGTAGCTCGATCCTCACTCGCGGCTCCATTGCTCCCGTCCTCGTCGAAATGAGGCGGGCGCTGCAGCACTGTCGAGAAGTGATTGTCCATGATGATACTGCTGCTCCCCTGAAGCCAATTCCGTGGCAACTTGTTTTGCAGGTTTACGGACTATGCGCGCCCCATCGAGAGTCTGCCAGCGCGTTGCACGTCGCACGTCCAAGAGTCAAGAACACCAACAAGACACGGGGCGACACTATTAATCTAGATGCACTGCTGTGCGCGTGATCCCCGCGACGGCCGGCCAGCTCGGTTTGACTGTTGCTTAACGAGGCGGCTCTGGTTGGAACGAGCGTCGGGGATGGCAGGATGGGGATGCGATACAGGTCGGGTCGACAGGACACCAGGCCAAAAACAAGACGCCGAGGACCGGGGAGATGTCGATGGAGCAGTGTGGTGTTGACGATGTTATCGCAACGGGTATTGGTGCGAAATGACGCGACGGACGAAAGGCTGGTTGTGGTGCTGTCCGACAAAAAAGCTCACCGCGTTGTCGCTGCACTGGCACGGTGGACCGGTAGTTGGAAATGGGCAATCACCAAAGAAAATGGGCAGCGCCTTGGGGGTTGGGACCGCGGAGACGACGACGATGGTCAACGGGAAGTGGTGATGGTGCGAAGGAGAAGAGTTGATGGGGATGATGTTGGTTGGAAATCCATTAGACGGGCGTGATTGCCAGGCTGGATCGCTCTGCTCGATTTGGCCACATCTGCTTTGCTGCGTTGTGTGTGCAGACTCTTTTCCCACCCAAAATGCCCCTTTGACACCCTCCTCACCTCTCGCGAAGGTGATCCATCCAGCAAGTCCAGTCCACACACGCATCCCCATCCCCGATCCAGCAAAGTTAGTACCACTTCCCGAAAGACGTCAGCCCCCACTATGTCCACCCCCAGCCCTTGTTAGCAGCCTTGCCGCGAGCCAGTGCCTCAGGACGCCCAAATCGGAAATCCCCCCAGATCTCTGTGTGCCTCTGCGCGCCACGAATAGAAACTTGAAAATAAAAGCCACGGCCGTCTTATAAGTAGATGATAAAATCACAGCAATAAGAAAACCGATTTCGAGTAAATGGGACCCTCTGCTTCAACTGTTCCCCAACGCGCTCACCTCGTGGTTTGAAAGCGTGAGGTGCTCCATTCTTATTTGGCTCGTAATCGCACTTAGGAAACCGCATCTCAGAATCAAGCGCATGTCCCTGAGGATTTAATTGTTCTTGGCAACAACCAATTTCCTGAATGCTGGCTTCTACGATGGGCCTGTGGGCGAGCAGTGATGAGAGAACTCATCAATCGATACCACTCAACCCATATGTCTCCTTTAAAAATGATCCCGACGGCGCGCTAAACCTACTATCACCACCCACTACCTTTTAGTGTTGATACATCTGCAACCGCAAACCCCAGAATGTCCCACTGTCAGGTCCGCCTTGGTCAGTGCAGCTAAGGCAAGGCACCTCTAGCGCAGGAGTCAGACACTAACAGCACTAACGGCACCCCTCCCTGGCTCGTCGAATAACCCTTTCAGCCCTGGTGCCAATTACCCGCCGGGGCTGCAAGCTGGTACGTGCCCGGTACGTGCCTCTCCATGGGACGGCTCAGGGTAGCAGGGCACCTGCCTGAGCCCGCTCTTGCCCGCCTGCCCGCGTGGGATGGGGCCCGCCTGCCAACCGGAAGATGGCAAGCCCTCCCCCTTCTATTCCCCCAAAAACCCCAGAAGCCGCAGGAGGCGAGAGAGACTGGGGTGAAGTGAGGTGGCTACCACCAGAACACTGGGCGGGAATTCAAGAGGAAAATGGAAAATTTGACAGGCAGCAACAGAATGTGCCGCTCTCCACGCACAACCACAAAACACAGCACCACACTCTACACATCCTTTCGTTCTCAACTATTACCCTCATAAAGACCATTATTTTATTGTCAAGAACTCCCTGTATCCCTCCGGCGATAGATTTGGCGACGACATCATTAGCGAGAAATACGCCGAGTATGTCCAAAACCCACTTTGGTGTAATTTCTTGGAATGGCCTCACCGGGGTCCACAATTTCCCAGTCTCGTTCGGGTTTGGGATTTTGGGAAGTGGAGGGCGGGGTCGTACCACGTCTCCAGAAGGGGTCTCGACCCTCATATCCAACAAGGAGACCCACAATGAAACAAAGTGAACAGTGGCAAAATTATTCCCCAGATCCTGATATTGTCATTACTCAGTATCTAGATGCGTCTAAGGAATGGAGGGAACGCAAAAAAGCAAGAGGTAAACAAGTCTATTTCCATGTTCCCGAAGCCGCTTCGCTGCCCATTCACGAGTCCGAGGAACTGGCGCTGCGCATTCTGGACCCCCATAGCCACAACCTCAGCGCTCTCGCTGCGGCCGTCGCGCGCCGTCGCAGACACTCCTTTTGGTGGCCATTATGTGCCGAACGGCCTCTGTTGCCCGCGCTGCTGCGATACGACCTCGGCCATGTCATCATTCTACATGCCGTGTGCAAATTGCGCTGCACTTCCCTACTTGTTTGGACCTCTTCAGACAGACCCTGCAGCAAACATCTTCTTCCGCAGGTAGTTCTTGTAGTCACCGATTGTGCCGTCCCACGCCTTGATACTCCTGTTCTCGCAGACGAGAATCTGCTTGGCAATCTTGTCGAGTAATCTGCAGGTCATATCAGCAATGGATATTCATATGAGCAGGAAAAGGCCAGGGCTTACCTGAAGTCGTGGCTGACCACGATAACACCACCGCTGAACGCGTTGATGGCATCCGCCAAGCTGTCAATCGTCGGGATATCCAGACCGTTCGTCGGCTCGTCGAGCAGCAACATGTTTGGTGACTCGATAGCAAGCAGGGCAAAAACGATACGAGACTTCTGTCCATCGGAAAGTGTACCGATTAGAGAAGTCTGGGACTCGCCAGTCAGTCCATAGCGACCAAGCTGCTGTCTCCAGTATTGGTAATCTTGAGATTTGTGGCTGTACTTGTCGCGGACGAAGTCCAGCGCCGACTTGGTGAGATCAAGCTGCTCAGCAGAGTGCTGGGAGTACAAGCCGAGCTTGAGATGGGTATGCCTGGACACGGATCCGCCAGTAGGGGAGATCTTGCCTGTCATGAGCCGCAGAAGGGTCGACTTGCCAACACCGTTGGGACCCACAAGGGCAGTACGGGAGTCCATGTCGAAGCCGAGATCAATATGGCGGTACAGGTCATCCTTGGGGTTTCCAGAGTACGAGAAGGTAACGTCGTCGAAAGACAGGACCGGGGGCGGCAACTTCTCGACGTCGGCGAAGCGGAACGTGAAGACTCTGTCTTGGGTGACGGGCTGAATGAAGCCATCGGCCTCCATCTTGTCCAGAATCTTCTGGCGAGACTTGGCCTGTCTAACCAAGTTGGCGTAGGTACCGGCGCTGGCGATGAACTTCTTGATATGGGTGATTTCATCCTGCTGCTTGGTGTATGCCTTCATCTGATTCGTTTCCTGCTCGGACCGGGTCTTGACGTAAGAGTCGTAGTTACCACCATAGTAAATAAGCTTCTTGTCGCGCATGTCGATCATGCTTGAACAGACACCGTTGAGGAAATCCTCGGAGTGAGACACGAGGACGAGTGTGCGATCCCACTTCTTGAGGTACTCCTCGAGCCACACGCATGCCTCGAGATCCAAATGGGCAGTTGGGTCATCAAGGAGGAGCAGAGTTGGCTTGACGAACAGAGCCTTGCCAAGAGCGACACGCATTCTCCATCCACCTGACATATCCTTGGTCTTCTTATGGATAGTCTCCTTGTTGAAGCCAAGACCAGTCAGAATCAGCGAGGCCCGTGTAGCGAACGTGGAAGGGTCCATCTTCTCCATGTGCTAAATGTACAGGATTAGCATCGTAAGTCGTTTGAATGGGGTGGCCGCGCAACTTACCTCGTAAAGATCCATCAGAACAGCCGACTCGGGACCTTCATCCTCAAGAAGCTTCTCAGCCAAGGTGTCGAGGCGCTCCATCTCTTTCTCGGCTTCATTGACAACCCACTCCAAAGCGCCCATATCGGACGGGGGTGCACCTTCATTCAGTAGGTAGATATCGACGTGCTCGGGGATGGGGTATTCACGCTTGGCGATGGCCTTGAGAAGGGTACTCTTTCCGCAGCCGTTCTCGCCCAACAGGCCGTATCTCCGGCCCAACGTCAACTCGAGAGTGGAATCGGCAATCAGCACCTTTCCGTGGAATACGAGACTGACGCTTGTGACCTTGACGTCCTTGCTTTGGGCGGTCGACGCCAAGACGCCGGTAGTGACACGGTCCGAGAGACCGTGCTTGTCCATCTGGTCGGCAAGACGCTTGACCTCGTCCATCTTGTCAGCCGAGGTGGCGGGCTCATCAACGACGACCGGGTTTCCGAAGGCATCGATTTCAGCCTCATCGCCAGATGCGGCGGCGCTGGCACTCTTGGAGTTGGCCTTGGATCGCGAGGCAACTGTCTTCTTGGGCTCCTTGCCCTCGGCAGCGCGCTTCGCGAGGCGCTTCTCCTTGGATGACGACGGCGCCATTTTAGGCTTCGGGGTTCAGATCTTGTCGACAAAAACAAGTAAAGTGCTTTTTCTTGCTGGCAATCCAAAATGAGTGTAAATGGCCAGGTCGGGTTGCTTTTTGTCCTCGACCATGCAAATGACCGGAGTAAGGGCGAAAATTGTTGACTTGCTGCGCCTTTGGTGGGTTGAACCAAGAGGTGGGGGAATTCGAGTCAAGTCGCCTTTGGTGGGGCTTTGGATTTTGAAAATTTCTGATAACCGATAGCAGCCTCTGTGGGCGAGGCGAGGGGTCAGGCGTCAAGGCATCCACCGATAAGTGAGGTGAAAGTATACTTTGTTACTTCAAGTTCTATCGAGCCTCTTGTCAGAAAACAGTTTCCGAGACTGGTTGAACACGCCCCTTCCCAGAATGAAGCCAGCACATTCAATTATTTTTTCTTTGTCGCTATCTGCAATTCCAACCCATTATCCTGTGCTTTACCTATGCTTCACCCACCATGCCACTTGCCCCGCCTTTGGGCGTTGGGCTCGCAATTGACAGAGCTGATTGACGTCACACCCAGCCAGTATCGCTTAGTCATCATCATTTCGTCTTCAAGCTAAAGTGTTAGCTGGCTTTCCGAGACTTGCACCTGAACCAGACCACTTCTCAATGCAGCTGTTACCACCTTATCGCCGCCACCCGCCAGATAGAAGAGACCTTGGCCCATTAGCTAGGTTAGAAACAGGTGAGAAAGGCAAGGCAGGCGACATAATATCGCCTCCAGCAAGCACCCGTCCCATCGAGACGAGAGTGTTGACTTGATGTTCCGCCTACAGTTGCAAAGACGGGGCTGCCATCTCAAGGGTCCCAGCACTATCCTGCAGCAGTAAGCCATTACACCACATCCGGTCTGCCTGAATTCAAGTAACGAGTCGCTGCGCTTACGACAGGGCTTTGGCAATCAAGGGGTTAAAGGACAGTCGGGTGACGATAGGTTATCTCGGTACGTATGTCTAATATTTTGCCAATGGAAGTTCTCTTGTGAGGACATAGCCGCGCCGAGGTTTACCAATTTCTTAGTTAGAGCCCGAAGGTCCTGCGGTTGCAGGATTCGCCTGTTGCAACGCGGCGGGGAGGGGTGCCCCCTTTAGCTAGCTGTCCTGCGTTGTGGCTCGCAACGGATAACGGATCATTACATTTGGTTGGCCATTGGCTGTTCACTGCCCTGGGTCGATCTACTCAGCGACCCGACCCGCCCGACTTCGATGTCAGGCTGGATGCCAGCACTGTAGAAGATTATTTGGTGGCTGCCTAACACGCCCACCCCGTCGCCCGCGCCCAGAATTTAGGCACCTTTTTATTTTGCTACATTAGATACTAGCAGCCTTTGGCGACTGCGTCGGATGTGAGTCCCCCGGTTGGTCTTGCGGACCCATGGAACCCTGTTGTCCCCGGCTGCAAGGCTGAGAAATAAGGTGCTAGGAGCTCTGGCATTAAAACATTCTTAGGGAGTCTTCAAGTTGTTCCACGACTTGTCAAGCTAACTCAACCCACCGGCTTGGTTCTACCGGAGTGTCGGTTTGCTGGATTGCCGGCGACATTCTAGGCAGAGGATGGTAGGGAACGCGCTCAAATACATGTGCGACCTATGTCCAAGAACACGCACGGGCATGGCCTAGGTTGCAGTAATTCCGGCCATAGGACACCCAATAACGCAGCTTTTCCCATTTGTTGACCTTCAGCAAACCCCCTGGCTTGTTGTGCCCGCGTGAATTCGACCTGCTCTAACGGCTCTCCATCTGGCTGCCCCGGGGGCCTTAGACTTGGGCGAAGATGGCCAGTCGATCACCGGGCCTCAGAAGCTTCTTCTTGAGGCTGGGTTGCCAGCTCATCTCCCTTCCTTCTGAGACAGCTGAGATAACTCACCAGTCTATGCCAGTCGTATGTGTAAAGGCCGAAGAACTTGCCGGCTTCACCTACGCCCTCTACCTACCAGTGCACTTCCTCCTCGAGAACGACGTCGAGGGTTTCTCGTTGCACCACCATGGATCCTGTCACCATTTTGGGGGTTGCCACAGCCGCCACTTCTCTGTTGCGCACTGTGAGAAATCTCATCAAGCGGTTCAGAGAGACGCCCCAGACCGTGTCCAACCTCGAAAGTGATTTGGGACAGTTTCGCTTGTTGATTGAGAGGCTGCAGCAAACATATGATAGCAACCAAAAGACCAGAACAGTCCATCTCAAGACGAGTACATTCCGCTTGCCCTCGCCAGGTGTCACAACACGCTAGAGCGCCTAAATACTGACCTGGAAAGGCTTCGAGAAAAGACACGTGGGCTATCAAGGCGTCGGCGCTCTTGGGGGCGAACGGCATTGAAGGGATGGTGACAGCTGTCAATAGAGAGCGAGACAATATCATGATGGTCATTTGCATGGTGACCATGTAAGTCCTCCTACCCAGCTCTCTTAGCAGCAACTTGTGGAGCCACACGTAATAACATATGACCAGGAACACCCAGAATTATATTGCCCGCCCGTTGTCTGAACCCATCCCCCTTTCGAGTCTCCAATGCAAAACTTCAGCACACGGCAAGAAAGAGGATGCACTGCAAACACTCGACGAGCAGACGGATGGCCAAACCCTTATAGAGGACACACCCAAGCGCGAATCGTCGCCGGATTGCACTATTAACTTTGCCTTTGACGAGGTATGCAACCAACATCCAGCATACCGCCAGGCCAGCGACGCGCCTCGGGTTGGCCGAAAACGCCGTTTGTCGTCGAATGGTGAAGAAGTCAGCTTGGGAAAGCGTGTCCCACTCAGCGAAACTCAATCGAAGAGCGTCAATCTCGGCAGTACTGCTTGGAGGCACAAGGCAGACACCCGCGAAACCTATATTGATACGACAGAGCACTCGGCAAAGAGGTGCCGTAGGGATATGAACTGTCTTCGTACGTATCAAGACACTCTCAATATCTTCACGGATTCTCTTGTCATCCTTGAGGATGCCATACCTTGACTGGACTTTGAAGGACTTGGATGGCGAGCTTTCGCTTCTTTGGGTCTGGCCCTTCTTGTTCTTTCTACACATTTTATTCCACTGCGACATGATGCCGGGCATTTGCTTTCTGCTTTCATTCTACTGGTATTTTTCTATTATTTATTTCTTCTCGGTTTCTACCAGCTGGCTTGAAGCCCTGGTTTGGGAGACCTTGCTGGAGCTAAAGCCCACTGGAACCAGGGCACCAGCATATAGGGTAGTTTAATCCCGCCACTTTACACTACATTCTCTCAAATACTCAATGATCTCTCCTGCTATTCTAATAAGTGGCCAAATTGAGGCGAATGAAATGTAGCCCTGCATAATCTACAAGAGAGCAGCTGTGCTTGTAACATCATTTCAACTCCCGTGACACTGGAGCTTTGGCGGTTGGCGGCCCGCCAAAAGTCGGGCCACCTGCCGGCGGGTTGGTCATCGGCTGCGCTCGGAGCCACCAAGTTTTCCCTTTCAGCTGCTGCCAGGACAAGCACCCGACTCGCCAAATGCATCCATGGCAGGCGGAACAACACAAGGAGGCGCTCCAGGAGCCCGGGATCCCAAGGTGCCCTCGTTGGAGTTTCCATCGGCCGACAATGAGGCAAAGCCCCAGAAATGCCTTGTTTTCTTCATCCCCGGCAACCCAGGGCTAGTCGGTTACTACGAAGCGTTCCTAGGCACGCTGAGAGAGCTGCTGGACGGTGCTGAGCGACGCACCGCATCCCGCTTTTCATTCCACATCTACGCCCAGAACCTGCTTGGCTTCGATGCTGGCGATCATGATCCATTTGGCAACCCACCCCACAGCCGACCCCCCTTCACTCTGGAGGAACAAGTCTGTCACTTCTATGACCGACTTCTCGAAAGGAGCACAATCCCTCTCTCCGGCGGAGGAACCAGACCGGCATACGACAAAGTCATCATCATGGGTCACTCAGTCGGCGCTTGTCAGTACTATGCGGTTCTGCCATCTTGATCCTAGGGCTGATGCTACTTCCTAGATATCTCAATCGAGGTTTTCCACCGCCACCACCTCGAGCTCAAGGCCGCCATGGAGCGACAGGACCTCACCAACAACACCCAAACTCCCGCCGCGAGTGTAAGCCTCAAAGCTGGCATTATGCTTTTCCCTGCCGTCTCACATCTGGCCAAGTCGACCAGCGGCCAGAAGTTGGAGATGATCCGCACCACACCCTTCCTAGACAGCTATGCCCACTACATCGCCAAGCTCTTTATTGACCTCTGGCCCTACCTCATGCTCGTAGTCTTCATCAGACTAGTTATGGGGTTCCCGGCCCATGTCGCCGGGACGACAGCGCGCTTCCTCAAAAGCCGCGATGGCATCTGGCAAGCCATCCACCTCGCCAAGGACGAGCTCAAGCACATCACCGAGGAGAAGTGGAGCGAGGACTTGTGGGAGATTGCTGACGTGGACGGCTCAGAGGGGGCGGCCGACAAATTCTTCTTTTATTTTGGAGAGAAGGACCACTGGGTCGCGGACGAGTGCCGCAACGAGTTTATCGAGCGGCGCAAGGGCCACGCCAAAGGACGGACCACGGTGGTAGTTGATGAGGATAAAATTCCTCATGCCTTTTGCATCCGTAAGCATCCCCTTTTCCGCCCCTTTGAGGGGCTCATCATGCGCCTCGTCAAGTAGAGGGCCAGTTAAATCCAGCTGAACGCATCACTAAATTATTTGGGGGAACATAGATCACAGCGAGCAAGTTGCAGAGAAGGTTATGGTCTGGGTCGACGAGATAGCAAAGACATGATTGCAGGGGGGTCCAAAAGCATTCGAGCAAACTTAGTAGCGACGTTAATTTAGAGCCGTGTCAAAGACACAGCATAAGAAAATCCATGTGCATCAAGTAAGTCAACAATCCCCTCTGTGTTGACGAACCATCAAGTTTCGTTTGAGATTGCTGGCGGGATAACCCCCCCCTTTTCCTTTCGACTGATGTATTACCCGCCGACCTTTTTTTCCTCCCCCTGTACTTTAGCGACAGTTTTCCTTGTTGTGGGAAAGCATGACGCCGTCGCGCAGATCTCCACAACGGGCCACCTTCAATTGCTGGTATCTTCTCAGTCGTTCAGTCATTTCGCTTCTCGGAGTTCCAACCAACCCAAGCTGCTCCGTCCAGCCAATCTTCGCACCACAAGCCTGTTTTTGTTTTGTGTCTACACAATTTTATGCGGTGACAGCGGAGATGTGTCCATGGGCGACTGCGGCACTGCCGCTGCTGCATGCCCGTGGCTCTGTGATATTTGGGCTTGGTCTATCACGATTCCTCCGTCTGATGGGTACGAAGAGGCTTGTACGTCCATTTTTAGAGACGGCCTCTGCACACTGACCGGCCGCTGGAGTGTGGAGAGCTCGGCTGCCGTATGCGGGTTTGTTTCTCCTATCGAGACCGAATTTGCGGCGGCGATCAGGCCTACCGGCGAGACAATACGCGGCGCGGACTTCTTCCGGCGGTTGTCGAAGTGGCTGTAGAGGAAGAAAAATAAGAAGAAGGAGTGGATGAGCCTAGAGTCCTCGGTAAGTACCTGCACATAGACGGGCTCGCAGTCACGTACATGATGATAATTAGCAAGCACGCGCAGGCGATTTCCCTCCTCGCACTCTCGGAACGGCCACCCAAGTTGCTGGCACCGATGATGACGTCGACAAGAATAAAGCCTGTCGAAGCAGTCAATCCCAGGAAAAGGAGAGCATCAGCCCAGGCATGGGCCTTTGGCGGTAGCCCCTTGCCCCGGAGGGAGCACACGATGATAAACTCGGCAGCGTTCCATGTCGCCGCAATCGGGCACTAGATAGAGTGTCGATCAGTATGGGCCATATGAGGCAAACTGGGGAGAGAGTCGGCATACGGCTACCAGGGCCGGCACGAGCCGCACGACGACGACGGGGAACACGGCTGGCACGACAATGGAAAGGGCTAGGAAAGTGACGGTGAGGGAGAAGACGAGGGAGATGACGCGGAGAATAATGCTGGCGACGAAGGAGCCTCTGCCCGAGCTGTCGCGCCGCTTGAGGTTCCATTGCCTCAGCTCCTGGGGCGAGGGCTTGGTAGCGCTGAAGGGGAGGCCATCGAGCCACGACTCAACCGCGGGATTGAAGATGGGTGGTGGCCGGGTTGGCTGGCGCAGCGAGTCCCGCCGCATCAGAATTGGGATCTCGTGGTATTTGTGGTCAATTGCTGTTTGTATGCCTGTGCAATCTTGGACGCAGCATCTCGGATCGCCCTCGAGCTACTGTCTAGCGTCGCTGACTCTGGTGATAAAGAGGGTCACTTCCTGCTCACCCTCGCTGTTAATGTTGACTGGAATGCTGATGACCCAAGTCACTGTTTTTATCACAACAGCAGCTGTGGAATGTCGATGGCTTCCAATGCGGGGTGGGCCTTGGCCTCTAGAATCGCCCCCTTTAAGCACACAACCTCAGAAAGCAACAACAGCAACAACTGTGCTGGGAACAGCGATGATCAAGACGGAACCTTAAGTAATATTAAAGATAGAGAGGGGTCACGGTCCGTATCTGACAGGAGAATGGCACGGATGGTATTGGGGGCCCCATGTTCGTGTTGTTGGATCACGTCCCCTGTCACCAGGTCCACCGCGGCTGCAACACACCGAGCCAACACGCCGGTCAATCCATGCAACGTTTTGAGAGACTCGGAACTCGGACTGGCTTTGTGTTTCAAGTGGCACAGAGGCACCAAAACCGAGCATGTCCTCTGCAGTAAGATATACCACCCAAGGTAAGGTACCTTTTGCAAATGGGATTTTAACGGCCAGAGGAACTGGGCGACACTCCACCAGTCAAGGGCTGTGACTGGTAGCCCCTGAGCCCGTTTTGGGGTCACGGGTAGGTGAATCGCCATTGTACTACTGATCAATAGCACACCTCGTTCATAGTTCCACGAGCGCCATACAACAGATGTTAGCTAAATATTGTAGATAACTAAAGTGCCTACTATGTTGTATCGAGCCAAATTTTCTCTGCACAGGAGCAAGACCATAGATAGAGGTGCATTTTGTTGGACAAGTTACCTGTTGGAGGTCTGATCCCGTGGCGCTAGCCAGCCCCTGGATCACTTTCTGCTGACAGCGACAATACCTGGCCCAACATACACAGCTGCCGCCGATCAATGTCAAAGGAAAGCGACTGTCTACTCTCGCTACCGCCCTTCCAATAACAATCCCGTGTTCAAGACAGGAGTCCAGTTAGCCATTTTGGTACTGAGCTCACGCCTTGGCTTCTCTGACTTTGTTGAACATCCTGAGCATTTGGCACCATTGCCAGATCAGATCCCTTTGTCATCTTTCTGCTCTGGAGAGACACTCTATATCCTTCAGGCTCAGTGAGAGCGACAGATCAACTCAATGGACTAGATGTAGTGTATTAAGATTATTATCGTAGGTAGCTCTCAATAGTTGACGCTAAAGCTCCCGGAAAAGAAGCGCCAGCCAGGGCAAATATTACCCTAGTTCTTCCGGGTTCAGTTGGAGTCTTATATCGCACAGGCCCAAATCATTATCGGCATCTGGGTGAGCAAACCGGCCAAAACCTTAGATGAGGTGGTTAAGGGAGTGGGACGACCAAAGGCAAAGCCGCAGACCGTAGTAGCGCAGCGCGGACAAGGCAGCGCGGCGGACGGTGCCACCTTGGTGCCAGGGCTGCTGCTCCTTAACCGGTATTGAGACAGTCGACGCAGCACACATGATATCCAGGCCGTAAAATCCATGGACAAGCCTGTTAACTTTTGGAGGATGCTTCAGCTATTCTGGCCTTTGGAAAGCATCCAACAGCTCAAGATCACCGGCTATGAGGAACGGAACATTCTCCCGCTATCGCCTAACGCTCATCGGCTATGGGATCGGCACAAATTCGCACTCCGTCCGAGCTAACCACCTCGGACCCGAAGAAACGCCCGCTCCCCAACATTTACATTTTTCAGATGCGATATGCTATGCAGCAACTTTTTGCAGGCCAACAAGCTGCCGGAGCTCTTCGAGCCATCTTTGGGGGGGACCCTCCCGACGACCCAGGTACGGCTCGGGACGAGGCATTCATGTCCAGCGATTGGGATAGCATGCTCAGGGACGCTCTCGAGCTCGGCATCTTAAGCATCACGACAGAAGAGATCTGGAGAAGATGCATCCTCAAGAGGGTGTACGAGCAAGGTCTGCAGAAAGTCTGGAGGTACAGGGAGTGGAAGGCCGAGCTAGAGCGCAAAGCAGAAGAAGAGGAGGAGGGAGAGGAGGAGGAGGATAACTAGGAGTCCTCCTCCCAAGCCAAGCTCTCAAAGCCGTGCATGAAAAAGGTTCCGGCCAGCCAACCTGGCAAGACGGGCAGCGGGGTGGGTGGTCTTGAAGAAGAACATCTGCCAATCGAGCAGATCAAGCATGACGATGGCCATGAGAAGCGGAAGGGAAAGCAAAAGATGAGTGTTAATGTTATCGACGTTGATAAGGACAAGGGCATTGGCAAAGGGGGGGAGGAGACGGTCACCACGCTCACCCACAAGGTCTCCAAGTTAAGTCTCAAGGGAAGCTATCGCAAGGCCACTCAAGCGGCCCCGAGTTGCGTCGTTGTTTGGGATACGGAAGAGGTGGTTACCGGAGGGGAGAGGGAGTAGGGGTAGAAGCTAGTTATTGTGTTCGACTTTGTAGCTGAGAGAACTTACTACTGTTAGAAAGAAAGGTTTAGCAGTGGGAGTTGAAAGAGTACGCTGATACATAATATGGGATAGTACATCACATCCTAGCTTAGTCCATGGAACAGTACGCAATACCCTGGTACTAGAGCTTGGATGGTTAACATACCAGTATATTATACAGCACAGTACATCACATACCGGCACTTAGAATAATTATACCAGTACATAAAATCCTGGTTATAATGCTGGGAGCGCTGTGGAAGGGCATGGAGTCACTGGACAATATGCAAAACAACAGGTCTGTAAGTGTGTACCTTGGGTATTGAAGCTCTCTCTCTCTTGGGTCGTTCTAGGCTATACTTATCTTTATGGCCCCTAACGAACCCGGGGTCGCCGATCGGCGCATCAGATCAATGGTGTTATGATTGATTTGATGATGCGGTGCGGCTAGTTTGGTGATACCGTGGTCGGCTGGATGATCCGTTGCTGAATCGATGGGCGGGCGTCTCGTATCGGAGACGTCACTGTGTTTTGGTGGCGCCTCTATCTGTGGTGCCTGGGTTTTGGTATCGCTCAGTCAACTGCAACGTCCCTGATTCCCACTGTATTCCGGGGGTTCTGTTTGGGGTTGTTACATAAACAGAGACGGAGCAATCCGCTTAGGGAGTGTCTTAGTTTAAGGGTGTTGAAATAGTAAGATTTACCTACTCTTGTAATGAGAAGACCGAGGTGGATACGTAATAGATAATAGAGGACGTAAACTGGGTTTTATGGGGCCCTAGGGGAAAGGGAAAAGAAGGTGGGGGAGCTGGGTGGTCCTGGTTTTGGGACACCTGTGTCCCAAAACTGTTCCCTCGCGAAATGTTGACTCCGCTAAAATACATAGTACTACCTATTCGTCTAAAAAATTTATTTGGCGGCTTCCCTGATCATGTCCTGAGCAGCGCCTGAGCAAAATGGCAAAAGTGGTGTGAGTGGCTGGGGTTTAGTGAGGGCAACTTTAGGGTAAAACAACAGCCCAAGATTGATGATGGCTGTAGCAAGGCAAGTTCAAATCCATGCCACCGCAGGGAGGCAGCATCCCAAAGCATGATACCAGTCCCCATTCCGGAATGATGACGCTATTATTGTTGGAGATACCTCATGGTTCAACGACTCTCAACGTTTCACGTGGATCTGAGACGTCGTCTGGCTTCACTGCAGAAGAAATACATATTCTGACGCAGAACCCGCCGCTGACACTCAAGCTGCTTGATCCACTGCACACAGCAGGACAAGGGATATACAGCCATCATGGCCGAGATATTAGAATTAGTTGCTCTAAGCATCTGATGTGTATTTAGGTTGATCTGACGGCTTGTCAATCTGCTTTCCTGGACTCTTTTGGTTTTGCTGCTAAGCATATGCTAATACTGGTGGTCTGCCATCTTGTAGGAAGGAGACAACTTGCAAATTGAAGTTAAATGACCGGGCGAGCTTGGGAACATGGTAAGTGGTTCCTGCCCCTTGGGTTTGACGCTGCAGAGCCATGATGATGTACCAAACTTTCTCATCTTCTGAGTACCTGATGAATATCTCGATCGATCTGACGGCTTTCTCTTGCTTCTTTGCACAGTTTTGAATTTTGCTGTCAAGCATTTGCTAACACTGGTGGTTCTGCTGCTTTCCAGACGAGAGACACACTCGAGGAACGGACGGGCGGACTGCGGCGGTGTCACGAGGAAGATGGTAAGTGATTCTTGCCCTCCTGAATATGGTATCGCAGAGCCATGATGAGACAACATTTACTTTCTTGCTCTGAACTTGAACTGATGACATCATTTGATCTGACGGCCTATCTCGCTTCCTTGGGCTACTTTGGGTTTTGTTGTTACGCGTAGACTAACACTGTCGCTGCTTTATCTAGGAAAGACCCATTCAACCAAGAATGTGCGACAAGTTATCTCGACGCGAATTGTCAGTTACTGCCCATTCCCGACGTTGACACAGTAAGGCGGTGATGAGGAATGTAACCCTTCCGAGTATCTCACATGACGGACAAACACATGATGCTCTGACGCCTTTTTCTTTTTGTTTTCTGGAAGCATGTAGCAAACGTGTTGTGAATGATGGCCTACTAATTAATGCGCGCTCACTCTTCTAGGCACGATGATTTGATGACATGGTTGCATGGTAAGTGACCTGCGCTCTTATCACTGATCAACCGCGTTGTGGGGCAATCTGGGGGCACCGCCAAGTCTAAACATGACTGTTTGAAGGACGGCGCGTGGACGTCATCGGTGCGGACCCCTTTTAGTTTGCTTCATGTCGAGTCAACGTTCTGCTGCAGGCTGGGGCCGTGTCCTGTCGTGTCGCAGCTTTTGGTCTGACGTTTTTGCTCACGTCAAAATTGAAGAAATATGCCGAGAGAAGGTCTCAGGAGCTAATGCGTCCATTCTCCCATGGGAACGGCTTGTGCTACTCAAGACGCACGGCTTGATTCAGGCCTCAGATCACAGATAGTACTTGTGTATTTATATCCAGAGGAGGGAGACGTGCATGGCATATGCCATCAGCAGAGAGAAGCGACTGCAGCGGAGCACTGGAGACGAGACTGGAGGTGCATGGCCTGCCAGGTGCCAAGCTCATAGCATCATCTGCCGAGACACTAGCCCACCTGGCAAGTCTCGTCAACGTAACAAGCCTTTTCCAAGCATTCGCGAAGGCTTCCCCGGCGAAGCGCCTCGTCGATCTCAGGTCATGAAACATGTGGGCACACGTCGACGGACACCACTCACGAGCCCGCACTGGCTGCTGGACAGTGGACACACTCCGTATGTGCACCCCGCGCACGAGTGCCCCGTACACCTGCGCCAAACAACTCACTTGTCGGCCGCCGTTGGACGACTTGGCAAACCGCTGCGAGGCCGAGAGGGTGTGAACGCGCGGCTCAGGTGTTGTGCTGCTGCATGTCGCCACAGAAAGCTTCCAGGTCGTAATTGAACCCCTTTTCGTGTTGAATTTTCTTGCAATTCGTCTGGGCAAATAGACTGAGAGATACAGACAACATTGCCCACCAGCATTATGGATATTCGATCTGCCTCATCTCAATTCACACGCTGTCGCTGTTGCGGCATTTGCGTAGACGTGAAATAAACGGCGGGAACGGCGCACCACTGCGGTCAAATCGAGGCTATTGGGCCCGGAAATTGCCCCTATTCTGGAATGGGATTGATGGCTCCAAGATATCCGTACAGTGCTCAGTCAGGAGTAAGCAGGGCTAGATATAACAATTAGCGCACTGCATTGAACGAGTGGATGTTAATCCGTGACAGTGCAGAACCAGCGCCATCAGCAGGGCCAGGCGAGATGACGATGGAACATCGGACCAAGCGGGGAGGGTACAACCAATTCGCAAGCAATCCGCCGGTTGTTGGCTGAGGATTCGCTCTGATTTGTAGCGGGCTAGCTTGTACCTTGCTGCACCACTGAGGCTGTGCCACACTCTGATTGAGCGACCTGACCACTGGCGTTTCCATTCTGGGGGTGAATCGACGCCGTGCGACCTTGCAGCAACCCACTCCCTGCAACTTTTCCCCTGGACCAGTTGGGTCCAGTCGGCGTATCAGCCAGGGGGGTGTGGAACTGGGACACGTCTTGGCACCGCCGCCCTTTCCTGCTTTTTAGCTATCCCAAACACTCTCCCTCCTTGAATTCGTTCCCTTCTTCCAAACAACCAGCTTAACCCGCCCGTTGTAATTGTGTGCCGAGGGAGCTGCAATCGTCTCGTTTTCGATCTTTTTTTCTCTTTTCTGCAGCCTCCTCCACTTCTGACTCTCGTTGAACAGATACCGGTTTTGCCCGACTTCTCGTTTTATTCTGTTCCTGTTTCAGCAGCTTTCGCTAGACGTCATCGCCGTCTCGCAGCAACAAAAAAAAACAACAACACCACTCGCGACAACACACCGCTTGCCTCCCCTCGTTTTGGCGCCGCATTGTCCGCACTGACCGGACCGTGATAACCGCCTCACCAACCCACCGTCTGCAAGACGCAGCAGCACTTTGACAGCCATCAAAATGCTCTTCTCAAGGACATCTCTCGTCTCAGCCCTGCTGTTGGGCGAGGCTTCCGCAGCCCTGCCGCCAATTATCATGAAGGTACGTGCCGAAGCATCCATACTTATCTCTGCTATGCGCGCTCCACGCATGCTCCGCCGCCTGTACCCTCACCGTCCTGCGACTAAGAATGCTGACGCTGCGCTATCACTCCAGGGCACCAAGTTCTTCTACGAGAACGGCACACAGTTCTTCATGAATGGCATCGCTTACCAGCAGGACAGCGCTGCGGCTGGCGGTGAAACTACTAGCGGAAAGTTCACCGATCCTCTCGCAAACGCGGCCAACTGCCGTCGCGACGTGCCTCTTCTCCAGGCCCTCCGGACCAACACCATCCGCACATACGCCATCAACCCCACTGCCGACCACTCCGAGTGCATGAAGCTGCTGGATGATGCGGGCATCTACGTCATCAGCGACTTGAGCGAGCCTTCGCTCTCTGTCAACCGTGACGACCCCCAGTGGAATGTCGACCTGTATGAGCGCTACACCTCCGTCGTCAAGGAGCTGAGCCAGTACAGTAACGTCATTGGCTTCTTTGCCGGCAACGAAGTCACCAACAACAACACCAATACGCCCGCCTCGGCCTACGTCAAGGCTGCTGTTCGCGATACCAAGGCATACATCAAGGACAACGTTGGCCGGTGGATGGGTGTTGGCTATGCTGCCAACGACGACCCCGAGATCCGCACCCATATTGCCGACTACTTCAACTGTGGTGATGTGGATGCGGCTATTGATTACTGGGGCTACAACATCTACGAGTGGTGCGGTGAAAGCACTTTCGAGAAGTCGGGCTACAAGACCCAGGTCGATTTCTTCCGCAACTACTCTGTCCCTGTCTTCTTCGCCGAGTATGGCTGCAACATTCCCAACGGCGCCGCCGGCCGTATCTGGCAGGAGACTACTGCTCTGTACTCCGACCAGATGACGGACGTCATCTCCGGAGGCATCGTCTACATGTACTTCCAGGAGGCGAACGACTATGGTGCGGCTGTTCTCTGTTCTATTTTTTATGCCCCTGCTAATGTACGTGACAGGTCTCGTCAAGATCCAAGGCTCCTCTGCTGTCACCCAGAAGGACTATGGTGCCCTGAAGACTCGCATGGCCTCCATTGCCCCGTCGTCCACTGCCATGTCTGCCTATACTCCCACCAACGTTCCCCAGGCCTGCCCCGACATCGGCGAGGACTGGGCTGTCCTTGGCAGCACCCTTCCTCCTAAGCCCGACTCGAGCCTCTGCGACTGCATGTACCAGTCCTTGAGCTGCGTTCCGGCTAAGAGCCTGAGCGTCAAGGACTACGGCGATATCTTCGGCTACATCTGCGGTGCCGACCCCAGGGCTTGCTCAGGTATCTCTGGCAACACCACGACCGGCGTCTATGGCGCCTACTCGATGTGCAATGCCACACAGCAGCTCGGACACGTGCTCGATGCCTACTACAAGAACCAGAACTCGGCCAGCACGGCTTGCGACTTCAAGGGTCAGGCTCTCGTCACCAAGGCTGCCGCTGCCAACGATAACTGCAAGGCTGCCCTCGCTAGCGCAAGCGCGGCGAACAGCATTGCCGCTACGGCTACTGGTGCTGCTGCCACGGGCACAAGCACCAAGAACTTTGCTGCCCCGATGCCGATGAGGAACCTTTTCTCTCTGGGCGATGTGGCTGTTGGTCTTTATGCCGTCGTCGCCATGGGTGTTGGTGCGGGTATGGTTGTGTTGTAAGGTGGATGGCTCGTTGATATCTTTTACCAGGTGATCATGATGAAAGCTGCTGTGACAGGATTGTGGATATTTCAGGCTTATCCAGCGTCTCGCATTTTGATCTTCGCTTTAAATGTGGAAAGAAGGCTCAGGTCATTTACAGGCGTATGTTTCTCGGCCTCGTCGCTTTTCTTGCCGAAGCCAATGTGTTTGGGTCCGGCTTTGATAATGCCCCTTTGCTTTGTGTGCCAGTGTTTACCACACACGAGGGCCGATTCTATGTAGGATACTTTTTTCCGGTGGACATGGACGCAGGGAACGGATACCCCGGCGGCAATACCTAGGGCTCTTTTACTGAGATATTAATTCATGTGTTGTTATGCTTTGTCGTTCTCATTGTGTAGAACACATTGTCTTGAGTTCCCTCCCAAGTGTTGGTTGCCTCCTTTTGCAGTGCTCTCTCAAGATGAATGAGGCCGCTGCTGGTCCTGTTTCCACATAAGTGGGGCTTATCCACTACCCACCTTCCCACCTGCAATCACCGCTCACAATCGCTCTGCTGTAGCACCTGTTCCTTCCATTGCCAACAAGCAAGCGAAGCAATCGCCCTACAACACCTGTTCCTTCCATCGTCAACAAGAAAGCGAGCCCTACTCCTTACGGTCGCCCTGTACGCACATTATATCTTCATCACCATCAAAGCCATCCGCCCACATGGCTGACAAGAGAGCAATCGCCCAGCTCAATCGGCTGTCTCTCTACCCGGTAACGCCCCCATAGACAGCATCCCCTAACTCCCCCACACCGTCTGCAAGCTTCCCGGTCTCAGGCGTCGACAAGATTATCGCCGAAATTCGCAATCGCATCTGTGGCCGAGTCCAAGTCGAAGAGGAGTGGTGGTGTATCAGCCTTAGCCTTGACGAGTTTAAGACTTTCGAGGCGCGTTTTGAAGCCGAAGGGGACTACCGCTGGCCGAAGTAGGTGACTTGTTGCTCTTTATCCAGTATCATATTGGCTAACTCAGTCTGATTAGGTACGACTACTTCCCTGACGTCGCCAAGTTCGTCCTACGTATGGCGGGTGATCTCCACGACGCTGTCATTAAGAGATGCGAGACCGTAGTCGCAGAGCAGTTATCTGATATACGGCGAGGGAACAACCAAGTCGCTGCCGATCTCGCTCAGGGCGTACACCCAAGGGGAAGCATCAAGGTTGAGAGTAAGGATGGTGGTTCCCATTTCCCGGACGGGTCATGGATGCACGATGATGCGACAGAACTTGGTGTCATTCTGGAGGTCTCATATTCGCAGAAAATACAAGATTTGCCGTTCCTAGCAGACAGCTACATTCTGGATTCTAATGGGTTGACCCAGATGGTCATCGGGGTTGACCTTGAGTACCGGAAGAACAAGGGAAAAGAAGCAAGAGTCATAGTATGGCGACCAAAACAGACCAAGAAAAAGGGGAAAACGACACTTGAGACAAAGAAGACCTTCGAGGGCATTTTTCGGAATGCAGATGGGAGTTTGGCCGATGGGAAACGGATCCTCCGGATTGAGTTGAAGGATTTCGGTAATAAGCTTGATTGTCCCGGAATCCAAAAGGCCCAGGGGGCGATTACTATCTCCTTTGCTCAGTTATATGAGATGGTACGGAGGGGCGAGGCTTCTGATCAGAAACGGAAGCGGAGGCGGGGGTCGGATGAGGTTCTCGCAGGTGGAAGTAAGAAGCAGATGGTCCGCCCGGCGCCAGAGAGACTTACAACCCAAGATGAGGAACGGTTCGTGGCAGCCGAAGAAGAAGTTGACAACTCAGCGATCAGGATGGAGACTATATCCCAGAGTAGGATTACATCTTGGGCAGGTAGCGAAGATAGAGCTTGTAGAACTAATGGACCAATACGCTCAGACTAAGATTTCGTCCGTAGATCAGCTGGGGGGCGGTCTCAGTTACATCCCATTTTCCGGGCTTTGTATCCCGTTTTCTGGGCTCCCAGTCTTCCATATTCGGCATACTTCATACATAAACGTTGCCGTGCTTGTCGTCCTCCTCGGCATCCGAATCCATCTGCTTCTCCTCCGAGTCCACATAGTCAGCAAGCCGGTCAAACAGCTCAAACGCCATCCTCTCGGCGGCTTTCAGACCCCGAATTTCCCCCATCATGTCTCCACCTGAGGGGAAGTCGTGCTCGAAATAAGGCTCTCCAGCTCCCTTGATATTTGTAAAGACAGCTTGCCGGAAATGCCATCGGAGAAGCGTGGCCAAAGGACGCCGTGGGTCATTTAGAAGGCGAGCATCCAGGAAAGTTCCTGCGATATCTTAAGTCCTGGAGGTCGTAGATGAAGATGTCGCGGGCGAGAGCCCGAACTCCTGACATTTTGCCTTACGTACAGGTACAGAGAGGAAGGAGGTGGAGGTAACCTTATTTTGCCAGCCCTATTAGGCGGTGTCCATGTCGGCATACTTTGTACACAAGAGAAGGGCTCATGGGGAAACTCGGGATCCCGTCTGCCCTCCCATAAATAAGCCAGTGAGGGCCGGGCTGGTAGTTGGGTCGGTGATGACCAGCGAGTTTTGCCTCCTCCAGAGGATGTTGCCTGCCTCCGGATCCCTTTATGTTAGTCTGTAGATGTCGTTTATTGCAAGTTTGGAATGCTGGGTATAGCGTTTTGAACAGCTTTTTTTTCTGTTGCTCGGTTGTTACACAACTGGTGGTGGTTTTTTTCCCATTGTAAGTTTAGTTTGTTGCTATGAACTGACCTCTCAGAGGTTCCTTTTTTACTATGAGCTTCAATGCACATGTCTATTCTATGTGAGATGTATCTTCTCTTTGACACTTGTCTTGCGGTTAGCCGCAGGATAAACCTTGGTCCTGGTTTGAGCCTTTACTATTTGTCGTCCTGCATGCTGATGTAGTTTAGAAATGTGATATCTCGTTCGGTTTGTGCCTGTGCTGAAAGAAAAGAGCTATTGTCCCTCCTCATCCCAAAAGAGACAAATAGCAAACTTCGGAAGCCTGAGAGGGCAGGTCTGCAAGAACTTTGTTGAGCCCGGGTTCATTGACCAGCCCTGAAAGGGACACAGAGCATGGTCCCGAAAGCCTGTATCCGACTTAGAATACTCCAGAAGGCCATAGCTATCACCCACTCGTCCCTTATATAAGTCATACAACACAGCCTCTCCCACCCACCCTTTCGGCATCACTCAGCACGCTCAAGTCTACAGCCACCCTACTCAGCACTATCCATCCGATCACAGAACCAACCCATCTACCACTCGCCAAAATGTCCACCCATCCCGGAAACAACAGCAACAACACCGTCCCCCCTCCCCTCCCCGTCCGCCGCCCGGCCTGGCACCTCCCGGCCTTCCGCAACTTTGCTGACCTCTGCGGGCGCTGGGGCCCTCCCCCGGCCTCTCTCGACGCCGCGGGCGTGGCGTACCTGTGCCGGGGCCTGTCGCGGGAGCGCAACAACCAGCCACACGGGGCGCGGTACCGGCCGTCGGTGACGGCGCAGGGGGGCTGGCTGATGGCGCGGAATCTCTTGCGGGAGGTTGAGGGGGCGCTCCCCTCGGGAGCTGCGGGGCGTGGGGGTAGCGGCCGTGAAGAGTGGGGCAGATTTGAGGGGGAGTACCTGGAGGAGGTTGACGGCGGGGGTGGTGGAAGGTATGGAGATGAGGAAGAGAGCGATGATGAGCCGAAGGTTGACTCCGGTGGTTCTGATTCATATTGGTGTGGTAGGGAGGGCAGTCGGCATGGTTACGACTCTGACGGCGACTTCGACTCGGATGATCACAACGGCTATGGCTTCGACGACGGCGACGACGATGACGAAGACTATGCGCACGAATATGACGTCGATGACGAGGATGCAGGCTTCGACAGAATCTCGTACTGGACTGCTGCTCGCAACGATCTCCTCACCGGGTCGGGCGTCCAGCTGCCCAAGGAGACGCCACCGGCTGGCGCAGATGACAACGCCGACGACCTCGCAGAAGATGCGAACAATCCTAGCCGCATCACGCCGGCCGAGCTCGACGCCCTGGCGGTCAAAGTATTTGGCGATGAAGGAGAGGCTCTCCTGAACAAGAAGTTTCTGCAGGACACCGGGTGTTGGTGGGAGTGGGTTCTGAAGCTTATCGTGATGGCGGAGGATTTTGAGACGTCCGCCGACGCCTCCAAGGAGATGATCGAGCAGCTGGAGGCAAAGAGAAAATCCCAGGAAGCCTTTATCGACGAGCTGAGATCACCCGGCCCAACTAGAGACTTTCAGGACTACCATCGGTCGAGCAGCATCACCGCGTTGGGGTTTAGAAATTTGGACGAAGACGAAACCCAAATCGAGCCAGACCGTGACCAGCCTGACCGTGGCTCCTCAGCAGGCAAAGAAGACGAGAATGATGGTTATTCGCAGGAGCAATCGATCGAAGTGGGTCGACAGGAGACCCTTGATCGGGAGGCAGCGCCATCTCCCGAAAGCTCCAGCACCAAGGGCTATCCGGGTGACGAATTCTCGGCTCTCCACAGTACCGGTGAGGAGGAGCCGTCCGAGGCCAAGAAGGAAGCCCTTCGACTGCGCCAGCAGCTACAGTCGATACGGCGTGACATGATCACCGTAGACCTCTGGAGCCGCTTCGTCGAGGCAACGTTAACCCGCGAGCTGGCCGTGCTGGCGCAAACCCGAGAGATCATTCTCGACGACCTCTTTTGCGATGGCACCGGCAAAGGCGAGGACGAGGGTCGGCTCGGATTTGTCAGCCAACAAAAGCCGTACACGGCCTTGCTTCACGACCACGGTCCGTCGTCGCTGTGGAAAGATGTGCCGTGGATGAAGGAGTGGGCGAGCAAGGACAAGGTGACAGAGGCGCGCGAGACGTTTGTGCAGTACGCCATGAAGAGATGGAACAACGGCGGGGATATATGGGAGATCCGGAAGAAGATGGAGGATATCATGGCCGAAAAGGGGTTTGGGGTTTAGGAGGAATGGGTTGTCGTGTGGTTTGTTCAGCGTTGATCTGTCTGCTGGGATTGCTTTGTGACTGTTTTAGAGATCCGCGTTTGTATTTGGGTATCTTTTTTCCATATCTCATGAGCTGGTGCTGCCTTGATCACTTATCCAACGAGATTAGCATACACCAATCCCGTCATAGCGTGGCTAGTGGAATTCAATCAACGCTCACCTACTCTCCCTCTCGCGATGGCTGAAAGTACCACCGTCAGGGGAGCCAGACCCTCTTCCTCGGTGCCTTCCACGTGGCCTTGAATCCGCCCGGCAGTGATGGTGTGGAAGGCCTTTTCTATTTTTCGCTGCCCATTGTCATGCCAGTTCCAGGCACGCCCCTAATCCCAATACTCCGACAACGCAATGCTCCCAAACACCCCCCCAGACCTTTTTGCCTTTTTTACTCAATGTCCATCTTCGCGGCCTCCTCAACAACAGCCTTGACCTTCGGTGCCGGCGCGTCTGCAAATCCACGTCAGTATAATATTCTCCGCATCCAGCACCGCCGGGCAGAGGAAACGAACCCTTCATCTCGACCTCGCCCTCTGCCTCCATCTTGCGCTTCAGTGCCAGCCTGAGCCTCTGGTCGACCTTCTTCTGCTTCTTGGCGCTGAGCGGTGCGCCAGCTCCGCTGTTAGCCATCAGGCCGACGCGGCGGCCGCGGAGAGCATCGCCTGGGGTAATCCTTGTTTGGCCAGCCAGCGACTTCCTCTGCGCCTCCTTCTTGATGCCGCCCGCGCGGGACGCGAGGCGGTTCTTGGACGGCTTGTTGGGGTTCTTTCTTGACGGCATTTTGGCGTCTGGTTGTGAATTTCTGCGTGGGAATCGGGGCGGCTTGGGATTGGCGTGTTACGGGGGTGTTATGAGGGGCTTTGAAGTGGGATTGGTGGTGGTGCAGTGGCTCGCGATAATAAATTTTTGCAGTCGGTCAGTCGTGGAACTCTGTGCTGATTTTTTTTTTGGGGTGGGTTCTAGGTCGGTGTATTGTGGGGCTAATTGGCCAGCCGCTGGCGTGCCTCTCGTCGCTAATTACCCCTGATCCAAGATGAACAAAGAAAGCAGAAACTGCTGAAAACTTCATTCATATATAGTTATAAATGAAGAAATCTACTAGGTGACCTTACCCAAGCCATGCCTAATGAAACAACCCAGTCGTATTCCGTACCTAACATCTCGTCCACAACTCATAACCAACCTATGTCAAGGCTCTTATCCTATGTTAAGGCTCATATCAAGATAGAAACCGCCGTGAGACCCGGATCCAGCACCATGTACGGAATACTCCCCTTGTCCATCGAGGCGCTGTTGTGGTAAAACACCTTCTGAAGCGCCTGGAGACTGGCGTACAGCGCCTGACTGTTGTCGCGAATGCTTTGTTCCCTAGCCGTCTTCTTGTACTTGTACACATTCCACTGGCTTGCTGCGTAGTTCAGCAGGCTACGGTCATCGTCGACTTTGAAGCTGAGGAGCCATGGGACTTGGGCAGACAAGAGCCACTGGCGTTGGCGATTGATGGGCAGAGCCGCCACCAGATCCGGCTCCCTGTATGCCTTGAGCTGCTCGGAAGTCGCCGGGGGGGCTTTGCAGAGCGAGGCCGGCTTAGCGATGACGAACGCCTGGTAGAAGTTCTGCAGGTAGTTGACGGCACTGTGGAAAGGCGCTGCGATGTGAATGCACATGGTGACTGCGTCAACAAGCGCGTCGAGCGTCTTGATCTCCGGGAAGGATGGCATATATCCAGAAGTCTGAACTTCCTTTGCCCAGTCTTGGATGTATTGATCGTTCGCAACGCTCTCATCGGTAGCAAAATCCAGCACAAGCATCGACTTCACATAGGCACGCAATGTCATCCATACCGCCAGCACATTCTTTGCGTATCCGTAATTCTTGTACCGTGGCTGCCTGAGGCCTTCTTGCGTGCTGGGGAATCCTCGTCGCTCGAGATCGTTGGGTACGTAACTTCCCACAAAGTCATATCTGTCGTAGGCGTCGTGCATGAATCTAAAGCACTGCTCGGGAGTAATCCCGACAATATCCACAACGACCTGCGGCACGAGGGTGGCGCGCGCCGCCGCGTTGAGAGACAGAGTCTTGTACCAATGCGGAGATAGCAGCCTGTAGACCGGATGGGTCATCGGGATCGTGCGGTTGACGCCAACAATGATGGCTTCCTCAACCAAGTGGGATAGGCACAAATGCACCGTTAGTTCATGGCGCACCCAGTCAGTCACCTGCGCACACGTCTTTGCGTATCGCCAAGGCCAATCATCCTTTTCGCCGCTGGTTGAGTCGCTCGGCGACGTGCGCTTGTTGAAGATGGTGACCGACTTCTCCATGGAGCCCTTGTGGTCAATGCAGATAGCTACCGGGTGCAGCTTGCCATCATCGTGGAGCTGAAACAAGGTGACAGCACCCACGGCCCAGTTGTCCTCGGTCCAGGGCTGCTTGGTGCGCAGCTCACCTTCTGGGTTGATCTCACCGACTGCCCTGCGGAAATAACTGCCATCTTGGACAAAAAGCGACGACGCCGGGCCCGCTTTAGCCAGGATGCTGACCCATTTGTCATAGCCGCCGGCCTTGGCGGCCTTTGAGAAGTCGCTGATCCAGGTTTGCGAGGCCTTTTCGATGGTTGTAGGATTTGTCCCGGTGAAGGACTGCTCAGCGAAACGACGATCGGAATACCAATCGTCCAGCAAGCCGATGTTACCTCCACTAGAGATATCCGTGCCAAACTTGCGGTGGAACTTGTTGTAATCCACAACGTCCTGAATTCTAAGCCCCTTTTCGGGATCGCCACCAAAAGCTGCAGCTCGAGACTTTTCAACGAGCCATGCCTTTGTCTTTCCAAGGAAGCCATCCTCCTCGGGTATGATCTTTTGCAGAATCACTTGAGTCTCGATCAGCCCTATCTTGCTGAAGATTTGAAACTGGTTGAGCTCTTGCTCTTTTGGAACGACCTCGAGGTGTGGTGGATAGCTAGCTAGCGTTCCATCGGCATTTTTGGGGTACGCCGAATATTGGTATAATTTCCTTTGCTCCTCTAGGGGGATGAGCCGAGGCAGGGTCGACTCAATGCCCAAGACATCGAAGAGCGAGGCAAAACTGCGACAAGCGTCAGCACCGCTCAAAAGCCCCTGCAAATATGTTTGGCATGTTCATCGCACGACACTAAATGGCTGGCTACAGGCAAAAAGGAGGGACTAAACCTACGTCTGCTCGATCCGAGAATAGGCCTGTATCAGCGCTAGCTGTGTGCCCATGTAGGTACCCTCCACGATGTTGCCTTCGGGCTCTTTCACAAGCTGCGGATCCTCGGGGTCAATGGTTGAGTAGAGCTTTAGCTTCATCAGCTCGTTGTCGAAGATGCCCGGGTCGAAGGACGGCAGCGGCGCATCCTCGACGGCCTTGGGCGCAATCTGGGCGAAGAATTCCTTTTCCGAGGGGTGCTTCAGAATACTTTGCTGGTCTGGTCGGGAGGCCGCAACGGAAGCCGGAGGAGTAGGCAAGTTGGGATCAAGAACTTTGTGCAGGAGACTATCGACGAAGGCGAAGGCTTTCCCCGGTAGGGAGGGGGTCGCCGACAAGAGAAAGGAGCGACGGCCAGCCATGTTTGCAAGCAACTTGTACTTTAGACAAAAAGGCGTCAAGCAAACGTCGCAGGGTCCATGGTGCCGTATTTAAGGCTCAAGGGTGCCTGAAGCCTAATGACATGAAGCCCGAACAGCCGACACGGCGATTGGCCATGTTCCGCTGTCGAGAATCCCAGGGATGCCTCCGCGCTAGCCAGCCAGTTCGACAGTGGCACAATCTGGGCGTCTGGGCAAGCAATACAGGCATCGCCATGTCGAGAAGCTGTGTAACTTTCTCATAGCTTCAAACCAATAGGCTCCAGGATACCAAAATCGAGGCGATGCAACCCTTCGGCTCAGGCGCAATTGAACCAGTAAGATCACGACCCAATTGCGTTGACCGCATTAGCGGTACGAAGGTGTGGGCAAACACCCGTGGACCCCCAAGGCTGAGCTCGGCTTCTACTTCCTGTCCGCTTCAGGCCTGGGCGCTGGCAGAACTGCAACCTTCCATCGTTGCGGGCCGCCAAGCGCGCCGAGTTGCACAGAGTCACACACACGTAACGGGTTTCTCATTGGTAAAGCTGGTATCGGTAGGGCTGGGCTGAAGCAATGCATGTCTTGGACAGGAGAAATGTCATGCTGTTCGCCAGCAACGCCAGTGAGCTGATGCCGGAATCACCGTCGAGCTCAGTGTGGCTGCAGTATCACGACGCAAATTGGCTGCAGCTCACCTCAGCCGTCGATAAAGATATTGTGTAACCACATTTGGCTTGAAATTGCGGTCGGGGCCGAAGAGTCGCAGCTGAGCTTCCGACTGTCAGTCTCGTCATTCCGGTGGGGTGCTCGGTTCATATCCCACGGCGCAGCTGCAGGTCATGGCAAAGATGAAGATCGAAGCAGGACCAATTTGTGGGGCCAGGCAGTCGAAGAGAGGTTGTCTCTCACACCCATAGCACCTGATAGGCGCTTGTCTGGTCACCAAGATGTTTCCACTCATCATTTGGGCTGACTCCGAGGCGATCAGAACGAACGGCGCGAACATGGAAATTCGACACGACACCACCTCCAGGGCTTGACTCGTCGGAGTTGCATAGTTGCACCCATGTAATCATAGATCCCTAGCGAGGGCCGGATAAACAATGATAGCAACATTTAGATAGAGGAGCGACGGCATGGCTGCCAGGTGTCCGAACAGCGAGGAATAACCTTTGCTGTGTTTCGAACTAAAGACCCGCTTGGTGATGCTGAGATTTCTGACATTATGCCAGAACAAAGATTGCAGAGTTGGTGAGAGCGTAACCGGCTGGATAGCCTGCTGATATCCCCAGAATCAGGGCCGAAGCTGAAGGTATTGGCCTGGTACAGTATTGAAACGGCTTCCTTGTAGCTAAATTGGTATGAGCCATGGCAATAGCGCTCTCGTCTGCGCCGACTGGGAGAAGGGAGCCTACTTACACGGCTTGGCAAACACGCATGCCAACATCAAGAATTTGGTTCATGACTGCACGCGTGTCTCCGATTATAAACACGAACCTATCCGACCGCAACCATCTCGCCGTCAAGCTCTTATGCCCAATGAGTTCACTGTAAATCGAAAGCCTCAGCTCAGGTGGAAATTTTGCAAGCAGCGACTGCTCCTGGCGGTTCAGCTGGTTCTGGAGGCGATTTCGGCGTCGAGCTGGATTGAACATGGTCAGCGTGTGGTCTGCTGTGCGTCCATTGCCGTGTCCATACCCCCATGACAATCGCGAAAAAACTGGCGGTTTTATAGTCAGGCCAACTTAATAGTGCTGAGCTCAACGAAGGGAAACTTCCTCAGTTGCTGTCCGTGGATGGTTGAAGGAGGTTTAACTTTGAAGATTAGAGCTTATCACCGTCAAAATGTTTCAGCGCCACCACGTAGGCAACTAGGTACCTGTAAATGATTACGTTTTGGGGCTTGATGTGCTCCACCCCCGCGGTCCATGCCACCCATGGTCCATGTCATTGACGGGCCTGAAGTGCCTGAGCGGATTCTCTGGGCTCGGCTGTCCAATCCATTCCATGTTGCATGTTGCCCGCTGGCACAGGACATGCCATGCCTGCACATGGTCTAGCTCATTCTGTCGACCACTGTCAGACTCTTAATTGCACGACAACCAAATTCCGTCGACTGCTGTTTCCCTTGATGACTTCTAGATTTGGTTGCCCGGGCATCTTGAAGGGCGAGGAAAGAGGAAGGGAGGGGTAACGCCGCCCCCCGTCATGGATTTCGATCGCCGACACTTACTTGGGCAAGAGGTAAAACGCAGCCTGTTCCTCTCTGCTCTTCACAGCTCGTTGTTGCTCAACAGCAAGTGGTAAATTATGGGTAACTCACGGAGACTTATAGCCTCCCTTGTGGCAGCGCTACTCGCGTATGCTCTCCACGCCTTTGGACCCTCGACACATCAGCGACTATTAGTACTGGGTGCCTTGCGGTGGAAGCTAAACAGCACCCCCGACGTAGAGGTCTTCGTTATTCGCGACACGACACACTGCGAAGACCTACATTATCATGTTCCAAGCGAGACTCTCTTCACCGCCTGCGAAGACGATCACACCACGCGCTTTGGCTGGTTCCCACCCCTGGCCAACTTTGATGATGCCGAGCTCGGGAAGAGGGGCAGAGGCTCGATTCACGTCATCAACCCCAAGGTGAGCCCACTGTAGCATCAGTTTCCTCCAGCCACAAGGACTAACACAGGGTTGCAGACTCTGCTGTCACAGCGCCTAGTATTCGACAATTTTGACTCAACTTTTGTCACACACGGAATCGATGTCATTTCGGACCCGAAGCGGCCGGATGGAGAAGCCGTCTACATCTTCGCTGTGAACCACGTCCCCGATCCAGATTCCGCAAAGGCGCGCTCGCAGATCGAGGTCTTCTACCACGTCATTGGATCATCGTCGGTCAAACACCTTCGCTCTGTGTGGCATCCGTTAATCCGGACGCCAAACGACATATTCGCTCGCAGCCCCACGTCGTTCTATGTCACCAACGATCACCACTACTCTCGCCACGGCCTGATGCGCACTCTTGAGGACCTGTATCACGGAGCCAACTGGACTGAGACGTTGCACATACGGCTTGACTCCTTGGCCACAAACCACGGGGCGTACTCGACGGAAGGCGTCGACGCTTCCGTTGCGCTGCCTGACATGCACAACAGCAATGGCTTAGGGCATGGAAGATCGGCGACGGAAATCCTAGTTACGAGTTGCGCCAGTGGTGTTCTGTACATTGGCAAGATTTCCCAAGAGCCGGCCAATACAACCATCACCACGAATGACTTGGTTGCCTTCGACTCTATCATTGACAATCCCTCCTACTTCTCCGACCCATTTGCCAGCAGATGGGGTACCGATCATAGCGGTTTCCTTCTGCCGGGATTGGCAAGGGCCACCGACCTTGGGAGGACTCACCGAGATCCAAAAGCCACAGAGCCAGTCATCGTCTGGCTCGCTCGCCCTGCGAAAGAAAAAAGTAAGCCCGGAAAGTCTGGCGCTCCTATCAGCTGGGAGAAGAGGGTTTTGTTTGAGGACGATGGGAACAGGATCCGGAGCGCAAGCGCCTCCGTTCTTATTGCTATCGATCCAAAAACGAGCCTCGAAACCGGCAGCTCCACAGGTGCGCGTAAAGCGTGGCTTTTTGTCACAGGCTTTCTCTCCAAGAACATAATCGCGGTCAAGATTGATCTATAATACACATTATTGCTGCCCTATATTGCCCGTATATGCGATTCTTATGCCTGAGTGTCTTTGCGCTCAAATTTCCTTCGTACTTGGCTTTGTCATCTCTTTCATCTGCCCCGAATACCACATCTGCCGATAGTTGTTAGCTTCTTGTGCGAGATGGCCTAAATTTGAGAGACGCGACATACTGTTTCGACCCCAGCGCCAATGGCCTTGACGTCAAGAAACTTTATGATCCAAGGCGCCTCGAGCTTCTTCACGTAGAGCGTGGCGTCTTGGTCCTTCAACTCGGGGTTGAACACGATTGCTTGCGGTAGCAGAGGGTTGATCACCGCCGGCCGGCCGATACCGATCATGTCGCAATCACCAGCCGCGACAGCGGCTTCCATGCCCTTGCGGCTTCGGAATCCACCTGTGACGATAAGAGGGACACCCGGAAACTCGGACCGGATTGAGCTTGCAAACTCGAGGAAAAAGGCCTCGCGAGCTTCTGTCCGGGCACTCCTTTGCTTTTTTTCGTAATCAGCAGGGCCGACGGCCATCTGTTACAGCGTCAGTCATTGGAGCTTCAACGTTTCCCGCAGCTACCTCGAAGGGGGGGAGGATGGGGGCATCTTACTTGCGGATCCTCGTACGAGCCGCCGCTGATCTCGAGGAAGTCCACTCCAGCGTCAGTGATCACCTTCAACTGCTTGATGCAATCCCTTAAGTCATCGACTGACTGATGGTCCACGCTGTTCAGCTTAACTCCAACAGTGAACCCGTCCTTGCCCTTAACCTCACTCTTGATAGCTTCGACAATCTCTGCTACAATCCGCGCCCGGTTCTCGGGTGTGCCACCATACTTGTCGGTCCGCACATTTCCCTCGGCCGACAGAAATTGGGCCAGCAGGTAGCCATGCGCGGCATGGATCTCAACACCGTCAAACCCAGCATCGGCCGCAACGCGCGCGCCGCGTACAAACTGTGCTTTCACCGCCTCAATGTCAGCCGTCGTCATCTCACGCGGCGTGCCGAACACGAGGCGGTTGAGCACGCGCGCGAGGATACCGGGCCCCAAGTCCATTGGCAGGGCCGACGGCGCGATGGCCTTGCTGAAGAAGCTGCGCCGCCCTGCAAAACTGGGCGCCTGCCGGCCCGGGTGGTTGAGCTGCACGATGACGGGCGTGGTGCCGTCAAGCCCGCCCTTGGCCGCCATCGCGTAGGCTTTGTAGGCTTCGAGGGTGGTGGCGGCGGGGAGGGTCTCGTCGATGGCCAGGCCATTAGACGAGCCGAGGTGCATGTGGTCGACTTGGATGTTGCCTATGGGAGGGCGTTAGCTGGGATGAAGAGGGGGAAAGGTGAGGAATCTGACCTGTGAGGACTAGACCCCAGCCGCCTTCGGACCAGCGGCTATAGAGGGTGCTGAGTGTTTCGTTGGGAAGTAGGTCGCTCCCGGCCAGCTCCTCGGCCATGGCCGCCTTTACGAGCCGGTTTGGCAGCGTGAGGCCGGACTTGAGTGTTATCGGCTGAGCGATGTGGAGGTCTGTAGTTGCGCCCATTTTGGTGGAGGGAGGGTTGATGTAAGCTATGATATAGATGCTGTTTTTCTGAGATTATGCCTATGGCGCGGCTGTTCTTGAGGAGTTGGCGTGGATGCGAATGGTGTGAACTGGTGCAGCGCTAGAAATGTAGGCGATGGGGGATGTAAATACACACTTGTTGCCCGAGATAGGGCTGAGACGCTAATAATAAGTCCGGGTCTAGGTTGGCTGCTCAGGACGGGATCCGGATCCTCGCCAGAACTATTATGAATTTCCAGAGTCGAGAATTGGTAATCACATCCATATAGTATCTCGTCCGCCGGCCCGCACTAGACCGCTGGGTGGGCGTTTTGGGGAACCACGCGCCGAGGCTCGCTAGCATGATCCAGGGGCTGGAACAACTGGACCCGGAGACATTTTTAACCCGCGGGCCGATCGAGGGTCCGGAGACACAATTGCCACCCTATCTCGCATTCTCGAGTGGATTGTACGCGAAAAGAAGAACAAGCATCCGAGCATTGAACATCTCGCAGACATTTCAACAAAGTCGAGTCGCCCTTCGGGCCTCGGTTCATCCTGCTTATCACTACTGCGTTGCCAGGCGCCATCAGGTTACGTCTGCATGGACGTTACAAGAAGGCAGGGGATTTAATTCTTGCCAGTTGCATCCGCTATTGCTTCTTTGTAATCTGAACATTGCACTTACTTATCTAGCAGCGACTACGTGCATTGTATGCGATTGGGCAACAGGTCGTACCCTCGGCCTCGTTTGCCCGTCGAGGCTCGGAGCCTTCCGTCTCGCCCTTTTTCGGCCCGTGAGCGGCCGATGCGAAACATCGGCGGGAGTCGTCGTGAGATGCGGAGGATTCCGTCACGGCCTCATCATTGGTCGCTCTAGAGCACGATTTCCGAAAACCCACCGCGTCGGGGGATTCGTGCAGGCCTACCTAGGCGGTACTAAAGGGGTATGTACCCGTTTTCCCGTTTTTCCCTTTTTTTTCTTTTTTCCCTTTTTTTTCTTTCTTTTCTTTCTTTTCTTTCTTTTCTTTCTTTTCTTTCTTTTCTTTCTTTCTTTCTTTCTTTTCTTTCTTTTCTTTCTTTCTTATACATACAAAAACACTTGAAAATAGAATACGAAATTATTAGTCCTGCTCTACAATGCAATGTCGAGGGCACCGAATAAGGTTATCGTAGGTAGTACTAGTCGGAGTAGTAGTTGATACTGAGTGATGATTGTACTTCTAGTAGCCATCAAAGACTCTAGGCCAGGGCTTTAACCTGGAAGAGAAACAGAGCAGCTGAACTGCTAATAAGCAGCGAAGGATCGCTACATCAATATTGAAGGGCCCCCATGATATACCGGTCGGCCCCGGTCCACGTCACGCCAGGAAAGCACGCCGAGTCTGCGATCATTGGGTGAGATATCAATTTACAAATACTCCATCCGGAAGTCATGACTTGATCGCGGGAAGTGTGTGTGGTGTCAATGTGTTCAATTGGTTTGGCGCCGAGTTGAATGCAACTCGTGAACCTGATCACACTCTTTGAATAATTTCCGTCTGGCCGTCCCCGCCATCCAATGGCATGTTCTCAAACTGGCTGAGCTGAAACATGATTGTGTGTAGTAGGGGAAGTCAGGCCACGAATATTTAAGTGATGCCGTGAGGATGTATTCTCGGGGAAAACATGTCAGCCTGTTTCCAACTGAAGCTTCTCCAGCCCAACAGCCTGAGCGATCTTTACAGTATTTCAACAACAAAAAGCGGTTCAAGCAACATCTACTTCACATCAGGAAGTTCTCAGAAGCTGGCTTCACATACCTTTCTCTTCGCAATGCATATATATGAGGAGCTGCGACCATTGGGCTTTGAAGCATACGGCCCCAATGGACTTATTTCTACCGACAAAGTCTTCGGCCAATCGGCCGACCTGGAACGGCACAACAAGATGGCAGTCTTCGGCCGGCCGGCCGAGCTGGACCGGCACTATAAGATGGGCACACATGTCTGACGACAAGAAAAGTCATGACATCCGCTACTATCGTAAACGCTCCGGCCCCAAACAGCCTCTCTTTCGCTAAAGTCACGGCCGCGGCCACCTCAGGGCCTTTCACAAGGAAGACCTACGTCGCGGCGTTCAGCCCGATTTTCGAGTGGACATCAGGAAGCATGGATATGTCTGCCCGTGTTGTGGGAACTACTGTGAGCTTGAACGGCAAAAGTATCGTTAGTGCTTATCCGAGGTAGAGTTGGGCCCTATGTTGTCAGGGATGCCGAAGTTTGTTTGTATCATCGAAGCATACAAACCCTATTTCATAGCGAGACTGGATTGTCCGCGGTGTTCTTCCCAATTGAAGTTCTATGAATTCCCTACTTAGTCCATTAGCATTTAGCTATAACGTGACTGCATAGCGAGCGACACAGTATAGCGAGTGACACACTCCACCACCCCAATTGAACTATCGTAGGAGATACCAACACCACAAAAGAAATAAGCAATTGAAACTACTCGGAATCCGATTCTCCATCCATTTCTGCATCCTCCTGGCACGTTCGAGAATTATGTCCGGTTTTGCCGCAGTTGCCACAGTGTCGCAAACCCCCTGCCCGCCTCTTCGCACCACCACCCTCCGACTGCATTTCCTTCTTTTGCTGAGCCTATGCATCCCTTTCGGCCAAAATATCACCTGCATCCTGCATTAACAGTGGTCCTCCTTCCCTGATATAGCTTCTTTTAACCCTTCGGCGTTTGCTTAGTACCACATTCGCCTCCTCAAGCTCTTGCACGCAAGCCTTCACCAACACAACCTCATGCATAACCTTCATCGTACCCTTCACAATTTGGCCAAGAGCCTCAAAAATTGGGGTAGGTGAACTACCTTGATGTCAAGAAATGCGATTCTTGATGTGTGTTGACTGCAGGGAGGCCTCAGTGGCATTCTGCGGCGTTTTGGAGACCCAGTTGTCGTCCAGACCATTGGGGGCCAAAGGGGGTGTTGGTGTGCGAAGCTTGATATCCAGCTGGGAAATAACCCTTTCCAGGTCAAATGGAACAAGACCTGCACCTCAGAAGCCTCCTCATACATTTTCAAGGTGAAATGTCATTTAAAATACATTATAGAAGGCAAGAAAGAAGTCAGGCTTCACGATGTGGTGAATATGATTGCACATCATCCCTTCAATTTCCTTGCCATAAGACCGCTTCAACACACTGAAACACCCAACATCAAGTGGCTGGAGTAGGTGAGAGGAGTGCAGAGGCATGCAGAGGGTGATGATGTTGTTGAACCTGCAATAATCTTCGAATTTGAGCAAGTGGTGGCTCTCATGCCCATCCAGGACCAGAAGACATTTTCCACCTGTTATATAAGGGCAGGAATGTATATCAAAGTGCTTGATCCAATCGACACCAATGCAGTTGTTTGTCCAGCCA
Source organism: Lasiosphaeria hispida (assembly GCA_033439745.1). Classification (NCBI taxonomy): domain Eukaryota; kingdom Fungi; phylum Ascomycota; class Sordariomycetes; order Sordariales; family Lasiosphaeriaceae; genus Lasiosphaeria; species Lasiosphaeria hispida. Next base: position 2,464,949 of record JAUIQD010000002.1, on the reverse strand, counting down.
GTTTCTGAGAGATCAATCGTCCAATCGGGCAGGAAAGGGCTGTTGCGATACCAGCTTTCAAGGTGCATTTTCCCAGCAACGACCACATACAGAGCAATGGCATGACCGCTCGACTGCACGGCCTGGATCACCGTAATCCATTCCCGATTGCCCAGCTGGATCTTCTTAACCCTTCCACGGTCTTCAGAAGAGGTGACAACAAGGGTAGACGATATTTGGCCCATCAAAAACCCAGTCTCGTCAAAGTTCCAGATATCTGACTCAAGGATCCCATGTTTCGCAATTGTGTTGCGAACAAGGTCAAACCACACGCCAATTATCTTAGGATCTTCGCACTTGGCTCTCTGGTAGTCATACAGACGCGACCAACGCGTCCGGAGCTCTGGTTGTCGTCATATAAAGTTGGAAGCCCAGCGTGGTCCGACAGGTGACACGTCGCGTGCCGCGCGCAGCAAATCGGCCATATCTTTGACAATGTCATATCCTGGCGAAAAACCTTGCTCATAGAGGTCAAGAACCTTTTGAACAATGACCTGCTCTTCGAGGGAATCTAAATTCCGAGTTTTGGGTATGGTCTCTGCTCGAGGGAGGATTCCCTTGCTTCGCCGGTCAAGAGTCTTGAAGGGTACTTTGAAGCGCTTTGCAGCACTCCGAAGGCTCAGTGTCTTATCGCGTTGCATGTCCTGGAGGGCAAGTTGCAATTGCGCTTCATTCCGTGCAGCAGACATGTTTTGTTGTAGAGAAATTTGCGATGTTGTGCGAGAGTTCAATTGAGGTGGTGGAGTGTGTCGCTCGCTATGCTGTGTCGCTCGCTATGCAGTCACGTTAACCTTTACCATGGCTCATGTTGGTTACCCAATATCCACGTTTCCCCAGCCAGGCAAACAGTGAAGAAGACTGCTCCATGAGCATGATCTGGATAGTCGAGCTAGTTCGGCAAAATACTGGTCAGTTGCCAAGGTGTAACGCATACGCATTCACATAGTTCATATCTCTTGACAAGCCGCTAAAGACGGTTTAGAGGACAGTCGTGTCAATTCATCATCGTGGACATTGCCATGTCGTCTAAAAAAACAAACCGAAGCCGGGCGAGAAACCAGGTGTCTCCCCAAACGCCGTACCCCCATTCGCAAAACCAGTAACCCAATACTGAGAGAACCCCATCTCTACACCTTGAAGCCGCGCGACCTTCTGCGGCCGCGAGCCTTCTCAAACTTGCGGCCCTTAGACTGCACGTACGGCTTCTTATTATTGTGAGGACCAAAGCCAAAGTGCTTGACGGCCTCGCGCGAGTTTTTGGGGCCGCGGAGGATGAGGGTGTTGGCGCCTGTCGGCTTCTCGAGTGCGAGCTGGTCGAGGGTCAGGGCCTTGCCGCCGGCCGCGACGATGCGGGCGCGGGCCGTGGCCGTGTAGCGCAGGGCGGCCACATTGATCTTGGGGACCTGGAGCAGGCGGTTGTCGTCCGTGACGGTGCCGACGACAACGACGGTATTCTTGTCGCTGCCGTTCTTGACGTTCTTAACGATGCGCGAGAGCGAGACGGGCGGGCGATTGATGCGGCTCATGAACAGGCGGCGCAGGATGACCTTGTTGAAGTTGCTATCGGTGCGGCGGGCTAGGAAGCGGTAGAGCTTCACCAGAAGCTTGAGGTAGACATTGTCGCTGGCGAATTGACGAGCTGGTTAGTTTGAGCGAAGTGGCCGGGTTCGGTGGAGCATCTAGGCGGACATGTGGGCACCTACCTCTTGGGAGCCTTGCGGTGCGTTGACCGGTCATGGTGGCTTCTGAGATCAATACCTTTTAGAGGAACCTAAGTTAGCGACTTGATCTTCATATGCTCAATTGGCGGGCTCGACCGGAAGCATCACTCTCAGCATGAGGTCTTTCGACCTCTGGCTGGGCGATGCAACCAGGAACCACAAATCCCTGGGCTCGCAGAGGAACTGATCATACGATCAAATCCCTTCCACTTGCATACTGATGAAGCTCAAAGGCTCCAAATAGATCCTCTCTCACGTACCCATCTTGCTGGTCGTTTTTTTTTTCTTTCGGTTGTCGACCTTTGGGTTCGCTGAAGTGCCGATCGAAAGCTGGGTAATGTGCAGAGGAAGTGGCAAGGAAATCCTGCAAGGATGGATTTCGGCGCGGGCGGTGAAGAGCGGCAGTTAGGGTGGCCGCTGAGCGACCACGGCGCCTTCCCCAGACTTCAAGCGAGTCCATGGCATTCCCAACACCCCACTGTGCCTCCCATTCACTCCCTTCCAACTCTCATGTTCTTGCTCAACAGTTGTGCATCTCACCCGATTGTTGTTGATCGATATGTTATACGACCTTCTTATCGATACCAAACCGATGAGCTCAAGATACTCGCTATTTCGGACCAACCAACCTCGCATGTGCCGACAACCATGATATGTAATAGTGCTGGTCAAAGATGGTGGACCTTCACGACGGTGTAATGCGATTGGTCAAAATTAGAGATAGGACAAAGGTTGAGACTCCAGACAAGGCTAAGTTCCTGGATTTGAGTAACCCCGCAACTGGCAGCTTTGTGGGGCTGAGCAGATGCCTCACCGAAGCATTCGACGTGCACCAAGCCGATGGCGAGACCAATAGACTTAAAACTCGACACCAGGCAAAAGTTGCGGATGAAGAACTAGCCCATGTGTTCTCTGACACTCACAGCTTCGTTTCAAATATATGCCAGACTGTCCATATAAGCCAAATCCCCATATTCACCACTCATTGAGCGTAACATGGAGCCATTGCCAAGCGTAGACGGGGAGCCTGCTAAAGGGATGAGGTCAAGCACCGGTACCAGATTACGTTTCCAAACATAGGCTTATCTCGGCTTACCCATCTACCTTAGGTTGCTTGACATGCCGTGACCGACGGGTCAAGTGCAAGGAAGAGAGGCCCGTCTGCTCTCACTGCGCTCGTCTCTCGCTTGCGTGCCAATGGAGAGGCAAGCATGTCCCTTTGAAGGACCGAAAAGAGCAGAAGGCCAAAAAACGGCCGCCAAAGCCTCTGATGCCCAAAGCTACTGCCGGTATGAACGCTTTTGTGGTTGCCCAAGCGCATTTACAGCTGTCTTCAGGCGTTGGGAAGAGCCTCTCGGATGTCGAGCAAGGCCTGTTTGGGTATGCTAGGGGTGACGGGAATGTAGCTGCTTCCTCTTTCTCGTTTTTAGACGAGGGGGTGATGAGCCCCTTTTCTCCTTTGACCTGGGCTTGCCCTTCACCTATGATGGACATGGAACTGGCGTCAACAGGTCTCCTCACCAATTTACCTAGCCTTGTAACCCTTACCGAGGCTGAACACCAAGCCCTGGATTACTATCAGAAGGAGACAGGCTTTGGTTTCGGTAGCAAGACGCCTGCCTGGTCAACGCATGCAATCCTCATGAGAACGGCGTCCAAAAGCGGTGCTGTTCTCCATCTACTCTTGGCTGCCACCATCACTGAAATTGGCTGGCGCGAGGGGGGCTCGATATTCGGCAATGCCGAGGGGCATTACAAATTAGGCCGACAACTGCTCAACGAAACGATGGCAAGCCCGCAGTCAGATCCCGTGGAGGTCATGGCCTCTTTCTGGTTTCTTTATCTGGTTCAACGACGTCGACCGGCCAGGGAGCAAATGTCATATAAAGAGCTCAGCAACTTGATGTGCGACTACATCCGCAATCACCAACTTCATGACATATTGTCACTTGCAGAATCTGAAGGCGACGAAACGCATCTGGTAGCGGTTAACCAGGCTTGCTCTCCGGATAGAAGGGCACTTCTGGCTCGTCTAGCAGTCTGGCTGTTTTGGATCGACGCGCAGTCATGCTTCCAAGGCGAAGGCGGTAGGATGGCGCGGCTGTTGGCAGCAACACCACGAGGTATTCACAGCCTATATGAGGTCTCTCGGGACGCCTTACAGCTGCACTGGGCTAGCCAATACCCGGACGATGAGCTGATTGACGACCTCAAGAACGCCAGTGCCCTAGAGCTTCTGCACCATACTTGGGCCATGGTGCAGGAGATTAATGAAGAAGTCGAGTCTCCGCCCTTGGATCCAGAGAGAAGTCGCGACATCAAGAAGAGGTTGGAAGCGTTACGACGAAGGTATCCCATCAGCTCGGTATTTCGACTTAGTGAGTCGACGTCAAGGGTGAGAGACCGATTGATGGCGAATTCGGATTGGGCGGTCGCAAATTACTACGCCTTGTGCATCTATCACTTCAGATGTAGTCTGACGGAGGACCAAGGCTTCTTCGGCGGGAGCGACCATATCGACGAGATTGCTGCCGTCCTGCTGGTTCTTATACAAAGGAGCCTCTCGACGGATGATATAGGCCAACTTGACAGGCTACAATGGCCGCTCTTTTGGGCCGGGATAGAGACGGCAGACCAGTTCAAGCAGACGTGGATTCTGGAGAAGATGAGCAACCAAGGGCTCCGTGACGCCCTGGAGATGATTCTGCTTGAGCAATCGGACGGAGTCAGGACCAACATGGGGAGGGTTCGCCGGATTTGCCAGACGACGGTGGGAGCTCAGAGGCTGAGATTGGTGCTTGGGCGTCTTGAATATGCGTGAAGCTCGAAGCAGTGAGTTGGCTTACATGTTGTGAAATTGGCATAGGATTAGATGTAAAGAATTCATGTGGTATCTTCTGACTATTCAATTGCTTGCTGCGGCTCTCAAAGGGGTATTTCGGCGTGGCTGAGCTCTTGTTGGAACGCTTGAGTTCAATTGGTCGATTTCAGCGATCGCGAGAATAGCGCAGAAGCGGGTTCCACAGCGTCACCAGTGGTAAAACTTGGCGGCCCAGCGATGCAGCAGGGGGCGCGGGGTTGCGGGGCGATGTGGGTGGTTTACCTACCTATTCGTGGTTCAGCCCCGAGTGCCTCGTTGCGCCTCCAACCGCCAGTTGGACAATCCTATTGCTCGACTTTGGCGAGCCGTGAACGTTGGTGACCTGAACATTGCCAATATCGCCTTTGCTTCCACAGAGACTTCGTTCAGCCTCTCTTGTCGAGGCAGACTGACGTCTCAAACGAAGAGCCGAGACACCCTCGTTGGCGCCCTTGTGCCCGACTGGTTGCCCAACCCGAGGGAGCAAGGAGCAAGGAGCATCTTCTCTCCTGGCTATATCAAGGTGCGCTTCCCGGGTCGAAGTCGGGGTTCCCTTCATCAACAAGCACTCAACCCCCAAGCACCTAGAACCATCCGCTACAAAGACACAATGACACAAGACTGGACCAAGGTCATCGAGGGCGAGATTGTCGCCCGCAATAGCGAGATCAATGCCATCAACCAGGTGATCCACGAAAACCCCGAGTTGGCCTATGAAGAGTATAAGGCCCACGACAGCTTTGTAGCCGCTCTTCAGTCCCTCGGCTTCGAGGTCACCCCCCGGGCATACGGGCTCGACACTGCCTTCTCGACCGAGGTAGGCTCCGGCGGTCGCCTCGTCATTTACAACGCCGAGTACGACGCCCTTCCCGGCATTGGCCACGCGTGTGGCCACAACCTCATTGCCTCATCGTCCTTCGCCTCCTTCCTCGGCGTCGCGGCTGCCCTCAAGGCTTCGGGTCTGCCGGGCCGCGTCCGTCTGCTAGGCACCCCAGCCGAAGAAGGTGGAGGTGGGAAGCTCAAGCTGATTGCCGCGGGCGCGTACAAGGGCGCCGCCGCGAGCCTGATGGTACATCCGGGACCGGGTCACACGCTGTCGGGCGCGATACGCGGCGTTTCGTACGTGCGGATGCTGGCCAATGTCAAGATGCGTGCCTACTTCACGGGACGCGAGTCGCACGCAGCTATCGCGCCCTGGGACGGCGTGAACGCGCTTGACGCCGTCTGCCTCTCGTACAACGCCGTCAGCATGCTGCGCCAGCAGATCTACCCGTACGAGCGCATCCACGGCGTGTTCCGCGCCGCTGGCGACCGGCCGAACGTCACCCCCGCCAACTGCTGCGTCGAGTACTACGTGCGCAGCGAGACGCGGGCCGGGGCTGAGAGGTTGTGGCAGCGTGTGCTCAAGTGCTTTGAAGGCGCTGCGCTGGCAACGGGTTGCGAGTTGCGCACCGAGGCGCTCAACTCGTATGCTGATGTGAGGCCCAGTCCAAGTCTGTGTAAGTCGTACCTGGATGTTATGCCCGAGGGGACGGTGGCATACAATGAACCACGGGACTTTTTGGCGGGCAGCACGGATATGGGAGACGTTTGTTATGAGTGCCCTGGGTTCCATGGCGCGTTTGGCATCGGGACCAAGGACGGCGAGGCAAACCATACCAAGGGATTCGCCGCGGCTGCTGGAACGCCCGAGTCCTTTGAGCGAGCGGTCGAGTGTGGGAAGGGCATGGCCTTGGTCGGTTGGAAGGTTTTGACAGACGATGCGTTTGCGGAGCAGATGAAGAAGGATTGGGAACAGGACATGAAACTGGCCGCCGAGGGGAAATAATGGCTTTCTGAGCCGCAGAGGCCCAGTCTGTTGTCACGATAACGGCAAAAGGGGGTGCGGAATAGGAGCGACGGGGATGGACTTAGGGTTAGGGGTATGTAGTGAAGTGCGTCGCGTTGTTCTTGGAGCGTGCTCAGCAAAGGCTGGACTCGGCAAGCTGGAACACATACCTACCTTGAAACCCGGATGTAAATGAAGCCAGAAGTCAGCGTCAGTCGTGAAATCCATAAGCCGGCGCGAGGGCCAACTCGAAGTTCCATCTCTGTGAAAACCTGCTCCAGGGCGCAAAATGATGGTTCGAGTTGAAGCATGACAAAGAACTGGGATGGAAAACGCGTCAAGTTCAGGGACTGCCCACCACAAAATGATGCCCCACAACCCGCCCCTTTATCCAATCGCGCTCCACAGAAACCGCAGCTGGTACCTGGTACCTACGTACCGATGAGCTCAGCAAGCCGAGATGAGGGCCAAGTGTCACGATTGGCAAAATGCTCGAAAGGAGGTTCCATCAACTCCCGAGCACGCCGAACAACATTCCTATTTACGGCATTATTTCGCCAGCCCCCTTTCCTCTCGTCGCCCTAGAAGCGACTGACGACCACCACTACACGGCAGGCATTCAGTTGTGCTGTCCCTCCCTCGCTTCGTCCGACCGCTGCGACACCGAGTTCTCAGCCTGCGAACCCTCCGACACCCACATCTCGAATTACTCAGGGGCCCTGCTTGCACCCTCGAAACCCATTCTTCGCCCCCTATGGCTCGCGACGATGTCGCCTTGCCTTTGAGGCGCATTGCGCTAGGTCGAATTTCCTCGTCCGTCGCGACGATGGCTTTGGCAGCCACATTTATTCCTATGGCATACGGGCACGAACACGGCGAAGAGAACATTCCCGACGGCATGACCGTCTCAGTGGATCCGATTGTATGTCCGCGGTTGTTGGACCGATGGCGGGGGGGATTGCACTAACAGGCACAATGGGTAGGATGCGACACTATGGGCTCACATTTTCGTACAAATCCTGGCGTTCGGGATATTATTCCCCGTGGGCATGGTGCTCGGCGTGAGTAACCACCCGGATCGTACAGTCGAAGGGTCACGGTGCGCTGACAAAAGTGTCGCACACAGATAATCAAGAGTCGATGGCATGTTCCGCTCCAGATCTTCAGCACCTGCGTCGCCCTGTTGGGATACGCCCTTGGCCACCTCCACGGCGGCAGGCAGTTCTCCTCGGCAAACGTCCACGCCAAGTTCGGTAACATCGTCTTCTTCCTCATGGTCGGCCAGATCGTCCTCGGTGCCTACCTTAAGCTCCACCTCGAAAAGGGCATCCACGGCCGCATCCGCCCCGTCATTCGCCTCTTGCACAGCGTCAACGGCAAGGCATTCCCCCTCGTCTCGTGGACCCAAATGCTGTTCGGCGGTATCACTGCGCTGGGCTTTTGCCAGGGCGACCATCTCGGCCAGTGCCTGGCCCATTTCATCATGGGCAGCGCCTTCATGGCCTATGGCGTGCTGCTGACGATCCTGCTGCTGGTCGGACAGCTCTGGTTGCGCCGCACAGGCCGTAGCCAGGAGTTCTTCGATAGCGTTGTGATTGCCGGCTGGGGCTGCGTCAACACCTTCACGGAGCACAGATGGGGTACTGCTTGGGTCCGGAACGACTGGCAACACACAACCATGGGCGTCGTGTGGTGGTGCGCAGGGTTGGCGGGCATCTGGCTGAGCAGGGGCCGGGATGGCTCTCCCAAGCGCAACTTCATCCCTGGCTTTGTGATCCTCATTACGGGCTGGGCCATGTCGTCACATCCGCAGGAAATGGTTGTCAGCGCCATGACCCACAAGATGTTTGGATACAACCTGATGGGTGTAGGTTTGACCCGCATGATTGAGATTGCCTTCATTCTACAGGATAAGCCTGGCCTTTCGGACAACGGCAGGGAGTCGCACAGCTTTCAGTACATTCCTATCTTTGTAAGTTTTGCCACCCAGCTCGCGCGACAAGTCTCGTGGATTTGTTACTGACTCCCACAGCTTCTCTTTTCCTCTGGTTTCCTCTTCATGGGCGCCACCGAGGAGCAAATGGCCCTCGTGGCAGGGTCAGGAATGGATCATGTCGCCTATATCCTCATTCTCTACAGTTTGGCCTTCCTGCTGTTCTTGTTTGTCAACATGCTCATCTACCTGTACGACCGCACCGCAAACGCTCCCGCGCTCGCCAAACCGTCGGCCAATGGTCGCGCGCGAGCCAATGACGACAGACAACTGCAGGACGCGGGCGAGTTTGAGCTCGAAGGGTTCATGAGCGATGACGAAGACGAGGAGCAGGCGGCGAGGAGGAAGCTTTTGAGGGACGACGGGGCCGATGAGGATGCGGGGTTTGCGAGCCCGACTACGGTGGGGAGGAACAACGAGCGTGTGGTATGAGGAAACGGGGTGGCTAGTTGAAGATTTGGCGGCATGGAAAGATACGAGTACTATATGCATCGGGTTTTCACGGCGTTAGGTGGAGGCTCTGCGGGTCGGTTGAAAATGTATTGTGCTGGAAATGGTGTCTGTATAGCTGGGAAACGATATAGCGACATTTACGGAGTACACAGCAAGTTGAGGTAATATCAAGGCACTGGAACGGCGGTTTGTCATGAGTGTGTGGACAGCGGCTGACCCGTCTTGCTCAGCGACGGCGTGGGCCCTACATAGGCGTCGGTGTTCGATGCCCTTTCACCAAAGGCGGAGGCACTGTGTCGGGCAAACTGGCGCAGCGGTAAAAGTTCAAGGACCCGCGGAGGACCAGGCAACGGAATGTTGTCCTAGCCCAAACCGGATCTGAGGAACCCTCAAAGAGGTTGTCGGTTCGATCCTCCGCCTACGAAGTAAAAACCCCCGGGTTTTTCGTAACCAACCACCGTCCTTGCCCCGATCAAGGATGCTGGTTGGCGAGCTTTTTGCCCTTTTTTCCTTGTTCTTTTTCTTTTTTTTCCCTTGCTCTTTTCATCCTACCTTCCTCGGTTTACAGGCCTGGAAGCAGCAGCACTCGGTGCTGATCGACGAGATCTGGGGGCAATGACGTTGCGGCTTTAGCCGTCCGGCGCCGAGCTGTACAATTGGTGCCTGTTGTTGGCCATTGGGAGGGGAAAGTTGCACCGTATGACGCGGTCGAGTCATGCTGCTTCATTTAACATATTCCCTCTGCCACTTCGAGGTGACTTGTAAATCTCTCAGCATCGGCTCAAAAAGTCGAATAACCCAGGTCAAATACAACCTATTTTGCATCAATTTCCCCAACTACCACGCACTCCACCAAAACAACTACATCACTTCGACCTCCCATCACCAAAACCCGCTGATCGCCACCACCAATAACACTCGCCATGATGGAGGCCAAAACAGTGGAAATCACGGCCCAGTGCCTCTGCAAGGACCACGCCTTCACAGCCCGCATCCCCTCGACGCTGCTCCCTCTCCGGGCATCCTGCTGCCACTGCGACTCGTGCCGCCACAACACGGGCGCGCTGTACTCCTCCGACACGCCCTGGTCCGGGTCGGCCGCCGCGGTGAGGGAGAGCTCGCTGAGGCGGTACAAGTTCTCGGAGCGGGTCAACGTGCTCTTTTGCGGGCGATGTTCAAGCCCCATGTTCTTCGAGGAGAAGAATGGCGGGGAGGAGGAGCCGCCCACGTACGGCGTCTTTACGGGCGTTTTGCGAGGGGAGTACCCCGACGGTGTCGATGGGGTGTTGCTGGTGAGGATCGTCGAGCACATGTTTGTGGGAGACACGCTCGACGGCGGGGCGTCGTGCTGGCTGCGCCGGCCGCACGGCGACGATGCGCCCCCAGCCAAGATCTGGCTGGGGAAGAGGGGTTCGAGTGACGAAGTCGACTATCCGAATCTGTGGCCGGCCGTGGCGGACCTGCCGGCGCCGGATGCAAAGCTGGCTCAGGATGAGATCCCCATCCGGTGCGTCTGCGGCGGGGTTGACTTGGTCCTGAAGGCGGGCGAGGCGCAGAGGGAACATGCAAGTGCTCAGGAGGTGGATAGAGGGCCGCCTGTCGTGGATCCTACCTCGCACAAAAGTCTGGGGACGTTTGATGGTTGCAACTCGTGTCGGTTGTCATCGGGGGTGGACATGTTCCATTGGTCGTTCTATCTGCTCAAGTACATCTCCTTCCCGCCAAAGGGGGGGGATGGAAAAGGAGATTTCCCCAACCACACCGCAGAACTTCGAGCAGCGGTCGACGTCGAGGAAGAAAAGGGGCGGGATCCCAGGCTAGGCACGCTAACCTACTACTCGAGCTCGCCGGATGTGCAGAGATATTTCTGTAGCAGGTGCTCCGCGTGTGTGTTTTACGCAGTGGACGAGCGGCCATACCTCGTCGATCTTTCCATCGGCCTTCTATGGTCCCCTGACGGCGCAAGGGCTGAGGGTGCTATCTCGTGGTCATGGGGCGGAAAGACTTCTCATCGGCAGGACATGCTCGGGGGCTGGAGGGAGGGTCTTGTCCAGGCGATTGAGAAAGACGCCGAGGAGTGGCGGATCGAAAGGGGCTACCACATCAACTGGAGGAGGGCAGCAAGGGAACAGGCTGAGCGGGAAGCGGCCGAGAAAGGCGAAACGAAATGAGGGAAAACAGCTGAAAGAGTTTAAGCATTCGACTTGACTAATTTAGTGGATTTCACTTGTATCTACTAGTATGGTTGAACTCTTTCGCCGTCTCCTTGCCGCAATTGAAGCTGGGACTACATACCGCCAAGCTACTAATAGCTGTTCGGCATAAGCGATAGGCCATTCACATCTGTTCTTTTAGTAAGGTAGATACACAACAGGTATACAATACTACGTCATGAAGCTATCAATGTCATCATCTTCGGTGTCATTACATATAAATACAGCCACACACGCTTACCGACTTTTCCCGCTGCATGTTGACATCAGACGGCTGGGGATCCGGTCACTTATGTGTCTAGAGGGGTGTCAGATGACTTGGAACGCAAAGTCAAATTTCGGTGAAAATGAAAAATAAGGGGTGGCGAGAATTGACCCGCTCACCATGGGGCTGGAAATCTACACATCAGTTTTCTGAGCGTAATATGCTAGGTACCGTGTCTGCGAATGCCCGTGCCGTTCCACCGGATTTGACTTCCGCGAAGAGGGCATAGCACACTTGTATTTGCCAAGGAGCCTCGGATATTCTAGGTCATCTGATCAACCACGTAGTAGGGGCGCTCGTTTAATTGAGGAGAGCCGGCTTCACTCGTCTTCGAGAATACTAACCTCGAGTCCTGCTCAATAACATCGAATGCAAGAGACTAAGATACGGAGCGCAATACGGTAAGGAAACGCAGATCGAAGCGGGCGAGGAAAAAGGCGTCCAAAAATAGGCGCCCCCGCAATCTGGTGATTCAGTTGAGCTCGGGTCGGGGACAAACCAGGGATTGCTACAATATTCCCCATAATTAACCGCTTCACAGGTATTTGCTCGTGGTCTATACATGTGGGGTGATATGACACACCGCGGCTCGCTGGTAGTGGCAGCTCTCGGTCTGCAAGAACAATGGACTGATGCCAAGGTGAGGACAGTGAGGCATACAGAACCCAGACACCCTTCCTCGATGCCATCCAACAGCAGACTACCGGCTCCCGGTTACGTCGGTTGTTGTCCTTGGGACAGCCGCTGCCACCCTTCTCGCTTCTGTAAACACGGCCACCTTCGGCGGAGATTATGGCCCAATGGGAGATTATCGGGGATTTCCCATCATCCAACCACACGAAGGCGCGAGCCCGGACATATTAATATGAAAGGCTTGTTTATACAGGTCGTCGACGAGGATCCGCCTCTCCGGTTATTTGTGCGGGTAGCTGCCACACTGTACCTTATTGGAGGGGACAAGCACGGGATAGTTTAGAGGTCAAAGAGACAAAGTGAGTCCGCCGATCCTGCCCTATTTTCTGCCACATCACGCCGTAATACGTTTTGGCGGTGATGAAAAGAAATGGCACATCCCTTTTGGCCCTCCAGGTTAGAATCGTTGGATTGGATGATCGTGGGTGGAAAATAGCCTGAGTATGGCTCGCGCGAGCACGGCATCCGGGGCGCGGGCAATTTCCAATGTGCAGCGGTACGATGAGGTGCTCACCAGGTCGCTGGAGTTCCCCAGATTGCTGGCATGGCGGATGATGTCCAAGTCGACTGGCAAACTAGATTGCAAATACACCGAGTTATTGAGGGGGCGACCGTAGCTGATCTTACTGGGGAAAATAGCAACATAATCCCGGATTTCCCCTATATAGAGACGAGTGAGCTTGCGGTTCCGTAGACTTGGCTCTGGTCCTGGTGCAGCACTACTCGGTCGTGGACCAGGTTCGCTTTTTGAAAGCTTTCCATTGTTTGTTGGAGCCATTTCACCATGGCTCGGCACGGCCAAAATTTGTGGAGGCGCCTTGCGCTTGCTGCTCTACAAATTCCGGTGGCAGCTGCGGCCGACCAGGCGGCTTGCACTTGCACTGGCCTTGACTACACCAATGGAGGGTCGTATCTTGTGGACGGGTCCAGCAACTCCGACTTCACTTTTACCTCGGTCTTTTCGTGTAAGTGGCTCCCAATAATTAAGTACTGCGAGAAATTCCAAAGACCGCATTGCTGACAGGTAATTTGGTATTACCAGCTTGTGGTCAGACCGACAATGTCCAACCTCTTCTGGTTGACCCCGAGGGCGTCGCGTACCCATGTACCGACATTGCTATGCAGGCCGAGGGAGAGCAGCAACAGTCCTCATGGTAAGTGCTTTCACTGCTAGGTAGCCAAGCCACCTTTGCTAACATCGCATCCAGCCAGATTGCCTACTCACAGATGTACTCGGGCAAATGGACCATCGTCATCCAAGCCGACAATGTCAACTTTCAGGTCGTCCGCGAGTTCCAGCTGACCGTCCAAGCCCTTGAACAAGTCACGACAACCGTGACACCGACCGTGGTAATCGGCGTAACCAGCACCCGCGCCGGCATCAGTAAGCCAACCCATATCTCCCCCCAACCTCACCACCACACCCAACCCAACTAACCCCCACCCCTCTCCAGCCTTCGAAACAACCCTAACCCAAACCTCCATCGTCATCGCCCGCGCGCCTACCCTGACCCTGCAATGCGGCCTCGACAGGGGCGCGACCCAGACCCTGACCAACTGGCTGCCCGTCCCGACCTCGGTCATCCACACGACCGTCTCGCAGACGCGCACCCTCGGCGCCGTAACCTCCTACTACCAGACCACCGTCGGCCTCTCGGCCTACTGCCACTGGGCCGCCGGTCAAACCCCGTCCCAGCCCATCGCCGACAAGCCCGCGCCTGCCCCCGCCACCCCCAAGCCTAGCGGGTGCAGCGACGGGTGTCGGCCGTGGTACAACGGCAACCAGGGCGGGTGGGGGTGGTCGTCTGGTAGGAGTGGGGGGAGTAAGGGTGGGGGAGGGAGTGGTGGTGGTGGGTCTGGTGGTTCTGGCGGGAGTCCTGGACGGGGTGGAGGGGGTGGCGGGTCTGGTGGAGGGTCCGGCGGGGGGTCGGGCAGCCCTGGACGAGGTGGCGGTGGGGGAGGGAGCGGCGGGGGTGGCTCCGGGGGTGGCTCCGGGGGTGGCCGTGGCGGTGGTGGTGGTTCTGGAGGAGGGTCGGGAGGGGGAAGTGGTGGCGGTCGAGGTACGTTTTACTCTCGTAGGGGCCCTATAGGGCTGCAAAATCTGTTTTCATGTCGAAATGAGCTCGCTGACAGGCAAACAGGAGGTGGCGGAGGAGGAAGCGGTGGCGGTGGTTCGGGAGGGAGCCCCGGACGGGGAGGAGGCGGCGGGGGATCCGGTGGGGGATCCGGTGGGGGATCCGGTAGCCCCGGCAGAGGTGGCGGTGGTGGTGGTAGTGGCGGAGGTGGCTCAGGAGGGAATAGAGGGGGTGGAGGTATGTTTTATCCTCGCCAGGTTCCTTTTCTGTCCCTCGTTGCTCCTTTTGTCGTAAAAGCTTAACTGACGCGGCGGATAGGAGGCGGTAGCGGCGGTGGATCAGGTGGGAATAGAGGAGGTGGAGGTATGTTAACTTTCAAATTTCCTGTCCGCCCTTGATACTTGCTGACACAATGGTAAGGAGGCGGCAGCGGCGGAGGTGGTTCGGGAGGGAATAGAGGGGGTGGAGGTATGTTCCCGTCTTCATGAAGCCCCTTTTTGACCATAGGTGTCTTGATTATCTTCAAAAATCACTGACAAAATTGATAGGAGGAGGCAGTGGCGGCGGTTCAGGGGGAGGGAACCGAGGCGGAGGTGGAGGGGGTGGTTCAGGGGGAGGAAACCGAGGGGGAGGTGGTGGTGGTGGTGGTGGCAGTGGTGGTGGTAGAGGTAAGCTCCAAGTCTCGGGCTGGGCTATCCACATACCTGCCGGGATAACTAACAACTTTCAGGTGGTGGAGGAGGAGGAGGAGGAGGCCGTCGTCCGTCAGAGGAAGGAGGTATGAATGCAGCTCCAGCCCCCTAAGCTGCCATTTGTTCCTCAAATGCTAATAATCTCCGACTAGCTCAACCAGAGCCCGAGAAGAGAGATGCGGCCAAGGTTGCCGCCATCACTAGCACGATTCTTCAGACAACGTACACGGTCACGCAGACTTCGACAGTTGTTATTCCAGGCCGAACAGTTTTGGAAACGGGTACGGGGTATTTCCACCTGCTATAAAAGTCGACGCTAACAAGTATCATTCAGTCTATGACACCACTACCGATACTTTGTAAAGCCCCACATATGCCTCTCAGCTGATTCTCGCAATGGCTAACCGTCATTACAGTGTTCCACCAACCCAAACCGTTTGCAATGAGCCGGATCTGGCCACGATTACCGTATTCAAAGCACAGCCGACGCAGACCGTATACGATGTGGACTATGTCACCAAGAGCACGCAGGTGACTGTTGTCATCGGGTAGGAGCCATTACCTATGGACCTGTTTTGTGTATTTTGCTAACTGCGTGGTTCCTAGGCAAACGCAATACCAGACATATTCCAACTACCGATCTGCCACGGCGTGTTGGGCAAATGGTGGTTGGTATGGCATGTGATTGGTTTCGTAAGGGCGGATGTTTCTCTGGATGTCATTTTCATCTCATCTCTCTTTCCTGTAATGTAATTCGACTGTATTGTACCGATTTGAGCTCAGCTCGCTGGGCCGAAGCAAACATGGCCACAAAAGAGAGGATAAGAAAACTCCGCGTACCTACTACTGGCAATCAACATTTGCTTTTGGCCTGTTGTTTTATGCAAAAGTTGCCAGTCACCCACACCACCCTTCGCTACCTTACTTACATGGGCGCTACTCAGGATATGATCAGGGAAACTGCCAAACCTGGTTTAGACGAGTTGGTAGTAGTTACTGTGTAACCTGGCGAAGTTCTGGAAATTCAAATGGTAGCTTTTCGCGAGGGGACAGTTTTGGGCTACCTGTGTCCTAAAATGGGACTACCTAGCCCCCTCCCCTCCTCTTCCCTCCCCCCTGGGATGCCATAGAACCCAGTTTACGCCCCCTACTATGTCTGTAGCCCCCTACTAAGTCTGTATTTCCGTCTTTTTATTTATTTATTTACGAGATGAAATCTGCGAAGGAACCCGCATCGGAACCGCCCGTGGACCTCCGGCTTAGCTAGGTCGACGGGGTCATCGAGTCAGTCGGCCAACCTCCTCAGGCACGCGAGATTTCTTGACTTGCGGGACGTAGGATTTCCATCAGGGCCAAAGTGGGTTTTCATATTGAGGTCCAGGGGATCCTCGCCCCAGATGGTGTAGGGGCGGTTGTGGCGGAGCTCGGCGCCCAGCATGTCTGCCGATCCGAGGTCGACGATGGTCGGGGTACGCCTGTCGGGCGACACCATAATGTTCCTGGGCTGGATGTCGTTGTGGGCGATGCCAACGACGCGGTGGAGGTGGTCGACGACTGATGGAACCACCGTTCGCCACCCAAACAGTAGATAACTCAGCAGGAGTCGATGGCTAAGGGAAGTCCGGGTGCTAGGTGGTCAATATGCTCGGACACCGTGAGGGGTCCTTGAACCGCTGAGCCAAAAAGGCTGCGGCGCAAGTAAGGTGGTTCAAGCTCTTCCTTATCCGCCCACAGCAGCGAACGAGCATCTGACACCCGCCGCTATATCAAGTCTTCTATCCGACATCGGCAACCCATCTTTCCACTCTTCGCGCCGCTACAACTCTTCCAATCAATTTCTTCACGGGTTGAGATCGCCCGAAGTCATCATGTGGGAGCGATGTATTGGCCTGGTGGAGTGGGAATGTTATGCTGGACGACCTCCATCCCTGATTCGGAGCACAATATTGGGAAGAGACAAGGGCCTGTTGGGACTAGGGTGGAAGGGGGCTTAACAGAGTGGACGTGATGTTTGTTCTATCGCCCCTGGAGATTGGTGATTTTGGGTATTAGCTCGGCACCGTGGAAACATTTATATTGTAGGTCATTGCTTGACACAAGCCCAAGAAGCGTTTTAGCCACAGCCACGAGATAAAAATTCATGAGATAGAGAGTGTAACACCTGGTTAGCACAGCAACTAATACAGGCGTGATCAGAGCTGGAAGATAGGCCTGCAACAGAGCCTCAGGGACTCGATACGGTTTGAGAGTCACGATAGTGGCTGGAACAAATCAGACCACCTGTGGGCCATGGCTCAAGGTTAGATGAGAAGAGGTTACCACAGCAAAATGGCCGAAGGCAATGGTAGCACACCATAAGACTGGGACCCTCATTACAGCCCCAACAACTCTCACCCTCTGATCAGTGCGAGCCGTATCCTTGTGAGACGGGTCCTATATATGTATCTTGCGGCAATGTAAATACCCAAGCCTTGAAGGTTTGCTGACGCGAGGCCTTGGCGGGGTACGTAAGAGTGATCTGATGCAAAGGAGAGGTTTTTCTGCCCCTGTATCAACAAAGAATTCACATTTTCATCGCTCTTGGGTGATATCTCCCCGGACTAACGGAATGCTGGCGATCAGCGTTTGCATCTTGGAACACTCCAAGCTAGCAGTTTCCCAGGCTATAAGGAGAGAGCCCAAGGTACATCATCTCGAGAAGTCTTCTGACGAAATAAGTCAATAGGACTTTCCTTGAAGTCTTCCGAGAAACAGTACGGCATGTCCAATATCTAGCCTATCAGCTCAATTGTGGCGGTCGACTAGAGTTGTCCAGTAAAAACCACGCTCCAACTTTGCACCTACCGAACATCTGTTTTCTCACCCGACATTCTTGGGGCATGCTTAAGGTGGGGTACAGAAGCGGTTTTCTCATAAATGTCGCAAAGATTGGGATCTATGCCGCTTTCGAGCAGCCTTTTCATGGCCGGCATGTTAGATAACACCGAAGCGGAAAGTAGGCAATGTCGACCCGAGGCGTCTTGGTGATTGAAGGCTGCGAAGCCGCGGAGAATCAGTTGCTCCATCATGTCAAGGGATCCTGCCCGTGCCATGTGAGCGAGTGTCTTTTCACTCCCGAAAAGTGAAGTTCAAGTTTGTGGAATCGTCAGAGAATAAAGTATCCCAAAATTTTGCAAGTTTTGTAATAGCTGTGCTCATCGTTTCAGCTAACTGGGCCAGCTGCTGCCGGGTGCCGCATGATTTTCTCGGTATTGGCATATCGACGCCCTCCAGAAAATCTGAGAGAGTCGTGATCCGAGTCGTGGATGCGTGCTCGAGGTTCCAGGTCGGCTCCTCGCTTGACAAGAGTCAGGGCAGCGCCCTTGTACCCCATTGCCATTGCGTATATCAGTGGCGCATAGCCCCACTCGTCTCTGCTGTTCATTAGATACGGGGCGCTGTCGAGAAGAGCTTGAAGGATTTGGCTGGACTTTAGGCCGAGAGCGAGGTGCACAGGTGACTGTCCGAGAAAGTTGACTATGCTCCCCAGGTTTTCAATCTTGTCGACCCACCTTTTGACATCAGATAGGTTTCCACAAAAGACTGCGTTGTGTGAGGGATGCGTGCCGCCAAAGTCTGCCTTCCGTCGACATTCTCAAAGCTCAAAGTGTGATGAGCACCTCCAGGTAACGGCAGGGCTTGACTCTACAGGGTGTGTTTTTCTATTTACTACAACTCCACCCCCCTTCTTCTCATCATACCAGCACTTCAAGACCAGCCTTTGCCTTTTCAGCTCCCTCGTCAAGTATTCCATCTTCGATCTAGCCGTCCGAGTCCTGGGTCTCACTCGCCACAATATTTCGAAGCTGGGAGATGTTGCTCTAACGACTCGCTCAGGCTGCAGGCCAAATGAAGGTCGCAAAAACCAAGCAGCCCCTGTGACAACTTCTCCCCCAAAAACCATGGTAAATGGTAGGCCGAGTCGAGCACTCTGGACTCGGATATCTAGCAGATAGCAGCGGGCGCTGCAAGTTTTCAGCTCGCGTCCGCGAAACATTGCGACCAATGGACTGTATTGGATGCGCCAGCTACGCCAAGTTGCCGATTCAATTCTGTGACATGAATAAAATGACAACGTTTGACATCACACTGAGATGTTTTTGGAAAGCGAAGCATCATATGCGAGGCCTTATGGGGCGTCTCTGGGGTGCTGTTGGATAATGTACTTTGTTCCCCAATCTCTTGAGCAATTCGTGGCTTATGGTCAGTCTGCCCTGTGGATACTGATGCTATCCATCAAAACCATCTACCTGATTGTCTAATGCTCCGAGGTGGAATTCAGACTCACGGAATAGCCCTTTTTAGTTGAGTGTTAGTGGACCAAGATAGACACCCTAAAAGGAAACTTGAACAGTATGATCTTACAAGAAAAGTCTTTCTGGGCTGTCTTGATCAAGCTTTTGATGTTTCCAACATCATCTAGGAGTGAAGCGCTACGCAAGCTTAGAATTTGAAAAGTCATTTTCTCGGCCTGAATAACTTGGTTATCACGGAGTCAGGCCCTTGGGAAATCGATTCATAGTCTTTGTGGCAGCGCTGGAGAAGATCTTGCTTGCACTACTTCTACGTCGGTGTTCACACTGCAACCACGGCTACTAGTCTCGGCGAGAATCTGCCGGATGTTTTCCAAGAATTCTAGTTCTTGTTCAAGGCTTCTAACTGTCTTCGGCAGCCCCTTGATTGCTGCGGCGTGTTTCCTCAGTTTCTGGTCATTTTCGGAGATTTGAATTGCCAGAGAAACTAGGCCGGCAACGATGGCCGCTGTCTCAGCCACGGGAGAGCGGTTTAGCAAGTGAAACCTTCCTGTTCTGCTTTCGGTTGTGGAGGGCTTTCGATGTGGGAGCCTCGGGAGGTTGGTGATACTGGGTGGAAGTTGCATCTATCGATCTTTAAGAGGTGAATGATTCTCATTGGAGCCGACAGCGACAAGACTCTGATGCCTAACAATCTGCCTGGGCGTATGCCGGATGCATGGTGGGAGACCAGCTTCCAAAACTGCAAGTGCCACGGAAAGCCCTGAAATTCGAGGAGTGGTGAAACACGAAAATGTAGTCGGCAGCATGACTGCCACTATTCGTTGGCTGTGAACTTCTGAGACCCCTCGGTGTACGCCTTTTAGCAAGACAACCAGCCTTCCAATATGCTGCTGCATGGCGTTCTGAGGTGTTCACTTCATAGTGACACTTCCAAGTCTAGTGCACGAGACCGACCGACCAAGTACGTTAATGGTAGTCTTGGATGTAAAAAAGCCCAGATCATATTAGTATTGCTGTGTCGCAGCATATGTCCTCAATGATCACTGATTCTTGAGCAGTCTGCCCAAACGCAGCGACCACGAGAGAGGGGAATGCCGAGGGCAATTGGAGAACGTGATGACACCCATATTGAGCTCGTCGCAGCCTGGCGAGTTTTGGGTAGATGATGGCACCAGGTCAATGTCGAGCCGCTCTAGACAGAATGCCGGGTTGACGGGGGCAGCCAGACAGCTGCCCGCTGCCCCCAAGGAAGAGGCTCCGAATGCCGAATGGAGAAATACCACCAAAGGCCCGCACGCGGAATGCCCATCCGTTGGGACGCTTGGCGTGGTGTGCTCTAGAACGCGCCCGTCTTCCTGGTGCTCTTGGATAAATGTCGCCCACGCGTTTTGCAGCCGACACCCTGATTAAACGCTCAGCTGCTGCAGCGAACTGCAGCGAACGACATCGAACTCGACAAAATAAGAGCTGATCCCAGACGCGACTTCCATCTGTCCATCTTTACACAGCAGGTCAGTCATTCGATTGGCCAATCCGTTGCTGCCTGACTGAGCTCCCCCACCTACCCTCAAGGTGCCTCTCTAGGCTCTCCCGTCCTAGGCCTTCTTCTTTATGGCTGTATCCTCAACCCACCGTCCTCTCCTCCAGCTCTGGCTGCGATTGCTGGTAATATCATATGCTTCATGCCTTGGGCAAGTGCAGCAAGTAACAGTCCGAAGCCGTATTATGCCCTTTCCACAATGCCATCCTTCTTCCTGTCCCCTTTCGGCGAAACCACACACCCTCCCATCGCCTCCAAAATCCGCAAATCCGCTGGCAGCAGCGTTCATCATGCCTGGCTCCCGGGTAATTTCTCCCGCGCAATCTAATGCCGGCCGCAACTGACGTTAATTATCGCGCAAACACAGATGCTGCCCAGAATTGTTCTTGTCGCGGCTATAGCGGTAGAGGGCCTTCCGCTCGCAATCTCTCGAAATAAGCTACGTCGTTGATCACTGTTACCCTGTCGATGTTGCAATGCCCAAGATCGCCAAGCAAACCCATCCCAAGATCGAAATGGAAACAGTTAGACGAGCGCACACAACCAGCTCAAAGTCAGCCGCAATTGAACTGCGACCGGCGTGGCGTTTCGCTCTGCCACCCCGTACCGCCGCCTTGGTAATGCTCGAATAGCTCTAAGCAGTGATGCATGGGGTACCTTCGCGGCTCGATAGATAGACGTGATATTGCCCATCCCGAAAAGCCGTGGGAGCCGTGGCTTGGAGTCTGGGCAGTCAGTGGCATCATGGAGGACCAGCCGAGCTGCCTCGTGATCCTTGGCAGGGAACGTCTCTTAGGGTCTTCGATAATAACGCTTTGCTTGGCTAGATTGACCTTCCGATGTCCACGACCCCTGATGGAGCCTCTCCTGGGACATTGGGACACGCCAGCCAGGCCATTCCCGGGCTGAGCCGCCGCTGTTCATTCCACAGTCCCGAATCCTGGCCCAGTTAATTAACCATGATCGGCAAAACGCTGAAGTGACCCGATACTTTGTCCAGCAGACTTTTCGCCCAGGTGAACAAGGACGGGGCATTTAAGTGTGGGGAGACCGCCATACGATCCAGCACTGGAAATGGCGCCACCTGATTTCTACGGTCGTTACCGCGAGTTCGACGACGTGGGCAAGGAGGAAGAGCCCAACACTCGCGACGACGGCCGATCCCGCACGCGAGTATATCTCGGCCTGCATTTCCCCAGACTTTTTGTCTCCGCGATCTGACCCCAGACGACACAGGCGAAATACGGAGATCCCCACACGTTCCAAACACCTGGGCTGCTTGCAGTTGCGCAGCTATCCGCCACACATCCCGCCCGTATCACGTTACAGCGCACGCGAAAGCTCACGCCATGTTGTCCCTGCTCCCCCTGTTCGCCCTGCTGGGTTTAACAGCCGCCCTGGAGTCGGAAAAGGCTGCCGCGCTCGCCGACTGTCTGTCTACCTGTGGTGTGCCCGTCAACGCCCCTGGAACCGCCGACTGGAAGCTCGATGCCGCGCCGTACAACCTGAGGCTCAACTACACTCCCGTCGCTATCGCCGTACCAACAACAGCCCAGCATGTGCAGGATGCTGTTTCTTGTGCTGCGAAGCTCGGCGTCAAGGCCAATGCCAAGGGCGGCGGCCACAGTTATGGCTCCTTCGGCTTGGGCGGCGAGGACGGCCACCTCACCATTGAGCTGGACCGGATGAACAAGGTTGTGCTTGATAACACTACTGGAATTGCCACAGTCGAGGGCGGCTCACGGTTGGGTCATGTTGCGTTTGAGCTCTACAACCAGGGAAAGAGAGGATTTAGCCACGGCACATGCCCAGGGTGAGTTGGCCCCTTTCCTTACCATAGGAGGAAACGTATCGGAATCAAGCTAACAACAACCGTAGTGTGGGTGTTGGTGGTCATGCCCTCCACGGTGGATACGGTGTCAGCTCCCATACCAAGGGGCTCGCTTTGGACTGGATGGTCGGCGCCACAGTTGTCCTTGCCAATTCTTCGATTGTGAACTGCTCAACAACCGAGAACGCCGACCTGTTCTGGGCAATTCGTGGTGCGGGATCGTCAATGGGAATTGTGACCGAGTTCCGCTTCAAAACCTTTGTCGTTCCTGAAACCCTCACCGTCTTTGTGGCCTTGTTGAAATGGGGGACAGAAGAGAGGGCGCTGGCTGGGATGCAAGCCGTCCAGGAGTTTGCTGAGACCATGCCGGCGGAACTGAACATGCGCCTCTTCATCACCCCTCGTTTTATCAACCTCGAAGGTCTCTACTATGGTGACAAGGCTAGTTTGCAGGCCGCTCTTGCGCCACTGGTCAACAAAACCGGCGCTACTTTCCAGCTCCAGCAACAGGGAGGTTGGCTGGACCAGATCAAGCACTTCGGCGGTGGTTTGAGCCTTGACCAGGGGCACCCGTACGACTATGTGAGCGCAACTACAACCCTCCTTGCCTAAGTAATACTATACTAACCGTGATCAAATAACAGCACGAGACATTTTATTCATCTAGCCTGTACACCAACGCTCTCAACGATACCCAACTGAAAGCTTTTGTCACCTACTGGTTCAAGTACGCCAAGTCGAACAAGCGAGACTGGTATGTGCACATCGACCTCCACGGCGGTAATGTATCGGCGGTGACAAAGCCCGATTCGGACTCAACCGCCTATGCCCACCGCGACTACCT
This sequence comes from Lasiosphaeria hispida, assembly GCA_033439745.1. Taxonomy (NCBI): domain Eukaryota; kingdom Fungi; phylum Ascomycota; class Sordariomycetes; order Sordariales; family Lasiosphaeriaceae; genus Lasiosphaeria; species Lasiosphaeria hispida. Next base: position 2,441,607 of record JAUIQD010000002.1, on the reverse strand, counting down.
TTTCATGTATCTGTTCTATGATCGTGTCGACAGAGGCGTCTTCCCCACTAGCGGGTATGGGCACATTCAAAATTTCATCAGCAACATCACAGAGAGCATGACGGCCACCGCATGGGGCCGGTACATTAACTACCCTGACCCCAACTTGGACCAGGGCACGGCGCAGGCCACGTATTGGGGCAGCCATCTGTCCAAGCTGCAGACGATCAAGAGCGATGTTGATCCTCAGGATGTTTTCCATTATCCGCAGGGTATCGTGCCTGGACCTTGAGGGAGACGGCGGAGGAGTCTGTTACGACCTTGTCTCGGAAGATTTGTTCTTTTACATGACCGAGAAATACCCTTGCATGTTGAGAAGCATGATTGAAATAGACGACAGGCATAGTCTGTGGATAATCTGGGAGTTTCTAGATTGAGCCTTTTGCTCATCATGAAGGAGTCATAATTCTTTGGCCAATTTCAACATACCATGGCGCAGTTGCATCGTTCAGCATTACTCTAGCTTGAATGAGATTGGGTGATATACCGGCAACCTAAAGACTGACCCCATCTTCTTTATACATATGCTTCGCACTTCGTGCTTTTCAAACCGCAAACGCCACCACATGCTCTGCCCCTTTGCCCCAAGGGGCAGGGGTATAAATTTGAACCGAATACATTACAACACAAACAAAACTGCCAGAAGGACTGGCCACAGCAAGCCGCTCATCCCGCCAATCATAATCATGCCTGCCAAAGGCGAACTACCGCTCTTCAGCTCGGTAATAGTACTTGGCTCGCCGCCTGCCGCCGCCAAGGCCAAACTCGAGTCGGTCAAAGCCGCCGACGACGACACCGCACCCGCGATACCAATCGACGAGGCACTCGAAGTAGAGGTAGCCGCGGCGGCCAAAAAGCTCGCCACGGCCGAATAGGCCGGCTTCTTGACGAAGTCGGCCGTGAACAGACACGCATCGCCCAGGCCGGGGAACGTGCTCGGGATCCACGAATACTTGTCGGTAAACTGCCATAGTGTGATGCCAACGCACTTTGGCACCGCCAGGCAGGCGGCTACAACCGTGACGTAGTCGCGTGACTGTTGCTGCAGGCTCGTGTCGTTGGTGGGCAGCTGCTGCGCGATGTCGAGCTCGGAGAAGGTGACCTCGAGCCCGAGGGTGGTGAAGCGCTCGAGGGTCGCGACGAGGGACGCCTGGGACGGCGTCTGCGCGACGCGGAAGTGGGCTTGGAAGCCGAGCCCGTGGATCGGCACGCCGGCGGCCTGCACGAGCTGGACGATCTTGACCGCGCCGTCGGCTTTGGCTTTGATTGTTTCGAGGTTGAAGTCGTTGTAATAGAGCTTGGTGGTCGGGTCGACCAGAGCAGCGGCGGCGAAGCTGAGTGGGATGTAGTCGGTGCCGAGGGTTTGGAAGAAGACGCTGTTGCGCAGCGTGCCGTTGTCGTTGAGCGCCTCGTTGACTACGTCCCAGCTGTAGCAGAGGCCCCGATAGTGGCCCATGACGTTGGCGATGTGGGTCTGGATGACGGCGGCGAGGGTATCGCGGGTCCAGGTTCCGTTGGCCACTGATTTCGATTAGGCTCTACTTTCTCCTAGATTTGCAAGTTCGAGGATGACTTACCAAAGGTCGGGAGCTGCGAGTGCCATGTGAGTGTGTGGCAGCGAAACATCTGGCCGTTTGCTTTCGCCTTTGCGGCGACGGCGTCGGGACTGGCAAAGGCAAACTGCCTCGGGGCTGGCTGTATCGGCCCCCATTTCTGGCTGTTCTCTGGTACATACATGCCGAACTCATTTTTGTTGTTGGCGATGGCCAAGTAAGCGCTGTCGTTGAAATTGTTGGTCTCGATGGCCGTGCCAAAGTATACCTTGCCGGCGGCTACGAAGAGCGAATGCAGGCCCTGTGCTCCGGGCGGTGTTGCCTGCGCCGAGACTCCGCTTTTGCCAGCGCTGACCAGCAGGCCGAATGCTACCGCCAAGCTCCGTAATAGGGGAGCCATGTTGTCTGTTTTGTTTGTGTTGCGTCGTGCTACTTCGTTCGAGAACAGCAAAGTCGGAGAATTTTGCTCGTTTCTTCTCAACTCTCTACCATCGGACCATTTCGTCACGCACGCCCATGATCGGGCGGGGGAAATGTTACCTACTTGTACTCTAATACCCTTTGACGATGATCTCCGACGCTCTGTGAATTCGGTCGATTCCATAGATGCAGAGAATTTGAGTCTCGTCGATCTTTGGGGTTTCAGGATGGGCATCATGGTGTCTTGAAACGATACTAGTAGAGCCGCGCGGGGATTGCGCATTAACCACCCATTCTCCCCCGAACATGTCAAACCCGGCCCCGGCTTAATACCTTCTCTCATAGCAATTGTCTGTTGCGAAACCGGGTCTCTGGTGCTACAACGGAAAAGCTGCAAGGAGCTGGCTTGCTGGTGGAGATCGAACGTTTGGAAGCCATCTTATCCCCCATGGTGGAGAAGGGGAATAGAAGCAAGAGTATTTTGCTGGCAACGTTGGGGGGTACCATCGGTTCCCGGCACTTAGTCTTGGCAGTTTCTTGGCCATGTTGTGTACCCTCAAACAATGTGGGGAAAACCAGTGATTGGGAAATTTGGACACTACCAGTTATTCTACTATATCAGGGTGTTTTTTAGTCTTGCTTGTCATTGCGCACAAGGGGTATTTTGGTTTCGGGCGTAGTTAGGGGAAGCCAAGAAGGCTGGCTCACTTTCCATACGTGTCGCTCATAAGGTTTGGGGGTCTTTTGTGTTGGACATCGGCACTTTGATCAAATTGGCCCAATCTTGTTGTATTCGTTCTGTGCGTCTGGTGTCACGTGACTAGTCCGACATTTTGAGTGTTGGCGAGAGAAGATGTTCTCTTGGAGGTCCCCTTGCACTTCTCAAAACTTGGATGCTGAAAAGAGCACGCGCCATTCTATTCGTGGCTGCCTGATATGCAAGGGCTTGATATTTGCTGCAGCAAACTCATGTCGCACAGGGCAGCTACGACCTAGCACCAATAACCATGCCGCTCCAATCACCACCATGCTAAATCCGGAAGTGACAAGAACGATGTTAAGAAAGCCGTCGCCTTCCATCAGACTCGTGAAGACATCGCAGGAGGGACAGATACGGGCCGTACCGATGATTCTCTACCAGAGAAATTCGCCCTGCACACTGCATGGCATCACGCCACCAAACGGCCTTGTCCATGGTTGAACGAATGAGTGTCTTATGGTAGGAGCTTGGTTGAGACTTAGCAGGTATATCAAAGAGCCCCCGTCCCCTCCTTGATTGGCATATTCACTTATCTCAATGGGATTTGACCATCTCTCTATTCTGTCGCCAATACTATCGAATATCACACACCATGGCAAACCCTAAGCCGTGACAATCTAGCCCGATGACGGCCACGAGTCAGATCCCCATGATAGTTATTTCTCGGTAGAGTCTCCACACCATGGCCTTGAAATGTTGAAGACGTACTAACAATGCGTATATTTGGTTCATTAGGATGTAGCCTCGGGTACATCAAGCATCTCTGACAGTATTCACCGCTACCATCGGGAAAATGGACGCACATACCATGCCTTCAAGGAGGGGAGTGCGCAAATGAGTCCATAGAATACGCCCCGCGGTCGAAACAAATTTGACATTGGTTAGAATACCTCTATCCCAACGACGATGAAGAAAACGAACGTCTAGGTACCTGCGCTCGTCTCCCTTCGCCCTCACTTTCTTACCGCTGAGGAAGGATAACTATTCTCCAATCATTGCTTGTATACTGAACTACCTAATCGCTTTTTATATGTTCAACGGCCAAGTTCAATTTTTTTTAGCCCCTTACGCCTGCCCATGGGCCCTTTTTCTTTTGCCTTTTGACCAACCGAAGCTCGCGAGTACCGAGATATCACACAGCTGACAAACTCCTCATCAGTTCCGGCCCCTGAGGATTCCCTGTCTGCGCCCTCAAAGCTGCGCTGAACCGACTGCCCTGACGAATCTTCTCCCCGTACATGATGAAGAGAAGCGGTACGAAGCCCAAGCCCGCGCCGATGACGGCAAGAACTGTGCACGACCAAGCGATGCCCAGCGACTCGAGCATCTTATCCGTGGCAAGCGGTATGAGAGCGCCCGCAATGCTCCGTGTCATGGCGCATGCTGCCAGCGCCGAGGCGGAATAGATACCATAGGCGTCGGCAAGATACTGCGACTCTTGGGTTAGTGATTTAGCTGTCTTTGGTGGGTACACAAAGTTGCGTCAGTCTCACATTTATCATGGCCGTGTAGATCAACTGATAGGCGAAGCCGTAGGGCACCATGGCTAACAAGGGAACTATCCAAGGAACGCTCGGTTTCGACGCCCAGCCAAGCCAGAGAATTGAGACAACAAGCGCCGGCCCACTCGCACATCCGACAGGCAGCCGAAGATATTCGGCCTTCTTCTCTGGGTGCTTGGCACTTATGCTCAGCGCTATGCTGTCGTACCACAAAAAGGCGAGACACGCAGCGAAGGTTCCAAGTCCCACTTGGTTCAACATCAGTTCGAAACTTACAAGCTCGGAAAGGCAACGGGTCTTACTTATGCTAAAGGCAACCCCGGAAATGCCGGCGCTGAATCCATACACCCCTTGGAAGATGGAGGGGAATATCCTCACTAGCATGAAAAACACAGCGTACAGGAACGCCATGTACACACAGGTGAGTGAAAGGAGCATCTCAGTGCAAAGAAGATATAGCGGCCTGGATAACGTTGTTCTCTGCACCGAGGGTCAGCCCAGAAAGAGATTAAACGGGCACAATCACATACGAGAGACGGCCAAAACGGTGGTCGGTTTACATCGGCCGGGGCGATAAACCACCGGCTACCTGCCTGCTTATTCATCCTGGCGGCCTTTTTCATCAAGAGTTTGGACGCGAGTGTCTCGGGCAACGCAATCACGGCCCCGAGCGAGGCCATGGCCACAATGAAGGCGATCCTTGGGGACCCAAAGTTAGTAACGGCTTCACTCCCCAAACCACAGTCAAAAAGAAGGAAAAAAGAACTTGCCAGAAAGCCCACCTCCACCCCAGCGGACTAACAAACCCCGAGATGATGGGCCCCGACAGCGGCCCGACAATCGTCGACGCCGACCAAATCATAATCATGCGGCCGCGGACGGTCTCGTCGTCAAAAACATCAGCCAAGACCCCGCCGATGACGCTTAGCGGCGGCGAGCCAAACGTGCCCGTCAGGAAGCGGAAGAGCAGGAAGGACGGCCAGGTGGGCGCCAGGGCGGAACCGAGGACGGATAGGGCGAAGAAGACGAAGCCGGTTGCCAGGATGGGCTTGCGGCCGTGGCTCTCGCTGAGCGGGGCGAAGATGAGGGGGCCGAATATGAAGCCCACGAGGTAGGCGGAGGCGGGCAGGACGGCCTGCGGGCCGGGCGGGACGCCGAAGGCGCCCTCCAGGTAGGGCGACAGGTTCGAGGTCACGGTCGAGCCCATGGCGCTGTTGACGCACAGGACGGTGCCGATGACGATGATGCATAGTTTCTTGGCCTGGGGTTGGGTTGGCTGGGTGTTAGTTTGTGTGTTTGGGGGTCATTATTGATTCGGGTTCTATGGTGTTGTTTGCTCACCCAAGACCAGTTGTGAGGGTTTTCGGGGTCATTGTGCTCAAATGATACAAGAGTCAGAGGCGCGGCGTCCCTGGGGTATTGCGGGCTCTGCGGGCTCGACGGGCCGTCTGTCACTAGAGTGTCCTGGCTGTATGATGTGACGGTGACCGAGGGTATCGGGTTAGTCTTTTTTGAAATCTGCTCCATGGCCTCAATTGTGGTGATGCAGGGGATGAACCCAATTACTGATTACCTCGATCAATGCAGGAACAAACGCAAGCAAAAGAAGAAAAATAAGGGAATGGGGGCCGGAAAGTCATATCCATGGCGTCATGTCCGGCCTATATATATATACGCTCGATGCTCGAAACTCGAAGCCGCCAACGGCTTTTGATGTGTCATGTAGGTCGCCCTAGCTCGATGAATCGGCCCCTTGGGCCTGCCTGCGTGCTATGTGCCAGTCGGTCGTGAACCGTGGCTGTGTCTAATTCATGGATGCAGAGCCCACATGGCGAGATACGAAGACGATCCCCTGGCGTCCGTCCGATGACGGTCTGTAGCGCCGGTCTTGCAACTCCGATGGCCCTCCGGTGACAGGGCCCTCCTGCGAAACGAAGACCGCAGCGGACCCATGGACGGGCTGCGGGTGCCGTTCCGAGTCTAGTGAACAGGGAAGCAAGCAAACAAACATAGGGGCATTTGGCACTGTCGAGGCGCTATTGTGTTGCTGCTAGTGGCCTGCGCGGGACGAGAGCTACCTACAATATGTAACGACAACGATAACAGCAATAACCTACTAAAGGAAAGGTGTGTAAGGCAGCCTGTGACACGGGAGAGCCCGAAGTAGAGGGACAAACAGATAAACAACCACCCTACAACCCGCAAAGGCCTGCGGTTTCTTTGCCCCCCCCCCCGGGCCTGTGTACCTTAATTGCTCCCCGTAAACACTGAACAGGAATCCGCGCGCAGGAACGAGGAACCAGGGCGGTCAGGGGCAACCCACGCCGGCGGCCGACACAGGCTGCAGGCTGCAGGCGGATCGCGGTATGGGGAAAACAATCGTGGAACGGTTCCCGCTAGCCCGGCAAAGCCCCTCCGCCTCTCTGCCGCCTCGCTGCCGCCCATCCGCTGCTCCAATGGATCCCGTACCCAGCACCTTCAAGACGCTTCTCGGCTGCTTCCACGCGCAAAAGCGGTGTGTTGGTTGGGCCTCGCCGTCACCTGATGCCGTGTAAAAATGCCAGCAAAAACGGATTGCATGTCGTCTACGCAGTCGGCGCCATTTTTTCAACGCCAGCTTCCGAGTCGGGTTAACACGGCGTCCACAGGGCACCTCACCCTTGTTTAGTCCATGCCCGAAGCTCGCGGCCCGTGGCACGGCCGCAGCCCGATTGGTCCCAGAAATGCAGAGAGGTCATCTGTCATCAACACTCGGCTTGCTTATTGCCGAGCACCTCAGTTATCGGAGGGCCAGAGCTTTCGAGTCGGCAGAATCCTGACCGACTTCCACTCATCTCGCAATGAGCTAGACGATGGCAACAAAGCCGGTGCGATCCCCCCAGCCGGTTATCCCCTGACTCTCGAAAAAAAGCAGCAAAACGAGCTTCAAAAAGCACACGCTGAACTCCGTGATAAACGCAGTACTATTCTCCACGGGGAACTCTCACTGCTAGGCTACCTGTCCGGCTCCTAAATTCATTTGTCGGACCAGCATCCACAAACCATCTCAAAACAAGCTCGACCCGAAAGGAGTGTTGCATACAAGCAGACAAGACGTGCCAACGCCGACACCCAACTTCTCCAGCTCCGCGCCGCTCAAACCCCTCGCCATGAACGCCGTCGCCAAGGTATCTCCTATATAAGTAAGTCATGACCGAGGTACCAAAATCACAGAAAATTCCCAACATCAATGTCCATACCCGTGTTCCAGACCCGACCAAGCATAAGCAAAAGTGAAAGCGAGATAAGCCAAACATCGTTACGCGTCCGCTAAAACGCACCAGGGGATATCCGAAAAGTCACGACATAAGCGAGCTCCACCTGGTCGCGCCACGCTTCTGCCATCTCTCACGACACCAGATTCACCAGCCGAGCCCAAATCTTGGAAATCACATTCCACACAAGGCCAACCCCGGCAAGCACGACAAAGATCTGGAGGAACTCGAACCGGCGTCGGGTTCGGACTTCTGTCTCCAGGAAGCCCTCATGACCTTTGGTGACAGCTTCAGCCGAGCTAGGGGGGAACCGCCCGGTGGAAATGTATTGCTCCAGGAGCGCATCCTTTTCATACCACCGCTCACGGAGCCACACGTCAAACTCCTCGGCTGTGTCCAGGGGTATATCGGCAACACGGAAGCGCCGCCAGTAGAAGTTGACCGACTTGGGTGGCTGCCCGCGGAAGTAGGTCCCAGACAGGGTGAACATGTCCTCGCCAAATTTTCCCCGCCTGTTCTGCCATGTTAGCTCTCAGATCCCGAAAAGGGTGCCATTTGGGCCAGCTTACGGTATCCCCTCATACGCAACCGTGCAGTCGTAGACGTAGTCTACCGTGCCTTTCAGCTCCGTCAGACAGAAGTAGGTGCCCGTGCTTCTTGGCAGGAGCAAATGCTCCGTGTCCTTGACTGCAATTTTCTCGGCCCACGCTGTCGACTTATCCTTGCCGTTTTGCGACGCATTCGTCCCCTCGGGGAACAAAAGCAGCCACATGGGATTGTAATACTTGGTACCCCCTGGCGTAACGTGCTGAGTCCTGAGTTTGCCCAACCGGTACGCCATGCGCTCTCGGTCGACTGACATTTTCCGTGACATGAAGATGAAGCCATAAAGCATCATCCCCGGACCAATAACGGGTACGTACTTCAGAGACTCCTTTAGAATGATGTAGACGTATCCATGCATCCTCGGCGAATTTGCGTACCCCACCCACCAAAGATAGAGCCAATCGGTGTAGATCTACAACAGCGTCAGCTCCCTGGCTATTCGACTCTCGTTTCACCCTATGTGGAACTGCCGGCACTCACCTGGTGGTTCGCAATCATGACCATGCGCTCGGGAAAGGTAAACTCGACCCTGCCATCGCGTGTTTTCCTAATCTGGTCGGCGACCGAGGAGTCGCCGCTGATTCGTATTGTGGTGGGGCCCCACCAGTGCGTCATCGTGGTGATCAGGAGCCCGAAGCACTGCTTCGACCAGGCCATGTAGGCCTCGTAGAGGTCGCGGCTTACCCAGTACAACGGGGCACCGACAAGCTGCGAGAGGTGGACCCTAACCAACGTGCGAAAACGGTTAGCAGCTGCAGTAAGCACCCGGAGAGGTGGTGGGACGCAACATACGCAGAAATGCAGGTAAAGAAGTAAGCGATAAAGGTAAACCCTCTCAGGACCTGCATGAGCCGACCATGCTTTTCCTTGCCCGACGAATGAGCCCCTAGGGCAGGGTCTGCGAGTGTAGCGCCGGCGAACACCTCCGGTGCGGGGGGGTCGGTTGGGGTTTGAGCCGGGGCAGGCGCTCGATTGCGAAGCTCGTTAGCCATGGCGGGCGTCGGTCGGTCGAGGATTGTTCGATTTCGGTCGGTGGCGATCGGGGGCACGAGGTAGATCGGATCGCGGGCGTCGGGAGAGGGGAAACCCTCTTTTAAGAAAGGTTGGGGGGGGGGGGCGGCGCAGGCGAGGCAGACCTAGGTATCGCAGGGAGCCCTGAGAGTTTGGTTGAGAGCAAGGCACCACAGGGACAGAAAGGCCAAAAACCTCGCACGGCTGAGTGCTGGAGAGGTTGGTGACTCGATTTATTGCAGCTGCCGCGATAACAGCTTTGAGGCTTCGGTGAGTATGATGTGACGGGCGGTTCGACGAACGGGAGGCGGCGATTGCGAGGAGAGGCGTTCTAATGTGGGAAAGCCGTTAAAGACATTGTCGTGGACGGTTAGGTTGTCATGTTCCAGGGAAAGGTCAAACTCGAAATCGCAACTCTGGCGGTTCGGTTGGTAGCAAGTCTGGTCTTTTGCAGGGTCCAGGATGGCCGGATGATGCGGAGGGGAGCTGCTGGACTGGCGTTGGCGTTGGCGTTGACGTTGGCGTTGGTCTGCAGCGGGCTCGAGTTGCGGGCGTGCGAGTGTGTGTGTGCCTGTGGGCGGTCGTGTGCCTGTGTGTGACATCGACAGCCAGTCACATGCGTCTGGCAGCACCTCCAGCTCCCAGGCTCCAACTCCAGCTGCGGGACGGAGGACGGGAGCTTCGGTAGTGCCACGCTCCAGCTGGCAGCGGGGTCCATTCGGGTGCTGGTGTGGTCCGGACTCGGCTTCTCCAAATAGTTATTCCAGCCAGCTCCAAAGCTCGGACCAGAAACCCCCTTGACCACCCCAGCTCGATTCAGCCTCAGCAGCCCAGGCAGCCCCAAATGGGGCTGGTGTCTGCCATGCCTGCCTCATGCAGGTGGATATCATCGGTTGTTTGCGTCAGTGGACCCCCTCGCCGGTTTTCCACCCGCGTGCAAGCGAATCGACATGCGAAAGTGTACCTTGCCTTATCGACAACATCACCACGACTTCCAGATCGGCATGATCCCCTGAAACTCCGCTGTGCCTTTTGATGGCGCATGGTGGCTAAGGATTCCCTCGAGCTGCAGAACTAATTCGATTGGAATCCCAGCCAAACATGTCGGCATGTCAAGGTCCCGTCGTTTTTCCATCGCCACAATCGTCTTGAACTCGCCCGAGATGGCCGCGCGTGGGCACCGAGTGCTGGCGGCTAGGGGATCGAAGCTTGCCGAGTCCAAGATCAATGTCCCCGGGGTCCGGTTCTTTTCTGCCTCGTCCCAGCGTAGGCAGATCCTTGATGTTGCGACGTTGCCGGATCGCCTGGTGCCGCACTACCAACAGACGGCGGCATCCTCGCTACTCTCTCTGCAATGGCCACGGCCGCCGCGCAACATCCTGCTCATGCCCAAGCTGCATGCGCCCCAAGTCATCATCTCCGCCGTCGAGTTTGCGAAGCACGTCCGCAGCAATTATCCCGGCCTTAATCTGGTCTTCGAAGCCCACGTCGCCAAGCATATCCACGACAGCTTGCCGTTCCCCATATACGCGACCGACCCCGTCGGCAGCAGCGACCAGTATGCGAAGAAGATCGACCTCGTTACGACCATGGGCGGCGATGGCACGATATTGCGTGCCGCAAGTCTGTTTTCTATGCACAATAGTGTGCCTCCGATCCTGTCCTTCAGCATGGGCACCCTGGGCTTTTTGGGGGAGTGGAAGTTCGACGAATACAAACGGGCATGGAGGGAGTGCTACATGAGCGGCTGCCCTGTCGGGGTCGAGGATCTAGGCGACCCCCATACGCGAGCGGCCACGGCGTGCCAGCAGTCAGGACGCCAGGTCGACCACGATGACGCCCAACCAGGGGATTGGGACAGCGTCCGCGGGAATGGGAAGTGCATGGGGTTGAATCGAACATCAAAGATCCTCCTCCGGAATAGGTTGCGGGTGGGAATCTACGACAGCGAGGGGAACAACATAAACGAGCAGCTGATCCCCACCTCTACCGCCGAGCCAGACCTCGGGTCAGACCTCACACAAGACGGCTTTTCCCTGCAGTACCCTAAGCGCTCCTCTTCCATCAGTGGCGGCATTCCGCCCTCCCTGCACGCCATAAACGAGGTCTCTATCGACCGTGGCGCCCACCCCCACCTCGCAATCATTGACATTTACGTCAACAACCACTTTTTAACGGAGTCTGTGGCCGACGGCATCCTAATAAGCACTCCAACAGGCTCAACCGCTTACTCGCTCAGCGCCGGGGGTTCAATTGTCCACCCGCTGGTGAAGTCCCTCCTCATCACCCCCATAAGCCCGCGAAGCCTGAGCTTCAGGCCGCTGGTGCTGCCTCTGCACACCAAGGTGGCCCTAAGGCTCAGCAAGAGAAACCGCGGGCGGGAGCTACCCGTCAGTATCGATGGCAAGAGACGCGTTGGCGTCACAATAGGAATGGAGGTCCGCGTCGAGGGTGAGAGGCTTGAGAAGACGGCCGAAGGCTGGAGGGGTGGTGTTCCGTGCGTGATCCGGGCATCCTCCAATGGCGACGGCGAGGGAATCTCCGAGGATGATGACTCGTGGGTTGGTGGGCTGAACGGACTGCTCAAGTTTAATTATCCCTTTGGGGAGCCTGGCGAGGCACACTGAACGCCTGTAAGACGGGGGTCAGTGATGAAGTCCAAAGTGTCCGTCTTGTTTTGTATATATGTATACGCATGACAACCATGCCAATTGATACCATGCAGTACACCTGCACAATGGAGTGTGCTGAAAGTCTTTGCCAGACCACCCGAGTAACACCGGTAGTCCCGGTAGCACCGGCGATGCTGCGGTTCCAAACGACGGAGGAAATTGTCGGCTGTCCCGGCGGGTCGTGGTGCATCTTCATCCCGCCCACGGTGTGACATAGCTAGTATGCATGGCGGCGGAGGAGGCGCAACGGGATGAATACGACTAAATGCATCGGGCGGGCCGTGTGCGGCAATGCCGGGCGGTGCCGATTCGCCGGGTTCTCTAGCGCGGCCCGAGTCGCAATGCTGGGGTTGGGTCTGCCGCCATATCGCGCAGGCTCCTGCTGTCGCTGCCGTCGCTACTGTTGTGCTACCGTACACAAGAACGCGGGCGGCGGCGGGTACGTGTCGCATGACACAGAGGGGAGCGCGGCTATTCCTCGAGGATCAGATACCTGCGGTTAGATCTCGCGATATCGGTGTTCAAGAGGCCTTGGCCCCAGGCCTGTGCTTAATCGTGTTGGGTCATATGAGTGTGGGGAATCGTCGAGCCTTCGGCCAACTGAAAAGGGGCAAAGGAGGTGTGAGATGGTGCAGCAAAATTTCCGATTCGCTACTGTTACTACTACACGGGCCGTTCTTTTACAACCATCCGATAAATGTCTCTCGTCTGATGCTGATACGAAGTCGTAATATTCCCATACCCTGGTTTCCATTACGTCCATCTTTTTGACACTAGTTCAAATGTGCCCGGACAAAATTTGCAACTTGGTACTCGTCTGCCCCAACACGCCCAGCCACGTACATGTTGGCCAATTTGGGTTTCCTTGCCAGCCTGAGCCCGAAAAGCAGGGGCTTTTTGAGAGCTCATCATCGCCCTCTGGAAGAAAAGCAGTCGATTTAGTCAGGGTAGGTGTCCGCTGGGGCCTATCCTGAGTTATGGATCAGTATCATCGTAATCATCGTATGGGCCGATGTCGTTCTGTGAGCTACCATGGGGGAGTGCCGTGTCGTTTACCCAAGTCTCTAGTCCGGTGGACAGCCAAGCCTACACTGCCCCTATCGCAAGATCGAAGAGATCGGCTTGTAGGCTGGCAGAGCGGAGACTGAAGCGTCCAACTGCTAATCAGGCTTTGAATACCTATACGCAGCCCTTCGGCGCGCCGCGGTGCTAGCCCTCTTCGTAGCTCCGTGCATAAGAGGCAGCTCCTGAGAGCACAGAGAAAACCTGTTGATACCTAACCAAAGGTGGGGATGAGAGAAGTAATACACCGATTCCGCGGCATAATTACGGATTACAACGTGGGACAAGGGCGGAGATGGGGTAGCCGTCAGAGACGCGCCGCAGCCTTGATGGCGATTCAGTGATAACACGAGATGCCATCACTGGCTAGCCTGCTTCCACCTCTTCTAGCTTTTCCCTCGTAGCCCACCCATGTGCCCGTTCTGCCCCTGCAAAGTGGCCCGACCCGACACGCCTTGATAGGGTAGCCATGATAGGCATCACGCCACAGACAGTCCGTAAACGACAGCCCGAGGTACTTGGTGCTACCTTACCTCCTCATCCCAGTGGCAAGTCAGCCCCCCCCCCCAAAGCCGTTCCGACACCATATTGGCGTGGATAATGATGAGATTACATGTATGTATCAGCATTCGATATTAGCCCCTCGTTGGAAAAGGGGGGAAGGGAGGGGAGGGGCGAGACGGTGTCCTGATTTCTGTGTGTTGCGTCCCACCAACTCCATCCTGCACGATAGATGCCCTCATTGGAGCGCTTAATATCATATCACAATTGTTCCAGGTTAGCGCTGGACTCCGTCGGACAAGGCCTGGCAGGGCATTTGTTGTTGGCAGTCCCACACCATCCGAATGTGTTGGTAGCCCCAAGGCCTCTCCCCGTCTGTCAAGTTGCAGCTCGCCTGCATACTTACTAGGCCGCCTTCCTTCCATCATCCGACTGCACAGACGAGAATGATCGGGGAGGTCTTTTTCTGCTCCGCACCATGCAATCCTCTATCAGACCTCACCCACATTGTATGCCATACCATGTAGCGCCTATCAAGCAACACACACCCTACTCATGCCGCACAACAGGGCCTGACGTCTTTCGATCCCTCGTGCAGCATTGCATGTTTAGCCCCCGCATGTGCTTTAGGCATCCCGAGAGCGGAATATGACATCTGGCTGAGATACCGCATACCTCTCAATAGGTGGTATAATATTCATGCCGCAAGCGCAATGCAGCGCTACTGCTGTGGCTGTACATAAGGTAGCACATGTCGTCCCAGGTCCGAGCAGGGCACAAACAGAAAAACGCTCAGATTGGGTGACTGGCTAGTGCGCTCAGTTGTCCAATTTCGATACGGCCACACCTCACCAACCTTACTCCCGCAGGAGATAGCGGCAAGGGCGGGTGGTTGCCGTATTCACTGGGACGCCGTATTCAAGCGGTAGCAAGGTGTTGGCTCCAGAAAGCATCTGTTCCACGCGGTTGGTAGCACCAACCCTCGGAGATGTACGACGTAGTCTAAAAAGGAATACGAGAGAGGAGTCAAACTTCAAAGTCTGTGATTGATAGCATGTGTTGATATACTAGTAGGTGTTGCTGCTTTTCTTCCCCAAAGATATTAAGGAATCCTTTCATACTCACTGGTGAATCTAGTCGTGCAAAAGTACCTAGCGGTTGACAAGCTCTTAGAGCTTAGCCTTCAGAAACCAGAAGAGAAACGGCGAAAGACGAAATACGCGCAAAACAATAACTGGATATCGACCCGTAAAGAAGAATAACGATTGTAATTTGAAGGCGGCATTCTGCAACTCAAATACTAAACCGAACGAATAAGGGGAGGTGAAGCGACTTGAAGCATCATGAGAGAAGGTAGAAAGGTAGTATCGTCCAATCTGCCATAAGAGCAGGAGAGGAATGGTTAGTACTGTAGCCCAAAGACAAGTCTCACGACAGTTTGCTAAGCCCGAGCCACACCCTCAGCGTTTACGTCGTCGTTATCCTCGAGAATGAAGGCCGCCGAGCCCGATGTAAACTTGGGCGGTTTGTACTCAAGAGTGGGAAAAATTGGGTACTTCCTCTCCACATGTACGTTGGCAGGATTGCCATCCCCATTGGGCCCAAAGGCAGCCTCCCAGGGCGCTTTCATGGACTGGGGCACGTTCCAAGCTAGTTTCGAGTTTCTCAACCACAAACGAACCAGATGACGTCTTGGGCCGTTATCAGAATCGACATACGGATCACGGGCGTGTAGAAGAGTCCAGTTGTTGATGAATATCATGTCGCCAGGCTTCGTGTCCAGGCGCAAGCGGTGTTCGGATGCTAGAGCGGAGAGAACATCCAATGCATCACGCTGTGCAGGGGCTAGACTTGGGATTGATGACCCCAACCCTTCCTTGACAGTGACGGGGTGAAGCCCAAGGCGGCCGGGGTCGACACTAATCATGATATTGCCTTCGTGAACCTCCAGCAAAGGTGCAAGGATGTGCCGTGGCGGGTTTCCCGAGCTGTAATGCAAGATGTTTAGCAGAATTGACACGGGCTGGAATGCAACCACCAACAAAATTGCAAAGACCAAGGCAGGGCTGAACTAACATTTGGACAGGCCAGTCAGACTGAGACAAGACTTCGACAACTTGGGGGTGCGACTTCAAGAGCTCCTCGTAGATGGTTCGTGAGGAAGCGATATATGTGTCCCCTCCATCTTCAGCCAACGCGCGGACGTGAAGGGCGAGGATGTCGACCCCCATGTCACTATGCCAAGCCTGAGGAAACGGCTAGCGTCAGTACTTAGTTCCGAGTACAATGTATAGCCATCATGACTGACCAGACCCGTGGTCGTGTGAATGCCGTGACGAAGCTCTGGTGGCGCCGTCCAGGTTTTGGAATCGGTGACATGGGCTGGAGCAATATCATCGTTAGCTTCAAATGATATTCGACTGTCGATATGGTTCAGATCACGGACTCAACATAGAGCCTTGCTTATCTTGAACACCTCTTGTGTCCCCAATGTAGCTCGCCACCCCCAAGAACATTGTCACATTATCCTCAGCAGCGTAGTTGTTGGGGTCGAGTCCTCTGAAAATGACAAGCCCTAGGCCACGGTGAACTTCGTTGCATGCTAGCTCAAGGTGAGTTTGGAGTGTCGGGAGGGGAAAGTTGTCGCGATTGACAGCGTCTCCGTCAACCCCAATTTCTGATTCTTCGTTATCAGCCAGCATTCAAATAAGGTGCTATGGCGTTCTTGCTAACCCTTGAAGGCTTGGAGGGCTTGTTCAATCTCAGCCATACCCTCCTCATCAATGTAAATCACGTTTGGTCTTGTCGGAACAGGTATGTTCATGTCGATAGAAACCTCAGGTATCCAAGTCTTCGCCATATTGCTATGCTTTGTCGGGATTTGGTGTGAGCCTGCGTTGTCTTCAACACTGGGGTTTCTGAGATGTCTGCTGGATGAGGAAGGTAGGAACAATGCCAGGCCTTTTGAACAAAGTCTTCTCGAACTTGATAGTCGGTTGGATGTGATCCGGAGCTGTCTGCTAAAGCAAGGACGAGGAACGAGGGCGCCTAGACGGTAACTTTGGAATCATGTATTCTCCCCGAGCCGTGGCACAAACACGCCAATGCCTGAGGGATATTGAACAAGACTCGAGGTTGATTGGTCTAACGTCTGGAATCCTTCAAAAATCGTGCAACGACAACAAGCGGGATGATGGCTGGTGTGGTGTGCAATGTTTTCGCCCGAGTCCTCAAGTCCCCACGCCCCTGTCCATCGATACATGACCAAACCTTGGCCATCCTGTCGGCGGGATTTATCGGGTCTCGGGGTCTGTATCGCCAACTTTGTTGGCAGCTGATCGCAACTTCGCTCTACTGGCGAGTTTTTGAGTAATGGTTGAGGGGGAGGGGGGGGGGGGGGGGGGAGGGGGCTAGTCGTACGCAGGATTTGTCCACCCGCGGCGGCCGACGAAGCATATTGGACACAGAGAGAAGGAGGCAGAGACCCCCAAGATCGAAAAATCGAGGGAAGGGAATCGATGTCAGCGTGGAATGCCATCACGACGAACAACCTCGCTGGGCCGTCGCGGGGGGGGGATGTTGATGCCGAGGATGTCAAGAAGCGACACTGAAGTGCGAACGAAGCCATAGGTATAGCGTTCGGGTCGGAGAACGAAGGCGCCAGCTCATGCTCACCAGCATACCTAACCAACAGCTGATGTCAGGAAATTTGAGCTCATGGCTTGCAAGGTGCCCTGACAGGGGCACAAAAGCTCCCGGGGACGTAATCCGTAATCCAACAGAATGGCTGTAAAGATGAGAGTGTCCCATCGCTTCCGCGCTGTCACACAAGCGAAATCAAATACACGGGCCACGTCCCCCGGATTATCGCGTAAGGTACTAGCCTTCAGACAAGGTAGAGACGAGACAGAGTAGTTCTGGACTGTGTTAGTAAATAGGGCACCCTGCAGGCGCGAGTTAAGCCGCTGGCATTAGTCGAATACCTGGTCACAAAGTTCCCGTCTCCGGCCTCTTACTCCTAAAGCAGGCTTGTCTGGCGTGCTTTGGCACCAGGCTCTGCTGGATTTGGACTTGGCCTGCGGACCGCACCGCTGTGGGGGAATCGGTGGTGGTGGCACCCTGGTGGTGATCGAGTCCGCGATGGGGCTCGCTGCTGCGGCTTGACAAAGGTAGGAAGCCGACGATCCACTGTCCGGACTTTGAGCGGTCGTAGATTATGGGTGATGTCATGCGCCTTGGACATGTCTAGTGCTAGGCTCGCAGGCAATGCTGCAAGCATCCCACCCCCAGGTGGAGGGGTGGAGAGGCCACAGGAAGCCGGCGAGAGACGAAGCAGACTGCATGGCATTAGAAAGCATGAGAGCTGGAGGAGGTAATACCCCGTAGACGGACGTGATTGGCTGCTGCTCTCTCATTGTCCTGGGGTTCCATCTTCCGTGCGCCGTGTCCTGTGACAAGCGCACATTGCAGACCAGTCGCATCTCAATCTGTGTCAATATGTGTAACAAAAGTATGAAATTTCCCAGCCTGCCTAGCATTGTTGCGAAATACGGAATCCAGGCCCCAGGGAGTCAGCGCGGTGGAGAGCAATGCTGGATTCCGTGGTCGGCAGCTGTGACGGCGGATTGTGGGTGATACCTGTAGCTACATGTAGGCCGACTGAGACATCATGGAGGCGGAGAGCACGGAAGCGGCCTTGGTTGGTGCGCCAAGACTTAGGTTCGAAGGTGCAGGTCAGAAGTTGGACCTCTCCCTCCGCCTTTTCCACCTCATCCTGGTGCGGGACCTTAGCCCGCCCTTGAAATTGAGAGGCGGAGACAGCAAACTGAAGGCCTGACTGGCCGCCACTGCTGCACACGCCAACTAGCTGAGACTGGCAGCAAAAATTGAAAGAACTGGACCTGGAAAAGAAGTCCAGCATCTGAATCAGCACCTCTCAGCGCTCGGCACACTTCCACCTGCCCCGCCCTACCTTACCTTGGCCATTCTCTCCACACGACGCACCACTTCTTACTACACTTTACCTTGGTTTCGCAATAAATTTCTGTGGGTGTCGACTTCCACGTTTCGACCAAGTGCTCATGAGGCTGCTGTGCTGTCGCAGACAATTCGATACCTTGGGCGATCGACGTGTTGGTGCCATGACCTGACCTAGCTGCCACAGGACGGGCCACAGGACGGGCCACAGGACAGACGCTCTGCTCCCATACTTCTACCTTCATCGGCCAACAGGGACGGCACATTGGCACGCTGGCGACAGGCATATTGGGCGGATGAGAATATGAGGCTGACGGATGTATCTATCTTCCACCCCACCTCCTCCCGTCGCCTGCTTGCCTCCCCGCTGCGCATCTCAGACATGGAGGCATCCCCAGATAGGCGAGCTCCACACCACGGGCTTGTCCTAGCCCACACACACAGGCCCTGGGTGTTAAGGGATTCAATTCACTCCCCTTGATTCCCTTTCCTCGATTATACCGTCTCGTGTCTTGGAACCCTGCTGCCGGCTCTGGGTCACCCTCCGCCCTTGACCGCGGGGGTTTCGGTACACATGTGGATGCAGGCTCGGGTCGGGTACGGGTGCGGATTCGGAGACTGGTGTCTGGTAAAGCCTCTCCTAGAGCCTTCCTATGCCTTTTGTTTCACCAGCTCTGCAGATTCGTTCTGTGGTATCGTTTAATCTGCTTGGGAGCTGTGGCTTCGAAAGAGGGGGGGAACGTTTGCTCGTGGCAGATTGGAGTTGTCGGGGGGGCAAGTTTTCAGTGTCGGGTTCAACGTCCACCCGGGCCGGCAGTCAGCAAGCCGGGGGAGCTACCCCCCAGCCTTTGAAGTAACATTTTGAACCAAACAGCGGAGCCCAGGATCCATTGATGCGAGTCCAGTATTGCCGATTGCGTGCGTGCGTGCGCCTGGCCAAGTCACTCTCACCGGTTCATTCCTCACGCCGTGGCGGGGCATTCCTCGAATCCCGGCCTCGCATCTGCCATCTGTCAGCGAAGCTGCAGTAGGTCAAGCGACAACGAGCAAACTAGCAAATCAAGCAAACCCAGGCGGGGGGCCGAGACGTGGTGTACCCTCCCTAGTCACACAGCTCGAGCGTTGAGCTTGTTTGTGCCAATTCAGCAAGTCGCCGGGGGTCACTGGGGTTGTGGTGCTGTCCGATCCACGCAGTGCGTTGTGGAGCTTCAACCTGGTCGACTCGCCGCCCACTTCACCGCATTTGGCCACCTCGCTCGCCGGGTTCGCCAATCCTCGCGCCCGTGCCACCCACCGACTGCCGAATTGGCACCGGGTTCATCCCACGCTTCATGCTTATCCTGATTGAAGGCTGATGAGATTATTCCGACCCCAAAAGCCTCCGCATACAGGGGCCGTCCATCACTCACGCCGTTGTACGCCCAGGGTCCCGGCTGTGTGGATTGGCGGCGTGTCACACAAGGTGACACACCGAGGCCTTGGGCAAACCGGCGAGGTCCGTCGACGGTGTGCTGGGACTCCCGTCGGGGAGACACGCAATGGAGTGCGGCCACGACTCCTTTCTGATGCCTCATGTCCCCGTAAATACCACCTGTTTCTTTCCCGCTGAAAACTGGCCCCCACACCCTTGGTCATCGTGGCTCCAAGTTAACCAATACCCTGCTCAACCCTAGATCCTTTGCGGCACCATTGGCACCATTGAACATTCTGACAGCTCAGTCGATGCAGAGGTTGAGACGGTACAGCAAACTCGCAGGGAGAATGGGCAGCTTGCCCAGCTTGCCTCATGGGGCTCCCTCGACGACCCATGCGTCGCTAGTCCCGATACTCTGTTGCTGCAGGGGAAGGCTAAGGGAAACCTCTTCTATGGCGGCCCCCGGCCACCGCTTTCTCCCCCACTCGTTCATCCTCGGGCTTCCCACAATAGCCACAATTTCGCAGAGGCTCTCTATCTGTCGCCAGACGAATTCACCAGCCAGTCTCCGTCCCCTAGCCTGAGCTCTTCAGATAGTCTTGCCTCCCCTTCTCCCCTATCAGTGAATCCTGGAGGTCAGATCACAGAGTCATATCGACTCGTGTTTGAATTCTCTCTCTCTGAGCACCATGACCCTCAACAGCTGGTTGGAGAGAACGAGAATGCAGTACTGGACATCCGCTCGTCCGAGACTGCTGTTCACTCAACGCCACAGCAAGCCTACTCGGCTGGCAGTACCTTATCCTCAGGGCCCCAGGGCCAACTCGATTTCTCGGACGATGAAGACGGTGAAGACGATGAAGACGTCACGCTCGCTGATAAATCTTTTGGTGGTGTTGACGAGGAGCCGAACCAAAAGCCAACGAAATATGTCATTTTCTCACCACACACGGGCGGCCCGCCCAAGAAGGCACGTGCTTCTCAATCCCAGCTTGTACAGGTGCGCAAAAGTCGAGGGCGAATGGATGAGGTTATACGGAAGGCTATCTGTGAAACTCGTCGCATGGGTGCGTGCATGCGCTGCCATATCCAACGTACAACAGTAAGATACTAGCTGGCTCTCCCTTCCGATCCTGTGCCTGTACCAATAGTGTTAACGGTGTTCTAGTGCGAGCCAAACGAAAATGACTATGGAAACCCCCTCGCGCCCTGCAAAACGTGTCTCAAGGTCGACAAGAACTCTAAGAAAACGATACATTATATCCCGTGCCTCCGATTCAAGCTAACCGGCATCACCATGCACCGCAGCGGCAGTTTGGATATCACGAACCGATTTAAGCATACTCAGCTAGTTGACCTTCCGACATACGGTGACCATCGCATCATGCTCATGACCCAGGATCTTTGCAAGACGCCAATGGTAGTACAGGTCCGGCGCTTCAGACCGAAAAAAGAGGATGACATCATCCGGCGATACATTGATTTGCGCGGGATCCACAAGGAGTTCTACACTGCACCTTATTGCATTTCTAATATAGGCAATGCAGCACAGGAGTTATGGCGGTATATCAGGCATAATGCGGTGGATGGCCTTTTAGTGGTGGGAGATAGGACGAACAATCCTATTGTCAAGCGCACCTTTACCATGCTCGCACAACAGTGCCGTACGACACCAGTAAGTCTTCTTGCTTTGCGCTCATTCGGCGATGGCACTGAAAATGGTAAGGGTACAAGTACGACCGACAGCGAATCCGCAACTGAGTGTAAGGAATTCCTGAATGACGCCGTCCAGCTTTGGTTTACCATGAGTAGGTCGGCTTACCCTCTCGTCTCTAGATGTAGGCTTATGGTTTTTGTCTTAGAACTCGGAACGGGCACAGCGCGGCTGTGTGGATCTGATCTCCTAGGGATGCTGCCTCCTGACGACCCTGGCTATCCTTACGTTGGTATTCCCGCGCCTCGGATGGTGGTTGCCCAGATGGATAGCATCCGGACCAACCTTATCTCGTCAAGCATTTCCACATCGGTGCTTAGACGGTTTGAGTCTCTCATCACCTCAAATAATATGGATTGTTGGTTCACCGTTTACTTGATGACATTCCTGCTTTTATATGAGGTCGCTGCTGCGTCCCAGGACAGGTTGCGCTACGCCCTTCAGAATGGAGTTCGGCAGGTAATGACTCCCCCACGCCTCTCTACGCTTGGATTCTAATGATAGCCGTTCTAGGAAACGCGGTATGGGTCCTCTAAAAATCCACTCACCGGCTTCGTCGAAGATATGCAATTCGGTGGAGTCATGCTCCTCGCATACTGGCACTACTTCAAGCGCGTCGATTTCTTCAATCAGAACTGGGGCGATTTGAGCAAGTCCCCGTTGAGGTCTCTACAGCCGGACCAGGCTGAACTGTTGAAGTGGACCGTGGCGAAGTTTGACACAAGCTGTGCGTGCCCCGCCGAAGCAACTGGCACTGACGAGGCTGCCCGACGAGGCTCTGACTCTTTCTTAGTGAGAAAAACACCAGGGAAATCTACTAAGGAAGGCTGGGAGGATGAATTGTACTGGATTTCTCACATGTTCGACTTAGCTCCCTCGAAGGAGTCCGGCTGGGCCCCCCCGAAGGCCTTTGAGCAGGAATCACCCAGCGTGCGCCGAGACAAATCCGGGTCAAACAGCTCTGAGCCAACTCGACGCAGGTCTCCGTCGAGCAGGCCTGTGTCTAGCATGTCTCCACCCAGCATGCCTGCGCCCAGCATGTCTTCATTTACAGGTTCTGAATCCAGCGGGTCTCCGTCGAGCTGGTCCGGGTCGAGCGGCTCAGCCCCGGATTCAGTTTTCTCTACGCCTTCGCCTAAATAGCGCTCCTCGCGCTGTTGTTATCTCCCCCAGAGCTGGTACTCATGTCATAGGCTGTTGGTAACTCGACGGCCTTGCGGAGTTTACTTCGCGAGGCCTGCTATGCCTCGCATCGCCGCCCCGAGTCCAAGTGTGCTCCCGCTTGACTCGAGCTCAACATCTTTTTGCGTCAATTACGGCTGGGGGCTCGGCGTTCAAAAGTTTAGAGGGTCTGTCACAACGACAATCATGGCGTTTTTTGTTTTTCCAAAAAGGAAAAAAAAAGACTTCCCGATTGCAAAGTCGATAATATGTCTTGTGTGTGTGTGTGTGTGTGTGTTTGTATTTGTAATGTTTAGATACCTTAGTCAAATATACTGACAGATGCCATTGTATTTATAGTGAAGTTGAGAATGACAGTTCAGCCCACCGCTTTTCTCCCCTGAAAAGGATGACGTAATGCAAGAGTGGCTGATTGTGCCGAGCTTGAAGGATTTGGTTTACCTAGTCTTTTCTCAGGAGCTGGTGCAGGTCTTTCGATACATGTGGCTTGCATGCTTCTGTCGACCGCCCTAGTGTTTCTTATCCCCGTATTAAGAAGGTTGTGATATATTAGACGTCATTAACGGGGGCATAGAACATAAAGCCAAAGATGCTCGTCACATCAGAGAGGTCTGTTGGCTTCGTTGTGTCGAAGAGATAAATACGCCCAAAAGAAGTCAGGTGCCCTACCTGAGTTCGCCGCCATCAGGGAATACAATTGAATTTTGTTTCCTTCATGAAGCAAAAGTACATATATGCCTACTTAAACGGGTGACGAGGGACATTTGTATCGCTCCATGGTCAAACTGAGGTGCGGCTCAGTCGAAGTGCCGTTCATAAAACCAGGTCGTCAGCTAATGTGCATGCACTTGAATGACAAAGCTTACTACTGTATGAGAAATGTCGGATCTCAATTGGGGTGCTGTACGGAATACATACGTGCTTAAAAAAGATAAATAGCATTCCTAAAAAAGGGGTCAATAGGGGTGTTTATTGACGCTGATTAGTCATCCTGGTCATTTTGCTGATAAGATAAGGACATGGGAACCTTGCTGTTCTGTCCAGCTCATTCAGCCGAGCTGTCCTTTTGAAAGAGCCCACATGCTCATTATCCCGCGCCGCAACAAGCAACGTACAAGCGGAAGTAGCCCGACAAGAAAGAAACAGGAGAATACTTCGGTCACTGCGACATCCTCCCCGAAAGCTTTCGAATTTTGCATTCTGCAGCGGACGTCCACATAGCTTGACCCAGCGCCGCCTCCGTCCGAAAAGGCTGTCTAAAGCCCAAAGCCGGTACAACTTGCGCATTCGTACATTCGTCGCCGGGACAGGCTAGACACCCCAACAGCCCTCACAATGTCGGACCTCGAAACCTTCACCTTCCTCCCGCTCAAGCTCGACCCGCAGTCCAAGGCGCTCAGCGCGCAGCAGCCGGGGTCGCGGGTGCTCGAGGCCGAGCTGGCGGCGCTCAACGCGCTGCACCGGTCGCTGCACAGCCTCGAGGCGCCGCACACGGTCCCGCCGCCGCCGGTCCCCGTCAACCCCAAGCGCAGCGCCAACGTGACCAAGCTGCGCGAGAGCGGCAACACCGAGTACCGGAAGCAGCGCTACGCCGACGCCATCAAGTTCTACGGCCTCGGCCTGCAGATGGCCCTGACGCGCCCCATGTGGGAGCCCAGCCAGCTGGTGCGCGAGGAGGTCCACCAGCTCTACAGCAACCGCGCCCAGGCCCACATGCAGCTGCTCAACTGGCCCGAGGCCGCCGCTGACGCCGAGGCCAGCGTCGAGGCTAAGCGCCAGGGCAACGCAAAGGCTTGGTTCCGCCGCGGCAAGTGCCTCGTCGAGATGGGCCGTCTGGAGGAGGCCAAGGAGTGGGTGGGCAAGGGCCTGGAGGTCGAGGGCGAGGAGAAGGAGCTGATGGAACTGCTCAAGGAGGTCGAGACCAAGATCGCGCAGGCAAAGGCCAGCGACCTTTAGGCATCTTTTTGTGTCGAGGTTGAGAGGCGATTAGTTGGCGTATTGCTGGCAAATAGGGAGCTTGGTTTTGCGGGTCGACAATGAGGCGGGCCACAGTGGCCTGCTTGATGGTCGGATCAGCGGTGTTGTAAAGTCTTGTGGGTTTTATAGGCTGGGTTGAAGCCATTTATGATCGGCGTTAAGGGGAAAATAACGGACAGGAATGACTACATGCTGGTATTGCACTTAATGTGCTGTCATAACCATGCGTACTTGATTATCGTTACTAAAGAAAGCTCAAAAAGGGTTGCCTGAAACCCTTGCCAAATTCTCATACGCTCCCTCGTCCCTACCACCCATGATCCCTCTATGTTTCAACCGCCTGGTTCTGCGGGTGAATCTAGACATGCCATGTCACCTGCCAAACCAAAACCCCCTTTCTCCCTCTGGAGGAAATGATGCCGCCCCTCGCCTGTGATGATATCTGTAAGGAAAGCACAGAACACAAATCCTAAACACGCTGATGAAATCCCTGCCCACCCCCCCTGACTTCGCGATTGATGACTCTTTCGAAGCCAGGTGAGCCAATGTGTCGAATCCTCAGACGAGGTCGGCGCTAGGGAGTGGCATGTTGTCCCCGATGGGCCGTCTTCGTTAATGGTATTAACGAATTTTTCGTCCATGGCACTTCGGTTTCTCCCTTTCGTTCAATTAACTCCGAGTCGTATATTCGCTCCCCCCCTTACGCCTTCTCCTTTTCGCTGAGCACAACAATCGACGGCTTGCGTTTCCGCATGACGGCGTCTTGGCTGCTCATCCGCCGGCCGAGAGCCCGGTCGAGCTTGGCCCCCAGCGCCAGCTTGGACAGGTTGGCGGTCTTTTCCTCGCTTAGGACAACGCGCTGTTCTGCAAGTGCCTTGTTCTCCATCCGGTCGAGACCCTTTTCAATGTCCCGGATTTCGGCGGCCACGCTGTCTGTCGTGCCAACTGTGGGTGTCACCGACGGCGACATGCTGTATGTGCTATATCGGACCGAGGTGCGTGTCTGGTGGGATCGCAATGTAATGTTAGCACGAGGTTCGGATCCCGGCGAGGATGAGTTGACAGGAGTCTTCAATAGGGGTGTAATTGCGGAGCGCAGGAACCTAGGGGGTGGCGGAGGACATGGAAGCAGAAGCACAAACGTACGGAAGGCACCATGATGGGGCGCGAAGAATCTAGGGAGGCAGGCATTTTGAGAGGTTTGGTCGATCCTTATCCTATCTCTCTCTTTTGTTTCTTACTGCGAAAACGGCAGTCGCCCGGGGATTGCAATCTGAAACAAGGCGGCGGCGGCGATGAGAGGATACAACTGAAAAAGAGCGGCGCAGAGTCGCTATTGTCGGGAGGTGTGCAGATCGATTCGGGGCACACGAGTATTTTGGCTCTGCACGTCAATCGACAATCGTAGAATAAGGTTTGGTTGAAATTGGTCTGCTGGGAAGACGGGCCAGAGTCAATCGATGACGGACGGCTGGAGCTGGGATGAGAGGATGAGGTGGAGAGAGAGTAATGGAGAATTGAGAGGGGGCAGCAAAGAAAGGGCGATGGTGAAACGGGGCAAGCGGAATGCAGCGGTGGATGGTGCAGGGTAGGTGGTGGTCAGTTCTGCAGCGCCCGCGGATGCCATGTGGGATGGGGCCTGCGGGCTGCGGGCAAAAGCTACAAGTCAATCTCAGACATCTAGCGTGCATGTGCCCAGGGGGGGTCTGCTCGGGAGCGGACTGGACAGAATTGCCATCACCGCGCATCGTCGGCGGCCACCAGCCAGTCACAAACCAAAGACGGAATCATCAGCATGCATCTGGGAGGAGTAGCTCAAGGAAAAGTAACTCCTCAGCCCCAGAAAATGGTTGTGAGTGACAACCTAACAAATGCTGCCGCACACGACGCTTGTACCTGTCAGTGCTGCGCTGCGCTCCATCAGGCATTCGAGCACCTATTACACGCAAAAAAGCAGCCAGGTCTCAGACTCCGATATTTCTGCCCGTGCAAAGGGCCGTTTCCAGCGCCAGACCAGCAAAGGTCAACAGTCGGGAAATGGTATTATTGTTTAAGCCAGCCAAGAACATACACTGCTACTATAGTTGAGCCAGTTGAGACCGTGGTTCGTTCGCTGGTGGCCTTGGTGGCCTCATCATGGCGCAATCCCCGAATCCAGGTCTCCTCGGTCCCCCTGGGTTCTGTTCAGCTACCACAAGCACCTAGCCAATCGCTTTGGCTTGTTGGCGTCAACGTGCGCCCGCAGTCATGCAAATAGCTCACAGCCGCACGTGTCGACCTCGTGATCAATTGTCACGTTCAGTCTGGCGGGGTTTCCTTGTCCAGGAGGAGGAGCATTGCATGGCATGGCGCTGTGGTTTTGGTGGCTTGGTACCCCTTACGGACTGACACGGGTAAATGGGATTGCCCAGATGGGGACGCCAGTCTCTTAGTTCCTCGCCCGGGTTTCACCAATTCAGTAAGTACAGCAATATAGCTAGAAATGCAATAGTGAGTCCAAAATACAGACAACATTAAAAGCCAAAATAATAATAACGAAAAGCTGTGGTGTATCCTGCGCATAAATGAAGTCCCACACCCAGCCTTTGGGGTGCGCCTTGCCGTCGTGCCGTCGCACGCCCCTGCAGAAGGGTTGGACCCACAATCCCTGCGCAGCATGAATAGCACGTGGCGCGACTGGCGAATCACCAAGGCCGAGCGTGGCGAACCGAATTACTACCGAATTCCCAGCCGAAGACACACACTGACAACTTGAACAGGTTGAAATATCCATACACTAATCATGGGCCATTTTTCTTCCATCCGAATAATGCCCGAAGCTAAACCATTTGGATTTGCTGTTCAACCACGTCATGTGGAGAAGAGAAAAAGACAAGCCCGCTAAAAGTTTCGAAACACCCGCTAATTAGCATGCAGTCAGCCTATCCTACCTTCCCTTTTGGCAAGGGAAGCTGCTCGACAAGCCAAACAGGGCATGGCCACCAAGATCAAGGAAATCGCTAGCTTGTCATCTCGATCAAGGCGGAATAAGAAAGAAAACCGGCCAAATTATGCTGCAAGGCCGATCTGTCCTGTCTACAGCTCAACGCCCATTTTCACAAAAGCAGCGGCAGTGCTCTTGTAGTGTTCAAGCAAGTTGGCGAATTCAGTCCCAAGCCTCAGGACAAACGTAAGGTGAGCTTCCCAAACTCGCCAGTGATATGATGGGTTAAGATACAAGCTTACATAATGTGATACAAAAAAAGTATGAAAACCAGTACCTACACCAGCACTGCAGCACACTTCTTAGCGGGCCGTGGTGGATCAATGTCTATCACTCCATGTTTTCCCGCAACTTGACCCGGCAAACTGCCCAGATTTCCGACTAGCCACGAAGAATTTCCAAACATTCTAGGACGCACGGCCAAATTCACCGCCTTACTTTCTCCTCTTGTGTCCTGGGGATGAAGAAGACGCTGATCCTTTTGCTTTGCCCTTCCTTTTGGACCCCGAGTCAACATCGACAGGGCCGTCCTCGACGCGATCCGTCTTTTCATCTGGCTCAATTGAGGGTATCGGCACATCTTCTGGGCCAGCGGCCCTCTTACTCTTCCTGCTGTTCTTATCTCTTGGCCTTTTTTTGTCGATTTTGCTACCTTTTGTGCTCGTGTGGTGATCACCACTCGCGCGACGGGTCGGTGCTTGTCCTGGACCGGATTCGGATCTTGACCTGCTAGCATGGCTACCAGGAGCAGGGGTTGTGTCTTCTGGGACTAGAATTTGTCAGATCTCTGGCACATCTGTTGGCGATCTTCCTATCAAGCAGGGGCGTACGTGCCTTCGCGGCTGCAACTAAAACAGCAACTATGTTCGCATTTTCCAACCCACTTGGCCCTCCCGCTGATTGCATCTTGTTCCCACCTGTCACGATGATGGAGGCACCACCCAGTTGAGTTCTTACCCCCGCATTGGCAGCATGTCCTGTTGGGTCAATGTCAGCTAACACAGTCGTCGTCGTCGTCGTCGCCGTCGTAGGATAACAACTGATTAAGCAGCCGGACAGGACGTACCAACTGCTTCCAGCTACGAATCGGCAATGTACCAGAGGGCAGCGTCCTGCTGAAGGTGTCGCGGGCCTTGAAAAGTTTCTCTGGTCACAATCTGGCGGTACACCTCCTTCCCCACTCATCCCGGACTCGGGACAGTAGCTCCAGAGATAGGACGGGTGGCCACATGGGTGAGTAGACGGGAGTGCCTGACACATTGCGGACGTCTTGTTCGGAGGAAGAGCGTGGGGCACGGTGCGATGTGCTTGTGGATCGTTAGCACATGTTGTTTTTGATTGACGGGCTCGGTCATCGGTAAAGTGGTAGGTCC
The DNA here is from genome assembly GCA_033439745.1 of Lasiosphaeria hispida. NCBI lineage: Eukaryota > Fungi > Ascomycota > Sordariomycetes > Sordariales > Lasiosphaeriaceae > Lasiosphaeria > Lasiosphaeria hispida. The sequence continues at coordinate 2,412,607 of JAUIQD010000002.1, read as the reverse complement.
TCCTGTTATATTTATACCGTTTCCTCACCCCTCGAATGCCTAGTTTGAAAGGGCTTCGAATCTCAGCCTTTGGCAAGAAATAGCTGACAGCCGCAATTGAACCACCAGCACGCCCCGGCTGGTTTGGATGTGTCTACCCGTAAATCCGGACGAAACGCCCATGCACATCGGTTTAGTTTTCGATCAGATTTTAACATAGTAAGAGTTTAGAATCGACGATAAGTCGGGCATTTCTGATGCATGGGTTTGCTCGAGCACCGACCTCAAGCCCTCGCCAGCAGCAAGCAAGCAGAGCCAATCAAGCGCGAGACGGAAACGACCCCAAGTAAACGACGCAGAAAAAGCAAAGACAGTTTTCGGTCACCCTATTCGCCCCACATAGGCCGCCGGGGATTTCGACAATGTCCTGGCCGGCGCCATGAGAACTGTTTGGTTGCCAGCCTAGGGAGGTTGCGAGGCTAGAGTGGCGTAAAAAGTCCCCTGGCAACTGGTTCGACAGCAAATCATTCAGCTCTCAGCCATACCAAACGGAACCACTCACACAGCCTCGATCGGCGTCCAACACCCGGGTCTTTGAGATCGCGACAACAAATCTCGCCTCGATCGTCGGAGTTTCGTGGCTCATGCAAGCGGCAAACAGAAGAGGGCCGGATCGAAATCCAACAAAAAATCAACTATGACGCGCGCCCAGAACCAGATGGCACCTATCAATCATCATGACCTGCTTCGCGCCTGCTCACCCTGGCGGTCATGATTTGATATCACGAGAGACCTCGTATTGCTGCCTCCCGGCGGTGGGACTTGACTCAATATTTGGAGTGATCCAAGTTGGGGATGAACCGCTGGGATTAGTAGCCGTTGGATAACCGGGGAGCGACGCAGACAACGCATCGCACCAATCGACAGCGTGTCTGCCATTCATACCGACTCAAACGACCAGTTCTTGTTGTTACGGCTCACATGTAAGCCGACGATATTTTCAAGTTTTGTCATACTAGGTTTCTTGTGTTCAAATCCCTTGCGGGTAGCGAAGTCGATCGGACTCTCAAAGCATCCCCACCGCTCTCGAAAACTAGTCCACGAAAGATGCAATCGCCGTTTGATTTCCCACCCCCCGAGAAACACTCAACAACGTCAAGGACCGCGTTATCGTAAACTCTAGATCCTTCCGAATTTGATGCTAATTGCAATCTTCTAGCTCGAGAGCGGTGGATGTCTATCACTAACTAGCTCCGTTGGCCTGGCAGCGGAAGGTGACAGCGGAGCCGGACTTCCCACCGCTGATTTCAATAAACTTGAACATGTCGGCCTCGGCGAACCCCGAAATGGCTCCCGACATGTGGTCGATCCATTCTTCGTCGGCTTGATGCGGTCCTGGACATCCTTGGGGATGTCGTCTCCGTCCTTGACATCTTTCCCCGCCTTCCAGGCCTCTTTTGATGACTTCAAAAATAGCCTTTTGGGTTTCGAGCGAGGAGCTGCCAAAAGACATTGAGACGATTGCCCCTAAGGTCATTAATGGGGAGGTTCCCAATGTCGATCGAGGACACAAGGGGCGTGATGGCCGTCATACTCTTGGCTCGACTCCGGAGGACTTTGGCGGTGACCTCGAACGAGTATATGTCAACATCCATCAAGCCTCAGCAGTGCCCCGAGCTCCGTGGCAATGAGGACTTAGGTATAGTTATGGGAGACCTGTCCCGACGAAGCTCCTAGGACGACAGTGAGGACGCTATTGATGATGTCGGCCACGCTTGACGCCAAGTCTGGTTAGAATCGCCAACAGAAGACAACCTCACCCGTCCAGGATTCGGCCCGAGATCAGCTTTCCAACGGAATCCTTGATTCCCTTGATCACCCCCTTCGGTTCTTGTGGCGCAACTGGCGGTGATAGACTGCCGTCTGAGCAAGATCTGGCTGATGGGGGCATAGACCTTGATGGCATTCGAAGTCGCCTGCGCCCATGCTGCGTCATTTCGGCTTCTCCCTAGCTCGTACAGTGAGTTCAGAGCGTCCTTGGCCTCTTGTTCCGCTGCCCCACCGCCGTCAAGGCTCTTGATCATGGCAGAGAGCTCAGCACCCATGATGATGGCTGGGGGATGCGAACTCATGAAGGATGAACAAGAGTTGTCGAAAATTTTGCCAATTCTGGGGACCAAAGCTCAAGACACAGACTATATCTTGCTGGAAGTAATTCCGATCTTCGGGTTACTGGTCTTCTCCTGGAGTGGATGGCGTCCGGCCTGTTATGGCGGTCTTTGATGTGCCTGCACCTTGATACTCCAAAATAGGTAACCCGCGGCTGGACCGAAGTTTCGTGGACGCCTCCAGGGAAAAGCATATCATACAGGTTTCTTGAATAATGCGAGTTGAAGCGCACAACACCTAATGTCGGTATAAGTGGGTGGAACCATTCGGTACAAAAAAGTTAACAAAAAACCCGAGCACCCAGGACTCGATCTTGTCACAAGGTGTTGTAGCTTTTGTTAGCTGGCTATAGATCAATCGAGTACCTGGGTATTTGTATTCGGATTAGGCCTCCGGTGCGAGTGCCAGTGGGCCTCTTGGCAAATGAAGTTCCCAAGCAAGATCAATAGGACCTCCCGACTTGGTGGCACACTTGGTCTAGCTTGGTCGGGATGCGCTGGAGATACAACGAGTATTCAGCATTGGCCAACGGGGCAATATAGAGGAGGCGCAGGGGTGGACAGAAGCGTGTTGGAAAAGGGAATGAATGACGTCGACCTGAGTGGTTTGCTCGTTAGCCCACACATTGGGCCAAAGTCCTCTGAGATCAGGAAGAAACAAAACTCAAGGCTGTTTTGGTCTTGTTCTTGAGGTCTTTGGTTGGGGGCTTTGTTACATTAAGATGACAGCCATAAGATATTTGAGATTCACGTCATGAACCCGCCAAAATGATAAAGCCAAGGCTCCAACTCGGTGAGATTGCATTGCTGAGGATGCGGGGGGGGGGGCTTATCACCTGCACGTCTTACGTCTGTTGCATGGAGGATTTGGTGTGCTTGGAGCTGAAATGTGCTGAGTAAGTCTTCTTTTCTCCTTTTCTCCTTTTCTCCTCAACAGGTATATTCCTGAGCCAATACCGATTTTCATTCCACTCTTCAAGCTCCCTCAACGATTGATACTCTTTTTCAAGTTGCATGTGTTGCAGAATACTTTGCAATGTCTTCGCCAATGGCTCTACACTGTATTCTTGGGCTGGTCCCGGGCATCGCAACTTTGACTGCAATATTTGTCACGATGCGGCTAGTGGTGAATGTCGCAAAGACCAAGAAGTTGCTGGTCGAGGATGGTGAGTTTTTCCAGACGAACAACGGGGCAAATGTTCTGATACTGTGAGATAGGCATGTGCATCTTTGCTCTGGTGTTCTTGATGGCGGCCTCTGTTTTGAACTGCATAACAATAACAGGTACGCACAGCCGAGCCAGTAAAAGACAGCTACGGCCACTAACTAGGGACTAATAATGAGCTGCAGCTTTATTTGACTCGGTTACACCTACGACCAAGCTCCTGCAGCTCATCGTGGCCTTCAACTTTACTGTTGGGTTTGCCATGTGGTCCTCCAAAGTCCCTGTCATGCTTCTCTACGTTCGGTTGTTTGGGGTTAGCAGCTGGCTGCGCATTGCATCGTACACGACAATTATCCTGACCCTTCTAGTCTTCCTTTCCGGCATGTCCGTCGTCGGAGCGATATGCACACCGCACGGCGACGATTCGACGCCCCAGCTTCTGTCGTCCTGCGCGGTACGCAGCAACATGGTGGGCTTCTCTCTTGGTTTCGTTGCCCTCGCTACCGATCTTGTCATCCTCGTCGCTCCCCTTCCACTCCTCGTCAACCTGAGCATACCACGTCACAAAAAGGTTGGACTCCTGTTCATCTTTATGACGGGAATTATCGCCATTGCGGCCGGTGCCATTTCTTCCTACTACAAATGGCGATCGATTTCGGGAGGCACTGCTTGGGATATGGGGATAGCCATGCTTTGCAGGCAAGTCTTCCAAGTGCACGGATTTAGGTGCATTTCACTGGCAGTCTAACCAAGCTCTTAACCTAGGGTCGTTGAGTGCTGCATTGCTATTATTGTCGGGTGTGTTCCTGCCACCTGCGCCTTCTGGAAGGAGTACATTGCGCACCGGAACCTTAGCATGCGGCTTCGCTCCTGCTCATCGTCAACTGCCAAGCGTGTCTCTGCTATCTGGAGAAGGAGTTCCAGTTGCTCGCTGGATCCACCCAAGCTTTCCAGCGATGCCAAGGCCTGAAGTGACTCCAAGAGCCAAGAGGTGGACCATGACAGGCGAGAAAAATAAGGGTCCCTGTGGCGGCTTGCATGGACGTGGATGCATCATGATGTAGGTCTCCCAGGCCAATCAGGCTGCCCTGCTCCCATGGCTGATGCATCCCTGCAAAGGATTCATGCACGCGGGACAGCAACGATGCCAATTTTGGGCCTGCCCTGTCGCCGTCGCCAGGGACAGGGTAATCTAGACACCTTTCTAGGCATAACAGTCATTACATCATCTCAAAAGAGTTCTTACCCGTATACGAGTTGTCGAACCAGCGTTAGTGTGATGGAAGGGGTTGGCTTCGTTCAACTAAGCATAGAGACTGGATATGTACGCGCTTATTTGTAAAGCTGAGCTTCGTTAATAGCTATCAAAGTAGGTGTAGTGATACAGTGTTGTGTGGTTTAGGGCTCGAGGGAACTCGAACTCTTTGAGCTAGATTAGGAAACCCGCTTTTTCTTGGATTCCTTTCCTTTTTGGACTGGACCTTCCGCTGGCCATGTCGGCAAACAATGGCACCCGAGTTGTCATAGGGGCTCCTTCGACGACAGAAGTGGTGGAGGGGTTTCCAGGCGGCTATTCGCCGGACTCCAAGCTCACCTGGAGCCTAACACGAACTACTGTGTATCGATATCAAGGTGCCCTCGGACCACAATGGTCCCCAAAAGCCACATGCTCATTATGAGGCTGGCGTGCCTGCCGGCGTCTAATCAGCCTATGCGCAAGGGAACATTAGTTTACTTGCCAGGAGGGCCGAGAGAAACGGCAACCGAGGCTGTAGTCAAAATTACCAAAGGCGACAGCCCGTTGTTTACGCACTCGAAACGATTGTAGACATCCTCGCTATCGACCCGCGCGGTGTTGGCCTGTGGAAGTGCGTACCCGCGTTCCCCACTTGCACCTTCCTTTCAGTTTGCCTGCGACTGATTCCAAATGCAGAAGCCACATGCCCGCCGAGGAGAAATCTTCGCACAAGTGGAAAAGTTGTTCATCAGCGGCATCCTACCAGCTCCGGGCATTTACGCCAATTGAGTCGGTTCTTCTCGTAATAGTAAATGCGGCATGCTTGATTGGTTCCCTGACCCTATCGATAACTTTGTATCACTGCTCTAATCCATTGGCCCACTGTCTACCCTACCGTGTACCGAATCCGAAGTTGTTACATGTGGGAAATGAAATGAGGAAAGAATCGAAACCCCCACGAAGGAGGGGAGACGGTGTATCATAAAAAATGCTCGAGAAAAGAAACGAGGCTCAAGCTTGTTCCCTCGCCGCCAACTCCCGTTACGGCCACTCTATTGGCCTGCTGAGGCGTCAAAGGAAAAAGAAGAAAAAGAAAAGGCTTTTGCATCATCGCCAACCCGAACCTTCTTGGCTCGACCAAGATGTATTGTGGGCGTGTAAGTGTTATAGGGGGACTGTCGATGCCCCCTGAGTTCGGTACCGATTCATACTGCTCTTCGTCCCTAGACCTTCAGCGCTTCTTCGGGTCGGCCTGGCACCTCGCGCAGCAGACGTGGTAGCAGAATGTGTCTGGGCTCCCACGCATGCGGTGGTGGCACCAGCGGTGCTCGTTGCCGCCGCGGTTGCACTGGCAGCATTTCCAGCGGCCGTTGAGTTCGGCAAGGCGGCAGGCGCCCGAGGAGCAGTCGGGCGAGGCGAGGCAGCCCCCCGAGGCGCACGGGTCGTTGTAGTCAATATTTTGGGTCTCGTCGTATTGGAGCTTGTTGCAGGGCTGCTTGGACCCTGAGGCGTCTGTCGAAGCTCTCCTGCAGAATACATAGTGTACCACCATGTCGATGTCCCGATTGCAAGGGGGCATGTGGTGGTGATGGAGGTAGTAGTAGTTGCACATGGCTGCTCGATCTGCGTGTAAATGGGGCCAAGTGTTGAAAGTGCGGTCCTAGCAGTAACCGTATACTGTTTGATTTCCGCCTTGCTTGATCGACTCGGGCGCCGGGCACAGAAAGAAGTGGCGTAAGCCAGAGTCTCGACAGGATGGGTAGGCAGTACTGATTCAGCCAGGCCTTGGCAAGACTTCAGGTTGAATCGTCGGCGATTTTGCTGTGAAGGGCGTGGTGAGGCTTGCTTGCCCTTGTGCTAGCTGACAAGCGTGACAGCTGGAGTAGCCCTTGTTGATTCGGCATCCGACTAGATGCGGGTTACACGGCGAGTGTCTTGGTTGATGGGCAGGAGCTACGACGGGGTGGGAGGCCACGTGTGGAGCAGAGGTTTGGCAGCGTGGGGATAAGAGAGGATTGATGTGAGAGGATCGTCGAATCGGGTATGGGTCAAACAGGGAAAGATGACCGTGAAGGATGCTAAGCAATAGAGAGCCCACAGTAAAAAGATAGAATGAGGATATGATGTGCCTTTTGACGACCTCGCGGGTAGATCCCTCGGGCACAGGTACCTGGGTACCTTGGATGTCTACCAGTCCTAGGATGGGTGCTGGGACAAGTACTGGGGCGGGGGTCAGGACTAGGGCCGAGTGGTCGGGGAGGGCAGAGGCTCGGTGGGTCTAAGGATCTGCCGGCATTCCCTGTTGTCCATCACCTAGGGGGGAGGTTGAAGTCGAGTGTCCGGGGTCGAAGACCAGGATCCAAGCTCAGGGATAAGCTCGAGGAAGAATTCGAAGCCAGGGGCTCGACATCAAGATTCTTCGGCGAGGACGTGCGGTATGGTGGGAGGGGGTGAAGGTGTATGGAGCCGGGTGACGATCAGAGCGGGCCTCTGCCGAACAAGGAGCCATCTTCGTCCTTATAGACGAAACCTTGAGCCGCGGGGTCGGCAAGTGGCGACCGGATCACGATCCGAGCTGGTCGCGTGTTCACCTCGGGGCCTATCCCCAGACTCGGCCCCCCAACCCGGTGTATTGTCTGAATCCGAATTGTGTGGACTGATGAGGCGCCAGAAGACAACAGCTCGTGGCAACAGCAGGATCGGGAAGCCGTGGCTGCCATGGCTGGCAGAAGTGGACAGAGCTGCCTCGTGGAGACGGCAGGCTCTCAATAGTCGGCCGCCACTGCTCAGGTTTCCAAGACATATCGGATAGGACTCGGAGCTTGGTCGCAGCTTGGCAGGAGCGGCGAGCCTGGCGGCTGTCGTCCATCGCCCATTGCTTGTAGCATGCAGTTCGTAGCTTGTATCTTTCTGCTTTATCTTAGGTTGTTTAGCCTGCTGGGCTAGCCGAACAACAGATAGTCGACAGTGAACATCGAACAGTGCACCTACAAACGTCACAACTCGTCCAAGCACGTGGATGCCTCCGTGCACACCGTTTCCACCCGAATGGGATGGCATAGACAGCAGTCGGCATGGGTCTGCATGGGGCCGCATGGGTGAGCACGGGTGGTGTGGGAGCATCGGGCAAGCGTGAGCGAGTATGGGGAAAGAATGGGCGAGCGGCGAGCGGCGCGCATGGGTGGAGGGCGTGGGAAGAACGTGGCCAGTGCTGACTGAAGTCTAGGGTCTGGGTCTAGGGCTAGTGGTGGTGGGTGGTGGTGGTTACTAGGTGGCAGCGCTCGAGACAAGCGTGACACAGAGCTGAGACATGACAGTTCCCACTTACTAGCCCGCTGGAGAGCGCTGAGCGCGTCTTGTTCGCGCCGATTGCCATAATCGCCGCCAATTGCTTACCATCGGCCATCCAATCCCCCAAGACATGGTCTGATCCGTTCTGGCGGTATATTGCACAAAATGCGCCGCAACAGCCGCAACATCCTCTGCGGCGCCACCCGCCGATGCCGACTGCCCCCGACTCCAGCCACCGGACACCGGACACCGGACTACTCGTCTCCACAAAAGCCGGCGATCGGAGAGACCCCGCACACCGCCCTGCTCTCTCCAACTCCCACTTTCCTCCCCCTCCCCCCCCCGCACTGCACCGCTGCGTGCTGCGTGTACACATCAACCACCATCGCCAATCACCCCTCCCCGCCCTCGCGGCTCTAGTAACGCATCAAAAAGGGCCCGATGGCTGTCGCCCCGACTGCCTACCCAAAACTGCCTGAAGCGGACAGGGTCGGAGAGATGCGACAGCAGGCATCTAGCCTGTGGCGGAGCACTGCACAGATCTGCACCACCCGTGTCTTCTTGATCCTACATTCAGGGATTGCGCGCAGGGAAAAGAACGAAGAAGGCCGACAGAAGGTTCGAAGCTCGCTTGTTTGTTCCCTGCAGACCGGCAGACCGGCCACTGGCTGGCACACGCTGGCGCAAGCACCAGTGTCTCGCGGGTGGGGGCCATCGACGGGGGCAGAAGTCAATCGTTGGCGACACGGCAACAAGGGGAAAGAGGATCTGCCGCAAGATGCGCCTACACCTACCAGTCTACGACGTACACAGCCACCTCCGGGCCCTACCGCAGAACCGCAAGAGCCCGTAGAACGTCTCGAGAACGACTAGCGCACTGACCAAACCCCGGCCCCGACCCCGGCCCCATACACATTCTACGCATGCATCTACGCATGCGGAGCGATCGCGCTCTCGGCCGTTTTTTGGGCGGTTTGGGGGTTTGGACTTATCAGATTCTCCAACCGCGGCTCGCCTAGCTCATGCCCCAACCCATGCCCAATCGAGCCTGTCGAGACATTGAATGTGGTTGGGCAATGGTGACCAAGACACAAAACACGCAAAACACACAAACCACGCCAAACACTTTCCTAATCCTTCATGCGCTCTGCGCCGTTAGTCCGTTTTCGCTGACGGCTGCTTGCCAGATGCTGTCTACTGCTACCACACCCCGCAACCACACCTCGCGACCTCAGTCGCACGCAGCCATCAGAGTCAGGGAGCTGAGCCAGCACTGAGACCGATAGTCTATCATGATCATCATCTTGGCCGCTGCTGCTGGCTCCTTCCCTCCCCTCTCCTCTTGGTAGCCCAAACTCCAGTCGGGCCAAGCCGAGCAATCAGATCGGTCAGAGCGAACGCCAATGGAGAGATCACTGGCAGCACCCTAGTCCCCCTTCCCCCGTCCCTGTGTCCAAACTTAACCGCGAGGCAGTGCTGGTTCTAACACTGGCCTCTCCTGGTCCCGCCACGGGGCCCAAGGGAACCAAGGGACCCTTGGCGAGGATCATCGCAAAAGGGCAACAATAGGAGATAAAAAACGTGGGGTCCGCATGGGTTTGACATTAGGCCCGCTGTCACAATGTGCACCCTGCTCGCTTCACGCTTCAGCCTCCAACACCGAGGGCAAGGGCAGGTATCACGTTGGCGCTCCTTGTCACTCCACTGCCAGTGGCGACCCCTTTCGCGAGCACTTGGTGTGGGAGGACGAGCCGTGCTACTTTGGTTTTTTTTTTTTTCTTTCCCCTCTCGTGCCTCCTGCTTTCCTGATAATACCTCGCCTCGCCGATACTAGCACCTCGATTTGTCTGCTATGACGCATTATGGCATGATTATCCAGATAAACACTCAGCCCTGTCTCAGCCAACCCGCGCTCTCCCTCGTTGCCATCTTTGCGGAATCGCTATCTTTTACCCGTTCGGTTCTGAGCAGGAAACCTGGCTCTGATCTCGCAGCTCAAACAATCGTTTTCCTAGAATAACAGCGGGAACATAACTCCATCCAGGTTTCAAGTATTTGATATTTTCTGTATTTCTATTCTTAGCGGCCCTTATAGCGGCCCTGTTGATAAACACGGCAAGCCTCTCGCCTTTGTGTGGAACGTGTATGAGGCAAACCTGCCATTATCTTCATGTTGTAAAGTAGATTTTGGCTTTTTGCGGGTGTGTCAGGTGTATCAGGCCGACGCTCGTGATTCCTACTTGGCATTCAAGTTACATTGCTGTCTTTCACCCCGACTCCTCTCAGGCGCTAATACAACAGGTAACAGGAACGAAACAAGCATCCTGCAACATATCCAGGCTGTATCATCTCGGATCTTGGCGCTAATAGATGTTGAAAAGCGAAAGGCGACGGCTGAGACATCTTGCGGAGCTAATCCTCCCAGCTGGGACGGAGCTCGTGGGCGAGGCCTCTCGGAGGCGTCCCGAGACATGCAAAGTCCTGTGCAGGTAATCTGAGGCGCTGCCTGCCCAAAGGAACCAGCTTTCGCTATCGCGATATTCACACGTCGGTTAGGGTCCCCGAGACTGAAAGACCCCGGGAACTGACCTGGTATCTGCCTTTCGAGTAAATCGATTAATATAACCTCATACAAGGAGGTGACTATGTTGAAAAGGCAAATATTGATTATCAAGCTTCACCTGAGACCAAATTTCCAACCTCGGGTCGACATTGGCAGTTGGGAGGAGTGCTATGTGGAGGCCCTCTGCCAGACTTGGTATATGGAGCCATTGATTGCCATTAGGGACATGCCGCCTTTTGAGCGCTGCTTGGTCTTAGTTCACAAGGGAAGGTCGCTGCGGGGAAATAGTATATATATCTTTGTGACCGGAAAAACAGGGGAATCAAAACAAAACGGAGTCACGTCAAGTCAACCGTGTCAAGAGGTAACACATGCTCGGCCTTCACCCTTGAAAGTTTCCAGGCACGTGTTCACTGGATATCCTTGAAGAAGGGGTTGGCAACGGGGTCCGGCAACGCTTTTTCCTTCTGCCCCTTCTTCATGGATATCAAGTCGTACCCAAGGTTACATCCCCCACAGAAGGAGTGCTGCAGGTACCAACCGCCTCTTTGCTGTTACTAGGGGTAGTAGAGAAGGCCAAATTCTAGCCGTGATTACACAAGGTTCACTAACAGCTGCGTTTATGAGGTACATCTATGAAAAGGCAGGTAGGCAAGCAGGCAGTGTTGAGGCAGGAGTTCGGCTGGTATGCTCTTTCCTTCTGCGTTGCCCGATATGCCTGGGGGACAAACAACCCGACCACCTGTACCCCGGAGGCTCCAAACGCCACTAGTCGTTCTTACCTTACCTGACTTGAAATTTGCCCGTCACGGTGGGTCAAAAACGTATCTGCGATGGCCATGGGCTACATGGGTACCTTATTGCTCTTGACATTGGAGCCCTGAAACTTGAAATGCCCCTGCTTTAAGCACCTAGCTTGCTTGTGCCACTTTGAATTTCATAAGCAGTTGTAGGTTCCAGCTTGGCAGGCAAGTGCCTTCCGCGAAGCGGGCTCTCCAGGCTCAGTATTATGGCATTTAACTTCTGCTGTCTCGTGCCGCCGGCTCGCAGTCGTGGTTGCCAAACACAGTCACCTATCAGAACACATCAGAAGAGAGTGAATTCGGCGGCATCCCTCCACTATGCTAAAGGTACCAGTGAATAGCAATTTCCTAGGCCACGCAGAATATAAATTCAGCCTCTGGTGCTTGTGGGACTCCGACCAAAAGTACCAGGACCCGCCAAGTTTCGACACCACTATTACACCAAATATAATTGTCTAGTGGCAACTGAAAAATGGATCTGACAAACACAAAAAGCTACATGGCATCAATGAAGTATAACGAACCGATAGCTGAGGTGTCTTAAAGGCGCCTCAGGCGTCTAGTGTCTTTCCCAGTTGCTCACACACAGCTCCAAGGTGCAGTTGTCCGGATACACACCAACTTAGGCCTTAGTAAGAGTTGCTAGCGAGACGTTTAATGAGTGAGTGGGCTGCAGCCAACAATCTCTGGCGGTTTTGGGGTTTCAGGAATGCAATTGAGTGCCAAATTTGGGCGCGGCAAGGTTGTGCACTGGCGAGCAGGAGCAGCGTCTAGGTTGGACTTTGAAGCCTATTTTCTCGGGACCCGCCTACTAGAGAACAATAGTAACTAGCATGAAGCTCAAACTCACGCTTTTTGTCGTCTCATTTGTTGGAAATAGAGCACTGACCTTCTATCTGGTTTTATTGATGGCTGCCGCACAATAGAAGCAGTGAATAAACCTCAGTTTACAGTCCTCCATCCTTCACTTCCCAACTCAGGCCTCTCCTTCTGCTCTCTTCCATCCCTCTTCTCTTTTCTTTCTTCTTCTTAACCAGACCACAAGCTATTATTCGCAGACGTTCTACTCCAGACAACCACCCGTCACTCAGACATCTTCCTCCCATCAGCCCGCTCCCTTTCCAGCATCAATCATCAATCTGAGGCCATAATATCGGCAACTTCCTTACGTCGACACAGCAGCAATACTCAGTTGCCAGCCTAAAAAAATGTGCAAGCGCTACCGCCTTGGTTTTCCCTGCGGCTCGATCTGCCGCAGCTGGGGGTACTGCGACAAATCGACCTACAGAAACAAGGTCGCTTTCCGCGTGCCATCTCACCACCGCTCACCCCCGCCATATCCGTGCTCACCCGGCGACGAGCCATGCCCTTCTCTGAGCTCTCGCCGGCGCAGGGAGGAAG